>BSBN01000545.1:12978564-15957128 GCA_027924645.1 Cunninghamia lanceolata
TGATTAGCTTATCTTGCTCTCTGGTGAGAAAAGTAGTAAATTCATCTGAAAATGGCATTGTGAACTAAGCTCCTACAACATCGTTTGTGGCATAGAAGGTAGAAATAAAGATTGAAAAGTGAGAACCAATTTTGGATTGAATTCTAAGGATCAACTGGGTGTTTTCTTTTTCAATTTGACATTGTTTTAACTACAATCTCAATGATTTTAGTTTGGTGGAGAAAAAATGAATGATGTAAAAACTACTAGGACTCTAACTAATGAGTTCACTCTCTAACTAACGACCTCTCATGACATCTTGAACCCCAAACGAGCTAGCTAACTTGGTTTGAATCTTGTTGGCATTCTTCAAAGATTCAATGTGAAATAGAAGGTTAGGAGATATAGACAAACACATAAATCCATAGGCCTTGTCAAATTTTTTTGACCATTTGATTTTATCTACATCTACGGTGGACTCTATCTCTCCACCCATAGTTATTTTGAATAGTCCTTTGCTTCTCAAAAAGTAACATTTTAGGCTTACATTCAAAATAATTATGTGGTGTAAGAAAAGAGATAGGTAATTGATTCATAGTGCAAAAAGGAAGTGTGAGAATGCAGAAAAACAAGACAATGCAAGACAACCCCCCTTTACTAGTTGTTGACATGACCCCCCAACAAGTACAATGTATGCCACTTTATGATTAGTGTTTTTTTCAATGTGAATACTAGATTTATAGAGTTTTATAAAATTAAAAATGCCCAAAATACTAAAACTATAGTTCAAGTACAACGTAGAAAAATATGCACTCTGAAAAAATGGGACCCAAAAAGGAGTTCATTTGCACAAGTTATGACCCTCCAAAGGTCTCAAAACAAGAACCGTGCAACAAAACTCAATTTCTAGAATATTGGGTGTCAAATTAGAAAATTGATCATACCACAGTGAAGAGCATGAAATTATGCCCCATTTAAAAAAAATTGCTCTTACAAAGTGTAGTTTAGAGTCATTTAAAAATGACCTCCTTTGCTGAAAATTGCTATAAAGGTGTCTTCCCGGTTGGAGAGTGGCACACAGATGGCTAGAGGGTGATGCCATTGGTGTTGGCAACACATGGGTTGAGATCATGTGATGTTATGATGGCTAGACTAGCTAGGCCAGTCAGGCAGTGCTACAATGGTAGAAGGGCACTCTAATGGTGGTGCATGGTAGAGGAGACATAGAGATCAAGTCGAGGCAATAGTGGTGGTGCCAACTCCTAGTATCTAGGTGGAAGGAGTGGTAGAGGTTGGGTTAGGGTTGGATTGGGCCTAAAGGGGGCCTGTATGGCTCTAAAAATAGGCTGCACGTGGCTTATTTGGAGCATCTCAACCCAAAGAAAGGTTGTGTTCTCCACCAAAGGGGGCCAAAATCCCTAACTTTTTTAATTGTTTTTTGAATTTTTAAAAATCTATAATCATACGAATTTTGCAAGGAGGGTCATAGGGCTCCTAGATAAAAAAATTTCCTCATCTCTCCCACTCTCTATCTACATCCCTCAATCTCCTCCTTTGTCTCCCCTCTCTCTATTTATATATCTCTATCTCCTCCATCTCTCTCTCTCAATGTCTCTATCTTCCATCTCTTTGTATTAGTCCCTCTCCCTCCATCCCTTTCTATCTCTCCCTCCATCCCTCTCTCTATCTCTCCCTCCCTCCCTCTCTCTCTCTCCCTCTCTTTATATATATCTCCTAATCTCCCCCTCTCTATCTCTATCTATGTTTCCCTTTCTATCTCCCCACCTCTCTCTTCAAGGATCCTAGCTTCAAGGATCTTGATCTATTGGATCATGGTGGCTATGAGAGCTCCTAAGGTAGCATCTCCTATGTTTTGTATTTCCCCATCATGAGGTGGGTTTTTTTTAGTAAGTGAGGGTTGAGTAGTCATGTTGGTTCTTTCCACAAGGAAGTTTTCTAGTACCCCTTGGCATGCTTCATCTCATTCATGTTGATAAGCTATATGAGGAGCCTCTCATGCTATACAATATTCTTCTAGGTCTTTCTCTAAGAGTCTCACCTCATTGTCGATTCAAGTGGTAGTGTCTTTGTAGTTTGTGATGGGTGTTGGAAACAAGGCAGATAACTGAGAGGGGGGGTGAATCAGTTATCTCAAAATTTCCTTAACTTTTTTTTCCTTTTGTATCTTAATAATCAGTGTTGCATCAAAACATGAAAGCATATGTAATCATAAGAACATAAATAAAATCAACACACATAACACAAGGATTTTTACATGGAAACCCTGTTAAGGGAAAACCACGGGGTGACTAACCCAAGATTGTATTCTCTGTTAAAAGAATAAAGGAGTACAAAATGGCACTTACCAATTAGGGCTCACTACCCGAGCACACTGCTCACAATAGGCACACTGCCTACAAGAGACTCACTGTCTACAGAACTTACAGAAGATAATCAAGTGTTTGAACTGATGAGAAACATCTACAAATGCAAGAGTTCAGTTCCAGTTAGGCACAATACACTAATCTGATGCACTTCATTCTTCCTCTGTTTAATGTTGTTTCTCTGTCACATACCGGACTTGAATTGTTGTTCTCACACTTATCCCTGCTTTTCTTCGCACTTTATTTCATCACTTATTCACCACACACACTTACATGCTGGAATCTATCCGGTATATTATCCACATCAAGGATTTTTATCAACTTCCTAGTCGGCATCAAGAACACTGCAAGTAATTAATCTGTCGGCTGAATCCATGCTTGATTTGTGATGCGTATCAAAAACATAGGCATAGAAGTCATTAATCATGTCGGCCAACAATGTATAATCCCACAAATTGCTTGATCAACACCTTTTACTCATCCGGATTGAAGTCTGATACTCTGTCAGTCAGTTCTTCCTCTGTCTGCTCTGCCTGACTGGAACCCAACACTCAGATGCTCATATATTTTCCTTGATTTATCACCGGAGGATAAATCTCTGGAGTACATTAGTCATGATACCCCTCTTGACTTTCCCAAGTCCGCAACTTACTGAGTTACACCATTTGAGAGATCCGGACCTGATTGTCGAACCTTATTACATACTCTATTCTTGTTCACCGGACAAAAACATTCTTCAATCTGACTTCCGGTATAGGCATACTATGTACTGCAGATGTGTGGGATAGACTTTGTTGCCATCAATGACAACACTTATGAAGCCAAACAGTGTCTCTTGCCAACAATCTCCTCCTTTGGCATTGATGGCAACACTTAGTGAAAAATGGCTAAGTGTCGCAGTAACTCCCCCTTGGCTGATGCTCTATCTTTTACATTGTTATACCAAAACTCCCCCTTAGTTGGATTCCACATTTTTCACTACTCTTCACTCCCCCTTTGACATCAATGTCAAAGGATGAAATCCGCATACCAAAATTTTGCAAAAATTGTCCTATATATGGCCGTATAAGTATATATATATGTGTGTGTGTGTGTGTTATACTTACATATACTTAAGTATATCCACAAAAGTAGTCTTCAGTTGTACAAACTCTATGGCCCAACTTTGCTTCATCCTATCCAAAATGGAGATGTGACCACTCAACAAAAATGCATATGCTTTTTCCCTTCTTAAATCTGCTGGATCACTGGTTCGGGCTGTGGTCTGAGCATCTGTCAAGGCCTCATGCATTGCCTCTAGCTTAGGGATAATTATCCCTCTGAGTTCACCCATTCTGTTCATTATGTTCTTTTCTTTGTCCAGCCTCTTTATTTCATTTATGATAACAATAACCTGGCATTCTTGATTCATTAGAAAGGTAGTAAGGGGATCAAAATTATGAGATAAACTTGATAGTTTTCTTTCTTGTTCTTTCACTTTCTTCTCAATGTCCTTTGTCACTTTGGGCCAAGATAAACAGAATTTGTATATGTCCCCACCATCTTTAAGAGTGTTTTCAAGACTCTTTATTCCAATGTCTAGGGTCCTCCTATCATTAGCAATCAGTCCTTGCACTTCAGTGAATCTTTTTCCTAAAAACTCCTTCCAGACCTTTGCTTCTGCTGATTTCTCTAGAGATTCAAAATGAGTGCTAACAGAATTTACCAAAGTTTTCAAGTTACTGGATGGTGAGGCTGAAGGATCCTTTTGGAAGGATGGCATGATCTTCTTCAGCATCTCGGATGCAATCTCCAATAGTTCACAGTCCTCCATGTGGGATTTTAAGAGTTTTTCTTTTGCTTTGGCTTGAGCAAAAGATGTTATTTTCATTGTTTGAACTGGAGAGAAAGAGTCAAAATTCAGTGGTCCTTAAAATAGCTCAGGTTCATCCAGCTCCATCATTTCTTTGTTTAAAAATTTCTTCACTGTCTCTGCAATGTCTCTTGCTGGAGATTGAGACTTCTTTGAAATACTAGAAGAGTCTTCATTAGTCTTTTCTGCTTGTTCTTCTTCTTTTCCCTTGACCTCTTCTTCTTGAATCTTCTTCTCCTCTCCTCTACCTTTTCCTTTAGCTTCAGAATCCGGAATATTTGTCATAGTTGCAATGGGATCCGGAGGAGAGATGTCACCTGTGTTTACTACTTCATGAACTTCCTCTTCCAGAACAGAGGAATCTAAGTCCTTAGACTTCTCTTCGTCTATTTTCTTTGATCCTCCTATATCCTTGTCAGAAGATTCTTCATTGATTACATTTAATCCTTCAACATCCATCGTAGAAGGTTCTTCAACTGTTTCCTCTATAATAGGAAGATTGAATCTTTTCAAAGCATTCTAGAGGATATCTTTTGTTTCACTTGCTACTTGGTTAGTTTCTCCAAGAAAAAGTTTATTCATTCTTGCCTTACTCCGGAACTCATCCTTACAATCCTTGAAAATCATGTCCATTTGTTTTGGAGTGATGGAAGGATAAAGCTGAATCATTATTTGTTCCCGAATCTCTAGGTCTTTTGCCATTGCATTCTCTTTTCTCAGCTCAAGTACTTTTTCTAGGCTCTTAGGAATCAAAGATATAATTTCAATGAAGGCTTTATTGTAAATGTTCAAATACCTGACAGTAGCTTCTTCCAGAATTCTCTTGTCAGCATCACTGTATGCATCATAGTACTCAGTCACCAGCTGCAGGTTCCCATCTATTGTAACTGCCTTGATAATGTCATCAATAGAAAGAGTGGGCTTTTCAACAAATTCCTCTACCTTTTCTTCCTCATTTTTACTAGCAGAGAATTTCCCGGATGTTTTCTTCTTCTTCATTTTCTTGATTTCCTCATCAGATTCTATTTCTTCATCATCTTTAAGGCTTGTATACGACATTGTGGCTTTGGTCTTCATCCTCTTTTCTCGTTTTTCGGATGTCTTGACTTCTGGTTTGGAAGCCTTTGAGCTTTTAGGAGTGACAGGTGTAGAGCTCTTAGAAGATCTAGTCCAGGAGGAGGCTTGTACCAGAATGTCTCCTTTCTTTGCTCTTCTTTCTCTTTCTCAGCCTTCTCCATTTTCTCTCTATTTGCATCCACAGCCTCCTTTGATAGGCCAAATCTTTTGGTAATTTCTTCAACTTCCCTTCTTACTTTTCTCTTTATCTCCGGCTATCTTAACTCAACACGTATTTTTACACTTAGCTCTTGAAAGGTTCCAAACCTTTCTGCTTCAGTGTCCTTGGGCTGGCTTAGTAGATGTTGAATATGAAGCTCCAAGATTTTTTCATCGACTTCATATCCCATAGGCATTATCCACATAGTCTTTGGCTCAATTACCTCCATTAGGCATTGATTAGTGTCAACCATAAAGCAAACTGTGTCCTTGTATTTCTCAACTATGGATTGTGGAATTCTCTCTCTAGCTTGCATCATGCTCTAGAAATTCTTCAAGTAACCCCAGAGAGCTTTGTTTTGGGCTTGAGCATCACCAAGTCCATACATATAATCTCTAATCTGGATAGCAACCGGTTTATCATTTTGCCAAACCAACCACTTGATCCAGGTAGCTCATTCATATAATAGAAGAATAGACACAGTATTAGACAACCATATTTAAAGGAATTCTTCTTATCCTTTTTGATCTTTTGTAGGTTTTCCAACAGTTGATTTAGAAGAAGTTCACATAGGTCATAATTTGCAACTTCCCTCAACATCTGATATGCTGCATAGATTGTTGTACCAGACACAGAATTCTCCCTGCTCGAATGATAGATTTTGTAGCCGATTATCATTGAGGCAAACTTGACATCCGGATCTGTGATCTCATCTATGGTCATTGCTCTTTTGTCAAATTTAGATCTGGTGGCTTCAGTTACTGTCTGGTTCTTCATAGATTTAAGTGCAGGTAACCCACCGGATGAATACAGTCCAGTCACTGCCCTGATGGCATCTTTAGTTATCTTGAAGGGCCTCATTAGCCACATGAAATTATCATGCATCCTGCTTAGGACATACTGGACCCAATCATCTTTTGCAAAACATGGAAAATGTATGCAATGTCTGAAGTATTTATCCCGGAGGGCCTTGAATTCAGGTTTAAGTTCAAAATTTTCATCTATTAGCTGTTTGTGATAAATATCCATCAATTTTGAGTCTCCAAATTCTTCAATGTTGGCATGGATATAAACCCTAACATCTTCTACATGCAATACTCCGTGCGGAATGCTAGAAAATGTGCCCAAAGGATCAACTTCTAGAGATTTATAAGGGTGTTTCTTGAATTTAGGTCGCGGCCTATCAGAGATCTTAACAACCATTGGAGTAGCCATTTTGTAAGAGATTCAGGGAGAGATTTTCAAAATGGAAGTACCTTTTCACACTTTAGGGTTTGAAACAGGAGCCGGTACAAATTGCTAGTTGAATTCATTTTTCAATCGATCTTGTAGAATCTTTGTTGCAGAGCTCTTCTTTTCTTCTTCACGAGTGCAAGTGTGCAAATAATGAGTGAAATAACCCTCTTGTGCAAACCCTAATTTCCTTTTGTAATAAATGCACAACTTAAGTTATCCAGTTGCCCTATTTTGAGAGAGATCTTCTCGAATCACTGCGCTGAACTTAGAATCATTGTCAGTGAGGATTGACAATGTATCTTCTTTTCTTCAATCATGCCATGGGTTCGCAGATCAAAGCATTTCAATTCTGAATCATATCGGATCTGTTTTTGAAATTCTGCTTTGTCAAAACTGGATTAACTTGAGCAGTTATAAGTCTTACAAAACTCCACGTGGATCTTTCACATTTTGACTGAAGATTATTTAGAGGTTTTTTCTGAGAACCATTTAATCCGTAGCATCAGATGTTTACTCAATGTGCCGAATTTAGGCACTAGCTGATTGGCTGGGGGAAATTATTTTTCTCTGTGACTCCCCCTAAGCCAGAGCTCACCTTTTTAGTTTTCGGAAGGAATATCAGCACCGGATTCTGGTGTGGATCCATCCCCAATATTTTTTGTACTCTTCTTTACCCAAATCTTGCTCATCTCCTTTTGAACTTCATCCGCATTCATTTTACCTTTGCCCTTATTTTGTTTTTGATTATGTTACACCGGACCTTTTCTATCCTGATTTCTGCTTCTGCAGAATTTGGCAATATGATCGGATCTATTACAATTGTAACAGACAACATTTCTTTGCTTATTTGATTGATATCCTATTGATTTGCATTGATTAGCCATATGTCCCATTCTATTGCATGCAAAGCATCTACCATTGAATGAATTGTTTATTTGCATATTTCTGCATTCATGAGATTTGTGACCATACCTTTTGCAGTTAAAACATTGTCTGGAGAAGGATGGATTAGTCTGATTCATTCTCCTCCTGCACTGAGTTTCTTTATGACCAAAATTGTTGCAATTGAAGTAGTATCCATTGAAGGATGGATATCTTTGAGCATTTGGTTGCCTTACCGGAGGTCTTCTAGGCTTGTTTCTTTGATTTCCTGATCCAAAGTTCTTCCAACCGGATTCAGAGCTTTCACCTCTCTCATATCCCAAGCCATGCTTATCATCTACCCTCTTTTGGCTTGCAAGAAGAACTTCAAGTTGGGCTGAGCTTATCTTGAATTTTTCTTTGTATTCATTTGTAGTTTGAAGATTTTGTTTAAGAGTGTCTATCTGATTCTCAAGTTGTTCTTCATTGTCTCTAGCTTCTTCAAGATCAGATTCAAGATGCCTGATTATTCTATCCATTTTGTGGTAGTCCTCTGTTTTCTCTTTGAGGGATTGTTTTAGATTATCTTCAATTTTCCTTTTTTCTTCAATTTCTTGGGTGAATCTCATAGCCCCTGATTCCATTTCATGCCTTACCATAATGACTTCTTTTGACAGCTTCTCACATAGCTTATTTTTCTCATCCAGATCTTCATTAGTATCATTGACTTTACTCTGATTGGGTAATTTTTGAAGTAGTTCCTTTCTCTTTTTCACAAAGATACTAAGTTTTTCTTTTAGCTCATTTATGAAATCATCAGCTTGTTTGAGTCTTTCTCTCAAATTATTGATTTTAGAGTGGGATTGTTCAAGATCATCTAGGGCAGACTGAAGTTGTTCCTTCATACCATATACATCAATTGAGATTCCCAGATCTTCCTCAAGCTGTTAGGCTTTGTTCAGAGGAACTTGGCTCTGATACCAATTGTTGGAAATAAGGCAGATAACTGAGAGGGGGGGTGAATCAATTATCTCAAAATTTCCTTAACTTTCTTTTCCTTTTGTATCTTAATAATCAGTGTTGCATCAAAACATGAAAGCATATGTAATCATAAGAACATAAATAAAATCAACACACATAACACAAGGATTTTTACGTGGAAACTCTGTTAAGGGAAAAAACATGATGTGACTAACCCAAGATTGTATTCTCTGTTAAAAGAATAAAAGAGTACAAAATGGCACTTGCGAATTATGGCTCACTGCCCGAGCACACTGCTCACAAGAGGCACACTGCCTACAACGTACTGAGTTACACCATTTGAGAGATCCGGACCTGATTATCGGACCTTGTTACATACTCTATTCTTGTTCACCGGACTAAAACATTTTTCAATCTAACTTCCGGTATAGGCATACTATGTACTGCAAATGTGTGGGATAGACTTTGTTGCCATCAATGAAAACACTTATGAAGCCGCACAGTGTCTCTTGCCAACAATGGGATGACCCTAATGATGGATTCTTGACCAAATGAGCACTTGAGTGCTCTAATTTGATCTAGGTTTGGTTAAATCATAGTATATTGGTTCCAAACTAGGTTATCAGAGGTGATGAAGTTATGCAGTCATTGTTGTCCACCATTCGAGTTAACATCTTTATAATCATACCTATTTGAGATACGTGCTAATGGATTGGGAAGGATGTCTTAGTTGAATGAAGGGGGGCTAGCTAGATCTAAGGGACCTTGTCCCTATTGTGTTATTAGTCTAGACATATTCAAGGGTACCATAAATACCACAAAAAAATGGGAGGACAAGGTAGGTGAAAGGTGGAAGAAAGAAAATGAGAGGGCTTGTCTAGAAGGATTTTCCTTTCATGTTAGTTTCACCAAAATATGTGATATTCTAAATCTTCTCATCACAAAAAGTGAATGAAGTGGACTCAAAATAGAACATGCAATATGTGCTACACCTGTATTGATGGTATGGATTGAATTACTCTTGCTCTTCCAAAATAAAATCTAGATAAACAAAGGAGAATTTGGCTAATCACTCTCATCTCATGGCAAGAGGATCTCATAGATGGTAGTGATATGGTTGTGTGGAATAGGAGTCATGTCACCAAGTCCACTCACTTCCTGAGGAAGGAGTTCCTAGTGGTAGAGTATGGTGTTGATTTGAGGTGTGGAATGTGGAGTGGTTGTCACTTGAACCGTTGGAGAGAGAGAGAGAGGGGGGCAAGTGCACCAAGTTGGTATACAAAAAAGTGGCCAAATGAGTAATTTTAGCAATAATGAACTCACATTATGTTTAAATGGCCATAACGTAATCGCATTTATGCTTGGTGAATATCTAATTAGTCTACAAATACAAGTAACTAAAATCTACATGCACATAAAAGCCTAATTAGTCTACAAAATCTATGTGAGTTTCTATAAAAGGAACTAAAATAATCAAATACAAGTAACAAGAATCATTGTCCTAACAACTTAGATTGGTTCTTATATCCCCCATCTCTACTCTATTAGAGGAGTCCATCTCCTTAATCTCACCACCTCTCTCTTTTATCACCTCTCCCTTTATTGCCTCTACATCTATTACTGTATACACCTAAAATTGGCTTGTGTCAAACTAAATAAATATTTTAATATTTATTTTATTCCTACTTCTTCTATCAATTAAATAAATATACTAATTTATTTAAATGGTTCACATCCCTCCAATAATTAAATAAAATCAATTTATTTAATTAAATTCCCTAATTCTTCTATAGTCTCATATAATTAAATAATTCTAAATTATTTAATTAATCCTAAATTCCTCTATCCCAAAGTCCTAATTTCATAAATCCACCTCACCATTCCACATCACCTTTCCACCTCACCATGTTGCACACATAATTAAATATTTTAATATTTAATTAGCTAATATCCTCTCAACCACATGTCCTATTCATCCTCCAGTCAAATTAGTTAACTCATCAATCAAAACAGTTAACTAATTAGTCAATTGAGTTCACTCCTCAATCTATTCTGTTAACTCTTCAATCTATTATGCTAACTCCCATAAACTCATGAAAGGAGTTTAGACACTTGTCCTCTTCTGATTGGTGCACATTCCTTCAAGCTTTCTCAACCGTACACCTCAAAGGTAATTCCTTCAGTCATGGATATATTGACACTTGGATTTGGTCTCTCTTGAGCCTATAAAAAGAACCCTCATTCCCTCATTTTCATATCTCAAACTTTTGCAATCTTACTCTGCAGAAATCCTACCAGCGTACCTTTGGCAAAGTATCCTCATTTGCATTTGCATAATCCCATTATCATCACCATCATCCAACCATGTATCCATTAGCAATCATCCATCTCCATTAGAATTGCATTGTTAGTTTAGTCTTCATTGCATATTCCAATCACAACCATTCTCCTATTGTCATCTTCAACAATAAGGAATTACACACTTCTGAGAGCTCAAATCATACACAAGATGAATATGAGATAGGCAACAATGGAAGCAACGAGGTAAATTGATCTACGAAGGTAATATCTTTGTTTATTGTATTTGCATCAATTTCATTGAGTTATTGGATATTTAGTTGTTCATGCTATTGTTCACATTTTCCTCTAACATTTCTAGCACCCACCATGGGGCCTTGCCCCATTTTTAACCTCCATTTTGAGTTTTTGGTGAAGTTACAGTCGTGACAGGTTGTTTCGATGCATTCATTTTCCAGTTCTGTGCATACATGATGAAAATACCAGTCCTGCACATTTAAAACTCATCTTTCTGTGTATCTGACACTTCTTTCTGCACATATGATCCATCTTTCTGCACATCTGACACTTCTTTCTATGCATCCATCTTTCTGCGCATATGATCTATCTTTCGGCACATATGATAATTTTTTTTGTGCATATGAAATTTGTCAGTTTTTAGGGGTCTTTTTGATAAATTTTATTGCTAACTTGGATTGCAGGTATTTTCAATCATCAATGGAGGCCTTTAACACAATGATCTTGCAGGTGTAGAAGCTGGTTTAGTCATCTAGTTGCATCATAGCTTCATCTAGATTTAAATTAGGGGGAAGTAATTTGACATCTTCATGCAAATTTTCATCTAGATCTAATTAGGGGGAAGTAAATTGTATTGTTGCATACAACTTGCACATAGTCCAAACCTAGGTGGATAAAATTGAACAAATCTTTCAAGTAACTATGGCAATTACAAACTCTCATCTAGCTTAAATAGGGGAAAGTAAACCCATTTGATTCTTCAACAACAATCTTCACATAGATTTGTTTAAGAGGGTAAAATATACTATCTTTTCCAAGTTTTTGCTATCTTGTCAATGGATTGTGCTTGGTAGAATAAAACACACCTAGTTTATTTGTTTTTAACTCTAGGAGGGTAAAGAACTAGTGTACTTTGTGTTTGGAAATGATGATAGGACTATGCTCTCCCTTTTCTTGGGTGACCAAAATGCCAAACTTATCATTTTATATGTGTTACCTTTAGAAGAGGCCTGCCCTTGGAATTTCGTCCTTTCAAGCGGGACAACCTCAAGCGATAACGGGCTAAAACCAAGCCACTTCCAAGTCACTATAAATAAATTATGTTTGTGATGAAAATTGCAAACAACGGGTGCTGCTGTGTTACTCTGACAAATGTTTCCCCCAAAACCCTATAGAGCGTAACCTCTATAGGCTGGGAAGCCTCCTCATTAGAGCGAATTGCCGCACGTGTAACCACCCGAACGGATGTCCATACTAAAAATCCATTTGTTTTAGAAAGCCAAAAACCCCTACTTGTTGATGCAAGAGGTCGGATCTCTAAAGCCGTCCAATGTCATACACTCATCTAGTGTGGAGAGAGAAAGTTCAACTCTTTGGAGGAACTATAACTTTGTATGTGTGAGAAGTGAGTGCCATGGAGGGGAGTCGGTGCTACCAAGTTACTAATTGTCCGCCTTTAGGTAAGTGGCTGGAGTAAAATCCAAGTTGGAATTCGACGAATATTGTCCTTTCCATCCCTAGGATTGTACTTGCTTGTTTTTCATTTATCAAAAATTGTATCAAAACAAAGGAGAAAATTAAAAAAATTATGAAAACTTCTTGTTCATTGTGTTTTCTGGCAACAACTTGAGTAAAAAATAGTACCACAAACCTTGGAAAATTCTAGAAAAATGTGCAAACAAGCCAAAATTGAGCAAAACTGGCAGAAAAGAAGAACTGCACAATTGAGATATCTTCCTGCGCATTTAACAAATCTTTCAGCGCATCCAAATTTTGCAGCGCATTTAAACATTCTTGCTGCACATTTGCTAAATATTTCAGCGCAAACACATTTCTACGCATTCAAACTACAGAAACGCGCATTCAGAACTGCGCATTCAATCCACAGAAGTGCACATTCTCTCAAACTTTCTCAACCGTACACTTCACAGGTAATTCCTCCAGTCATGGATCTATTGCCACTTGGATTTGGTCTCTCTTGAGCCTATAAAAGGAACCCTCATTCCCTCATTTTCATATCTCAAGCTTTTGCAATCTTACTCTGCAAAAATCCTACCAGCGTGCCTTTGGCAAAGTATCCTCATTTGCATTTGCATAATCCCATTATCATCACCATCATCCAACCATGTCTCCATTATCAATCATCCATCTCCATTAGAATTACATTGTTAGTTTAGTCTTCATTGCACATTCCAATCACAACCATTCTCCTATTGTCATCTTCAACAGCAAGGAAGTACACATTTCTGAGAGCTCAAATTATACACAAGATCAATATAAGATAGGCAACAATGGAAGCAACGAGGTAAATCGATCTGCGAAGGTAATATCTTTGTTTATTGTATTTGCATCAATTTCATTGAGTTATTGGACATTTAGTTGTTAATGCTATTGTTCACATTTTCCTCTAACATTACTATATGTTTATTGTCGTGGTGGTGGTGGTGGGATTGGTCTAGTCAACATCTATTGTTCTATTTGCCCCTATGCTCTATATGTCATTGCCCCTCTTAGGGATTGTGTAATGGAGACCTCAGGAGTTAATGGTATTGATTATATCCTTTTCATAATTGTGTTCCCCACCTTCCTTAGATTTAATGTATATTGGATCTACATGAAGTAGTTTACAATATAGGATTTCTGAAACTATTAGGCACCCTATCAACTAATCACGCCTCCACCATCTTGATCATGTCCACAAATGAGGTGGTATTATTGCATGCCACTATAGATATGAAATCCCTGTTGAAGGCACAAGACAACTGAGAGGGGGGGTGAATCAGTTGTATCAAAAACTTTAACTTCTTTTAAACAAAATCACATTCACATTCACTTACTTTAACACCTTTAATTTGTTATGAATATTAAACATTAAATCCAGAATCAAAACTTAAGCACATCAACAGCATACACACATGAACACCAAATTTTTACGTTTTTACGTGGAAAACCCTTAAAAAGGGAAAAACCACAGTGAGTGTTATCTCACAATATAATGTAGTAACAATACCGAATAACAAAAGAGGCTCACTGTCAAAGGGCTCACTGCCCAAAAGAATGCTCACTGTAATAGGCTCACTACCAAAAGGGGTGACTCACTTCCAAGAAGAGTGGCTCACTGCCATGAACTGATATGATAGCATCTACTACATGCCTGAGTTCAGTTCCAATGAAGCGCAATACATATCACCTTCACTACCTCACAACACAAACACTTTCATCTTTGCATCTTCGCATCCACACTCACTACACACGGATTCATTACATTTATTTATACCAATCACCAACCTTGGAACATACATCAAGATCAGCAATACAATCTACAATATTTGGAACAGTCTCCAAGCTCGGCAAACATACACAATTCAAATTAGGTCTGGACCTAAACAAACTTGCGGAGTAAATGAATGAAGGTAGAACACTTCACGGCTTAGCTTGGACCCAAATACATTTTCACATGCTTCAACACGCTTCTACAATCCACAAAACACATCCACAAAGAGTGTTTACATCCAAGTCAGCCAAACTTGTGCAAACACCAAGAATACTTAGGCACATGCTTCCAAGAACTCAATCATAGCTTGTGGATCAAGCAGAAGCCTTCAACACATTCTGGAGACATCCACGAACAACATAAAATCACTTGGGAGCCAACAAATCTAGCTACAACAAGTTTCACTTGAAGACAACAAATCTCACTTGAAGACAACTTACAATCAACACTGCTAAGCTCTGCTACTCAATAACTTGCTTTCCAGAGTACTAAATCATAAATTATTTGGAATAAAGATAGTTAAGGACCTTATAAACATATCTCCAGAACCGCATCACTTGAAATAACTCTGTGGAGAAATGCGGAGCAAAATACTTTCTCCCAGACACCTCTGCACAACTTAGAAACTCTGTCAAATACAGTCTTCAAACTGGTGAACATAACTTCTACTACATAGCAATTCGGACCACCAAATTCTGGATTTAGCATCTTCAAACACTTATCTATAACATATCCAAATCTCATACTCCGGTCTTCAACACAGAAGAAATGCGGAGCAAAATCTCAAACAGTATTCTGTAAGCCAGAATACTTCTTCACAACACTGACTTTAGTATTTATCAAATTTTCTCAAAAGCACTTGGAAACCAAACATTAGGATCATATTCTTATCATCTTCAGCACATCTACAAGACATTCGAATCACCTTAACACAATAACTTAATCAATCAACAATTGCAACAATAGAAGATACAGTTGACACCAGTGACAACACAAACATGTTGACATCAATGACAACACTGATTAGCACATACTTGCAACAATCCCCATCCCATAGCTCAACCATGTTCCATAGGAATCCATAATCATGTTGTAAGTAGTCAAATTGACCCTCTCCTAAACTGAGTTGAAAAGTATTTTTAGTTTCTTTCTTTGTCTCTTTGTCTCATTCTTTCTATTTTATCTGGTTCTCTCTCTCACTCTCTCTCTCTCACATTCTCACTTTCTATTTTTCAATATTTTATTTGTTTCTCTTTTTCTCTCTTTTTATATATCTTTGTTTCTTACGTGAATTCATTCATTATTATTTATTTATGACTTTCTTTATATTTATGTATCTTGTTTTCATTCTATTCTTCTATTTCTCCAACTCTTTTTGTTTCTTTGTTTGGATATCATCTTATCTATATCTCTCTCTCTCCATTTTGTTCTTTCTCACTTATTTTTTGTTAAACCTTTTCGTTTCTATCTTTTACCATTTTTTTTGTCTCTTTCTTTATTTCTCTCATTCTTTCCAATTGTATTTCTTTTTGCTTTTATTTCATTCTATACTTATTTCCTATTATATAATATTTTTCTATCTTTCACCATTTCTTTTTGTTTCTTTCTTTATTTCTCTCATTCTTTCCCATTATATTTCTTTCTCCCTTTATTTCAATCTATATTTAATCTCTCTGTCTCATTTTTATTGTCTTTTTTCTTTGTTTCTTTCTACCTCTTTTTCTTTGTCTCTCTCATTCTCTCAATTACTCTCTCTTCCCTCTTTTCTTTCTTTCACTCTTTATTTTTTGTTTCTCTTTTTTATTTGTTTCACTCGTTTTTTATTTTTTATTTTTTGTATTTTATTCTTTTCTATTTCCTTCTTTCTCTGTCTTTTTTCTTTGTTTCTATCTTAAATCTTTTCTTTCTTACTTATTCTCTATTTGAAGGCATGAGTTTTCCACGGTCCATGATAATAATTATGAGAGTGCTTCTAGATTCCACTGTGTATGTTTTTGATTCAACATTTCAGATCATACTCAATGATCAACACTCCTATTCTTGATGATGGATCATTGAGTATGATTCGAAATGTTGAATAAAAAACATACACAGTGGAATCCAGAAGCACTCTCATAATTATTATTCTCTATTTATTTATCACTTTATTTTTGTTTTATATGCATCCCTCCCTTTTTCTTCATATAGTTCTTTTACTTTTAGCTCTTCCAAAAAAATCTAGTTAAGCAAAGGAGAATTTGACTAATCACTCTCTTCTCATGACAAGAGGATCTCATAGATGGTAGTGATATGGTTGTGTGAAAAGACAAGTGAAGGATAAATTCTATCTTATGTCAGCAAAGAAGATAGGTCTATTGAGTGGTAATGTAATAATTAAAAACAAAGTCAAAGTGTGCAAGAGTGTACACTAGTGAATTTTGTAGAAGAGTTATTCAAATGGGAAAGGATATATGCAAGAAGATGATCTATCTTGATGAAATATGTATGTGGCCTTCATAGCCATCTAATTAGGCTCATATTTCTCTCAAAAATGAAAGAAATAGATAAGCTATCTTATCAAGCTCATTATTTCAAAATGGACAAGGCAAATATCACATGTCTTTCTTCATGAAGGGAAATACAGAACAATTTTCAACTTACTCCTATAAGAAGAGATGTGAAAAGTTATTTGATCTATACAAATTATCACCACTTTGACATAGTAACAAAACTAAATAAATAACTAAAATTAAAGAATAATAGAACAACCATCATAGAGAGAGAGAGGGAGATATAGAGAGGGATTTTTTTAATGCTTTATTGTCGATGTTTAGGGTTTTGGGTTCACATTTAGGGAACTTAGATTTTAATAACAAGGAAGAGGAAGGTAAAGTGAGGGTGAGAGAGAGAGAGATAGCGAGATGGAGAGATAGAGTTGGAGAGAGAGATAAAAATAGAGATACAAACTATTCTTATTCTAGTCTATCCATTTGAGGGTTTTCCAACTTTCCTATGCGTAGACTCATAAGTGGAGTGTACCTAAACAATCATCTCGTTAAGAATTATGAGACCTTCTGGACTAGGCTTAACACTAGGATTTTTGTGTAGTCCATATTTCTTTTGAAGATAGATAAGCCTTGAACTAGGCTAGATCAATTCAACTAACTCTATAAATATAGGGGCAGTTCCTCTTTTTCATCCATAGCAAAAACCTAAGTGTCATCATCCCAATGATTATACCATAGTTTGGATAGGTCACCTTTTTCATCATCTTCCTAAATACAATTTCCACTCTCATCTACTTCATCATGGAATTGGACCCCTTTAGGACAATGAGAAGGGTCATGAGCTTGGATACAAGTAGTACACCATGAGTATACTTCCATAAAATTTGTGTACTGCAAATTATTTTGAACATTTCTCCTTTTGTCCATTGTTGTACTCGTCTTGGTCTCCTATCTCATTGGTGATGATTGTGTGAATGAGAAGATGTTGAGGCTAGTAACTTTGACACTTTGGATATCCTACTTGACATTTGAGAGAATGGTTTTATCATTTTCTTTAAGTTTTTGACCAAGTTGTAATTAATGCCCCTACCTCTATATTGCCCCCCACTATAGATAGGTGGATTCTTTACTCTCCCTATGTTCTTTGGAATCTCTATCCCCTTTAGGTCTCTTTAACTCTAAATTGAGAATTACTCCATCTACAGTAGTTGATGGAGCACAACATTCTTGCTTCACATTCCTCTCTCTAGCATGATTTTCTATGGATCAAGCTTTCTATTACTTTCTTAAAGGTTTTTACCCCTTTGTGAAGTTCTCTTATTATAGAGAGGGGTATCTACACCCTTATAGATATTAGGGCTTCTCTGGTCGAGGGAGATCCCCTCCCTATTATGATTTCAATTCCACTATTGCTTATGCCCTTCTAAGAGAAGTTTAGGTCCTTTTGGAAAACATGGGGCCACGATTGTAAACCATAGATGCTCGACCACCTCCTCATAGAAAACCATAGGTGCTTGACCACCTCCTATCCTTGCACCTCCTAGTTAGTGTCTCTACTCTAGTTCCTTCTGGGTCCTTATCTAAATCTTGATTCATTGCAAGTGGTGGAGAAGTTGGGGTCAACAATTAGCTCTACTAGATCTGATATGGTTGGGTATGGGTAAAGATCAATTGAGATGAGGTCACCTCATGCTCAACCTTAACTATGATACATAGTCCTCTTTCAATCCTAAACAAAAAAATATTTTACATGAACATAAAACGTGATCACATTTTATGTTTGACAAAACGTGCTCGTGTATTGTAGAACCTAAAACACAAGCACGCTTTATGATCCACAAAACGTGCTCATTTTTTGTGGAACCTAAAACACTTAGTTTTTTTCAAATTTTTAGCCCACCTTTTTAGGCTTGGAATTGGCTTGGGCAACCAAACCCAAGGATTGGACCTCTATGATACCTCCTACAGATGTATTTTTTATTGTCAATAACATTTTTGAACTTCAACACCGTAAGATTTACTCATTTTATAATGAAATTTTATGAAACCAACACCAAAACGATGAGTTAGTTCTTAGCTTTCCAACCATAAGTTAAGATATTTTTTTTTCTTTGAATAGTGTCCTGATATTTTTCAATCATATATGTGTTGATTTTTCTTTATAACTTTAGATCCACTTATTGAAATTTTTAAAAAATTATATAGGATTGTTCTATGCTTCATTCTTTATACATTCAAAAAAAAATTTACATTTTCAATTATTTTTGTGCAAGTTATGTGACGCGCACGCTCAGTGATGCAATTTTCAAGATACATCCACTTTGAAAAATCACAAAAAAAAAATATTAAATAAAAAATTACAAAAAAAAAACATAACTTCTATTACTCACTCTTAACTACATTTCTGCCAACCGCTTTTTAAAAATACTACATGCAACAAAAAATAGGGGGGCGCACACTAGACACTATGTTATATTTTAGTGAGAAAAACATAAACTTTTTTGTTTGCGCGCAACATTTCACCCTCTTAATCTTTAACTATTTTTTAAAAACTTTAGTAGTTTAGAAACTAAATTCATAGCACTACAATTCTTGTTCTTTCCATATCTTCAAATTTTGAGTGCATGCATCTCAAATTACTCATCCAAGTTCATGTTTAGCTGATTTCAGGAAAAAAGTGGCCACTTTTGACCCCCTTTTTGTATACCATTTCCATGCACTTACCCACTTTCAAATTTGCTCCAAAGTTCTCTTAGCCATGCACGGTTCATACTCCTCTTTATGAGGTGTCTTCTAAGGCCTCTTATCACAAGTTGGAGAAGTTGCTTCAGTATTTTACTAGGCAAAGGCTTTTGCCATGTGGCTTGAGAATTTTACTACCTTTCTAAGGATTCTAGAGGTCTAGGCCTAGTTGATGTTTAGTGTTAAGGCATTTCCCTATCTACTAAGTGGATTATCATGACAATAAAAGGGGATGAAGTCAAGGAGATTCTTTTCAAAAATTGCATTTCCTTGGTTCTCTCATATGGTTGCACAAAATGGAGAAATCTAGATTTCCATTTCCTTTTGATTACTCTAGTTTTAGTTGAGATTAAAGGGACTTATTGAAAAAACATTTGGAAAGTTTAGGAAGCCATTAAGCCTTGGCTTCTTTGGAATGACAATGACTTCTATAATGGGCTTTTTGTGAATCAACAATCTCTTTGGTGGTCTCCATTCATTACGTCACAGGATGTTCCATTGGCCAAGGCTCCTTCAATTCACTCCCTCAAATTTTTTAAACAAGGTATTTAGGCCATTTAGGATCTCTTTTCCAAGTTCACCTCTTCTTGACTCTCTTGGCTTGAGGTCAAAGTCAAGTTGAACAATCGAGGTAGGGAGTCTTTTAGGAAATCTTAAAGGTTGTGCCTTCATATGCAACACAAATTTGCTATTCAGTCTAGTCACTCATGGTGGAAGAGGATTGAAAATGGTATGTAAATGCTCATTTTTGCAAGTACTCTCCTAGAAAAGGATACAATTGGTTTTCTCCCATTTTCTTATGATTTAGAAATTGACTAAGAGATGCTCTTTTCAGTTATCTACTCAAAGCTTGGACTAAGATATTTTAAATAGTTTAAAGTGCCATTTTAGAGCCTAAACTTGTGCACTTTGCCTGGTGTATTCATTATCAAGGTTTGCTTATCAACAAAGACATTGTTTCATTTAGGAGTTTCAAACCCTAAGTGCCCTTTCTAGGGCCAATTTGAGACCCTTTGGCATTTATTTTGGTTTTACCTCGGAGCAAGCAATTAGCTTGGTCATACCTAAATTTTTTACTTGGCACAACATTCTTTTGGGGGATGGGCCCAAGCTTTTGGCAAAGTTCACCCAAATTTGGTATGCTTTTCGAGTGGAGATTCTTTTTTCTATTTGGAAATATTGAATTTTTTTTGTTTGCAAATAATTCAGTTGATAAGCAATTTTCTATTTGTATTAGAGCTATGGTTATCTCCAATATCTTTTTGTAGATTCAAGTACAAGACAACAAGGTGGTTCTAGAGGTGGCCCATCTCCAAACTCTTTTAGGTCATTGGGGAAATGCTCCATGCATTGTTTCTCATGTTCCTCTTGTTGCACCACCTTGTGGTCATTCCGAGCATCGGGACCAAAGGTGTGGACATAGTGATAGCTATCGACAACATTCTCAAAGCCATTTTGATTGGTCTCCTCCCCCACGAGCTTGTCATCTCCCCTCCTTTGCATCCTCTCAACAATGTGTGTGGGCTTCGCCTACAAATCAAGACAAGTTCTCTCACCTGGCCTTGGTCATCTTTCCACACCGAGATATTCCTAATCGTCAGATGCCTGAGTAGGAGGAACACTCAGGTGGAACATAAAGAAAAAATAATGTACTCCCTGGTTGGGAGCCTATCTTGGATGATCATAATTTCTTAGATGGGGCTGGGGATCCAACTAAATGACTGAGATCCACCTCTTTCTTCTAGCTTTATTACTTTTGCTACTTAAGTTTATTTAGCTTTGTGACTTCTTAAGTGGTTATTTCCTTTTTTAGAGGCACATGGTACTTTGCTTTCCTTAGGCTTGGCCTAATATGTGTGACTTTGAGGTGTGATTCCATATCTGTTTTCTAGCACCCCTTAAAACAATAATATCTAAACATCAATGTGTTGATGAAATTTTGAAAAAAAAAATGCTTTTGTAGTTTGCCAAGTTATTTCCATGCATTTTGTAAGTAAAAGTCAATACTATTTTTCTTCAGTAGTCACATGACCGATCAAATTCAGAAGACTGATAACATGAGGCTTATCACAATTACAAGAACAATTTTCATCTGCTATGCACTATTAAGATCTTTTAGTTTACCCAACTGCATGTTTACTATTATTTGTTGTATGAACACCTATGCCAGTCAAACTGTAATGCAAATAACTAATATGATCATAAATTGCATTTCAGAACCAATATGGTAGATGGATCTTGACAGGAAACCATTACTAGACCAAGAAAAATGCAACTGCAATGATGGCTTTTGAGATATGCTCAAGATCTATTTCAATTTGTCATTCTCTGAAACAATATTGAAACTGTTGGAAATTCAAATTCCTTCCATTTCTAGCTTTGTCACACTGCATGCCCCAGTATATAAAAAATTACAACATGTAACACTTTAACACCAGAATCTAATTGTGGTACACACTCTATTAATAATCAATATAGAGAAACACAACTGCATTGGTCAACTATGCAATGGGTGCAGCAATCATAATTAGAAAGTTTTTTATATTTGATTATTGATTCCTTGCACTGTGTAGCCTTACTTTTTCTCAAACATCAGCAGTCAGGAGTGTGCCAGGAAGAGCTACCTGCAAATATTGAAACTTGTGTAAATGAAATTTTAGGAATTGAATATGTTAGTAAAAAGCTAGTTAGATAGACAATGGCATGTCTACCGTCCCATACCTTCTCTCCAAGTTTGAAAGCAAGAAGTCCTTTGTATGGGCAGCTACTGCACCGAAATGCATCTCCAAGTCTACACTAGAAGAATGAATACATCATGTGAGAAAAATGAACAAGCATCATGCTATGTTTTAATTTATAATTCTGCTACTAGGCTAACTGATCAGTGTAAATGGTTGTAGGATCTAAGATCCAATAGCATGCCTCCAAATATTAAGTTAAAAACAACATGACAAAGATCTTACACAGTTGAATTCAGAAATTCTATTGCATATTATTATGGATGAATTCAGAAACTCTATTGCATATTATTATGGACTGTGGAAATCTGTTGTGTTTAAATGACAAAGATGGTTGGCCATTACAGAAGGATATTAGTCGTTCCAGAATCATTCAAGGAAGTCAGGAGCATTTTTCCTTAACCAAAGCCAGGAACTGGGTGTTAGAGCATGTTATTGGTTGGGGAGATCACCCCTGCAAAATGTTTCTTCTGAATTATCTATGCTTTCCTTTTCCAATAATCTATTTCAAGAACAACAAAGCTACAACATTGATGAAGTTGTTGAAAATTGTCCACATTTTGTTTGTTAGATTTTCCCTGCTGTAGCTTTTCCTGCAAGCTAAGTAGCCGAATCCGGCGGGTTTACCTGGCGATTCCGGGTTCAGGTACGTCTCGGAATCGGATACGGCTCGGAAACCCTGTGGATTCGACCAGGGTTCGGTTTTTTGAGCCCCGAAACGTCTCCGCACGACTCTCCCGTTTCTGGCGTTTTTCAGACGAATCCGGTGTGGATTTCGAGGGCATTTTAAGTCGCCACTTTTTTTTTTGGGGAATTTTTAAAAAACGAAACCCTAAAAACTAAAAGCGAATACCTAAAACTAGAAGGGGGAGTCATTCTTCGTTATTATTTCAACTTTCATGCCGTGAGACTGCCGCCGAAGAAGCCTCTGTGCCGCTGAAGAAGAAACGGGAAACCCTGTGATTGCATACCAGTATGAGTCGACCTGCAAACTTCATTCAAAAGGTAAGTTTCGACTGTTTTTTCCTCCTCCATTTTTAATAATCTGTAAACTTATAAAGTCGTGTTTTAAAGATTTTTTTTTTTTTTGGGTATGAATAAACTATAAGTCTATATACTATAAACTATAAGTATAAATTGTAAAGTGAATCAGGACTCTTTCAAAATTTAGAAGTTTAAAGTAAACATTGTTAGAAGGCATGAGTTTTCCACAGTCCATAACAGTAAATGAGAGTGCTTCTGGATTCAACTGTGTATATTTTTGTATCAATGTTTCAGATCATGCTCAATGATCCATCAGCATGATCCGAAACATTGATGGATCATTGAGCATGATCCCAAACATTGATACAAAAATATACACAGTTGAATCCAGAAGCACTCTCGTTTACTCTTAACATTGTTTTCAAATTTAGACTCTCCATCTTAGGATGGATCATGGAGTATGATTCCATGTAAAAAAACACCACACAGTTAATATCCAGAAGAAATCAGATTTTACTATTATGGACCGTGGAAATTTGATGTCTCTAATTCAAATTTAGACATTTAGTGTTTCCTGTTTATTATTTAATATTTAATATGTAATATTTATAAAATTAAAAATTATATAATATATAAAGTATACGATTTTTAAATTGTTTTAAAATTTATTAATATATAGTATTTACTATTATTACTAAATACTAATAGTAAATACTATTATAGATTGTATTTTATTTTAAAATTTTAATATTAAGTTATTAAATATATCAAAATTTCAAATGATTTAATTTAAATTATTATTTTTAAATTTAATTTTATTATTAATATAATTATGATTCATAATATAATAATAGTATTTAAATTTTTAAAATTTATAAATTTAAATAAGTAACTTGTAAGTGTATCATTAAAATAATAAATTTTAATATTATAATATACTTATTTAAATTTTTTAATTTATATATTTTGAAATTAAATTAAAATTAAAAATATTTATTATTAAATTAATTTGTTATAATAGTTAATAATTTAATAAATATTAATTTTTATTTTTATTTTTAAATTGAAAATAGTATATGCAAATTCAAAATCTATTTACATTTGTCATTTGTTGTTCAATGTTTGTTTTTTGAACTTGTTGTAGACAGGTACAATGGCAGTGAGCACTAGCTCCATTGGTCCACCTGCCTTCAAAACCGACCCAAGTTTACCTTTATGGAGGCATGTACAAATGATACAACATATTCAAGGTGGTGGGACATTTGTTTGGATATGCAATAATTGTAAGGTGAAGTACACTAGCTCATACAACCAAGTGAAAGCCCATTTATGTGGAATCAAAGCATGTCCAGGGACGGATGGTCAAGGTTTGCCACCTCATCAAATAGCAGAATATATTAGAGAGCAGGAGGAAGCAGAGGCAAGAGTTGCTCGTAGTACAGACCATCCTTTGAGGAGAGGAAGGGGATCACAAAGGCCCTTTGCTTCTCCATCTCTTAGTGCCTCCCCTAATGTTGTAGTAGAGAGCCGCCCATTTTTGGGCAGGAATGAAGAAAAGCCCGTTAATGTGAAGAGAATGAGGGGGTCATTAAAGAGGGCATTTCAGAATGATGCTAGTGAGATTGTAGATCAAAGTGTTGCAAGATGTCTCTATGCAAACGGTTTGTCCTTCAATGTTGTTCGATCACCGTATTGGCAAGATATGCTGAGAAAGATAAATGATGCTCCAAAAGGGTACATGGGCCCAGGGTATGAGAAGGTGCATAGCACGCTACTGGCAAAAGAGGTAAAAAAACATTGACACGTTATTGGCTCCCATTAGGAATTCATGGAAACAAACAGGGGTATCCATTGTTTCTGATGGATGGAAGGATACAAGAAATCGACCACTAATCAATGTGATTGCAGTGTGCCCTAAAGGGGCAATATTTTTGAAAGCCGTGGACTGTGAGGGGCAGGTGAAGGATGCACAATTTATTGCTGACATCCTTATAAAGTGCATTCAAGAAGTTGGTCCTGAAAATGTTGTCCAAGTCATAACGGACAACACAAAGAATTGTAGAGCAGCTGGTATGTTGGTTGAGACACAGTTTTCACATATATTTTGGACACCATGTGCTGTCCACTCACTTAACCACATGCTACAAAATTTGGGTAGAAAAATAAATTGGATCAAACAAGTCTATGCTGAGGCTGAAGAGATCCAAATGTTCATCACAAACCATCACATGTCTCAAGCCATTTTTAGATCATTCTCGCAATTGGAGTTGTTGAAGGTAATTGAAACACTACAATTTTTAAATTTTAGTATTTACGTTTCACTTTAGTAATTGCTAATTAGTGATTTCTCATTTATTTTTTAAAATTTATTACTTAAGTGTTCTTTCCTCTTTGTTTTAATTTTTTAAAGGTTGCTGAGACTCGATTTGCATCCAACACAATCATCTTGAGACGACTTGTGAAGGTGCGGGAGCCACTTTCTAGCATGATCATTAGCCAAAGTTGGTCCCTATGGAGGCAATCCAATAGTGACAGGGCAACAAATATAAAGCGGATGATCTTAGATGACACTTGGTGGGACCGTGTGGAATATCTTCTTAGTTTCACCGAGCCCATCATGAGTATGATCCGTTTTACTAACAAGGATAAGCCATGTTTGGGAGAGGTATATGATGGCATTGACTCAATGATTAAGAAGATGAGGTCCATCATAAATGAAAAAGAGCAAGATCCACATGAAACTTTCTTCAAAGAGGTGCAAACAATTTGTGTTGAGCGGTGGAACAAAATGACCACCCCACTACATCTTATTGCCTTTGCATTGACTCCCAAGTTTTATAGCGGTGAGATTCTTGCTATGCCATCAAGGGTGCCACCATATAGAGATTCAAAAGTCATTGAAGGGTCTATGAAGGCTCTTACTAAACTCTTCCCTGATCCTGAAATGGAGGATATAGTTACAGATGAGTTTGCTGATTTCATAGCCTCCAATAGTCAAAGTCTTTCTGCTCTTCGTGACAAGTATAGGAAAGATCCTCATACTTGGTGGTACCTCTATGGCCATACATCACCACACTTGCAGACTCTTGCGAACAAAATTTTATCGCAAGTAAGTTTCTTAATTTTAATTGCAATCTCTAAATTTGAATTGTTTTTCATTTTTAAAATAATAAACTTATTAGTTTCAAATTTGAAGTTTGATTTACAATTTTATGATCATAACTCTTTCACTTTGCCTCAATAGGTTGCCAATTCCTCTTCATCTAAGCAGACTTGGAATACAAACTCCTTCATCTATTCAGTGAAACACAACCCATTGGTAGCAAGTAAGGCAAAGGAGCTAGTTTATGTGCATTCCAACTTGTGCCTTTTTACTCATAAACAAAATGAGTACAAGGAAGGGGGCACAGAGTTGTGGGATGTAGATCCAGAGCAAACTGACTTGGATTTTTTAGCTGCCACACAATCTTCACTTTTTGTGGACTCAGATAGCCAGCACACTTTTAGTGATAGTGTCAATACTGCATGTGGTTCTTCTCATCTACCTGGATCATCATTAGATAATGTCAATGATGATGCTGATGTTGCTCTTCATGATGACCCATATGATGCTGATTAGTGGTTACTTGTATTATTTTTATATTGAACCAATGAACAATGAATATCTATCATGACATTCAAGTTTTGACAAAGTGTCATTGATATCGAATTTGGAATTAGTATATTGTATTTCAAATGTGTAACATTTAAAATAGTTTTGTTTAGCATATGCATGATATGTCATATTCTGAATTTAATTCTTGTTTTTAAGCTGTAAATATGTATATATTTATGATTTTTTTTTTAATTGTACAGACGTACCCAGCCCCCCTAAAAAAAATTGCCGTACCGGCACACAGTACCCACGTACCATACCCGATTCAGCAACTTAGCCTGCAAGGTATTGGTCACTCATTAGCCACAAGATGGCTCGATTTGCTTGTTTGTTATTTTTAAAATTTTGAGCTGGTGAGGCTCAGGGCTTAAATTCTATTTCATGCTTATCAGAATGCTCAAATTAAAAGCTTCGCTTGAAATTTGTTTTCTAGCAGTGGTTAAAAAAGCCAGAGGCCACAGGATCCTGGTGACTCGGGTAATACATCTGATTGAAGGAGGCATTTCCCAAAACTTGCAAACAGTAAATTCCAAAGATCTCATCTCTGCATACCTGACAAGAAAGTTTGCCCTACCCATTTCTTTTGTCGGCTCATAGAGAGCAAAGTCAAAGTCTGCTTTCTGATATTTAAGTTTTAACAAGATTTGTTCTTCTCTGGAGAACAATTACATTTGTAAAAGACTAAGTTGAATCTAAAATGAGAAGTGCTACAACAATGAAAATACTAGTGCCCCCTAAAATAGGGCTAGGCCGCACTTCTTCACAACAAGAAATTCAATGGAGAAAAATGGAAAACATAATAATAATAATAGACATAATGTTGTCCATGACATTTATTTGAGAGAGCTTTTGGAGATAACTGTGTGAAAGCTTTTTGCATCAAAAAAACTTTCATGCAGTTATTTCCAAAAGCTCTCTCAAATAAAACATAATAATATAAATCTTCGCAACAAGGAATTGAATAGGGAAAAAATGAAAAACACAACAGTGCAAATAGACATACACTTCCACAGGCAGATTGAGGATTGTTCAACTGATCTGCAGTCAGACCTAACTTCTCTTGTTTTCCTTCAATCTCAGCTCGTCCACAGGTACAATTTCTGCATGCTTTCCTCTTTGTACCAACTTCACAGTCACCAACTGCACAACAAAACAAAATTCAACAAACTGAAAATTTTAACACTAAAATGACTTGCCCTCCAGATCATATGCATTACAGTATGTTATGGAAAAAGAAGAAAACAGTTATCTCTGTAACTAACCGGTGGGCAAGACAGGTCTTTTCAAGTCTTCTTCAGATAGAAGACTGTCCTCATCTATGAGATCCTCCAAATCATCTTTTGTTTCCAACTTTAGACCTGTTATGTCAGGTTTCGGTAAACTGCATGGTTCTATTACAGACTTTTTCTTTAGGGAAAAGGACGACCCTGTCTCCCAAGTGGGCTTTTGTGCTTTTATCTGCAAATGGTAATGCAAGGGACAAGAGTTCACTGTCATTCTAAAACTTAAATTCATAAAAATAAAAAAATAAAAATTCTACATCTCAATCCTATCAGGATTCAGCATACCATAAATGACTGAAGCCCATCAGATGAACATAATTCTTCCACAGAACTGGCAATCTCTGGTGCTATAAAACCTGCCAGCAGAAGATCTCGTTCCAGGCTGGCATGCACTTGTGTTACTTTCTGTTCAAAAGATATAAAGACAAATAGATTTCTCAATAAAAGAAACTTAATTCTCAACCTATTGTCCTATGCAATAAAATTTCTACTATGAAATAAGGCCTTCAAACTACAATTTGGGTTTGAAATGAAATAGGAGTTCGATCCCTTACATACTCCTCAGAAACAGGAGTCTGTATGAACACAAGACCCCCTTGTTTTGCAACTCTCTCCAACTCCACTAACCAATTCAATTTATCAAATTTGTTCCTCTCCGAGATATAAACCACAACATCCAAGGAGGAAGAATTGAACTGTAATTTTTCTCCTGCAAGAAACAAATTATATTAATGCCTCCGAATGATCAAAATAGATGAAAGGGACTAAAAATAAAGTAAGCCTGCAAGCATAGAATTGGATTGCAAGGAGTGTTCCCGTCTAAGAAAGGAAAACTGGTTTATCAAGGGAAGGTTAAAACTGACAGTAAAAGGTCTATCTGAAGCCAATTTTGCCTGAGACATAACACCATGGAGTTGAAGCTAAAGTTCTAAGGAAACAAAAGGGATTAAAGAAAGTGGTTAAACTAATAAGAAAAAAATTCATATACAAGGGGTGCCTCAAGCAACCGTAGATAAGGAAGCAAAAGAGATTCACAAAGAGAAGGTTAACGTAAAATACAAGCAAAAGATTGCAGACTCCTTGACTGGATCGACAAGCTGCTAGAGGCTTCCTCCTACTTACAACTAGCTGTAACATATGTTGTTTACATGGAAATAGAAGTTTCTTTCTTATAATTATGAAAATTATGGTATCATAGTTGTAGTTCCCTACCAAGACTGTCATCAACCGTCTGCTGCTTTTCCAAAATATAAAGACAAAACAGTGTTTTCAAAACCAGAATTCCAAAATGAGGCCCGGACTAGGGGGGCTAGAATGTCTAACAATGATGACACAAGATAAAAAACTTGAGAACTACCAGAATCCAGACAGTAGTATAGAAACCAAAGAGCATAGAGAAACTAATGATACGCCCAGTAAAGGCAAAGTTTGTTTCCTTAGGTCACAGCTAAGCACACACAATTTGTGACATATGAAACCCCCTTGTGGAAACACATATGGGGATTTCTTCCCATTTACCTTCTATATTGTTCAAATTTTGCACCCCTGGATTAGGATGTCATGAACAAGCTCCAGAATAAACCAGATTTTGCCAATCTAACTATCATAAGAAAAAAAGAAAAAAGAAAAAAACTTGACCGCTGGTAAGAAACGACTAGAGAAATACCCTACACAAAACAATACACTGGGACAAATAGTTCCTCTCTCTATCAATATGTCAAGTGCATAGTGGTATCTCTTTCATTCATTTATGTGCCTGACCTTTAGATCAAGAGAGAGAAGCATCATGGCCATAAAGGCCCTCAACCTTCTTTAGGAGCGACCACAAGCTAATGACTTTCTCTCGACCTGTCTTAGTGGTGAGGGAATGTGCCAGGCTCAGTCATCCTTTCCCACTAGATATGTTAGGGTTTTCTCAAAGATGTAAGCATGAGAGCTGATGGGTTCAAACTTCACAATAGGACTGACCTAGGGAAGAGCAGTGGCGTTGTGATAAACAGCTATGTTAAAAGGCTTCTACTTCTTTTTAGGCATTCTAATACAACAGATTCAAGCAGAGCTATCAATAAGCTAAATAACGAAATAGAATATATATAAACCGTGTCCTAAAGATTCCAGGGGTTAAAGAATTAGTAATGAAGAATAACTAAATCTTTGAGCATTCCAAATGTAAACATTTTCTCTTTGTTTTTATCTGGAAATGTTAAAGCTAAAGTTTTGTCTTTAAGTGTTTGTTCAGAGCATATCAGTAGGTAAAAGTCTTCTGGGTTCAACTGCATAGAATTGACATTTTCCGACAAATCAGGTCTCTCTGTTGAACCCATCATTAGGGATAAAAGATTTGAAGCCACTAGCCAGCGATAACATTTATATTCTACCTTACAGGTCTAAATTCTAGACCCCTCTTCAGACATTAAATCTTATCATGACTTCTAAAGCCTCTACATGTGTTGTGATGTCTGATCTACAAGGTTCATGTTTATAGCATATTTAAATTCTACATAAAAATCATTTTAACTAACGAAAAAAGAGACGATTTCACATGAAAACATACATAACAAAACAACGAGAGCTGGGCCACAGATTAGAAAAACAGAGGCAGTTAATCACAAATACAAATACAAGGAATATGAAATCTATCTCACCTAGCAGATTGGCTTGTGTTAGTACACACAATTTGTTGCCATCATCAGCTTTGTCTTGGAATTCCTGAATAGCCCATGTGACCACCCTGCCTGGTAAACTCATTGAATCTGTCACCAACAACACTGCAGCTGCTGATTCCATCTTCACTACTTCTTCTCTCCTTTCAACTAAATAGATACCCAATAAGTGTATTCAAAACATGCACAATTCAGCTTAGGCTAAAACAATACAGATACCATCAATGTATTCAAACCATGCACAATCAGCTTAACAAAACCAAAAACACAAACATGAATAACTCCACTCATCAAAGCAACACATTTGTTTCAAGATGTAGAGCTTCATAGTTCTCAACTTATCATGAGAATTTTATAAGTTTCTAGATAAAAATAACAAAATCCTTACCAAGTGCAACAGCAACAATTGCAACAAGAAGTGTATCCTAACTGCTGGTATTGAATTGTGTTTGCATTTATAAGCCCAGCAGCCCAAATTCAGACAAAAGAAACTGTAAAGCACATGAATTTCAGGCCTTTTTTTGTCATGAAAAGGTGGCACTGCATTCAGTGCTTTAAATTTTTATTTTTGTAGAACTTTTGATTGGAGGTTTTTGCTTGCGTGTGAAGTAGAGCGCACAGCACGTGCCTGACTAAATGTTTGCCCGTGGTGTCACGTGTGAGGCGTGAGCGGGTGGAGAGAGTGTCGTGTTCCACTAAATTTGTTGGGCCAATGAGATTTAGATAGGCCTGCAACTATTTGGGGTTTGTGTTATCCAATGGTGCTGTCTACTCGTATGCAAGGTAAACGGAAAAATTATATTTCTTCCACTAGATTTTACCTACCTGGTGATCCAAATTGTTTTTGGATTTGAAAGTCTCAATGACAATTTTTTTTTTTAAATTATAGCATTTCTCTATAATTATTTTTTGTTCAAACTTTTTTTAAGACTTTGTTCTACTATTTTTGAGGTTTTTGTAATGGTGAAATTTGTACACGTTTTGGTTTAGTTTTGGGATCATTTTGAGAGATTGTCTTGATATGATTATATAGCGACATTTGACACATTTTTGTGTTAAGTTCAACTCCTTTCTCAATTCTCAACCACCCTCACTCTTCCTTATATACATTCTCATATGTCTGTCCTTATCCTTATTTTAAAATTTACATTCTTGTCATTTATTGGCCCAACTTTCCATACATTCATCCTTGATCCCCAAATTATGTATCCCTTGTCCCGAGTCATTTTCCTATATACCTGTCTTTATCCTTATTTTATTCTAATTTATTCTCACACATTCTTGTTATTTAATGGCCCAACTTTCCATACATTCATCCTTGATCCCCAGATTATGCATCCTTCGCCCTGAGTCATTTTCCTATATACTTGTTCTTATTCTTATTTTATTCAAATTTATTCTCACACATTCTTTCATTTATTGGCCCAATTTTCCACACATACATCCTTGATCCCCAGATTATGTATCCCTTGTCTCGAGTCATTTCCATGGTGTGCGGGATCGATATTGCATGACACATATGTGATCCAAAAATCAAAATTTTAAAATTCAAATTTACTAACTTCCACCCTTTTCCACTAGCCATTGGGAGTCGACTTGGTAATCATTTCTGCAACGAATTGTTATGTCCTTGTATTAAACACATCCATTTGAGCATTAATTAATATTCAATTATCATTCAAAATCCTAATCATTTAGGGAAATTTCAATAAAGATATTTTGATTTGGAGCTTCAAAAGGCATTAGTAATCGCATCAGAATTATCATATAAATCACTTGCATGCTTTCTTGTTTTTTGCCAATAAGCTCATGATTGCAAAGTTGGTATTTTAAGGGGGTTGACCTAAGAGAACTTGACCCTAATGATCCAATAATCTCCCCCAAGGTATTTTTAGATATTGATGGTCCTTGTTGATTAATGCAGAGGAGAGAACTTAGCAAATCAAAGAGTAAAAGTGTACAACACACCAAATCATTTGCAGGCATAAGGGAGAGGGGCCAGTTGCCACCCACGCCCCAATAACCGCTATGTTTTTAATCACTTGACCCCCCAATTAAATTTTTAAAAAGAACCAATACATGTAAAATACCAACCAAATAAATTAACACAAATGCACCAATACATGTTCACAACATTTGTACATGTTCACAAATGCACCAATACATTTGTAAATTAACCAATGAAATTAAGACAAGTGTACAAATGTAATGGCGAGCGGTTACCAGCACATTGGCGCGGATGTATGGGACGACATGTTGAAATGACCATTTTTTGACCCATGTGCACATAACATGTCCTACAGGGAAATACATAAGTGCCCAGAAGCTGAAAGAATAGCTCTAAGCTCTTCGGTCGCATATGGAAAAACCCAAAAAAATTGTCAAAATTTGATATGTCTAGCAATGTGCTTGACGTGCGCGAAGTTAGGGAGGGCGGCTACTAGCCCCTCTCCCTTAGGTCAGATCTGCATAGGGCAAAATTGACCCAAATCTGCAAGACTATCTACACTTCAATGTTATCATTTTCTCATACTGGGGCTTACTGATTCCACAAGGTAACATTATCCATAGCCTCTCATCAAATTAGGAGCTAAGTACCCCTTTTTATTTGCACTAATTTCTTAAATTAGCATTTATTATTCAATTATCAATTCCCAACTATAATTTATAGAATCTAGATGAATTTGTCTTAATGTATGCATTTATTTAATCAACCTACATTAACATTTAGGAAAGGTTATTTTCCTTTACATTTTTAGTGAACATGTTTGATCTTACACCTCTTAGAGTTTGACCCTAGGGTTTATACCTTCATTATTTTCAGGGTTTTAGATCTGCAATTTACGATTACATCATCATTTTTCATACCCTCCTAGTGTTTGTTCTTTTATCTATTGCAACTTCATTGATTATATCTATTTTTAGAGTTTGTGCCTAACTTTGAGAGCTCCATTTTTGCTCATCCTGTCCAACCTTGGGTACATTGTTAGGATTTCATTTTCAAATCTAATATACCACTAATATTTTTTATTTCCAAATCTGAAAGTGAGTTTTTGTGCATTATATTCCCATCTTTCATTTGTTTTATTTATGCCATGAGTTACTCATGATCCTAATCTTCCATTGAGGAGTGCTCGTCTAAACCCTACCATGGTTACACAATCTAGTGAACTTGAAATCTATTCAAATGCTAATGTTGAGAATAATATGGAGGATTATGATCATGATACCCATGTGTCACAACAAGAGTTTGTTAACAAACTTGCAAGTTTGGCTCATGTGGAAAGTCATACACAACTAGGGGATATCATTCATTTAACATATACATCAATAAGTCACAAGGATTAGAGACCTTCCAAGCTATAAGTGTTGAGATTGCTTTGTTTATCATTTTGTTGGGTGCATCTACTTCCTCTCCATCCTTTACCATGATTACATCTTCCACCATTACCATTGGCCATCCCCATAGAGCCATCCCTACCTCTACTAGTGTTCCACTACATACTATCTTTCTTTTCTCCACCTTCACTCCTTTATATATCCTCCATCCAAACTTTACCCCTCCTAAGCATTGGATCTTTGGTTTGCTATTCACCTATAGAGAGTTCCTAGTGAGAAAAGATAATGAACTTGTTCTAGTTCATGTTGGCAATATTTTATTTGACACTAATAAACAAGTACAAAGTTAGTTGTGGTCAGCTTTGGTAAGTTATGATAAATTTCAGATTTTGTAGTTTAGCATGGAGGCTTGTCTAAATCTAGTGTCACTATGGTTGCATATCATAGTCATTTAGAGGAGAATTTATTGTTGAATAATTGTAAGTACTAAAGTGTGTATGATAGTGCAGGGGCACATGCAAAGTTATTGGAGTACATGCAATGATGTCTAAGAGCATGGAGATGTTATAGGGGATGCTCAAAGGTACTGTAAGAAGCTACAAATAATCAAGTGTTTATCTCTACTACCACAATCCATAGATTGTGTTTGGTTGTAGTACAAGAAGACATGTACACAATTCAATTATAGATGGTCAATAGCCTTTGACCAAGTGTGAATAGCAATGACTAATTATATGTAGTGATTATCCATGTGGAGAAGTAATATTTGATATAATGTACGGTATGTTGATGTCATGGTATGGTCATTTTTTGGTTGTATGATTATTGGTATTCTACATGGTAGTTAGACAATAGGAATTCTAGTTGGAGGTTCAACAACTATATCTAATTGCTTGTATAGATGAAATGTAGTTCCTATAATGATTGGATGTTGGTTGTTTGAAGGTGTGGTAAACCTGGTTGGAGGTTTACATTGTAATGAAACTTATTGCACAAGACAAGAATATAATAGCAAATATGCACTACAATATTGTTGTTAAAACAAGGTAAACTACTACAAATGGAAGCTCTTCAAAATGTATTCAAATCTAAAATTTGTTAATGCAGCATTGAATTAACCACTATGAGATTATGTGGAAGTTTTTAACAACAAATAGAAATCAACAATTCATAAAAATTTAACACGACATTGGATTTACATGGAGAAACCCTTGTGGGAAAAAACACCATCAAAAAGAGGCTCAATTATGTATCAATCTTCAATACAAGAATATATATGCAACACACTTCTCCCTTCAATCTAATAGCATTTCGATAACACTTGTGTACTTACAATAATCCATACAAGACTTCTATCCCAAGGCTCCAATATATAGAACAATTGGAAATAAGAAACCATAAATGGTTTAAAAACAAGGAGCAAATACCATGGGCCAAAACTAGGTGCCCATATCCTCCATGCAAAAATCCAACACCCACTCTACTTGGTCAATCTCTAGGAATAGAATGTAACTCCTCTTACACTACTTACGTGTCATAAATATTGTCATAATGGTCAGATTCTCTTATTAATGCATTTTCCTAATACTAGGCTCTCCATGAGGGCAAATAAATGCCTTGTCATAACCTATACTAAGAAAGATTCTCAATAATTCCCATTTGACCTCTTTTGTAACCTCCCATCATAAATGTCATTACAAATACATGTAAGAGAATAAAATATTAATAAACAATTATCCCCACATACATAGAGGCATCGACTTTCACCCTCTCCATGTTCCTTGTGTTGGTATTTTATTACATCTTTAGTATAATATAGTTTAGATAATAAATAAATAAAGGTTAGTTTATAGTTAGTAAATAAAACAATAGTTAGTTGGGAATTACTTTCTCGTAGTTGGTTTGGGGTAGTTTGAGGTTTAGTTTTATACAAGAATATATTTGGCTTTATAAAGCCATTTTGCAATGTATTGAACATCAATCCTGAAAGCAAATAATATAATATTAATGTATTTTGATATCTCTACTATTATGGTTTAGGTTCTAGCATTCTATTTTCTCTGCTCACCATTTGATTACCTTGGACTACATACATTATTTATTATCTAAAATTACAAACAAGATTTTAGGATTGCAAGTGAATGGAACTTATAATATTAACATTTATATTGCAATTACATAAACCAAAAACATAAAATAAATCAAGTACAGGATCCAAGGCCCATAGCCTTCTTGCACTAAGAGAACTTCTCTATGCTCACTAGCTTCATGAGGGAATTTGCAACATCATCCTAAGTATCAACCTTTCGTAACATGACCTTACCATTCTCTACCATCTCGCAAACAAAATGATACTAAATGCCAACATGCTTAGTATGAGCATTATACATGGGATTCTTGGCCAAACAAATAACACTTTGCTTGTCACAACCGATTCTAACCACCCTACAATTACCTAAGCATAATCTCTATAACCATACCACCTCCTTAGAGGTATGTGTAGCATCCATATACTCTGCTTCAATGGTGGACAAAGTAATTGCAAGCTACCTCTTACTCATCCAACTCATTTCATAATTTAGTGGGCCTATTTTAAGAGGAAATCTTTGTAAATATTTTTAATTAATTTTTGGCATAATGGGATGTTGTGATTTGTTCCCACAACTTCTATATAAGTTAGGAAGCCTCACCAGTTTGCATCTTTTTACCATTTTATCAAAAAACCCCATTTTGTCATAGTTTGAGTACTCGTGTTCATCTATTGAATTTGAGGATTAAACCCCTTTGGTTTAATTGAGGCAATTTCATCCAAGAATTGCATTTGCAGTGAAGGATTTATAATTGTTTCAATTTGCAAGACTGTGAAGAAGGGTGCTCTAATATACAAAGTTTGTTTGGAGACTTCATAATCAATTGTATTATTGTAATTTCTAATTTATTCTAGCATTTTTTTATACAATTCATGAATATAAATCAGCTTTAGCATTTTGTTGAAGTTCCATTTCATGTGTGCAAATATTGGTTATCTTTTTAGCATAGTTTGTGAGCAAATCAACAATATAAATTTAAATTATTCACCATAGCTTCTCAACTTGTCCTCATGAGATCTTGGGGATTAGAAAGTGATAAATATCTGATATAAATATCGTGTTAAGGTTTTTACAAGAGTTTTAGAGTATACTTTACATAACATTTGTGTTTGGGTCATTACAAAAGCTTAATGTTGTTGGCAGGACACATGGCAAAATGCAGAACCTATCGCACCTCACCGCAAGTGGAATGCAGAGGACAACGCCGACATATGTGATGACATTTTGTAAGGGACATGTCCCTATTGTAACATATAGATATGTAATAGGAAGATATGTAAGATAAGCAAGTAGAAGTATGTAAGAGAGTGAAATGTATATAGGGCAGAAACTTAGACCTACTATTTTGTACAAGATAATATAATGAATATATAATGGAGATATAAGGATTGGATCTAATATCTATATGTATATGAATGTATATGATGTGTTATGACTGATGTATTATTATCGCATGTTATATATCCTTATTGTTCTTTATGATTCTCTCACTATATCTTTCGAGGTATAAACTAACTTTAGAGACTTGACTAAGGCTCAAATCTCCAGACTGTGCCCTCTCCATTTCTTGCCAACATTTGGTTCCGTTGTCGGGACCATAGAAAGAATAGTAAAGAATGAATGAGATGAATAAGTAAAAGGAGAAGTGTGGAACAAAGAGAAGAATTAGAAAGGAGCAAATCAAAGTGAAAAAAAAAATTATGATCTGCAGAGAATTCTCTTAGGACCTACCCTTGTGAGAGGGGGGTAGGCACCTAAGGGGATGACAAATGGAAAGGGGGAGGATCTGAAAATATCCTTGAAAATATGTAACTCTTCATGCTAATCCAACCATGGGATACATAAGGATTAATGAAATACCATATCTAAAACACCCATGGGAAAAGAGGATAACAAGAAATTAAGAGAAATTAGTGAAATTATAAAAATCAGAATGGAAATGAGCAGGGAAGAAAAGCAAAAGTAGACTCTGGAACGACATGATACCATAGAAGTTTGAAAAATCAGAAAATTTATGAAGGGAACATACCAGGAAGGTTATGGAGGAAAAAGACAAAGAGGATAAGCATGCCAATAGGGTGCTGCTGAGCGTGCTGATGTGGGTGCTGACGGAGAGAAGAATGTAGGAGACGAAGAAAGATTGGATGAGCGCGCCATAGGGGTTGCCAAAGAACTGATAGAGAAGGATATAGACAATCCTGGACTGTTAACAATACACATTAACAGGGCTACATAAATCCTTAGGAGCCTAGAAGGAAGCATTAATGCTTATGACCAATCAAGAAGGATATGGAGGAAGAGTATAATCAAACCCTAACCTTACTGCAACTAGGAAAAACCCCAGAGGTTCAACCTAATTCTACTAATGTCCAGATCAGGGTTGATAAACAATGGGAACAATTATTAAACCCCAATAAGAAACCTTTAGCCCTTGAAATTGGATGCAAACTATCTAGACCATTTGGTTAATCGAAGTGTGATGAAGATTAGAGAAAGAGAAGAAGAAGTGGTATATGATAATATTAGTTATGAGAGTATAAGACAGTTAAAGAAAATGATACCAACAAATGATAAGATGTCATTAACAAATGAAAAGTCATCCCCTAAAACGAAGAGGCACTATGAAGAGATGCAACCCTCGGACCAAGAGTCACCCCATGTGCCATATAAGACAAGGAGAATTTTAGTGGAAGAGAACAACAGTCAAGTAGACAAACAAAAAGAGATAGAAGAAGGGGTTAGAAGAGATTGCAAAGAGATATTGGGAAAATATTATTTTGATATTAAGTTACAGAGAGATAAGGGAAGAGAGAACAAAACCCTAATACAGAGAAATAAACCTAAGCAGAAAGATAATAAAACAACACACCGCAAGATAGCAGAAGTACCAAAAAACCAAAAGAAATCAACAATGGACTCACCAATCAAGCTGCCTCTATTTGGAAAGGACACAACAGAAGCAACATAATGTGTCTTTGTTTTAGAATCAATCTAGAATAGGAAAAATGTAATAAGAGACTAGGCTAAACTTTTGATTTCGTGGGAACACTAAGAAATGATGCATTGAAATGGTATAGGAAGACATGCCCTGAACACGACAAATCATGGGAAGAGGTTAAGAATAAATTTTAAGATAATTTTGAGTCTCTGGAGATCCCCACAAAGGGAGCAAGTAAAATGAGGGATTTAGTTGAAAAGGAAGGAGAATCTATAAAAGATTTTGATAAAATATTTAAAGAGATATCCCGCAAATTGGAAGAGCCTTTGTCTGAGAAACAAAGGATTGAATGGTTTGTATCAGGTTTAAGCCCTGACATTAGAACATCTTTGGATGGAAAGATTTTTGACTCTTATTCAAAAGCAGTGACTATGGCCTGCCACATAGAATCACAAACTTGACACAGAAAGGATAAGACCAAGGAAAACATGGAGATGGAGAAGCTTAGGCTTGAATTGGAACAACTTAAACCGAAGCAAGAAATTTTGGCAAGGAAAGAGGATAGTACACAGAAGCAAAGGCCTAACATATGGTGTTCGTACTGTACAAAAGAAGGACATTTGCGGAATGAGTGTCCAATGATAAAGGGGAAAGAAACAGAAGACCAATATAGTTTATTACAGAATATGCGGCGATTGGGATGACCGTGAAACATAAGATTGCCCATCTCAACTATTTAGGTTGACAGAAGATGACGATGGGCATGATTGGTGTAATGCACACCGCAAGAATAGAATGGGTATCAACAACATGGCATATGTTAAAGGACTCACAAAGAGACCCTTGTACATTAAGAATCATGGCTACAAACATTCTAACTGGGCTAATCAAAGAAATATTAATACTTTATAGAATATAAATCCTAATCCTACACCTTACATGAATAATTATAGTAATGAAGAAAGAAGCCAATACAATGGATACATAGGAGGAAGAGGCCATAGTAGAGGAAGGAGAGAGAATGCAACATGCTTTAAATGCGGTAAACTAGGCCACTTCGCTAATGAATGTTGGGAGAAAGAAGGAAACAATGCCCATTTTGTGGTAATACATTTCATGACCTATTTTCATGTGATAAGGCTCAACAGTACTCCATAAATGCACCACAATAATAAAAAAGTGATATATTACAGGGGTTTAACTCACAAAAAGGTGCCCACATAATTAGGAAGATTCCAAAAGAACAATCACAGGCAGCTAGAAGTTGCTGGAAATAAGCTAACTATGAAACTGACACCTCTTACATTGGAAATTCAAAGGAAGATGATTACTATAACAAATAAAACTATAAACCAAAAACAAAAGAAGAACAAATGATGTAGGAGCATCCCAGGTTGCAGAGCAATCTTGCATCAACCAAAATATTTGCATTCTTTTTGTTTTCTTTCATTTTCCAGTTCAGTTTAGTTCAGTCAGTAGCATTTTCAGCATTTTGTACCGCATTTTCATTTCAGAGCTTGCAAAGTAGGACTTAGCATCTAGACATCATATCCAAAATTTAGGTCATTTGGACTTGTCTATTGAAAGTTATCGCTATCAGAAGATCGCCTATTTTCACAGAACAGAGCATACATACAGTTTGTTGAAGGAGAAGGTTTACGGAGCACTTTCGTGACTTGCAGAGCTAAATGGAACATGTCATATCACACATAATGATCAGATAGACCTTCCTTGAGGTCCGCACTTTGATTCATTCATTTGAGGAGGAATTCCATATGTTTTAGGCCGACCTAATTATTTCTACATGTTACACTCTTCATTGGAGTCAGTAACCTTTCTTGGCTGACGCGAAAGATTTCATGAGCTTGGAGATGATATATATAGATCTCTAGGATGTATTAGGAAGTTAGTTAGTTAGAATTCATAGATTGATAGTTAGATTCTTTTCTGAAGAGGCGCTTCAAAGCCATATCTTGTATATCTAATGTAACTAGAATTCAAGCCTGTGAGCCCGCAAGTTGTCAGCATGTTAGCATTCTGAATATATGATATACTGAGCATTTGAATCATTCTTTGCATTCTATATTTGAGTTCTTTCCATTGTGTTTACTCTTGCTGCACGACCTAGACTGTTCACTATGTGGACCCTCCGACTGTGACTACACCAAGTGGTATCAGAGCGAAGTTTGAATCCTTTGGGAGCGAAGTTTTGAAGGAATTTCAAAAGATCTTGCGGTGAACCGATCGCCGAACTAAGGCAATCTACTTGTGTTTGTCAACAGATCGTCAAGTGTGAGGCAGTTGCTACCTTGTAATCAAATCGTCGAGTGTGAGGCAGTTGCACCTGGATCCTAGGAAGAGATGTCGCCAAGGAGAATACTTGTTGTAGGCACTATGGCTAGAAGAATGGACGAAATGATGGAGATGATGAAAATAATGAAGGTTAGACTAGATTTTTGTTGAAGAAGATAGGCAAAGAGGACTAAACCCTATACCTAATGTGGAAAGTGATGATGATGAAGAATTTCAATCCGCTGATCAAAATGAAGAAACCCTAGAAGAAGAAGAATCAGACCAAGTGAAAATGTTGAGAGCTATTTCAAAGATTGGAAAAAGACCTAGAGTAGAGGTACCAAATTATACTGGAAATTTGAATTCGAAGGAATTGATTGATTGGATAAATGACTTGGAGGAATACTTCGAATATGAAGAAATTGAAGATCTAGAGAAGGTGATATTTGCAAAGACTAAGTTGAAAGGACATGCTACTATTTGGTGGAAAGAAGTTCAGTTGGATAGAAACAAAAGAAGAAAATAAAAAATTATAAAATGAGATAGAATGGTGACAAAGTTGAAGAATCAATTTATACCTGCTGACTATAAATTGGAACTGTTGAAGAGATTACAGAACTTGAGACAAAAGGAGAAATTTGTAAAGGAGTATATTGAGGAATTTCATAAGATGATCATAAGGACTGGACATAGTGAAGATAGAAAGGAGAAAGTGGCAAGATACATAAATGGACTGAGATTGAACATTCAAGAAGAACTAAGCCTAGTAAGGATGACAACAATAGAAGAAGCATATCAGTTTGCCCTAAAAGTTGAATAAGAAGCATGAGCAAAGATAGAAAGGTAAAGGAGGTAAATTTTAGAGGGGTAGAACATATTCCGGAGGAGAAAGGTCATATGCAGAATAGAACAAACAAGATAGTACATTCAAGAAGGAAGATAGAGATAGCAATTCATACCAGAGAGATGATAGAACTTTCTATAATAGAGGATATCATAATTCTTACCGAAGTGAAGGGTATAGGAGAGATGAAAGAGGGTTTGACAAGAGAACATTAAGAGGAACTTGTTTTAAGTGTGGAGGTGAAGGACACAGAGCATTTGAATGTTATTAGGGAAGTACAAGCAAGAGGACAAAAAATAATGCAAGAACAACGCATGTAGAAGAAGAACCTGTTGGATCACCTAATTCAGTTGGAAAACCAGAGAAAGGAGAATTACTAGTCATGAGGAAAGCACTAGTTCAAGCAGAAACAATTGAGGAACCACCGTAGAGAAAAAGTTTGTTCCGAACTAGATGCAAATCAAGAGGTAAATGTTGTAAGGTCATAATTGATAGTGGTAGTACTGATAACTTGGTTTCAGAGGAGATGGTGACTAAGCTAAATCTAGAGAGATTGAAACACCCTAAGCCCTATCAGATAGCATGGATTCAGGATGAACACAAAGTATTGGTGAGTGAAGAATGTTTGGTAAAAGATCATATATTAGATCTTATCATGATGTATTGTGTGATATTATGTCTATGGATGTATGTCATATATTGTTGGGTAGACCATGGCAGTATGATAGAAAAAACTATACATGATGGGAGAAAGAATACCCACAATGTAGTATCTAATGGAAAGAAAATCACCTTAATACCTTTGGAAGATGAGCTAAGAGTGAAGTATGTGGGAATGCTAGAATTTGTTTGGTTGATGGAAGGAAATTTTTGGATGGTTTGAGAAATGAGAATATGTGTTTTTCTTTGATTCCTAAGAAGCATGGAACCCTAAGTACAGAGATTGAAGAATCACAACCCGAGGAGATAACTGAATTATTGACAGAGTATGAACACATCATATCAGATAATGTATCTGAAGGATTGCCACCAATCAGGAGTATCAGTCATCATATGGACCTATACTTGGAGTTAGTTTGCCTAACAAAGCAACACACAGGATGACACCAGTAGAGAATGCAAAGCTGAATAGACAGATACAAGAATTTTTGAGGAAATGATTGATCAGAGAAAGTTTGAGTCCTTCTGTAGTACCTTCAGTGCTCTCACCGAAGAAAGATAGAGAATGGAGGATGTGTACAGACTCTAGAGCAATCAACAAGATCATAGTTAAGTATAGATTTCCATTGCCTAGGATGGATGACATTATGGACTGTTTGAGTGGAGTGAAATATTTCACAAAGATAGACGTGAAGAGTGGATACCATCAGATCAGAATAAGAGAAGAGGATGAAGGGAAGACTACTTTTAAGACAAATGAAGGATTGCATGAATGGTTAGTGATGCCTTTTGGATTGACTGATGCATCGAGTACTTTCATGAGGTTGATGAATGAAGTTTTGAAGAAATTCTTGGGTAAGTTTGTTATTGTATACTTGTATGATATTCTAATTTTCAGTAAGACAAAAGAAGAACATTTGTGGCACCTGAGACAAGTATTGCAGAGACTGAGAGAAGAGAAGTTGCTAATAAAAATCAAGAAATGTAGTTTCATGAAGGAAGAATTGGTATATTTGGGATTTGTGATTTTTGTGGAAGGATTGAAGATGGACCCTGAGAAAGTTAGAGCAATTGTTGAATGGCCAACACCTGAGAGCATTAGAGAAGTCAGATCATTTCATGGACTAGCTAGTTTTTATCGGAAGTTCATCAGAAATTTCAGTTCAGTATGCACACCAATGACAAAGACAATGAGAGGTGACAGAAAGGAATTTAAGTGGACATCAGGAGCGAATAAAAGTTTTGAAATGTTGAAGCAGAAAGTGACAGAGCAACCAATGTTAGCATTACTAGATTTCAATAAAGTATTTCAAGTGGATTGTGATGCAAGTGGAAATACAATAGGAGCAGTGTTAAGTCAAGAAGGTAGACCAGTGGCATATTTTAGTGAGAAGTTGAATGATGCAAGGAGAAGATATTTAGTTTATGATCATGAATTCTATGCCATAATTCAAGCCTTGAAGAAGTGGAGACATTACTTGTTGCCTAAGGAATTTGTGTTGTTTATAGATCATCAAAACAAGATCATCAAGCTTTACAATATTTGAATAGTCAAGGAAAGTTCAATCAGAGACATATGAGAAGGGTAGAGTTCATGCAGAGTTACACATTTGTACTGAAGCATAGGAGTGGAAAGGCAAAGAAAGTTGCAGATACATTGAGTAGAAGAAGGAATTTGCTGACAGAGATGAGATTAGAAGTATTAGGTATTGAAGAATTGAAGCATATGTATGAGGAAGATCTTGATTTTGCAGAACCATGGAAAGCATGTAAGGAACCTGTTGTGACAGATAGAAGTAAGTGGTTGAATTACTTCATTCAGGAAGATATGTTGATCAAAGCAGTTGTGTATACCTAGGAGTTCGATGAGGGATAATTTGATCAAAGAGAAGCATAGTGGAGGATTGGCATGGCATTTTGGAATGACAAGACAGTGTCTTTGGTAAGTGAACATTACTTTTGGCCTCAAATATATAAGGATGTGAGGAAGTTTGTGCAGGGTTGTAGAGTATGTCAAGTTACAAAGGGGAGTAGTTAGAATACTGGGTTGTACAAATCTTTGACAGTACCAGAGAGACCTTGGGAAGACATAAGCATGGATTTCATATTGGGATTGCCGAAGACACAAAGAGGAGATGATTCTATATTTGTAGTGGTGGACAAATTTTCAAAGATGACACATTTCATACCTTGTAAGAAGACAAATGATGCAGTGCATGTTGTTGACCTATTTTTCAAGGAGATTGTGAGATTACATGGATTACCTAAGAGCATAATTTCAAATAGAGATACAAGATTCATTGGATACTTTTGGAGGACACTTTGGAAGAAGATGAAGATAGACCTAAAGTTCAGTTCAACATTTCATCCATAGACAGATGGACAAACATAAGTGGTAAACAGGAGTTTGGGAAACTTGTTGAGATGTTTGGTAGGAGATAAGGCAAGAAATTGGGATCTAATTCTATCACAAGTAGAGTTTGCATACAATAATTTAGTGAATAGGAGTACTAGGAAGATACCATTTGAGATTGTGATAGGAACTAACCCTAGAGGAGTTGCAGAGTTGAAAGACATCAGTATGGAGAATAAGAGAAGTACAAAGGTAGAAGAATTTGTAGGATACATGGAGACAATACATAATCAGGTTAATAAGCATTTGGAAGAGATGAACATCAAGTATAAGGAGTGAGAAGATGAGAAGAGGAGACAAAGAATTTTATGTTGGAGATGAAGTTATGGTATACCTGAAAAGATAGATTTCCAATAGGGACATATAACAAGTTGAAGATGAAGAAGTTTGGACCATGTAAGATACTCAGGAAAATTGATTCAGGGAATGCATATGAAGTGGAGTTACTGGAGACATTGGGTATATCACCTATATTCAACATTGCAGACTTATATCAGTATCATGAAGGGGAATCAAGTGACAACATTGAAGAAGGATTGAAGAATCAGTTACCACAGCAACAACCGAAGCAGATAGAGGACATCTTGGATAATAGAGTTGGACACAGTACCAGAGGCAAGTAATACAAGGAATATTTGGTAAAATGGAAAGGAAGATTGAAAGAAGATTTATCTTAGATTTCTTAGGCTGAGGTGGACTACCTTGGTTTTCCTCTAGCCCTAGCAAAGTGAGGGACTCACTTTTTTTTTTCAACAACCCTAGGTGTCCGATGCAAGAGCATCCCAGGTTGCAGAGCAATTTTGCATCAACCAAAATATTTGCATTCTTTTTGTTTTCTTTCATTTTCTAGTTTAGTTCAATTCAGTTCAGTCAGTAGCAGTTTCAACATTTTGTACCGCATTTTTCTGCATTTTCATTCCAGAGCTTGCAGAGCAGGACTTAGCATCTAGACATAATCATCTGCATCAAAATTCAAGTCATTTGGACTTGTTTGCTAAAAGTTATCGCTTCAGAAGATCACATGTTTTCACATAGCAGAGCATACAGAAAGTTTGTTGAAGGAGAAGGTTTACGGAGCACTTCTGTGACTCGTAGAACTAAATGGAACATGTCACATGGTACATAATGATTAGATAGACCTTCCTAGAGGTCCGCACTTTGATGCATTCATTTGCGGAGGAATTCCATATGTTTTAGGCCGACCTAATTGTTTCTACATGTTACACTCTTCATTCGAGTTGGTAACCTTTCTTGGCCAACATGGAGGATTTCATGAGCTTGGAGATGATATATATAGATCTCTAGGATGTATTAGGAAGTTAGTTAGTTAGAATTCATAGATTGATAGTTAGATTCTTTTCTAAAGAGGTGCTTCAAAGCCATATCTTGCATATCTGATGTAACTGGAATTTAGGCCTGTGAGCCCTTGATTGTAAGCCCGCAAGTTGTTGGCATGTTAGCATTCTGAATATATGATATACCGAGCATTTGAATCATTCTTTGCATTCTATATTTGATTTGTTTCCGTTGTGTTTACTCTTGCTACACGGCCTGGACTGTTCACTCTGTGGACCCTCCTACCATGACTGCACCAACAAAGAAAGACTAAAGCAGTGGTAGTTACTAGACAATGCACAAATACCACAAATACCCAAAATATTGGAAGTGAAGAAGAGGATAGTGAAGAAGAAGAAATTGTCTTCCATAATAAAACTCAACACGATGCAATTGTAGAGAAATCTAAACAAATTATAATTGAGGAACAAAAAAACAAAAACAACACTCCCAGTTCTTTACTGAAGGTGAAGTTGCGGCACTCAAACAACTGACAAATATAACGCAACAACACAACCTAATTGATAAATTGAAACAATTCTATAAATACTGGAACAAAGAACAAGCACACAAACCACAAATCCAGAAAATGGGTAAAATAGACAAACATTGGAAGACCAAACCCTTAATGATTGATGCATATATAAACTATGAGAAAATTAAAAATGTTATGGTGGATTTAGGTGCAAATGTTAATATGTTAACTAAGAGAGTATGGGTACAATTAGGAAGACCTAGGTTGAGTGAAACCCCCTATAACATTAGTCTAGCGGATGGGCCAAACATGGGAACACTAGGAACCTGGAAAGAAGTTGAAGTAAACATAATGGGTATTAGACAAGTGATAGACTTTGAAGTGGTAGCAATGAAAGAACCCTTTGATTTATTTAATGCACTACTAGGGTTACAATGGTTTGTAAACGTAAATGACATTGTAGATTCCCGCAAGGAGGAAATATATTTTGTTGACAACAACAAAATAAGACATACACCATTATGGTAGACATGGAAGAATCTTAACTTGAAGAAACCAACTATGGAGAATGGAGTGATGAAGATCCTAGAAACCTTTATTCAATATCTAAACTACCTAGGGACAACACATCAAAAGAACCAAATTTGGAAGGAAAATAGGAATAGAAGATGACAACTATAGTACTAATAGTGAGGAAGTATTGGAAGCATGGTTAAATAATGAACCAGAATTGAAAACCCAGAGGATGATAGGCTTCCACAGGATATTCATGGTACAGACTCGAAAAGAAAATCTATTGCAAAACATTGCATTGAATAATGATACACCACACAACACTTGTGGTAACTCATATTACCAAAATGAAGATATACCCCTGAAATGTCGAAGATTAAACTACATTACAAAAAGAATTTCACATATCAAATTGCCAAAATTTTTAGAAGAGACCTGCATACATACCTGGTACAAAATGGAGAAAACTTTCATAGATGAAATTACAAGACTAGAGGCCATATAACATACACTAATATGTAACAACACAAACTGGTGGAATACACATAAAGACACAATAAAACATTGGCCGGTATTCAAAATCCTCATAAAGCCCAGATTACTGAAAGAAGGGGAGTATGAAATTATACGTAAGTACCTAGGACAGATTCCACCATAGGAACACCTAGACATATACACAATGGTATGGAAGGGAAAAAAACAAGTATGACACTAGATTATATGTTCATCTATTCTATTGGACATTGTCATCGGTAGTGCATACCTAGTATATAAACTAGGAAAGAAGAAGAGAAATGAGAGACTGGGATGAAATACAACAAGATTTTCTACATACATTTCATTTTACAATCTAGATAGAGACATCCACACCGCACTACTAAAAATGAAAGAAATATTCTTTAAACAAACATTAGAGAAGGAACAAGACACGTTGGAGCAAAGTTCACCTCCACTTAAAACATATGGGATATGGAAAGTAATAGAGTGGATGGACAAAGAGAAAAATAATACTAGACATAGATGATTTAAAACCACACAAGGAGATGATGAAGATATAAATGACTTAGAAATAGAAGTCCAAGAAGGAGAAAGAGAACTGGAATTACCAACAAAACCAAAGGAGAAATAATACAATAAACCTATAAAATTTAGGGAGGAGAACATAGCAAAATAAGTTGACCCTAAGATGGCAAAGATAGGTGATTATTGGGATGACAAAGTGGTAGCACAAGTAGCTGAGATACTATCAGAATTTGAAGACCTATTTCCTAGGACATTTATAGACATGAAGGGTATTAAGGAAGATGTAGGAGTAATGGAGATTCAACTGAAGGAAGGAGTTAAGCCTGCAAAGAAAAGACCATATAGATTGAATCCAAACATGAAGAAGAGAGTGAAAGTTGAACTAGATAAGATGTTAGCAGCATGTACAATCAAACTTGTTGAAGATGCAAACTGGATTAGTCCGATGGTAGTGCAAAAGAAGAAGATTGGTGAAGTGAGAATATGTGTTGATTTTAGGGAACTAAACAAAGCTTGCATACATGACCCATTTCCTACACCATTCACTGAGGAGATACTACAATAAGTTACAGGGAGAGAGATCTATTCATTCATCGATGGGTTCTACGGATACCATCAGGTAAAGATAAGAGAAGAGGACCAACCTAAAACTACCTTTACATCAGATTTTTGATTGTATACAGTGATGCCTTTTGGTTTGAAAAATGCACTTGCAGTATTCAGCAGGATAATGGTGAATGCATTTAAGGAATTCATGCATGATTTATTGGAAGTGTACCTAGATGATTGGACAGTGTATGGGTTGGTAAAAGATTATGTGCAAACCCTAACAATGATGCTAAACAGATGTAGAAGCCTATAAATATCATTAAATTTAGAGAAACGTATGTTTGTGGTACCCTTTGGGACCCTACTAGGTCATATTATCTGTAAGGGAGGCTTAATGGTAGATCCTCTTAAAGTGACATTAATTCTTACATTACCAGCACCTAAGACTATAGGAGAAGTGAAAACTTTCGTGGGTTATATTGGATATCACCACAAGTGTATTAAAGGATATGCAGCAGTAGCAACACCTCTGGAAAACTTTTAAAGAAGAAAAGTGGTAGAAACATTGAATGGACAAACCAATGCCAAACTTCTTTTGAGACTCTGAAACAAAAGATTGCAGAGGCACCAACACTGATATTTCCTGATTGGAATATACCATTCCACGTACATGTAGATACATCAGGCATAGCAATAGGTGTGGTACTAGCTCAACCAAAAGGAAAAAAGGCCACCCTATATCATTTGCTAGCGGAAAATTATCAAAAGATGAAAAGAACTATACTACAATAGAGAGAAGCCCTAGCAATGGTCTATGCATTACAAAAATTTAGACATTATTTACTATCAACACCATTCATCTTCTATACAGATCATGAGCCATTAAAGTATCTACTAAACAAACCGATCACTCATGGAAGAATATGTCGTTGCCTACTCTTATTACAAGAATTTGACTTTAAGATAATAACAAAACCAGGAAAGCACAATCAAGGACTAGACTACTTATCTAGGATTGAGACATGGGATGAACTTGATAGTCAGGAGGAAGACCTCTCTGGCACAAACCTATTTAGAATAACTGTGGTACCAAAAGAACTACATGAAATAGCAAGCTTACTTTCCACAGGTGAATTCTAGAAAATATGACACCACAAGGGAAGCAAACCTTAATGCGGAAGGATTTACCTTACACATTAATAGAGGGAGAATTACATATCATAGGAAAGGATGATGTCATAAGAAGGGTAGCATATGAGCATGAAAGAGAATCTATATTGAGTGAAGCACATGGAGTAGCAAGAGGCCATAATTCATGAGAAATTACCGCAAGAAAAATTAAACTAGCTGGAATCTAGTGGCCTACATTATACAAGGATGCAAAGAGATATGCCAAATAGTGTGACATCTTCCAGTGCATAGGAAAATCAACCATAAGAGATGAGATGTTGTTGAGACCAGTACTAGCTCAACTCCCATTTGAGAAATGGGCAATTCACTTTATTGGACCTATAGGCCCCCTTGTTAAACATTATAAAGCAAGATTTATCATTATAGGGGTTGAATACCTAACCAAATGGGCAGAACCTGAACCAACTAAAGATTGCACTACAAAAACCACCACAAAGTTTTTATATGAGAATATAATAACGAGATTTGGATGTCCTTTAAGCACAACAAGTGATCAAGGAAAGCACTTTGTCAACAACATGATTGCAAAACTATTACAGACTTTTATGATAACACACAATAAGAGCTCACCCTATCATCCACAAGCAAACGAAGCCTTAAACAAGATAATAGGGACAACATTGACTAAAATATGTAATGGTAATAGAGAATACTGGGACCTAAAAGTACCTATGGTACTTTGGGCCTATTGTACAACGCATAAAATGACAACAAAGTTCACACCCTTTGAACTAGTCTATGGAATGGATGCTATGGTACTGATGAACTTCATACTTCCAAGTTTTCGTACCACACTGACTTTGCAGTTAACAGAGTCCATGAGTCCTTAGTTGAAAGAATTGAAGAACTAGAAACTAGCACCGCATGTCTTGAGGACAAGACATAGTCTCAAAAAGGGGGAATGATGTTGGCAGGACACATGGCAGAATGAAGAACCTACCGCAACTCACTGCAAGTGGAATGCAGAGGAAAAGGCCGACATATGTGATGACATTTTGTAAGGGACACACCCCTATTGTAACATATAGATATGTAATAGGAAGATATGTAAGATAAGCACGTAGAACTATGTAAGAGAGAGTGAAATGTATATACAAGGCAGAGACTCAGACTTGCTATTTTGTACAAGATAATATAATGACTGCATATGATATGTTATGACTGATGTATTCTATATGTATATGAATGCATATGATATGTTATGACTGATGTATTCTTACTACATGTTATATTTTCTTATTGTTCTTTATGATTCTCTCACTGTATCTTCCGGGGTATAAACTAACTTTAGAGACTTGACTGAGGCTCAGATAGCCAGACTATGCCCTCCCCATTTCTTGCCAACAAATTTTAACAAGAAATGGAATACTCATAGGTTTGCAATCATGCATAAAAAACCACTACAAAATAGTACTAACATACTTAATCTAACTTAACCAAAGCTTTATGTGTACCTAGTCCCTATTGATTTCCATTCTAAGAATGTATTTTTAGCCCCTAAATCCTTTATATCAAATGTGTCAAAAAGATGAGTTTTGAGCACCTTAATCATCACCTTGATGTTACAAAAAATAACATGTCATCCACATACAAGACAATTATTAGAATTTGATCATCAATAATTTTAATATAAACACAATGATCTTTCTCGCCCCTAACAAAACCCATTTTTAGTGCAAAAGCATCAAAACTTTCGGTACCACATCCGAGGTGACTACTTCAGACCATACAATGATTATTTCAACCTACAAACCAAATGTTCCTTCCCTTTAATAGTAAAACATCAAGCTATCACATATAAATCTCCTCTTTAAGATCTCCATGCAAGAAAATAATTTTAACATCAATTTTCTCAATCTCAAAATCACAAGCTACAACAATAGATAATAGGAATCTAATAGAAGATAACATAGAAATAAGAGAAAGTTTCAATGAAATCAACTTACTCTCTCTGGGAGTAGCCCTTGGCCATCAATTTGGCCTTGTACTACTCTAACCATCCATCTACTTTGATCTTCTTTTTATACACCCACTTGCAACCAATGAGCTTTTTTCCCTCAAGCAAACTAACAAGATCCTAGGTGTTAGATCTATCTAAGGTCATCATATCCTCATGCATGACCTACATCTAAGACTCACTATCCTTTGAAGAAAGAGTCTCCCTAAAATATCCCAGTTCATCATCAGTACATAACAAAGCAACTACACAACAAAAATCTGGTGGGCTATACCTATTAGCTAGATTTTGTTGTCTCATTGACCATCTCAAGGTAAAAGTAAGGGGATCTACCTATTCTTCTACATGATCAACTTGCTCATCCTACTCAAAGTTATCATATGAACCATCTTCTTCCTCTCCATCCTCTAATCCATCATTTTATTCTTCAACATGTGCATCTTCCTACTTTTTGACCTTGGTCTTAAAATGCACTATTTTCCTTCCTTCTTTTTCCTTTGGCTATACAAGATTTGAAAATGCTCTAAACTCCCTAAAAATCACATCTCTAAGATCATTTTTTTGGGTTAGTGGATTCCAAAACTTATAACCTTTTACATTCTCATTGTATCCAACAAAGGTGCATTTCTATGCTTTTGGATCCAATTTAGATCACTTTTCCTTAGGTACATAAGCATACCTCTCACAACCAAATACCCTTAAATGTGAAATAAAAGGTTTCTTACATGTCCACACTTCATAAGGCATTTTATCAACAAGAGTCGAACAAGGAGGTCTATTTACCAAGTAATAAGCAATGTGTACAACCTCTACCCAAAAGCAACAATCCAACTATGAACCACTCAATATACTTATGTCTCTTTCCATCAAGGTTTGGTTCATCCTCTCTGCAACCCCATTTTGTTGTGGTGTATAAAGGGTTTTCTTCTACTAAATAATACCTACATGCTTACACAAATCATCAAATTTCCTAGAACATTATTCACCACCATTATTGGATCTTAACACATTTATTTTCTTATCTATTTGCTTCTCTACAAGTGCCTAAAAATCTTTAAACTTGGAGAAAATTTTAGATTTAGAACACTATAAAAAAAACCTACGTGTATTTAAAACAATCATCAATCAAATTGACATAATAATGAGATTTACCCATAGATCCCATATCCACTAGACCAAACTCATCCAAATGAATGATTTCTAATAATCTCTTAGCTTTATAACTTCCAAAAGGAAAAGATGCTCTATTCTATTCGCCAAACATGCAATTTTCACATAAATCAGTGACCATTAAAGTAAACAAGAAAATGTCAACCATATTTTTTTATTAATAAGGGCTAAAGACCTTTTTCACTAATGTAACCCAAACATCGGTGCCATGACATACATGTACATTTTTAGAATTGCCAGTTACATTGGTAGAGTTACAAAATATTGAGTAATTCAACCTAAACAACGTCCCAACCCAAGATCCTTTAGCAACCACCAAATTGTCTCTCACCAACCTACAACTAGACTTATTAAATTTCACATGCAATCCAAAAATCATTCAACTTGGATACAAAAATTAAATTTCTCATAAGTCTTGGAATATGCAAAACACCAATAAGAGTTTTTACCCTCCCATAATTGAAACACAACTATACATTCCCATGACCAACAATTTGATGTGAACTATGGTCACCTAGATACAATTTTCCTCCATCATAAGCATGGTATGAAGAGAACCACTCCTTGTGAGGAGGCATATGATATGAGCAACCTAAGTCAATCAACCAAGATTCATCAAAAATAATATTAGAATAAATTAAATAAAGTTTCATCACGATCATCAAAGGATTTTTTCATGGAATTATAAGTATTCTTCTTGTTTTTGAACTCCTAAACATGCACCCATTTTCCATAGTTCAAACATTTCACTCTACTCTCTCCTAGGGTCTTAGAATAGCCTTGAGACTTAGATCTATCTGTAGACTTTTTATGATCCCCAGTAGACCCTCCTTTATCCTTGGGCCTTCCTTGAACATGTAGTGTGTTGGTTCCCAAACACGTAGCTCCACAAATCCTAAAGACTTGCACCAAAACATAGGGCCAAGGATATGTCGTCAAAGGTGATAGGTAGGACTTATGATCAGACAGTGACATGAATGGACCAATTGTTGTGAGTGGGTAAACTAACCTTAGTCTTTTGGATCTGCAAGGCTAAGGGGGTGTTCCTTGAGGTCTCAACAACATAAATAACAACTTAAACACTAGGTCCTTAAGCTGCAACTATACCCAATGTGCTATGAACCCCTAAAATTGTCACTATGTTCATGTCAACACTAGTTACATACAAACTTGTTAGACCTTTGATAAATAGATAAAATTTCACTCTTACCCTACATCCAAAGATGATAGTTACACTGTATTTTTCCCAACAGATGAATCCACTTAACGTTGCATGCATGTGGGTAAGACGGAGAAACACACCAACATGATTCTCTAATGATGTTCAATTTCAATATTGCATAAGATATGACATAGTTTATAAAAATGAATCATGTAGGCATGGTGGAACCTAAACCTACTTCTAGAACTAACAAGAAAGAGTAAAAATTAGAAGATGTTAGCCCTCCACCAATCAAAATGGTGCCTACTCCATTGGGCAATAGAGTCATAGATTGCAAAGAGGAGAGAAGTGCAACATTAAAACATAAATGAAATCTCATATGCATCATCATACAATGCATATATCTCATCTCATGTAATGGACATACTCAATAATCCATACATAATTACAAAAAATCCACATAGAATAGAAAGAAAGAGTATTGCAAAAGCTTTGTAATGAATTAAAATATTGTCACATATTTCTCTAGCCTTTGTTGCATTCATACCAACAAATGTAGTAAGAGAGGATGAGAAACTAGGTTCAAACACCCTCCTAAATAATTACAAATTACCATGGAGACATACCATTACATGCATCTATCATTAAAAACCCTTCCTATGCTTTACAAAGTGCACTCCATCCCATACAAACCAAACTGCATTGCTTGATGCCATAGAAAACTACTTGAAGCACTTACATTCACAAATTGGTTCGCAGACCAACCCTTACTACATCTTACAAACATGTACATATAGCATTACATTCCATCTTGTTGTTTGGATGTGGATTTAGAGTGGGAAACACGTCTACAGGTTATCCATGCCTGTTGCATCATCTTCACATGGGTTGCACTTGAAATTGTACTCACTTGGAGTGTTTGCCTGTGCCTTGGTATAGGAAATTCATCACAGAAAGACCTACAAGAGTCCTAGGTCAAATGGAATTCACCTACCAATCTATTCATCCCTAGAAGGATTATTAATGGTCATCCTAAGTAGTTGAAGTATCTTGGATAGGTTGGAGGCGTGAATGCCCGTCAACACTATTTGTAGCTACATTTTTTCCTTCTGTCAAGTTGCCTTTTATTTTGGTGGGCCTTTAATCTTAAATCTTTTTTTTTTTTTACTACACCAACCTTTTAAATTGCTTCTTAAATATCCTTCAACATTTTGGCAAGTTCACAAACCAACGAACTTGCCAAAATGTCTTATCTTTTCTCTACTCTTTCACTTTCCTTTTTTGGCAATTTGGCAAGTTCGCGAACTCACGAACTTGCCAAAACATGTCTTGATCTTTTCGTTGTTATTTTGATAGGTTTGTGAACTCACGAACTTGTTGAAACATTTATCTTTTCTTCACTCTTTCTTTGTCTTTTGGTATTTCGGCAAATCCTTGCCGGAATGTTTTATCTTTGACTTTTCTTCTCTCTTCTCCTTTTTCAACATTTTGGCAAGTTCGCAATCTTACGAACTTGCCGAAACATTTTTCCTTTTCTTCTTCATTCATCTTCCCCATTGTCAACCTTTCAGGCAAACTGAGAACTTATGAACCTTTTCAATAGGTTCACTAGTTCACAAACCTACTAAAAAGCCAAAACTTTTCACTTCCTTGGCCAACTTTCTCCCTCATGCCTTCTTTCGGTGTTTCAAGCCAACCACAAACTAAAGAACCATTTTTGATAGTTTCATGAGTTCGTTAACCTATCAAAAAGTTGAAACATTTGATCTTTTCAACTTTCATCTTTTATGTCAGCTACTTGGGGACTGTATGAACCTTTTCGATAGGTCCACTAATTCACAAACCTACCGAAAAGCCAAAATGTTCTTCTTTGCAAAGGATTTTTGAGCTTTCTACATGTTCACAAACCTGTGAATTTGTTGAAAGGCTTCTACTCTTGGAGATTTTGAAAGACTTAGAGAATTTTGAAGGTTTCTCAAGGACATGAAGGTTTTTTTCGAGTTTTCAACATATGATGGGGGGTACAAGAGGTAAGACTCAAGAAAATAAGAAAGGACTTAGATGGATATGGAATCTTTCAAGTTGGGTCCTAACATAGTGCATCTCTTGAGCTCTCTTCCATAGATTTTCTCCTCATTTACTCTACAAGCAAAGTAGCAACAAAGTCATCCAACTTTGCATTTGTCATAGAACCACTTAGATCAATAATCAAAATTTCCCATGATTCAAGCAAAGAGCAAAGAAACAATATACACTTATCCTCCTCTTCAAGCTTAGCATGAATGGATCCTCAGTGACTCATAATCAAATTAAATGAATTCAAATGTTCTACAATAGAGTCCCCATCCTTCATTTTAATGAGTATAATTTTCTTTTCAAATATAGTTTATTTACCAAACTCTTAGTTTGGTAGATCTCACCAATCTTCTTCCGCCTCTTCAAAAATATATTTAGTAGGACATAATTTGCAAGACATAACTGAATGGTTCCTCGTGTCTTTTTCAATATTTTCCAATCATCATCAAACATTCCATTAGGCTTAGTTTCTTTTACAACATATTTCCATTGATCTCTCTCTTCTAGGAGATCTTCCATCTTCAGGTTCCACAACTTTTACTTAGTGCCATTAAACTTGTTAACCTCTAGACGAAAGGTAGAGGCCATACTTTCCAATCACAGATCTACAAAACCATTCAAACAAAAAAATCCCGCTATAGCCAAAAAACCCTCAACACTTCAAAAAAGGCATCTCCTTCTCAAATGAATGAAGGCTTTGATACCAAATGTTGTTAAAACAAGGTAAACTACTACAAATGAAAGCTCTTCAAAATGTATGTAAATATGAAATAGTTAATCTAACATTGGATTAACCATTATGAGATTATGTGGAAGTTTTTAACATCAATTAGAAATAAAAAACCATAAGAATTTAACACATGACACTAGATTTACGTGGGGAAACCCTTAAACTCCACCATCAAAGAGAGGCTCAATTATATATTAATCTTCAATACAAGAATACATATGCAACACACTTCTCCCTTCAATCGAGTAGCATTTTGGCAGCACTTGTGTACTTGCAATAACCCCAATACTCTAATATATAGATTTAAGGTGATCCCATAATAGTGTGTCCCACTTTTTGGCCTAAGTGGGACATTGAAATCAACATTTTTAACCAATTCTTTTATAGTATGCAAACCATAAAAACTTGAAGATGATGTGAATTAGTGATTTTTTAAATTTTGTGTGTAGATTTTTAAATATATTTTTTTAAATTTAAAAAAAACATCATTTTTAGGCATTTTTAATAACTTTATGTTATACTTTATAGTATTTTTAATGAGTGACATTTATTCCATAACACATAAATTTTATTAGAAATATGATAAAATCATACTTTCTTGAACACAAATCACTAACATCGATATATAATGTATGCATATTTTTTCATAATTTTTTGTTACATGTTTTATTTATTATTAAGTTTTTAATTCACATAAATTATAATTTAGAGTGATTTTGTTCCATAATGCACAACTATTTTTGTATATATTGAAATTATTAGTTTTTATTAAAACAAGGACATCGATATGGAATGCACAAATATTTTTTAGATTTTTTTAATTCCAAGTGCATCAAACAGAGATCCTTATGTTTGGTAAAAACCTATGTTCACTAATTTTTTTAAAAATATCATAATTAAATAAGGTATATTACAAATTATATAGGCCTACAATCCTACAAAATTCAATGGCATGGTGACTTCATTTGATGATCCAACCCCTACTTCAAAATAAATTTTTCTTCAAAAAATTAGTTGAGGAAGGTAACTTGGTCTATCCAAGCACCTTCGAGAAGGTCCTTTATTCAAAGGTACCTAAGAATAAAGATACCTCACCTTCATTCAAATGTATTAAAATATTAAATAAAGCTATTAAAATATTAATTGAAGCTATAAAATATTAAATGATCTAAAAAAATTTAAAATATTTTCCTTTTTCTACAATTTTTGAAAGGAGAATTTCTTTATCAATTTTTTCAAAGGAGAAGTGGTTTAAAAGTCAACTTTTTCAAATGATAAGATTATTGCAACACATTTTTGCGAAGAAAAAGATGGGAAACAAAAGAACTAGGCAAAATAAGATAATACATTCATATTCAACAAAAAAAAAAGAAAAGCTAAATGAAGAAAGGGTGCAAAAATATTTCAAAGAGAGAAAATATATTTTTGAAATTTTCATTCTTTAATTTAAATATCAAATAGATTAATTAGGATATAAATTTGAAGTGTTTATTTCATCAAGATCCTTCTACATGGTTTAAATATTTTGAATCTACTTATATGTTTAGTACATTTATATACCTTGCTTGAGATTTGTTTGATTATTTTTCCCTTACAAGTAGTCTTTAAAAATATTCAAGCTAGAAACCTGGTGCCAAGGGTTTTAAAATATGTATAGAAGAGCTGTCATTTTTGGCTAAGATAGATTCCCCATAAAGGGTCTAGTGAAGTGAGGATTTAAACTCCAATACCCAAGCCTAAGATAGCCTTTGTACATGGCCTTGAGCTTCTCCGTACTTTCAAATATGTAGGAAGACCTAATTAAGTTATTTTCAAAATCTCAAGCCCTAGGTAGCTTTTGGTTGTCTATAATCTGTGATGCATTGGTAAGCAATTAGCCCTGGGAAGTTACTTAGACTATACCTTGGAGATGAGTTAGTGGGCTATGGGAACAGTCTATCCTCCATAGTTACACTATTTGTGAACAAGATTAATATTTTTGTGAGCTCACAAACTAGACACACCTTGTAGAAGCATTCCCTCTTTTTTCATTTGTGTTCTTTGAAACTCTTTTGTGTATATTAGTGTAGTTTGTTCTTAAGTTATGTTTCTTTTTAATAGATCAAGTCTTTGCTTGCTTTCCTCTTTTCAGACAACCTCTAGTGCTTAAATTCTAAATTACAACGTTTGTCCTTGGGTTTTGCATTTGTTGTCAACCTCTACCCCTTTCTTAAGTGGAACTTTGTGCTACTTCATTCCTTTCTCAATTCTTCTTGGGACCCTAGCCTTTACCTAGTGGACTAAATTATAACTTCACAAATGTATCCTTTTGATCATATCTTGGAACATGAGCTCAAGTTAATCTTACAAATTCCACCAACCACACCTCTTATAATACTTGAGTAAAGAGTACCTTTTAATTTTTTACTAGACAGGTCTATTTACCTCATCCCAACAATTAAATATATATCATAGATTAGATGCCTAATTTTTGAATACTATATATTTGAGGTATTTTTTGAAGTTGGACTTATCCCTTCAACACTTTTCCTAAACTTTCACAATTTGTCATTTGAGTTTTCTTTTAAATCTAAAAATATTTATATCTTATCCCTAAGTTCTGAGGTAACCTTTTAAAATGGACTTCAATTTTTTGCAACACTCAATGAGTTTTTCACAAAGCCCACAACTCATTAATGTACACTTCACTACTTCATCATTTGTGCCTCTTCTTGTGCCTAGCCCTTTCATAATTTCGAACTAAATTTAACTTTCACAACACTTGTTAGGTGTTAATGTTTCTCAACACTTTCAAGTTCTTGTAGTTTCATCAACCCCACAGTCATCATACTAACTTACCTTTCAATTTTCTATTACACCTGTTTAGTGCCACATCCCAATACATCTAAGTTATCTTTCTTGTAAATGTGTATGCCTAATTGTTATAGTTATTTTTCTTCTAAACTCCTTGTATTTGTTTGAGCTTATGATATTAACTCTACCAAAAAATATAACACTTAAAGCTTATGATCTTGTGTTTATATATGTGAAGGGGCTCAACATACAAAAATTAGAGTGGGAGTCCAACATAATTTGGACACTAAAGTAGAGGAAGCCCAACCACACATTGATGTTATATAAGAGGCCCAACCTCATAGATCATTTGTTATTAGAGAGGGGTCTCAATCGCTTCCCTCTATAGATATTAGAATTTAATTAAAAAGGTTAAAGGAAAATTTTTGAAGAATAATATAGATCATTTAGTTGGGATTGATATAAACAAATTAAAATTGTATGTTGAAAAACCTTAGGGTCAAGTTAGTAAGAGATCTTTGAATAGAACTTCTAAGGAAATATTTGACAAGCACTTTAAATATCATGATACAATTGTAAAGCCTAACCATTAGCAAGTATACTTATCGTGATGAGATGAAGGAGTCATTATAATTGTTGGGTGTAGATTTCATAGAAAAGAGGAAAACACACCTACAAAAAGATGTTCAAAATATAGAAAAAGGTTTGAGTTCCATTGGCAAAAAAGCTCCTTTTGTTAATAAAAGAATTTCAAGAAGAGTGATATTGACTTCTAATGTAAGACCAGAAATGTCTAGAAAGTGTCAAATTTCTTCACTTTCAAATGAAATTGGTTTAAGTAGAAAGACTATCAAGCTATGTGAAAGGGAGAAAGGTTTTGGATGACAATACTATAGAAGGCAATTGCGCATTGATGTGTAAGGCTCCTCGATCTAGCAAGATTGAAGATGGTATTAGGAAATTGGTCTTAAATTTTTAGCATGAGCATACTCATCCTTGATCAAATAGTGGAGATGCTCTCAAACACAATATTGGGTCAAATAATTATGAACAACATACAAAACATTGATTGGGCATAACACAACATGAGATGTATGTTACATTTTATGATGTCAATCCTCATATTAAAACTGAACAATGTTTGAAATGTCAAGTATATGGTATGTGAAGCCAAAAAAAGTATTTGGAAACTATTATTGTTGTCACCATATTGAATTTGATCTTTACTATTATGTGTTAGGATTGGCTATGGAGGTAGTTGTCCCAAGATCAAGATATCTAAGATCTAATCACAAGAATCAAAGAAGATCAACATGATAGAGTAACAATCTATACAAATAATGCAATACAATTGTTGTATGTGTGCATGTAATAGTACAATGAGAAACCTTGGTTATATAGGCCAAGGTGTGACATAGGACAACATAAGATTATGACAAGTTTCATAATCATATGACATGAAATACAAAGAGATAACTATAATAAGTGTGCCCTAAATGTGCCCTAAGTAAGCTTAACAACTGAGGTGTGAATAGGTCCTAAAAGAGAACTGGTTAGGAAATAACCCTATTCACACCAACACACCCCCTTAAGTGCAACTTAGAGGGGAACAAACAAATGTAAAGATGCAAAGATGGGTTCTAAAAATAAATGCATAATGAGGTACCCATGTATAAAAGATCTCTCATAAATAGAGAAATGGACAAAAATTGTATGAAAAAACTCCTCCCCAAAAGAGAGAAAACATGAAAAAGTGAAGGAAGGAGGACTCAAAAAGACCCCCAAGGACAACTTCCTTCACCAAGATACATAGATACCCCCCCATGGGATAGAAAATAAAATAAGTACTAAGAAGCATCCCCAAAAGATTGTTGGTGTGAACAAGGGCATTTCCTATCTGGTTTCCCCTGTATAGCATGTGAACAAGGGATATTATCTAACTAGTTATTAGTTATGACCTATTCACACATATTTACATGTTAAGTTGACTTAGGGTTCTAGGAATCTTTCTAGAAGTTTCTAGTACACATGTGTGTTACAAGTATGGGCCTAATCGGTGTTGTCATTGATGTCAACATACTCCTGTTGCATTGATGTCAAGGATTGGATGAGCTGTGTGCTGAGGATATTGAGAAAATTAGCCCTATCAGAAATAGAGAAGGACAGTGAAGACAGTGAAGTTCTATGAAGCAAAGATCCTAGTCAGTTGAAGATCAGAGTATGCACATCAAAGGGTTTGTAGATATGTGTCTGAAGGTGCTCCAGTCAAGATTTTAGAGATCTGCATTAAGATTTGGAGAAGTTATAGCCATATGAGTAAAACTAGTTCTGGTAGCTGTTCAGAGGTGACAGAGTGGCACAAATAGGTCCGGTGAGATCCGGAAATGCAATATCTTGTTCTGCGGATCTGGTGGCATGTTTGGGAAGCTAATGTGAATTGACAACTCAATTGGTTTGCGGTTTGGAGGTCCATAAGCAATCCTTCTAATGTGACAGTGATGACCGACTGTGTTCTTGAGGTTCCTGATGACGATGCGAATGATTACAATAAACAGAAGTGATGCGGATGTTCTTGATGATTCAAGCAAGCTTGTGAGGGTCTCTAGATTGTGTCCAGCTCGTGTTGGCGGTCCGCATTGAAGATTGAGCTCATAATTGAAGATTTACCTTTGGGTGATCGTGTTTTTCCTAATCCTGGCCGACCAGATGATTTGCTCATGTTGTAGATGATCTTGAAGATGTTCTATGAAGCATGGCGTGTTCCTCGAAGAAGATTGAAGTTCCAAACATGTGTGGCTGACAATGTAATGATGCGCATGAAGTTTTTGTAACAAGTCAAGTTGTATTTTTGTAACTACTCTGTAATAAAATAAAGTATGTTGTGCTGACTTTGATGATCATTCCAAAGTCAATGTCATGTATAAATAAGAGTTGAGAAGTCATTCAAAGTGGTATCCGGGTGATAACAATGAGAAGGTGGTAGAGAAGAGAAGCGAAAAGTAGAGCAGAGTATTGGGCTTAAATGGAACTGATTCAGGCATTGTGAAGATGCTAATCTCCAGTTCAAGTATGTAATATTTATATTATCCTGTAGACGGTGTGTCTCCTGTAGGCAGTGGGCCTCTTGTGAGCAATGTGCTCGGGCAGTGAGCCCTAATTGGCAAGTGCCATTTTTCTTCTTATTCTTTTAACAAAGAATACAATCTTCGGTTAGTCACCCCGTGGTTTTTCCCTTAACCGGGTTTTCCACGTTAAAATCTTGGTGTCATAGGTGTTGAATGTGTTTCTACTCTTGAGTTATTGCATTATGCTTTCATGATTAAATCATTATTATGCTATTGAATATAAAAAGGCTTTAAGAATTAAAGAACATAAGTTTTTGGTGACAATTGATTCAGCCCCCCTCTCAATTGTCTGCCCTAAAACCAACAATGTGATCTTATCCTCTAGTTGTCACATGTCATAGGATTATGACACTTGTCCTAATCCTATGTTGTCCTATGTCTCACCTTGGCCTATATAACCAAGGCTTCTCATTGTACTTATAACACAACACATACTTTGTATAGATTTTTATTCTATTATGTTGATCTTCTTTGATTCTTTTGATTATCTCTTAGACATCTTGATCTTGGGATCGCCACCTCCATAGCTAATCCTAACATGGTATCAGAGTAGGAGATTGTCTGGAGTTAGTTTATTTTAGAAGATCTAGGATTGTGATTTATTTTTCTTTCTTAAAATTGAGTATGCTCTTCTCTTACATCCTTGGATGACCTAGAGAATCAAAAAGGTTGAGAGAAATAATAGCTTTGGAGGGGTTTCTTCTTTGTAGATTTGTATTGCAAGTTTATTTTGGTGCAAGTTTGAGCTCACCATTCAGTTCAGGGTGTCCAAGAAAGTTAGTTTAGCCTTTTATTTTGTCCAAATTGGACATTGGAGGCCATGCCTACAAGGGTTTGAAGTTGGGAGGTGGTTACCAAATATGGGAGGTAGCTATATTTTTAGAGTATTTTGGGTCAAGTCTGACCCTACCATCATGTCTAGAAGGCCCAAGAACCTAAAGATCGATTGTCAATTCGTCAGTTTTGGACACTTTTGCCCTGGGCCATTAGAAAATTTTCATCCTCCTGGTTGTACAGAATCTTCATAGAGATTATTTTGTGGAATAATTTCTTGTGTAGTGCCTATGTCATCAGAATCTTGGTGTTGTTATTATCTGCAGGGTAAAAAATAATATCCGTTGGGTTTCTATTTTATTCGTTGTTTTAATTCATTTTTTTGTGGATATTTTAATTTTTATGCAAAGTACCTATGCTTAGGTGTGCAACCCTCAAGTCCTCCCTTCTCGGGCCCGCGCGGTCTCTGGGTAACACTGCCGGGGCACCATTCACTGACAGCTTGAGCTTTTGGCGTAGTGGTAGCTGGGTTAGTGCTAACAGCTGGCGACTCTAGTGGGGAGTTCAATTCCCACCGATGCCCACTGCCCTCATGCGTGTAAGGCGCGCCTAGCAGTCTGTGCCTGCCCAAGGGGCAGGTACAGACTGGTGGGGGTACTGTTGGCGCTTAGGTGTGTGACCCTTAATTCCTCCCTTCCTGGGCCCGTGCAGTCTCTGGGTAACACTACCGGGGCACCATTCACTGACAGTTCGAGCTTTTGGTGTAGTGGTAGCCGGGTTAGTGCTAATAGTACCTACATTAGCAGGTACTATAGGGTACAAGACCCCTACACATGGTACTTTATTATCCGCAAGGTACCCATAGTACCACCAGGTAAGCAGGGGGTGCCATGTGTCCCTGCAGGCCCCACCACTTGCTACAACCCTTCGTCGACGGCCTCATCCTGCCACTTGGTAGCGAAAACAAGCCTGCCAGGCTATTCAACATTTGGTGGCATATATTCCTAGTGTTTAATGACTGCAAATAGATCCCATCTACCATGAAACCACTTTATCTGTCAGTCAGTAGGTTTGTACCCCATGCAACGCGGTTTCAAAAATTTAACCACAGTTTCAATCAAGAAGGCAGTTTTTCAATAATATAGATGATGATTTCAAGATCCAAGGAATATTCTAGGCAATCAGGAGTGTATTTTGTCAATCCCTATGCTGATATCATCTCTATGTCAACATGACATCATCATCATTTTCAAATTTGTCTCCCCCTCACCATTGTAATTCTATTTTTTACACCTGATCTTCAAACGACGATATCTTGGTCATACGAAGGCTTTTTTTAGTACATTTTTTTTTAAATGAGGCAAAATTTTGTGCTCTTCATAGTGGTGGTGTTTTTTTCAGATTAAAATTTTATTTTTTTGCAAAATTTTAGTTTTCTTAGTGATCTTCTTGTGCAATTATCATTGTGGGAACTTTGACAAGCCATAACTTTTGCATATGGACTCCTTTTTGGATCAATTTTTTTTGAAAGTGCATATTTTTTCATGTACTTCACAATGGTGCCATAAATTTCCTCTCCTCTTATAGAATAATTCTATTTTCAACATGTATTCATTTTTAGATATTGCAAGCATCTATTGAATGCACTTTTTGATTTGTAAATTGGTGCAGTCATGGATGGAGGGTCCTAAGAAGGGACTGTCCAAACCATGCAGCAAGAGTAAACACAATGGAAATAACACAATAATAGAATGTAATGGAAGATTCAAATGCTCATTATATCAGATATTCAAAATGCTTATATGCCAGCAACATGCGGGCTACAATCAAAGGGCTCACAGGCCTGCTTTCTGGGTTATAACATACATGCAAGATATGGCATTAAAGTGCCTTCCCGAAAAGAATCTAACTATCTATCTTACCATATCTAAGAACTTTCTTTCTAATGCATCTAAGAGATGTATATATATCATCTTCAAGCTCATAGAATCCTTTGTGTCAGCCACAAGAGGTTACCAACTCCAATGATTGATGAAACGTGTAGAAACAAGTAGGTCGGCCTACAACACATGGTATTGCTCCGCAACTGAATGAATCTTGGTGTGGTCCTCAAGGAAGGTCCATCTAATCCTTATTAGCCATGTATGATGTTCCATTAGGCTCCGCAAGTCACGGAAGTGCTCCGCAAACCTTCTCCTTTCAACTGATTGCACAAATGCTTTGTTCTGTGAAAGCTAATGATCTTCTGATAGCAATAACTTTTTGTAGATGAATCCAAATTTCCTAAAATCTTAGTATGATGTATCTGACATGAAATAGAAGCTAAATCATGCTCTGTGAGCTCTAAAATGAATATGTGGTAAAATGTGGTAGAAAATGTTGAACTACAAATTACTGAACTGCATTGAAATGAAAAGAATACAAATGTTTTTGGTTGATGCAAGATTGCTCTGCAACCTGGGATGCTCCTGCATCAAACACCCAGGGTTGTTGAAAAAATGAGTCCCTCACTTTGCTAGGGCTAGAGGAAAACCAAGGTGGTCTACCTCAGCCTGAGAAATCCATGATGAATCTTCTTCCGATCTTCCTTTCCACTTAACCAAATACTCTTTATACTGCTTGCCTCTAGTGTTGCATCCAATTCTGCTATCCAAGATTTTCTCTATCTACTTTGGTTGTTGTTGTGGTAACTAGTCTTTCAATCCATCTTCAATGTTGTCACTAGATTCTCCCTCATGATACTGATATAGGTCTGCAATGTTGAATGTAGGTGATATACCAAATGTCTATGGTAGCTCCACTTCATATGCATTCCCTGAATCAAACTTCCTAAGAATCTTACATGGTCCAAACTTCTTCATCTTCAACTTATTGTATGTCCCCACTGGAAATCTTTCCTTCCTTAGATATACCATAACTTCATCTCCAACTAAAAATTCTTTATGTCTCCTCTTCTCATCTACTTGCTCCTTATATTTACTATTCATCTCCTCCAAATGCTTCCTGACCTGATTGTGTAATGTCTCCATGTATCCTGCAAATTCTTCTGCCTCTTCACTTCTCTTGTTCTCCATACTAATGTCTCTGAACTCTACAACTCCTCTAGGTTGTACTCCTGTCACAATTTCAAATGGTGTCCTCCATGTACTCCTATTCATTGAATTATTGTATGCAAACTCTGCTTGTGGTAGAATTAGATCCCAATTTCTTGCTTTATCTCCTACTAAACATCTCAACAAGTTACCCAAACTCATATTTACCACTTCTACTTGTCCATCTGCCTGTGGGTGAAATGTTGAACTAAAATTTAGGTTTGTCTTCATCTTCTTCCACAATGTCCTCCAAAAATATCCAATGAATCTTGTATCCTTGTCTGAAACTATACTCTTAGGTAATCCATGTAATCTCACAATCTCCTTGAAAAATAGGTCAACAACATGTACATCATCATTTGCCTTCTTACAAGGAATGAAATGTGCCATTTTTAAAAATCTGTCCACTACTACAAATATAGAATCATATCTCCTCTGTGTTCTTGGCAAATCTAATATGAAATCCATGCTTATATCCTCCCAAGGTCTCTCTGGTACTGTCAAAGATTTGTACAAACCAGTATTTTGACTACTTCCTTTTGCAACTTGACATATTCTACAATTATGAACAAATTTCCTTACACTAGTACAATTCTGGAGTCGTGCCAGGATCAGCTGGACCTAGAATCCAATCCCATACCACCGGCTGTAAACTCTCAAAATCTGCTAATGCCGTCTCCACCATGACCTTTGGTCCCCAATATGGTATCTCTCGCTATGTCCTCCCATATATAGCATCTCCTATTGGGACGGTCTGGGGCAATCCGAACTGTCAAAGTACCCTCTCTGGAAGATATCTCTCAATAACATAAATGCTCTACCCAAAGAGATACCTCGGCTGCCGTGCATACAACAATTGCTTCGCATCATTATCCCAACTCTCACAATCCCTCCACGGCCTCCAAATAAAGGCACCCATCTCATCCAGTGTCTGTCTCCAATATACAGGAGCATTAAGCTGCCTGCATGTCGTAGCACCTCCATATATGTGAACATAAGGCTCTCCTACTGCTCTCTTTCGTAACCTAATTGGCCTCGTCACAACAATATGCTCATATACCTAAACATGTAGAAGAGTGACTCCAACTGACATGTTCGAACCAAACAAGTATGCACAATCATGAAGATAATGGTAGAGCTACCCTAATACACATGGTCCCCATGCATATCTAACTCCGGACTCAAACAAGCTCTCCATGATAGTCCCCCATCCTACTGAGAATCCTCGAGCCCATCTATCCAACACCAGGAATCAGATGACCCCCACCACTAGCCTCTATAATATGTCACAGTGTCCCCTCATCATTCGTATGGGTATCTCATGGTCCTCAACTGTCATGTCCCCTTTCCAGTATCAACAATTCATATTTATTCTTCCAACAAGCTTTCCCAATGTTCAAAATAATAAATCAAATTACAAGGCTTTGGAGGGAAATTAATTAATCTATATTTTATTTATTTCGAAATAGTTTTCCATGCTAAGGAGACAATAAATATTAAATATATTTATTTTGATGCTCAATATTCCTCCTTAGGCGTTGGGATTTGGAGGAATATCTTGTTGATTAATTTTGGCAAGATTTGCATATGTAGAGGATATTTGGTTGGTGGGTTGTCATTAATGTTTCTGGAAGCTTCATCTTTTGCATGTGAATGTGTAACTCCCAAGATGGTGTTGGGAATCTTTGGGTGCCCAAGTTGGAGGGAAATTACATTTTAAGCCAGGAACTTTGGCATTTTGGAGCTAATGACATTTTCTCACTCTTTCTTGCAGAGTGGATGCTTGTGCAACTTCAATGGACAGGGAAACCATTGAAGATGAAGCTTGTGGCCGGTGGACATGAGTTTCCAGCAACCTAAGGGTGGTGTTCTTGGGTTGATACAGCAATCTTATCTAAGAGATTGCATTTGTGCAAACAAGATTCAGTAGTGCAGTGTTCTTGTGTTGTTGTAGGAGTTTGTAGTGATTTTGTAGTGTGTTTTAGGAGTTGTTTGTGTTGTTGTTCGCATTTGCTGTTGTGTGGGGTTTAGTTTGTTGCATGTGCTGCTGTAACACATCATCTACAATGCCATTCTACAGCCATATCAATTATGGGTGTGATCCTTATAGTTTGGTGGGTTTGTAGTGAGTTATACTACGTGTATTTCAACATTTTGCATAGTGGGTTGTGGCTGAAAATACAAATTTGTTGTAATAGTTTGTGGCTGGGTAAATTATATGTATTAGACCTATACTTGTGTGTTTGTATTAGAAAATATACTAAATTATCATTGAGATACTTTCATGCATATTGTCGTTTCATTAGTTTTCAGCAGTGTTGTGCAGATTTGTAGTTTCAGTGAATATTGGTGTAGAAATTCATTCTCAGTTTGGTGATGTTGGTAGCTTTTGTTGTGTGGTGTCTTGTTGTTGTCATGTCTACTATTCTACAGAATTTCTAGTGCCTTGGTGCAGCTATTCCATGAAGGGATGTTGTTCTTGGGGTTTCAGGGTGTTTGGAGTAGTTTACATATGTGTAGTTTCAGCTTGTCTTAGCGTGGTGATTAGCAGATTTGCTGTGAAGTGTTGTAGATGCTATGGCTGTTGTAAATCAATACTGTAGGCCTGATTTGATGTCATTTATATCAGAAATCATAATAAAAAATATTGGAGTTATTTATGTTCATTTTGGTGTGCAACCTGTGCAGACTAGTTAGCTAGTTTGTGTGTTGTGAAGCAAAATTATATTCTTAAAGAAAGATCATTTTCAGATTTTGAGATTTTAATTAAAAATTAGATTGGGGACATTACATTGATATCAAAGCATGATCTTGCCAGTCTGTAGGGTAAATTGATTTGTTGGTATGAATCATGGGAGGTTTCTTCAATTCTCTAATAAAGAGGTTGATAGAGGGGGACTATGAAATTTATGCCTCCAAAATTGCTAGATGGTATGAAGAATACCAAAATCATTCTAAAGGTTTTAAGGCAGCCCTAACATTTCAAATATATGTAGATATTATAGGAAGAACTATGCCCCAAGAAAAAGTGGTTATCAAAATTTTCGACAAGTACCAAAGAGAACCCGAAGATGTTAGAGCCACTGAATCTTTTGATAGGTACTTCATAAGATCTAGAAAGGAAGAAGAAAGGTTGAATGATGTTAAAGAAAACAAGAAGCAAGAAGAGCAGTTAAATTTAGGGTCACAAGGCATCATTAATTAGGAACGAAAGGAAACCGAAGAGAAGATAGAGAAGTTGGAATGGGAACTACAAGAAGATGCAATTGTTCAAGTGGAGCATAAAGAAAAATCATATTTGTAGGAGATGGAACAAAAGCAAAATTTGATAGAATCCATTGTTCAGTTGGAAGGTAAAAGTTCTTTGGTCATAAAAGATGCTTTATCGACTTCTAATGATTGTATGTGTCAGGAGAAATGTGATGAAATCCAGAAGGAAGTGACACTGGTTGAATGCAGAAGTGAGGTTGATGGTAATGTATCATAGGGCTCAACAAGGGAAGACTTATATGTGGAGCACTCATATGGAAGAAAAGATAATGTCATAGTTCATGAGGAGTTTGATTAGGATGACTCCATTGAGTGACATGTACATAAGGCAAGTTCTTCACTAGACACCAATATTGGAATTCAACGTGCTACAAATTTTGTATCAACAATGAATGGTATGCAAATTGATTGTCTTCATGATTATAGCTTATGGAATGGATGTAATCATATTGGAAAAGATCTAATGCTTGATAATTTATCATTACAATTTTCTTATAATCATGAAAAGCATCACATAGAGGATGAAAGAATCTATAATGGCCTATGCATAAGGGTGTGGGATCTAGGTGCTCTATCCAAATCCAGCACACAAATTGAAGAGTCCAGGAAGAACAAACAGGAATTAATCTCTCAGCTTTTGAAAGGAAAAATAATGGCTAGATTTCAGAGTAGTGTGGTAAGCGGACATACTTTTGAAGGAGATCTTCTGAGTTGCAAGGATAGGACGACAATCCACATCTCATCAAAGGAGGATGATCTCATTATTGGTAGCCTAAGGTATGGAAACAATGATCATATTTTAGATTTGTTGTTTCCTCTTGTATCACTAAAAAAATTTGGTCACCATGGAAAGCATGTTAACAAAGGTGATTTCTTCAGAGCCAAAGTGAATAGAGTTATTAATATTGAGTTCACAATTCTTTGCATTTGGATTGAAGGAGAATCTATAAGGGATCAACTAGTGCTTGTTGTGCTTTTTAACCACATTGTGAATGACCAATGTTCACAATTTATGGATCACTTGTGGGAGCCAAGTACCAAAATTGAAGACAAATTCATGAGTGATAGTCAAATGCATATATCCCTTTTGGAAAGCTTGATGATAGATGTGGGTAAGCAAATTAAGTATTTTTTTGATATTCAAGATATTGTGACTAAGTTTGTTATGGTGCATTCTAGAAGAAAGTTTGCTATGGAATCCAAGAGAAGGAAGGTAGAGCTTCAAGGAATTAAAGATGGAGCTCCAAAAGTTGTCATAGTTATGTGGATGAAATATTAATGGGAGACATTCATGACCCTCTTGCAAGATCAAGAAGAATTTTTAGTCACAAAGTGGAGGAGTTTCCAACCCATTTCCATGGTTGAGGTAATTGCAACTAATACAAGGTGGTTTCTAAATATTACAATTCTGATTTTTAGCAAAAGAATGTAGTGTTACAACCATGGATTTGGGAAGATATTTTTGCCTCATATTATGTGTAAGAAGTTTTATCCTTTGGGATACGAAGTGCCAATATTCCAGCTGATATATTGTTGTTTGGAAGGAAAGTTCAAGCAAACTATGCCTATTACAGCCACCTCCCAACCCACTTACAATATGGTCCGAACCATCTTTCAAGTGGTAGAGCTTTGGACAACATGGTAAGAGTCCTTGGAATACAAGATAATTATTATGACTACAATGTGGGAGAGACGAGCCAAATTTTGAGCATCCCTTGGTCTCATCCCAACGAAGAGGAGGTAAGAGATTTTGATTATGATGATGATATTTTGATCTCCAACAAGACTTGGAAAATTATTTGGGAGTATTTGTGAATTGTCAAAGTATCTACAGGAGAGGTTGACATCAACCACTTGGATCAACATGATCTAAATGATGAGCAACAAAAGATGAATGAGATAATGGAGGAACTCAGAGAATGCATAGTTTTCTATTAGAATGAGCCTTTGTCTGCAGATTTCAAGTCTCGAAGTTCAGGGAAGTATTTGCTGCTATTATATGATGATCATTGCTGCTCCGCAACCATACCATTGTTGTTCTAGATCAGACCCTAAAGTAACATTCAACAACCTTCAAATTGAGACAGAGTATGGAACAATTAGTGTTGTTTTTAGCAAGGAATATCTCCACCATTCCAAGGTAAAAGAGGTAACTATTTCCAAGTTGCATATTTGTTGTTGTGAAGGATGCATTAACTGTTATAACATTCTTACAGGCTGTAAAAATTAGATTGGTAACACAGAAAGAAGTTTTAGATGCTTATGGTACAAACTACGTAGTGCCCATACACACATATAATGGATACAAAATGCACTTGTTGTCACCAAATAGTGCACCCTTACTAAGTTGCAAAAACTCAGCCTATTGGTGAAACATGGGATAACTCCCGTGATTGTGGGCTCAGGTTGTGGGAGTTAACCTCTAGAGTGAGCTGGTTCTCATGGTTCTATCACCTAAACTAAGCTACCTATTATTGCTTGCAGAGAAGAGAGAGAAGGATAACATGAAAATGAAACCTAAACTAAAAGGTGATACACCAAAAAGATTTTCAAAGTCTACATTGTTGCTTTAACACACAATCCCCTCAATAATTCAGTTGGTTCTCACACAACTCAAAAATTTACACATATTAATGCATAAGTGTTTCATAGGAAGGTTTAAGTTTTACAGTTCAAGAGGAAAAGGAAAATTTCACACTTAATGGCTGTTTAAATGAGAAAAACAACCTATAACCTACACTAAACATGAGTTTTTTCTATTTGAAGGTGTTGATATATGAGACATACAACAAAGGATTTGCATATAAATCACAAGATAGTACATCAATCATTTGTTGCACACAATAAAACAAAATATTGAGAAGGCAAAGTTTGATTTTATTGACATAAAAGGTGCTTACACAGCTGTACAAGTCTGAAAATGAGTTACATTCTGCTGCTCCAGCAATGGAAGAACTCCAGAAAAATACAATACAATGCCTAGAGAGAAAAGAACTCCCTAATCATCTAGACTTGAACAAAAAGTATCCAAATCATCCCAAAATAAGTCCTCATCAATCTCTTCTTTACTTTTATGCACAAGAGGGCTGATCTTGGCTTCACATTCAATCTGACCAGCAACCTCGTGTGTATCATCTTCTCTATCTTGCAATAAATGACTATCTTCATTTGTCTCTTCATAAACCAGCATCATTTCATGCTCTTGCTTGTCTTCTATTTGCCCCAAAAACTGTGATGAGGTTGAAACTTGTTGATGCAGAGTAGGGGAGGCTAGAAACACAATCCAAAAGGTTGCATATGGTTTGCTTTGATGACTATCCCAAAAAGGTTGACTGTCCCCTTAATTGGCATGCTCAACAAGAGAGGTAAAATGCCCAAATGAAGGATAGATGGACACCCCAACTTGCAAACCACCCTAACCACCTTGGATCACTTTCTCTTGGTAGTCTAGAACCACTCAAGGCCATAAAAGATCATGGCTAAATATCCACCTATCCTTTTACTCACAACTAGCCCTATGTGCTTGTAGCCCTTGGAAAGAGGTTTTTGGGGCATAACTCACAAACTACTAGTCAAACCACTAAACAAATTAGTTTTTTGGATACCCATTTGGTCCATACACAACATATCTAACATTCACTTAAGGTTTATTTGGAACATATGCCTCTAAAATTGACTGCACCTTGCTGTCCTAGGCCTAATTAGGATAGCTGAAGTAGTAATTTTGACATAACTTTCTGAAAACAATGCAAACCCACAAATGAAATGGCTTTTCAAATACCATTTGGCTCTTTCATGACATATCTTGAAATGGGCTGGGGTTGTTTTGCAGCAACTAGGTCAAAAAATGACTGTCCCACCTGGATAATAGGCCTAATTAGGCTTCTAGACTGCTTCAACTTGGTTCCTATACCTCCAAAACACAAAATGAGCTTGGGATCTTGCAAAACTAACTTGAAGACTCTTAATAGACTCCAACTAATGAGGTTTTAATGTTTCTTTGCAATGATTTAATGTGGAATTGATACAACTAGGACTGCACTACTCTAAATCAACATTAACAACTCTGTCATGACATGACAGTCAAGAAAAAAAGGCATGGAAATTCCCATGAAAGTTCTAGATCTATCTTTGTATGCTATCCTTGGATTCTTTGACATCATATTCACCTGCTCCATAATATACAAGATCAAAAACCAACCCCAACTGCCCAAATTCCTCTTCAACTTTGCTGTCACAGTCTGATACATGAGGAAATCAGACCTTCAAACATTCCTCACATGTGCCAAACTTCTCCCCTGCATCTGCAAACATTAGAAAGATAAAATCTATGCAAAACCATGTCATTCCATCCATTTTTGTGACCCAACACAGATGGAATGGGTCAAAAACCCATTGGTTCTCCTGAAACCCTCAAAACTAGGGTTTATAACCCACTTTCAGAAAAATAGAGATAAAAAGCTTCTAGATTGATGAAATTCTGCCCAATTTGACTCAAATGAAAGTTAAAAACATCCCTCATAATATTTCATAAATTTCCCTCCTTGACAGTACTGTACAGCTGAGTGTAGCACGTTGGAACAACAAGGAAACAACAAAAACTGAGAAAAATCAGAAAACAAGGTCAAAATTTTGTATTATCTTCAATCCAAACACATTCTCTACCTTCCTCGAGGAATGAGAGGAAAAATATAAATGTTTACAATAGAATCCACGTTCAGCATCACTTCCACCATCGTGGAAAAGCCCAAAAATAAGGCAAAAAGACTGACTGTTATAAAAGCAGCTCAAAAGAAAAGTTATAATTTTAGGCAAAATATTAAAGGTTCTATTCCTACATAACCTCCACTATATCAAGATGCCTCTAGTGGGCTTTATTACAACATTTAATAAGGAAACTCCACCAAAAATTCAAAAATTACCTTGGGAAATTCAAATTTTGCCTTGGGTCTAGGTGCCCCTGCACCACTTGCATACTCTCTTCTTCTTGCTCAATGAAAGAAGCAAACTCATTATGTAAGAAAATCAAATCTTTATTTACATCACTCTTTCCTTCCTTACCACCTTGTTGTCCCAACTGATTTGTCAACATAGGCATTCACATATTCTCCTCACCTTCAACAAAAAATGGGAGCTCATCAAATAAATCAGTTAGAACTTCATGTTCAACACTTTCTTCTTTCTCTTCATACTGTTGTGCCACTTGATCATGCTCATTATTCCCTTGCAACAAGTCTGATTTTTCCTTTTTTGACTCATCTGCAAGTGTATGGATAGAAAGAGATTCTTCTTGTTCTTCCCCAAAAACCTCATTTTCTTGCTTACTAAACCAACTATCTTAGTAAACAATGGGACCGTCTTTACAAAGACAAATGGTGATAGGAGGAAAGCGCTGATCCAAAAAAGAAATATTAGAAGTTTGATGGGTACTTAGAAGAGTAATAGGCTCTTGAGGAGACTGATTTAGAGAAACAAAGGGTTGAACTTGCATAGTCTCAGTTTCTTACAACGGATGAAAACTCGTAAAACTTGGAATTTTGACACAAGGAGGCTTACTTGAGGATTCAAGAGGTTTTTCTTGTTTAAAACTAGGAGTTTGGACTTGGAAACCTCTTCATCCAAAGGATGATTCATCATTATAGGAAGAGTTGAATTGAAACTAGGAAAGCAAGGGGCTGATTGGGTTTCGTACCTTTATACTTGTGCAAGCAAGTGTTTTATTTGTTCTTCTTTGGCTGCAACTTGTCTAGCAAGAAACTCCTCTTCATACATGTGTGCCTCCACCTCCTTTTAATGAATATGAGATTGATGAGAAGCTCTTCCTGTTGCATATTATACTCCTGCTCTTTTGCGATAGCCTCTAGTTTCCTTTGCAAGTCTAATGCTATCTCCCTGATAGTCATGTTATTAGCATCTTGAGGTTAATTCAAAGAGTAGTGATGTTGGTTATGAGCAAAATGATCTTCTTGCAAATGATTATAGGCATGGATAAGTTGCCAAGAAGGTTGAGCAGGGGTGGGAGGGTGGTAAGCATGATAAGAATGTGGGTAACCTGCTGTCAATGGGTCATTTGGGACAAAACCAACAACATATTCTGCTTGGTATGGCTGATAGGAAGTGATATAAATAGGAATTTCATGGAATGGAGGATTATAAAACCCATCTTCACTAAAAGAAGACATTATGTAGCATCAAACCAGCTGAAAGTTCATGAAATGTTCTTATAATCAGAATAACAAAGACTGATTTTTTGCAAAACTTGAACACATACAAGCACTTTTAGTCCTTTTGAAACCAATACCATAACTCGAAGTTGCCAAGTGTGTGAGAATCTTGCCTCCAAAGGTAGATATTGCTGTCATACACACCAAATACCAACAATTATAGCACAAAATTTGAACTAAGATAATTCAATGGTCCCACCGGGCGTGCCAAAAACTATTGTAACCAAATAGTGCACCCTTACTGAGTTGCAAAAACTCAGCCTATTGGTGAAACATGGGATAACTCCCTTGATTGTGGGCTTAGGTTGTGGGAGTTAACCTCCAGAGTGAGTTGGTTCTCATGGTTCTATCACCTAAATTGTTAGGAACCCGTGTGTAACCCTTCTCTTTACTTTTTAGTATATTGTTGTTGGACGCATATGCTTTGTAAGTCATCCCGTGAGTATATTGTATTATCCCACATTCATGGGGAGTAATAGTTGTTTAGATTAGACTTAGTATATAAGTACGTGTTGAGGCCAATGAAGGCATCCACGAGTTTATTGTATTGAGCTTGCTCAAAGGAGGTTGCCCCCTCGAAGTGGCCTGTGATCAATAAATTCCTTCTGTGTTCTGCTATTTCGTGCATTTTCATTATTTTGTTGTAGGAGGTTCCTCTCATCTAGTATCAGAGTGCTTTCTTGGGCTCGCTGAGTGGAATTTCTGCTAAATTTTTTTTAAAGTGGCCTCCAGGCGATGTGGTTATTGAAGTAGTTATTTTTTCCTTGCATCTGTATTGTTCATTTCAATTGCAGGTTCGGATTAGGGAATAATCCCTATCTGCTTAACTATGGGAAGTGCCTGGGCATAGCCCTAAAACTCATTGTGAGGAGTACCATAGGAACCCCGAAGTAGCTGGCCCATTAAGAGGACCTGCCAGCGAAAAGGGCAACAACCCCTACTTGATTGACTAGTTCCCATCCGTGAGGTAAACCAAGAGCTGTCGTTTGTGGCAAAGCGGTTATTAGTTTTACCTGAGCCGTGGAATGAGGGGTACTGCCCCAATACACAAGTCGTTAGATAACATTGGTAGCTGAGTGAATCCCCTAAACCTTTAGGAAGCCGAATATACCTGGGGTCCATATCTATTCCCAGTTGATAAATCGTAGATTACATCTGTCCAAAGCCATTGTAGATCATTTCCAGAAAAAAAAAAAAAAAATTCCTTATTTTATCTTCCTTGCTTTAGCTCCGTTTCCCCTGAAAATTCACTGGAACCCCTGAAATTCCATTTTGCATATTTCCTTCCTTGAGGACCCTATCCCAAATTCCACTTATCGAAGCCAGAAATCCCACATTTGTCTATTTTTAGGGTTTGCCATAACTTCTTCGATTCTCACCCAATCGCCTTCAAATTTTGCCACAGTGTTCATTTCCTATTTCTGCTCCTTTGTCCCTCTTTGACAAAGTTTTCCATTCTTTCACCCCGCTTTTGAAATCCCCATTTTCTGCTTCCCTGTCCCTCAGAAAGTGTCCAAAACCTATTCAAACCCCAATTACCCATCAGAGTTTTTCCCAAATCCAAATTTTCCTTTACTAAAAAATTTTTTGTTTTTGTTTTTCTACCCATTCCCCAAAAAAAAATCCTGGTTATGGTTGTCACCCGCGCAGGAGCAAAAAACATGGAGAATGAACTTGCAGCCCTCAAGACCAAACTCCAAGATCTGGATGAAAAAATTCTCGGCCTCAATCTTCAACATTCAGCCATGAACAATAGACGGCAGCCAGAGTCTTCTGCAGACATTGGGTTCTCTTCTTCCAGCAATTTTCGTTGGCCGAAGCTTGATTTTCCTCGCTTTAATGGTGATGATTCGATTGGATGGATATACCGAGTAGAACAATATTTCAGTCTGCATAATACTTTTGATGTCAACAAAGTCCCACTTGCATCCTTTCATTTGGAATATGAAGCCCTTCAATGGTTCCGTTGGTACATCAAGGCTCATGAAGAGCCAAAATGGATAGATTTTTGCAAACTCATTTTGTAACGATTTGACCCTAGTGCTTTTGATTACTTCATAGGAGCACTCACTAAACTTCGCCAAACTAGCACTATGGAAGAATATCAGACAAAATTTGAGAAACTGGCCAATCACACAGAGGGATTGTCTGATGAATTCTTCAGGAGTTGTTTTGTTAGTGGTCTGAAGGATGCAATCCGATCTGAGGTTAAAATGTTCTATCCCAGCACAATGATGGAAGCCCTAGGGTTGGCTAAGTTGGTGGAGGACAAGATCACAGCTCAACAGTGCTCCAAATCCACTTTTGTTCCATTCAGAAATATGGTTTCCCAAAGACCTCAAATCACGCTAGCTCCTAGAACAACTCCTATCAAGCATTTGTCTGAAGCAAAGATGCGGGCACGTAGAGAAAAAGGGCTTTGTTATAATTGTGATGAGAAATTCACTTAGGGACATAGATGTGTTGAGCAAAAGCTCTATCTCTTGGATCTGGATTCTCTGCCTGCAACTGAAGTTTATGAATATGCTTAGGATACAGTAGGTGATCAGGTCGACATTCAGCAGCCGCCTGTTGACCCTCCTTCTCAGGACAACCACCCAGAGATATCTCTCCATGCTTTAGCAGGAGTCACCACCCCACAAACCATGTGGGTCAAGGGTTACTTCAAGAAGCTCCCTCTTATAACACTCATTGATTCTAGTAGCACTCATAACTTTATTGACCCTCAGATCACCAAACAAGCTGATTGTTTTGTCCATCCTTGCTCCAGCTTTGAAGTCATGATTGCCAATGGGGGCACCTTACCTTGCAAAGGGAAGTGTCGCAATGTGCGTATCTCTATTGGAGATTATAACCTATGCTCTAACATGTTTGCCTTGCCCTTAGGCAGATGTGATGTGGTTTTGGGCACTCAATGGTTACGCACACTTGGACCCATCTTATGGGATTTTGCTGAACTTTGGATGCAGTTTTCAGACAATGGGTAAAAACACACATTGAAGGGCTTACAACCAGGGTCTCTCAGCATCATCAGTTCACATCGCATGTAAAAGCTCCTTAAGAAGAATTCACATGGTGTCATCGCTCAGCTCCATTCCATTCAGATGCAACCATCAGTGGTCTCCACTACTCCTTCAGATCTACAATGAATTTTGGATAGATATGCATGTGTCTTTGCTGAACCAGTGGGATTGCCACCTTCACGACCAAAGGACCATCGTATTCAACTCCTTCCTGGAATCATTTCTCCCAACATCAGGCTCTACCGCTACCCATTTCACCAAAAGATTGAGATTGAGATGCTCGTTCGGGACTTACTGAAGCAAGGTATTATTCACCCTAGTACCAGTTCCTTTTCTTCACCAGTTCTTGTCTGGAAAAAAGATGGGTCATGGTGCCTCTGAATTGACTTCCGAGCACTTAATCACATCACAATCAAGGATAAGTTTCCGATTCATGTTGTTGATGAGCTTCTTGATGAGTTTCATGTCACTCATTTTTTCTCCAAGTTGGATCTTTGTTTTTGGTATCACCAAATTCGGGTTCATGAGGATGATATCCCTAAAACGGCTTTCTGCATGCATGATGGTCACTATGAGTTTTTGTTCATGCCCTTTGGCCTCACTAATGCTCCTTCCACATTCCAGGCATTGATGATTAAAATATTCCGGCCCTACTTGCAGAAATTCATTATGGTCTTCTTTGATGATATCCTCATCTATAGTAAAACATGGACTAAGCATCTCCAGCATCTGGATCTTGTACTGCAACTTCTCTCTGATCATCATCTCCGTGCAAAACGGTCTAAATGTGTTTTTGGGCAGGAGGAAGTGGAGTATCTCGGGCATATTGTTTCAGCCCAAGGGGTTCGCATGGATCCTTCCAAAATAGATGCCATGAAAAATTGGCCGCATCCTCAGACACTCAAGAGCCTCCATGGTTTTTTGGGACTGATTGGCTACTACCAGAAGTTTTCAAGGATTACAGGAAGATTGCAACTCCTTTAACAACTCTGTTGAAAAAGGATGTTTTTACATGGACACATGCTGCTGAGTGTGCATTTGAAAAACTGAAACAAGCTCTGTGTACTACACCTATTTTAGCTATGCCAGATTTTTCCAAGACCTTCACTATTGAGAGTGATGCTTGTGGCAATGGACTTGGTGTTGTTCTCCTTCAAGATGAACATCCCATTGCATTCACCAGCAAAGCCCTTTTAGGTAAGAATTTAGTACTCTCTACATATGAGAAGGAAATGATGGCTATTTTGCATGCAGTACAGAAGTGGCGGCCATACCTATTAGGGAATCATTTTTGCATCAAGACTGATCACTAGAGTCTGAAATATTTCTTGGAACAACAGGTCTCCTCCCCAGCACAACATAAATGGGTTAGCAAACTCATGGGTTATGACTATGAGATCACTTACAAGAAGGGTAAGGACAATATTGTGGCGGATGCTCTTTCTCACACATTTGATGACCAAGCTTCTCTTTCATCTATTTCTATGCCTGTTCCAAATTGGTTGGAATCTATCTCGCAGGGCTATGTCAATGACTCTTCATTATCTCAAATCATCCAACAGTTGGCCAATAACCCTTATGTTGTACCGCATTACTCTTGGGATGGTGCTTCTCTGAGATACAAGAGTCATCTGGTGCTTCCCCAGAGCACAGATCTTCAACAAGCTATCTTCTATGAACTCCATGCTTCTCCATCGGCAGGGCACTCTGGGTTCCTCAAAACTTATGAGCGGGCACGACGTAACTTCTTTTGGAAGGGAATGAAAAGGGCAATTCAATAGATGGTGGCTGAATGTGATACCTACCAGCGCAACAAGGGTGAAATGACACTCCTTCCTGGATTGCTCAAACCCTTGCCCATCCCTACACAGATTTGGACAGATATTTCTATGGATTTCATTAAAGGGCTCCCTAAATCTGGAGGGAAGACAGTGATCTTGGTTGTGGTTGATCGCCTCTCCAAATATAGTCATTTTTGTGCCCTCAGCCATCCCTATACCACCTCCTTAGTCGCACATATTTTCATGGACCCGATCTTCCATCTTCATGGAATCCCTTCTTCCATTGTCTCAGATCATGATGCAACTTTCACCAGTCATTTTTGGATAGAACTATTTTGCCATACTGGCACCAAACTGAAGATGAGTTTAGGGTATCACCCACAAACAGATGGTCAGACTAAAGTTATCAACAAATGTTTGGAAACTTATCTTCGTTGCTTCACCTCAAAACAATAGCATTAGTGGGCAAAGTGGCTCCCTCTCACTGAATGGTGGTGCAATACCTCCTACCACACTGCATCTAAAATGACTCCATATGAAGCAGTCTATGGTCAAGCACCACCAGTGCTCCTTCCATACACCCCTAGTAGTTCACTAGTTTAGGCAGTTGACACGGTTCTCCGAACTCGAGATCAGATTCTACGCATTTTGCAGGACAATCTTCACATGGCAAGAAATCGAATGAAACAACAAGCCGACCAGCACCATTCTGAGCACACTTTTCAAGTAGGTGATATGGTTTTTCTTCATCTACAACCATACAAGCAATCCTCCCTAAAACTCAAAGGGCTTCATAAGCTAGCTCCAAAGTTCTATGGGCCATATAAGGTTCTTCAAAAGATTGGGTCAGTTTCTTATAAATTGGAGCTTCCTCCTTCTTTCCACGTTCATCCAGTATATCATGTCTCTTGTCTAAAGAAAGTTCTTGGCACCAACATCAGAGCACAAATTGTTTCACCAGAACTGGACAACGAAGGATCCATCATTTTGGAGCCGGAGATAATCCTCGACAGGCGCACTCGTCAGCTTCACTCTCAATCCATCACAGAGGTATTAATGCCACAACCAGAGGATGCTACATGGGAACCACTCCTTCAGATTCAACAACAATTTCCACATCTTAAGCTTTGAGGACAAAGCTTTTCTAAGAGGGAGGGGATGTTAGGAACTCGTGTTTAACCCTTCTCTTTACTTTGTTAGTATATTGCTATTGGATGCATATGCTTTGTAAGTCATCCTATGAGTATATTTTATTATCCCACATTCATGGGGAGTAATAGTTGTTTAGATTAGACTTAGTATATAAGTACGTGTTGAGGCCAATGAAGGCATCCACGAGTTTATTGTATTGAGCTTGCTCAAAGGAGGTTGCCCCCTTGAAGTGGCCTGTGATCAATAAATTCCTCTATGTTCTACTATTTTTGTTATTTCATGCATTTTCATTATTTTGTTGCAGGAGGTTCCTCTCATAAACTAAGCTGCCTACTATTGCTTGCAAAGAAGAGAGAGAAAGATAACATGTAAATGAAACCTAAACTAAAAGGTGATACACAAAAGGTTTTCAAAGCCTACAATTCTGCTTTAACACACAATCCCCTCAATAATTCAGTTGGTTCTCACACAACTCAAAAATTTACACATATTAATGCATAAGTGTTTCATAGGAAGGTTTAAGTTTTACAGTTCAAGAGGAAAAGGAAAATTTCACACTTAATGGTGTTTAAATGAGTAATACAACCTATAACCTGCACTAAGCATGAGTTTTTCTATTTGAAGGTGCTGATATATGAGACATAAAACAAAGGATTTGAAAATAAATCATAAGATAGTACATCAATCATTTGTTGCACACAATAAAATAGAATATTGAGAAGGCAAAGTTTGATTTTATTGATATAAAAGGTGCTTACATAGCTGTACAACTCTGAAAATGAGTTACATTTTGCTGCTCCAACAATGAAAGAACTCTAGAAAGATACAATACAATGCCTAGAGAGAAAAGAACTCCCTAAAATCTGCTCCAAAAGCTTGCCTATATGTTGTTTAACAACTTACAAAAGAATAGGAACATGTGTTGAGGAAGTCTTCACTCCATCTTGCTTAGTCAAATCTCCTTTGGTCGTCCAAAACCTTTTCCCCTACTTTTCAGTCCTCAAAATTACTCCAAAAGGTTGTTTGAGTGGTGAAAAAGTCATCCCTTGACCTCCTCTACCATCAAGGCTTCACAAACAACTCCTAAATGCTGATAAATGCTCAAAAACTAGGTCAAAACTACCCCCGGTATTTTCGCAACCAGTTGCACAACTCACTCAACTTCCCTAGATGCTCTCAATTTGCTGGACAACTCATGAAAGAGGTTAAGTCTGCTCATTCAACTCCCAACTACTGGATACCTCTTCAAAATTGCTAATAGGACATGTGTTTCTCAGATGTCATTATGACTTCTTGAGGATGTGGAAAGAGTTGACTGGTTTTCAGACTTCAAGTTGTATCAATAACTATTCACTTTATACCTTCTTTAGCTAAACCTCTGTATTAAATGCCCCTTGCCAATATCTTGTGCCAGTCTCTCAGCTATCATGCTTTTGAGAACACTGTCAAGTAGTCATTCCTTGCTGCTAGCAGAGTACTCCTAGGAATTTTCAAGGCTTGTTCATGATGCTGAACTTTGTATAGACCTCATATGAGTATATGCTGCACTCAAGGCTTCTTTGGTCTTGAAAGACTTCTTTATTGGTTGTATTTGCACCTATACTATTTTCCCTTCACAAAGTTCCTTGTCAGATATTATACCATCTACCATCACTATAGAGCTTCTTTATATGAGTTTTCAAAACTCTGTCTCTCCTTTTTGTATGTTTGTTATCCTCCAAGAGATTAGATAATAGTCTTGGATCACTGTCAACTTCAAGTATATTGTTCTGCCTTTGTTCCTTTGATGGCTCTATTGTCATAAACTGATGATTGTTTATTGTCCTCATCCACATGCCTCCCTTTTAGGACTACTCTCTACATCTTTGGTCTTTATCAAGGCTCATGGTGAGTGTAGACCTCCAATGTTTATTTGTTGACAATCTTCTAAGCAGACCTCTGTCAGTTTATGCCTTTGATGGAGATTCTAGGCCTTAAGGAACTAGTAAGGGTTTTAGGACTTCATACACCATCCACTATCTTCAATGGTCCTTTTAAGCTTTGAACAATGTTGTAAATTCCCTCTGTAAGCTCGTGCTTTTGGATCAATGATCCCTATACCTGTAGACCCTTACCATTTCATTAAACCCTAATCACTGTTGAGTGAGATCTCATCATGATGCAAGTCACTGAGACCTTGAAGGAGTTTAGGAGCATCTCTCCATGTGCATGGCTTTGATTATTGTCCCTCTGAGAATCTCACAATCCCTTTTTCAAACAATGACTGTCCCTATTGTGAACTGCTCATTGGCATTCTTGTTTTGGATGCTTTTGGCTGATGACTGGTTTTCACCTTGTTTGACTATCCTTTGAAAGTACTTGTGACTATCTTTTGACAGTATGGGGACAACTTTTTGCTAGCATGGCCTACGATAGTCTTGGAATGTCATTGTATGTCAGTTACTATGCACAATCATTGTGTTATTCCCTTTCCACATTGCATGTAGTCATTGTGACTGTCTTTAACAGTCCTTTGATTGTCAACAATAATCTTTTTATATCCCTTGCATGACTGTCATCTCATGATTGTTCTTCAAAACTTGACAGTCATATCGTGTTCTTGATGCCTTCTCTTAGGACTGCTTCTATCACTGTTCTTGTTGATTGAATGGTTTACGACTGCTCTTGCTCTGCACATTTATCTGTGACCTTTGTAGGTGACTTGCATTTGACTTTGCTCCAAAAAAGCATTGTTCTCCTTGACAATCTTTTGATTGGTTTGCTCCTTTCCTTTGTCAGAACCGTTGTATGCTTTATAGTTGTTGACAGTCATTTAGATACAGTTGTTCATTCTCTAAACACTGATAACTTGGAAACCCCATTGCAAAACCATATTCTAATGATGGCAAATTCAAGGACTATACCTGATTGCATACATGCAACAGTGGATAGTCTTATTCATAGGGACAGTAGTAATGTTTCCTCACTATGAAGATTCTTAGTGGCGACTTCATGACTAGATATTGCATGACTAGATATTGTCCCTTACTCAATAGAATAGCAACATCTTTGTCCAAAGTTATCTAAGAATGTCCAAAACTGTGGCAAGCTATGCCAAGAATCCAGAGAGTTTTATTAAGAACTGATATGCAGAATAAAAAGGCATAGCAAAGGTTTGACATGATGAAAGACACTAATGGAGTTTGCACAATATGAAGATGATTCATTAGAAAATGTAGATGAATGATACTTCCTTGTTTGATCCTTGTTATAGCAAACCTCTTGTATCATGTTTAGTAGCTCTTGAAAACCCTAAGTCATCACTATAGCCTATTGTCAACTGATGAATATTCAATGATAACTACACCCTTTATAACTACTAACACTGCTTCCTTTCTCTGAGCATGTTGTCCCACTTCTATACACTCTTTATCATTGTTGTTTCAATCCTTCTAAGCAAAATGAAGGGTCTGTGACTATCTTTTGACGTGTCATGACTATTCTCTCCTTTCAGATAATTATTCTCTACTTGATATTGTTGTTATAGTCATCCTTTATGACTGTTCTTTGCCTTGGACTTGTTACAGTCATCTTTCTGCTTGTAAACTATTGTTTGTACTTCATAACCTTCTAAAAATATATCTTGGAAAGAGAACTTAAACCTGCACTAACCTCTTTAGGATCTTTGCATGAATGTATATTGTAGCTTCTCACATGGTATTATTTGTATGGGACCTTCTTGTTGTCTCTTTACTGTTGCATTCTAACCATGAATTAACTGTCACATTCTTGCACATGTTTTAAACATTGTCTTACTATTTTGATAGCAGCTCACTGTTGGGCTTTTCCCTCACCATTGAGAGTCATTCTTGACTCTTTTAAACCCCTCAGAGTCTTTCTATCACAGTCATTCTGATGAAGGGGGGAAATCATAAAACACACAACAACATAAATTGCACATAGAACATAGAACTTCTTTATTGATTTGGGCAACTTATTACATTACAGAAGCTCAAATACAATTAAAGGAATCAACCCTCCACAGGCTGCAACACATTACAGCTTCCTATCACAAGACTCTGGAATCATCAGCCTTCTGTAACCCCAAATCAGCTAGGGTTTATGTTTTCCCACCTATTCTTGACTCTACACTTGCCCCCTTAACGCTACTACCGCCCAGGGTTCCCAAAAATGGTTATTAATAGCCTTTTTTGGCAGCCAACAACATAATTTCAAAATTTGCATCTCCCTCCAAAAATAGGTCAACTTCCGGAAGTCATAACTTTTGATCCGGGTGTCTGATTGACGAACCGTTTTATGCGTCAGAAAGCTCGCAGAGTGCTCTACATTCTAAGAACCCACTTTACCAATTCTGGCCATTTTCAGGCCCGTACGAGGCTATTTAGTGCCTCAAACCTGAGTTTAAATAATTTTCAGGTGTTTTCAGGAAACAGAAACTTTAATATCTTTTAGCTCGCAAATGATCTTTGTGTGATTCCTTTGCCAAAGGTCGTATTTTTTAGTTATGAAACTTCCTGTAAAATTTCACTTCATTCCGTGCCCAAATGCAAACTTTCTAAAAATAGCAGGTTGTTATTTTTAGCAATTTAGAAAAACTGAAAGTTCTACATCATTATTCAAGCGATTATGGAACCAGAACCACAAATTTTGAAAAGAAATGGAAAGAACATTAACAATTTTGAAACACATCTTTTTTTGGGTGATGCAAGATTGCCCTTACACCACTGGATGCTCCTGCATCAGACACCCAGGGTAATTTGAGAAGTGACCTTGTCACGTCTCAGGTGTTTGTGTGAGGAAAACCCAAACGGTCAACCTCTGCCTTAGACAACCAAGAAGAATCTTCAATAGGCCTTCCTTTCCATTTCACCAGATATTCTTCATATTACCTGTTTTGAGTACTTCCCACACTCTATCCAAGATCTCTTCTATCTCCTCTGTTGAAGTAGATGCCGGAATACTCCATTGTTCTTCTGTTGGTCCATCCTTTGTTCCACCTTCACGATATTCTAATAAATCAGTAATGTTAAAAATAGGGGAAATGTTGATCCCACTTGGCAGCTCTACCTCATATGCATTTCCTGAATCATGTTTCTTTAAAATTCTGCATGGTAAAAATTTCTTCATTTTCAGCTTATTGTATGTTCCAATTGGGAACCCTTCTTTTCTCAAGTGAACCATGACTTCATCTCGTACCTAGAATTCCTTATATCTCCTCTTCTGATATGCCTTAGCCTTGTACTAAATATTCATCTTATTAATGTGCTTTCTCACCTCTTCATGCAAATTCTTCAGATGTTCTGAAAAGTCTTCAGCTTCAGCACTTGTCTTTTCTCCTTTGTCCAGCCTTCTTAAATTAGAAGCATTTCTTGGGCTATTGCCATATATAATTTAGAATGGTGATTTACCAGTACTCCTATTGACAGAATTGTTGTAAACAAATTCTGCCTATGGTAAAATCAAATCCCATCCCTTGGGCTTATCTCCTACTAAGCATCGTAGCAGGTTACCCAAAATCCTATTCACCACTTTTGTCTGTCCATCAGTCTGTGGATGGTGTGCAAAACTGAACTTCAAATCTGTTTTCAACTTCTTCCACAATGTCCTCTAGAAATAACCAACAAACTTGGTATCTTGATCTGAAACTATGCTCTTTGGTAGACCATGTAATCTCACCACCTCTCTAAAAAATAATTCAGCAATATGGACAACATCATTAGTCTTCTTGCAAGGAATGAAATGTGTCATCTTCGAGAATCTATCCACCACCACAAAAATAGAATCATGTCCTCTCTGTGTCCTTGGTAAACTAAGAACAAAATCCATACTGATATCATCCCATGGCTTCTCTGGTATAGGTAATGGCTGATATAGACCTGTATTCTGACTTGTTCCTTTTGCCATCTAACATACTCTATAACTCTGCACAAATTTCCTCACATCCTGCTGCAACTGTGGCAAATAATATTTTTCACCAACAATAGCAATGGTCTTATCTCGACCAAAGTGACTGGCCAATCCTCCACTATGCTTCTCCTTAATCAGGTTCTCTCTCATGGAACTCCTTAGAATGCACAACTGACTTCCTTTAAACAACATGCCATATTGGATTATGCAATCCAACCATTTTGTCATGTCCAAAGTAACATGTTCTAGACAAATTTCCAAGCCTCTGTAAAATCTAGATCTTCAGGATACAAATTTTTGAGGTCATCGAACCCAACAACCTCTATCTTCATTTCTGTCAACAAATTTTGCCTTCTACTCAAGGCATCTGCAACTCTGTTGGACTTCCCACTCTTGTGCTTCAAAACAAAAGTATAGCTCTGCAAAAACTCAACCCATTTTAAGTGCCTCTGGTTCAACTTTCCTTGACTATTAAGATACTGCAAAGCCTGATGATCAGTATATAAAACAAACTCTTTTGGCAACAAATAATGTCTCCATTTCTTCAAAGCCTGAACTATTGCATAAAACTCCTGATCATAAACATAATACTTTTTCTTGGCATCATTAAGCTTCTCACTAAAATAGGCAATGGGCTTACCTTCTTGACTCAAAACAGCTCCTATAGCACTGCCACTAGCATCACAATCTACCTGAAATACCTTATTGAAATATGGAAGTGCCAAAATAGGTTGCTCTATGACTTTCTGCTTCAATGTATCAAAGCTTTTATCTGCTCTTTTAGTCCATCTAAACTCTTTTCTATCCCCTCTCATTGTCTCATTTAGGGGTGCACAAATGCTACTAAAATTCCTGTTAAACTTTCTATAAAAACTTGCCAAACCATGAAAAGATCTTACCTCGGAAGTACTCCTCGGCGTAGGCCATTCAATGATAGCCCTCACCTTCTCTGGGTCCATCTTAAGACCTTCCTCTGAGATAACAAATCCTAGGTATACCAACTCCTTTGCAAAGCTACATTTCTTCAGATTGATCAACAACTTCTCCTTCCTTAGCTTCTCCAAAACTCTTCTGATATGTATCATATGCTCATCCCAAGTCTTACTGAAAATCAAAATGTCATCTAAATAAACAATAACAAAACTTCCCAAAAATTCTTTTAGTACCTCATTTACGAGCCGCATGAATGTGCTCAGTGCATTGGTTAGCCCAAATGGCATGACTAACCACTCATACAAACCTTCCTTGGTCTTGAAGGTTGTCTTCCACTTGTCTCCTTCTCTGATACGGATCTAGTGATACCCTCTCTTTAGGTCAATCTTCGTGAAGTACTTGGCTCCACTCAAACAACACATTATGTCATCCATTCTGGGTAATGGAAATCTATACTTGATCATGATCTTGTTGATGGCTCGAGAGTCTGTACACATTTGCCACTCTCCATCTTTCTTTGGTGCTAGTACTATAGGTACCACACATGGACTTAGGCTCTCCCTTATCAGTCCCTTCCTTAACAACTCTTGAACTTGTTTGTTCAGCTCTTCACTCTCAGCAGGAGTCATTCTGTGGACTGCCTTATTAGGCAAACTAGCTCCTGGTATCAAATCCATTTGGTGACTTATCTTCCTCACCAGTGGTAAACCTTCTGGTACATTATCAGAGACAATATCTTGAAATTCTTCCAACATTTCTGAGACTTCTACTGGTACATCTTCACATTTCTCTTGACTAATCTTAGGAATCAATGCAAAGCAATGACGCTCATGCTTCATACCCTCCAAAAATTTCCTACCATCTACCAAGAAAATTCTGGCAGTACTACATACCTTTTCTTCCACCTCCTTCAAGGATTTCAACTTATCATGAACTCCATCCTTTGTTAGGGAATATGTGTTTGCATGGCCATCATGGACAGCGCTCCTATTATACTGCCATGGCTTCCCCAACAACATATGACATGCGTCCATTGGTATGATATCACACATCACCTCATCATGGTAGTCCCCAATCTTGAACTTCACTAAACACTGCTCATTGACCAAAGCTCTATGGTCCTTCTACAACCATGCAATCCGATATGGATGCAGATGCTTTCTTCTTGTCAACCATCTCCTCTGAAACAAGATTATCAGTGATCCCACTATCAATAATAATATCACAACACTTACCTTCACATTTGCACCTTGTGCGGAATAAACTCTTCCTCTGATTAGGTTCTTTTTCCTCATTCAACAAAGTTCTTCTGAGAACTAGAGTTTCTCCCCTTTCAACATCTTCAGAATGCTCAAACTGCACATCTTCATCTACATGTGCAACTCATGCATTACCTTCAAGTCTTATATTTGTCCTTCCTTGATGTTGCGGACACTCGTATGCTCGATGCCCTTCTTCTCCACATTGGAAATAGGTCCTCTGAAACCTCCTCTTCCAGGTCCTTGCCCAAGTCTGCCTCTTCCTCTTTGCTCACCATTGTTCTGGTTAGGAGGGCGGTATGCATTATCCCCTCTCTGATTTTGACTGGTGACAACTTCTTCACTTTTCTTTTGATCTTCATTACAGCCTCCATAGGGTCTTCCACCAGTCCTTCCATCTTGACCTCTTCCCCTTTGCTTGCTATCAAATCTTTTATTCAGCTTCTCTTCCACCTTTAGAGAAAATTAGTATGCATCTTCTATGGTGGTCATTCTGACTAGGCTCAGCTCCTCTTGAATACTCAGCCTCAACCCATTAATGTAACGGTACCTTCTCCTTGTTGGGCTCTGCATGACTAGTTCTGATAGTAATCTTATAAAATTCTTCTGTATACTCCTTAACAGACTTGTTGTCTTTCTTCAATCCTTGCAGCTTCTTCAACAACTCCATCTCATAGTCCATAGGAATGAACTACTTCTTCAGTTTCTCCACCATCCGATCCCATCTGGTGATCTTTCCTTTTCCTCTTCTATTCCTCTCTAACTGGACCTCCTTCCACCAAATATTTGCATGGCCCTTCAACTTTGTTTTTGCAAAGTTGACCCAATTTGAGTCCTCCACGTCTTCATACTTGAAATACTCCTCCATGTCATTGATCCAATCAATGAGTTGTTCCGGATTCAAATCTCCAGAATAGGTAGAAACTTCGATCCTGAGCCTCTTTCTGATCTTCGAAATGGCCTTCAACAACCTAACTTTTGCAGGATCTCCTGCAACTTCTTGTTCTTCTTCAGATAGCTCTTCTTCAGCTTCATCTTGGATTTCTTCTCTTGTTCTCATCTCAAACCCTCTTTGCAGCTCCTCTTGCAATGCATTGATTTGCCTTTGCAGGGCTCTAAAACCCTCTTCCATCAAAGCATTCCTCCCAATACGATTTCTTCGTGGAGGCATCTTGATCTCCACAGCAAACCCACAACCTCAGGTCCTGGTGTAAACTGCCTCATGGTCGGTGATCTGTCTACACACTCAGGAACCCTTGCTCTGATACCACTTGATGAAGGGGGGAAATCATAAAACACACAACAATAGAAATTGCACACAGAAAATAGAACTTTCTTTATTGATTTGGGCAACTTATTACATTACAGAAGCTCAAATACAATTAGAGGAATCAACCCTCCACAGGCTGCAACACATTACAGCTTCCTATCACAAGACTCTGGAATCATCAGCCTTCTTTAACCCCAAATCAGCTAGGGTTTCTGTTTTCCCGCCTATTCTTGACTCTACACTTGCCCCTTTAACTCTACTACTGCCCAAGGTTCCCAAAAATGGTTATTAATAGCCTTTTTTGGTGGCCAACAACTTAATTTCAAAATTTGCATCTCCCTCCAAAAATAGGTCAACTTCCGGGAGCCATAACTTTTGATACGGGTATCCGATTGGCGAACCGTTTTATGCGTCAGAAAGGTCGCGGAGTGCTCTACGTGCTAAACACCTGCCCTGCTAGTTCTAGCCATTTTTGGGCCTGTACGGGGCCGTTTAGTGCCTCAAACCTGAGTTTGAATAATTTTCAAGTGTTTTTTGGGAAACAAAAACTTTAATATCTTTCAACTCGCAAATGATCTTTGTGTGATTACTTCGCCAAAGGTCTTATTTTTTAGTTATGAAACTTCCTGTAAAATTTCACTTCATTCCGTGCCCAAATGCAAACTTTCTAAAAATAGCAGGTTGCTATTTTTAGCAATTTGGAAAAACTAAAAGTTCTACATCATTATTCAAGCGATTATGGAACCAGAACCACAAATTTTGAAAAGAAATGGAAAGAACATCAACAATTTTGAAACACATCTTTTTTTTTGGGTGATGCAAGATTGCCCTTACACCACTGGATGCTCCTGCATCACATTCCTGACTGTTCTAAGTCTCTCTTGCAGTGACAGCTATCTGATATTAAAGATTGCCTTGTTTGGAATTATTATCACAATCACCTATTGACTGATTTGAACTATCTTTTGACAGTCCCCTAGGATTGTTCCATACTCCCTCTAACTATTTTTGTTAACCTCTTTGACCACTACTACTGATGCAACTATTGCTTGATGTTTTAGCAATTGTGTAGACCATCTAGGAGCTCATCAAAATCCTTAAAATTGTGATCAAAACCATCTATATCCTTGGCAGTCTTTCACAAAAACTCCATACAAACCTTAATACCATAACAATCTTCGAACTGTAAGTATTCTAACACTGTACCTTTTGTAGGCCCTTACCATTTTCATGATCCTCATCCTTGAAACCATTATACCTTTTATAATAACTTATATGATTGTTCTTTGCATGCATATGACTGCATCTTTCATGATAGTCTCTACTTGAGCTTGGACTATCTTCTTAAATAGAGGTGATTGTTATTCCTTTATGACAGCTAACACTGCATCCTTCCAATCTTGACATTATGCTGACTGTCATATTATGTTGACTATCATATTATGCTAAATGCCATTTTGCTGACTATCATTTTGCCATAGATTGCTCTCTTTCCCCTATTATGACTGTCATCTTTGTGCTTTTTGGTCTCATCATAGAGTCATGAAAACATGCTCTATGTGTGTCTCTGAACACTGTATGCACACCAAGATACCCAGGTTCACACTTGCCCACCTTGGACCTATGAGATAGATCTTAACCATGCATATGTTGTCTCAAGATATCAGTATTTCCATCTATTTCTTTGATCTTCTTTTCTTGTTCATCAATGTCCAGTGACTCTAATGCCAAGATCCTAGTGGTCTGCCCTCCTTGACAGTCATAAAAAACATCTCAAAACTTCAACTTTTGCATTGGTACCTCTTATCATGACAGTCAAGGATCTTTACCCAATGGCTATGAGTTTAAATACTCATGCATCCTCCTTATACTACATAGGAACAAAACCACAGAGCCTCTCCATATAAAACACATCTAGATTTTCAATACCAACCTTCAAAAATCCTAGAGGGATGCTCTTTGGATGTTTGAAAACTTCACCATACATGCTTTAATGGATCTCTTTCTACACTCCAACCATTGGTAATGCTTCACGACCTTGAGAACCCCTTTTAGAGACTGTTAACTTTGTTCCAACGTATCATGCACGTGCATAAATTAGTCTCCTCCATGATAGGACCTGCAACAAGCTTGGGAAAAAGAACAAAACCCTAGAAGACAAAAAAAATAGAGCCAAAATAAACCTAACCCTAAACTCAACGTAAAACCTAAACCTTGTGTGAAGGAAAAGGTTTGTTTAAAAACTTCTTCCCTCCATGATGTATGAAGGTTCTTTGACATAAAAAGGTATTTAAAAGCAAAAAGGACTCTAAAGTTTGACTTCCTCTTGAAAAAGAACTCTATTCATGAAGTGTACGTGACTTTGGGGGGTTTAAGGCTGCTTTGGAGACCCTCTTTAAAGTTTAAAAACCTTTTTATGACTTCTAAATGTGACATTTAACCTATGAGAACACTTTCAATACAATATGTGTTACAAGACCTTGCTTTAACCTTGAGAAAACTCAAAACTCTTATGCATAGCAGAAATGATTAAGAAACTTAGCTCATGACCCTATCAAAACAAGAATAGGACCTTTAAACCACAACTCAAACCTTTAAACATTCCCTAGGTACCTATGTTGCCCATTAGAGCCATGACGATGCAAATTGGTAACATTTTTGGCGACCTCTACGAAATGCTTGCCTGATAAACATCTAGACCAGTAGCCTTAGTATCCGTTGGGCATAGGGGTCAAAATAGACCAAAGACAACACTGGAAACAAACTTGAAAAATAGTTGTTAACACCTTAGGACAGCTAACCAAACACCTAACTACCTGTGCCTCAGCACTTGGAGAAAACCCAACTAACTACATTGTGCAACAACACTTGTTTGCTTGAAATAAACATATCCTAACCTACCCTAGCTAGCATCAAGTCTTTCTCAAATGAAACTATTGACTAGTTCCTTAAAGTAGCTCCCTTTTCTCATGAATTTACAATGTTTCACATGTTTGTGAGCACCCCAAAAGAGATGGAAAAATGACAAATGTTCAACCAGCTGCTACAATACTTCTTGGAAAAAGAAAACATATTCACTTACCTCTTCATACTGATTGTGCATACTGTTGTTTTGAAATGAATAGGTAAGCTAAGTATGTTCTTCTTCAACTGAAATTTCATGCTTGGGTGCAAGCATGACTTGTGGTACTTTGGCGACCTCCATTCTTTCTAGGGGTCTAAGTGGACATCCTCTCAAAAGGATAAACTTCGAGCTCTCCTTGCTGGTTTCTTATTTGTGGGCTACTTTTTCATTATCTTGCTGATCTTTTACAACCACCTCTTATAACCTTTTTGGCAAAAATGTAGAAATTTCTACCCTTTGTTATTGTTGCTCATGATGATTCTCCTCTTCTATAACTACTAGTTTGGCATCTAGACTTGAACAAAAAAGTCTCCAAATCATCCCGAAATAGGTCCTCATCAACCTCTTCTTTACTTTTATGCACAAGAGGACTGATCTTGGCTTCACATTCAATTTGACCAGCAACCTCGTGTGTATTAGCTTCTGTATCTTGCAATAAATGACTGTCTTCATTTGTCTCTTCATAAACCAGCATCATTTCATGCTCTTTCTTGTCTTCTATTTACCCCCAAAAATGTGATGAGGTTAAAACTTGCATACTCTCTTCTTCTTGCTCAATGAAAGAAGGAAACTCAACATGTAAGAAAATCAAATCTTCATTCACATCACTCTTTCCTTCCTCACCACCTTATTGTCCCAACTGATTTGTCAACATAGGCATTGGCGAATTCTCCTCACCTTCAACAAAAAATGGAAGCTCATCAAATAAATCAGTTAGAACTTCATGTTCAACACTTTCTTCTTTCTCTTCATATTTCTGTCCCACTTGATCATGCTTATTATTCCCTTGCAAAAATTCCGAGTTTTCCTTTTTTAACTCATCTGCAAGTGTATGGACAGCAAGAGATTCTTCTTGTTCTTCCCCAAAAACCTCATTTTTCTTGCTTACTAAACCAACTATCTTGGTAAATAATGGGACCGTCTTTACAAAGACGAATGGTGATAGGAGGAAAGGGCTGATCCAGCAAAGAAATATGGGAAGTCTAATGGGTACTTGGAAGAGTAATAGGCTCTTGAGGAGACTGATTTAGAGAAACAAAGGGTTGAACTTGCATAGTCTCAGTTTCTTTCAACAAATGAAGACTCCTAAAACTTGGAATTTTCACACAAGGAGGCTTACTTGAGGATTCAAGAGGTTTTTCTTGTTTAAAACTAGGAATTTTGGACTTGGCAACCTCTTCATCCAAAGGATGATTCATCATTATAGGAAAAGTTGAATTGAAACTAGGAAAGCAACGGGCTGATTGGGTTTTGTACCTTGTACTTGTGCAAGCAAGTGTTTTATTTATTCTTCTTTGGTTGCAACTTGTCTAGCAAGAAACTCCTCTTCATACCTGTGTGCCTCCACCTCCTGATGAATATGAGCTTGATGAGCAAGCTCTTCCTGCTGCATATTATACTCCTACTCTTTTGTGACAACCTCTATTTTCCTTTGCAAGTCTAATGCTATCTCCCTGATACTCATGTTAGCATCTTGAGGTTGATTCAAAGAGTAGTCATGCTGGTTATGAGAAAAATGATCTTGCAAATGATTATAGGCATGGATAGGTTGCCAGGAAGGTTGAGCAGGGGTGGGAGGGTGGTAAGCATGATAAGAATGTGGGTAACCTGCTGTCAATGGGTCATTTGCGACAAAACCAATAGCATATTCTGCTTGGTATGGCTGATAGGAAGTGATATAAGCAGGATTTTCATGGAATGGAGGATTATAAAACCTATCTTCACTAAAAGAAGACATTATGCAACATCAAACCAGCTGAAAGTTCATGAAATGTTCTTATATTCAGAATAACAAAGACTATTTTTTTGCAAAACTTGAACCCATACCAGCACTTTTAGTCCTTTTGAACCCATACAATAACTCAGAGTCACCAAATGTGTGAGAATCTTGCCTCCAAAGGCAGATATTGCTGGCATACACACCAATACCAATAGTTATAGGACAGAATTTGAACTAAGATAGTTCAATGGTCCCACCGGGAGTGCCACAAACTGTTGTAACCAAATAGTGCACCCTTACTGAGTTGCAAAAACTCAACCTATTGGTGAAACATGGGACAACTCCCCTGATTGTGGGCTTAGGTTGTTGGAGTTAACCTCCAGAGTGAGTTGGATCTCATGGTTCTATCACCTAAACTAAGATACCTACTGTTGCTTGCAAAGAAGAGAGAGAAGGATAACATGTAAATGAAACCTAAACTAAAAGGTGATACACCCAAAAGGTTTTCAAAGCCTACACTTCTGCTTTAACACACAATCCCCTCAATAATTCAGTTGGTTCTCACACAACTCAAAAATTTACACATATTAATGCATAAGTGTTTCATAGGAAGGTTTAAGTTTTACAATTCAAGAGGAAAAGGAAAATTTCACACTTAATGGTTGTTTAAATGAGAAACACAACCTATAACTTGCATTAAACATGAGTTTTTTCTATTTGAAAGTGCTGATATATGAGACATACAACAAAGATTTACATATAAATCACAAGATAGTACATCAATCATTTGTTGCACACAATAAAAATAGAATATTGAGAAGGTAAAGTTTGATTTTATTGATATAAAAGGTGATAACACAGCTATACAAGTCTAAAAATGAGTTACATTTTGCCACTCCAATAATGAAAGAACTCTAGAAAGATACAATACAATGCCTAGAGAGAAAAGAACTCCATTAAATCTGCTCCAAAAGCTTGCCTTTATGTTGTTTAACAGCTTAGAAAAGAATAGGAACATGTGTTGAGGAAGTCTTCACTCCATCTTGCTGAGTCAAACCTCCTTTGGTCGTCCAAAACCTTTTCCCCTACTTTTCAGCCCTCAAAATTGCTCCAAAAGGTTGTTTGAGTGGTGAAAAAGTCATCCCTTGACCTCCTCTACCATCAAGGCTTCACAAATAGCTCCTAAATGTTGATAAATGCTTAAAAACCGGGTCAAAACTGCCCCTATATTTTCTCAACCAGTTGCACAGCTCACTCAACTTCCCTGGATGCTCTCAACTTGCTGGACAACTCATGAAAGAGGTTAAGTCTATTCATTCAACTCCCAACTGTTGGATACCTCTTCAAACTTGCTAATAGGACGTGTTTCTCATGATTTTAATGTCATTATGACTTCTTGAGGACATGGAAAGAGTTGACTGGTTTTCAGACTTCAGGTTGTATCAATAACTATTCACTTTATACCTTCTTTAGCTAAACCTCTGTATTAGATGCCCCTTGCCAATATATTCTGACAGTCTCTCAGTTATCATGCTTTTGAGGACACTGTCAAGTAGTCCTTCCCTGCTGCTAGCAGAGTACTCCTAGGAATTTTCAAGGCTTGTTCATTATATTGAACTCTGTATAGACCTCATATGAGTATATGCTGCACTCAAGGCTTCGACAGTCTTGAAAGACTTCTTTGTGGTTGTATTTGCACCTATACTATTTTCCTTTCACAAAGTTCCTTGTCATATATTATACCATATGCCCATCACTATAGAGATTCTTTATATGAGTTTTCAAAACTCTCTCTCCTTTTTGTATGTCTGTTGTCCTCCAAGAGATTAGAGAATAGTCTTGGATCACTGTCAACTTCAAGTAGATTGTTCTGCCTTTGTTCCTTTGATTGCTCTATTTTCATAGACTGATGACTATTTATTGTTCTCATCTCTGTGCCTCCCTTTTAGGACTGCTCTCTACCTCTTTGGTCTTTATCAAGGCTCATGGTGAGTGTAGACCTTTGATGCTTATTCCTTGACAATCTTCTAAGCAGACCTACGTTAGTTTATGCCTCTGATGGAGCTTCTAGGCCTTAAGGAACTGGTAAGGGTTTTAGGACTTCATACACCATCCACTATCTTCAATGGTCCTTTTAAGCTTTGAACAATGTTGTAAATTCCCTCTCTAAGCTCGTACTTCTAGATCAATGATCCCTATACCTACAAACCCTTACCACTTCATTAAATCCTAATAACTATTGAGTGAGATCTCATCATGATGCAAGTCACTAAGACCTTGAAAGAGTTTAGGAGCATCTCTCCGTGTGCATGGCTTTGATCATTGTCCCTCTGAGAATCTCACAGTCCCTTTTTCAAACAATGATTTTCCCTGTTGTGAACTGCTCCTTTGCATTCTTTATTTGGATGCTTTTGGCTAATGAATAGTTTTCACCTTGTTTGACTGTCCTCTGAAAGTACTTGTGACTATCTTTTGATAGTATGGGGACAACTTTTCGCTAGCATGGCCTAAGACAGTCTTGGAATGTCATTGTATGTCAGTTACTATGTACCATCATTGTGCTAGTCCTTTTCCACATTGCATGCAGTCATTGTGACTGTCTTTAACAGTCCTCTGATTGTCAACAATAGTGTTTTTATATCCCTACCATGACTATCATCTGATGATTATTCTTCAAAACTTCACAGTCATCTCTTGTTCTTGATGCCTTCTCTTAGGATTGCTCCTATCACTGTTCTTGCTGATTGAATGGTTTACGACTACTCTTGCTGTGCACACTAATTTGTGACCTTTGTAGGTGACTTGCATTTGACTTTGCTCCAAAAAAGCATTGTTCTCCTTGACAATCTTTTGATAGGTCTGTTCCTTTCCTCTGTCAAAACTGTTGTTTTCTTTATAGCTGTTGACAGTCATTTAGATACGACTGTTCTTTCTCTAAATACTGATAACTTGGAAACACCATTGCAAAACCATATTCTAATGATGGCAAATTCAAGTACTATACCTGATTGCATACATGCAATAGTAGATAGTCTTATTCATAGGGACAATAGCAATGTTTCATCACTGTGAAGATTCTTAGTGGTGACTTCATGACTAGATATTGCATGACTAGATATTGTCCCTTACTCAATAGAACAACAACATCTTTGTCCAAAGTTATCTAGATATTTGATCCTTGTTGTAGCAAACCTCTTGTATCATGTTTAGAAGCTCTTGAAAACCCTGAGTCATCAGTGTAGCCTATTGTCAACTGATGAGTATTCAGTGATGACTACACCATCTATAACTGCTAAAATTGCTTCCTTCTCTGAGCATGATGTCCCATTTCTATACACTCTTTATCACTACTATTTTAGTCCTTCTAAGCATAATGAAGGCTCTGTGACTATCTTTTGAGGTGCCATGACTGCTCTCTCCTTTCAGAAAATTATTCTCTGCCTGATATTGTTGTTACAGTCAACTGTTCTTCGCCTTGGACTTGTTACAGTCATCTTTCTGCCTGTGAACTATTGTTTGTACTTCATAACCTTCTACAAGTATTTCTTGGAAAGAGAACTTAAACCTGCACTGATCTCTTTAGGATCTTTGCATGAATGTATATTGTAGCTTCTCACATGGTATTATTTGTATGGGACCTTCTTGTTGTCTCTTTACTGCTACATTCTAACCATGAATTAACTGTCACATTGTTGCACAGGTTTTAAACATTGTCTTATTGTTTTGATAGCAGCTCACTGTTGGGATTTTCCTTCACCATTAAGAGTCATTCTTGACTCTTTTAAACCCTTCAGAGTCTTTCTATCACAGTCATTCCTGACAGTTCTAAGTCTCTCTTGCAGTGACAGCTATCTGATATTGAAGATTGCCTTGTTTGGCATTATTATTGTTACCTAAATTTCACTACTAGCTCAATCAGGTAGAGCTTTTCAGTTTTTTGAAAAGAGGAAAAGGTACATTTATTTATGCTGCATTATATCCAAGTACATATTTGATACAAATTAAGATTACATTGTATTGTTGCATTCAAATGAATTTCAGACTTAAGAGATTGTACAAATCTTTTAAAAGATCAGTGATTTGTATTGAAAAAATAAGTGTATAAGGTCTCACACAAGCCGTGAGACTAATTGTTTCATTGTAAAATGAAAAAAAGACAAACTATACATTTATAAAAGAACTAAAAGATGAATATGCATATGAGATAGGGTGACTCGTCTTTGCTTGCATGACGAGCCTTCATGCCGTTGCCATGTATTGCGTCATCCTATATTGTCTACGTGTCCCGCATCCAGTTGCTGTCTCCTTGCTACCCCTAGTTATCTACATAAAAAATTTTAAAAAAAACTGATGTTAGAGCAATGATGAGGCATCATACATCATATGATATACATCGATAAATATGCAAAAAAAAATTTAGATGCAGTAAACCAGTTAGTGTCACAGAAACTTTTGAGAAGAAAAATCAAGTATATCGACTGCAGGTCCTTGTTTTTTCTTAACATGTTTGCTTCATGTGTAGATACAGGTGTAATTATGTTTCTGTTTGATTCATCAGGTTACATTATGAGTGGAGGTAAATGTGGCTCCCACAAGGGTTGAGCCCAGCTCATGGACCTTACAAAACATTTCAGAAGCAATATACAAATGCAAAAGCACAGCTCAAGGAGCATATCCAAAAGGTAGTTCACAGCTTTCAAGAGGTTTTAGTCATAATAGGATAGCATATACAAGTGCAGTCAACATGATCATACACAGTCATAAAGGACAAAGGACAACAAGGCACAACGGAGCATCTAAGAAGGAGTGAAAACAGTCATTGTATAAGTAGGTGATAGTCAACATATATTGCATGACTAGCAGAGAGGATTGTTTAAGATGTACACAGCAGTCCTAAAGATGACAGCCATTTTCAGTTTGGACAATAGTCATATTGGCAAACAAGGATCAATCATATGTGCAAGCGGGTTTAGGTCTACAAGATCACTGTGCTTTTGACAAGGCTAGCTTGGCCTTTCATTCTCCATCTTGAGTAGGCCTTGTTACAAGCTAGGACCTCCACTTCAAACTTTTTACATCTTCATGGGTCTCTATAGACTATGGCAGAGTCATCAAAGGTTAAATGCAACAGTGACTGTCACAGTAGATAAGGAGGACAATAACAATGATGAAGCCATTGAGACATGCACACAGTAAGAGCACAAAACATTCAAGGGACACTCTTTTTGTGAGAAGGTGCAGTCATAAACATAAAGACTGTCATAGCCAATAAAAGCACGTCATGAAAGGAGCAACAGATGTTGTGATCTCTTAAAAGATTGTGCTATGAAGATAATGTAGTGAAGATCCTGTTGACATTTCTTCTGAATCAGCATTAGGGTTTGCCACTTCTAATGCACAGGCAGATTCAGGCCAACTGAATACAGGAGGTTGCGTGAGCTCCTCCCCTTCACTTCTGGTTCTGCCGCACCAAGGGGGGTATCCCTATAACTTAAGATGTAACCTTGACTAGCTCAAAGATAGAAAGATCTAACTTGACAACAACAGGCAGAATACTCTCATGTATGGACCAAGATCTGCATGATAGATCACAAGGCTGGCAACATTCTTGGACATGATGTCTGGTTGGGTATGAGAGCATGCAGGGTGTTCCTAATCCTACTCCTACAACTAACAGGTGGAGGTATGAAGTGTTTTGATATGAATTTGGATGCAAAGCTGGACATGGTGTATAACACAAGAACACATCATGATTGGTGCCTATCCAGGGCTTGGAGTCGGTAGACATACACCTGTGAATGATCAGCATAAATAGCTAAAACTGGATTTCAGGGGGATACACATGATATCTGCCCTACAGATATCTCCCAATATAGAGTGTTGAGCTATCTCTACTTATGGCATCCCTACTGCAGTATACCCTTCCCAATGTTCAACCTGAAAACAGTTTAATCTGCCCCCTGAGCAGAGGTTAAAAGATCAGACATTCAACATAGGAATTCTATGCTCTAGAATCTAAACATAAGCAAACATCCAGATCCAGAAGAAGAATACATGCAATACTGGAGACAGAATTAACACAACACATGCTAAGATAGCATTACTCATATAAGATCAACCATGAAACCAGTGGATTCATGCCAAGTCCTACAACAGGAGATACATAAACTCACAAGATTAAACTGTACAGAGCAACCAGATCAGCTGGTTTGTATTACAGAGCCAAAAATCATCAACTTTCAACAACAACAAATGAACAACACAACCTGCTTATAACAGCCAGGTAGGTGCTCAGCAATTAATTACAATGTTGACCAAAATCTCGCCAGATACACGGTATCATGAAAATGGCGCTCAAACACAACCAGATTGGCGCCCAAACTTGAATGCAGCAGGTAGGGGAGGAGACAGGAAGATTTTTCGAGCCTTGCGCCGCCGCCTAGGGATTCAGATCTTCAATCAGGTACTACATCAGCCCACGCCATCGCCCATACCTCTGCAACAATCGCCATTGATGGCGCACCAACTCGCGGCCTCGGGAAGAACATCAGACAGTTTATCGCAACCACTTCCCGCCGATATTCATCATCATGATATTTCGAATATGCAGGATCTCAATATCCCACATGCACCCCGCGATGACCTCATTAATACTTTATATACTAGGTCATGAGCATATGTCATGTCGGTGCTTTTGCTCCTAACGACACTAGTATAGGACTTCATCATCATGATCCTTCAGCAGCATGATATCCTGTTGTTCGAAATATCACCCTGACGTCATCATCATAACGCAAAACAACTGCATGATAATCGCCTTCATCGGCACAACCTGATCTATCGGAGAAACATCCTCCTGCTGAGCCTATACCAAAAGTCTGGCCGATGAACATCCTGATGACGTCATCATCATATCCTGCTGACGTCGTCATCATATCTGCCTACTGCGCACCTCCTCATATCCGGATGACGTCATCATCATGTTTGTAAATATCAGGAGGTCTCTTCAAGATGATCACTTGTTAGAAATATGACCTCCGCGGACCTTGATGACGTCATCATCATATTAACATCATCATGATATTAGAAAGACAACCGGATATTATGAAAATATCCTCCTGACGTTCAAACATCAGGATGCACTGTAGCTCCTCTGTAAGATCGGGGCGATAACTGAATATGATGATGATGCTTGAAAAGATCACCCCCCGGAGATAATGCGCGAAGCCAGCAGGCAGATATCTCCTTGATATTAGCATCATCATGATGCTCGAACAAACAAACATATATCCGGGTGATATGAAAATATCACCCCCTCCTTCGGAATATCATGATGCAGATAGGCAGAAAGAAAGATATCACCCTGATATAAGGATGACGTCAGCATCATCAGGATGAGAAACAAAGAACAAGGTGATACAACATCATCAGGATGATATTGACTAAGATCATCCTGACGTTCAAAATATGATGACCCCAGTGAATATCGGGTCACACTTAGAACTATTCAACAACATCATCAGGATGATCATAACCAAGATCACCCGATGATAGAAATATCACCCCGGCGAGATATCATGAAGGCAGAAAATATGATGACCTCCGCACGCAGCAGGATGAAAACTGGAAATATCATGATGATGACGACCCTTAAGAAAAAACAAGTTGGGTCGAGCACTTAGAGAATAACCCCTTCAGGATACCGGGGCAACATCATCATGTTTGAGCAAGGTGATAAATGAAAGATCACCGGATACTTTGAAAAATCACCCTCGCAAGCAGATGAGGGCGCACTGTAGCTCATCAGTATCATCAGGATAATAAGCAAACATCACCCGACAGTTGAAATATGATGATGACGTTGAAAAACAAGTCAACGAGGAACATGATGATGCAGATCATCATCGAAGACAAGATGATGATGATGACCTCCTCCTCAGGAAAATATGATGCTGCAGTTGAAAAATGCTGAGGAGGTCCAACACTTAGACAAAATGGGCAAGAAGATGAAAGCTTCAAATGAAGAAACCTCCTGATCATGACAAATCAACCCCTGGTCAAAATGAGTGTCAACAGATCCTCAGAAGGTAGAAGCAATGGCATGAATGAAGAGGAACAGTTATGCAGGCCTGTCAGAGAGTTTTGGACTGTCATGCATAGAGATTCTTCAAAACTTGATAAGAGGTAAAGGTATTTGAAGTTGAAAATTGATGAACATAGGCTTGGCGTTGCTCATGATTCACAGCCAAGTTCACAAGGTATGCATGGACTGTTTGAAATATAGACAGCTACTATTGCAATATGACAGTCAAACCATGGTAGAGGTTGGAAGATATGAATATAGAAGAAATTGATCGAGTGCTCTATCAAAGAATTTGAGATAGTAGAATATAAAAATGCATTGTGATATCATGATGAAGGCTAAATAAATCTGTCATGAAAGATTTGAAGGTCTATACCTGCGAAATGGTCTATAACAGTCATAGCAAACAGAGAAAGGTGCAACAGTTACAGTCATAAGATATCAATGCCAACAACATCAAATTGACAGAGATGAAGAGGCGGCAACAAGTTGTTCTGAGAAAGAGCAGAGACAGTCACAGAGTATCATAATCATGCATGAAGGGTTTAGCAGAGTGTGAGTTTTGGAAGGAAGTATGTAGACTTGGAAAGATTCAGTCTTATAATGAAACCAAATGTGTCAAAAGCATTGCATTGTTCTTCATTCAATCCTGCACCAAGCTATGAAAGTTTAATGGAAGTCTGAGGATTGTCTCATGCATTTGCATTTCTAGTGGCATTAACATCTCATGAAGTTTCTAAGTTTTTGTGTTTCCTTGGCCTGTGTTTTAAGTTGCTTCTTTGTTATAGAAATATTTTTGAGGTCTCTTGTCAACATACGAGCTTAAGTCTGTTGCAGAGCTTCCTTTGTATTTTATATTGGGAATGATTTATGGAGTGAATCATGTAGTTTCAGAGTGCATTCTCAGACATAGATTTCAGACAATGCATACAAGAGATAGTGCATACAAGATATAATGCATACATGAAACAAAGATAACAAGGACAACGTATTTTCAAGGTTATTTTAGCCTGCACAGTGAAGGAACAACATGAATCATGGAGTGAAGGATTTACAGAGGCTCAATAACCAGTGATGTCTCAAGGGTTTCAAAGCGACAAAGACTACATCAAAGGGGTTTTAGATTTAAGCCTAGAAGAACTTATTTGGGAATGCATTCCAGTACCGCCTAGCTGTGCTAGGATCTCTAGAGCTTCATTCCGAACAAGAGTGTGGCTGCAACCTGAAAATAGGCTTTTCCAAAATAGTATAAAAACATATATAGTTTTTTTGAAAACCCTCGTCAAATGAAGGAAAGGTGCAGATACAGAAAGAAGTAAAGTTTCAACTCATTTTTACACAAAATACCTCAAAGTCGACCCTCATGCTACTGCAAACACTTAGAAAATGTAGATTCTCGACCATGTTTTTAGCACAGTGCACAAATTTCTTTTTTTTTACAAGTTTTGTCATACAGTGGAGGCTCGTTTTGAGCCAGCAGAATGGCAGCGAAATACACAATCAAAAGATTTAGAAAATGCCCAGAAACATTCAACCTCGCCACAACCATCAGACTCATAAAAATGCAGATTTTCCAAAAATATGCTCAGTTTTTCTTCCAGTTTTCTGTCACAGCGATGAAAAGAAGAAATACAATTTTTTTTTAAGTTCAAATGCTTACAAAATCCTCTAAAAGAGAACAACAAAAATGGAGTTTCAAGATCATGCTATAGCCACCCAGAAAATACAAATTTCGAGCTGCAGCAAGCCATATATGTCATTGTTTTAGGGTTTTTTTGTCAAGGCTGGGGCTCGTTTGGAGCCAAAGAAATGCAGAAAAATAGGAAAGAATCTAAAGGTTTTAACTAAGGACACAACAATTACTTAGAAATGCTAAGAATCGCAACCCCAGAAAGGCAAATATGCAATAAAAAAACTCAGAAATATGAAAGGTTTGATAGTCATAAACGAGTTACCTCTGTTTTCTTCCTGTTGCTGAGATAGAACCACAGAAATTCCTTCAGCCAACCTTCCAAAATGGCCTCAACACGGCAAAGGTAATGCAGAATGGTCGGTCATGACAAAGACAGCAAAGAAATGATGCATCAAAACCAGTAAATTTGCGACCACAGAAGCAGAAAATTGGCCCAGAATTGACTTCAAAGGGAAAAAAACTCAGAGAGTGTGATTTACCTTGCATCTTGCACAAAGAATTAGCCTACTAACTCCCAAAAATTGCCTCAAAATGATGCATTTTCCTCTACAAACCCTCACATGGAGTGGCGGTGGCTCAAGTCAGTCACAGTGAAATGCCCAAAGTCAAAATGATAAAAAAAAATAGGGTTTCAAACCCTATTTGGTTGTGTTCGAATGGGCATTGTGTTTTTTTTTACTTGTAAACTAAAAAATCATTTCTATCTATTGTGTCGTGGTGAAGACTTCGAAAGTCTTTAGGCCTAGTCATTGCAAATGGGGCCGAGAGTTATGTTTTTTCTGCCTTTAGTTATTTTCCAGCACCAAGAAACATTATAACATTTGAGGAGGTCGAGTGGCTTGTATTTTACTAAGGCATGTTGGTGTTGAGTTACAAGGTGGATGAAGTAGAAGCTATGGCATGGTGATGTGCATTTGGGAGTCATAAGGGTTATTTTTGAAAGTCAATGTTTGAACCTCGCATCATGATGGTGGATAGGTGAAAATGGAAATGGCTAGGAGTTGTGAGAACGTTTTGTTTTGACATTGCCTTGAGATGCGAGATATGGTGCAAATGTGTATGAGTCATGTCATTTTGCCTAGGAGTTACGACGTTTTTTATGTCGTTTTTGCATAGTTTAAAAATGGATTAAATGTTGTAAACAAATGACAAAGTAATCAATTATGAATTACTTTATCATTTGTAATAATGCAAAGAGGCAACATTGGGCAGATTATCACAAACGACAAAGTAAGTCTCTTTGATTACTTTGTCATCTTTTTACGACATTTAATTGGTCCCTAAATCATGCAAAATCAGGGAATTAAATGTTATGCCATAAATGTCATTATTTTCTGCATAGGTTTAGATAATTTTGAGTTGTAAAACATTAACTAAGGTGGTATAATTATAAACCCCTTAGTCAAATGTTAATTAAATGCAGAAAATGTGTATTTATGTCATTTATTGAGAAAAATATCAGACATTTATGATGTTGCAGGGGAGTTATTGCACAGTTTTGACTTATTTCCATGGCCTTAAAGATCATTTAAAGGTATTCAAAGACATTTTCAGGTGCCTTTATGATAGTTAATGGCATGTCTTGACCATTTCTGCATTGGGAACCCTTTTTGGAGGACTTTAGAGAGATTTTTGGAGATTTTTATGACATCCATGAAAATGGAGAGGGCTCATCTTTATCTGATTACAGTTGTTTTTGGAGAGTATATAGTCATTCATTTGACTCTTTGTAGGCAGTTCTTTTCCATATCCATTCTGGAGTTAGTGATTTTTTTTGCAATCCTACTCAGTTTGAGTATGTTTTTGTAACTCTTTGGGCATATGAAATACAAAGAACACTTTGGATATCATTGACAGTTAGATCTTGCCTTCTTATTTTGTAGTTTTGGGTGTTATTAAGTGTTTGAACAAGTCATTTGTGAGGTAATTTATTTCCTTGTGACTGTCTTATGTTTTTTAATACCCTTTTTCTACATAAGCTGTGTTTATGCAGGTTGCAAACTGTGTCTTAGAGTGTTATAAGGCTTTAAATTCTGAAGTTAGCTCCTTTTAAAGATTTTTAATGCAAATTAGGCCTCTTTGTGAAGTGCTTTTGCAGACATACAGTGATAGGTTGTGCAGGTTTTATTTTCTGTTGTCTATGGCCAAGTGTATGCAGATCTGAGTTTCATTTTTCCTTATCAAGTTTGGTGAATCACCCTTATTTTCAATTTTTTTCTAGTTTTATCTTTCATTTCAAAAGCTTTCTTTCTCCTTTTTCCTCTGCAAATCCAGTAGTTTTTAGGTGATAACCAGCTAGGAAGCCGGCCTTCTCCAGAGGTTCTTTCCAACACAGGTGACCCACAGACCTGGAAAGATCCCATGTTTCTCCAAATTGCCAAGTCTTACAACTCAGCAAGGGTGCAAATCTGAGAGACAACACTTATCACAGTCACCTATTGACTGATTTGTACTATCTTTTGACAGTCACCTAGGACTATTCCATACTCCCTCTGACTGTTTTTGTTAATCTCTTTGACCATTTCTACTGATGCAACTGTTGCTTGATGTTTTAGCAATTGTGTAGACCATCTAGGAGTTCATCAAAGTCCTTAACATTGTGATCAAAACCATCTATACCCTTGGTAGTCTTTCACAAAAACTTTATACAAACCTGAATACCATAACAATCTTCTAACTGTAAGTATCCTAACACTGTATCTTTTTTAGGCCTTTACCATTTTCATGATCCTCATCCTTGAAACCATTATACCTTTTATAATAACTTATATGATTGTTCTTTACATGCATATGTTTGCATCTTTCATGATAGTCTCTACTTGAGCTTGGACTGTCTTCTTAAATAGAGGTGATTGTTGTTCCTTTATGACAGCTAACACTGCATCCTTCCAATCTTGACATTATGATGACTATCATATTATGTCGACTGTCATATTATGCTATCATTTTGTTGACTATCATTTTGCCATAGATTGTTCTCTTTCCACTATTATGACTATCATCTTCATGCTTTTTGGTCTCATTGTAGAGTCATGAAAACATGCTCTATGTGTGTCTCTGAACACTGTATGCACACCAAGATACCCAGGTTCACACTTGCCCACCTTGGACCTATGAGATAGATCTTAACCATGCATACGTTGTCTCAAGATATCAGTATTTCCATCTATTTCTTTGATCTTCTTTTCTTGTTCATCAATGTCCAGTGACTCTAATGCCAAGATCCTAGTGGTCTGCCCTCCTTGATAGTCATAAAAAACATCTCAAAACTTCAACTTTTGCATTGGTACCTCTTATCATGACAGTTAAGGGTCTTTACCCAATGGCTATGAGTTTAAATACTCATGCATCCTCCTTATACTACATAGGAACAAAACCACAAAGCCTCTCCATATAAAACACGTCTAGATTTTCAATACCAACCTTCAAAAATCCTACAGGGATACTCTTTGGACGTTTGAAAACTTCACCATACATGCTTTAATGGACCTCTTTCTACACTCCAACCATTGGTAATGCTTCACAACCTTGAGAACCCCTTTTAGAGACTGTTATCTTTGTTCCAACGTATCATGCATGTGCATAAATCAGTCTCCTCCATGATAGGACCTGCAACAAGCTTGGGAAAAAGAACAAAACCCTAGAAGACAAAAAAACAGAGCCAAAATAAACCTAACCCTAAACTCAATGTGAAACCTAAACCTTGCGTGAAGGAAAATATTTGTTTGAAAACTTCTTCCCTCCACGATGTACAAAGGTTCTTTGACAGAAAAAGGTATTTAAAAGCAAAAAGGACTCTGAAGTTTGACTTCCTCTTGAAAAAGAACTCTATTCATTTAGTGTACATGAGTTTGGGAGTTTAAGGCTGCTTTGGAGACCCTCTTTAAAGTTTAAAAACCTTTTTATGACTTCTAAATGTGACATTTAACCTATGAGAACACTTTCAATACAATATGTGTTACAAGACCTTGCTCTAACCTTGACGAAACTTAGAACTCTTATGGATAGCAGAAATGATCAAAAAACTTAGCTCATAACCCTATCAAAACAAGAATAGGACCTTTAAACCACAACTCAAACCTTTAAACATTCCCTAGGTCCCTATGTTGCCCATTAGAGCCATGACGGTTCAAATTGGTAACAACACTATTACTTGTAAATCCAGTTTTTGGGAGATGGTGGTGTACATGTTATTGTCACATGATTATACTTGTTGTATTTCTATAGATATTTCCCTGTTATGGATCAGCCAATAAAGTTGAAGGTAACACCCTTCAAGCTGAGGTAAAATTCGGGCCTACTATGGTGTATTTCAGCCATGTATTTTTCAGTGTGTTGATGATAAAAGTAATTGTTATTTACCAAAGATGCATTTGCTGTTACAAAGGATGCCATGACTATTGTAGTAGTCCTAATAGCAGCACAAATCAAACTTCTATCATTGGGATAAGTTGCAGGAGTCTCAGATTTGATTTGCCACATGCTAGTGCTTATAAACAGTGGAAGGTAATTAGTGAGTTTAAAAGATTTCTTTTGGAAAATGTAGTTCAGATTTGGGATCAGAGTGGTTGTATCAAAGGTTTGGATGGATATTTTGGTTGGTTTCATCACATTGTCACATATGAGTTTGAGCTTTCAGGATTGCACAGTGTTCTTTGGCAAGAGTTATCTCACATGACAGGTACAAGAGCTAGGCTCTATGGACAGTTCAGCATGATTTACCACCTTGGCACGATGACTCCAAAGCATCTTGGTTTGAATTGATTGAGGACAAGAAATCTTGAGGAGGGAGGACTTGTCATGTCCCCTTTCTAGCATCAACAATTCATATTTATTCTTCCAGCAAGCTTTCCCATTGTTCAAAATAATAAATCAAATTACAAGGCTTTAGAGGGAAATTAATTAATCTATATTTTATTTATTTCGAAATAGTTTTCCATGCTGAGGAGCCAATAAATATTAAATCTATTTATTTTGATGCTCAATATTCCTCCTTAGGCGTTGGGATTTGGAGGAATATCTTGTTGATTAATTTTGGCAAGATTTGCATATGTGGAGGATATTTGGTTGGTGGGTTGTCATTAATGCTTCTGGAAGCTTCATCTTTGGCATGTGAATGTGTAACTCCCAAGATGGCATTGGGAATCTTTGGGTGCCCAAGTTGGAGGGAAATTACATTTTAAGCCATGAACTTTGGCATTTTGAGACTAATGACATTTTCTCACTCTTTCTTGCAGAGCGGATGCTTATGCAGCTTTAGTGGATAGGGAAACCATTGAAGACAAAGCTTGTGGCCGGTGGACATGAGTTTCCAACAACCTAAGGGCGGTATTCTTGGGTTGTTATAGCAATCTTATCTCAGAGATTGCATTTGTGCAAACAAGATTCAGTAGTGCAGTGTTCTTGTGTTGTTGGAGTTTGTAGTGATTTCGTAGTGTGTTTTAGGAGTTGTTTGTGTTGCTGTTCGCATTTGCTGTTGTGTGGGGTTTAGTTTTCTATGTGTGCTACTGTAACACATCATCTACAGTTCCATTCTAAATCCATGTCAATTCTAGGTGTGATCCTTATAGTTTGGTGGGTTTGTAGTGAGTTATACTATGTGTTTTTCAACATTTTGCATAGTGGGTTGTGGCTGAAAACGCAAATTTGTTGTAATAGTTTCTGGCTGGGTAAATTATATGTATTAGACATGTACTTGTGTTTTTGTATCAGAAAATATACTAAATTATTATTGAGATACTTTCATGCATATTGGGGTTTCATTGGTTTTCAGCAGTGTTGTGTAGATTTGTCGTTTCAGTGAATATTGGTGTAGAAATTCATTCTCAGTTTGGTACTGTTGGTAGCTTTTGTTGTGTGGTGTCTTGTTGCTGTTCATATCTACTATTCTATAGAATTTCCAATACATTGGTGCAGCTATTCCATGAAGGGATGTTGTTCTTGGGGTTTCATGGTGTTTGGAGTAGTTTGCATATGTGTAGTTTTAGCTTGTCTTAGCATGGTGATTAGCAAATTTGCTGTGAAGTGTTGCAGATGATGTGGCTATTGTAAATTAGTATTGTAGGCCTAATTTGATGTCATTTATATCAAAAAATCATAATAAAGAATATTGGAGTTATTTATGTTCATTTTGGTGTGCAACCTATGCAAACTAGTTAGCTAGTTTGTGTGTTGTGAAGCAAAATTATCTTCTTAATGAAAGATCATTTTCAGATTTTGGGGTTTTAATTAAAAATCAAATTGGGGGCATTACATAAACCCCTATATCAGGAGTCCCAAACAATTGTCACAGTGCATTAGGACCTCACTCCAGATCATAATTGATACACTCACCATTAATAGGAATCTGCAATATACACCACACATCCTCTAATGTGATGGTAGCCTCTCCAGTCAGAAACAAGAAAGAATTGTGCTCACTGTACCATCGCTCTAATAATGTCATCGTCAATGCAAGATGAGTTCGTATAAGGGGTGATATGTGTCGCATGATGTATGTTAGGGTTAGCCGGCAAAAGTTATCAATTAAATACAAATAAAGATTAAACAGAGGAATGAAAAATACACAGAAATAATAACAACAAGAGACAAATTTAATGTGGTTCACCAAAACTCAAGCTACATCCACCAACAGAGAGTCCAATATTATTATCTAGTAAATCAAACTGATTACAACCAGCAATCCTTGCAACTCAATACCGCTGCAAAATACTACAATACATTAACGGAAACCCTAACCCTTAGCCACTTTTATCAAGCCTTATGTCGGTTACAAAAATAAGGGGTTTTTGTGTCGGCCAATAGAAAAATAACTCCCGACTTGGGGGCGTTGCCCCCAAACCCCCGCAAGGGGCAATGCCCCTTGACCTCGTTAAATAATTTGGGGGGAAACCATGCTGATAAAAGTGGGGTAAATTTAACCTCTGAGTCTGATTAGTCTCCATATAACAACAATCTCCCACTTGGAGATTGATCATAACACCGCTCACCCTGTAGCTCCCACTAGAGATAAGCACCCTGGACTCTGTTGTTCTGATTTTTTGTTTTCAGTCTTGAAGACCAACCGAAGCTGAAGAGGAGCTCAACTTCTCCCTTGTCACTACCTTCGTAAACATATCCACTGGATTTTCATCTATATGTATCTTTTCCAGCCTTAACTATCCATCATCTAACACCAACTGAATGAAGTGATACCTGAGTTGTATGTGTTTGGTCTTTAAATGCAAGGCAGAATCCTTTGCAAAATGTATGGCACTCTGACTGTTTGTATACAAAGAAATGTTAGCCTGTTGTTTGCCCAATTCTTCCATGAAAGATTGCATCCATATTATCTCCTTGCTTGCCTCTGTTGTAGCTACATACTCTGCCTCTGTGGTGGATAAAACAACCACCTTTTGCAACCTGGAGATCCAACTCACCATTGTCCCACCTATAGTAAAGACATAACCTGTAGTACTCCACCTGGTATCAATATCTCCTACTAAATCTAAGTCTACATAACCTGCTAAATCAGTATTAGAGCCCCCAAAACATAAGTGTTTATTGGATGTACCTCTCAAATATCTAAGAATCTATTTTACCGCATTCTAATGCTCCAATCCGGGATGACTCATATACTTGCTTATGACTCCTACAACATGTGCAATATCTGGTTTCATGCATACCATGGAGTACACTAAACTTCCTACAGCTGAAGCATATGGTACCTTGGACATTTTTTCTTCCTCTTCTTGTGTCTTAGGACACATCTCCTTAGTCAGTTTCAAATGATTAGGCAAAGGTGTGCTGACAACTTTTGCATTCTCCATATGGAATCTCTACAACACCTTTTCAACATAATTAGCCTGAGATAGAGTCAATTTTATGTTCTTCCTATCTCTACAAATTTTCATACCAAGGATTTGTTTTGTTGCCCCAAATCCTTCATAACAAATGATTGTGCTAACTGTTGTTTTAACTCACTTATGTTATCCATGTTAGACCCTGCTACAAGCATGTCATCAACATATAAACATAAAATAATGTAGTTGTCATTATCCAACCTCTTAAAATAAACACAATGGTCAGAATTACACTGGTTGTAGCCTTGCTCAGCCATAAAACTATCAAATTTCAAATACCATTAGCGAGGTGCTTGTTTCAAGCCATACAAACTCTTCTTCAATCTGCACACCAGTTTCTCCTCACCTTTAACCTCAAATCCTTGGGGCTGTTCCATATATATCTCCTCTTCCAAATCACCATAGAGAAAGACAGTTTTCACATCTAGTTGTTCCAAATGCAAATCTTCAGCAGCCACAATACTTAAAATAGTATGAATAGAAGTCATCTTAATAACTGGAGAAAAAATCTCATCAAAATCAATACCCTTTTTCTGTGCAAATCCTTTAACAACTAACTTGGCTTTAAATATTTCTTACCTCCATCTTCCTCTTTCAGCCTATAAACCCATTTGTTTGGTAAAGCCTTTTTACCTGTAGGCAACTTACATAATTCTCAAGTCTGATTTTTCAGCAAGGAGTCCATTTCTTCTTTCATTGCATGCTCCCACTGAACCTTTGTATCCACCTGCATAGCTTCATCATACCCTTCTGGTTCACCAGCATCTATTAACAAAATAGAATACAAAGAGGGGGAAAACCTTTCAGGAGGTCTACTTACCCTTATTGACCATCTAACATTCACTGGAGTTTGTCATATTTCTTGTTGTTGTTGCGGAGCATGAGGAACCACTGGAACATCACTATCTGAAGTATCATCCAGCACCACATAATCCTTTTTTTTCTTCTCATGCTGTTGCAACTGATCTTTGTACAACACCTTCTCATTGAATACAACATCCCTGCTTCTCACAATTTTTAGATTTTCAACATCCTAAAGCCTATAACCAAATTCATCAATGCCATTTCCAACGAAGATACACTTTTTTGATTTTGCATCTAGCTTGGTTCTATTTTTAAAATCTACATGTGCAAATGCTTCACATCTGAAGGTTTTGAGAAAAGAATAACTCACCTTCTTACCTATCCATGCTTCCTCTGGAATACCACAGCCCAAAGGAACTGAAGGACCTCTATTAATTAAATATACAGTTGTATTGATAGCCTCTACCCACATGTTTAAAGGCAACCCGGCATGCAATCTCATGCTCCTTGCACGCTCCATTATTGTTCTATTCATGCACTCAGCCATTCCATTTTTTTGTGGAGTCCCTGGAACCGTTTTCTGCCTACAAATTCCATTAAAGGAACAATAATCCTCAAATTCTTTGTTGCAATACTCACCACCATTATCAGATCTGAGACATTTTAATCTTTTACCCGTCTCATTCTCAACCAAGCTTCTCCATTTCTTAAATATTTCAAATACATTAGACTTCTACCTAAGGAAATAAATCCAAACCTTCCTAGTTGCATCATCTATGAATGTAACATAATACCGAGAGCTACCAAGAGAAGATACCTGAGCCGATCCCCATACATATGTTTTCACAAGCTCCAACTTTTCATCTTTCTTTTGCTTCCCATCTTTGAGAAAACTAACACTCTTTTGTTTTCCATACACACAACTTTCACGGAAATCCATATTAATACATTTTAGACCTGGTAAAACTTTCTTAGAATGAAGTACCTTCATACCTTTTTCACTCATATGCCCAAGTCTGTTAGGCCACATTGTTGTCTCAGAACCTACAGCAACTATTTCAGTCTCTTCCTGTGAACCTGCAGCAACTGTTCCTGAACCTGTTTATTTTTTTCTTTGCAATAGCTAAAGTAGAAGGAACAATATGACCTGTACAAAGATATAAGGTACCTACTTTCACACCTTTTGCTACTATTAAGGCACCTCTTGAGACCTTCCAATTTTTATGACTGAAAGTAACTATGCAACCTTCATCAGCTAGTTGCCCTGTTGAAATTAAATTCCTACTCAGCCTTAGAATGTGCCTTACCTCTTATAGTAGCCAATGATTTCCATTCTACAACTTAATCTTGATTCTTCCCTTTCCAACAATCTGACAAGGTTCGTTATCTCCCAAATAAACTAGCCCAAAATCCCCTTGGATATAATCAAGAAAATAACTATGGGGCGTAGCATGAAATGAGGCCTCTGAATCTAAAACCCATGAATCATCAGCATTATCTAGGGAAAGAATCAAAGCATCATCTTTAGATTTATTACTTACCACATTTGCCTCCTTATTGCCTTCTTGTTTGTCTCCTTCTTTATTCTTCTAAGACCAGCAATCTTTCTTCAGATGACTTGGTTTCCCACAGTACCAACAATCTTTCTATCCTCTAGATTGGGATCTCTTGTCCTTTGATTTTCCTCATGACTTCCCATGACCTCCAGAACCTTTTCCTCTCTCCTTTGATCTGCCCTTGCTTTTTGCATTCAAAACACTACCTGATGTGGACCCTCCCGAGCTTTTCCGTCACATTTCCTTGCTAAGGATAACACCAACAACATCATCAAATTTCAAAGTATTTGAACCAGAGACAGAGTTACTTACAACCATTACCAAGCTATTCCACCTTTCTGGCAAAGAACATAATATCAAGAGAGCCCTCACCTCTTCATCAAATTTCACTTTTACAGAAGTTAACTGACTGGTAATCATATTAAACTCATTTAAATGATTTGTCATAGATCCACCTTCAATCATTTTCAAATTAAACAAATGCTTCATGAGAAATACCTTATTTGAGGCTGGGGGTTTTCATACAATTTAGCCAAAGCTTTCATCAGTTCACTTGTTGTCGTTGCTTCTATTATATTAAACTCCATAGATGGTGCCAGGCACAACCGAATGGTTCCAAGTGCCTTTCTATCTAGAAGATTCCAATCCTCATCAACCATTGTTGTCGGTTTCTTGGTTGTTCCTTCCAATGGCCTCCATAAATCCTTCTGATAGAGATAATCCTCCATCTGCATCTTCCATAACTGATAGTTCTGACCATTGAATTTATCTACTTTGAATTTACCCTCGTCCGTCATTGCTCCCACTCAACCGTGAGACTCCCACTCAATCGTGAGACCTTCTTGTAGATAATAATCGAACACAACCCACTCTGATACCACTTGTTAGGGTTATCCGACATAAGTTTATGCAAATAAAGATTAAACAAAGGAATGAAAAATACATAGAAATAATAACAACGAGAGAATTTTAACGTGGTTCACCCAAACTCAGGCTACATCCACCAACAGAGAGTCCAATATTATTATCTAGTAAATCAAACCGATTACAACTAGCAATCCTTGCAACTCAATACCACTGCAAAATGCTACAATACATCAACAAAAACCCTAACCCTTAGCCGCGTTTATCAAATCTTATGTCAGTTACAAAAATAGGGACCCCGCAAGGTGCGCTACCCCTTGACCCCGTTAAATAATTTGGGGGGAAACCGTGAGTTGGGTAAATTTAACCTCCGAGTCTGATTAGGCTCTATATAACAACACTATAAGCCAACAATCTCTAAGAATAGGTGTTCATCCACGTTTAAATGCCTCACCAACGGCAAACCTGTTGGATGCACCTCTCTCGACAATAACGCTGGTAATAGATTCTACAAACATCAATTCGATTAAGCATTACTTCGTAATTTGTGCCTTATTCACTAAAACAATATAAAACCCTAAGTTTGCTTATTTTTGACCAAAAGTGACTTAATTTTCCATAAGCGATCGATTATTAGCCATAGGTGACTTAGAAAACCAAACATGATCCTCTATCGTTCATCTGCGACCTAAATTGCCAAAGGCGAGCCATTGCTAATCAAAAGCGAGCTTTTTCACCAAAGGTGCATTGCAACATGCCTAACCTAACTTTTCAACCATATGCAACCTAAACGACCAAATACGACTAACTCATGTTCATATGCGATGCAAAACGTCAAATGTGAATTCCTATTGCTCAAAAGCGCATGCACTATCCAAGTGCACCTTTGGTCAAGCACGTGAATTTATGATGTTTTTGGACCTAATTAATGACGCATAATTAATTAGAGCAAGTTTTCAATACATACCGGTGCGGGAGCTCCTGTTGGTCATCCGTATGTCCTCACTCTCTCCGCTCGATGATTGTCACATCTCAGACTTTTATCACTTATTAATTGTTAAATGCATGAATTATTGAACTATAGTTGAGGTTAAAATACAATAATTATATTGTTGATTTAAATTTGAATTGCTTCGGCTATATTATGGACTAACCTATTGATGGTGCTATGAGTGCGACTTTTGCAGGTCTTGTCGAAGACAAGGATATGGTTCAGGTAGGGGGTCCTAGCTTCGTGGCAACACGTGCTGGGTTTTATCTGGTGTCTTTATCACACACACATTAACTTAGATTTAATGTGGTTGCAAGTGATGTTTGCATTATGTTTTGCTTTGTCAAATGCTGGGTAATATTTCCTTGATGGATAGTGTTGAGTGTTTGACTTTGACTTTATAGTAAGTTCGAACCTGTAAAAAAAAATATAATAAATTAGTTGTAATTTGTTTAAATATAATTATAAGAGATCGAAATATTATTTTTGAAGAAAATAAATTTTATTTTGGATAATGGCTTTGATAATTAAATTGTAATTGTTTATATAAATAAATAAAATTATAGTTATTATCAAATGGAATATTTAACTTTATTTAAGAATTATATATATATATAAACATCATTATATATATGGAAATTGTTTTGTTTATAATATAAATAAAATTATAAATACTATAAATAAATCTTATATTGTTAAAATATAGAAAAATAGATAAAATAATAATAAACATATAGTTCTTGATATTTTAAGAACCGTTGTATGAAAAAGGCAAGAAGCTCATATCGCATACTTTGGCATGCAAAAGAAAAGCCTTTGTGAGAAAATAAAAATATAAATAAATAAAAAGGTAATAGAAGAGAAATATATGGCATGAATGAAGGATTTTAAGAATTAGGTTTTGGGGAGAAAGTTTGGTTTTAAGCATCACTCAGGAGGAAGAATGAGGTACGGTGCCCAAGAGGAAGATAAAAGAAGGAAAAAGAGTAAAGGATAGCAGTGATCGAGTGAAGTATCAAGGGTCTACAAAACTTTTACCAGGTTCTTTTCATTACACTTAGTTCCTCTTTTGAGGATGACTTTATGAATGCCATTCTGATAAACTTACGACTTCTTGAAATAAGTAGATGTTTTCTTTTGATATTAAATGGGTACAGTGAGGCAGATGATCCAAATCTTGTTTTGTTGTTATCTTAATAATTTCATTCCAACATGTAGATTTGTTTAGAACCTCTCTCTTTAAAAAAAATGACCTTCCTTTAGCTATGAACGCCTTTGCTGAAGTGGGGCGCAACACCCATCCTTAAAACTTGGCCTCATTCCCTGGTCCGATCGAGCCTAGTTCGGCCTCTTCCTGCTGTTAACCAAAAGGCGTTATGCAAGATCTGTGGACTCAGTAAAATAACCTCTTTATTTTCTAAATTTATTTCGTTGATTCCCAGCAATAAAGGTCTAAAAATGAACTCTTCGGCTGAGTGCCTCCTTAATCCGTTCTCTCTCTTTTCTAATAGGATAGCCTACTTAAGGATCTATTCAGCCAATTAGGATGAATTCAATTGTTGGTGTTCTTATATTTTATTTGTTGAGATATGCTTCTGCAAAAAGTACGATTTGTTTTGGCCAAGTGATATACAGTTTAACAACTTTTCCTTCCCTTTTCGATCGACCCTTGTAAATTTACTCAACTTTAAACTTGTATCTATGACCTGTTCATAGATCGGCCATATAGTGTCATTGACCTCTCTATTCCCAGATCGGCCTGTATAGTGTCGTTGATCCAGGTAGAATAAAACAATCTTTTTGACCATTATCCAGATAGAATTAAAACGACCTCTGAAGATTAGTGTGAGTTTCAATTGTTGACTGTATTTGCTATTGAATCGTCCTTAGTGGACTTTAGAAATCTCTCTCTTTTTTTTATTCGACCTCTTCTTGGGTGAGAAATCGGTCTTTGGTCTTCTTGAAAGATCATCCTTGATGTCTTGCAAACTGACTCTTCCTCTTGTTTAGTCTAGAATCTTTTTGTTTCAACCCAAAGACCTCCTTAAATTATGGATCTGCCATGCAATCTTAATTGAATCAACTTTTTTTAAAGAAGAAGCTCTTGGTTTCTATAAAGATTCTTCCTCTCACTATAGTGTGCCATTCACGAACTAGAAATTGAGAAACACACACACACACACATATATATATATATATAGAGAGAGAGAGAGTGGATTTGTATTCAATTATAATTAAAAACCAAAGTAACATCGTTCGTAAATTATTAATCTTATATATAAAAAACGAGTCTTTGCTTGGTGACCTTATAGGAGCTTTTATAAATCAAAACTCTATAAATGGGTGAAAACCTTTTGACAATAACTCTTTTCACTATGTTTGGTAATTGAGTACCACTGTGATGAATAGAATTAAAAATTCAATTAATAGGAAAGAATATGTAATCATTATTTCTCTTTTATCTTGTTAAATGAATACTAGGCTTATTAATTCTTAACTATTGCAAAATGTCAACTATTCAAACTAAAACCCATATGGATGAATTAATTGCTCTAAAATTACCCATTTGAACAATTACTAAATTGAATAAACGAAGGTGGATAGCTTAAACAAGTTATTTATGTCTTATGAATACGTGCTAGGAGTGTATTTCTTTCTTTTCTATTCATTTCTTTGTTAACTATGCTTAGAATGGGAATGGCTTATGAGCTTTTGTTTTCTCAAGATTTATGTATTGGAAAGATTGCCTTCTGGGATGGGTGTCGAGTATGGGTTATCAGAGAAGTGAGTTTTCTTTTTCAAGACTTACATGTTGTTACTACGGTTAAATGCTTTGGCCAAAGCAATTGGAGTGTTGAAATAGACACATGCACCATTGAAAAAGATGGTTAATTGCCTAGTTCATTATGTTATATTTTCCCTGCCATATCCTATTGATGAGATGTTGCATTCATAGTAGAAATGCATGTAGATTGATAGGCACACACCAGATTCCACCCAGCACTTGTTTACAAGTTGCTAGGTCCTTCGAGCAGGGTCATGTATTCCTCAGTTTGAGGGATTCCGGGGAAGCGTAATGCTTCATGGTTGGGTGGAAAAGCGCCTGAACCATGTTCTTGTCCTTCGATGCAGCACATGGTCGGTTGGTCAATGATGGTCAAGGACTATTCCTTGGATTCATATGATATTGATCACTTTGCACTTTTATTTAACTCAAAAGAATTCTAAGGCTTTATGCCATTATTGGAAACTTGTATATTATTTGATATAGAAAACTCTGTAATTGTTTTCAAAATGATGTAATGATACTTGATTTGATGTCAAACTTATGAATAGAATCTTGTAATGATATTAGAAGTTACTGTTATCACTTCTTCTTTATGATGATGTAGTTACTACATTCACTTGATGTTTAAATGTGGTTTTTACTTCAATATTTATGATGAGGAAATTTTTAGTATTTTACATTTGGTATTAGAGTGAAGGTTCTACTCTAGGCCTTTTTGGAACCATTGCGCTAAAGTTGTAAACTCTTTGCAGATAGTTCATCATGAACACTAAAAACTCTGGACGTAGGGGAGCAACCCTAGGATCTGGCAATAATCCTGACACTAGAAACAATGAGGAAGCCAATATTGGGAACAATGCTGGCACTGATGTAGGAGGGGCTAATGTTGGGAATAATAATGAGGGAAATAGAAATGAGGCAAACAACAATAACAATGTTGGACAAAACAATGAGGGACAGAATAACCAATTGACTCAAATCCTAGCTCTCTTGACTCAGCAAGGAACTCTCTTGACTGAGCAGGGAACCCAAACGAACACTATGGAACAGGAAATTAGAGGAATAAGGGGAAATAGGGATGAGGAAAGGAGAGAAGAAAACAAAAATCTTAAGGGTGAAGTGAATGGAAACAACAAAAACAAGATTGTTGTGGAGATAGGAAAGGATCTCAAAAAGGTTACACCTCCTAAGTTTGACAGTAAGACTATAGGTGACGGAGCTTAAGCATGGATTATTGATATGGAAAAATATTTTGATCTCTATGACTTGTCTGCTAAAACTAAAGCTATATGTGGATCATATCAGCTTACTGGGGAAGCTGCGACTTGGTGGGACAACGAGAAGGCAGAAAAGAAATTGTTACCAGGAGAAGTCACATGGGATCTCTTCCTTGAGCTCTTCAGGAAGAGGTGGTTGCCACAACACTATTTTGACAAGAAAATGACAGAATTCCAAAACCTCACTCAAGGATGCATGACTGTGACTCAATATTGGGAGAAATTCTCTCACCTGTTGAAATATGTTCCACAGTATCAGCTTGATGAAAGGTTCAGGATTTGTAAGTTTATTTTGGGATTAAGGCCACAGATTGGATCAGATGTTGATATGCATAATCCATTGACCATGGATGAAGTGTTCAAAAAGGCTACTAAACAGGAGCAGAAATTGTAGCAGATCTCAAATTATTGTAAGAGTCGAGATGTGAAGAATGGGAATAAAAGGTATCAGAATGACAGTCGCAATCAAGGTAATAGTAGCAATCAAGGGAACACTAAGCACCAGATAAGGAATCTTAAGAGAGGCAATAACTACCAGGAAAAGAACAATGGGAACCAAGGGGGAAATAACAAGAGAGGTAGCTATGGCAACAATGGCAATAATAACAGGAGGGACATACCAGCTAGACACAGAGGACCCAGAGATGGATGTTACACTTATGGAGGAGAGCACTATGCAAGTGCATGTTCTCGTCGAACAGAGAATTGGAGAGATGAAAATCAATAGGGAGCTCCTCAACACTAGATTCATGCAGCTGTAGATCATCGTCAGGTGGATTTCCAAGCTACACCTATACAGATGTCCGGTAAGCTCTTTGGCCTTCCAGTTTCTATTTTAATTGATACAGGAGCTACAGAATGTTTTGTTGATCCAAAAATTGTAGCTAAATTATCTATAAAACCTTAACACATGGAAAATTCTTAGATAGTGTAGTATGGTAATAATGCAAAGAAAAGAGTAGATTTATGTCTAGTATGCAGTGAATTAGATCTTCCTACCTTCCAAACACAAGTCAATCTCTATGTTGCACCTCTAGGATCTTATGATGTGATTCTAGGAATCAATTGGCTATCTGAACATAAGTCCTTAGTAGATTGTGAAAAGAAAGTAATGAAATGCCTTGATGACTTTCGGAATCGGGTAGAAATTCATGGATCAAGAACACCCCTTAAGCTAAGACAATAATCAACTATGCAATTGAAAAAAGCTAAAAGAAAGGGATGTTCCATCTATGTAGTGAAGATAAGAGATCTAGATAATCAGGAACCATCTTTTGACAACTATCCTATTCTTAGAGAATTCAAAGATGTTTTCCCTAATGAGTTGACAGAACTACCGCCTAAAAGAGAATTTGATTTCTCTATAGATCTAATGCTAGGAACAGAACCACAGTCTAAAGCGCCTTATCAAATGACAACAACAAAACTATATGAACTTAAGGCACAGTTAGAAGAATTATTAAAACAGGGGTTTATTAGACCTAGTGTGTCACCTTGGGGTGCACCAGTCATCTTTGTAAAGAAGAAGGATAGAACTCTAAGGTTGTGCATTGACTACAGAATGTTCAACAAAGCCACTATTAAGAACAAGTACCCACTTCCTAGGATAGATGAGTTGTTCGACCAGATGAAAGGCGCAAAGGTATTCTCCAAAATAGACCTTAGATCTGATTACCATCAATTATAGATTAAGGACGAGGATATCTCTAAAATGGCATTTAGAACATGATATGGTCACTACAAGTTCACAGGAGTACCATTCAGGTTAACTAATGCACCAATAGCCTTTATGAACTTGATGAATAGTGTGTTCAGGGATTGTCTACATGAATTTGTGTTGGTCTTCCTAGACGACATTTTGATTTATTTAAAATCAATAGAGGAGCATGAAAGACACTTGAGAATAGTCTTGCAGCATTTGAGAGAGAGAAAACTTTTTGGCATTTCTAAGTGCACATTTTACAAGAGTAAAGTGCACTATCTTGGCCACGTAATATCAGCAGATGGGATAGCAGTGGATCTTGAAAAGATCAAGGCAATAATGGAATGGCCCGCACCACAGACTGTGACTGAGGTTAGAAGCTTTATGGGGATAGAAGGATACTACAGGAAATTCATAGAGGGATTCTCGACAGTTGCAGCACCCATAACCTCATTGCAGAAGAAGGGTAAGAAGTTTGATAGGACAGATAAATGTGAACAAGCTTTTCAGTTGTTGAAGCAAAAACTTACATCAGCACCTATTCTGACCATACCTAATCCAAATGGTCATTTCACAATGATTACAGATGCTTCTGGTGAAGGTGTCGAAGGAGTGTTGATGCAAAATGGGAAAGTAGTGGCATATGAATTGAGAAAACTGAAACAACATGAGTTAAATTATGTGCCTCATGATCTCAAGTTGTCTGCCATTGTTCACGCACTGCAAATGTGGAGGCACTATCTCTTGGGTAAGCCATTTGAGTTAAATACAGATCACTTAGGACTCAAATATATCTTCACCCAACCTAATCTCAATGCATGATAGACAAGGTGGCTAGAATTCCTGAGCGAGTATAATTTTGGAATCAAGTACATAAAAGAAAAAGAGAACAGGGTAGCAGATGCTCTTAGCAGGAGACAACATCTGGCTGCAATGGTGACTACTAGAACCAATTTGAGACAACAGGTAATTCAAAACTTGCAAGGAGATGAGCATTATGAGCGGGTTAAGTAAACATTAGAAGCAGATCCTTCAAATCATCAATTTGATGGATACGTGATAGAATCAGATGGGCTTCTGAGATATCAGGGGAGAATGTATATTCCAGATTCCAGTGAGTTGAGAAAATTGGTTCTCGAGGAAATAGTGCTCCATATTCTGGACACCCATGAGTGACCAAGACAATGGAAGGATTGAGGCCATTGTACTTTTGGCCTAAACTCAAAAAGGACATGATAGAGTTTGTCACTTGATGTTTAGAGTGTCAACGCGTTAAGGCAGAACATGTCCATCCTGCAGGACTACTTTATCCACACAGTATTCCAAAATACAAGTGGCAGGTGATTAGCATGGACTTTATTCAAGGATTGCCCATGTCAAAGAATAGGCATGATGTTATCTTAGTGGTGGTGGACAAACTGACAAAAGTGGCTCATTTCATTCCCGAAAATCTCTCAGATGGGTCACTGATGTTAGCAAAGAAGTTTGTCTAAGAGATCTTTCGACTACATGGAGTGCCAGAGACGATCATCTCAGATCGTGATACTTGCATGACCTCTAGGTTTTGGACCACACTTAATGTAGCTTTGGGGACTAAGTTGAACTTTAGTATAGCTTACCACCCTGAGATAGATGGCCAGACAGAGAGAGTCAACCAGGTAGTGGAGGATCTTCTGAGGATGTACTGCATGGACCAACAATACAAATGGGAGGAATATTTGCCATTGGTAGAGTTTGCATATAATAACTCTTACCTTGCATCTTTAGGGATGGCACCATTTGAGGCTCTTTATGGGCACAGATGTAGAACTCCAATTAGTTGGGACAGGGTTGAAGATCGAATAGTAGTTGGACCTGATATGTTAAAAGAAATGGAAGATTAGATGAGGTTAATCAAAGAGAAATTGAAACAAGCCTCGGATAGACAAAAAAGTTATGCAGACAAGAACAGGATTTTTAGACAGTTTTCAGTAGGCGATAAGGTGTTTCTGAAGGTCAAGCCACACAAGAGTTCAATTTCATTTGGCAAGGCATCCAAACTAGCTCCGAGATTCGTAGGACCTTTCGACGTTCTTGAAGTGATCAATCCAGTTGCATACAAACTTGCATTGCCACCAGCTCTCACCAAGATCCATAATATTTTTGATGTGTCATTGCTCAAACCTTATCATCTTGATGTTTTGCATATTCTTGATTGGCATGCTCTACAGGTACATGATCCAGGAGTGGTGCTAGTGGAGCCCATTTGAGTCTTGGAGAAGCACAACGTTAAGTTGCGTAACAAAGACATAATGCAATATAAGGTCCAGTGGGACCAATATTCAGTGGACAGTGCCACTTGGGAAGATGCTACAGACATTGATAGAACTTTTCCGCATTTGGGAAATTAAAATAGATGTTTTATTACATTCATAATAGATACTTTGATACTCAGATGATGATACATTATTATTTGATACATTATTATTTAGTGTGATGTAATAAGACATCGAGACGATGTCTCTTCCAACTGGAGAAAGATGTCATGTCTCAGACTTTATCACTTATTAATTGTTAAATGCATGAATTATTGAACTATAGTTGAGGTTAAAATGCAATAATTATATTGTTGATTTAAGTTTGATTTGCTTCGGCTATATTATGGACTAACCTATTGATGGTGCTATGAGTGTGAATTTTGCAGGTCTTGTCGAAGACAAGGATATGGTTCAGGTAGGGGGGTCCTAGCTTCGTGAAAACATGTGCTGGGTTTTATCTAGTGTCTTTATCACACACATATTCACTTAGATTTCATGTGGTTGCAAGTGATGTTTGCATTATGTTTTGCTTTGTCGAATGCTTGGTAATATTTCCTTGATGGATAGTGTTGAGTCTTTGACTTTGACTTTATAGTAAGTTTGAACCTATAAAAAAATATATAATAAATTAGTTGTAATTTGTTTAAATATAATTATAAGACATTAAAATATTATTTTTAAAACAAATAAATTTTATTTTGGATAATGGCTTTGATAATTAAATTGTAATTGTTTATATAAATAAATAAAATTATAGTTATTATCAAATGGAATATTTAACTTTATTTAAGAATTAAATATATATATAAACATTATTATATATATGGAAATTATTTTGTTTATAATATAAATAAAATTATAAATACTATAAATAAATCTTATATTGTTAAAATATAGAAAAGTAGATAAAATAATAATAAACATATAGTTCTTGATATTTTAAGAACCATTGTATGAAAAAGGCAAGAAGCTCATATCGCGTGCTTTGGCATGCAAAAGAAAAGCCTTCGTGAGAAAATAAAAATATAAATAAAAAAAAGGTAATAGAAGAGAAATATACGACATGAATGAAAGATTTTAAGAATTAGGTTTTGGGGAGAAAGTTTGGTTTTAAGCATCACTCAGGAGGAAGAACGAGGTACGGTGCCCAAGAGGAAGATAAAAGAAGGAAAAAGAGTAAAGGATAGCAGCGATCGAGTGAAGTATCAAGGGTCTACAGAACTTTTACCAGGTTCTTTTAATTACACTTAGTTCCTCTTTTGAGGATGACTTTATGAATGCAATGCTGATAAACCTACGACTTCTTGAATAAGTAGATGTTTTCTTTTGATATTAAATGGGTACAGTGAGGCGGATGATACAAATATTATTTTGTTGTTATCTTAATAATTTCATTCCAGCATGTAGATCTATTTGGAACCTCTATCTCTTTTTTTTTTAAAAATGACCTTCCTTTAGCTATGAACGCCTCTACTGAAGTGGGGTGCAACGCCCATCCTCGAAACTTGGCCTCATTCCCTAGTCCGATGGAGCCTGGTTTGGCCTCTTCCTGCTATTAACCAAAAGGCGTTATGCAAGATCTGTGGACTGAGCAAAATAACCTCTTTATTTTTTGAATTCATTTCGTCGATTCCCACCAATAAAGGTCTGAAAATGAACTCTTTGGCTAAGCACCTCCTTAAGCCATTCTCTCTCTTTTCTAATAGGATAGCCTACTTAAGGATCTATTCAGCTAATTAGGATGAATTCAATTGTTGGTGTTCTTATATTTTATTTGTTGAGATATGCTTCTGCAGAAAGTGTGATTCATTTTAGAAAAGTGATATACAATTTAATGACTTTTCCTTCCCTTTTTGATCGACCCTTGTAAATTTACTTAGCTTTAAACTTGTATCTACGACCTATTCATAGATCAGTCGTATAGTGTCGTCGACCTCTCTGTTCCCAGATCAGCCTGTATAGTGCCGTCGATCCAGGTATAATAAAACAATCTTTTTGACCATTATCCAGATAGAATTACAATGACCTCTGAAGATTAGTTTGAGTTTCAATTGCTGACTGTATTTGCTATTGAATCGTCCTTAGTGGACTTTAGAAATCTCTCTCTCTCTCTTTTGTGATTCGACCTCTTCTTGGGTGAGAAATCGGCCTTTGGTCTTATTGAAAGATCATCCTTGATGTCTTGCAAATCGACTCTTCCTCTTGTTTAGTCTGAAATCTTTTTGTTTCAACCCGAAGACCTACTTGAATAATGGATCTACCATGCAATCTTAATTGAATCAACTTTTTTTAAAGAAGAAGCTCTCAGTTTCTATAAAGATTCTTCCTCTCACTATAGTGTGCCATTCACGAACTAGAAATTTAGAAACATATATATATATATATAGTGGATATGTATTCAATTATAATCAAATACCAAAGTAAGATCGTTCGTAAATTATTAATCTTATATATATATAACGAGTCTTTGCTTGGTGACCCTGTAGGGGCTTTTATAAATCAAAACTCTATAAATGGGTAAAAACCTTTTAACAATAACTCTTTTCACTATGTTTGGTAATTGAGTATCACTGTGATGAATAGAATTAAAAATTCAATTAATAGGAAAGAATATGTAATCGTTATTTCTCTTTTATCTTGTTAAATGAATACTAGGCTTATTAATTCTCAACTATTGTAAAATGTCAACTATTCAAACTAAAACCCATACGGATGAATTAATTGCTCTAAAATTACCCATTTGAACAATTACTAAATTGAATAAATGAAGGTGGATAGCTTAAACAAGTTATTTCTCTATCTTATGAATACGTGCTAGGAGTATATTTCTTTCTTTTCTATTCATTTCTTTGTTAACTATGCTTAGAATGGGAATGGCTTATGAGCTTTTGTTTTCTCAAGATTTATGTATTGGAAAGATTGCCTTCCAAGACGGGTGTCGAGTATGGGTTATCAGGGAAGTGAGTTTTCTTTTTCAAGACTTACATGCCATTACTACGGTTAAATGCTTTGGCCAAAGCAATTGGAGTGTTGAAACAGACACATGCACCATTGAAAAAGATGGTTAATTGCCTAGTTCATTATGTTATATTTTCCCTAACATATCCTATTGATGAGATGTTGCATTCATAGTAGAAATGCATGTAGATTGATAGGCACACACCATATTCCACCATGCACTTGTTTACGGGTTGCTAGGCCCTTCAAGCAAGGTCGAGTATTCCTCAGTTTGAGGGATTCCAGGGAAGTGCAATGCTTCATGGTTGGGCAAAAAAGTGCCTAAACCATGTTCTTGTCCTTCAACACAACAAATGGCCAGTTGGTCGATGGCGGTTGACAACTATTCGTTGGATTCATATGATATTGATCACTTTGTACTTTTATTTAACTCAAAAGAATTGTAAGGCTTTATGCCATTATTGGAAACTTGTATATTATTTGATATAGAAAACTCTGTAATTGATTTCAGAACGATGTAATGATACTTGATTTGATGTCAAACTTATGAATAGAATCTTGCAATGATATTAAAAGTTATTGTTATCACTTCTTCTTTATGATGATGTAGTTACTACATTCACTTGATGTTTAAATGTGGTTTTTACTTCAATATTTATGATGAGGAAATTTTTAGTATTTTACAATGATCTGCACGTGGAATCACCATCCTGAAGCTCTTGGAAGTCCTGATGCACTATAAATCACCAAAGTTCTAGAATTCTCAAAGAAAATAGTACAAATGATTTGAAATGGGCCCTTCACACCTATTTATAAATCCAAACCCTAATTTCTTCTTTTTCATCCCCTGTTTACCCCACCCAAACCCTACTTTGTGTCAACGTTGTCTCTCCTTGTCATCTAATCGTGACTCAACCCAGTCTTTTCCCAGTAGCCTAGATTTCCTCTTGAGGGTGAATCACCCGCTAGTTTCACTAGGGCATAGCTTGTTATTTCACGTATCAATCATATTTCTTTGAAACAATGTCCTAACGGACATTGTCTCAAAGAGGGGCAAAATGTAGACACCCAAAATTGACCCTTCACATCATTTGTCAATTTGCCGCATTATTCACTATTGCAAATGTCGATTTTGTCTAGCACACTTGTATCAATTATCGATTTTCTTCTAAACTATCCACTTCTATCATTACTTAAATAAATTACATTTGTTTAATTAATTTCATCTATTTTTATCTATTATCATCTATTTTCTTCTATTTTCTATCTATAATTAAATAATTTTTAATTATTTAATTATTCCATTATTTCTCTAAAATTAAATATTTTATTTATTTGTCCTCTCATCATGCATATAAATTAAATAAATTTATTTATTTAATTTATATTGATTCTTCCAATTTTCTAAAAATAGCTCCTTCCACTTGTTGATGATTGTTTTTAGACAACACAACAATAGAGTAAAAACACTAAGTTTCCCACTCTCTCTTGAATAAATCTCTTCAAAGGCTAAACTGTGTGATCCGATGAAGTAACTCCAAGGTTCCTTTTTCTTATAACTTATGGTGGATAAACTCAGTGATTCCATGTGATCTTGCTGATAATCACAAAGGGACTTACGTTAGACTTCTTCTTCATTCAGCGTATTTCTCCTCTTAGTGTGGATGAAGTATTCATGATGTATCAAAGATAAAAAAGGGGAAAAAGGTAAGGTTTAGAATGGTAATCTAAGGTCAATGAAGCAATGATGATGCAAGAATAGATAAACTCCTTTATCAACCTAACTCCACTTCGCCAAGTATGCCTACAACTACATGAAGTTGGTGCAATCTTCTAGGGATATCGAAAGGTTTTCAAATCATAAAGGCTTATATAAGCAGCCATCGGATGGCACAGCTTAAACAAGCGTCCACAATCAAACTTCTGCAAATGATAAGGCTCAGACTAGCTTTACACAACACTTCACCGACGATGAATGTCAAAAGCATGAGCTAGGAGTTGATCAAATATCCAACACATACATTACATCAAAGAGATACTAATCTACTTCTAATCTAATTTGAAACATCTCTTCACTTCATGAAGTTACAAGAAACCATGTCACTTCAAAAGACAACACTTAACACCAAATGAGTTCCAATGTCTTTGCATTAATCTTGAGAAATATTTACAACTTCAAGTCCTCTCAGAGAATTTCGAGAGTCTCTCCTATTCTACTCCTAAAAAACTAATAATTTACAAATGAGGCAACAAGGCCTTTATATAGAGGTCCAGAGTTACAATTAAAGGCTAGGATCAATCCAGATAGCCAAGGGCTTAGATCATGCCACCTTAGTAGGTAGTTACAACAACTTGCTATTTTTAGTACATGAGAGAGGCAATGAAGGCACGCTTTCCAAGAAGATAAGATAAGATGGAATCTTTGGAGCATCTTCCACATGGACATCCTCTCTATCTTCTTGCTTGTCGAATGATGTGGCAGACAGTGATTGGCTTGATGATGAGTGTCTGCCACGTAGGTGCCACCTTAGCATATTCCCAAATTGTATCATCTTATGTGATGTCTTCGATGTGATTGCTCTAAACTTGTACGTTTGGGATGTATCTTGTTGATCTTGCCTTGATCTTGCTTTGTAAACTGGATGTATGATAGATGTTTCTCATTTGGTTTAGCTTTTGTAATGCTTCTTCTTCTCGTGCAAGATATAGATTGATGTTGATCTTCTTTGGATGATCTTAGATTGAGAGTAGTATAGAGTAGATGATGATGATGCTTCCTTCATGACTTGAAGTAGGAGATATCTCTTAGACTTGAAGATTATGAAAGAACTTGAAGTTGAATGGTTGAAGTGTCTTTGGCTTGATGCCATTGAAGATGAAGTAGTGTACTTGCCATGTATACTTGAACTTGATGTAGATGATGAAATGCTCCAACTTGAAAGGGTTCTTTGGAGTGTAGATATTGATGATAACACCTTCCTTATATGTAGAGTAGATGACTTCTCAAAGAGACTTGAATGCACTGGATGTTCTTGGAGCTTTATAGATGCATTTGGAACGCTTGATGATGATGAGAAGTTCCTTTGGAGCAGCTACATGTTGATCTTGAAGCGAAGATTTGATGAAGAATCTAGTTGATACTTGAAGTGATTTCTTGGAGCAGCTACATGATGCCTTCTCCTTTTCTCATTCCTTGCTTATCGAAGGTTCCAATCACTTGTTCCTTAGATAATTCCTCAGCTCCATCCTTATTGCTGCAACACAAACAAAGAAGAAACAATATCAATCCTTTTTAATAAACAATTGATTTCATAATACATAAGAATCATTTCATGCATCTCTAACCTAGGTGCATTAGATGGGAAATTGGTTCTCCACATGAAAGAAATCATAAAATTCAAACTAATCATCACATTAAGAATGGTGCATTAGATAAGCAATTTAGCCTTCACTTAAATTTCTTCAAAACCACATATCAATAGTGGCACATTGGTTAAGGATTTTGATGTTTGGTTTGAGTGATGTCAAAACTTGAAATTAACCATGCTCATGAGTGGCGCATTGGATCATGAAGTAGATCTCCTCTTGAAATTTGACCTTTTGCTTATCATTTGTGGTTGGCACCTCAGTTGATGTTTTTAGACTCTGATTGAAGTATGTCTTAAGCTTAAGTTCCTCAAAGCAGATAAGGCGCAACAGTTGGGAATTTAGTATCCTCCTTTAATGATGTTCAAACTTTTATTTCCATCTTACCATTCCTCACATGAAATGGCGCAGCAAATCAGGTTTTTGATCTTTGATTGAATTTTGCTTTAAAACCTGAACTAAACTTCCTCTTAGTAGTTTAATGATCACATGAAACTTGAACTAGATCTCCCCTAATAGTGGCGCACTTGATAGCAAATTAGATCCTCACTTAAAAAGTCTTATAAAATTGAATTGAACTCCACACCCAATGGCGCATTAGATAATGATTTCATGCTCTGGTTGAAATTTCACTTAAAACTTTACTTTCACCTCAACTAAAGTGGCGCGTTGGTTGAAGGTTTCAGTTGCTGATCTGAAAGGTATCATATGACTTGAGTCTAGCTTCCTTCATAAGGCAGTGCATTACATGGCAATTTTAGATCTCCTTCAAGTGACCTTTAAAATTGGTGCTTTAGATGGATGTCTTGTGTTCTCCTTTCAACATATATTCAAACTCACTTCAACTTATCCTCCAAAGTGGCTCATTAGATTAGGCACATTGGTTCAAGGTTTGGATCTCCACTTGAAGCTAGCTAAAAGTTGAGTCAAATCTCCTTTCATAGTGGTGCAATGGATGGGTCGCAATAGATAAGGATTTTGAACCCTCCTTGAATGCTTTCCAACTTTGAATTTACCTTCTCTCATAAGGGCGCCTTGGTTGAAGGTTTTGATGTTTGGATAAAGTACCTCCTAAAATCATCCTTATCTCTTATTCACAAGGGCAGATTGGTTTGGGCACATTAGATCCACGTTTTGAATCTTCTTGGTTTTGGCGCGGTGGATGAAAAATTTGATCTCTTCTTAAAATGCTTTCAAAAACTTAATTTTAACTCCTTTCCATAAGGTGGCACATTACTTGAAGGTTTTGGATCCTTGTCTTAAGAGTTGCACTTCCACAATCCCCTATCTTGGTCACAAATCTTGATCTTCACTTGAAGGATGCATTTTGACCTTGGGCGCATCGGTTGGATGTTTTGATTGCTTCTTGATCTTGGCGCATTGGTTAGGGCGCGGCGGTTGAGGATTTTGCACTCCCTTCATGTCTTGGGGCACTGGTTCAAGATTTTGCGCCCCTCTTCAATACTTAGCCATTTTTTCAACTCTCTCAGGGTAAGGTATATTAGAAAATATATTTAATAATAATTACTTTAAATATTTTTCAATATACCTTTCAGGATGTTTGAGATAGGTCTCGAATCCACTGGATTTAACATGCAAAATCTAAAATTCAGAGGATCCACCAAATTTCAGACTTAGTCAATTTTTTAGGATTTTCAAGATATTAGGATACCAGACTTAGTCATTTTCAGGATCTCAAACATACATCAAGATTGGTCTTAGTGTTCATTATTTGGATGGAATTTGATCAAGACTCTTCATTACTATAAGTTCGTGTTCCAGATGAGACCTCCAGTTATAAAGCAAAAACCTTCTAGGAGAGAGACTTATTGTTGGATTGGTAGAAGAAACAAACCTAAGACATCATAAAAAAACTTAATGCAAAGCATCAGAGCTCAAAAAAAAGGGGGTCCCCATTTGCAATGGGCGATGTGTGATTTGGTCACAACACCACTGTCATTTAAAAATAATTAAATGAATTTATTTGTTTAATTTATTTTTATCTTATCATTTCCATCTCTTATCACTTTCTTCTATGTGTACAAGTCATCCTTGGTCATAGATCAAATACAAAAATGATTTAATTGGTTCTAAAATCAATCATCCACATCATCCAACCCTTAAAATAGAAAAGCATCCTATTTTAAGAAAATCTATCTTACCATTACCAACAAACCAACTACAATTATTTAATAAAAGTTATCTCTATGGACACATGTCTTGTACACATTTATCCAAGCTTCCTGATTAATCTCAGCCATTCATGTAGCCACTTTTTTTCCACCGTTGATCAATCTTAGTTGAGAGTTATATAAACACCCTCTCACTTCATTCCATGACATCCCACACAATCTTGATAGCGTCCAGATTATCATCTCATGCATATTACATAAATTGAGCATCCATCAAGCACTTTGAGCATATCATCTATCATCATGGTATCTTTGACAACTATGGTTATCCACTATTGAGAAGCAATCCACATTCCAACAAAGGAATCAATACAATCTAGGTGACATTATTCTTTGATTTACTTTCATTTTGTGTCATTTAGATGGATTCTTTGAAGGTGGTAGAATTGGGTTTTGATTTGTAATGGTTGATCTTATTAACCTAATTTTTCTACTAACACAATGCCTATGTCATGTCCAAATGACTTGTTTTGACCTATCTTTCTTTTTTCTTCCCTCCAACCCTTACATTTTGGACCTTATGGGAAAAACTACCATGATAGATTTTAGCACTCTATCTTGCATCTCTCACATTTTTGGGCATTCTACAACACTCTTGTTATAACTTTCTTGATATTTTGCAACAAACAATGATGTTGTGTTATTTTCTTCAAGATTATGTAATCAATCTCCAAGTATTTGATATCTTTGCAGGGTTTGTGGAACCGCTATCCCCTGTTGGGCTCTTACTTGGGCCCTGGTCTTGGCTGTGTAGCATTCATCTTCATTTCTTGAGGTGATTGAGTTCCATTTTCCCTCTTTTTTATTATTATTTTTGTGTTAATCCACTTTTGTGTAGGAGCATTTGGTGGGTTCCTCCATTTCCCTTCATCTGAACCATACACACTAGTTACTTAGCATGTGTAGACAATAGGTTAATCATGTTGATAACTGAGAGGGGGGGTGAATCAGTTATCGAAATTATTTCTACTTTCTGAACTTTCTTATTAATTAATGCAGCATTAATTTAAACAAGCAAACATAACCATGAAATGGAGATACACATGACACAATATTTTTGACGTGGAAACCCTATTAAGAGAGAAAACCACGGGGTGATTAACCCAAATATTATTCTCTGTTAGAAGAATAAGGAATTACAAAATGGCACTTGCCAATTAGGGCTCACTGCCCGAGCACACTGCTCACAAGGAGGCACACTGCGTATAAGAGAAACACTATCTACAAAAGAGTGTTATACAATACTTGAACTGATTGGTAGCATCCACATATGCTAGAGTTTAGTTTTGGTTAGGCTCAGTACACTTATCTGCTGCACTTCATCTTTCCTCTTCTCTTATGCTACTTTCCTTTCACATACCGGACCTTCCTAACTATTTCTGCTCTGCTCTACTTTTATTCGCATATCACATGTCACCACAACAACTCTCACAACTAAATCCATCCTATATATATCTACACAAGTGATTTCATTATCTTCCTAGTCGGCACCCGGAACAGTCAATCTTTTCACAAAGTCTGTTCTGTCGACTGAATCCTTGCACATCAAGTAATGCGGATCAAGCATATACTTGTAGAAATCATTAATCATGTCAGCCAAACATAATTCATGTCTTCATAACCTTTACCACCATCAGAAACACATCCGGAAAGTAGTCTGATGTTCTATCAGTCAGTTCTTCCTCTGCTCACATTGTCACTCAGGAATCCGGTACTCAACTATTCATATCTTTTTCCTTATCCATCACCGGAGGCTAAATCCTTGGAATCTATTACTCAAGGTAGTCCTCTTGACTTTCCCAAATCCGCACTTCACCAAGATACTTCCTCTGAGAGATCCGGACCTGTCTGTCGGACCTTGCCACAAGCTCTGTTCTTGTTTACCGGACCTCAACAATCTTCATTCTGACTTCCGATAGAGACACACCATGTCCTGCAGATGTGTGGGATGAACTTTGTTGCCATCAATGACAACAATCATGAATCCATATAGTGTCCCTTGCCAACAATCTCCCCCTTTGGCATTGATGGCAACACTTAGTGAAAAATGACTAAGTGTTTACACTATGCTCCCCCTTGGCTGATGCTCTGTCTTTATATATATTTTCTGGAGCTCCCCCTTAGTTGGATTCCTCATTTTTCACTGCTCCTCACTCCCCCTTTGACATCAATGGCAAAGGGTAGGGTCCGCATACCAAAAATTTTAAAAATTTAACTATATTTAGCCGCATAGGTATATATATACAAGTTGTACTTACATATACTTAAGTATGTCTGCAAAAGTGTTCTTCAACTGTACAACTTCTGTCACCCAACTCTACTTCATCCTGTCCAAAATTGATATATGCCCACTCAACAAGAATGCAAACGCATCTGCCCTTTTTAGATCTGTCGGATCATTGGTTTGGGCTGTAGTTTGGGCTTCACTTATGGCCTCATGCATGGCTTCTAACTTAGGGACAATGATCCTCCTAAGTTCACCCATCCGGCTGATCATGTTCTTCCTTTCCTTCTCAAAATTCTTTATTGCAGTTGTGATTGCAATAATCTGACACTCTTGATTGACTATGGAGGAAGAGAGAGGATCAAAACTTTGAGACAAACTTAGTAGTGTATCCTCTTGCTCTTTTATTTTCTTCTCAATCTCTACTGTTACTATGGACCATGAAATACAAAATTTGTATATTTTTCTGCCATCTATAAGAGCATTTTCTAAGCTCTTTATCCCTATACTCATATTTCTCCTATCATTACTTATCAAACCTTGTACCTCTGATAATCTTTTTGCAAGAAATTCCTTCCAGACCTTATCTTCTGCTGACTTCTCTAGTGAATCAAAATGTGTATTAACACTGCTGACTAGAGTTTTGAGATTACCGGAAGTGGAGGCTGTGGGATCTTTCTGAACCGATGGCATAATCTTTTCAAGCACTCCGGAAGCAGCTTCTATCAACTCACAGTCTTCCATATGAGACTTTAGGAGTTTTTCTTTCACTTTTGCATTAGCGAATGAAGCTATCTTCATAGTTTGTACCGAAGAAAGAGAATCAAAATTGAATGGACCTTGTAGAAGCTCCGGTTCATCAATCTCCATTGTTTCTTTGTTCAGGAATTCTTGGACAGTTTGTGCAGTGTCTCTTGCCGGAGACAGATGTTTCTTCTCTTCTGTAATCTTGGAGCTGTCCTTTTGAGTTTTCTCTCCTCCTATATTCTCACCACTAGTAGTTGTGGTCTTTTCTGTTGAGGTCTTCTCTCCTTCTGCAACCTTAGCACTGTCATCTTCTTTTTCTTTTACCTCTACTTCTTTCTCCTGTGATTTTTCTTCTCCTTTAGATCCGGAGACTGTAGGGGAAACCAAAGGAGAAATGTTAGTCTGTTCAGGGCCCACCTCTTCCGGAATAGGGGATTCTGAGCTCTTGTCTTTACCAGAGTCCTCTGTGATAGGAATATTGAACTTTTTAAGAGTATTCCAGAGAATCTCTTGAGTCTCTTTTGCCACTTTGTCGGTTTCACCAAGCATGAGCTGATTCATCCTGGCTTTGCTCCTGAATTCATCCTTGCAATCTTTGAATATCATATTCATTGTTTTGGGATCAATTGCAGGATATAGCTGAATAGCTATCTGTTCCCGGATCTCAATGTCTTTTGCCATGGCATTGTTCTTTCTTATTTCTAACTCCTTTTCTAGGCTCTTAGGAATTAGAGATATAATCTTAATGAATGCCTTATTGTATATGTTCATATACCTTATTGTAGCTCCCTGCAGGATCTTTTGGTCAACCTCATTGTAATCATCATAGAATTTGGCCATTGGTTGAAGGTTTCCATCCACAGTGACTGATTTGATTACACTTTTTAGAGACAGGGTGGGCTTTTCAACAAATTCCTCTTCCATTTCTTCCTTGTCTTGGCCTGTGGAGGGTTTACCGGATCCTTTCTTCTTCTGCTTCTTTAGTTCCTTTACCCCGTCATCTGATTCGGTTTCCTCTTCATCTCTTTGACTTGCATAAGCCCTTGTGGCTTTTGTCTTGGATTTTTTCTCTCTTTTGCCAGATGCCTGGACTTCTGGTTTTGAGCTTTTGGCTGTGACAGGTGCAGATCTCTTTGATGATCTGGTCTAGGTGGAAGTTTCTACCGGAGCACTTTCCTTGCTTTTCTTTTCTGCCTCTTTCTTCTCTTCCTCAACCCTTTCCATCCTTTTCTTGTGGGCATCAAGTGCCTCCTTTGAGATGCCAAGGCCTTGAGCAATATTTTCTTCTTCTTTTCTCACCTTCCTCTTGATCTCTGGTTCTCTGAGTTCAACATGAATTTTTATACTCAGCTCCTCAAAGGTTCCAAACCTTTCTACTTTTGGATCCTTAGGCTGACTTAGCATGTGTTGAACATGCAGCTCCACAATTTGTTCATCAACCTCATACCCCATGGGCATTATCCATACAGTTCTTGGTTCTACTGCCTCCATTAGGCACTGATCAGTCTCTACCATAAAGCAAATTGTGTCTTTGTATTTCTCAACAAGAGACTGGGGAATCCTTTCTCTTGCTTGCATCATGTTCTAAAAGTTCTTGAAATATCCCCACAGAGCAGTATTTTGTGCTTTATTGTCACCAAGTCCATGTAAATAATCTCTAACTTGGATAGCTACCGGTCTATCATTCTCCCATACCCATCCATTAGATCCGGGAAGCTCATTCATAAAGTAGAAGAATAAGGACAATATCAATCCACCATACTTGAATGAATTCTTTTTGTCTTTCTTGATTTTTTGCAAATTCTCCAAGAGTTGGTTTAAGAGAAGCTGGCAAAGATCATAGTCTGCATCCTTTCTTAACATTTCATAAGCTATGTAGATGGCAGTTCCAGGTACAGAATTTTCTCTGCTATAATGATATATCTTATATCCAATGATCATAGAAGCAAACTTGACATCTGAATCAGTGATGTCATCTACTGTCATTGCTCTTTTGTCAAACTTAGATCCGGTAGCCTCACTCACAGTTTGGTTCTTTACAGATTTACGAACAGGAATCCCACCGGATGAGTGTAGTCGGTAACTGCCCTGATGGCATCTTTAGTGAACTTCAATGGTCCATTTAACCACATGAAATTGTCATGTATTCTGCTCAAAATGTACCTAACCCATTCATCCTCCGTAAAATAGGGGAAATGTATGTATTGTGCAAATTGCTTGTTCCAGAGGCCTATGTATTGGGGTTTGAGCTCAAATGAATCATCTAACAGTTGTTTGTGATAGATATCTCTTAGTTTGAGTTCCCCAAACTCTTCAACATTTGCATGTATATAAACCCTAATATCTTTGGTGTGCAAAACACCATGCAGAACACTGGAAAATGCACCTAGGGGGTCTACCTCCAAGGATTTGTATGGATGTTTCTTAAATGTAGGGCAAGGTCTATCAGAAATCTTTACAATATTTGGAGATCCATTATCAAGAGATTTACAGTGAGATATTTGAAAACAGAAAATACCTTTTGCGCCTATCGGTTTCACGGAGTGGGTTGGATTGATCTCTGGAAGTAATGACTTCTGCAAGTGATCTTCGATGAACTTGAGGAATTTCATTTCTTCTTAAGTGCAGAATGAATGAGTGATTAATGAAAAACCCTTATATTGCTCCGCAAGCCCTAATATCAGATTGCAATAAATGCTCGACCTACATTATTCTGATTTGCCTTGTTTTCCTTGTTCAAGGAGGAAAAAGCTCATCCGGATCATTATGATTCCCTTGTGATCGATGTTAGTGATGAATCATCATATCCACTTGTCCTTCTGATCATCTTATGTATCCGCAGATCAAGCTATATTAATTTTGATTCACACCGGACCAATCTTGTGAGAAACCTATTTTACCGGAAGACTTGCTTAACCGGACCAATTCTGAAGGAATTGAACTTTTTAAATTTTCTTGCAGATCTCTCCAATCTTTACCTGACCTTCTTTAGATGTTTCTCTAGAACCCCTTTGATCCTCAGCTTCTCATGTGCCAATTTCAGGCACCATTTGTGTCTCCCCCTGAGCCAGAGCTCACTTTTCAATTTCTGGAAGGAATATCAGCACCAGAGTCTGGTGTGGATCCAACCTCTACATTCTGTGTATTTTTCTTCACCCAAATCTTGTTCATCTCACTTCTAACTTCATCCGCATTAACCTTTTGTTTACCCTTATCTTGATTCTGATTATGATATACCGGACCTCTTTTGTCCTGATTCTTACTTCTACAGAATTTTGCAATATGACCGGATCTATTGCAAATTTGACAAACAACATTTATTTGCATATTGGATTGATATCCTCTTGATCTGCATTGATTAGCCATATGACCTATTCTATTGTATGCAAAGCATCTACCATTGAATGATTTGTTCATTTGCATAATTCTAAATTCATGAGATTTGTGACCATACCTTTTGCAGTTAAAACACTATCCGGAGAAGGATGAATTAGTCTAATTCATTCTTTTTCTGCACTGATTAGCTTTGTGACCAAAGTGATTGCAGCTGTGGCAGTATCCATTGAAGGATGGATATCTTTGAGCATTAGGCTGTCTTACCGGAGGTCTTCTAGGCCTGTTTCTTAGATTTTCTGGTCCAAAATTCTGCTGACCTAATCCAGAGCTTTCTCCTTTCTCATATCCCAAACCACACTTGTCATCTACCCTCTTCTGACTTCCAAGAAGAACTTCAAGTTGAGCAGAACTTATCTTGAATTTCTCTTTATATTCATTTGCTGATTGAAGATCCCTTTTAAGAGAGACAATTTGATCCTCAAGTTTTTCTTCATTTTCTTTAGCATCTTCAAGATCAGATTCAAGATGTCTGATAATTCTATCCATTTGGTGGCAATCTTCTAATTTCTCCTTGAGAGATTGTCTTAGATTATCTTCAGTTTTTCTTTTCTCTTCAATCTCTTGAGTAAACTTTATAACTCCTGATTCCATTTCATGTCTTACCATAATGACTTCTTTTGATAGCTTTTCACATAACTTGGTTTTTTCGGTCAGCTCTTCATTTGCATCATTAGCTTCACCTTGTCTTGCTAATTGCTGAAGTAGCTCCTTTCTCTTTTTCATATAGAGACTTAATTTGTCTTTTAGTTCTCTCATGAAATCATCAGCCTGTTTGGGTCTTTCCTTTAATTCATTGACTTCAGAGTTTGATTGTTCAAGATCATCAAGGGCAGTCTTGAGTTGCTCCCTTAAACCATATGCATCTATTTGAACTCCCAGATCTTCCTCAAGCTATTAGGCTCTGTTAGGAGGAACTTAGCTCTGATACCAATTGTTGATAACTGAGAGGGGGGTGAATCAGTTATCCAAATTATTTCTACTTTCTGAACTTTCTTATTAATTAATGCAGCATTAATTTAAACAAGAAAGCATAACCATGAAATGGAGATACACATGACACAATATTTTTGACGTGGAAACCCTGTTAAGGGAGAAAACCACGGGATGATTAACCCAAAGATTATTCTTTGTTAGAAGAATAAGGAATTACAAAATGACACTTGCCAATTAGGGCTCACTGCCCGAGCACACTGCTCACAAGGAGGCACACTGCCTACAAGAGACACACTGTCTACAAAAGAGTGTTATACAATACTTGAACTGATTGGTAGCATCCATATATGCTGGAGTTTAGTTCCAGTTAGGCTCAGTACACTGATCTGCTGCACTTCATCTTTCCTCTTCTCTTATGCTGCTTTCCTTTCACATACCGGACCTTCCTAACTGTTTCTGCTCTGCTCTGCTTTTATTCGCATTTCACATGTCACCACAACAACTCTCACAACTAAATCCATCCTATATATATATATCCGCACGAGTGATTTCATTATCTTTCTAGTCGGCACCCGGAACAGTCAATCTTTTCACAAACTCTGTTCTGTCGGCTGAATCCTTGCACATCAAGTAATGTGGATCAAGCATATGCTTGTAGAAATCATTAATCATGTCGGCCAAACATAATTCATGTCTTCATAACCTTTACCACCGTCAAAAACACATCCGGAAAGTAGTCTGATGTTCTGTCAGTCAGTTCTTCCTCTATTCACACTGTCACTCAGGAATCCGGTACTCAACTATTCATATCTTTTTCCTTGTCCATCACCGGAGGCTAAATCCTTGGAATCTATTACTCAAGGTAGTCCTCTTGACTTTCCCAAATCCACACTTCACCAAGATACTTCCTCTGAGAGATCCGGACCTGTCTGTCAGACCTTACCACAAGCTCTGTTCTTGTTTACCGGACCTCAACAATCTTCATTCTAACTTCCAATAGAGACACACCATGTCCTGCGGATGTGTGGGATGAACTTTGTTGCCATCAATGACAACAATCATGAATCCATATAGTGTCTCTTGCCAACAAATCATTCATAGTTTTATCATTGTGAATGTTGTTCTTTTTCTTATATACACTTAAGATTGAGAGCACACACTTGGTTTATCTCCATTTTTATTATATTGGCTATTCATGGAGGTTGAAAGACTTACATAGGGTCTTGACCTGAAGGCAAGATCCCAAACAACCCCAACATTTTTTTGTTTCCTTGTAGCTCACAATTTTTTGTAGAGAAGATTCCTGACCACACGTGATTTTCATGAATTTTTTTTCCATCTTGTTGTTCCATTTATTTTATTTGACAAAATAGATAGAATTTCTTCATTTCTAGTTTATGTTATCATCTAGACATCTCCTTGCTATTTTTTTATTGATTTTCATGTAGGTTGAGTGTGTTTATCTGTTAGGGTTCAGGCAAATCAGAGCAATAAACATTAACAATTATATGAAGATTAAATAACCCAAATATAACAATGAAGAATAACACAAAAGAGATCAACACAGAATTTTAACATGGTTCACCCAATATGGGCTACATCCACAAAAACTCAGCCATCCAATGATTTTATTATCTAGTGCAAAACATATTACAATCTCATGAATACCATACGGCAACATACATCCCAACCGCTTATAACAAGCTTTTTGGAAGCTTCTAGAATTAGGATTTTACAAAGTCATTTTTCATTTGTCGGTTAACAAAAAATTAACTACCGACCCCGAATGTGCAAAAAAGGGAAAATAAATTTGGGGGCTACACCCCTAAACCCCTTTTCTCAAGGGTTGCCGCCCCCAAACCCCCACTCGGGGCTCGGCCCGGCCCAGAACCCTGGAAAGGATACGTTACGAGTGTACAGTATTTGCATGATCAGTTGCCACATACCAACATTATCGAGGATATAAACTTTGAAGTTATGGTTTTCCATATTGTTCATGTTGGTAAATAGATTTGTCACTTTAAACATTATAGAAAACTATGATTTGCCCAAGGAATTTGACAAAACTGCCTACAACAGTTGGAGAGGTCACCATTACATTAGTGATCTTCCTTTGCGTCTAAGAGGGGCAACTCCCTCATATGATAAGGGGTTTTGCAATTTTTTCATGTTTAATCGAGAAACATGAAAGGGCATGGAAAGGAAAAGGAAGGAGAAATCCTAGGTGAAAGGCATTAGAGATTCACCTTCAAGTTCCTCAAGAATAAATAGGGAATTGGAGGAAAAGGTAAGGTGTACAACAACTAGTGAATAAATAATGTTAAATGGAGTATGATTGTAGATATGAGAAGAATGGGAAGATGAACAGTCATCCCTTTCTAACATGCAAGAAAGAGTGAGGAAAACCAATCACAAACTAAACATAAAAATGCTATGCAATTGATAGAGAATATAACGGCATACAATCCAATAACATTCCCTAATTCCTACAACTCAAGACACAAAGTTTATGTGAAGTTTAAGTGCAACCATAATATAGCAGGGAAATATTGAATAATCATCACAAATTTAACCTAGGAAACACTTGTAATCTACAAAGGAAGATTGGACACAAAGTTTTTCAATATTCGTTCTATTATTTAATGTTTTTGAATACAAAGTCTCTAAATATCCCTATACAAAACAGCTGTGCTGAAAATATCCCTAGCTATTATATCTCACTTCTAAAAAAAGGATAGGAAGTCTTCACCATCAAGCTCAAATCCTCCCCCCAACTTTTTAAAGAGAAGTGTTTACAATCTATGGAAAAAGAGAGTGATTTTTTTTTTGTAACTGTCTCTTTTTCCCTTTTCACAAACACTACAATATTTAAAATATCATATCAAGCTATTTTCCCATGCAACAACATTTAACTCATAATAATGAGTTAGAACATTATTGAAATGAACTTAAAAGTAAAATGATAAGTTTTTTTTCTCAAAATTGACTGGAAAGATAGGTCATTATGCTTCAAAATGTCCAGTCAAGATTTCAAATGACAAATACAAGGATAACAAAAGAAATCATTCAAGAGGAGTTAATATGTTAAAGAAAATGATAGTATATCTAATGATGAGTCTGACTATCCAAATGATGAAAGTGATGAATGCTTGTTCATGGCATTAAATGTTGGAACTAATTCTACTAACTCTAAAAGATGCATAAAGGAAATGGTGCAGGGGCACCTAACATTTAGCTGTTTATAGTTCATTTTGATGTAATAAGGTTTGTTTGACCAGACGTGTCATTGGTGTTTGTAATTTGGTTTATGTTTGTAAGTCCCTAGGACATTTATCAATCTGTCATGATAAGTTTGTTAGAGTTTGTTAGTTAGTTATCATCTCCCAGCCGCTTGGAATTGTCTCCCAGCCATTGGGAATCATGTTAGTACTACTATTGGCAAGTAGATAAATAGCTCAGCTCAGATAGATTGAGAGTGTGGTTGAGAGAGATAGGGATCAAAGCAGTATTGTGCAGTTAAGTTTGAAGACTGTGAAATCAGATATTTGTATTTCAATTCAGGAAGCAATAAAAGAAGATCTTGTTTGTGTTCGATTTCCTTGTATAATTGATTTTCTGATTTGTAGTCGAAATGATTCGTTAACCCATTCCACCAGTGAGATTCTTCAAATCGGTGGAATGGCTATATATAGTAGGTTAGGTTTTTTGTTTTGTGTTTGTTCAGTTTGTGTTCGCACGATCGATTATAGCATGCTTAGATAAATCCTAGCATCTTCATGTGCTAGGTCGTCAAAAGGTAGAAATCCGTATGGTTGTAGGAGGAACAGTTTAGTGAAATCACGAGTGTTTTAACTGGGCTAATCGGCGCAGTTAAAGCGTTGCAGGCAGTTTCGGTTCATGTGGTTGAACTCATTTCAATGGTTCGAGGGATTTCAGTTCAATAGAGGAAGTGTCGTTGTGAGTTCCAACATTGGATTCCGTCAACAGTCGAAGCCCAGTGGAAAATCTTTGGATTGAACCGTTAGTGAAGGGTTCAACGGTTCGTAAGTTCATCGGCATAAACAGTGTAATGGCCGGGGGACTTTGGGTTTGGTTGACAGTCTAAGTATCGGCGAAGGAAAGCTTCAATTGAACCTTTGAACTGGTTCAACGGTTCAATTGGACCATTTGGTTTAAACATTCAGCGACGGAGAAAGTAGTGACAGTTGAACCATTCGTTGAACCGGTTCAGTGGTTCGGTGGTGCAACGGTTCAATAAAGCTATGGATCCAGTGGTTCGATAGTGTAGTTGAGATTTACCATTAGCGATGGTCTCGCCGATAGGCACAAAATCTAATCCCCATCAACTAGAGGAAGGAGCTCGGCATGACAAAGTTCAAGCTCGCAGATAGAAGTGGGCTTTTGTCAATGAAAGAACATACGCAGGAAATGTATGTTGCGGGTGTCTATTAATTAATCGTCACGATTCCGTTGCCCGCTCTACGTCATAGTGGTATCAGAGCAAAGGAGTATCTTCTGGGAAGATAAGAAGACAGAATGTTAGACAGAGAGGGAACATCAAAGCTCCCAGCAAGGATGACCAACGCTGAGTTGGTTGTCCTGGTAAAGAAGCAGATTGCAGAGAGCAAAGCAGTGAAAGCTCAGAATCAGGCTTTGAAAGATGAGTTGGAGAAATTGAGGGACAGAGTAGGTTCTGGTAAAGAAGATGATAGGGATGAAGAGGAAATCCCTAGGAGGGAAGAAGTAGATGTTCCTGCAGACCAGAGACCCTTATTGAATGCCCTCAAATCCATGGAGAGGAGAACCATGGATGTGAAACTGGATTTACCAGTGTTTATAGGAAAGATGGATCCTAATTCAGTGATGGAGTGGATAGACTCCTTGAATAATTTCTTTGAAATAGAAGAAATACCAGAGCATCAAAAGGTAAAGATGGAACAGTCCAAAATGAAAGAGGCTGCATTGACTTGGTGGAATTTCATCCAAGATGATAGGGTGAAAGAAGGTAAAAACAGAGTTGCTACTTGGAAGAAAATGGTGGCTTTAGTGAAGGAAGCCTATGTTCCATTGGATTACAATATCCAATTACATAAAAGGAGGACAGAATCTAAAACAGAAAGAGTTAGATGTCAATTCAGACACTGAAGAATTCATGAAACTATGTGTCAAGACAAAGGTAAAGGAAAATGAGGAAGAAAGGGTAGCAAGGTATCTCAATGGGTTGAGACTTGCCATCCAAGAAGATTTAAAGCTGCATGGTCCAGATACAGTTCAGAAGTGCTACCAATTGGCACTCAAGGTAGAAGAGAAGTTAAAGAGAAGGCAAGAGCAGAACAGCAGAGGAAGAGGAAGACAGCAAAGAGGTGGAAGAAGTCCTTTTAGAGGTAGAGGCAATGGATTTGGATACCACGGAGAAACCAATCTGGAAGACATCAAAGGAGATAACAGTCAAACTCAAAGAGGAAACTACAATCAACAAGGAAACTTTAGGGGCAGAAGACCGCCATTCAGAGGAAGATCTCAAGGCAGAAGATCTATCAGATGTTACAATTGCAATCAAGAAGGTCATATAGCCAGCAGATGTCCAGAAAAAGCATCAAGTTCAACAGGAGAAAGAAAAACAAATCTGATACAAGAATCTGACTGTCAAAGTGTGACAAGCTCAAACACTGGTCAAAGTGTAAGAGCTCCTGATAGTTATGGATAATCTAAGACAAGAGAATCTTTAATGATTAGAAGAGCAATGACCACCATGAAGGTGCCTGACAGGGAACCCCCACAAAGAAAATCTCTTTTCAAAACTACTTGCAAGGCAGGGGGAAAGGTATGTAGAGTTCTGATTGACTCTGGATCTACTGAAAATTTTGTGTCTGCTGAAATGGTAGAAAAGCTGAAGCTTAGAAGGCTGCCACATCCTTACCCATATAAGATTTCATGGCTCACTCAAGGTCAGCAAACAGTTGTAGAAGAGCAGGCTTGGGTAGAATTTCAAATTGGAACATATAAGGACAGATTATTGTTTGACATAGCTCAGATGGATGCTTGTCATTTCCTATTTGGCAGACCATGGCAATATGATTTAGGAGCACAACATGATGGAGTTAGAAATACATATTTAATCACCAAGGATGGTAAGGTGATAGAGTTACTACCATTGATGGAGAAGGAGGTAGGGTCAAAGGGGAAAGAAGCCAAGGTAATGCTGGTAGAAGGTAAATAGTTCATGAAAGAAATAGTTGAAGAGGGTACAGTTGCATATGCCCTAATTCCATGCCTGAAAGTAAATAAAGAACAGCAGCAAGAAATCAAGGGAGAGAAGCGACAGAGGTTCATAGATCCTGTTGTCCAAGAGTTGTTGGATAAATACAAAGGCATCATCTCTGATGGAATGCCAAGATCCCTACCACCTATAAGGGATATCAGCCATTGCATAGATCTAATCCCAGGATCTACACTTCCAAACAAAGCAGCATACAAGCTTACCCCAGAACAGAATGCAGAAGTAGCAAGACAGACTGAAGAATTGTTGGACACAGGCCTAATTGGCAAGAGTTTAAGTCCATGTGCAATACCAGCTGTACTAGCACCGAAGAAGGAAGGCACTTGGAGGCTTTGCACTAATTCAAGGGCTATTAACAAAATCACAATCAAGTATAGGTTCCCAATACCTAGGATAGAAGATTTGCTTGATTGTTTAGGAGGTGTTAAGTATTTCACAAAAATAGATTTGAAGAGTGGTTATCATCAGATCAGGATTAGGCCAGGAGATGAGTGGAAAATAGCATTTAAAACAAATGAGGGGTTGTATGAGTGGAAGGTCATGCATTTTGGTTTGTCCAATGCCCCCAGTACTTTTATGAGACTGATGAATGAGGTCTTGAGAGAATTCATAGGCAAGTTTGTCATAGTATATCTAGATGACATTTTGATTTTTAGTAATACAAGGGAAGAGCATCTCAGACATATAGACTTGGTCCTCAAAAGGTTACATGAAGAATGGTTAATGATAAACTTGGAGAAGTGTTTGTTTATGCAGGAGGAGATCATCTACTTGGGTTTTGTCATCTCACATGGCAAATTGCAAATGGATCAAGAGAAGGTAAGTGCCATATTGTCTTGGCCAACTCCTCGAACCATGAATGATGTCAGGAGTTTCCATGGGTTAGAAACCTTCTAGAGGAAGTTCATAAGAGGGTTTAGTCATGTCTGTGCACCCATGCTTAATACCATAAAAGGAGGACAGAAGTGCAGATTTACTTGGACAAAGGAAGCAGATGATTCATTTGAAACATTGAAGAAGAAAGTGGCACAACAGCCAGTCCTTGCACTTCCTGATTTTAACAAGATTTTTCAGGTTGAATGTGATGCAAGTTACATGGCAATTGGAGTAGTACTCAGTCAAGAAGGGAGGCCTATTGCATTTTTCAGTGAGAAATTAAATGATGCTAAGAAAAGATATTCATCCTATGATTTGGAGATGTATGCTCTAGTCCAGTCACTCAAGAAGTGGAGGCATTACTTAATGCCAAAAGAATTCATAGTATTTACAGATAATCAGGCTCTTAGTTTCATTAACAGTCAAGAGAAGCTGAACCATAGACACATGAAATGGGTGGAAACTTTGCAATCTTTCACCTTCACACTCAAGCACAAGAAAGGAGTCAAGAACAAGGTAGCAGATGCTTTGAGCAGGAGGGTTCTAACCATAAATCAGATTCAGTTGGAAAGTGTTGGCATTGATTCCTTAAAGACTATGTATGATGATGATGAAGACTTTGGAGAAATCTACAAAGTATGCACTTCTTTTGGAGACAAATATCATGTTGAATACTCTGAATTTCTGATACAAGATGGATTGTTGTTCAAAGGTGGGCAATTGTGCATTCCACGATGTTCTATGAGGCTGAATATTATTAGGGAGAAGCATTGTGGGGCCATGGCAAGACATTTTGGTCTAGATAAGACTTTGGATCTTGTGAAGAGGCATTACTTTTGGCCAAAGATACAGTCAGATATCAGAAAATTTGTGGAGACATGTGTGATCTGTCAGAAGGCTAAAGGAAGATCCACTAATGCAGGTTTATATCAGCCATTGCCCATTCCTTCTAGACCATGGGAAAGCATAAGCATGGATTTTGTGTTGGGTTTACCTAGAACAAGGAAGGGATATGATAGTGTCTTTGTTGTAGTTGACAGATTCAGCAAAATGGCACATTTCTTGCCATGTAAAACCACTTGTGATGCTTCATATGTTGCAGATTTGTTTTTCAAGGAAATAGTGAGAATACATGGATTGCCATTGAGCATAGTGTCAGATAGAGATGTGAAGTTTATTGGTCCTTTTTGGAGGACTCTTTGGAAGAAGCTTGGATCCAATTTGTCTTTCTCATCAGCTTATCACCCTCAAACAGGTGGACAGACTGAAGTGGTCAATAGGTCATTGGGAAATCTACTCAGATGTCTGACAAGGCAGCATGGAGAGAAATGGGATAACATCCTATCACAGGCAAAATTTTCTTATAATGATACCATCAATAGAAGTACAGGAAAATCACCTTTTCAGGTAGTATATGGAATTCAACCCAGAGGAATTTTGGAGTTAAGAGATATACCTGCAAGATAGTCTATTAGTGCAGATGGAGAAGCTTTTGCAACAGCAATCAAAGAGGTGCATGATCAGGTCAAGACCCACCTCCAGCAAACTACACTGAAGTATAAAGAATATGCTAATAAAAAGAAGAGGGATGTACAGTTTGATGTTGGAGATTTGGTATGGGTTAATCTGAAAAAGGAAAGACTTCCCAAAGGAAAACATACCAAACTAATGCAGAGGAAGATTGGACCATGTCAAATTTTGAAGAAATGTGGACATAATGCTTATGAAATCCAACTTCCTTCTGATCTTGGATTGTCACCTATTTTCAATGTATGTGATTTGACTCCATAGAAACATAATGCAAATATAAAACAGGAACCATTGTAGGGTACAATAGAAGATGATATTCCTAAACATGATCCACCAAAATTACAACAAATTTTAGACTCAAAAGTGATAAAGAAGACCAGGAATAAAGCATATATGGAATACTTGGTGGTTTGGCAAGGGAAACCTGTTTCAGAGGCAGTTTGGATGACTGAAGAGTAGATCATCAAATAGGGTGCAGATCTTAAAACTCTCATCTCAAGTGGACTTGAGATTTCTTCTCTAGGGGAGTATGGTGTAGGGGCACCTAACATTTAGCTGTTTACAGTTCATTTTGATGTAATAAGGTTTGTTTGACCAGACGTGTCATTGGTGTTTGTAATTCAGTTTATGTTTGTAAGTCCCTAGGACATTTATCGATCTATCATGATAAGTTTGTTAGAGTTTGTTAGTTAGTTATCATCTCCCAGCCACTTGGAATTGTCTTCTTGCCACTGGGAATCATGTCAGTACTACTATTGGCAAGTAGATAAATAGCTCAGCTCAGATAGATTAAGAGTGTGGTTGAGAGAGATAGGGATCAAAGTAGTATTGTGCAGTTAAGTTCGAAGACTATGAAATCAGATATTTGTATTTCAATTCAGGAAGCAATAAAAGAAGATCTTGTTTGTGTTTGATTTCCTTGTATAATTAATTTTCTGATTTGCAGTCGAAATGATTCGTTAACCCATTCCACCGGTGAGATTCTTCAAATCGGTGGAATGGTTGTATATAGTAGGTTAGGTTTTTTGTTTTGTGTTTGTTCAGTTTGTGTTTGCAGGATTGATTATAGCATGCTTAGATAAATCCTAGCATCTTCATGTGCTAGGCCGTCAAAAGGTAGAAATCTGTATGGTTGCAGGAGGAACAGTTTAGTGAAATCGTGAGTGTTTTAACTGGGCTAATCAGCGCAGTTAAAGCATTGCAGGCAGTTTCGGTTCATGTGGTTGAACTCATTTTAATGGTTCGAGGGATTTTGGTTCAATAGAGGAAGTGTCGATGTGAGTTCCAACATTGGATTCCGTCAACAGTCGAAGCCCAGTGGAAAATCTTTGGATTGAACCGTTGGTGAAGGGTTCAACGGTTCGTAAGTTCATCGGCGTAAATAGTGTAATGGCCGAGGGACTTTGGGTTTGGTTGACAGTCTAAGTATCGGTGAAGGAAAGCTTCGATTGAACCTTTGAACCGGTTCAACGGTTCAATCAGACCGTTTGGTTCAAACATCCAGCGACGGAGAAAGTAGTGATAGTTGAACCATTCGTTGAACTGGTTCAGCGGTTCGGTGGTGTAACGGTTCAATAAAGCTATGGATCTAGTGGTTCGACAATGTAGTTGAGATTTGTCGTTAGCGATGGTCTCGCCGATAGGCGCAAAATCTAATCCCCATCAACTAGAGGAAGGAGCTCGGCATGACAAAGTTCAAGCTCGCAGATAGAAGTGGGTTTTTGTCGATGAAAGAACATACGTAGGAAATGTATGTTGCAGGTGTCTATTAATTAATCGTCACGATTCCGCTGCCCGCTTTGCATCAGGAAATTGCTCTGAAAATAAGGCACAACATCAAAGGAGCTTAGGTAACTACTTTTCATGCAAGAGAAGAGAAGAACGACTAGTTAATTGATAGTGGGTGTTCAAATCATATGACAGGTAATAAGAATAAGTTTGTTAAGTTTGAGAAGTTTGATGGAGGTTTTGTTAAGTTTGGGGATGATGCATCTGCTAAGATCTGTGGAAAAGGTTCAATTAGTTTTGATGGCAAGCATAATACAAATGATGCTCTTTATGTCAAAGGTCTCTGACATATTCTTCTAAGTGTAGGACAAATGTGTAGAAGAGGATATAGCCTTGTGTTTCAAGATGGTGGTTGTGAAATCAAAAAGAAAGCTCTGGAACTCTGGTTGCTACAAGAACAAGGACAAAAGAAAATATATATCAACTCAAAGGTGCTAATGACATGTGTTTCATGACTCAAGTTAATGAAAGTTGGCTATGGAATAGAAGAATGTGTCACAATAATTTTGATAGCTTGGTAAGGATCAACTCTAATCAAGTTGTGATGGATCTACCAAGAATTAAAAATCCTATCAATGCAACCTGCAAGGAATGTCAGATTGGGAAGCAAACAAGGAAGAATTTCAAGATCAAAGAGTATTCTACCACTGGACCTCTGGAGTTGGTGCATACAAATCCGTGTGGACCTACAAGAGTAGGAAGCTTTCAAGGTGACAAGTATTTCATGTTGTTGATTGATGATTACTCTAGAATGACTTGGGTAACTTTTCTCAAAGAAAATCAGAAGCTCTAGATAAGTTTAAAGCATACAAGGTTATGGTTCAAAATGAAATTTGATTTGAAAATCAAGTGTTTGAGGTCTGACAGAGGTGGTGAGTTCACCTCTAATGAGTTTAACTACTTTTGTGAAGATCATGGAATAAAGAGGCATTTGTCATCCCCTAGGACTCCTCAGTTGAATGGAGTTTTGGAAAGAAAGAATAGGACAATTTAGGAAGCAGCAAGAACAATGTTGAAAGAAACAAATCTACCGGATATCTATTGGAGAGAAGCTATTCACACTACAGTCTACATACAAAACAATGTGTGCAAGCAAGGGTCAATAGTTCAAAGACTCCATATGAATTGTGGTATGGAAGAACTCCTACTGTCATATATTTTAGAGTGTTTGGAAGCAAGTGCTACATTAGGAGAGATGAAAAAAACTTGGGAAAGTTTGATACAAGATCAGATGAAGGAATCTTCCTTGGATATTCTACAAAGAGCAAGGCTTACAAGTGTTATAACAAGAGGCTAAAGAAGCTAGTTTAAATTTCAAATGTCAAAGTGGATGAGGAACCACATCAAAGCTCAGTACTAATAGAAGAATATGAATCTGATGGGCCCCCTTGCAAAGAAGAAGAAAGTGAAGAAGAGAAGGAAAAGGAGATGCAAATTAATGAATAAGATGCTCCGGAAAGGGTTCCTAAGACTCCTAAGTATGTACAGAAGAATCATTCTGAAGATCAGATCATTGGAGACAAGAACAAAGGTGTGTTAACAAGAAGGAAAATTGCTATGGCAGATGAACATGTAAATTTGTGTTTGTTGTCTAAAATAGATTCCAAAACAATGACTGAAGCATGTAAAAATGAGCATTGGATCAAGGCTATGGAAGAAGAAATGATGTAGATTGAGAAGAATCAGACTTGAGAAGTTGTCCCAAGACCGGTAGACAAAAATGTAATAGGAACTAAATGGGTTTTCCGAAACAAGTTGAATGAGAATGGAGTAGTTAGAAATAAGGCTAGGCTTGTTTGTAAATGTTACTCACAAGTGGAAGGAATAGATTATAAGGAAACATTTACTCCAATGGCAAGGTTGGAGGCCATTAGAATGTTCTTGGTCTTTGCAGCTCATAAGAACTTTAACGTTTATCAGATGGATGTGAAGTCTACATTCTTGAATGGAGAATTGGAAGAAGTATACATTGAGCAACTGGAAGGCTTTCAATTATCACATGATCCAAATATGGTCTGTAAATTGAAGAAGGCATTATACGAACTCAAACAAGCTCTTAGAGCTTGGTATGCAAGATTGGATAGATACCTACTACAACAAGGATTCGAAAAGGGCACTGCAGATAGCAATCTATACTTCAAAGTTGAAGAAGATCAAATTCTAATTGTGGAGGTATATGTTGATGATATATTCTTTGGGGGGAATGAAGGTATGTGCAAGAGATTTGCAGAAGAGATGCAGAAAGAGTTTGAAATGTCAATGTGTGGGGAAATGAATTTCTTCCTTTGGTTAGAAATCAGTCAATTAGAAAAGGGTATTTTCATTTCACAGTCAAAGTATGTTAGGAAATGTTGAAGAAGTTTGGAATGGAAGACTCCAAACTAGTATGTACTCCTATGATTACTGGATGTAAGTTAAACAGAGATGATAAATCTCCTAAGACTGATCAGAGCAAGTACAGACCAATGGTTGGTGGATTATTGTACCTAATTGCTACTAGACCAGACATAATGCATGCAGTTTTCCTTATGGCTAGATTTTAATTAGATCCTAAAGAGTCACATGTTTTAGTAGGAAAAAGGATATTTAGATACTTGAAAGGCACTCCAGATTTTGGCTTATGGTATCCCAAGGATATTGATTTCTCTTTGAGTGCATATACAGATGCAGATTGGGTAGGATGTACAGATGATAGAAGAAGTACAAGTGGTGGTGCTTTCTTTCTTGGAAGTAGACTAGTTTCATGGTTGAGTAAGAAGTAGGATTTAGTATCATTATCTACTGCAAAAGCAGAGTACATTGCAACAACATTTTGCTGCACACAGGTGTTGTGGATGAAGCAGACATTGAAAGATATCAAAATATCATATGATGAACCCATTCCTATTTTGTGTGATAATACTAGTGCTATCAACATTTCAAATAATCTAGTGATGTGTTCAAGAAAAAAGCATATTTCAATCCGGTACCACTTTCGAAGAGAGAAAGTTGCAAAGAATGAGGTGAAGTTGGAGTATGTGCCTACAAAGGATCAAGTTGTAGATATCTTTACAAAATATTTTCCTAAAGATACTTTTGAGTATCTCCGGCATAAGTTAGGGGTCATTACCCCTCCTTTCAATTAGATGCATAAGTGTGTGCATCTATCTGGGAAGCATTCTAAGATACATTCTTAGTCCTAGACTAAGGTTGAAGGTTGTCTCTCAGGGGGAGTAGGTAGTGGTATTATTGGTTGGTGCAATCAAATGGAGCATATCTTATGACCCTAAGGGGAAGAGTGCAGAAAAGTGAGAGCAGTAGAAAGAGAGCAGGTGCTTGTTGGTGTTGCAAGCTTTGTCCTTTGAAGCTTTGTTGGGAGAGCAAAAGAATTCAAAGTAGAAGAGGAAAGTGTGAAGTTTGCAGGAAAGAGAGATAGATGATTTTATGGCCCTTTGCCATTGATGTCAAAGGGTGAGAAATTTAAAATGGTTGACAAACCTCTATATAAGCAAGTGTGTGAAGAGTAAAATTTATTCCAGTCAAGGGGAGTACTACTGAGCTGTTGATTGATTGCTTTACGTCTTAATGGTTTTTCATAAAGTTGGTGTTACCATCATTGACAAAGGGGGAGATTGTTGGAAACTTGTTGGTGTTGTCATTGATGTGAACTTCTGTCAACTTCTAGTAGGTAGTTCACTTGGTTTCCAAGTGCTTTTGAGAAAATTTGAATAAAAAGGTGTGCAATGTGACAGAGGTGTGCCATGTGTTATGCTCCACATTTATTCCTAGTTGAAGATATGCTTGTGCAGTTTGGAAGTGTTGATCAGAGGTGTTATATCCAGAGTTTTAGGTTTTGGATGATGCAAAAGTGGAAGATGTGTTTGATAGAGTGTTTGTATGTGTGGAAGACTGTCTGGGAGAAATGAGATTGCTCCGCATTTCTTTGCATTATGGTTTCTTATCTTGTGGTTCTGACAACATGCTTATATTGTCTATATCTATCTTTCTTTGAAGTCTCCAATGCTAGATTTCTCAAGAAGATCAGTTCTTATGTTGAAGATCAGTAACAGTGCATCCTGATGTGAATAATGAAGACATCCTTTGTTTCAGGTGGTTGCGACAGTGTTGCAGAAGATTTTGATGATGTTGAATGTTATGGAAAGGTGTGTGGATGTTGTGGAGTGTCTCTCTATGGTCTGCATGATGTTTTTGGACTTGGCGAAGCATGGATATGATTGTTAGCTCAAGTTTGGCCAACTTGGTTTGCTAGTGCTACTTGCGGAGGTACCTCATGGATTGTGGATATGATGAGTTGCTAGGTGATACAGATTTGAGTCCTAATTAACCCTTGGTGCAGTCCACTTTTAGTTCTTTCCACCGTGGAAGTGTTTAGTGTCAACCTAATTGGTGTTGCACGTTTGAGGTCCACACACTTCATTAGGACCGACCTAATTAAGATAGGTCTTGGTTGTAGATGGTATAAATGTAAGATGAAGTTGAGTGGAGAAAAATAAGAGAAGATGATGTGAATGTGATTCAAGGGTGGTGAATTAAGTGTGAGCTTAAATTATTATGACTCCCAGATGTAGTGAGCAGAAGGTGTCTACATTTTAGTGTGCTTGAAGTTGCTGGAGGTAGTGAGTCAAAGGTTGCGGATGGCAAGAAGTTGTAGTGGTGGATTTCTCTTGTTGCCTTTAGATAGTGAATCTCTCTGTAACAATTCTCTTCTATTCTTCTCTCTTCTAGACAGTGAGCCCTTCTGGGCAGTGCGCCCTTCTTTTGGGTAGTGAGCCTATTTGTTTTTTGGTGTTGCTTATCATATATATGTGAGTTAATCCTCACCGTGATTTTTCCCTTCTTGGGTTTTCCACGTAAATCTAGTGTTCTTATGTGTTTGAATGTGTTTGCATTAATGCTACATATGTTTACATTCTACTAATGTATTTTCAGAGGTTAATGTTTGGAATTACTTTTGAGGGATTAAAGTTTTAATGTACAAATGATTCACCCCCCTTTCAGTTGTCCTGTGCATTCTAACACAATCATGGACATTCCTATCAAGTTACCAATCTTTGAGAAGGATACTATTGAAGCAGCATAGCACATTTTTGTATTAGAGTCTATTTGGAAGTGGAATGGGGTAACAAGGGATGAAATCAAGTTGTTTGACTTCATAGGCACCTAGCGGAATGAAGCATTGAAGTGGTAAAGAAATGCATGTCCAAACAGTGATAAGGAATGGAATGAAATCACGAAACTATTCTTGGAGAATTTCAGAGTTTCAAATATTCCTATAGAAGGGGTAAGTAAGATGAGATATTTGATGCAATTGGACAAGGAATCAATAAAGGACATTGATAAAAGATTCAAGGAGACAACTAAGAAGTTGGAGGAACCACTGTCTAAGAAGCAAAAGATAGAATGGTTTATTTCTAGAATAAACCCTGAGATAAGATCTACCCTGGTTGGAAGAACATTTGAGACATGTAGAAGTAGTGACACTAGCATGCCGAATAGAGTCTCAATCCTAGTGCAAATAAGATAAGATGAAGGAGAACCTAGAAATGGAAAAGCTGAAATTAGAATTAGAGCAATTGAAGTTAAGACAAGAGATTTTGGACAAGCGGGAGGAGAATACACAGAAGAGAAGACCTAATATTTGGTGCTCATACTATACAAGAGAAGGTCACTTGAGAAATGAATGCCCTAGAATAAAAGGTGAAAAGCAAGTGGCAGCAATAAAAGCGAACATCAGAGCAACAACAAAAAGAATAAATTTAGTATATTGCAGATTGTGCGGAGAATGGAATAACCATGAAGCACCAAATTCACAAAACTTCATGAGGAAAAGAGAATTTTCTAATGAAGAAGATGAAACATGGTATGATGGAAATAACACAAAATTGGTGGTGAACAACATGTTCTACGTGAACACGATAACAAAAAGAAACACATATGATCAAGGCTAAAAGCAACCAAATTGGAGAAACCAGAGAAATGTCAATGCAATACAAAATTCAGAGTCTAGCAGTCCATCCTATGGAAATAGCTATAATAATGATGGCAGAGAGAAATTTGTAGGCTACAGAGGAGGCAGAGGCCATAGGAGAGGTCAAAGAAGGAGAGAGGATGCAACATGTTTCAAATGCAGTAAGCTAGAACACTTTGCTAATGAATGTTGGGGCGAAAGGAAAACACAGTGTTCATTCTGTAGCAGCATAGAGCATGATCTATTTGTTGGAAACTTGCTGGTGTTGTCATTGATGTCAACTTCTAGCAAGTAGTTCACTTGGTTTCCACGTGCTTTTGAGAAAATTTGAATAAGAAGGTGTGCAGTGTGACAAAGGTGTGCTCAGTGTTGTGCTTCTCATTTCTTCCTAGTTGAAGATATGCTTGTGCAGTTTGGAAGTGTTGATTAGAGGTGTTATATCCAAAGTTTCAGGTTCTGGATCATGCAACAGTAGAAGATGTGTTTAACAGAGTGTTTTCCTGTGTAGGAGGTTGTCTGGGAGAAATGAGATTGCTCCGTATTTCTCCGCATTGAGGTCTCTTATTTTGCAGATCTAGGAACATGCTTAAAATGTCTGTATCTACCTTCCCTAGAAGATTAGAGTGTTGGATTGCTCCACAAGATCATTTTTTATGTTGAATATCAGTAATAGTGCATCTTGATGTGCATAATGAAGGCATTCTTTATTTCAGGTGGTTGCAGCAGTGTTGTAGAAGATTCTGATGATGTTGAATATTATGCAAAAGGTGTGTGTATGTTGTAGAATGGTTCTTTGTGGTCCGCATGATGTTTTTAGACATGGAGAGGCATGGAGGTGATCACTTGTTGTGTTAGTTCAAGTTTGGCCAACCTGACCTACTAGCACTATTTACAAAGGTGCTTCATGGATTGTGGATGTGATGAGTAGCATGGTGATACAGATTTGAGTCCTAGTTAACCCTTGACATGGTCTGCCTTCACTTCTTTCCACCATGAAAGTGTTTAGTGCCAACCTATTTTGGTGTTGCACATTTCAAGTACATGCATTTCATTAGGACCGACCTAATTGAGATGGTTTTTGGTTGTGGATGGTATAAATGCAAGATGAATTTGAATGGAGCATGGCAGAGAAGATGATGTGAATGTGAATCAAGGGTAGTGAGTAGAGCGTGAACTTAAATGATTATGACTCCAAATGCAGTGAGCAGAAGGTGTCTACATTTTAGTGTGCTTGAAGTTGCTAGAGGCAGTGAGCTAAAGGTTGCGGATGGAAAGAAGTTGCAGTGGTGGAATTCTCCTTTTGCCTTCAGATAGTGAATCTCTCTGTAACAGTTCTCTTCTATTCTTCTCTCTTCTGGACATTGAGTCCTTCTGGGAAATGAGCCTTTCTTCTAGGCAGTGAGCCTACTTGTATTCGATGTTGCTATTCATATATGTGTGAGTTAATCCTCACCATGGTTTTTCCCTTCTTGGGTTTTCCACGTAAATCTGGTGTTCTTATGTGTTTGGATGTGTTTACATTCTACTAATACATAATAAGAGTTTGAAGATTGGAATAGAAATGAGGGTTTAATGTTTTAATGTATGATTGATTCACCCCCTCTTAGTTGTCCTATGCATACTAACACTATTTTATTGTGATAGAGCACAATAATACTTATGAAATGCACAATCGAAATCCAAGAGTGATGAGTTACAGAACCTAAATAATCAAAAAGGGGCTAGTATCATAAGGAGGGAACCTAAGGTTCAAGGAACATGAACTTTTCAAAAGAACAACAAGGAGGAAATGGACACATCTTCAACTGGATCTACAGAAGAAGAAGACTGCTAGAGAAGAAAATCAAAACGTACCAAAAAAGATAGAAGGAGAAGGAAGGAGAAAGATGTGGTACTAACAAGACAAGGAGTAAATACCAGAAGGCACTAGAAGAAGACAGTGAAGAGGAAGAAGAATTTGTCCCTACTAAGAAACAACATGAGGAAGTGATGCAGAAAGCCAAACAAACAATAAGGAAGGAGCAAGAAAAGGAGAAGCAATACAAGCAATTTTCAATGAAGAAGAAGAAGAAGCTCTCAAGCAGTTAGCCCAACTGACACAACAACACAGACTCATTTAGAAATTGAAGCAATTTTCTAATTATTGGAATAAGGAGCAAGGTCAAAAGAGTCAACTCCAGAGGATGGGAAGAACAAATAGAGAATGGAAGACAAAGCCACTTATGGTGGATGTTCATATCAATCACATAAAAGAATGTCATCATAGATTTGGGAGCATATGTCAACATGATAACAAAGAAGTTGTTGGAGCAATTAGGAAGACCTAAGCTAATAGAGACAACCTACAATATAATTTTGGTATATGGATCCAATACGTAGACAATGAGAACATGGAATCAAGTGGAAGTTAACCTAATGGGGGTCAAACAATTCTTAGACTTTATTGTGGTAGCCATGAAGGATCAAGGAGAAGCTTTCAATGCACTTTTGGGTTTGAGATGGTTTGTAGATGCAAATGGTATCATAGACTCCTGGAAAGAAGAGCTATCATTTGCTAATAATAACAAAATTGTCAATATTCCTTTGGGGTCATCAATGGAAGAAGCATACACAGAAGAAGTCAATTAGGCAGAAGACAATGATAAGGATTCAAAGAACATCTACACAATTTCAAAGTTGGATGCAGAAGAAATAACAGAAGAACCTAACTTTGAGGAAGAATTGGAGATAGAGGATGATCACTACAACACGTATAGTGAGGAAGTTCTAGAAGCTTGGTTGAAATAAGAACCATAACTAAAAATGCACAAAATATTTGGTTACTAGAGCATATTCATGATTAGGACTAGAAAGGAAGAATACCACAATCCTTTGCATTTCATCAAAACCCACCATAGATCACTTGCGACACATTTAGGAAGGACAAGGAGGCTATATCTTAGAAATTTCATCAAAAGAAGCAAAGGAAGCAGAGAAATCGATAGACCAAGATCACTGTGTTCCCAGAGATACAAGCAGGACAGTCACAAGTAAAGAGGAAGAAGAAAGGGGGAAAAGATACAAGGAAAGCAATGTGGGGAGGTTATTTCAGATGCCAAACCACCATATCATCAATCTCTGAAAGAAAGAAACCAATTGCAGAGAGATCTTGCCATTGTACCATAGGGTATCATAGACTTACTACTAAGAAGGGGCAGAACTTAAGACACAAAAGGCAAGGAAATAAAGTAACAAAGGAAAAGAATAAAAGGGAAAAGCAGGAAAAATTAGGGCAAAAAGAGAGGCATTTAACCCTAATCAGGCATTACAACCTCACTTTGCATTAACATTTTGGCAAATTTGGAGCTCTGAGAGAAAACACAATAGAGAATGAAACAATGAAGAGTACAAGAGCACATATGACCAGAGAATACACAATGAAAACTCCTGAGCTAATTGATATCGCACACAAGTTGAGGCTAAAGTTAAAGAAATACCCTTGGAAATCCCTAGAAGTGGACAAAGACAATGCATTCTCGATGGTGCTGACAGATGTAGTCTACACAGAGGATGTGAGGAAGTACATTCACAATACCTTGGTGGAAATTGATCACATGAAATTTGAGGAGCTAAGGGATACATTGATGGTAGACACAGGGTATCTACTCGAATATTCTAATAAACCAGTGAAGTGACTAGATGTGTGGAAGGATTACCTTGATTTCACAAATGCACACGAATGGGTAAGAATTATTCTAAGATGAATTCATGATGAATTTATATATTTGGACAAACCCTACAGAATCACAAAGGAGGCTATTAGGGAAATCACAGGGTTGAGTGTCGTGGGACCCTTACCAATAATGAAAGCCATCAGAAGAGATCAAGTGAGGGAATTGACCGGAGCAACAACCGATGGAACGAACATGTATGTAAAGGACATCACAGACCCCAGGGTTAGATATGTCACCATGGGCATTACATACAAAGTGTACTATGTCAATTAGGAGGGTTCAACCACAACCACTTCTATTCATACCACCTATTAGATGGTGAAGGAGGGAAAGGATTTTGATCTTTGTGAGGTAATGCGACAATAGCTACTGGAAAATTTACAGAAGATCAAGGATTTAAATTACAATTTCTGGTATGGTACTTTGATTCTTTGCCTGACATTTTATTTCTTGAATGAATTACCGAGGTTTAAGGGGAAACACTGTAAACCAAACATATTGGTAGGGTTAGAAGTGAAAAGACATATAACTCAATTTAGGGAGACAAAAGCATATAGTGCCTCATATTGGGGTTTCTTCAAAACCCTACTGGAAGAGATGAGGGCAAGAGAAGGAATCCATGGAGTGGTCAAGAAATACATAAGCCAAATTACATTTTTGGTAGACAAAGATTTCACCTACATGGAAGTAGTTGAGCCAAGAATAGCACGGGTATACCAGTTTCCCTATGAGATAACTGCAACAAAGGCTAATGCTTATGCACAAAATCTATTGAGAAAACCCAAGGACACATGTGCGAAGAGATTTGGTACTTATTCAGATGTGATGGATAAGCAACATAAAAATCATGTGGAGGAACATCTAGAGAAGCATAGAGATAAGTTGCACAAATAATGGGGAGTTCCAGAAAAGGGAACTACCTCAGCTCCACTACCTACCAAGGAGGCTCCCCTAGTTAGAAGGTCAGAAAGAACCACATCACAGGATCCATAATTATCAACAATATCATCCGGAGGAAGAGTATAATCAAAAGTGTTATGAGGAATGAAGAAGAGTACACCAAAGAAGGCTCCCTGACAAAAGTAACAAGCAAAAAGAAAGAAAATCTAAGAAATGCCAAAGGTGAATGAATCAGAAGAAGAGGGAGATGAACAAGAATCAAAATTGAAGAGAAGGAAAAGAGGACAACAGACACAAAAAGAAGAACTATTAGAATAGAAAGCATAATAACCGTCATAGGGGCTATACAGAATGGATGCACTACTCAAAGCTATGGAGAATGTAGGTATGTTAAAAGAATCTCCTGATTTATATGATGATTCATCTAAGGAGAATAAACAAATAATAGTTCAAGAAATGATCCAATACATGAGAGACAAATAAAATACATTGGATGAGATAATGGAAGGATTCCCAGAGAGCTTAATAGAAGCATTGAGGCAAAGGAGAAATAAGGCACTCTAATTGGAGGAAGATATAAGGCAGAATGCCATTGAGAAACTCAGTCACATTGTCACCAGATAAGAAGAATGAATTGATACAACTGCAAGCCATGGAGTTGAGGAGAAAAAAGAAGAGTATATACACTCATGGGTGGAAATAAGAAGGACAAGGAGAATATACAAAAAGAGACTAAAGAAATAACAACAAAGCTAGATCAGTCTATGAAGTATCAAGAACAACAATAGGCACCATCACCTCTACACAACACTAAAATACCAACAGGAGGACAAGATAGAATAGAGGCAAGTGAAGAGCAAAGTCAGTCAGAAACTATCGCACAAGGGGTACCCCCTCCGGAGAACACAAGAATGGAGGAGAGGAATACACAACAACAACAAATGAGCCCATAAACACATAATGCAAAGGAGAAGGAAGAAGGAACACATGAGAATACAGAAGAGAAAAGAGGATCATAGCAAGTTGAAAATCTAGAAACCTCTTCTTCAATAGAATCCATTAAGGATTTTTTGGACTAGAAAAAGAAGATAACATCGATTGTAACTCCACAATTGCTACAGTTTATAGTGGTAGAAGGTCAAGTGAATCTAGCTAGAATATCTCCTTATAGAAGTTGCAGTTAGGGGATATATTCCACTCCTCAGCAAGAGCATAAATTTTAAAACATGTAGAGGGGAGTGAATTGCTTCAAGATGTAGTGAATACATTAGCAAAGGAGATATCAGAGACACCAAGGGATACTACTTTACCCTTGTCAGAGCAATTGAAACAATTGACACAAGGATTCAAGGAGTATTCTAGCCAGCTAGAGAAGAAGATTACAAAGCAACGCAACAAGAAAAGGTTGGCAAAGATGAAAAATAAGTGTACCAAGGCATGCACTCAATTGGAAACACACATAAAGAGTATACAACAGAGTATTGTAGAAGCAAACATTCTTTATCAATTTTTTTTAAAATGGCCATTGTCCACCAAAGCAATAAAAGACCAGATGGATGCTTTGAAACTACAAATAACAAATGTGGCAGCCCAATATGATCCTCTAACTAATAAGGATGGAGTAATAAGGGCATAGGCCGAGACACTTCATAACCAGTATCAACAGCTCTAGGACTAGAGAGATCAAATAAGGAGCCAAATAAAACAGTTAAGGGAAGTGGTCAACCTTAGACTAGCTAACTTGACTGACAGTTTTGTAGAAGTCAAGTAGACAACAAAAAAATATAGATACCAACCAGTATAGCAGAAGCAAAGGATACATATGTAAAGATAGAAGGACAAATAACTATGTTGTCTAAGGACAAGAAGCAATGGGACACTAGTTTGGTATAGCTGAAGTAGATCTACAAGACTATCCTACCTAGTAGTTGATTTTGCATGTCTTGAGGACAAGACATAATTTTGAAGGGGGGGTGATGTTACTATTGAAAAAGGTAGAGCAAACAAATATATTAAACCATTGCACAAAAATATAGAATAATATATTAATGTCTTCGAATGATTTTACAATGTAAAACAATGGCCTTTTAAAGCCTCATTTTTCCTGTACAAACTACCAAACTAATTTACAGGAAAGTAACTCCCAAAAACTAACTATTGTTTTATTTACATAAACTATAAACTAACCTATGTAAACCTTATTTATTCCAACACTCCTCTTAAGGTTTACATGTAATAAGACCAACATTCCCCCCCTTATTACATTAACTTGAACAAAGTATGGAACATTGCAAGGGTTGATCACAACAACCCTTTGTAGAATTTGATAAAGCTCTTTCACCAATCCTCCTCGCTTACCCAGTAAACACTAGACTGACACCATCAATGGATCTCCTAACTATATAACTTGCAAAAATCTCCATAGCATGAGAGAACATAAAGTGTCCCCAACCTCCTTCCACAATGAGATAACAACTTTCCTCCAAAAGTCCACATCTCCTTCAAGTGTGTCAAAATACCTCCTGCAATGCTGCACATGAGAGAACTCTCCTCTGAGAGTCCACATCTCCTCTAAGTGTGTCAATATCCCTCCTCCAATGTTGTGGAAACAATCCCTCCTCTGCTATACAAAAAAATTGAAGCATTGTGAATACAAGTAGATAATCCCACCTATTTCAGAGATTACACTATCCACAAATTGAGTGAATGCAGATACACTAACTCCAGCTATTTTAGAAGTTACACTATCCACACATACTGCCACAAACTACCAAGCCCCCCTTACTCTATGAAATGACGTAGATAGAAAATAGGTGCTCCCATGTAATGAATCGCCCCTAGGCAAGAAGGTAACTCAGGATGATGAAGATCCTCCTACCTCCATTGCCTCCAACCTCCAATTCATTGTGCTTAGTTTTTACATTTTTCTCCTTTTAACTTCTTCACTATCTTCTACATCTTCCTCGTAACCTTGTTTAAGTTTTCTCTTTTCATGCCGCATGCGACATTTGGCATCAAATATAATGTAATCCAACATTCCTCTCTCTACCAGATAATTGAAGTTCAAAGGCCCTATTTCTTTAAGAATTGCTTGTAATGCAAAATAAAATCCGTATGAAGACATTTGAGATTGATAATGCACCTTTACCTTTACAATGAAACACTTATAGTTCCTTTATTCCAAGAAAAACACTTATAACTCCTTATACACCTTACAGATTCAAACCATCCCTAATCACCTTATTATTTCAAAAGGAGAAGAAGAATCTATAAGATTTTATATCAAAACACATTAACCTTATCCCTCCAAATGCAATTTCAACAAAACATCATACTTATTTAAATTCAAAAAATCAACTACTCTTTACACACCTTATTACTCCACTTGCAAAATAATTGCATAGTTTTAATTTGAAAGTCATAAACCAAAGTTCTATTCTATGAGAAAAAAGTAATAGCAATGCTTAAAATAAAAATTACTACTTCTCTATTCAAATCACCAACCTAAACTGCACCTTGCTTAAACCCTAATTAATTTTGCCATATTGACCGACCACCTCTTCTAATCATTGGATGCTTGAAGGTTACATTTAGAAAAAGATTCTTATACCTTCTATTTTCTGCAATAATTATATTACATGAGATGCTACTATCTCATTCTTCCATATAGTCAAGCGCTTTACCAAACTTCTGCACTTTGATATTCATGTACATCTTCTACTCTTATTGTTTTTTTTGAAAATGACTTCCTCAAACTGTTACAAATGTTTCTATTTGCCAAGTAAGAATAGATTTAGATTCCTACTACCTTCTAAGCCTTCAAATGCATACAAACAAAGCTTCTTATTCACGTGGTCTGGGTATAAGCTTCAAACAAGGACGCAGAAGAATCAACACCTCTATCCAAATTAGACGTCTCCCTTCACACTCAGAAATATCATTGGGTCAACAGCCATTTCCATTGAAGGTGAGATGAAATGATAAGAACAACAATATAGAAGAAGAATGATGAGCAGGAAGAGATATATGCATAGAATACTGTGAGAAACTCAGCAAACTTCCACCAAACTTTCTCAAACTTTTATAATGTTGAATCTGGAATCATCATTCGTTGTATTGAAGAATGTCTTTGTCAAATCACACCTGGCATCCACGTAGGAGGAAACTCAATCTGCATACCCTAGACTTGTGGCCATTGTTCCTCTAACAACAATGTGCAACCCTTCAACTTTATTTCATCTTCTCACAGGCACAAGAACTAGTAGCGCTCTGATACCATATTGAAAATGGTAGAGCAAACAAATATATTAAACCATTGCACAGAAATATCAAAAATATAGAATAATATATTAATGTCTTTGAATGATTTTACAATGCAATACAATGGATTTTTAAAGCCTTATTTTTCTCGTAGAAACTACCAAACTAATCTGCGGGAAAGTAACTCCCAAAAACTAAGTATTGTTTTATTTACATAAACTATAAACTAACCTATGTAAACCTTATTTATTCCAATAGTTAGCAGGATGCAAAACATAGAGCAGAGCCGACTAGAAGCTGGCGCATACATTATGCAAAGGCCAGAAGCCAACAGAAGATGCTAAAGGACACATCCCTAGATGTAATAGATATAGTATATGATGATATAGGATAGGAAGAACAAGTATGATATGAGATAGTATGATGATATGAGAATGACATAGAAGTCAGGTATGTAGATGGATAACGTAGAGACTTAGACATGTCGAAGGATGAATGTATGATATTTGATTGCTATTTATATATATATATGTGTGTGTGTGTGTGTGTGTGTGTGTGTGTGTGTGTGGGGATCTACTGATACTGGATATTTCTTTGTTGTATTATGGGTGTGATTTGTATGTGATACTATGTTTATGTTATTCTTTGTGTTTTTCTATGAATCTCTAACTACTTGACTAGGGTATAAACTGACTACAAATACTTGATTGAGGATCGGATCTCCGAACCAATATCCCTCCCCATTTCTTGCCAATAGTGACATTTTGTCAAACACTTGGTTTGTATTGGATGTAGGTGATCATCCCTGTTTGGTATAAAAAAGGAGAATGATAACAACTATAATGAAACTAGATCAAACCCTTTTCCATATCACATTCAAGGACAAGACCGAGCCAAATCACTACCAAATGAAGGAGGACATAATTACTGATCTTGTGACTCCTGTGTTATAGACAGATCAGATTTAACTTAATATTTTCCTCAAAGCCTAGGTTAAAATGCATGAAACCCTAGTTCTATAATGATCTGCTTATAACAAAGAAAATACGATAAAAACCCAGAAACCAATTGTACAGGGATAATCAGAGGAGTGATAAAACCTATCTCCCAAAAGCAGAGGTACTGGAGGACCTCAGTGAGACTACCCAGGTCCTAAGTGGAAGAATCTGCCAGAGGTGTAAACTGGAAAGTTGTTGTAAATGCTATCCTAATGCCAAATCTAAACTTCACAAAGGCAGGAAGATATGGGCAGTACCGCCCAAGTCCTTGGTGAGGGAATATTTTGAAACTATCTCCAGATCCTAAAATCCTGATATGTACTCAATCTTCTAGTAGCTTTGTATCTTCCAGCTCTCGCTCTTGTAACCTACACACAAGAAGATAAGAAGGGGTTTGGGGGTTATGGTGTTTAGAGACTTGCCTTAGTCAAATCCCAGGATAGCATTCAAGCTTCCCAACACTATTGCTTGATAAAGAGTGTGTGCCCTCATGGGGGCAGAGGCTGAAAACAATGATAATATGATGATTCAAATGATGATAAACAAACAATGATATCACCTATGTGATGAACCCTTAGAATGATGAAGATCCTTCAATTCCTAAGGAAGAATAGATGATAGTTCCATATTTGCAATAACAACACAATAACAATACACAAATATGCTCTAAAATCACAATGAATGCTCTTGCTTGCTTTTCTTCAAGATCTCAAGTTAGATATCTCCATCTTAGTAAAAAATGAACTCAAGGACACACTTATATATGCTTCATAATTGTAAATTCAAGCCAAAAGAGCTGACAAGGAGAAACCTCTAGAAAGGTGTAAAGCCGACATGCACTTAAATTAGACCCAACCTAAAGTGAGGGACCTGGGCGGTACTGCCTAGGTCCTTTAGGCTCATTTAGGTCTGAGATAAGGTAAATGAAGGGGCCCATATTCCAATTTTATCTTGGTGTTGGGCAATTTTGCATTGGGAGAAACATTTTCAATGTATAATGCAATTACGGGACCTAGGAGCTAAACAAGGAGGTAAAAAGACATGTGGACACTTTTTACTCCATAACATTTAGCCCCCACTTTAATGTGTGTATGATCTTATGATCAGTACATGCATTAAAGTACTGTCAAAACACATCGAGCACATCAGACACTAGAGCCAAAAGCACACCCTAAGTTTGGAAGACCATTTCTAGCCCCCACGCTTAGGCAAACATAATAAGACACTTAACAAACATGCAAAACATGAAGAAGATAGGAAAGAATCACACAATACATGGAGAAGACATGAATGTAGTCATGTAGTACACGAAGCATCCATGAAGAGAAGACATGATTAAGCAGTTACACCATACAATCAGGCGATGGGGGAGTTCATCGCTATGTGCCACCATTGAAAGCACACAAAACACATAGCATGGGGGGAGCTCATTGCTACGTGCCACCACAAAACACATGGTGTGGGGGGAGCTCATCATTACATGCCACCACAAAACACGCAAGACACATGGAATACATGAGCTTCGTAGAGTGTATCGTTGACCCACTATAAGTCTTATACACAACAAACATGGGCGATGGGGAGGAGCTCATCACTATGCTCTACCATCTAATACACGCCAAATGCACCTGACAGTCGAGCTTATGCTACAACAACCACCAAAAACACACTTAAGGGTGAGTAACTCAAGACCCAACCCTGCCTCTCGCGAGAGGAAATTTTCAAAAGGATGTGCAACCACTCAAGGGAATACACAACCCTGCCTTCCACAAAAGGGATTTCAAAAGCATACAACCCCACCTGCATCACAGAGACACCTTATAGTGAAAAGGAAGCATGTGCACAAAGTATACAACCCCATCTGCATCATGAAGATGCCTTACAGTGAAAAGGAAGCATACACAACACACAAAACAAAGTATACAACCCCACCTGCATCACAGAAATGCCTTACAGTGAAAAGGAAGCATACACAATACACAAATAAAGTATACAACCCCACCGTATCAAGGATACACCTTACAATGAAAAGGTAGTATACACAACACGCTTTATCACAATATCTAAGATATCCAAGCATTTACCACAATAAATGCCCCCAACTTAAATTGGTTGCTCCTACTTTCTGGTAGCAATCATGTTTAAGGTAAGGTTGAAAAAACGTGAGGGAACATGAGCTTTCACAAAGCCCATGCCCCAAAGTGACATGTGCCTACAATTTCCGAATTGTTCCCAGCAATCATAATAGAAACACATCAATAACATTTGCTAACAACTATTGATCAACAATATGCATGCATGAAAGATCACGGAGATCAAAGCAAACCTTGGTTAGAAAATATCAGCTAAGATAACAACCAAATCATTTCATGAAATTGATATAGAAATAAGGCAACATACCACTTAAACAAACCAAGGCTATAATTAGGGGTTCAGAACAGAGTATAGCCGCGAGGTTATACTTCAAGTATCTTAGAACTGAGTGTAGCTACAAGGTGAGACAAAAGCATTCCAAAGTGGATAGAAGCAAATTTAGAGTATTGCAAAGGTTTGTTTTAAATTTTCCATAATACGATACATGATCACATCATAAACATAATGTGTTTCTACTAGTGAAACGTCAGTAACAAATTACCCTCATCTTCATATATGGACTAGGTCCATTTTGCTTTCTTGTTTACGGATGTACAGTCCTTATCAGAAGTATATATTTGTTGTCATCATTCATTGACTAGTAGAGCCACAAGCACAATGGAAGAATGAAATCATGAAAAATTAGAGAGGAGGCAAAAGTGACTTAGGGCCACAATGTGGAAAGATGCCGCCAAAACACCCTCCACAATGTTATGCCCCAAAGGCACCACACACAAAAATTGAAACAAGATAAGAGTAGAAGAATAGAGAAACAAATAGAAGGAATGTCACAACAGAGGCAGTCTCCTCATATCCTTTACCTTACAAGAGTATCAAGGGTCATCCAAGGAGACCTAAATGAACATTTAGCACTACACAGGGGAACACAACATAATAACATGTATATCTAGGAGGCCACCCTTGAGAGCAAATCGAAGAGGTGCTACATAAAGTGTGGCTAAATGAGGGAGAAATACTTACCTGCTACAGATTGTCCTTGATCAAATCATTTTCTTCCTAATCTTGATCTTTGTATGAACTAGGTGGTACATAGGGTACTATAGCCCAACTTGAAACTTCTTCATTTAGTTCTTCTTTTGATTCCATTTCTTTTGGTGGGATATTTTCTTCTTGTGGTGACATTTTTTGAGCTAAGGCTTGGTACTTTCTTCTTCTTTCCCTTGCATTTCTATTTCTTCTAGTCTTGTTAGTTATATTTCCCAAGGGAGTTTCTTTGTCCACCATCAAGGGTTTATGATTTTATGCATTTTGTGAAGAGGAGGCTAGTACAAAAGTGATCTTATGATTTTGTAATGGATAGCTTTGCTCTTGAGGGTTTTCTCCCAATCCTTGTAAGGATGGCGGAGGAGGAACCTCGGCAAAAACTCTCTTTCCTCTTAGTTGAGGTGAATCCTTCAGGTCGGGCTGCTTTTCACTCTCTATTTGGTCGATAGGAGGATTTGTAGCCTCGGAGCACCAAGAGGGTCCAGGAGTATTCTTACCATATGATAGTTCAGCTATTTTCTTTACTTTGTACTTTTGATATTCCAAGAAGAATTGGTCTTGTCTTGGTTGGTTTGCTTCAATGGCTTGTGGCCAAACATAATCCAAATTGAAATTTTTACGAGTGGCTAATGGTTTAAATCCACTGTGATGAATAACATGCACTTGACCTTTATGAGGAAACTTTACGCTCTTGTGAATAGTAGAGGGAACTGCTTTCATTGGTTTTAGCCAAGGATGTCCTAACTTCACACAAAAGTGATTCAAGGTGGGAATAATGACAAATGGTACTTCTAGGGATTTTTCAACCACCTTAATACAAAGCGTTATATTTCCAATTACCAGAATAAAATAACCATTATGTGGTTTTATCATTATGTCAGTGGATCATAAGTATCTTGTGTTATATCGTGCATGTATAAAAATTCTTTTGTGATAACTGTTGCAAGTATGAGGTTAACCAGTGTTGTCATTGATGTCAACATACTCATACTGCATTGGTAAGAAGGATTGGATGAGCTGTGTGGTGAGGATATTGAGAAAATTATTCTCAATCAGGAACAGTGAAGAACAGTGATGAGAAGAAGGCAAATGTACTCAATAGGTTGAGGATCATAGGATGCGGATTAAAGGGTTTGTAGATATGAGTCTTGAGATGATCCAGTTAATATTTCAGAGGTCCGCATGAAGATATGAAGAAGTTGTGATTGGTCAAGTAGAACCGGTTCTGGGAGATGCTCCAAAGTGACAGAGTGTTACAAAAAGGTCCGATGAGATCCAGAAGTGCATTGTCAGACTCTGTGGATTGGAAGAAGTGTTTGGGATGTCTTTGTGATGTGTCATCTCAGTCTATACATAGTTTGGAGATCCGGAAGAACCTGTTTCAGTTTGACAGTCGCGACAGACTGTGTTCTTGAAGTTCCAGATGAAGAGGAGAAGAGATTCCAGTAAGTAGAGGAAGTGTGGATGTACCTGGTCACTCAGGCAAGCTTGTGAAGGTTCTTGGATCATGTTGAGGTTGTGTTGTCGGTCCGTATTAGTGTTAGAAGCCTAGAATTGAAGATATTCTTCCAGATGAAGATGTTCTTGTTCAGACTGGTCAACCAGATGAGTTATTCATCCTGCGAATGTTCTTGTGGATGATTTCTGACTTAGATGATTGTTCCTAAGTCGACGCATTGTATAAATAAAGGTTTGTGAGTTCACTTCAAAGTGTGTTGCGGAGCGGATGAGAGTGGTATAGCGAAAGAACAAAAGGCAGAGTAGGTGTGTCTCAGGCTTAAATGGAACTAATCTAGACATGGTGAAGATGTCATTCTCCAATTCAAGTTTGTAATACTTATGATCTTGTAGACAGTGTGTCTCTTGTAGGTAGTGTGCCTCTTTGTGAGCAGTGTGCTCGAGCAGTGAGCCCTGACTGGCATGTGCCATCCATTTTTATTCTTATAACAGAGAATAATCCTTGGGTTAATCACCCCATGGTTTTTTCCCTTAACCAGGTTTTTTGCGTCAAAATCTTGGTGTCTAATGTGTTGATGTTTATCTGCTCTGGTGTTCTTGCTTTATGCTTTGATGAATGGTTAATTGATATACTGTTAACTAACAAAGTAGATTCAAGTGTTTCAAGTAGAAGCAATTTTTTGTACAACTGATTCACCCCCCCTCTCAGTTGTGTGCCCTAGATCTAACAATTGGTATCAGAGCCAAGTTCCTCTTAAAGGAGCTTAACCGCTTGAGGAGATCCAGGATGTCGTCATATAAGAAGGATAGTCCGAAGTTCGATGGAACCAACTTCTCTCTCTGGAAAGGTCGCATGAAATGTCACTTGGAGTGTATGGGAAAAGCATACTTGTCCATGGTCACAAAACCATATGTACCTCCACAGGGTGGTCCGACAACTCTAAATGAAATCACAGATGCTGAAAACAATCTGCGAACCAAAGAAGCTCTTCTTAGCTCATTGACTAACTCAGAACTCTCAAATGTTATTGACCTACCAACTACACATGAGATCTGGGTTAAACTGGAACTTCTGCATGAAGGAGATGAGTTTGTTAAGAGTGCAAGGTTGCAAAGTCTCAAAGGGAAATTTGAAAGATTGAAGATGAGAGATGATGAAAATATCACTACCTTTATGCCAAGAGTAAATGAGCTGGTGTGTGGAATCAGGAATGTTGGGGGAGTTCTCGATGAAAATGAAATTGTTTGCAAAATTCTCAGATCCCTTCCTGCTGCCTACAAAATCAAGGTTGCTGCCATTGATGAATTTAGAGCCCATACAACTGTCACAAGAGAGCAATTGGTTGGCAAACTGGCTTCATTTGAAATGACCGAGTTTGGAGATGATCCCCCCAAGACTGAATCTGCATTCAAAGCCAGTGCCTATGTGAAAGGCAAACAAAGATTTGATCCGGGAGAAAACTCTTCAAGGAAGCTGTCTTGGTATGATCAAGCAAGGAAAGACATGGAAGAGGAAGAAGCAGAAACAACTCATCTTGAAGCCCTCATTGCCAAGAGACTGCCAAGAGGATCCGGTAAGTATGAGGGAAAATTACCCTTTAAGTGCTTCAACTGCAATAAGATTGGTCATTTTGCTTCAAGATGTCTGGAAAGATCAGTAAGGTCAAATTCTAATAGACAAAGGTTCCAAAAGAACTGTTATTATGTTCATGAAGAAGATGATAATGAAGGAGTAACAGATGATGAATCAGAAATAGGAAACAAATCCAGAAATGAATGGGTGTTTATTGCCATCAAGGAAGAAGATCCAATATCCTCTGAATCTATCAATCATAAGGTTGTAGAAAGAGCTTTGGCTGCCTAAGTGGAAGAAAAGGATGATTGGGTTATTGATAGTGGATGTTCTCACCATATGACAGGTGACAAGAACAAGTTCTTAGATTTGGAAAGGTATGAAGGAGGAATGGTAAAGTTTGGTGATAATTCTGCTGGCAGAATCAAAGGTAGGGGAACTATTTCTTTTGATGGAAAGAGCAAAACTGGTAATGTACTGTATGTTGAAGGATTGAAGCACAATCTTCTCAGTGTTGGTCAGTTGGTGGACAAAGGTTATGATCTCTGGTTCAAGAATGGAAGATGCAGGATCTTTGAAAGCTCCGAAACTAAGATTGCATCCGGTACTCAAACAAAAGGTAATATCTTCCATCTAGTTGGTTCAAATAAAAGTTGTATGTTTGTTCAAGTTGATCAGAGTTGGTTGTGGCATAGAAGGATGTGTCATGTAAATTTTGATAACATCATCAAGATAAGCAATATTCAGGCTGTAAGAGATCTTCCAAAATTGGTGAAACCTACAAATAGTTTGTGCAAAGAATGTCAGCTAGGTAAACAGGGCAAAGTCTCCTTCAAAAGCAAGGATCAGTCCTCTATCGGATTATTGGAATTAGTTTATACTGATCTATGTGGTCCGACAAGAATCAAGAGTATGCAAGGTGATAGATATTTCATGTTACTAATTGATGATCATTCCCAAATGATGTGGGTTACCTTTCTAAAAGAGAAATCAGAAGCCTTTGAGAAGTTCAAAATCTTCAAAGCTATGGTAGAGAATCAAACCGGATTAAAATTGAAATGTCTGAGGTCTAATAGAGGTGGTGAATTCACATCCGGTGAATTCATAGACTTTTGTGAGAAGCATGGTATAAAGAGATAGTTTTTTGCTCCTAGGGCTCCACAGCAGAATGGAGTAGTTGAGAGAAAGAACCAGACCATCCAGGAAGCATCCAAGACAATGATGATGGAAGCAAATGTTCCTCAGATGTTTTGGAGAGAAGTTGTTAGCACTGCAGTCTACACTCTCAACCGAGTTCAAATCAGAAGCAATACTGGTAAGACTCCTTATGAACTTTGGTTTGGCATCACTCCTACTGTGAGATATTTCAGAGTATTTGGTAGTAAGTGTTACATTAAAAGAGATGAAGATCTAGGAAAGTTTGATGCTAGAAGTGATAAAGGAATTTTCTTGGGATACTCCACTCAAAGCAAAGCATACCGGTGTTACAATAAGAGACTGAGAAAGATGATAGAAAGTACAAATGTGAAGGTTGATGAAGGAATTGAGAAGCCCTCAAGGTTTTATGAGTATGATGAAGATGATCAGAATGATGTTCTGATTCAAGGAACTCAATCCTCCTCTAAAAGTCAGATTCAGACTGATCCGGTAAATCAAGAAGAAGAGGTTTGTCTGAATGAGCCTGATCAAGAAATAGTAGTGCAAGAAACTCCCAAAGTTCCAAGGTATGTAACTCTAAACCACTCAGAAGATTAGATCATAGGTGACAAAAGCAAAGGGGTACAAACTAGGAGGAGAATTGCTCAAAATTCAAATGAATACTGTCTAATTTCAAAGATTGAACCTAAGACAATAAATGAAGCTTGCAATGATGAAAACTGGACCAAAGCAATGGAGGAAGAGTTGATGAAAATTGAGAAAAATCACACTTGGGAGCTTGTTCCCAGACCTAGAAACAAGAATGTGATTGGAACCAAATGGGTCTTCCGAAACAAACTAAATGAGGTTGGTGAAGTAATCAGAAACAAAGCCAGATTGGTCTGCAAAGGCTACTCTCAAATATAAGGAATTGATTTTGAAGAAACCTTTGCTCCGGTGGCAAGAATTGAAGTAGTCAGATTATTTCTTGCATATGCTGCCTTCAAAGACTTCAAGGTATATCAGATGGATGTCAAGTCTGCCTTCCTAAATGGTGATTTGGAAGAAGAAGTATACATTGAACAACCGGATGGATTTCAATTGTCTAATCATGATAATATGGTCTGCAAGTTGAAGAAAGCACTGTATGGATTGAAGCAAGCCCCAAGAGCATGGTATGAAAGGTTGGATAAGCATCTTGTGCAGATTGGTTTCAACAAAGGTACTGCTGATAGTAATCTATATTTCCAAATAGATAATGAAAACATCTTGATTGTTGAAGTTTTTCTTGATGATATCATCTTTGGAGGAAGAGACAGTATGTGTAAAACCTTTGCAAATCAAATGAAAAGTGAGTTTGAAATGTCAATGCTTGGTGAAATGAATTTCTTCTTGGGTCTACAAATTACTCAGACAGAGAAAGGCATCTTTATCTCTCAGACCAAATATGTGAAAGAATTGTTGAGGAAATTCGAAATGGAAGATTCAAAGCCAATGAACACTCCCATGGCAACCAGATGTAAGTTAAGCAAAGATGATGACTCTCCTAAGACAGATCAGACCAAGTATAGATCAATGATTGGAGGATTATTGTATCTCACTCAGACTAGACCAGATATAATGCAGGCTGTTGGTCTTGTGGCAAGATTCTAGGTTGATCCTAGAGAATCCCATGTTATGGCAATCAAGAGGATTTTTAGATATCTAAAGGGGACAGTTGAGTATGGCCTATGGTATCCTAGAGATCAGGATTTCTCTCTTCATGCATATACAGATGTAGATTGGGCAGGAGATGTGGATGACCGGAAGAGCACCAGTGGTGGAGCTTTCTTTTTGGGAAAAAGATTGGTTTCTTGGCTAAGCAATAAACAAGAGGCAATATATCTGTCTACAACTGAAGCAGAATACATTGCAGCAGCAGGTAGTTGCACTCAAATTTTGTGGATGAAGCAAATTTTAAGAGACATTAAAGTAGAATATGAAGAGCCTATCACAATTTTCTGTGATAATTCAAGTGTAATAAATATTTCTAAGAATCCGGTGTTGCATTCTAAGACCAAGCACATATCTATCAAATTTCACTTTCTGAGAGAGCAAGTGAACAAGGATGAAGTTATATTGGAGTATGTACCCTCCAAGGATCAGATTGCAGATATTTTTACTAAACCTCTTCCCAAGGACTCTTTTGAGTATCTTCGGGAGAAGTTAGGGGTCATGGCCCCTCCGGTGATGAACTAGGATGCACTGATGTGCATCAATCCAGTGGATATCACAGTCATATCTTGTGATCCGGATTGATGATGGGGAGCTGCTACTAAGGGGGAGCAACTGGTATGATTCTGATGTGTTAGAATTGCAAGTATGAGCCCTTTGCCATTGATGTCAAAGGGGGAGAGAAGACATGTGCAAAACGAGTGGTTGATGATCAAAGGGGGAGCAGTAAAGGAAGAGAAGACATGTGTAGAGTTGTTGCTGATAGGGGGAGCTGTGACAGAAAGGAGAAGTTCTTGTCTTGATGGTTTTTCACATCATATGTTGCCATCAATGACAATGGGGGAGATTGTTGCAAGTATGAGGTTAACCAGTGTTGTCATTGATGTCAACATACTCATACTGCATTGGTAAGAAGGATTGGATGAGCTGTGTGCTGAGGATATTAAGAAAATTAGTCTCAACCAGAAACAGTGAAGAACAGTGATGAGAAGAAGGCAAATGTACTCAATAGGCTGAGGATCAGAGGATGCGGATTAAAGGGTTTGTAGATATGAGTCTTAAGATGATCCAGTTAATATTTCAGAGATTCGCATGAAGATATGAAGAAGTTGTGATCGGTCAAGTAGAACCAGTTCTGGGAGATGCTCTGGAGTGACAGAGTATTACAAAAAGGTCCGGTGAGATCCAGAAGTGCATTGTCAGACTCTGTGGATTGGAAGAAGTGTTTGGGATGTCCTTATGATGTGTCATCTCAGTCTGTACATAGTTTGGAGGTCTGGAAGAACCTGTTTCAGTTTGACAGTCGTGACAGACTGTGTTCTTGAAGTTACGGATGAAGAGGAGAAGAGATTCCAGTAAGTAGAGGAAGTGCAGATGTACCTGGTCACTCAGGCAAGCTTGTGAAGGTTCTTGGATCATGTTGAGGTTGTGTTGTCGGTCCGCGTTAGTGTTAGAAGCCCAGAATTGAAGATATTCTTCCGAATGAAGATGTTCTTGTTCAGACTGGCCGACCGGATGAGTTATTCATCCTGCGAATGTTCTTGTGGATGATTGCCGACTTGCGAATGTTCTTGTGGATGATTGCTGACTTAGATGATTGTTCCTAAGTCGATGCATTATATAAATAAAGGTTTGTGAGTTCACTTCAAAGTGTGTTGTGGAGAGGATGAGAGTGGTATAGTGAAAGAGTGAAAGGCAGAGCAGGTGTGTCTCGGGCTTAAATGGAACTGATCCAGACATGGTGAAGATGTCATTCTCCAGTTCAAATTTGTAATACTTATGATCTTGTAGACAATGTGTCTATTGTAGGCAGTGTGCCTCTTTGTGAGCAGTGTGCTCGGGCAGTGAGCCCTAACTGGCATGTGCCATCCATTTTTATTCTTATAACAGAGAATAATCCTTGGGTTAATCACCCCATGGTTTTTTCCCTTAACCGGGTTTTCCGCGTCAAAATCTTGGTGTCTAATGTGTTGATGTTTATCTGCTCTGGTGTTCTTGCTTTATGCTTTGATGAATGGTTAATTGATATACTGTTAACTAACAAAGTAGATTCAAGTGTTTCAAGTAGACGCAAGTTTTTGTACAACTGATTCACCCCCCCTCTCAGTTGTGTGCCCTAGATCTAACAATAACATTTGTCATGCAATTAGGATCAATAAGAACTCCTCTTGTAGGATTTCCATTTATTCTTGTTGTTATATAAAGAGGACCATCAATGTTGTGAATAGTGACCTCATGTGGTGTGAAGGATATGACAGGTTTAGGATCCTTCTGTTTGGGTAAAATTTGGATAGTTGGTTTCTGATAGTTTGTGTGTGTATCCTCCTTTCATCCTAAAGCATTCAAGGACCTTAGGTCGAGTAAGACTCTGCTATCAGGCCCTTGGTCACTTAGAATGTTGGGAAACTTGGATTTTGTGTGATTTGATTGTTTGAATATGTCCAATTATGTTTAAAACCCTAATTATGCAAATACGGAAGCAAACAAATGAATACCGAAAAATGTTGCTACAGAAAGATGTAAAATAACAGACAAATGTGTACTAGTTTCTGAAGTTTGGGAAGCAGAACAGTCGGGGACTAATAAGCGGGTGCCCTAGTCTAGTGCCATGCTTTTTGTCGAGATTTGGAAACTTTATCTGCAACATGTTCCTGTTGTCTCAGAGATTTCTCCGTTGTGGGATCCGAAGGACTAATGAGAAGGCGCCTGAGTCCATGTCCTTGTTTTTCAGCTTTGATCTCCAATTCTGACACTCTGCAACACTCCTCTACAACTCCACTTTTCCTGCTTCTTCAACCTGTAACATGCAATCACAAGAAAATGGGGAGGGGGTTGTGATGTTTAGAGGCTTGCCTCAGTCAAGCTTCGGAGAGACATCCAAGTCTTTCAAACACCATTGTCAGATAGAGAGTGCATGCCCTTGGAGGACAGAGGCAAAAACCAAATGATAAATGCTTAAAAACACAAATGATATCACCTTGTAGTGAAGATCTCATGGAAGGAAGAAGCTCTTCATGCCATGAGGAGATGGATGCTCAAATCTACAAATACAAACACATAAACAACACAATATTTGCTCTTTCAAACAATGAATGCCTTGAATCACCTTTAGAATGCATCAAGTTCACAATAGCCATTTAGTGTCCATCTAATAAACATCTAGTTTACAAATGAATGCCCAAACATGCTTATACATGCAACTACAAACATTTCCGCCAAGAATTTCGTAATTCAAACTTACCGTGTCGGCCTAGGAACCAAATAACGATCATAAACCAACACTTAAAATTTGAGCCTGACCCAAAATAGGGCAGGACTAGAGCACGAGTGCCCAAGTTCTCCCCCTATTTTAGGCAGGGTCTATCTCCAATGGTCCAACTAGGTCCTATTTGCCATGACACTTAGGGGTTTTCTCATCGAGATGCCAAAATATGATGCAAGATGTCCTAAATGCATATTAAAGACCCAGGAGCTAAACCTTAAGAGGGAAAAGTCCCCAATGGGACATTTTTCGATGTTACATTTAGGCCCCACTTTAATGTATGTATAAATGCAAGGCCAATACATGCATTAAAGTACAGTCAATAAACACAACAAACACGCCAAGCATGGAAAAGACACGCCAATCACAGAGAAGACAGTAACAAACACATAAAACATAGAGAAGACAGTTACAATCACGCAAAACACGAAGAAGACAGCATTGAAGACACACAAAACATAGTGAATACAGTGAATGCAGAGAAGACAGAGATGATTTATTTTCTTTTTCTTTTTCTTTTTCTTTTTCTTTTTCATAGATGAAATGCAGATGCAAATACAGGAAAGTAAACACACCACCCATAATGCAGGAGGGACTCATCACCATGAAAGGAAGCTAGGTTTGCAGAAATTGCTTCCTACACTAATCTAAAGAGGAGAGATGAGTGCAAATTCTTTCTAAACCTTACATTTACAGAGTTATGAACACAATAATAGAGATATTGCTGCAAAACACATAAATACAGAAAGTAGAGAGAGAGAGAGAAGATATACGTGGGGAAAACCCTTACGGGTGAAAAACCCCACACTCCAAAACATAGCTCAAATTTATTACAGTAAACAATCAAGGTTACAATACAGTTCCAAAGCCAATGCTCTTGCAGGAGTCTTCGACACTCGTATTTGGAGATATTCTGGTAGCATAACATTACATGTCAATCACATAATGCATCTCCTCTCCAAGCCCCTGTTTAAATAGAAGTTACAAGGAAAAATTAGACCTTTCTTGGAATGGGCGTCCATCTTGGCCTCATGGCCCAAAACCCACACCTAGGGACACTTGTCCAACACTACAACATGGTCATGACACTTGTCACATCACCCCATCCCAATGTGGGTGCCTAATCCCAAGTTGGGCAATGACATGTGCTTTTACGCATCTTATGGTTGTCATAGAATCCATCATAACTGATAGCTCTTACAGCTGTAAGAGAAGCTGTCATCACTGCCTAAAAATAGAATATTCTACTTACAACACATCATCACCCTCCTTGGGGCGCCCAAAGATGCCTTCTTCTAAGATGCTCTTTGACACATATCTTCACCTATCATAGAACCTTCTATTTCTGACTCTTACGTGTCATAGATTCTGTCATAGGAATCTGTCATAACCGTTTCGGTCAAGATTCACTTACACACTAGTCAAGATGTCAACACATGGCAAAATTTCTCTACCACTAAGTGGGATGCCTATCTCCTCATGTGAGGACAAAAGTACATGTGGTCACCTTCCATGTAGGATGAGACATCACCGTGCCAACTCCCACAAGATGATGAAATAAGATTTGCATCCTAATTACAATAATAGGCAATAATAAATACATTACAATAAATAAATGCAAGGAATTACCAAGGTTGAGACACCTTAATTCCCAACACTCTCCCACTTGTCGAACACCTTGTAAGAGCCAATAGAAATAACAAGATTTAACTGCTATAGGCCGAGAGGCCCATAGACTCCGAACACCATCTAAACTTGTCTGTGCCCACTGGTTTCGTCAATGCATCTGCAACATTCTTCAAAGTGTCTACCTTCTCCAAATTCACCTTCTCATCCTCTACCATTCTTGCACGAAGTGAAACTATACATCAATATGCTTTGTTCTGGCATGGAAAGTTAGATTCTTTGCTAGGCAAATCGTACTCTGACTGTCACAACAGGGTCATCCCACAATAATGGGTTACACTTTTTGGCCAAACTTGACATTGAAATCAACATTTTGAACTAAATCTTCACTTTCTGACACCTATAGCCGCTAAACCGTTAGGAATTTGAAGATGATGCAAACTAGTGATTTGTGAGATTTTGTTTGTAGATTCTAATTTTATTTTTTTTAAATTGAAGTTAAATTGTAATTTTTTTTGCGTCTCCTTTGATAACTAGTCTTTAATAGTAAACAACATTTTTTTTAAGTGATGTGTATTCCGTAGCACATAAATTTTTTTCTACAAAGGATAAAATTTTGATTCCTTTGAATTTAGATTGGTAACACTGATATATAGGGCATGCATTTGGTTTCATAATGTTTTGTTGAATATTATTTTTTAATTAAGCTTTGAATTCAAACCAATTATAATTTAGACATGGGCGTATTCCATAAAATATAACTTTTTCTGTATGTATCAAAATTTATTTTTTTCTTTTTTGTTGAAACAAGGACATCAATGCCTAGGGCGTAGATATTTTTTAAAAAAAATTCACTAATTTACTAATTTTCCATGTGTGTAAAATAGAGAACTTGATGTTCAATGAAAAACCAACATTCACAAGAAATAAAAAAATTAAATCTAATACTCAAATTAAATATACTTAAAATTATACATTTTGGGAAGCTTATAATAAGGACTACATACTTACAAAACATAAATTTTAAATAAATTCATTTGATCCCCCAAAAGGTAAATCAAAAGTGGTTTTTTCTCAGCATTTTGATAGGTGTAGAGAAGACTCCATTATAGGTATGGTTTAAAACTAGCGGGGTTCTATCCAAAGGGGTTTGAATCTAAGGAGATTTGATCAAACCCTCTTCAATTAAAATAATTTAAATGGAACCTTTCAAGGCTTAAATCAATATATTTTCTAAAAATATGTGATTTCAACAAAAATCAGGATGTCCCAAAAAGTGTAACCCATTATTGTGGCAGCACCCAACAAATAGTAATTTGTCCTACATCAACACCAATATTTGAACACAATCCCTTAAGCCAAATGGCTTCATTGCAAGCATGAGTTACTGCCATATACTCAGCTTCTATCATGGACAAAGTGACCACAGGTTGTTGCTTACTCATCCAACTAATTGCACCACTGAACATAGTAAACACGTAAGCACTGGTGGATCTCTTGCTGTCAATGTCACCCGACCAATCAGAATCCACAAATACAAACAGAATGTGAAGGTCCTGTAGGATTACCATGATAGCATATGGAATACTCAGAAGTACCCCTCAAATATCTAAACACTCTCTTTACTACATCCTAATGTACCTATCCAGGATTAGCCATAAATTGACTAAGGCCTCCCACTGCTTGGGCAATGTCTGGTCTTGTGCAGACCATGGCATACATCAAACTGCCAACCCCACTAGCATAAGGTACTCTGCTCATGTCCTCCACCTCACTAGGAGATTTTGGACAATCATTAACAGATAACTTTGTCCCCAAAAAAATGGGAACACACAATGGTCTACAATCTACCATGCTGAACCTATCCAACACGGTCTTCACATACTTACTTTGGCTTAACCAAAGTTTTATGTTAGCTCTGTCTCTTCTGATTTCCATTCCCATAATGTACCTGGCTACCCCTAAGTTTTTCATTTCACACTGTGCTGACAACTGAGACTTCAAATCAGAAATCATATTCTTACCATTCCCAATTAACAACATATCATCAACATACAATGCAATAATGAGAATGCAATCATTGTCAAACTTATAATATACACAATGATCTAATTTCGATTTCATAAATCTAATCGACAACACAAAGGCATCATATTTCATATACCACATCCTAGGAGACTACTTCAAACCATACAAAGACTTCTTCAGTTTGCAAACCAAATTTTTTTTACCTTTCTCTATGTAATGCTCTGGATGTGACATGTAAATCTCTTCCTCCAAATCACCATGAAGGAATGTTGTCTTCAAATCCATCTACTCCACCTCTAAGTCATAAGTTACTGCAAGAGATAATAGGAACTGAATAGATGTCATCTTTGCAACGGGAGAGAAAATTTCACCATAATCAATTCCCTCCACTTGTGAGTACCCCTTCGCAACCAGTCTGGCCTTGTACTTTTCAACACTACCATCTGCACCAAATTTCTTCTTGAGCACCCTTTTTCATCCAACAGGTTTCCATTCTTCAGGTAAAGGCACCAAGTCCCAAGTTTTATTCTTCTCCAAAGAAGCCATCTCATCTTCCATGGCCTCCTTCCAGGAACCTACATCTTTCATGCCCATAGCCTCTGTCATAGTTCTAGGCTCATCAGTGTTAGTAAGCAAGGCAAAAGCACAACTAGAATAAAGCAATGAATAACCAAACCTATCAGGTTGCTTTCTTGTTCATGTAGACCTCCTTAAGGGCTGAGGTTGAGGCTCTGCTTCTTCTTCTGAGCTTTCAGAGCTGCTAGAGCTCTCCTCATCATCAGGTCTCACAAGGTCTGTCGGTTCAGTCTTCTCAGGGGTAGAAGGAAACTGAACCGCATCCTCTTTCTTTTCTATTTCTTCTAGCTGTAGAACAACAAAAGAAGGTGTTAGCTCTCTGAAGATAACACTTTTGTTATACAACAATTTTTCAGCCATAGGATTCCAAAGTTTGTATCCTTTCACACCAACACCATAGCCAATGGAAATACACTTAACAACCTTGTTCTCCAATTTTGACATTTTCTCCCTAGGCACATGTGCATATGCCTCACAACCAAAAACATGAAGATGTCTAACTGAAGGCTTCTTACCAGACCACACCTCCATAGGTGTCTTAACAACAAGAACTGATGTAGGAGACCTATTTACCAAGTAGCAAGTAGTGGCTACAGCTTCAACCCAAAACTTTTGTTCAAGGCTTGCTCCACTAAGCATACTCCTAGCCTTCTCTATCAGTGTCATGTTCATCCTCTCTACAACTCCATTTTGTTGCGGGGTGTATGGATTTGTCTTATGTCTTTCAATCCCTTGCTCTTTACAAAACTTATCAAACTCTTCCGAACAAAACTCACCACTGTTGTCAGTCCTCAAACACTTAATCTTTTTACTAGTCTGATTCTCAACAAAACCTTTGAAATCTTTGAACTGACTAAAGACTTCAGGCTTGCTTCTTAGAAAATAAATCCATGTCTTACTGTAATCATCTACGAAAGATACAAAATATAAAGATTTAGAAATCGAAGGAACACTAACAAGACCAAACACATCAAAATGAATAAGGTCCAACACATCAGAAGACTTGTGAGAATTAGAGTAAAACTAAACACGATTTTGCTTTCCACATATACAATGTTCGCAAAAGTTGAACTCGAGATTACAATCATTTAACCCTTCAACGAGGTTTTTATTTTTAATGGTTCTAAGACCCTTCTCACCAATGTGGCCAAATCTTTTATGCCATAACATTATCTTTTTAGCAGGAAGCTTAACTTCCAGAGCATGAAAACCCTTGGGTACCCAAAATGCACTACCATCAGAATTTGTTACAACAGATTTTTTCACTGTCAGTTCCAATGGTGGGGATGAAGTGATTGTATCTCTTTTCTTCAAGTTAGAAGAACTATTGCACTATGAATTGCATGTCTCCAGCTGAAACAGAGTACCTCTCTGAGTACCCTTCGCAAGCACCATAGATTCTCTAGTCATCTTGCATCCGTCCTTCGAAAAGATAACCTGCACATCTGCATCATTCAACTTACTTACAGAAAGTAGGTTTCGTGCCAAGCCTAGGATGTGCATGACCCCAGAGATCCCCTTCACTCATCCATCAGGGAATCAGATTGAGACTCTTCCATGACCAATAATCTTTAGATGAGAATCATCACCCAAGTACACTCTTCTACCATCAAACTCTTCATACTTAGTAAACCAAATTTGATGCAAGGTAATGTGGAATGATGCACCAGAATCAATCAACCACACATCATCAGATGCATGGGTGGCTGGGGCTGCAATGAAGGCATCACCATCATCTTGTGACTTGTCAGAATCTGAGTTTGGGACATTCTTATTCTTTTTCTTTTCCTCTTTGCATTCTTTTCAGAAATCCTCAGTTTTTCCATAGTTCCAACAAAGAGCTTTGGACTTTCCAGGAGATTTGGATCTACCCTTCTTAGCTTTCTTGTCCTTCTTTTTCCCTTTCTCTTTGGGTCTTCCATGAACCGTAGGAGCCTCTTTGGCCGACTCGGTTATCTTTCTCCGCATTTCTTCAGATAACAATGAAGACACTACCTCATCCATCTTAAAATTGGTTGTAGTGCTTCCAATGGCCATGACAAGATGATCCCACGAATCTGGCAAAGAACAAAGCAGTGTTATACATCGATCCTCCTCCATTTTCACACCTAATATGTCAACTGAGAAACAATCATGTTAAAAGCATTCATATGGTCTACAACAGGTCCTCCATCTTCCATCTTCAGAGCAAACAACTTCTTTTTCAGAAAGAGCTTGTTCACCAAGGACTTGACCTGATAAACATCTCCCAGCTTCTTCCAAAAATCTTTCGCAGTCTTCTCATCCTGGACATTCAATAGGATAGAGTTAGCTAGACAGAGTCTTATGAGACCCTTATCCTTCTGATCTTTGAGGTCCCAATCAGCTTGAGGTGTTGACGTAGGTTTTATACCACTAATGGTTTCCCATAGGTCACGATCAACAAGCATATCTTCCATCTTAAGTTTCCACAACTCAAAATTGGTGCCGTTAAACTTCTCCACCTCTACTCTTCCGGATGTGCCTGCCATCTCCTTCTTGCAAGAAGATTTTAGAATACTCTGCACAAACTTCCACTCAACCTAAGATTAGCTCAAAAAACCCCTGCCCAGCAGCTAGAACCAAAACTAGCCATAATACTAACTGAAAGGAAGCTAGGTGTGTGGAAATCGCTTCCTACACTAATCTAAAGAGGAGAGATGAGTGCAAATTCTTTCTAAACCCTACAGTTATAGAGTTATGAACATAATAACAGAGATATTACTGCAAAACATATACACACAGAAAGTAGACAAAAGAGAGAGAGACAAGATATACGTGGGGAAAACCCTTATGGGTGAAAACCCCACACTCCAAAACATAGCTCAAATGTATTACATTAAACAATAAAGGTTACAATACAGTTTCAAAGCCAATGCTCTTGTAGGAGTCTTCAACACTCGTATTTGGAGATATTCTGATAGCATAATAGTGCCTGTCAATCACATAATGCATCTCCTCGCCAAGTACCTATTTAAATAGAAGTTACAAGGAAAAAATGGACCTTTCTTGGAATGGGCGTCCATCTTGGCCTCATGGCCCAAAACCCATGCCTAGGGACACTTGTCCAATACTACAACATGGTCATGACACTTGTCACATCACCCCATCCCAATGTGGGTGCCTAGTCCCAAGTTGGGAAATGACAGATGCTCTTACGCATCTTATGGCTATCATGGAATCTGTCATAACTGACAGCTCTTACAACTGTAAGATAATCTATCATAACTACCTAAAAATAGCATATTCTACTTACAACACATCATCACCCTCCTTGGGGTGCCCAAAGATGCCTTATTCCAAGATGCTTTTTGACACATGTCTTCACCTGTCATAGAACCTTCTATTTCTGACTCTTACGCGTCATAGATTCTGTCATAGAAATTTGTCATAACCATTTTGGTCAAGATTCACTAACACACTAGTCAAGATGCTGACACATGGCAAAATTGCTCTACCACTAAGTACAATGCCTATCTCCTCATGTGAGGACAAAAGTACATGTGGTCACCTTCCATGTAGGATGACACATCACCGTGCCAACTCCCACAAGATGACGAAACATGATTTGCATCCTAATTACAATAATAGGCAATAATAAATACATTACAATAAATAAATGCAAGGAATTACCAAGGTTGGGACACCTTAATTCCCAACACGCCACTGGTCTTTAAGACTGCATATGGGGCAACACACATGCAATACATGCCAAACAAACCAAACATGCCACACAAATCCCAAAGCATAGGAGGGATGCACCGCCACTGGTCTTTAAACTATGCTTGGGAACAAACACGCAATACACACACACTTTGAAGATATGGAGAAAACACGGTAGACAAGTGATGGAGTGTTCCTGTTTCTAGGCTCATCACCATCTCAGGTACATTACAAGCACACACCGACTATTGGGATTTGCCACAACAATCACCGAAGACATGCTTAAGGGTTGAGTTAGTCACATAACCGCTCCCCGCCTCCTCAGAGAACTTTTAGAAAATGACAAGATGTGCACTCTCTTCAAGAAATATACTGTCCCCCGCCTCCGCAGAGGGCTTAAGATGATTGATGAATCTTAATTGATTAATTGCAAACAAACTTAGAGTGCAGGAAGTACTCATCGCACTAGTCTTTAAACTGCACCTGAGGACAAGCACATTGCTAACATCTACAACAGACATCTTACCTTATATATGCCCCCACCTTAAGGTGGTTGATATCAGGAATCGATATCAAGCACGTTAAGGTAAGAAGAAAAAACACAAGGGAACATAGACTTTCACAAAGCCCATGCCCCCCAGAGGTGACATGTACATTATGATTGCCAAATATTCCCACAAACACATCCCTGCAAGAAACATGTTAGTGTCCACATAATCATGATAAACAACAACGTCAATGCATATGATCAATCACACAAAGAGCCAAGGTTATACTACGAATTCGAAGATCGAGGATAACCGTGGGGCTATATCACGAAAATCTCAGAACTGAGTGTCACCAAGGCGAGATTCAAAGACAAACAAAGTGCATGGAGCAACAGTATTGTTAAGGTTTATAAGTGAGATAAAACATCAATACAATCACTACGTAGAAAGCACGGAGTGCTTTTACTAGCCAAGCGTCAGATAATATATTACAACCCCATCGTCATATTAGGAACTAAGTCCAATTTTTTATTTCTCACTAAAGGGACGCTAGGTCCGCATCAATATAAATGTTTTTTGTCATCCTCTTGCTAGATAGAAACACTAGAGAAAGGTAGATAGTAAATCAAAGAGGAGAAACGAATGTATTAGGGATAGTCATGTAGGAGGGTGCCCCCAATTCACCAACTGCAATGCTATGTCCGTAAGACACAACGCACAAGAATGAAAACAGAGGAGAAGCAATATAGAATAATGACGATACAAATAGAAGAAAGTCACAACAGAGGTGATCTCTTGGTATCCCAGACCTTACAAGAGAATCAAGGGTCATCCCAGGAGGCCTAAACAACACATAACACATCACAGGGGAAACACATCACGAGAGATAAAGGGTTAGAAATATTTACCTGTAGGGAGGCTCATGCTAGGTTTTATCAAGAATCCAATTATCCTCCTCGCAATCCTGAATGCTAGAGTAGAGAGGTATGTAAGGTATCAGAGCCCAACTTTTGTTCTTGTTTTCATGTTGTTCAATTGTAAGCTCTTCTAGGTTTGATTCAATGTTAGGTTGAATGTTTTCTTGTTGAGTTGTATGCATTATGCTCTTGAGAGATGGAAGAAGGAATTTGGTTTGAGTGATTTCAGTATCTATCTAAGAGAGTTTTAATGTCGGAGACCTTTCTTCATCCACTAGTGCTACATCTTTTGGGAAAAGAGGATCGGAATGAGGTGAAGATAAGGTGTTGTGAGGACAATTATCAATGTTTGTATTTTTAGTGATGTTCAAAGAGGTAATAGATCTTTTTAAATCCTTAGTGGTGTCCAAATGACTTGAATATTCGATCAAAGGAGGGAGACTAAGGGTCTTCTTTTCCATAGTGATATCCAAGGTGTGTGGACAATCAACTAAAGAAACAAGGTTGGTAGGATGATCCATAGAGGTTTCATGCGTTATAGTAGGGGTAGGATTTTCAATATTGTTAAATGAATGCTCATTATCTATCCATGGAATGTTCTTTGTTAAAGGGAGCTCTTCATTCACTAATGCTTCACCTTAGCCAGGGAGAGCATTGGAATGGAAAAGTGTTGGTGGCTCTTCATTTGCTAATGCTTCATCTTGGCCAGAGAGAGAATTAGAATGAAGATTTGGTGGTATGATGTTAAGAGATGTGTCAATGAAATCATCCTCTTGCATCAAAGTGTCCTCATGAGGAGGAACAATTTTGAGAGAGGGATCATAAGGTAGACCAAAGTTATCATCACTTGTTTTAGCAATAGGTGCCATAGTGGAATGTTCCAGAAAGTCGTCTAAGGCTTCATCTAACATTTTGAGGTCATCACTAGTATATGTGTTATTGATCATGAATTTAGTGAGATCATCCAATATCGAAGGGTATATTCCCATGAAAGTGGTGAATCTATCAAAATCAGATATATGACAAAGGATTTCATATGTGGAGCACATAGAGAGATCAACATCATGTATGTGTGTTATTTGTTCTAAGACTTGAGGATATTCATGGGTGAATTTAGAGAAATGATCAATATCGACAATGTATGAAAATAGAGCTTCCAAGGAAGTATCCATGATCAATATAAAATCAGATTTTCAAAGCTTTTTCAAAAGTTATGCAAAAGACAAGTACCAAAACTATGTAATAAAATGACCTAAATTGCTTGATTTTTTATACTTTTTCAATGCGAATAAGTGAAAGAAAAGGTGTTGTAAAGATTTTAATCAAGGGCAGAAAATTATGTGTCTGATATTAGTCCAATACAGTGATAATATCCTTCACAACACACTCTTGATACAAATCTAGAATGATGACTAGTCAAAACCTAGTGAGAATACACTAAAATATGCAGTCTTTTCACCAAATCTCAATGCAAAAGAGTATGACAAAGGGTGTTGTGAGGAAAATGATGATGGACATAAAATTATATCAATAATAACAGTCACCTAATGCCAAAAAATCTGTCACAACATGCTTATAGTGCCACTCAAGACCAAACCTTAGTGAAAATATAGCAAAAATATGCAGTTTTTCTCAATTTTTCAACTCCAAGACCTAGAAAAAGGGGTGTTGTACACAATTTTAGGAGGTACAGTAGATTGTAGCAATAATATCAGTCACCTAAATCCATAAAACTTGTCACAACACACTTGGAGTGCAAATCTAGGTCAAACCCTAGGGCAAATATAGCAAAAATATGCAAATTTTCACCAATTTTTCAATACAAGAGCCCAATAAAAAGGTATTGTGAAGATTTTTAGGAGGGGCAGTGTTGGCAAGAGACACTGCTAGGCATGTCAAGTGTTGTCATTGGTGGCAACTAAATCTATCTTATACATCCGCATTGCATCATTTGATCATACCAGAAGTCAGAGTGCAGATCATTTGATTATACCAAGAGTACACAGTCTTGGTATAAAAGGGTGTTACTCATTGTGGTTGTTGAAGACTTGGGCAATTTTGGGGGAAAAATAATGAAATACAAAGCATTTCCTGTCTGTTGTATCTCTGTTGGAGTTTATGAGTTGCATTTGAGTGTATCTTGCACATATGTTCAGTTTCTTGTCATTGTATACGAAAAATACATTGTTGCATGTATTTATCTGTTTGTCTCCATTTGTTGCATGCAATTTCTTCTTTTGAATATGGTTACTAAGGGTTTCTTAGATTCTAGGGTATAGTCTTGTTGTATCACATGCTTAATCTATAACTTCCATTCAAGGAGTGGATTAAACTGTTTTAGGTTGAGTATGGAGAAGATTGTATGTCAGCTGGGATATTCATAAGTAGAGACAGTTAAATATTTATCCTTGGGTGGTATTTGTAAGGCAAACACCAGTCCTAACCCCTTGAAGCTTGAATGCCAGTTGCAAGCCACTCTTTTGTATACATCTAGTTGACTCCTTGCCCTGAGATAGGCACCGGTCTGCCCTTGTGTAGTAGTTATGATCCAAAACCCCTGTCTTGCATCCAAACCATCAAACCAACCATTCCATTATTCCAACCTGTTAGTTGTAGGAGTAGGATTAGGAACCCCTGCATACTCTCATCCTTAACCAGACACATATGTCCAAGAACGTTGCCAACCTTGTGATTTATCACACAAATCTTGGTCCTAAAATGAGAGTATTCTGCCTGTTATTGTAAAGCTAGATCTTTGTGTCATTGGGTGAGTCAAGATTACATCTTTAGCAAATAGGGATACCCCCCTTAGTGCGGCAGAACCGAAAGTGAAGGGGAGCCAGCTCATGCAACCTCCCGTATCAGTTGGCCAAATCTGCCTGTGCAATGGAATTGGCAAACCCACTGCCGATTTAGAAATAAACACCAACAAATTTGGCGGCTCTACTGGGGAAGGAGTAAAGTGATTTGAGGGCTGGAAAATTTAGTTTCCAGTGAATTTGTTGCAGCAAGATCAAAAAATGACCATGTGGTGCTCTGCTGGCATGGTGAATCCAGAAAACAAAAGTGCCTTGTTAATTTTATTGTCCTCTTTGTGAGAGGTGGCGACTTTGTTGATTGAACCTATCATGCTGCAACATATTTCCAGGTATTTCATCTTTTCAAAAATGATGAGTTTAGAATAGCAATCCTGGTTGTGTCCTAAAAGGAGACCATTTGTTATTGAGAGATATAAAGCCCTAAATTTTAAAGGAATATGTGGTTATCCAAATATTATTCCCAATAAAATTAGAAAATGTTTGCCAAAATATAGTGGATCGAATTTTGAATCGACAAACAAACATCTGCAAAATTTTTGTAATTTAATGGAAGACTATGAGGTAGAAGATGAAGATGTAGTAATGAGACTCTTTGTTCAGTCATTAGAGGATGATGCCAGGGTTTGGTCTTCAGACCTGTCAGTATGTTCAGTTTCTTCATGGGTAGATTTAGAAATTGCATTCCTAGGGCAGTTTGGTGAAAGGTTTGATGTGGCCTCATTGATCATACACTTCATGAATATTCAAAAGGAAGATGAGGAACTGGTTCCAGCCTTTAATCTTAGATTTATTAAGTTGCTCAAGCAAATTCCTGAGTATATGAGACCTAATAATGCATTGTGCTTGGCAATTTATTTGGCTGCATTTGATGAAGAAGTGAGTTATTTATCGAGAGATAAAGAACCAATCACACTTCACCAGGCCTAATTATGCTTAAAACCCTAATTATGCAAATACGGAAGCAAACAGATGAATACCAGAAAATGTTGCTACAGAAAGATGCAAAATAACAGACAAATGTGTACCAGTTTCTAAAGTTTGCGAAGCAAAACAATTGGGGACTAATGAGCGGGCGTCCTAGTCCAGTGCCATGCTTTTTGTTAGGATCTAGAAACTTTATCTGCAACATGTTCCTGGTGTCTCAGAGATTTCTCCGTTGCAAGATCCGGAGGACTAATGAGCGGGCGCCTGAGTCCAGGTCCCTATTTTCAGCTTTGATCTACAATTTTGACACTCTACAAAACTCCTCTATAACTCCACTTTTCTTGCTTCTTCAACCTGTAACCTACAATCATGGGAAAATGGGGAGGGGGTTGTGGTGTTTAGAGGCTTGCCTCAGTCAAGCCTCAGAGAGACATTCAAGTCTTTTGAACACCGTTGTCAAATAGAGAGTGCGTGCCCTTGGAGAATAGAGGTAAAAACTAAATGATAAATGCTCAAAAACACAAATGATATCACCTTGTAGTGAAGATCTCATGGAAGGAAGAAGATCTTCATGCCATGAGGAGATGGATGCTCAAATCTGCAAATTAAAACACATAAACAACACAATATCTGCTCGTCCACACAATGAATGCCTTAAATCACCTTTAGAATGCATAAAGTTCACAATAGCCATCTAGTGTCCATCTAATAATCATCTAGTTTACAAATGAATACCTAAACATGCTTATATATGCAACTACAAACATTCTCGCTAAGAATTTCGTAATTCAAACTTACCGTGTCAGCCTAGGAACCAAATAACGGTCATAAACCGACACTTAAAATTTGTGCCTGACCCAGAATAGCGTAGGACTAGGGCGCGAGTGCCCAAGTTCACCCCCTTATTTTAGGTAGGGTTTATCTCAAGTGGTCCCCCTAGGTCCTATTTGCCATGGCACTGAGGGGTTTTCTTATCGGGATGCCAAAATATGATGCAAGATGTCCTAAATGCAGATTAAAGACCCAGGAGCTAAACCTTAAGAGGCAAAAACCCCCAAGGGGACATTTTTTGACGTTACACCTTCCTTTTCTTGTTAGGTCGGGGAAGAGCCACACCACACTAGTTTGAGGAAACTAGGTTTTTTGAAGTTTTTGAAAAGATAAAAAACACACTAGTGTCACTACAAACAAAGTGATCACGATGTAAAAAGCACTGCACAAAAAGGCAATATAGACAACTTTAAGATTTCTTGCAAAGATATATGAGAGAGATGTTGAAATACATAATGTGTAATTGCAAAAGTATGAATTTTCAAGTTAAGGATGTGAAATGATGCAGGATTTTCAAATGAGAAATGAGAAATATGTAATAAAACAATGCAATATTTGATTTGAACAATCAACAAGATGCAAATGCTTGAAGCTACGGGTTCACCAAAATATTTAGTATGAAAAAGGAGAATGATAACAACTAGAATGCAACTAGATCAAACCACTACCAAATGAAGGAGGACTTAGCTACTGATCTTGTGACTCATGTGTTATAGATGGATTGGATTTAACTTAGTCTTGGTTAACAATGCATGAAACCCTAGTTGTACAATGACCTACTTGTAACAGAGACAATATGATAGAAACCCAGAAACCAATTGCATAGGGATAATCAAAGGAGTGATAAAACATGTCTCCTGAAAGTAGAGGTGCAAGAGGACCTCAATGGGACTGCCTAGGTCCTAAATGGAAGAATCTTCCAGAGGTGTAAATTGGAAAGTTATTGTAAATGATGTCCTGATGCTAGATCTAAAATCAGCAACGACAGGAGGACATGGGTGGTACCACCCAAGTCCTTGGTGAGGGAATATTCTGAAACTATCTCTGGATCTTGAAACCCTAATTCGTACTTAGTCTTCCCATAGCTTTGTATCTTCTAGATCTCGCTCCTATAACCTACACACAAGAAGATAAGAAGGGGTTTGGGGGTTATGGTGTTTAGGGACTTGCCTCAGTCAAATCCTGGGATAGCATTCAAGCTTCCCAACACCGTTGATTAATAAAGAGTGTGTTCCCTTATGGGGACAAAGGCTGAAAATAATGATAATATGATGATTCAAATGATGATAAATAAACAATGATATCGCCTATGTGATAAACCCTTAGAATGATGAAGATCCTTCAAATCCTAAGGAAGAATAGATGATAGCTCCATATCTGCAATAACAACACAATAACAATACACAAATCTACTTTAGAATCACAATGAATGCTCTTTCTTGCTTTTCTTTGAGATCTCAAGTTAGCTATCTCCATCTTAGTTTAAAATGAACTCAAGAACACACTTATAAATGCTTTCCTGCTCATAATTGTAAATTCAAACCAAAAGAGCCGACAAGGAGAAACCTCTAGAAAGGTGTAAAGTTGACATGCACTTAAATTAAACCCAACCTAAAGTGAGGGCCTTGGGTGGTACCACCTAGGTCCTTTAGGCTCATTTAGGTCTGTGATAAGGTAAATAAAGTGGCCCATATTCCAATTCTATCTTGGTGTCGGGAAATTTTGCATCGGGAGAAACATTTTGAATGTATAATGCAATTATGGGACCTAGGAGCTAAACAAGGAGGTAAAAAGGCATGTGGACACTTTTTACTCCATAACAATCCCTAAATACATTTTGTCAAATATTTTGGCATATCTTACCAATGCTCTACCCTTGCATTACTATTTTGAGCATATCCCTTGTATAGATCTCCACATTCATGCATGTGGTTAGGTCAATACTTATCCTTTAAAACAAATCATTCTCATACAAAAATGTGTGAACTCAAGGGATAAATATGCAACACTATTCTATTAAATCTTTAATAGATACTCTTTGAGGTTGTTTTATTAGTGGTAGCTTCTGTAATCTCCACTAGCTTAGATGCTTGTTTGTTTTTACCATCTATTGAACCTTCTAAACCAAATTGAGAGTTTGTAGTTTGTCCCAAAACTAAATGAAGAAGTACTACCGGATGACGAAGAAGTTGTTGCAACTAAGATAAGAGTGATGTTGACCTCTAATGGAGCACTCTCATTTCTATTTCTCAGTAAGACTGCAATAAAATCTATTTTGTGTAGATCATGTAATAAATAAAAATATTTCATGTGCTATGTCTATGCTTCCACATTTTGCATGCATGTTACCAGAGCCATTGACACTATAATATTTGACAAGAATACCACTTCTATTATGTTTTGATGGAGGTTCATACGCTATTCCAACACTCCCATTTTGGAATGTGTAGGAAGATGTTGGTGAAGGGTTGTGGAATTTGTTTTACAACTATAAATTACCTTTTTAAACGTTTCTAAAACTAGTTCAATGAATGTATTTTTTGTGAATATATTTTTGTGCACGTGGAAACATTCCTTTGGGATTTTTTGTCAAGTAATACATTGTTATGTCCCCTTTCAAAATAAACCCACCATAGCAATAACTTAGATGATTTATTAAATCTGTTCACCAAACTTATTTAATATTGAATATCAAATTGTTGATCGTACTCAAGACAAGAAGACCAATTGAAGGTGCCAAATGAGATTTACAAAGTAATTACAAATTACAAACAGTCCTTACAACCTTCCAAAGGCTACGGTGGAAAGATATGAGGTGAATATCGCAAGCTGGCTTTGCAAACTCCCACGGTGGTCCCCATAGAATATTAATAAAGATGCAACAATACTCCAAACTTATCTAACACTAATCTTGGTTGGTGGTGGGTTCCATAAACCAATTTAGACTTTGCAAAGTATTAAGCAATCCTTGGCCATGCATAAAATAATAATTTGGAGCCTGTGATTTATAAATTTAAGTGAAGCAGTTGCTTTAAAAGAAATACCCAACAACAAAGTCTAAGCTATGATCCTTTTACAAGGCTGTGATTGAAACCACAAACTAGCCACACTGATATTAAAGCGATATGATCATGCTACACATCATCATAAATAAAGGTACAATAGAGTAATATAATATTAAACCCTACTAAATATTCTTTAGTGCCAATCTCACATAAATTTATGGAGATAATTACTTAAGAGAAAGTAGTGCTAGTATATTTGGAATAAGCATAGTTAAATTAAAATTGATTAAATAAGAGGGCAATGGTTGCATAGGGAAGAGTTGTGACTCCTCCAAAGGGCAGCATATGAAAGGTTGTGACTCCCTCAAAAATAAGATATAAAAGGGAGATCATTTCTTGGGTAAGGGATTCATTCAAGTAATCATTCATTCAAGCAAGAATTCATTTAAGGAATAATTTGTTCAAGCATAAATTCATTCAAGAAAGCCTCGTTCAAGCATTAGCTTGTCAATCCATCAAGAATTATCAATCAACAAAAGTAATCAGCAATAATTTAGCAAAATCATCAAGCAATCATTTTTGAATTTGAGGAAGTGTCTTGAAAATAGGAAGGATGAAATCCCTTTCAAGTTCACAAGAGTTGGAAGGATGAAAACTCTTTCATTCTCTTATCAAGTTTGGATGAAAACCCAAATCTTGGTCAAGGAGGACGAAAAGCCTCTAAGTGGACTAAGAGTTAGAAGGATGAAAACTCTTTGATGCTCTTGGAAAGTTTAGGATGAAAACCTGTGATATTTCCACTATTGAGTTAGGGACGAAAACCTCTAATTTAGCATATTTGTAAGCATTTCCAAAGAATTCATGATATGATTGATTTTGAGAATTGTGCTATGATTTATTGATCTGAATATTATCATAAATTCTTGATCTTTGACAAAGCTATTATCATTTTGAGTAAATATCAATGTTGTAAGGCATAAAATCAGGAATATTCCAAAAAGGGACATTACAATTGGTATCAGAGCATTGATCCTGCCAGCTTGAGGATCTAAAAAGTAGTATGTGCAATTGAGCCAAAGAGCTCAACAAGCCTTGGAAAGAGAAAGGAGAAAACTAGAGGCAAGTAGCAACCTAATTAAAGGTAATAAAATGGGTGATTGTGAGGTAGGTCAAGAGAATGAATTGAAGGTTTTTATACAACAAATGGTAGAAAAACAAGATCAAACCAATCAATTACTCATCCAAATGATGCAAAACCTAAACAATTCCAACCGATCTACACAAAATAATGGGATGAATGTAGTAATACTAATCAAAATAGAGCCAACATAAACATAAATAATAGTAGAATTCAAATGGACTAGCATCACATCCTACTTGACCTACATTTCTGCCTAGAATAGAGCCACCCCAATAAGAAGAAGAAGAAGAGTGAAATCAACCAACATTTGATGCTAGAACCTGTGTAGATGAATATTCAAGGATTGATCCAGATCTCCAATGTGATATTCCTTTCATACAATGCTTTAAGGCTATGAATGGATCTAAGGAAGACAAACCATGTAGCAGAGCAGTAGCGATTTACAAAAAAATTAAACAAGATGTCACTTCCAAATTTGATGGCTCTGAAAAGGTTACAACAAGAGCTTGGATCCAAAAATTGGATACATATCTCTTAATCAGCCCAATGATAGAATAGGAAGCTATAAAATTTGTTATTCTTCATTTAGATGGGATTGCACATGAGTGGTGACATCATGGAATTGTCACACAAGGACATCAAACTATTGCGACGTATGATGATTTTACACAAAGACTTATAGACTGATTTGATCAAAAGCATCCTGAGAGACATTTCAAAGAATCGGCATGATTAAAGAATGAGGTTCAATAGAGGATTATGTGGCAGAATTTTAGATAATTTTAGTCATGGTGCCAGATATTACGGAGGAAAGACTCACATACCTATTTATTGAGGGATTGACCAAGTCATTATGTGGCTTGGTGGGCACTCTTGATCCTACATCTCTACAAGATGCAATTCAAAAGGCATTGAGGTTGGAAGTTTTGACAACTAGGAACAAGTCATACTCCAAGAATTCACCAATCGAGTTGCATAAGAGACCCTCTTACGAGGATGATTGGCAACCAAGGGCATTACCTCCTCAATCCAATATGGCAGAAGAAACCAAGAACGAGCTTCAAAAGAATAATTTTGTTTTAATTGTAGAGAACAATGGAAGTTGGGTCATTGATGTTCTAAGAAAAGATAAGTATGCCACATAGAAGAAATTATGGATGAAGAATCAAAGGAGGAAGAATTTGAACCTGAAAAGAAGAAAAGGAAACAAGGTGAAGAAGATTTTGCAAGTGGTACATTGGCCACACTTTCAAGGGCACACAATTATCACCCTTTTAGAATCCATAGTGTTTTACAAGGTCAAAAATTGATTGTCCTTATTGATAGCGGTGCTACACATAACTTTATTGACGAAGGTCTAGTAATGAGGATGGAACTAAAATATGAAAACTTTGAAGGTTTCAAGGTATTCATGGCAGACGAATTCACCACCCCTTGCACACAAAGAATTCAATAACTAAGCATTACCTTGGGGAGACACCAAATAAGTGAAGATTTCTATGTGATAAACATGGACAATATGGATGTGGTTTTGGGCGTTCAATGGTTACATTGTTTAGGTAGATACTATTAAGATTTTCAAAAGATAGAATTATGTTTCCAACATAATGGCAAGGAAGTAATTCCATAAGGTTTATCAGATGGATCTCCAAGGGTTGTGTTATCCAAAAGGATGGAGAGAGCATTTAGACATGGGCAAGTAGAATGGGTGACACAATGTATGATCCTTGATAGGTTTCATCCAAAGAAGGGAAGACTACTCACATTAATATCCAGTCTATCTTAAACAAGCACAAGAAGGATCAATGTCTAAGAATTACAAATATACAAGGTTGATTTGGGATCCTAGCAATTCCAAGTGCATCTTAGCTTGTGATTGCTCGAGGACAAGTAATCTTGGGCAGGATGGACTATGATGTCCCCTTTCAAAATAAACCCACCATAACAATAACTTAGATGATTTATTAAATCAGTTCACCAAACTTATTTAATATTGAATATCAAATCGTTGATTATACTCATTCTCAAATAGACTACAAGACCAATTGAAGGTGCCAAATGAGATTTATTAAGTAATTAAAAATTACAAACAATCCTTACAACCTTCCAAATATATGAGGTGAATATCACAAGATGGCTTTGCAAATTCTCATGGTAGTCCCCATAAAATATTAATAAAGATGCAACAATACTCCAAACTTATCTAACACCAATCTTGGTTAGTGGAAGGTCCCATAAACCAATTCAGACTTTCTAAAGTATTAAGCAATCCTTGGCCATGTATAAAATAATAATTTGGAGGCTGTGATTTATAAATTTAAGTGAAGCGTCTGCTTTAAAAGGAATACCCAGTAGTAAAGTCTAAGATATGATCATTTTCCAAGTCCGTGATTGAAACCACAAAATAGCCACACAAATATTAAAGTGTTACGACTATTACACATCAACATAAATAAAGGTACAATAGAGTAATATAATATTAAAACTTGCTAAATATTCTTCAGCGCTAATCTCACATAAATCGATGGAGATAATTACTTCAGAGAAAGTAGTGATATTATATTTGGAATAACCATAGTTAAATTAAATTTGATTAAATAAGAGGGCAACAGTTGCATAGGGAAGAGTTGTGACTCCTCCAAAGGGTAGCATATGAATGGTTGTGACTCCCTCAAAAATAAGATATAAAGGGGAGATCATTTCTTGGATACGGGATTCATTCAAGTAATCATTCATTCAAGCAAGAATTCATTCAAGCAAGAATTCATTCAAGCAAGCCTCATTCAAGCATTAATGTGTCAATCCATCAAGAATTATCAATCAACAAAAGAAATGAACAATAATCTAGCAAATTCATCAAGCAATCAGTTTTGAATTTGAGTAAGTGTCTTGCAAATAGGAAGGATGAAATCCCTTCCAATTTCATGAGAGTTGGAAGGACAAAAACCCTTTCATGCTCTTATCAAGTTTGGATGAAAACCCTCCAAGGAGGACTAAGAGTTGGAAGGATGAAAACCCTTTCATGCTCTTAGCAAGTTAAGGATGAAAACCCTTGATATTGTCACTATTGAGTTAGGGACGAAAACCTATAATTTAGTAGATTTGTAAGCATTTCCAAAGAATTCACGATATGATTGATTTTGAGAATTGTTCTATGATTTATTGATCTAAATATTATCATAAATTATTGGTCTTTAACAAAGCTATTATCATTTTGAGTAAATATTAATGTTGTAAGGCATACAATTAGGAATATCACAAAAAGGGACATTACATACATATATACCTTTTCTCCCTTACTATATGTGACTCATATGCCTAAGATAGCAATCAAAAGATAATAATTAATACATCTATCATCAAGGCCATGGCCCTTTCTTCATTTTGGTAGTTTGACAAACAATTACATGTTTGCACTGCCATCAGCTTTGATCTTCTTTGCACGACATCTTGATTATTTTGTACAGGTCATGCATGTAACATGTTCTTCTTTGCCTTGATGAAACAACATTATTTTGGTACAAAACCTCGATCAAACATTAAATTTCCAAAACTTGGGATAATTGATTATTTAGTTAATTACATATCAACAACTACATTTTCATTTGATGATGGTCTTATTTCACAATCTCCACATTTCTCTAATGACTAGTTGTTGACTATAGCTTCTAAATCTTGTAACTTTGTTTTTTGAATAGTATTTAAAGGCAATTCTTGAGCATGATCATCATTTGCCTGAGTACCAAAATTATTTGCATGGCTCTCATTTAACAATCTTCTATGGGTATCAATTTGCACTCAATATAGAGAGGATATAATTCCATTTTGCTTTGTATTATTGTGCAATGGTTCCTCACTAAATTTAGGAATTTTGTCTTGCAACCTAGTACTATAAGGAAGAGAAAGCTCTGAAGCAACATGTCTCAGGAAAACAAAGATTGGAATGTAATGCGGCCTAACATTTTTGAAACATCTCATATATGTTGAATACCTCCTTCATGCCATGAAGTCTCTTATGTTTCCTTTATTTCTAGAATGCTTTTACTTTATTCCTTAAATTAATCTTATAGATATTCTTAGGCATATGTAGTTCTTAAAGGTCAAATTACCATGGTCAAGATCATCTTCGTAACCTCCTAATGTCACAACATTGGTAGCCACTTGCACACTTCCTTTTTCAAGATGTCAATTCTAGCCCATATCTAACAATGAAAACCCACAATGCAAAGTTCAATCGTATAATGGAAATGGTGTCCAACTTCTAACCCACCACACTCATAATTCGACATCATGCATTGACATACAAGTTATCATCCTTCAAAATCTTGGAGATTTTTAGATCTGCATGAAAACAAGTACCAAAAATCACAAAAACCAATTCAGGAAGGAAGAATGCTAATAGGTTTCAAATATTATGGAACAATTGTTGGTGATAGGTTAACATTTATTTATGAAGGGGCATATGTTGAGGAATCAATAAAATGAGTAGTCAACTCATCTAATGAACTGTCACATTTTCCTTCACATTGTTGTTCATTTGGAGGATACAAGAAATCTTTATAATTGACTCCTCTATACAAAATTATATTCTCTTCTACCCTCCAAACCACCAGTCCTCCATTTTCTTTAAAGAGCGGTCAGTAAAGCCTCTTTCACCATATCTAACCTAGACTCTAAAACATCAATCCAATTTATAACAACATTTATTTTACCTCCATCCTTCACCAACACTAGAGCCATCATAGCTTCCACATATCCAAAATGTATATACAATGAAGCCAGGTGTTTGAATGCATCATAATTGCTTCAGACTACAAATACAAATTGATGACCATTATTTGACAAGTGATTCGAACTTGAGGATGGTTAGGAATTTGTAATCAATACTAAATGATAGAGGAATTAGATGGACACATGCCTATTTGGTGATGGAAGAAAGTTTTAAAATGTCTAGGTTTAAAAACATGGATAGCAGTTTAAACTACAACATAACGCGCAAAATCTATGCAATGCACTGTCATCCCAGATAGTTGGCTCCAGATTCCTGTAATAGGTTCCTCTAAACCTTCTATTTACAGTTTTGTTCATCTCTTGTTAAATTTGAAATATATTTTGTAAAACTTAGTTTCTTACAATTAACATAGTGTTTTGACTCAATTAGAAATCTTAGATTTTCTCAAGGGTGAAACACATTAAGCACAACTAGTTAAATATTCACTTATATAAAGATAGAAACAAATTAAATCCATCCTAAATGAGTTAGTTATTCCTATTGTAGTCATTGAGATCATTTGGTAAGGGGAAGCACACTTTTCTTTACCAAATCAAATTTCATAAACTACACAACACTATGTTGATAATGAGTAGAAACTAATTTCAGATTAAACTTAGATGCTTCAATGGCTAAAGCATTAGCTACAACATTCTCTCATCTATCAACCCATTCAATGCTAGTTGCATCAAACAACTCCATTGTGTCCCAAACTACATTCCTATACATTTTTAATCTTTTGCTCTTTATTGCATAGACATCCTTCACTTGCAACACAACTAACTCTGAATCTCCATAAATATTCAAGCACTTAATTCCATGCTTGTGAGCAATATTTAGCCCTAGTATGAGAGCTTCATAATCTACAATATTATCGGTGCACTTGAATGTCAACTTGAAGGAAAACTTGGAGAGTTCACCACTTGGTGAAACTAGGAAACCCCTGCACTTGAACTGTCTTTTGAACATGTACTGTTAAAAAAAGTAGTCCAAAAATCATTCATACCACTATGAGAAGCATAGAAAAGGGAAGAATCAACAATGCCATGATCTTGTTCATCATAATACCCAATGAGATGATCAAGACTAGCATCAAAGTAGAGCACTTCATTAGTGGCTTTGTAGTGGTCCTCAACTATATGCAACATTCTCTTTTCCTTATGTAATTTGACTTCCTCCTTGTGCAATGGAATAGTAGAATACGATAAATCCATTTGTATACTAACTCCTATAGATGTTTTCCTTTTTTTGTACAATGACATACCCCATTTGGAAAGACAATCAATAATGATTATATCCATTAAGAATGATTTATTAGGTTATGCAACAAGATGAACTTCTACATTGTTCATAACTCCAATAATATTTACTTCTCTAGAATCCATGGCAAATCATTTACCATAGGACATGCACAATTGTAAACCTAGATATAGACCTCTACAAGTTCTTCATCATTTTTATCATTTTCAATATCATTAGGAACAATGGAAAGCTAATCTCGTTCATTTACAATAGTGATATAAGATAGAACCCTCTCCCTATGCTCAAGAATTATGAGAAGTTCTCCTATTGGAACTAAAATCTTAACTTGACTTATGATTATACTTGGGAAGGGATGCATTATGTGGAATAGTTAAATCATTTGCACCAAGAATGAAAGGCATGATTAGACCACAAGAAGTGACATCTTTACCTTTTAGTTCTTTCTTCTCTTTATCTCCACTTTGTCTTTTCACCTATTGGGGTTGATCTTGCTTGGTTTTGTCATTTAGATCCCTTACCCCTAGAATATTTGTAGCATTTGATAGTACAACATGTTCATGAGTTTTGGGCACATACTTATTTTTCCATTCCTATTGTTCTATAATCCTTTTCTTCTCTATCACTTTTTTGCAACATTATTGTTTCTTGTCTCAATTTCTACCCTCTACTTTCCCTTGACAACGTTTACATTAGTATAGCTTCGTTTAGTAGTAGAGTCACCTCGTATAGGCACTTGCCTATTTCTCAATTGGTTTCCACCATGGACCTACATTATGGTTGAATCTATAAGGACTTTTATGGACCTTCATCTAATGGTTTGGACCTTTTGTATCTCCGATGCATGAGTTTCCTCAAGTGTTCAAATTCATGAGCGGGCAACTCATATTGATGTGGACCTACACTATGGTCATACTAGAAGATCTAGTCAGGTCCATCATGATTGTCACAACCATCTTCTTCATCCATTGATTCATACACAATTGTGTCAAGTTGATCAATATCTTCCTCATAGTATTTTGCACCACTTCCTTCATTAGGAAATTCTTCTTCCTTGCTCATTGAGAGAACAAATGCACATTTTATTGTATCATGTGGGAGATAGTAGGTTTCACACCACAATGAAGCTTCTTGGAAGATTACATTGTCACTTCTCAACAGATCTAGAGTCTCCTTTTCTTGCTACCTAAAATTCCCCTGCTTAGGAACCATCTATCTATCATTCTATTGTGGTTTCTTAGACCAATTAGCATTATAGGGTTTTTTTTTCAACCTCTATACTTCATTGAAATGTCTTTTTGTATTATGAGGTGGTAGCCCTTTCTCATTTCTTGCTAGATTTTAAGATAAATCTTTCATAGCACCCATCAATATATCTAATTTGTCTTCAGTAGTAAGAGGCTTATTTGGGATTACTCTATCTGGTTGTGAGAATTGCACATCTGACCTCTTGATATATTCTCCTGATCCTCTCATATTTCTTTCAATTTTTATAGTTGTGACATAATCTTCCCTCAAAGTTTGTGGTTTCTTGTCCCAAAGACAATATCTGATCTTGGAATCAAAGGCACCACAGTGAAGGACTAGGCACATTGATTCATTTGGTCTTAGGTTTGGTGGCACCTTGCTCGTAGTCACAATGAACCTATTTTTGAAATCCACCATTGTTTCATTGATCCCCTTTTTGATAGCTACGAGTTAATATATAACAAATTTGGGATCTATTCTAAATCCCCGTACTACAATCTAAAAACTCTCATGAACTCCTCCCAAGAAGCAATACTATTATTTGAGAAACTTTTGTACCATTATTTGGCACTTTCTTCTATTGAATGCACAAACCAAATCACCATCACATCCTCATGATCTATCTCATACTCATTAGTGACATTGATGAAATGCCTCAAGTGCTCTTCCCCTAGTACTGCATTGTTACCTTGAAACCTAAGTATCTTTCCTCTTATTTCATTTGGAACTGCATTAGGATAGTCAAAGATACCAAAGATATCTAATTGTTTATACATTTCTACTCCCAAAGGCTACCTAATAGGGGGAACCTTTGAGCTTGTCTTCAGAATGTAGGCCTAATATTAAGCATGTTAACATTCTGTTGATTGAACTAGTGACGTGGTGGAGGATGATTAGGGATATGATGCATTTGATTTTGGTTTCTATTTTGTTGCTAGGTTGCTTGAGCCTATGTTTGAGCTTGTTGAGCAAGTTGAGCTTGTTGCAACTCAATTTCTTCTTGGATTTCTTATTACCTATGTCTTATATGATCTAACAAATCTAACTCTTGATTAATAATCCTTTCTCTTTGATCAACATCTGAATGTGATGGCTCACTAGCATCATGAAACATTGTACCATGTTCAATCTCATCTCTATGTGACATACTAGGTGAAGTAAGATGTTGGCCAACAAAACGTGTCTCAACATGTTAATTTTGCATGCCAAAGGTTTGCATGTTTGTATCTTGGGATCTATCCCTATTTCTTTTACCAGTGAATATGTCATTTCTATTAACTTCACAATCATTCCTATGTGTTCTTCTATGTGCCTTGACTATGTTGTCAGTTGAATCCTTAGAAGTGTATTGGTATTGATTCCCTAAATCAACAAATGCATCATTCCTACTAGATTTTCCTACTTGATATTGAGAAATTTTCCTAAAAGATCACAAGTATTTTTAGCTTTCCATTTGGTTTGCCAACTCTTTACACAATTTGAAGTATCTTCCTATCTTGATTGATTTTTGTATTGCCTTCTTATTTCCATCTGTAAATTCTTTGAATTATGAATTGATTTCTAGGTTGAGTGGAACAAAGTTACCACTCTTCACTTGAAATAGACAAATTTCTAGGGTCTTCAATATGAGGTGCAGATCAAAATCCCTGGTAATGATGTCATTCTGTTAGGACTTGAAACTGTAGCTCCACAATCCTAGAGTATTTTCTTACCTTCAGGGCCAGGGACTTATCATCAAGAGGGTAAGGTGAGGACTCATCAACAAACTGTAGATGGTTAAAGGCTAGTTGATGAGAGTGGATAATCTCTCCTTCACTTTGAACTTAGTAGAACTTAGGAGGGTATTCCTAGAGGTGTCCTCAATAGGATTGAAAGTAATGAATGAATGAACAAAATGAAATGTTGTAATTGTATCCAGAGTAGGCTTAACCCCTAAGACTATCACTAGGTCATAACCTAACCAACTACAAATCAAACCTCTTGATAAGATGATGAGGGCATCATTGTACAAATGCAAGATGAAGTTATACACACATGATTCTCTAAGATAATAACTATTGTAGATTAATATAGATGTTTCCCCAGTTGAATCATTGAATCATGTGACGCATACAAACTACCATCCTACTGGTGAAAGATATTATTCATTTTGAGGAATGTGATTGATCATAAACTTCCAGGACCAATGACTATCCTAATGGGTTACAAAGTCTAAGAATACAAATAGAAACAAACAAACTTGCAAATCACAACAAAATATAGGTCTATGCATAGACACACATCAAAGATATGATATCATATAAGTGAGCATACTTAAGAATCCATTGACATACTACAAAAATCCATGTGTATAGAGGAAATGACCATTACAGAGGGTTTGTAATGAATTACAAAGTTGTTACATTCATCAAATCATCAGCCACACTCATATTGACAAATGTGGTAAGAGAAAACCTTTAAATAGAGTGGAAGGTTCCCTTGAAGATTCACAAACAACTATGGAGACATTCATTTATCAACACTATTTCCATATTGAAACTCTTCCAACGATTTACAAAACATGTTAGCTCTATTTACAAATTAGATTTTGCAAAAATTGAAACCCTAGATGACCTTAGACACCTGTAGACTCCTAGAAATAAAGAATGATCAACCCTTTTTACATCGTTCAACCACCTATAATTTATATATTTCAAATTCGCACTGTTTGCATTTGATTTTGGTTTTTATTTTGTTGCTAGGTTGCTTGAGCCTATGTTTGAGCCGGTTGATCAAGTTGAGCTCGCTGCAACTCAATTTATTCTTGGAATTCTTATTACCTATGTCTTATATGATCTAACAAATCTAACTCTTGATTAATAATCCTTTCTCTTTGATCAACATCTAAATGTGATGGCTCACTAGCATCATGAAACATTGTACCGTGTTCGGTCTCATCTCTATATGACATACTAGGTGAAGTAGGATGTTGGCCAATAAGATGTGTCTCCACATTTTAATTTGGCATGCCAAAGGTTTGCATGTTTGCATCTTGGGATCTATCCCTATTTCTTCTACCAATGAATATGTCATTTCTATGAACTTCATAATCATTCCTATGTGTTCTTATATGTGCCCTGACTATGTTGTTAGTTGAATCCTTAGAAGTGTATTGGTATTGATTCCCTAAATCAATAAATGCATTATTCCTACTAGATTTTCCTACTTGATATTGAGAATTTTGCCTAAAAGATCACCAGTATTTTTAGCTTTCCATTTGGTTTACCAACTCTTTACACAATTTGAAGTATCTTCTTGTCTTGATTGATTTTTGTATGGCCTTCTTCTTTCCATCTGTAAATTCTTTGAATTATGAACTAATTTCTAGGTTGAGTGGAACAAAGTTGCCACTCTTCACTCGAAAGAGAAATTTCTAGGATCTTCAAGACGAGGTGCAAATCAAAACATCCCTGGTAATGACGTCATTCTATTGGGACCTGAAACCGTAGCTCCACAATCCTAGAGTATTTTCTTACCTTCAAGGCCAGGGACTTTTCATTAAGAGGGTAAGGTGGGGGCTCATCTATAGATTGCAGATGGTTAAAGGCCAGTTGATGAGAGTGGATAATATCTCCTTCACTTTGAGCTTAGTAGAACTTAGGAGGGTATTCCTAGAGGTTTCCTTAATAAGATAAAAAATAATGAATGAATGAACCAAATTAAATGTTATAATTATATCCAGAGTATGCTTAACTCCTAAGACTATCACTAGGTCATAACTTAACTAACTACAAATCAAACCTCTTGTTAAGATGATGAGGGCATCATTGCACAAATGCAAGATCAAGTTATTAAGACATGATTCTCTGGAAGATAATAACTATCGTATCTTAATATAGATGTTTCCTTGGTTGAATCATTGAATCATGTGATGCATTCAACTACCATCCTACACCTAAACTACAAGTAAAATATATTATTCATTTTGAGGAATGTGATTGATCATAAACGTCCAGGACTAATGCCTATCCTAATGGGTTACAAAGTCTAAGAATGCAAATAGAAACAAACAAGCCTGCAAATCACAACAAAAGATGGGTCTATACATAAACACGTGTCAAAGATATGATATCATATAAGTGAGCATACTTAAGAATCCTTTGCCATACTACAAAAATCTATGTGTAAAGAGGAAATGACCATTACAAAAGGTTTGTAATAAATTACAAAGTTGTTACTGTTGACCTATTTTTCCTCTGTCTAGAGTTAAATAGTTCACCTTGTATATTCCTTGAATATCCTTTAGAAATGACCCTACAAAGCTTAAATTCTTCAAAACACCCATGCTCTACCTTGCAAATTTCCCAAAATCTTGCCGGGAGAATCCTTGCCGAAAACCCACAAAAACCCAGAAATATTTTTGTCTTCAAGTGCCTTCCATTGCAGATAATTCTTAGTTTTATACTTTGTATGTACCTTTGTATGTATCATTGTATGTATATTGTATTGTATATACAATCGCATATACAAGTGTATATACAAAGGAATATACAAGGCAAGATATACAAGGCGGGATACAAAAGGGAATGTACATCAGGTTTTCTTCGTATATACAAGGGCAAGATACAAGGAAAAGATACAAGGAAAATATGCAAAGGGTAGATACAAAGGGAAAAGATGCAAGGCGAGGTACAAAAGAATATACAAAGATACATCGGCGGGATGCAAAGGGTGATACAAACGTTTGTTTGTATATTCGCATTGTATATGCGATATACAAAAGGCAATATACAAGGGAATACATACAATCCAGACGCACTGGTGAATTGAATGTGGCAGATAATCATTTGGGGTCCGCAGGTTGTATATTGCATATACAAGGTCAAAAGGGTGCAACATACAAGAAGGTAACATACAAGGCCGAACCCGACGTTAGTTTCAATTTGCTTTATAAAATGCTGGGGTCCGCCTATTGTATGTATATGCGATTGTATCATCCCATATACAATCTTATATACAATTGCATATACAAAAGTTAGATACAAAAGATATATACAATGCGGACCTGACTGGGAAATTAAATTTGGCAAACTCAGTGGTGGGGTCCGCAGTTGTATGTTGAAGTGCATGTATGTACCGATATACAAATGCAAAGATATAGGGTCAGACTTGTTCTAATGTTCCATTCTGATTGATAATCCTTTGGGGCTTGCTAATTGTATGTACCTGCGATTGTATCTCATATACAATTGCGATGTACAAAGACACATACAATGGATTTTCGGAGAGACAATGCGTATCGGTGGCTTAGTTTGAGGTTTTTTCTGATGGCCGATAAGGAGGATGCAGCGGTGGGTCCCAGGTTCACCTCAGCGACCAACAGAGTGATGACACGTGGCAGGGGCAAATATACAAAGGGTGATACAAAGGTAAAGGCCCACTTTTCTATGTTGGCCATTGTATGTATATACAATTGCACATACAAAAGCATATACAAAGGGAGATACAAAACATATGCAAAGCGATTTGTATGCAAAATACAAAAAGTGAAGAAATCGCATAAGTGCAAAATCGAAGGATTTGAGGGACCTGATTGCATGATGACGTCATCCAGGCCCGTTCTTTGCCCAAGTTCTATATGATGCTGACATCATCATGATTTTTAAATTGTATCCATATTGTATGTTTGTATGCACATAAACGACAGTTTCCAGCAGCGACAAAGATAAATTTGATGGCATGCTTTTAAAATTTGTAGTTTCAAATAAGAAATTCAGGTGTTGATTGTATCAGATGTAGGGCTCGATCATTCAGAAAATTCAAGTGATCAGATGCTAGATTTAGAGGACTCAGGAATCTATAGTGTCGTAAAGCTTTATTTACGGGTTTGCATCCTGCTTGTGTGCAATGCAAATCTGATTCCTCACCTACCCTTTCTAGATATTTGTAGCATTCATTGCTACAAATCAAACAACTCAGCTTTTCGCATTGATGACCAGAAATATCTCTCATCTGCTATGTTCCCGTTTTCCATGCCATAACTTCTTGCAGGTGGATGTCCTTTCTGGCGATGATATTTTCTGATAGAGCCCATGGGGCGATTTCATTGTAACCAACTTAGGTAAAATGCAAAAATGCTATATATGCAAAAACATGATATGTAAAAAAGGTTGGAATATTTAGTAATCTATGCTTCTAATTCCAAACAAAGCATTCCTCTACTGTAACCTAGCCTTCTGATTAAATACATGCTGGTTATTTTACCTCTTCGTGCTATTTTAACTCTATGTGATCTAAGAATGATGTGGTTGTGAATGTTTGATTCCTTCTAATCATCTCTTGCTCCTTGCCTCTATTAAAATCAGCTAGATCTGTGTATGTTTATTGGTTGTATCTAGTCATTTTGTGTATTTTCTCAGTTCTATGAGGGTTCTTTTACTCAACCTGGTGTATCACTTAGTTTCTATTTATGTTTCCTTCTACCCCTTTTCCCCTGCCGCATTAGCACTAGGTTTAGATGTATTCCTCTAAGCATTAGGCTTAGAAAGAGGAAGTCGGCCTTCTCCGGAGGTCTAATCTCAGTTCGCAAGGTCCCACACTTTGAGATCATTCTCATGTTTCTCTAGATTGCCAAGTTTTATAACTCGGCAAGGGTGCAAATCTGAGAGACAACAATTTCTGGCACGCCCGGTGGGACCAGTTCGATAAACTTCTCATCAAAGTACTAAGAGATCTGATGTTTCTCCTAGTATTACCAGCCTTTGGAGGCAATACAAACATCACCATGGTGACTCTACTGAACAAACCTACTGGTGAATGCAGCCCAAGTACCTAAAATTTCATCAAAGATCAAGATTTTGGTGGTTTTCCTGGTCTATTCAGCTTGCAGAAGCATCTCAATCACCTGGCGACTCCTTCTCTGGTATGTATCCAGTTTCTCTTTGGTTGCAGACCTATTTTGCTCTAATTCTGACATTTTTATGATTATCCAGCATCTAGATGCTATAAAATGTCAAAATTTTATGGGAATCATGGCTATTCCCCTACCCCTAATCCAAATACAGGCTATTGGTCCCCTATCAGCAATACCAGGCCCCAAATGCCTCTAATTTTATGCCATACAGCCCTGCCGCTGAAGAATATCAGCATCCTCATGATGCTTACCTCCCTCCCATCCCCACTCAACCTTAATATCAACTGATATATGATCAAGTTCAACCCCAAGAAGAGGTTTTTGATGCCCAACAACATGACTATTCACACATTTGGCCTCCAAACAGCTCTTTGCCTCATTATAATCAGCATTACCAGCAGAAGCATTTTCAAACCACTCTTGCTTATCCTTATTTGCAGCCAGTTCATTCCTATAGTTAGCCTTGTGAAACCCATTCTACTCTAAATCAAATGTGTAACCTCCCTAGTCAGTCCCAAAATGATGCTGATTTGGGTAGCAGTAAGAATTGGTTACTGGATTTCCAAAGGCAAATTTCAAAAATAGATAGAGAAGCACAATATAACATGCAGCAAGAGGAGTTGTCCTATCAGATTTCTTGTTATCAACAGGAGGCAGAAAATAGAAGGGTGTATGAGGAAGAATGCTTGAACATGCAACTTGTAGCCAAGGAGAAACAAATAAAACAATTGCTTGCTCAAGTGCAAGAGCTCAAAGTAGAACATTCCTCTCCTATTCCTAGTTTCAAACATCCTCTCCCTTTCACACCTGTTCAGCCTACTGCGGAAGAAGCCCCAAAATTTAAGATTCCAAGCTTCAAGTAGGATAATCCATCTACGCCTCCAAAATCGCTTCCCAATTTTAAAATACCAAGTTTTAGAGGCCCTCAGCCTTCACAGGAGCCTGTTCGGCCTATAGAAGAGCAACCTAGACTCCACAAGTTTCCAGGCTTCAAAGCCTATATCCCTCCACAATCCCTTATTCCTGTGCAAACTCAAACTCAAACTAACAATCCCCAGAAACAAATTTGTCTAGAACCCTCTCCCCTCCAAGAAATTTAAGAAGATATTCAGGCGTCTTTCCCTGATGCTATTTCGATCCTCAAGGGTGGACCTGTTGTCTACCAACATAGTTGGAAAGATGAGCCAAAAGAGGAGGAGGGAGAAGATAAAACTAATAAGGAGCAGTTTGTTCCTATACTCACAGAGATAGAATTGTTTGAACCTATTGCACCTCTGCAAAGGCAACTTAAACACAATCCAGTGGAGCTTCAGTCAAAGGAAGGAGGCATAGGGGAAAAAGTTGTTAAGGTCACTTCATAAGTGGATGATGCTGCCCTACTTCATGAGCTACTTGATTATGTTGAAGATGAAGAGGACGGACAGCTAGTTGTGGAGATGCAACAACATGGGGACTGTGAAAATGATGGTGGATTGGTGCAGGATGAGGCTGAGCACGATAGTGAGTTTCCAAACCATAAAGAAGGGCAAACATGTTGCCCTATGATAGATGATGCAGAGGCTAATGATGCTGATATGCTTGAGGAGCTTCCATGCTTTATTGAAAATAATGAGGAGACTGAACATGGGCAAGAGCAAATTGAAGATTTGTTCTTGATTATCCAGTAGCGATATCAACTTCTTGGTGGGGAGGTTTTCTCTTTTGAGCATGTGCATGGCTCATTTTCTGAGCCTAAGTTAGAAAATCATGAGCATCTTGTTCATGAGGTGGAGACAACCATATCTCTAATTGAGATACATGATCTAGAGTATTCAGACCAGCAAGAAGAGAAAGAATCAGAATAGAGACATGAGATCAACCATGATGATTTACATGTCACTTCAAGGGGATGCCCAATCAGGCATCTAGCCCAGTTGGAGACACATCAAGAGGAGTCACCACTTGTCATGCTTACCTCTAAGCATGAAGTTGAGCATCAAAATGGGTGGGATCAGCTTATTTATTCACCTCAAGTTAGCAGCATCAGCAATCAGTCCAGGTGGATAGGTGAGTTTATCTCCATTCTGTGGGGGATGTTTTATCAATTTGTCATATGCCCATCTCTCCCTCACCATTTTCTAACTGCCCACGTGCATGAGAAACATTGTAAATTGTTAAGGAAGGGTAGTTACTTTCAAGAACTAGTTAATGGCTTTGTTTAAGGTCACCTCTGACTGGTTAGTTTAGGATTAGAGTAGGTTTTATTTTAGTTTTAGGTTTCCTTTCAATAAGTGCCCTTGCACTTTGTTGTATTCTCATTAGGAGATGCATGCTTGCTTGTTATTTTTTGTTTTGGCTTGGTAGCTAGCTCAGTGTTCCAGCTCCTCTATTCTTGTTGTAGTCTCTTTTGACTCCATGCCCAATGGATGCTTAAGGCCACTAGTCTGATGTTTAGCAGGCAAACATCCCGTAGAAGTCACCAAAATGTTGACCTATTTTTCCTCTATCTAGAGTTAAATAGTTCACCTTGTATATTCCTTGAATATCCTTTAGAAATGACCCTACAAAGCTTAAATTCTTCAAAAAACCCATGCTCTACCTTGCAAATTTTCCAAAATCTTGCCTGGAGAATCCTTGCAGAAAACCAAGAAAAACCCAGAAATCTTTTTGTCTTCAAGTGCCTTCCATTGCAGATAATTCTTAGTTTTATACTTTGTATGTACCTTTGTATGTATCGCTGTATGTATATTGTATTGTATATACAATCGCATATACAATTGTATATACAAAGGAATATACATGGCTAGATATACAAGACGGGATACAAAAGGGAATGTACATCAAGTTTTCTTCGCATATACAAGGGCAAGATATAAGGAAAATATGCAAAGGGCAGATACAAAGGGCAAAGATGCAAGGCGAGGTACAAAAGAATATACAAAGATACATCGGCGGGATGTAAAGGGTGATACAAAAGTTTGTTTGTATATTCGCATTGTATATGCGATATACAAAAGACAATATACAAGGGAATACATACAATCCGGACGCGCTGGGGAATTGAATGTGGCGGATAATCATTTGGGGTCCGCAGGTTGTATATTGCATATACAAGGTCAAAAGGGTGCAACATACAAGAAAGTAACATACAAGGCCGGACCCAACGTTAGTTTCAATTTGCTTTATAAAATGTTGGGGTCCATCTATTGTATGTATATGCGATTGTATCATCCCATATACAATCCTATATACAATTGCATATACAAAAGTTAGATACAAAAGATATATACAATGCGGACCCGACTGGGAAATTAAATTTGGCAAACTCAGTGGTGGGGTCCGCAGTTGTATGTTGAAGTGCATGTATGTGCCGATATACAAATGCAAAGATACAGGGCTGGACCTATTCTAATGTTCCATTCTGATTGATAATCCTTTGGGGTCCGCCAATTGTATGTACCTGCGATTGTATCTCATATACAATTGTGATGTACAAAGACACATACAATGGATTTTCAGAGAGACAATGCGTATCGATGGCTCAGTTTGAGGTTTTTTCTGATGGCTGATAAGGAGGATGCAGCGGTGGGTCCCAGGTTCATCTCAGTGACCAACGGAGTGATGACACGTGGCAGGGGCAAATATACAAAGGGTGATACAAAGGTAAAGGCCCGCTTTTGTATGTTGGCCATTGTATGTATATTCAATTGCACATACAAAAGCATATACAAAGGGAGATACAAAGACATATGCAAAGCGATTTGTATGCAAAATATAAAAAGTGAAGAAATCGCATAAGTGCAAAATCGAAGGATTTGAAGGACCCGATTGCATGATGACATCATCCAGGCCCGTTCTTTGCCCAAGTTCTATATGATGCTGACGTCATCATGATTTTCAAATTGCATCCATTTTGTATGTTTGTATGCATATAAATGACAGTTCCCAGCGGCGGCAAAGATAAATTTGACGTCATGTTTTCAAAATTTGTAGTTTCAAATAAGGAATTCAGAGGCTGATTGTATCAGATGCAGGGCTCGATCATTCAACAAATTCAAGTGATCAGATGACGGATTTAGAGGACTCAGGAATCTATAGTGCCGTAAAGCTTTGTTCACAGGTTTGCATCCTACTTGTGTGCAATGCAAATTTGATTCCTCACCTACCCTTTCTAGATATTTGTAGCATTCATTGCTACAAATCAAACAACTCAGCTTTTCGCATTGATGACCAGAAATATCTCTCATCTGCTCTGTTCCCGTTTTCCACGCCATAACTTCTTGCAGGTGGACGTCCTTTTTGGCGATGATATTTTCTGACAGAGCCCATGGGGCGATTTCATTGTAACCGACTTAGGTAAAATGCAAAAATGCTATATATGCAAAAAACATGATATGTAAAAAGGGTTGGAAGATTTAGTAATCTATGCTTCTAATTCCAAACAGAGCATTCCTCTACTGTAACCTAGCCTTCTGATTAAATACATGCTGGTTATTTTACCTCTTCATGCTATTTTAACTCTGTGTGATCTAAGAATGATGTGGTTGTGAATGTTTGATTCCTTCTAATCATCTCTTGCTCCTTGCCTCTGTTAAAATTAGCTAGATCTGTGTATGTTTATTGGTTATATCTAGTCATTTTGTGCATTTTCTCAGTTCTGTGAGGGTTCTTTTATTCAACCTGGTGTATCACTTAGTTTCTATTTACATTTCCTTCTACCCCTTTTCCCCTGCTGCATTAGCACTAGGTTTAGATGTATTCCTCTAAGCATTAGGATTAGAAAGAGGAAGCCGGCCTTCTCCAGAGGTTTGATCTTAGTTCGCAAGGTCCCACACTTCGAGATCATTCCCATGTTTCTCCAGATTGCCAAGTTTTACAATTCGGCAAGGGTGCAAATTTGAGAGACAACAGTTACATTCATCAAATTGTCAGCCACACTCATATTGACAAATGCGGTAAGAGAAAACCTTTAAATAGAGTGGAAGGTTCCCTTGAAGATTCACAAAAAGCCATGGAGACATTCATTTATCAACACTATTGCCATATTGAAACCCTTCAAGTGATTTACAAAACATGTTAGCTCTATTTACAAATTGGATATTGCAAAAATTGAAACCATAGACGACCTTAGACACTTGTATACTCCTAGAAATAAATAATGATCAACACTTTTAACATAGTTGAACCACCTATTTATACATTTCAAATTCACACTATTTGCAGCCAATCAAGATTTATAAAATCCTTTACAAATCACGACATTGAATACTTACAAGTGCCTTGAATCCCTAGAAATCTATCTTGAACCATGTGTAGGGCAAGCCAATAGGAGTAAAATACATTTCTTGCTCGTATTGGACCATCTAGAACATGCACAAGGCATATTGGTAGCTAGGTTTCATTCACCGCATTCATTGCATCCATTGTCACTTTCTTCAACCTTCTTTGAAACTTGCATATGGATCTGCACCCATGGAATAAACAATGAATTTTACGTGGGAAAAATCTCAAGTGAATAGTTGGAAATGTCAAATTTGACATTAATGGTGATCTGAGAGGTCAATGGGACATTCTGGAGGGCATCTCAAGAGCATTGGAGGAGTTGTGAGAATTCAATCCAAAATAGGATGTGCGAATGGAAGAGAAGCAGAGAAACCATGTAGAACTAAAGGTGGGAATTGGAGACGTAAGTGAAGGGAAATGCCTAAAGGAAATACAAAAGGCTATTGAGTTTCTGCAAAGGAGAAAAATGAGTGGTTTGATCAAGAGGGGAAAATGTGGGGAAAAGATGCAGACCAAGATGGGAGAACTAGATATGAGGTGGAGGGAGACATCTAACAACTTGCTAGAGGTTTAGGCCTTCCAAGAACCTTGTCGATGATTTTAGACGTTCATGAACCTACTGAAATGTTGATGCATCATTCCTTCATTTCTTTGTTGGTGATTTGAACTTACTACGAACCTTATTGGAGGTTTCTAAGGTTCATGAACCTGAAGAAACACCAACGATTCTCCCCTTTCTTCTTCTTCGTTGATGTTTTTGGAATTTATGAAACCGTTTCAATGTTTTGGTGATTTTGCAAACTTGAAAACTCACCGTCACTTCATGTTTCATCTTTACCTTTCTTCCTTCCTCTAGTTTTTTCTTAGTGATTTTAGAGTTTTGAGAACCATCAAAATCACTGACACTCTACTTCTTGGGACAAATGCAGGATTTTGATGAAAAATTGTATGTGGGAAATCAAGGTGCCAAATGCATGAGATCCAAAAGGATGGGAAAGTCCCACAAAGGGGAAAGGAATGAGAAAGTGGAGTAAAGTTGAAGAAGGATGAAGATTGGAAAGTTGTAACAAAAGGAAGGGGATGAGACATTGGAGCTCAAAAGGTGAAGTCCAATATCCAAGCGATATTTTGCAAACTAGAGGAAATGGGTGAAGTGAAAAAGACTAAGGATTTTGATGAAAATCCATATAAAATTTACACATGACCAGAGGCATATATCAGATGGGAGATGAAGGAATCATGTCCAGTAATAGGTCGAGAACCCATAAAATGGGGAAAATGAAGGAAATGAAATAAGTGAAGGAAACAATGAAGTCTGGTGGGCCTTTTTCATAGAAAAGGAGGTTAGGATTGGATGTGGAAGGGAAGGAAGGTGTTTGATAGGACCCAAAAAGTTTGTAACTTTGACGAAACCTTAAAAATGACCAGCAACTTTCAGGACTTAGAACTTTTTTTAATTTTTACAACTTCCAACACATGAGGCAAACTTGGGGGATGACCATGATCAAAACTAAGGAAAATTTGACCAAGGGGAACCTCATTTAAAATGTCTTAGATTAGTTATCTATGATGGGTATAGTATGGATAATACACAAAATGGGTAAGGACTTAAGATAATTTCACATTTTTAGATTGGATCCCAACATAATCATTAACAAATTTTTTTCTTGTTTTTCTATCCATTCTTGAAATGGCCTTGTTTTGCATAGTTTCAACATATGATCTTGGCCTTACCAAGGGTTTTAGACCTTCCCTTAGATTTAGATCCATCCTTATCCCCTTTTTCTTACAACCCTTCTCTTTGGGTCTACCTCGAACATGCATTGCATCCTTGGAACCCTGATCCATGTATTTCCTCCTCATTTTTCATTGAGAAAAGTAGCAACAAGAGAATCCATCTTGGGCTTTTAACAACCACTAATAATTGCAATAATTAGATCTTCCCATGATTTTGGTAAAGATCATAGCAACAAAATACACTTATCCTCTTCATTAAGCTTAACATCTATAGATCCTAGGTAACTCAAAATTAAATTAAATGCATAAAGGTGCTTGGCAACCAAGCCTCCTTTCTTCATTTCTAGTGAATATATTTTTCTTTTCAAATATAAGTTATTTATGAGACTTTTAGTTTGATAGATTTCACCTGTCCTTCTCTATGAGTTGTATGTAGTGATGTCCTCAGAAACATTCAGAAGGATGAAATGAGAGACATAACTATATGTTTCATCAAGCCTTCTTATCGAGCTTCTTCCATTCTTCTTTTGAAACACTTGCATGTTTTCCTTTGTTTGTCACAACTCTCCATTGATCCATTTCCTCTAAGAGATCTTCCATTTTTGGCTTCTATAACCCATTACCAAAGCCATTGAACTTCTCAATCTTTGAATGGGATGTGCTTTCCATGGTATCAACCACACATGGATATGCAAAACCTCTAAATCAAATGCTCCCACTACAACCACAAAAAACCCACAACTCTCCAAGAAAGGTATCCCTCTCTAATTAAGTCACAAATTTGATACCAAATGTTGAATAACTGGGTAAAGATCACAATAAAAACATTAATAAATATAGTGTTTTTTATCCAATTAAGCATGTGATTAAACCATCAAACTAAAATAAAATGCAAAGAAGCAATATGCAAATAAAAAAACCATATGAACATTAGATATAAATGGAGAAAGCCTTGTGGGAAAAATCCACCACTAAAGAGACCCAAGCTTATATTATTCTCAAATAATGGACTACGACAATTTACAATTTACTTATGCCTCAGACTGATATTAATTTGGTAGCTTAACAATACTTGCAAAATAACATATCAATCCACTATTCCATGCATTCAATATATAGGAAATTAAAAACTAGAAAGCATAAATGATCTCCAAAACAGGTAGCTACTACCATGAGCCCAAAACTAGGCACCCAAGTCTACATACAAAAACCAATGTCCCATGGTCATGCTCAAGCAACCCAAAATAGAATGTAACTATCTTTACATGTCTTATGTGTCATAGATTATGTCATAGCCATCATATTGATTACTTTCCCAATCCTAGGCACTCCATGAGGGTAATCAATGCATTGTCATAACACCTATCTTGGGAAGATCCTCTATAACTTCCAATTTAATGACTTTCCCAACTAACCTCCCTATTCAATGCCTTCTTACACAATTTTTGAAGTATCTCATAGAATAAATAATAAATAAATAATGTTCCCACCCTCACATAAGAATCCCATTTGGCCCACCCAATGATGTTTGGAGATCATACATTATTTATTATTTACATGGACAATTACAATTAATCAAGATGTGATTTGCAAGGTGAATGCCACACCTAATCCTAATAGTTACATGACCAAAGTCTTCCATGTGTAGATCTACTAAAGTCACCGAGTGTCTACATGTGGTTACACATAGTCATGCATTTGAGTGGGTGAGGAGCATTGCGTAGTGTCGTGTGCAGTGGCATACAATGGCACCAAGAGTTAGGCAATGGGTGTAAATGTAGAGAACATAGAAGTTAAAACACATGCTATGTCAAAGGCTTGCACAAATAAGCTCAAATAAGTGTTGCAACACATGCATACTTGTTGTTTGAGAACATGTACAACACTAGCAAGTCATCTGGGTGTTGTAAGTGTGTATTATCCATTGTTGCACGAGGACATGAGATTCTAACAAGTATTGGTAACATGCGACACCACTAGGATATGTTTGTAGAATGTTGTGGCACATGTATGCTTCTTGGTTGAGAGTATGATGTACAACATTAGCAAGTTCATTTAGGTGTTTAATTCACATGTATTCTCCATTATTGCATGAAGACAAGAGGCTTCTAGTAAGATTAGCAAGATTTGGTAACATGGACAACACTATGACATGTTCTTAGGTGTTGTAAAACACATATAATTCTTGAGTTAGATAATGTACAACAATACACAGTAATTGGTCTTGTAGGCATGCACATTTCCATTGATTACGTAGCATGGGAAACACTATGAGAATGATCTTGGGTGTTGTAAGCATGTATTTTCATTCCATGACAATGTAAACATTGTAGCATGTAAGTCGTCTCACTTGTTGGTTGATATGGCAAGAAGCACAAACAATATTTGCTTGTATGAGCAAGTAAGAGATGCATTTTAAAATGCATCATAGATGAGCATCATGACAACCAATGGCATCACAATGATGCTTTGTATTATTGGATATGGCCTAAATTTTTATAATAGCTATATCAAGTGCATAGTTGTAGGATGAGAAGTTCTTTTCCTATTCATTGGAAACATTGTAAAAAATGTACGACCTTCATTTTACGAATACAAGCAATAAGGACCACTCTATAATAGAGTTTATACGCATTGTAAAATGAACTTCATTGATAAGAAGTATCGTTCATAAAAATTGGGTATGTTGTATCATGAAAATCACCATAACACAAGTGGTTGTAGAAGAAATAGAAAAGATGATCATTATAGCACAAGTGGCTACATAGCATAGGGGGTTGTAGAAGAAACAAACATAGTATCCATTATAGCATATTTTGAGCATTACAGTAATTGTAGCATGTAGAGTTTCAACTCCAAGGAAACTCAAATCCTAAATAGAATGTTAAAAATGTGACAACATCACTACCTTCTACTACGGAGAGCCATAGGATTTTGTGAGGGAGTTTGTTCTAGTTACTTGAGCACAAAGGTTTCAAAGATACTTCTAAGTTTCATAAATAATCTTATGTGCGAACAAAAGCTCTTTAATAAGTGAAGTATGATATATTTTGGATAGAGGAGTGAAGCTTATCCTCAAGGGAAAAGACACTTTGGCATGTGGTAGGGAAAAAATACTCATGTGGAACCAAACATCAAATACAATAGAAAGCATGAGTTTTCCACAGTCCATGTTAGTAATATGAAGAGTTTCTGGATTCAACTGTGTGTGTTTTTTGGATGCAAAAAACACACACAGTTGAATCCAGAAACTCTTCATATTATCAAATACAATTACATATTAATGTTCATCTTGAAATTATATATGCAATTAAAAAAATAAGTCATTTTCGATTCATATGTAAAAGTTATGACCTTTGAAACAAGCAGGGTATAAGATTGTCAACAATGATGGTTTCATAATCATTAGGATGGTTTTGTAATAAAAGTGGTAATTTTAAAATTGATGGGATAATTTTGTGATTGCCTCCTATCGAAAGGGGTAGTTTTGCCCAAGCCAAAAAATACGTGGAATCTGAAACAAACAACATCCATGTCTCTTTAGTTCTTGACTAGAAGGCTTGACACACATAAGAGGAGTGTTCAAACATTCTATGAGAGTCATTTAATGGTCCAAAACAAAGGGGGAGGAGGCTAATTGGAGGATGTCTCTCCTAGAAGTAGAAGGTGAAGTAGTCATGGGTTGGACAAAGGATTGCAATCTCTATGTACCTGTCTATTATGCACAATACACTATAGGTGTAACATCCATGTTCTAAAAACTTAGTAAAAACTAAAAATTTACCATAGAGTAATTCAACAAGGTAAAAATGAGAGGGAGAAATTTTTTCTTTTATTTAACATATAATCAAGTAACAACAATTACAAGATTTCTCTTACAAAATACAATAAATCATATTGTCTTTCTCAATTACAATATCTGCAACAGTAAATCAATTACATAAACAAATTTGGAATAATTATTGCTTCCGAATGTCTGACATCTTTATCACAAAATCTGGCATGTTTTCTGCTTGGAGATAGAATCTTTCCAGTGATTTACCTCCATCCACAGATCGGCAGTCTCCCACACATCTTCCACATAAGAAGTGGCCCTACCCTTCATGAGGAATATAGACCAAAGGTGACTAGTGGTAATTTTCCTTCCCGAGTATATAGTGTTGTATCCTATACAACTCTATCAACCATACAACCCTAGATACCCTCTAGCTAAGTATGATTTCCGACAGGTTATGCAATCCAAATACAGTGAACCGATAATGCATGTAGAAAACAAATGCATTACTTTGGCCAAAGTTTTAATATCAATAACACTCGTAATGAACATGGTCGTAGTGTTCACCCACCCCTACTTGACTTGGATACTGTCATATTCTCGCAGTTTATCCTCACCAACTATGTTTACGTAGATAGTTTTAACATCTTGTCATGATAATAGTCTTCTTGACTTAGATAAGTCCATATGACACAACTAACCATTTGGTTCATATTCAACTCTAGGGTTTTCAGAATAACCCCTTGAAAAATATGATATTTCAAAATATCCATATCTCGTATCTATGAGACTAAGGTTTATAAATGACCCATGGTTTAACTATATCGAGATTAAGCATAATATGGTTCAGTAATAGATAATACCTTCTACACAAGGAGTATGAATACTTTTCTACTTTTTTAAACGTGATGCCATAACAATCACAATATATAAACTCATATATGATTCCATACAAGATCATTCTAGTTAGACTTAGTCTAATTCCATCATAATGGTTTACTACAATGTTATACTCTTGAAGATTAAAAGAATAGGTAATACAAATGGTCCTATGGACCTTACTTCCTCTATCTTAATATTCCTAGTGATCTATCACTTGATTGGACAAAAGGTAGCTTTCAATAGCTTACTAAGAATCTAAGTTTCTTTTGAAAATAAATCTTTTCATTTGACATATGTATAAGTAGTCTAAACCAAGAATGGTTCTTAAATGACAATAACCTAGCTTTATGTTGAAACATATTACTTACAACTAATAAATATACCTATTATATTCTCAGTTTACACTACCATCTTCAAAAGTTTTTGCATGTTTTACGTATATCCATATCCTAGACTTAATACATGATAAGACTCTTTCATTGGAACAACTAGTTTATAAGGCAACCAATGACTAGTTTATCCTTCTTCAATGTATAATATGCAATGATTATTCAATCATTACTAACAATATAACATGTATACACAACCCTCAAACTATAAACTATATTCGACTTTAACATCAATGAATAGACTTTAACTATTTTCAGGCATCGGCCAACCAAATAATGGATGCTATCGAGACTCTTGAAGGTTTTTCAACAGTTTAAAAAAAAGCACTAAGAGCAATTCTATTCCATCGACTCCCTTGGTTTAATCTAATATACATTGGAATGAAAGAAAAGCCTTACTGACACATTTGAATGTACCCTCAACAAGACAAACAGAGGACATAAAGAAAGTATGATATTTCAATATTATCAATGCATACGGGCCATGGTTGATACTTGGTGGCGGCGGCTTAAAGTAAGAAAAAGTTGTAGAGATAAATTCCAATCGATGCCTATAGGAAACCGTTGTCTTGATTCCTCTCCGCACTGGCTATTTTCCCTTCTGCTGATAACAACGATCCCTCTTGTGTATCCCTGATTCCTATTATCCCCCTGATTCTTATTGAGTTGTGGCTTTTAAAGACTTCCATTCGACTCATAATAAGTCAACTATATTCGCTCTTCTCCACTATCACAGTTGGAGACATAGTAGAATTTGATGTAGCCCACCATAGATTCGGTTTCAACAAAAACCACATTATCAACAAAGTCTAACACATGTTGAAGGAGGACACAGAAAGTGGGGAAGCTCATCTAGTGGGGTATTAATACCAAGACTCCTCTTTGGAAGAGGTCAACAATTAAACCATCGTTTGATCATTAATGATCACTTTAAGTGATCCGCTCCATCACTTATTACAATGAAGGCATTCCAATATATATGCCTATGGCTGCTCATTAGAGTAAGCATTACCAACAACCATGAGGTATTATCCTCAATCGATGCACAAATATGGTTTACATGACATCAATCCTATTCGATAGTTTATGATTTGATCAATAAATATAATAGTAATAAATCAAAGGCTTTAAACAGATAATGTGAATGGGTCGAACTTGTCTCCCCTTCACAATCCCTCATTAAAATCACGTCAACTTATCTTGACGAGATCGTCATTTGACGTTAAATGTAGACAATAAAACACTAAGTGACTCAATAATAATAACACAACCATTTTACAACAATGACGTCGCAATATTTACATTAATCGTAATTGGTCATAGTTCTTACTCAGATGACGTCATTTACTTTACAAAGGACTATGTTGACTCACAAATGACTTGACTAGAAAAGAATCGAAAGATATCAACTACCTGTTGATTAGATTCAAAAGTACACTAACAAGACATGACTTACCTCTAACGATACTGGTTCATGTTTTCGTTAAACACTCATACTCATTTTGGCAAATGATCACTCATAACCCGAGGTCTATATCTCTCTCCTCGAAAGATACTCTCTCTCTCTCTCTCTCTCTCTCTCTCTCTCTTTTCTCTGAGAGTCATCTGAAAACCTGTAATCTTGTATAAGACTTGAAATCAATAGATTACGATCAGTGCATCATTATTCAAATAATAAACCAAATTCTCATAATGGAATTATGAAATCGACAATAACATAATCATTTCCATAATTCTATAAATGACATTCAATAGAATCTATGTCTTTCCTTGATATTAATCTAAACATCAAAATAGATTTACTTATGTCCAAGTAAAAGTAAAAAGTATTAGCAAGACAAAATTGAGGATGTAACAATAGGAGAGAGCAATTACTTCTACCAATTGGGTTTTTCACCCTTCGTAGGGGTTTTACTAGCCCCAATTCTCTGTTTTGTGTTACATTTACACTTCACTACTTTATTTCTCTATAGAACAACACTTTAATACCTCTATTAGTCATTGCCATTTGGATTCCAAGTAGAATAGTAATATAAATTCTTGATTTCCTAGTTTCTAACTAGTTTTAAGGGGAAATTATAGATTAATGATGTGATTCCTAGTGAATTGGAAGTGCTAGCTTCCAGTGATGATCTTAGAGTTCTTAACAAGGAACTACTATCTATCAATAAGGACCAATAAGACCTTACAACCTTATGTTTGAACCTGTGTATGGTAGTAAAACATTTTGCTAGTGTCCCATAATCATGAGACTTTAGAAGTCAATAGTGCTTTTACACTACCACATCTATCGGGTATTTTGGAGCTTGTAGTCAAACATGAGGAAATTACCCATGATGTTAAATTTGAAGCTCTTGGAATTGTGGTGACTCTAAACTTGTAAAGCCAAGGTTTTTTTGTGGTGGGAAAAGGGTGGGTGACAACTTTTGGCATTGACGGTGGGTCTGGGGATTTGACTCGCACTGTGGGTGGCTAGGGTGTTTCACATGCCTCTTTCTCTTGGTTTATATTGTTTTTGGTATGTTTGGTAGTTCTGGTTACTAGGTTTTTGTCTTGTTATGTCTATCAATCACCCATACTTAAATGCATTTTGTATCTTACAATAGTAGTCTTGGTCATTAAGACCATTTTGATTTTGTAAATCATTGTTTCAAATTATATGGATGAGAGCCCCAATAAAACACACTCTAATATTGTTAAAAACAATCACCAATCTAATATAAAAAAATAAAAATAAAAATAAAATAAAATTATAACCATCATACCACAAACTCTCCCTATCCCTTATAGTTACAAAAACATCTTTTTATATTGACTCCCATTTATAATAAATCGAATCCCTTTGAGAGTAAGGTCCATAACTCCATCATTTGTGATCTCACCAGTGGATTAACCCTATAAGCTTTATTCAATAAAAAAAATATAATCTTAAAAATAAAGTCCCCCCTCCCATAGAACCCTCTAAAACACTTATTACTAGTGTAATATAGGTTTTGGCGTCCGCTGTTTTAGAGAAAAGCAATTTTTTTTGTAAACTGAGAAAATAATCGAATAGTTATATATATATATATATATATATATTATTTTAAAAAATAGTTATATAGGCCAGAGGGTGACCGTTATCCTTTTAAAACAACCATAAAAAAACAGAAAAAAACATACATTATCTAACGGCTATTTCAGTAGGTATAGGGTAAAATCTATAAATTTTAGAACTAAACACTGTATTTGTGCCCATTGGGTATCTTTAAAATAATTCCCTAATCTCCCGTCGCCATTATTGTAATAAAAGTGTAGCGCGGGAAGAAAATCGAAGCAAGGGATTGTTGGCGGGAGCAGAGCAGAGCAGGGAAACAAACAAATATCATCATTAACAATGTTCTCTGCAGGGAAAAGATCTGGGAAAAAAACAGCCCAAATGGATCAAAAGTCAGCCACGAAAAAAAATTCCCGGAGCACAAAGAAAGAAAAACCTTTGGTATTGAAAAACTCACCCAAAAAAATGCAGTCTGTTTTGGGCTTCCCTTGCAAGAAACCTGTCCGCCTCAGCCCCACATTGTTCCCCAAATCTTGCAGCCCTGCTAAACCCCCTCCATCTTTGGACATTCTCACTCCCGAGAGGAAATGCACTCCCCCTTCCTCAGCAGCTAAGAGTAAAGGCAAACGATTTGCAAAGTCTCTGAAGGATGTCATGGAAGAGGCCAAAAAATTACAGGCCAATACCCATTCTGAAAAATCCTCATTGCACGAAGAGGAAGAAGACCAAGATCAAGACCGGGGCTCTGTTCAAATGGAAGCTAAAACCCCAAAGGCTGCAGACTTCAAGATCCCAGAGAAGTAATCAAAATATGGGTTTGCATTTCTTTTAAGATAGATGGTATATTAGTTTCTTAATAGATTTAGTCAATATCTGGGTTTGTATTTGTTAAGGATAGATTGTATTTTAGTCATCTTAGAGATTTAATCGAAATCTGAGATTACAAAATTATTAAGGATAGAGAGGATTTTAGATTTCTTATATATTTAATCAAAATCTAGGTTTGCATTTTTTAAAATGGTTTTCTTATAGATTTGGGTGTTTGATAATTTAAAGGTATTCTGGCTTGGCGGAGTTTTTTGATGCCATGGAGGCAGCTATCAGATTGCTCCGACTCCGCAAGACAATCAGCACATTTGGCAACATCTGTCCCCAGGTGGAAACCATGACACACAGGTATGGAGTTGCTAATTACCATCTGTTTATTCATTCTTCTGGGGGTGTTTCTATACAGAACAGTTAATCTCATTGCTAAACATATATCCATTTACAATCACTTCTCCCTCCTTATATACCTATTCCGATCCACTTCTGCTAATATGGAGTTTGGATATGAAGTGTCAGTGGTAGCTTAACTTAAAATTTAACTAAAGTTGAATCTGTCTGGGTGATGCATGTGACCAATGCACCGGCAACTGTATGAGGATGATGTATTCTACAACACTTTAGAAGTTTTCTTGTTTATCTTAATGGCATTTTGGTTGTCAGTAAGACATGGGGAAGAACACATGAACCATTCTCAATATTTTCCCTGAATTTTGTGCAGGCATAAGCTTTATGCCAATTTAGAGAAGTGTTTCTTTGCCATGAATCAGATTCATTACTTGAGATACAATATTGATGAATAAGGAGTTCAATCTTAATCAAGAGAAGATTAAAGACATTTAGGAATGACAATGATATGATCTTCGTAAAGCTCTACAACTTCTTGGGACGAGCAAACTTCTACCAGAGGTTTGCTGTTGCTCATGTTGCATGGTGTTTGAACCAGCAAATGTAGGTGGCACCGAAATGTCCCTTATGAAAATGCTCAAATAACAAACATAAAAAATGCTGATACTGCTGTAATGACCTTTAGGAAAAGCACAAATAATAGACATAGAAAAATGCTCTAACAACAATTATTATTATTTTTAAATATTTTTTAATAATTTTTGCTGACAATATACTTTCAAATGGAAATCTAACAAACTGATACAACTTTCTGGATATTCCAGTATTCAAACTGCACACCACTGAAGATCTTATTGACACTTTAGAACTTGTATTGCACCTTTTTTTGTTGTCATGATGATTAATATCCATGATTGAAGGGTTTCATTTCCAAAGCATAATTATTGAAACACTGTGTCCAGCCTAGGAAAGAAAAATGTTTGTTTGCAATATTCAAAATGACATACTTTCTTCTTTCCCAAATACAAATGTGGAAATTAAAAAGTATGTTAGAGAGAAAGCCAAGGCAGCCATGTGGGATAGACAACTCGGGCGAAAAAGAGAACATTATGTCAAATATTTCAACCCCACTTATGACCATGAGCCAAAATACTACATAGGTGCGGATGTTAAGTGGAAAGCTAAAATGATTATGGCTCAACTTAAAACTAGCTCACACCATCTTAGGTGTGAAACGGGAAGATGGGAGACACCCAAAGAAGTTTGGGCGGATAGGATTTGTCGGCTTTGCACTTCAGGTCTAGTAGAAGTGGAATGACATTACATCATGGAATGTAAGGCGTAAGAGGACATCCGGATCAGTTTCACTGAAGTGCTAAGTGTGGAGTCTTTGACGGCCCTGTTTGAAGAGGAGAGAGTGGTTAGGGCGGCTGATTTCCTATGCAGGATTCATAACAGAAGAAAACAGATCAGCAGTGAAATGGAGAGTAGTCAAGTGTAACGGGGCTACATGTGGCCCCTTGGTGTCCTTGTTTGTTGCTGCCTGTTTTGTACCTCTGGGTCCCATAGACTTTGGTCTCGTCGACGTCATTAAAAACGTTCATTCATTCATTCATTCCCAACACTACTTTATAATCTTCAATTTAGGAGATCCCAAATTAATGGCAATCAGTTCCACAATTGATGGTTTCTAACTGACAATCAACTCCTCATAATTCGCTGGCAGCTAATTTATAATTCAGTCCCTTAAATTAAGGCAGTCAATCGGCAGGTTAACTGGGCAGTTAATTGGCAAGTGAGACCAACTCATCTTCTTCTTCCACTATTCAAGTATCCTAGCTAAAAGTCCTAGCTGCTGCTCAATTGGAAGACAAAAAGACACAACTGCCTTATTTAAAATGAAAACTGAATCCTAATTGAAAATTTTATCTTATCTAACAGCTAACAAAGTTAATGTTGTGGATAAAATAAATAAGAGAACATTACAAGTCTGGCCTTCAAAAATTTCTAGCCCCTCCCAAGTGGCATACTCCTTAGGTAGGTTCTTCCAATGGATCAAGTATTTTGCAACAGTCCTATCCCTCAACTTCTTTTCTTGTATGTCTATGATGGTCTCTAGAACCAATATGAATTTTCCCTCATCAAAGGGTGGCAAATCAATTGATGGTGCAATATGCTGGCCAAATTGCCTTGTTGAGGCAAGACACATGGAAAACATTGTGAATCTAGTTGCCTGTTGGGAATTCCAACTCATAGGCTACTTCACCAACTCTTCTCATGATGTTATAAGGCTTGTAAAAGTGAGACTTGAGCTTTTTAGCTCCACTCTACTTGATGGAAGTTTGCCTATAAGACTTCAAGTGTAAGAAGACCATGTCCCCAACCTCAAATGTTCTCTCAATGCGGTGCCAGATTGCATGTGTTTTTTGTTGATTTTGAGCCCATTTTAGTTAATCTTTGAGTGCTCTTAGAATGTCTTGTCCATGTTAAATCAAGTCACTTGTTGCTAGTACCTTGCTATTAGTAAACACCAAATTTGTAAAAGTTGGTGTATCTTATTCATATAAAGCCATAAAGGGGGTCATAGCGATGGACATGTGTTGGGTGGTGTTGTCGTGGTACTCTCTAAGGTACAACCATTTGATCCATGTTGCTTGTTGGTTTGTGACATAGTTCCTTAAGTACCCTTCAACCCACATATTTACTATTTCTATTTGTCCATACGTTTGTGGGTGGTAATTGGTATTGGGTGTGAGCTTGGTATCTGTCAAATGAAATAGCTCCTTCCAAAATGAGCTGAGAAATTGGTTGTCCTTGTCACTAACAATATTATCAGGCAGTCCATGCAACCTAAATACCTCTTTGAAAAATAAATCAGCTACTTGATGTGCTCTAAATTTTGTAGGAATGCAAAGAAGTGTGCATGCTTGGTTAATCTATCTACAACCACATAAATATAATTCTTTCTATTTACCTTTGGAAGGCTTGTGATGAAGTTCACGGATATGCTCTCCCACTTCTAATTGAGAATAGGTAATGGTTGTAGTAACTCTGTAAAAACATGTTTTGCCTTACTTTGTTGATACATTGTACGCTCCTTGATGTATTTGAGTGCATCATCCTTAAGACCCTTCCAAGAGAACCTTTCTTTGATTTGCTTGTTTGTTTTATAGAATCCAAGATGTCTTGCAAGATGTCTTTCATCTTAGACTCAGGCATTAGAAGGACTCTATCCTTATACAAAATAAGAACATCTGCTATCTCATACATGTCATCCTTCATTCTCCTATGATAGAAAATGTGTTTTTAGCATATTCTACCATGATAGAAACCTTCTAATCACCCAAAGTGGTAGAAATAGAAGAATGAGTGGGCATTCTAGAAAGAGCATCAACGACTACATTCTTTTTACCTTTCATGTATTCAATGTCAAAATTGTAGGCTTGGAGTTTACTTACCCATTTTTGTTGCTTGTCATTAAAGTCTCGTTGTCCCAAGACAAACTTCACGTTGTTGTGTTATGTTTTAACCATATATCTACCACAAACTAGATATTGCTTGAACTTTGCCAAAGCATGCATAATGGCAAGCATCTCTTTGTCAAAAATGGAAAATCCTCTTCTGAAGCCTTTAACTTCTAGCTTTTGAATGCTATGAGGTGTCGATTTTGCATTAAGATTGCTTCAACTCCTCTTGAAGCATTACACTCTACAACAAAGGGTTGTGAGAGATCGAGAATGGCAAGTACAGGGTATGAAGTAATTACCTCCTTAAGATTATCAACAACTTCTTGTGTTGCATCAATCCATGCAAAGGCTTCTTTCTTTGTCATGTTTGTTAGAGGTTCTCCTAGTTGTGAAAACCCCTTAACGAACCTCCTATAGTAGTTGCATAGGCCGAAGAAACTCTCAACTGTGTTAATGTGGTAGGAGGTGACCAAACCAAAATGGCTTGAATCTTTTGCTAGTCCACCTGCACATCTTGAGCACTAATGACATGACCCAAGTACAAAATTTCTGTGACCTCAAACTCACACTTAAATTCATTTGTAAATAGAGCATGTTGCTATGTGGCTTCATCACCAAACAACTTGTCCCTTTTGGAATGTTCTTTCCATACTTTTTGTTATCACCTGTGGTGACCCCTCATGCATATCTCTAAGAGTAACATCTTTTCCTTGTGATTTGAACTTTAACTCCATGGATTGATAGTTTTGGGAGACCTCACCAAGAGAATGCAACCATTGCACTCCTAAAATCATATTTGTTTCTCTGAACCCACAACATAGAAATCATCACATACGTCATAGTTACCTATGGTTGGTTTTGGTTATTGCATGATCTTTGTGCATGTAATGATAAATCCCTCTGCAACAATAACATTGAAACCTGCAACAATAAATCCCTCTGTGTGGCTTCATCACCAAGCAACTTGTCCCTTTTGGAATGTTCTTTCCATACTTTTTGTTGTTATCACATGTGGTGACCCCTCATGCATATCTCTAAGAGTAACATCTTTTCCTTGTGATTTGAACTTTAACTCCATGGATTGATAGTTTTGGGAGACCTCACCAAGAGAATACAACCATTGCACTCCTAAAATCATATTTGTTTCTCTGAACCCACAACATAGAAATCATCGCATACCTCATAGTTACCTATGGTTGGTTTTAGTTATTGCATGATCTTTGTGCATGTAATGATAAATCCCTCTGCAACAATAATATTGAAACCTGCAAAATCTTTTGCCTTCAACCCCCTCTTGGTCACCAAGATCTCATCAATGAAATTGTGGGTGGTCCCACTATTTATCAACCAATGTTGCAAATATGCCACCCTCCCCTCCTATGGTACGTGTACTAGCATACTCGGTACGAACACAAGTATGATATAGCCTGGATACGATTCGAATATCGTGCCCACCCGTGCCTAGAATTAGGTCATATTTAGAGTTGCATCAGGTACATCTAGATTTGGCATTTTGGAAAAACTGCAATGTATCCCACTAAATGTTATAAAAAACACGAACAAAAAACCCTCACGTGCCTTACATTTTTTGTTCAACATTTTTTGTAAAACGTTTAAAACATCTCAGGGAGTTTAAGATGATAGTGAATGCATGGGGTATAAGCACTTCAAGCATGCGTTTTATATATATAATGTTGGTTCCTATACAAGTCGGTTAAAATCCTAAAACCAGTGAAATTTTTAAAACATCAGTTGCAAAATGTGGTGGTTTCAATGTGATTTGCTTCGTTCGACTAGTATATAGTCTACAATGTATTATTTCAAATGGACACACTTTCACACAACTTCCTTTGACTCTAGTTTGCAACGTCTTCCAAGGCTCTTCAACTGTGTGCGCGTCGATTATTTATTAGATCAAATAGGTGTTATAAAGTTAAAGTTATAATTGGAATGTTTATGTGAATGTTGTATCAATTAATATTAGTTCATTTTTATTAATTGTATCCATATGAAATACACTTTAATATTTAATAGTTATTTTTCTAGATCCTAATATGTATATATATATACACACACACACACATACATACATATTAGGATCTTGAAAAATAGCCGTATTTGTATGCGATATTGTATTCGTGTCCATGCAACCTTTCTATCAACACATTAATCTATTGCTTGGAAAACACTCCACGAACTCTAAATGAGTGATATTGTGGTGCTCTCCTGATAAAGTAGTCAGAGTGTCATTGTTGTCCTTTGAATTGTTACTATCTTTTACGGGTTACTCTTCTATGGTTGGTTGTGGCTCTGACTCTTCAAAGCTTGTTCTCCTCATTAGACACTACTTCTATATAATGGACTTAGCCCTTCCCAAGGCATCTGTGATTGAGTTCCCATGGTTCTTTGCAAGTGAAAAATGACTTCTTTCTTTGAGTTCATTTCTAGTGTTTTCATCCATCCTCGTTGGCTGCTGTGTGGTCTTTTGTGGCTGCAAGCTTGATCCACTTTTTTGAAAGTTTCCCTTCCGGAATCCAGTGTTGAGTGGTCTTGATTGTGGTGTAAACTTGTTCCTTAACACAAATGGCTCAAGTGTCAAGGCCCTCTTGATAGCTTCTTGCAATGATGACAGTGCAAAAGCCTTAACTAGGCCTCTAAGAGGATTAAATAAGCCCTCAACAAAGAGAAAAATCATCCTCTTTTTTGAAATATCCAATACCATGATTGACACTCTTTGGAAATTGGCTACATATGCACCCAATGAAGATTGATGCTTTATTCTAGCTATTTCTCTGAAAAACTCATCCTCATTCTTTTGTTCAAATCTATTCAACAACCTCTGGTTGAAATCTTCAAATGTCTGCATAAGGTCATGTCCTTGTGTAATGTGGCCATGATGCCACCAATCATATGCTAAGCCTTCCAAGTGCAAGGTAGCAAACTGAATCACATCCTCTTCTACCATGGGACTGAGTGTAAAATGCATTTGTAGTTTTTGCAACCAAGCCCTAGTAGAGATCTTGCTTGTGCCCTTGAATTTGGGTGCGGTAAATTTATTTATTTTATGTTGCAAATCTTTTATATTATCACCTTGATTATTTCTCTGATTCCTCCTTTGCACACCTTTCCCACTAACTCAAAATATCTGTCAAATGGTATTGCTGACTTGAAATCATCGATCTTTCCTTGTTACTCTCCAAATGACCTATTGAACTCCTCTATAGATGAAGATTCTTTTTGCTCTTTCTTCTCTTTGTAAAAACATGGGTTTTGAGGGTTTTGGAATGGAACTTACTGGATAGTAATGTGCATATGAGCTCTTCCCTCTCTGGCCTCTCTGCCCTCTCCGGCCTCTCTGTGGTGTTCTGATATTATCTTGGTTCTGCAATGGAACGACAGTGGGTGTAGTCATCTGAATCTGTAGCATTCTTGTCAATAGTTCATTCATCCTCTCTTGACTTGTTGCTACTCTTTTTGGGCCTGCTATGAACAACTTAGTCATGTGATCTTGTCTCATCTGGATGCTGATTATGTTATCTTGTATGAACTCTGATCTTTCTTCATCAGTTATAGATTTTCCGCTCATATCCATTTCCACAGATAGGCAAGATTTTTGCTCTGATACCACTAAAATGCCCCTTATGAAAACACGCAAATGACAAACACAGAAAATGCTGATGTTGCTGTAATGACCCTTACGAAAAGCACAAATAACCTATGTTGTACGGCGTTTCAGGGACGGGGGGACGGGGACGGTAGTCCGAGGGCCAATTTTTGGGGACGGCGATATATGAATTTTTCAAAAAATATATATATATATATAATATATATATTATATATATATTAATATATTATATATATGAATTTTTCAAAATATCAATATGAAATAGAGATAAATTGTTAATATAGTCATAAACATTGCAGTGAACATTAATAATAAATTATAATCATTAATGAGTCATGAGTCATGAGTATCAGTAAACTAATAAACATTAAACAATAAACACTAACAGTAACACTAGTATAACAGCAATGATAAATATAATCATGAGTCATGAGATTGAAGATTCATAACAGCAATATTAAAGCATTTTCAATTTTGTTGTTCAAATTCTAAAATTGAAGTTCAAACTTCAAAATTAAAGTGAAAGTTAACTGACAAACTGTTAAACGGTAAACCCAAAGTTTCAAACTTCAAAATACAACAATCTAATCATAATGTCTATGCCTCATTCGGGCTATCAATATCAAAAGAAGTATCTGTGTCACTGCCACTCTCTGCCTGAAGTGGATCATCCAATGAAACTCCAACCATTCCTGGTTGCACCTCCTCCTCGTCAATCTGCCTAACATCTTCAGGATCAACATCCCAACGTGCTGCTGGAGTCTGTCGATACTTAGTAGTCTGCCGATCCTGAAGTCTCAAGGCACTATGAACTGCAACTAGTTTTTCTGCTTGTTTCGAGGTAAGCCTGTTCCTCTTGATCGAGTGGATGAAGCCATAGGTGGACCAATTCCTCTCTGCAGCAGAGGAACTAGCAATCTGTGAGAGTAAACGAATGGCAAGTTGCTTCAACTCTGGTGTGTCCTTCCCATGAAATTTCCACCATCCAATGGGGTTTTTTTGTGCAATAGTGGCCCTATCCGTCCTAGCCTCTGGTTTGCTGAATGTAGGACCCTGAAGTTCAGAAAACTGAAGCCACTGCTCTCTAAGTATAGTTGCCTCCTCAGTGCCATACATCTTATGAAGGGCTGCCATAAGCCCCTCCATTACCTCATCATCCTCAGAAGGAAGCATTCGGCCAGGTCTAGGTGCATACCACTTTGGATTAAGAGCATAGGCAGCCATATGAAGAGGGGTGTTCATTGTGTTCCACCTCTTTGTGACAATAGGCCTGATATGTTGCTCATAGAATTGTAATTCAGGATCCTTGGCACGAATTGCTTGCCTCATCTGATCAAGCATGCTATCAAAAGTCTCATAAATCTCTCCAAGGCTAGGAGAGTCTGTATCTGCATACCTGATCACCCTCACAACAGGTGATATGATAGAGCAAATATATCTGCAAACAAAATTTAAAAAAAGTAAGACATTAACAATTTGAATTTAAAGAAAAAACAAAGCAAAAAGTTAGAATTAGAAACTCAAAAATCAAAAATATGAAGTTCAAGTACATATTTCTTACTTGATATTGGACCACCAACTCTCATTAAGCACCATGTCTCTCATCTTCTGTCCTTCTTCTATTTTTGATGGAGCCCACTTTTTCCACTCTCGAGCAACCACCATGGATTGTAGAGCATCTTGCACCTCCAGCATCCTCTCCAGTAAAATAAAATAGCTAGCATATCTAGTCTCGATTGGTTTGAGGAATTCTTTCTTTGAATAGAATTGGAATAATGCAAGTGAAGTTTGATGATTGCATATAAACATTTGTATTGATCTAGATTCAGCCACTGCTACCTTCACCCATTCTATTTTGCCAATGTGCTTCAAAGCATTATTCAAAGCATGTACACAACATGGAGTCCAAAAAATATGTTTGTAAGCACTCTCAACCATCAATCCAGCCAACTTACAAACACGAGCTGAATCTGTCACAACCTGCACAACATTAGAAGACCCAACCTCCTCTATGGCCTCCTTCAAAAGGGCAAATTGGAAATCAGCATCCTTACGTTTCCCAGAGCAATCAATCGCTCTAAGAAAGTATGAACCAGAAGGACATGTAACAATAATATTAATGAGCGGCCGATGTCGAATATCAGTCCACCCATCCATCACAATGGAACAACCAGTCCTAATCCATGTTTGTCTCATCTCCTCCATTACTATGTTCACCTTTGAATATTGTTTGTCAAGGAGGGAGGTACGCAATCTATGTACCCTAGGAGGAACATAAGAGGATCCAACTGCTATTGCATCTCTCAACGTGTTTTTGAAATAAGGAGACTTTGCCAAATGAAAAGGGATGGCATGGGCATAAAAAAACTTGGCCACTGAATCATCGGCTATCTCACGCTTTTGCATATTCATCATCCCTATCACTGTATTTTTTTCACCTGTGGTTGTGGTAGAAGTGGCCTTCTTCTTGCCTTTATGTTCAAGTCCATGTCCAACTGATAGATTGGAATGTTCATCAATAGATTTCATTTGCAATGAACGCTTCCTCTTAGTACTAGTAGAAGTAGCTGCATGTTTTTCCTCACTTTCCCCTACCAACTTTAGCATTTCAACCTGTTCTTCCAATTTTATATCTGCACAAATTCTAACCCCATGGCCACTCTCACCCAATAAATGATGTTCAACCCTGCTATAGCTCCCATGATAATCAGTATTGCAAATATGACACAGCCAATGCCTGCTGCCCCCTGAATTTTTAGCCTTAGGACCAGTCAACTTGGTGGCAAATTGAAGCAAAGGTTTTTTGGGATTGAAGGGTCCTTTTGCATGTATTTGAAGAGTGTCTGAAGGGCATTTAAAACGGTCTTTTGGAGTTACACTTCCAATAGAACTTCCACCTGTGTTCTGGGTTTCAGAATGTGTCATTTGAACTTCATCACTGTCCACTTCATGCAAACTTTCCTCACTAGCACTGCTGCTCATTTTGAATTTTAAATTTTTGATTGTGCTTGTTTGACAGGGCTTTGAGAGGCTGAAAAATGATTAAACCAAGAAAACTTCTACCAAAACCAAGAAAACTTCTGTCAAAATTCACAACTACAAGTGAAGCAAGAACAGTAACACAACTATGCATTTTGATTTTAGTAATTTGGGTCAAAACAAAACAAAAAAACAAAGATGCTGATAAATCTGTCATAAAGCCCTTCTTGCTTGCTAAAAAGGAAAATGGTTGCTACGTTTGATTGGAAAATCCCTAAGTTTTGTTCTCCATGGAAGAGATGGAAAGCAGGCTTTGCTATTGAAGGAAAGATCATTGGTTTGCAGATTTTTAGTTCGAATATCTAACTAAAGTGCTACAAAAACAACATGCAACTTCCGATAAACCCTAATCAAAGGGCAGTTCGACAAAACCCTCAAAGTATCTCCAAACAATTTTCAGAGAGGGGAAACAGAGGAAGAGCTGTGAAACCTCTGTTCTTTTTAGTGAAATTTAATTTTTTATTGATCATTATGGCTCCACTTAACTGCTAAAACATGTAAGACAGGAATCTTATATATTATTAATTTATTATATGCTTTAATGTCCCTGTTCCTCTAGGTGGGGGTGCTGTGAACTGTAGATGGAAGCAACATTTCTTGCTATAAGCTCTATATCTTCAATTAATTGTTTCAACTTTCAGTGTGTTGGAACCCCTTGATTTCTTCTTCATTTTGTTTTCTGCAGGGCTTTGTTGAACTGAAACTCTTGATTCTAATGTCTTCGTGGTGAAGACAGCTTCATATTCTTTGGAAATAAGATCCTTTAGACGCATAACCTAGGAAAATGAAAAATTATTTTGTAGCTCTTTCCGTATCATATGAGTTCAGTTGTTGACAGTTGTTCTTTCCAAGCTTGAAAGTATTTTATTGATGGTTGGGTTTTTATATGCGAGCATTATAGTGCTCGGAATTGTCTAACGCCCTAAAAAAAATTACACCGAAATTTTTTCTAAATTCGTCGGTTGTTCCTATTGGCGTATTCCTCGAACCTCCTATGGGTGCAAGACTGCAAGTGTGATATTATCATATTAACAATTTAACTCAAAGTTCATATGTATTGTTACCTGGAAAACGGAAACCAGAGGAGGTTCGAGGGCACCGATAGGAATACGCCGACAGGAATGTTTGCAGTTCGTCGAGGAATACGCCGATAGGAATGCTGAATGTCAAAGAATGTCAAAGTTTTTTTAGGGCGTGAGACAATTCCGAGTAATATAATGCTCACATATAATGGCGTTTATTTTTTTTAATGCAAACTATTCGGGGACGTCTGGCCGTCCCCGGGACGGTCGAGGGACGTTTTGGACGTCCCCGCCCGTCCCGGGGACGGCCAGACGTCCCCGAACCTTCTGTGACGTCCCCTGATATTTTCGCCTTGTCCCCAGAACGTTTCGGGCTTTTTGGTTTTGCATGGGACGGCAAGGGGACGTCCCCGGATGTCCCCCCGTCCCGGAAACGCCACAGGGGACGGGGACGGGGCTGGAGGGGAAGGGGACGCGTCCCCGTGTTTCCCTGCAAATAACAGATACAAAAAATGCTCCAACAACAATTATATTTTTTAAAATATTTTTTTATAATTCTGCTGACAACATACTTTCAAATGGAAATCTAACAAACTGATACAACTTACTGGATATTCCAGTATTCAAACTGCACACCATTGAAGATCCTACTGACACTTTAGGACTTGTACTGCACCCTGAGGGTATTCGTCCTCACAATGATTAACATCCATGCCTGAAGGGTTTCGTCTCCAAAGCACAGCTGCTGAAATGACACGTCCAGCCCAAGAAAGAAAATGGTTTGTTTGCAATATTCAAAATGATATCCTTTCTTCTTTCCCAGCACTACTTTATAATCTTCAATTTAGGAGATCCTAATTTAATGGCAATCCGTTCCACAAAGTGGTTTCTGTCTGACAATCAACTCCCCATAATTCATTGGCAGCTAATTGATAAATCAGCCTCTCAAATTAAGGCAGTCAAATGGTAGGTTAACTCGGCAGTTAATTGACAAATGTGAGAACAACTCGGCTTCTTATTCCACTAATCAAGAATCCTAACCAAAAGTCCTAGCTGCTGCTCAACTGGAAGACAAAAAGACACAGCTGCCTTTTTTAAAACACAAACTGAATCCTAACTCAAAACTTAATCCTATCTAACTCAGTGCTCTGGATAGAATAAAAAAGGGGACATTATAGGCACCAAGGCAACCATAAGTTCGTCAGGCATACACAAAGGGCATTTTGAAAATTAAAGAATTGGATTTGATTAACATGAGTACTTGCCTTGCCTAGACTTCACCAAGCTTTTGATTGTAATATGCACTTATGGCATATTAAATGCGCATCCAGTTGCATACCACAAGGAAAATTTCATCAATACTATCAAAAAATCCCACAAAAATTATAGTTGTATGACATTATTTAAAGATATAATTAGTGGAAGAATCCACATACTTGGAACAAGTTGTGGAATGAGCATCATTAGAAATCGTTGAATTACATGCAATGTTATAAAAATTCCACTTGATTATCAATTACAAACAAGGGAGAACCAACCTAATAGCTGGTTGTTTGAGTTTCCCTCTAATAATAACTCTCTCCATAGTTCTTGATTCAAATGGACATGAGATAGAAACTATTGAACACACAAATATACTGAGAGGGGGGGTGTGGTGAATCGGTATCTATTCAAATTCTTGCCCTTTAGATGTAATCAATCCAATGTAAACATTCAAACCACATAAAGCAAAAGAACACATACACACATAACACTGGATTTACGTGGAAACCTAAGATGGGAAAAACCATGGTGAGCCAGGTGCTTGGATCTACTGTCCAAATCCAACCTCACAAATAAAAAGAAGTTTACAATGAATTTTATGGGCACCAACCCAAAGGAGAGACAAATCCCCTATTTTATGAGCTCCAACTCAAAGGAAGCTTCAACTCCCCGATACAAAGTTTTATGGGCTTCAACCCAAAGGAAGCAACAACTCCCTAAAATGCTACAACACTTAAAAATGAGGCTCCAACCTCTGCTCTAAAACTTTCAACTGATTTTGATAGTTTAATCACCTCCACAACATCAATTCTGTTAATACTTTGACATCCTTGACATATTCCGAAGACTTAACATTCTGCACTATCATCTCTGCTATCATCTTGATCATTTGATTGAATCTGATGGCTCAAACATCTCCGCCAAAACTAACTGAGTTACTTTTCTGTCTTCTAGATTATGTTACATTCTTTGCGCCAAACACACTCACACACCATCACCCGTAACAATTTTCGATCCTTCATATATATCCTCTTCTAAACATCATCATTGTCAGCCTTAAGGTAACGTGTAACATGAAACGTGTATCCGACCTTACTTGTCGGCTCCCAAATCATCTATGGTAATTTAGGAGTGAAATCTTGTTGTGTGGTTCATACCAAATGATCTATTTGACCCAATTTCCTTCCTCCCAAGCTTTCTTGTTGGTGCACACTCCTAGACACACGACGCAAGCACTCAAATACACCATGTCGGCTCCGCAAACGCTTAACTTTTCATACATTAGGTCCAAACCATATGCGGTATCAAAGAAGTGAAATATCATCAAGCGGTTCATGCCACGAGCACTATATGACCTAACAAATCTTCTCATACACTCCTCTTTTTGGTTCATGCTTCTACTTGTTGGCGCAAGCATTCAACCATTGATGCTGGTATCCCTTACATAGTCCAATCATACAGTCTTAACTTAGAACATTGAAAAACACACTTGCGATACTTTATATCCTTTTAAACTTGAGTATGTCATTCTTGTATCTTTGCTTTACATAATCTCCAAACCGCCAAGTCATATATGTAGATGCGATGAAATGCAACAGCTTTGAGTTTCATACCTGATAACCTTACACTGTGATAACCCTGTTTTCAGTTTGTTGACTCTGAATGTCCTTGCGGTAGTCCATATGCTTTGAAACTTGGATCACACATACCTTAGTCATATTTAGCTCTCCTTCAAACTGCGAGGTCATATCGGTAGAATGCGGTACAATCTCCTGTGCTTCTGTAGTTAATTCCCTATGCCTTTGACATTTTTGATAACTTAGACAATTTCCTTCATATCCCATGCAATGCTTTTCATCAAGTGACAATATATGTAACAATGCAACAAGCATGACTTTATATTATCAATGCATGACATCAATCAAAAACTTTGACAACCTTCACCTGTACATGAACTTCAAAAGATAAGGTACAATTGTGGACAGATGATACTGATCCACTAGCATGTTCATGTTTTTCATCATCATGTCTTTCACATCACAACTCCTCTGATCACCACTCCTTTGACATCAATGAAAACATATGCAACAATCTCCCCTTTTGTCATTGATGGCAACACTAACCTGACATTCAAATTCTCTCCCCCTTTAACATCAAGGGCAAAGGGCCATTGATCTTTTTTATTGACAAAACATAGAAGCTACCCCTATCTGTATGAGCCCTTACATACCTTTGCTATCTCTTTTATCTTCTTGCTCCCCTTGAGAGGTAGCCACTGTCAATCCAGAGATGATATACACATAGCAAAACCAATTTTATTCTCCATCTTTCTTATAGTGTATATTGGCTATATATACATACCAAACTTGGTTTAGTGGCCTATCCATACAAAATGGCATTACTTTTCCCAGTTCTATCCTCTGCATACTTCTTGCAGTAGCTTTGATAGTATTTAGTGTAATGAGCTGCCCTGTTTGCAATTTTTTTTATTTTCTTATTTGTGTTATTTTTTTATTAGATTGTGGTCTTTCAGAACTAGACAGAAGTTGCAGAAGGGTTTTTTTTTTTTGCATGTAATGTTTTTTGCAAATACAATGAAAATATATAACATGCACCTAAAACCCAAAAAATCTATGATTGATATGAGTAAACTAGCAATGACCCAGATCATAGAAACATATAAAATGAATTACCATCACATACCCATATGCAAAACTTCAACTTGGTATTTTCACTGTAGTTGGTCTAGCAAAAGGTTTGATACAAAATATGCTTCCCGCACAATAGTCTTCGAGAACTCCAACAAATAAATGATTGCAATAATATTTGAGGCCCTAGGCGTTCACCATAAAGGAGACTAAAGACCAAAATGATAGGCTTTTCCAGCATACAAGACTTCCATGTCCTCCTTGCTACTGTACGACCAATATGAAGGTTGCTACAACAATTTAAATCTGCCCAGAAATCTCTGTTCTGATGTAAACTTCCAATTTGCTCTTTATCAGCAATAAACCCTTTCCAAATCAACCCCAAAGTTGATATTAATGCTATCAAAAACACCTTATAAGCTGTGGTAAATGTACGACTAGTCTAGGAAGGTGTACGGCCTGCCTTCGCTGCTAAAATCTGCCTTGAAATACTCAGAAATTCCCTTCCAATCTGATCTGAAATGATTGTCCTTGGCTGCTACATAAAATCAGAATAATACCATTGTGAAATACCTGTAAGATATCTTCAACAAATACTAGCCGAAGTAGATCTTTCACTACTGTAGCTAGTCTGCTTCAAGAGGGTTTCCGTCCTCAGGAAGGCTGAGATGAACCAAGTTCGATCTCCATAACCACAAGGGTTTAAATCAGAGAAATAAAATAGAATGCGTAATCCAAATGAGCCCCTCAAATGCCTTTTTATACTTTTTTGTCAAACTCTCCAGAAGCTTCTATTTTAAAATTCACTTTATTAAAAAAACTTTGTTTTAGCTCCGAAAATGACCTTTTAATTAAAATAATGATAATTTGACACACAAGGTCCCTGTTTAATGCATCCATAATTTAAAACATTTCATCCCGGTTTTGATGAGCTATAACACTAAGGTGCTTTTAAAATATTTTAAATAATATTTAGCAACCTTAGTAAAATAATTAAAATAAAGCCATTAATACACTAATTTTGCGGAAACAAAAACGAACTGCACTGGAGTGATCTCGATGAAGAATAATGATAAACGGAGCCAACCGGGTGACTTACTATAAATAGACGCCCTCTCCAAGATTCTTGGAGAGCACACTAGAAGCCAGAAATCACCTCGGAAAGCGGCATATGAGTCCTCTAGACCAACTGAGCTCATTGGAGTCTTTAAATAACCCCTCTGATATCGTTGACACACACCCACAAGGTTAGTGCCAACTACACTGCAAGAGAACCTGAAAATGGGACATTACAGTCCGCCCTCCCCAAAGATTGCTTGTCCTCAAGCAATGCCAAAACAACCCATACAATCATCAGGTTGGTCCAACTAAAACCAAAAAGAATACTAGGGTCCCATGTCAATCTCATGAAAGAACCACCATGCTGACATTGCACCACTCTAATTATGACTGTAAAATCATCATGCCAAAACTGCACTATCCTCTCCCCGAACCCCCCAAAGTGACCAACGTCAAAACCCAAACTGAAATACCTAGAAAGGTTGAAACCTATACCATGAAACAACTCCTGTTGAAACATCACAGTAAGGTCCACATTTGCAATCTCACTGCCTATCACGATTTTGGGCAACAAAATATTAAACCTGCTCCGCCATAAGGAAATAAACTCAGCAAAACCTCTCATGACATCCCAAAGATGAAGCAGTCCAATCACAGTTATCACCCTGAAATCTACCAAAGAGTGAATGTCTCTACTGTTGCCAACTGAAATCATATCATCGACACTTAAACCTCCAAGTGTCAAAAGAAGGGTTCTGAAAACACCAACACACCCAACCCACTGCAAATCATCTAATGATATACATGCCAACACCATGAAATGTTTGCAGTAACCATCACTCACCAAAGTGGAAACAAGAAATAACTGAACTGTGGCCGGAGAAACTCTCACAACCAGCTCCCCAAAAGCCTGCCAAGGTTCATAACCAATCGGCTCAAATAAAGATGTCACAATAACCATTGTGGAAATATAAGGACAGCGGCAATCCATCTGAAATCCAACTAAAGATATAGGAGGCATGAGTATGGAAGTAACCAAAGAGTCATCTCCTATTGTCAAATAACCTCCATCAACCAACTCCAACCACCAAATAGTCCACTGCTGCTCTGAAAAGACAAACCAACACAGCTGTTGGTCAAGAGTTGACATCATGTGTAGGCTGATCGGAAAGTGGACAGCGGTGCTAACACTCATGGTTACAACTCCAAGCCCCTTTGAAAGATGAATCATAGCATGTGAAGACTCGCTATCCTGTACCCACACTGAGGGTAAACTATCAAAGTTTACATCACAAACCTTCATAAGATAAACTCTTTGAGTTAGGAAGGTCTGAAGTAAACCATAATGACTGCTGTCCAAAACTGAAATCAGAGAGGTACAATCTAATTTTAGTGCTCTACACCAAGGACAACACCAACACCAACAGATTTCCCAAGTAGGAGCATGTGTGAAAAGCATTGTGATGTGCCCAAGCAACTCAGAAGTGCTTGGAAAACATCTCCAAGCAATCACCAACTAAAAATCCTCACTACCTCGACAAAGAATAGTGTGCCAACTCCTGAATGAGAGCAAACCATGATGTAAAGTGGCTGATCTGCAACCAATCAGCAATCTCCAAACTGAAAATTTGATTCATTCTTTGCCAAGTGACATCCCCAAGAGTGATCATTCATTCAATGCTCCAATCCTCACTTAAAATCTTTTTCCAATTTGCCTCTAGATGAAGCAATGGAATCACATAGTGGCTTGTAAAGAAAGGAACAACATCATTAATTCTGAAGTTTTGATCCTTATCACTCCAAAGGTCACTCTTATGACTCCCAATAATCTCTGTCAATTCTTGTTGAGAATCCCAAGCATGGATACCCAACCAAGAATGATCTACAAGGATCAATACATCCCATGAAGGAATTGCATCACTAGCTACATATGAAAAGCATGCAATACTACTCATCAACTTAGTTAAGGTATGAAATGTCACACTTGTTGGTCAACTCCAAAACTCAAGACCAAACCTTATGCAAGAATGAAGCAACTCATAATGAATACCATCAAGGAAATGATTCTCAATTGAAATCATCAATTTGCATACTGAAGTTACATTCCAATTCCTCATGTAGCAAGGAATGATGATGCTTCCGCATGTCATATCACCCCAAATGCAAACTTCATCTGTCTCCTTATTTGCACATTTCATATTCGGTGGTCTCCCAGAAGGGTAACCAAACTCCTCATACGGTGAACCTGAATCAAAACCAAGCTGAATACCACACTCCAACTCAAGTTCTGAATCTTCTCCTGGATCCCATACTTTGTTATTTTTCCCAAGTGCAATTCTACCACCGGAAAAGTGGATTGTCATGAGTCATATCAACACCCATCTCACATAATGGGTGATTAGTAATCACCATAATTTTATTCTTGCAATCATATTTATGCAATGGAAGCGAACTGCTGCTATGATGGATACCCAAATCAGCACTCTCATACCTGTCATCAGAGTCTCCAAGGCTGTCCCAATTCACCGGTGTCTCTTCCTTATCATCTTCAACAATGAGCAATGGATCCAAATCAACAAGGTCACTAGGACTCTGCTTAAGACCAACTACATGCAATGTGAAATCAGACTTGTTCTCATGATCAAAAACAATACCATCCATGCCATCCTCCATACATAGTTGTGGGGATCTATCAAATCTGTCAATTAACCTTTCTGCAAACTCAACATAAGAATCAATTCGGTTATGGCCCAAAGTAACCAACCCATGGTACCACCATTTGTGTGCACTGCCATGCAAGTGTAAAATTGCATATTCAATTGCTTCATCTTCTGCCATAGGATTAAGCTGAAAATAAGTGTCAAGTTCTTCCACCCAAGCTCTTGCGGTAGTCTTTCCAGAACCATCAAAATAAGAAATGGACAACTTACCCACCTTCCTCTGCAAATCATGGTTCTGTGGCCTTCCACTTCCACCTCTATGGGTTCTATGCCTCAAAGTGAGATCCAAATAATCACGGAATGATATATCAGCTTGGAAATCAGCCCCAGAACTTCTCCAATCTGTTATTATTTGGTTTAGTAATTTTTGCTCTGTTGGTTCATTTTCAATTGAATGATTATTCCTTGGGGTAAAGTTAGGCATAAGAGGCCTAGGAGTAACTGATCCATTGGAAATCTGCTGATGATCAACTCTATTCTTGGCTAAGTTATCACTATTTAAATCATTGCTGCCATTATTGCCCTTATTGTTTTGCTTCAACTGTGTAAGTATTTGAGTAAGCTGTTGTTGAGATTGGGCAAACTGTTGTTGACTTTTAACAAGATCATCGTGGATCTCTTTCCAAATGGACATCTCAGGTTTAAAATCTCTAACTGCCATGACTTTTGAATGCAAGCATGCAACTGTTGAAAATTGATATACCAACTACCCAACAGGCTGGCAAGATAAATTGTGCACTGATAGTACTGTAATGAGTTGCCCTGTTTGCAATTTTTTTTATTTTCTTATTTGTGTTATTTTTTTATTAGATTTTAGTCTTTCAGAACTAGACATAAGTTGCAGAAGGGATTTTTTGGTTTGCATGTAATGTTTTTTGCAAATACAACGAAAATATATAACATGCATCTAAAACCCAGAAAATCTATGATCGATATGAGTAAACTAGCAATGACCCAGATCATAGAAACATATAAAATGAATTACCATCACATACCCATATGCAAAACTTCAACTTGGTATTTTCGCTGTAGCTGGTCCAGCAAAAGGTTTGATACAAAATATGCTTCCCGCACAATAGTCTTCGAGAACTCCAACAAATAAATGATTGCAATAATATTTGAGGCCCTAGGCGTTCACCATGAAGGAGACTAAAGACCAAAATGATAGGCTTTTCCAACATACAAGACTTCCATGTCCTCCTTGCTGCTGTACGACCAATATGGAGGTTGCTACAACAATTTAAATCTGCCCAGAAATCTCTGTTCTGATGTGAACTTCCAATTTGCTCTTTATCAGCAATAAACTCTTTCCAAATCAACCCCAAAGTTGATATTAATGCTATCAAAAACACCTTATAAGCTGTGGTAAATGTACGACTAGTCTAGGAAGGTGTATGGCCTGCCATAGCTGCTAAAATCTGCCTTGAAATACTTAGAAATTCCCTTCCAATCTGATCTAAAATGATTGTCCTCAACTGCTACATAAAATCAGAATAATACCATTGTGAAATACCTGTAAGATATCTCCAACAAATACCAACTAGAGTAGATCTTTCACTACCGTAGCCAGTCTGCTTCAAGAGGGTTTTCGTCCTCAGGAAGGCTGAGATAAACCAAGTTCAATCTCCATAACCACAAGGGTTTAAATCAGAGAAATAGAATAAAATGCATAATCCAAATGAGCCCCTCAAATGCCTTTTTATACTTTTTGCCAAACTCTCCAGAAGCTTCTATTTTAAAATTCACTTTTTAAAAAAATATTCCATTTTAGCTCCAAAAATGACCTTTTAATTAAAATAATGATAAGTTGACACACAAGGTCCTTGTTTAATGCATCCATAATTTAAAACATTTCATCCTGGTTCCAATGAGCTATAACACTAAGGTGCTTTTAAAATATTTTAAATAATATTTAGCAACCTTAGTAAAATAATTAAAATAAAGCCATTAATACACTCATTTTGTGGAAACTGCCGAAATGCATCGGAATCAAAAACTAACTGCACTGGATTGGTCCCGATGAAGAATAATGATAAACGGAGCCAACTGGGCGACTTACTGTAAATAGACGCCCTCTCCAAGATTCTTGGAGAGCACACCAGAAGCCGGAAAACACCCTGGAAAATGGCATATGAGTCCTTTAGACCAACTGAGCTCATTGGAGTTCTTAAATAACCCCTCTGACATCGTTGACACACAACCACAAGGTTAGTGCCAACTACACTACAAGAGAACCTGAAAATGGGAACATTACATTTACCTACTGCATTGCTTCAAAATTTTGTCTTGTCTTCAAGACATGTTTTATTTAATTCGACGGTAGAATGTTCCTATATATTGCTTTCAATTGGACTAGAGAAGTGTCCTATTGTTTCTTTGTTGTCGTCAAAATCTGGATTTGGCTTTCCAGTTGTATATGGGAGTCCTTTGTTGAATTCTAGAGAAGATGGTACTTGAGTTTTCTAGGCTACATTATTTGCCTTTGTGATGCTAACCTTAAGCTTACTACCTCTCGTAGCTGTTTGATTTGGCCTTTGATCTATTCCCTTTGGTCCTGTAATTGCTGCAGTTGAGAGTGTAGTTTCTCTATCTGTGCCCTTATGGCTCCATTATTATCCTGTACTGGATCATATGTATTGGTCACTTGTGTAATTTGAGGTTCAATTGCATCCATTTGATTCTTTAAACTTTTGGTGGTTATAGGCCATTGTAGACAAAATTGGTACAACACTTTTGCTTCCTCCATGCAATTTTGAATGCTCTTTATATTTTCTTGTACTTTGATATGTGCCTTTGCACATTTACTTGAAGCATGACCCATTCTTTTGTTGTACAATTGTTCAAATATCTTCTTCTCTGCTTGTTTCTCTAGGAATGAGGAATGTGCTTTAAAAGATTCCATTAGCTGCTTTAATTGTTGCATTGGAGGTAGAGTTGAATTCCTTTTTGCTTCCGGGATTTCATTTTTTATTATATTGATTGCTTCTACCAGTAGCTCTATGCCTTCTACTTGTTGCTGTAAAATCTCATTCCTTGTGGAGGAATGAAAGATATCTCCTAGTTGCAATTTGTGGAGAGAAAAAATACTAGATAGATTGACTTGTCCATCAGAAACAAGTAATTGCAGCAGTTGAGGAGTCACCAAAGGTTGAATTTGCTTTTGTTGCACTAGGAACTTCTTAAGAGAATGAATGAGAGAGGTGGAGGAATATGCTTCCTGATTTACTTGAGAACTCTCCTCTGTATCTGGTTTGACTTGCTCTTCTTGTTGATCTTGTTGATCTTGCTGATCTGTATTGTGCGGAGTAGCCTCAGTGGTGTGTGGAGGAGAAGTTTGTTGTTGTTCTGCATTTTTATCAGCCTCTTTCACCTCTTCAATTATTGATATTGTTACTTCCTCAGTTTTCTTTTTGAATTTTAGCTTTGTCATCTTGCTCCATGCTCATTAGGGTATCTACCTTGTGTTTATTTCTCAGCTCTTGAGCCTGCATTTGGGACAACTTATCCTTTTCTTCCTTAGAAATTGTAGCATCAACTCTATCTAAGACTTGCTGTCACAGTTCTTCATTTCCAGAGCTTTTGCTCTCCTCTGTCTCAATGCTTGAGCTAGGCTATCCAAAACTTTTTCAATTATTTCATTCAAGGGCTTATTATATTTGATCATATACATGATCACAACCTTCTCTATAGTACTTTGATCTGCAGGAGATAATTTGGGATGTAGTTCCGCTGTCTCCATCAACAATCCATGATGCACAATTCCATTGAAAATGGCTTTTAACTAAAGAGGATCTTGTGGAGGAGCCTCCGGAGTTGTTTGCTTTGTTTTCTTCTTTTTCTTTTACAGTTTAGAAGTTCCTTCCTCCCCTTCTTCCTCTTCAATGACTTCCTCTGTTTGGATTTTCTTCCTCTTGGCTTGCTGCTTCACTCTTTGATGTTTCTTTTCTTCAGCCTTCATTTGCGCTAGAGTTTCAAAGGTTTTCTTTCTTTCAGTGGATATTTTTTGTGTTGATGAAGAGGGTTGCAGAGCACTTGCTGCAGTAGAAGTGGATCTACCTGATCTCCTTGGGATTTGTGCAGAAGTAGTAGCTTGCGGATCTGAGGTCGGTTGCGGATCCTCCGTAGGAGCTTGTGATGAGGTTTTAGCCTTTGGCGGTACACCCCATTGCTCATGTAATTGTTCTGTCTTCTTCTCAAGTTGCTCCTTTGCATTCGTCTTACTCATTTTGTCCTTTATTTCCTTGTAGGTCCCAAACCTTTCAGTTGTGGTATCCTTAGGTTTGCTTAGGAGATTATCAGCATAGGCTTTTATTTCATTTGTAAAACCTCATAAGGTAGTCTGGGTATCCAAGCCGTTCTTGGTTCTACCACTTTAATGTAGGTGTAATCTTTGTCAACTAAGGTGATGAGTTCTCTGTATTGCCTTACCATATTGTATAGTATCCTCTCTCTTGCTTGCATATTTGTTTGTAGAGTTTTGAAAAACCCCCAGTACATAGTGCTACAATTCTTTGTATCACTGAAACCCCTAATGTGGTTCTTGATTTGTGCAGCAACAGAGATATGTTGTTGCCAAACCTTCCCTTTGAATCCAGGTAATTCATTCAAGAAATAAAATACTAGGTAGATAATGAGAGTGCCATACTTGAAATTGTAGTTTGATTCCTTTGTTCTCTTCAAAATTTCCATCAGTTGCTCTCTCATGACTTCGCAGAGGTCAAAGTCCTTGCCCCTCCTTTACCATTTGATATGCGGTATGGATGGTTGTACCAGTTGTCGATCTTTCTCTGTTTGCAAAGTATATACCCATTGTGGCATACCACACCCTTAGGTCAGTTCTGTCCATGACATTTAGGGTTCGTTTATCAGGTTTCGCCCCAGTCAACTCAGTAACCTTATCATTCTTGATGGCCTTCATCATTGGCACCGACCCTGTTGAGCTTAATCCAATGATCGCCCTAATTGCATCTTTGGTGATTTTGTAGGGTTTGTCAAGGTAAATAAATTTATCATGAATTTTGCTTAGAACAATCTGTACCCAATCATGTGCGTCACATAAATCTAGGTAATCTTTCTAGACATCTAGTCTTTTGGTGGCAATGTTCACATACTCTAGCTTATATCTGACATCATCCAACAAGGTATCTCTCAGTTCCTCGAATTTCATGTGGATCTTAGTGAGTGATGAGTGGATGTAATCAATATCTATTCAAATTCTTGCCCTTTAGATGTAATCAATTCAATGTAAACATTCAAACCACATAAAGCAAAATAACACATACACACATAACACCAGATTTATGTGGAAACCCAAGATGAAAAAAACAACGGTGAGCTAGTTGCTTGGATCTACTGTTCAAATCCAGCCTTACAAATAAAAAGTTTACAATGAATTTTATGGGCACCAACCCAAAGGAGAGACAAATCCCTTGTTTTATGAGCTCCAACTTCGAGGAAGCTTCAACTCCCTGATACGAAGTTTTATGGGCTCCAACCCAAAGGAAGCAACGACTCCCTAAAATGCTACAACACTTAAAAAATGAGGCTCCAACCTTTGCTCTGAAACTTTCAACTGATTCTGATAGTTTAATCACCTCCACAACATCAATTCTGTTAACACTTTGACATCCTTGACATATTCTGATCACTTAACACTTCCGCTTGCTCATCTCTACTATCATCTTGATCATTTGATTGAATCTGATGGCTCAAACACCTCTGCCAAAACTAACTCTATTGTGGGTTATACATTATAGCTAAGAGTGTTACTTTTCTATCTTTCAGATTATGTTACATTCTTTGTGCCAAGCACACTCACACACTATCACCTGTAACAATCTTCAATCCTTCATATATATCCTCCGCAAGTCTTCTAAACATCATCTTTGTCGGCCTTAAGGTAACGTGTAACATGAAACATGTATCCAACCTTGTCAGATCCCAAATCATCTGTGGTAATGTAGAAGTGAAATCTCATTGTGCGGTTCGTACCAAATGATCTACTGGACCCAATTTGCTTCCTCCCAAGCTTTCTTGTTGGCACACACTCCTAGACACAGAATGCAAGCACTCAAATACACCATGTTGGCTCTGCAAGCACTTAACTTTTCATACATTAGGTCCAGACCCTATGCGGTATCGGAGAAGTGAAATATCATCAAGTGGTTAATGCCACGAGCATTATATGACCTAACAAATCTTCTCATACACCTCTTTCTGGTTCATGCTTGTACTTGTTGGCACAAGCATTCAACCATTGATGTCGGTATCCCTTACACAGTCCAGTCATACAGTCTTAACTTAGAACATTGAAAAACACACTTGCGGTACTTTATATCCTTTGAAACTTGAGTATGTCATTTTTGTATCTTTGCTTTACATAATCTCCAAACCACCAAGTCATATATGCAGATGCGGGGAAATGTGACATCTTTGAGTTTTATACCTGATAACCTTACACTATGATAACATTGTTTTCAGTCTATTGACTCTGGATGTCCTTGCGATAGTCCATATGCTTTGAAACTTGGATCACACATACCTAAGAGTCATATTTAGCTATCCTCTAAATCGTGAGGTCATATCTTCATCTGGGGTAGAATGCGGTACAATCTTATGTGCTTATGTAGTACAATTCCCTATGCCTTTGACATTTTTGATAACTTAGACAATTTCCTTCATATCCCATGCAATGCTTTTCATCAAGTGACAATATATGTAACAATGCAACAAGCATGACTTCATATTATCAATGCATGACATCAATCAAAACACTTTGACAACCTTCAGCTGTCCATGAATTTCATCAGATAAGGTACAACTATGTACAGATGATATTGATCCACTAGCATGTTCATGTCTTTCATCATCATGTCTTTCACATCACTACTCCTCTGATCACCACTCCTTTGACATCAATACAACATATGCAACAAGAATTATGGTCAAGTTGTGTGAAGTGAATCCAACTTGTTTTTTACACTTCAGAATGTAAGAGTTGGTAATTTAGTTCTTGATTTAGATTTTCAAATTTATCTACTGCAGACACCTTTGTGTACCATTAGGCTAAGATTGTTAGAAGTTGATTTGGGAAGTACATTTCAGTAAAGTAGTTGGGACATTTTAAAATAGAGAGAACATTGGCAATTCTGAAGTACTTATATTGGTTTCATCTCAGGATAGATGCTGCAAGAATTCTGAATCTTGTATTTCATGTGCCATGACTTAACTTGTAAATATCACCATAGAAAAAAGTAGCTTTGTACTGTGAAACCTAGGCTTTTTTTTCTTTTTCGCTAGTTCATTGTTAATGACTGAAGACTAAATTTTAACTAACTTCCTTCCCTGTTTCAGGCGGTTTATGCATGGAAATGTGGCACAGATGAAGTACATTTTGCCAGAAGCACTATTGCTTGAGAAGATTATGGTTCATGATGAGAAAACGCTCTGCATGAAGGCAGACCTAAAAATCTCTCTCTTGCATGATGCTTTAAATAGTGCCAAAGGTAGACAGGTTTTTGCATTTGCCTCTAAAGTTAATACATCAATTTTGCGAAAGACATTTCATACACGCCTGGTGGAATTTGTGCAATCACATCCTGAGGTGATGATAATAATGAAATTTGTGTATTTCTTCTTGGCTTTGTCAAAATTCTTAAAACCATTTGTATTTTACTTAGTTTATAATTTGCAGTCTTGATTTAATGCAGGGTGATGATGTTCCAGAAGCAATGTTGCCAGAACCTTTCAATAAAAAATGTCAGCTCACTCCTGTGAAGCTTAACATTGTGATTTCCCCACCAAGTTGTACTGCTTCTAATCCTCCTCCGATGCACGAGGAGGATGTTAGTGTAGGTTTTTATTTCCTAGTTGAGTTATTTATTTTCCCTTTATTCCTAGGATTTTCCTACACTTTTATTAATCTTGCTTAGGTTAATAAAGCATGTCTTATTAGGTGAGTGGATTATGAGGTGTCACCTTCCTACATGTGAGCATCCATTAGCTATCTCATGAAGATATTTTGCTATCTTTAGTCCGATAGATGGTTGCTCCTATTGGTCGATGTTGCCACCTCCTCCCTCTCCCTGGTCTATATAAGCATGCTACCTAGCTTGTATTTTGTATCCTTTGCTTTTGTATCCTCTTAATGCTATTTTGCTTCTAGCATTTGCATTACTCTCGGAGACTAACTCTATGTTGCTATTTTGATTTCGTATCATTTGCATTCATAGTTTAGATATTTACATAGTTCCACGGAGTTTCGGGGATGGGGACGGGGGGACAGGGGGGACGCGTTTCGGGGACGGGGGGGGGGGGGCTGGGGGCCTAAATTTGGGGACGGCGGGGGGACGGCGGCGAGGCAGCGGTGCCCTGAAATACATATAATACTTGAAAAATTAGTTATAAAAAGATGTATAACTGTAGAAGCCTAAGGAATAAGTAAAGTTTAGTGTTTAAACACATTGCCATGAATTCATTGAACTAGTGAACATTGAAACAATGTGAATGTACTTAAATTTAATAGACATTGGAACGAGAACTAGATGTTTGAAGTTTCATAATTTGAATTTCATAATCATAATATCATTGTTCATAATTACAATCAAGTTTCAACAATACTGAAATAGTAAATTACTAAATACTAAATACTAAATACTAAATGCCAAAATGGTTAATGGCCTGGTGCCTCCAATGATCTAATCATCCCCAAGCTCCATGTTGATGTCGTCATCACTGGAACTGCTAGACCCCAAATGCTCAAGCTCATCTAAACCAATACCAACCAGCCCTGTCTGTGTAGCATCCTCATCTATCTGTGCTGGCTCTTCTGGCTCTACATCCCATCTGGTTGCTGGACTCTCCTTGTATGTAGTTGTGGTGCGGTCAATGAGACGCAAGGCACTATGTACAGCCACAAGCTTCTCTGCCCTCCTAGAAGTAAGCCTGTTCCTCTTAACAGAGTGGATGAAGCTATAAGTAGACCAGTTCCTCTCAGCAGCAGAAGAACTAGAAACCTGGGACAACAAACGAAGGGCTAAAGTAGTAATCAAAGATCTAGGCCCATGCATAGTCCACCACAACTTGGGGTCCTCTTGTGACATAGTCTCCAAATTTGTTTTGGCCGCCTCTGAATATCCCCAAAGAGTGGCAAATTTTGTCCACTCAGTACGAAGCAAGGTGGCCTCTGTAGAATCATACATTTTGTCAATGGCCTTCACGAACCCTTCCTTCACCTCAACATCCTGCATAGGCATGATTCTACCAGGCCTATATATATACCACTTTGGGTTCAATGCATAGGCAGCCATGTGTAAGGGAGTGTTGAGCTTCTCCCATCTACGGTGAATGATTGGATGAATATGCTCGGTGTAGAATTGCATTGTGGGGTCCTTCTCTCGCACAATAGATTTCATTTGATCAAGCATGGAATCAATGCACTCATATACCTCTCCAAGGGAAGGTGCATTAGAATCCCCAAATCTAATAACTGTGAAGACTGGCTGAATAATGGAGACAATATATTTTGCATCAGCCCAAAAGACATCATTCGTCACCACCTCCTTAACCCTCAATCCCTTCCGTGTCTTCGACTCAGGCCATCGGTTCCATTCTGTTGTCATTACCATTAGTTGCAATGGCTCTTGCAACTCAAGCATCCTCTCCAAGAGAATAAAGTATGATGCATACCGAGTCTCTACAGGCTTCAGGAATTCCTTCTTGGAGAAGGACTTGAAAAGTGCATGTGAAGTATGGTGGTTGCAAATGAACATCTGCACATCTCTAGCATCACTGACAATTGATTTGATCCAACTGATTTTACCAATGTCCTTAAGTGCATTATTCATAGCATGCACACAACAAGGAGTCCACCAAATATGTCTATAGGCTGCCTCAATCAACTTCCCTGCAGCTCTGCACACATGGGCCGCATCTGTCACTACCTGCACCACATTTTGTGGCCCAACCTCTTCTATAGCATCCTTGAGGATCTGGAACTAATAATGGGCATCCTTGCTATGCCCTGAACAATCAATAGCCCTAAGGAAATAAAGGCCCGCTGTAGATGTAACGATGATATTGATGAGTGGACGGTGCCTAATGTCCGTCCACCCATCCATGACTATGTTGCATCCACTTGTGATCTAGGTTCTCTTCATCTTCTCCATCAAAATATTAATCTTGGAATAGTTTTGATCCAAGATTGTTGTCCTCAATTTAGTCTCCCCTGGTGGCACATATGATTGTCCTGCCCTTATTATCTTTGACACAGCTTCCTTAAAATAAGGAGAGCGAGCCACATGGAATGGAATGCCATTGGAAAAGAACAATTTGCCAATGGCATCATCTGCCTCATCCTTTGCTTGCACATTGAATAAATCTGCCAATGGTTGTGAAGAAGTCATCTTACGTTTCCCCTTAGGCGCTGCTGCACTTGAACTAGATGGATTTGGTGGCCTTAGACTCTGCAAAGTAGTACTAGAAATCTGATCACCCCTACTTTGTGGCAATAAAATAGAAGTAGGTATTTCATCCTCATTACAACCCCATAATTTTAACATTTCAGCCCTCATCTTCAAGTTACCTTCCACAACTCCACATACTTCTACACCTTTGCCTCGAACAAGAAGAAAGTGAGCATTAATTCTTGTACTGCTTCCAAACCATGTAAGCTCACATATGTTGCACTTCCATTTTCTAGTGCCCCCCTTTACCCCAGTGTTTGCTGCCATCTTAGTTGCAAATTGCTTTAATGGTGATTTTGGATCAAATGGGCCCTTGGCCCAACGTTCAAGGAGTTGTGAAGGGCAGCTATTATTTTTACTCCCAATGGAACTTGTGTCAGTTTGAGACTGAGTATTTGAGGCATGTTCAGTTTCACCCTCCTCTCCTATTTGAAAATCAGGATCATGATTAGATTGAGAATCATTGTCACTTCTGTTGTGTGTACTCATTATGATGATGACGCTGCAAAAGAAAATAAAAAAAGTTAAAAATAAATATTAAAAACAGAAAACTTGAAGTTAAACTGTTAAAAACTTAAAACAATGTTACAATGTTAACTTGTTAGTTGTTAAGAAAAATTAAAAATATGGCCGATAGGCTTTATAAATTATATGTGAGCATCATAGTGCTCGGAATTGTCTCACGCCGTTATTCCTATCGGCGTATTCCTTGAACCTCCTATGGGGGCAAGTGCTAGTAACTTAAAAATTTAAAAAATGAAAATGTCTAACATCAAACATGTCTAAGTTTCTAACAGGTCTGATATGTTGATGTATGCAAAATGTGGAAGCATAGACAACTACAAGGCACTTAGGCACATGAACTGTTTGACAGAATGCCTCAAAGAAATGTGGTCTCATGGACTGCAATGATTGCAGGATATGCAGTTGCATTCTGTCAAACAGTTCACAACGTGCCTTGTCTATGCTTCCACATTTTGCATACATGTCTATGCTTCCACATTTTGCATACATTTGATTATGATATTAAAATTTTAAATTATTAAATATTAATGGTTCTGGGTTCAGGTTGTAACTTGTAAGTTGTAAGTTTGTAGCATTTTGGCATTTTGCATACATGATACTGTGATACTGGAATCTAGATACATGTCTAGTCTCATGATTCATCGAGTCCCAGGATATGTACAAGCCACAAAATGGATTTGTGGCGACTCACTGAATGCCTCAGGCATTCAATCGCCACAAATCCGTTTTGTGGCTTGTGCACATTGCAAGTGCATATTAAATACAACAAATCCGTTTTGTGGCTTTAAGTTTAGGGCTTTACGCCTCAGAAAAACTTTAAAAATAGTGAACACTCACCTTTTAAAAATGGTGCGGCCTTCGCAGGAGGTTCAAGGATCACGCACAGCATGAATGAGGAAAGTTGGAAACCCTTCGCAGGAGGTTCAAGGAATACGCCGATAGGAACAACCAACGGATTTAAAAAATTTTCTGGTGTGAATTTTTAAATTTTATTATCATAGCTCGAACACTGCCGCGTGAGACAAAACCGAGCACTATAATGCTCACATATGAAAGCCTATCGGCTAAATTAAATTTAGGTTTTCAATATGATTAAAAACATTTCGTTTTCCATGAATTGTTTTTAAAAAAAAGTGATTAAAATTGTTTCGGGGGACGTCAATTGGGGAGACGTTCAGGAGGCGGTGGGGGGGCATTTCGGCGGCGTCTCCCCGTCCCGGGGACGTCCCCCTCGGGGAGATGGCTGATTTTGGCGGGGGGACGCGTCCCTGTGGAACTGTGGATATCTATTCTTTTGCACTAGTTTTCTGGGTTAATCATTTTTTTAGATTCTAACATGGTATCAAAGTTTCTCTATGTGCAAGAGTAGATTTTACTTTCCATATTTGAGAGATTCGGGGGAGGGGGGGCTAATAAGCTTATTGCAAGTTTTCCCAAAAACCCAGTATGCTCTTCTCTTGCATCTTCAGATGATCTGAAGAATCAAAAAAAGTTTGACGGAAACTTTTTAACTTTGGGGTTTTGCATACGTGTTTTGTGAGATCTGGGTGATTGCAATATTTTTGGTTATATTGGTGGCATTTTTGGCTATTCCAACGCGTCTAGGAGGCTTGAGAAAGTCAAGATTGGCTTTCGTTTCATCGAAATCGGAGATCATTTGACACAGTTGTGGAATTGAGGTTTCAAGCTCAGATCTGGGAAACAACTTTCAATCTGAGCATTTTCAGGCCAAAAGGACCATCTCATTGCATCTAGGAGGCCCAAAAACCCTAAGAACGCATGTTCAAATGTTGAAATCGGAGCTCAAAAATTCTCTATGATTTTTTGAGGGTACATCCTTTTATCAAGTGGTCTGAAGGGTGTTTGCGCAGGGTCTTTTTATCCAGCGGTTCGGAGGGTGCTTCCACAGGGTGCATTCTTTTATCCAATAGTCCGAAGGGTGTATCCTTTTATCCAGCGGTCCAAAGACTACTTCCGCAGGGTGCATCCTTTTATCCAGCGATCTGAAGGCTGCTTCCGCAAGGTGTGTCCTTTTATTCAGCGGTTGGAAGGTTGCTTCCGCAAGGTGCATCCTTTTATCGAGCGGTTTGAAGGGTGCTTCCGCTGGGTGCATCCTTTTGTATAGCGGTTTGAAGGGTGCTTTGGCAAGGTGCGTCCTTTTATCCAGTGGTCCGAAAGGTGCTTCCGTAGGGTTCAGCGTTTTTGTCCAGCAGTCCGAAGGGTGCTCCGTGTTGGAATTAGTTTGGACAACTGAGAGGAGGGGTGAATTAGTTGTCATACAATTTAAACTTTTCAACCTTTAATCTTCTTTTACAACTTATAATCAAATAAATATTAAAGCATGAATCAATAACACATGAGTAGAAGCATAAATAACACACTTGACACCAAGATTTTTGACGTGGAAACCCGGTTAAGGGAAAAACCACGGTGCGGGTTAACCCACAAAGATTATACTTTGTTAAAAGTATTACAATGGGGAATGCACATGCATTCGGGCTCATTGCTCAAAAGAAGGCTCATTGCCTACAACAGTCTCACTGCCTACAGGAAAAGATTACAATGAATTTGAACTGATAATTAGCATCTATCAATGCAAGGATTCAGTTTCGGTTAAGCACAGAAGACTGACTTGATACACTTCATCCTTACTCTACCCTGTTTACTGTTCTGCTAACATTTGAACCTTAGATCTCTGCTCTTTTCGCACTTATTCCATTGTCGTATCACACACACACTTAATCATCCAAATCCATCGGCTATATATATCCGCATCCAGATCTTCAACCACTTTTCAGTCGGCTTCACAAACACTTAGAAATTTATTGAAAGTTCTGATCTGTCAGCTAAATCCATGCATAATTTGAGACGCGGACCAAAACTCACATTGACAAATCATCAATCAGGTCGGCTACTATCACTGATCAACACAACTTGTCCAACCAACAGCTTCCATACATCTGGAACCAAGATCAATTACAAGGTCGCCCTGTTCTTCTTCTATCTGTTCTATCAAACTGTTAACCTGATACTCAGATGCTCATAACTATTGAATCCTTCATAACCGGAGGCCAAAACTCTGGATTTAGATTATCCTGACAATGCTTATGACTCCCTCAGATCCGCAGCAAATTCTGATCTACCCCCGAGGAGATCCAGACCAAGATATCGGACTCTGTCACACACTCTATTCTTGACTTTTCGGACTTAGACAAATCTTCAATCTGATTTCCAGTATGGGCAAATAATGTAATGCGGATGTGTAGTAGAGACTTAGTTGCCATCAATGACAACACTTATCATGCCTAGCAGTGTCTCTTGCCAACACTCCGCAGGGTGCATTCTTTCATCTAGTGGTCCAAAGCGTGATCTGCAGGGTTCAGCCTTTTATCCAATGGATAAAAGCAATTCCCCATCCAACCCTCTTTCATTGGAGTTTTCACTTTTGAAGGCAAACTTCTGAGGCCCGGTTCTGGGTCATACTGACTTTGTTTTCTGAGCAATTTTTTTTTATTTTGGCTATTTTTCCGCACTCTTTGCGGTGGTGCAGGCGATTCTTGATTTTAGTGCATGGTTTTTTTTAAAATTGCAGATTCTCACATGTGACATTGCTCTGTTCCGTTTTTGAAACTTCAGAAGGTCATAACTTTCACATATGATCTCGTATCGAGGCGATTGTTTTTTTGAAAGTGCATGATTTTTCGAGTAGATCGTAGTGTTGATAGTTTTGCTTGGTTGAGTTCCGGTAGTGTACTTTCAGCATACACCCAATTTGTGAGGGTTTTGTAATCTATTGAGATCAAGACCACTAAGTATTTCTTACTAGTGGCAGTTGTAAACGCACTAATTATAAAGTTCCAAATCATTCTTGCTTGGGGGTTCTTTGATTGAGTAAAAAGGGGGGTTGTCGTGTGTGTTCTCTTCCTTTCAACATTTCTTTTTTGCATTTCTTCATCATGGATCAAACAACTGTGCCCATCCTAACTCCATACAACTACTTTGAGTGGAAATCATGCATGACTATCTACTTAAGGAAAGTTGGATTACATAGGATAACAATAGGACTTGAAACTGAACTTGCTAAAGATGAAGATAAGCTTAAGTGGTTTAACAAATGTGATGAGGCATAGGAACATTGTGTTTTTCTGTTTCTCTTGATTTGCTCTTTCACATTGAGTCTTTGAATTGGCCAAATGAAATCTGGACAAAGCTAGAAACACTATTTGGCACACAAGATTCAATGAGGGGTCATATGTTGGAAAATGAACTAATTAGTTTAAGTCCAAACAATTTCAACACTATCCAGGATTTCTTCACAAAATTGAAATCACTAAGGCTGCAGTTAAAACAATGTGATTGAAATGAAATATGAACAATTGATTCTTAGTATACCCACTAAGCTAAGTTCAGAATATTCACCATGCCATCTTTAGATGATTTTGCTATCTCTCTCACTCGGGAACAGGATAAGCTAATCCGGATGGGCACTCTTAAGTCCTCTAAGTCACATGCCTTGATTGCCAACCAAGGCACAAAAGAATAGAAAGGACAAAGTAGTAACAATAAAAAAGATAGGAAACAAGAGAATAGCAAGGAGAAGAAGGATCATATGTTAGTTTTTTCAAAAGCAACTAATGAGACCCAATCTTCTAAGGGCAACAAGCCTAAGAAAGAGAAGGTCTAATGTGCCTACTGTAAAAGACCTAGTCATGATGAACATAAGTGTTTGAAGAAACAAATTGATCACTTGACACATTCTTGAGAAGAATAATATTAGTGTTCCTGAGTCCATCAAACATAGTTCAAATGAGGGGTCTAACAAGGCAAAAGAAAACAACAAGGGGAAAGGAAAGGGCAAGGCCCTTGTAGCAGTTGCTTCTTTACCATCCACTTGGGTTCTTGATTCGGGTGCTTCGCACCACATGGTTTCATCTAAGGAAGAGCTTGCATCTTTGGAGCCGTGTACTATGCCTTCTATTTTGATGGGTGATGACACTTCTATTGAGGTGTGTGGGAGAGGGTCTGTTGATGTAGGGGATGGCACATTCCATGATGTTCTTTGTGTGCCCTCATTATCAACTAATCTCCTATTGGTATACCAGATCACTCACACAGGTTCAGGCAAGTGGGTTGAGTTCACTCCTGATTCAATGGAGATTTGTGAGTTGCACAGTGGCTGTACAGTCGCAGTTGGGAGAGCGGATCATCAATCACGACTATTTGTTTTCTCACTTTGTTCTTAATCTTCCTTCGGTTGTTTTGCTCACTCATTTTGATGATGTGTGTAGACTTTGGCATGAGCGTTTTGGCCATCTTAACTACTGCTACTTGCAGTAGCTCAACCAACAAAGCATGGTCACAGGGTTGCCTTTAGTTCAGTTTTCAAATGGTGTTTGCCAAGGTTGCATTCTTGGTAAGCATCCTAGGGAAAAGTTTGACAAAGGTAAGGCATGGAGAGCTTCGTAGATACTGGAGTTAGTTCACAGTGATTTGGCTGGTCCATTTCAGCATCCTTCTTTCAGCAGGGCTAGATATGTCCTAACATTCATTGATGACTTTTCTCGCTATACTTGGGTGTACTTTCTCAAACGGAAGTCAGAGGTATTTGATCATTGGACTTCAAAACTTTTGTAGAGAAGCAATCTGGGAAAGCCGTCAAAGTTTTGCCCACTGACAATGGTGGTGAGTATGTCAACCATCGGTTTGAGCGGTTTTGCACTTCAGAGGGGATTGATTTGCAGCATTCAGTTCCATACAATCCTCAACAGAATGGTGTTGCAGAACGGAATAATAGGTCCTTGAAGGAAATGGCGAACTGCATGATTCACTCCAGATCTCTTGCACCACAGTATTGGGTAGAGGCCATTAAATGTGCTTGTTATATCTAGAACCGTGTTCTTCACCAAGTCTTGAAGGGAGTCACTCCTTTTGAAGCTTGGAGCGGTCGGAAACCATCAGTTAAGCACTTTCGAGTTTTTGGTTCTCTTGTATGGGCCCACATTCCCGCAGAGAAACGCAAGGCCTTGGATTCACAGAGCAAACCTTGCATATTTGTAGGCTATCCTGATGGTGTGAAGGGTTATCGGTTGCTCCATCCTACTACACAAGTTGTTCATTGAGAGGAGTGTTCAGTTTGAGGAGGGTTCTTCGAGCTCACTCTATCACTTCTCCACCTCCTTCTACATTGGCATTGGAGTCACTTGGGCTACATGACAGATCCTCTGATGAGTTAGATTCACTTGAGCAGTCTTCTACCTCCACTTCTGATGCTGAGAGCGATTCAGAGGATTCACCTCCTTCCTCTCCTAGTCATCATTCAGAGGGTGATGATTCTCCTCCACATTCTCCCATGTCTGGTCTACTTTGGGCTAGACAGACCTTGCAGTCTGCACACAATTGGGTTGGGGATCCATCAGACACCAGGCGGACTTGTTCACAATTCGAGGATGCTTCACATGTTTTCCGTGGCATTGGGAAACTTCAAGCTTGGGGAACAATCTACCTGGCTATGTTTCTTCAAGTCATGCCTGAAAATCAGGAAAATCAGGTGGGTGTAATGCTGCTGTTTCCTGCTCTGCCAATTCTCATTTTCCTGCAGGGTTTAAGAATCGCTTTGCAGCCAAATTGTATCAAAACAAAATTTCTGAAGTTAACAATGAATTGAAGAAACATAGCAAGGTTGATTGTTCCCCAAGCTTCAAGTTTCCCAATGCCACGACAAACATTGCTTCTGATCAATCTGAGACTCCTTGTAATGTGTCTGGAGCCAAATTTGTCACCAAGAATGCTGCTGAAGAAAATACACCCTGCAAAACAGTCCTAGTGTTTGAAAATACAAATTCGACCATGAGTAAAGGTTCTTTTTCCCCCACAACCCCAGGGGTTGCCCCTGATTCCATTCCCCAAAAAACATTTTCTGTTGTCTCCTCTGCTCACAATACTCCTGCAGTTAAGACCCTATTGAAGTCTGGCAATAAGAGTTCCATCAGTAGAAGGTCTCTTCGTTTTGTCAGAAGGCTTCAAATATTGGTCTTGATCAAGAATACCTGATGAGTTGAGAGATGTTTGGGCTGTAAGGGTTCTCTGTGAAAAACACATCTGGAAGCTTTTGGGCAAAAGAGAAGACATGATAGAGGAACCTACATCCTCCTCGTGCACCGGAGGTCTCTTCGTTTTGACAATGTTTCAAATTCACTAGATGTTACCCCTCACGATTTGTGTCCCAAAACTAACAGTTTTGCTTCTCCAGATTCTTCACGTGTTTCTCAATTCTCTGGGCAGAAGTCTGAAGTTTCTAAGGTCAGAAGAGCATTAATGTTTAAAAAATCAAACAAAAGTTCCCCTGGTTCTATTGATGAGGATTCTTCAGTCCGTTGAACTGGTTTGAAAAGAAAGGCAGCCAAGTTTCCATCTACAGACACCTCTGTGCTCTCCACACTTGACAAGTTTGAGGGAATGGAAAGTTATGCTGATTCAGTAGAACACTCTCCCTCGAGGGTGGTTGCAATCAATAAATCCATCTGCTCTTTTCTGTCTCCAACAAAAACTTTGAGCTTGGAGAAAATTGAGGGCGAGAAAACTCTAGAGGAAGTCTTCCTTAGCACTCCGCCTTGCACCCCGCCAAGAAATGTAGACTTAATGCAAGTGAGCCTACTGCTCCTCAAATAAAAGCAAACCAGTCTTGCTCTCAAATATTCCCACCAAGCTTCCAATCTCCAAAAGAAAGTAACATTGATCCTTCCAAGGTAGATGTTGATAGAGCATCCGATGCTTCAAAGCAACCTGAGAATGTAAGTGTCAGTATTCAGGGGTTTTGTTCGGAGGGACTTAATGTAATGAACCAATCAGAGAGGGCAACTATTCAGACACTTTCCCCAAAATTGTTGCATGAGGTAAGATTACACCTTATATGTGTTTGTTGATGCTATTCATATGCATTTTGTGCATGCCAATGGTTACCAATTTTGCTCCAATTTGATCAGTTCTATATAGGAAGTTCTATAAACATTAATTTTATGAACTTGAAAGACGTTACTTGTGGTCATATCTTGAGTCATTACAGATTTAGCTGCTCTGCTGAAGTCTGTTTTGGCTGTGTTATGCTGTGCCATATATTGTATATCATTCATGTCACCTAAATTTTTTAGAACAGCTTACCTTCTGATCAGTTGCATACACTTTTTGTCTCTGTTCCTGTTTCACGATATCAATTAAAGCTTATATATTTGCAGGTCCATGAGAGACAACTTATGCTAGATGACTGTAGGTTGGTTGTATCAGCTTCTAAGAGGCGTCGGCAGATGCTTGCATGCTTGCCCAAACTCTTTAACATGATACGTGATATATTTCGTTCAAGCAAGCGATCAGTACTGACACAAGAAGAACTCATCCATAAAATTATATCAAATCATTGTGATGTTACTGATCGAAGTGAGTAGCCTTTTACTTAAATTTTGGCCTTATGTTGCAAGGAATATGATGCACTTTGCCTCATTTCATGCTTTTAAAATCTTCTAGGTGAAGTTGAGGAGCAGTTGCTGCTCCTTCAAGAATTAGTTCCTGACTGGATTTCTGGAAGGACAGCCACTAGTGGTGATTTCCTTTACAGGTAAGCTTTTTTTGGAAAAGAAATAGAGAAATTGTGTGGTGTTACTTACATATCTGGATGGTGTTGTGATACAACTTTTTTTTGGTTGTCTGCAGCATTAAAAATAATATAGATTTGCAGAGTATTCGCACGAAACTCGGGAGTGCTCTGTAAATAGCAAAAGTCATGCTGGAAAGACACATGGATAATTAGGGTGTGCATGCCAATCACTGCTTTTTATTGCAAACCTTTTAAAATGTACTTGTTTTGTAAATGTTTAATATAATATGATACAAGAGTTCCCAATAAAAATATCAATCAAAAGTTCCCAATATAATATGATACTAGAGTTCCCAATAAAAATATCAATGTTCTGTTCTCCTTACTTTGTTCTCTAGCAAAAGTTCTATTTTACTTGTTTATTGTTTGAAACAAAAAATACATGAAGATGGAAATGAAAATACATAGATTGAAAAAAAAACATAAGATTTTGATTGAATATTGAAATTCAATACATAAATCAAGGCACAAGGTTTAATAATTATAGATCATAATAATCTCTTTACAATATGTAAATTTGTGAACCTTAAATGTTCAAGGGAGATTTATAATGCATTTGAGAATGTGTAATGTCCCGATATTAAGACATTGTTTAAATTAAAGATTTAAACATCATAATAAAAGTCATGAAGTTGCTCTCATAAAATACAGTATTTAGTCAATTTGAATGATAGAGATAATTGCATAAGTATTAATATTTAATACATATATTATTTAATAAATAATACTAATGGATATTTTTAAATATAATTTAAATATAAATTAACAAGCATATATTATTATATTTATAAATAATAATATAAAATATATAAACATTATATATATATGGTAGCGATCGAATAAGGAATAGAGATGTTATAAAGGCAGACCTTTCTTTATGCAAGCTTATCTCACTGCTGGCCGACCTCATTAAGGAGATGCTAAACAAAAGATATATAACTATCATTTCATGAAGCACCGACGATCATTATAATTAAAGATTATACAAACCACAAAATGCTGTGATTTACATGTAATAATAGCAATGACCAATGGATGGCCGACTTCCCTTAGAGGATGCGCAAAAGAAAAGTCTTAACTAAATCAATTAGTATGTGGACTGTAGAGCAGCGACTAATACATATGATATGAATCTGCAAACAGGGATCAATAAAGAAGCACTTATATTACAGCGGTGATCCTAATTACTTATTAGAGGTAGCGCTTGGGATATATAAAGATTATAATTTAGTTTTCAATAGCTATGATCTATGGAACAAACACAACCACTCCCAAAAGGCAGCACCGTTAGAGGTATAAAAGGAGGTACGATGAGGAAAGGAAAGGCATCCAAGTCAGAATATACATTAGCAGTCTAAGATCTAATCTACAGTCATAAATAGAGGAAATCAGCGAACAGGAAAAGACATACATCAGTAGAAAAGCATAAGTTATATAGATAGCCATGTAATCTGATAATGTAGATGCAGTCAAAGAACCAATATTTCTTTTAATTGCATTACTTATGTAGAATTGAACAAATGGAATAAATCTAGCATTTTATTAAGTAGCCCACTTTGGTGGATGTCCAAGTCCTGCCACTAAAGCCAGGAGGGCCGAAGTTATGGGTTGGCCTGGTCAAACCTATCATGTTCCTATCCCTATGCTCTAAATGTGTTTGATATTGGAGTTGTATTAGCTAACCCTAACAATGGTATATATATATATATGCACTTGTGTTTTCTATGTGATGAGTGCAGGATTTATATTCAAGAGCATAACGAAGAAATAACTACATATAACTTGTAAGTGATCTCCCTAACTAGGGCAAATCTAGAAGGAGACATTACAGAATGTGTACTTATACGCATCTTGGTTCAAACATAGCTCGTTATAATGTCCCATGAATCACAATGACCTTAGTTTAGTTTGCTATTAGAAATTTTAACTTAACTTATTTTAACAATGACATACTAAGTGTTGTTGGCATTGATCACATTCTATCTTTTGATTGGTTCAACTGCCTTAAAAAGATTTTGTAATACAAGTGTGGATTTGTGTCCATAGAAAACCAACACACACCACTTTTTGGGGTTGTGCCAAGTCAAGTCACTACGTAGTTGATGAGAAGACATTTATTGTTGAGGTGGAGGTGGCTTAGCTGGTTGATTTGGTGGATTCCTTTGAAGAGTTGGGTGTGGCTGATTGAGATTGAGGTAAGTTGAGTGGAGGTTGCCTACACCTTTGCCTAGGCTTGACAAGCTTCCTTTGGATGTATTAACCTCTAGCAATACTAATCTACATATTTAGCACATAAATAGATGATGAGAGGAGAGATTGGAGTGGAAGCAAACACTAATCGCCTCAACATTGTGTCAATGTTCAACCACACCCAATCTACCTCAAACTATTCTCTAGTAGGGAAGTTGTGAGTGTTTGGCATAGGCATTTGTGAATGGATAAATGTTGGATGTGTTTGAATATTTTGCTCCAATGTGTTTGTTTGAAGTGTTGGAATGTTGTTGTGATGTTGACTTGTTTGAAGTGTTTTTGTTCTTGGTTATTTGCTAGTGGTTGGAACAATTTTGTTGGTTTTCTATTTTGTAATGTTTTTGTTGTTTTTAATTATTGATAGTATAAACTAAATGGTGATTAATTGCAATAAAATAAATAACAAAAATGAATCGAATATTATTTACTCGAAACAATTAACAAGGGAGCTAATTATTGTTTTCTTTTTGTATTTTTTTGAAAATAAAGATGAAATGCATGCTGTTAATTAATATGCAACTAATATGAATTTCAAAACACTTTTTTTTTTTGGATAAATTGAACTGTTTCTTGGATATTCAACAGATAATCAAATCAAACCTTTTTTCAAATGATGATATTTTTTGATGACACACTTCTACATGTTTTTCCCCCTAATTCTATGTAAGCTACGTTTTAGAAGATTTATGTTTGCTTCCATTGAGAATTTGCCTAAAACTCTTTTGGAAGAGATTCTTTTGGGATGCCCAAAGAGGTTCTTCTAGAAAGACTGTAGGGGAAATCCTCTTGTGAATCTAGAATGATAAGTTTCAATGCCAAACAATGTGAAGATCCCTTTACTCGAGAAAAACAACTAAATTAGGAAGTAATTGTAAAGAGAATCTACTTTAATGCAAATAGATTGTATGTAAAGGAGATGAGTATGAGGTTTGGATTATTGGTTTACCCAACCCAACCTTTAGAACTTCATGGAAATTTGTAGTGTGCAACTATGATGCTGGTTTTCCATATATAATGTGAACAAAAGCAATTGATCCTTTTAGAAAGAAACAAAAATCTAGCTTTAAATCTAACAAATAGAAAAAAAAAACAATGTTGTATGACTAAAGAAAGACAATTTAGAATAATCTAACACTTGAATCCTACACTAAAAAAACTAGAAATAACTAATCCAAAACACTAAATGGAAAATCCATACTTGGAGTTGAACATTGCACATGTCGAGCAAATTTGATTGTGGTTGTGTAGTCCTTAACTCCAAGTCCTAGAACATAGATTGCAGATATTGATTGGGTATAATTGGAGGAAAAACAAAGGAAAAACTTGCATTTCAAAAGTTATTCATGCATAGAATTGAGTCTACTGAAATGATCAGTTCATGTGAAACTGTCATGATGATTTTGTTTTTGCTACTTGTTGAAAGAAGCAATTTCACAACACAAAATAAATAGTTTTCTAGGCAAAAAAACATGTGCAAATACAATGAGAAGTAAAAGAAAATTATTAGAGAAAACTAGAGGGGTCTAAAGAGTTTAAAAAATGAGATTTTGCCTTGGAGAAGCAAGCCAATTGTAATGTTTCTTATATGCCATATATGCTTTTTACATATTTGTGCTATCATCAAACTTGCTATGTTGGGCTATATGTTTTTGGCTACTTACATATTTGCCTACTTAGGATAGGCATGCTACATTACTTGGTATGAGATATTTTCCAAAACAAGGCATGCGTTTTGGGTTGTTAACCCACACTCTCCTATGGGAGTTTGTATTTGTTGTCTCATGCTTGAATCTATAAAACACAAAAGTCAAGATCAAGTGCAACATATGGAAATATCAAGCAAAATCAAAATGATAGTATAGACTAAAGAACTCACCATTTTTGTGGTGTTGGAGATACTATTTGCCTCGCTCATCATCCATTGTCCATTCCACACCTACAAAATAGAAAAAGAAACAGATTCAGTGTAGTATTATGGCATTAAATAGCAAGGAAATTGCTTAAAATGAGGGACAAGAGAAATTTATCGTTTATGCAGGGTTAAAGATTGACCCAATTCCCAAGGTGAATTGGTGGATGATCTTGTAGATTAGCTAGTTGTGTACATAAGAAAATGAGTCATAAAACAAAACATACTAAACATATATTAGTCTATTATACTCATTACCTAATGCAACCTCATGATAGAGCTAAAGGAATGAATACATGAAAGGAAGCTAAGTAACTACCATGCAAACCTTGGTCTTTGGATGTGCTCTTGATGTCTTGATATGTTGACTGCTCCTCAAATTGACAACATAACCTTGCATTGCATGGAGACTTGAAAATGGCTTGGGTTGATGACTATTTATAGATTTTTGGGATGGTGGATGGAGGGCTAGGATTGATTTGGAAGATCAATGGTTGAGGATTGCTGAGAGGATTGGATTGATGAGAGGCCACCAAGTCCTTGGATCTAGGAGAGATCAAGGGTGAAGGGTAGTCTTGGAAGAAGTGGATGGAGAGGATTAAAAAGAGACAAAATGACCCTTTTTAGCTCCACTAGGTTTGAATGTTTGACTCTCAGATCAACCATTTATACATAGAATAATATCAAACAATAGACAAGCATACACAACTCATAAACTACCTACAAAGGTAAAGGATACTAATTGAAATCCAAAAGGAAAGAAGACTTTACAAATGGAAATTCAAACAAAAGTATTATATAGTGCATAAGAATTGTATGAAAAGGTAAAATCTCTTGTTTATTATCAAGGAGGTAAGGTTATAGTTGATACAAGACGTGGTTTTTTAGACCAACAACCAACAATAATACATCTAATTTTCATGTATATATAACATTTTCCATTTGACCTAAGTCATGCATTGCAATAAATTCGTCCCATAGGCCTGTCAGAAGATATTTCTGCAAAGGAATACCTAGGTATATTTGTTCTGCTTGACATAAATGCATAAAATATTTTGCTCTGAAGTAGCTGAGAAATAATATCTACGTTGAAGTTTAGCATTTGTTTCCTTTATCTACATCATTAAATCCACAACAACTGCTCAAGTTAGTTGATCTTATTTTTCCTTATCGGCAAAATTTCTTCTTTGTGAACTATGGCATGCCTCTGCATTTTCTCTTTTTCCTTTGCCTTTGAAGATTTGAAGAAGTGTTGGAGATCGGGCCTCGGGCCTTCATCCTTACGTCTTCCAAAAGAAAAGGAAGAAGAAGAGAACCCCGCTTCCTGAGATCTGCAACACTTAGAAAAATATATGAGTTCGACAGACTTCGGGCCTTGGGCCTTTCGCCTTTTGGCTTCTGCAAGAAGAAAGGAAAAGGGTGCAACCCCCGAGATCCACTTTATGAATGACTTAGTTGAAAACGTTTGGCAGAGGTTGGTCGTCGGGCCTTCCACCTTTCGCCTGCCAAAAGAAAAGGAAGAGGAAAGACGAAACCTCCGAAGTCTGGTGCCCGCCACACTTAGAATATTTACTTGTCGGGCTTCAACGAGAGGGCCTCCAAGATTCCTCCTTCCAAAAGAAAGAACAAGGAAGAGCAAACCCCCGACCTCGAGTGCCCAAAACACTTAGACAGATTTCCAAGAGGAAAGAAATAGAGCTCGGACTTTGGGCCTTCCACCTACTACCTTCAGCTAGAAGAAGAGAAAAGATGGAACTCCCAACCTCCGACGCCCGAAGTACTTAGGCAAATTACAAAGGAAACACGGTGGAGTTCGGAGCTGATAAGGATGACATGATGAAGGGGAGAAGCTCGAACTCCGAAACTCTGAAAAGGCTGAAAACATAAGGAAACCTTAGGATTTTTTGGACTTAGTCAATTTGGGGGGTTTTCTTTGCATTTCAAAAGGTGAAAACACTGAGAGATTTCATAGGTTTTTGGGCTATTTGGTTGGAAGGAAAAATATGACAACATTTTGGTGACCTCTAAGGGGTGTTTTCTTTCTAAACAAAAGAAACCAGTGGCCTTAAGCATCCATTGGGCATAGAGTCAAAAAGGGATGAAGTATGTTGGGAACAACCGAAACCCTACCTCTAAAACAACACCAAACAAAAAGAAAACAAGGCCTACGTTTTCCTAATGAGAGTGCAGACTATGCAACAACACTTATTGAAAGGAAACCTAAAGCAGGAACAAAACAAAATAGTATATACAGAATCTCAGACCAACCTTAGAAGTAAGGTTTGAGATGGGTCCCATAAACTAAGATCGGTAGAACTTCACCATCCAACTTTGAAAGATCGAAAGCATTGACTTGCTTGCAGCTGGCGATGATATATGGCCCACTCCAAATTGCATCAAACTTAGTGTGGCCTCCAGGTTTGGTTCTGTCAGCATCCCATTTCAGAACAAGATCACCTTCCTTTAAAAACTAATTTTTGGTCCTCTTGTCAAAGTATTTCTTAGTCTGCTTCTGGTGTTCTTCCAATGTAGCCATGGCTAACTGTCTTAGTTCTTCTAACTTGGTTAATTCAGCCATCCTTATAGACCTAGCATCTTCACCTTCTAATTCTAGTTGTTGGACCAATTCTAATGAAGGAAGCTCCAAAGATAAGGGCAATCTAGCCTCTTTTCCATACACAAGAACAAAAGGAGAGTTACCAATGGTTCTTTTATAAGTGATCCTATCAACCCAAAGAGCCAATCTAATTTTACTATGCCATTGTCTCTGATTTGTTTCCATGGTCCTCTTCAAGATTCTGATAAGGTTTTATTAGTAGATTCAGCTAAACCATTACCTTGGGGATAATAGTTAGATGAAGTCTTCAAGAACACATTATATTTCAAAGCCCAATCAACTATCCTAAAACTAGTAAAAGCTCTTGCATTATCAAAGATGATAGTGTGAGGATCTCCAAACCTTGTCATGATTTCTTCCAAGAAATCCATGATTGTAGATTGTGTAGCCTCTTTGAGTGGGACTGCTTCAACCCACTTGGCGAAGTAGTCTTTTGCAGTTAGAACCCATTTATGGCCAGCACTGGATGTAGGGTTGATTATGCCAATGAAATCTAGAACCCACTATGAGAAAGGCTTATTTGCTTGAATAGGATGAAGTGGAAGGGCTGCCAATCTTTTCTTCCCAGCAAAGAGAGCACACTCTTTGAATTTTCTTACCCACACATGGGCATCATTGAATAATGTGGGCCAAAAGTAACCTACCCTCATTATCTTTATTGTTGTAGCTCTTGCAGAGAAGTGGACTCTAGTTGGACTAGCATGAAACTCACTAAGCAATCTGTCCATCTGATCTTCTTCGATGCATCTCAACAAGACTCCATCACAATTTCTTTTAAAGAGAATTCCATCCACCAAAGCATAAGGAATAGATTGCAACCTAAAATGTCTTCTCTTAGTTTTGTCTAATCTACAAGGATAATTGCCAGTAGATAGGAACTTGGCCATGTCTATTGTCCAAGAACTTACAGCTAATGGTTCAGCTATAGGTTCTGCCTCATTCAAGTGATATGATGAGTTCACTTCATCCACAGTAGTTTGAGCTAACTATTCACATAATCCTCTAGCTCTAATCAGCTTAGTGGCTTTGATAGTAACATCATATTATAGGATCTTAGTGACCCAGCTTGCTCTCTTTTCACGGATTTCAATTCCCATTATATACTCTCCCACACCAGGATGAGAAACTAATACTTTGATATGATTATTTTCCAGCATATATCTAAAATTTTTCAATGCTCTTACAATGGTAAAAACCTATTTGTCCATGGGACTATACTTGACCTCATAGTCCTTCAAAATTTGACTGAAGAAGGCCAGGGGTTGCTCCATACCTTGGTCATTTTGCTACATCAGAACAACTGCAATGTTTCTCTCTCCTCCATGGGCATAAAGGATAAATTCCTTCTCATAATTAGGGTTCATGAGGGTAGGAGCCTGAGAAATCTCCTCTTTTTTCTTCTCAAATCCATCCTTCCCCTCCTTGGTCCACCTAAAAACATCATCCTTTTTAAGCATTAGGGTCAGTGGTTTGACCAAACTAGCACAGTTAGGAATGAATTTCCTAACAAAATTGATCTATCCCAGAAATAACTGTAAAGCTTTCTTATGAGTAGGTAGAGGAAGAGAAAGAAGAGCTTAAGTTCTTTCTGGATCTATGGAGATCCCATCTTTCGACACCAAATGGCCCAAAAGCTTGCCCTAAGAGACAACAAAAATACATTTCTTGGGGTTCAGAGACACCCCAAACTCCTTGCATCTTTCAAAAACCTTCTCCAGATGCTCCACGTGATTTTCTCCTCTTGGAGAAGATTGTGAAATCATTAGATAAATCAAGATGAACTTATTGATGAAGCCCTTGAATGCAATGCCCGTTGCCGTCTGAAACATGGCACTAGCATTGGAGAGCCCAAATGGAATTTTTGCATACGCCATGGTTCCCCACTTAGTGGTGAAAGTCAGCTTGAATCTGTCCTCTTCCCTCACAAAAATTTGGTTATAACTAGAAAAACTATCAAGCAATAAGAACCTCTCTGCCCTTGCAATAGTCTGCAAAATTTGGTCCATGGATGACAGAGGGTAGTGATCTTTCAGGGAAGCTCGATTCAAATCATGAAAATCCACATACAACCTTATCTCACCATTTTTCTTCCTCACTGGCACTAAGTTAGCTACCCAAGTGGAATACTTGAAGGGGAAGATGATTCTAGCCTGAATGAGCTTTGCGATCTCTTTCCTCATCAAGGGCTCAATTTTGGGTTTCATAGGTCATTGTCTCTGGCGGATAGGTTTGGCATTTGGATCAAGGTCTATGGTGTGTTGGGCAACATTAGGGTCAAAACCCCTTCAGATCCTCATAGTTCCATGCAAAAACATCACTGTGTTTATGAGAAAGGTGAATAAAATTTTGTTTGTCATCATCACAACATACCTTTCCTGTAAGGAAGCTAAGGTAGTAGAACAACTTCCTACACTAATCTTGAGAGGAGGATAATGCAAAACTTTACAGATCTTTAACAATTACAGAAACTAAAAAATAAATAAACATAGATATCATGCATACCACAATACAATGATTTACGTGGGGAAAACCCTTTCGGGAGAAAAACCCCACACTCCAAAAGCCACCCAATATATTATTCAGAAATCACAAAGATTACAATATACTTGCAGAGAATGCTTCTCACAGGAGTATCACCACCAGAGATCTAGAGACAACACGACGCTATCAGACTCTCAGAATACATCACAATACCGTAGTTGTAATACAACGCCCTCATAAAATAGGGTTACCTTCTAGGGTAAGACAAGCCAACAAAATATCTACCATCAGATTTAAAACCCAATAATGAATGATCTAGATTTACAATATATCATTAATTTAATGTATGTCATCCATTTAACAGTTTTTGTTAACAAAAAAATGTTAACATTAATCCCACTCCACCCCATGCTCCCATTGTATATTACACCTATCGATGTAACTAGGAAATATATATAAATATATATATCCTATCAACAATAAGCCTTATATAATTGCAAGGTTGAAACACATTTTCCCAATAAATCTCCCACTTGTCGAACACCTTGAAAGAGCAACGAGAGGGAATAAACATTGTCTCTTAATTGCTAGGGACCAAAAGGCCCATAGTCTCTGAACACCATCTAAACTTTTCTGTGCTCACAGACTTAGTTAAAGAATCATCAACATTCATCAAAGTCTCTACCTTAACCAACTTCACGCTGCCATCTTCGACCATATCTCTAACAAAATGATACTGTACATCAATGTGCTTGGTCCTGGAATGAAATGTCAGGTTCTTAGCTAGATAGATCACACTCTAACTATAGCAATAAATTGTCACTGCACCTTGTTTTATTCCAATATTTGAACACAATCTCTTAAGCCAAATGGCTTCTTTACAAGCATGAGTAGCTACCATATACTCAACTTTAGTAGTGGACAAAGCAACCACAACATGCTTCTTACTCATCCAACTAATTGCACCACTAAATAAAGTAAACACATAAGCACTGGTGGATCATCTACTATCAATATCATCTACCCAGTCTGAATCCACATAACCATGAATATCAAGGGAAATATCATCTTTAGTCAAATTACTATGATAACACAAGGAATACTCTGAGGTACCACACAAATATCTGAAGACTCTTTTAACTGCATCTCAATGAACTCTACCAGGATTAGACATATATCTGGAGAGAACTCCCACTGCTTGGGCAATGTCTAGTCTAGTAAAAACCATAGCATACATCAAACTTCCAACTGTACTCTAGTAAGGCACATATCTCTGATGGAGATGTTGGACAATATGAAATAGATAACTTTGTTCCAACTGAAAAGGGAACACACAATGGTCTATAATCCTGCATGGTAAACCTTGTTGAGTACTAGTGACTCAAATTACAGGTTCATTGGTTCCTTGGTTTTCCTTTGTTATCGGCTTGACTCCTTGTATCGGTGGGAGTAAGAGGTCTTTGGCCGATCTGCTAGGTTACACCGATGGAGGGCTAGCTATCGGCATGAGGATTACTATCGGCAGGAGTTCGGTGTCTTATGCCGATCTCCAAGGTCTTACTGATGGTAGTGAGACATCGGCATGAGGTTGACCGTCGGCAAAGCTGGTGGTAGGAGCTCCGACAGTGTTGGGTCACACCGACGATGGATGAAGGGTTAGCGATCTTGTCGGCGTGAGTCACTCCGATGAAAGATCATCGGAGTGAGTAGTGTTATCGGCGTAGCTGGAAGAAGTCTCCCCGTTACTTCATGTTATACCGATGAAGGGTTGGCGTCGGCGTGAGAATCACTGTCGGCCAAGCCTTGAGTCCTCTCTCCGATGGACCTCGTTACTCCGATGGATGACTTTGGCTTTGGCATCAGTGAGACATTGGTCTTCAGCGAAGTTTGGTTTAGTCTTGATGATTGTTGGCGTCTCTCCGATGGAACGGTCATCGGCATGACAATCCTTGTAGGGCTGACATTTGGAAGTTTCTCCGATGGGCATTGGTCACCCCGATGGAAGTTGGTGTTTGGCATCGGCGTGAGAACTTCTATCGGCTCAGCCTTGAATTGTCACTCCGATGGCAGAAGTCACTCCGATGAAGAGTTGGCGTTGTGTTGGCGTCGGTAAGACAAGGAACTGTCGGAGTGAGTGTTGAAGTGTTCACCGATGATGTTGGTTACTCTGATGAGACTTAGTCTGGAGTCGTCGGCGGCAAAAGTGCCGACAATTATCTTACGTGTGTTCGGGCATTTAAACCCGAATGTCCAACTAGAACTTGTGCATGTGGGACTAAAGTTTCCTATGAGAATGTGAACGGTTAGATAGTTATGCAAACGGTTTGGACTGTTGGATGTCAGCGATACTGGGCAGTTGGAATGAACGGTCGTTTGCATGAGAATCGATTAGATTGCTAAAAGCAATTGTGTAATCGAGTCAGAGGAGTGAGAGAATAGATGAGACGGTGAGTTCAATCTGATGGAGCTCTGGTTTTTCTTCTTCTGTGAAGTCTTATGCTGTATGCTGTATGCAGCATGTGAACAGCATGTGAAGGGACTGAGAAGAGGATGAAAACAGAGTTCAAATGAAATTGTTCTGGCTGAGAAGATGTAGTTCTGTACTGTGTGCTGTTTGTGGCATGATCACAGTATGAAGAACCAACCAAGTGCTGGAGAACTTTGTGCAGGGTTACTGTCAGTTATTCTTCTGAAGGAACAAGATGTAAATCTTCATGAAAGGCTTATTGCTAGTTTGTATTGTAACTATTTTTCTGTTGCTGAATAATACAATGGTGATCTGGGCTTTTGGAGTGTGGGGTTTTTTACCGTAAGGGTTTTCCCCACATAAATCTGTGTTCTTGTTCTGTCTTTCATGTTTAATGTCTCTGCTGTTGAAATTAGATATTGTTCGCTTGTGCTTTCCTCTAAGGGTCAATATAGGAAATGTTCTATGTCTGTTTCCGCTTTAAAGGCATAGTTGTGCGTGTTTTTGAAGCATTTGGAAAGAATTTAAATTTGTCGAAGACACCACTTTTCTTAGAAATATGTTCTGAGATGCCCTCATTTCCTTACAAACCTCTGTAAAATTGAATTGACAGACTTACTTTGGCCAAGCCATAGCTTTTTGTTCACTCTATCTCTTCTAATTTCCATCCCAAGAACGTGTCTAGTTGCACCAAGGTCTTTCATTTGAAATTTAGCAGCAAGTTGAGATTTTAGTTCTAAAATCATACCTTTCCCTTTACCAATAAATAACATATCATCAACATATAATGCAATAAACAGGAAACGATCACTGTCTTTTTTATAATAAACACAATGATATGAATTAGAATGCTCAAATCTCAAACTCAACAGATGTATCAAATTTTTGGTACCACATCTTAGGACTCTATTTTAGGCCATACAAAGGTTCCTTCAATTTGCAAACCAAATTACCTTTACCTTTCACCTTGTAGTGCTCTGGCTGTGTCATATAAATATTATCCTCCAAGTCACCATGAAGCAAAGCAGCTTTCACATCCATTTGCTCAACCTCTAAATCATAAGAAACAACAATAGAAAGAAAAAGTCTAATGGATGTCATTTTTGCAATAGGAGAAAATATCTCATCATAATCAACACCCTCAACTTGAGAGTAACCTTTCGCAACCAACATTTCTTTGTACTTCTCAATACCTCCATCTGAACCAATATTTTTCTTGAACACCCATTTGCAACCAATAGGTTTTTGTCCTTCAGGTAAGGGTACAAGATCCCATGTATCATTCTTTTTCAAAGATGTCATTTCTTCATCCATAGCAATCTTCCAGGATTCTGCATCATTCATACCTAATGCCTCTTCTATAGATCTAGGTTCATCTATGTTAGTATTTAAAGCAAAAATACATATCCAATCATTAGGTGATAACCTTTTAGGTGGTTGTCTATGCCTTGTAGACCTACAAACAAGTTGAGTTGGAGGTTCTTCCTCCTCTTCTAAAGATTCAGAGCTAGATGAGCTCTCCTCAACTTCTTGTCTATCCATGGGCCTCGATTCAACTTTCTCAGGTGTAGAAGGAAATTGAATCACATCTTCCTATTTACTTTGTTTTGGTTGCAATGTAATAGAAGAAGGCTTAGTTTCTCTAAAAATAACACTTCTACTATATATTACCTTCTGTACAACAGGATCCCAAAGCTTGTATCCTTTCACACCATAACTGTATCCGATGAAGATACATTTCACAGCCTTATTCTGCAACTTTGTTTGCTTCTCCTTTGGCACATGTGCATATGCCTTGCAATTAAAAAATCTAAGATGTCTTGATGAAGGCTTGTGACCCGACCATGCCTCTATAGGCATCTTATCAACAAGAGCTGATGTAGGAGACCTGTTAATCAGGTAATAGGCAGTGGCAACAACGTCAACCCAAAACCTTTGTTCTAGACCAGCACCACTCAACATACTCCTAGCCTTCTCCATTAGTGTCTTGTTCATTCTTTCTGCAACTCCATTCTATTGTGGAGAATACATAGTTGTCTTTTGTCTATGAATACCACAATCCTTACAAAATCTATCAAAATCATTAGAGTAAAATTCACCGCCATTATCAATCCTCAAACATTTTATTTTCTTTCCAGTTTGCAACTCAACCATTGCTTTAAATTCTTTAAATCAACTGAAAACTTCAGATTTACTCTTTAGAAAGTATACCCATGTCCTTCTACTATAATCATCAATAAATGTAACATAATATGTGGATTTTCCAATTGAAGGAACATCTATAGGACCAAACACATCAGAATGAATAAGATCCAATACACCACAAGATTTATGAGAACTTGAGTAAAACTGAATGTGGTTTTGTTTTCTATAAATGCAATGCTCATAGAAATCAAACTCAAGATTACAATCAGACAACCCTTCAACAAGGTTTTTATTTGTCAAGGTCCTTAGACCCTTTTCTCCAATGTGGCCAAGTCGCTGGTGCCATAACATAGTTTTCTCTACAGGTAACTTTGATTTAGAAGAAATAATACAATTGGGTACCCAAAATCCATGACCATCTGCTAAAGATGAAATCTTCACCTCTTACATAGACTTGCTTTTCATAGAAGTACTATTGCACTCAACAATGCATGCATCAAGCTTATATAATGTGCCATATCTGACACCTCTAACAATCACCATAGCACCTCTAACCATCTTGCATCCTGCATCAGAATATACTACCTACACACTTGCATCTATTAATTTACTCACATATAACAAATTTCGTGCTAATCGAGGGATATGCAACACACCATTAATCCTTTTTATCCTACCATCAGGAAACTTGATTCCAACTTTACCACGGCCAACAATATTTAAATAAGAATCATCACCCAAGTACACCTTACCTCCATCAAATTCTTCATATTTAGAAAACCAATCTCTATTAAAGGTCATATGGAAAGATGCACCTGAGTCAATTAACCATGCATCATTACCTGCATGAGTTGCCAAAGCTGGAATGAATGTATCACCATCTTCCTTCTCAGACTCAGAATCAAAATCAAATCTCTTCTTTTTCTTCTTCTTTTCTTCTTTGCATTCCTTACGAATATGTTCAGGCTTACCGTAGTTCCAACAAACAACTTTGGACTTTCCAGGAGATTTGGATCTCCCCTTGGACTTGGATTTATCACGCTTCTCATTCTTCTTGCCTTTTTCCTTAGGTCTTCCACAAACATTTAGGGCCTCCTTAGTACTGATGGATACCTTCCTCCTCATCTCTTCATAAAGCAAAGAACACACCACATCTTCAGTTTTCAATATAACAAACGTACTCCCAATAGACATAACAAGAGAATCCCACGAATCAGGCAACGAACAAAGCAATATCTGACATTTCTCCTCATCCATTTTGACACCAACTGATGCCAATTGATCCACCAGCATATTGAATGCTTCCAGGTGGTCTGTAATTCATCCACCCTCTTCTATTCTCAAGGAATACAATTTCTTCCTCAATAAAATCTTGTTCACTAAAGATTTGGCTTGATAAATCTCACCAAGCTTCTTCCATAGTTTTTGTGCAAAGATCTCTAAATGGACATCGATTAAAATAAAGTTTGCCAAACATAATCTAATTAGACCCTTGGCTTTACGGTCCATAACATCATATTTAGCAGCCAAAGTAGGATCTGCAGGCCTTGAAACCTTCTCATCAACAACATCCCACAAATCTTGATCTATTAACAGATCCTCCATCTTCAGCTTCCACATTTCAAAATTATTTTATTTGCCTCTATCCTCCCTATGAACTTGCCATATGAAAATTCTTGCAACAAGATCACAAAGTGTCTTCTGCACAAGCTCCCACTCAAATCTAGATTAGTTCAAAAAACCCAACAACCCACAACTAAAACCAAAGGTGATCAAGCTCTGATACCACTTGTAAGGAATCTAAGGTAGCAAAACAACTTCCTACTCTAATCTTGAGAGGAGGATAATGTAAAACTTTACAGATCTTTAATAGTTGCAGAAACTTAAATAGAAATAAACATAGATATAATACATACCACAACACAATGATTTGTGGGGAAAACCCTTTCGGGAAAAAACCCCACACTCCAAAAGTCGCCCAATAAATTATTCAGAAATCACAAAGATTACAATATACTTGCAGAGAAAGCTTCTCACATGAGTATCACCACTAAAGAGCCAGAGACAACAGGACCACTATTAGACTCTTAGAATACATCATGATACCATAGCCATAATACAACACCCTCATAAAATAGGGTTACATTTTAGGGCAAGACAAACCAACAAAATATCTACCATCAGATCTAAAACCTAATAATGAACGGTCTATATTTACAATATATCATTAATTTAATGTATGTCAACTATTTAACAATTTTTGTTAACAAAAAAATGTTAACACACATCCCACTCCACCCCATGCTTCCATTGTATATTAAACCTATCAGTGTAACTAGGAAATATATATATATATCCTATCAGCAATAAGCCTTATACAATTGCAAGGTCAAGACATATTTTCCCAACATTTCCCAACAATAACTCCTTGTCATAAGTGATAGCAACATTTTGATAGTCCTCCTTTTTGAAAGTGATGTTCTTCTCGCCCTTGAATTCATCATCGTGGCTGAAAATAGCCTCCAGCATGACCAATCCCTTGGGCAACTTGTTTGTTTTGAGTTGCATAATCTAATCACCATATCCTTCTTTCAGTCTGGGTTGTGTGCTTGATGAGAACTCAGCTTCACTTTGGATGAAGTTTATAATATGTTCGTTGTTATAAAAATCTACTAGTTTACATTATTATCAGGGACTGAGGGTCTGACCACTATTTTGACATGTTGATCAAGGCCTTGAAAGAGGTCCGTGGGGGAGAAAACTGAGCACCATTTGTTGCCAATTGGTCTACATCAACATTTAATTTCCTTGGGATCACATGTAGGTTGAGAGCATCAAAACTCTCAAACAAGCCCCAAACTATGTGTCTATAAGCTCTTAGAAGATGATTTTTCATTGCACATCTTTCCTTGACCTGGTTGACCACCAGCTTAGTGTCTCTGAAGATCTCCAGATGTTTAATCTTTCTCTTTTCATCCAATAGCAAGCCATGGACCAATGCCTCATACTCTGCGACATTATTTGTGTAGGAAAAATGCAGCCTATGAGCAAAATGTAGTTTCTTACCAGTTGGAGAGATCAACAAGACTCCTCCACCAACTCCAATTTTGCTCTTTACACCATCAAAGAACATTTTCCATGGGCTATTAGAATCATCATCTAGTTTTAATATAGAGGGGACTGATGAATTCCCTTCATGAATCAGGTAAGTGCCTAGCCCAATTGTCTCAGTGGTGTCATAAGGATCAAAATCAAAGTGTTCCTTTGCCCACTCATCAAAGAAAAGATTTGGGGTTGGAAGGGGTGAAGATATCATCTCAAGAAACCCTAAATCATTCACTTCCTCACCTTGGATCATACAACGAGGGTTCACCAGGCTATGATCATAATTTTCTACATGATAATTTAAAACTGGTTCAGCCTTAATGGTGAACCTTGTGCCATACCTCATCCTCAAATCCATGTGAGACCAATCAGAAGAAAGGTAACCACCCACCTTAGCTATGAAGTCTCTTGACAAACAAATAGCAAAGAAAGGAGGAAGATCAATGACCAAGATATCTTGATTAATAGTCAAGTTTGGACAGGCATGTAAGGTCAAATCCAGTCCTTTGATTACCCCAACAGTGTTGACAGAAGTACCATCTAGTTGCAACACACCTAATGAAATAGAGGTATATTTGATGCCTAATGCATCTGCTATCTTCTTTGGCATAACTGAGATACTGGCTCCTGATTCTATCATGCAATTATGCACCAGGAATTTCCCAATGATTAGAGACAAGTAGAATGGGGATGGCTTCTTTGCTAGACTTACATGTTCTTCACTTGGTTGTACAAGATTGGCTGGGCCTTTTTCCTTCTGGACTATTGAGTTAGTTGTTGGGAATTGCCTTAAGGCATCTTGCAACAAATCTCTTTGAGAGGGAATTGATAATGCCTCCCACATTGACACGTTTAGGTTTGTCCTTTTCATTTTTTCTACAATATTCACGGTAAATGTTGTTGTTTTATGCATGGAAGGAATCCATGTTCCCCTCTTTGACTGCTCAATGGCTTGTTCAGGCACTTTTGGAGATGATGGAACCTCCTTTGTAGTAGCAGGCCTGTTGCTTTGAGTAGAATTCACAACACTGACCCCTTTTGCCTTTGATACAAGTTCCTTTTGTAATATAGTAGGTATGGGGTTATCCTCTAATATCTCTTCTTAGACCTTATGTTGTCTACAACACTACTTACATGCATTATCACACTATCCATGGGTTGATTAACAACACATAAATTCTCAGAAGTCCAAAGCATTAAATTGGAATTAGAAGCAATCTCATTTGGTACGTCACAGTTGTTGTTGGTTGCTTCCACCAATGATGCTTGCTGAGTGTGAAATGCACCATTAGGGTTCATTCTTGTGCCCCAAATGTACAAGTAGACTGATTGTGAGGATGGTTACAAGGATAACACCAATCTGCCTCTTGGGCTAGATTGTTTTGAATAGGAACCAAGGCCATAACTGGATTCACAAACGGTATTTATTGAATGGGTCTAACTGTTTGTACAGGCTGAACAAGGTTATTATTTTGGTACCTATTTGGCTGGTAACCTTGGTTCCAGTTTTGATTTCTATTAGAATTATAACCCTGATTCCAGTTCTGATTTGAAGACTACCCTTGGTTAAAATTTTGATGGGGTTTAGGGGCAGTTTGGATGGCTATGGTATTGACTTTGTTAGTTAGATTGGTCACTAGGGTTTTAAAGTCATCCCCTTCATGTGAAAGAGTAGATGTAGAGGCTTTAGGCCCTAGGATGGGAGAAATAGTGGGTTGTTCAACTTGTGAAGGCAATTGTAGGAAGCTATGTACAGGAGGTCTGGGAGCAATTTTCCCAGTTTGTATTAGACAATTTTTAGCTCTCAAAGTTGTCTCATATGCATCTGGTAAATTTTGAGCACCCATGGATTGCATCATAACAACTATATCAGAATTTAAAACTCTCAAAAAATACAAGAAAGCCCCTTGTGGAGATGGTCTGAGGAGAGCTAGAATTATTTCCCACGTTCTTTGAAATATGAAGTTGAAATCAACCATCATCTCACTGGGAGCCCTCTTTATGGTTGTCAACTGCTCTAGCTTAGAGACATTATCTGCTCTCTCTCTGAACTTCTTGTAGAGTGCTTCTCCTAGCTCATCCCAATCATGTATTGAAGCAAGGGTTAAACTCATAAACCATTGAAGAGCTCTTCCCTAAAGGATGAAATTAGGAGCCTACCAAGAACATCTTCATCTTGAATACGGTGAACTAAGCATACATTTGATATGTCTTTAATATGTTTAGCAGGTGTAGTGGAACCATCACCATAAAGAATGAAATACTCTTTGGGGCCAAGGTAGGTATATCATTATGTGCAGCCAGAGCTAAAGGGCTACCTCCATTGAAGGTTACAAAAGGCAAATTTCTTGGCAAGGCCATGGTTTAGATATTCAAGTTTATTCTAGGTATATCAAGCATCTTCTTGAGTATTGAAAACTAACACGAGGAAGTGTAGATTGAGCTCTTGGATGAGATGGAACGTCACTATTATTCCTTCTCATAGGAGACCTAGATAACCTAGTTCTTTTCCTTGAAGCAACAACAGGTAATTCGACAAATTGATAGCTATTACCTCTTAAAGAAGCTCTCATCTACACTCCAAGAATATAACGTTGGACTGATCTGAAACCAGGAGCTTATAGAGTCACCAGGTGCATGAAATTTGTCTGCCAAACTGAAAAATACTGAGAACAACACCAATTTCTTAGCTTAACTCTTCATTCAGAGTAAAGTGGTCCCACTGGGCGTGCCGGAAACTATTGTATCCAAGGTGGGGTTGATTTACCAGGTGCTTGAAAGATGTTTTCAAGACTGCAACAGGCTAAGAACAACACCAAACTTCTCAGCTTCAAACTTTGTCTCACCAGGTGTGCCAGAAACTCACTTGGATTTGCACCCTGTGTTGAAGTGCTTTTACTGCAATAATCCAGTGAAACATGGGAGTGATTTCTAGGTGTGGGACCCTGCAAAAGAAATCAAACCTCTAGAGAAGGTTGGTTCCTCTTTCTAGATATGAAATTCAAAGTAAACTAAGACTAAACCTAATCTAACACCATTGGGAAAAGGGGAAGGAGGAGAAAGTGAAAATGAAAAGGTGATACACTAGGTTTGAATGCTTGACTCTCAAATCAATCATTTATGCACATAACAATATCAAACAATAGACAAGCATACACAACTCATAAACTACCTGCAGAAGTAAAGGAAACCGATTGAAATCCAAAAGGAAAGAAGCCTTTACAAAGGGAAATTCAAACAAAAGTATTATACAGTGCAAAAGAATTGTATGAAAAGGTAAAAATATCTTGTTTATTATCAAGGAGGAAAGGTTATAGCTGATACACGACGTGGTTTTTTAGACCAACAACCAACAATAATACATCTAATTTTTGTGTATATATAATGTTTTCCATTTGACCTAAGTCACCCACTGCAATAAATTCACCCCATGGGCATGTTAGAAGATATTTCTACAAAGGAATGTCTAGGTACATTTGTTCTGCTTGACATAAATGCAAAAAATATCTTGCACTAAAGTAGCTGAGAAATAATATCTGCATTAAATTTTAGCATTTGATTCCTCTATCTGCATCATTAAATGCACAACAACTACTCCAGCTGGTTGATCTTCAAATCCTAGCTTCTATTTTGCCTTATCGACAAAATTTCTTCTTTGTGAACTATGGTGTGCCTCTACATTTTATCATTTTCCTTTGCCTTTGAAGATTTGAAGAAGCATCATAGATCGGACCTCGGGCCTTTAGCCTTATGCCTTCTAGAAGACAAGGAAGAAGAAGAGAACCCCGCTTCCCGAGATCTGCAACACTTAGAAAAATATGAGTTTGATAGACTTTGGGCCTCGGGCCTTCCCCCTTTTGGCTTTTGTAAGAAGAAATGAAAAAGATGAAGCCCCCGAGCTCCGCTTTCCGAATGACGTAGTTGAAAAAGTTCAGCGGAGTTCGGTCGCCGAGCCTTCCATCTTTTGCCTGCCGAAAGAAAAGGAAGAGGAAAGATGAAAGCTCCGAAGTCTAGCGCTTGCCACACTTAGAATATTTACTTGTCACGCTTTGGCAAGCGGGCCTCCAGGATTCCTCCTTCCAAAATAAAGAACAAGGAAGAGCGAACCCTTGACCTTTGGTGCCCGAAACACTTAGATGAATTTCCAAGAGGAAAGAAACAAAGCTCGGACTTCAGGCCTTCCACCTGCTACCTTCTGCCAGAAGAAGAGAAAAGAAGGAACTCCCAACCTCTGGCACTTGAAGTACTTAGGCAAATTACAAAGGAAACAAGTTGGAGCTCAGAGCCGATAAGGATGGCATGACGAAGGGGAGAATCCTGAACTCCAAAACTCTGAAAAGGTTGAAAAACACAAGGAAAACTTAGGATTTTTTAGACTTAGTCGATTTAGGGGGTTTTCCTTTCATTCCAAAAGGTAAAAACACTGAGAGATTTCATTATTTTTTGGGCTATTTGGCTGGAAGGCAAAATAGGACAACAGTGAACACATTAAGCACAACTAGTTAAATCTTCTCTTCTATAAAGATAGCAACAAATTAAATTCATCCTAAGTGAGTTAGTTATTCCTATTGTAGTCATTGTGATCATTTGGTAAGGGGAAGCACACTTTTCTTTACCAAATCAAATTTCATACACTACACAACACTATGTTGACAATGAGTAGAAACTAATTTCATATCAAACTTAGATGCTTCAATGGCTAAAGCATCAACTACAACATTCTCTCATCTATCAACCCATTCAATGCTAATTGCATCAAAAAACTCCATTGTGTCCCAAACTACATTCCTATACATTTTTAATCTTTTGCCCTTTATTGCATAGACATCCTTTTCTTGCAACACAACCAGCTCTAAATCTTCGTGAACATTCAGGCACTTAATTCCATACTTGTGAGCAATATTCATCCCTAGTATGAGAGCTTCATACTCTACAATATTATTGGTGTACTTGAATGTCAACTTGAAGGAAAACTTGGAGAGTTCACCACTTGGTGAAACTAGGAAAACCCCTCCACCTGAACTATCTTTTGAACATGTACCACAAAAAATTGTAGTCTAAAAATCATTCATACCACTATAAGGAGCATAGAAAAGGGAAGAATCAACAATGCCATGATCTTGTTCATCATAATACCCAATGAGATGATCAAGACTAGCATAAAAGTAGAGCACTTCATTAGTGGCTTTGTAGCAGTCCTCAACTATATGCAACATTCTCTTTTCCTTATGTAGTTTGACTTCCTCCCTATGCAATGGAATAGTAGCATATGATAAATCCATTTATATACTAACTCCTATAGATGTTGCTCTTTTTTTGGACAATAACATAGCCCATTTGGCAAGACAATCAATAATGATTATATCAATTAAGAATGATTTATTAGGGTATGCAACAAGATGAACTTCTACATTGTTCACAACTCCAATAACATTTACTTCTCTAGAATCCATGGCAAAGCATTACCATAGGACTTGCACACTTGTAAACCTAGATAGACATCTACAATTTCTTCACCATTTTTATCATTTTCAATATCATTAGGAACAATGGAAAGCTAGTTTGGTTCTTTTACAATAGTGATATAAGATAGAACCCTCTCCCTATGCCCAAGAATTATGAGAAGTTCTCCTATTGGCACTAAATTCCTAACTTGACTTATGACTCATGCTACACCAACATGGTTATAGTTGGGAAGGGATGCATTATGTGGAATAGTTAAATCATTTGCACCGAGAATGAAAGGCATGACTAGACCACAAGAAGTGACATCCTTACCTTTTAGTTCTTTCTTCTCTTTATCTCCACTTTGTCCTTTCGCCTGTTGGGGTTGATCTTGCTTTATTTTGTTATTTAGATCCCTTACCTTTGGAATATTTGTAGCATGTGATAGTACATGTTCATGAGTTTTGGGCACATACTTCTTTTTCCATTCATGTTGTACTATAATCCTTTTCTTCTCTATCACTTTTTTTGCAACATTGTTGTTTCTTGTCTCAATTTCTACCCTCTACTTTCCCTTGTCAATGTTTACATCAGTTTAGCTTGGTTTAGTAGTAAAGCCACCTCGTATAGGCACTTGCCTATTTCTCAATTGGTTTCAATTATGGACCTACATTATAGTTGCATCTATAAGGACTTTATGTCTTCATCTAATGGTTTGGATCTTTTGTATCTCTGATGCATGAGTTCCCTCAAGTGTTAAAATTCATGAGCAAGGAACTCATATTGACATGGACCTACACTATGACCATACTAAAAGATCTGGACAGTTCCATCATGATTGTCACAATCATCTTCTTCATCCAATTATTCATACACAACTGTATCAAGTTGATCAATATCTTCTTCATAGTATTCTACACCACCTGCTTCATTAGGAAATTCTTCTTCCTTGCTCATTGAGAGAACAAATGCACATTTTAATGCATCATGTGGGAGATAGTAGGTTTCACACCACAATGAAGCTTCTTGGAAGTTTACATGGTCACTTCTCAGCAGATCTAGAGTCTCCTTTTTTTTCTACCTAAAATTCCCCTACTTAGGAACCATCTATCATTCTATTGTGGTTTCTTAGACCAATTAACATTATAGGGTTTTTTTTCAACCTCTATACTTCATTGAAATGTGTTGTTGTATTATGAGGTGGTAGCCCTTTCTCATTTCTTGCTATATTTTAAGATAAGTCTTTCATAGCACCCATCAATATATCTATTTTTTCTTCAGTAGTAAGAGGTTTATTTTGGATTACTCTATCTGGTTGTGGGATTTTCACATCTAACCTCTTGATATATATTCCTAATGCTCTTGTATTTATTTCAATGTTTATAGTTGTGACATAAGCTTCCCTCAAAGTTTGTGGGTTCTTGTCTTGAATACAATATCTGATCTTGGAATCAAAGGCACCACAGTGAAGGACTAGGCACATTGATTCATTTGGTCTTAGATTTGGTAGCACCTTACTTGTAGTCACAATGAACCTATTATTGAAATCCACCATTGTTTCATTGATCCCCTTTTTGATAGCTACAAGTTAATGTATAACAAATTTGGGATCTATTCTATCCCCACACTACAATCTAAAAACTCTCACGAACTCCTCCCAGGAATCAATACTATTATTTGAGAGACTTTTGTACCATTCTTTGGCACTTTCTTCTAATGAATGCGCAAACCATTTCATCATCACATCATCATGATCTATCTCATACTCATTAGTGACATTGATGAAATGCCTCAAGTGCTCTTCCCCTAATGTTGCATTATTACCCTGAAACCTAGGTATCTTTCCTCTTATTTCATTTGGAACTGCATTAGGATATTCATAGATACCAAAGAAATCCAATTGTTTATACCTTTCTACTGCCAAAGGCTACCTAATAGGGGAACCCTTGAGCTTGTCTTCAGAATGTAGGCCTAATATTAAGCATGTTGACATTTTGTTGATTGAACTGGTGATGTGGTGGAGGATGATTAGGGATATGTTGCATTTGATTTTGGTTTTTATTTTGTTGCTAGGTTGCTTGAGCCTATGTTTGAGCCTGTTAAGCAAGTTGAGCTTGTTGCAACTCAATTTCTTCTTGGATTTCTTATTACCTATGTCTTATATGATCTAGAAAATCTAACTCTTGATTAATAATCCTTTCTCTTTGATCAACAACTGAATGTGATGGCTCACAAGCATCATGAAACATTGTACCATGTTCATTCTCCTCTCTATGTGACATACTAGGTGACGTAGGATGTTGGCCAACAAGACGTGTCTCCACATTTTAATCTTGCATGCCAAAGGTTTGCATGTTTGTATCTCGAGATCTATCCCTATTTCTTTTACCAATGAATATGTCATTTCCATGAACTTCATAATCATTCCTATGTGTTCTTTTATGTGCCCTGACTATGTTGTCAGTTGAATCCTTAGAAGTGTATTGGTATTGATTCCATAAATCAACAAATGCATCATTCCTACTAGATTTTCTTACTAATCTTGACAATTTTTCCTAAAAGATCACTAGTATTTTTAGTTTTCCATTTGGTTTGCTAACTCTTTACACAATTTGAAGTATCTTCATGTCTTGATTGATTTTTGTATTGCCTTCTTCTTTCCATCTATATATTCTTTGAATTATGAAATGATTTCTAGGTTGAGTGGAACAAAGTTGCCACTCTTCACTCAAAAGAGACAAATTTCTAAGGTCTTAAATATGAGGTGCAAATCAAAACATCCTTGGTAATGATGCCATTCTATTGGAACCTAAAACCATAACTCCACAATCCTAGAGCATTTTCTTACCTTTAGGGCCAGGGACTTGTCATCAAGAGGGTAAGGTGGGGGCTCATCAACAAATTGTAGATGGTTAAAGGCCAGTTGATGACAGTGGATAATCTCTCCTTCACTTTGAGCTTAGTAGAACTTAGGATGGTATTCCTAGAGGTGTCCTCAATAGGATTGAAAGTAACGAATGAATTAACAATATGAAATGTTGTAATTGTATCCATAGTATGCATAACCCCTAAGACTATCACTAGGTCATAACCTAACCAACTACAAATCAAACCTCTTGATAAGCCGATGAGGGAATCATTGCACAAATGCAAGATGAAGTTATACACACATGATTCTCCAAGATAATAACTATTCTAGCTTAATATAGATGTTTCCCTGGTTGAATCATCGAATCATGTGATGCATACAAACTACCATCCTACTCCTAAACTACTGGTGAAAGATATTATTCATTTTGAGGAATGTGATTGATCATAAAATTTCAGGACCAATGACTATCCTAATGGGTTACAAAGTCTAAGAATGCAAATAGAAACAAACAAACTTGCAAATCACAACAAAAGATAGGTCTATGCATAAACACACGTCAAAGATATGATATAAGTGGGCACACTTAAGAATCCACTGCCATAATACAAAAATCCATGTGTAAAGAGGGAATGACCATTACAAAAGGTTTGTAATGAATTAGAAAGTTGTTACATTCATCAAATCATCACCACACTCACATTGACAAATCTGGTAAGAGAAAACCTTTGAATAGAGTGGAAGGTTCCCTTGAAGATTCACAACCATGGAGACATTCATTTATTAATACTATTACCATATTGAAACCCTTCTAGTGATTTACAAAACATGTTAGCTCTATTTACAAATTGGATATTGCAAAAATTGAAACCCTAGACAACCTTAGACACTTGTAGACTCCTAGAAATAAAGAATGATCAACCCTTTTTACATCGTTCAACGACCTATTTATACATTTCAAATTCACACTATTTGTAGCCAATCGAGATTTATAAAATCCTTTACAAATCACGGCATTGAATACTTACAAGTGCCTTGAATCTCTAGAAATCTACCTTGAACCATGTGCAGGGCAAGCGAATAGGAGCAAAATGTGTTTCCTGCTCGTATTGGACTGTCTAGAACATGCACAAGGCATATCAGTAGCTAGGTTTCAATCACCGCATTCATAGCATCCATTGCCACTTTCTTTGACCTTTGAAACTTGCATATGGATCTGCACCCATGGAATAAACAATGAATTTTAGGTGGGAAAAAAACTCAAGTGAATAGTTGCAAAAGTCAAATTTGACATTAATGGTGATCTGAGAGGTCAATGGGACATTATGAAGGGTATCTCAAGAGTGTTGGAGGAGTTGTAAGAATTCAATCCAAAATAGGATATGCGAATGGAAGAGAAGCAGAGAAACCATATAGAACTAAAGGTGGGAATTGGAGGCGTAAGTGAAGGGAAATGCCTAAAGGAAATACAAAAGGCTATTGAGTTTCTACAAAGGAGAAAAATGAGTGGGTTGATCAAGAGGGGAAAATGTGGGGAAAAGATGTAAACCAAGATGGGAGAACTAGATATGAGGTGGAGGGATACATATAACAACTTGTTAGAGGTTTAGGCCTTTCAAGAACCTTGTTGACGATTTCAAAGGTTCATGAACCTACCGAAATGTTGATGCATAATTCCTTCATTTATTTTTTGGTGATTTGAACTTACTATGAACCTTGTTGGAGGTTTCTAAGGTTCATGAACCTTAAGAAACACCAACGATTCTTCCCTTTCTTCTTCTTCATTGGTGCTTTTGGAATTTATGAAACCGTGTCAATGTTTTGGTGATTTTGCAAACTTGTAAATCTCACTGACACTTCATGTTTCATCTTTACCTTTCTTCCTTCCTCTTGTTTTTTCTTAGTGATTTTAGAGTTTTGAGAACCATAGAAATTAATGACACTACTTCTTCGGACAAATGCGAGATTTTGACGAAGAACTGGATGTGGGAAATCGAGGTGCCAAATGCATGAGATCTAGAAGGATGGGAAAGTTCCACGAAGGGGAAAGGAATGAGCAAGTGGAGTAAAGTTGAAGAAGGATGAAGGTTGGAAGCTTGTAACAAAGGAAGGGGATGAGACATCGGAGCTCAAAAGATGAAGTCCAATATCCAAGTGGGATTTTGCAAACTAGAGGAAATGGGCGAAGTGAAAACGACTAAGGAGTTTGATGGAAATCTATATAAATTTTACATGGGACCAGAGGAAGATATCAGATGGGAGATGAAGGAATCATGTTCGGTAATAGTTTGAGAACCCATAAAATGGGGAAAATGAAGGAAATGAAAGAAGTAAAGGAAACAATGAAGTTTGGTGGAACTTTTTCATAGAAAAGGAGGTTAGGATAGGATTTGGAAGGGAAGGAAGATCTCTGATAGGACCCAAAAAGTTTGTAACTTTGCCAAAACCTTAAAAATGATGAGGAACTCTTGTGACTTATAACTTTTTTGAAATTTTAAAACTTTCAACACATGAGGCAAACTTGGGGGATGACCATGAACAAAACTAAGGAAAATAAATGACCAAGGGGTAACCCATTTAAAATTTCTCAGATTGGTTATATATGATGGGTATAGTAGGGATAATACACAAAATGGGTAAGGACTTAGATAATTTCACATTTTCAAATTGGATGGCCAACAAAATCATTAACAATTTTTTTTCTTGTTTTTCTGTCCATTCTTCAAATGGCCTCGTTTTGTATAGTTCCAACATTTGAGCTTGGCATTACCAAGGGTTTTAGACCTTTCCTTATATATAGATCCATTCTTATCCCATTTTTCTTACAACCCTTCTCTTTGGGCCTACCTCAAACATGTAGTGCATCCTTGGAACCTTGATCCATGTGTTTCCTCCTCACTTTTCATTGAGCAAAGTAGTAACAAGAGAAGCCATCTTGGGATTTTTACAACCACTACTAATTGCAATAATTAGATCTTTCCATGATTTGGGTAAATAGCATAGCAACAAAATACACTTATTCTCTTCATTAAGCTTAACATCTATAGATCCTAGCTAACTCAAAATTAAATTAAATGCATAAACATGCTTGGCAACCAAGCCTCCTTCCTTCATTTCTAGTGAGTATATTTTTCTTTTCAAATATAAATTATTTATGATACTTTTAGTTTGATAGATTTCACCTATCCTTCTCTATAAGTTGTATGTAGTGGTGTCCTCAGAAACATTTAGAAGGATGAAATGAGAGAGACATAACTATATGTTTCATCAAGCCTTCTTATCGAGCTTCTTCCATTCTTCTTTTGATACATTGGCATGTTTTCCTTTGTTTGTCACAACTCTCCATTGATCCCTTTCCTCTAAGAGATCTTCCATTTTTGGCTTCCATAACCCATAACCAAAGCCATTGAACTTCTCAATCTTTGAACGAGATGTGCTTTCCATGGTATCAACCACACATGGATATGCAAAACCTCTAATCGAATTCTCCCACTACAACCACAAAAAACCCACAACTCTCCAAGAAAGACATCCCTCTCTAATCAAGTCACAAATTTGATACCAAATTTTAAATAACAAGGTAGACATCACAATAAAAACATTAATAAATATAGTGTTTTTGTCCAATTAAGCATGTGATTAAACCATCAAACTAAAATAAAACATGAAGAAGAAATATGCAAATCAACAATCCATTTGAACACTAGATATACATGGAGAAATCCTTGTGGGAAAAATCCACCACTAAAGAGACCTAAGCTTATATTATTCTCAAATAATGGACTACGACAATACAATTTACTTATGCCTCAAATTGATATTAATTTGGTAGCTTAACAATACTTGAAAAAGAACATATCAATCCACTATTCCATGCATTCAATATATAGGAAATTAAAAACTAGAAAGCATAAATGATCTCCAAAACAAGTAGCTACTACCATGAGCCCAAAACTAGGCGCCCAAGTCTACATACAAAAACCAATGTCCCATGGTCATGCTCAAGCAACCCATAATGGAATGTAACTCCCTTTACATGTCTTATGTGTCATATATTATGTCATAACCATCATATTGATCACTTTCCCAATCATAGGCACTCCATGAGGGTAATTAATGCATTGTCATAACACCTATCTTGAGAAGATCCTCTATAACTTCCAATTTAATGACTTTTCCAAGTAACTTCCCTATTCAATGACTTACACAATATTTCAAGTATCCCATTGAATAAATAATAAATAAATAATGTTCCCACCCTTACATAGGAATTCCATTTGGCCCACTCCATGATGTTTAGAGATCGTACATTATTTATTATTTACACGGACAATTACAATTAATCAAGACGTGATTTGCAAGGTGAATGCCACACCTACTCCTAATAGTTACATGGCCAAAGTCATACATGTGTAGATATACTAAAGTCACTGAGTGTCTACATGTGATTACACATAGTCATGCATTTGAGTAGGTGATGAGCGCTACGCAGTGTCATGTGCGGTGGTGTACAATGGCACCAATAGTTAGGCAATGGGTGTAAATGCAGATAACATAGAAATTAAGACACATACTATGTCAAAGGCTTGCATGGATAAGCTCAAATAAGTGTTGTAACACATGCATACTTTTTGTTTGAGAACATGTACAACACTAACAAGTTATTTGGGTGTTGTATGTGTGTATTATCCATTGTTGTACGAGGACATGAGATTCTAGCAAGTATTGGTAACATGCGACACCACTAGGACATGTTTGTAGAATGTTGTGGCACATGTATGCTTCTTGGATGAGAGTATGATTTACAACATTAGCAAGTTTATTTAGGTGTTTCAATCATGTACTCTCTGTTATTACATGAAGACGAGGCTTCTAGTAAGATTAGCAAGATTTGGTAACATGGGCAACACCATGACATATTCTTAGGTGATGTAAAACACATATACTTCTTGAGTTAGATAGTGTACAACAATATAAAGTAATTGGTCTTGTAGGCATGCACATTTCCATTGATTACATAACATGGGAAACACTATGAGAATGATCTTGGGTGTTGTAAGCATGTATTTTCATTCCATGACAATGTAAACATTGTAGCATGTAAGTCGTCTCACTTGTTGGTTGACATGGCAAGAAGCACAAACAATATTTGCTTGTATGGGCAAGTAAGGGATGCACTTTATGCATAATAGATGAGCATCATGACAACCAAGGGCATCACAATGATGCTTTGTATTATTGTATATGGCATAAATTTTTATAATATCTATAGCAAGTGCATAGTTGTAGGATGAGAAGTTCTTTTCCTATTCATTGGAAACATTGTAAAAAATGTACAACCTTCATTGTAGAAATACATGCAATAAGAAGGACCACTCTGTAATAGATTTTATACGCATTGTAAAATGACCTTCATTGATAAGAAGGATCATTCATAAAAATGGGGTATGTTGTATCATGACAATCACCATAACACAAGTGATTGTAGAAAAAAGTAATAAAGATAATTACTATAGCACAAGTGGCTACATAGCATAGGGGTTGTAGAAGAAACAAACATAAGATCCATTATAGCATGTTTTGAGCATTACAGGGATTGTAGCATGTAGAGTTTCAACTCCAAGGAAACTCTAATCCTAAATAGAAGGTTAAAAATGTGACAACATCACTACCTTCTACTATGGAGCATCATACGATTTTGTGAGGGAGTTTGTTCTAGTTACTTGGGCACAAAGGTTTCAAAGATAATTCTAAGTTTCATAAGTAAGCTTATGTGGGAACAAAATCTCTTTAATTAGTGAAGTATGACATGTTTTGGATAGAGGAGTAAAGCTTATCCTCAAGGGAAAAGACACTTCAACATGTCATAGGGAAAAACATATTCATATGGAACCAAACATTGAATACAATTACATATTCACGTTCATCTTGAAATTATATGCAATTAAAAAAATAACTCATTTTGGGTTCATATGCAAAAGTTATGACCTTTGAAAGAAGCAGGGTATAAGATTGTCAACAATGGTAGTTTCAGAATCATTAGGATGGTTTTGTAATAAAAGTGGTAATTTAAAGATTGATGGGGTAATTTTGTGATTGCCTCTTATTGAAAGGGGTAGTTTTTCCCAAGCCAAGAAGCACGTGGAATCTAAAATAAAAAACAACATCCTTGTCTCTTCAGTTCTCGACTAGAAGGCTTGGCACACATAAGAGGAGTATTCTAACATTCTATGAGAATCATTTGACAGTCCAAAGCAAAGGGGGAGGAGGATAATTGGAGGATGTCTCTCCTAGAAGTAGAAGGTGAAGTAGTCAGAGGTTGGACAAATGATTGCAATCTCTATGTACTTGTCTATTATGCACAATACACTATAGGAGAGAGCAATTGTTTCTAGCAATTGGGTTTTCCACCCTTCGTAGGGGTTTTCCTAGCCCCAATTCTCTATTTTGTGTTACATTTACACTTCACTACTTCATTTCTCTATAGAACAATACTTTATTACCTCTATTAGTCATTGTCATTTGGATTCCAAGTAGAATAGTAATATAAATGTTTGATTTCCTAGTTTCTAACTAGTTTTAAGGGGAAATTATAGATTAATGATGTGATTTTTAGTGATTTGGAAGTGCTAGCTTCCACTGGAAATCTTAGAGTTCTTAACAAGGAACTACTAGCTATCAATAAGGACCAATAAGACCTTACAACCTTATGTTTGAACCTATGTATGGTAGTAAAACATTTTCTAGTGTCCCATAATAATGAGACTTTAGAAGTCAGTAGTGCTTTTACACTACCACATCTATCAAGGTTATTTTGGAGCTCGTAGTCAAACACGAGGAAATTATCCATGATGTTAAATTTGAAGCTCTTGGAATTCTGGTGGCTGTAAACTTGTAGAGCCAAGGGTTTTGTGGTGGTAGGAAAAGGGTGGGTGACAACTTTTGGCATCGACAATGGGTCTAGCGATTTGACTCGCACTGTGGCTGGCTAGGGTGTTTCACATGGCTCTTTCTCTTGGTTTATATTGTTTTTGGTATGTTCGGTAGTTCTAGTTACTAGGTTTTTGTCTTTGTTTGGCAGTCACCCATAGTTAAGTGCATTTTGTATCTTACAATAGTCGTCTTGGTCATTATGACCATTTTGATTTTGTAAACCATTGTTTCAAAATTATGGATGAGGGCCCTAGTAGAACCCACTCTAATATTGTTAAAAACAATCACCAATCTAATATAAAAAAAATAAAAAAAATAAAAAAATTATAACCATCGTACCACAAACTCTCCCTATACGTTATAGTAAAAAAACATCTTTTTATATTGACTCCCATATATAATAAATCAAATCCCTTCGACTAGGCTTAAACAACACACTCTAAGTGCTGACCATCGATGTGGCAACATGGGCCCTTCAATTTTTGTTCGTTCCCGTTTTCCATTTCGACAGTCATGGTTTGGCACTTCGGAAGTCACGGTTTTGTAAACTTTAATTTTTATTTAACACAGTCTCCCGCCCAATCAATTTGAAATTATCTCCCACTCAATTGATTAAATGAGCGATGCATTCAAAATGTGGAAGCATAAACAAGGCACACAAATTGTCTGATTGAATAGTGCACATAGAAATGTGGTCTCCTTAATTGCTATGATTGCAGAATATACACAAAAAGGGTTTGTTGAAAAGGCTTTAGAAACTTTCAAGCAAATGCAATTGGCAGGTGTAAAGCCAAATTCTGTAACCTTTGCTAGTATCCTCCCTGTCTATACCAAAATGGGAGCTTTAGAATAGGATATGGACATCCACCACAGGATAAAGGATATAAGAATTTTTTCAGATGTTGTAGTTGTAACTGCCTTGGTAGACATGTATGCAAAATGTAGGAGCATAGACAAGGCACATTCACAAACTGTTTGATAGAATGCCTCAAAGAGATATCATCTCATGGAATGCCATGACTGCAGGATATGCAAAATGTGTGAGCTATTTAACAGAATACCTCAAAGAAACATGTTCTCATGGAATGCCTTGATTGCAGGGTATTCACAAAATGGATTTGTTGAAAATACTTTAGAAACTTTCAAGAAAATGCAATTGGCAGGCGTAACAATAGACTCTACAACCTTTGTCAACATCCTCCCAGCCTGTGCCAAATGGGAGCTTTGGAACAGGGTATGGACATCCACCAAAGCACAAAGGATAGAGGAATTTTTTCAGATGTTGTAGCTGCAACTACTCTGATAGTCATGTATGCAAAATGTGGAAGCATAGACAAGGCATGTGAACTGTTCAACAAAATGCCTCAAAGAAATGTGGTCTCATGGAATGCTATGATTGTAGGAATATGCACAAAATGGATTTTGCAAGGATGATTTCAAAATCTTTGAATTAATAAAGCACTTTGGAACATATCATGACATTATAAGCTTTGCTTGTGTTCTATGTGTGTGTAGCCATGCAAATTTAGTGGATGAGGGTTGTACATACTTTAATCACAGAGTAACCCTTACTACATTACACCTACAATTAATCATTATGTGTGCATGGTTGACCTTCTTGCCCATGTTGGCTGTCTTGAGGACACCCTAAAATTTATCATTAAGATGCCAGTTAAACCTATGGTGGTTGTGTGGATGTGTTTTCTTGGTGCTTGCAAATCAGATATGTGCATAAGCTTGGGAGTATTTATAACGACGTTGCTTTTTGATTTGGTTCCTAAAAATGTTGTGGCTTATTTTCTTCTCTCAAACATCTATAGTGTTTAGGTGGTGCAAGGTTCAAATGGTAAGGAGATTGATGAGAGAAAGGAATTAAAAATATCCTTGGATGTAGTTGGATTGAAGGCCATAAAATAGTACATGTTTTTTGTGTAGGAGGTAAATTGCATCTATCTACCTATGAATTGGGATCCTAAATTAAGTGAAAATTACCCTAAAATGCACCCAATCCCAAGTCCAAGGGACCTCAAGATTGGACTAGATTGATAATGCACTAATCTATCTAATTTGCACCCTATCTAAGCACATTAACAATGATATGTCCTATATGACTATGAGACTACACTATGCTAGCTTAATTTTGCACTACTTCTAGATGGATGTGAGCACTCAATTTGATAGAGTTTCTTTGCATATGATGGCTTGTTGAAAATGGGAGGTGGAAGCCTGAATTTATAGATTTTTGGGGATGGCATTGAAGGGCTAGGATCAATTTGGAATATCAATGGTTGAGATTGCTTGAGGATCCTCAAGCAAGGAGAATTGGACAAATGGCATGTTTGGATTGGATGAGAAGTTTGCTCCAAAATTTAAGGGATGATCAATGGATGAGATTGCAAGTTTGAATGGATGGATGGATAGGATCGGGTAGGTGTATGACATGTAAGGACTCATTTAAGAAAAGGTAAGGCTTGTATTTAGTGAAGAATTTTAAATTGGATGAATAGTTTTCAAATAGTGCCACATCCAATTTTAAATTTGAATGAATAGTGACACATGGAGTGGGGTGGAAGAAATAGGACAAATGTACACTTTATGGAAGATTTGACCATGCTTCCAAAGTACCACTTGTCATGTACATGCGTGTACATAGGATGACAAGTGGACTTCTAGAAACATGGGGGTTTGTAATGATGAATTAATAAAATTAATTCATGTGCACATGGATTAGAAGAAGATAATGTTGATTATCAAAAATAAACAAAACAGGGAATTAAATAAATATGATAATTTATTTAATTTTTGGAATGTGATTTATGAACTATAGTAAAAAATATTTAATTTTTGAACTATAGTAGAGGAATTTAATTTTTGTGAAAGGGAAAAGGTTTGAGATAAATTAATTAAATAATTAAAAACTATTTAATTAATAATTGGGTCGAATGGAATGATGCAGGTGAATTAGGGTTGGATTGCGTAGGTGGATGAAAGTGGCTGTGACCATTTTCAGATGTCTACAACATCCACAGACACAAGAGATCTATGTAAAGTTGGATAAATTGGCTTGGGAGATTGTATAATTAAAGATCAACACTTTGCATTTTGGAGGAATTTTGGCAGTGTAAACCTACATAAAATCAAACATACAATCTCCACTTCAATCCCTTGGTATATAGGAAAAGGAGATCCTAGAAATCACAAATGTTTTCCCAAAACCATGGACTCAAAACAGTGAGTCAAACCTTGGTCCATCTTGTTCAAGATGAACCCATGTGCCCCTCTCGAAAATTAACTTCTCCCCACTTAGAGTTTATAAATCATGATGATGACCATTGGCCCCTGTGACCAAGGGAAACATATGTAACTCTTGAGTTCTCCTTGGTGGTGCAATATTGTCTCTCACACACCTCTTACAAACATCTAAATTATGAGACAATTAAAGATGCCTTGACTAGTCTAACTTATAATCCCCTTTCAATGACTTCTTATAATCGTTGAATAAGACAAATGACACATGATAGAGATTGCCAACAAAGGAATCTCAAGATTCTCTTCATGTGTGGCACCTTTTTCCATTAGGACCAAATATTCAATAATGACATCATCACTAGGACATGCAAGGTTTACAACACCTAGTCCTAACACTTTTTGCACTTAACTAGTTATCTAAAATAATTTGGAGGTCTTGATCCAAGTGAATGAGGTTCTCATCCAATTTTATTTTGTAGATGATGATGTCATCAAGGAATACCATAATGAATTTCCTAAGAAATGGTTAATAGATCTAAGAGAATTTTGAATGTAAACAAGGCATTAGTGAGGCCCAAGTCCATAATTCAGAACTTGAGTGGTCCTCATGAGTTCAAAACATGGTCTAGAACGCTTCCTAAAGATGGATCTAGTGCTATGCAAACTATAAATCTAGTTTGGAGAAGAAATATGACTCATGCAATTCATCTAACTCATCAATCATAGGGATTGGAAACTTATCCTTGATTATGAGTTTATTTGAAGCTCAAAAATCTACACATAAATTCCATGAGCCATATTTTTTGAGGAGCACCACACAAGATTATGCATGAGATACAAGGTTAAATGACCCTAGCCTATTCTTGCTCTATACATTCATCAATTCCTTATGTCCAATTTGAGGTTAGACATTTTTACTTCAATTCTAATATCTTATCAAGGCTACAAGTTATCTAAACCATTTCCATGTGTGACTCATCATCTTCCAAAGTTGAGCCATTTCCATGGAATTAAATAGGTTTTATAGGATTTATTAAGTTCATAAAAAATGTATAAGAAAACAAGGTTTCCTAAAGCTTAGTCTAGGATAATCAAATAAAATGCATACACATTTAAGCATCACTAACCTAGACTAATTATGGAGTTAAGTTGACTTGAATATTGAGCTTAATAATTAAAATGTGCAAGAACGTAAATATAAAACTAATCTACTTTGCTTGATAACTAATGAATGCACATAAAAACTTATGAAGATCTAAATTTGATAAGCTTCAAGGTTAGGAATAGGAGATGACAAAGAGGCAATCACCATGGGATTGAAATATTCTCTTGATTCTATGTAGGGATGAGTCTGATGATTTAAGAATAATCTATGGCTGTAAACTTGTCCTATGTATTCTACTAATCTTTGTTCTTTAGTTTACCTACTCACTCTTGACTTCTCTATGTTTCTTAAAAATTTGTGAACTTGGTGGTATCTATAAATACCTTAATGGTTGTTGATTAGTTACAAGTAGTCAAGTTCTCCAAGATCAGCCCCCAAAAAATTATACAATAATTGAATACAATAACCATATTAATGGTCTACCTAATAGCACAACTTAACACCACTAATATACTAGATCATGTGAACAAATATGAACAATAAATAAATTAGCACATTTAAATGTTACATAAAAAAATATTTTTCAAGTAGGAACAAAATAGTCTAATGTGCTGGGTATGTGTAGGATCATGATGGGCCAAACTATACCTTTAAGTGGCAATAAAAATACAAAAAATCAGACTTAATCAAGTTCATGTGAAAATTTGAATGGATTATCTACACAATTTGAAAAAGATGTAAGAATGAAATTTGTAGAGGATTGAATCTAGTTTATGAGCTACTATAATTTTAAAAAAAAAAAATTACTTAGTGAAAAATGAATATTTCAATGAACAACTATTAAATTTTTCAGAAAAAAATAAAAAGTGGGTGTCTGTCCAGCCAACCTAACTATGAGCAAAAAAAAAAGTTTTTTTGAATCTTTCAAAATAAGTAGAGGACTCATGCCTGGATGTGACGCATATTTGTTTGAAATTTTTTTCCAATAAAATAATTAGTTATGATTTTTTTATTGACTTTTTTTAAAAACTAAAAAGTAATTGTCCAGTCAACCTAACTCGATAAAAAAAAATCAGAATTCAAAATATTTTTTTTAACCTGTAGCCAGAAAAGCATAGAATGTGACGCAACTTTCGGATCTCAAAAAGGTGTAATGGTTTGAAAGTTATGGATGTTTTTCAATCAGTGTATCCATCTGGATTTCAGACACACACTATATAGAAAATTATTAATAATTATTTAATAAAATGATAAACCAAACAAATCTTATATTTTTAGAAAGCTGACAATTTCTTCAATAAACCCTTTTTGTTTTATCAATTTTGCATTAAAAAAAGTCTTCAGCACAAAGGGTGAAGTTCAAAGAGGAGACTAAAACATGAAAACGTGTTAGAATCCATGAAAAGTTAACAACCAAAACGGATATCCGTGTTGCTTTGTTACCAAAGAAAAATGGATATCCATTTTGCTTTATTACCAAAGCAAAACGGATATCCGTTTCTGGCATTTTGGGGCTGCCCAAAACCAAGTGTTCAAAGGTTTTGGTTTTATGTGTTCTTATGAGATGAAGGCTCTACCATGAAGTATACCTAACTATCTTGTAGGAGAATAGTCACGACCAAGTTGGAATGACACCTCGTATTGTAAAGCCAATATAATAAATGCTTGGGCCCATCACCATCAAAGGGAATACATGGCAAGCAAAGAGCTGATAATGAATCCACATAAGCCACATGAGAGACCATACACCCATGACAAATAAACATCAAGGCCCACCAATGTTGGCATCACTAGGATAACACGTGTCATGATACAAATGGTCCAAGTATATTACATAGAGCCATGCAAAGAGATATATAAACATCAAGGAACACTTAGAATAAGGGTGTGCATGCAATGAGAAAATGTACAAATTAAACCCTAACCATAAGAGGCTTATGCTCAAAATGAAACCTTAATGATGGAGAATAACAATGAACATCTAAAGTGAGAATTGAAGCATAAAGACAAATACACCAAGGTTCATACAAGTTAGAAGAGCACATATGCATATCAGAAGGTTAGACAAAAAATAATGCCAACATAAGCTTTGGTTGAGGATGAGTATCACATGTTGACACTATGAAAATCCAAAAAAGTTCTAGGGTGTAGATCAAAATGGAAAAGGAGAAGTCCAAAAACATAGGGGTGATACACAAACACACACCAATATGTATAGACAACGATAAATGGAACACAACTTAGAACCCTTAGGACAAAGCATAAAAATGAAAACTTGCAGCTAATTGACCTAAAGGCATACGAGAGGACAAATTAAGCATGTCATGCAAATAACATCAAGAACATGTTGCACATCAAGACTTGTGGGGAGATTCATTTGCATGCTACAATAGATAAACTAAAGTACATCTCCTTCCAAGTTGTAAAAAATAACCTTCATGAATGAGATTCCCAATCTTGACTTGATTATTTATCCACCTTTTAACTACTTGACATGAAGAATCTTGCACATCCAAACATGACCATGACACTACTTCTTAAAGATAATAGTCAAACTCATTAGAGTCATCAATATAATTTAGCCATAGGTAGTAGGAGCATGATCTATTCCCATCCATGTCATGAAGCAACTATTCAAATGCTAGGCCAACATGATGTAAACAATCATAAGGGCCAACAATCGACTCCAAATGCATAGGGAAAGGACAACTCTTGGATCCCATATTAATCATGTTCACATGGCTACTAGCATCTTCAAGTGAGTCTGATACAAAAATTGAAAGCCTCAAACTCATACACTTCAGAAAAATATACCTAATTAGAAATTTGATATGCATGAATAAGGAAGTCCTCATGCAACACAAACTAAAATGTGTCACATTTAGACATGTCATCAAGTTGAACTACATCATGTTGAGACTCGTGTTTACTTAAGCATTACAACTCACTTGCCTCTTTGCTTGGTTCAAAGTTCCAAACAAAGGACTCAACTTTAAAGGTGTAGCAGAGTCCTCATCAATATTTGAAACATGGCCTTCAACAAACTAAAATTATATATCATCTTTATGCTTATATGGAGGCTATATCATCTTTACAATATTATATGGAAGCTCTTATGCACTTTTGGAGACACAATTTTCTTTTTACAATCATAAAGGTGATCTTTTTGTTCCCTCAATGGGGAGCAACAATCGTCGTAAAACAAAAAAGAGGAGGAAAGTTACATTGGAGGAAATTGAAGAAATTAGGGAAAAAGATAGGGCAAGGAAGAGGATTGAAAGAGCGGGTTTGGCAGATGCTCATTAAGGTGAAGCTTCTTCTTTACCATCCAATGACATGCAAATTGAAGATGTTAATTTTGATTATAATGAAATGTTAGATAAAAATGAAATTCACCATGAAATTGCAAATGAAAATGTTGCAAAATGTTATGAAACATCTATTGATAAGAGCAATACCATGGACAAAGAAGAAGAAGAAAAACAAAGACGTGCACTTGAACAAAGTGGATATGAACCTCATGATATTGAATTTGCACTTCATAATCCATTTGTTGATAAAATTGATGAGGTTGATACCATGGATGAAACAGTGAAAATCAATGTATCTCCAAATTTCATAAGAAGAGAGGACATTTGTCAAGAAGAGATTAAGCATGATGAAATTGGAAAACACCCAAGAACCCCAAAATGGTTACTTGAAATTGACGAGAACATAATGGAAAAACTTGAAGGCAAGAGGTCATCACGAACGGTTCGGTTGTGGGCTTCAACACTCTTCAATGAATACTTTGAGAATAAAACATTAACCAAACAATGCCAACTTTTTGTGCAATTACTAAAGATGTACAAAATGAGACCTTTACTAAAGAAATTAAAGATTCGGTTAAACAAGGTGTCCGATCGGAATAAAATTATTGTTAGAAGCCTTTTCAATGCACTCAATTCTATTGGAAAGAATATCAAGGAGAAAGATAAAAGAGCTAATTGTAGAGTAAGAACAACCTCAATAGTAAGCAAACAATTAAGAAATGCTCGATTAATGAGGCAAACCTGTGTTGACTTAAGATTGAATCGTAAAACATTGTCAAAAGCACTAGCATTAAGATCAAGGCTAGATAGCCCTCTTGGAAATGATACTTGGGCTTTTAGTGGTAGGCTTCCACGAGTTGACAAGAAGCTAATCAATAGCACAAAGGAAGAAATTGAATGATTTTGGAACACTAACTCTAGGGTATCACCGAATGTAAAAGATGTTTTAAAGTTAAGAATTGGTGATAAAGACTGCACGCCACATCCTAAACATTACTTGGAATGTAGCCAAACAACATTGTACAAACAATATTGTGAAAAACACACAGGTACGACAATCTCACAAAGATCATTTGAATCTCTTAATCCATTTTATTGTGTTCCTCTTAAAGTTTGTAATATATGTTGTTGTAAATACCATGTAGAGTTTTCTATGTACCATGAATTATTATGCAATATTCGTTCTACTTTGCACACTAATGAAATGTTACAGGAGTGTGGTGCAATTCAACTACCCAAGTCATCTAGGGACTTATTAGATTTATTTCTATGTATTAGAGATGATGGTTGCATTTTCTATAAGAATGATTGTTTAAATGAAAAGTGTTTACAATGTGGTGGGTTATCAAAGTTTGTATCATGTTTTTATGAGGGCAACGAACATGATTTTGGAAAGAGAATGGTTGAGAAAAAGAGATATGAGACAGTGAAATACAATTTGAAAAGTGGAGGTGAAGGTTCTAGATGTGAGTTGATTGTAAGAGAGGTAAGTATTGCTGATTTTATTGATGATTTTAAGAAAAACATTTTCTACAAGTATATCAGACACAGCCATAGGTCTCGATGGTTAGATCAACATTTCAGGATGTGTAAAGAATTTTTTCCGATTGGAACTATTGTCTCTGTAGTTAATTTTGTAGAAAACTACACATTGCAACCCCAAAATGAAGTTCAATCCCAGTACTACAATTCTATTCAGATTGCTATTTTTGTTCACATCACATACAAACATGCCTCTGATAGTATAGAAGAGAACAAGAAGATTGTCATAGAATACCATTTTTACATGAGTGATGATCGATCTCATTCATCAGAGTATGTGCAATATTGTTTTGAACAATTTTATGGGTTCTTGCAAGAAAAAGATATTAGAATGGATCAACATCTCATTTGGTCAGATAATTGCACCGGTTAATTCAAGAATGCTCGTATATTCCATTGGTTGTGCATAAAGCATGTAGAGACAGGTATACCTCATATTTGGAATTTTTTTGAAGCTAGGCACAGAAAAGGTGAACATGATGGAGCGGGTGCATGCGTGAAGAGAGCTCTTTTTAAAGAACAACTAAAGATTAGAGGTGGTGCTACAATCAGTGATGCAAATTCTATTATTAAGTGGTTTAACTATGAATTGTCACATGGAGTGGCTCTTGATTCAGAAGTGCACAGGTTCTTTTGGTTGGTTGATGATAGAATAGCGAAAGAGAAATGTGATTGTCAGAGAATAAGTGAATCATCAAAGATGCATTCATTTCAAAGCTCAGATGCAAGTGCATGGACTATTTGGACACGAGAATTAGCTTGTATTTGTCAAAGTTTTATTAAATGTGATTGGGATAATTGCGAGTCAAGTGAGTGGGTAGATGCATGGATTCCATGATATTTAACCCCTTTATCTCAAGGTCAATCATCTTCCGTCAATGACATGGAGAGCTCATTCGACTATGAACATCTTTCAAACCTTGTACAGCTAGGTCATGTTTATGTAGGTGTTACACCACATGGAAATGAAGAGAGGTCAGACTATTGGTTGGCATGATGTGTACAAGGAAAACAAAAGCTAACACAACCTATGATAGATGATGATGGGTTCACATATCCTACAGGATCAATTGTTATTGCTGCGACTTGGTTACGAACATATATGATTAGAAAGAATGACATCCCTACCTTTGAAGACTTTGAGAAGCATAAAACCATATTGATGTATTCGCACCTAGTTGTAGCAACAAATGTCAAGTTACTAAAGCATCGTGGAAAACCAAAATCAAAACAACTATGGACAATTAGTAATGCTGATCATGAAGCAATATTGGATACTTTGAAGGTAAGAGATGACCCCTCAGGTATGCTTGACTAGAATTTAAACTTCCAGATGGATAGGTATGACATTTTTTTTATCTTAACTTGTTCTTATTTTTTCTATTTTTTAGAATTGTTTTATTAAAAATCTTGTTTCTTTAACTATAATGCATGTTTTTGACTATACGAGATTGTGAATAAGGTTATTTTGCATGGTATTGTAGATTATTTTGCATGGCATCATAGGTTATTTTGACTATACCCGAGGTACGATTTTTAGTGTTAATTTGACTATAACATCTGACAGATTTCCCATATGCTTCATGCAATCTCATATGGTATATTTCATATAGTATATGACAATCTCTACTTTCCTTGGGTTTTGGATAAATGGTTCCAATGACACCTTGACCATGTTCAAGCAAGTAGGTATGACAAATGAAATCAAATTGCACACTTTTCTATGTTTCCACACTTTGCTTTACACCCGCCAATTGCCAAACTTTTCTATGTTTTAAATTAAAAATCTTGTTTCTTTAACTATAATGCATGTTTTTGACTATACAGGATTGCGAATGAGGTTATTTTGCATGGCATAGTAGATTTTTTGCATGGCATCATAGGTTATTTTGACTATACCCAAGGTATGAATTTTAGTGTTAATTTGAATTTCTTAATATTTTGCTTTCTAGCTTTTTCTACATATTAATTTCTACCTATGCTTCCTCACTTTGCATTCATGTCTCTTAAGGTAGTTGCAACTACAACATCTGATAGATTTCCCATATCCTTCATGCAATATCATATGGTATTTCTTGTTTTATCTCATGTCATTTGATGTACATAAATGATATTTATGTTTAATCAATTTTGCTTCTTGATGCTTCTCATAGGAGGTCACAACTCCAACCCGTCCAACTATAGATAAAGAAGCTGGAGACAAGATGATGGAGACTGATCATCAGGCGGCGGTAAGTGATCGATTACATATGTGATGTTATCTATTTCATACATTTTCTATATTAATGTGCATATATTGTTTGATTGTATTAACAGGTGGAGCTAGATGAACTTCTGTTGAAGAGGTCTACTCGACGATAGAGAGAGGATGAGTCACTGATTGGAAACTAGTTTTTGGGACATTTTTTGTATGCCTAGATGGCTTTGTAAACATACTTTTGTATGAACTACTGATGTATATTTTTGAATATATTCCTGTATGGCTTTGTTTGGACATGTCTATATGGCTTTGTAGATAAACTAGATGTTATGTTCATGACATTATGTATAGCACAGATTATAATAAATATTTAATATGATGATCAATTATTGTTACAGGAATTTGATTTTACACGTGCCAATTGCATTTGCTTGAAAGTTTGCTTAGAGTTTGGTGAAGGTTATGACAAGTCTGAGATTGATGTTAACACCCTGGAACAACCATTGGCCTGATACTTCCTTCATGGATTGAGGTTTGATTCATTGTTTGCACATGAAACATAGACTGTCCCATTGAATGTTACTACCTTTAAGTCTGCCCATGCATTTGGGGGTTACTAAGACCTTGAAAGGTCTGTGATGTCATTTATATCATTACACAATGCTTTCTATGGTGTTGCCATGCTGTCCCACAAACTTGAAAGGTCTTCCACCTTTGCATATTGAGAGGACTGTCATGACTAAAGAAGTCTGATATTTGGATGTATCAGACCGTGGACAACAGAAACAAGGAAGATTTTATGTTTTAGAGCCTAGTTTTTGTTTGTTTGTCATGAGCAATGATAGGTGGATGGAGAGAGAGGTCCTACAGACCATGAACCATAGGTCTTGAACATCTTTGAAGGGTTGACACAAGTTAAGGCATGACTGTCCCAAGAGGATTGATTTCACAGTCTTAGGGTGTAAGAGTTACTAAATCTGCCCACGCATTTGGGGGTTACTATGACCTTGAAATGTCTGTGATGTCATTTATATCATCACCCAATGCTTTCTATGGTGTTGCCATGTTGTCCCACAAACTTGAGAGGTCTGCCACCTTTGCATATTGAGAGGATTGTCATGACTAAAGAAGTCTGCCCTATAATGAGTTCCATTGAACCTTGAGAAGAGAGTGAACCCATTGTTGTGAAATATGGTATCAATAGTCTAGTTTGTAACCCTTCTATGCATCAATACAATGTCAAAAGTCATATTTCAAAGTTCATAATTAGTGGAATTAGTTTTAAGTGACGGGAGAGGGCTATTGTGAGAAATAAGACAATAAGACAAAAGACTAGGCTGAAACTTTCTTATTATATGACTGGCTTTCTTTCGAGGAATGAATTTTCTTTTTTCACTTGGCTCAATAAAGTTGGAAGTGTGTCTATTCATCTAAATGTGCATTGAGATGTGCTTGAATCTAGGTCTTTTGAATTTTTGGACCAAGGAGATGGTCTTTGTTGAAGAATAGTATGATTTTTCTTTATGTGGTCACATTCAATGCTCATTCACTAGCATGTTGGCAATTGGATTTTAGTGCTTTCTTTGGTGTATGATCTGAATGCTCTTGTAGTCTTATAGAAATTGGGATGAGTAGGAAAGAGTTAATTTTAATCTTTTTTGGCACCTGAATTGGCCCTAGGATTTGTTGGCATAGTAGGTCTAATATTTGGTTGTATCAGACTATGGACAATAGAAACAAGGAAGATTTGATGTGTTAGAGCCTAGTTTTTGTTTTTTTGTCATGAGCAATTGTAGGTGGATGGAGAGAGACATCCTACAGACCATGAACTATAGGTCTTGAACATGTTTAAAGGGTTGACCATGAACTAAGATCTTTGAGAGGTCCTACAGACCATGAACTAAGATCTTGAAGATTGTGTAAGGTCTTAGATCTCAATATGATCATGAGATACCCAAACATCTATATTAGTCTAAATCATTGCTTTGTTTCTTTTAGGTTTCTTTCCATGCTTCTAATCATAATAAACAAGGTTATGGGACAACAAGGTTATGGAATAGCTCTTGTCATGTCATATGAGGAGATCATGGCCACAACACCATCAAGATATTGTGAATTTCAACAAAAAATTTGCATCTGTCCAAACTCTACCATCATACACAGTTAAGAAGGCTTTAGTTTCATGTAGTAGAAAGGTGCTAGGAGTGACATTTTGCATTCCATAGCTTGTGGGGCCGAACGGACTACACCAACACATTGGGGTGGGTGGGTAAATGCTAGGGGAGGTCTTGTTTCATGCGCCAAGCATCCCAATCATTCTGGGCAACAGGCTACCGACAAAGTCCCTTAAGATCCCTAAGACGAAAAAAATGCCAAACTTTGATGGAATAGTTCTCAGAATTTGTGACAGTTGGGAACGTTTCATTTAGACCTATAGGTGAATGTGGGGTTCGTCTACAATAACTCTCTCAGTTTTGTTCAACTCCTGTCTGTTTGACTGTGCCGAAATCAAACACATTCTTGCAAAATGCTTCAGTTTGACGTAGTGGAAAGGTGCTAGGAGTGACATTTTGCATTCCATAGCTTGTGGGGCTGAACAAACTGTGCCAACGCGTTGGGGTGGGTGGGTAAATGCCATGGGAGGTCTCGTTTCATGCGCCAAGCATCCCAGTCATTCTGGGCAACAGTCTACCGGCAAAGTCCCTTAAGATCCCTAAGACGAAAAAACTGCCAAACTTTGATGGAGTAGTTCTTAGAATTCATGGCAACTGGGAATGTTTTGTTTGGACCTACAGGTGCATGTGGGGTCTGTCTACAATAACCCCTCTCAGTTTTATTCAACTCCTGTCCGTTTGACCATGCCGAAATCAAACACATTCTTGCAAAATGCTTCGATTCCATGCAATGGAAAGGTTGCCAGGTGTCATATTTTTTGTTCTGCTCATAGTGGGGCCGAATTGACTGCGCCAACATGTTCGGGTGGGTAGGTAAATGCCAAGGGAGGTCTTGTTTCATGCGCTAAGTGTCTTAGTCGTTCAGGGCTGCAAGCTATTGGCAAACTCGAAAGGTGCTAGGTGTCGGTAGCTTGCAGGCTAGAACGACTGGGACGCTTGGCACACAGAATGAGACCTTCCCTACCATTTACCCCCCCACCCTGATGTGTTGGCATAGTTGATTTGGCCCCACGATAGGCAGAACAAAAAATATGGCACCTAGCAACCTTTTCACTGCATGGAACTGAAGTATTTTGCAAGAATGTGTTTGATTTCAGTACGGTAAAAAAGACAGGAGTTGAATGAAATCAAGAGAGGTTATTGTAGGCAGACCCCACATGTACCTGTAGGTCTAAACAAAACATTCCCAGCTACCATGAATTCTGAGAACTACTCCATCAAAGTTTGGCAGTTTTTTCGTCTTAGGGATCTTAAGGGACTTTGCCGCTAACTTGTTACCCAGAATGACTGGGATGCTTGGTGCATGAAACGAGACCTCCCCTGGCATTTACCCCCACCCCGACATGTTGGTACAATCTGTTCGGCCCCACGAGCTATGGAATGCAAAATGCCACTCCTAGCACCTTTCAAGTTACCGGTAGCTTGCAGCCCGGAACGACTGAGACACTTGGCACACGAAATGAGGCCCTAGTATTTACCTTCCCACTCAAATGTGTTGGCACAGTTGTTTCACCCCCAAGACATGTGAAATGCAAAATTTTAGTGTTAGCAACTTTCTACTTTATCGGTAGCTTACAACCTAGAACGACTGGGACACTTGACACACAAAACGAGACCTCCCCTGGAATTTACCCATCCACCCCGATGTGTTGGCGAGTCGGTTTGGCCCCACGATGAGCAAAACAAAAAATATGGCACCTAGCAACCTTTCCACTGCATGGAACTAAAGCATTTTGCAAGAATGTGTTTGATTTCAGCATGGTCAAATAGACATGAGTTGAACGAAACCGAGAGAGGTTATTGTAGGTGGACTCCACATGCACCTGTAGGTCCAAACAAAACATTCCCAACTTCCATGAATTCTGAGAACTGCTCCATCAAAGTTTCACAGTTTTTTCATCTTATGGATCTTAAGGGACTTTACTAGTAGCCTGTTGCCCGGAATGACTGGAACGCTTGGCGCATGAAATGAGACCTCCCCTGGCATTTACCCACCCACCCCAATGCTTTGGCATGCTCTGTTTGGCCCCACAAGCTATGGAATGTAAAATGTCACTCCTAGCACCTTTCCACTGCATCAAACTGAAGCATTTTGCAAGAATGCGTTTGATTTCGACACGGTCAAACGGACATGAGTTGAACGAAACCGAGAGAGGTTATTGTAGATGGACGCCACAATGCACCTATAGGTCCAAATGAAATGTTCCCAGCTACCATGAATTATGAGAACTACTACGTCAAAGTTTGGAAGTTTTTTCGTCTTAAGGATCTTAAGGGACTTTGTCGGTACCCTGTTGCCCAGAATGATTGGGATGCTTGGCACACGAAATGAGACCTCCCATGGCATTTACCCACCCACCCCAATGCGTTAGCATAGTCCGTTCGGCCCCACAAACTATGGAATGCAAAATGTCACTCCTAGCACCTTTCCACTGCATCAAATTGAAGCATTTTGTAAGAATGAGTGATTTCGGCATAGTCAAACAGACATGAGTTGAACGAACCTGAGAGAGGTTATTGTAGACAAACCCCACATGTACCTGTAGGTCCAAACAAAATGTTCCCAGATGCCATGAATTATGAGAAGTACTCTGTCAAAGTTTGGCAATTTTTTCGTCTTAGGGATCTTAAGGGACTTTGTTTGTGCCCTGTTGCCCGGAATGACTGGGATGCTTGGCGCATGAAACAAGACCTCCCTTGGCATTTACACACCCACCCCAATGCGTTGGCACAATCTGTTCGACCCCACAAGCTATGGAATGCAAAATGTCACTCTGTGAGGCCGATTATTTTACCTTCCTTATTTTGATCGTTATGCATTTCAGTTGATGACATTATCAGACTTTTAGTGACTATGATTTCCTTATGCAGACTTGATTATATCTCCTGATTTTGATAGGACATTGATTAGACATATGTGATTCAATTTGATCATATTGGATGATATTTTGTGATTCGACATATGGGATATATTAGATGATGTTTTGTGATGAGATTCTAGTTATTTATATGATGTGGACTATTTGACATGTGATTGAAAAATGCAGTTTAATTTGTGATTATGTATTGATGATTATTGTTGTATTCGATTGCGTGAATTTAATTCCAGTTGCTTTGGCTATGATTTTTCATAATATGATTGACACTTGATCGAGATGTGCAGGTTTTACATTCCCTAGCCATGGGAAATTGGAGGTAGAATTCACACCTAAGTTATCCCCTATAAAACCGATCCATTCCCCAGAGGGATAAGGATCACGTTTGAATTTGAATGTGATTTAAGTACTTGATTTAATTTTTAATCTTTTGACCTAGTACCCTTTGTTTAAATTAATTAATAATAAGTGTTGTATAAATTTTATTTGACTTACACCACTTGGTATTTATTTTATTTTTGAGGCCTTTTAAAGTGGATTTATGACCCTTTTGTGAACCTTAGTGTCCCAAAAGTTACCCTAGGTGGTTACCCATGGGTCTAGGGTCAATTTGGACTAACTAACCCTTGGACTAACTCACTTTTGGTCACTCTAAACTATGGTTTAGTCAAAGTGACGAAATTTAAAATTAGGGAAGGTGGGAGATGAGTCATACCTTGGGAAAGACTCATCTCCCTTCCCAAAGTTTGGGAATTCTTTCCCAAGGAAGACTTGGGAGATCTCCAAGACTCTCAAGTGTGTGGGGACTTCCTCCAAGACTCTCACACATGTGTGAGAGCATCTTGGAGGGACATGGCTCTTTAAGAGAATAAGAGGATGCTATATGGCATCCCTTATCCTCTTGAAGGTGTGAGTGGGAATGCCACCTCACCACTTGTCCTCTCACACATGTGTGAGAGCACAAGTGGATAAGGTGAGGATTGAGATGGAATGGGAGGATGACACTTGTCATCCTCACACTTCCTCTCCCTTGCAAGTGGCATTGGAGGAGAAAGGAGAAGGTGACAAGTGTCACCTTCTCATTCCTCAAGGCCAAATTGATGGCCTATATTATCTCCTCTTGTTGAGGAGTGTGGGGTTCTTGCAATTTTAATTTTTTCTTGCTATTTTGGAGGAGTTTGGGAAGTTGGAGGAATTCTTGAAAGATTGGAAGGTTTGGGAAAGCTTGGAGCTCTTCACCAAATGTGCTTCCATTATAGGGCTTTGAAGGTAAGCCTCTTAAACTTTGTTTCTTCACCCTTGCTTATTTAATGTGTTGTGTTGTATTTTTGGTTGTTTTGTTGTTGCATTGTTTTTGTGTGGGATGGGAGTATGGTGAGAGCACCTCCATTGGAGGTAATGCTCAACTTGTTTGGGTAGGGGAAAGTAACCTCCTTGAGGTCACTCCCACATTGTGTATTTATACCTTGAGGGCTTTTACTTGTTGAGAAGATATTTGAATGGCAAGAGTGTCATGGAAATTATTTATGATTTTGTGGAGAGTGGTGGTTTTAGAGATTTTGGCTTGAGGCCATGAGTTTGGTATTTTGTCTTTTGGGTGGCCTTTGAAGTAGAGGGGTCCATTCCCTACCCTCATCAAACTCATTTTCATGAGTTGAGTTTTGTGTTAAACCCATGGGCTGATTTTTGTGTTGTTGTGTTTGATTTTTGTTGTGGAATGTTGCACCTGTGTAAATCCCTACCTCCCTAGCTCGGGGGTGACCCACTTGCGGGTCTACGGTAGGGAGGAGAGCATTTCGTAGTGGTTGGTTTGTTTCTTTTGGTTGTGTTTATTGCAGGTTTTGAGTGAAGAAATGAAGTGGATGAGAGCCCCTTCTTGTGTGTTTTTTTAGTGGTATTTTATTGGCTGTTTGAGCCATGGCCATGGTGGCCTTATTGTAAAATTTGTTAAATTTTCCTTGCCTGGAAGTTGGCTGTGGTAAATGTTGTAATGAGAACCTTCTTTTCAGTTTATTAAAAAGTTGTTTCCATTTTGTGAAGTTGGTTTTGAGTTGAGAGAGAGATGAGTTGATTAATGTTTCTGCCACTTTCTTTTCAAAAGATGTATATATGTGTGAATGTTGCTGAATAAATTTTATTGCACTCCAATGATGAAAAAGAAAATGTATTTTACATTTCTGTCATTATTCTTTGCCAAAAAAAAAAAAACATGTGAATCTTTTAGATAAATTTTAGTGAATGCAAAGAAAGGGAGAGAATATTTAAGTAGTCTAATTTCTGTTGTTATATTGACTGTTACATTACTAGTTGTTGTTAGGGGAAAAAAAAAGAGCTGTTAGAAACTCACATGGAATAGTAGCTTTCTACCCTATTGTTGCACAAAAAAAAAATATAATATACTCTGTGTATACTTATGCTTTCAAAAAAAGAGTACTGTTGATTTATTAAGTTGTAACTTGTAAGTTAGTATTCTGTTATTATTCAATGTTTTGAGAAAAAAAAAAAAGAATGCTATGGGAATACATATATTTCTGCATTTTTATAAACATATAAATATATATCTGGTTGTTTTATTCTTCAAAAAAATATATTGTTGTTCTCTGTCTTATAACCTTACTGTGTATATGCTGAGTCAAAAAAATAGAATAAATACAGAGGTAAATTTAATTGCTGTATATATTTATAAATATAAGTATTCAGTAGAAGGAAATGAATTTATACTATGTTCTGCTTGTTAAACAAACCGAGTTTATCATAAATATATATATATATATATATATATATATATATATATATTTGAAAATGAAATTAATTTTTTATTCATAAAATACTAAGATTGCATTATTGTGGGGGCGGACTGTGTTTCTATGAGTTCCAATGTTGAAAAAAAAAAAAAAATAGTGTATAAACTGTGGGCGGCGGTGCCGCCCACAGTTGTAACTATTAAGGAGGGTGTGGGGAGGAGGCTTTGCCTCCACCCACACCCGTGTGCCTCCTCCCCACACCCCCGTAACCCCCTTCTCCTTTCGCATATCGCCATCTCTACAGACCCTCACCCCCAAACCTACCGGAACACCGAAACCCCCACTACTCTGCCTTACGCTGCCCAACACCCCTTTCGCTGGTCCCCCTCTGTGCTCCGCCCTCCGCCACTCCTTGGCCACAGCCCTCTCCATGACCTCCTCCCGGCCGCGCCGCTCCCTCGGCCTCCCTCTCCACCATCCTATCCACGGTGCTCCGCCCTATGCACCACCGTCCCCCTTGGACTTCAGCGCTGCTGCCCCACAACATTTCATCACCGTCGGTAGCACCTTGCCCTTTAACCCCGCTCAGAATGCATGATACACACAACCACTCAATGATACTTCATCTTTTATATATATATATTTAATACATTTGAATCTAAAGCAACAAACCTGACCAGCTGTGAGAGGTAATATATATATATATATATATATATATAATACATTTGAATCTAAAGCAACAAACCTGACCAGCTGTGAGAGGTAATGGCAAACTCAATCATGGCCTCCTAAGCTCTTACAAAACCCTAACCTGTTTCCTATGAAAGTAAACAAAACAAGAGAGAAATGAAAGAATGATTAGGGCAACATGAGGAAATCAATAGAATAAACAATTAGGGTTCTGTATTGAAAACTTAGTGTTATTTTGGATTAGGGCTTTTTCATTTAGGATTTTATATTTTATTTGAGAGGAATATGTGAGGAGGTGGGTTTTATTTTTAAATTTTATTTTTAAACCTCCATTTCTCTTTTTTTTTTTCTATCCCTTGGGGACTTTTAACTTGTTTTCTAAAAATTTTAATGGGGTAATTCTTTTTGCATTTTGAATTTTGGCTTGTGATTTAAATTTAATTTTGGGGAAAGATTATTTTTTTTATTCTTATTGGAGAGAACATTTTCCCTTGATTTCAGTTCATCCTGGTTGAGACTTTCTTTTATTTATTTGTATTTTTCCCTTAGCAGGATTTTAGCATTTTTAATTATTGATCTATTTTATCATTATTTTACAAGGAGAGTTATTTAAACTCTCCTCCCTCATCTATTTAATTTTCGAGTAAGTTATTAAATATAATGCCAAAATTATATATAATAACGGACTCATTTTTTTTCTTCTGTTGGATTTATTTGACATCTTGTCATTTGATTTAATTTTATTATTTAATTTGTATTGTTGATTTTGCTCTTAAGTTTTAATTCAATTTTACTCTTAAATTTTGTTTTTTCCCTTATTGGTGATTTATTTTAAAATTTATTTTGCGTTTAATGAAAATGCGTTATGCTGTCAAATTTTTCCTAGATTTCTAGGGTTCAATTTTTGTGATATTTTATCTGCTTTTCATCCATCATTCCACTTTAGTCACACACCATCATGCCATATTATTTAATCACTTTACGATCTGAGTTAAGTTAGGGTTCGAGGCTGGCGGAATCATCTTCACCTAGGATACTTAGGGTTTAGACTAAAATCAATCTAACCCTAGAAGTGACACACTATGTGTCGCATACCCCCTAGATGACTTTCACCATCGCAGTTATGTTGACATGTTTACGCCTTATGCGTATTGCCACCGAGCACGCAGACGCGTGTGAGGGGGTTCCTAGGGATAGGTAGAAAAGTTTTTCATAGTTCGTGTCATGACCACATGGCAAATGTGGACATGACACGTGTGTTGTGTGTCATGACCGTATGGAAAATGCGGGCATGACACACTCCTAACACCTTTCCGCTGCATCAAACTGAAGCATTTTGCAAGAATGCGTTTGATTTCAGTACGGTCAAACAGATAGGAGTTGAACAAAACTGAGAGAGGTTATTGTATACGGACCCCACATGCACCTGTAGGTCCAAACAAAATGTTCCCAGCTGCTATGAATTCTGAGAACTGCTCCGTCAAAATTTGGTAGTTTTTTCATCTTAGGGATCTTAAGGGACTTTACCGGTAGCCTGCTACCCTGAACGATTGGGGCACTCGGCACATGAAATGAGACCTGCCCTAGCATTTACCTGCCCACCCCAACACGTTGGCGCAATGCGTTTGACCCTACGACAAATAGAACAAAAACTATGGCCCCTGACAAGTTTTTGCTCTTAGGATCTTAAGTGACTTTGCTCTTAGGGAACAATGTATCGGCAAAGACCCTAGTTTTCATAAGGGGAGACCTAGAAACTTTATCCTTGAACTCCTTATCCAATGACAAGTTTATTCTCAAAGTTTGATGGCTTTTATGACCATATACATGATGTTGTTTTAGGACAATCATAAAGGGCAATTTTGGACAGCCTTGTGTTAGGGTTTGAAGAAAAACTCTTAAGTGGTGATTGAATTTTCTTGGAAAGGGTTTTATAGATGTCAAATGATGTGTCTGAGCCATTGGTATGTAGATTTAACCCTTGGAGTGTGAAAACCATATAGTGACCTAGTTAAACTAGCCTAATTAGGCCTAAATTACAACATAACAATCCTATTTTGACCCTTGTGTTACAAAACACCCCCATCTGCATTTGAAGTATGTTGTGTAAGAGGATAATGGTATCCAAAATAGTTTTTAGTTCATGGGTTTGAGTTTTTTCCTTCATTTTATGTCAAAAATACCCCTTTTGTTGTCCTACAAGGCATAGTGGAAGATTGTGAAGAAAATCACTTCGTTTGAGATGTTAAGACTTTAGCCAAGGATTGATTGAGTGAGTTTGATCTTTGATACCCTGCTCTACATCACAAACTACTTAAACCCCTGTCTACTTTGGCATGTGTTTCCAACACTATGAAGCTTTGCCAGTACAGTCTCAAGACATGCATATATATCTCAAACCAAACATAGCTCATGAGGTTGTCAAGGAAGTCTTAGGACTTCATTAAATTTAGAAAAGGAAAGATATTAGATAACACAGTAGTTGTTAGTTCCAGAGGTTAGATTAGTGTTGTTGAAGGACATGCTAGACAATAGGATGATAGATGAGTAAAGGTACATGGCCTAGAAAGCCACAAAATAGAGATTTTTAAATCAGTTTGAATAGCTTAGCACATGTCTTATATCAATGTCTTTGGAGGTTCTTAAATCAGTTTGACTAGCTTAGCACATGTCTTATATGCCTACGTGAGTAATACAAAGGGAGGCACACTCCATCATAGTGGGAATTAATTGTGTACAACGAATCATATTAGGATAATATAAATACAGTGGTTAGTTTAAAGTCAGAGACTGTTGAAGACTCACATCAGCAATAATCAAACATATTGCATTTGTCACCTCCATTGGTATGTCAACATTTCATATATATCTCTGATTTTGTAACATATTTGCATGTGTTTGGCTGTCATAAAACCATCCATTCTGATGTGATTGAAGTGATATAGAAATCTAATTTTCACAGCAGTTAGAACTGATTCAGTTCATCATTCTTCATTGCATACATCTCTAAATTTTGTAACAATAGTCTAAGTTATGTACCTTGGCTGTCCTTTAGCCATGCATATGTTGTAATTGAAGTTGCGTAAGGATTGTTGTGTGAACAACCTGATCTGATTTAGTTCTTCATCATTTGTAACCTTTTTGTATATGTATTTCATGATACCAAGGTTGCAAAAATCTATACCTTGTTCTATGATCAATTTGTAAATGTTGTTCATGTTTTTATATGGGCAAAGCTATAATAGAAGATGCAGAAAATAAAGTCAGATTTCAGTCCCAAGATCCTGTTAGCACTAAGAATGGATCAAAATAGTTTCATGAAGCTTGCAATATTAGTAATAGATAGTCTAAGACTGAGAAAAAATGGCAAGGGACTGAATACAATGCAGATGATATTGTTAACCAAGAGAAAACCCTAAAAGGTGAGCACATATAGACTATGAATAATCCAAGTTGCATAGTGAAGCTCACTGTCAAACTTAACTACTCTAGGTAAAGAAGAGATGTCATGTGAGAACACAAATATGTCTTGGAAAAATATCATGAGGAAGAACAAGGACAACAATATGCATTAGGGATAGTGGCCAATGTTGGATACCCCCAAGTCTCCAAGACCTTGGAGTCATGTAGCTTCTATAAAGAAGTTGTATATGCTTGAGAAGAGAATCTCAAGGTCTAAGATCAAAGGAGAACTGTCATAAGTTGACAGTGGAGGCTTATAATGTCATCACAAATCAAACCAAATTCACCCTCAAAATTTTGTCATAAGATTAGAACAAAGGTATATGGATAATATCACAAAAGCATACCTCATCATGTAATAACCACACATGCATATCTCATGAAAAACCAAATGCATTATGAACCAACCAACACTCCATAATCAAAAGCATGTCAAACCTTAACTAATGGACATACAAGCAAACCATCAAATTGACTCAAATGAGATATGTGGCAACAAACAAGTGCATCCAAAGCATACAAGTCAACTAGGACCTCCAGGAGCATCCAAATGCATCTAAGACCATGCTAAGCAACCAATATCCAAAAATCATCAAAATATGTTAAACTATTACAAATGCATGAAGAAATTTCTAGAATATTCTCCAAAGTCAACCAAGTGTACTTATAGGACAGTCATAAAGAGTTTTATCCTAATTTGCATAATTGAAGGAAGGAATGATTTAAAACTCCTAATTTTCTATACCAACCATGAAACAAATTGATTTTCAGACCTATATCACTGTTGTAAATTTGTACCTACATAATCATATCTAGAAATGGTCAAAGATGAAGGAATTAAGGCCTTGGAGCTGAATGAAAATGAACTTTATAATCATGTACGAGAATTACAGCCTTAAGTATGATTGTTGTAGCCTTCCATGAGGTACCAAATTGTTGTTCGAGATTTTGCCGATGTCCTGAATAAGACTAAAAAAGGAGAAAACATGAAGAAAGGAGGCTAGAAATGAAGTTTTGATGGTGAAATTAGTTATGTAAAACTGCTTTTTGATGTTTGTACTTGAAAAATGAAGAGATGAAGCTACATATGGAGGAGATAAAAGTATTTTATAGCTTTGCATATGTGTGAACCATTCAAATTTGTCATTTCATGAAAATCCTATATATAAGTAAAACTACAATCATGTGGCAACTAAGATCAAGTTATGTCTTGAGGTATGAAACAACATATATCATCTTTCTACCAAGAAAAATAATCATATATAACAAGAAATCAATCTATAACATGTTATTGATCATAACTTAACCATTGTAAACTGATTATACAACAAACTTTTAAGTTTCAAAGTAGGAATACATGCACATAAGGAATTTAAATTATATTGCATATCAAGGTGTATATATATTAAAATCTAGTCCATAATGGTAGACATATACAAAAATTTGGCAAATATGCCAACTCAAAACATTTTTTACAAAATGTGGCATATGCCATGTCTCAAAATCTATATACAATCTACATGCCGAATAGCTACATCAAATACTAAAGGTCCACTTGACCCTATGTGTTTGGTGAATCCTCAACCTGTGATGGATCCTCAAACTGTGATGGATCCTCAATATGTGGTAGATTCTCAAAAAGTGTCCTCTTCGTACCATGATGTCTAGTAGTTGATGGAGGCAAAGTTGACTGCATTAACAAGTCAAACCACAAATTTGATCAATCTCTTCAATGATAAATAAAAATAAGTTAGAGTTAGTAAATAGAATCTTATCAACTATAAGACCACTATAAACTATCAATTATTTAGAAAAATTTAATTCAATTACCTTGACTCTTTCTTGTCGTTCAGACAATCATTCTGCAAATGATTTTCTCTTAAGATGATCAGGTGTCCTACTGAAGCTTAATGGCAAAGGTGGCACATCACTGATATTATCAAGAGACTGTAAAAGTAAAGTAACATTGAAATAAATTAATATATAATTATTAAACAAAAAGGAAATGCATACATTAAAAAAGATTAGATGTGTTACACATAAATAATCTAGAGTGCACTACACAAAAAAGTGTAATAAGCATCCAATAATATATCAACATGCACAAAGCCTTGTGGGGAGAAATTGAACAAATGTTTCATGCAAGGAGAATCGTATGTAGAGAGTGAAGAGGACTTTTATTGAAAAAGGAGGAGAAAGAGGGAAAACTTGTAATAGTCTTATAGATAGGGTTATTAATTGAAGGAATAAGGTCCATAATCATGTGATATGTAGAAGGAGAAATAGAAGTTAAATGTGTATTAGAAAGTATTGAATACAAGTATATTAGGAGGATTAGGGTCAGTATCACATGTATCATGCATAAAAATCAAGTCACTTTTTGTGTTAGGATATTCGCCCAAATTAGGATTGCAATCATGAGAAGAAGGGAGAGATGAATCATAAAGAGAAATAGGAATGACCTCCTCATCAATAGAATTTTGTATTTTATTCATTAGTATGAAATTGATTAGTGGAATGGTCTAGCATCATATGATAGGAGCAAGAAAGATCAAGTGAATAACCATGTTTAGGAGGGTATTTTAATACAAGAGGAGGTAGAGTAATTAATTTATATTTAATGAGAAGTTGTAAGATTTTGTGATGTGAAAATTGGCTCATCATGATTTTTTTTAAAATAGGAGAAGAAAGATATGAAGGAGCATATGGATAAAGGGGTCTAATGCTAGGAGAGGAGGGAGAGTAAGTGGCACATGTGTAAATATGTCTAGTAGTAAGATGATAGGAGGAAGGAGGAATTCATGGGAAGGAGATAACTCACAAGAAGTAGTAATCGTGGGCTCAATGGGTGGAGGAGGTATAGGATTAGAAGAGGATAACGGTGTTTTGGAAGGGAAAGAATTCCTATACATGCAATAAAGAAGATCTATGTCTAGAGGAGAAGGTTCAAATATAGGGAGAGAAGGGGTAGGAAAGGAAACGAGAGGGAGAAGTTTCCTATAAGCACAATAAAGTAAGTTTATGTCTAGAGGATAGGATTCAAACATATGGGGATAAGGATTAGGGAAGGAAGCAAAAGGAGGAAGATTATTTTAAGCATGGAATAAAGTAGATTTTTGTCTAGAGGACAAGGTTTGAATAACAAAGGAGTAAAGAAAAAGGTGAAAGAATATGTATCAACATCAATATTATAATGTAATTCATTCAAGGGAGTGTATGGAAATCCCCTATTAGGATGGCCATGTGGAATAAGACTCTCAACACTAAGGCTATCTATAGAAGAAAGAGAAGTCTTAGAAACATGATCGAAAGGTATGGAGTGGGGAGAAGTAGGAGAGATATGGTTCATTAGTAGAATAATTTTCATTAGGAGCACAAGATAGATCATTGGATACAATATACTCACCAGACACATCAAAATATTTCATTAAGAGACTAATAGGAACATTTAGGTGAGGGGAGGAACATTAAGAGTAGTAGTAAAGGGAATGGAGAAATCAAGTTTATCATCTAGCAGTGTATCTAACATGTGTATATAGTAATAAAATGGGAAGTATGGTGCATGGACCGTTAAAACATGTCTTATAAGACAAAGAATGAGCATAAGATGAGAGAGAGACGGTGGATTTGAAAATTTAAGGGCATCATCATCTAGGTCAATAGAGGTTATAGTAGCTGAAATATGGGTAAGATGAGGAGAAGTCCTAGTGGTAGAGAAGTGGGAAAGGTGGAACATCACTGATATACTTATTGTTGATGGCAAAGATGGCACATCACTGATATTCTCAAGAGACTGTAAAAGTAAAGTAACATTGAAATAAATTAATATATAATTATTAAACAAAAAGGAAATGCATACATTAAAAAAGGTTAGATGTGTTACACATAAACAATCTAGAGTGCACTACACAAAAAATTATCTACTAGAAAACAAGCACATACCACCATCGAGGCCTCCTGCATCGATTGAGAAGGACTCATCATGGATGAACCAACTAATATCTCTTGTATGAAAAATGACAAGAATGTAAGGCTCTATGTATACAAATAATCATAATAATTTTTAAATTATTATTTATCTAAATGACTATAATCAAATATTTAAGTTTTCTAAATTATCAATTAAAGTACAATTCAATCGAATTAAGTTTCCACCCTTTGTTGGCATTCAGAAAGTCGGTCTACGAATGATAGTCCCTTGGGTCGATCAGGAGTTTGAGTGAAGACCATTGTCAAAGATGCCACATCATTCACATTCTGGATATAAAATTAAAGAGACATCATGATATAAATTAAATTAACATTAAATTAATTAAATTAACATCATGATATAAATTAATATATAATTACTCACAAAGAAATAAATGCATACAAAAAATTTTTGGTGTAGAACAAATTATATTGGCAAGTCAAAGCCAAATTGGATGGCAGACAAAGTTCCATGATGAACTTATGTCAACTCCTCCTCTATCATCAACTGTTATCCCCCTTAGATACATTAGTACTAATAAATTTGTTTATATTATTCATATGGAATACACCATGAAATTTAACTTTAAATTTTACATGCATAAAAGATTGGCCGTGGTCTTCTCCTTCTCTATGCTCCATCGATGCTTGTGCTTTTGTTCTTGTCCCTTACCCCTCATCTTGAGTTTTGGAAACCACTGCATCATCTCGTGAATGGAGGTCATACTCTGAGGTGTTCAAAGGTGGCTCACTACTCTCCAAAATAGGACCTAAGCACAACTGATTGCAAAAAATGCAATGATGGGGCACACAAACATGTGTGGACGAGGAGGGTCTAGTAAAATTAGGTGATCCCATATCATCGCCAACATCATGTGGTTGTGCAAACTGAGAAGTCTGTATAATCAAGTGCTCGGTCAAAGAGTGTATTGCACTAAGGCCCTGTTGTGTTGCATTTGCAACAATGTCTGTGTGCTGAATTGGGGGTGGAGAAGGGATAGCAGGAGGGGGAATATAGGGACCTTGTACTTGTCTCATTTCCCTAGGTCTATCTTGAGGCATTCCCTTACCTACTCCCTGAAACTCTCTAAAATTAAAATAATTAACATGGTGGCCCATGACGAAATCAACATAGAGTTTACGAAGGAAATACAAAGGTACATCTAAATTGATGCAGAGGCATCCACACTATAACCTTACAATACAGCATGGATGTCTACAGCCCATCATCATCATCATCATCACCATCATCATCATATTTTGCTTAACACTGTCAGCATCATCATCATATTTCACCTGCCGACCGATATCCTCCTGCAGACAAACCTTCGCCTGTTCGCCTTCCAACAGCATCACCTTACTCGATAATCGACAGTATCATCATGTTCGACCAGCGCGAACATCCTCCTGACGTCCACTGTTCACTTCAGCGACAACTTCCGCCTTTACTACCTTCAGCATCATGATATTCAACATCATGATAATCAACAGGATAAAGAACATCCGGTTCCTCCCATTTATCCTGATGATGACGAACCTTCACTTCTCGCACCGTCCCTTCCGATGCTGACGTCACCCGATATCCTGATGACGTATATCCTGATGACGATGACGTCACCCGCAACTCCTCAATATCCTGCTGCTCCGAAATATCCTGATGACGTATATCCGGATGATGATGACGTCATATCCTGCTGTTGGCCAAACTTAGCTTTTTTGGCCCGCGATCAACCCGATCTTCAACCTGATGCCGATACGCTCCTCCTCGGCCCTCCTGATGATGATCACCTCGACACACTTGCACTTCATGCGATCGAAAGCATCATGCTCTCCTCCACTTATCCGGATGACGATGTCCAACGCGACTGCAGGATATTTGCAGAAATATCCTGATGATGCCGTTTTCACGAACTTTTAGCCTTAGCAAAATTTCACTTCGCCGATCCTCCAGGGACGACCTGATCCACTCTCAGGATGATCTTCCAACTCAACTTATCAGCTCGACCTAGCACATGCCCATGCTAGGGTCTTCAACACCTTTCAGCCGCGATCCTGCACACCTGCATGCGAACAAACAAACTAACACCTACCCTACTGTACATAACCATTCCACCGATCAGACAAATCAACCGGTGGAATGGATCAGTGAATCCATGAAACCACCCAAACCAGCAAATCGATCAAGCAATGGAATTCAACAGAGGATGAACACAAACAGGAACACTTTATTTGATTTCAAAAGATGCAAATACAATGATCAGTTTCTCTCTCTCTGCCTCACTCTCGCAAAGTCTGATCGATGATATGCAATACCATCCGATCCTCATGCTTAAATAGATTTTTCTTCGAGTACTACTGACCCGACTCCAAGCGGCTGGGAACTCTCCAGGCGGCTGGGATATCCAACCGAACATACATCATGACAACTGTCCTAACAAACTAACTAAAAATAGAAAAGCATGGTCAGCATGATCTTATCATGATCAGCATGACCTTATTACATGCATGTGGTCTTATCAGACCTTCTTGGAAACATAAACAAGACCTAAAACAACTAACTGCCTTATGAAGGCCAGCTGTCAGGTAGGTGCTCCTGCACCATACTCCCCAACAGAAAAGAACTCATGTCCCATGAGTTTAGTATGTGGAAGTCCTCCACCTTTACACTTTGCCTTTGCAATATTCTGACTTGTTCTAGCTTTGTCCTCTGCTGTCTCTTGGCTGCTCCAAGTCTTCTGAACTGTAACTTGCTTTCTGGCAAGTAAATCCTCATGCCTGTCAATGTAGGCTTTTCTCTCACATACCTTTGGTTTGTCAGGTTGTCTGACCAGAACCTCTGTCTGAACTGCCTCTTGAACTTCTGCAATGTTCAATCCTGTCTTCCTGTCAACCTGTATAGGACAAGCAATAGTCCCAACTATGACAACATCCTTGTCATTCCTCTCAACTGGTTGCTGTGTGCAAACCTGTTTCTGCACCTGCTGTTGATCTCTGTCAGTCAAAACTAAAACTTTCTTCAACCTGTTGTCCTGAACAACTTCTTTTCCTGCAGTGTCTTCAACTGCCTTTATGCCTGCTCCTCTAGGCATCTGCACATACTCCTTCTTTCCCATCAAAATGATTTTGGCTGCCCCCTGTGCTGCAGCATCTGCCTGCAATGGCATCAACTTCAAAGTCTTCCCATCTTTCTTGATGGTATAGGTATTAGCGTACCCATCATACAGTACCCTTCTGTCAAATTGCCATGGTCTACCCAACAGTAGGTGACAACATTCCATGGGCAAAATATCACACAAAATTCTATCATGATATGCTCCAATATGGAAATCCACATATGCCTGTTCAGAGACAAAAAGTGATTGACTATCACTCACCCAAGATGCCTTGTAAGGGTGTGGATGTGGAATCCTTTCCAAATTCAATTTATCCACCATTTCCTGAGATACCATGTTGTCTGTTGAACCAGTATCAATGACAACCTTACATTTTTTACCTTTGCTCTTGCAGATAGTCTTGAAAAGAGCTCTTCTTGGTGGGGATTCTTTGTCATGTACCTTCATGGTAGTTGATGTTCTTCTGATCATCAGAGACTCTCCACTCTCTGGGTATGCATAATTATCAGGCTCCTTATCCTTTTGATAAGTGTTTGAACTCTGCACACTTTGCTCTACTGTCTCTTCTTGTACCAATTGGACTCTCTTGTCACTAGTTCTATCATTTTTGGATGATGAACCTTTGTTTTCTGGACATTTGAAAGATGGATGACCAAACTCACCACAGGTGTAACATTTGCCTGAAAATGTAGTAGAACCTCTACCACCTCCAAATCTTCCTTTATTACCTTTCCATCCACCCCTGAAATCAGACTGTCCCTGTCCTTTACCAGTGTCTTCTTGACCCTCATTGGTTTGCTTTTGTGTAGGGGCTGCTCCTCTTCCCCTCATATTGTTTCCTCTTCCTCTCATGGACTTATCATGTCCTCTATTCATCTTTTCTTCAATCCTGATTGCCATTTGGTAACAATCCTCCACATTCTTAGGGTTAGCTAAAACTAACTCATCCTGTATGTTAAATCTCAAACCAGCCAAGTACCTAGCCACCTTTTCTACCTCATTCTCATGATGACCAGATCTCATACTCAACTTATAAAACTCCTCAGTATATGTCTTCACATCCCTTTCCTTCTGCTTTAAAAATTGCAGTTTCTTAAACATCTGAATTTCATAATCCCTTGGCAAGAATTTACCTTTGATCCTTGCTACCATCTTATCCCATGAAGTGATCTTTGACTTCCCTTGTTTCCTTCTCTCAGATTGTACATAATCCCACCAAACCAAAGCATGACCTCCTAACTTGGTCTTTGCAATCTTTACCTTCTGATCCTCAGCAACATCTTCACATTCAAAGTGATTATCAAGTGCAGCAATCCAATCCAATAACTCATCTTCATTCAAACTTCCAGTATATTTGGAAACATCAACCTTTACCTTAGGTTTATCACTCTGCACTGCCTTTAACAGTTTTGCCAATCTCTGGTCTTCAGCATCCAGATCTTCAGCTACCTCTTCATACTCTTCAACAGTATCTTCATCTTCTTCAGACTCACTGTCTGCCACTTCCCTCTTTTTGTTCTTTTCCAGGGCTGTAAGCCTGGCTTGAAGTGCTTCAGCAAGCTCCTTCATCTTCCTCATCTCTCTAGCATGTTTCTCCTTCATCTCCTGCAATTCCCTTGCAGTACCACTACCTTTCGGAGGCATTTTGTCAACCTCTTAATCAACACACAACACATAATTAACTCTATCTCTGCCCTTTCGGTGACAGAATCAACACACAACAGCCCAGATGTTTTGCTGAGCTCTGATACCACTATGATGCAGAGGCATCCACACTATAACCTTACAATACAGCATGGATGTCTGCATCCCATCATCATCATCATCATCACCATCATCATCATATTTTGCTTAACACTGTCAGCATCATCATCATATTTCACCTGCCAACTGATATCCTCCTGCAGATAAACCTTCGCCCGTTCGCCTTCCAACAGCATCACCTTACTCGATAATCGACAGTATCATCATGTTCGACCAGCGTGAACATCCTCCTGACGTCCACTGTTCACTTCAGCGACAACTTCCGCCTTTACTACCTTCAGCATCATGATATTCAACATCATGATAATCAACAGGATAAAGAACATCCGGTTCCTCCCATTTATCCTGATGATGACGAACCTTCACTTCTCGCACCGTCCCTTCCGATGCTGACGTCACCTGATATCCTGATGACGTATATCTTGATGACGATGACGTCACCCGCAACTCCTCAATATCCTGCTGCTCCAAAATATCCTGATGACGTATATCCGGATGATGATGACGTCATATCCTGCTGTTGGCCAAACTTAGCTTTTTCGGCCCGCGATCAACCCGATCTTCAACCTGATGCCGATACGCTCCTCCTCGGCCCTCCTGATGATGATCACCCCGACGCACTTGCACTTCATGCGATCGAAAGCATCATGCTCTCCTCCACTTATCCGGATGACGATGTCCAACGCGACTGCAGGATATTTGCAGAAATATCCTGATGATGCCGTTTTCACGAACTTTTAGCCTTAGCAAAATTTCACTTCGCCGATCCTCCAGGGACGACCCGATCCACTCTCAGGGTGATCTTCCAACTCAACTTATCAGCTCGACCTAGCACATGCCCATGCTAGGGTCTTCAACACCTTTCAGCCGCGATCCTGCACACCTGCATGCGAACAAACAAACTAACACCTACCCTACTGTACATAACCATTCCACCGATCAGACAAATCAACCGGTGGAATGGATCAGTGAATCCATGAAACCACCCAAACCAGCAAATCGATCAAGCAATGGAATTCAACAGAGGATGAACACAAACAGGAACACTTTATTTGATTTCAAAAGATGCAAATACAATGATCAGTTTCTCTCTCTCTGCCTCACTCTCGCAAAGTCTGATCGATGATATGCAATACCATCCGATCCTCATGCTTAAATAGATTTTTCTTCGAGTACTACTGACCCGACTCCAAGCGGCTGGGAACTCTCCAGGCCGCTGGGATATCCAACCGAACATACATCATGACAACTGTCCTAACAAACTAACTAAAAATAGAAAAGCATGGTCAGCATGATCTTATCATGATCAGCATGACCTTATTACATGCATGTGGTCTTATCAGACCTTCTTGGAAACATAAACAAGACCTAAAACAACTAACTGCCTTATGAAGGCCAGTTGTCAGGTAGGTGCTCCTGCACCATAAATTATTGTTGGGTGGTTTATCAAAAACCATCCACCAACGATCCTAAAAATTCTGACTAATGCCCTCATGTGTACACCATTTGATTGAATACTTGGGCTTACAAACATCAACATGCAAGCTAATTTTAGGATTGACAAAATGTTGGGCTAACATAGCTTTCGTAATGTCTAAATCTTTCACTTGATCATATGATAAATCGTCAGCATATTCTACCTTCTTGGTTTCTCGCCATTGCCTAAATGATTCGTGTTGGCTTGACAGGGTTTGAACATGACTAATAATTCCCTCTAAATTTGATGTCATTGTAGACAATCGAGGGTGGCGGCAATACATTTCTACAATCCTACTTATTTGATCAATGTTTCTTTGAATTTTCTCTTCGATTGTTGGAGGGGGAGGGTTTGGTGGTGGAGGGTTTGGGTTTTCATTTTGTTCATCCATTTTACCTATTTAAAATATAAAACATACCTATTTAGCATAAAAACCAAAAAAACTTGCTTGAATATACAAAACAAACAAAAAAATGCAAATTTACTAACCTATTTGGATCAGATATCCGTTCTGGAGCTCTGATATCTATTTTGTGAGAGGTCTATGTTTTGCAAGCCGCGGGTTTGCAAAATGTGACCTCTTTTTTCCTTTTTATGTTTTCAAAAACAAATATTCATTTTTCTTTACCCAATTCTTTTCATTGTTTTTTAGTTTAACATTACACATTAAATATCAATATCAATAGTTTAAATATAAATAGTTTAAATTACATTACACATTAAACTATTAAATATAAATAGTTTAAATTACACATTAAATATAAATATAAATAGTTTAAATTACATTACACATTAAATTACATTACATTACACATTAAATATCAATAGTTTAAATTACTAACTATAGTCAATGTATTCGTGTAGATTCTTATATAACCACCACTACCACCCATAAGCTTGTCGTAACACATACAACCATCTAACCAATTCTTTCAACTTGTAGTATTGTAGAACATTCTCTTAACATAACCAAGCCTCTAGATTGTTCCACATGAACTTCAAGTCTGCTACAAGTCCACATGCATTATTATTTATGCTTCTACTAGCATAATTAAATATGTAGCTTTGAGTACTTCAAATGACTCATGGTTAAATTTTCATAGCATCACCACATGTAGACATATCTCCATGCTATATCGCAACATCTAAAACTCACCACATCCTACACGTTACATTTTATCATTGTTCAATAGTTGAACCATATAAACAGAGAGAGAGAGAGAGAGAGAGAGAGAGAGAGAGAGAGAGAGAGAGAGAGAGAGAGAGAGAGAGAGAGAGAGAGAGAGAGAGAGAGAGAGAGAGAGAGAGAGAGAGAGAGAGAGAGAGAGAGAGAGAGAGAGAGAGGAGAGAGAGAGAGGAGAGAGAGAGAGAGAGAGAGAGAGAGAGAGAGAGAGAGAGAGAGAGGAGAGAGAGGAGAGAGAGAGAGAGAGAGAGAGAGAGAGAGAGAGAGAGAGAGAGAGAGAGAGAGAGAGAGAGAGAGAGAGAGAGAGAGAGGGGTTGCTTGGGGTTAGGGGTTAGGATTTAGGGGCATTTTTTAGGGTTTATGAGTTTAGCATTACTCAAGTTTAGGGGTTTAGGGTTTAAAGAGAGATAGAGAGAGGGGATTGATAGAGATTGGGAGAGATCTAGAGGAGACAGAGGGGAGAGATAGGGAGATAGAGAGTGAGAGACATGTCCAGAGACATAGAGAGAGATTGAGAGGTAGAGGGATGATAGAGATAGGGAGATAGGGAGAGATAGGGAGATAGAGGTTTAGAGTTGCTTGTGTTTAGGGGCATTATTTATGGTTTAGGGTTAATGGTTTAGGGTTATGGTTTTGGGGTTAGGGGTTGATGTTTAGAGGTTTAGGGTTTAGGGTTAGGGTTTAGAGAGAGATAGAGGACCAATAGGGAGATACAATGTGTATAAAACCCCACCACCAAAGAGATTACAATCTTGTATTAATCTCAAATATAGAGTACATTAACACAACTTCCCCTTTAGTCCAACAAAATTCTGGTAACATAGCAACATAACCTATAATATACCATACAAACTACTATTCCATTCCTCCAATATATAGGTAAATATAATCCAATTTGTGGTTTCCAATACAATGGACTCAAACCATGAGCCAAGTAGTCAACATGCAAAAGAGACCTCATGACATGTGTGTGGGAGTTACAAGTATCTTTCTAGAAGCTTCAAGACCTTTCTCATGAACTTGTTTATGCAACTTCACTAGAGGACAAAAACAACTCACTAAAGGACAAAATAACAACCCCCAAGTCCAAAAATGATAACCAAATTCTTACATGTCATCATATATATTGTTTCTTACACCTCTTACAATGTCATATATGTTTCTTACACATCTTACAATGTCATAAATTTTCATAGATTACCCTCCACTTTGTGCTAAGTTTCCAATCATGCCTTACACATTTGCTTCCCTCCACATTATACCCCTTAGAAACATATTCTAAGTCACCTAGAGAATGTATGGACTTGTGTTTAAGTCCAATTTTCCCCTTTTCATGATCCTTGGAGTTGTAGACATAATTAGTTGACTATTAAATAAATTGCAATAGTCTAAATCGATTGCAAGGTGAATATCATCCCTAGTCCTAATATATCTCATATGTGTTCTTAGAAAATCTACATATAATGTAGCATGGACTGGCTTTCTTTAGATTTAACTTATTGTAGGTTCCTCTAGGTAACTATTTTTCTTAAATGTTCCATGACTAACTCACACTTTGAGTAAATATTCTCTCTATAATGATCATCTATATGTGTAATACATATACGTTGTGCTACTCTCCTCCATCTACTCCTTGACTTGTGCATGAATCTCTCTCATACATGTTGCATAAATTCCTCAACTTCTACACTTTTGCACTTGCCTTTTTTTTCTACTCCCAAAAAATTTATGACACCTTGTGTGAATGTCCCATACACCACTTGGAATAGAACCTTCATTGATGATAAATTCACCAAGTTGTTGTACACAAACTCTACTTGCACCAACATAGAGTTCCACAACCTAATAATTTCCCCTACCACACATCTAAGTATATTTCCAAGAATTTGATTAACAACCTATGTCTATCTATCCATTGGTAGATGATACATAGAGATATAATTGAGATTTGTACCTAATTTATTCCATAGGTTGTGCTAAAACTGGCTATGGAACTTCAAGTTATGATTAGATGTTATGCTCCATATCAAGCCATGCAACCAAAACATCTCCTTGAAGAATAAATCCACTATCCAGAATGTCTCATTCAACTACACACAAGGAATGAAGTGTTACATTTAGGAAAAAATACCACTATGAAGATAGAATCATTGCCCCTCTATGTGCATAGATCCAAGGACAAAATATAGATAGTTCATCCCACAATCTATTTGGCATGCACAATGGCTTATAAAACCCAATGTTTTATGTAATTATCTTTGTTTTTGGTAGATGGTACCTCTTTCAATGAATATATGTACATCTTTGTTCAAACTTAGCTAGTGATACCTCTACTCCAAAATGGATCATGTCTTTTCTAGACATGAAAATATCCTCCAAGTCCACCTTAATGTAACTTTCTAATGATATTCTCCCTCTTAGAACTCTACAATATAGACAGTTATTAACTCTTGAATAGGTATCCCTCATGCAAATTATTCCTCATATAAGACTATATCTCCCATCTAGGGTTCTACTAATGCATTCCATGTATTTGTAAAATATAGATTTTTGGTGTAGATATCCTTCATCACCTCCATGCCCACTAGTTTAACCATCATTACATACAATAATTCCTACCTCCTATTTAAGGCATATGTAATCTTGTTCGGAAAACTAGAACTTAGAATCATATCCATGAAGTATGAGATGCTACATATTGGTGGAAATCCATCTACAATTCCTTCACAAATCACATCTATGAACTCCTCATGTAAGATCACAACTTGTCTCCTCTAAGTTGTGGCTTAATCTACTCCTTCTATGTGGGATTGACTACTTATGCATAGTAGTATTTCAAGTCTTCTATCTCCTTGAGAAATTTTCATTTTGATAATAGCAACACCTTGGCCTTCTACATGAACTCTTCCTCATCCTTCATGGGAAGTAACTCAAAATTTTCCCATCAGGCTTTTGATGGTAAAGGTGTTCTTGTGCCCCTATGCACAATGCATCGATCATACTACCAAGGATTTCTTCGTAACACATGGTAGGCATGTACATCAAAATCACATCACACCATACCTTATTTGCATATCCTTCAAGGTAGAATGCAACTTAATGTTACTATGTCATCATGAGTTACTATCCCTTTTGTATCCATGAGATTATATTGTGTGATTTACATGACTCTCTTCATCCCTAACTTATGTATAATCTTTATTGATACTAATGTATTTGTGGTGCATCCATTAATGATCATCATCCTTTCATGCAAGTTTCAACAAAACAATGTTCATCATCAAGTTCTCCCTAGCCTCTAGGTTTACACCTTCTACTCTAGCACTCAATGATCTTGCTTCTTTAGCCTACATAACATGCACACGTTTATCTATGTGACCTTTTTTATAGTTCCATGTTTATCTATGCACAATGTAAAGAATAAAAAAAATCATTTATAGTTCCAAGAAACAAATATCCATGTCTGGAAAACCAAAATGGATATCTGTTCCAAAACAGATATCCGTTTTGGGACCCACAAAATGGATATCCGTTCTGGGACCCACAAAATGGATATCCGTTCCAAACGAATATCCGTTTTGGTTTGGTATCCAAGACAAAGCGGATATTTTTAACATACCTGTGAAAGTCAAAGTTCGAAAATTCGCGAATTTGGCTAAGTAAAGACGCGATTTTTTTTCCATTGCCACTATTTGGTCTGCAATGATCCTGCACATACCCTGCTTTACCACAAAATACAACATTTAATTTTTTATATATAATATTCAATGGGACCTATGTATAGATTAAAATGATATGTTTTATTGTACATGGGATCTACCAAAGAAACGCAATCTTCCCATTTGTAATACCAATCCATACAATATATTCATAGCATGTCCATAATGACTAACTTAAACCCTAATATTTTGGTCATCTATCTCTAGTAGATAAGTGGTACTAGTATACAATTTTATCCCTAATGTTGTATACATTTTTCTTTCAAAAAAGGAAGTCAAAAAAATATCTTGATTATATTTTGTCTTTTTAAGGACCTCATGTAATACAAAGGTCTTAAAAAATTCACCCTAGATCAAAACCATGGTTGTAGATTTGGGCTAGGTCATTTCTACAATCACAAATCCAAACACTAAACTTTTAAAATTCAAATTCAAAATATAATCCTAGTGAAATCATCCTATTACTCATCGTGAGCTAACCTAGTGCACATTGGTGTTGATATATCTGTTATGTTGTTGCATTTAAAATATTCATTCATTCATTCATTCATTCATTTAAAATCATACTAGAATGTGAAAGAACATCTTGGTCAAAGAACTTAAAGTGAAACCAACTTCGAATTGTTTTCTTTTGAACTCATCTTAGGCCCATTGCACATTTGTTTTCTTTCCTTAATCATTGTTCTAAAGTCATTCACTAAATCATCTTAGTGTTCTAACTAAGGATAACATGATCCTCTTAATTCAATAGATTCTTGAAAGGTGTTTGTAAACATTGCTAGTCCTTACTAAAATTTAGATATTAGAAGATTGAGACAAGTGACTTCCAACAATTAGTTTCTAATCAATTCATTCCTATGGATATAGGCTCAATCCATGAGTCAGATCTCCACATCTAAGGCTACATCTTTATATCAAGTGTTTATGAGAATCGCTCTAAGGACATGTCTAATTATAGAGCATCTAAAGCTACATACTTGTGTCATACATAAACCATTAGATCTCTACATCTTGCATCATTTGTATGTCATGTCTACAAACTTATACATCATTATCCAAGTGTTTGACTTGTGTCCAATACAAGTTTCGGTCTTCCTCTCTTGCCATGAAAGTTACAAGCCTCATTACACTTTTCAATGCAACACCTAGCTTCAATAAGAACTAAGACTTGATGAAGGCATGACATACACCAAAACTAGGTTCCACCAAATAGAATAGGCTGCATGATATGGCCCTATCCTAGACTAGGATAGATGATGTGACCATGTCCTCATAACAACTATCTCTAAGCACCTCTAACATAGTATTTAATATATGTTCCACATCTAAATCTAAATAAATTGTTTACTGTGTGTGGTAGAAAAAAATGAATAGAGAACAAACCATAAATGTGAACTATTTACTTATGGGAACTTTTCCTAATAATTGATATGCTTCAAAAACTAGTTGTGTGCTATTTTTAGAATAATCATGACCCATTCTTATACAAAGTAAGTGCATTAACTTTGGCATATCTCTATATTAACTAATCTTTAATATAGAATTTAACAAACAAGCAATGAAAGATGAGTTATGTACCTAATGTACTTTTTGGAATAATGTTCAAATAAAAATTAAAGTGGTGTGTGCTCTAACTAGAATCACATTGCAAAGAAAAACCAAAATCACTACAAGGAATGGCCACTTGAAGCACAAACTAGAAGGAATTAATTGTTTATTTAAAAGAATCAATTTATATTTCCTTGTTGACGTGTGCTTGGGCCCATTGGAGTGGTTATAGCCACCCAAATTGTGTTGACTATAATTGTGACTTAGATGCTTAGAGACTTGTATGTGTATGCTTGTGCATGTGTTTGTTGGTCAATCTAGTGATATTGAGTTCTAGATTAGCTAAGTGGTGGATGCCATAATTTTCCTAGATTGGCAAAGTGGTTGATTCCATGGTTTTCTTGGGTTGGTTCTAGAAATTAGTTATAAAATTACCTAGATGGTAGAAGCCCTGCACCAATCAAATGGGTTGGAGACCTCTGATGGCCACACACCTCCTCAAAACCCCTATGAATTTGAATACCTCATTGTAATGGTGGATAGGAGGAAAAGTAGGCATGATACTTGAGTTGGACTCCAAGAAAAGTCCTCTGCATTCTAGTAATAAATTGGTAACACATGTTCTTACATTCTATGAACAAATAAATTACTCTAGTAGTTGGCATGAGTTTTCCACTGCCCATAAAGTTATTATAAATGCTTTTTAGATTTAACTGTGTATCTTCAGCTAAATCCAAAAAGCGTTCATAAATAACTCTAGTTGTAATAAAGATGAATGAATAATATCTCTTCTAGCTATAATTATATTTGACTATTGTAATAAACTTTGTGACCTTTGTTTCCCCAATATGTTTATAGGAAAAAGAGGTTGAGATTTTGCTTAAGGACTCCATCAAAGATGTGTAGTAGGAAGCATCAAGGACTGTTGGGTGATAGTTGAAAATCATCAAATTCTTGGTTAAGGATCAACATACTTGCTATTAATTTATCTTAAGGTATTAAGTTGTAAAGTCTAGAGAACTATATAGGATATGTTAATAGTTAAAGATTATAATACTTATTGTAAACTACTTGTGTAAAATTCAACCCACCACCTAAAAGATTGAGTTAGTTGTTGAATACTAGGATTCTAGCATGTGTGATATAAATTATTTAAGGCTTGGATGAGCTTCTTAGAAAGCGTAATGAGTACATGTTCATTTTTATTGGGATATTGTAGTGTTTTATTGTCATGATACCTCTTCATTTGGTAAGACCAATTATGAACCCTCTAAGGATTGATACCTTCTTACTTAATTATTATTATTTGGGTTAATTTGTAAGACATGTGACATGATTCTATAATTTTCTAGTGAATGAGACTAACTACCTAAGTGTAATTGACCTAGCATGAATGATCTAGACAATTGAAGCCATGGATGGTTAGAGGCTAAAGTACAAACGCTATGTAATTAGGATTCCTGAATTTGGCAAGTAATTATCTTATGTCATAATTTGGGCTTATTCTCTAGCTATAAATCAAGTCCCATGGATGGTCAAAATTTATTAAGAGCTAATTGTGTAAACCCCATGGATAAATCATGAAAGGAATTAGCAAAACTCTATGAGGTAAATTCTAATAGCCTAGATTGAAACCACTATCCTATGGCTCTTTGCAAGATTTAGTGATCTAAAATCTAAATAATTTATGTATGGGATATTGTTGCTTGAATTAATTCTAATATGTCTTAAAATCCCTTCATGAGAGTTGCGCTATCAAGGCTATGCTATGAGACTAGCTTCCTTTGTAATATTAAAGCCTATTTTTGTTTCTAAGTCTAAATGACTCTTAACCATCAATTCCTCAAGAAAATTCTTGACCATGGATTTCTAAGGGTAAATCTATAATGGACATAGGTCCCCAAGAAGAAAGAAGCATTGGAAAGATTCTTAAGTTGAGACAAAACCCCATTCATTACTCTATCAAGTGAAATCTAAGTCATTAATTGACCAAAGTTAATCTTGTGATGGTGCCTATCCTCTAAGTGGGAATTTGAATGTTTCCCCTATAAAAAACTAGAATTGAAATTATGTTTAAGTTAAAATTACAAGGCGCGTCACATCTACTACAAGCTTAAGGAATAAAGTTGTGTCAAATCCAAACATGAGATCTCAAGTAAAATCAAATTTATAAAATACACATCTGTAGGAAATTTTAAATATAATGACATGTCGAGATTGAAATTGAGAGCTCTAATAAGTTAAAATTTATAAGGATGCTTGTGTCCATGGTATGCTACTATGTATAATGTCATAATACTTTTGGAATTGAGAACCTGAGCATACCATAATTTATAGCGTTCCCACATTTATGGCAAGCACTAGTGGATTTTATAACCATTGATGGCCCAATTGATCTATATCCACTGATCTAGCAATTTGAATATTCACATACATGTGTTCATAGATAGATGAGGGTTGGAAGCTAATCATTAGTAAGTTCAAACTTGAGTGCACAAATTAGTCAAAGTTAGTAGGCGACTTAGGTCTATGGAACTCTAGAGATAAATCCTTTGAGTTCCAAAACCAATCTCCCAAATAAATTAGAATTGATAATATGTTTGTGCCTAAGACATTGAGAGTCAAGAAACCTAACAATTGGGTGCATGCCATGTCTTTGTATCAAAGTTAACCCTAGTAGATATGTGTTCTCTTTGGATAACTTTATAATACAACCTTAGGATTCTAGAACTGACTTACAATTATGTCATCTTTAATATGACTCTCGCATCTACTGGGCCATCAAATCTAAGGCTGTTAAATTTTTAGGTCTAGAAACCCGATTAAACCAAGTTGTATAAAATGCTTTCACATCCATAAGCATAATTGAATTATATCAAAGATGCTTGGGATTTCATGAATGCGAGAATGTACCAATTGGAGTTGGCCATGTGTTCCCATACTAAGTGTTGAAATTTGATGCTTCAACCTAAACTAAATCTTGTCTTAAGGCCTATCTCTCAGTTGTCACCCTACATTAAGATAAAATAAGGACCTTTTTTCGACCTAGACATGAATGCCTAAGCTCAATGTTATTATCTAACCCAAGAAGCCAAGTATGTCTATCTAGAAGAATTTTTGGGTGATGGGATAAAATTTTAGGTTTAATTTTGAGATTGATTAGGGATTGATCATGCAACTACTTTATTTATGCAATGAAAGGAAGCTAGGTGTGTAGAAATCGCTTCCTACACTAATCTAATGAGGGGAGAGCTATACAAATTAAATTTAATCCTTACAAATTTAATAGCAACATGAAACATGTAAACAAGATATTGCAGCAATACACATGAACCAGGAAGAAGATAGAAGAAGAAAGACAGATATTTACGGTGGGGAAAACCCTTATCGGGTGAAAAACCCCACACTCAGAAATCTGCACAATGTATTAACAAATCTGAAAGTTGTTTACAATACACTTGCAATGCAAGCTTCAATGGTCTTCGACACTCATGTTTGGAGTCAATCCGGCAGCATAACAGTACTTGTAAAACCTGTAATACATCTCCTCCTCGAAGCACCTATTTATATAGAATATATAAGGCAATATTGGTCCTATCTTGAGATGGGCATCCAACTTGGCCTCATGGCCTAAAACCCATGCCTAAGGACACTTGGTCAACATTGTAGAATGTGCCTAACACTTGTCCACAACTCCCATCCCAAAGAGGTCACCTATTTCCAAAATGGGCTATGACAGATGCTCTTACCACTATTATGACCGTCATAGAATCTGTCATAGCAATTACAACTTACAGTTGTAAGAGAATCTGTTATACACAGGCTATATTTAGCATATTCTCTTACAACATGTCATAATCCACCTTGGGGCACCCAAATATGCCTTTTTCAAAGATGCTTCATGACACATGTCTTCACCTATCTTACAACCTTCTATTTCTGATTCTTACATGTCATAACTTCGTCATAGGAATCTGTCATAACCGTTTTGGTCAACATTCCCTTACACAACATCCAAGATGCCGACACATGGAAAAATTCTCCTACCAATAAGTGGGACTCCTATCTCCTCATGTGAGGACAAAATTACAATTTGTCATCTTCCATGTAGGATGACACATCACCATGCCACATCTCACAACATGACAAAATGGAATTTACAATTATTTACAACATAGGCAAGGAATTAATAAATACAAACATAAATAATGCAAGGAATTACCAAGGTTGAGACACCTTAATTCCCAACATGCAAGTAGTAAGAAAACTAAAGTTCAAAAGTTAGTCTTTTGTAGTGTATCAATAGGCAATAATTATTATCATTGTGGTTTCACAAGTTTAACTTCAACCATGAGGAAGACAAAGAGAGAAGATGACAAAAGAAGGAAAAGAGTGGTTCATATATGAGTTGTTAAGCTTTGAGATGGAGGGAAAAGAGCAAGGGTGATGGGCGGAGAGAGACCCCAACAAAATGGAAAATGAAATACTAAAATCAATTGCAAAAGAAATATGCATCATTTGGCATGAAATAAGAGACCAAATGTTTCCAAGGAAACTAACAAATTTTATAGTTGGATAGCATTGGAATGAGCAAAAAAGGAACCAAAAAGTGGGTTGGGAACTAGCAAATTCTAAGGAAGAAGCCATCTAAATAAATTGTCAAGAACACATCTAGCACTGTGGATTATGAATAAATCAAGTCAAATAGATGTGGCGGTATCAAGTGGTAGGAGGAAGAACGTAGCACATTTTATTTATTAAGGATCTCACTTCACTGAACGCAGGGATTATTTTATAATTATTTTTATTTATAATAACAATGGAGTTGCTTCAATTCAAATGTTTCCTACTATTATAATGCATACAAAAAAATATTCATTTATAATTTTAGATGTACCTTGGGTCCTCAAGTGTGATACTATTAATGATAGTTACAAAGTGATTTAGCTTTTATAAGAAAAGAAGGTACTTCATAAAAATTTCCCTCTTCTATTGTAAACATTAAAAACACTCATTATAAAGACTTATAACAACTTAGAAATATATGTTCTCTTGTAACCATAAAGTTGTCAAACACATTTGCATGAGATGAAGAATTAAAGTTCATCATTCCAAATTCTTTTAAGAAAACTATTTTTCTTGCCTTCATTGCATACAAACATGTATGCTTATGATAACATTTCATTTTAAAATCAACTAAACAAAAATTGTTAGCCATGACTCATTCGTCTTTGTACATTTTGAAATGAATCCCCCATTATAAAATTTTGACATGAATCAAGTACAAGAATTCAAGATTTTTTTAATGTAGTTGTGAAAGGATTGTAAACAAACATTAGATGTGGCAAATGGAATTTAGTCTTCCCTAGCATTTGCTAGGTATGCGACTAATGCAAAATTATTCAATTTCTATGTTACCAAATGGAATTTAACTTTACTACCATTTGTTAGGTTTGCCACAAGTGAATAAAGTAGTCATTTTGACCATATTATGAATGTAATTATAATATTCATCTCAAACCTATGATGTCTCCCATTGTGTTTCTCTAAAATTCCCCTCATACTTTGGATTGCCTCTTGTTTTAAGTCCTATTGTAAATGCCCTATTTAGCTCTCTCCTAGCCACCTTGAAACCCTCATCTCATTAGGATCCAAATAAAAAAGCAACATCGCTCTAGATACTCCTAAGCCTATGTTCATATATGATCTGTAGGCACCAAGAAAACACATCCACACAACCACCATAACTTTAACTGTCATCTTAATGATAAAGTTTAGGGTGTCTTGAAGATAGCTAGCACGGGTAAGAAGGTCAATCATGCACACATAATGATCAATTGCATGTGTAATGCAATAAGGGTTACTTGTGTGATTGAAGTATGTAGAGCCCTCATCCACTGAATTTGCATGGCTACATGCACATAGAACACAAGCAAAATTGATAATGTCATGATATGTTCTAGAATGCTTCATTAATTCAAAGATTTTGAAAGCATCCTTGCAAAATCCATTTTGTGCATATCTTGCAATCATATCATTCCATGAGACCACATTTCTTTGAGTCATTTTGTCAAACAATTCACGTGTCTTGTCTATGCTTCCACATTTTCCATACATGTCAACTAGAGCATTTCCAACTATAATATCTAAAAAAATCTCACTTCCATTATGCTTCAATGGATACTCATACCCTGTTCCAAAGCTCCCATTTTGGCACAGGCGGGGAGAATGCTGGGTTTAAAATTGCCAATTTCATTTGCTTGAAAGTTTCTAAATCCTCGTCAACAAATCCATTTTGTGCATATTCCTGCAATCATGGTATTCCATGAGACCACATTTCTTTGAGGCATTTTGTCAAACAATTCACGTGTCTTGTCTATGCTTCCACATTTTGCATACATGACTCCCAGAGCAGTTGCAACTATAACATCTAAAAAAATTCCTAAGTTCTAGTTACTAAGTTTTTGTCTTGTTATGTCTGGCAGTCACCCATAGTTAAGTGTGTTTTGTATCTTACAATAGTAATCTTGGTCATTATGATCATTTTGATTTTATATTGACTCCCATGTATAATAAAAAAATATCTTAAATGCTCGAATCCCCTCGAAGGTAAGGTCCCATAACTCCATCATTTGTGACCTCACGAGTGGATTAGCCCCATAAGCTTTATCCAATAAAAAAATATAATCTTAAAAATAAAGTTCCCCATCCCATAGAACCCTCTTAAACACTTAATAACTAGTGTAATATAGGTTTTGGCCTTGTTGATTTACGTGTAGAAAAAAGCAAAAACAAAACTGTAAACTGATAAAATAATCGAATAGTTATATATATATTTTAAAAAATTGTCGAGCTCATACGCGAGGGAGTGACCAGTACACTTCAAATTAAAAAGCATAAAAAAAAGAAACAACCATACATTACCTAACGGCTATTTTAGTATAGGGCAAAATCTATAAATTTTAAATTTTAGAACTAAACACAGTATTTGTGCCCATTGGGTATCTTTATAATAATTCCCAATTTCCCGTCGCCATTATTCTAATAAAAGTGTAGCGCGGGAAGAAAATCAAAGCAACGGATTGTTGGCAGGAGAAGAGCAAAGCTGTGTATTATGGAGTGTGAGGTTTTCAAAAAGAAAAGGATTGAAGTTTGGAGGGCTCATCTTCACTTTGAATAGAAAAGGATTGAAGTTCAGAAGACTAAAACAACACGATTGGTGATCCTATAAACTATTTTTAGCCTCGTGGACTTTAAAAGCCATTCATTCATTCATTTATCATTAACATTGTTCTCTGCAGGGAAAAGATCTGGGAAAAAAACAGCCCAAATGGATCTAAAGTCAGGCACGAAAAAAAATTCCCGGAGCACAAGGAAAGAAAAACCTTTGGTATTGAAAAACTCACCCAAAAAAATGCAGTCTGTTTTGGGCTTCCCTTGCAAGAAAAATTACACCCCTGAAACCCCTGCTAAACCCCCTCCATCTTTGGACATTCTCACGCCCGAGAGGAAATGCACTCCCCCTTCCTCAGCAGCTAAGAGTAAAGGCAAACGATTTGCTAAGTCTCTGAAGGATGTCATGGAAGAGGCCAAAAAATTACAGGCCAATAACCATTCTGAAAAATCGTCATTGCACGAAGAGGAAGAAGACCAAGATCAAGACCGGGGCTCTGTTCAAATGGAAGCTAAAACCTCAAAGGCTGCAGACTTCAAGATCCCAGAGAAGTAATCAAAATATGGGTTTGCATTTCTTTTAAGATAGATGGTATATTAGTTTCTTTATAGATTTAGTCAGGGTTTGTATTTCTTAAAGATAGTTTGTATTTTAGTCATCTTAGAGATTTAATCGAAATCTGAGATTAGAAAATTATTAAGGATAGATGGGATTTTATATTTCTTATATATTTAATCAAAATCTGAGTTTGCATTTTTTTAAATAGTTTTCTTATAGATTGGATGTTTGATAATTTAAAGGTATTCTGGCTTGGCGGAGTTTTTTGATGCCATGGAGGCTGCTATCAGATTGCTCCGACTTCGCAAGACAATCAGCACATTTGGCAACATCGCTCCCCAGGTGGAAACCATGACACACAGGTATGCAGTTGCTAATTACCATCTGTTTATTCATTCTTCTGGGGGTGTTTCTATACAGAACAGTTAATCTCATTGCTAAACATATGTCCATTTACAATCACTTCTGCCTCCTTATATACCTATTCCGATCCACTTCTGCTAAGAGTGAGTTTGGATATGAAGTGTCAGTGGTAGCTTAACTTAAAATTTAACTAAAGTTGAATCTGTCAGGGTGATGCATGTGACCAATGCACCTGCAACTGTATGAGGATGATGAATTCTACAACACTTAGAAGTTTTCTTGTTTATCTTAATGGCATTTTGGTTGTCAGTAAGACTGGGGAAGAACACATGAACCATTCTCAATGTTTTCCCTGAATTTTGTGCAGGCATAAGCTTTATGCCAATCTGGAGAAGTGTTTCTCTGCCATGAAGCAGATTGGTTACTTGAGATACAATATTGATGAAATCCTAGAAGATTAAAGACATTTAGGAATCCTAGAATGATATGATCTTCATAAAGCTCTACAACTTCTACCGGAGGTCTACTGTTGCTCATGTTGCATGGTGTTTGAACCAGCAAATGCAGGTGGCGCTGAAATGTCCCTTATGAAAATGCTCAAATAACAAACATAAAAAATGCTGATACTGCTATAATGACCTTTACGAAAAGCACAAATAATAGACATAGAAAAATGCTCTAACAACAATTATTATTATTTTTAAATATTTTTTAATAATTTTTGCTGACAACATACTTTCAAATGGAAATCTAACAAACTGATACAACTTACTGGATATTCCAATATTCAAACTGCACACCACTGAAGATCTTATTGACACTTTAGAACTCAGTAACTTCTAGAACCAATCATAAAATTAATTATAAAAAATAAAGATGCGATGCTGGCCGACTCATTCAAGATAGCGATGGAGTAATTGTTAAGTGCAGTAAGAGTATAAAGATGCAGCGATTACACATATCATAATCATATTTATTATTAAAAGGTGCAGCGAACATTTACAAGAGGAGAGATCAAAAACAGAAGTAATAGCAATCAGCATATAAGACAAAAATTGTCTTGTTTTAATAGATAACAAAGGTACGATTAAGGAGAATAATAAGAAGCGACTCCTCTCCTTGTGGTAGCACTAATAAACATTAAACAGTGATTCATTAAGACAGCGGCTACATCCAAAAGGTGATGCGATTTGTAAATAGCAGGGATGCGATTTATTTGTGAAGAACAGTGGTTTCCTTTGGCTGCGATCTGTCTTGAAGAGATGCAATCGATTGAGGAGTTGTGTCCATTGAAAAGGTCACATACATTCATGGATATGTCTTCCTTGAGGAGCATATAAAAGTGGAGGGAATATATCAGCAGTAGGGGAGATATACAACATCTACATAAGGAATAATATTCATGAATTAAAAGCGGATGCTGGATCTGCAAAAGGTTATATAAATATACAGAGTCATATAGACTGCCAAGACATCAAAGGATATATTGCTAAACATTATTTAACAGGTCAGATTAGTGAGATTTATTTATATCATTGTCATATATATATATATAAGACTCACAGTCCTAGAAGAATGGTGAGGAGATTACGTAGAGGGAACACTACCATGCCCCCCTAAAGGCTTGTTTGGAGGAAGGATTGATCAACACCCCTTGCATACCTCTCTGAAGGGACCTTATGGAGGCCTTGTTGACAGCCTATATCTTGCCAAGCCCCCCCTAGGGCCTGTTTGGAGGGAGAATTGAGTAACACCTTGCCATGCCTCCCTGAGGGAACTGCATGGAGGTTTTGTTGACAGTCTATGCTCTGCCATACTACTCAGTACCATCCCTTTCTATGAATGAGTTGAGGAATAAACTGAGTTAACTGCATAGTAATAAATAGATGATCTTTATATATGAATATTGTTTATGAATTTGAATGCAGGGGAAATCTTATCTAACACTAATATCTGTAGAGGTATGTTTGTATATCTATATTTTGTATATGTGTTTCTTGGTCATGATTGTAGATTTAGAGCACAAGAATTATACAAATTGAAGATAGTCTAAATGGTGTTTCCGAAACCCTAACCCTAACTTGTGGCATTTGAATTTTCTAGGGCAGATTACGTAAGGGACATTACAGTTTTTGTCATCATGATGATTAATATCCATGATTGAAGGGTTTCATTTCCAAAGCATAACTATTGAAACACCATGTCCAATGTAGGAAAGAAAAATGTTTGTTTGCAATATTCAAAATGATATCCTTTCTTCTTTCCCAGCACTACTTTATAATCTTCAATTTAAGAGATCCCAAATTAATGGCAATCTGTTCCACAATTAGTGGTTTTAACTGACAATCAACTCCTCATAATTCACTAGAAGCTAATTTATAAATCAGTCCCTCAAATTAAGGTAGTCAATTGGTAGGTTAACTGGGCAGTTAATTGACAAGTGTGAGACCAACTCATCTTCTTATTCCACTATTCAAGTATCCTAACTAAAAGTCCTAGCCGCTGCTCAATTGGAAGACAAAAAGATACAACTGCCTTATTTAAAATGAAAATCGATTCCTAATTGAAAATTTTATCTTATCTAACAGCTAACAAACATAGTGTTGTGGATAAAATAAATACGAGAACATTACAAGTCTGGCCTTCCCAAAATTGCTTGTCCTCAAGCAATGCAATGCTATATGTTCAAAAATTTCTAGCCCCTCCCAAGTGGCATACTCATCGGGTAGGTTCTTCTAATGGATCAAGTATTTTGCAATAGTCTTGTCCCTCAACTTCTTTTCTTGTATGTCTATGATGGCCTCTAGAACCAATATGAATTTTCCCTCCTCATCAAAGGATGGCAAATCAATTGATGGTGCAATAAACTAGCCAAATTGTGTTGTTGAGGCAAGGCATATGGAAAGCATTGTGAATCTAGTTGCCTCGTGGGAATTCCAACTCATAGGCTACTTCACCAACTCTTCTCATGATCTTATAAGGCTTGTAAAAGTGAGACTTGAGCTTTTTAGCTCCACTCTACTTGATGGAATTTTTCCTACAAGGCTTCAAGTGTAAGAAGACCATGTCCCCAACCTCAAATGTTCTCTCAATACGGTGTCAGATTGAATGTTTTTTTTGTTGATTTTGAGCCCATTGTAGGTAATCTTTGAGTGCTCTTAGTCTTGTCTATGTTAAATCAAGTCACTTGTTGCTGGTACCTTGCTATTAGTAAACACCAAATTTGTAAAAGTTGGTTTACCATATTCATATAAAGCCATAAAAGGGGTCATAGCGATGTACACGTGTTGGGTGGTGTTGTAGTGGTGCTCTCTAAGGTACAACCATTGGATCCATGTTGCATGTTGGTTTGTGACATAGTTCCTTAAGTACCCTTCAATCCTCATATTTACTATTTCTATCTGTCAATCCGTTTGTGGGTGGTAATTGGTATTGGGTGTGAGCTTGGTGCCTATCAAATGAAATAGTTCCTTCCAAAATGAGATAAGAAATTGGTTGTCCTTGTCACTAACACTATTCTCAGGCAATCCATGCAACCTAAATACATCCTTGAAAAATATATTAGCTACTTGATGTGCTCTAAATTTTGTAGGAATGGAAAGAAGTGTGCATGCTTGGTTAATCTATCTACAACCACATAAATATATTTTTTGTCATTTACCTTTGGAAGGCTTGTGATGAAGTTCATCGATATGCTCTCCCACTTCTAATTGAGAATAGGTAATGGTTGTAGTAACTATGTAGGAAAAACATGTTTTGCCTTACTTTGTTGATACATTGTACACTCCTTAATTTATTTGAGTGCATCATCCTTAAGACCCTTCCAAGAGAACCTTTCTTTGATTTTCTTGTTTGTTTTATAGAATCCAAGATGTCTATCCATGGGTGCATCATGCAACACCTTAAAGATTTTCTCTTTCATCTTAGACTCAAGCATTAGAAAGACTCTATCCTTATACAAAATAAGAACATCTGCTATCTCATACATGTCATCCTTCATTCTCCTATCTAAGATGCTAGTAAAAAATGTGTTTTTAGCATATTCTACCATGATAGAAACCTTCTAATCACCCAAAGTGGTAGAAAGAGAACAATGAGTGGGCATTTTAGAAAGAGCATCAACAACTATATTCTTTTTACCTTTCATGCATTCAATGTCAAAATTGTAGGCTTGGAGTTTACTTACCCATTTTTGTTGCTTGTCATTAAAGTCTCGTTGGCCTAAGACAAACTTCACATCGTTGTGTTCTGTTTTAACCATAGACCTACCACAAACTAGATATTGCTTGAAATTTTCCAAAGCATGCATAATGGCAAGCATCTCTTTGTCATAAATGGAAAGTCCTCTTCTAAAGCCTTTAACTTCTAGCTTTTGAATGCTATGAGGTGCCCATTTTGCTTTAAGATTGCTTCAACTCCTCTTGAAGCATTACCCTCTACAACAAAGGGTTGTGAGAAATTGAGAATGGCCAGTACAGGGTATGAAGTAATTGCCTCCTTAAGCTTATCAAAAGCTTCTTGTACTACATCAATCCATGCAAATGCTCATTTCTTTGTCATGTTTGTTAGAGGTTCTCCTAGTTGTGAAAAACCCCTAACAAACCTCCTATAATAGTTGCATAGGCCGAAGAAACTCTCAACTATGTTAATTTGGTAGGAGGTGACCAAACTAAAATGGATTGAATCTTTTGCTAGTCCACCTTCACATCTTGAGCACTAAGGACATGACCCAAGTACAAAATTTTTGTGACCTCGAACTCACACTTGATTCATTTGCAAATAGAGCATGTTGCTCTAGAATTCCAAGGACCTCATCTAGGTGCTTTCTATGATCCTCCCATGTTTTGTTGTATGTTAGAATATCATAAAAAATAATAGAACAAACTTCCTCAATTGACCACTAAGTATTTGGTTTATTGTAGATTGGAAAGTGGCTAGTGCATTAGTTAAGCCAAATGGCATGACTAGAGAGTCAAAGTGTTCATAGTGGCATTTGAATCTTATCTTGTGTACATCCTCCTCGTAGACATGGATTTGATGATACCTTGATCCCAAATCAATCATTGAGAAGTAGATTGCCTCATGTAACTCATTAATGAGCTCATTGATCTTGGGAATGAGATATCTATTTTTTATTGTCTTTTTGTTTAGAGCTCTCTGTAGTCTATACACATCCTCATGGTGCAATCCTTTTTTCACATGTACCTCTGAGGAAGCAAAAGGAATGTAGTTGGGTCTAATATGGCCCATTTTTAGCAATTCCTCAATAGCCTTCTCTATCTCCTCCTTATATGTTTGTGGGTGGTGGTTAGGAGTGATCATGATAGGTTTTGAGCTTGGTTCCAACTCTATAATTTGCTAGAAACCTTTATCTAGTGGAAATCTTGGAGGCATATCACTAAACACCATAATATACTTATCCAAAAGAGTTTGAATATCAATATTACAGCTAGATATGCTTATTACTAGAAGATTGAGCATTGTGCGGCTTCGTCACCAAGCAACTTGTCCCTTTTGGAATGTTTTTTCTGGATACTTTTTGTTGTTATCACCTATGGTGACCCCTCATGCATATCTCTAAGAGTAACATCTTTTCCTTGTGATTTGAACTTAACTCCATGGATTGATAGTTTTGGGAGACCTAACCGAGAGAATGCAACCATTGCACTCCTAAAATCATATTTGTTTCTCTGAACCCACACCATAGAAATCATCACATACCTCATAGTTACCTATGGTTGGTTTTAGTTATCATATGATCTTTGTGCATGTAATGATAAATCCTTTTGCAACAATAACATTGAAACTTGCAAAATCCTTTGCCTTCAGCCCCCTCTTGGTCGCCAAGGTCTCATTAATGAAATTGTGGGTGGTCCCACTATTTATCAACCAATGTTGCAAATATGCCACCCTCCCCTCCTATGGTACTTGTACGTACTAGCATACCCAGTATAGACACGAGTACGATATGACCTAGATACGATTCGGATATCGTGCCCACCCATGCTTAGAATTAGGTCATATTTAGAGCTACATCAGATACATCTGGATTCAGCATTTTGGAAAAACTGTAATGTATCCCACTAAATATTATTGAAAAACATGAAAAAAAAACCCTCGCGTGCCTTACATTTTTTGTTCGACATTTCTTGTAAAACTTTTAAAACATCTTAGGGAGTTTAAGGCGACAGTGAATGCACAGGGTATAGGGACTTCGAGTGTGTGTTTTATATATAACGTTGGTTCCTATACGAGTTGGTTAAAAGTCTAAAACTAGTGAAATTTTTAAAACATCAGTTGCAAAATACAATGGTATCAATGTGCTTTGCTTCCATCGATTGGTATATAGTCTACAATGTATTATTTCAAATGGGCACACTTTTGCACAACTTCCTTTGACTCTAGTTTGCAACGTCTTCCAGGGCTCTTCAACTGTGTGTGCATCAATTATTTATTAGATCAAATAGGTGTTATAAAGTTAAAGTTATAACTGGGATGTTTATGTGAATGTTGTATCGATTAATATTAGGTCATTTTTATTAATTGTATCCATATGAAATACACTTCAATATTTAATAGTTATTTTTTATTAATATTAAAATTTGTATATAATTTTTAATTTTTAATTATTTTATTTATTTTTTAACTTATATATATTTTATTTTTTATTTTTTTAATATTTTATTTTATTTTTTTAATATTTTATTTCATTTTTAATTCTTTAATTTGTATATATATATTGTTGTATACAAGATAAAAATTAGGATCCAGAAAAATAGTCGTATCCATGCAACCTTTCTATCAACACATTAATCCATTTCTTGGACAACACTCCACAAACTCTAAATGAGTGATACCACGTGGTTCTCTCTCAATAAAGTAGTTAGAGTGTCGTTGTTGTCCTTTGGATTGTCACTATCTTCTATGGGTTACTCTTCTATGGTTGGTTGTGGCTCTAACTCTTCAAAGCTTGTTCTCCTCATCAAACACTGCTTTTATGTAATGGACAGCCCTTCCCAAGGCATCTGTGATTGAGTTTCCGTGGTTCTTTGCAAGTGAAAAATGACTTCTTTCTCTTGAGTTTGTTTCTAGTGTTTTCATCCATCCTCATTGTAAAAGGCTGCTATGTGGTCTTTTGTGGCTACAAGCTTGATCCACTTTTTTGAAAGTTTCCCTTTCGGAATCCAGTGGTGAGCGGTCTTAATTGTGGTGTAAACTTGTTCCTTAACACAAATGGCTTAAGTGTCAAGGCCCTCTTGATAGCTTCTTGCAATGATGGCAGTGCAAAAGCCTTAACTAGGCCTCTAAGAGGCTTAAGTAAGCCCTCAACAAAGAGAAAAATCATCCTCTTTTTTGAAATATCCAATACCATGACTGACACTCTTTGGAAATCGGCTACGTATGCACCCAATGAAGATTGTTTCTTTATTCTAGCTAGTTCTATGAAAAACTCTTCCTCATCCTTTTGTTCAAATCTGTTCAACAACCTCTGGTTGAAATCTTCAAATGTCTGCATAAGGTGATGTCCTCGTGTAATGTGGTCATGATACCACCAATCATATGCTAAGCCTTCCAAGTGCAAGGTAGCAAATTGTATCACATCCTCTTTTACCATGGGACTGAGTGTAAAATGCATTTGTAATTTTTACAACCAAGCCCTAGTAGAGATCTTGCTTATGCCCTTGAATGTGGGTGCAGTAAATTTATTTATTTTATGTTTCAATTCTTTTATATTATCACCTTGATTATTTCTCTAATTCCTCCTTTGCACAACCTTTCCCACTAACTCAAAATACCCGTCAAAAAGTATTGTTACCTTGAAATCATCGATCTTTCCTTGTTACTCTCCAAATGACCTATTGAACTCCTCTATAGATGAAGATTCTTTTTGCTCTTTCTTCTCTCTGTAAAAACATGGATTTTGAGGGTTTGGGAATGGAACTTATAGGATGGTGATCTGCATATGAGCTCTTCCCTCTTTGCCCTCTCTGTGTGTAATGGTAAAAATTTGGATTATATTTACAATAGAGGCTAGCTCTATTTAAAGAGTTACAAAGTAGATGTTTCTAAATAATACAACATAGAAGTTTCTAAAAGATAGAATACAGATGTTTCTAAAGAAACTAAAGCTATCTAAAAAATAGAAATAGAAACAATCTAATATTACATTATTGACCATTAAATAAACTCAGTAAATATTATTTTAATACCCTCCCTTAATGGTCAATCTATCAACTACACCAAGGTGCCCACTAAATTTGACAAACTCATTCGGGCTCAGAGACTTGGTAAGAATATATGCAGTCTGGTCCTCAGTTGGAACATACTGCAACATCACTAATCCATCTTTGACAAGCTGGTAGATGAAATGACAATGAAGTTCAACATGCTTTGTCTGTTCATGGAAGACTAGATTTTTGGCAAGTTTCAACACCCCTTGATTGTCACAGTACAAGGTGGAAGGCCCTACTTGAGACATTTGCATGTCAGAAAGCATCCTTCAAATCCAAACTACCTCACAAGTCGCTTTAATAGTTCCTCGATATTTAGCTTCAGTCAAGAAAAGACCCACTGCCTGCTACTTCTTGCTAGTCCATGTAACTACACGTGTTCCCAAACTGAAAACATACCCAGAAGTAGACTTCCTTTCATCAACAGAACCTACCCAATCTGAGTCTGTAAAGCCAATCAGCTTAGGATCTTTGCACCTACCATACGGAATGCCAAATTCATAAGTGCATTTCACATATCTCAATACACGCTTCGCTGCAACCCAGTGTTCATCTTTAGGGACTGTCATGAAGCAAGAATTGTAGCTCACAGTAAAATTAAGGTCAAGTCTAGTAGCAATGAGATAAATGAGGCTGCCCACTAGTTGCCTAGTCGTTGATTCATTCTCCACAGGTGAATTTGATTTGGCTAAGAGTTTTAGCCCTTTCTCCATAGGTGTAGATGTTGTTTTGCATGCTGTCATCCGAAACTTATCAAGTAGACATCAAGCATACTTGGACTGAGAGATAAAGATGCTATCATGTGTCTGCCAAACCTCAACACCTAGACAATAATATAGAAGTCCCAAATCTGTCATGTCAAATGATTGATTAAGATTATGTTTGATCTCCTCAATCAAATGTTCCAAGTTGCCTCTAATGATCAGGTCATCAACATAGACAATAATCAAAAGAATATCATCATAGGACTGTTTGACATACAAATTAGAATCAGAAGGACTCCTCTGAAAACCATGATCCACTAGGTACTTATCAATTTTTATGTACCATGCTCGTGGAGCTTGTTTAAGACCATAAAGTGCTTTCACCAGTCTGCATACTTGGTGTTCTTTACTAGCAACCTTGAAACCAGGAGGTTGCATCATATAGACTTTTTTCTGTAATTCCCCATTAAGGAATGCACTCTTGGCATACATTTGATGGACTTTCCATCCAAACTAGACTGCAAATAGCGAGGACAAGCCGAATGGTACTCATTTTGGCTATGGGAGAAAAAGTCTCCTCATAGTCAATGTCCTCTGTCTATGAGAACCCTTTGGCTACTAACCAAGCCTTATACTTATCAAGAGTTATGTTAGCCTTATACTTAACTTTATACACCCATTTGCAGTCAATGGGCTTCTTCCTTGGTGGAAGATCAGAGAGGACCCAAGTTTTGTTCTTTAGAAGACTATGATGTTCAGCTTCCATAGCTTATTCCAACTCAAGTATGCCTTTAGCCTCTGAATATGTCTTAGGCTCAGAGATGCTGTGAAAGTTGACCATAAGAGCAAAATTAGCTGTATTTTACTACTTGCTCTTTTTCTAAACAGATCTACCCTCAATCAATTCATCATCATGAAGATCACCTATGGTCTTAGCCACCATTTAGGTTAGAGAGTAGAAGTACCAACATCTGAAATAGGAGGAACAACATCTGCTGGGGTGGCTAGAACAAAATCAGCTGGAGGAGGATCCAGATTGTCCTAAGGAGGGGCGAATGGTGGAACATTCTACTGAGATGCTTCCACAACTACAAAATCCCTCCCATCAGGTGGAGCTAGGGGAAGGTGAACGCCTAAACCAGAAGCCTTCAGAGGCTGATGCTCAGGGCTCATAGTAGGAGAAGACAGATGGAATAGCTCAAAAGCTTCATCAACCACAACATCATGACTGAAGATGAGATGATATGTGTCTACATCAATCAACCTATATGCCTTATGATTCTCACTGTAACCAGTGAACATGGGTTTCTGGCTTTTGGAATCTAGCTTGGTGCACCTAGCATCTAGAATCCACACATGAGCAGTACAGCCAAAAACTTTTAGGTGGTTGACCTTAGGATTGCGTCCAGACCAGGATTCTTCAAGAGTCATCTTCTTAATGACATAAGTAGGAGACTGGTTCAGAAGATAAACTGTAGTGTAAACTACTTCAACCCATAACTTCTTAGGGACATTCCTATGCTCTAGTATAGAATGAGCCATTTCAGTAATGGTGTGATTCCGACGCTCAACAACACCATTCTACTGAGGGGTGTAGGGTGTGGTAAGTTGGTGCTTAATGCCATGTGTAACACAGAAACTAGAGAAGTCAGAAGAACAAAACTCCCCCATTATCAAACCTAAGAGTGACTATCTGAGAGCCAGAATCTTTCTCAACTAAGGCCTTAAACTGCTGAAATATATTAAACACCTCTAATTTATTCTTAAGAAAGTACACCCACATTTTTCTATTGAAATCATCAACAAATAACAAAAAATATCTGCACCCAACAACTGAAGGAGTATTCGTTGATCCACATATATTAGCATGAACCAATTGTAATACCTTGGATGCTCTCCATGTGTCACCATCTGAGAATGGAGTTCAATGCCGCTTTCTAGCCTGACAAGCTTCGCATACTCCATGATTTTGACTCTGAATCTTAGGTAGACCACCAACCAGATCATCTCTAGATAACTGAGAGAGATAATGCATATTTAGATGCCCATAATGCTGATGCTAGAGTTTGATGATGGAATTACTCCTAGATGCCATAGCGTTCTCTTGAGAAGCACCTGAATCAACAAGTCTATACAGACCATGATTCTCAAGTTCCTAAACAATTGTGGTGTGAGTCTCTCTATCAACAATGTTGCATGTGTGCATGCTGAAAAGAATATCTAGTTGAGGAAAGTGTTGCATAATCTGACTAAATGAAAGGAGATTCAACTCCATGTCAGGTACAAAGTATACATCAAGAAATATTAAACTTCTCCCACCAGATTGAATATGCACGTTGCCCTTTATGACAATAGTATACTCTTTGCCTCCTCCAAAGATAATAGAATCTCTGAATGGGGTGTACTCTGTGAACCAATCACGACGATGAGTGAAATGCCGAGAAGCACCTGAATCAATATACTGGGCAGAGGATTTAACATGATCTGCTGGTCTCTTGGCCATAAAGACATAGAAAGTAGACTCCTTCTGCTTAGTGTGCTCTACAACATGGGCTTTTGGTTTAGACTCTCCTTGCTTGGACTGTTCAGAAGCCAAGCGTTTCTGGCAATCTTTCTTCATGTGGCAATAGTTGCACTGAATGTTCTTCTTCTTAGAAGGGTCCTGGGATTGACCTTGACTGGTTTGCTAAGAGGGCTGACCTTTGCCCTTATTCTTTTGAAATGACTTGGTAGTAAATTCCTGTTCCATGGAGGATGAATTAGCACTGCTACCAAACTATTGTTTCCATCGATCCTGCTGTAGAAGTTTGGTGCAAAGCTCTGGAAACTTCAAGTCAACATTAGTTGAGGTAATGTTGAGTGTCACGATAAAGTGCTCATAAGACTTTGGTAGACTCTTCAAAGTGATGACTACCATATCTTCCTCCTCCATCTTCCGACCAATCACCTCCAACTAATCACAGATGTCCTTGATTTTGGTGAGATGCTCCTGCAGAAACATCTTCTCATCCATCATGATTGAAAAAAGCATGTTCTTCATAAAGAAGGTGCAACTCTTGTCGGATGTTTCATGTAGGTCCTTCAGATGATCCCAGATTTCTACAGTTGTTTTGCCAAACGGTACATGAGATAGCTGATCATCGGTGACTGACAATTTGATAAGCATCATGGCTTCCTAATTTTTCTCATCAAATTTGTCCTAACCTTTACCCGTCGTTGGAGGGCATGTAGTTTTTGCCAGAACAATCCGGTCAAGGCATCGATACTTGAATATGGTCATCATACACTACTCCCAGGTGTTGTAGTTGCAGCTGTTGAATTTTTAACTACCTTCCAACATAATGTTGGACAAAGATTCCATCCATCATGCTTTTTAAGGCACAAAAAAGAGGTTGACTTAGGTGCTAGGTGTTGGATCTTGGGTTCTCAATGTGAGGTAGATATTACTGTTAGTTATCACCACATAAGCCACTAAGGGGTACTTAGTTGAACAAGGATAATCGGTGATCACGTGTAGAGTTGTGAGTTCTTGATCAAAGCACTAAGGATTGTTGCTTAGATGACAACAATGACCAAAGATTTTGAAGAACTGTCGAAATACTACAAACGCCGACGAAGGATAGGAGGTTGCTGAAGACTTGGGCCTGTCGAGAGGTGCTGGAACCTCTGAGCGTTGATGGCAAAGAGACCTGGAGCAAAATAGGCCACGATTCTTGACCAAAAAAGGTTGACTGAAAGCAACAAAAGTCACAAAAATCGCGACCAAAGAAGGCAGTGATCCTAATAGGAGGAAGCCATAAACCGCGGCCACAGACTGGAACCATCCAAGATTGGAAGTCGACACCAAAAAAGGAAAACCACAACTTAGATATGAACTGCGACAAAAAAAATCACCGATTGTGTGCTTCCAAACAGCGACCATCCTTGCAAAAATAAACGTCAAATGCAAGTATTGAATCCACTGACCAAAGAAAATTGCCAAAAAACAAGCTACGAAATTGCGATAGAGCCGAAGGAAGACTACGTAGAGGTTAAGGGTTGTACTAAAGGTATGGAAGTCCGTACGATCCTTACGAGGTTGCATAGAAAGCAGAAATTTTTTAGAAATGAAAAAAAAAATCAAAAAAATTATTTTTTCCGCTCGACCTGCTCTAATACCATGTAATGGTAAAAATCTGAATTATATTTACAATAGAGACTAGCTCTATTTAAAAAGTTACAAAGTAGATGTTTCTAAATAATACAATACATAAGTTTCTAAAAGATAGAATACAAATGTTTCTAAAAAAACTAAAGCTATCTAAAAAACGGAAATAGAAACAATCTAATATTACATTATTGACAATTAAATAAACTAAGTAAATATTATTTTAATACTATGGTGTTCTGATATTATCTTGGTTCTGCAATGGAACAACAGTGGGTGTAGTCATCTGAATCTATAGCATTCTTGTCAATAGTTCATTCATCCTCTCTTGAATTGTTGCTACTCTTTTTTGGCCTGCTATGAACAACTTAGTCAAGTGATCTTGTCTCATATTAATGTTGATTATGTTATATTGTATGAACTCTGATCTTTCTTCATCAGTTATAGGTTTTCCGCTCATATCCATTTCCACAGATAGGCAAGATTTGTGCTCTCATACCACTAAAATGGCCCTTATGAAAACACGCAAATGATAAACACAGAAAATGCTGATGCTGCTGTAATGACCCTTACGAAAAGCACAAATAACAGACACCAAAAAAATGCTCCAACAACAATTAATTTTTTTTATAATTCTGCTGACAACATACTTTCAAAGGGAAATCTAACAAACTGATACAAGTTACTGAATCTTGCAATTATACAATAAACCCTAGGACTGAAATTTGATTTCACTTCAGCATTCTTCTATTATGATTCTTGCCAATATAGAACATGAACTAACATTTACCAATGATCATTGAACCAAATATAGATTTGCAACATTGTAATAACATGAAACACCCATACTACACATATATATTTGTGTGTATATGTATATATCTATAGCAATGATTGAGGAATTAAATTGGATCTCGCTGTCAAATAACAGTCCTTATAACAACTTCAATTACACCAAAACCATGATTTTATGACAGCCGAACATATGCTCCTGGCTACTGTTACAAATCAGAAGATAAAGATAAGCAATAAATGTAACATACCAATTACAATGATGAACCTTGCCACTGTTACAAGTCTTCAGGGATTCTAGATTGCTGTAGCAAGTCTTCAAAGACTGATCGCTAACCTGGACAGGTTGATCGCTCCTCTAAGATGACTCGCTGCCTTCAATGTGAAATACGATCCCTCCAATAATGATTCAATCAGGGACCAATCACCAAATGGCTGTTACAATGCAGCGCTGCCTCAAATATGGCAGATCGACATAAATATAGAAGGTGGCACTTCAATTATAAACCAGTCGATCAATCCTTAACCATCAGCAATCGTTTGCCTCCTACAGATCAGTGCCAAACTTGATTGCAACTAACCTTCAAGTATCCAAATCGGCGCTCAATGAAAATGCTCTTCTTGAAATCGACGCTAAGAGGAATGATCTTCTTTCAACAATGAATTATCTAACTAGCAATCGCACCTTGGTGTGCAATGGGTACGCCGAATAGTGGTGGAAGTTCAATTTCCATTTCTTTAAGTGAATGAGGATTGTCTTGTATCAGTATGTATCATGTTATTTTTTTTTCTTGAGTGTCATGAATTAATTTACATAATCTTAATGGATTTCAAGATATCTGTATTTCAAAATCTCTATGTTTTTTTAGTAGGTACTTCAAATGTGTGAGCTTTTGTGATTGGTGTCTAGTCTCTATTTGCATGCATCTTACATTAATTGTCGCATATGTATATTATTTGAAGCTTGTATGTTTGCTTAGCACGAGCCTCATATTTGTCCTCTCTTTCTTTTGATCTTTATATAATTTCTCTTTATCTCTCTCTATCTGTTTATCTTTGTATATGTCTCTCTATCTCCCCTTCTCTCTTTCTCTGTCTCTCTGTCTCTCTCTCCCTATTTATCTCTCTATGTCTCTCGATATATCTCCATCTCCCTCTCTAGCTCTCTATTTATTTTTATAGGTCTCTATATCTCTATTTCCCTGTCACACACTTCCTCTCTCTAAGATTTCTCTCTCCCTATGTTTCTCTCTCTCCTCTCTCTAAGATTTCTCTATCCCTCCACATAACATTTTAAGGGTAAATTGATTAATGTGGAAGATGTGTAGCATTTGAGAAAAGAAAGACTTGATGAAATGATTAATTCAATCAGAGGTTTTGATCTGATAATATGTGGAAACCCCTATGATAATTTAATAGGAAACAACAATATCTATCTACATATGTTTCTCTCTCTTTCTTCTCTCTCTCTCTCTATCTCTCCACCTCTCTCCTGTTTATTTCTCTTTATCTCTCTTTTTCTCCATCTCACTCCCCCTTCTCCCTCACACACTTCCTCTCTATGAGATCTCTCTCTCTCCCTATGTTTTTCTCATGTTTCTCTCTTCCTATGTTTTCAAAATGACACTTTAAGAAGACTATTGGTGGACCAGAGAGATTCCCAAATAATAAGTCAATACTTTTGCACGTAGTTATGATGTCCGTATTATTTTATTCATCACTTATAGGCAAATCAAAATATTGTTTTCAAACACAAGCAAGTAAATTAAACCATTAGTTATATAATTTTATTAATAATGTATATAAATAATAACAAATGACAATACCTAGTAACAATAAATTTCATCCAATAAACCTATACAATGAATAGATTCTACTCCTGTTATTCTTCTAGGTGTATATGAGTGATTTGTTGGTTCTTTTCCCTTAGTCCATTTGTTGCTTTCTGGTGTATTAGAAATGCTAGTTAATTCATTGGAAGTCACACTTATTTGTATCCCTAGATACTAAGAATCATCTTTTTCTTGTGGGTCGGGACATTTCCTATTGTGTCCTGAAGTTTGTTGTTAGCTATGAAGAGTTGCTTTGATTTAGTTTTTTTCAAGAAGACAAAGAGTGGAATAGAAGATAATGTAATCACCAAATGATAACCTATATATCTAGTTCCTCCATTTACAGCTGGTTGGGCATAGATTTCCCTTTCTCTTTAGTGGAACACTATATTTCTTAAAAGTGTTTTTTCCATGATAATAAGTAGTTAGGAAAATAATATAGAATATATTAGATTTTAATAGTTTTAGTATAATATTTATTGTAAACTTGAGTATTTAAATGACATTTATATATCTATATATTTTGGAATTATGCATGACACATAAATTAAGACTAAACATATTTCTAATATAATATATAATATATTAACTTTACTCTCTCTCTCTATTCAATCCTTGCAAAATGAAACCGGAGTTAGAATGAATGTATGTCCATATCTCTATCTCTTTCTCTATTCAATTCCTTATTTCTTCCTCTATGACAAAATAAATTTTATTATCTACCATTTGGAAGTTTATTTTAATAGTTATCATTATAATTAATTAAATAGCATTAAAAGAAATAAATGTTTTATATCGAATATTTCTTTGAAATAAAGTGAAGGAGAGCTTCTCCAATCACTTTTTTAAAAAATGGAATCAAGAAAAAATATTAAATCTATAATATATTTACTATAAATATATGATTTTATAATATTTAATATATTAAATATATTTAATAATTTACATTACATTACAATTTCTTATGTCACCTTAGCTTACGTCATGATAGTAGGTTTTATATGGATAAAAAAATTTAATCTAGATTTTCTTAATAGAATTAGTGTTTTACAATAATTAATAATTATAATTCAATCATATAACTTTCAAATTTTATAGTTAATTTATATAAATCCAAATCATTAGAAAAGAATGAATATATACGAATCCATATCATTAGGAAATAGAATGATTAGTGAAAGTTATAATGGTGAAATGTGTGCAATGTAAATGAAATATAAATTATATAATAAAAGTATGGCTAATGTACAATGGTGAATTGGTCATGGTACAAAGCATACATTTAGCAAATGAAATGATTTTGTGTTGTGATGGGTTGTGTTCAAGGAAGACTTTAGGATTGTACCTGTTAGTCATGAGTGTAGATGCCAATACGAAGATGGTATAATAGAGAGAGAGAGAGAGAGCTCCAATGATAGGAGGAGAAATAGAGAAATAGGAAGATAGAGAAACATAGAAATATAGAAAGAGACAGAGAGAAGGGGAGGGAGACAGAGACAAAGACAAAGACAGAGGGGGAGAGATAAAGATATATTAAGAGAGGGAGATCGATAGAGGAATAGAGAAAGAGATATACCTTAGGCATTACCACATTAGACAACTACAATCATCATCGGCATACTCATTGCATGGGAAGGATGAAAGATGATTGAAATGGTACTAGTTGTTTTGCATTTCATTCATTAATAGTTGAACAAACTGAATATATGCAATGCTTTCCCTAGACACCAACATAGCCTCTATCACGTATGGAGTGAAACACTCAATGAATACAATCATTATTGGCGTACCCATTGATGGTCATTTTATTTCACCATGTTTATTTTTTTCACCATTTTTAATTTTCCATCATTGAGGAAGCAATTTCTTTGTTGCCGCTATTTCACTAGAGATGGATCTTCGATAATATTTCCCCATTCACACACGTTCTTAAGTCCCATTCTTCATTTCTATCATCATCCATCCAGGCAGTGTAATATTGGGAAACATAAACATGGTTTAATGTTTTTGTATTTTACAAAATGCCTCTTCAATTGTCATGGGTGGTAAAGGTAAAATCTAAAAATAATTATTCACAGGAAGGTTATTCATGTACCCATGTTTTCTACTTGAAACTGAAAAGTAATTTGAATCCACAAATTTTAGTTCAACATACATATAAATAAGGATATGGTTTTCCTATACACACTTTGGCATACTATACACATATTCAAAATAAAAGTATGGTGGGTCTTGCTCAAACTCTTTAAGATGATATAGAGATAGAGGGATAGAGAGATCACAATAGAGAGAGAGAGAGAGAGAGAGAGAGAGAGAGAGAGAGAGAGAGAGAGAGAGAGAGAGAGAGAGAGAGAGAGAGAGAGAGAGAGAGAGAGAGAGAGAGAGAGAGAGAGAGAGAGAGAGAGAGAGAGAGAGAGAGAGAGAGAGAGAGAGAGAGAGAGAGAGAGAGAGAGAGAGAGAGAGAGAGAGAGAGAGAGAGAGAGAGAGAGAGAGAGAGAGAGAGAGAGAGAGAGATGGTAACAGAGAGGGAGAGAGAGAAAGAAAGAAGCAGAGATGGAAAGAGAAAGAGATCAAGAGATTTAGAGAGATCAAGAGAAAGAGTGAGAGGAGAGATAGAGGAAGAAAGAAGGGGAAATAGAGACACAGGGATAGAGGGATAGAGATCAAGAGAGAGTGACACAAAGAGAAGAGATAGAGGAAGAAAGCAGGGAAGATAGAGATGGAGAGAGATAGAGAGGTAGAGAAAGAGAGATGGTAAGGGAAAGAGATATGGTAAGGGAAAGAGATAAAGAGGAGATAGAGAATTAGACAGAGAGGAACACAGAGTGTTGATGTTTGGTATCTTTGAGGGGTATAAAGGCAAGTCGACATATTATTTCCATAAAGGAAGACCACTCATGACCAATCGGCCCTAGAAGAAGTTCTCCAGTTTGGTATTTATAAGAGATAGAATCTCTTCATTTGTATTGATCGATTCAATTCCAATTCAGTTTCTTCAGCAACAGGTTTGTAGCAGATTCAAGGAGAAGCTTCATTATTATTGTGTAATAAAGGAAGTAGCACTATCTTCAAGTGCAGATTTATCATTTGAGATTCATCCCTTCTAGGGCCTGATTGTGAGTGTCATTTCTGCACTTATTATTTTGATTTATAAGAGAATATTTTGTTGGGTTTTTCTCCCTCGAGTAGGAGGGTTTTCCCAGGGTAAAATACTATGTTCATTGTTCTATGTGTTGTATTTTCTGCTTATGCATTTCTGCTCTATAAAAATTAACATGGTATTAGAGCGGGTTTAAGCAAATATTCGATTAGATTTAAGCAGTCAAGACAACTCTTTATCTAAGGCAGTCTATCATGAAGGACCTTGGTGAATTCAATAAAAATCAACTTTGATAAGAAGACATTGAGGAATTATCTCGAGAGTCATTGGAGAAGTCGATCTGTGGAGAAATATTTCAGTTTGAGGAGCATATCGTATTTCTTCTTGGGTGGCGATTTTGCTGGTAGAAGTTTGTGGTCTTCCTTGGCATCATAGATGCAACTTGCTGTGCAACTTCATTTGTTTGAGGGCAATTTCATCTTGCATAGACACAGCTTCAGTTACTGTAAATTTTGGAAGGCTTTTTTTATGATCATCCTTGTTGGGCAAGACGACTTCACCCAGGCATCATTCCAATCATATTATTTACATCAGAAAACTAAATGGAAGTTGAACCATTATTCGTGGGAATAAAACTAAAAGTCATCACATTTTTTGAGAGGAAGCTCAAATTATCTCTTAATTGTATTGTGGTGAATAGAAAGGATAAGGGATAGTCAACACAATCTCTACCTTTAATGCAGGATATCTAATTCTAAGTTGCTGCACCAATAAGGTCAGAGTCATACCATATGTGGAGTAGATAAAAGTCACTTGTATAACAGTGAAGAACAAATCTAGACTTTGCATCAAGGTGATGAAGATGAAACACCTCTACAAGTTTCTCTCATGTTATTCTTGCATTCTCAATCATGTGTGATGTGGACACATTTCTTTGTCTGTTCACATTCTCTCAGGCTGTGTTGATGTCAATCTCTGAAGTCACCATTCTTGGCTCAGGCTGCATTTTTGATATGAATTTAATTTCTGACGGCTACAGGAAAGACCAAGTCATGGGTCTCTTTGAGCAAGCAAAGATCAACAAGGTTGCAGGAAATCTATTTTACATGCTATCCCAGGTGGCATATTACATGATGATGTTGGTGTGGATACATATCTACTCCAAAGGGATAAGAAGTTGCCTTATGATAGCTAGTCACATTCACTTATGCTGAAGTCATTTTTAAGGTGATAAAGCATTGCTCAATTGCATATCCTAGCAGCAGGAACTCACGAGATGCATAAAGGGGAAAATGGAGGCTGAGGATATTGGTTTATGTTTCTACAGTGGATGAAGATGAAGTGAAAAGAGTATCACAATAAAGAGATAAGTATTTTATGTGTGTACCTTTGAATAATGATGTAGCTAATTCATGGACTAACATTGGGAATAGTGAATCATGACGGATCGAGGAGCAAAAGGATGATGAGAGACTGCATAAGGAATTCAAAGGGAGGAAGAGCTTGAGGCATCCTGTGAGGAAAGCATGTCGACTGGAGAAATGAACAATCATGGAGTCATAGATTGCAGCCATAGGACCGAGTTGGCGGTACATAACTTCACTAGAGACATCTCTCTAGGGCACAAGGTTGGGTTAGCCTTGGATGAGGAATTTGCATCAGCAAAGAAGATTGAGAAAGATGAAGACACTAAACAATAGAGAACCCTTACAAATTGTCATTGCGATCAGCTACTTTGAAGAGGAGGAAATGACATTCAAAGGGAGTTAAATTCTGAGAATTCAAGGCATGATTTGAGAGCATGTCCGGGAAAAGGACTAAGGTTCTGAGATCAGTCAATGGAGGAGAGTTCACTTCCAGAAAATTTCCTTGCAATCTCTGAGGTAGGGATCAAGAGGGAGTTCTGTGACTCACTGAGAAGAAGTGAAGGTGTCAGCTAAGTGGGTTGCAGTGCTTGAAAGACCTCTTCAGCTGCTAAGAACAGAATTGAACAAGACTGTCAACCCGAATTTGACATTGGTAGCTCTGCAAACATATTTAGAATAGGGTGATTTGGGATGAGATCGAGGAGGACAGTCCTGAACTCTCGCAAGTCAGTAGTGCCGGAGGCATGCATTGAAAACTATTCCTCTAAGGCAAGCATTGCAAACAATCTTAGACGAGGAGGTCAGAAGGTTGATGCAAGTACTTGGAGCTTCAGAGGGAGTAGCATCATCATGAAGATTTCTTGTAGTGTATATTTCTCTGAGATGGAGAAATATGAGGTGAATGCCCTTGTAGTGTATATTTCTCTTTAAGATGGAGAAATATGAGGTGAAAGCCCTTGTAGTGTATATTTCTCTAAGACAGAGAAATATGAGGTGAAAGCCCTTGTAGTGTATATTTCTCTAAGATTGTAACATCCAAATCCGAAATAACAAGAAGTAACTAAGTTTTTACAACGGTAAAAAAAATTTTACTAGGAAATCAAATACAAAAGTTACTCACTTATAATCCAATACAACATTTTTCATTTTATCATAAACATGATCTCATTTTCATAAAGCTGAAATAAATGATATACATTAAACATTTTATTTTCTAACAGATGAAATTTTCTTGAAACAACAAATATTGGAAACATACCATTATCATGCATCTCGATTGTCGACCCATCACATTCAAGACTCGGCATTCCTCAATATTTGGAAGAGAAAGTATCTTCAAAGAGCTTAACCTCCAACCACAGACCGTCGGTCTCCCGCACTCCTTCCTAACCGGAAGTGGCCCTACCCTACTCAAGAGGATAGACTTAGGATAACCATCGGTGTTTGCCATCTAAGCTCTGGTGTTGTAACCTACGTGTCTTGTTATTGCGCAGATCCCTAGATACCCTCTAGTCATGCACGACACTCCACAAGAAATGCCATCCAGTTACGGTGAACGTTCGATGCACTTGAGGATAGTACATCACCTTGGCCAAAGGATTTGTTTTTAATTAGCGTTCGAGGAACGCATGAACTTGGTTCACCCACCCTACTCGACTTGAACTGGTCGAAATCCTACAGTTTCCTATTTGTATAATTTTAACTATTTGACGACCTTGATGACCTCAAGGGTTTAGGATATCCTCCTACAATAGCGCATGGCGCAACTTTTACTCTAATCTCGAGTTCAGAATTTCATAATGCATTTTCATGTAAAAACATTTCTTATAAGCGCCCACTCCTAAGTGGTTTCCTATTTATTTACTTGGTTCCCATGTTTACACAACATACTCAAATATTTAAAGCCATTTCCCATTATCCCAAAATTCGAGGATTCTAGACTCATATGGTCTACAAGATAAAACGATTCTAGCACCGTCGCATGCAACATAATTTCAACTCACATGCAGGTTTTCAACTCAAATTGTTCATTTCAGAACCATGACGGTTTCCTAATCATTACTAAAACTTTATCTTCCTACTCCTCTTTCTGTGTCATTAGTTTCACACGGTTCAACAAGATGAGAGTCATAAATAAAATATAAATGACTATGGAGTCTTTCTTATGTTAATAGAGATGACCAACGCATGGTCGACCTCTAACTAAAGATGTATGATGGTTAAGACATCAGCTGTTTACAACTGCATTTTCCGGCTATCAAACACTCTAATTTTACGTCAAAACGTGCTTAAAACTGTGGTTTTTGACTCCTACGCAACATGCACGCGGGAGCAACATGTTTACTCGTTGTGGAGTTATCGTTCAAGGAAGGTATATTGCATCTTACATCAATATAAGTTTGTTCCTAAATGTATACGTTAGAGAACTGCGTTCTTTTATTACACCGCTTAATTCATGGCAAAAAATGCTACAATTTCTGAGTTTACGAATTCAAGAAGACAGCATACTTCTTTTTCTGAGTTTTTAAATCACAAACACAGTGATGAGATAGCAATACTTCTATTTCTGAGTTTTCAAATCTCAAACACAGCAATGATACTATTACATGGATTAACCGCACACAGATATCATACTAGGTTTACGTTGTCATACATTTCTTCTCATTTTAAACGTATTGATCTTTTGCAAAGTGAGTCTTACTTACAGATCTAAACTGAGAAAAGTAATGAAGGAAATGAACCTGTTGATAAAAATGGAGGTTGCTGTGGTAATTCCACGTTCTCCTCTGCTTTTCTTCGAAGCTATCTCTTTTATCTCCTTCTGAAATAACGATAGTCCACACTAAATAGACCCCTCTCTGCTGGACACTATTCAAGTCAAGGCAGGCTCCTTACTTAGAAAACGTTCACCCTCAGACAACTATAGGCTTCCTTAGTTATCTCTCCCTCTGCTTTCTACTCAGAAAATGGATCGCTCCCTAGAAGTAACCTATCACTCCTTCCCTCACTCACGCTTGCTCATGCTATCAAAAACTTTCTTACCTCTACTAAACTCTCAAACCCCCTCTCTCACTGCCGCTTTTCCCTTCTTCACAATGCTGGCGCTCTAATTCCGTCTCTCTCTGTCATTTCTAACTCTCAACTCCGCAATTTTTTTCAACCTCCAATCACCACCTCCTCCTTGCAATGATGGCCTTCTCCCCTATTTTACTGCCGACTCCTCTCACTACCACGACCACTATTCCCTCGAACTGCTTTCTCCCCTCTCTGGTGATGGTCTCTAACAACAATAACTGCCGTTTTTATTCTCTTCTGTCGCAGCTTCTCCCTATCCGTTGATATCTCCCTCAATGACGGCTACTCCTTCCTCTTTCTTCGCAGTTCTTCCTGCCATTTCTCCCTCAACGACGGCTACTCCTTCCTCTTTACACCTTGCGAAGGAAACCTTCTCACTAAACTCTCGTTCCACGTTTCCCTTCACTCCTACTATCCACGAAGAAAGTTAAAACAACTTTCAACCGCCTTCCATTAATCTCCTCACTTCCAAAACTACCTCCGACTTCTCCCTAAACTCCGCAGTTCCATCTTCTTTCGCACAACAGCCACCGAAACCTCTCCACCTTCCTAGATAATGGAGTATCACCATTTAATATCGGTTACTCTCCTTCACAATTGCAAACTACCTTCCTCTCACGTCATGGTAAAAGGAATCTCTCCAAAGAGTTCTCGGTTGACATAAATTTAATCATATGGGTCGGCATAGTTGATTTTAAACCCGACTTCCCATTTATCACGACCAATCAAAAGGTGGTGGTTCCTATGGCGACGTGGCTTGCTAGAAGACATAACAACTCCGCCTTCACTCGAATACCAAGTTATCTAATTCAATCCAAAATCCACCATAAGATGTATTGTGGAGTTAAGCTCGGCTTGGCGGTGGTTAGGAAATGACTAGAGCATTGTTTTGGTCGAAAAGGAACAAGAGGCAAAGACCAACTTATTAAGAAAGCTCAAAGTTAGATTGACAACTACTTGTGGTCAAAGACAGAAGAAAAGACTCACATTAAACGACGACCAAATAAATTATTTCACGCTATGGCTTCAAATCGACATTCGTCGATCTACAAGAATAGAATAACTTCACAATACAAGTTTGACGCGTTTTACGACAATCACGACAGATTGATCGTAACGTGAACAAGTTCTTACGATGTTAGACGCACAAAGCTGACTTCTCGCATCTTTCGACTACGAGACAAGATTTACAATTTCGCCACAAGATGGTTCAATAAACACTTATAAACGAAAATATTAAACGTCTAAATAAGTCGACTTGCTATGATGGACTTACAACGACATCGGCAACTCCAAGATTCTACATGACGTCTTTCGACTAGAATATCACACTTTATCCTTTGACGTCGACATCTAGTTAACTAACCCAACCGACAAACAAGACTAACTGGTTGGTTCCAAGGTTTATCTACCTGTTTGGCGATCTCAGTAACAAACGCCCATGGTTAATTTCCAGAGTCTATACTCTCTCTCGAAGATACTTTCTCTTCCCGTCGAACACGGTCCACCTGTTCCTGCATTGACAGGCTCACATACAATTTTGTGGTCAAAGCACCTATGTTCAAATCAAAACATAATATATCCAAACATCATTGCATTTATTATAAAGACATTTAGTCTACAATATCACCTTGATCGTAATCGTTAGATTCCACAATTCAATATAACAACTTTGTAAGATAAATCGTCAATTTCCATGTCATTCACAACATATTAAATTACTAAAATTCGCAAGAAAGTAAATAGCATAATTGTTTTCAAAAAGAGGGATGTGACAAAGATGGAGAAATATGAAGTGAAATCCCTTGTAGTGTATGTTTCTCTAAGACGGAGAAACATGAGGTGAAATCCCTTGTCCATCTCTGAGATAGAAATGTGGTTCTTTCCACCCTTTGGGAGTAGCCATGGTGGATGTCATGTTGAGAGACTCCATGACAAAATCATGTTGAGAGACTCCGTGATGAATCCTTTGTGCTTGTGTTTATCCACACATGGAAGTAGCCATGGTGGACATCATGTTGAGAGACTCCATGACGGCATCACATTGAGTGACTCTGTGATGGGCACTTGTGCACATGTTCCTTTCCACACATGGGAGTAACCATGGTGGACATCATGTTGAGTGACTCCATGACTATATCATGTTGAGTGATTCTGTGATGAACTCTTTTCCATGAATGGATGTAGCCATTGAGAGTGTCAGGTTGAGAGACTCCATGACATGGATATCTGGAAGGATACCTCCCTAACTAAGAGGCAGTGTTGATGTTTGGTAGCTTCGAGAGGTATAAAGGCAAGTTGGCAGATTATTTCCATAAAGGAAAACCACTAATGACCATTCGGCCCTAGAAGAAGTTCTCCAATTTGGTATTTATAAGAGATAGAATCTCTTCATTTGTATTGATCGATTCAATTCCAATTCAGTTTCTTCTGCAGCAGATTCAAGGAGAAGCTTCATTATTATTGTGTAATAAAGGAAGTAGCACTATCTTCAAGTGCAGATTTATCATTTAAGAATCAAACCTTCTAGGGCCTGATTGTGAGTGTCATTTTTGCACTTATTATTCTGATTTATAAGAGAATATTTTGCTGGGTTTTTCTCCCTCGAGTAGGAGGGCTTTCCCAGGGTAAAATACTGTGTTCATTGTTCTATGTGTTGTATTTTCTGCTTATGCATTTCTGCTCTATAAAAATTAACACAGAGAGAGGTAGAGATATAGAGAGATAGAAAGGGAGAGAGAAAGAAAGAGAGATGTTAAGAGAGAGATAAAGAAAGAGATACAGAGAGAGGAGACAAAGAAAGGAAGAGAGAAAGAATGGGAGATAGAGAGAATGGGAGATAGACATATATAAAGATAGAGAGATAGATAGAGATATAGAGATAAAGAGAGATCAATAGATAGAGTGAGAGAGAGAGTAGAGATGGAGGAAGAAAGAAAGAGAGGTAGAAACAGAGGGATAGAGAGATCAAGAGATAGAGTGAGAGAAAGGAGAGATAAAGGAAGAAAGAAGGGAAGATAGAGATGGAGAGAGAGAGGGGTAGAGAAAGAGAGATAAAGAGATAGAGATGTAGATAGAGAGAGAAAGAGAGATAAAAAAAGATGTGGTAAGAAAGAAAAAAGAAGACAAAACAAGCGAGAGAGAGAGAGAGAGGAGAGATAGAGGAAGAAAGAAAGGGGGAATAGAGACAAAGGGATAAAGAGGCTATGAAGATAGAGACCAAGAGAGTAAAGAGAAATGGACAGATAGAGAGAGAGATAATCAAATAAAGAGAGATAGAGAGATAAAGATGGAGAGAAAGAGAGATAGATATATAGAGAGATAAAGAGGGAGAGAGAAGGAAAGAGAGATGATGAGAGAGAGGAATAAAGCAAGAGAAAAGGGGAGATAGAGAGAGGAGACTGAGAATTAGACAAGAGGGACACAGAGAGAGGTAGAGATATGAGAGAGAGAAAGAGATTGTAAGAAAGAACAAAGAAAAGAGAGAGGCAAAGAGAGGAGACAAAGAGACATATAAGAATAGAAAGAAAGAGAGAGAAGATAGAGAATTAGATAGAGAGGGACACAAAGAGAGAAGAGATATAGAGAGATAAAGAGGGAGACAAAAAGAAGGGGAGATAAACACAGAGGGATAGTGAGAGAGGGAGGAGTGATAGAGAGATCAAGAGATTAATCTCTCTCTCTCTCTCATATTATATTTAAAATATCTAACAAATGAAAAAATCATTGGCCATCATGGGATTACAAAACTAAGCTTAATTGCATAAACATAGTGGCAAAAAATATTCTATTGTGTGATAGACTTGGGGCTAAGGTGAAGCATTCTAATGGAAAACCCTACATTAAAGATCAAGCTATGCTACTTTTATAATGCAAAAAGTGGAGCTTGGTATGGGTCGGTCCAGATCATATAGCTCCACTAGAGCCCCATGTAATGGTACATTTAAAAAAATAGAGAGAAAGATAAAGAGGAATAGAGAAAGATAGAGAGAGAGAGAGAGAGAAGAAATAAGGAGTGAATTTCAATTAGTCGTTTCATACCAACAATTCAAAGATGATGTGCACCCATTGCATAGTAAAGTGTATCTATCTCTAATAGTAGCAACATCCTGTCTCCAACCTTCATTGGTTCATACATGGCATGGCCAATACAATGGAAAACAATGTCACTTATTGAAGTGGCCCAAACATGGACATTTGCAGTATCTCAAAAGTCCAACAAATGGAAAGAACACTACATCTCTAGATCCATCGATAGACAACAATGATAAAGCTCCTTCTGATTGGGGACACGCAATGCTACAAGAAGAAATACTTGTTCAATGGGAAGCCTTGTCAAGTCTATACTGGGCCTGTCATTTCAACTAAATGGGCTCAACATGTTTGGGAAAGAAGAAGATGACCGATAAAGGTTGCTATCACTTGAAAATAATTGACTTTAACAAAAAAACAAACTTTACAAGCATACTTGCTTTTACCCACTACTATTCAAAAACAACTTTACTTGCATGCATGTCAACATATTTTTTTTACTACATTCTTTCAATGTTCAACAAATGGATAGACAACAACCATTCACTATCAACAAAATTGTATGCTCTCTTCTCAAGAAAATTCAATATTCAATATGAAATTATAAAGGAACCACTAATTACTTTTATCTACATGCTATGTCACTGTACCCATTGCACATTAACTATATATTTATTGTATATATAAAATCTATATTATAATTATATGTATTATTATATTATTGTATTTTATATAATATAAAATATAAATATAATATATTAAATAAGTAACTATATATTTATTTTATATTTAAAATCTATATTATAGTTATATGCATATTATATATTGTATGAGGACTTCCGAGGTCATCCATCCAACTACTACTCTAGCACCAACGTGCTTAACCATAAAGTTTCTCCCAAGATCAAGTCCACTTAGCTTTCTACACCATTTACAAAACCTTTAGCAAGTGTTGTGCCTCCTACTCAATTAATCAAATACAAAAATAATATTATTTATATTTTTGTTTGTCACTAATCTCAGTTAATTTTATACTATCACAAAATCTAATATATTTCACTTTACATTATAAAATGTTGATCTATTAACAATCTCTTTTTTTAATTTTATTTTTTTAAATGTTGTATTTTGTAAGCTTACTTTAACTTACATTTTTTATAAATCCCAAAGCCGAATTTAGATTCCTCTGTATACACCTAAAAATGGCTCGCGTGGAATTAAATAAATATTTTTATTTATTTATTTTATTCTTATTCCTCTATCAATTGAATAAATATCCTAATTTATTTAATTGGTTCATTATCCCAAATAATTAAATAAAAATTAATTTATTTAATTAAGTGTCCTAATTCTTCTAGTGTCATATCTAATTAAATAATCCTAAATTATTTAATTAATCATCTATCTTAAGTCCTAATTCTATAATTCCACATCATCTCATCCATGTCATTCTTCCACCTCACTTTACACCTCACCATGTTACACACATAATTAAATATTTTAATATTTAATTAGCTAATTATCCTCACCCACATGTCCTATTTATCCTCCAGTCATCCCTATTTCTTCTCCACATGTGTCTTTTATTTCTCAATCATCTCCATTGTCAAAGACACTTGTCTTCCTAATTCTAGTTCATCTCTCACATCCCTACAGATCAAGAGTCCTTCCACAATCTCCTCATAGTTTCCCACTTTTAACTCACAGGTCTTTGTGAGCACATTGACATGTGGTTTTTGGATCCACATATTCCTCTACCTTGTAAATGTAGTAGGAACATTTCCCATGATTATCTCCCTCAACTCCATCTCAACCGTACACATCACATATAATTCCTCCAACCGTGGATCTTATGACACTTGGAATTAGTCCATCCTTAGCCTATAAAAGTAAGGTTCTCACACCCATTTTACATCACTCAAGCTTTTAGTAATCTTATTCTACAGAAATTCTACCGTAGCTCCCAAGCGTGCCTTTGGCTCCATTGCATTTGCATCTAGCTTTCATTATCCTCATCTCATTATCATCAACCATGGCTGCATATCATTATCTACATCCTTCATCTTAGTTATTGCATTGTATTCTCATTACATAATCCACCACAGCCATTCTATCTTTGTCATCTTAACAGCAAGGAAGTACAACTTCTGAGAGCTCTACAATCACACAAGATCAAAAAAAGATAGGCAACAATGGAAGACACGAGGTAAATCAGTTCATCAAGGTATATCTTTGTTTATTGCATTTGTCTCATTTTCATTGAAGTTATTGAATATTTAGGTAGATTCAACTGTAGTTCAAATAATCAATCACATCCTCCATTCCTTGTATTGATGTGTTCCCCCTATTTTTTAAACCGACTTCCCTCCCCTTTTTTAAGGCATGAAAATATCCAAGTCCTAACAACCACGTAACTCATCAAGGTGTTTAAATACAGTGGCCCTAAATTCATGTATCAAAAAATACATATTAAATTAGATAGAGCTAGTAAGTTAAGAAAAGAGTACAAATCTGAAAACAAAGTCATTCATGTGAAAGCATTAAAAATGCTTGTCAAGAATAAGCTAAACATAAATGATGTATTCCTTGCATACAAATATAAGGTAAGTGAGTATTACGTTTAAGTCAGAATTTTATTTAAACTAAGAGATGTGATTTCACTACAAACCCTATCATTCAGCTCTCTTATTAAGTAAACTAAATGCATACATTTTGAATATTAAAAAAATAATATAAAGGTATATTTTTATAAATAAATAAATGTGTATTTTGCATCTTGTCTGAATAAATTTGCATCACATAAAAATAAATTAATTGATGTTACAAGGCAATAAGAAACAAACAAATCTATATTTTGCATATCCTGCAATCATTGCATTCCATGAGAATACATTCTCTGAGGCATTTGGTCAAATAGTTCATGAACCTTGTTTACGATTCTACACTTAGAATAATTGAGACCTCATTTATTGAAGCATTTTGTCAAATAGATCGCTTGTTTTGTCTATGTTTACACATTTTACATTCATTTCTACTAGTGTGGTTGCAGTAGCTACAGTATCTGACAAATTTCTCTATCCTTTATGCTTGACGGACTCTACACCCTGTTCCAAAAATCCCCATTTTCATGTAGGCTGGCAGAGGTTGTAGAGCCTAGCATGTCACCTGCCATTTACATTTGTTTGAGAGCTTAAAACATTTTAAACATATACAAAAGGGAATACAAAACAAAAAACTAGAACTAAAAAAAATTACAAAACTGAGCTGGGTTGCGGAGCCGTGGTCCACATAGAGGGCTCGGCCCCCAGCTGGGGGCGCGACCTACTGTGAGGATGCAACCCCACAATGTAAGGCGCAACCTACAATGGGAGAAGCTAGCCCTTGCCGTGGCCATTAATGGGATCAACCTACTAACACCAATCGCCCTTTCACCTGATATTCATGGAAAACTCAGCCTTCCTTCTAAAGAAGGGAACTGAATCTCTAGATAAGATGGTTGGCACATTCATTTGATTTCAGATACCAACAGTAACACCTTGACCTATATTACAAAGCCCTTCAAATTTGGGGTTTCATTGCATCGCTTCATTCATTCCTAGTTTTCTACATCGAGGCCTAGATAGATTAGGATTATGGTGAAATTCTTAGAAATGTTAGATTTGGACATAAGGATTGCTGCATGTTTCCATTCTCATTGTCCGTAGACTACTCGAATGTATTATCATCCTCCCAATCACAATTCCAATCCCAAAAGTGAGACATCGTCTGGTGACAGAAACGTCGATACCCCTACAGCAGCCGCAAGGACATTTGAGATACTCTATTTGTTCTAAGTGAGGAAACTCGTTCCATTCTATTAGTAATGTTTCACATAATTTATTTTTATCAGAGGGCAGGGCATGGGAACTATCCTTGAAGCCTTAATTCATTTGTATTTCGTCTTTGTAGAAATAACCTAACCATAGATTTGTTGCTCAAATATAATATTGTTGTATGGTGTGCCTTCTTTATAAACTTTTTCTTTTCTGATCTTCAGTGTGTTGCAAATGTGTCTTAGTATGGCCTCTAAAGCTGCAAAAACCTAGTGATGAATTCTTCACTCCCAATTGGGGCTGAATCTGATGGTCGCATGGTCGGCTTTGCTCGGGACCATTGTCTGTGAAATACCTTCTAAACCTTGTGCAAATGTCTCTATCACTCCTCATGGTTGTTGCCTTCCTATAATAGACAACAATCTAAGCTCAGGAACAAAAGACGATGGTCGTTGATCCATTCGCTTACGTTTTCGACGCCAACGAATGAAAAATAGGACGACAAAGTATAAAACCGGTGACGCAAAAATGAATGTCCCAGATCAGTTTCATCGTCTTGCATCCATTGAAGACAACTCTCCATCGTCGATTTCACACGTCGGGCCGGTTCACCTCATAGAGGGAACATGTAACTATGGCAGATTTGAATTGTCCTTTTTTCCCTCCTTTATTTTGAAGACACCATCGTTATTGATTTCTCCAAGGAAGGCGCCCAAATCCAATGCATTATTTTATTATTTTATTTGAATTTCTTCTTCCAATGATGAGCACCAACTTCAAATATCAATATTTTATTAATTTATTGCATTCTCCAAGATGAGCGCTCCCTAGGCAAGACTTATTTTATTATTACTTTTGAATATTTTATTCCTCCAAGGGTGATGCCAAAATCCAAGAATTAATATCCTTTATTATTTATTTTTCTCCAGTGTGGCGTCCATATTAAATAATATTAAAATTAATATTATTTAATTTAATATCTCATTCTCTCTTGGGTGATAGCAAAGGAATATATTTTATTTATTTTTCCCTTATTCTTGTCCAATTCAAAATCACTATCTCCTTTGATAATTAATGTAAGAATTACATTAATTCAATTTTCCCATCTTCTTGAGTTAACTAGCCAAGCCAACATTCTATTTACCAAGCCTCTAAACATCATTATTATTTCCAAGCCCTAGCTCAGCCAGAATATTCCCTTGTTTTGACGAACTAGCCTACGAGAATGGTGATAGACTAACTCCATTCTCTGTTTGAGGATCATGTCAGAAATGGGGACATGACATTCCAGTATTCAAATTGCACACCATTGAAGATCCTATTGACACTTTAGAACTCATACTGCACCCTGAGAGTATTCGTCCTCACAATGATTAATATCCATGCCTGAAGGGTTTCATCTCCAAAGCACAACTATTGAAACACCATGTCTAGCCCTGTAAGGAAAATGGTTTATTTGCAATATTCAAAATGATATCCTTTCTTCTTTCCCAACACTACTTTATAATCTTCAATTTAGGAGATCCTAATTTAATGGCAATCGGTTCCACAAGGTGGTTTTGGATTGAAAATCAACTCCCCATAATTCATTGGTAGCTAATTGATAAATCGGCCTCTCAAATCAAGGCAGTCAACTGGTAGGTTAACTCGGCAGTTAACTAACAAACGTGAGAACAACTCAGCTTATATCCTAACTAAAAGTCCTAGCTACTGCTCAACTAGAAGACAGAAAGACACAATTGCCTTATTGAAAACATAAACTGAATCCTAACTCAAAACTTAATCCTATCTAACTCAGTGCTCCGAATGGAATAAAAAAGGGGACATTATAGGCACCAAGGCAACCATAAGTTGGTCAGGCATACACAAATGGCATCTTGAAAATTAAAGAATTGGCTTTGATTAGCATGAGTACTTGCCTTGCTTAGACTTCACTAAGCTTTTGATTGTAATATGCGCTTATGGCATATTAAATGTGGATCGAGTTGCATACCACAAGAAAAATTTCATCAATACTATCAAAAAATCCCACATAAATTATAGTTGTATGACATTATTTAAAGATATAATTAGTGGAAGAATCCACATACTTGGAACAGGTTGTGGAATAAGCATCATCAAAAATTGTCGAACTACATGCAATGATATAAAAATTCCACTTGAATATCAATTACAAACAAGGGAGAACCAACCTAGTAGCTGTTTGTTTTAGTTTCCCTCTAATAATAACTCTCTCTATAGCTCTTGATTCAAATGGACATGAGAAAGAAACTGTTGAACACACAAATATACTGAGAGAGGGGTGGTGAATCAGTATCTATTCAAATTCTTGCCCTTTAGATGTAATCAATCCAATGTAAACATTTAAACCACATAAAGCAAAAGAACACATACACACATAACACCAAATTTATGTGGAAACCTAATATGGGAAAAACCACGGTGAGCTAGCTGCTTCGATGTACTATCCAAATCCAACTTCACAATTAAAAATAAGCTTACAATGAATTTTATGGGCACTAACTCGAAGGAGAAACAAATCCCTTGTTTTATGAGCTCCAACTCAAAGGAAGCTTCAACTCCCTAATACAAAGTTTTATGGGCTCCAAACTAAAGGAAGAAACAACTCCCTAAAATGCTACAACACTTATAAAATGAGGCTCCAATCTCTGCTCTAAAAATTTCAACTGATTCTGATAATTTAATCACCTCCACAACATCAATTCTGTTAACACTTTGACATCCTTGACATATTATGAAGACGTAACATTTCCGCACTATCATCTCTACTATCATCTTGATCATTTGATTGAATCTGATGGCTCAAACACCTCTGCCAAAACTAACTAAGTTACTTTTCTATCTTCTAGATTATATTACATTCTTTGCTCTAAACACACTCAAACACCATCACCTGTAACAATCTTCAATCCTTAATAAATATCCTCTGTAAGTCTTCTAAACATCATCTTTGTCGGCCTTAAGGTAACATGTAACATGAAACGTGTATTTGGCCTTGTCGACTCCCAAATCATCTACAGTAATTTAGGAGTGAAATCTCGTTGTGCGGTTCATACCAAATGATCTATTGGAGCCAATTTCCTTCCTCCCAAGCTTTCCTGTTGGCGCACACTCCTAGACACACGGCACAAGCAATCAAATACACCATGTCGGCTCTGAAAGCACTTAAATTTTCATACATTAGGTCCATACCCTATGCAATATCAGAGAAGTGAACTATCATCAAGCGATTCATGCCATGAGCATTATATGACCTAGAACAAACCTTCTCATACACTCCTCTTTCTGGTTCATGCTTGTACTTGCTAGTGCAAGCATTCAATCATTGATGTTGATATCCTTTACATAGTCCAGTCATACAGTCTTAACTTAGAACATTGAAAAACACACTTGCGGTACTTTATATCCTTTGAAACTTGAGTATGTCATTCTTGTATCTTTGCTTTACATAATCTCCAAACCGCCAAGTCATATATGCAAATGCAGTGAAATGCAGCAGCTTTGAGTTTTATACTTGATAACCTTACACTATGATAACCTTGTTTTTAGTCTGCTGACTCTGGATGTCCTTGCGGTAGTCCATATGCTTTGAAATTTGGATCACACATACCTCATAGTCATATTTAGCTATCCTTCAAACCGTGAGATCATATCTTCTTCTGCGGTAGAATGTGGTACAATCTTTTGTGCTTCTGGAGTACAATTCCCTATGCCTTTGACATTTTTGATAACTTAGACAATTTCCTTCCTATCCCATGCAATGTTTTTCATCAAGTGACAATATATGTAACAATGCAACAAGCATGACTTCATATTATCAATGCATGACATCAATCAAAACACTTTGACAACCTTTGAACCTGTTTGTGAACTTTAGAAGATAAGGTACAACTATGTAGAGATGATACTGATCCACTAGCATTTTCATGTCTTTCATCATCATGTCTTTCACATCAAAACAACTTTGATCGCCACTCCTTTGACATCAATGACAACATATGCAACAAGAAAGATGGTCAAGTTATGTGAAGTGAATCCAATTTGTTTTTAACACTTCAGAATATAAGAGTTGGTAGTTTAGTTCTTGATTTAGATTTTCAAATTTATCTACTGCAGACACCTTTGTGTACCATCAGGTTATGATTGTTAGATGTTGATTTGCGAAGTACATTTCAGTAAAGTAGTTGGGACATTTTAAAATAGAGAGAACATTGGCAATTTTGAAGTACTTATATTGGTTTCATCTCAGGATAGATGTTGCAAGAATTTTGAATCTTGTATTTCATGTGCCATGACTAAACTTGTAAATATCACAATAGAAAAAAGTAGCTTTGTACTGTGAAACCTAGGCTTTTTTTCTTTTTCACTAGTTCATTGTTAATGACTCAAGACTCAATTTTAACTAACTCCCTTCCCTGTTTCAGGCGGTTTCTGCATGCACATGTGGCACAGATGAAGTACATTTTGCCAGAAGGGCTATTGCTTGAGAAGATTATGGTTCATGATGAGAAAACGCTCTGCATGAAGGCAGACCTAAAAATCTCTCTCTTGCATGATGCTTTAAATAGTGCCAAAGGGAGACAGGTTTTTGCATCTGCCTCTAAAGTTAATACATCAATTTTGCGAAAGACATTTTATATACGCCTGGTGGAATTTGTGCAATCACATCCTGAGGTGACGATAATAATTGAATTTGTGTATTTCTTCTTGTCTTTGTCAAAATTCTTAAAACCATTTGTATTTTACTTAGTTTATGATTTGCAGTCTTGATTTAATGCAGAGTGATGATGTTCCAGAAGAAATGTTGCCAGAACCTTTCAATAAAAAATGTCAGCACAGTCCTGTGAAGCTTAACATTGTGATTTCCCCACCAAGTTGTACTCCTGCTTCTAGTCCTCCTCCGGTGCACGAGGAGGATGTAGGTTCCTCTTATGTCCGTTCAAATGGTTTGAAAAGAAAGGCAGCCAAGTTTCCATCTACAGACACCTCTGTGCTTTCCACACCTGACAAGTTTGAGGGAATGGAAAGTTATGCTGTCAATAAATCCATCTACTCTTTTGTGTCTCCAACCAAAAGTTTGAGCTTGGAGAAAACTGAGGGCGAGAAAACTCTAGAGGAAGTCTTCCTTAGCACTCCATCCTTGCACCCTGCCAAGAAATGTAGACTTAATGCAAGTGAGCCTACTACTCCTCAAATAAAAGCAAACCAGTCTTGCTCTCAAATATTCGCACCAAGCTTCCAATCTCCAAAAAAAAGTAACATTGATCCTTCCAAGGTAGATGTTGATAGAGCATCCGATGCTTCAAAGCAACCTGAGAATGTAAGTGTCAGTATTCAGGGGTTTTGTTCGGAGGTACTTGATGTAATGAACCAATCAAAGTGGGAAACTCTTTAGACACTTTCCCCAAAATTGTTGCGTGAGGTAAGATTACGCCTTATATGTGTTTGTTGATGTTACTCATATGCATTTTGTGCATGCCAATGGTTACCAACTTTGCTCCAATTTGATCAGTTCTATATAGGAAGTTCTGTGAACATTAATTTTATGAACTTGAAAGACATTTCTTGTGGTCATATCTTGAGTTATTACAGGTTTAGTTGCTCTGCTGAAGTCTGTTTTGGATGTGTTATGTTGTGCTGTATATTGTATATCATTCATGTCACCTTGTGATCAGTTGCATACAATTTTTATTTCACGATACCAATTAAAGCTTATATATTTGCAGGTCAATGAGAGACAAGTAAAGCAAGATGACTGTAGGTTGGTTGTATCAGCTTCTAAGAGGCCTCGGCGGATGCTTGCATGCTTGCCCAAACTCTTTAACATGATACGTGATTTATTCCGTTCAAGCATGCGCTCAGTCATGACACGCGAAGAACTAATCAACAAAATAATATCAAACCATTGTGATGTTACTGATAGAAGTGAGTAGCCTTTTACTTAAATTTTGGCCTTATGTTGCACTTTGCCTTATTTCATGCTTTTAAAATCTTCTAGGTGAAGTTGAGGAGCAGCTGTTGCTCCTTCAAGAATTAGTTCCTGACTGGATTTGTGGAAGGACAGCCACTAGTGGTGATTTCATTTACAGGTAAGGTTTTTTGTGAAAAGAAATAGAGAAATTGTGTGGTGTTAGTTACATATCTGGATGGTGTTGTGATACAACCTTTTTGGTTGTATGTAGGATTAAAAGTAATTTAGATTTGTAGAGTATTCACAAGAAACTCGTGAATGCTCTGTAAATAGAAAAAGTCATGCTGGAAAGGTGATGGAGTTTTGAATCCCAAATACAAATAAAATGCACAGAGTTGCTGCCTTGTTTCCCAATCAACTGGGAATACCAAAATAAAATGCTGAATAACAAAAAATCGAATGGTTGGAGAGACACAGCTGTACGTGCAAAGCTTTTGTTTGTTCTTTTAAATCAGAAAATAACATTTACAAAATGATTTCTAAACTTGAAACTGCAAACTACTAATTTAACAAACTTGATATGCAGCAATCTGGAGCTGCACACACACTTACAGCAATCTAGAGCTTCTTAGAGCTATCTCTTCTTCTTCCTATTCGTCTGGAGCTATCTGTTGTTCCCTGCACACACCCTGATCTTCTCAGAACTGTTGTTCATACTAAAAAACATTCACTGTTGTTGCTGCTGCAACTTCCTTTTCTTCCAACTGACAGACTGATCGATACCTTCTTTTTTTTGTCTATTCTTGTCTTTTTCACAAAAATTCCCTCTCAAAATTCAAAATTTAAACTTACCGAACACAATAAATTCTAGTTGTTGTGGTTAGGGGCATAATAGTGATGAAGATCCCAAAGATTTGTTGTTGAAAGGAGCCTCCTGATAGGTAGGTGGAGCAGGGGAGTTGACGTGAGTAGGCTCAAGCAAAAAATAAATATTTCCAACACTCCCCCTTTGACTGAGTCGTCAACCAACATCATTCTTCATACAAATCAACAACACCTAAATTTCTTCTTAGGCGTTCAAAGCAATCTTTGCTCAATGGTTCGGTAAAAATGTCTGCAAGCTGCTGCTCAGACCTACAAAATCATTTTGATTTCACCATTCTCACCAAATTCTCTTATGAAATGATACCTGATTTCAATGTGCTTGCTTCTTCCATGAAAACCTGGATTCTTTGTCAAAGCAATTCTTGAAACATTGTCACAAAATATAGTTATTCCATCCTTTTGTTCTTCCTTCAAATCTGCTAAGATCCTCCTTAGCCAAATAGCTTGGCATGCTGATGCATTTGCTGATATATACTCAGCCTTAGCTGTAGATAGGGAAACTATGGGTTGTTTCTTGGAAGCTCATGAAATGACTCTTGATCCCAAGTGAAACACATATCCAGATGTGCTCTTTCTATCATCTACATTCCCTGCCCAATCACTATCCGTGTAACCAACCAGCCCAAAAACATTTGTTGTACTATACAAAACATGCCATATGCTTGGGTTCCATTCACATATCTTAGGATTCTTTTACTTGTGTGCTAATGTGACTCTTTTGGAGTCTCCATAAATCTAGAAATCAGACGTACACTATGCATTATATTAGGCCTAGTTGTTGTTAAATACATCAAGCTTCTAACCAAACTCTTATACATGGTCAGATTCACATTGCTGCTACAATCTTCCTTGCTCAACTTCAGACCTATGGTTGTTGGTGTGGGGGCAAGCTTGCAATCTTGCATCCTAAACCTCTTCAAAATCTCTGCTGCATACTTTGCTTAAGAGATAAATATACCATCATGCATTTGTTTTACTTCTATGCCTAGAAAATACCTCAAGAGACCTAAGTCTTTCATTTCAAATTCTCTTTTCATGGCCTCTTTAAGATCAGCAATGAGGAAATCATCATCTCTAGTAAAAACTAAATCATCAACATACAAGACAACAATTAAAATCTTACCATTAGTTGTTTTGATGTAAAGAGTGGGCTCACCATTGCTTTTGCTAAAGCTATTATTCATTAAATATTAGTCAATCCTGTTGTACCATGCCCATGGTGCTTGCTTCAGCCTATAAAGAGCTTTCTTCAGCCTGTATACCTTGTTTTCTTGACCTGGAACTTCATAACCAGGTGGCTACTCCACATACACTTCCTCTTTCAACACTCCATTCAAGAAGGTGGACTTCACATCCATTTGATACACCTTCCACTTGTGTTGGGCTGCAATTGCTATGACCGCCCACACGGTTTCCATCCTTGCAACTGTCAAGCATATGTCTCATCATAATCTCTCCCAAACTATTGTTTGTGCCCCTTAACAACTAATCTTGCCTTATGCCTCTCTATTCTTCCATCGGCATTGCTCTTGGTCTTATAGACCCATTTCACTCCAATGACTTGCTTGTTGGGAGGCAAATCAGCTAGCTCCCATGTTCTATTCCTCTCTATTGCATCTATCTCCTCATCCATGGCTTCACACCACTCCTTTTCTTTCACAGCATCCTCAAAATAAATTAGATCACTATGAGAAAATAATGAAAAATTCATACTTTCATCAACTCTTCATCATACCTTTCATTTTGGTAGATGTCCCTTAGACTCTTGGTCTTTCTTGGCATTAGGGAGGCAAGAGTGGGGTCTGAACTCTCACTACTACTGCTGCTTTGCTGAGCATACCCTGTCTGGAGCTGTCTGGAGCTTTTTGTCTATCTATGCATAGGTCTGGAGTGGTCTGGAGCTATTGAGAACTCTATGTACAGAACTCTGCGCCTGTGTATAGTCTGTGTCAGAAGCTCTCTAGAGTTGTTTATGAGGCTCTATAACATCATCTTGCTGCACTTCATACTCTTTTTCTTCATCAATTAGTGTTGTCAGGAGCTATACGGAGTTGTTAGTATCTATCAAGCCATCCCATGACTCATTCTCTAAGAACTCCACATCTTTGCTAATAACTATTTTCTTAGTGACTGGGTTATACAACCTATAGGCTTTGGACTCTTCACTATAGCCCATGAAGATGCACTTCTCACCCTTGTCATCCAACTTTTGCCTCTTCTCTTTTGGAACAAGTGCATACGCCACACACCTAAACACTCTCAAGTGCTTAACTGTCCACTTGTATTTCATCCATGCCTCTTGTGGAATCTTGTCACAAACTGCCTTTGTAGGACTTCTATTTATCAAATATATTGTTGTTGCTACAGTTTTGAACCCCAATATTCATTTGGGAGTCTCTTGGCTTTAAGCATACTTCTTTCCATCTCAACAATGGTTTTGTTTTTCCTCTTAGCCACTCCATTTTGCTGTAGAGTATAGACTATTGTTAGCTCCTTCTTAATGCCATGTTGCTTACAAAAATTCACAAACTAATTGGAGGTATACTCTCCCCCTATATCTGACCTTAGGTCCTTGATGAAATGTCCACTCTCCTTTTCAGCCTGGGCCTTAAACACTTTAAACTTGTCAAATGCTTCAGATTTATGTTGTAAGAAATAAACCCATGTCTTACGGCTGTAGTCATCTATGAAGGTCATAAAATATTGGCTCTTACCAATAGAAATTGTTTGCATAGGGCCACACAAGTCAGTGTGCACCGTCTCCAATGGTGCTCTTGCCCTTCTAGAGTTGCCAATTGAAAAGGCTACCTATGTTGTTTGCCTAAAATGTAGGCTTCACATCTACCACTAGGCTCTACAATGGTTGGCAAACCACTAACCATACCCTTCTTTGACAAAAGATTCAAACTAGCATAACCTAAGTGTCCATATCTGAGATGCCAAAGTTTGGAGGGGTCTTGAATGACTGTCTTGAAGGTTGCTTACCATTGTATTGATGTACATTTTCCATGCCTGGGGGGTGCAATTATGGACTGAGCTGAGAAACATGTCTTTAACCTCAAGGGAAACATTCTATTCTTTGTCATTGGCACTACTGCAATTATTTTCTTGCTTCCATCCTTCTCATTAATGATGCATTCACCCTTTTCCATCAAGATTTTGTAGCCTTTTTGGATTAGTTGTCCAATACTCATGAGATTGTGCTTTATACCAGGGGTAAGATATACATTTTCAATCTCCTTCTCACCTTGACTGGTGTGAAACATAATAGACCCCTTTCCCACAATTGGAACTGTTTCATTGTTTCCCATTTTTATTTCAGACTTGACATTTTTATCAATAAAAAAAAATAAACTCTCATTACCACTCATGTGGTTACTACATCCACTATCTGGGTATATGCAAAGAGATGGGGGACCAAAAAGTCACCACCATGGGACTTTTTGGTCCAAAATAGAAAAAAACACCGAGCACGTTATAATGCGCTCTCATTTTTCCTTTACTTAAATTTTTTTTTAAAACCTCATTTTCTTGTCATTCACCTACAACCAAAGGAGTTAGTCTACAAAAAAATAGTGTTGAAAGCATGATCACATTCAAGGGAAGTCTCTTCAAGCAAGTTCAAGAGAGAAAATGACAAATTCACGATGCCACCTCACCGCCAAAGATGTTGTGAAGTAAATTTGGAGGGTCTAGTAGCCGAAGAAGGTAGGGTTTGACTGATTTTTTTAGTTTGAGAAGAATTTTTTACTTTTGCAATATTTGATTTGTTTTTATATTGCATTTACAGTTATAGAGGCAAGAGAAAATCCAAATCCAGCCGAGGAGGGTGAAAACAACCCCAAAAACCCTCAAAACCCACCTTCATGTCCTCAGAATCTAAGGGATAGTCAAGAAAACTACCTACAGATAATAGAAGAAAACAAGAAACATCTTCAAATTCTTATTCAAATGCTAAACAATCCAAGTGCAAGCACCGATCGTAGGAGAGCGCTTGTGAAGTCACTAGAGGAGATTGTTTCCCACACCGATTCGGTGACAAAACAAATCACTGAATTTCAATACTATAGGGAGAGGTGTCAACAATACTATGCCGACAAATTGTCATATGAACAAATGAAGAATGAAAAAATTACAAAATCTCAATTATGTGCACACTTTATTAATCCCAAAACTGGCCAAAGATTAGAAGAAACTTGCAAATGGTTCCCTATTCATTGGTGTAGGAATGAAGAAATATCCCAAAACTTTTGGGATAGATGGTACATGGTATTCGATGAGCACCCATGCAACAATGATGAGGTGCCACAATATTTCTTGAGGAAACTCCATTGTGATTTTGTCCTCAAGAAGATTTGCAATTATTTTGACATTCATGAGTTCCAGGGTAGAGGTGGTGGCTCTGCCCAAGATAGAGAGGGGGCTCAGCGAGATGAAAACCGTATACCTATACCCCTATTGAGGCCATATCGTAGGTCACTTCGTTTGACTTTGAAGGAGAGTGTTGAGGTGGAGACATTACATTCATTGACTACTCTCACGCAGTCTCTATCATAGCATGCTGATGATCTTACCCAGGCCGATGAGGGTGAGAGTAGTAGGTGTCATTTGTCCCCACATTTGTGTAGTTCATGTGGGAACCTATGTGATTATGGGACGTAGGGCGCATGACAGGACTCTTAACAGGATGCTGCGACGCAGGGGCAGCATCCATTGATGGAGACATCCATATTGGATGAGATTGTTCTCACTAACAATCTCTTACAGCATACATTTGGTGTTGACTCTCAGGTAATTTTTTACAAGTTTCATCTTGATTTAATATATTGTTATTTGAAATTTGTAATTAATTTTATATGACTATCTATATTATAAGTCAAAAATAATGTATGTAATTATCTGCGCAATGAAATTCTAGGGTCAGAATCTTCATCCTGCCTCCGTTAGCCATCCATTGGCGGGTTATGAGAGGAGGTCAAGTCAGCAGGTATGTAATTTATCACATGATCGTAATTATTGTAGATATGTCAATGGTAATATTATTTTGTGACAATTTGATGATTTCAATAGTCACCGGAACGTCCACGGTTTTCTTGGTCCCCTCGACACAAATCCACCACTTATACGGAGGTAAATTTAGCCATTTCTAATCATTATGCATTTTTAAAATAATGTTATGTATTTATTTTGGTCGAATAACATTGAACTTGATTTTTAGATGTTGAATATGGACACTCCTCCTCATCTTCGTGAGTTAGCGCAGGTAGGCATTGTTGCAGCCATGATGTCTTCAAATCCTTTGACCGAGGTATGAGCCAATAACATGAAAATGTCATAATTTTGTATTTCTTGTTTTATCTCATGTCAGTTGATGTACATAAATGATATTTATGTTTAGTCAATTTTGCTTCTTGATGATTCTCACAGGAGGTCACAACTCCAGCTCGTCCAACTACGGAGAAAGAGAGAGACAAGATGATGGAGAGTGATCATCGAACGGCGGTAAGTGATCGATTACATATGTGATGATATATATTTCATGTACATTTTCTATAGTAATGTGCATATTGTTTGATTGTATTAACAGGTGGAGCTGGATGAACTTTTATCAAAGAGGTCTACTCAATGACAGAGAGAGGATGAGTCACAGATTGGCTCTCCATCTTCACGGTCAAGCAAGAGCCCCCGATTATTTCACAAAAGTCCATAGGAAACTAGTTTTTGGGACATTGTTTTATGCCTAGATGGCTTTGTATACATACTTTTGTATGTTACCGATGTATATTTTTGTATATATGCCTGTATGGCTTTGTTTGGACATGCCTATATGGCTTTGTATATAAACTAGATGTTATGTTCATGACATTATGTATATGATAGTTTATATTAAATATTTAATATGATGATCTATTATCATTACATGAATTTGGTTTTACACGTGCCAATTGCATTTGCTTGAAAGTTTATAAATCATTTCCAAATAATCCATTTTGTGCATATCTTGCAATCATTGCATTCTGTGGGACTGTGCATTTCTTTGAGGCATCATTTCAAATAGTTCACGCGCCTTGTCTATGCTTCCACACTTTCCATACATGTCTACAGGGGCATCTGTAAATACAATACATGTGACAAAATTCCTATATCATTTATGCTTTGATGGTTGTCCACACCATGTTCCCCAAATCCCATTCTGGCATAGGCAAGGAGGAAGTTGGATAAGGTTGTGCAATTTGGTTTTAGACATGCCAAAATTTGCGTTTGGTTGAAATTTACTTTTGTGCATTTGCTTGAGAGTTTTTAAAGCCTTATGAAAAATCCATTTCATGCATATCTTGCAATCATTGCATTCCATGAGACAACATTTCTTTGAGGCATCATGTCAAACAGTTCATATTCATTGTATATGCTTCCACACTTTGCATACATGTCTTGCAGGGTACTTACAACTACAACATTTGAAAAAATTCATATATCCTTTATACTTTGATGGATGTCTATACCGTGTTCCAAAGATACCTTTTCTAAGGTTTTGGAATTTGGCTTTACACTTGCCAATTGCATTTTCTTGAAACTTTATAAAGGCTTATCAAAAAATCCATTTTGTTCATATCTTGCAATCACTACATTCCATGAGGCGACATTTCTTTGAGGCATCATGCCAAACAGTTCATGTGCCTTATCTATGCTTCCACACTTTGCATACATGTCTCTGAGGGCCATTGCAACTACAACATCTAACAAAATTCCCATATGTTTTAACCTTTGATGGATGTCCATTTTGGCATAGGCAAGGAGGATACTGGCTAAGGTTGTGGAATTTTGCTTTACACCCGCCAATTGCATTTGCTTGAAAGTTTCTAAAGCCTTATCAAAAAATCCATTTTGTTCATATCTGGCAATCATTGCATTCAATGAGGCGACATTTATTTGGGGCATCATGCCAAATAGTTCACATGCCTTGTCTATGCTTCCACACTTTGCATACATGTCTACAAGGGCAGCTGCAATTACAACATGTGACCAATTTCCTATATCCTTTATGCTTTGATGGCTGTCCATACGCTGTTCCAAACATTCTATTTTGGTGTACAGATAGGGAGGATGCTAACAAAGGTTGTGGAATTTGGCTTTACATGTGCCAATTGCATTTACTTGAAAGTTTCTAAAATCTTTTCAACAAATCTATTTTTTGCATATCTTGCAATCATTGCATCCCATGAGAGGACATCTCTTTCTGGTGTTGTATCAAACACTCCATGTGCCTTGTCTATGCTTCAACACTTTGCATACATGTCTCACAGGGTAGTTGCAACTACAACTTTTGACAAAATTACTATATCCTTTATGCTTTTGATGCCATCCTAGATCAACCATACTCACATCAATTTGGCTCTTTACCTTGAACACTTGCAATAGAATATATGATCTCAACTTGATATGCTCATGCAATGAACTAAGCAATTCAATCTCCCACTAGCTCACACTAGCTTCACTCTAGGTCTAGAACAAAACCAAATCTTGATTGGAAGACTTATAGAAATTCACCATAGTTCGAAAAAACTCATACATCCTTAAATTCACTATACTAACCTTATCCATGCATGGGTAGAGCTCTGTGATCAGTATAACATGTACTTGCCTTGTAAGTGGTCTAGGAGCTTGTAGCCCTTCTCAGAGACCTTTTAGATAATAACTACCTTAATACACCTGATAATTGAGATCTGAGACTTGATTTGGATACCCTTTTGGCCCTTATTAAATATATGTAAAACTTAGGTAGGCTTGTTTTGTACGGAATAGATAAAACTTGTACTATTACAGTCAAATTAGGCTTATTTTAGGGACTGTTTTGTAACAGTAGAGACCAAATGGATTGATCAGGCCCTAATATTGATAGGTAAGGTCTAATTGGATATATCTAACATGTCTAAACACTCCCCTTGCAGATATCACTCACCCAACACAAGAGATCTCAAAAATACACTAAAATAGGGTCTTTTTAGGCCAAAAAGAGTACGGCTTTCTCAAAATAGAACTTGCACGTGTGACCAACCTATGAAATCTTTCCTATAGCTCTGTATATCCCTGCATATGGTGTCCACCAAGTTTTAGAGGATTTGAACGGTGGAATTGGGAGAAAATCAAAACTTTCTAAAACTGCGTCCTCACTGGTCGAGAGCACTCAGTTTGCTATAAAATGCAAATTAAATTATTCCAAAGGGTCTAACTCATTGGATTAGGTCTATGCACGTGTATTACACCTCATAGAATCATCACAGTGCTCAAGTTAAGGATCTAAGGGTCTGTATGGATTTTTAGCCAAAAATACAAGAAAAACAACAAGAAAACATGCAACAAAGTATACACAACAATAATTACTTGCTTATTCCTTCAATAAAATCTAAATACAATGCCTTCACACCTTCTCCACACCTTCTATACACCTGCATACCTCTCATATTGTCTTCTTCAACGGATTATATACAAAAAACTAGTCTTTGCTATCTTTGGCAACCTCTAAAGTTGCTCCTAAACAAACTCAACCTCTCCTAAAGTTATTCAACTGCTTCCTTGAATATAAAACATTTTTATCTCCTTAATACAATCCATACTTCATCCCTATAACTTTGGATTTAAAACTTATAAGCTTTATCCACTCATCCCTATCCACCTAGACCTAGTCAACTTACCTTTTTTTACTTCTCAATACACTCATTCACCTTTTGACAACATGTCAAGGTGGTTTTACAATATTAAATAATATAAATATGTTCTATGAGACCTTAAAGGTCATTTGAACCTCTTGACACCTTTCATGTTCATGTTTGAGGCCTCCAAAAGTCCTTATACAACTTGAATTTTCAAATAGTCCATTTTGGCGGGAAAATGGGAAACCCTTATCAAAATGACTTAAATGGATGTCTTGACCTACAAGACCACTTGGAAACATTAAAATGTCCTCCTTTCCATCTCCTAAAGTCACTTGATTGGTTTTGAGCCTATTCTCCTGCTTCAGCTTTGATGGATGTCTATACTGTGTTCCAAAGATACCATTTCGAAGGTTTTGGAATTTGGCTTTACACCTGCCAATTGCATTTTCTTGAAAGTTTCTAAATCCTTATCAAAAAATCTATTTTGTTCATATCTTACAATCATTGCATTCCATGAGGCAATATTTATTTGGGGCTTCATGTCAAATAGTTCACGTGCCTTGTCTATGCTTCCACACTTTGCATACATGTCTACAAGGGCAATTGCAATTACAACATGTGACAAATTTCCTATATCCTTTATGCTTTGATGGTTGTCCTTACATTGTTCCAAATATCCAAATAGCCTAATGACAATCATATGGATAGTGGTGAGTACATACATACTAATGATCTAGACCTTGTGATGCACCTTGTAGGACATGCATTGATGACATAATCTTACCTCCTACTAATGATATTCTTGTATTTTATAATGATACTCCTCTCACATGCCATTATGATATTATTCATTATGTACCAACTTCCAAGATTAGAGGTATGCATGTTTTTTTGGTACTACATATTTATGATTATTTCCCTAGTGTTGAAAATTGTGTTTATCACCTTTTTCATATTCTTCCTATATATCATGATGATTCTCTAAATGTGCTCCCTCACGTTATATATGATGATGATGAGCCTCATCATGATTATTCTATTGCTTCACATTATTTCTTATGCCTTTATGATGATACATTAGCAACTTATCATATTAGAAGTCTTAGTGAGGAGTTATTATGCAATGTTTATGATGGTTTTATGGATGGCTTACATTTTGATCTCATTATCTTTGTCTTTCATATTTCATCTTTACATTGTCTTATCTTGTCTTGTCTACTTAATTATATTTTTTCTTTGGTCCTTTCTCTCAATCCTTTACATCTTATTTTTTGATCCTTGGTTTTGTATCCAATGATACGAATGGCTCTTTGCTTTACATATGTTCTTACACTATTTGATCTAACTTCTTAAAGCATTATCCAATATATACCCACATTGAGTGAAGTTCTAGCTTCTTAGAACATTCATGGTCTATCATTATATTGAGCATCTTGTCTATGGTCCATCTCTTATCATTGTTGCTACCTAGCTATTATGAGCATTTACGATCAAATATTGACATATTTTTAGAGAATTTACATCATTGATCCTACATTTTTATATCTTATATACCATGCCTTATGATATTACATTGGTATATCTTAAATATCATGATCTCATATTACTATATCTTGTCTTATAATCTCATCTTTTAATATGTACTTTATAGAATATACATGTTAGATCATCCAACACTTTTTTATCTTATTTTGAGAGTTTAGTATTGATCCTTATTGGTTATATCATTCTTTGATCCTATGTCCATATTGGGAGACATCATGCTACCTCCCCTTATCTATCTGAGCTATCATTGATCTATCCCTTATTCACCATTATCTATTTGATCTATCATTGAGCTATCATTGATCTATCATGGACACTAGGGTTAATCACACAAATAGGTTAATCACCATGTAAATAGCATGAAATTATGTAAATGCAATGTATTTTGACCTCTAATCATGGCTGTCACAGTCAATACAACAATGGATCAGTCCATTATCTCTTTGTATTTTGCCCAGAAAACCTTATGAAATATGGGCTCTAGTTAGGTAGAATGAATAACATACATCTTTGAATGTTGTTCACACATGTGTAGGCATAGATTAAGGTTTTAGGCATTGAAACGTGTCCTCCATCGGTGGTAATGTATGCATAAACTAGTCATGAACTTGGTGATATTAGAGGAGATGCTTAGATGTACTACAAGTAGCTAGAATTAATTAGGTGTTTGTCATACAAAGATCAAAGACAACCCTAGGTTGACTATCATGTATCAAAGGCATTATTGTCTTCCTAGAGGATACTTATACTCTAGCATTACGAATGCAAAGTCTACAAGTAGGGAGTGTAAAAGAGAGAAAGAAGAGATTTGTCATAATGAAGAGACAATTGTGTTGGTAATCAAAGAGTAGAAATCCTAAATTAAGAAGGGAAGATAGCCCCATCAAGTCAATCATGTCATTCCCACATAAAGACAATCTTAGCAAGGCCAATAGACCAACTATGACACAGTACACTTATGGACAAGCATGCAATCATGAATTAGCATGCAATATATGGACAACCATATATCTGTTTGACGAGAAAATCTTCCATTTGGGGGGATCTAGTAATTAATAAACTAGTCGTATGATTGCTAGGACAGTCATCAAGGTCCTAAGAGTATTTACTAATCATCATACCATTATTCACATTTTAGCATTGTCAACACATATTAGGATAGTGTTGTCCCAGCAAAATAGAGAAGGCTATTATAAAAATCTTAGAACACTCATTTTATAAATGTATAGTTATATGCAAATGGTAGCAGCCATATGTCAAGCTTAGAATGGTCATATCAACCTAAGGACTACTTGATTGAATCCTCAGGGCTAGGAGTGACATTTTGCATTCCATAGGTCATGGGGCCAAATGGACTTCGCCAACGTGTCTGGGTGGGTGTGTAAATGCCAGGGGAGGTCTTGTTTCATGTGCAATGTGCCCCAATCGTTCGAGGTAGTAGGCTACCGGCAAAGTCCCTTAAGATCCCTAAGACGAAAAAACTGCCAAACTTTGATGGAGCAGTTCTCAGAATTCATGGAAACTGGGAATATTTCGTTTAGACCTATAGCTGCATGTGGGGTCCATCCACAATAACCTATCTCAGTTTCAGTCAACTCCAGTCTGTTTGACCATGTCGAAATCAAACGCATTCTTGGAAAATGCTTCAGTTTCATTCAATGGAAAGGTTCTAAGAGTGATATTTTGCATTCCATATGTCGTGGGGTTGAACGGACTTCGCTAATGCATCGGGGTGGGTGTGTAAATGCCAGGGGAAGTCTCATTTTATGTGCCAAGCACCCCAGTCATTCGAGGTAGTAGGCTACCGGCAAAGTCCCTTAAGATCCCTAAGACGCAAAAACTACCAAACTTTGACGAAGTATTTCTTAGAATTCGTGGTAGATGGGAATGTTTCGTTTGGACCTATACGTGCACGTGGGGTCCATTCACAATAACCTCTCTCAATTTTCGTCAAATCCAATCTGTTTGACCGTGTCGAAATCAAACACATTCTTGCAAAATGCTTCAGTTTCATGCAGTGGAAAGGTGCTAGGAGTGACATTTTGCATTTCGTAAGTCATGGGGTCAAACGGACTTTGCCAATGTGTCGAGGTAGGTGGGTAAATGCCAGGGGAGGTCTTGTTTCATGTACCAAGCGCCCTAGTCGTTCGGGGCAGCAGGCTACCAACAAAGTCCCTTAAGATCCTAAGAGCAAAAACTGCCAAACTTTGACGGAGCAGTTCTTGGAATTTGTGGTAGCTGGGAATGTTCTATTTGGACCTACAGGTGCATGTGAGGTCTGTCCACAATAACCTCTTTCATTTTTGGTCAACTCCAGTCTGTTTGACCATGCCAAAATCAAATGCATTCTTGCAAAATGCTTTAGTTTCATGCAGCACAACATTGCTAGGTGCCGTATTTTTTGTTCTGGTCATCATGGGGCTGAACCGACGATGCCAACATGTCGGGGTGGGTGGGTAAATGTTAGGGGAGGTCTCATTTCGTGTTCCAAGCGTCCCAGTTGTTCCAGACTGTAAGCTACCAACAAACTAGAAAGTTGCTAAGACTGAAATTTTGCATTCCACAGGTTGTGGGCTCGAACTGACTGTGCGAACACATCTGTGTGGGCAGTTAAATGCTAGGGGAGGTCTCATTTCGTGCATCAAGTGTCTCAGTCATTCCGGGCTGCAAGCTACCAGTAAACTTGAAAGGTGCTAGGAGTGACATTTTGTATTCTATAGCTCATAGGGCCGAAAAGACTTCGTCAATGCATTGGAGTGGGTGGTTAAATGCTAGGGGAGGTCTCGTTTTATGTGCTAAGGGTCCAGTCATTCCGGGTTGTATGCTATCAGCAAAGTCACTTTGCTGGTAGCTTGCAGGCCAGAACAACTAAGACGCTTGGCACATGAAACGAGACCTTCCCTAACATTTACCCGCCCACTCTGACACACTTGTGTAGTTGGTTTAGCCTCACAATGAGCATATCAAAAAATAAGGCACGTGGCAAGGTTGACCTGCATGAAACTAAAGCATTTTACAAAAATGCATTTAATTTTGGCACGGGCAAATGGACTGGAGTTGACCAAAACTGAGAGAGGTTATTGTGGACAGACCCCACATGCACTTGTAGGTCTAAACACAACATTCACAGCTACCATGAACTCCAAGAACTGCTCCATCAAAGTTTGGCAGTTTTTGTGTCTTAGGGATCTTAAGGGACTTTGCCGGTAGCCTGCTGCCCCAAATGACTGGGGCGCTTGTCACATGAAATGAGACCTCCCCTAGCATTTACCCACCCACCCCGATGCATTGGTGAAGTTCGTTTGACCCCACAACCCATGGAATGAAAAATGTCACTCCTAGCACCTTTCCACTGCATGAAACTAAAGCATTTTGCAAGAATGTGTTTGATTTCGGCATGGTCAAACGGACTCGAGTAGACCGAAACCAAGAGAGGTTATTATGGACAGACCCCACATGCATCTGTAGGTCCAAATTAAATATTCCCAGATACCACAAATTCTAAGAACTGCTCCATCAAAGTTTGGTAAGTTTTACATCTTAGGGATCTTAAGGGACTTTGCCAGTAGCCTGCTGCCCTGAACGACTGGGGCACTTGGTACACGAAACAAGACCTCCCCTAGTATTTACCCACCCACCCTAATGTGTTGGTGAAGTTTGTCCGGCCCCACGACCTATGGAATGCAAAATATCACTCCTAGCACCTTTCCACTACATGAAACTGAAGCATTTTGCAAGAATGTGTTTGATTTCGGCACAGTCAAATGGACTGGAGTTGACCAAAACTAAGAGAGGTTATTGTAGAGAGACCCCACATGTACCTTTAGGTCTAAATGGAACATCCCAGCCACCACAAATTCTGATAACTGCTTCATCAAAGTTTGGCAGTTTTTGCTCTTAGGATCTTAAGGGACTTTACCGGTAGCCTACTACCCTGAATAATTAAGGCACTTCACACACAAAACAAGACCTCCCCTAGCATTTAATCACCCACCCTGATGCATTGGTAAAGTCCATTCAACCCCATGACCTATGGAAAGAAAAATGTCACTCCTAGCACCTTTCAACTTTATCAGTAGCTTGTAGCCCAGAATGATTGAGACACTTGGTGCATGAAACGAGACCTTCCCTAGCATTTACCCACCCACCCAGGTGTGTTGGCGCAGTCATTTCATCCCCAAGGCTTGTGGAATGCAAAATTTTAGTGTTAGCAACTTTCTACTTTATCAGTAGCTTACAGCCCAAAATGACTAGGATGCTTGGCACATGAAAGAAGACCTACCTTGGCATTTACCCACCCACCCTGATGTGTTGGCAAAGTCTGTTCGGCCCCATGAGCTATGGAATGCAAAATGTCACTCCTAGCACCTTTCCACTGCATGAAACTGAAGCATTTTGCAAGAATGCGTTTGATATTGGCATGGTCAAACCGACTAGAGTTGACCAAAACTGAGAGAGGTTATTGTGGACGGGCCCCATGTGCACTTGTATGTCTAAATAGAATGTTCCCATATGCCATGAATTCTGAGAATTACTCCGTCAAATTTTGGCATTTTTTTGGGTCTTAGGGGTCTTAAGGGACTTTATCGGTAGCTTGTTGCCTCGAATGACTGGGGCGCTTGGCACATGAAACGAGACCTCCCGTGGTATTTACCCATCCATCCCTATGCATTGGTGAAGTCCGTTCGGCCCCACAACCTATGGAATGCAAAATATCACTCCTAGCACCTTTCCACTGCATGAAACTAAAGCATTTTGCAAAAATGTGTTTGATTTTAGCACGGTCAAACGGACTAGATTTGACTGAAATTGAGAGAGGTTATTTTGGATGGAGCCCATGCACCTGTAGGTCTAAATAGAATGTTCCCAACTATCACGAATTCTGAGAACTGCTCCGTCAAAGTCTGGTAGTTTTTGCATCTTAGGGATCTTAAGGGACTTTGCTGGCAGCCTGCTATCCCGAATGACTGGTGTGCTTGGCACATGAAAAGAGACCTCCCATGACATTTTCCTACCCACCTTGATGTGTTGGTGAAGTTTGATCACCCCCATGACCTATGGAATGCAAAATATCACTCCTAGCAACTTTCCACTGCATGAAACTGAAGCATTTTACAAGAATGCATTTGATTTCGGCACGGTCAAACATACTAGAGTTGACCAAAACCAAGAGATGTTATTGTGGACAAACTCCACATGCACCTGTAGGTCCAAACAGAACATTCCCAGGTACCACAAATTCTGAGAACTGCTCCATCAAAGTTTGGCAGTTTTTTTGTCTTAGGGATCTTAAGGGACTTTGCTGGTAGCCTATTGGCCCAAATGATTAGGACACTTCGCACATGGAATGAGACCTCCCTTGGAATTTACCCACCCACCCCGATGTGTTGGCAAAGTCTGTTCGGCCCCACGACCTATGGAATGTAAAATGTCACTTCTAGCACCTTTCCACTGCATGAAACTGAAGCATTTTGGAAGCGCGTGTTCCTTGCCACCATAGGCAAACAAAATTGGTTCTTGAAAAATTGAGGTAGGTGTTTGTAGGTGGACCTGACATCCACCTATACATGCAAAGAAGATATTCCTAGGTGTCACAGTTTGATCAAATAGTCGATCCAAAGTTTGTCATATTTTTTTCTTAGGGCTCTTGAGAGATTGTCTGTGTTTGATATAGCCAAGAATGACCATGAGGTTTTTCCACTGAAAAGACATCCCCCTAGCATTTACCTGCCCACTTGGATGCATTGGAGCCATCCATTTGGCCTTAGGAGATGCCTATCCTAAAAACTCAGTCATAATACCTTTCTGGTAGCTAGAAATTCAATACTATAACAAAATCAGCTGGAGGAGGATCCAGATTGTCCTAAGGAGGGGCAAATGGTGGAACATTCTACTGAGATGCTTCCACAACTGCAGAATCCCTCCCATCAGGTGGAGCTAGGGGAAGGTGAATGCCTAAACCAGAAGCCTTCAGAGGCTGATCCTCAAGGCTCATAGTAGGAGAAGACAGATGGAATGGCTCAAAAGCTTCATCAACCATAACATCGTGACTGAAGATGAGATGATATGTGTCTACATCAATCAACCTATATGCCTTATGATTCTCACTGTAACCAGTGAACACGGGTTTCTGGCTTTTGGAATCCAGCTTGGTGCGCCTAGCATCTAGAATCCACACATGAGCAGTAGAGCCAAAAACTTTTAGGTGGTTGACCTTAGGATTGCATCCAAACTAGGATTCTTCAAGAGTCATCTTCTTAATGACAGAAGTAGGAGACTGGTTCAGAAGATAAACTGTAGTGTAAACTGCTTCAACCCATAACTTCTTAGGGACATTCCTATGCTCTAGTATAGAATGAGCCATTTCAGTAATGGTGTGATTCCGACGCTCAACGACACCATTCTACTGAGGGGTGTAGGGTGTGGTAAGTTGGTGCTTAAAGCCATGTGTAACACAGAAACTAGAGAAGTCAGAAGAACAAAACTCCCCCATTATCAAACCTAAGAGTGACTATCTGAGAGCCAGAATCTTTCTCAACTAAGGCCTTAAACTGCTGAAATATATCAAAAACCTCTGATTTATTCTTAAGAAAGTAAACCCACATTTTTCTACTGAAATCGTCAACAAATAACAAAAAAATCTGCACCCAATAACTGAAGGAGTATTCGTTGATCCACATTTATCAGCATGAACCAATTGTAATACCTTGGATGCTCTCCATGTGTCACCATCTGAGAATGGAGTACAATGCCACTTTCTAGCCTAACAAGCTTCGCATACTCCATGATTTTGAGTCTGAATCTTAGGTAGACCACCAACCAGATCATCTCTAGATAACTGAGAGAGATAATGCATATTTAGATGCCCATAATGTTGATGCTAGAGTTTGATAATGGAATTACTCCTAGATGCCATAGCATTCTCTTGAGAACCACCTAAATCAACAAGTCTATACAGACTATGATCCTCAAGTTCCTAAACAATTGTGGTGTGAGTCTCTCTATCAACAATGTTGCATGTGTGCATGCTGAAAAGAATATCTAGTTGAGGAAAGTGTTGCATAATCTAACTAAATGAAAGGAGATTCAACTCCATGTCAGGTACAAAGTATACATCGAGAAATATTAAACTTCTCCCACCAGATTGAATATGTATGTTGCCCTTTATGACAACAGTATACTCTTTGCCTCCTCCAAAGATAACAGAATCTCTGAATTGGGTGTACTCTGTGAACCAATCGCGATGATGAGTGAAATGCCGAGAAGCACCTGAATCAATATACCGGGTAGAGGATTTAACATGATCTGCTGGTCTCTTGGCCATAAAGACATAGAAAGTAGACTCCTTCTGCTTAGTGTGCTCTACAACATGGGCTTTTGGTTTAGACTCTCCTTGCTTGGACTGTTCAAAAGCCAAGCGTTTCTGGCAATCTTTCTTCATGTGGCAATAGTTGCACTGAATGTTCTTCTTCTTAGAAGGGTCCTGGGATTGACCTTGACTGGTTTGCTAAGAGGGCTGACCTTTGCCCTTATTCTTTTGAAATGACTTGGTAGTAAATTCTTGTTCCATGGAGGATGAATTAGCACTGCTACCAAACTATTGTTTCCATCGATCTTGCTGTAGAAGTTTGGTGCAAAGCTCTGGAAACTTCAAGTCAACATTAGTTGAGGTAATGTTGAGTGTCACGATAAAGTGCTCATAAGACTTTGGTAGACTCTTCAAAGTGATGACTACCATATCTTCCTCCTCCATCTTCTGACCAATCACCTCCAACTAATCATAGATGTCCTTGATTTTGGTGAGATGCTCCTGCAGAAACATCTTCTCATCCATCATGATCGAAAAAAGCATGTTCTTCATAAAGAAGGTGCAACTCTTGTTGGATGTTTCATGTAGGTCCTTCAGATGATCCCAGATTTCTATAGTTGTTTTGCCAAATGGTACATGAGGTAGCTGATCATCGGTGACTGACAATTTGATAAGCATCATGGCTTCCTAATTTTTCTCATCAAATTTGTCCTGACCTTTACCCGTCGTTGGAGGGCGTGTAGTTTTTGCCAGAACAATTCGGTCAAGGCATCGATACTCGAATATGGTCATCATACACTACTCCCAGGTGTTGTAGTTGCGGCTGTTGAATTTCTAACTACCTTCCAACATAATGTTGGACAAAGATTCCATCCATCATGCTTTTTAAGGCACAAAAAAGAGGTTGACTTAGGTGCTAGGTGTTGGATCTTGGGTTCTCAATCTGAGGTAGATATTACTGTTAGTTATCACCACATAAGCCACTAAGGGGCACTTAGTTGAACAAGGATAATCAGTGATCACGTGTAGAGTTGTGAGTTCTTGATCAAAGCACTAAGGATTGTTGCTTAGATGACAACAATGACCAAAGATTTTGAAGAACTGCCGAAATACTACAAACACCGACGAAGGATAGGAGGTTGCTGAAGACTTGGGCCTGTCGAGAGGTGCTGGAACCTCTGAGCGTTGATGGCAAAGAGACCTGGAGCAAAATAGGCCACGATTCTTGACCAAAAAAGGTTGACTGAAAGCAACAAAAGTCACAAAAATCGCGACCAAAGAAGGCAGTGATCCTAATAGGAGGAAGCCATAAACCGTGGCCACAGACTAGAACCATCCAAGACTGGAAGTCGACACCAAAAAAAGAAAACCACAACTCAGATATGAACCGCGACTAAAAAAATCACCGATTGTGTGCTTCCAAACAGCGACCATCCTTGCAAAAAGAAACGTTGAATGCAAGTATTGAATCCACCGACCAAAGAAAATTGCCAAAAAACAAGCTACAAAATTGCGATAGAGCCGAAGGAAGACTACGTAGAGGTTAAGGGCTGTACTAAAGGTATGGAAGTCTTTACGATCCTTACGAGGTTGCATAGAAAGCAGAAATTTTTTAGAAATGAAAAAAAAAATCAAAAAAATTATTTTTTCCGCTCGACCTCTCTGATACCATGTAATGGTAAAAATCTGAATTATATTTACAATAAGGGCTAGCTCTATTTAAAAAGTTACAAAGTAGATGTTTCTAAATAATACAATACATAAGTTTCTAAAAGATAGAATACAAATGTTTCTAAAAAAACTACAGCTATCTAAAAAACGGAAATAGAAACAATCTAATATTACATTATTTACAATTAAATAAACTAAGTAAATATTATTTTAATACTATGGTGTTCTGATATTATCTTGTTTCTGCAATGGAACAACAGTGGGTGTAGTCATCTGAATCTATAGCATTCTTGTCAATAGTTCATTCATCCTCTCTTGACTTGTTGCTACTCTTTTTTGGCCTGCTATGAACAACTTAGTTATGTGATCTTGTCTCATATGGATGTTGATTATGTTATATTGTATGAACTCTGATCTTTCTTCATCAGTTATAGGTTTTCCGCTCATATCCATTTCCACAGATAGGCAAGATTTTTGCTCTCATACCACTAAAATGGCCCTTATGAAAACACGCAAATGATAAACACAGAAAATGCTGATGCTGCTGTAATGACCCTTACGAAAAGCACAAATAACAGACACCAAAAAAATGCTCCAACAACAATTAATTTTTTTTATAATTCTGCTGACAACATACTTTCAAAGGGAAATCTAACAAACTGATACAAGTTACTGAATCTTGCAATTATACAATAAACCCTAGGACTGAAATTTGATTTCACTTCAGCATTCTTCTATTATGATTCTTGCCAATATAGAACATGAACTAACATTTACCAATGATCATTGAACCAAATATAGATTTGCAACATTGGAATAACATGAAACACCCATACTACACATATATATTTGTGTGTATATGTATATATGTATAGCAATGATTGAGGAATTAAATTGGATCTCGCTGTCAAATAACAGTCCTTATAACACCAAAACCATGATTTTATGACAGCCGAACATATGCTCCTGGCTGCTGTTACAAATCAGAAGATAAGCAAAATATATATAGAGAGAGAGAGAGAGAGAAATGATTGAGGAATTAAATTGGATCTCGCTGTCAAATAACAGTCCTTATAACACCAAAACCATGATTTTATGACAGCCGAACATATGCTCCTGGCTGCTGTTACAAATCAGAAGATAAGCAATATATATATATATATAGCAATGATTGAGGAATTAAATTGGATCTCGCTGTCAAATAACAGTCCTTATAACAACTTCAATTACACCAAAACCATGATTTTATGACAGCGGAACATATGCTCCTGGCTACTGTTACAAATCAGAAGATAAAGATAAGCAATAAATGTAACATACCAATTACAATGATGAACCTTGCCACTGTTACAAGTCTTCAGGGATTCTAGATTGCTGTAGCAAGTCTTCAAAGACTGATCGCTAACCTGGACAGGTTGATCGCTCCTCTAAGATGACTCGCTGCCTTCAATGTGAAATACGATCCCTCCAATAATGATTCAATCAGGGACCAATCACCAAATGGCTGTTACAATGCAGCGCTGCCTCAAATATGGCAGATCGACATAAATATAGAAGGTGGCACTTCAATTATAAACCAGTCGATCAATCCTTAACCATCAGCAATCGTTTGCCTCCTACAGATCAGTGCCAAACTTGATTGCAACTAACCTTCAAGTATCCAAATCGGCGCTCAATGAAAATGCTCTTCTTGAAATCGACGCTAAGAGGAATGATCTTCTTTCAACAATGAATTATCTAACTAGCAATCGCACCTTGGTGTGCAATGGGTACGCCGAATAGTGGTGGAAGTTCAATTTCCATTTCTTTAAGTGAATGAGGATTGTCTTGTATCTGTATGTATCATGTCATTTTTTTTTCTTGAGTGTCATGAATTAATTTACATAATTTTAATGGATTTCAAGATATCTGTATTTCAAGATCTCTATGTTTTTTTAGTAGGTACTTCAAATGCGTGAGCTTTTGTGATTGGTGTCTAGTCTCTATTTGCATGCATCTTACATTAATTGTCGCATATGTATATTATTTGAAGCTTGTATGTTTGCTTAGCACGAGCCTCATATTTGTCCTCTCTTTCTTTTGATCTTTGTATAATTTCTCTTTATCTCTCTCTATCTGTTTATCTTTGTATATGTCTCTCTATCTCCCCTTCTCTCTTTCTCTGTCTCTCTGTCTCTCTCTCCCTATTTATCTCTCTATGTCTCTCGATATATCTCCATCTCCCTCTCTAGCTCTCTATTTATTTTTATAGGTCTCTATATCTCTATTTCCCTGTCACACACTTCATCTCTCTAAGATTTCTCTCTCCCTATGTTTCTCTCTCTCCTCTCTCTAAGATTTCTCTATCCCTCCACATAACATTTTAAGGGTAAACTGATTAATGTGAAAGATGTGTAGCATTTGAGAAAAGAAAGACTTGATGAAATGATTAATTCAATCAGAGGTTTTGATCTGATAATAGGTGGAAACCCCTATGATAATTTAATAGGAAACAACAATATCTCTCTCTCTCTCTCTCTCTCTCTCTCTCTCTCTCTCTCTCTCTCTCTCTCTCCTGTTTATTTCTCTTTATCTCTCTTTTTCTCCATCTCACTCCCCCTTCTCCCTCACACACTTCCTCTCTATGAGATCTCTCTCTCTCCCTATGTTTTTCTCATGTTTCTCTTTTCCTATGTTTTCAAAATGACACTTTAAGAAGACTATTGGTGGACCAGAGAGATTCCCAAAGAATAAGTCAATACTTTTGCATGTAGTTATGATGTCTGTATTATTTTATTCATCACTTATAGGCAAATCAAAATATTGTTTTCAAACACAAGCAAGTAAATTAAACCATTAGTTATATAATTTTATTAATAATGTATATAAATAATAACAAATGACAATACCTAGTAACAATAAATTTCATCCAATAAACCTATACAATGAATAGATTCTACTCCTGTTATTCTTCTAGGTGTATATGAGTGATTTGTTGGTTCTTTTCCCTTAGTCCATTTGTTGCTTTCTGGTGTATTAGAAATGCTAGTTAATTCATTGGAAGTCACACTTATTTGTATCCCTAGATACTAAGAATCATCTTTTTCTTGTGGGTCGGGACATTTCCTATTGTGTCCTGAAGTTTGTTGTTAGCTATGAAGAGTTGCTTTGATTTAGTTTTTTTCAAGAAGACAAAGAGTGGAATAGAAGATAATGTAATCACCAAATGATAACCTATATATCTAGTTCCTCCATTTACAGCTGGTTGGGCATAGATTTCCCTTTCTCTTTAGTGGAACACTATATTTCTTAGAAGAGTTTTTTCCATGATAATAAGTAGTTAGGAAAATAATATAGAATATATTAGATTTTAATAGTTTTAGTATAATATTTATTGTAAACTTGAGTATTTAAATGACATTTATATATCTATATATTTTGGAATTATGCATGACACATAAATTAAGACTAAACATATTTCTAATATAATATATAATATATTAACTTTACTCTCTCTCTCTCTCTCTATTCAATCCTTGCAAAATGAAACCGGAGTTAGAATGAATGTATGTCCATATCTCTATCTCTTTCTCTATTCAATTCCTTATTTCTTCCTCTATGACAAAATAAATTTTATTATCTACCATTTAGAAGTTTATTTTAATAGTTATCATTATAATTAATTAAATAGCATTAAAAGAAATAAATGTTTTATATTGAATATTTCTTTGAAATAAAGTGAAGGAGAGCTTCTCCAATCACTTTTTTAAAAAATGGAATCAAGAAAAAATATTAAATCTATAATATATTTACTATAAATATATGATTTTATAATATTTAATATATTTAATATATTTAATAATTTACATTACATTACAATTTCTTACGTCACCTTACCTTACGTCATGACAGTAGGTTTTATATGGATAAAAAAATTTAATCTAGATTTTCTTAATAGAATTAGTGTTTTACAATAATTAATAATTATAATTCAATCATATAACTTTCAAATTTTATAGTTAATTTATATAAATCCAAATCATTAGAAAAGAATGAATATATACGAATCCATATCATTAGGAAATAGAATGATTAGTGAAAGTTATAATGGTGAAATGTGTGCAATGTAAATGAAATATAAATTATATAATAAAAGTATGGCTAATGTACAATGGTGAATTGGTCATGGTACAAAGCATACATTTAGCAAATGAAATGATTTTGTGTTGTGATGGGTTGTGTTTAAGGAAGACTTTAGGATTGTACCTGTTAGTCATGAGTGTAGATCCCAATATGAAGATGGTATAATAGAGAGAGAGGGAGAGAGAGAGCTCCAATGATAGGAGGAGAAATAGAGAAATAGGAAGATAGAGAAGCATAGAAATATAGAAAGAGACAGAGAGAAGGGGAGGGAGACAGAGACAGAGACAAAGACAGAGGGGGAGAGATAAAGATATATTAAGAGAGGGAGATCGATAGAGGAATAGAGAAAGAGATATACCTTAGGCATTACCACATTAGACAAATACAATCATCATCGGCATACTCATTGCATGGGAAGGATGAAAGATGATTGAAATGGTCCTAGTTGTTTTGCATTTCATTCATTAATAGTTGAACAAACTGAACATATGCAATGCTTTCCCTAGACACCAACATAGCCTCTATCACGTATGGAGTGAAGCACTCAATGAATACAATCATTATTGGCGTACCCATTGATGGTCATTTTATTTCACCATGTTTATTTTTTTCACCATTTTTAATTTTCCATCATCGAGGAAGCAATTTCTTTGTTGCCGCTATTTCACTAGAGATGGATCTTCGATAATATTTCCCCATTCACACACGTTCTTAAGTCCCATTCTTCATTTCTATCATCATCCATCCAGGCAGTGTAATATTGGGAAACATAAACATGGTTTAATGTTTTTGTATTTTACAAAATGCCTCTTCAATTGTCATGGGTGGTAAAGGTAAAATCTAAAAATAATTATTCACAGGAAGGTTATTCATGTACCCATGTTTTCTACTTGAAATTGAAAAGTAATTTGAATCCACAAATTTTAGTTCAACATACATATAAATAAGGATATGGTTTTCCTATACACACTTTGGCATACTATACACATATTCAAAATAAAAGTATGGTGGGTCTTGCTCAAACTCTTTAAGATGATATAGAGATAGAGGGATAGAGAGATCACAATAGAGAGAGAGAGAGAGAGAGAGAGAGAGAGAGAGACCAAGAGAGATAGAGAAATATGAACAGATAGAAAGGGAGACTTGAAGATATAGAGAGAGATAGAGAGACAAAGATGGAGAGAAAGAGAGATAGAGATATATAAAGATAAAGAGGGAGAGAGAAAGAAAGAGAAATGATAACAGAGAGGGAGAGAGAGAAAGAAAGAAGGAGAGATGGAAAGAGAAAGAGAAAGAGATCAAGAGAAAGAGTGAGAGGAGAGATAGAGGAAGAAAGAAGGGGAAATAGAGACACAGGGATAGAGGGATAGAGATCAAGAGAGAGTGACACAAAGAGGAGAGATAGAGGAAGAAAGCAGGGAAGATAGAGATGGAGAGAGATAGAGAGGTAGAGAAAGAGAGATGGTAAGGGAAAGAGATATGGTAAGGGAAAGAGATAAAGAGGAGATAGAGAATTAGACAGAGAGGAACACAGAGTGTTGATGTTTGGTAGCTTTGAGAGGTATAAAGGCAAGTCGACATATTATTTCCATAAAGGAAAACCACTCATGACCAATCAGCCCTAGAAGAAGTTCTCCAGTTTGGTATTTATAAGAGATAGAATCTCTTCATTTGTATTGATCGATTCAATTCCAATTCAGTTTCTTCAGTAGTAGGTTTACAGCAGATTCAAGGAGAAGCTTCATTATTATTGTGTAATAAAGGAAGTAGCACTATCTTCAAGTGTAGATTTATCATTTGAGATTCATCCCTTCTAGGGCCTAATTGTGAGTGTCATTTCTGCACTTATTATTCTGATTTATAAGAGAATATTTTGTTGGGTTTTTCTCCCTTGAGTAGGAGGGTTTTCCCAGGGTAAAATACTATGTTCATTGTTCTATGTGTTGTATTTTCTGCTTATGCATTTTGCTCTATAAAAATTAACATGGTATTAGAGCGGGTTTAAGCAAATATTCGATTAGATTTAAGCAGTCAAGACAACTCTTTATCTAAGGCAGTCTATCATGAAGGACCTTGGTGAATTCAATAAAAATTGACTTTGATAAGAAGACATTGAGGAATTATCTCGAGAGTCATTGGAGAAGTCGATCTGTGGAGAAATATTTCAGTTTGAGGAGCATAATGTATTTCTTCTTGGGTGGCAATTTTGCTGGTAGAAGTTTGTGGTCTTCCTTGGCATCATAGATGCGACTTGCTATGCAACTTCATTTATGTTTGAGGGCAATTTCATCTTGCATAGACGTAGCTTCAGTTACTGTAAATTTTGGAAGGCTTTTTTTTATGATCATCCTTGCTGGTCAAGACGACTTCACCCAGGCGTCATTCCAATCATATTATTTACATCAGAAAACTAAATGGAAGTTGAACCATTATTCATGGGAATAAAACTAAAAGCCATCACATTTTTTGAGAGGAAGCTCAAATTGTCTCTTAGTTGTATTGTGGTGAATAGAAGGGATAAGGGATAGTCGACACAATCTCTACCTTTAATGCTGGATATCTAATTCTAAGTTGCCGCACCAATAAGGTCAGAGTCGTACCATATGTAGAGTAGATAAAAGTCACCTGTATAACAGTGAAGAACAAATCTAGGCTTTGTATCAAGGTGATGAAGATGAAACACCTCTACAAGTTTCTCTCATGGTATTCTTGCGTTCTCAATCATGTGTGATGTGGACACATTTCTTTGTCTGTTCACATTCTCTCAGGCTGTGTTGATGTCAATCTCTGAAGTCACCATTCTTGGCTCAGGCTGCATTTTTTATATGAATTTAATTTCTGACGGCTACAAGAAAGACCAAGTCATGGGTCTCTTTGAGCAAGCAAAGATCAACAAGGTTGCAGGAAATCTATTTTATATGCTATCCCAGGTGGCATATTACATGATGATGTTGGTGTGGATACATATCTACTCCAAAGGGATAAGAAGTCACCTTATGATAGCCAGTCACATTCACTTATGCTGAAGTCATTTTTAAGGTGATAAAGCATTGCTCAATTGCATATCCTAGCAGCAGGAACTCACGAAATGCATAAAGGGGAAAATGGAGGCCGAGGATATTGGTTTTTGTTTCTACAGTGGATGAAGATGAAGTGAAAAGAGCATCACAATAAAGAGATAAGTATTTTGTGTGTGTACCTTTGAATAATGATGTAGCTAATTCATGGACTAACATTAGGAATAGTGAATCATGATGGATCAAGGAGCAAAAGGATGATGAGAGACTGCATAAGGAATTCAAAGGGAGGAAGAGCTTGAGGCATCCTGTGAGGAAAGCATGCCGACTGGAGAAATGAACAATCATGGAGTCATAGATTGCAGCCATAGGACCGAGTTGGCGGTACATAACTTCACTAGAGACATCTCTCGAGGGCACAAGGTTGGGTTAGCCTTGGATGAGGAATTTGCATCAGCAAAGAAGATTGAGAAAGATGAAGACACTAAACAACGGAGAACCCTTACAAATTGTCATTGCGATCAGCTACTTCGAAGAGGAGGAAATGACATTCAAAGGGAGTTAAATTCTGAGAATTCAAGGCATGAGTTGAGAGCATGTCCGAGAAAAGGACTAAGGTTCTGAGATCAGTCAATGGAGGAGAGTTCACTTCCAAAAAATTTCCTTGCAATCTCTGAGGCAGGGATCAAGAGGGAGTTCTGTGACTCACTGAGAAGAAGTGAAGGTGTCAGCTAAGTGGGTTGCAGTGCTTGAAAGACCTCTTTAGCTGCTAAGAACAGAATTGAACAAGACTGTCAACCCGAATTTGACATTGGTAGCTCTGCAAACATATTCAGAATAGGGTGATTTGGGATGAGATCGAGGAGGACAGTCCTGAACTCTCGCAAGTCAGTAGTGCTGGAGGCGTGCGTTGAAAACTATTCCTCTAAGGCAAGCATTGCAGAAAATCTTGGATGAGGAGGTCAGAAGGTTGATGCAAGTACTTGGAGCTTCAGAGGGAGTAGCATCATCATGAAGATTTCTTGTAGTGTATATTTCTCTGAGATGGAGAAATATGAGGTGAAAGCCCTTGTAGTGTATATTTCTCTTTAAGATGGAGAAATATGAGGTGAAAGCCCTTGTAGTGTATATTTCTCTAAGACGGAGAAATATGAGGTGAAAGCCCTTGTAGTGTATATTTCTCTAAGATGGAGAAATATGAAGTGAAATCCATTGTAGTGTATGTTTCTCTAAGACGGAGAAACATGAGGTGAAATCCCTTGTCCATCTCTGAGACAGAAATGTGGTTCTTTCCACCCTTTGGGAGTAGCCATGGTGGATGTCATGTTGAGAGACTCCATGACAAAATCATGTTGAGAGACTCCGTGATGAATCCTTTGTACTTGTGTTTATCCACACATGGAAGTAGCCATGGTGGACATCATGTTGAGAGACTCCATGACGACATCACATTGAGTGACTTTGTGATGGGCACTTGTGCACATGTTCCTTTCCACACATGGGAGTAACCATAGTGGACATCATGTTGAGTGACTCCATGATTATATCACGTTGAGTGATTCTGTGATGAACTCTTTTCCATGAATGGATGTAGCCATTGAGGGTGTCAAGTTGAGAGACTCCATGACATGGATATGTGGAAGGATACCTACCTAACTAAGAGGCAGTGTTGATGTTTGGTAGCTTCGAGAGGTATAAAGCCAAGTTGGCAGATTATTTCCATAAAGGAAAACCACTCATGACCATTCGGCCCTAGAAGAAGTTCTCCAGTTTGGTATTTATAAGAGATAGAATCTCTTCATTTGTATTGATCGATTCAATTCCAATTCAGTTTCTTCTGTAGCAGATTCAAGGAGAAGCTTCATTATTATTGTGTAATAAAGGAAGTAGCACTATCTTCAAGTGCAGATTTATCATTTAAGAATCAAACCTTCTATGTCCTGATTGTGAGTGTCATTTCTACACTTATTATTCTGATTTATAAGAGAATATTTTGCTGGGTTTTTCTCCCTCGAGTAGGAGGGTTTTCCCAGGGTAAAATACTGTGTTCATTGTTCTATGTGTTGTATTTTCTGCTTATGCATTTCTGCTCTATAAAAATTAACACAGAGAGAGGTAGAGATATAGAGAGATAGAAAGGGAGAGAGAAAGAAAGAGAGATGTTAAGAGAGAGATAAAGAAAGAGATACAGAGAGAGGAGACAAAGAAAGGAAGAGAGAAAAAAATGGGAGACAGAGAGAATGGGAGATAGAGAGACATATATAAAGATAGAGAGATAGATAGAGATATAGAGATAAAGAGAGATCAATAGACAGAGTGAGAGAGAGAGTAGAGATGGAGGAAGAAAGAAAGGGAGGTAGAAACAGAGGGATAGAGAGATCAAGAGATAGAGTGAGAGAAAGGAGAGATAAAGGAAGAAAGAAGGGAAGATAGAGATGGAGAGAGAGAGAGAGGGGTAGAGAAAGAGAGATAAAGAGATAGAGATGTAGATAGAGAGAGAAAGAGAGATAAAAAAAGATATGGTAAGAAAGAAAAAAGAAGACAGAACAAGCGAGAGTGAGAGAGAGAGAGGACAGATAGAGGAAGAAAGAAAGGGGGAATAGAGACAAAGGGATAAAGAGGATATGAAGATAGAGACCAAGAGAGTAAAGAGAAATGGACAGATAGAGAGAGAGATAATCAAATAAAGAGAGATAGAGAGATAAAGATGGAGAGAAAGAGAGATAGATATATAGAGAGAGATAAAGAGGGAGAGAGAAAGAAAGAGAGATGATGAGAGAGAGGAAGAAAGCAAGAGAGAAGGGGAGATAGAGAGAGGAGACTGAGAATTAGACAAGAGGGACATAGAGAGAGGTAGAGATATGAGAGAGAGAGAGAGAGAGAGAGATTGTAAGAAAGAACAAAGAAAAGAGAGAGGCAAAGAGAGGAGACAAAGAGACATATAAGAATAGAAAGAAAGAGAGAGAAGATAGAGAATTAGATAGAGAGGGACACAAAGAGAGAAGAGATATAGAGAGATAAAGAGGGAGACAAAAAGAAGGGGAGATAAACACAGAGGGATAGTGAGAGAGGGAGGAGTGATAGAGAGATCAAGAGATTAATCTCTCTCTCTCTCTCTCTCTCATATTATATTTAAAATATCTACAAATGAAAAAATCATTGGCCATCATGGGATTACAAAACTAAGCTTAATTGCATAAACATAGTGGCAAAAAATATTTTGTTGTGTGATAGACTTGGGGCTAAGGTGAAGCATTCTAATGGAAAACCCTACATTAAAGATCAAGCTATGCTACTTTTATAATGCAAAAAGTGGAGCTTGGTATGGGTCGGTCCAGATCATATAGCTCCACTAGAGCCCCATGTAATGGTACATTTAAAAAAATAGAGAGAAAGATAAAGAGGAATAGAGAAAGATAGATAGAGTAGGAGAGAGAGAGAGAGAGAGATAGAGATAAGAGATATAAAAGGAAAGAGAGATAAGAAATAAGGAGTGAATTTCAATTAGTCGTTTCATACCAACAATTCAAAGATGATGTGCACCCATTGCATAGTAAAGTGTATCTATCTCTAATAGTAGCAACATCCTGTCTCCAACCTTCATTGGTTCATACATGGCATGGCCAATACAATGGAAAACAATGTCACTTATTGAAGTGGCCCAAACATGGACATTTGCAGTATCTCAAAAGTCCAACAAATGGAAAGAACACTACATCTCTAGATCCATCGATAGACAACAATGATAAAGCTCCTTCTGACTGGGGACATGTAATGCTACAAGAAGAAATACTTGTTCAATGGGAAGCCTTGTCAAGTCTATACTGGGCCTGTCATTTCAACTAGATGGGCTCAACATGCTTGGGAAAGAAGAAGATGACCGATAAAGGTTGCTATCACTTGAAAATAATTGACTTTAACAAAAAAACAAACTTTACAAGCATACTTGCTTTTACCCACTACTATTCAAAAACAACTTTACTTGCATGCATGTCAACATATTTTTTTTTACTACATTCTTTCAATGTTCAACAAATGGATAGACAACAACCATTCACCATCAACAAAATTGTATGCTCTCTTCTCAAGAAAATTCAATATTCAATATGAAATTATAAAGGAACCACTAATTACTTTTATCTACATGCTATGTCACTGTACCCATTGCACATTAACTATATATTTATTGTATATATAAAATCTATATTATAATTATATGTATTATTATATTATTGTATTTTATATAATATAAAATATAAATATAATATATTAAATAAGTAACTATATATTTATTTTATATTTAAAATCTATATTATAGTTATATGCATATTATATATTGTATGAGGACTTCCGAGGTCATCCATCCAACTACTACTCTAGCACCAACGTGCTTAACCATAAAGTTTCTCCCAAGATCAAGTCCACTTAGCTTTCTACACCATTTACAAAACCTTTAGCAAGTGTTGTGCCTCCTACTTATTATTCCTACTCAATTAATCAAATACAAAAATAATATTATTTATATTTTTGTTTGTCACTAATCTCAATTAATTTTATACTATCACAAAATCTAATATATTTCACTTTACATTATAAAATGTTGATCTATTAACAATCTCTTTTTTTAATTTTATTTTTTTAAATGTTATATTTTGTAAGCTTACTTTAACTTACATTTTTTATAAATACCAAAGCCGAATTTAGATTCCTCTGTATACACCTAAAAATGGCTCGCGTGGAATTAAATAAATATTTTTATTTATTATTTTATTCTTATTCCTCTATCAATTGAATAAATATCCTAATTTATTTAATTAAGTGTCCTAATTCTTCTAGTGTCATATCTAATTAAATAATCCTAAATTATTTAATTAATCATCATCTATCTTAAGTCCTAATTCTATAATTCCACATCATCTCATCCATGTCATTCTTCCACCTCACTTTACACCTCACCATGTTGCACACATAATTAAATATTTTAATATTTAATTAGCTAATTATCCTCACCCACATGTCCTATTTATCCTCTAGTCATCCCTATTTCTTTTCCACATGTGTCCTTTTATTTCTCAATCATCTCCATTGTCAAAGACACTTGTCTTCCTAATTCTAGTTCATCTCTCACATCCCTACAGATCAAGAGTCCTTCCACAATCTCCTCATAGTTTCCCACTTTTAACTCACAGGTCTTTGTGAGCACATTGACATGTGGTTTTTGGATCCACATATTCCTCTACCTTGTAAATGTAGTAGGAACATTTCCCATGATTATCTCCCTCAACTCCATCTCAACCGTACACATCACATATAATTCCTCCAATCGTGGATCTTATGACACTTGGAATTAGTCCATCCTTAGCCTATAAAAGTAAGGTTCTCACACCCATTTTACATCACTCAAGCTTTTAGTAATCTTATTCTACAGAAATTCTACCGTAGCTCCCAAGCGTGCCTTTGGCTCCATTGCATTTGCATCTAGCTTTCATTATCCTCATCTCATTATCATCAACCATGGCTGCATATCATTATCTACATCCTTCATCTTAGTTATTGCATTGTATTCTCATTACATAATCCACCACAGCCATTCTATCTTTGTCATCTTAACAGCAAGGAAGTACAACTTCTGAGAGCTCTACAATCACACAAGATCAAAGAAAGATAGGCAACAATGGAAGACACGAGGTAAATCAGTTCATCAAGGTATATCTTTGTTTATTGCATTTGTCTCATTTTCATTGAAGTTATTGAATATTTAGGTAGATTCAGCTGTAGTTCAAATAATCAATCACATCCTCCATTCCTTGTATTGATAGGTTAGTGTTCCCCCTATTTTTTAAACTGACTTCCCTCCCCTTTTTTAAGGCGTGAAAATATCCAAGTCCTAACAACCACGTAACTCATCAAGGTGTTTAAATACAGTGGCCCTAAATTCATGTATCAAAAAATACATATTAAATTAGATAGAGCTAGTAAGTTAAGAAAAGAGTACAAATCTGAAAACAAAGTCATTCATGTGAAAGCATTAAAAATGCTTGTCAAGAATAAGCTAAACATAAATGATGTATTCCTTGCATACACATATAAGGTAAGTGAATATTATGTTTAAATCAGAATTTTATTTAAACTAAGAGATGTGATTTCACTACAAACCCTATCATTTAGCTCTCTTATTAAGTAAACTAAATGCATACATTTTGAATATTAAAAAAATAATATAAAGGTATATTTTTATAAATAAATAAATGTGTATTTTGCATCTTGTCTGAATAAATTTGCATCACATAAAAATAAATTAATTGATGTTACAAGGCAATAAGAAACAAACAAATCTATATTTTGCATATCCTGCAATCATTGCATTCCATGAGAATACATTCTCTAAGGCATTTGGTCAAATAGTTCATGAACCTTGTTTATGATTCTACACTTAGAATAATTGAGACCTCATTTATTGAAGAATTTTGTCAAACAGATCACTTGTTTTGTCTATGTTTACACATTTTACATTCATTTCTACCAGGGTGGTTGCAATAGCTACAGTATCTGACAAATTTCTCTATCCTTTATGCTTGACGGACTCTACATCCTGTTCCAAAAATCCCCGTTTTCATGTAGGCTGGCAGAGGTTGTAGAGCCTAGCATGTCACCTGCCATTTACATTTGTTTGAGAGCTTAAAACATTTTAAACATATACAAAAGGGAATACAAAACAAAAAACTAGAACTAAAAAAAATTACAAAACTGAGCTGGGTTGCGGAGCCGTGGTCCACATAGAGGGCTCGGCCCCCAGCTGGGGGCGCGACCTACTGTGAGGATGCAACCCCACAATGTAAGGCGCAACCTACAATGGGAGAAGCTAGCCCTTGTCATGGCCATTAATGGGATCAACCTACTAACACCAGTCACCCTTTCACCTGATATTCATGGAAAACTCAGCCTTCCTTCTAAAGAAGGGAACTGAATCTCTAGATAAGATGGTTGGCACATTCATTTGATTTCAGATACCAACAGTGACACCTTGACCTATATTACAAAGCCCTTTAAATTTGGGGTTTCATTGCATCGCTTCATTCATTCCTATTTTTCTACATCGAGGCCTAGACAGATTAGGATTATGGTGAAATTCTTAGAAATGTTAGATTTGGACATAAGGATTGCTGCATGTTTCCATTCTCATTGTCTGCAGACTACTCGAATGTATTATCATCCTCCCAATCACAATTCCAATCCCAAAAGTGAGACATCATCTGGTGACAGAAACATCGATACCCCTACAGCAGCCGCAGGGACATTTGAGATACTCTATTTATTCTAAGTGAGGAAACTCGTTCCATTCTATTAGTAATGCTTCACATAATTTATTTTTATCAGAGGGTAGGGCACGGGAACCATCCCTGAGGCCCTAATTCATTTGTATTTCATCTTTGTAGAAATAACCTAACCATAGATTTGTTGCTCAAATATAATACTGTTGTATGGTGTGCCTTCTTTATAAACTTTTTATTTTCTAATCTTCAGTGTGTTGCAAATGTGTCTCAGTATGGCCTCTAAAGCTGCGAAAACTTGGCGATGAATTCTTCACTCCCAATTGGGGTTGAATCTAATGGTCGCATGGTCAGCTTTGCTCTGGACCATTGTCTGTGAAATACCCTCTAAACCTTGTGCAAATGTCTCTGTCGCTCCTCATGGTTGTTGCCTTCTTGTAATAGACAACAATCTAAGTTCAAGAATAAAAGACAATGGTCGTTGATCCATTCGCTTACATTTTCGACGCCGGCGAACACAAAACGGATGGCAAAGTATAAAACTGGTGACGTGAAAATGAATGTCCTAGATCAATTTCATCATCTTGCATCCGTTGAAGACAACTCTCCATAAATATGGCAGATTTGAATTGTCCTTTTTTCCATTCTTTATTTTGAAGACACCATCATTATTGATTTCTCCAAGGAAGGCGCCCAAATCCAATGCATTATTTTATTTGAATCTCTTCTTCCAATGATGAGCGCCAACTTCAAATATCAATATTTTATTAATTTATTGCATTCTCCAAGATGAGCTCTCCCTAGGCAAGACTTATTTTATTATTACTTTTGAATATTTTATTCCTCCAAGGGTGATGCCAAAATCCAAGAATTAATATCCTTTATTATTTATTTTTCTCCAGTGTGGCGTCCATATTAAATAATATTAAAATTAATATTATTTAATTTAATATCTCCTTCTCTCTTGGGTGATGGCAAAGGAATATATTTTATTTATTTTTCCCTTATTCTTGTCCAATTCAAAATCACTTTCCTTTGATAATTAATGTAAAAATTACATTAATTCAATTTTCCCATCTTCTCGAGTTAACTAGCCAAGCCAACATTCTATTTACCAAGCCTCTGAACAACATTATTATTTCTAAGCCCTAGCTCAGCCAAAATATTCCCTTGTTTTGATGAACTAGCCTACGAGAATGATGATAGACTAAATCCATTCTCTATTTGAGGATCATGTTAGAAATGGGGACGTGACATTCCAGTATTCAAATTGCACACCATTGAAGATCCTATTGACACTTTAGAACTCGTATTGCACCCTGAGGGTATTCATCCTCATGATGATTAATATCCATGCCTGAAGGGTTTCGTCTCCAAAGAACAACTGTTGAAATACCATGTCCAGCCCTATAAGGAAAATGGTTTATTTGCAATATTCAAAATGATATCCTTTCTTCTTTCCCAACACTACTTTATAATCTTCAATTTAGGAGATCCTAATTTAATGGCAATCAGTTCCACAAGGTGGTTTTAGACTGAAAATCAACTCCCCATAATTCATTAGTAGCCAATTGATAAATCAGCCTCTCAAATTAAGGCAGTCAACTAGTAGGTTAACTCGGCAGTTAACTGACAAATGTGAGAACAACTCGGCTTCTTATTCCACTAATTAAGTATCCTAACTAAAAGTCCTAGCTACTGCTCAACTAGAAGACAGAAATACACAGTTGCCTTATTTAAAACATAAATTGAATCCTAACTCAAAACTTAATCCTATCTAACTCAGTGCTCTGAATGGAATAAAAATAGGGACATTATAGGCACCAAGGAAACCATAAGTTGGTCAGGCATACACAAATGGCATTTTGAAAATTAAAGAATTGGCTTTGATTAGCATGAGTACTTGCGTTGCTTAGACTTCACTAATCTTTTGATTGTAATATGCACTTATGGCATATTAAATGTGGATCGAGTTGCATACCACAAGGAAAATTTCATCAATACTATCAAAAAATCCCACATAAATTATAGTTGTATGACATTATTTAAAGATATAATTAGTGGAAGAATCCACATACTTGGAATAGGTTGTGGAATGAGCATCATCAAAAATCGTCAAACGACATGCAATGATATAAAAATTCCACTTGAATATCAATTATAAACAAGGGAGAACCAACCTAGTAGTTGTTTGTTTGAGTTTCCCTCTAATAATAAATCTCTCCATAGCCCTTGATTCAAACAGACATGAGAAAGAAACTGTTGAACACACAAATATACTGAGAGGGGGGTGGTGAATCAGTATCTATTCAAATTCTTGCCCTTTAGATGTAATCAATCCAATGTAAACATTTAAACCACGTAAAGCAAAAGAACACATACACACATAACACCAAATTTACGTGGAAACCTAATATGGGAAAAACCACAGTGAGCTAGCTGCTTGGATGTACTGTCCAAATCCAGCTTCACAATTAAAAATAAGTTTACAATGAATTTTATGGGCACTAACTCGGAGGAGAAACAAATCCCCTATTTTATGAGCTCCAACTCAAAGGAAGCTTCAACTCCCTGATACAAAGTTTTATGGGCTCCAACCTAAAGGAGGCAACAACTCCCTAAAACGCTACAACACTTATAAAATGAGGCTCCAACCTCTGCTCTGAAAATTTCAACTGATTCTGATAGTTTAATCACCTCCACAACATCAATTCTGTTAACATTTTGACATCCTTGACATATTCTGAAGTCTTAACATTTCCGCACTATCATCTCTGCTATCATCTTGATAATTTGATTGAATCTGATGGCTCAAACACCTCTACCAAATCTAACTAAGTTACTTTTATGTCTTCTAGATTATATTACATTCTTTGCTCTAGACACGCTCAAACACCATCACTTGTAACAATCTTCAATCCTTCATATATACCCTCTATAAGTCTTCTAAACATCATCTTTGTCAGCCTTAAGGTAACGTGTAACATGAAACGTGTATTCGGCCTTGTCGGCTCCCAAATCATCTATGGTAATTTAGGAGTGAAATCTCGTTGTGCGGTTCATACCAAATGATCTATTGGACCCAATTTCCTTCCTCCCAAGCTTTCTTGTTGGCGCACACTCCTAGACACACGGCACAAGCACTAAAATACACCATGTCAGCTCTGAAAGCACTTAACTTTTCATACATTAGGTCCATACCCTATGCGGTATCGGAGAAGTGAACTATCATCAAGCGGTTCATGCCATGAGCATTATATGACCTAGAACAAACCTTCTCATACACTCCTCTTTCTGGTTCATGCTTGTACTTGCTAGTGCAAGCATTCAATCATTGATGTCGGTATCCTTTACATAGTCCAGTCATACAGTCTTAACTTAGAACATTGAAAAACACACTTGCAGTACTTTATATCCTTTGAAACTTGAGTATTTCATTCTTGTATCTTTGCTTTACATAATCTCCAAACCGCCAAGTCATATATGCAAATGCAATGAAATGCAGCAGCTTTGAGTTTTATACTTGATAACCTTACACTATGATAACCTTGTTTTTAGTCTGCTGACTCTGGATGTCCTTGCGGTAGTCCATATGCTTTGAAATTTGGATCACACATACCTCATAGTCATATTTAGCTATCCTTCAAACCGTGAGATCATATCTTTTTCTGCGGTAGAATGTGGTACAATCTTTTGTGCTTCTGTAGTACAATTCCCTATGCCTTTGACATTTTTGATAACTTAGATAATTTCCTTCATATCCCATGCAACGCTTTTCATCAAGTGACAATATATGTTACAATGCAACAAGCATGACTTTATATTATCAATACATGACATCAATCAAAACATTTTGACAACCTTCACCTGTTTGTGAATTTCAGAAGATAAGGTACAACTGTGTAGAGATGATACTGATCCACTACCATGTTCATGTCTTTCATCACCATGTCTTTCACATCAAAATAACTTTGATCGCCACTCCTTTGACATCAATGACAACATATGCAACAAGAAACATGGTCAAGTTATGTGAAGTGAATCCAATTTGTTTTTAACACTTCAAAATATAAGAGTTGGTAGTTTAGTTCCTGATTTAGATTTTCAAATTTATCTACTGCAGACACCTTTGTGTACCATCAGGTTAAGATTGTTAGAAGTTGATAAGATTGTTAGAAGTTGATTTGGGAAGTACATTTCAGTAAAGTAGTTGGGACATTTTAAAATAGAGAGAACATTGGCAATTCTGAAGTACTTATATTGGTTTCATTTCAGGATAGATGTTGCAAGAATTCTGAATCTTGTATTTCATGTGCCATGACTAAACTTGTAAATATCACAATAGAAAAAAGTAGCTTTGTACTGTGAAACCTAGGTTTTTTTTCTTTTTCGCTAGTTCATTGTTAATGACTCAAGACTCAATTTTAACTAACTTCCTTCCCTGTTTCAGGCGGTTTATGCATGCACATGTGGCACAGATGAAGTACATTTTGCCAGAAGGGCTATTGCTTGAGAAGATTATGGTTCATGATGAGAAAACACTCTGCATGAAGGCAGACCTAAAAATCTCTCTCTTGCATGATGCTTTAAATAGTGCCAAAGGTAGACAGGTTTTTGCATCTGCCTCTAAAGTTAATACATCAATTTTGCGAAAGACATTTCATACACGCCTGGTGGAATTTGTGCAATCACATCCTGAGGTGACGATAATAATGAAATTTGTGTATTTCTTCTTGGCTTTGTCAAAATTCTTAAAACCATTTGTATTTTACTTAGTTTATGATTTGCAGTCTTGATTTAATGCAGGGTGATGATGTTCCAGAAGAAATGTTGCCAGAACCTTTCAATAAAAAATGTCAGCTCACTCCTGCTTCTAGTCCTCCTTCGGTGCACGAGGAGGATGTAGGTTCCTCTTATGTCCGTTCAACTGGTTTGAAAAGAAAGGCAGCCAAGTTTCCATCTTCAGACACCTCTGTGCTTTCCACACCTGACAAGTTTGAGGGAATGGAAAGTTATGCTGCTTCAGTAGAGCACTCTCTCTCGAGGGTGGTTGCAATCAATAAATCCATCTACTCTTTTCTGTCTCCAACAAAAAGTTTGAGCTTGGAGAAAATTGAGGGCGAGAAAACACTAGAGGAAGTCTTCCTTTGCACTCCACCCTTGCACCCTACCAAGAAATGTAGACTTAATGCAAGTGAGCCTACTGCTCCTCAAATAAAAGCAAACCAGTCTTGCTCTCAAATATTCGCACCAAGCTTCCAATCTTCAAAAAAAAGTAACATTGATCCTTCCAAGGTAGATGTTGATAGAGCATCCGATGCTTCAAAGCAACCTGAGAATGTAAGTGTCAGTATTCAGGGGTTTTGTTCAGAGGGACTTGATGTAATGAACCAATCAGAGTGGGCAACTCTTCAAACACTTTCCCCAAAATTGTTGCGTGAGGTAAGATTACGCCTTATATGTGTTTGTTGATGCTATTCATATGCATTTTGTGCATGCCAATGGTTACCAACTTTGCTCCAATTTGATCAGTTTTATATAGGAAGTTCTGTGAACATTAATTTTATGAACTTGAAAGACATTTCTTGTGGTCATATGTTGAGTTATTACAGATTTAGCTGCACTGTTGAAGTCTGTTTTGGCTGTGTTATGTTGTGTTGTATATTATATATCATCCATGTCACCTAAAACTTTTAGAACAGCTTACCTTGTGATCAGTTGCATACAATTTTTGTTTCACGATACCAATTAAAGCTTATATATTTGCAGGTCATTGTAAGAGAACTAAAGCTAGATGACTGTAGGTTGGTTGTATCAGCTTCTAAGAGGTGTCATCAGATGCTTGCATGCTTGCCCAAACTCTTTAACATGATACGTGATTTATTTCGCTTAACTAAGCGATCGGTCATGACACGGGAAGAACTAATTGCCAAAATAATATCAAACCATTGTGATGTTACCGATAGAAGTGAGTAGCCTTTTACTTAAATTTTGGCCTTATGTTGCAAGGAATATGATGCACTTTGCCTCATTTCATGCTTTTAAAATCTTCTAGGTGAAGTTGAGGAGCAGTTGCTGCTCCTTCAAGAATTAGTTCCTGACTGGATTTCTGGAAGGACAGCCACCAGTGGTGATTTCCTTTATAGGTAAGGTTTTTTTTTAAAAGAAATAGATAAATTGTGTGGTGTTAGTTACATATCTGGATGGTGTTGTGATACAACTTTTTTGGTTGTTTGCAGCATTAATAATAATATAGATTTCCAGAGTATCCGCAAGAAACTCGTGAGTGCTCTGTAAATACCACAAGTTATGCTGGAAAGGTGATGGAGTTTTGAATCCCAAACACAAATAAAATGCACAGAGCTGCTGTCTTGTTTCCCAATCAATTGAGAATACCAAAATAAAATGTTGAATAACAAAAACAAGAATGGTTGGAGACAGAGTTGTTCGTGCAAACCTTTTGTTTGTTCTATTAAATCAGAAAATAACATTTATAAAATGATTTCTAAACTTGAAACTCCAAACTACTAATAACAAACTTGATTTGCAGCAATCTGGAGCTGCGCACACACTTACAACAATCTGGAGCTTCTTAGAGCTCTCTCTTCTTCTTCCTATTCATCTAGAGCTATATGTTGTTCCCTGCACACACTCGGATCTTCTCAGAACTGTTGTTCATGCTCAAAAACATTCACTACTGCTGCTGTAACTTCCTTTTCTTCCAACTAATAGACTGATCAATACCTTCTTTTTTTTGTCTATTCTTGTCTTCTTCACAAAAAATCCCTCTCAAAATTCAAAATTTAAACTTACTGAACACAATAAATTCTGGTTGTTGTGGTTAGGGGCATAATAGAGATGAAGATCACAAAGATTTGTTGTTGAAAGGAGCCTCTTGATAGGTAGGTGGAGCAAGGGAGTTGACGTGAGTAGGCTTAGGCAAAAAATAAATATTTCCAACACTCCCCGTTTGATTGAACTGTCAACCAACATCATTCTTTATACAAATCAACAACACCTAAATTTCTTCTTAGGCATTCAAAGCAATCTTTGCTCAATTGTTTGGTAAAAATGTCTACAAGCTGCTGCTCAGACCTACAAAATCATTTTGATTTCACCATTCTCAATTAATTCTCTTATGAAATGATACCTAATTTCAATGTGCTTGCTTGTTCCATGAAAAAATGGATTCTTCGTCAAAGCAATTGTTAAAACATTGTCACAAAATAGAGTTGTTCCATCCTTTTGTTCTTCCTTCAAATCTATTAAGATCATCCTTAGCCAAATAGCTTGGTATGCTGATGCATTCACTACTATATACTCAGCCTTAGCTATGGATAGGGAAACTATGGGTTGTTTCTTGGAAGCCCATGAAATGACTCCCGATCCCAAGTGAAACACATATCCAGATGTGTTTTTTCTATCATCTACACTCCCTGCCCAATCACTATCTGTGTAATCAACCAGCCCAAAAATATTTGTTGTACTATACAAAATGTCATATCGTTTAGTTCCATTCCCATTTCTTTGGATTCTTTTACCTGCTTGCCAATGTGACTCTTTTAGAGTCTCCATAAATCTAGAAATCGGACTTACACTATGCATTATATCAGGCCTAGTTGTTAAATACATCAAGCTTCCAACCAAACTCTTATATATGGTCGGATTCACATTGCTGCTACAATCTTCCTTTCTCAACTTTATACCTATGGCTATTGGTGTCAGGGCAAGCTTGCTATCTTGCATCCTAAACCTATTCAAAATCTTTGTTGCATACTTTGCTTAAGAGATAAATATACCATCATGTATTTGTTTTACTTCTATGCCTAAAAAATACCAGAAGAGACCTAAGTCTGTCATTTCCAATTCTCTTTTCATGGCCTCTTTAAGATGAAAAATGATGAAATCATCATCTCGAATAAAAACTAAATCATCAACATACAAGACAATAATTAAAATCTTACCATCAATTGTCTTGATGTAAAGAGTGGGCTCACCATCACTTTTGCTAAAGCCATTATTCAACAATTATGAGTCAATCCTGCTATACCATGCCTATGGTGCTTGCTTTAGCCCATAAAGAGATTTCTTTAGTCTGTATACCTTGTTTTCTTGACCTGGAACTTCATAACCAAGTGGTTGCTCAACATACACTTCATCTTTCAATACTCCATTCAAGAAGGCAGACTTCACGTCCAATTGATACACCTTCAACTTGTGTTGGACTGCAATTGCTATGACCACCCACACAGCTTCCATCATTGTAAATGGAGCATATGTCTCATCATAATGTCTCTGAAACTGCTATTTATACCCCTTAACAACTAATACTACCTTATGCCTCTCTATTCTTTCTTTGACATTGCTCTTGGTCTTATAGACCCATTTCACTCCAATGACTTGCATGTTGGGAGGCAAATCAGTTAGCTCCCATGTTCTATTCCTCTCTATTGCATCTATCTCCTCATCCATGGCTTCACACCACTTCTTTTCTTTCACAACATCCTCAAAATAAATTGGATCACTATAAGAAAATAATGCAAAATTCATACTTTCATCAAACTCTTCATCATACCCTTCATTTGGTAGATCTCCCTTAGATTCTTGGTCTTTCTTGGCATTAGGGAGGTGAGAGTGGGATCTGAACTCTCACTACTATTGCTGATTTGTTGAGCAAACCCTATTTGGAGCTATTTAGAGCTCTCTGTCTGTGTCTATGCATTGGTCTAGAGCGGTCTGGAGCTATTGGGAACTCTATGTATAGAACTTTGTGCCTGTCTATAGTTTGTGTCAAGAGCTCTTTGGAGTTGTCTACAAGGCTCCATAACATTATCTTGTTGCACTTCATACTCTTTTTCTTCATCAATCGATGTTGTCGGGAGCTGTACGGAGCTATCAATATCTATCAAGCCATCCCATGACTCATTCTCTAAGAACTACACATCTCTACTAATAACTATTTTCTTGGTGACTGGGTTATACAGTCTATAAACTTTGGACTCTTCACTATAGCCCATGAAGATGCACTTCTCACCCTTATCATCCAACTTTTGCTTCTTCTCTTTTGGCACAAGTGCATATGCCACACACCCAAACACTCTCAAGTGCTCAACTGTCCACTTGCATTTTGTCCATGCCGCTTGTGGAATCTTGTCACAAATTGCCTTTGTAGGACTTCTCTTTATCAAATGTAGTGTTGTTGCTACAGTTTCACCCAAATATTCATTTAGGAGTCTCTTGGCTTTAAGCATACTTCTTGCCATCTCCACAATGGTTCTATTTTTCCTCTCAGCCACTTCATTTTAATGCGAAGTAAAGACTGATGTTAGCTCTTCCTTAATGTCATGTTGCTTGCAAAAATTCACAAACTAATTGGAGGTATACTATCCCCCTCTATTTGACCTTAGGACCTTGATGAAATGTCCACTCTCCTTTTCATCCTAGGCCTTAAACACTTTAAACTTGTCAAATGCTTCAGATCTATGTTGTAATAAATAAACCCATGTCTTACGACTATAATCATCTATGAAGGTCATAAAATATTGGCTTTTACCAATAGAAATTGTTTGCATAGGGCCACACTCGATGTGGGGTATATGCAAACAGATGGGGGACCAAAAAGTCGCCATCATGGAACTTTTTGTTCCAAAATAGAAAAAAATGCTAGCATGTTATAACACGCTCGCATTTTGTCTTCACTTAAAACTCAAAAAAAACCCATTTTCTTATCATTCACCCGCAGCCAAAGGAGTTGATCTACAAAAAAATAGTGTTGAAAGCGCAATCACATTCAAGGGAAGTCTCTCCAAGCAAGTGCAAGAGAGAGAATGATAAATTCATGATGCCATCTCACTGCCAAAGACAACGTTAGGCAAATTTGGAGGGTCCAGTAGCTGAAGAAGGTAGGGTTTGACTGATTTTTGTTAGTTTGAGAAGAATTTTTGACTTTTGCAATGTTTGATTTATTTTTATATTACATTTACAATTATTGAAGCAAGAGAAAACCCAAATCCAGCTAAGTAGGGTAAAAATAACCCTCCAAACCCACCTTCACATCCTCACAATGTAAGGGATAGTCAAGAAAACTACCTACAAATAATAGAAGAAAACAAGAAACATCTTCAAACTCTTCTTCAAATGCTAAAAAATCCAAGTGCAAGAATTGATCATAGGAGAGCGCTTGCGAAGTCACTAGAGGATATTGTTTCCCACACCGATTTGGTGACAAAACAAATCACTGAATTTCAAGACTATAGGAAGAGGTGTCAGCAATAGTATGCTGACAAATTGTCATATGAACAATTGAAGAATGAAAAAATTACAAAATCTCAATTATATGCACACTTTATTAATCCCAAAACTGGCCAAAGATTATAATAAACTTGCAAACGGTTTCCTATTCATTGGTGTGGGAATGAAGAAATATCCCTAAACTTTTGGGATAGATGGTACATGGTCTTCAATGAGCGCCCATGTAACAATGATGAGGTGCCACAATATTTCTTGGGGAAACTCCATTGTGAGTTCATCCTTAATAAGATTCCTATTTATTTTGACATTCGTGAGTTCCAGGGTAGAGGTGGTGGCTCTGCCTAAGCTAGAGAGGGGGCTTGACAAGATCAAAACTATGTGCTTGTACCCCTGTTGAGGCCAGAACATAAGTCACTCCCTTCAACTTTGGAGGAGAGTGTTGAGGTGGAGACATTACATCCATTGACCTCACGCAGTCTCTTATCACAGCATGCCGATGATCTTACCCAGGCCGATGAGGCTGAGAGCAATATGCATCATTTGTTCCCACATTTGTGTAGTTCATGTCAGAACCTGTCTGATTATGGGACGCGGGATGCCCGACAAGACTCTCGGTAGGATGTTGCAACGCAGGGGTAACATCCATTGATGGAGGCATCCATATTGGATGAGATTGTTCTGACCGATGATCTCTTACATCATACATTTGGTATTGACTCTCAGGTAATTTTTTAAAAGTTTCATCTTGACTTAATATATTGTTATTTGAAATTCGTAATTAATTTTATATGACTATCTATATTATAAGCCAAAAATAACGTTTGTAATTGTTTGCGCAATGGAATTACAGGGTCAGACTCTTCATCCTACCTCCATTAGCCATCCATTGGTGGGTTATGAGAGGAGGTCAAGGCAACAGGTATGTAATTTATCACATGATCGTAATTATTGTAGATATGTCAATGGTAATATTATTTTGTGACAATTTTATGTTTTCAATAGTCACCGGCACCTCCACAGTTTCCTTGGTCCCCTAGATGCAAATCACCACTTATACGGAGGTAAATTTAACCATTTCTAATTGTTATGCATTTTTAAAATAATGTTATTTATTTATTTTCGTCAAATAATCTTGAACTTGATTTTTAGATGACGAATATGGAGACTCCTCCTCATCTTCGTGAATCAGCGTAGGTAGGCATTGATGCAACCATGATGTCTTCAAATCCTTTGACCGAGGTATGAGCCAATAACATGAAAATGTCATAATTTTGTATTTCTTGTTTTATCTCATGTCAAATGTCGATGTACATAAATGATATTTATGTTTAGTCAATTTTTCTTCTTGATGCTTCTCAAAGGAGGTCACAACTCCGGCCCGTCCAACTATGGACAAAGAGAGAGACAAGATGATGGAGAGAGACCATCAGTTGGTGGTAAGTGACAATTACATATGTGATGTTATATATTTCATACATTTGCTATATTAGTGTGTATATTATTTTATTGTATTAGCAGGTGGAGCTGGATGAACATTTGTCGAGGAGGTCTACTCAATTGCAGAGAGAGGATGAGTCACTAATTGGCTCTCCATCTTCACGGTCAAGCAAGGGCCGCTGATTTTTTCATAAAAGTCCATAGGAAACTAGTTTTTGGGATATTTTTTGTATGCCTAGATGGCTTTGTATACATACTTCTGTATGTTACTGATGTATATTTTTGTAAATATGCCTTTATGGCTTTGTTTGGACATGCCTATATGGATTTGTATATAAAGTAAATGTTATGTTCATGACATTATGTATATGACAGTTTATATTAAATATTTAATATGATGATCAATTATTGATACAAGAATTTGGTTTTACATGTGCCAATTCCATTTACTTGAAAGTTTATAAATCATTTTCAAATAATCCATTTTGTACATATCTTGCAATCATTGCATTCTGTGGGACTGTGCATTTCTTTGAGGCGTCATTTCAAACAGTTCACGTGCCTTGTCTATGCTTCCACACTTTCTATATATGTCTACAAGGGCAGCTGCAAATACAATACATGTGACAAAATTCCTATATCATTTATGCTTTGATGGTTGTCCACACCATGTTCCCCATATCCCATTTTGGCATAGGCAAGGAGGAAGTTGGATAGGGTTGTGTAATGTGGTTTTAGACATGCCAAAATTTGCGTTTGGTTGAAATTTACTTTTGTGCATTTGCTTGAGAGTTTTTAAAGCCTTATGAAAAATACATTTCGTGCATATCTTGCAATCATTGCATTCCCTGAGACAACATTTCTTTGAGGCATCGTGTCAAACAATTCATGTTTGTTGTATATGCTTCCACATCTTGCATACATGTCTTGTAGGGTGCTTACAACTACAACATTTGACAATTATCCTATATCCTTTATGCTTTGATGGATGTCTATACCGTGTTTCAAAGATACCATTTCTAAGGTTTTGGAATTTGGCTTTACACTCACCAATTGCATTTTCTTGAAACTTTCTAAAGGCTTATCAAAAAATTCATTTTATTCATATCTTGCAATCATTGCATTCCATGAGGCAACATTTCTTTGAGGTGTCATGCCAAATAGTTCACGTGCCTTGTCTATGCTTCCACACTTTGCATACATGTCTCTAAGGGTAGTTGTAACTACAACATCTAACAAAATTCCCATATGTTTTATCCTTTGATGGATGTCCATTTTGCCATAGGCAATGAGGATACTAGCTAAGGTTGTGGAATTTTGCTTTACACCAGCCAATCACATTTGCTTTAAAGTTTCTAAAGCCTTATCAAAAAAATCCATTTTGTTCATATCTTGCAATCATTGAATTCAATGAGGCAACATTTCTTTGGGGCATCATGCAAAACAGTTCATGTGCCTTGTTTATGCTTCCACACTTTGCATACATGTCTACAAGGGCATCTGCAATTACAATATGTGACAAATTTCCTATATACTTTATGCTTTGATGGCTATCCATATGCTGTTCCAAACATTCTATTTTGGTGTACATATAGGGAGGATACTAGCAAAGGTTGTGGAATTTGGCTTTACACATGCCAATTGCATTTACTTGAAAGTTTCTAAAGTCTTTTCAACAAATCCTTTTTTTGCATATATTTTAATCATTGCATCCCTTTGTGGTGTTGTATCAAACAGTCTACATGCCTTGTCTATGCTTCCACACTTTGCATACATGTCTCGTAGGGTAGTTGCAACTACAACTTTTGACAAAATTGTTATATCCTTTATGCTTTGATGGATGCCTATACTGTGTTCCAAAGATACCATTTCGTAGGATTTGGAATTTGGCTTTACACCCGCTAATTGGATTTTCTTGAAAGTTTATAAAGCCTTATAAAAAAATCCATTTTGTTCATATCTTGCAATCATTACATTCAATGAGGCGGCATTTCTTTGGGGCATCATGTCAAATAGTTCATGTGCCTTGTCTATGCTTCCACACTTTGCATACATGTCTACAAGGGCAGTTACAATTACAGCATGTGACAAATTTCCTATATCCTTTATGCTTTGATGGTTGTCCATTCACTGTTCCAAACATCCTATTTTGTTGTATAGATAGGGAGGATGTTGGCAAACATTGTGGAATTTTGCTTTACATGTGCCAATTGCATTTACTTCAAAGTTTCTAAAGCATTTTCAACAAATCCATTTTTTGCATATCTGGCAATCATTGCATCCCATGAGAGGATATCTATTTGTGGTGTTGTATCAAACATTCCACATGCCTTGTCTATGCTTCCACACTTTGCATACATGTCTCACAGGGTAGTTGCAACTACAACTTTTGACAAAATTGCTATATCCTTTATTCTTTGATGGATGTCTATACTATGCTCCAAAGATACCATTTCGAAGGTTTTGGAATTTGGCTTTACACTCGCCAATTGCATTTGCTTGAAAGTTTCTAAAGCCTTAGGGCAGTTGCATATGGTGTCCACTCATCCCTATCCACCTAGACCTAGTCAACTTACCTTTTTTTACTTCTCACTACACTCATTCACCTTTTGACAACATGTCAAGGTGGTTTTACAATATAAAATAATATAAATATGTTCTATGAGACCTTCAAGGTCATTTTAACCTCTTGACACCTTTCATGTTCATGTTTGAGGACTCCAAAATTCCTTATACATGATGATGATGAGCCTCATCATGATTATTCTATTGCTTCACATGATTGCTTATGCTTTTATGATGATGCATTAGCAACTTATCATATTAGAAGTCTTAGTGAGGAGTTATTATATGCAATGCTTATGACGGTTTTATGGATGGATTACATTTCGATCTCATGATCTTTGTCTTTCATATTTCATCTTTACATTGTCTTATCTTGTCTTGTCTACTTAATTATGTTTTTTCTTTGGTCCTTTCTCTCAATCCTTTACATCTTATATTTGGATCCTTGGTTTTGTATCCAATGATACTAATGGATCTTTGTTTTACATATGTTTTTACACTATTTGATCTAAATTCTTAAAGTATTATCCAATATATACTCACATTGAGTGAGCTTCTAGCTTCTTAGAACATTCATGGTCTATCGTTATATTGAGCATCTTGTCTATGGTCAATCTCTTATCATTGTTTCTACCTAGCTATTATGAGCATTAATGATCAAATATTGACATATTTTTCTATTTTAGAGAATTTACACCATTGATCCTATCATGGACACTAGGGTTAATCACACAAATAGGTTAATCACCCTGTAAATATCATGAAATTATGTAAATACAATGTATTTTAACCTCTAATCATGGTTGTCATAGTCAATACAACAATGGATCAGTCCATTATCTCTTTGTATTTTTCCCATGAAACCTTATGAAATATGGGCTCTAGTCAGCTAGAATGAATAACATACATCCCTGAATGTTGTTCACATGTGCAAGCATAGATTAAGGTTTTAGGCATTAAAATGTGTCCTCCACCAGTGGCAATGTATCCATAAACTAGTCGTGAACTTGGTGATATTATAGGAGATTCTTAGAGGTACTACAAGTAGCTAGAATTAATTAGGTGTTTTTCAAACAAAGATCAAAGACAACCCTAGGTTGACTATCATGTATCAAAGGCATTATTGTCTTCCTAGAGGATACTTATACTCTGGCGTTACGAATGCAAAGTCTACATGTAGGGAGTGTAGAAGAGAGAAAGAAGATGACTTTCATAATCAAGAGATAGTTGTGTTGGTAATCAGAGAGTAGAAATCCTAAATTAAGAAGGGAAGAGAGCCCCATCAAGTCAATCATGTCATTCCCACATAAAGACAACCCTAGCGAGGCCAATAAATCAACTATGACATAGTACACTTATGGACAAGCATGCAATCGTGAATTAGCATACAATAAATGGACAACCATATATCCGTTTGACAAGCAAAACTTCCATTTGGGGAATCAAGCAATTAAAAAACTAGTCATATGATTGCTAGGACATTCATTAAGGTCCTAAGAGTATTTACTAATCATCATACCATTATTCACATTTTAGCACTGTCAACACACATTAGGATAGTGTTGTCCCAGCAAAACAGAGAAGGCTATTATAAATATCTTAGAACACTCATTTTATAAATGTACAATTATATGCAAATGGTAGTAGTCATATGTCAAGCTTAGAATGGTCATATCAACCTAAGGACTACTTGATTGAATCCTCAATGCTAGGAGTGACATTTTGCATTCCATAGCTCATGGGGCTGAATGGACTTCTCCAACGTGTCAGGGTGGGCGGGTAAATGCAAAAGGAGGTCTCATTTCATGTGCCAAGCGCCCCAGTCATTCAGGGTAGAAGGCTACCAGCAAAGTCCCTTAATATCCTAAGAGAAAAACTGTTAAACTTTGACAGAGCAGTTCTCAGAATTTGTGACTACTGGAAATATTTTGTTCTGACCTACAGATGCAAGTGGGGTCCATCCACAATAACCTATCTTGGTTTTGGTCAACTCCAGTCCGTTTGATTGTGCCAAAATTAAATGCATTCTTGCAAAATGCTTCAGTTCAATTCAGTGGAAATGCGCCAGGAGTGACATTTTGCATTCCATAGCTCATGAGGCTGAATGGACTTCACTAATGTGTTGGTGTGGGTGGGTAAATTCCAAGGAAGGTCTTGTTTTGTGTGCCAAGCGCCCCAATCATTCAGGGCAGTTGGCTACCGGCAAAGTCCCTTAAGATCCCTAAGACGAAAAAACTATCAAATTTTGATAGAGCAGTTCTCAGAATCCATGGTAGATGGCAATGTTCCATTTGGACCTATAGGTAAATGTGGGGTCCATCCACAATAACCTCTCTCAGTTTTATTCAAATCCAGTCCATTTGACCGTACCAGAATCAAATGCATTCTTGTAAAATGCTTCAGTTTCATGTAGTGGAAAGGTGCTAGGAGTGACATTTTGCATTTCATGACTCGTGGGGCTGAACGAACTTCACCAACGCATCAGGATGGGTGCGTAAATGTTAGGGGAGGTCTCATTTTGTGTGCCAAGAACCCCAGTCATTCGGGGCAGCAAGCTACCGACAAGTCCCTTAAGATCCCTAAGATGAAAAAACTTTCAAACTTTGAAATAGCAGTTCTCATAATTCATGGCAGTTGGGAACATTTTATTTGTACCTATAGGTGCATGTGGGGTCCGTCCACAATAACATCTCTCACTTTCATTCAACTCTAATATATTTGGCCTTGCTGAAATCAAACACATTCTTGTAAAATGCATAAGTTTCATGTAGAGGAAAAGTGCTAGGAGTGACATTTTGCATTCAATAGCTTGTGGGGCTGGATGGACTTTGCCAACGCATCAGGGTTGGTGGGTAAATACTAGGGGAGTTCTCCTTTTGCGTGTCAAGTTCCCTAGTCATTTGGGGCAGCAGGCTACAACAAAGTCCCTTAAGATGTTAAGAGCAAAAACTACCAAACTTTGACAGAGCAGTTCTCAGAATTCGTGGCAGATAGAAATGTTCTATTTGGACCTACATGTGCATGTGGGATGTGTCTACAATAACCTCTCTTGGTTTTGTTTAACTCTAGTCCGTTTGACCATTATGGAATCAAACACATTCTTGCAAAATGCTTCAGTTTCATGCAGTGGAAAGCTTGCCAGGTGCCATATTTTTTGTTCTACTCATCATGGGGCTAAAATAACTATGCCAACTCATTGGGGTGGGTGGGTAATTGCCAGGGGAGGTCTCATTTCATGTGTCAAGTGTCTCAGTCATCCTGGGTTGTAAGCTACTAACAAAGTAGAAAGTTCCTAACACTAAAATTTTGCATTCCACATGTCTTGGGGGCAAAACAACTATGCCAACACATCTGGGTGGTAGGTAAATGCTAGGGGAGGTCTTGTTTTGAGTGCCAAGTGTCTTAGTCATTCCGGGCTGCAAGCTACCAGCAAACTTGAAAGGTGCTAGGAGTCACATTTTTCATTCTATAGCTCATGGGGCTAAATAAACTTTGCCAACATGTCAGGGTGGGTGGGTAAATGCTAGGGGATGTCTCGTTTCATGTGCCAAGTGCCCCAGTTGTTCAGGGTAGCAAGCTACCGATAAAGTCCATAAAGTCCCTTAAAATCCCTAAGACGAAAAATTGCCAAACTTTGATAGTGCAGTTCTTCGAATTCATGGCAGCTGGGAATGTTCTTTTTGGACCTACAGGTGTATGTGGGGTCCATCTACAGTAACCTATCTCAATTACATTCAACTCCAGTCTGTTTGACCATCCCGAAATCAAATGCATTATTACAAAATGATGTAGTTTCATGTAGCACAACCTTGTCAGGTGCTATATTTTTTTATATGCTCATCGTGAGGCTAAACTAATTGTGCCAACACATCAGGTGGGTAGGTAAATGTTAGGGAAGGTCTTATTTCGTGTGCCAAGCATCATAGTCATTATGGCCTGCAAGCTACCGACAAAGTGACTTTGTCGATACCTTACAACCTAGAACGTCGAGGATCCTTGGAACATAAAATGAGACCCCCCCTAGCATTTAACTGCCCATTGTGATGCTTGGTGAAGTCTGTTTAGCCCCATGACCTATGGAATGCAAAATGTCATTCCTAGCACCTTTCGCGTTTGCTGGTAGCTTGCAGTCCAAAAGGACTAAGACACTTGGCACATGAAACAAGACCTCCCCTAGAATTTACCTGTCCACCCAGACATGTTGGCATAGTCATTTCACCCCAAAGACTTGTGGAATGCAAAAATTCAGTGTTAGCAACTTTCTATTTTATCGGTAGCTTACAACCCAGAATGACTAGGATGCTTAACACATGAAACAAGACCTCCCCTGGCATTTACCCACCCACCCCAACATGTTGGTATAGTCAGTTTGGCCCCATGATGAGAAGAACAAAAAATAAGGCACCTAGCAACCTTTCCACTAAATGAAACTGAAGCATTTTGCAAGAATGTGTTTGATTCTGGCACGGTCAAATAGAATAAATTTGAATGAAACCGAGAGAGGTTATTATAGACAGACCCCACATGCACCTGTAGGTCCAAACAAAATGTTCCCATCTACCATGAATTCTAAGAATTGCTCCGTCAAAGTTTGGTAGTTTTTTCATTTTAGGGATCTTAAGGGACTTTTTTGGTAACCTGTTGCCCCGAATGATTGGGGTGCTTGGCACATGAAATAAGAACTCCCCTAGCATTTAACCACCCATCCTGATGCATTAGCTAAGTCCATCTAGCCCCACGAGTTATGGAATGCAAAGTGTCACTCCTAGCACCTTCCCATTGCATGAAACTAGAGAATTTTGCGAGAATGTGTTTGATTATGGCAACTATCAAACAGACTAGAGTTGAAGGAAACTGAGAGAAGTTATTGTGGATGGACCCCACATGCACCTATAGGTTCAAATGGAATGTTCCCAACTGCCATGAATTTTGAGAACTGCTCCATCAAAGTTTGACAATTTTTTCATCTTGGGGATATTAAGGGACTTTGCCGGTAGCCAGCTGCCCCAAATGACTGGGGGTGCTTGGCACACAAAACGAGACATCCCTTGGCATTTACCTACCTACCCTAACACATTGGTGAATTCCATTCAGCCCCATGAGCTATGGAATGCAAAATGTCACTCCTAGCACCTTTCCATTGAATGAATTTGAAGCATTTTGCAAGAATGCGTTAGATTTTGGCACAGTCAAATGGACTCAAATTGACAGAAACTGAGAGAGGTTATTGTGGATGGACCCCACGTGCACTTGCAAGGCAAAATGGAACATTCCCAGTTCCCATAGATTTTGAGAACTGCTCCATCAAAGTTTTGCATTTTTTGCTCTTAGGATCTTAAGGGACTTTGCTGGTAGCTTGTTGCCCCAGATGACTAGGGTGCTTGGCACATGAAACGAGACCTCCCCAAGCATTTACCCACCAATCCCAATGCATTGGAGAAGTACATTTGGCCCCACAAGCTATGGAAAGCAATATGTCACTCCTAGCACCTTTCCACTGCATCAAACTGAAGCATTTTGCAAGAATGCATTTGATTTTGGCACGGTCAAACAGATTGGAGTTGACCAAAACTGAGAGTGGTTATCTTTTTCTTGGGATCAACGGCATTTTCAAAAAACCCCAATGCAAGGATTAACTTTAGTGTAGAAATGTTCAAACCAACCCCTCCATCTATTAGGACCCTCTTTATTCTGTGTTTATGTATTTGGGCCTCAATGTGTAGGGATGCATTGTGTGGTTGATCTATGGACATGTCATCCTTCTCAGTGAAAGATAGGAAATGTGGTGTGGTGAGATGACCTACCATAGCCTATAATTGATCTTGGGCAAGGTTCATAGGAACCGTTGTCTCCAAGAGAGCTTTTTCTAAAATGACTTTATGGGATGGTGATAGACACAATAACTCCAAGATGGATATGTGTGCGGGTGTTTTGTGAAGTTGGTCGATGATGTTGTACTGATTTGATGTGGAGGGTGACTTGGATGTGGAAGATGGCTTCGATTGAGCCCCTTGCAGAGTTATGTTTCCACGGCATGTGGTCACATTACAGTCAGGTTGATTGTTGATGGTGATCACATTGATGTGTGAATCACGTTGGGAGATATGATTGACGATGTGTTCAAAAGAAGCATTGTTATAACTTACTTTGTTAGCATCATTGTTGTTATTTTGGTTTGAAGAACCTCCTTTCTTGTAATGAGGAAGAGGATTCTTGAATGCTATATGTTCATCGTTGGTAGTACATCCTTCATTGATGGATACATGTTTTTGGTCAAGGAGGTCTTAAATGACATGCTTGAGTTTCATACAGTCATTGGTTTTATGACCTTTGCTCCTATGGTATTCACAAAAGTCATTGTCATTCCACCAAGAAGGTTTGAACTTGGGTTCATATTCACACACCAGTGGAAGTGTGATGAGGTTGCCCCCAATTAACTTTCTAAGTGCAAATTCAAGTGACTCACCAAGTGGCGTGAACTTTCTTCTTGGAGGGAAGTTGTTTTATTTCTGTTCAGTGCCTTGAGGCTTGGTAGATGGTGTATTGTTCGATGGATTGGATAGGTTGAAAATAGGTTGCCTTAGTACTGCACTCTTTGCATCTACCATACCATCATTCACAATGGGTTTGTTTTTGGTCTAAAACCATGACTTATCCGCATTGTTGTTAGAGCTTGGGTTATCTTTGTATATCTTTAGTTGCCCCTTCGATATTAAGGCTTTCTCAATGAGAAGCCCCATCTCAATGACCTTTCTGAAAGTTGTTGGACATTGAATCTATATTTGATAGCTTAGCTCAGTGGACAGATTATGCACAAACATTTATATCATCTATTTTTAAGGTATATGATAGGAACACTTGCTCGCAAGTTGCCTCCACCTTTGTAGGAAAGATGCAAATGATTCTCCTCCTTTTTGTTTGTTATTGCAAAGGTCTAGCATGGAGATTTCATGTTCTATGTTATACGAGAAATATGTGACCAATTTGTCCACTAATTCATCAAAGTTGTGGATGCCAGGAGGTAGACGTGAAAACCACTCCATGGCTTGTCCTCCTAGGCTTCTAGGGAATAGCGGCATTAGATAAGTTTCATTGTGAGTGACTTTAAGACAAGAGGCACTAAATTCCCTGATATGATCCCTAAGATCTCCATTTACCCTATACTTGTCAAATTTTGGCACTTCAAATGAGATATCTTCAAGGGAATAATGTTTCGTTGTTGTTCTGCTTTGGATATCTACCAATTGTTGTTGTAAGGCTTGGATTTGGGTTGTCAATGTATCCAAGGGATTGATTGTATCCTTAGCCTTTTCTATTTTTGGAGCCTCCTTGTTAGTTTTGGAGCCATCTTTCGACGACTCAGCTTCATTTATTATTCTCTCGTAGATTAGAGATATCAAAGTCTGAGGGCAGTTTTGCTCCTTATTGAGCAAGCATGAGGAAATACTTTTGAGGATCCGTAGCAACAACTCTATCCATTATCCTTTGGAACTTATGATCTTGGAGGTGTTGGAGGATTTCCTCTTGAGTGACTTCCTCATCCTTTGAATCTGGTATGTTATTGTTAAGGTTGTCCGTGTTTTGTTCTTGTTTTGATTGAGATCTAGTTTGCACCATGCAAGATTTTTGGGATGGGATAAAGTTGGATTGTGAGAATTGTTGGATTGATTTTGATTGGTGGTGTGATATGGTAGAAGGCAAGTTTGATTGGAATAGATTTTGCTAAGGTTTTTTGTTGATTCTATGTTTGCCTCAAACAAGGTAATTCTTGAGCTATAATGCTTAATAGCTATCAAAGTGTCGATATAAGGGACAAGTCTAAATAGGGATAGATTGATATCACTTATTTGTTGAAGACTATTCTCTTGTCAAGATTATACTAGTATAGTTTTTGTTGGGAAGGACGACTTGAAACCTTGTTATAAAAACTAACTAGCTCTTGTTTGGATTGGTAGAGTATCAACTAGGTCTTAGAAGCAAGTTGTGGTTTGATTTTGAGGTGTTTTGATAGCACGGTAATGATGTGAAAAGAAGATGTTTATGAAAATGATATGAAAAGGTGATTGCAAGGTATAACTAATTTCTTAGGTTTAAACTATAGCAAAAGCGTACCCTAAATTGATAATGTTTTTACCCCATAATGTATGGAATATGTCTCTATTTTGGATACGCAGCTTTAAAAGCGTGGGATAAAGGGTCAGATGTGTAGCTCTGTGGGTCAACTGCGCAAATATGGTTGAAATGCTCTAATTTTTTAATGCGCAGTACTGTGGTTTACATGTACAACTTTGTGTGTCAAATACACAAAAAGATCATGTGTAGCGAAATGATTCAGATGCGCAATAAAATGGGTCAAATGCACAGCAGGATCAAATGCGTAGCAAAACTTGTTGTATGCGTAGCAAAATGGTTTAAATGCGTAGAATTTCAGGTACTTGGTTTTCTGGTTCAGTTTGACAGTTTTGATTTGTTTGGAACATTTTCCTAAGTTAATCTAAGGTTTGCAATGTTGACCATGGTTCAAGTTATTGCTAGAAAACATAGAGAACAAAAGGTTTCCATGATTACTTGACAAAATTAAAAACAAACAATTACAGTCTGAGGGATGGCAAAGACACTAATTGATGAGTTCCAACTTGGATTTTACTCCAGCCACTTGCATAAAGGTGTGACAGCTAGTAACTTGATAGCACTAGCTCCCCTCCACAGCACTCACTTCTCACGCATATGAAGTACAGTTCCTCCAAAGAGTTGAACTTTTTGTCTTCACACTAGATGAGTGTATGACGTTGGATGGCTTTAGAGGTCCGACCTCCTACATCAACAAATAGGGGATTTTGGCTTACTAGAACAAAAGGATTTTAGTCAAGGCATCCATTCAGGTGGTTACACATGCGGCAATTCACTCCGATAAGGAGGCTTCCCAGCCTACAAAGGTTACACTCCATAGGGTTTTGGGGGAAACATTTGTCGATGTAACTCAACAGCACTCGTTGTTTGCAACTTTTGTCACAAACACAATTTATTTTAAGTGACTAGGAGGTGACTTGGCTTAGCCCGTTATCACTCAAGGTAGTCCCACTTGGAAGGACGGAATTCTAAGGGTAGGCCTCTTGTAAAGGTGACAAAGATAAAATGATAAGTTTAGCATTTTGGTCACCCAATTAAGGGGAGAGCATATGCCTATTATCATTTTCAAGAACGAAAAATAGTGGTTCTTTATCCTCCTAGTTAAAAGAAAAATACCTAAACGTGTTAACTCTATTAAGCACATAAGTTCTTAACAAGATAGCAATAACTTGGAAAAGGATTTGTTAATTTTAACCTTCTAACAAGTCTAGGTGTAGATTGTTGTTTGAAGAAATAAACAAGTGTCACTTTCCCCTATTAAGCTATGTGATAGATTGTAGTGCAAGATAGTAAAAACATAAAGAAATTGTTCAATTTTAACCCCTAGGTTGGGACTAGATGCAAGTTGTGATGCAACAAAATGATTTACTTTCCTCCTAGTTATGTCTATGTGATGATTTGCATGAACATATTAAGTTACTCTCTCCTAATTAGTTCTAGGTGGCTTAATAATGCAGCTAAAATGACTAAGTCTAGCTCGTAACACCTACAAATGAGAGTTAGTATGGAAAATTTTATAAAAATATTACAACTTTCTCTAACAAATCAAATGCACAGGACTGTATGTCATATGCATAGCACTGTGAAGTATATGTGTGGTTTTGCAAATGCACATCAATAAGAGTCAAAAGTGCAGGACTGTGTTGTATATGCACAAGAAGGTTAGAAGCGCAGCAAAACTCATCAGATGCGCCACATAATAGGCTAGATGTGCTGAAAGGTATAAGCAGAGCAGAAAATGTTGAATGCGCAGAACTAGAAGTTGTATGCACAAGAATGACCTGTCGTGACAGAACCTTTACAAAACACTCAGATGGAAGTTAAAAATGGGGCAAGGCCTCACGGTGGGTGCCAAAAATGTTAGAGGAAATATTGTCAACTGTATTAAACTACTAGTAATCCAATAACTCAATGAAATATGATGCAAATCAAATAAACAAAGATATATTACCTTGAAGACTGATTTACCTTGAAACTTCCACTGTCGTCTATCATGTATTGATCTTGTTGATGAATAGAGCTCTCAAAAGTGTGCACTTCTTCAGTGTTGAAGATGAAAATACTTGAATGGCTTGTTGGAGTACTCAAGACACTGAGAGGGGGGTGAATCAGTGTCTTATAAAACAAACTTGTTTTTGGCAACACCTAATTAACTTTTACCAACTGTGAACTTCAACCTTGAATGGTCAAAGCAAAACATTCATTTAAGAACCAAGATGAACTATCAAACCAACTTGTGAGCATGAAAAGACAGAACAATTGTTTGTGAACTATGAGGAATCATTAGAACAATTCATCAAGACAAACAATAGAGGCAAATTGTTACTTCATTGGACTGAGATAAGTATCAAAGTATTATGCATTTGTATTGTTTTACTATGAGCATCATATAATAGTTAAAAATATGAAATAATGAACAAAAACTCATGAGCAAAACAAGTAACCATAACACAAAGATTGTCCTGAGTGGAAAACCTTCTAGGGCATAAAAACCACTCGAAAAATGCCTCACTGGCTTGTTTAATGAATCTCACTTATTACAAGCCTCTCTAGCTACAAAATGTCTCATTGACAAAGCCTCACTGGCTACACAAAATGCCTCAATGGCAAAGGTCATTTCTTGTCTCACTGACTTGACCTTTCAATACATGTTTCAATCATGAAGAAAAACAAATACAGAGGGGCACTCTATTTCACTTATTCTCAATCTCTAATCTAATATCAATGATAATGCATTTAGTCATCTATCCTCAACATTACATCAAGTGTATACACAACCACACACAATTCCTATTCAACACCCTTTTTATACATTTCATAATACCTTCTTTCTTTCATGAAATAGTTTCAAGTAATAATTGTCTTGTAAACCATGGTTTAGGATCGAATAATCCCTTACATAAACTGGTGTCATAACAGCCATGAAGTCACAGTTAAATAATATTGTATCACTGCTACCTTTATCAAGAGTTATAGACCAAAGTATCTTTGTCACAAAAATGTAACTGGTTTAACACACAACCATAGTCAAATGCTTAATAGAAACAAATCATCAATTATCCTTTAGCACTATCCACATAAACCATAGTATCAATGTAACCATGATCCATTCAAACCACAGCCATCACAACCTCGTTGTCAAATAAACAGTGGTAAAGTAAACTAAACCAAGGTCAAGCACCAAATCATAGTTAGACAAAACTGTCCACAGATAATGAACCGTATCTTAAAATAAAACTGTTTCCAAATCTACGGCAAGAAACCTAGCATTGTATGCATGGTAACAGTTGTAACTATCTCAAACTCTTTTGAGATTTATAGTCAAAAACCCTAGCTAGTCATTCACCATAAATCATTCATAGCAGAGATAAAACTTCATAACTGTTACTGAACTTAATGCAAGAGATAACATACCCAAAACTATTGTTGACAAAGCATAAACAAAGACTAAATGAAAAACATCATTACAATGTCACCTGAAGCCTACCATCATGAAGTCAATTATCTTAGTCACAACATACTGATGAACATTCCAGAATCTTCTGTCGGTTCTCTTCCATATCCACTCATGACTACATCACCATGAAACCCTAAGATGAAAGCTTCATATTTGAAGCTCAAACTTTGCAACATGAGTGCCAAAAACTTTCTTTTTGCCTATGATTAACTTATGCAACTGGTGCCATAGGTAAACCTTAAGAAGACCAATGAAAACTCATTCATTTTGCCTTATTGAATTTGCACTAACATGTTTGAGAGGTAAACCACTAAAGCATGTCGTTGAGAAACAAGGTTGATATTTGCAACATTGAATATGCCCACTAGGAGATCAAATACAAACATATCGTGGTCAACACTTAAACCAACATAATAATTCCATGCCTTATCCTCAAAACCTTAGTCCTCAAAAATATTACATGTATTAAAATTCTTTACCATAATGCTCGTGGTGTTAAACATTTGTGCCAAGAGAGAGAACAAGATTATAACATGTTGTCATATGAGCTCATCATCACCAAGAAGGATGTCATTATGTAACCAAACTAAACATGATCATAATATGCCAAACTAAACATGATTACCACAAGTGATGACAAACTGAATATGATTACCACATGAGGTGCCAAAACTAAAATATCAATATAAAAGACTAATCTACCTGTTAGGAAACCATCTCAACTGAATGAGTCATGAAGGAAACCATATCAACTGAATGAGTCATGAAATGACTAAGTGAGCCACATGTACCAAGTTGTGGTTTGGTCATCGGGGACAACAACTGAGGGTAAGTTAACAAACTCCCCCTTTGTCCATGATGGGCAAAACACAACTTCCTCTCCCCCTTTTTGGCATCAGAGCAAAGGGAGGGAAAGTATGCAAATGCCTCCAATGTATATACATAAATCCTGAAATGTTAAATAATAAGAAGAAATGTAAAACCATACCAACTATACCAATCTGATTGTCCCATGAGTGAGAAGAATACAGAACATCTGAAACAAAAAATGAGATGTCAGCACCATAATGAAATATCAGCAACATGAAGAGCATGTAGTACAGATAGACAACAACTAAGGATGCTGATAGAAATAACACTGTCACCAATAGCCAAGCACCATATCACTGAACAAACATCAAAAGATCAGCTGATATCACTACTGAGTAAATACCAAACAACAGAAAATAATACTTGGTAATCACTTATCATATTGCTGTAACAAATGATATAATGCAATAAAGCTCCCCCTGCAAACAAGCTAGATATTTTCAAGCCTAGTCAAGCATTGACCTACTTAGGCATAGTCAAGCATCAACTGTATCATGATAAACTCTATTTGGTATTGTTCCTTGCACTATCTTTGCAATAAGCTGTCAGACACAATGTAATCATTACTGTCAAACTGTAAACCTATCTAAGCCTGCAACACATAAAAACTCACACCCCTATTGCAACACATCACAATGTATTGTCATCAAATCTATGTCACACCACCACAAGATATCTCCTGGCAAAGCAGGTAGTAATATTTTTGTTAGCACTTGTGCTTCATATCATTATCATAATGAAAACTCATAAATCAACTTCATACTGTTGTTGCTGTTCTTGATAACTATACACTGCACTTTACCAACTAGAAAATCATTGTACTAACAGAAATAGATGACTGTTACTGCAATTACAAAGCAAATCACCACACATGCAGCAAGATGTACCCCTTGACAAGATGATCAACTCCTAGCATTGTCTTCACAATCTCAAACCTACTTCCCTAGTCAATTACATAACAAGGCACTACAACACACTGTCACACATGGTATTGCAACATACTGGCAAACATGAAACTACAACACACTTGACAAGTCCTCTTTCAACCAAGACATCCACACTATCCTGTGAACACATTATTTTGTCATCACCAGGACATAAACACACTGAACAAGCTGCACCCATTGTTATACAAGGTCAAATACAAAGTCCTGTGCACTTTGATTGTATTGTCATGTGACAACCATACTGTCATTACCTACTCAAAGTTTGTCATGAAAAACACTGAATCAATGTCAGTATAAAACAAACGTGATTAGTACTATCATCATGAAACAACAACATCAGCACTATTAAGAATACTATCATCTTGAATCCATATTACATATAGAACTTTTCACACTCACTGCTCATATATTTGAGACTATGCATGGGACACTCTGAACGTGTTCCTCTGTTAGCAGATAATAAAGTCCTTCTGAGATCCAGTTATGGTATGGAAGCACTAAACCAACTGTCATCATCTTACAACAAGGTGAATCTATCTCACTTTCATCATCAACTTATCCTTTGATATTGACAACATCTTGATGACAGTACTATTTTTACTTTTATTGATTTCTTTAAAGGGGTTAAAAGGTAATACCTTAACCTGCTCCCCCTGAGATCATGTCACTTATCAAGAAACTAGTAAGGTGTCTTGTGCTGACACAAGATTAGAATCCACATTGTCCTAATTTTGTTTTCTTCTCCAAACTTTAACAGTTCCTCTTGTCTTGAGATGACTTATTAAATCCTTTCTACAATATTGTGCTTTATGTCCAAACTTCTAACACCTATAGCATATGACCTTGTAATCAACAGGAGAACCAGAAGAACTATATCTTCTTGAAAGGCCAAAAACATCATTTCTTACTTGAGTACAACAAAACCTTATAGTATGATCTAGATAGTTGCATTTACAACTTTGACCACTATTTGAACATTCATAAGAATCCTTATTCCATCTAACTTTCATTGAATGCATTTGACAATTAGTTGCTTTATGACCATCCTCATAACATGCATAGCAATAGCTAGAAAAGAAATTGTACCTTGCTGATTGATTTTGTCTGAAAAGTGAAGATCTTGAGAACCTGCTTGTTCTTCTTTCATCAACACATTTATCTTCAGTCTTATCTGCAGTAGCATGATGATCCAACTCAATCTTCTTCCTTGGAGTATTCTTGACTTTAAAACTCTATCCTTTCCCATTTGCAGATACAAAAACTATTTCAATGTTTGATTCTGTTCCACTTGAAGATGCTTGTCCTACCTCATACCCTAAGCCAGTAAGATCACTGGAATATTTTTGTCTACATAGCATATCATCCAGTGCATTAATACTTTTCTCAAACTTCTTATATTTCTCTAACTAAATCTTATGGTCTTCAAGATCTTTCTTTAAAGGAACAAACTCTTCTTCAAGTTTATGGCACTCAAAGGTTTTGGCATCCAAGGTATATTTATTTTCCTCAACGTTTATTTTCAAATTTAAGATCAAGTTATCTGAATCAACTTTTAATAGAGAATTTTATTTTACACAATTTTTCAAAGAATCAAGTTCATCCTCTAACTTTTTACACATTTCCTCTTTTTCTTTCAACTTGACTTCCCTTTCCTTTTCAATTATTTCTCTTTCTTTAATTTGAATATTAAGTTTATGATTTTCTCTTTCAAGATCTCTAATCACATTTAGAGCAGAAATAAGCTCTCCTTCAAAATCAACAACACATTCATTTTCATTGAACTCCTGTACATCTTCTTCTACAAAGAAATCTCTTTCAACATCATCAATCTCAACAAGGTCATTTTCTTTATCCCATTTTATACCAACATTCAGAGGTGACTCATTGCTAAACTTGACCAGGATAGTTTTTTGCTTGACAACTTTCTTTTCCTTATTTTCTACCTTTTTCGATGGTACTCCACTATCAGGACCTACCCAAGCCAGTTAGACTTCAAATAGGGACTCTACACTCTGATACCACTTGTTGGAGTATACAAGACATTGAGAGTGGGGGTGAATCAATGTCTTATAAAACAGACTTGTTTTTGGCAACACCTAATTAACTTTTACCAACTGTGAACTTCAACCTTGAATGGTGAAAGCAAGACATTCATTTAAGAACCAAGATGGACTATCAAACCAACTTGTGAGCATGAAAAGACAGAACAATTGTTTGTGAACTATGAGGAATCATTGAACAATTCATCAAGACAAACAATAGAGGCAGATTATTACTTCATTAGACTGAGATAAGTATCAAAGTATTATGCATTTGTATTGTTTTACTATGAGCATCATATAACAGTTAAATTATGAAATAATGAACAAAAACTCATGAGTAGAACAAGTAACCATAACACAGAGATTGTCCTGAGTGGAAAACCCTCTGGGGCATAAAAACCACTTGAAAAATGCCTCACTAACTTATTTAATCAATCTCACTGATTACAAGCCTCACTGGCTACAAAATGCCTCATTGGCAAAGCCTCACTGGCAAAGGTCATTTCTTATCTCACTGACTTGACCTTTCAATACATGTTTCAATCATGAAGAAAAACAAATACAGAGGGGCACTTTGTTTCACTGATTCTCAATCTTTGATCTAATATCTTTGATAGTGCATTTTGTCATCTATCCTCAACATTACGTCAGGTGTATACACAACCACACACAATTCCTGTTCAACACCCTTTTTATACATTTCATAATACCTTCTTTCTTTCATGAAACAGTTTCAAGTAATAACTGTCTTGTAAACTATGGTTTAGGATCGAACCGTCCCTTACATAAACTAGTGTAATAACTGCCATGAAGTCACAGTTAAATAATAATGTATCATTGCTGCCTTTATCAAGAGTTATAGACCAAAGTATCTATGTCACAAAAATGTAACTGGTTTAACATACAACCATAGTCAAATGCTTAACAAAAACAAATCATCAATTATTCTTTAGCACTGTCCACATTAACCATAGTATCAATGTAACTATAATCCATTCAAACCACGGCCATCACAACCTTGTTGTCAAATAAATAGTGGTAAAGTAAACTAAACCAAGGTCAAGCACCAAATCATAGTTAGACAAAACTGTCCACAAATAATGAACTGTATCTTTAAAGAAAACTGTTTCCAAATCTACGAAAAGAAACCTAGCATCGTATGCATGGTAATAGTTGTAACTATCTCAAAACTCCTTTGAGGTTTGCATTTAAAAACCCTAACTATTCATTCACCATAAATCATTCATGGCAGAGATAAAACTTCATAACTGTTACTGAACTTAATGCAAGAGATAACATACCCATAACTACCGTTGACAAAGCATAAACAAAGACTAAATGAAAAACATCGTTACAATGTCACCTGAAACTTGCCATCATGAAGTCAATTGTCGCAGTCACAACATACTGATGAACATTCTAGAATCTTCTGTTGGTTCTCTTTCATATCCAGTCATCATTACAACACCATGAAACCCTAAGATGAAAGCTTCATATTCGAAGCTCAAACTTTGCAAAATGAGTGCCATAAACTTTCTTTTTTGCTCGTGATTAACTTATGCAACCGGTGCCACAGGGAAACCCTAAGAAGACTAGTGAAAACTCATTCATTTTGCCTTGCTGAAGTTGCACTGACCTGTTTGAGAGGTAAACCACTAAAGCATGCTGTTGAGAACAAGGTTGATATTTGCAACATTGAATATGCCCACTAAAAGATCAAATACAAACATATCATGGTCAACACTTAAACCAACATAATAATTTCATGCCTTATCTTCAAAACCTTAGTCCTCAAAAATATTACATGTATTAAATGTCTTTACCATAATGCTCATGGTGTTAAACATTTGTGCCAAGAGAGAACAAGATTATAACATCTTGTCATGTGAGCTCATCATCACCAAGAAGGATGTCATTATGTAACCAAACTGAACATGATCATAATATGTCAAACTGAACATGATTACCACAGGTGATGCCAAACTAAACATGATTACTACATGAGGTGCCAAAACTAAAATATCAATATAAAAGACTAATCTGCCTATTAGGAAACCATCTTAAATGAGTGAGTCATGAAATGACTGAGTGAGCCACGTGTACCAAGTTGTGGTTTGGTCATCAGGGACAACAACTGAGGGTAAGTTAACATGGTTGTAGTTGGATAATGCAATGGAGATTCCCTGCAATACAACTCTTATGAAGATGAGAGATGGATGATTGAAGACATGATTGTATGGATATGAGGATAATGGAGATAATGCAATGAACAATATGGATGCTTTTTCAAAGGTACGTTGGTATAATTCCTGCAGAGTAAGTTTACTATAGCTTGTGGATGATAGAATGAGGGAATGAGCTTCCTTTTATAGGCCAAGGAGGGCCCAAATCCATGTGTCACAAGATCTTAACAGTGGAGAAGTCATGAGAGGTGTATGGTGAGGATTGAGTTGGTTGAGATGAGGGAGAGATAGGGGGAGATGTTCCTCTCACCTTGACATGGAGGAGAGAAAGGTGTGACATGAGTCCACATGTCACAAGGCTCACCATGACCCAAGAGAGAAGGTCAAACAAGAAGATCACGATTATAGGATGGTTAGAAAGAATATAGGTATTCATGGGACAAATGTCTCAAAGCACCCTTTGACCATGGTGACATGGAGAGACCATGCCCTTTGGAATATGGATAGTTAGAGAGATAATAGGTCATGTGGGTGAGGGAAAATAGATTAATTAAATATTAAAATATTTAATTACATGTGCAACAAGGTGAGGTGGATGTGTGAGGTGGAAAGGTGATGTGGAATTATGAAAGAAGACTTTGGAATAGGATGATTTGTGATTAAATAATTTGATTAAGGGATGACATTAGAAGAATAGGTTTAATTGACTTAATTAAATAAATTGATATTTATTTAATATTTGGAGCATTAATGATGAATGTGAATCAAATAGATAAATTGATGAATTTATTAAATGATAGAAGAATAAAAATTAATTAAATAATAAATATTTATTTAATTTGTCTTTGCCATTTTAGGTGTATACATGAATCATATTAATTTTCCCATTATAATCAATCCTTTATCAACCAAAACTAATAAAAGGATACCACAAGCCGTGATTTCATAACTTCTATTCAATAACATGAAAACTTTTGTTAACGTTTGTTGTGGTTGTGAGTGTGTGCTGGGGAGGCCTAATGGAGAATGCCATCCTCAAAACAAACAATAAAGCAATACAACAATATAAATTCAAATGAAATAAGACTCACAACAACACTTATGATACAAAGAAAACTAAACCAAGATATTACGCTAGATTATATGCTAACTCAATGAGTGATAAGCCATGTAGCCCAACTCATATTCGCTTAGGTAATTCCTTAATATATATAAAATTCTTGACTAAGAAAAACTTTCACTCTTCACTCTCTCAATACTTTTCTTATGGAGACTAGTAATTATTTTCACAATGCTTCCAACATTGATTTAAATAGATTAAGGAAATTAAAATTTCCCCTTTTATAATTCTCAACACAACACATTTGCATGACCAGAGTACTACAACCACGTCGTATGGATAACTTAGATGATACAGTCATGCATTCATACATGATCCAAGGAATAAATACATATTATCACATTGAGTTCTCCAATACACTATCTCTAAACTAGTTATGTTCTAAAACTATAATAAATTACTTCCAAGTTTCACTATAATTTATAATTAACAAAAGATTTATAACACAAAGGTGATTTCCCTAACTCTAAAACTTAACTTTTAGTATACGAATACTACAATCAATTTATTGGCCAACAATATCTCCAAATCCAATTCATATTATTAGCGTAGGTTTTTGATATCCTATTCAATGTAATTATGACATCAAATAATATAATAAATTTAAGCTTTTTCTCTCACTATCCGCTATCTAAGTCCTACTCTATTAAGAATGATAAATTAAGTAAAATGAATCCATATAAAAGAATGATACTCAATCAAATCTGTAACCCTTATTGCATTACACCTACAATCGATCATTATGTGTGCACAATTGACCTTCTTGCCTGTGTTGGCTAACTTGAGGATACCCTAAACTTAATCATTGAGATACCAGTTAAATCTGTGGTGGTTGTATGGGTGTGTTTTATTGGTGCCTACAAATAACATATGAATATAGGGTTATGAGTATTTAAAACGATGCTGCTTTTTATTTGGATCCTACAATGCTGTTAACTTATGTTCTCTCATACATCTATGTAGAAGTGGACAAGTGTGGTAAGGTTCAAATTGGGTAAAGAGATTTATGAAAGATTAAAGGATTAAAAAGATTTCTGGTTGTAGTTGGATTTATGGGCATAAAATGGTACATGCTTTTGTGTTGTAGATAGATCACATCCATAGACAAAAGATATCTATGCAAAGTTGGAGAAATTGGCTTGGAAGATGAAGGCAACAAAGTATTTCCAGATTCAAGATATTTACTTAATGTTGTGGAAGAATAGGAAAAAGAATTATTTCTTTTCCATCGTAGTAAAAATCACATTTGGTTTGTTAAACATGTCCCAAGGAACAACTATTAGAGTTGTTAAGAACCTTCGAGTATATGTTGATTTCCATACTGCAACAAAACTTACATCTCCAAGATTGTTTCAAGAGGTATTGTTTTGAGGCATGTGAATCATTTCCATCATTTTAAATAGGGACAATTTTCTTGTGGGAATTATTGGTGATGCTAGATGAAGAAATCTGAAAAATAGACTTCCACTATAATGATGTGTAGTGTCAGATCTCCAATAATAATGAAGGGACATCCATCAAAGAAAAATGGAAGGGGGATTTTTTTGTCAGCTAAAGTAGTTGCAAGTGCCCTGGTAGACATGTATGCAAACATGGGATTATAGGTAGGGTATGTGAACTATTTGACATAATGCCTAAAAGAAATATGGTCTCATAGCATGCCATGATCACAGGTTATGTTTAAAATGGATTTGTTGAAAAGCCCTTAGAAACTTTCAAGCAAAATGCAATTGGATATGTATATACAGAGAGAGAGATGTGGAAGCATAGACACTTGGCATCTGGATTGTTAACAAATCACCCTCAGAGAAATGTTGTTTTCATGGAATGCCCCAAGCACAAGATATATTAAAAAATGGGTTTGTTGAAAAGGCTTTAAAAACTTTCAGGCAACTATGATTGGTAGGTGTAAAGTCAAATTCCACAACCTTTACTAGCGTCCTCCTTGCATGTGCCAAAATGGACATTTTCAAATAGGGTATGGACATCCATCAAATCATAATGGAAAGGGAGTTTTTTGTAAGATAGGGTGGCTGCAAATGCCTGGGTAGATTCATATGCAAAATGTAGAAGCACACATAAAGCACATGAAATTGTTCAACCCGTTCCTCAAGGAAAAGTGGCCTCACCCATACAAGATGTGAGCTATTAACAAAATATCTCGAAGAGGTGAGGTTTCATAGAATGCTATGTTTTCAGGGTATGTTTGAAATGCTCTGTTAAAAAGGTCGTGGAAGATTTTAAGCAAACAAAATTGGCAGGTGTAAGGCTAGACTCCACAACTTTAGTGATAAAAGTACCAAATATTTCTTGTGCATATATAAACCTAGAACATTTCCTTTTAGCCACAAGAGTAAATAGTTCAAAATTATATATTGTTTTAGGAAGATAGTTTCCACATCTAAGAGTGTACTTAGCTCTATGAATGATGTTAAAGGTATTTCTAATACAATTGTTGAAATCTACTTTGTTACCTCCACATTGGCATTGCTAAGGAGAAAAAAACACCAGTCTGTGCACTCTCTCTGGTATACACCGTCTATATGTAGTATTGAGCCCAAACATAATGCCATGAATGCATTCTGAATCCCCTCAAGAAAATAGTGAGACACTTTTGAGTAGAGGCCATTAAAAGTCTCGCTCTACATATTACAGTGAGGTCTAACACATAGTCTCCAATCACCACTTCAGCTCATGGGTTTCTTCCCCACGATGGGATCTAAACACCCCATATGATAGATTCTGCTATGGAACATGAATTTGTGTTCCTCTGACCACTTTTTCTCGATGAATATGAGTTGCTCCCTCAATGTTATCCTTGACCCCCTTGATTGGAAGTTGCTTCCCTCCTCAACCACCCCTTTTTTTCTTTATTGAGACCCAATTGCCTTAAGCTTGCTTGGGCGACAATCTTTCCTCCTGACACATCCAGGTATAGTTTTTATTAATTGTCTATCTTCTTCTGCAGATTTTGTACCCAAAAGCCTTCACTGCATTTATTGCAAATCTTCCCCTATAGATTTGGTTTTGACCAGAGTTTGAAGATGCATTAAATTTGATGTGGACTTCTTCTTCCTCCCTGTATGCATCAACTGGCTCCAAACGAAACCCCACAACTCAAGTGAGTCCCCAAATAAAATGAATTCCCCTTCTATAAATTTGTTTGTCAGTGGAGAAGATAAATCTAATTTTATTTACCTTTGTTTTTATTTATGTTGGGAATTAAGGTGTCTCAACCTTGGTAATTCCTTACATTGTTAATATTTGTATTTATTATTTAATTGCCTATGTTGTAAATATTTGTAAATTCCATATTGTCATATTGTGGGATGTGGCACGATGATGTGTCAATCCTACATGGAATATGACAACTTGTAATTTTATCCTCACATGAGGAGATAGGCATCCCACTTTGTGGTAGGAACATTTTTCCATGTGTTGGCATCTTCCATGTTGTGTAAGGGAATTATTACCTAGATTTCACTACTAGCTTAATCAGGTAGAGCTTTTCAGTTCTTGAAGGAGAAAAAAGTACATTTTTTGTTTTTGCTGCATTATATCCATGTACATATATGGTACAAATTAAGATTACAGTGTATTGTTGCATTCAGATGCATTTCATATTTAAGAGATTGTACAAATCTTTTAAAAGATCAGCAATTTGTATTGAAAAAATAAGTGTATAAGGTCTCACACAAGTTGTGAGACTAACCGTTTCATTGCAAGTGAAAAGACAAACTATACATTTATAGAAGAACTAAAAGAGAAATATGCATATGAGATAGGGTGACTCGTCATTGCCTGAATGACGAGCCTTGATCTTGTTGCCGTGTCTTGTGTCATCCTGTATTGTCTGCGTGTCCCGCATCTAGCTGCTATCTCCTTTCTACCCCTAGTTATCTGCATAAAATTTTGGAAAACTGATGTTAGAGCAATGACGAGGCATCATACATCATATGATATACATCTATAAATATATAGTTTGTTTTTTAGATGTAGTAAACTAGTTAGTGTCACAGAGACCTTTGAGAAGACAAATCAAGAATATTGATTGCAAGTCCTTATTTTTCTTAACAAGTTTGCTTCATGTGCAGATATAGGTACAATTATGTTTCTGTTTGATTCATTAGGTTACATTATGAGTGGAGGAAATGTGGCTCCCACAAGGGTTGAGCCTAGCTCATAGACCTTATAGAACATTTTAGATGCAATATACAAATGCAAGAACACGGTCTAAGGAGCATATTCAGAAGGCAGACCACAGCTGTCAAGAGCAATAATAGTTAGTAGGAAGGAAATCACAGGGGCAGCCATGATAAAGACAATCGTGAAGGAAAAGAGAGACCTTGTGATAGCCTTTCAGATGATGAAATATATCCAATTAAAGATCATTTTGCAAATTCATCAATTGAAAATGTTTATGAGTACATGACAACACCTTTGTACTAATGAAAAGTGCATTATCCTGTGCCAACATGGTAGTTTTGGTCTAACACATATACAGTCGTATGGAGCAGCAATAAGTGCAAGGGAGATTGAAAAATATATTGGAACAACGATCATGTAGTATAAAGGAGCAGCAACATCCATAAAGAAACAACATACAAAGTACATTCCAGGACAATCAATCATTCTAATATAATAGTAAGGCTTCATAAAATTATCACAGTCTCATGGGAGAATGATTGTAGCACTCAATAATGACAGTAGACAGCCACCGAGTCTTTTAGAGAGAAGACATTCAAATACAAAGCTCTATTGTTTAAGCAGTGAAAGAAGATTAAAACAGAAAATGAAGTGACTGTCATAACAGTCTTAAGACAATTTCAAAGACTGCCATAAAGAAACATCATGCAGAAGTTTTATGGAGCAATAGAATAGCATAAGGAATAGTTTATCATAGGTTATCACATGATACAGTCATCATTCAAAGATGATAATCAGCAGTAGTTTCTAAGATGATAAAGAAGACAGTCTTTTCATAAGCAATGAAGGCACCTAATGAAAGGTGGTGGCAGTCACCAATCACAAGGAGAAACAGTCATCAAAGGTCGAATGCCATGTGTCAAGGAGATACAAGACTGTTTTCAGTCATATATAAAAGCATAGTGGCAGCCTAATACTTGTCATGCCACTTCACAAGACCAAGGTCTCATCAAAAGAAGGATTGAACATCACAAAATAGGAAAGGAGCTATCATTTTTGTTGTGCATGAAGAACAGATGCAGATGGACAGTCATATAAAAGTGACTCATATGCTACAGAACAGTCATCATTACAAGAAGACATCATTCATGTACATGAATCTACAATCAAGCAACATCAAGGAACATGCATGACAGAAATGAATGATAGGGAGCAACAGTGACAGAGCATAAAAAAGATCATGTTATAGTTTTGTAGAGATTGCACGAGAAGAGCAAATAATGTAGAGGTTTGTAAGAGGCCATGATGTTTCTATACATAGCGAGCAATCATAATCATCATTTTCATCTTGTGGACAGTTAAGGTAGAGAAGGAATATGTCACAATAGTCAAGAACATTCAGGTAGTAGCAGTCATCTTGCTATCATAAAGTATGTACAACAATAGGATACTATACAACAAATTCCTGTACAAGATGTGATACCTCTTCACACCAATTGTTTTATCCTCAGAAAACTTTGTTTAAGACTATGTCTTCTGATTGTCTCAAGAAGGTGAAGCTCTATAATGGTCAAAATGCTATTGTGGCTATCAATGTTCATTATGGATATAACCAGGAAGACTCTCTAGTTTTAAACCATGCCTCAATAGATCGAGGGTTGTTTCGAACCATGCATTTTTATACATTCACATCAGAGACAGACCATGATGACGGTGACTCTAAAAGTTCATCAAAGATTGGAGTAGATTTTGGAAATCCAAACACAGAAAACCTAAGAGTAGATAAGCTTGATGATGATGGATTACCTTTTATTGGTTCAGACCTATAAAGTGGGGACATGTTAATTGGAAAGGTGAGTTCACAACCCTCTGATGCAAATTTCAACCTCAAGTTAAAGCATACTGAAAGAGGGAGGGTTGATCAAGTTTTAATGGCAAATAATGATGATGGAAGAAGGTTTGCAAGGGTAAGGTTAAGAGAAGCAAGAACTCCATCACTTGGAGATAAGTTTTTGAGCATGCATGGTCAAAAAGGAGTTGTAGGATTTATAGAAGAGCAAGAAAATATGCCTTTTACAATAGAAGGCATTGTTCCAAATCTTATCATAAATCCGCATGCATTTCCTTCAAGACAAACACTTGGACAACTCTTTGAATGAGCCTTATAAAAAATAATTGCTTCAAGTGGCATTGTTGGTGATGCCACACCTTTCAGTCCTGTCATCATTGAATCCATCACTGAACAACTTCACAAGAGCAGTCATGAAAAGGGACAGTGTATATAGACATGGACAAACATCAAAGGTGGAACTTACTAGTCTACCTACAGATATCTAAGAGTCCACAAAGAGGAGACTTCTTCCTTGTCAAACATGATGAGATCACATGTCCTATAATATGCAAGTTAGGATGGAAGGAGACAACATTCTTTTGAAGTTTTGTTAAAAAACCCAAGTGAAAAATACAGGTTTTTTTTGCTGCTATAAAAAAGGCCATGAAAGATCTACATCAGTCATAAAGGAATAGTAAAGAACAGTTGCAGATATATAGAAAATGCAGGTCTTCCAAGTTCAAAATGCAAACAGAACCTCCAAAAATCACAGAAAATGATTTTTTAAAGCCTAATGCTACAACCAGCCACAGAAAAATGTAGATTTCCCATAAAAGTGTAGAAGTAAAGTTTTTTTAAATATAGATTTTCAAGTTCAAAATGCACAGAAATGCTCCACATCGAGCCTCGAGTCACAATATACAAGTAAAATGCAGTTTTTTTCAAGCAAGAATTCATAGAAACAGTGAATAAAGTCACAGAAAATGGGGTTTTCTCAAAGTCATTTTGGACAACAAATACTCAGATTTTCTAAAAAAAGGCAACCCCAGAAAGGTGATATGCAGCAAAGAACCTCAGAAAAATGAAGAAAAATCGATGATAAAAATGAATTACCTCTGTTTTCTGTTGTTTATTGTTGCCAAAGTCACAAAAAAAAACTCTCAGAATCACCCTCTTTTCAGCCTCAAAGACAACCAACAATGGATACAAGATGGTCAGCCACAGAAATAGTGAAAATACATCAAGAAACAGTCAAAAATCATGCCCAGAATCGGCCCAAATCAACGCTAAATCAACTTCAAGAAGTCGAAGCTTAGCCAGATACACTTACCTCACGTTTTCCTCAAAAAATAGACCAAGGTCAACCCAAAATAGACAAGAATCATACAATTTTTGCCTTCCAAACCCTCTATGGTGGTGGCTCGATGGAGCTCCTAGCGAAATCTCAAGTCAAAATGATTCGAGTTCGGGTTTCAATACCCTATTTTGCTATGCTCAAGTGTTCATTTTCTTCTTGTATTTTTGACTTTTGATTTGCAAATCATTACAATCCATTATGCACCGTGGGGAAGACTTCATGTGTTCAAACCTAGTCATTGTGCATGGAGCCGTGAGGTAATTTTATGCCTTTTCAAGTCAAAGAAAAACATTATGGTAGCATATGGGTTGAGTGCCTTGTGTTTTGCTAAGGCATGTTGGTGAGGGAGTTACAAGGTGGGTGAAGTGATCCCATACGACATTGTAATGTGTTTAGGGAGTCATAAGGGTCATTTTTCAAAATGTGTTGCATTAAACCTTGTAGGGACATGATGTTATATATTGTGAAACACATGATATGATGCTATGAGGTGCGAGATATAATGCAAATGTGTGAGTCATGTCATTTTGCCTAGGAGCTATGAAGACGTTTTTATGTCATTTTTTGCATAATCTAGGAATAGATTAAATGTTATAAACAAATGATAAAGTAATTAGTTATCAATTGCTTTATCATTTGTAATAAAATGCAAAGAGGCAATATTAGGCAGATTATCACAAACGACAAAGTAAGTCTTGTCGATTACTTTGTTGTTCCTTCACAATATTCAATTTAACCCTAAATCATGCAAAATCAGGAAATTAAATGTTATGTCTTAAATACCATTATTTTATGCATAGATTTGTAATAATTTTGGAATGTAAAAACATTAACTAAGTGGTGCAATTATAAACCTCTTAGTTAATGTTTGATAAATGCAGAAAAATTTTGTATTTATGTCATTTATTGTGAAAATATCAAACATTTATGATGCTGCAGGGGAGTTATTACGCAGATTTGACTTATTTTTAGTGGCCTTAAAAATCATTTGAAGGCATTTAAAGAAATTTACATGTGCTTTTATGATTATTGATGTCATGTGTTGATTATTTCTGTTTTGAAAACCCTTTTTGGAGGACTTTTAGCAGATATTTTGGGCACATTTATGAGATGCATGAAAATGGAGATGGCTTATCTTTATCTCATTGCAGCTGTTTGGAGAGTATATAGTCATTCATTTGACTCTTTGTAGGGAGTTCTTTCCATGTACATTATGGAGTTAGTGATTTTTTCTACAATCCTACTCAATTTGAGCATGTTTTTGTAACTCTTTGGGCATATGAAATACAGAGAACACCTTGGATATCATTGACAGTTAGATTTTGCCTTCTTGTTTTGTAGTATTGGGTGTTATCAAGTGTTTGATAAGGTCATTTGTGAGGTAATTTATTTCGTCGTGACTGTCTTATGTTTCAATACCCTTTTTCTATAGAAGTTGTGTTTATGCAAGTCGTAAACTGTGTCTTAGAGTGTTATAAGACTTTAAACTGTGAAGTTTAGCTTCCTTTTAAAGGTTTTAATGTAGTTCTTTGTAAAGTGCTTTTGAAAACATACAGTGATAGGTTGTGCAGTTTTAGTTTCTGTTGTTTGTGGCCAAGTGTATGCAGGTCTGAGTTTCATTTACCTTATCAAGTTTGGTGAATCACCCTTATTTTCAAAATTTTCAATTTTAACTTTCATTTTTAAAAGCATTCCTTCTCCTTTTTTCCTCTAAAAGTCCAGTAGATTTTAGGTGATTACCAGCTAGGAAGTCAGCCTTCTCTAGAGGTTCTTTCCATCACAGGTGACCCACAGACCTGGAAAGATCCCATGTTTCTCCAAATTGCCAAGTTTTACAACTCAGCAAGAGTACAAATCTAAGAGACAACAGGAATGTTTGACCGAAATGGTTATGACGGATTCCTATGATGAATCTATGACATGTGAGAGTCAGAAATAGAAGCATGTAAGACAGCTGAAGACATGTGTCATAAAGCATCTTTGAAAAAGGCATATTTGGGCACCCTAAGGTGGACTATGACATATTGCAAGAGAATGCTATTTATAGCCTGTGTATGATAGATTCTCTTACAGTTGTAAGTTGTAACCGCTATGACAGATTCTATGACGGTTGTAAGTGTCGTAAGAGCATCTATCATAGCCCATTTTGGAAATAGGCAACCCCTTTGGGATGGGAGTTGTGGACAAGTGTCAGGCACATTCTACAATGTTGACCAAGTCTCCTTAGGCGTGGGTTTTGGGCCATGAGGCCAAGTTGGACGCCCATCCCAAGATAGGTCCAATATTGCCTTGTATATTCTATATAAACAGGTGCTTGGAGAGCGAGTGGAATCATAGGTTTACATGTACTGTTATGTTGTCGGATTGACTCTAGATACGAGTGTCAAAGACCATTGAATCTTGCATTGCAAGTGTATTGTAAACATATTTCAGATTTGTTAATACATTGTGTAGGTTTCTGAGTGTGGGGTTTTTCACCCGATAAGGGTTTTCCCCACTGTAAATCTTTGTCTTTCTTCTTATGTCTACTTTCTGGTTCTTGTATTTTGCTGCAATATCTCGTGTTAATGGTTAACATTACTATAATAGTTAGGATAAAATTGAATTTGCATAGCCCTCTCCTCATTAGATTAGTGTAGGAAGTGATTTCCGCACACCTACCTTCCTTTCAGTTGTTATCAGAGCTTGATCACCTTTGGTCCTAGTTGTTGGGTAGGGGTTTTTTGAGCCGATCTTAGGTTGAGTGGGAGTTTGTGCAGAGTATTCTGTATCTTATTGCAGCAAGGAGATGGTAAGCATATCCAGAAGATTTGAAGTGGAGAAATTTAATGGCACTAATTTTGAGCTATGGAAGCTCAAGATGGAAGACATGCTTGTAGACCAAGACCTTTGGGAAAGTGTTAATGGAACTAAACCAGCTGCAATGTCACAAGATGAGTGGGATCTCAAAGATCAAAAGGCTAAGGGTCTCATAAGACTTAGTCTTGCTAATTCTATTCTATTAAATGTCCATCAGGAGACTACTGCAAAACTACTTTGGAAGAAGTTGGGGGATGTGTATCAAGCTAAATCTCTGGTTAATAAACTTTTCCTGAGAAATAAGTTGTATTCTCTTCGAATGGAAGATGGAGGAACCGTCGTTGAACATATGAATACTTTTAACATGTTGGTTGCACAATTGACATCTATTGGTGTGAAGATGGAGGAGGATCGGTGTATGACCCTACTTTGTTCTCTGCCATACTCATGGGATCATCTTGTCATGGCTATTGGAAGCACCACATCCACATTCAAAATGGAAGAAGTGGTTTCTTTTCTATTGTTTGAAGAGATGCAGAGAAAGTCTTCTGAGGCAGCCAAAGAGGCCCTTGTAGTTCGTGGAAGACCCAAGGAGAAAGGGAAGAAGAAGGACAAGAAAGTTGAGAAGGGTAGATCTAAATCCCGTGGGAGATCCAAATCTCCTGGAAAGTCTAAGGCTTTTTATTGGAATTGTGGCAAAACTAGGCATTTCCTAAAGGAATGCAAAGAGGAGAAGAAAAAGAAGAAGAAAGCTCCTGATTCAAATTCTGACAAGTCACAAGATGATGGTGATGCTTTCATCGTAGCCCTACAAACCCATGCATCTAATAATGTGTGGCTGATTGACTCTGGTGCATCATTCCACATGACCTCGCATCGAGACTAGTTTATCAAGTATGAGGAGTTTGATGGTGGAAAGGTGTATCTGGGTGATGACTCTCGTCTAAAAATTGTTGGTTGTGGAAGAGTCTCTATCCGATTCCCTGATGGACGAGTGAAGGGGATCTCTAGGGTTATGCACATCCCAGGCTTAGCACGAAACCTACTTTCTATAAGTATGTTGATTGATGCAGGTGTGCAGGTTGTCTTTTCGAAAGAAGGATGCAAGATGACTAGAGGAGCTATGGTGCTTACTAAGGGTACTAGGAGAGGTACTTTGTTTCAGCTGGAGGCATGCATTTCACAATGTAATAGTTCTTCTGACTCAAGGAAGAGGGCAACAATCACTTCATCTCCACCATCTAAATGACCAGTGAAGAAATCTGTTGTTTCTAGTCTTGATGGTTGTAATCGTGCATTTGAAGTTAAACTTCCAGCTGAAAAGACAATGTTATGGCATAAGAGATTTGGCCACATTAGTGAGAAGGGTCTGCATACCCTGAAAAATAAGAACCTCGTTGAGGGGTTAGATGATTGTAATATTGAGTTCAACTTTTGTAAACATTGCATTTGTGGAAAACAAAACCGTGTTCAGTTTTACTCGAGTTCTCATAAGTCTTCTGGTGTGTTGGACCTTATTCATTCTAATGTGTTTGGCCCTGTTAATGTTTCTTCATTATCAAAGTCTATATATTTTGTATCTTTTATAGATGATTACAGTAGAAGGACTTGGATTTATTTTCTCAGAAGCAAATCTAAAGTCTATAGCAAGTTTAAGGAGTTTAAGGCCTTTGCTAAAAATCAAACTGGTAAAAAGATTAAATGTTTAAGAACTAACAATGGTGACGAGTTCTGTTCTATAGAATTTGATAAATATTGCAAGGAACTTGGGATTGGAAGACATAAGACAACTCCATACACCCTGCAGCAAAATAGAGTTGCAGAGAGGATGAACAAGACACTAATGGAGAAGGCTAGGAGTATGCTTAGTGGAGCTAGCCTAGAACAAAAGTTTTGGGCTAAAGTTGTTGCCACTACCTGCTATCTGGTAAGCAGATCTCCTACATCAGCTCTTGTTGGTAAGACACCCATGGAGGTGTGGTATGGTAGAAAGCCTTCAATAAGGCATCTTCATGTTTTTGGTTGTGAGGCATATGCACATGTGCCTACGGAGAAGCGGTCAAAGTTGGAGAACAAGGCTATTAAGTGTATCTTCATTAGCTATGGTGTTGATGTGAAAGGATACAAGCTTTGGGACCCTGTGGCTGAAAAAGTGTTCTATAGTAGAAGTGTCATCTTCAAAGAGCTTACACCTTCTTCCACTATTTTACAACCAGAAGAAAAACTAAAGAAAGAGGATGTTGTTCAGTTTCCTCCTACCCCTGAGAAGACTGAACAGAAAGACAATGTTGGACCTAATGATGAGGAGAGCTCTAGAAGCTCAAATGAAGAAGATGAACCTCAACCTTAGCCCTTGAGGAGGTCTACACAAATAAAAAAGCAACCTGAAAGGTTTGGTTTTGCATTGCTTGATTCTAGTTGTGCTTATGCTCTACTCACTAACAGTGATGAACTTAGAACTATATCAGAGGCTTTGGACATGAAAGATGCAGGTTCCTGGAAGGAGGCCATGGAGGATGAAATGGCTTCTTTGGAAAAGAATCAAACTTGGGACCTGGTGCCTTTGCCTCCTGGACGAAAACCCGTTGGATGCAAATGGATGTTCAAGAAGAAGATTGGTGCAAATGGCAGTGTTGAGAAGTATAAGGCCAAATTGGTTGTGAAGGGGTATTCACAAGTGGAGGGTATAGATTAAGGTGAGATCTTCTCTCCCATTGCAAAGCTGACATCCATTTGATTTTTGTTGTCTCTTGAAGGTAGAACAAATGGATGTGAAGACAACTTTCCTTCATGGTGATTTGGAGGAAGAAATCTACATGTCATAGCCAAAGCATTACATGGTGAAAGGTAAAGAAAAATTGGTTTGCAAATTAAAGAAGTCTTTGTATGGTTTGAAGCAATCCCCTAGGAGATGGCACTTGAAATTTGATACCTTTGTGTTGTCAGTTAGATTTGTGAGATCAAAATCGGATCACTGTGTGTACTTAAGTTTGATGGTGATTGTATTCTCATTGTTGCATTGTATGTTGATGATATGTTGCTCATTGGGAAGGGTAAGAATATGATTTCTGATTTTAAGTCTCTGTTGGTAGCACAGTTTGAAATGAAAGATTTAGGGGCAGCCAGATACATTGTAGGAATGGAAATCATAAGAGATAGAACTAACAAAAAACTTTGGTTAAGCCAGAGCAAGTATGTGAAGACCGTGTTGGAAATGTTCAGCATGGTAGATTGTAGACCATTGTGTGTTCCTGTTTCTTTGGGGACAAAGCTATCTGTTGAGGATTGTCCAAAATCTCCTAGTGAGATGGAAGACATGAGCAGAGTACCGTATGCTAGTGTTGTTGGCAGTTTTATGTATGATATGGTTTGTACAAGACCAGACATTGCCCAAGCAGTGGGAGTCCTTAGTCAATTTATGGCTAATCCTGGACAGGTTAATTGGGATGCAGTTAAGCGAGTGTTTAGATATTTGAGGGGTACTTCCGAGTATTCCATTTGCTATCATGGTAATGTTACAGGACCTCCGCATTCTGTTGATATTAGTGGATTTGTGGATTCAGATTGGGAAGGTGACATTGATAGTAGGAGATCCACCAGTGCTTATGTGTTTACACTATTTGGTGGTGCTATTAGTTGGATGAGTAAGCGACAACCTGTGGTTGCTTTGTCCACGACATAAGCTGAGTATATGGAAGAAACTCATGCTTGTAAGGAAGCCATTTGGCTTAAGAGATTGTGTTCATATATTGGTGTTGATGCAGGTCATATAACGATTAGTTGTGACAATCAGAGTGCGATTTGCCTTGCGAAGAATCCAACTTTCCATGCCAGAACAAAGCATATTGATGTTTAGTTTCACTTCATGTGAGACATGGTTAAGGATGTAAAGGTAAATTTGGATAAGGTAGATACCTTGAAGAATGTTGCTGATGCATTGACAAAACTAGTGAGCATAGAGAAGTTCAGATGGTGTTTGGAGTCTATGGGTCTCTTGGCCTATAGCAATTAACGTTTTCGACAAGTGGGAGAATGTTGGGAATTAAGGTGTCTCAACCTTGGTAATTCCTTACATTGTTAATGTTTGTATTTATTATTTAATTGCCTATGTTGTAAATATTTGTAAATTCCATATTTTCATATTGTGGGATGTGGCACGGTGATGTGTCAATCCTACATGGAATATGACAACTTGTAATTTTGTTCTCACATGAGGAGATAGGCATCCCACTTTGTGGTAGGAATATTTTGCCATGTTTCGGCATCTTCCATGTTGTGCAAGGGAATGTTTGACCGAAACAGTTATGACGGATTCCTATGACGAATCTATGACATGTAAGAGTCAGAAATAGAAGCATGTAAGATAGGTGAAGACATGTGTCGTAAAGCATCTTTGAAAAAGGCATATTTGGGTGCCCCAAGGTGGACTATGACATATTGTAAGAGAATATACTATTTATAGCCTGTGTATGATAGATTCTCTTACAACTGTAAGTTGTAACTGCTATGACAGATTCTATGACGGTTGTAAGTGTTGTAAGAGCATCTGTAATAGCCCATTTTAGAAATAGGCAACCCCTTTGGGATGGGAGCTGTGGACAAGTGTAAGGCACATTCTACAATGTTGACCAAGTGTCCTTAGACGTGGATTTTGGGCCATGAGGCCAAGTTGGATGCCCATTCCAAGATAGGTCCAATATTGCCTTGTATACTCTATATAAACAGGTGCTTGGAGAGGGAGTGGAATCACAGGTTTACAAGTACTGTTATGCTACCGGATTGACTCCAGATACGGGTGTCGAAGACCATTGAAGCTTGCATAGCAAGTGTATTTTAAATATATTTCAAATTTGTTAATACATTATGTAGGTTTTTGAGTGTGGGGGTTTTCACCCGATAAGGGTTTTCCCCACCGTAAATCTTTGTCTTTCTTCTTCTGTCTACTTTCTGGTTCTTGTGTTTTGTTGCATTATCTCGTGTTAATGGTTTAACATTGCCGTAATAGTTAGGATAAAATTGAATTTGCATAGCCCTCTCGTCATTAAATTAGTGTAGGAAGCGATTTCCGCACACCTAGCTTCCTTTCAATTTACCTCCCAGTTAATTTTGCCATGTAACCCAAAGTTTGATCTCTTGACGCAACATAGCCATGTTCCAAAAATAAAAATGTAAAAAAAATAACATTGAAACTCAATTATCATTTAGAATTAATAATTATATTTTTACTTATTGATTTAATTATTATTAATAGTTATAATTATTATTTAATAAAAAGGAATAGTGACAATTATTAATATTATACTAAATGATAAATAATAAAACATTACTAATTGAAAATTTATTTTTATAAAGTTGATTAAATAATTAAATAAAGAAGCTATAGTTGAATTAAGAATAATTATTACTAATCATTAGATGTTAAATTATTTATGAATATATTCATTTTGAATTTGCAAATAAATAGGGTCGTGACACTTGGGCACAAAGGTTTCAAGGCACTTCTAAGTTTCACAAGTAAGCTTATGTGGGAACAAAATCTCTTTAATAAGTGAAGTATGATATGTTTTGGATAGAGTATAACTTATCCTCAAGGGAAAAGACACTTCAACATGTCATAGGGAGAAAATATATATACATATGGAACCAAACATTGAATACAATTACATATTCATGTTCATCTTGAAATTATATGCAATTAAAAAATAACTCATTTTGGGTTCATATGCAAATGTTATGACCTTTAAAAGAAGTAGGGTATAAGATTGTCAACAATGGTGGTTTTAGAATCATTAGGATGGTTTTGTAATAAAAGTGGTAATTTTAAAATTGATGGGGTAATTTTGTGATTGCCTCCTATTGAAAGGGGTAGTTTTTCCCAAGCGAAAAAATATGTGGAATTTGAAATAAACAACATCCTTGTCTCTGCAGTTCTCGACTAGAAGGTTTGGCACACATAAGAAGAGTCTTCTAACATTTTATGATAATCATTTGATGGTCCAAAGCAAATGGGGAGGAGGATAATTGGAGGATGACTCTCCTAGAAGTATAGGGTGAAGTAGTCATAGGTTAGACAAAGGATTGCAATCTCTCTGTACTTGTCTATTATGCACAATACACTATAGGAGAGAGCGATTGCTTCTACCTGTTACCATTTTTTATCACAGCTCAAAATTGACTGAGCAGATGTGACAAATTCATTTTTTGAGTGAGGGTTAACATTCTTTTGTTATGAGTTAGTTGCATAGTTATTATGTTTCAGTGTTAAATGTAGTTTAGTTGTTCAAAAGGAGGAAAAGATTTCAGATCATTCATTGCATTGCAGAATATTTATAGGAGAGATAAGTATTTAATTCATCACAATGATTATTCATTTACAAATTGAAATACATAAAATAATAAGCATTGCATTGAAAGAAATAATGACATATCAGATGCCCCACATAAGCTGTGGGTTATAACTGAATATAAGTAGATACAAAGAAAATACTATGCATCTAATGGTGAGAAAAAGGAAGGTCATTGCCATCGTTGCCTTAGGGGTTGTCGATCTTCGAAGTTTTCTCTTGTCTTGCTCCTGATCTTCGACATGAACCTGCAAAAATGTGGAGGGTCCTGTTAGAGCTCCGGTTATGAAATCCCTATATCCTATCAGAAGAGGCATAACACTATTTATAATGCATTGATCAAATGAACATCGTCCATAAGCAGAAGGAACTAAGAAAGAAACAATCATGGAACTTCATTGTTTTATTCTAATATGTTTGTTTCATGTGCAGGTATAGGATAAGTCATGTAGTTGATTGAAGACATTCAACATGTGGTATCAAGTGGGCTCCCACAAGGGTTGAGCCCAACATGTTGCTTCCCCTTAATCTCAGAAGGGATGAATGGAAAAGGAAAGAATCATTGTTCACTTTTACATGACAACTGAAGGAATAACAAAAGCAGTCATGTGCATTGGTTTCTATTTTAGGACATAGTCATGATTACAATTCAAAAGATGAAATGGAACCATAAAGATGAACTGAACTAAAGGGACATCATTTAATGCACATATAGATGTCATCATTAATCCAGCTGTTATGGAAAAATGACATTCACATGTATTTCATTTTTATATCTTTCATAGTGTACATTAGAATTTAAGAACATCAAGCACATCTCATCATTTGAGTGTCAGAAGTTGCCAATGGACATATCGTGTAACAATGCATAACTGTTTGTTCATAAAGAAATATCATAAACAGATATCATTTTTTATGCATGATTTAAATGAATTACAAATGCAAGTGGACAACAAAACATGGAACAACATATGTTGTTATTTCTCTTTCATGTTGAAACAAGGTACAATCATCATATGGAGCTATCATTTTTTATGAGATGATCTTATGTCATGGGGAGATCAAGATAAGTCTTAACAGACACCGCTACAGGAGTTAGTCAAGATAGGATAGCCAATAAATGAAAGTGGCTAAATCATGCTTTGCCAGTGCTACAGGGAAAGTGCTGCTATTCAGAATGATAAAGATATTTGTACCGAGTGTCTTCTTGCAGGAGTATCCATATAAGTATGTAGGTATTATACATAGTGTGGAATAGATGTAGGTATTATACACAGTGTGGAATAGAGCAATCATAGGGTACATGTCATCAAATACAATGAGTTTGCAATATAAATGAGAGACCTCATAAGAAATCAGATTAAAGAGCATTCATAGATGAAGCATACAAAGTTGAGTTTGTTTTGCATATTTAGGAGAAATACATCAACAATACAAATGATCATAAAGCAACTTGCACATTTGTACGGTGAATTGAATAATCTACAGTTGACATCAATAAAGATTCCCAGAATAGTCAATGATGATGCCATACTGTGTAGAATGTATGAAAAGAGACAGTACACTAGACCAACATCACATATATATGTTGCAGATTGCATGATCATTTTAGGAATGTGCATACATAAAGGGTGTCTTCCTCATAAGGTGTAAAAACATAATGAAAGTAGCAGCTATGTTTTCATCATGACAACAGTATAAGAAACCTCAATGTCCATATGCCTCAGCAATACCAAGTATCTGTATCAGGTAAGAGAAGGAAGAGAGAAAATGATATTGAAATGATGGAACTGAAAATGCATATTCATTATATCATATGAAATATTTGCCAAAGTGAATGAGTTTTGCCTCAAGAGTAGTCAAGGAATAAATACAGAAATGAGGTATATATATCTGAATGGTGAAATATTTTGCATAGGAAATCAATTTTTTTCTTCTTGCTTGTTCATAGTCATTCAAGTTTTGCACACTGCCACATAAGGGTTTTGACCCATGAAATGGAGAAAACTGTATACAGAGAGCCCACGGCCCTTTCGAGTATGACTGTTGCTTTTGCATGAATGAAATATAAACATGGAAATGAGACTACTATAGCTAGGGATTTCATAAAAGTTAAGACTCAAAAATTCTACAGCACATGCATATTTAAAAGATGCTCAGAAATGGAAACTTGTGATACAGAAAATCATTGAATGAAATACATTTTGTGCCAGTCGCGGCCCCATGGCCACTGAAACAAGAGTATATAAAATAAGAAGCTTAAAATGATTTAGAAGAGGATGCCATGACCTCATGAAGAGGGTTTAGTATACATTTAACTCAAATGCATTGCTATAGGCCGCGACTTCCCAAGTGTCATATATAGAAATACATAAGTAAAATGAAAATTTTGTTCAAACCCTCTCAGGGTTTCAAAGGAGCAAATGCAATATACATAGGTTTTTATGCAGATACAGAGTAAGAGGAGGGTTTCAAACTTTCAACCACAATGTTTAGAGGTAAATAATGCTAGTCGCGACCTTTCAATGGTAGCATACACAGAGATACAAGTGAGGTGAAAGGTTATTAGAATCCTCTTAGGGTTTTGAACCAGATACAACTTTACAAGGAAAATGACAGGTACAAAGTTTCGGCTGTGGCCTTTGAGGGGTATCGAATATAGACTGTGAGAAAAGAAAAAAACTATCTTTTATTCGAACCCACTTAGGGTTTTAGCAGAAAGTGTTCCAATATGCAAAATTTAGAAGTTTAGCTACATCCGCTGCCAAAGTTTTACTTTTTTTCCATCAAGACTCAGAAACCCTTTTCATTTTGTGAACAAATGCACAACTACAAGAGAAAAGAACACATGGCCGTGAGTTTTAGCAACAAAGGATACACAAAATGCTACAGAGAATGAAATATACAGTAATAAATATGAAGTTACCTGTGTGTGAAGACAATGTATAGTGGTGCAGAGCCGAAAGGCTTCCCTTTTATTTCATTCTTCTTCTTAGAAATGCAATAGTGGCAGCCAGGTCTGATGGAGAGGTGACACAGTAAGACAAGTGACAACAAGTTCATCAAAAATAGAACACAAGCTGCGGCTTACAAAGCCTTTTATCTCAGAAATCTTAAGTAGAATGAAAGAAATTGAAGGGAAAGAGCCAAATATAAATTAGATAAACCATTTACCTTCGTTTTCCTACAAAAATTCATAAAGGTTGAGTGCATAAGAGCTAGAGAGATGAAATTTTCATGCAGAAACCCTAGGATTTCATTGTCGGCCAGAGCCCTTGTTGTCAACAATGAGGTTGCAAAATGAGCCTGACAAAATAGGGTGAACATGTTTTGATCTTAGGGTTTCTTTTTGCCCTAATCGAATAGTGGCATTTTGTCACATTCTTTTCATTTTTTTGGGTGGCTCAGATGAATACCTTCGTGGTATTAAGTCATCAACATAGTGCCTAGGTTTCATGACTTGGTGAGGTCGAGCTATTGCTCCCTCAATATATTTCATGCCTCAAAACATACTAAGTCACCTTGTGATATGACATATGCCTTGCCACTTAGAGAAGTTATGCCTTAGTGTTTTGCAAACCTTCATTTTGATGAAAGACAAGTTATGTGCCATGTGTACCATAGAGATTGCCAGTCCATGTGGAGATAGGCCATCGGGGCCTTTATTTTGCAAAACTATATACCATGCCTTTATATTTTTTATGATTTTTTTTAGAAAAATCAAGCATTGTAATTGTGAATGGAAAAATTATAAGCCATATAGTTTTATTGTTTTTGCAAAAAATCAAATTGAATAGGAAATGGAATCAAACTGCCAAAGCATTGTAAAGTTAGTTTTAAAGCAATCATTTATAATTTGCTTTTAAAACTTAACTATTTTTAGGCAGTTAATAGGCTATTAAAACAAATCAGATATTCTTTTTTGATTTGTTTTATTTAGAGATAGATATGGACAAAATTTGAGATCTCATGGGCAGAAGAAAGCAGATTTGTGGTGGGGACACATCAGGGAGTCTTTTGGCATCATGATTTGACAGTTTGGACTCTTTTGGAGAGTTTTTATTTGTGCTTTTCTGAGTAGCTCAAAAATGGACTTGGAGTCTATTTTTAGGATCTTTTTTCCAACTTTCAAGGGGAGATCTTTCACAGCATATATCCCAGACATCCCTTTCTTTTCAGGAGTTCCAGTTAGAGCTATGTAGAGATAGAGTAGAGATTAGAGTACAGAGATACCAAAGTCTTCCTCTCACATCGAGAGTGTTGTACTCATTAGTCCTTCAGATACAGAGAAGCAATTTTGCTTCATTTTTGCCTCTCTTTTGCACAACTGATTTGATATAACACTGTGATAAGTATTTATCCTTTGTTTTTGTCTTGGTTTTATGATAAGATATGCGGTTTTTTGCTTAATTCAGGTTGCATGTTGCGTTTAATCAAACCTTCATGCAAAATATTTATGAATTGGGTAAAATAAGAAGTGTTGTGAAGATCAATGCTTTATGGTCTGCCTGTGAGTAAGATTTGATTATGCACCACCTAGATTACATTTCAGTTATTTATTTCAGCTTATCCTCTTATCCCTTTTCCCCTGCAACTCATTAGATTATGAAAATCATAAGGAGAACCAACTCGCTCTGGAGATTCCCTCTCAAAATAGATCACCCACAGTCTGTGAGAGTTTCCATGTTTCAATAGGATAGTCAAGTCTGACTTGGCTAGTGGTGCAATCTTGATTAACAACACTAGCAATTGGGTTTTTCATCCTTCATAGGGGTGTTCCTAGCTCTAATTCTCTATTTTGTGTTACATTTACACTTCACTACTTCATTTATCTGTAGAACAACACTTTAATACCTTTATTAGTCATTGCCATTTGGATTTCAAGTAGAATAATAATATAAATGTTTGATTTCCTAGTTTATAACTACTTTTAAGGGGAAATTATAGATTAATGATATGATTCCTAGTGATTTGGAAGTGCTAGGTTCCAGTGATGATCTTATAGTTCTTAACAAGGAACTACTAGCTATCAACAAGGACCAATAAGACCTTACAACCTTATGTTTGAACTTATGTATGGTAGAAAAGCATCTTCTAGTGTCCCATAATCATGAGACTTTAAAAGTTAGTAGTGCTTTTACACTACCACATCTATCCGGGGTATTTTGGAGCTCGTAGTCAAACACGAGGAAATTATCCATGATGTTAAATTTGAAGCTCTTGGAATTGTGATGGCTCTAAACTTGTAGAGCCAAGGTTTTTTGTGGTGGTGGGTGACAACTTTTGGCATTGACGATTTGTTTGGTGATTTGACTCGCACTATGGGTGGCTAGGGTGTTTCACATGCCTCTTTCTCTTGGTTTATATTGTTTTTGGTATGTTTGGTAGTGCTGGTTACTAAGTTTTTGTCTTGTTATGTCTGACAGTCACCCATAATTAGGTGCGCATTGTATCTTACAATAGTAGTCTTGGCCATTATGACCATTTTGATTTTGTAAACCTTTGTTTCAAATTATATGAATGAGGGCCCCAATAAAACCCACTCTAATATTGTTAAAAACAAATACCAATCTAATATAAAAAATAAAAAATAAAAAAATAAAATAGAACCATCATACCACAAACTCTCCCTATACACATTAGAATTAAAATTACCTTATAGTTACAAAAACTGACTCCAATGAATAATAAAATATCTAATTTAGATACGTATAATGTGTGCTCGAATCCCTTTGAGGGTAAGGTCCCATAAATCCATCATTTGTGGCCTCACGAGTGAATTAACCCCATAAGCTTTATTCAATAAGAAAATATAATCTTAAAAATAAAGTCCCCCATCCCATAGAACCCTGTAAAACACTAATTATTACTAGTGTAATATAGGTTTCGGCCTCCGTTCTTTTCCGTGTAGAGAACAAGCAATTTTTTTTCTAAACTGATAAAATAATCAAATATATATATATTTTAAAAATTTGTTGCCCTCATACGCCAGAGAGTGACCGGTACACTTAAAAAAAAAACATAAAAAACAGAAACAAACATACATTACCTAACGGCTATTTTAGTATAGGGTAAAATCTATAAAATTTATTACTAAACACAGTATTTGTGCCCATTGGGTATCTTTACAGTAAGTCCCAATTTTCCCGTCGCCATTATTCTAAAAAAAGCGTAGCGCGGGAAGAAAATCGAAGCTAAGGATTGTTGGCGGGAGAAGAGCAAAGCAGAGCAGGGATACAAACAAATATCGTCATTAACAATGTTCTCTGCAGGGAAAAGATCTGGGAAAAAAACAGCCCAAATGGATCAAAAGTCAGCCACGAAAAAAAATTCCCGGAGCACAAGGAAAGAAAAACCTTTGGTATTGAAAAACTCACCAAAAAAAATGCAGTCTGTTTTGGGCTTCCCTTGCAAGAAACCTGTCCGCCTCAGCCCCACATTGTTCCCCAAATCTTGCAGCCCTGCTAAACACCCGTCTGAAACCCCTGCTAAACCCCCTCCATCTTTGGACATTCTCACGCCCGAGAGGAAATGCACTCCCCCTTCCTCAGCAGCTAAGAGTAAAGGCAAACGATTTGCTAAGTCTCTGAAGGATGTCATGGAAGAGGCCAAAAAATTACAGGCCAATACCCATTCTGAAAAATCCTCATTGCACGAAGAGGAAGAGGACCAAGATCAAGACCGGGGCTCTGTTCAAATGGAAGCTAAAAGCCCAAAGGCTGCAGACTTCAAGATCCCAGAGAAGTAATCAAAATATGGGTTTGCGTTTCTTTTAAGATAGATGGTATATTAGTTTCTTTATAGATTTAGTCAAAATCTGGGTTTGTATTTGTTAAGGATAGATTGTATTTTAGTCATCTTAGAGATTTAATCGAAATCTGAGATTACAAAATTACTAAGGATAGATGGGATTTTAGATTTGTTATACATTTAATCAAAATCTGGGTTTGCATTTTTTAAAATAGTTTTCTTATAGATCTGGGTGTTTGATGATTTAAAGGTATTCTGGCTTGGCGGAGTTTTTTGATGCCATGGAAGCTGCTATCAGATTGCTCCGACTTCGCAAGACAATCAGCACATTTGGCAACATCTGTCCCCAGGTGGAAACCATGACACACAGGTATGCAGTTGCTAATTACCATCTGTTTATTCATTCTTCTGGGGGTGTTTCTATACAGAACAGTTAATCTCATTGCTAAACATATGTCCATTTACAAGCACCTCTGCCTCCTTATATACTTATTCCGATTCACTTCTGCTAAGAGGGAGTTTGGATATGAAGTGTCAGTGGTAGCTTAACTTAAAATTTAACTAAAGTTGAATCTGCCTGGGTGATGCATGTGAGGTGCATGTGAGCAATGCACCTGCAATTGTATGAGGATGATGTATTTTACAACACTTTAGAAGTTTTCTTGTTTATCTTAATGGCATTTTGGTTGTCAGTAAGACATGGGGAAGAACACATGAACCATTCTCAATATTTTCCCCAAATTTTGTGCAGGCATAAGCTTTATGCCAATTTAGAGAGGTGTTTCTTTGCCATGAAGCAGATTCGTTACTTGACATACAATATTGATGAATAAGGAGTTAATGTTAATCAAGAGAAGATTAAAGACATTTAGGAATGACAATGCTATGATCTTCATAAAGCTCTACAACATCTTGGGACGAGCAAACTTCTACTAGAGGTGTACTGTTGCTTATGTTGCATGGTGTTTGAAGTTTGAACCAGCAAATGCAAATCTAGCAAATCTAGCAAACTGATACAACTTACTGGATATTCCAGTATTCAAACTGCACACCACTGGAGATCTTATTGACACTTTAGAACTCATATTGCACCTTGTGGGTTTTTGTTGTCATGATGATTAATATCCATGCTTGAAGGGTTTCATTTCCAAAACACAACTATTGAAACACTGTGTCCAGCCTAGGAAAGAAAATGGTTTGTTTGCAATATTCAAAATGATGTCCTTTCTTCTTTCCCAGCACTACTTTAAAATCTTCAATTTAGGAGATCCCAAATTAATGGAAATCAGTTCCACAATTGGTGTTTTCTAACTGACAATGAACTCATAATTCGCTGGCAGCTAATTGATAAATCAGTCCCTCAAACTAAGGCAGTCAACTGGTAGGTTAACTGAGCAGTTAATTGACAAGTGTGAGACCAACTCATCTTCTTATTCCTCTATTCAAGTATCCTAGCTAAAAGTCCTAGCTGCTGCTCAATTGGAAGACAAAAAGACACAACTACCTTATTTAAAATGAAAACTGAATCCTAATTGAAAATTTTATCTTATCTAACAGCTAACAACTTTATTATGAGGGCCTTCCTTTTAGGTGCAGAAGATGCTTTTCTATTGGTCACTTGGCTTCAGGGTGCCCTCACTCTCACCGTAAGAGTTCGCCTACTTGGTGGAAGAATGCATTTTTGGATCACTTGACTGTTTGTGATTCTCAGGATGATGGCTCCTCCCTGGGTGACGACTCTTCCTAGGATGCCTTGCCGATTCCCCCTAAGGCTCCTATGGGTCCAATGGTGGATTTGGTTGCTGACTTGAACAATTGTGTGGCCCCGATGCCAACTCCTTCTTCGGCTCCTGTTCGTGGTCAAGATTCTTCTCTGGCTTTTTTAGCCACTTCGTTGGATGTGCATGCTTCTGGGTCTACTTCTCTGATCGTTCCTGTTGAGCCTTCGACCCCTCTTTTGGTCTCGTCTAATGTGTGTCAGGACATTTAATCTTCTTTTGCGGTGTCGGCTTCTCGCCCAGTGCGTGATCTCTCTTTGGTTGCGGATGTTAATGAGGACCCCCCTCTCTCGCCTTGTTCTATCGATTTGGTGTCAAAGGTTGATTGGACTGTTGTCCAGAGAAAAAAGAAAGGCCTCCACAAATTTGTTGTTGCCTCGCGACAGAGGGTTAAGAGAGTTAGGTTTTTGCCTTCGGGCTCTAGTGTTGTTTAGGTTGCAGCTTGGCTGTTGTTTGTCTGTAGTTTCTGCACTGCTTTTGTATTGTTCATGGCTTGGTTTGGCCTATTTTTCTGCCTCAAAGGCAGTCTTTGTAAAGGATTCAGTCCCTTGTTAGCTACTTACCTTTATCAAAAACAAACTCAGTGTTGTGGATAAAATAAATAAGAGAACATTACAAGTCTGGCCTTCCCAAAATTGCTTGTTCTCAAGCAATGCAATGCTATATGTTCAAAAATTTCTAGCCTCTCCCAAGTGGCATACTCGTCGGGTAGGTTCTTCCAATGGATCAAGTATTTTGCAACAGTCCTATCCCTCAACTTCTTTTCTCATATGTCTATGATGACCTCTAGAACCAATATGAATTTTCCCTCCTCATCAAAGGGTGGCAATCAATTGAAGGTGCAATATGCTGGCCAAAGTGCCTTGTTGAGACAAGACACATGGAAAACATTGTGAATCTAGTTGCCTGTTGGGAATTCCAACTCATAGGCTATTTCACCAACTCTTCTCATGATCTTATAAGGCTTGTAAAAGTGAGACTTGAGCTTGTTAGCTCCACTCTACTTGATGGAAGTTTGCCTATAAGGCTTCTAGTGTAAGAAGACCATGTCCCCAACCTCAAATGTTCTCTCAATGCAGTGTTAGATTGCATATTTTTTTGGTTGATTTTGAGCCCATTGCAGGTAATCTTTGAGTGCTCTTAGAATGTCTTGTCTATGTTAAATCAAGTCACTTGTTGTTGGTACCTTGCTATTAGTAAACACTAAATTTGTAAAAGTTGGTGCATCATATTCATATAAAGCCATAAAAGGGGTCATAGCGATGGACATGTGTTGGGTGGTGTTGTAGTGGCACTCTCTAAGGTATAATCATTTGACCCATGTTGCCTATTGGTTTGTGACAGTTCCTTAAGTACCCTTCAACTCACATATTTACTATTTCTATCTGTTCATCAGTTTGTGGGGTGGTAATAGGTATTGGGTGTGAGCTTGGTACTTGTCAAATGAAATAGCTCCTTTCAAAATGAGTTGAGAAATTGGCTGTCCTTGTCACTAACAATATTCTCAGGCAGTCCATGCAACCTAAATACCTCCTTGAAAAATAAATCAGCTATACTTGATGTGCTCTACATTTTGTAGGAATGGCAAAGAAGTGTGCATGCTTGGTTAATCTATCTTCAAGCACATAAATATGCTTCTTGCCATTTACCTTTAGAAGGCTTGTGATAAAGTCCACGGATATGCTCTCCCACTTCTAATTGGGAATATGTAATGGTTGTAGTAACTCTGTAGGAAAAACATGTTTTGCCTTACTTTGTTGATACGTTGTATGCTCCTTGATGTATTTGAGTACATCATCCTTAAGACCCTTCCAAGAGAACCTTTCTTTGATTTGCTTGTATGTTTTATAAAATCCAAGATGTCTCACCATGAGTGCATTGTGCAACGCCTTAAAGATTTTCTCTTTCATTTTAGACTTAGGCACTAGAAAGACTCTGTCCTTATACAAAATAAGAACATCTGCTATCTCATACATGTCATACTTCATTCTCATATCTAAGATGTTAGTAGCAAATGTGTTTTTAGCATATTCTACCATGATAAAAGCCTTCTAATCACCCAAAGTGGCAGAAATAGAACAACGAGTGGGCATTCTAGAAAGAGCATCAACAGCTACATTCTTTTCACCCTTCATGTATTCAATATCAAAATTGTAGGCTTGAAGTTTACTTAACCATTTTTGTTGCTTGTCATTAAAGTCTTGTTGGCCCAAGACAAACTTCACGTTGTGTTCTGTTTTAACCACAAATCTACTACAAACTAGATATTGCTTGAACTTTACCAAAGCATGCATATTGGCAAGCATCTCTCTGTCATAAATGGAAAATCCTCTTATGAAGCCTTTAACTCCTAGCTTTCGAATGCTATGAGGTACCCATTTTGCATTTAGATTGCTTCAACTCCTCTTGAAGCATCACACTCTACAACGAAGGGTTGTGAGAAATCGAGAATGGCAAGTACAGGGTATGAAGTAATTACCTCCTTAATCTTATCAAAAGCTTCTTGTGCTGCATCAATCCATGCAAAGGCTCCTTTCTTTGTCATGTCTGTTAGAGGTTCTCCTAGTTGTGAAAACCCGTTAAGGAACCTCCTATAGTAGTTGCATAGGCCAAAGAAACTCTCAACTGTATTAATGTGGTAGGAGGTGACCAAACCAAAATGGCTTGAATCTTTTGCCGGTCCACCTGCACACCTTGAACACTAATGACATGGCCCAAGTACAAAATTTTTGTGACCTCAAACTCACACTTAGATTCATTTGCAAATAGAGAATGTTGCTCTGGAATTCCAAGGACCGCATCTAGGTGCTTTATATGATCCTCCCATGTTTTCTTATATATTAGAATATCATAAAAAACAATAGAACAAACTTCCTCAATTAACCACTAAGTACTTGGTTTATTGTAGATTGGAAAGTGGCCAGTGCATTAGTCAAGCCAAATGGCATGACTAGAGACTCAAAGTGTTCATAGTGGCATTTGAATGCTGTCTTGTGTACATCCTCCTTGTAGACATGGATTTGATGATAGCTTGATCCCAAATCAATCTTTGAGAAGTAGATTGCCCCATGTAACTCATCAATGAGCTCATTGATCTTGGGAATGGGATATCTATTTTTGATTGTCTTTTTGTTCAGGGCTCTCTATAGTCTATACACATCCTCATGGTGCGATCCTTTTTTTTTCACATGTACCACTGAGGAAGCAAAAGGGATGGAGTTGGGTCTAATGTGGCACATTTTCAACAATTCCTCAATAGCCTTCTCTATCTCCTCCTTATATGTTTGTGGGTGGTGGTCAAGAGTGATCATGACAGGTTTTGAGCTTGGTTCCAACTCTATAATATGTTGAAAACCTTTATCTAGTGGAAATCTTGGAGCCATATCACTAAACACCATAATGTACTTATCCAAAAGAGTTTGAATATCAATATTATAGCTATGCTACTTACTAGAAGATGAAGTAGTGTGCGGCTTCATCACCAAGCAACTTGCTGCCCAAGCAACTTGTCCCTTTTGGAATGTTCTTTCCATACTTTTTGTTGTTCTCACCTGTGGTGACCCCTCATGCATACCTCTAAGAGTAACATCTTTTCCTTGTGATTTAAACTTTAACTCCATGGATTGATAGTTTTGGGAGACCTCACCAAGAGAATGCAACCATTGCACTCTTAAAACCATATTTGTTTCTTTGAACCCACAACATAAAAATCATCACATACCTCATAGTTACCTATAGTTGGTTTTAGTTATCACATGATCTTTGTGCATGGAATGATAAATCCCTTTGCAACAATAACATTGAAACTTGCAAAATCCTTTGCCTTCAACCCCCTCTTGGTCACCAAGCTCTCATCGATGAAATTGTGGGTGGTCCCACTATTTATCAACCAATGTTGCAAATATGCCACCCTCTCCTATGGTATGTGTACTAGCATACTTGGTACAGACACGAGTACGGTACGACTTGGATACGGTTTGGATACCGTGCCCACCCATGCCTATAATTAGGTCATATTTAGAGCTGCATCGAATACATCCGGATTTGGCATTTTGGAAGAACTGGAATGTATCCTACTAAATGTTATTAAAAAACACAAAAAAAAGCCTTGCGCACCTTACATTTTCTATTTGACATTTTTTTAAAAATGTTTAAAACATCTCAGGGAGTGTAAGGCAACAGTGAATGCATGGGGTATAGGCACTTCGAGCGTGCGTTTTATATATATAACGTTGGTTCCTATACGAGTTGGCTAAAAGCCTAAAACCAGTGAAATTTTTAAAACCTCAGTTGCAAAATGCGATGGTATCAATGTGATTTGCTTCCTTCGACTAGTATATCTTCTACAACGTCTTATTTCATATGGACACACTTTTGCACAATTTCCTTTCACTCGAGTTTGCAATGTCTTCCATGGCTCTTCAACTGTGCATGCGCCAATTATTTATTAGATCAAATAGGAGTTATGAAGTTAAAGTTATAATTGGAATGGTTATGTGAATGTTGTATTGTTAATATTAGTTCATTTTTAATAATTGTATCCTTATGAAATAGACTTTAATATTTAATAGTTAATTTTTATTAATATTAAAATTTGTATATGTTTCTTAATTTTTAATTATTTTATTTTATTTTTAATTCTTTAATTTGTATATATATAATTAATAAACTATTATAGCAGATTTTCATTACTTATTTTATGTATAATAAAATAAATACAATATATGCAAATTAAAAAAAAAATAATTAAAAAAAAAATTATATATATATATTGCTGTATCCGTATCCATATTAGGATCTTAAAAAATAGCCGTATCTGTATGTGATATTGTATTTGTGTCCATGCAACCTTGCTATCAACACATTAATCCATTGCTTGGAAAACACTCCACGAACTCTAAATGAGTGATACCATGGTGCTCTCCCGGTAAAGTAGTCAGAGTGCCGTTGTTGTCCTTTGAATTTTCACTATATTCTATGGGTTACTCTTCTATGGTTGGTTGTGGCTCTGACTCTTCAAGCTTGTTCTCCTCATCAGACACTACTTCTATGTAATGGACTTAGCCCTTCCCAAGGCATCTGTGATTGAGTTCCCATGGCTCATTTGCAAGTGAAAAATGACTTCCTTCTCTTGAGTTCATTTCTAGTGTTTTCATCCATCCTCCTTGTTGTGAAAGGCTGCTGTGTAGTCTTTTGTGGCTGCAAGCTTTTTCCACTTTTTTGAATGTTTCCCTTCCAGATTCCAGTAGTGAGTGGTCTTGATTGTGGTGTAAACTTGTTCCTCAACACAAATGGCTCAAGTGTCAAGGCCCTCTTTATAGCTTCTTGCAATGCTGGCAGTGCAAAAGCCTTAACTAGGCCTCTAAGAGACTTAAATAAGCCCTCAACAAAGAGAAAAATCATCCTCTTTTTTGAAATATCCAATACCATGACTGACACTCTTTGGAAATTGGCTACATATGCACCCGATGAAGTTTGTTGCTTTATTCTAGCTAGTTCTCTGAAAAATTCTTCCTCATTCTTTTGTTCAAATCTGTTCAACAACCTCTGGTTGAAATCTTCAAATGTCTGCATAAAGTCATGTCCTTGTGTAATGTGGCCATGATGCCACCAATCATATGCTAAGCCTTCCAAGTGCAAGGTAGCAAACTGAATCACATCCTCTTCTAACATGGGACTGAGTGCAAAATGTGTTTGTAGTTTTTGCAACCAAGCCCTAGTACAGATCTTGCTTGTGCCCCTGGATGTGGGTGCGGTAAATTTATTTATTTTATGTTGCAATTCTTTTATATTATCACGTTGATTATTTCTCTGATTCCTCCTTTGCACATCCTTTCCCACTAACTCAAAATACCTGTCAAATAGTATTGTTGCCTTGAAATCATCGGTCTTTCTTTCCTTGGTACTCTCCAAATAACCTATTGAACTATTCTGTAGATGAAGATTCTTTTTGCTCTTTCTTCTCTGTAAAAACATGGGTTTTGAGGGTTTTGGAATGGAACTTACTGGATGGTGATTTGCATATGAGCTCTTCCCTCTCTGCCCTCTCTGTGGTGTTCTGATATTATCTTGGTTCCGCAATGGAACGACAGTGGGTGTATTCGTCTGAATCTGTAGGATTCTTGTCAATAGTTCATTCATCCTCTCTTGACTTGTTGCTACTCTTTCTTGGCTTGCTATGAACAACTCAGTCATGTGATCTTGTCTCATCTGGATGCAGATTATGTTATCTTGTATGAACTCTGATCTTTCTTCATCAGTTATAGGTTTTCCGCTCATATCCATTTCCACAGATTGGCAATATTTTTGCTCCGATACCACTAAAATGCCCCTTATGAAAATGCTCAAATAACAAACACAGAAAGTGCTGATGCTGCTGTAATGACCCTAACGAAAAGCACAAATAACAGACATAAAAAAATGCTCCAACAACAATTATATTTTTTTAAATATTTTTTTTATAACTCTGCTGACAACATACTTTCAAATGGAAATCTAACAAATTCATACAACTTACTGGATATTCCAGTATTCAAACTGCACGCCATTGAAGATCCTACTGACACTTTAGAACTCATACTGCACCCGAGGGTATTCGTCCTCACGATGATTGATATCCATGCTCGAAGGGTTTTGTCTCCAAAGTACAGCTGCTGAAACACCACGTCCAGCCCAGGAAAGAAAACGGTTTGTTTGCAATATTCAAAATGATATCCTTTCTTCTTTCCCAGCACTACTTTACAATCTTCAATTTAGGAGATCTTAAATTAATGGCAATTAGTTCCCCAAGGTGGTTTCTGACTGACAATCAACTCCCCATAATTCGTTGGCATCTAATTGATAAATTGGCCTCTCAAATTAAGGCAGTCAACTGTTAGGTTAACTTGGCAGCTAACAGACAAATGTGAGAACAACTCGGCTTCTTATTCCACTAATCAAGTATCCTAACTAAAAGTCCTAGCTGCTGCTCAACTGGAAGACAGAAAGACACAGCTGCCTTAAAACACAAACTGAATCCTAACTTGAAACTTAATCCTATCTAACTCAGTGCTCTGGATAGAATAAAAAAGGGGACATTATAGGCACCAAGGCAACCATAAGTTGATAAGGCATACACAAAGGGCATTTTGAAAATTAAAGAATTGGCTTTGATTAGCATGAGTACTTGCCTTGCCTAGACTTCACCAAGCTTTTGATTGTAATATGCACTTATGGCACATTAAATGTGCATCCAGTTGCCTACCAGAAGGAAAATTTCATCAATACTATCAAAACATTCCACAAAAATTATAGTTGTATGACATTATTTAAAGATATAATTAGTGGAAGAATCCACATACTTGGAACAAGTTGTGGAATGAGCATCATCAGAAATCGTTGAACTACATGCAATGATGTAAAATTTCCACTTGAATATCAATTACAAAACAAGGGAGAACCAACCTTAATAGCTGGTTGTTTGAGTTTCCCTCTAATAATAACTCTCTTCGTAGTTCTTGATTCAAATGGATATGAGATAAAAACATGGTCAAGTTGTATGAAGTGAATCCAATTGTTTTTACACTTCAGAATATAAGAGTTGGTAGTTTAGTTCCTGATTTAGATTTTCAAATTTATCTACTGCAGACACCTTTGTGTATCATCAGGTTAAGATTGTTAGAAGTTGATTTGGGAAGTACATTTCAGTAAAGTAGTTGGGACATTTTAAAATAGAGAGAACATTGGCAATTCTGAAGGACTTATATTGGTTTCATCTCAGGATAGATGTTGCAAGAATTCTGAATCTTGTATTTCATGTGCCATGACTAAACTTGTAAATATCACAATAGAAAAAAGTAGCTTTGTACTGTGAAACCTAGGCTTTTTTTCTTTTTCGCTAGTTCATTGTTAATGACTGAAGACTCAATTTTAACTAACTTCCTTCCCTGTTTCAGGCGGTTTATGCATGCACATGTGGCACAGATGAAGTACATTTTGCCAGAAGGGCTGTTGCTTGAGAAGATTATGGTTCATGATGAGAAAACCCTCTGCATGAAGGCAGACCTAAAAATTTCTCTCTTGCATGATGCTTTAAATAGTGCCAAAGGTAGACAGGTTTTTGCATCTGCCTCTAAAGTTAATACATCAATTTTGCAAAAGACATTTCATACACGCCTGGTGGAATTTGTGCAATCACATCCTGAGGTGACGATAATAATGAAATTTGTGTATTTCTTCTTGGCTTTGTCAAAATTCTTAAAACCATCTGTATTTTACTTAGTTTATGATTTGCAGTCTTGATTTAATGCAGGGTGATGATGTTCCAGAAGAAATGTTGCCAGAACCTTTCAATAAAAAATGTCAGCTCACTCCTGTGAAGCTTAACATTGTGATTTCCCCACCAAGTTGTACTCCTGCTTCTAATCCTCCTCTGGTGCACGAGGAGGATGTAGGTTCCTCTATCATGTCCTCTCTTTTGCCCAAAAGCTTCCAGAAGCGGTTTTCACAGAGAACCCTTACAGCCCAAGCATCTCTCAACTCATCAGGTATTCCTGATCAAGACCAAAATTTGAAGCCTTCTGACATCCCCAGATCAGGAAAATCAGATGGGTTTAATGCTGCTATTTTCTGCTCTGCCAATTCTCATTTTCCTGCAGGGTTTAAGAGTCGCTTTGCAGCCAAATCGCATCAAAACGAAATTTCTGAAGTCAGCAATGACTTGAAGAAACCTAGCAAGGTAGATTGTGCCCCAAGCTTGAAGTTTCCCAATGCCACGGCAAACATTGCTTCTGATCAATCTGAGACTCCTTGTAAGATGTCTGAAGCTAAATCTGTCACCAAGAATGCTGCTGAAGAAAATACACCCTGTAAAACAGTCCTAGTGTTTGAAAATACAAATTTGACCATGAGTAAAGGTTCTTTTTCCCCCACAACCCCAGGGGTTGCCCCTGATTCCATTCCCCAAAAAACATTTTCTGTTGTCTCCTCTGCTCACAATACTCCTGCAGTTAAGACCCTATTGAAGTCTGGCAATAAGAGTTCCATCAGTAGAAGGTCTCTCCGTTTTGAGAATGTTCCAAATTCACCAGATGTTACCCCTCACGATTTGTGTCCCAAAACTAACAGTTTTGCTTCTCCAGATTCTTCACGTGTTTCTCAGTTCTCTGGGCAGAAGTCTGAAATTTCTAAGGTCAGAAGAGCATCAATGTTTAAAGAATCAAACAAAAGTTACCCTGGTTCTATTGAGGATTCTTCAGTCCATTCAACTGGTTTGAAAAGAAAGGCAGCCAAGTTTCCATCTACAGACACCTCTGTGCTCTCCACACCTTACAAGTTTGAGGGAATGGAAAGTTATGCTGATTCAGTAGAGCATTCTCCCTCAAGGGTGGTTGCAATCAATAAATCCATCTACTCTTTCCTGTCTCCAACAAAAACTTTAAGCTTGGAGAAAATTGAGGGCGAGAAAACTCTAGAGGAAGTCTTCCTTAGCACTCCACCCTTGCACCCTGCCAAGAAATGTAGACTTAATGCGGGTAAGCCTACTGCTCCTCAAATAAAAGAAAACCAGTCCTGCTCTCAAATATTCCCACCAAGCTTCCAATCTCCAAAAAAAAGTAACATTGATCCTTCCAAGGTAGATGTTGATAGAGCATCTGATGCTTCAAAGCAACCTGAGAATGTAAGTGTCAGTATTCAGGGGTTTTGTTCGGAGCGACTTGATGTAATGAACCAATCAGAGTGGGAAACTCTTCAGACGCTTTCCCCAAAATTGTTACGTGAGGTAAGATTACGCCTTATATGTGTTTATTGATGCTATTCATATGCATTTTGTCCATGCCAATGGTTACCAACTTTGCTCCAATTTGATCAGTTCTATATAGGAAGTTCTGTAAACATTAATTTTATGAACTTGAAAGACATTTCTTGTGGTCATATCTTGAGTCATTACAGATTTAGCTGCTCTGCTGAAGTCTGTTTTGGCTGTGTTGTGCCATATATTGTATATCATTCATGTCACCTAAAAATTTTAGAACAGCTTACTTTCTGATCAGTTGCATACACTTTTTGTCTCTGTTCCCGTTTCACAATACCAATTAAAGCTTATATATTTGCAGGTCCATGAGAGACAACTACAGCTAGATGACTGTAGGTTGGTTGTATCAGCTTCTAAGAGGCGTCGGCAGATGCTTGCATGCTTGCCCAAACTTTTTAACATGATACATTATATATTTCGTTCAACCAAGCGCTCAGTCATGACACGGGAAGAACTTATTAATAAAATAATATCAAACCATTGTGATATTACTGATCGAAGTGAGTAGCCTTTTACTTAAATTTGGCCTTATGTTGCAAGGACTATGATGCACTTTCCCTCATTTCATGCTTTTAAAATCTTCTAGGTGAAGTTGAGGAGCAGTTGCTGCTCCTTCAAGAATTAGTTCCTGACTGGATTTCTGGAAGGACAGCCACTAGTGGTGATTTCCTTTACAGGTAAGCTTTTTTGTGAAAAGAAATAGAGAATTTGTGTGGTGTTACTTACATATCTGGATGGTGTTGTGATACAACTTTTTTTGTTGTCTGCAGCATTAAAAATAATATAGATTTGCAGAGTATTCGCACGAAACTTGTGAGTGCCCTGTAAATAGCAAAAGTCATACTGGAAAGGCACATGGATAAAATATAGCCTTTGTGTAATTTTAAGTAAACCCATTATATAAAACATGGCTCTATTGCAACATTCTTATTTGGTTTTTCCAGCTATGCTGGATCTTCGTCAGTAAACCAATCTTTTAAGTTATAAATGCTGCTCCAGTTTGATCACATATTTGGTTCATTAAGTTCCATAATGAAACCAGAATAGAGTAGAAACATTTGCTTACATTCTGGGTTTTTATTCCTTCTTTGGCTTTATATATTTTTAATGTTCTTTTACTGAAAATTATGTGCATAACATTATTAGCATGCAAAATAATATTTAACATATTATCCAAGAGGATTCAGTCTGTTTTTTGAGATAAACCTGTGATAAAATATCGCCTTTTTGTAATTTTAAGAAAATTTGTTATACAAAATGTGGTCCTGGGTGCAGATTTTAACAACTTCCAGTTGGTCACGGGGTACCAATTTTAACGCTTGAATGCCAAGCAGCTGGTTCTTTAGTTGGCAAGAACTATAATTTACTACGGTATGGAAGCCCCCATCATTTACAATTAACGAATGTTGGGTTGTGATAATCTCACATTGATAATAATTGTGAGACAAAGAAAACTTAAGAAGGCACCACCACTCAAAAACTTTGCCAACGGGCAAAGACTCTAGAAGGTGGTGTATTATATCCAATGTTCCTCCACCCCTCCTAAAACTTAGAGATGCACGTGTGCTCTGTGAGTTTCCCTTGTCCTGTGATTATTAACAGTATACTTCAGTGAAAAGTCATTAGGGTGATGAGTATTCACAGAAAATAGTCATCATAGTGATGACTTTAATACGAAAATACTAAATGTAGTGAAAAATCCCACAACAATACAATATGTAAAATAATACTACACTAAGGAAGCCCTCACTTATAGATCAGACTTATACTATCTGTTGATGTGTTTTCTATGCACATGCAAACTCAGAATAAAATACTAAGTATTCCATCCTCTCTTGAAGAAAGTCTCTCAAAGGCTAAACAATGTGATCCAGTGAGACAACTCCAAGGTTCATGATATGTCAAGTTTTGACTTGCAATGGATAGACTCAATAGTTGATGTGATAATGCTGGTAATCAAAGGGACTTACGCTGAATTGACTCCTTACTTCACTTGAATATATTATTCTCCTTCTTTATGGAATGGAACTTCGTCTAACCGGTTATGAAAGAAAATGAAAAAGGTATGGGTCAAGAGAGCTAATCTAAGGACAATGAAGTAATGAATGATGTGCAGATAGGCAAATTCCTCATGAGACCTGACTCCACTTTGCCATGAGAACCAATAACTACACGAAGCGGGTGCAATCTTCTAAGGTAACCCAATGATTTTCATATTGCAAACAAACATCCAAACACCCATAGCTGATACAACTTGAACAAGTATTCACAGTCGAACTAAAGCAAATGGAGGTTCAGGCTAACTTTGCAAAGTGAATTGCCTTCGACAATCCATAAAAAGTATGAACCAAGAGGAATTCATCAAATATCTTTGCATATACTCATTACATCAATGAACTTCTAATCTATTCCTCAAGCTATTTGGAAACATTTCTCAATCACATCCAAGAAATTAGAAACCATGTTAACATTCCAAAACCACAAGATCACCATGAAACTTCCAAAAATGAGCTTGCATAAATTTTGAAGTGTATGATTACAACAATTTCATGTTTCTCTTCAATGATTTCGAAGTCTCCTCTAATCCACTCCTATTCTACTTCTACTCTAAGATGTCCTCACTTCTAATCATTTGAACCCTTACAAATGAGAGAAATGGGCCTTATATAGGCTTTGAAATTATATGAACGGCCAAGATTGATTTACAAATTAACGGCCCAGATGAAGACAACAATGCATAGCCTCTCAAAAGAGATAATGAAGGCACGTTTTTTGAGGGAATCTATAGAGCATCTTCCACATGGGTGCCTTCCTTGGCCTTTTCTTGATGTACATATACTGAACTTGGACAGGTGATGTGGACATGCCACCTCAACATCTTCAAGCAAATTGGTTTGATTTTCAATATGTTCACACCGCTCAGAACATTTTCCAAATTATGTCATCTTTTGTGGAATGGTGTTCGAACTAGGATTTTCACCTTTGGAACTTGGCATCTTTTGAGCTTGAAAACTTGGGAAACTTAGAAGTTCATGTAATTGATGAATTGCTTGATGTTTGACTCATTTCTCGTCTCATCATGTTCTTGTGCTTGTTCTTGTGTAGGATTCTATCTTTGAATGGTGCAGGAAGTAGACCTTGGGTGTGAATTGTTGGAGTAGACTTCATGATCGAAGTGGATGGCTTCGGAGCTTGAATGTGAAACTAGACTCTTGAATTCTTGGATGTGAGCCTTTGGATGATGAAGTGGTGTCATGTAATGGACCTCCTCCTCTGATGACCTTGGTGTTGAATTCCTCTGTGTCTTGTTGACCTTGAGCAACACTTCTTCCACGCTCTAAATGTTTCTGGTGCAAGTTCTTGCCATTTTCCTTCCTTGAAGAGACCTCCATCCTTGGATGATGAAACTAGATGCCTTCTCTTCCTTGTTTGAGTTGAGGGGGGCTTGCTATTGGAGCTCTTCGTGTGATGAAATCTTCCCTTGATTGCTTTCGACATCGGATCTTCCTCGAACAAGCACTTGCCTCCAGTTCCTGCAAAAGAGAAATAACTTTTAATGGCAAAGATGATAATCATTAACAACATTTCATCATAGACCTCTTAACAGTTCACTTTTAGACACCTTGCGAAGGTCTTAGGCTAGATCTCACTTGCTTTATGCAATGAAAAAGGATTAGTTTTCATGTTTTAAAACTTGCCATTTATACTAACTCCAGGCGTCACTTCTACTTAGGTCGGCCTTGTCTTGATGCTCCCTATTTTTATTCTGATTTTCTACAATTAGGGCCGACCTGAATCATGCCTAAGCGCATTTGACAATGTGTAAGGAAATTCCTTGTGGTTGGGCGCATGTGGCAAGTGTCAAAGAAGTCGCCATGATAGGCGCATATGCTAATGCATGAAGAATTCTTCCTAAGTTATGGAGCACATTTAGCTGTGTGTGGAGAAATCTTACCAAGGCCGAGCGCATTTGACACTTGCTCGAGAAACTCCATGTGATGAGCACATATGCCAGAGGTTGAGGAAATTGCCTAGAGGAGGGTGCATATGCCAGAGTTAGAAGAAATTTTCCTCAAGAAGAGGGCGCATTTCTCAAGTGTTGGAGAATTTTTCACTTAGGGTGGGGTGCCTTTGAATGTTTGTCAAAAAATTGCCTAAGGCATGAGCGCATATGGCATAGGTTAAGGAAATTTTTAAGGTGGCGCATATCTTGCATGTGGAAGAAATTTCACCCAAGGGCGCATAGGACAAGACAAGAAGAAATTTCCCTGAGTTGGGCGCTTTGTGAGGAAATTTCTTGAGTGAGGGTGCATCTAGCCAAGGTAGGAGAAATGTCTCTAAGGCAGGGCGCATATGACAGTTGCTAAGGAAATTTTCTCCAAGCTGGGCAGATTCCACTAGTGCTAAGGAAATTTCTTCAGTGAGGGCGGATTCCACTAGTGTAGAGGAAATTTCCCATACTTAGCCACTTTTCAGTGCCCGAAATCAAGTATATTTCAAAATATATTTAAGTATTCCTATACTTTAAATATTTTGAAATATACTTCTAGGATGTTTGAGATAGGTCTCGGATCCATGGGATTTAACATGCAAATTCTAGATTTTTGAGGATCCACCAGATTTCAGACTTAGTCAATTTTCAAGATTTCAGGATGTCAGACTTCAGGACACCAGACATGTTGTATTTTAAGCCCCTTTTGATCGTTTGGTTTCATTTTAGAATGCAAGTTAGACTTCAGGAAACCATAATGAGCTTAGTTTGATAATTTGAGTACAAGGGAAATGCAATTCAGACCTAAGAACCTCACTAGGCTAGTGTTTGATGTTCTACTTGCTGCTTGGTGACCAAAACCTACATACACATGCTACAACATAAGCAAGAGTGATAAATACTAAGCCATAAAGTTCAAAATCACCCTCGAAATTTGTAAGCTCTTGATGTACAAAATTGCCTGGGGTAAAATGAAACCAAACGATTAAAAGGGGCTTAAAATTTCTCTAACTTTGCCCTTACCACTAATTGGCATCTCTGTTGATGTTTTGGTAGCTTCGGGAGGTAAGCCTAAAGTCATGACTCTTGGAATAGTCATGACTCTTAAAATCAATTGGATATTCATAGTAGTAGATTCACCATCCAAAGGTGATCAAGTAAGAAACAATTACATTCTGATCTGAAACTAACATGGTATCAGAGCCAAGTTGATCCAATAAACAATTTGTCAGGGTCTCTCCTTGATGTTTCGGGTGGAAGATGCATTGATGGTGTGTGGATGACCATCACTACAGGAGAAGGAGACAGGTGCCTGTATGTGCTCTTGGACTTTCAGGGGCTTGGCAGTTTTGAGAGAAGCGAATAGGAACCTTAAGGATACAGAGTCTGCTTTCAGCCACTTCCCAAGTGGGATCAATCTATTGGAGCAGGACAGAAAACTATTCAAGGGCCTATTTTACATTGCAATCAAGGATGTGGATGAATCCGATGTAATTGACCTTATCCAAGAATTCCAATAGAAGATTTCTCAAATATGCAGCAAATCTCAGGAAAACTTCATATTAAAATTGTATTATGGGAAGTTCGAGATTACTGCTATGGCTCCTTACAACCGGTCTGAATACTATCACGAGAGCTTAAAGGAATTGGCACAGACGGTGTATGAAACAGATTCTTCTTATGATAGTGGTTTTATTTTCTTGAGAGACCTTAAGCTTATAATTGCTCAAATTGCAGTCAAGGATTGGTCTTCTGTGGATGGTAAACTTGTAGCCATCATAGTTGACATCTCGAGTAGAAATCTCATGTATGCCATCAATATGGGGTGTCTTTCTCCCACAAATTCAAATGAAGAAATATACAGGAGCTTGTGAACTTTGATACGTAGGTAGAAGTTCTTGATATGCCTCTTGTTGTTGGTGAGTCAATGTTCATCAATTTTCGAGATTCAGGCTTGAGTCTAGCACCTTCCAAGGAATTATCAACATCTAGCTTTATTAGAGATTTGTTAGCTCATCTCAGGTTAAAACTAAAGGAAGCCATGTTGATCCCTGACATTCCATCTTGGAGAGGTTCCTTAGTGCAGTGGCACATAGGAGTGATAGAGTTCACCAGTGGATAAGCTCTAAAGTCGATTCAGAAGGTTTCTTATTCTAAAGTCTATTAGTTTCTTCGAAGAGGAGGGAGTCTGACAAACCAACAGAGGCAACCTTGGACGAGGAGGTCAGGAGGTTGATGTTAGTACTTGGAGCTTCAGAGGGAGTCACATCATCATGAAGGTTCCTTGCAGTGTATATTTCTCTGAGATGGAGAAATATGAGGTGAAAGCCCTTGTAGTGTATATTTCTCTGAGACGGAGAAATATGAGGTGAAAGCCCTTGTAGTGTATATTTCTTCGAGACAGAGAAATATGAGGTGCAAGCCCTTGTTCATCTCTGAGATTGAGATGGGACGTTATGTTGAGAGACTTCATGACAACATCGTGTTGAGAGACTCCGTGATGAATCCTTTGTACTTGTGTTTTTTTCCACACATGGGAGTAGCCATGGTGGACGTCATGTTGAGAGATTTCATGGCGACATCATGTTGAGAGACTCTGTGATGGGCACTTGTGCACATTTCCTTCCACACATGGGAGTAGCCATGGTGGACGTCATGTTGAGAGACTCCATGACAACATCACGTTGATGGACTCTATGATGAATCCTTTGTACTTGTGTTTTTTTTCACACATGGGAGTAGCCATGGTGGATGTTAGGTTGAGAGACTCCGTGATGGGCACTTGTGCACATGTTTCCTTCCACACATGGGAGTAGCCATGGTGGACGTCATGTTGAGTAACTCCATGACTATATCACATTGAGGAACTTCGTAATGAACTATTTCACAAATGGGTGTAGCCATTGTGGATACCTGTTGAGAGACTCCATGACATGGATATTTGGTAGGATACCTCCCTAGCGAAGAGGGAGTGTTGATGTTTTGGTAGCTTTGGGAGGTAAGCCTAAAGTCATGACTCTTGGAATAGTCAGGACTCTAAAAATCAATTGGATATATATAGCAGTAGATGCACCATCCAAAGGTGATGAAGTAAGAAACAATTACATTCTGATCTGAAATTAACAATATCAACCAAAACCACCCACTATCTTCAAAACAGAAACCATGGAAGACAACATGAAAGTTTGGAATGGATATATCTTCCACTATCTCAGATTGCTTGAATATCCTATGATACTTTAGAGCAGAACATTTTTTTAGGCTGTATGCAAAACCAGTTAAACAAGCCTGCAAACATGGGCAAGAGTGCTGAGAATAAGCAGCAGGTGCCTCTACAACGTTAATAATTAGAACTTTGAGAGGAAAGTTCTTCCACAATCACTGCCTATTTTCAGATAGCAAATCAGAGACCTCTATTAATGTCAGTATAGAAAGTTCCACTTGTGAATGAGTCTTTTGACAAACACCTCGCCATCGTACTTTCCATTGTGGGTTCATTTTATTTTGTCTGAAAAGGATCGAGGAGTATGTGTCAGTAGTTTGAGAGATTCATTGCTTATAGCTTTTTGTGGCTTTCATTGGAACTTCTGGACTTTTTTTTGACTTATGTTTGATATACGAAGATTTCCTCACTATTCTGTTTAAATCTAGTATAAATTTCAAGGTTACAGAAAAATATTTCTATGCTTCCATTATGCTCTAAATATTCTGGACAAACTGATTGATATCCCCTTCCTAGGTATTATCCGGGAAAGGAGTGATTTTTTTGTCCAACACATTTTCCTAATCTTTGCAAAGAAGCAATACCACATACAATTATTTCTAGTGTTACGCATTGCATGAGTGCTAATGTTTTTGAGTGGTACTTTTGGGTTCAATGTTTGAGCTTTGTTTTATCATTATGAACCAAATGGGTGTTCGGTTAATCAAATAGTATCTTTCAAGCAGATTCATGTGTGCAACTATATGCTTTCTTCATACATGCTAAGGAGGAATTGCAATCATACTCAAATTATAACTGATTATTTGACAATCATTTTCGCAACTTTTTAAACATTAAGTGTTCAAGGTCTATCTAAAGTTTCCTAATTATTTAGAATTAAATGAACCGATTACTTTCTTTACGCAAAATCTATCTTTATTCACCAACATGCTAGTCAAGATTTAGGGTTTCTTTGTTGGTCAAAGCATCTATTAAGTGCTTGATATTGTGAAGACCCTTTCTTAAGTGGGTTGGTGATGGGCTTAGAAACGAGATCTTTTATCAACCATAGCTTATGGTGGTCCCTTATCATTAACACACTTCTATCTTGTCTTTGGTAGAAACTCTTGGGATTAAATTTTTTAGATTGTTTCAAAAAGGCACATGTACCATCAAGTATCTCACCTCTTCTAGAGATTGGACTTTGTGACTCGTGCTGGAACAAAAGTTTCATCTTGTTATGTTTGACTTCCTCTCCATTCTTTGTATACAAGAGCTTATACTTGATGTTATGTTTTACAAGTTGGGGCTTCAACTTTCTAAAACTTGGTGGAAAGATTGATGATGGAACCATGATACAACTTTCAAGAATTACATGCTAGGTCTTTTGTATAGAGTTCTTAGTCCTTTCTCCTTGACTCTTAATAAGTTGAATTAGGGTTGGAACCTCTGTTCTTCTCCTTGCACTTGTTTGTTTAGACTTTAGAAAATATGGCAAGTGAGATTGAAGCCCAATATTGCTCGTTTTCTTTGGTGCCTCTATTATCAGGGATTGCTTATGGGTGAAAAGTTGGTTCACCTAGGGTGGCAAATCCCAAGTGCATGGAATGTCGATGTTTTCAGACTTTCAAGCATATATTTTGGACTTGCCTCTATGCTCAACAAGCCTAGAGACGGATTCACACCTTTTTTTCCGTGTCGTCTAGTTTCTTTTCTTGGAGCATTCTTCTTTCTAGGATTATAACCCCTTGGTATGTTTATATCACTAGACTTGGAATTTTTTTGAAGTTATTAATTTTCAATTATTGAAGTCTAGAAATAGAGCTATTTTTTTGATGATAAGATTCATTGTAATTTCTCTAATTGAGAAAGCCAATGTGGTTTCCTTTGTGTACTTATAGATTTAGGCATTGGTTGAAAAGGTTGCATTAGAGTTTCAACATCTATAGGATTTGCTTAATCATCAGGGGAGCAACCTTTGTACTATGAGCTAGGTTTCTCTTGATGATTTGATTTAGACTACTCTTGCTTTATGTAGTTGAGGCCATTTCTCTTTGCCTCTCGTGCAACGTGGTCACTTCTCTTTGCTTCTTGCATAATGAGGTTGGTTTGCATCTGTGTGAGAAAGCTTTTGGGTTGAGATATTAAAACCATAGTTATGACTTTGCCACTAGGATGGGGTTGTTGCACATATGTTACCTAAGGATGTGATGTGGTTGTCATTGATGTCAACACTAGGTTTGGGTTGTCATTGATGTGGTTGTAACATTCTTGTTAACACTTAGCTTGCGCTGTCTGATATGTTGTTGATGTAGGATGTGATGTGGTTGCAGAAGTTCATGGTTCGATGTCATGCCTTGGTTAATGTAGTATTGAGTATGATGATATATTAGAACCATCAAGATGACACACTAAGATGGGAATTAGAAGTATCAAGATGACACATTAAGATGGGAATTAGAAGCACTAAGATGTATGTTTCTAAGGATGTATGAGCTGTCACAAGAAGGTTCTGGTCTCCGAAAGTTGATGAAGATTTCTACTACAGGATGCTGCCTGGGAGACTGCTTGGGAAAATGCTCCGCATTCCTTTGCATTTGAAGATATGGTCGTGTGGTTCAAAATCTAAGTTTAGTAAGTTGTGAAGTTGTTATATCCAAGAGATGAAGTCTTTATACCTTCAACAATGAAAGTTATGAGTGACAAAGTTTCGGTCTGTGCTTTGGCAAAGTAAAATGGTGATGAAGACTTGTTGGAATGCTTCGCATTCCTCCGGATGTGAAGATTTGTCAATGCGATTTTGCGAACATGTTCAAGGAGGTTCAATGCATACTTTTGTGAAGTATCAAGTGATTTGGTAATCTGCAAGCAATGTTTAATCTTCTATGTGTACTGCCAAGTTGAAATGATTGATGTGCTACAAGCTTCATGTGTTCTTGCTTAAGGGCGACCTGTGAGCACGACGTGTGGATGTTATTCTTTGAAGGATGATGCTGTGAAGAATGTTTAGGACCGGGTTAAGCATATGTTGGGGTTCGCAAGGCATGTTTCTCCTCCTGGAGTAGCGTGTAGTTCATGTTAAGGCTTGTCCTCTACATGTTTCATGATGTGTGATCTTTGGCCGGCTTGTAAATTATAATATTCTTATTGTATTCACTAACTTGTAATGTAATCAATGTAATATCATATATATATTATGAACCTAGTTGATTTAAGTGGAGTATGATTGAGAAAATGAGAATATGAGAAAGTAAAGAGTAGAATATGAACATGTTATGCATTATGATGTGCGATTGAAGGAGAAAGAGCAAAAGCAAAAAGGGTTGTCTTGATTCATCTTGAAGACACTTATGTGACAAGAGGGAAGTGAAGAGTGCCTAATTGATCCAATCATCAGAAGAAGCAGAATTGCTATCATAAAAGGTGTGAGCTTCAATGTCAGTTTTTAGGTAGTAGAAGGACTATCATACTGTAATCATTTCTGAGTTCATTCTCAGTTCAGGGAGTAGTTGTAGCCCTAAAACAAAGTCTTCAGGGAGTAGTAGCTTCCTTGGGAGTGACCCTAAAACAAAGTCAGCAGGGAGTAGTAAGTTCCTTGGGTTGTAGCCCTAAAACAAAGTTGTAATTTTTATAGCAGTCAGCTTCATATATTGTGAGTTAATCCTCACCATGGTTTTTCCCCTTTTGGGGTTTTCCACCTATATCTGGTGTTATGTGTTGATGTGCATTGTGTTCATCTTTCATGTTAATGTTAATGCTGTAATGTTTAAGCTTTAATCTGCTCCAGAGGAATTGAAGTTTGATTGGATACTGATTCACCCCCCTCTCAGTATCGTGGTGTGTTAATAGGGGTGTCCTTGTCCCCCTGGTTATGTAGGAGTAGGATGATTGGAAGACTCCTCAAATGCTTGATGAACATACCTAGTGGGTCGTCCCGAGGTGTGATGATCCACTACCTCCACTGTTTGGGATTTTTGTTTGTGTTTAGTTTGCTTTGATTATGTAAGTTTGCTTTGCTTAGGCTTGATGAAAATCCTTTGGATTTATTGACCTCTAGCAATACTAAGCTATTTATTTAGCACATAGAGTTGATCAATGATGAGAGGAGAGATTGGAGTGGAAGCAAACACTAATCACCTCAACATTGTGTCAATGTTCAACACACCTAGTCTACCTCAAACTATTCTCGAGTAGGGAAGTTGCGAGGGTTTTGCATAGGCATTTGTGAATAGATAGATGATGGATGTACTTGAATATTTTGCTCCAATGTGTTTGTTTGAAGTGTTGGAATGTCAATGCAATGCTGACTTGTTTGAAGTGTTTTTGTTCTTGGTTATTTGCTAGTGTTTGGAACAATTTTGTTGGTTTTGTATTTTGTAATGTTTTTGTTGTTTTAATTTTGTAAAGGTTGCTTAAAAGAAAGGAACTAATTAATGTCGAGAGGCATTTTACAATGGCAGCAAGGGGTGGAGTGTAATGGTGTGAGCGTGTTAACAAAAACTCTTACTTTTTACCTTAAATTTGATAGCCATTTACATGTCAGAATATTAATATTTAATAATAAATATAATGAAATAAAATAACTTCAAATTGATATCTCTTGGCATTTTTTAGATAGATTTATTTAAGATATCTATAGTAGTTATATAACAATACTCTAATTATTGATAATATAAACTAAATGTTGATTAATTGCAATAAAATAAATAACAAAAATGAATCCAATACTATTTACTTGAAACAATTAACAAGGGAGCTAATTATGCTTTTCTTGTATTTTTTGAAAATAAAGATGAAATGCATGTTGTTAATTACTATGCAACTAATTATGAATTTCACAACACTTTTCTTTTTTGAAAAAAAATTGAATTGCTTCTTGGATATTCAATAGACATTCAAATCAAATCTTTTGTCAAATGACGATATTTTTTGAGGACACACTTCTACATGTTTTTCCCCCTAATTCTATATAAGCTATGTTTTCAAAGATTTATGTCTACTTCCACTGAGATTTTTCCTAAAACTATTTTGGAAGAGATTCCTTTGGGATGCCCAAAGAGGTTTTTCTAGAAAGACTATAGAGCAAATCCTCTTGTGAATCTAGAATGATAAGTTTCAATGCCAAACAATGTGAAGATCCCTTTACCTGAGAAAAACAACTAAATTAGGAAGTAATTGTAAAGAGAATCTACTTTAATGCAAATAGATTGTATGTAAAGGAGATGAGTATGAGGTTTGGATTATTGGTTAACCCAACCCAAACCTTTAGAACTTTATGAAAACTTGTAGTGTGCAACTATGATGTTGGTTTTCCATTTATAATTTGAACAAAACAAACCAATCTAAAGAAAGCAATTGATCTTTTTAGAAAGAAACAAAAATCTAGCTTTAAATCTAACAAATAGGAAAAAAAATATTGTATGACTAAAGCAAGACAATTTAGACTAAACTGATACTTGAATCCTACACTAAAAAAACTAGAAAAATCTAATCTAAAACACTAAATGGTAAATCCACACTTGGAGTTGAATGCTACACATGTGGAGCAGATTTGATTGTGGTTGTGTAGTCCTCAACTCCAAATCCTAGACCACATATTGCAAATATTGATTGGAGAAAAAACAAAAAAAAACTTGCATTTCAAAAGTTATTCATGCATAGAATTGAGTCTATTGAAATTATTAGTTCATGTGAAACCAACATGGTGATTTTGTTTTTGTTGCTTGTTGAAAGAAGCAATTTCACCACAACACAAAATAAATAGGTTTCTAGGGAAAAACAAACATGTGCAAATACTAGAGAAGCAAATACACTAAGAAGCAAAAAAAAATTACTAGAGAAAACTAGAGGGGTCTAAAGAGTTTAAAAAAATGAGATTTTGCCTTGGAGAAGCAAGCCAATTGTAATGTTTTTTATATGCCATATATGTTTTTTACATATTTGTGCTATCACCAGTCTTGCTACGTTGGCCTATATGTTTTTGGCTACTTACATGTTTGCCTCCTTAGGATAAGTGTGCTACATTACTTGGTATGAGCTATTTTAAAAAATAAGGCATGGGTTTTGGGTTGTTAACCCACACTCATGGTAGTTTGTATTTGTTCTCACACTTGAATCTAAAAAACACAAAAGTCAAGATCAAGTGCAATATATGAAAATATTGAGCAAAATCAAAATGATAGTATATACTAAAGAACTCCCCATTTTTGTGGGGTTGAGATACTATTTGCCTCACCCATCACCCAATCCATCCCACACCTACAAAATAGAAAAAGAAATAGACTTAGTGTAGCATTATTGCATTAAATAGCAAGAAAATTGCTTAAAATGAGGGACAAGATAAATTTACCGTTTATGCAGGGTTAAAGATTGACCTAATTCCCAAGGTGAATTGGTGGATGATCTTGTAGATTAGCTATTAATGTAATAAGATCATAGAATGCATTAAAAAAAACATATATGCATACCAAAACACATTTGATATGCAAAAGGTTTTTGGTAGTTGTATGCAGAAAAATGGATCAAAGGACAATGGAAGATAAATGTGACTAACCCAATACCTTCACCTTCAAACCAAGTCCTCACACTTCGATATAACATAGTAGATGCACCCTAATCTACTAGCTATGTTCTCTATGATAGATGGTGGATAATGATGTGTTGATTGCTCATGATTTTTGTAGCATAACACTAGTATGAGGATGATTGATATGAGGATCTAGAGTGATTTTGACAGCATGATGTTGTATAAAGATGGATCCCCCAAATGGCTTGGGTGAGACTTGATCTATAGGAGATGAGGGATAATAATTGATGGCTAGGATTAGATTAGTGATGGATGACTAGGATTAAGTGAGACATGGATCAAGGCTTAGAATTGTAGTCATGTGACAAGTGTCACATTAGGGTTGAATTAGAGAAATTAAGTCAAGGATAAGGATTAAGAATCTTCCAGAGGCTTCCTTGTAATAAGGATTTCTAGAAGCTTCTAGTCATGTGAGGATAAAGACAAATGGGGAATTAAATAATAAAATTATTTAATTTTTGGAGAGGGATGATGTGGAAAATATTAATTAAATAAAATTTTAATTCATTTAATTAATTTGAATAGAAGGGATTAAAAAGGTGAGATAATTTAAACAATAAAATTATTTAAATTATGTCGTGAGGGCTATTTAAATAAATATTTTATTTATTTAAATTGGAGGATGTAGGAGAGTGGAAATTAATTAATTAAAAATAATTTATTTAATTAATTGGCTAATGGGAGGATAAATGGGATTGAAATGGGAATAGTTAAATAAATATGATTTATTGAACTAATTAGGTGATGAAAAGGGTTATGAAAGGGTCTTAGGACAAAACGTGTCATAAGGTGTCTCATAAGGTGATGTCAAAAGATGATGTCACAAAACCTAGTCAATTTAAATAAAAAAGAATAGGGGAAATATACACAGAGGTTAGATGAGAATCTATGTGTACCTCTTCTACTTTACAAAATGTATAAAGTAAATATTTATACAAATCAACCATTAGCCAAGCTCCACGTAGATGTTGGCAAGTATTTAATGCATATGGCTTGTTGCTTGTGTGGACGAGATGATGTTAGATCTCAAACCCATATTGTGCTAGTTGGATTGTATGACATGTTGTGCGGATGCTTCTATGCGTTGGATGCATATGGTGCTAATTGTATGATCATGTTCTATGGTGCTTAGGTTGATAGGTGGTGTGTGCATATAGAAGTATAACACGTGAATGTTGACATTCCATGTGTCACACATATGGTTTGATTGGGCACTGACATGTGCATCTATGTGTAGGACCACACTATGCATGTAAGTAGTGCTAAGCAGTTGTGCACGAGAACTGTACATAGAGGTGTGAGGACAATGGTGTGTGTAGATGCATAGGCATTGTGTTGTGTGTATTTGAGTGATACTGAGTACATTGATGAAGTGTACATGTGAGGCTATGCTCTTATTATTCGTCCCCCTTAATGAGTGATGGCCCCCATTGCATCAATAGAAATTGAGGAAACTACATGTGTAATTGTTGAAGAGTGTATTACTTAGCCTAATATGCATACTATCTGGTCTTGACTACTAGAAAGAGTTCATGGACACCGTAGTGAGTAAAAGTGGTAGTGGTGTTGATGATGTCATCCCTTGTTGCTGGTTAGATCCAATTTTGTAGGGTGTTAGATAGTTGTCATCTTTAGCAGAGGCGGATGCTATTGCTTAAGGAGTTCCACATTTAATATAAGGTGTAGATCTAGGTATTGTGGGGGATTGAAAACGAAGGAATACTCATCAACTATGTGAATGAAGAATGGTGTTAGGACAAAAGTGCATAGTTTTTATCTTCTTGAGGAACCTTGAATCATTCCTTTTGAAGATGCAACTAGACTTTGTCACCATTTTGAAATCTGTGAGGTTTACAATGCATGTTGTGGGATCTTTGTATTTCTATTGTTGGCATGTGGTATCTATTGAACCTGTTGGTGTTGTTTTGAATATGCTATAAAAATTTTTGTGCCTTGTTGACTCTCTGTTCCTTTGCACTTGACTACACTGTGGATGGTGCTTAGTAGGATATGTCAAGGGGTTCCATTGGTTGGAATCCAAGACATGTCTTGAAAGGACTATGCCTCATTATGAAGAGCTTTGCTTTAAGAATGTTAAATGTAGAGGATGTATTCATCCCAAGTGCACATTGTTGTAGATGTGTAGGAGATGCATGAGAGTGTATTTGACCACCTCTAATTGGTTTTTTGTCTATGAATGGAAGGTTGTAGACTGATCTAGCATGGTCCATAATGTCTACTAGAAGTGCTAGCAAGCCAGAATGGACTCAAACATGTGTGAAAAACGTCATGTTGTGTCTAGCAAACTGATATGCAATGATATTTTGATCATGATATGATAATGCTTACTTGTACTAGACTTTTGAGTCCAAGCAAATTGATATGCAATTGGATGGAGAGATCTAGTGTTCTCTTTGATACGTTCTTGATTTAGATAAGTCTAGGTTCAAAATGATTTTGATATTTACCAAGATCTTGATACACTCAACAATTAGATATATGATAAAAATAAGAACAACAATCTGAAACTTTTTAGAATGTTTACTTAGATCCCTGGATTTATATAGAAAATTGCTTTTTTAAAATCTGATTAAAGATGATTAGTTAATTTTTGTTTTGGTTAAAGCTAATTAGTTTTTAAGATATTTTTTTGGCAAAGTGACTGTGTCACAATCTAATAAAAACTAGCAAACAAAAAATCCACCCCAGAACTAAGAGTTTAAATGAGTTTTGAAAAGGTTTTGATTGAGAATAATTTAGTTTTTTTTGACAAAGAACTTGGTTTGGACTTCTATTCTTGTAATGAAATATAGATGCTAAAAACAAACAATCAAAAGAAGACACTTAAAAATACTTCTTACAGTTCCAATTTTGATATTTATTTTACAAACACAACAAACACAATGACAATCCTAGAGATAAGAGGGTAGATAGGTTGGATGGCTTAACTAGGATAGAACAAGCTCACTAATGGAAGCATCCTCTATATACCTTGAGGGTACTTGAGGCCCAAATCTGTAGATGGATAAGAATATCCTCACAATAACCGAGAGGAGAGGGTAACCCTCCCTCCTCTATCACTTTCCCAAGGCAAAAAGTTCTTGGGGGCTTAGTTATATAGTGACAATATACTAGATCCAAGAGAGGTGTCTTTAGATTCACCTTCTACTATTTATACTCCGCTGGAACACTAGAGTTAAGGTCGTCCCTAGAGTGACCACTTCTCTAGGTAGGCCTTCCTAAGAGGTTACGCAAGAGGAGATCAAACACGTCTTTATTTACCAAAACAAGTCGTTCTTTTAACTTTTAAGAAAAGTGTGATAACGATAAAAATGCAAAGTTGTGAATGTAAGAAGGTGTTTTTGATCCTCTAGATCGTGCAAGCACGCAAGAGGAGAGCATACACACCAATCTTGAACAATTCACGAACTTTAACAAACACGTCAAACACGAATTCTTTTTAAAAACCCAAAAGCAAATGTGAAAGAATGTGAAGAGGAAGGTGTAAGATGGTCTTTTTGATCCTTAGGATCGTGCTAAGTACACAAGAGGAGAGCATACACACCACTCTTGGATGACCAACAACTTCACCAAACACTTGTTCTTTAATATCCCAAAATCAAATGTGATACAAAAAGCATATTTAATTAAAGATATAAAGGTTGGAATGAGTGCACCTTATGTTTTACTCCTTGGCTTCCAGCGAGTAGATCCTTTTTGATGCAGATCTATTCAGGCAAATGTGTTCCCTACACATAGATAAAGACAACAAAGCAAAACAAAACAAAAAAATTCTAGCAAAAATAATAAAGATCGAATGGCAGAATAGTTAGAAAAGTTAGAATAGTGAGAGCCTTAAGCAAGGCACTCCGTTACCACAAAACTAGATACAAAAATTCTACAATAAAAGTAGCAAAATGAGGAATGCAGCCGTGCAGATATGTTGACTATTAGTGTCGATCTGCAACAATAACTTTTTCCTTGCGTTGAAATCTGTAGAGATAGCTTGTGGTGGAACAGAAGTCGATGGTCACTTTAACAAAAGCTGAAGTGAAAAGAAAAGATCTCACCCATTAAAGAGTCACCTTTATACAACAAGCAATTGCTGCGAGCACTCGACAGATCTAGGGATCCAATCTTTGCATCTACAATTTTGTTGTCTCAATGATTTGTGTCTAAAGCTAAGGGATATATTGAGACGGGAATTGAATAGAATTTGATGGCTTCCCCTGTAGGCCAAGGAGACGATTTCGATTTACTGATCGGAGATTCAAGAGTGGGCAAGAGCAGCCTTCTTTTGCGCTTCACTTCTGACTCCTTCAATGATTTGAGCCCCACAATAGGTGTGGATTTCAAGTTAAAGTTTATGATAGTAGGAGGGAAAAGGATTAAGCTAACAATTTGGGATACAGCTGGGCAAGAGCGGTTCAAAACATTAACAAGTTCATATTATAGGGGAGCACAAGGTATTATTCTTGTTTATGATGTCACACGACGACAAACATTTACAAATCTATCAGACATATGGGCAAAGGAGTCGGATCAGCATTCAACAAATCAAGACTGCATCAAGATGCTTGTTAGAAACAAAGTTGACAGAGAAGATGAGAGAGTTGTCAGCAAGAAAGAGGGGATTGATCTTGCAAGGCAACTTGGAGCCTTGTTCCTTGAATGCAGTGCAAAGACGCGTCAATGTACAAAATTGCTTTGAGGAGCTTGTTTTGAATATTTGGATACATCGAGCCTACCACAAGAATCATATGATCTGATGGTGACCTCGAACAACAAACAACTTCAAACGAGATTGTGGATGAGCAGACCAAACCAAAGACTACGAGCATAAATTTCTAACCAGCGACCTTGGAGATGCAAGTCGAAATGGCAATTTGAGACATCGGTTGCAAAAACTTGCAACAAGGAAAACAAATATTTTTTCCTCCAAAAGAGATTAGAATAGGAGCGTGGGCCCCACGGTGGGCACCAAAATGTAAGTACTAGAAAAATAGATAACCACAAATGTATCAAACCAACGGAAAACAAGAGAAATAACTACAGATCTAAGCTACACAATAGAGTAGAGATTAAAAAACTATGACTGTAAATACAATTATCTACAATCAATACAATATAGATCTATTATTTATATATCGTGATCCTCATGCTCTCAGATTCACATAACTGTGATAGCTTACTAGTGCTTGAGGATAGTAGAGTGCTTCGATTATCGAGTGCTCGATAATTCGAGAATCGAAATGACAACATAAGGCTAAGATAATGAGAGTTTTTCAAAAATCAAAATGACAACATAAGGCTAAGATAAGAAGTGAGTGAAAATGGCTTAGAGGAGGCGCGTTTATATGCTTTTCCTCGAAAAGAATGGAGGGTTGAGATCGAAAGAATTTAAATTATGATCAACGGTTGAGAATGGATGAGACAACATGATCATGAGTTAACTAAGGAGTTAAATCCAAAAATCAAGGGATTGCAAGGACTTAAATCCAAAAATCAAGGAATTGACACATGTTAGCTTCCAAAAATCAAAGATTTGACATATGTTTAATTCAAAGTCAAATTTGAAAGTGGAGATTGAGTTGAGACAAAAAGCCACAGAATAACGAATTTAAATAATAATAATAATAATAATTTATCATCCAAAAATTGTTGGAGGAATAAATAATATTTTATTATTTATTTTAAGAAGTGTAGAGGAAATTAAATAAATTTGATTTATTTATTTAATTTAAGAAGATGTTAGCTAATTAAATAATTTTTAGATTATTTAATCACGAGGAGGGATGATGAGAATAATTAAACATAATTTATTTAATTATTAGGAAAGAGGGATAAATAATTAAATTAAATTAAATTATTGGTTGGAAGAATAGTTAGATTAATTAAATAATTAATATTATTTAATTTTTTTTTGGCAGAAGGAGAAATAATTAGCTTTAGAGGAATTATTAGCTTAATTAAATAATTTTCATTATTTAATTATTTTTAGAAGAAGGGAATAATTAGATTTAATTAAATAATTAATACCATTTAATTATTTAATTAATAAGGGAAACTAGAAGAAATATGCGAGGATGATCACATGAAAATGCAACTAATAATCTATGTTAATTTTGGGTGTCTACAATTTCATCTATAAGCCACAAGCTATTTTTTGGAACTATTAGTAACATCCATGGTCATTAGCTAATTTATCTTCTTGGCTGGTGATATGAGCCAAAGAGTTCTCTTAGCCATTGTTTATTTATATTTTATTTTTCTGAAAAGAAAACTCTTCATGGGTAGATTTTAGAGAGGACAACAAAGAGGGAACCTTTATAAGAAGATCAAAACTCTATTTTAATAGAGTTAAAGAGTATAAAGATCCCTAAACATTAATAGGGGATTGTAAGAGAGTAAGGCTATGAGAATCCCCATTGTGAGGGAAGAGATAGGCGATAGGAACGTTGTAGTTTCCCTAGCATCTTGTATTTGTAATCTAAGTTGAATGTTGCTATAGGAAGCCAATAAAATTAATGAAGTTTTTAAATTGATTTGCATGTTGGATTTCATTGTGCATAGGGGTGTGTGTTGAGATTGTGTAGGCTACTAGATTGGATAGTATTTCAATAGACCCTTTGGTCTAGACTTTTCATTCAAGGTTCTTATAAGAAAATCAAGAGCAATTGGTATCTTTCCAACTCCTAATGGTGCCAAATCTATAAACATGAGGTCTAATTTCAAGTTGTAACAGTTCAAGATAGAGAGGAATTGTAGTGCATTGAAAGGGATAAGTAGCAGCTCCAGAGTGAAGTTGTACTTATTCTTGTTCATTGAGCTCCATAGCCACATAGTATTTTTCTTCTTAAATCCCCTAATGCCATAATGTCCCAATTGTGTTTTCTAACCTTGGGTTTCTCCAAGGTAAATACTATAATAATTTTGTGTGCTTTATCATATTGCTTTCCTTTGATGCAGTTTCATGTTTGCAACATTTTCAAGCATGACACTTGAAGTAGTTGCATGAAGATTTAATTTAGCTATAAGTTGTCTACATTAGAAGTGGTTTTATAGACCAAAAGTACTAGAGTATAAACATTGTCAATGCAAACACTTCCCCAAAAAAGACAGAGCATGGAATCTCAACTAGTGGAAGCCTAGAAGTTGCCTCTTGTAACCATAAAGCTATATTTTTGTTTGCTTCACTTGTATAACTATGTACATTAGCTTTTAATCAAATATACTTCTAGTTGTTTAATATTGTTTTGGTTGATTCTAGTTACAATCTCTTAAATCATTATACAAAACTTATGTCTTCAAGTAGTTGCATGAGGAATTAAATTGGCTATAAGCTATTAGAGATGAAGGTGAACAACTATAGAATGGAAATCTAATTACAAATGTAACTATTAATCTAGTTACATACACAGTTTAACTTTCTCCTCTTCCTGATGATGGATCATTGTGCATGATCTGAAACGTTGAAGCAAAAACATACACAGTTTAATCCAGAAGCACTATCTAACTATTAATCTAGTGCAAAACTAAAATAGAGATAGTATGAAATCAACACAAAGGAATAATAGAACAAAAGATCAAACACATAACATAGTGTTTACGTGGAGCAACCCTTTCAGGAAAATACTCCACACAAGAAGAGATGCACCAGTCTGTATTAACTTCAACAGAGTTCATAGTACAACACTATCAATCTCCTCTTAGGTCCTCAATCTAGCAACGCTTGTAATACAACTCCACAACTGTAATATAATATCCTCTTAAAGGAGTGTTGCCTTCTAGGACACAAAACCCTAACATAACTTCTATCATCAAATCTGCAACCTGATGATGAATGGTCCAGATTGACTACGAAATTATAATATTTTACAAGGCAATTTTCTAAAAAATTCTCTTTGGGGGCACTGCCCCCAAAACCCCTCCAGGGGGGCTAGGAAGCTGTCATCACCCCCCTTGGACCCTTGATGATAGGGTGAAAGCACAAAGATGAGTATACATTTCGCGAAAGTTTTCCGCGGATGGAAAGTACCACTTGGAACGGGTGCCCGAGCTTAAATGGGTGCCTGTTATAAAACGGGTTCCCATTTTGGATTGGGCACCCAAAGCTAAATGGGCACCTGTTATGGAATGGGCGCTCGTAAATGAAACATGTACCCACTTTTGAAAAGTATATTTTTTTAAAAAATAGGACTGCAACTTCATTTTAACAACTATAGGCCGCAGAAAAGCATAGAGATGACGATGCCAAGAATGGGTACCTGCGTTGGCTAATCCCACCTCCTACCTCTAGAATGTCCCTGCCTCCTCTAAATTGATTAACGACTACCCCAGGTTGGTTGCCTATCAATTTCTACTATTTTTCATTATTTTTCAAGCTTTGTTTTTTTGTTGTTTTTTGTTGTTTTTCCAATGTTAAACCATATATGTTCAACCTTAAATTGAAAACAACCAGTAAACCCTAATTCATAAACTGTATACCTTTAATTCAGAAATGGTAAACCCTAGTTCATAATCACTAAAACGTAAAACCCTAATTCATAAACACTAAACCCTAATTCATAAACTAAACTGAACTATTCTAAAACCTAAATGACTTATTAAACCTAAAACTAAAACCTAGAAACTTCACTTTATTATATTTAAATCTTTAATTTAAACATATGGACATCTCTATTTAATATTTGTATGTAAACAGTTAAATGGCCACATGACAATCCCTACATGAACTACCCAGTTTGATAGAACTTCTAGGGTTTCTTTCATATATGCTTAACAATAAACCTTTAGAAATGATATTTCAAAATCATTTGAAATTGTCTAGGGGAGAGGACCCAGTAGTTGAGCACCTTAACTTCACGCCTCTCAAAATCATACATGGCAATTTCGAATCACTCCAAAAATTTTACAATAGCTTACTTGTCAAGGCCCCTGCTTATAAATAAGGTTTCAGGGTGACATCATCAAATATGATGCCACATCAACAAATATGATGCCACATCAACATGCTTTTTGTTGAGGTGTCAAATAGTTCCCCCAAAAAAGGGTGGTCCAATAGGTGTGCATTAAGTCATGTTTTATTGGTGGGCTGATGTGGCATCACATGATTGGTTAAAGTCATTAAATTATTAATACTTATAGTACAACACTAACAAGCTTAAAGTCACAACTACTAGTACTAAACTTTTAAAAATATTGGGCCTTAAATGCACATATACTATCTCACCTATTGGGTCTTTCCCCCTATATCTAGACCTTGAACTAGTTATACACTATAGGTTTATTCTTCTAGTCTTCATGGCTTTTAATACTATTGATGAGTCTCATAATCCTAATTTAACCATTTGTAAAACTCTTTTCATGAAGCTAAAAACCTACAAATTAGACAGGATAGGACCCTAATATCTTTTTCTAGACCTAACCTAAATGACTTATTAAACCTAAACCTAAAACCTAGAAGTAATTAAATATTATGTTTAAATCTTTAATATAAACATATCCATATATCTATGACAACTTGAGGCTTAACAAAGGGGTAAAGGGGACAACAACAACGGAAAAAATTTAAAATAATGTTGAGTGTACATAGGATGGGTTCAAAGATTGAATAAAATGAAACACTTAGGAAGTATAAACATGGATTAGGAACAAAATAGGATTTATGGTAACATGGCTAGATGGAATGACATTTAGGCTATACAATAAACTTTATCACATGGGATTATTTTCTACAAATAGAACATTAACGATGTATATACCATTACTACTTTCACCTCAACAAATGACATATACAGGTTATACAAGATTTTATGGAAACATACATTTTATATCCATTTTGAAAGTGAGTAGAAGAAAGGAAATCATTACCATATTAAACATGCATATATAAAGACCATTGTATTCATAAAGACCTATCTCTACTATTCCCACCTTCTACACATGAATTATTTTCTAAGTTAGGTTCTATATCCTCTTGTAAATGAGGGAGCCTTTCTCATTAATCACATTATTCCTTTCAGGGTACCTAAAAAATAAATTGAAAATCCTAGGTCACTTTATCCTTTTATAGGACCATAACCAAGGTCTATAGTATACCAACTAGTTTTTTGCTTCAAAATTTGTTTGGTAAAGCCAGGGCAAATTACTTGACCAATCCCTCAATCCATGCTTCCATTATGTTCTTCACCTTTGATTCATCCAACCATGGGTTTAATGGAAGTGTGCCATCAAATTCAGCATACATAGCAAATAAGGAGTCAAATCCAAGAGTGAATTGATCAAATTCAAGTTAACTTAAGAACTTACATACATACATATGAAATTAGTTCCATGGTTGATTCAAGCATGTATATCTCGTCTTGGATATTTAAACATAGTTGCCTAATGGATATAGAGTTGTCTAGGAGTGGTGAGAGGCCAAAGACTTTAATAAAAATTTGAATACTTATTTCTTGGATATCCTTTATAGTGTAATAATAGTTTAGGAAATGGTGACATATTTCTTGGATATCCTTTATGGATATTCTTTAAACACAATCAACTTAAATTTTACCAAAATAGGAAATGGTAACATGGCTAGATGTCCAATGACATTTAGGCTATACATTAAACTTTTAGGAATGATATATTTCGTAAGATCGTTTGAAATTGTCTACATACATACATACATACATACATACATGTACAGTAAAATTTTATAGGACTTGACAAAATAATGTTGAGTAGATAGGACATGAATTTTGATTCATATCATGATTGTTAAACATAAATTTTGATTTACATTTTCTAACAAGTTTAAATTTTGAATGCATGTATATGTTGAATTAAATGTTTTAATTTGTATTGTTTAAACCATGCAAATTTATATATTTCCAAGTTTTCAATTTATATGTATATGTATATTTAAACATATGTTGTACATGGAATTTAATATATATTTTCAATTCCTAATTTGATTTTAATTATGTTTTGTAATTGTAGCTCTAGACTTGTAGACCTTATTTGTACACATGGACGATCTAGCCCAGGACCCCCCATCCCAACCCCCCCACCACCACCACCTGATGAGGCTCATTTACGAGCAACAATTGATGAAAATATTCAAACATTGCAAGAAAAAATCAATTTATTGCAAAGCCAAACCCAAACACCTCCACACATTTCACGGTTTGCATCTACAATGCAAACTATTATTGATTTAGTGAGAGCTATCCACATGGATCTAGACACATTCTGCTCATGGCGAGAAGAGAGGAGGCATTTTTATGTAGATGTTCTCTCGTATAAAGAGATCAATGATTTACATATTACCAAAAATACAATTGCCCCATATTTCATTGATCCCTCCACAGCCGAACAAATACCACCAAATAAAAAGAGAATTTCAATCAGATGGTGCACACATCAACATATAGCTGATAATTTTTGGGAGTGGTGGTGGATGGTCTTTGACCATCCACCTCATGCTAATTTTGAGGTTCCCTTTTATTTTTTGAAAAAATTATGGGTGGAGTTTGAGATGAGCAAAAAGCCCAATTATTTTGATATGAGATCATTTTAGGGCATGAGTGGTGGAATGCCACAGCATAGACGAAGGGCACATGTTGATCCAAATTGATGTTTGCCCCTACACCTATTGTCCCACCCTCTGTTCTTGTGCCCTTTCACCAACGGATGATCATCTCGGCACTCAGAGTGTTATCTTCGCTCTTAGGAAACTTAATTGACCAAGCTACCCACTTGGCAGATGAACTCAATCCTGGAGAGCCTAGAGGAGCATCTGGTATTGGTCCTGGCGGCATTACCTAGATTGACACCATTGCGATCCACATCGCATTATTGTCAGAACTATAATCATCCATGTTTTGGTCCTACATCTGCTTTAGAGGAGTCCTTTTTGGCTACATTATTTGCTCCTATAGACTCGGTATGTATGCCACATTTAATAAAATTAAATTTAATACAAATTAATATAGATCCAATTATCAATTATCAATCTTTTTAATAAATTTTAAATATATTAATAAACATGTTGATTGGTACAGATGACTCCAGCAGTTGCTGCCACTACATCACAACTAGACCATTTAGTGTCAATGATAGTAGAGATGGGTAGACCTTATAGATCAAGGTATAAAAATTAGGACCTCTAGAGATTATTTAAAATTATATATGTATTTTAATAATATGGAATTTAATATGCAAATGTGATGAACCTTTTCTTTTAATTTAAAGCAAATGGGAGGTCCTGACACTTTTGTGTCAAACCAACCAAGTCATCCAGGACCAGTGGCAACATCATTTATGTAGGAGCCTGCTTCATATGCCATTGTTTGTATCTTAAAATTGTACATTTTTAGTTTAAATTTGAATTTCCAGTGTAATTTCATGATTTTAAATTTATGTCTTTAAAGTTGAATTTATATATACATGTACACATATATATGTAGGACGAGATTAGTATAGGTGCAGGCTCAATTAATCCTATCATTGATGAGCCTGCATAGATGCACGAGTCATCTCTCATATTTTAGGTCCTATAGTTAAATACTATGTCATTTCAAAGTCTTTTGTATCATTCATCCTTGCATTTTGTATCTATACTCTAGCCTAATTTATGTGTTTTATTGAAATATAGGAATTGCCGACTCAGACATTTACTATGTCAAAATCGGTATCATTTATTTCACATGAGCATGATAGGAGAGATGATGAGTGCGTTGTGGTATGCTTAGACATTTTCAAGTTTATATTTAAAAATTGAATTTGATGGTTTGGTTTAAATATTTGATTTAAATAATTAGGATGCAGTTTTGACATTAAAATTGATTTGAAACTTCTTTTTCTTGTACACAACATGAGCCGCCCTTTGAGTCACGTGGGACCAAAAGGTGACTTGAAATGGATGATGATCAAACTTATGGCACACATACATATTAGATTGTTTATTTCATGAGGATTTTATGACTATTTTAGTATTGACTGGACATATATGTTTTGTGACTATCTCACTATTTTTACATGGGCTATTATTATGTTAGTATTTATATCTCATGTAGACTATTTCATCAATATCATCTAGACTAGATTTTACAATTTATTTAATGTCCACTATATGCATCTATATTCAAACTTTAATTTCATATATCTCATATTTAACACTTCAAATTATCATGTGTTTTATTGTAAATTTGTAATTTATGCTAATTCTAATTAGATAAGAGAAAAAATTCAATTGATTTAATTTATTAAACATTTATTAGATACATACTAGGTTGGATATTTAACTTTGTTGAGCTAGAATGAATATAAATAATTGGAAAGTCTATGAAGGCAATTGATCACAGGCACTAAATCTTAAAAATATTTATTTGTTGAAAGATAGACCTTATTCTAGTAATTTCTATGGTTCTGTTTTGATTTACATGAGTCAAATGTTGGGACTTGTTAAATTATAATTGAGTTAAATATTTAGGAAATTTTTATTGATTAGATTTATCAAGAGTAACCATGTTTAATCAATTTATCTTAAAATCAACTAAACATTTCATAGATCAATAACTCCCCTATAAATTTACAAAAAGAAAAAAGAAAGTTAGAGAAATACTTGTACCCTTTAAATTTACAATTTAAGAAATTTAGAAAATTAGAGAAATTTAGGTCTACCCCAAATTCTATCAAAAGAAAAATAGAGAAATACCTAACCTAAATATCAAAAGAAAAATAAACAAATACCTACTCTTAATTGTTATATATATATAAATTTGATAAAGAATACTTGGTTCTATCTACTAAAAGTTTTGAGATTTGCTTCTAATTTTGAAAGAAACTAAAAATTATAATTTCTAAAAAATATAACAAAATTAGCATTTTGTATGTAATTTCATGAAAGCACCAAATAATAACTTAATCAATGCATTAATTCTAGTTTTTTATAACTTCTATGTACAAGAAAAAGAGCTTCCCTTAGCTTCAAGAAATAATAATATTCTATACTGACAAGGCCAACCACGTGAAGAAGGAAGCTCCTCGCCTAAGACCTAAGAGACATGTATTCTAGTAGACGTAGGACACCTAAGACACCTATTGTATAGTATGTATCTAGATTTTATAGACATAGTAGACCTAAGACACCTAGTCTTTATACCTTATCGTTGTCTAGACCTAAGTCACCTAGACACCAAGATTATAGTTCTACCTAAGACACCTATTATGGTGGACCTAGTTGACATATAATATCTACCTAAGACACCTAGATTGAATTATACCTTATTCTAGTCTCTAGACAGGTAGTTGATATATAGTATCTACCTAAGACACCTAGATTCTAGATTATACCTTATTCTAGTCTCTAGACAGGTAGTTGATATATAGTATCTACCTAAGACACCTAGATTAGACTAAATACCTTTTTTCTAGTCTCTATCTACCTAGTTGACATATAGTATACCTAAGACACAGGTAGAGACACCTATTATCTAGTTAGAACCCAGGACACCTAGAGACACCCAGGTTTTATACATTACTCTCTAAGTCTAGGTCTACTTGACACCTAGAAGTTGAAGACTCTAGATATCGAGCATGTGTAGAGAACATACTCGTGCAACAAGAAACAATAGCTTGAAATCCTTTCAACACTATATGTGATTGCAAAAACAAATCTAGAGGTTGGGCCACGATGAAACGTAAATAAAAAATTAGAACCTAGAGATCATTTTATTTAAAGATAAAATTTGTGAAGTTCCATTGAAATTATAATGAAAGGAAAGAACTATTGAAGGATAAATTAAAATAATTAATAGTATAGGTCTAGTGAATACCTGAAATAAAGTGTAAGTGAAATTTAAATAATAATTAACACCTTAGATATGTTTCCAGCCTCTGTTATGACTGTAAAAACATCTCTTGCATCATGTAATGAAATGTAAAAAAGTTAGAATGTGTCATGATCTTTAAGAGAATTAGGAATATTAATATGAAGGCTTAAGGGGAGTTAAGAGGATGGCTTAAGGGGAGATGCACATTAGTAAATCAATTACCTATAAATATACTTAATCCAAAACTCACATTCTAAGAAATACCTAATTAGACTAAATTGTACTTACCTAACTTATGGAACATAGCTAGGGGATCATGGCTTAAGGGGAGTTAAAAGGATGACTTAAGAGGAGTTAAGAGGATGGATTAAGCGGATATGGAATCAACTGTAGTATTTTTAATAAGAGTATGTATGCACTAACTTATATCATTTAACTATTTTGAAGTTATTTTAAACTAAATCCTAAGTTTACCTAACTTATGGAACATAGCTATGGGATGGCTTAAGGGGACTTAAGAGCATTGCTTAAGGGGAGTTAAGAGGATGGATTAAGGGGATATGGAATCAACTGTAGTATTTTTGGTAAGGATACATGCACTAACTTATATCATTTAACTATATTGAAGTTATTTTAAACTAAATCCTAAGTTTACCTAACTTATGGAACATAATTAGGGGATGGCTTAATGATGCAAGAAAAATACTAACTTCTGCCTGAACACACACCAATCAACATTCTAGAAATTCTATGCTAACACATCAAATATTCAAATTTGCAATACAAACTAAAGATTGGGTCATCCCACAATAATGGGTTACACTTTTTAGCCAAACTTGACATTGAAATCAACATTTTCAACTAAATCTTCACTTTCTGACACCTATAGCCGCTAAACCGTTAGGAATTTGAAGATGATGTGAACTAGTGATTTGTGAGATTTTGTTTTTAGATTCTAAATATATATATTTTTAAAAAATTTGGAGTTAAATTGTAAATTTTTTGCATCACCTTTGATAACTAGTTTTTAATAGTAAACAACATTTTTTTAAAGTGATGTATGTGTATTCTATAGCACTTAAACTTTTTTTTCTACAAAGGATAAAATTATGATTTTTTTGAATTTAGATTGGTAACACTGATATATAGGGCATGCATTTGGTTTTATAATGTTTGTTGAATATATTTTTTTAATTAAGTTTTGAAGTCAAACCAATTATAATTTAGACATAGGTGTATTCTGTAAAACATAACTTTTTCTATATGTATTGAAATTCAATTCTTTTTTTGTTGAAACAAGGACATCAATACCTAGGGCATAGATATTTTTTAAACTTTTTTCACTAATTTACTAATTTTCCATGTGTGTAAAACAAAGAACTTGATGTTCGGTGAAAAACCTACATTCACAAGAAATAAAAAATAAATATAATAATCAAATTAAATATATTTAAAATTATACTTTTTGGGAAGCTTATAATAAGGAATACAAACTTACAAAACATAAAATTTAAATGAATTCATTTGATCCTACAAAAGGTAAATCAAAAGTGGTTTTTTATCAGCATTTTGATAGGTGTAGAGGAGATTCCATTATAGGTATGGTTTAAAACTAGCGGGGTTCTATCCAAGGGGGTTTGAATCTAAGGGGGTTTGATCAAAGTCTCTTCAATTAAAATCCTTTAAATGAAACTTTTCAAGGCTTAAATCATTATATTTTCTAAAAATATGTGATTTCAACAAAAATCAAGATGTCCCAAAAAGTGTAACCCATTATTGTGGCAGCACCTAATTTTTATTGACAACAATGGAGATACACATCTACCAACAATAATTTACAATATCAACATTCAATGGCTTTCCTCATAGGCACACAAAGCATTCAACTTTCTTCTTCTACGTCAGCAGACGCATCACCAAATGAACATTTCACCTCACTACCCTTCTTTGGTTCATCCCCTCACCTACACACTTTCTGCACAATGACATTTGATTGTATCTTTTGTCCTAAGGCCGACACCTTCATTCTACATCAACAAAGATTTTATAAACATCTAGAGATGCCCTATCTCCTTTGACACTGTGGAATAGAAAGAGACACATAATGAAGAGAATGGAGATGTGAGTTAAAACGACTCCCCTACGTTTTCCTCTTTGTACTTCACAGTTCTCTATTCATTCAATTTGCCTGTGTACCTCCCAATCGACCTATGTTTGTAATAAAAATACAAGACTTTTCATCTTCAAGTATATCAAAACAAATGAAGCACTTCCAAGGAAATTATAATAGTTTGAATTTCAAAACTCTTTGTCTTGTTGTGCCTCTGGGAGTCGATTCCCCTCTTCGTCTAAAATGTTTTTATTTTCTATGTTTTTCTTTTTCTTTCCTCTACCAGGCCCCACCCATAGTGCTCCTTCTCCATCTTATTATATTCACTTTAAAAACGTGAACAAGAAATGCAAATAATGGGAATTTGAGGTGATTAAATTGTTCAGTATTCTTTTAACTTGGTCCATTCCCAAGTTGCGACCCAATTTGAAGATAAACTGTCAGTCAATTAAGACATATATCTAAGATTGCTCAGAAGTTTGAGGCCGAGGACAACTTTTATTTCTTGTAATCAAGAGTAATGTGCCATCCATAATAATAACACCATTTAACATAGTAGCCATAAGAATATCATGACCCAGGCAATCAATAAATGAAACGTGTCTTAAAAGCTTCATGCATGCATTTTCAAAGCTGAGACTTCATAAAAAGGATTGTCTTCCTTATTCCAGCCATTAAACTAAGATTCCTTTGTTGCCAAATGATCTACACGAACTATGAATTGAGCCGACAACACTTCAAACTGAACCAATTCGCCTAGACTTAGCTGAGATTGAAACTGCAAATGCTCTTGAAGCAAAATTGACAAAAACTAATAGAAAGCAAGCCAAACCTAAAATCAAAAACCTAAAAATATTTTTTGTTGATGCAGATCGCCAGTTTGCCCGGGGTGCACCTGCATCACTTAGGGGGACTTAAGAGGATGCTTAAGGGGAGATGCAATCAATTAACTATCTTGATCATATTAATCCTAAACTCATATCCTAGAAAAAAATAATTAAAAGTTTAAAATGATTACATACATGTTAACCATTTAAAAAATTTACTCCATTGTACCTCTGCATCCTCTATTTTTTGTAATGCATCTATGATTGCCTCATGCTCTTCCATAGAAAGTGTCCATAAATCTTTTGTGACAGGTCTCCCTTTATATCTCACCAATTGTATATTTGTTGCCACAACCAAATACGAGTAGTGTAAAATTTTCTTATGTTTTTCATAATCTTCAAATGCAGATATACATTCCTCCTTATCAGATATTTACATAGCCAAGTGCCAACAACAACCACATAACCCATTAGATACTCAAAGTTATCATCATCTACTCTAGGTTGTAACAACTTATGTTTTGCCTCAACACACCGAGCCAACCAATAATCTGTTTCCTCTTCATTACCCTTGGGAGCAACAACAACATACACATGTCTTGCAAAAACATTCAAATTCAATAAGACAAAAATATACATGCATACATATACAATTAAATGTAGATTGCAAAAAATATATCAAAAAGAAATATTGAATTAATGTACCTTCTTGTACAAGGTCTGAAATATGATCATAGTCATCCGATGCTTGCAAATGATTATCCTCCTCAAATGTTATCTCATTTTGATTATGTGTTTGTAGAGGTGTTAAGGATCTTTGTTGCCATGCTTCAACCCAATCTATATTGTCACATGCTTCCCATTCACCTGTGATACAAAACTGACAAAAACATGCGATCTCCCTAGTCCACATAGCCTATGTGCTTGCATTTGAACTCTTAAATGAATGACATTTTGTTGATCCATTAATTATATCACAATCATATCAAGAAGGAATGTTTTCATCTTCAACCAACCAAAAAAACTGTTGAACTTTAGAGTTTTCACTAGAACCTGTAGTCAATTTTGCATTACACCAATCCACAATCGCACGTGCATCTTGAAACTTTGATGCATCACAAAATTTTAGTTTCTCCCTAGCAAGGGCCCTTTTCACACATGCTCTAGCTCCATCATGTTCTCTTTTACCATGTTTAGCTTCAAAGAAACTCCACATATGTTGGATTTTTTTTTCTTTATGGGCCCTACTTAACCAATAAAACATTCGAGCATTTTTGAATTGTCATGTACAATTGTCTGACCATATGAGATGTTGTGTCATCTAGATTTGTATTTCTTTTAAGTTGTCATTAAATACTTTAAAATAATACTGCAAAACTTCAATGAATGTAATCGGTTATCATTCACATAGAAATGATACTCCCTCAAAATTTTCCTGTCATCTTCTGTACAGTCAACTGCATGTTTGTATACAATATGAACAAATATGGACACCTATACTGAGTTATAATATTGTGACTGAATCTCCTCTTGTGGAGCAAGGGTATAGTTTTCTGCAAAGTCAACTACTGAAAGTATAGTTCCAATTAGAAATGTGTTCTTACGTCTGCAGAATTGTTCATCAAGCCACTGAGCACATTGCGAGTGTTTCACATATTTATACACAATCTTATTCTTGAACTTTGTGATGAATGCATGTACATTACTTTGTTCTATGACTAACTCACAACGCTTTCCAATTTTTCCATCATTCAATAGATATTGAACATTGGTGAACCTCTTCACATCCACTAATTGTTATTTAAAATCATGTGAACTACTTTCATGCATGCATTCTCATAACAATGAAAGGTTACCACATCTATTGCATTGTCCAGAAACACATGGTTTTGAAAAAAAGAATTGTTCATCCGTTGTTTCACAAAGTAAACTTGTTATAAAATCCTTAATTGTTGTAGGTGACATTAATACCACATTCCTACATAATTTGGTTAGTATACAAAGTACAACGTATATATCGAAAAACATCATAATAATAATGAAATTGCACATGAGTTTTACAACAACAAGAGATTTGTTGCTTATTAATCTTTACATACCAAAGTTTACATTTCTTAAATGATCTTTGACTTATACTAACATTTTCTATAACTGAATCATCTAGAAATTTTCTATATAATTTTGTTTGAGTCATTTCTAAAAGATGTTTTGGATGAGGATCATGATTTTTTGACCCCACACTTAATTTCAAAACATCTCTAGCATTTGATGAAACTCTTGTGTATACACCTAAAAATGACACGACTATGTCTAAATAAATATTCTTAATATTTATTTTATCTAAATTCTTTTATCAAAAAAAAAAATCAATTTATTTATTTGGTTCATATTCCTCCCATTAATTGAATAAATTACCTTTATTTAAATAATTTCATCGAAGTCAACTTTATTCTTCCAAACAATTAAATAATTTTCATTATTTAATTAAATCACTTATTCCTCCAAATTTAAATAAATCAATCAAGTTTATTTAAATTATCTCAATCTCTAAAAATAAAATATAATCAAATATTTTATTTATTCTTCCAAAGCATGCACAAACAATTAAATAAATTTATTTATTTAATTTGCTTTTTTATCTTCTAAATTTCTCAAAAATCTTCCAAATCTTCTAAAAATAAATCTTCTTCTTCATGCACACAAAATTAAATAATTTATTATTTAATTTCTCTCAAATCATGCAAAAAGCAAATCACGAGTTGGGTTAATTGAGTTAATCAATCTTGTTTTTATCAACAACTTTTAAATTAGAAAAAAAACATTCTAATTTATGAAAGCAAATCTTATCCTTGTCATGAAAGCAGTTAACTCAAACAAAACAAATTTTTGTGTGACACTTGTCTTCTTTCTATTTGTGCAATATAACATAAATATGTCCAAGTGTACAATATCAAAGTCCATCTATGAGCCAAGTCATAAAAAGTATGCATACATCGCAAAAATAATGATACATGTCTCGGTAACGGTACAAAATGAGGTACACATGCATATCAGGCTATCCATGAGCCATCAAAAGTGTATACATAAGCAAAAATTAGTACAAGTGTAAAGGCTAGCCCTATTGCCGCAGGACACTGCTCCCAGCACTGCCCTCCTGACTGCTATGGACCCATAGTAGACGCTGTAGATTGTGAACCCCCTGCCCTTTGAGATGTACCTGCTACAGATTGGCTCCTGAAGTTGGGTGCTCTCTGATCTACTGGCATAGCCCCGTGGTATAGACCCCTGTAGTACTGAGTCTGAGCATGCGCTCTAGCAAGCTCACCTTGAACCTGTGCAAGCTGCACCTGAGCCTACTGCACCTGAGCCTGCTGCACCTGGGTAACTAAAAATGTAGTGGCCTCATCAGTACCCAAGGAAGCTAGGGCTGAATCTCTCTCGAATCTAAGAGCTCACACCCTCGCCAATGATGTATCTCACTCCGCAGTGAGCCCAAATATGATCCCTGTGTCTGCCTGCCTCTGGTACTCTGCTGCCCTAAGCTACTCCCTGAGCTGTTTGACCGGACCCCGCAATGTAGTAATGGCCTGCTGCTGTAGGTCAGGCTGGTCAGGAACCTATGGAACCTGCTACTGGGGCACCTGCTGTGCATGTACCTGTCCTTGTACCTGCGGTGGTGCAGCCAGCTGCTAAACCACTTGCTACTGTCCAACCTGTGGTGCGGCTTGCTGTTGCGCTCCCTACTACTGGGAGGATCCCTCTTCAGCTCTCACACCTTCCACCATCCAATCGACCTCCGCTACTTCCAACTCCTAACATCCCTTCATGCCTTTTACCATCACTTCTTCCAACACCTTATCCATCCATCCATGAATCCTCTAAAAACCCCAATCATGGCCAACAAATGCACACACTGTCTAAACAAAGAGCTTCCACCAACCCCACTTCCACCATCCCAAGGGAATTCAACAACAAATATTTGGATGCCTCTACCTATAAAGTCAAAAATCCTAAAGGTCCTCATGCCTTAGGATACAAAAATCAAAAATCAAAGAAACATCCATCTCAAAAGCTACGTATAGCCACCCACCTCAAAGCAAACATGAAAAAGGTGTGGGTCCCCAAGCAACAAGTACTTACCTTAGAAGCCGCAAAAAAGCTGCATATACCCAAGCCCATACTTTCGCAGTTAAAATCTACAAGCAAAATGGTTTGGGTACCTAAGCAAAAGGCCATCAAGTTAAAAGAGGCATCCACCTCTTAAGAATCCCAATCATCCACTCTCTCCTTTTCCATCCAAAAGTATCAAATCCTTCCATCCCACATGACAAGAAAAAATCAAAAAAATACTAAGTCTATGTGGGTCCCTAACTACCTAAATCACTCGTCCACCAAGAAAAAATCTCCATTACTTCCTACACCACCTTCCCATCATAAGCTTCAATGTTTATCACGGTATGTGCAACCATTGGTCATGGTTCCCCTCTATCCCGCGACACTTCCACATACCTCCATCTCCCCTTCCTTCCACTATTATCCTACATATCTTCCCCATCCTATTCCTATGGTCCATGCTTTTGCATAAGTCTTCCCTCCATCCTCGCATAAGTCTTACATAATCCGTATCATAATACACTATCACACCTTCCATAATCCACTATCTACCTACTCCATATCCCTTTCATGCAATCCCTTACCAACATCTATGAGCATAGAGACATTTAACATGATCCATGCGACGACGTGCATCTCTAGCGAGACACTATCACCTTCATGGAAACAGATGCTTGAGTCCCTCTCATCCGTATTCCACCTATCCTATCCAAATATTAAAAAAAAAAATAAAGAAAAATCCCTTCGTCCAATGGTGAAAACTTGGCAAACAGGCGCCTTGGATAAGTACCATGATGAAAATATGGAAAACAGGCGTCATGTGTAGGTTGATCTTCTATGTCATCTACCCTTGGGAGTACTTTGTCTCATCAACCCTATCATTTTCCATCCTATCTTACCATACCCTCCTATCATCCGTATCCTGCATATACCTATCATTTGAGTCCATTCATCCTCCATTCCTCTTTTGATCTTGATAAAGATTGGGGGCATAATGTTGACAAATGTTTTGGATGTCTCTTGACATACCTTATCCGTCAAAACCATGCAAATCCTTCATTATCCTCTCATCCTCCTATCGTCATAAGCATTGTCATGAAAAATCCTAAGTATCCTACCTACAATGGGGCATGTTATTCCTATGCGACTTAGTCCTTGGAGATCACATCCTTGTTTCCTTCTACCTACCCATCCATATCCATTGTAACCCATCCATCTACCTATCCATTGTGTTTCCTTGTCATCAGTATCTAGCATTAAGGCTATCCAAAATTGTTATCCAAAATCATCCCACCAGTATCAAAATCACCTAGCAATAACCTATCATGGCTTGGTACTCTATATCTCTTAAACACCTTATTAACTAAGGTCTTATCCAGTATCCTATCCACAATGTCAGCCTATCATAGCATCCATCGTCAGTATCATAGGTTCACCTCGAACTACGTTGCCTCTGCATTGTCACGTAGGTAAGGCCATTTAGCAATGCACCCCCGAGGAACTAGGTCAGTCCCTTAGGGTCCGTTTCTTTGTATCCATTTTTAGTTAATCCATAATAAGCCAGATACCTCTACTTGACTAGGGGCAAGTCCTCGACCTGGTTAAGGAGTGGGATCCTGCATCGCCTCATTGTTCACCAAGGACACCAATAAGGATTGTGATACCTTTTACCAGGCATGTAGGCACAAGCAAAACCCACTTTCAAAAAGAAATTTTGATGCAGGACATGAATCTATCCAAAGCAAAACAAACAAGTGCCTAAACACTCAAAATGATTTTATCTAACTTATGGCAAGAAAACACATCTAATGCAAGAATGTTTTGTGATTGTGACCAAGTTAACTTACAAAGTCTTGGTTTTTTGTTATTGTGTCTTTCTATGCTACTTGAGGATGTCAAAAACTAGAGAAGCTATGATGGGGGCATAATCATTTTCTTTGTTTGTTGTTTGTGGATCAATCTTTAGTAATGTGACGACTTTTTTCTAATGACATGATTGATAAAAGATCATCGAGGACTTCGGAGGTCTAAACATGAAAAGGGACAATCCTTGTCTATTGAAACACAAGAAATATTTAGGTCATCTAGATTCAATTTTGACTAGATGCTTGTATTAACTTGCTATATCAAAATCCATGTAAGCAATACTCAAGTCATCATGGTTTAAGTATACCTAGATGCTTGTATTTTCTTACAACATTTTAAAAGCCCAATGATGAAATAAGCACTTCAAAATACTTGCAATATCAAGATGGCACAAACTATTCGCATCCAGAAAGCATCCGCAAAGCATCCATATCCCATGCAATAAAAAGTCTATGCAGAGTATCAATGTTTACAGATAAAAGCTTGTGATTCCTTCATTTGCGTTTCTTCAATCAGTCAACTTGCTATCTATCATCGTGTCTTTCATCCTTATCTAGTCAATCCGAGCAATGATCCAAATGCAAGTCATCCTTAATCCATACCAATCGAGTCAAGTCAATCTTGTCAAATTATCCAATCGCAATCAGTGGTCTTGATCCTAATCTCGCCGTAAACCAAATCATTCAATCATAAGTATCAGAGGAATATATTTTTCCCATGCCTATCGTGTTTCTCTAGGGATATATCATTCCCCGCAATGACAACACTATCCTTTGTGTTGCTCTAGAGATATATCGTTCCCAGCAATGACAACAGTATTGTCAATCCTTATCGATTAATCATTAGTTTACCACTTGACAAGGGCAATACCTTGTTTGTTCTTGTATCATTTGTGTATACTTGCTTGCTTGTGTGTGTTATCATTTTATCTTGTGTAGCATATCATTTCGGCTCTTTCTTCACCCTAACTAACTGTTCAACTTTCTTCATCGTGAGATTGTCTGTCTCACGCCCTCGAAACCTTCTTCCTGTCCAATCTCTGAAGGGGGCACCCTATCGTCGTAAACCTGTAGCAGGGGCAAACTAAGGCACATCATTATCAGAAAATCTATTCTTTGAAACAACGTGATAAAACAAACCCTGTATTATCATGCCAATATTTTTCAATCAAAGACCTAATTTCATTATTTAATTTCATGTCAGACCTTGGGAGTCTACCACTAAAAGTCCAACATTGGTTGATTGGACCCTCTTCAATACTCACTCTTCTCTTTGTTGCTCTTCTTAAAGTTACAACATGCACATTTAAATATCCACTTGTCTTTCTTATCACTCTTTTGCTCACAACTGATTTATTAACTAAAACAATTGTTAAGACTTCAAAAATTAGTCCTTAAAATGCCCTTTTTGCCCCCAAAAATACAAAAGTCCGGTATAAATTTCTTAGCAAATTCACTATTGGATAAAGAATTGAATTCTGAGCAACTTTTCCTTTTGAACCATCTTGAAATTTCTTGAAATGGAGAAGTTATGCTTGTTCAAAGTTTAGTTTTTATGTTTTTTGCCTTAGTCAAAAATAGTTTCTTAGAATATTTTGCATTTTTGCCTTTCGTCAGCAAATTGACTTTTTTTGCAAAACTCGCTAACTTTTCAGGAGTTCATAGTTTAGTCAATTCACCGATAAGGCGACAACAAAGCAAAGGAAGAGTGTTGCGGAAAAGAGATAAAGGCAAAAAGAAGTCTATCGGCAAGGTTTCTTTGGTTCGAAGTTCTTGAAGTTCAAAGATAGGGAGTTCGCCTGATGGCCATTTCGCCGTCAAAGGCTAAGGAAAAAGGAAAGCAATGCCTTTGTCAAGAATTTTTCCCAAAACTGAACTTTCCACAAGTTCATATTTTTTATATTTCACCAACAAAGCGATAAGAAGTGAAGAAATGACAGAGCAAAGTAAAAAAGTTCTAAAAAGTTTAAAGTTGTCAATAAGGCAAAATTGTCTAAGGCATGAAAAGAAAAGTGATGCTTTGTCAGAGAATTGGAGGAAAGCTGAACTAATGAAATAGTTCAGATTTGTGGCAATTCATCGATAAGTCATTTGGCTAGCATGGTCAAAATGAAGGATAAAAGTGGTTCAGCAAAAGGTAATTTTGCTGATAAAAAGTGGCAGGTGGCAAGGTTCTTTTATCATTTTTGCTGATAAGGCAAATGTGGAGATTGAAAATTTCGCCAAGGCAAGAGAGAAAAAATGCTTTGTCGGGAAATCGGCCAGAAACTGAACTTTCCATAAGTTTTAGTTTTTCTCATTTCGCCAATAAGGTGATAAAGAAGAAAGGAAAAGTAGTTCGAATTTGTTGGATTTTGTCGACAAAGTTACAAGGCCCGTGGTTCGACAAAATGTATTTTTGTTGATGTATATAGGTAAAAATCGAGCGAGTAATGATCAAGCAATGAACAATAAACTCAACCTATAACCTTCAAGAAAATGATCTAGATGATAACCAATAATCAATGAATAACACAAAAACAACGAAAGCTTTCACCTAGATCGTATAGTTTCCTTGGTTTTTTTGTGGATTGCTCAATACATTGCGTACCCATGGTTGCAACGAGCGGATGTTGATGATGATAATAGTGCTCAAAGATTCAATATGCTCAACGATGCGATATAATGCTCAAAGCGCTTAAGAATGCCCAAAGCTTAAATGATCGAAGAGGATTTTTTATGAAGTTAAGGGGGTATATATAGGTTTCAGGGAAGATCAATCAACGGTGGAGATAAATCAATGAAATAGATGGTTGAGAGGACATGATGAACATGCACACGATATGTGTCATGAAAAAAAAGCTATTTTATCGAGTTAACTGCTTGTTTTGATAGAGATAGGATTTCATAAAAAAAGAATGTTTTTTTTTTCCAATTTATGAGTTGATGATAAAAACAATAAGATTTAAAGCCAATTAACTCATCTTTAGATTTGTTTTTGAAGTTCTAAAAATAAGACTGATTGTGCACATAGAAAAAAATAATATTTTTAAAAAAATTGGATGATAATTAGAAATTAAATAAATAAAATTATTTAATTAATTGTGTATGATGGAAGAATTTAGATAAGATACGAGGATTTAAATAAATTAAACAAATACATTGATTCAATTTGTTTTGCTTGATAGAGGAAGAGATAAGATATAAATAAAATATTAGTTTTGTTTATTTTTAGAAGATAAAGTCAATTTAAATAAATTTGAACAATTTATTTAAATTTAGAAGAATAATTGATGAATTAAATAATTAAAATTATTTAATTGTTGTCGATAAGAGGAAATTAAGTGATGAATTAATTAAATAATTAGTTTTATTTAATTAATGTGGATTTGAAGATTGCAAGAGGATAATGATTTAATTAAATAATTAAACTTATTTAATTTAGAAGAATAAAGTGGTGATTAATGAAATTAATTAAATAAAGAGGATTTATTCAATTAATGTTGGAAATAGAAAAATTAGATGAAATTGATGAAATTAATTAAATAATCAAGATATTTAATTAACGTTAAATGCAAGTAATTTAGACGAATCTGATGTATGCAAGATGAATAATGTAAAGGGCATTTTTTAGGTGTCTACAACTAATAAGATGAAGAAAATGACAAGGCAAAATTGGTTCTAAAATTTGAGAATTCACCGATAAAAGAGTTAGTTCAGCATGGGTCCTTTTTGTCGACAAAGCAAACATGAAGTGTTGATTTTTCCTAAGGCATAAAGAGTTCAATAAAAGGTATTTTTGCCAATAATGAAGAAAGTGGCGCCCAAGACCCTTGGTTCTAAAAGGGGTCAGTTTGCCGATAAAGAGAAAAAAAGACTAAGGTATAGATTATCGGCAAACCGGCTAAAGACCAAAGTTTTCAAAAGTTTGTTTTTTTCATATTTCGCCGATAAGGCGATAGGAGAGAGCTATAAAGGGAAAAAGTCAAGGTTTTGAATTGCGGCAATTTGTCGATAAAGAAGAAGCATAAGAAAAGGCCCTGGGTTCGAGAAAATGCACTTTCGTCGATAAAGGCGAAAAGATGCGGCAGAAGCTTGGTTTGATAAATTTAGGATTTATCGATAAGGCAAATAAGACCAAAGGATAAAGCCAAGTTCGCGATTCTTCATTTTTTCCGATAAGGCAAATATGTCTAAGGAAAGGAGGATGAAGTTTCCAAAGTTTGGCAAAATTATTTTTTGCCAAAAAAGGCAAAGAAGGTAAAATAGCTTTAAGTTCACAAATGTTGACATTTGTCGATAAAGCATGGAAAAAGGCGTCAAGGGGTAAAGTTTTGAAAAGTGTGAAATCGTCGATAAGGTGATAAAGGAGTTAGTTCAGCAAAATGGTCTTTTGCTGATAAAAGGTGAATAATGGCAGCAAATAGGAAAGTTTGAAAAAGATAAAAATTGCTGACAGGAAAGAAAGGGGGCACCAAAGAAAAGTTTGTGAACACAAAAAATTGCCGATAAGGAAAGTCATGAAAATGATGAAGGCCTAGTTTGCGAAATGAAAGATTTGTCGACAAAGAAGGAGCCAGGGGCGAAGGAGATGAAAAGAGAAGAAGTTCACCAAATGGGGTTATTGCTGATCAAATAGAAGGACTGACGAAGACTCAGTTTAAAAAAGGTGAGGTTTGCCAACAGGGCGAATAAAAGGAGAAAAATGCAAAAGTTCGTGGTGAACACCGAAAGCCCTGAATCTAACAAAGAAACAAAGGTATTGGGTTTCTAACTTCTCCAATCACTTGGGAGCACTCCAACCACTTCCAAGAGCATCATCAATATGAAGCGACTAGTCGACATCAAGACAAATGTAGTTAAGATGGTTGTTGAAGATTTTTATATGCATTTAAAGTGGTTGTTGAAGATTTTTATATGCAGTTATGGGGGTTGTTGAAGATTTTGGTGCCCACATCTTTTCTAGATCTTTCTCAGACCGACTTAAGATGGCTATAAAGGCAAGATTAGATCTCTTGTCAGGGGTTGGTCATCTTTACAATTTTTTAGGTGACTAATTACATAGCTCTCTAGGGTTCCCAAGAGCATAAAAGTTACAGTTCTCTAATGGATAAGACACAAGTTGTGAAAGGTTTTTCAAATGGATTTCAATTATCATTGTATGAATTTCTCGTTCTTCTTCTATAATTTTTCAAGAAAATCCTAAGTTTAGCTCGGGTTTCCTCTTACCACACTTCATGGTATGACTATAACCATTTATCAGATGAATCAGACAAATTCTTAAAACATTACATACTATGTAATGATCTGTTATATGGTTATAGATGAATGATTATATGTAAACAAAGGATTACTAAGTATTTTCTTCTTTGATAGTTGTCTTTCTTGCATCTAGGTATTCAAAAAGTGTGTTCCATTTCTTTTGTTGTTTTCTTCTTTTTGCTGAACTATGGACTCTGTAACCCATTATATTAGGCATCGGTCTGAAATATTTGATCACCCACACTCTTTAAAAATCAAAACAAAACTCATTACATATGAAATTAGTAGTTAATTGTAAACGTTGTTGTGGTTCTATGTTGAACATGAAATATTGTAAGAGAGTCTTTGAAGTATCAACTCTTTACAGACCAGACAAGCATACTTGCACTTTCCATTGCTAATGGGAGTGCCTTCACATCGACTATATAGGGGTCACTTAGTGACAACTAGTCGTTATAGTTCCAGTGACAACCTTTGGTGCCTAGAAGATGATTAGGGTTTGGTTGTCCTTTCATTTTTAGTTGTTCATCTGGTGTTGAAGCCAATACCTATTCAGGTATACCCCTTGGAATATCCCTCTTGAGTCTAAACTGAGCTCAAAGTGTAGAGGAGCATACCCATTCCTGTTAGTTGGCCAAAATTGCCCTAAATTTGTTGATGAACCTCTTCCTATCACCTAGAATGACCATCCTTGGCCTAAGTGATATAGGAATGTTTTAGGGTTTAGTGTTGCAACTATTTTGGGTCCCAACATACTCATCATTGCGAGACCTAATTGATTGAGATCTAAATGTATCTTTAGTTGACATCTTGTACTTCACTTTCCCTCTTGTGCATATAGTTGGCTAGAGCTTTTATTTTGCTTATGAGAATGCATACTTAAGATGATCACATATGGATGATGCAATTTGTTTTTGTCTTTTTCTGATATGACTGACATACAATGTGTTTGGATGTGATTCACAAATATGAAATGCAAAGTACTATGTTCTAAGTGCTATGAATGCCATGATGTTATGACATGTTTATTACTTTTGATTTTCTATGATAACATGTATGCAGGTGGAACAAAGAATGTGATTGCTCTTAAGTAGGATTTTTGACCTAGGGGATTGCGAGTTAACTTGGTATAAAGAGACTTATTGATCTTTCGGATGGGCTTAGGGACTAAAGTGGTAGCATGGACGAGATGGAACGCTTCTAATTTTGGGCTTTGCAAAAGGTTAAACACTAAATACTGATCTTTATCTAGACAAAATAATCTGACAAGCTTTCAACTTGGACAAGTAACAAATTTTATTGGTGATTGCTAGAATTAGATCATGGATGGCCAACAATATAGACCTACGGTGAAGGAAAAAAGGGAAAATAAGAGTCCTTAAATACAAGATGGTCCTAAAGACTATTAGACTATTGGCTTTGTTCAGCTAGTGTGTGTGTGTGTGTGTGTGTGTGTGATTTGTACCTCTCTTTTATTTTCTTTGATAGAATGTCACCCTTGAAGCTTTGAGCTTACATTTATCTCTATCCAAGGGTACAAACATTCAAAAATCTTCTCTATGACACTTTTTTTGTAACTCTTTTTTTTATGTTGTTTATCTTTTTTTGTATTTTTGCAATGCCTCGCTTGATTTTCTCAATTTTTTTATATTTTGACTTTTATGGAAATGAATGGTTTTTGCACTTTTTGAGTATTTTGGATATTCAACAGCTTTGGTCTCTCTATTCTCACTTTTTTATCACTCATTTTTTTATTCACTCGTATTTTAGATTGCTTCCTCTAGAGTTATGATCCTCATGGCATTTCTAGCCAGGAAAGATAAGGGGTTGAGCACCACCAAGAGTTTTCACAGTCTAGTCAAACTTCCTTTCTACTAGGGAAGAATGGAGGTCTACTTAAAAGCATCATTTGTACACTGTAGGTTTGAATACTGATTTCACTTAGACTTAACAACATGAATTGTTAAGACCAGGATCAGTGTAGAGCTAAGAGCTAGGTTTTGATCAAAATCATTGAGAAAATGTAGTAGGATAATAGTGATGAGTGGTAAACATGAATTGTTATGGGATTTCAAAGGCTCAAAGGGTCAACCTCTACCTAAGCAACCTTAGACTCCTTACTAGGACAAAAATTGAAAAAGAGCATGACACTCACAAAATGCATGATGGAACATAATGAAGAATGCAAAATTTTGATCTTTCATGAATTTATGTTTTTTATGAATTTTGAATTATTTGATTTTTTTTTTCAATTTTATAGGCTTTTACAATGTTTTGAGACGCTTAACTCTTCTTCTTCCATAATGCACAAAAGGTAGCATTATTTTTAACATCTTCCTTAACTACTTCTGGATCTATCCAATTTGGTATGAACCTTGCTTGAAAGTCTTTGCAAGGACACTCGAAGACTTGCTGTAAAAATGTCTTTGCAATCAGTGAGGAGTTTTGTGTACTCACATGTTTCATTGATTGATGATTTGCCCCCAAGCTTTATCATTTTTTGTTCTTGTATAGTTGTTTTGTTTGTTTTGAACTTTTGAGGGGAAAATGAGGTTGGTGTTGACTCCCCTAGTTTCTGTGTAGGTTTTGGTTCTTCTTCTTCGGTCATGATTTCAATCATATGAATGTTTATGTCTGGCTCAATTGAAATGGCCACTAAGTTGAATGGAGCATAAGACTTTGTTGAGTGGGGATCGAAGGGGAGTTCTCATGTTGCCCCCTTTCCTATACATTTTGAGGTCTTGGCTATGTTTGCAATTGTTTTGATGTCTCTCATTTTTCAAAAGTGTTGATTCTTGGGTCATCGGTGGTTTCCATGGTCTCTCCCTTCTTTTTGACTTGTTCAACTTTCTAAAGACTGAAAGGATCAGGATCTCCTTTGATGACGTGGGTTTGTCCCATATGTGAAGTGTATTTCTTGAAATAATGTGGAGGGAACAACCCTCATTCTATGGATCCAAGGCCTTCCTAGGATCATGTTGTAAGTAGTTTCTTCATTGATGATATAAAATTCAGTTGGGAGAGTTTTGGGACCCAATGTGATTTAAAGACTAACCTTACCCATGGTTTGAATGCTTGGGTTATCATGAATTCTAAGGATGGAAGTTTGCTTTGTGATTCGAGTTTCGTCATAACCCATTCTTTGAAGAATAGAGAAAGAGACTATGTTGATTGCAGACCCATAATCAATCATTACATGTTTAATGCAATAGTCCTGAGTTTGGACTATCAGATGGAGGGGAAGATCACCTTGTTTAGCTATGTCATTGTCTGAGGGTAGCTTATCAAAATCAAATGTTGAAGATGAACACTTTTCACTTGGAGTGTTTTGAACTAGATGACTTAGATCTAAGGCTTTGAAGAGAGTGTTCTTGTGCATAGAACTTTTGAGAAGTTCTAACATGTGAGAAAAATTTAAATTGTTGGAGGTGTCATCTGGTTGTTTTGGTCCTTGGGTGACACATTTCTCGATCTTAATCTAATTCCACAAGGCCTAAGGTGTTTTGATCAAAGATATTTTATGGATTTTGGGACTAAGTTCTTCATCTTGTGAGAATGTGTCCATGAATGCTTTTTGTTGACATTTTGCGAGGTTTGATATGAAGCGATGGTAACCCCAACATGACTTGATCTCATGCCCCCTTCTCTCGTGAAATTAACAATATTTATCATTATTGTCATCTTGAGGTTTATGATGATTGTTGTACAACTGCTCGTTAATTCTCAAGGGATAGTTGTTGACATTTTGGTTTCCCAAATTTGTATGACTTGTAGTCACAGTTGTTGTCCCCTGATGGTGATGTGTTTGTTGACCCATCTATATTCTGATTGTTCATCGAGGATTTGTTATTTCTATTGTTGTTTATCAGCCTTCCATTGACATCATACTTCTTCCACTATCAATAGCAGCTTGGTCAATTCTAAGGGCACTTTTGAGTGCTTCTTCTTATGATTTGTAAGGGAGTTTTGTAACTCCTCGTATGTCGTTGTTGAGAGCGTGTAAGAAGAGATCACAAAGCTCCCTATGATCCATGTTTGGTGCGCTTGTTGAGGAATACATAACTTTCCTACATCGTATGATAAAATGTGCGACCAACTCATTGTTTTCTTGCTTGATCAAATTCTCGTATTCGTGTCTTGATCAGTTTGCTTATGTCGAAGGTAGCCACAAATTGATCGATGAGTTTCCTAAAAGAGTAGATTAATGCATCTGGAAGTCGATAATACCAATCTAGAGCGATATCCTCCAAACCTTCAGAAATTTTTTTTCTACCACCCCATACCAAGGAAGGAGTTCTTGAACTCTTGTGATGTAAACCTTGATATGAGAGTTAGGATCACCCTCTCTTTTAAATTTTGGAAGCTCAGGGAGAGGATGTGGTATTATGGCCTAACAAATGTTGTAGTCAAGGGGCTCCTTTAAATACTCAAGGTATGTTCCTAAAATGGGGTTTTGTGTAGAGGGTATTGTTCCTCCAAACATTAGCCCTTTAGGTGGAGCTTGTTGCGCTTATTGAAAGGGTATGCTAGATTCTTGATATCCTAAAAAAGTTGGATAACTAGATGGTGTCATGTTTATGTTTTGAAAATTAAGTGGGATCACTTGTGGTTGATTTTGTGCTATAGGAATCCCACCTATTTGATTGAGACTTGTCATATTGGATGATGAGAGCAAGGGAGGCATGAATTTTTCATGGAAGTTTGGATGAGGGAGATTTTGTGTTGCCCCTTGGTTTGATTAAATTTTATCAATGAAAGGATTTCCTTGTACCCTAGGTTTTTCTTGAATTTTTCTTTGACAAGCTTGTTCAACATTTCTAGCTTCAAGTGTCCTAATTCATTGGACCAAGGTTTCTATAAGGTCTATGAGTGAGGCTTCCTCCATTCTTTGAGTTTTACAACCTTGAGATGGATTGCTTTGTGTTGGGGTTTGACTAACCCTACTTGTTCTTTTTTATGACACTTGACATGTCATGGGTCTTTTATCTTAATGTGCAACATGGAGCAATTTTTGTACCTACCAAGCTTATTGTAAGTTCTTTTGATGGCTCACCTCATTGTCCATTTGGGTGGCCATTTTCAAATGGCTTGTTATGGGTTGGTCTTGTTGATGGATCTCAGACCAAACATTCACTTGGCATGTTTTGATTAGGTCAATGTTGTGGGGATCTTGTTGGATGCCCTTTGAGTCTTTCGAGTTTGACTAATTTGAGATTGAAGCTATTGGATCTAAACATGTGCTGCTTCATTGGAGGGGCAATTCCCTTGAACCTTGTGTGATTTTGTCGTAGTTTTGGGGTGTAACCACGAAATGAATGAAATGAAGATGGACATGAAAAATGAACATGGAATGAAAGAAGCACATAGAAACACAAAAGATCCCATCAAAAGTGTTTTTCTTTACGTTAGGTTCACCAAAATATGTACACTTCAAAACATTACTCGGTTGTGTGGGGTAGTTGAGTTAGCTTTTACTGAGCACATGGACCCTTCTCCTTGCCATGGGTAAACCTCCACGTCACTCTCGCTTTCGTCGTAGAAGCCAGTCGAGAGGAGGCGAGGCATGGGGGCAGTCCTACTCGCTTGGGAGTTGGACTTCACGGAGAATAGTTGGCTGGTCTTGGTGGTTGTTTGCTATGTTATGCTCAATGATCATTGTTGTGGAGATAATGATATGATCCGAAGGGTTACTAGTCACCAATCTCCTATTTGAGTTTCTGAGATTCCAATGCCTAGATGGTTGTCTGTTGTGATCGTTTACAAGTCTAATGCGTCAGAATCTTTCCTCTCCTACTTGAAGGAGTTGTTGGATGCATTGTTTTTGTTCAAATAACCTAAGCCTATGTTCTTGTTCTTCAATTGTTGGTTGCGCTTGTTGAGGCCTAGGGTGGATAGCTTCGATCTCCTCTAGGATCACCCTCACCCACTCACCTCTAAGTCCAAGGCACATCAGTATGCCTGAATGGAGAGAGTTGGTTTGAGTTTACCACAAGTTGACCTTGCATTGACTTAGTGTGAATACCTAAGGTTTACTTGATTTTCACTTTGCTTGTTAAGTTGGTTAACCTCATGATGGGATCGAGGTATTGTGTGCTTGCTTGTTTTTGTTTTTCTTGGTTTTCTATTATTTTTGGTGTTTTTGTATGAATGCAATCTAAATGTATGTAAAGCGATATTTTTGTTTTTCTATGATTTTTGAAATTAAAGTGAACTAATTAATCTAGGAAATCAAATATGAATGCAACTAATTGTGAATTTACCTAATGCAATTGATCTATTTTTTTTTGTGTTTTTGAAGGTCTTTTCCAACTATTCTAAGAAATGAAAATGCAAAATTATAAATCTAATCTAACAATGCAATGTACTTGAAACAAACTAATTAAATATAATCTAACTAGCCTATCAAGGAAATTGCAACAATCAAATTACTATTCCAAGAGAAAGATTTTAATTATCTAATTACTACGAAAGCATAAAAGAACTTGAAACTGGAGGTGCATGAGCCTGGCGTATCCTCAAAGATTCTTTTTAGCAAACTTCCCTTCCTTTGCAGCAACGGGGTACTTCTCTTGGTGACAAGGATTGGATGACAATTGATTCGAATGAGAGCTTATGAAAGCTTGGATTAAAGCACTTGGGCTTACAAAATGGCTAGCATAACGACGTTGTAGAAGCTTTTTGGGCAAAATAACAATAAGCAAAAGGCTCATAAGTCCTGCAACGAGCATGAATATGCTAGCATAGAGCAAACGATAAGCAAAGCGTGATTGCAACAATGAATTTGCCTCCTAAAGGAGAAGCTTTGAAGCTTTGCAACAATGAAAACTAATGAAATGAAAGCTTTGAAGCTTTGAAAAACTAAAGAAAGAAATGAAGAAAGAGGCTCAAAGGCCTATGAAGAAGCTTGTGAAGATGGAAAGAGCATTCTCCACCTTGAGAAATAATGAAGAGGTGGGGTATTTATAGGTTGGATTGCACACAAGAGGGGGAAATTGATTGGGAAGTTAACTGAATTTGATTGGAGAGTCAATAGGATTGATTGCTCAATGAACTCAATTGATTAGGTAGTACGCTGGGTTGATTGGGAGTGGACATGCTTTGATAGCTTTTCATAGAAGAAGAAATGGAGTTAGCAAGAGATTGATTGAGAGATAAGAAGAATTGATTTGTGAGTTAGAAAGGAGTGATTGGGAGCGTTGAATCAATCAGGAAAAGTTGATGATCAATTAGGGAAGGTGACTCACACAATCCTGGTCAAAACAAAGCTAATTTTGAGTTCCAAACTGAAGAGGAACTCGCACTCAAAAATGACACTATCTCCCCTTTTACCAGGGTGGTCGCTTGGGGGCAACCACTGGTCAAAAGGGAGGCGACCAGGGTCAGATGGGGGTCTGGGTGAAAATAAAGTCATGGAGAATGATCCTAGGAGGCTGATGAAGACACTTAGCAACTTTGTTTTGCCAAAAAGATGCCAAAAATTGTGGTCACCCATATTACCAGGGTAGTCCCACAGGGGTCACCCAAAAATAATAGGGGGCGACCAGGTCAGTTTGAAAGGTGAGCAAATATTGGGGTTGGGGATAAGATTAATATGTTGATTCGAGGTCTCAAGAGGTTAGAAAAAGATGAAATAGGTCAACATGACATATGTTCTCTAGAAAACGACAGCTGTAGGTCTTGTGACAAGGCAAGAAAACGAAGAAAACAAAGAATCGACAAAGGAAGAAAACAAAGAATCAACAAAGGAAGAATCAAGAAGGGACGAAATTTCACAAGTTAGCAAGGGAATAACAAAGGAAGAAAGAAGAGGGGAAATCCAATCCACGTGTGATCAAGAGGAATGCTTGCTGAGAGGTCATATATACACGTTTACATGTACGTGTTTAGGATCACAACTCATTATAGGATTACCATGTAGGCCCATGCATCTTTTTGGTGCTCACAATGCTAGAGGCTTGTTTGTGGTGACCTTTACTTCCTCGGAGGAGCGGGATATTGTGCTAAACAGTTGGGTCTGGTTGTGGGGAGTGCATTCCCTTTCCATCAAACCTTAGTCTCGTTCATTCAACCCTCTTACTGAACCTCTCAACATCAGACCTATTTGGGTTAGGCTCCCAAATCTCTCGCTCCAGTTCTAGGAAGATTCATGCTATGAGGACATTGGTAACACTTGGCCACTTCCTAATGGTTGAATCCACAGCCTCATTTATCGGGCACTCCATGCTAGCCCATATCTTTGTTGATATCAACATTTCCAAACCCTTGCATGGAGAGATTGTTCTGAAAGTGGGTGATAGGACATGGACACAACTACTAGATTACGAGGGCCTCCCCTTCAAATGTTGACGATGCTTTGCTACTGGTCATCTAGCCTCTTCTTGTCCACACTCTCATTGTAAGGGTGTGGCTACGTGGTGGAAGAATGCTCTTGACGGCCACTTAACCATCAATGCTTGTCCCTCAGCTGGATGCTTTGGATAAGGAGCCCTCACAGGTTGGTGTTTCCTCCTCCCCCGTAGCGTCAGTGGGTGTTGCTCCCTCGCCCCCTGCGACCTCTCTTGACTCTAGCTGAGACGATTGTTGCCCCTTCTCTAGAGGTGGGGAGTTCGCAGCTCCAATCTCATTAGCGGTCCTAGTTTCATCTATGGTCCCAGCTTCATGTCTGAATCCATCCCCCTCCTTACATGATTTGTCTTTGGTGGAGTCAGTTGTGGACTCCCCTCATTCGTCTAGGTCTATTGATTTGGACTCTGGTTTGGCTTGGATTGTTATTCAACGAAGAAAGAAAGGACTCTCTAATTGTACCAAGGGAGTTAGATCTGATAGGTCAGGATCTAGAGTTGTCTAGCTCTTGATGTTCTGTTTTGTTACTTCACAGTGAGGGAACCATCTTTGAGCTATTTGTTCCATTTCCCTTGGTCTTGTTTTGTTCGCCTTTTGGTTGATTTGTACAAGGGTCCGGGCCCTTTCAAAATCCGACCTTGTTTCTACTAGTGTTTTCAGTCTCTCCTCTCATGAGAGTCGTCTTGAAGCCTACGTGGCAACTCTTATAATGGGTCTGAGCCCTTCACGTGTTACTATAATAAAAAACAATTACAAAATTAATCATATGATAAACTATATGTTAAAACATATATGCACTTATAACTTTTTTCTAATTTCATGTGGATTCATCTGATAATTGGAATGGGCATTATGATACTTTGTTAAAATTTTGATTGACATTCCAACAATTGAGGATCCAACCAAATGTAATTTATAATGGGTTTCTTTGTATTCTTTAGAATTGCATCTTGGAATGAGTATTTGTGGCTTTCAATTAAGTAAATTTGTTTTGTTTAACAATTAACCATGTAGAATTATCTATGTATATTTTTTCCCTTGATATATTTATTTGAGTATGTTTCCTTTTATGCCTTTGCTAGTATCATTTGGTAGAGCTGGTTATTTTACATAGCAGTACCAAGCACTTTCCCTTATGTGACTTTTTGATCTATAGGTTTCTTCTTGGTGGCATATTATCAAATCTCATTTACATTATTTTTTTGGTCTTTAGGGATCTTCTTAGTTATAGAGTATTGAAACTGTAATTAGGTTGATGTTACCTCCCACATCTTGACAACGGGGAAACAAACAATGAAGATGCTCACTTTTTATGTACAACTAAACAGACTATTAGTCCAATGGAGTGGGAGGATGGGTTGAGATGGGTGTTAATGCAAGTATTTATGCCTGTGAACTAATGGTTCATTTTGTGGCTGCAATTGAAGAGAAGCCTCGAGGTTCTATTGATCTTTCAAGGGTCTTGAAGAAATCTTATGTAAGTACAAAATCTAGGTGATCATCAACTTTTATGTTATACCTTTCTAATCAGGTTCTTCATGTTGTCAATTTGGGGGATAGTGGATTTTTAATAGTGAGGGATGAATGCATAATCCTTAGATCTCTTGTACAACATAACTTCAATTTGACATTTCAACTTGAAACTGGAGGTGGTAGTGACCTCCCAAATGGATAAGAAATAGCATAGATTCATGACTCAATGTAGGAGTTGCTAACAAAATTATTTATCCCCATTTCTTCATATGGATTATTTTCCAATTGGAAGGTGCACAATACTCATTATTGTAAAAATCTATCTGAAAATCTAAGATTAATGAAATGGCATCCCAGTTTCAAATGCAATGTATTAATTTATTTTATCAGGAATAAAGCTATTGCATTATTTTAAATTGTGTTCATTTGCCTTAAGGTGAATGGTTTGTCTTTTGTGTATAATGTATAGTAGCACAATCATAGTTATAAGGCTTCTTGAATTATTTTTAATCTCCATTAAATTATCTTATGTTTTTTGTTTTTTATCAAGGGGTAAAGTAGGTTTTGAAAGGCCTGAAACCTTTTACACGATCAAGGCAATGGCTACCATAAGTTGAACATCAACACAACTACAATTAAGTTGTTGCAACATAACAACCTAACAAAACCCACAAAACCAAAGGGTCAACATCTTACACAACGTCTGATCCCATCATTGCAATCCGCACACCCTTGACCCGGGTATGAGATTTTGATATAGATTTGGGAGGACCTCTCTTCCTTCTTTGAATAATCGTCCATGACACACCATTATCTAAATCCTTAGATTGAGGAAAAAGGAGAGGGATATCCTCTACCATCACCCCAACCAAAGTCACCTTGCACGATGAGGAAGAATGTCTAATTGCAGATGTTGTATGCCACATAGAATTTGCAAACAAATTGGGAGCAAGAATCCCATCATAACAGGCCACGAGGGGAATGAGATCCAATGAAGGAGCAACCAAAATTAGGTCTGAAGAAGTCTCAGTAGGAATTGAGTACATAACTAGAGTCGCACTAGTCCTCGGGGGAACCAACTCAAGAGGAGCTGCTAGGGCCTCATCGTGACCCACTGTTGAGGGAACGAGAGGAGAAAACATGTCATCCTGAGTTAGAAACATCAAAATCACCAATAGTCAAGTGGTTAGGGAAGGCATCCTGCCACCACATAGTTGCACCCACATTCTTGCGGTGAGAAGGGACACAATTGGAAGCAAGGAGTCTAATAACGAAGCATTATCTACAACAGAAGGGGAACCCCTCATAATTGAGTGGCTGAGTCTAAGGCCTATCCTCCACCATTAGGACAATATCCCTTAGAAGAGCTTTCGAGATGTTGATGTCCACCAGAATATGAGCATAGGTAATGTGGCCAATGTCAGTAGTACTATGTTTTTGTTAAATATCACTATTACATAAAACTCTTTTCTAACATGACAAACTACACCTACAAGAAAATAAAGAAGGGGTTCATTCATTTGATTGAACACGATTGCATTATTTTGATTAGTAACATGCATGGGAGTTCTGGGGTTGCTATTGAAACTAGAGTTAAATGGACAACATTAAGAAATTGTTAATAAAAGGTTGATTTCAAGGTATTTAATGCTCTTAATTGAATTGAAACAAGATATCACTATAGATGTGTAAATGAAGTTTGATTCTAGTGTAAAGATTGACCTAAAATTTAACTCTAATATAAAAAATAAAATGTTAGTTTTGTTAAACTGAAATAAGATGTAACCTAAAATATAACCACTTTGCTAGGTCTCCTTATCCACTTTATTCCACTTTATTACATTTATAGAGGTCAAATTCCTTTGATTGGAAGAATCTACTTTCCTTATTTCTCCAGAGCTTGGCCTATATTTCTTCTCCTATGACTAATAGTCCAAATTTTTTATGGCTTGAGTACACTTGCTTTCCATCTAGCCCAATCTTCCTAAACTCATCACACCCACACTTTGGAATTGTGTTCTTCATGGCTTTGCATCCATGACATTAATTTCAAGATTGTTTTCAATTTGCAAGTTCAATCTGAGTAATAGTTCTTTTTTAAACATTGTGTACTATTTCTATTGATTTTGGTTCTTCGTTTACAAATACTACAATTTATTCATTACTTCCATCAACTTTTCTTTCCATGCTTTTTTCATGACTAGTTTTATAAGACTTAGAAAAATTCTCAAATCTCATGTGTAGTTGCACAACTTATAGCTACAAAACTCACTATTTAAATGCCTTCTATTTTTATGTGTACAATTGACTCATAGTCTCACAGGCTTAGCACCAACATTGACATCAATTTTTACCTCCTCTCACACACCTTGCTTTTCCTAAACTTGTCAAGTTGTCCCCAATTTTGCTCCACTCATAAACCCACTAACAAAATAGAGTCACTATTCATGTTGAATAATGTGATGGGTAAAGGCTACCGATGTGTTCATTTGTTCCATTAACTACTTGACTTGAAACTGGGATAAAGATGTTAAGTGGGCATTTTGTGAGTCTAAAGATGTTAAGTGGGCATTTTGTGAGTCCGAGTTTAGTGGAGTAGTGGGCAACTAAAAATTGAGAGTTGAGGCAATCCCGGTGGATATATGCTGTAAAGATGAACATTTATCATTTAGGTTAAATGAACATCAATCACATAAGGTTAATTAACATAATCACATTAGGCAAATGAATACATTCACATCAGGTGAGCAAATCCTGTAATGAACCTTATTGATATAAGCCCTACAAGTACAAAAAATTGAGCAGCCAATAAAGTGGGGCATGATGTGCATGCTGTGATGAGCTTACTGTGACTGTATGTTTAAATATGATCATCCCCTATACAGCCATGAATTCAGAAGTTTAAGTGAGTCTATATTGAATTATGGATCCTGCATAATACTTATTAGCAATAGGCAAAAGACCACATGATGGATTCATCTTTTTGCATATGCTTATTATATTTGAATACTTGTTGCGTTAATGAAAGTTTAAGTGATTCCTTTGGGACTTTGTTTTAGATCAGTCTCTACTCATTTCAAATTATATCTGATTTCAGAATGTAAAGACTTTGTCCCAATGCAACTGCTAAATACCAAAAGGCGGACAGAGAATAACCCATAAAACAGAGTTTTATCTTCCTCTTACACCTCAGGCATGCATTTGCAGGATATAAAGCTATGTAATTATTCGGTGATAATTTGATTATAAAAGTCATAATTGCTGGTAAATGGCAGAATGTCCTCTTGCTTCCCCTGCAAACATTTAGCATATCAATTCCCTATTCTATTACATACTGATAAAAAAAAAATTAATATAGTTATCCCATTCAAGTCTCACCCCTATTGATTATTGCAAATATTTGACATGATTTCAGCTATCGACCTTTTCTTAACCAACCACTGACTTATCAGTCCAGCGTATGTCACGATTGAGTGGTAAAGCTGAGCATTATCACAACGAAGAACAAGGTTCAAATCATCAAGGGAGCCACTATGCATAAGCTAGCATAGCGCATGATAATGTGGGTCTCAGTGTGTGAATATAATATAAAAACTCACACTCGGGAAGTGGGCCCTCATTACTGTCCCAAAGTTTTTGGAATCCATAATACTGCCGCTGTAAAACCTTCACTCCTCAAACAAAGAAAAATGCCATAGCCTTATCCAGCTTAATCACTTCACCAATCATATGGTACCTAAGACCACTATTATCACATTACAGAAAATAGTATGCCTGCTAAAACCTTCAATATGGAAGGTTCTACTGCAACTGCAATATACTAAAGCAAACTTGATGCTTGAGACTGTTGATGCGTGTTTTATGACTGCAACAAACATTAGAATAAAACACTGGGTATTCTATTCTCTCTTGAATAAAGCTTCTCAGACGCTGAACTACGTGATCGAATGAGACTGCTCCAAGGTTCCTTTTGTGTTAGGTCTTGACTGGTGTGGGATAGACTCAGTGGAATGATGTGATTTGCTGGTAATCACGAGGGGGACTTACGTGGGATTACTCCTTCATGGACATGGAATTCACTCTTGGGACTCGGACTTGTGAGTGAATGGAATTCCTACACAAGTGGACAACTTGTAACCTACTACTTCCTCCAACAGAGAGACTGGGATTTCACTGTTTCTTCCACGGAAAAGCCTGGATTTCACTATCTCTTCCAAGGAAAACAAGGCGTGGGCTCCTAGTTCCACTTCCGGATAGGGAATGATTTCCCAGGGAGGCTCCGGAAAACTAATCCTAGCGAAAATCTAAAAGAAAATGCAAAAGATGAGGTAAGGGTTCAGGATTCTAATCAATGGAAATGACTGCTGTTGAAGATGGAAACTGGAACCAGTCCTCTGCTTCGTCATGAGACAATAGCTAGGCAGGGATGGTGCTATCTTCTGAGGGGAAGTAAGGATTTTCAGACTGCTCTAGCAAGGGACATGGAATTGATCATGCAGAACAGTTGAAGTTAGACTTGGAATTAGTTCAGGCTAACCATGCACGGTGATTTGCAGGGCACAGATCACCAATGGTATGAACCTAAGTTGCCGGTTCTGGTGCGGGTTCGGGTTCGCAAGTTCGGCCAAATTTTTTTTTGGGGTTTGGGTTCGTTTATATATATATATATATAAATATATGTATATACAAAAAAATTAAGCATAGAAGCAAGACTTAAGTGTAGAAATGCAAGAATTAAGTGTAGAAATGCAAGAATAAAGTGTAGAACACCACATAGCATCATATAATCAACAAAATCACCATCAACTTGAATATCATAAAACATAAAACTCGAACTTCAAGTTCAATAACAAGATTCAAAATAATAATATCATGTTCAACAATCCATTTTCATTGTTTCAATGTCAAATGACAAGTGTCAATCATCATATGGATTTGCTAAATCCTCCACATCATCATCATCATCTTGGACATTAGTAGGGTCATTTGAAGAACCACAACCAGCACCACTGCCACTCGCCGAAAAAGTGTGCTCGCTCTTTGATCCCTCAAGTGCAACATGTTTGGATTGTGAAGTAGAAGCATCCAAGTCAATTTGCTCTGGGTCCACATCCCACAACTTTGATTCCCCCTCCTTAGTCTTCCTTTTGTGTGAAAAGAGGCGCAAGTTGGAATACACATACACTAAATTCTCCGCCTTTTTGGAGTGCAATCTGTTGCGCTTTATCGAGTGGATAAAAGAGTACGTGCTCCAATTCCTCTCAGATGCAGAGGAACTAGCAACCTATGATGACAAAGTAGAGAGAAAGAGTTAAAAATAAAAACTTACAAAGTTAAAACTTATAAAGTTACAAGTTATAAAATTTATAATAATTAAAAATTATGGAACTTCAAACTTCAAATTTTTAAGAGTCTTTAAGATAAAATTATAAATCATAAGAAACATAGAAATTTAGTAAACTTACTTGTGATAAAACTTTGACTGCAAGACGCTGTAGGCACCGGAAGTGTTGGCCATGAAAGTACCACCAATTGTGAGCATCTTTCTTGAATCTATCACGAAGAGCCTCAATGCTTAGACCATTGGAGTGTACAAAATCAGTGAACTCATCAGTCACCATATCATGCAAATTTGGATCAAGGAAGAGTCTACGAAATGCTGCCTTGTACCCTTCAGACACTTCTAAATCTCTCTATGGGGGAATCCTATTTGTCACCGAAAGAATCTCACTGTTGTAATATTTTGGATTCAATGCAAATGCAAGAAGATGCAGCGGGGTTGTCATTGTGTTCCATCTAGCCTCAATAATTTCATGCACTTGCTTGAAGAGAATTTCTTGAGGATCTTTCTCCTTCTCATTTATGATGTTCTTTATCTTTTCTATCATTGAATCAATACCATCATATATCTCCCCCATGCAAGGCTTGTCCATGTCCGTATAACGAATCATGCTCAAAATGGGCTCGGTGAAACTAAGGAGATACTCCACACGATCCCACCAATAGTCATTTAGGATCATCCCCTTAACATTTGCTGCCCTCTCAGTGTTGCTTTGCCTCCATACGGACCAAGTAGTGCTTGTTACCATGCTGATAAGAGCCTGTTTGACCTTCACAAGTCGTCTCAAGGCAATTGTGTTTGAGGCAAAATGGGTCTCGGCAACCTATTGAAATATCAAAAATAAAAAGTACAATAAATAAAATTTAATTTAAACATTTAAAAAATTGAAGAAATAGAATGTGAAATTAAAAATTTAAAGCACTATGAAAAATTTAAATTTAAAAATATATTGCTTCACTTACCTTCAACAACTCCAATGTAGAAAATGATCTAAATATGCTTTGGGACATGTGGTGGTTGGTGACGAACATTCGTATCTCCTCGGCCTCTGCATACAACTCTCTAATCTAGTCAATTTTTTTCCCAATCTTTTGTAGCATTAGATTGAGAGAGTGGACAGCACAAGGTGTCCAAAAGATATGTGAATATCGTTCCTCAACCAACAACCCAGTAGCTCTACAATTTTTTGAGTTGTCTGTTATCACTTGAACAACATTACGAGGTCCCACATCCTCAATGGCTACAATGAAGATCTGAGCAATAAATTCGCCATCCTTCACCTGTCCCTCACAATCCACAGCGCTCAAAAACATTGCCCCTTTAGGGGACACTGCAATGACATTGATCAAAGGCCGATTTATTGCATCTTTCCATCCATCAGAGACAATCGACACCCTTGTCTCACTCCATGAATCCTTTAAGGGCTTCAATGCATCTTCTATACTCTTCACCTCATTCTCCAATAAGGTGCCACACACCTTCTCATAACCTGGGCTCTTATACCCTTTTGGAACCTCATTAATTTTTCTCACCATCTCTTGCCAATAAGGTGAGCGAACAACATTGACATACCATTTGCATAAATGCATCTGGCTATATGTTGGTTAGCAATATCTTGAGCCTCATTTTGAAATGATGTTTCCAAAGGTCCCTTTGGTCTCTTGTTTGTAGTGCTTGTGGGTTGCTCTTGAGGAGTGACCAAAAATGGGTGGCTCTCTATCACAACATTGGAACTAGGAATAGATGGAGGATCCATTCTTTGATTTCTGCCTCTTTTCCTTAACACGTTTGCTACTGATTTACAGCCTGCTGCTTCATTTGCTGCTTCTTGCTCGGTGATAAATGGGTGGCTCTCTATCACAACATTGGAACTAGGAATAGATGGAGGATCCATTCTTTGATTTCTGCCTCTTTTCCTTAACACGTTTGCTACTAATTTACAGCCTGCTGCTTCATCTGCTGCTTCTTGCTCGGTGATATATGCTAGCACTTGCTCTCATGGTATAGGTTTATTACTCTTTCCTAGGCAAGCTTTGATCCCCATCCCAGGGATGTTACACAAATGGGCTTTCACCTGACTATATGAACTGTTATATTGCACATCACAGCCATTGCATTTCCAAAGGTAACCCCCATCACCTGGTTGTTGTTGAATCATTTCAACATGCCTCCAAAAAGGTGAGTGTGGATTGATTTTGAATTTTGATTGTGATACTAAGCTAGAACTAGCTGCCATTGTGATTCCTGTCACCTGTGGGTGTGGCAATAAGTTTTGTAAACAAAATGGAAACAATGAAAACTCAAAAATTTCAAGAATCAAAACAAAAACAAAAGCATGGTGATACATTCATGATTCATATAAATAGTTTAAAAAAAAAAAACAAGTTGAAAAGAATTTGTTTGTTGTTCAAAAATGCAAAAAAAAAAAGAACAGAAAACCTACCTCTTTGCAAAAATCTCTTCCTTTGATCTTCTTGGCAGCCTCTAAACCATTGGAAATGAGTAGGAATGGTGGAACAATAGACTTCCAACCTTCAAGATTCAATCTTCAAGCTTCTTTCTTCAACCGCAATTTTTTTTTTGAGTTCAGCGACAATGGAGAGTTTTTGTGTTTTGGAATGAAAGAAATGAGTTGAAAATGGCAAAATTGTGTTTATAATGACTTTTTAGGGTTTCATTTGCATTTTAGACTGTTTAAAATAATATAAAATTGTGTTTTAGTTGAAATTTTTTTTAAAAAAATGAAGGGGGGCGTGGGTGTGCTCTGGGTTCTCTTTTTTTAGGTTGGGTTCGAACCCAGCGAACCTGGGTGCGTCTGGGACACACCCAGCCCCCTTACACCGCACCCTGCCCGCACCCACAGGGCACCCGCACTCGCACCCGAGCCACACCGCACCCGCACCTCTAGCAGGCGAACCCTGCAACTTAGGTATGAACAAACAGATTCAATCATTCAACAGTGATAATCTCCATCATTCTAACTAATGAAATACTGAAAGAAAATAGAAATGAAACAACTTAGATCTTGGAGCTTATGATTTGCTTCAAAGAAGTCAGAAAACTATGCCACAATCCAATGAATATTAAGAACACCAATCTTCAATGTCCATGTATTGATTTGGGAATGTCTTAAACAATCTTGCTGATTCTTCAAAGTTCCTTGCTCTAGAAATGGAGTGCAACAGAAATGAACAGCTAACTAACTACTTGTTCTAAGAGCATGAAAAATGAGAGAAGAAAGAAGACCCTTTCAAATGAGGCCCCTGAGCCCTTATATACGCAAGCAGAATACAAAGAGGAGGTGAGGAGATCAAATCTCCTCGAAATCCGTGCAAACCCTAAAGAGATAGGGATGAATATGTCAGAGGCTCCATGGGATGCTGCCACCTATCCTAGACGCCCCCTGCCTTGGATGAAAAGTTGCCACTTGTCCTAGACGCCAGGCTGACTAAGCTACTTGGTAGGTAGGTGAGACCAGTCAACTATCTGTTTGTCCTGCTCCTTGGTCGCAATTTCATGGTGAACAAGAATCCACTTGTCCTGGTCGCAAATTCCACTTGGAACAGGATTTTGCGACCAGAAATGATTTTCTTCTTGGGTGCATAATCCAGGGGGTCAAGTAACTTTTACTGTGGAATTCCTTCCAAGCTGGAAATCAAGTCAATCCTGATGGAATTCTTGGAGTGATCCTTGGAATTTTGTCTCTGTGCTGTATACTTTGGAATTGAAATTCCATCCCTGCTGTATCTTCCTTCGCACCGGCACGGATCTTGCTCTTGGCGTGGATTCTTGTTCTTCTCGATGGATGGTGAACTTGAAGTGCATCCTCCGGGTTGTCCAAGGATTGACCCTCTTGTCCAGAACTGGAATCCCTGATATTGGACTTGGAGTGATTTCCTTCACAAATCCTCGGTATGCATGTGTGGTCTTCTTATTGTCGGAACTCCTGGATCCTTGAAATGGTCATCATTTCTAGTGTTTGAACCCTTTGTATCCATCCTGATTGTCCTGGATCATCCTTGTTCATCCTCCTCATGGAACTTATCCTCGTCTTGGATTCCTGCAAAACAAGGGGAACCTCGAGTAGTCATGATGAACAAGATCCTTAAATGTAATGCAAACAAAAGATAAAACAGGAACTAAACTTGCATAATTGATCAAATTGACTTATGAACTCCTGGACAAAATAGAGGATTTTCATCACCTTCTAGTATCCTTCATACTTGGACTAACTTTTCTTTTCATTCCAGGATTACCAGGCATGCACAGGAGGAATTTCCAGGTCAGGGAGCAACCTCCAGTTGGTTCAGGAGTCCTTCCTGTCCAGGTTGCATTTTTCACTGTCAACAGGAATTTCCTGCTGCCCAGGTCGGGGATTCCTTAAGGTCGGGAATTTTAGTTGGTCAGGGATTCCAAGGAGTCCTAGAATTCCACTTGTCCAGGAGCGCATAATCCAGTTGGTCCTAGATTTTGCACTCAGGACAAATTTCTTCCATGGGCACATAATCCACCTGGTCATGGATTTTGTGACTAGGGACACTTTTGTCCAGAGTTCAGATTTCTTCATTCTTTCAGTTTTCCTTGCCAAAATTTTGCTAAGTCTTGGAAATTCTCCTGTGGAATCTCACTCAGATAGAAGATTGCTTCTTTCAATCTGGACATGAATTATCTTATTTTGCATTTTTCAAAGGGAACTAGAATCCTGTTGTCCAGGAGCGCAAATTCCACTCGGGTCAAGAATGTGCGACCTGGACAAAAAACCTCCAGGAGCGCAAATTCCAGTGGGAAGTGGATTTTGCGACTTGGACGAAAAGCTCTCCTGGGCGCAGATTCCACCCTCAACTGGATAATGCGACTTGGACTTTTGAGCCTGATTTTGACTAAGGATTTGTCCTCTTGCTTCAATTTTTGGCAAAAAGGGTGAACTTTAGTTTGCTTCATCAGAGGTTCAATCATTAACATGAGATCCAAAGCGAGGTGTTTTTCGTTTCTTCCATCCCCTCAAGGAATCTCCCATTTTCATGGTGAAATTTGCAGAAGGTGAATTCTAGCTGCTTTACGAAGGTTCAATGACGACACGGGATCCGGAACACGGAGTTTTCGTTTCTTCCATCCCCTCAAGGAATCTCCCATTTTCATGGTGAAATTTGCAAAAGGTGAATTCTAGCTGCTTTACGGAAGTTCAATGACGACATGGGATCCGGAACATGGAGTTTTCATTTCTTCCATCCCCTCAAGGAATCCCCCATTTGCATGGTGAAATTTGCAGAAGGTGAACCCTAGCTGCTTTACGGAGGTTCAATGACGACACGGGATCCGGAACACGGAGTTTTCATTTCTTCTATCCCCTCAAGGAATCTCCCATTTTCATGGTGAAATTTTCCAACCAGACTATGAATTCTTTGATTGAGGCATCTGCAGAGAAGTCCAAGAATGATTTCCTGATGAGTTGCCTAGCCCAGACTGGACAGGAATATGGAACAGAACAGTCTTGATCCTGGGGCGCATAATCCAGTAGGTACTCGATTATGCGACCAGGATAAAAACCATCCCTGGGCGCATAATCCAGTACCTACTAGATTATGCAACCAGGGATAAAATCCTTCCCTGGGCGCATAATCTAGTACCTATTGGATTATGCGACCAGGGATAAAATCCTTCCCTGGGCGCATAATCCAGGAACATTCTTGTGGCACATTTCAACAATCATTAGGAGGGGGATTGAATATACATCGTTTTCGAAATTGCTCTAAGTCCTTGAAAAACTCTATTGGTTTGGAAACCATCCGAGTTATGATTTGAGATTGAGTCCCGGATTGGGATCAGGAGGATATCCTTTGGATTAGTCCTGCAGGAGTAGGGCTACCGGCCCGGGAACTGAGTTCCATGATGGAAAGATGATTATGCCAAGGAGTGACAGGCTTTGTCGGATTCAAGACCTTGTTGGGATAGGAATCCGGATAGACCTTGGAACGGAAGTTCGGGAATGAATTCCTTGGAATAGGATTCAGGGATAGGAACTTCTGGACAGGACCCTGGATTGAACTTTTGGTGGATTCCAGGACTGGAATCCAGATTGGACTTCTGGAATAGGATCTTTTGGACTGGAGTGTTGGAACAGGAACTTCTGGACTAGAGTCTTGGAATAGGAACTTCTGGACTGGAGTCTATGAACATGATTCTTTATTCATCACGGAGTCTTATGCTGAGAGCGAAGGATTTGGACTTCTTCTATGGGATGATGGATTCCTTCCATGGACTATCCAGATTTAATCAAGGAATGATACGTAGGGCATTATTAATCGTCACGAGAAATTCACTATTTCAAGCATTCCTAATGTTCCCTATGACCTGACTGCTCGGACATTCTTTCCTAGCTTCATGGGTCAGGGCAAGAAACTGCAAGATCAAAGCAAATACAACGGCGGAAGCAAGAAAAAAGGGGGTCCCCATTTGCAATGGGGCGATGTGTGAAAACGTCACAACAGAGACATTACATACTGTGATATAACCACATAAATGAGTAGGAATAGATTTTTTTAAGCAAAAAACATTAAAAATTAAACCTCCAAAGCAACAAGAATAATGTTATTTGATTTTTGCAGAAATAAGATCCATGAAGTTCCATGAAATGCACCACAATCTCTTGTAACATAATTTGCACTTTATGTGGTATCTGTAATTTTTTTGGTCAGCAATCACCTGCTGAATAATGTTATTAGCTCACAATAAAATAGCCATGTCATTGGAAATATCATAAAATATCATGTTGGAAAGCAATTGCACACAGGACGACATGCATGTACAGATATGAAGCAGTATAGATCATTTACTTTATAATTAGGTTTTGTAATGCTCTCTCATCTCAAAAATCAATAACATAAAATTTTGTTAAACTACCATAAGTCAAAAAATAAAAATGCTAGTAAATTAGATTATCTTTATGGAAGACTTGCATTCGCTCAAAAATATATAGCGTATCTGCATACAAAATAAGGCACAACTACAAAAAGGAATAACAGTTGGGGGCATCTGCACACCCAAAAGAAAAGGATTGCACCTGCAAATCCAGAAAAGAATGGAAGAAAATACTTCTCAAAATGGGGACTAGAACCCCAATGTATCAAAATTGAAAAAACCAATAACCTAAACCATAGTGGTATTTTACCAATGGTATCACAAATGAGTAATACTCCATGAGGAATATTCTAGTATCACGAAATGAGTAATAACTAGAATATTCCAAGAGATGGCTCGGGAAGCAAGCTGCTAGCTAGAACCTAACATTATAAAACATGAGCTTTATAGAAAAATAGCTCATTACATGCATCTTAAAATATGCTGTCTAGGTATACAAAAGGATTGGTATAAATTTCACAAAGCTTGAAATCCAGATCACACATAACATGAGCAGTTGATGAAAGCACCTTTTCTTTTAAGCAGATCAGAAGAAAACACATTGGTAAGATGATCAAAACAGTAAAAGCCACACCCCCTTTACAGGAAATCAAGGGTTGAAAAAGTTTGAACCATCCAAGCTTATGGCCACCAATACACCAATACCAGTGATTAAAGCAAGCCAAAATATTACAGAGCCTGCAAACATGTAAAGTCAGAGTTATTTAAGCAATAAACAATCAAACAGAAAAAATTGTAAAGTAATTCCCAATTAACGGTAATGACTGCTTGCATATATACACTATTTCATCATGAAATGTAACTCCTGAAATTCCATTCACAATTCAAATATTCAGGAACAGGCAAATAGATTGAGATCTCTTAGGCAATATATTATGAAATCAGGTATCCTTTGACACCAAAGATTAGAAGCAAAGACATTATGATCACTAAGCAACAGCCAGTATTGATTATTATGAAAACTGAACAAAAAATGATTACTAAGATATTCAATAATAAAATAAGGAGCAAAAGCTCATGAGTGGCGGGGGGGTGTGGGGTGAATCAGTATAATACAATCTTTTTACTTTTCCAACTTAACAACCACAATAATAACACACACATGCAAGAGCTAGCAATTAAAAACACTAGAAGAACACACAATTTACGTGGAAACCCTTGCGGGAGAAAACCACAGCAAAATATTGCTTATATATTGATCTTCTTTGTAAGCACCAACCTACTTCTCTTACATTTTTCTTTTGTAGGCACCAACCTACTAGAGACACCAATCCCCAATCCTGACAACTGAGCACCAACTCAGTAAGAGACACCAATCTCTTATTTTGATAGGCACCAACCTCCAAATTCTTCAATGTATGATTGTTCTCCCTTCCTCACAAATCTGATCACAACTTCTAACTTTAAATGATGTATGTCTTTCCTTCACGAATCTGATCCAAACTCATGCACTATCCTTCCTTCACAAATTTGACTCTAAATGATGTAATTCTTTCCTTCACAAGTCTGATCGCAAATCTGATAAATGATGTATATCCTTTCTTCCACAAGTCTAATCACAATCGTGTAATGTTCTTTCACAAATCTGATCACAATAATGTAATGTTCTTCCTTCCCAAATCTGATCACAATAGTGCAACATTCTTCCTTCTCAAATTTGATCACAATAATGCAATGCCTTCACATATATTTCTACATATATCCTTCATAAAGATTTGCCCCAGTTCTTCATATAAATGTGCTTGTGTTCTTCAAATAAACTTGCACACATTTCTCATATAAACCTGCATATGTTCTTCAATATGAATCAGAAATATTCTTCATACTTTCTGCCCTTTTGGTCTACTTTAAATCTATTCAATGTTCAAATAATATTCATTTATTCCTCGCACTCCTTTTACCTCAAACTCAATCACAAACTCTTCTTATTCCTTCCCAAGTGAGGCGACTTTACTCAAGAGACATAACTGATACCAAAAGAGGCATCTCTTTGTTTTATTTATAACTCTTCATTACCCACTTTAACAAGGGCCTATTTTGTCTTATATGGGATGATTTGTCCTTTTGTGGAAGCGCTCCTTCTAGGGGGTCGGCCCATATTCAATCTATTTTATTTTGCTTTTCACAAGGTGGCACCAATCGCAAGGAGGTCGGCCAGTATTTACTCCCAAGTCGGCCATCATTTAATTTGATATTAACCAAGCATTTAATGTTATCCAAAATCAGCCATGATCTGATATTATCGCAAGGTCGGCCAGCATTTAATGTTTTTCTTTGGTTACGATTTATGGCCTTCGGCCTCTAGCGATTTTCTCTTGATTTGGCTTGAACGATTTGCTTTGGCATCAATGACATTACTCTTTGACATCAATGACAACATTTCCAACAAAAGCATCCTTACATAAGATTATAAACGCTTTATCCAAAGAGGATAAGAGCAACAATGAATAAAGCAAAAAGAATAAATAATATTCCTAAAGTCTATTCTAAAATAGACTTTGGCCATTATAAATAAAACATTAGTTTAATACCCTCCCTTAATGATCAACCTACTAACTACAACAAGCTTATCCCAAAATTTTACAAATTTGTCAGGACTCAAAAACTTGGTAAGAGTGCCTGCAGTTTGATTCTCGAAAGGACAATACTATAACATAATTGATCCATCTTCTACAAGTTGTCTGATGAAATGACAATGTAGTTCCACATGTTTGATACGCTCGTGGAAGACTGGATTCTTGGCAAGTTTTAGCACCCCTTGATTGTCATAGAACAAGGGTGAAGGCTCTCTTTGAGGCATCTTCATGTTTAAAAGAATCCCTCTGAGCCACAATGCCTCACATGTTGCTTTTACTGCTCAATATCCTACCTCTATCGAGGATAGAGCTATTGTCTATTGTTTCTTGCTGGTCCATGTGACTGCACATGTGCCAAGGCTAAAAATAGTGGATTTTCTGTCATCCATAGAACCTGCCCAATTTGAATCTGTAAACCCAACCAATCTAGGATCTTTGCTTCTATTGTACAGAATGCCAAAGTCAAGTGTCCCTTTCACATATCTCAACACCCTTTTTGCTACAGTCCAATGTTCTACTTTGGGTGTTGTCATGAATCGAGAAATGAAACTAGTAGCATAGATCAAATTAGGTCTAGTGGCTGTAAAATATATTAAGCTCCCCACTAGTTGCTTGAAAGCTAACTCATTGACGGTCTTAGAATCAAATTTGGTTGAAAGTTTCAGCCCTTTCTCCATAGGTGTTGATGAGATTTTGCAATCTATCATTTTGAATTTGTCGAGCAAACTCCTAGCATATTTGGATTGTGAAACAAAAATGCTGCCATCTATTTGCCAAATTTCTACACCTAGGCAATGTTATCCAAAATTTTGAACCTTGGAAAATTTTAAAATTTTGCCTCTTGGAGTCACATTTGGAACCACACTGTCATCTCAATCATGTTGGAATCTTGTTGTTGCACCTCACTCATGGAATGTTCTAAGTTATCCCATGGTATTGATACGTTTCCAGGCACAGTGATGATAGATTGGTTGCAGATATAAGGAGAAATTGCTTCTCAGTTTTATTGGTATGTCAAAGATGTTAAGCTGGATGGTACAAGAAGTGCAATTAATTTTCTTATCGCAGTAGCTTCAGGTGGGATCAAATAATACGCTGGCCATACAACAACATGGAGAATGCACGTAAGAGAGAGGATTTTGAAATGGCAGAAATTCCTAGTGTGAGTCTCTTTGATGGGGAGAAGTCAAACAGGCAGCCTTCAAGGAAGAGGTTCCATGATTTCTATAGCCTCAAAGCCTCTGAGTTTCATGGCAGTACAAGTATCCCTTGCTCAATGAAGAAGGTAGACTTCCAAATTACATGGCAGACTTCTGTGATAGGATCCTCTGCACAAAGAAAGATCGTCAGTAGTGGAGGTAACGTTAAAATTTGCAATCAATGGTTTTGGAAGGATAGGTCGCAGTTTCCTGTGTTGTTGGCATGGTAGAAAGGACTCACCCTTGGATGTCATTGTCATCAACGACCCTAGAAGTGATGATGGGTACTTGAGGGTTTCTGAGCAGCCATGTTTAAAATTGTGCTTGATCAACCTGGGGGATTTGGACTTCAGCTCAGATGGCATTTTTCTTGCATCCTCATAAGATAGGCCGACTCTGTATAAGGAAACTATATAATGGCATGGAGCGAGACACAATGTCTTATACAATCAGGCAGGAATTTCACATACCAATTCACCATTATTGCACAAGAAGGAACGTTGTGGTGGCTTTATGAAACAATGGTCTCATTGGGCCGCAGCCATGCTAAGATAAGAAATAATATTTGATACTAAAATTATTTAGAGATATGCATTTGGAATAGTTTTGTTGAAAAGGTTTTAGAAACTTTCAAGCAAATGAGATTGGCTGGTGCAACACCAAATTTCGCCACCCTCGCCGATGCATTCCCAGCCTGTGCAACAACACACTAAGAAGCAGATTTCGTCAGATATTGTAGTTATGATGCTCCAATAAACATTCATGCAAAATAAGGAATGCAATTCAGAAATCCGCGGTCTCTCTAAAAATAGGCAAGGAAGCACAATGAAGGCCAAGAGTCTCCGAGCATGTCATCGACCTTTATCAAAGCATAAGGAAAGAAGATTTTTGTTAGATATTTGTAATTGTGAATGATTTGACAACATGCAAATAGGAAGCCATTATGCGCGGCTCATTATATGAGTGCCTTGACATAAACTTGCTCACAATTTTTATGTTATGTGGCTTTGGAGACTCCGAGCTTCTCCATTTAAGTATATTTATCTAGATGTATATGGTCCATCGAGCTTTTATTTCAGCTTGTTCAAAAGCGTATTTGTTGAAGAAGTGTCAGAGACTTTCAAGCAAAACGCAAATGGCAGTTGTAACTCCAGTTTACACCACCTTCGCCTATGCTCCCCTCCAACCTCGCCGGCGCACCTCTGTCATGTATAATATTAGAAGTGGAAGCGTTAGAAAATGCAAGTGTTGCCAGCTTTTATCATAGCAAAGGCTCTATCGAAATGTGGAAACATCAGATATTATCGTGGTGGAAGGAGATATGATAGACATACATACAAATGTAAAGGCAACGGCATGGCTAAATTAATTGAAGATGAGCACAAAATGGATATGTTGAAGAAGTTTTAGAAACTTTCATGCATATGTGATCAGTTTATAAGTCAAATTCCATACTCCACGGCCAGCGCACCCACGTCTATACCATAATGGCAATAGTGCATCCAAAATAAGATATTGCTAGATATTATAGTCGGCAATGCTCAGGAATCTTCATTACAGCCTACTGAAGCCTGAGCTTATCAGATTTTATAGTTGGAAAAGCTTTGACAATATGCAAAATGTAAAAGCATTTTAAAAGGCCGCGGCCTTGCCAAAATTAGAGATAATATCTTATATAAATCATTGCAGATATGCATGGCTGAAGGACTTTGGACCAGACTATTGAAGAAATGAATACTGATTTGACAAAGATGTGTCAAACTACTACAGAGAATGTAAATGAGATATTGGGCTATGGTCAAATAATAGCTTGGGGTTTAGGTTGATACAAAAACTTTCTCATCTCCATCAAGAAAAGCCTGATCAATTTAAACATACTGGAGTTGTGACAGATGGGGATGATGCTCCGAGTGATCTAAGTATGGAATGCTCTTTTGGCCCGGATGCCTGGCCTCACCAAGACCTTGATCAACAACAACAGGACCATCAGTTGGTCAAAGGTTTACTTTCATCAAAGATAGTGTAGAATCAAAGCACATACAAGGAGGATTTTGATAGAACTACATTATTTCTATGACTGGAGAGCAAGCACTTATGGGCAACAATGAAATCAATCTTGTGGAGCTTCTTGCTATAAAATTCCTTGGCTTTGCAGCTGAGAGGTTGACAGACATTTATGTTGCGGGTAGAGGTGACTTAAGCATGACAATGGAGACGCTTACTCAACTTGAGATTCAAGAAAATGCTGGCCCAAAGACAAATGGCTCTCAATTTTTCATCACAACTGTTGCGACTCCATACCTAGACAATAAGCATACAATGTTCGGGTGAGTTGTGAAAAGAATGGATGTTGATAGGAATGACCAACCATATCAAGATACAAAGATTTTGAATGTGTCGGTTCCCAAGCCATGATGAGGGCAGTACTAGTGCTTTGCTTATTCCCATTTGATGTAATTAACAGTTGGATTTTATTACAACCCATGCGGGAAGCCCAAGAGACAATCTTTAAGTTTTCTTTTATTTTGTGAATTACTTTTGGGAGGGGAGGGCTTTTGGAATTCCCATCCATGAGAGCCTTTAAAAATGGAGGTGCTAAAAGTTACGTGATCAATGTCAACATCAATCAACCTATAAGCCTTATGATTGTTGTTGTACCCTGTAACCATTATTTTTTTACTCTTAGAATCTAACTTGGTTCGCTTTTCATTTGGAATCCAAGCATATGCAATGGAACTAAAGACCTTAAGATGACTAACTTTCGGTTTCCTCCCAGACCATGCTTCCTATGGGGTCTTCTACTTCACTGCTTATGTTGCAGACCTGTTGAGCAAATAAACTGCAATATATACTGCCTCAACCCAAAACTTCTTGAGAACACTCATGTTCTCCATCATACATCGGGCCATCTTTGTGATAGTACAGTTCCACCTCTCAACTCCATTCTGTTGTGGAGTGTAGGGTGTTGTATACTATTGTTTTATGCCATATTTAGCATAAAAGTCATTTAATTCTTTGGAACATAATTTACCTCCATTATCATATCTAAGAGTGTTTATGTCACAACTAGACTCTTTTCCTACTAAGGCTTTGAACTTTTGAAATTCATTAAACACATCTGATTTTAATTTCAAAAAATACACCCACATTTTCCTACTAAAATCATCAACAAACAGAAGAAAATACCTGGCACCAATGACCATTGTCGTGTTCATTGGTCCACAAATATTTGCATTAATCAGCTGTAGGACTCTCTTGGCTCTCCAAGCCTATCCCTCCTCAAATGGTGTTCTATGTTGCTTCCTTGCTTGGCAAGCTCCGCAAACTCCCTATATCTATTGTTGAATGTCAGGAAGGCCATCTACCAAATTCTCTCGAACCAACTAAGATAGGATAAATTGAGGTGCCCATACTGTTGATGCCAGACGCACGCTTGGCTGCTAATGCACACTCCTTGACTTGTCCAGTGTAAACCAGTTGATACAATCCATGATCTTCAATATCAACTACAATAGTCTTCTTCATCTCCTTGTCAATATATAGCATTCATGTTTGCTAAAGATGACATCCAAATTGGGACAATGTCACATAATCTGATTCACAGAGTAAATTAAGCTCCATTCCCAGCACATGGTACACATTGAGAAAAAATAAAATTTTCCCCCAAGAAGATAATTGCACATTCCCTCTACCAACAATTGTGTACTCTGTGAACCAATCTTTCTTGTGGGAGAAATGACGTGATGCTCCTGAATCTATGAACCATGCAGAAGATTTAGACTGATTTGATGGTTGTTTGGCCATGGATGCATAGAAGGTTGACTCCAAATGCTTTGCGACATGAGCCTTTTGTCGAGGCCCTCCCTAATTGGATTTTTGTTCAACCAACCTTTTTTTGCAGTGCTTCTTCATATGACCCATCTTACCACAATAATGACATGACGTTTTTTAGATTCTTGGATGCATCCTCATTGTTTCCTTGTCCTTTCTTCTGTGACCATTTGCCTTTGCCCTTGTCCTTGGTTGCAAATGCTTGTTGCACACCCTACGTGTCACTGCTACTACCAAACTGTTTCTTCCATTTGTCATGCTTTAAGAGCTTATTGCATAGCGCTTCAAACTTCAGGTCAACATTGGTAGAGGTGATATTGAGTGTCTCAATAAAATGCTCATAAGCACATGGTAAGCTTTTCAGCGTGATTACCACCATGTCCTCTTCTTCCATCTTCTGACCTATGGCAAACAATCGATCTTTGATGTCCTTGATCTTGAGTAAAAGCTCCCACAAGGACATTTTCTCATCCATCATAATTGAAAATAACATATTCTTCAAGAAGGCCCTGCCTTTATCTAAAGTCTCATGCAGTTCTCGTAGATGCTTCCAAATTTTCGTTGAGGTCGTCCCTGTCTGAACCTCTAGAAGCATTTTATCAGTCACTAATAATTTTAACATGACCGCTTCTCTGTCACATTCATCGAACTTGTCATGATCTTTACCCATAGTCGTTGGTCGGGTATCAGTACCAAGGATGATTTTTTCGAAGCATCTATATTTGAAAATCGTCAACATGCGTTGCTTCCACATGTTGTAATTTTTGCCTAAAAAATGATGGCTACCTTCCAACATAATGTTGGGTAAAGAGGCCATCTTCCCTCCTGTAAAGTGCAATTATGGAGTAAGATTAGATAAATGCCTTCTCGTTGAAAATTTGCCTTTCCACAAACCCTAGCAAATACCTCGTGCCCTAGCCGCGGGTTAAAATAGTAAACACAACTTAAATATTTGTGGAAAAATAGTGAAAAGTTCAGCTAAAACCCTAGCTGCAGGTCTACAAAAAAAAATGGCATGACACCCTGTGCCCGACCCTGTGCAGACCCCCCAAAATAAATGATTGTCATGGCTTTAAAAAAACTTTATTTTCGCGGGTTTGTTCTATCTACCTATGTGTTAAAAACTGGCAAACATGGTGTGAATTTTTTGTGAAAAACTCTTGCTGCCCACACAACCTAAAAAAAAAACGCACGAATATTTATTGATGAAAATCCATGTTTTTTAATGGTTTTCCCAGTGCACGATTTTTCTAGTAAAAATCTGTGATTTCACCAAAAAATAAATTGCGGACAATTTGTATATTTTCTTGCCCATGATTTGCATACAAAACCCTGGGCATGATTTGGTAAAAGAAAATCCGACCACGTTTTCAGAAGAACGAGTGCGATTTTCCTTGATTAAGTTTTCCCAAAACTAGAAAAACTTGCACGATTTTGAATAAAACCCTTGTGTGTTTTTTGTAGAGAAAGATACGCGAATTTTTGATAAAAAAAATTCCGCCCAAAATAAAACCCCAATCTTTGTCTTTGAATCTATACAAATCACTATGGCATCTTTTGGCTCTTTTAGAGTGCTACATAAGTAAACCCACGATCCGTCACTATCGACAGCAGTCCCTAGGACGACATGCTTTCATAGATCACGAAATTCTACTTGTGCTCTTATACCATATTATGAAAACTAAACACAGAACCAAGATATTCAATAATAAAATAAGGAGCGAAAGCATCCTTATATAAGATTACAAACGCTTTATCCAAAGAGGATAAGAGCGACAACGAATAAAGCAAAAAAGAATAAAGAATATTCCTAAAATCTATCCTAAAAGCTAATTGACCATTATAAATAAAACATTACTTTAACATTGATCATGTAGTAGTACAGGTAGACTCCACATCAACAATCTTGTTAGAGGCTACAAAGCCTCATATTTTCTTGCTCTATCATGAGTCATTCTTTTTTGCTTAGATTATTTATGGCTGCTTGAATGGTAGACACCGAGCAATTGAGTGCCCTTCTTTTCTCAGTAGTCAAGCATCAAGCAAATCCTTAAGGTTATTTTATATTATATTTTGCTGCAAGGTCTCATACTATCTAGATCTCCTTGTGGAGATTTTTTTCTATAATATATTATGGTCATCAAAGTGTTCAAATATTTGTTTGTGTAATAATTTCTGCTACAATCCAAATTTTAGTTTCAGATAGTCTCTGACAGTGGCTCTTGAGAATGAAGCATCCAGCATCTTGACGGTGGTATACAATCTAGGTTTCTAAGATGTGGGTCAGTACAAGGGATTTCATTGCCCATTACAGCATTTTTGCTATGTTAATTTCATTCCATCACAATAATCATGAAGTCAAGTTATGGCTTCCTAAGTTACAAATGAAACGTGGCAAGCATAAATTAGGGAACCAAGTGGCTAAGGAAGCTATTCAATGACTTCCTTCTAAGATAAGTTTCTATTACAAAATACCCAATATGTTTCTGGATATCTACATAAGCCCAATGCGATTATTGGGTGTCTCGAATTTCAAAGTTTTTATAGTGATAAGAATTCCAATCACCTTGAGAAGGAAGAAAAAACCAAGCTTTAAAAAATTCCAAAATTTTCTTACTGAGATGGAATTAAAAAAAAAATTACATGGCATGTCAAGAGGACAATAGTTCTAAAAGATGCAACTCCTGTTTGAATTTCAAAGTTTTTACAGTGGAAAAAATTTCAAAAAATTTCAGTCATCTTGAGAAGGAAGAAAAAACCAAGCTTCACAAATTCCAATCTTAAGAAGGGGGGAAAAAACTAACATTCAAAAATTCAAAAATTTCTCAGCTGAGATGAAATAAGAAAAAAATGCATGACATCAAGAGGACAACAGTTCAAAACACAGTTCTTGCTAAATCGATTTTCCATGTATGGAAGTTGTCAAGAGCTTTGCATTAAAAAAAAAAAATTAGCACATAGTTTAACAGAAATTTGAGGCCTAAATTTTGTTATGTGATCAGAAATGGAGTGTATACCCTTTATGAAAGATGCTTTCATGGTCATGGTTCTGATCTACACTTTCTGCTGGTTTTTACCAGCTAGTTTAAACTATCTTTTATGTTTTACCACTTTAGTAACAGCTTTTAAAACAGGCACTTTCATTAGACAGATGTGTTTCCCTTATAAGTCATCTAGGTTTTTCAAGAAATCTGCATATTAACTATTTCAGATCACTGCTACCTTGCTAGATATGCTAGATCTGATACAGTATAAAGTTTTTTGGGTTTCTGTTAATTCATTTTTAAAGGTTTTTCACATATTAAGTTAGATTCATCAGAGTTCTATTTTAACTTTTGACAAATCATGAAGTATAGGCTTTAGCTTTTAGCTCCTCAAAAAACATTGCAGAACATAATTTTATGAAATACTTAACTCTTAGTCTTACTGGAGTACTAGGAATTAGAAAATTTGTGAAATCACAAGAAGCACTATGGTGAGAAACCTCTAAAAATCCCAGCATAATCAGAAAAGAGAAAAAATAAGGTAAGGAGCAAAGAATAAATTTTGTAGCCAAAACATTGTTATAAAAACATTGTTATTATTGACAAGGAATTTTTTTAATAATGAGTATAATGGGCATTCACCATGTCTCATTCACAAATATTTTTGTTCTCTTTTCTGATATATAAGAAAACAAATAGTATTGTCTTAAGCTAAGTCACAGGGTTCGCCGAATTTTAGCCATGAAGTTCAAAATTCAGCAAACTTCAAAACATTACTAAAAATTCATTGAAATTCACCAAATGTTTGTACCGATAGAGGGTGCAGTTTTTTAGTAAAACTTATTTTTTAAAACATTTTTTAGGTTTTTGTTTTGTTTTTTTCCCTCACCCGCAACGTTCTTTCATCATTGCTTTGGCACCGCAATTTGTTTTCCCTGGCCTGCATTATAAATCCATGACCATGAGACGTGACTGGATTATTCATACCTTTATGAGGAGTCGGAGGGGCACATTTATGCCTCCAGGCGGCCTACTAGATCTTGATGTGAATCTGTGGCCTGGGGCAATCACTCATGTCAAATATAGGTCATACATATGCTCCACTTGGCGTAGTTGAGGGAGTCGAGATTCAAGTTAAAGCCTAGTTGAGGGAGACGTGACTAGATTATCTTGATTCATCCATAGTTTATTTGTAGTTTGTTTTTTTAAATAATATTTACATTAGTTAATATATTTAATATTATATAATTTAATATATTTATTACTTATATTTTTAAAAATTCAAATTTATTATTTATATTGGTGAATCTAATCACGATTTTTTTTCAAAATTTTGTTCCCTTGTCAAACTTGATCCGAATTTTATTGTTGCTGAACACAAACACGAACTCGAACCTTGTGACATAGGTCTTAAGAACTCAAAAAGGCTTTACTTCTATGTTCTAAGCAAAGCCTTAAACAGGGACAAACAGAAGACAGCAAACTGGTAGCTTGTTGGCATCATTATGGAACTAGCCAGTCTTATGCTCAATTTGAGGCACATTCCCTTCCACATCCAAGGTCCATTTTAATGATACCAAATTGCATTAAAGGTACATTTAAATAAGTCAAATATAGGTACCCATAATTGTTTTATGCATTAAATGATGCTCACTTGTTTGCCATGTTCCCTCTATTAGGGAAATACTAATTAAATGTTTATAAATTTAGAATCTTTTATTATGATGTCACAATGAGGTCATTAAGAGCCCAATGATGTCATGATTAATGATAAAGTGATAATAATGAGGCTATAATGGAATAATGATAATGTCAGCACATCTTGGTCTTCCTTGTTTAGTTTGTAACAATTTGTCCCATACTTGGTTGGAGACTATTAATTATGGTTCTTTGCAGGGGACTGCTGGGTACTGGTTCGGTTCGAACCGGGTCCTGGTCCTGGTCCGGTCCTCTAGGGGATTCGACCGGGGTCCTTCAAATGCCCTGTGGGTTCTTCCGGGACGAACCCAGGAGAACCCAGACAGAATTTGCTCAGAACTTAGACATACATGAAAAATAAGCAAGCAGAACCATCAGCATGTGGATATAACATTCACAGATGTCTATCTTAGGGAAACATAATATCTTCTATTAGAACAAGAATGACGTCTAGATGCATTAATGAAATTCACTTGTATGAGTAAAAAGCTTCAGAAAACCACACTCCTGGACAAGGGAAGATAAAAAAACATATGGATATTCATATATCCATACACGATACAACCAAGGGTAATATATACACAACAGATAATAAAGGTAATGCATAAAGCATTTTCCCACAGATCTATCTTGGTCATTTACAATGCTTTACTTTTCTGAAATTTCATGGCAACCATACTCTAGACTCTAAAGTAACAAACTTATGTCTGAAAAGTTGCAATGATTTTCAGTTACAAAGGAAGAAAGTTAAAAACTGAAGAAACTGAGGTCTGTTCCTTTTTAGAAATAGAACACAAAGTAATTTGTTGTAAAATGCATGCTACAATGCGAGAACATTCTTTGAAATTCCCAACTAATGAATTCTGAAACATTGCCCCCCCTTGCTAGCAACCATAAAGTTGTCGATGCCACTGAAAGAAATTGGTTGCAGCTTTTACTATTTATCAGTGGCATATGCTCCAAATAGTTGTACTCTGGATCCCAGATCCAATATTCTATAAGAAAGTGTTTAAAATGTTGATATTGTACCTTCTAGAACATATTTTTTTTTAAATCTAGATACCTGATATTTTCTGAATTCATTCTTTTTTGGGAGGATTATCATTTGAAATATTCTAATTACCTTTTTACTGATTTATCTCATCAATATTTTGTGCTCCATATTTTGGGTCCTATTGTATCACCATACCCTTTGCATCATCATCTTGCCAAAATATAAAGATAATTACAAGTATAATTAGAATAGGTAGTTGTCAATGGCATTTCTTATCATCCATCACCAGCGTAGTATTGTTTATGATAATTCAATATCCCAAAAAGGTATTCTGATGCTATATAGAGTAAAAATGTATGTTTATGATAATTCTATATCCCAAAAAGGTTTTGTTTATTCTGATGCTATGGTATTCTGAACTTAATTACTGCTGCACATATGAATATATTTCTGATTTTTATATGTTTTTGTATGGACAAACCCAAAACGAATCCACACCCTAAAATTTTTTTGACTGAACCTGCAAACCGAACCCCCGAACCTGAAACAGTACCAGGATCAGTAACTTAGCTCTTAAGCATGCAGTTCTATTAAGTGAAAGCCTAGTCTGGATTGTAATTATATTTGTACCTAACGAATCCTATGTTTTGTTCTCACATCATGTTAGTTAGACTGTGTAGTTGGTAATAATTAACTGACTATGTTTTGTTTGTACCCATCTATGTATTAGTCTTTACTCTTTTGTCAACATGTGGGTAGTTATGTTGTTTTATCAAGGTTTAACTGTGTAGTGTTTAAGTCAAACTCATTGACCCATATTTCATAACTAAGACTATGCAGTTAATTCCCGATAAAATAGCATGAAAAATACCTCCTACTTGCGGGTAGTTGTCAGGGGTTAGTTGTTAGTAGTTGTCGATGATTGTGTTCTACCTATCTGATCCTTGGTTTATCATCCCTAGTCTACTTTTGTATTAAAACTTCATATGAATAAAGATATACTTATGTTACTCTATCAGGTATGCATTGTTATTTATGTTCATTACTACGAGTACTAGTCTTATTGGATAATGAAGTAAACAAATCGGCTCCGTTTAAACACAAACTATCTAGATTTGGTTTGGCCAACAAGCTTAGGTGTAACAAGTTAAGTGGCCACTAAACATGTACTCTCCTGTCTTCTAATCAAACCTAGGCATATCAATACCATCAATAAGGTCATGCAACATACATTATTATGGTGTATTCCTTGTTCCAATATATTGTCTCTAACATTTCAGAGAACTTTCCTCTTTTGTCTTGATCATGAAATTTGTTTTATTTTCAAATGTGGTACATGCAACAGTGTTTTTAGGATTGGACGGCTTGATGGGAGCCCTTCAAAAAACCCTAACGTTTTTATAGGAAAAGAGAATGGAAGCATAGTGGTGAAGGGCCTTGCTTCCCAGGTGAAAGGCAAGAGTATTGAAGCAAAGAAGGGGCAGCATCTATCATTTCAGGATGATGGAGAGTCGAGGGTCTTTTCTAGCATAGTGCACAAGGCAATTTCTATTGCTAAACGCCAAGGGAATCACCTTTCTAGAAGCTCCTGTGCAGCGGTGACAAGTAGAAAGCAAGGCAAGATTGATGTTCTAGATGCCACTGGATGAAAAGATGCCTCGGCCAATATGGTTAAGTCAGCAGTGAAGATACTGCTAGTGGAGCTAGATGGAGCTGGATGGAGAAGTTAGGAAACAAGCTAAGCACTATGCAAAGCTAGTGATTATTTGTAAGTTCAATAACTTGAAGCCGTGTTTACAGGCACCAAACCAGAGGCCTATACAAGCATTGAAACCCTTAATATTAGGATCTATGGAGATCCTCCCTCATGCTCAACGGTTTTTTATAGCTGTTTTTTCTTTCAAGGAGGATAGAGATAAGATTTTGATGGACCTTTGGATTTGGGGAAATGCCTCTTTATATGCAAAACCTTGGTTTCGAGATTTCAACCCATTAAAAGAAAACTTCAAAGTTCTGCCAGTTTAAGGAAGACTACACAATCTTCCCTTACATTTTTGGATTCCATCTTCTCTGGAAAGTATAGGTAATTCCTTGGGGAAATTTGTTTCCATCTCTTCTAAAACTGAAAAGTTTACACATTCTACTTTTGCTTGTATTTTGGTACAGATGGATTTATCTTTGGGTTTGCCAACAAAAAATTTGGTTGAAAGTAGAAAATAGTATATGGAAGAAACATTTAGACTATGAAAAGTTGGATTTTAGATGCTGAAATTGTTTTGGTATCAAGCATTTATCTACTTCATGTCCAAGAAGACTAAGGAAATCATTTGTAAAGGCATCTTGCTGGAATTATGCGGAAAAACTGTATCTAATTAAGAAAGACTCATATTTTTTATCCTCTGGCCTCTTCCAATGAGACAATAATGGTGGAGGATTCTTTGGCTCCTATGGGTGTTTTGGTAGATGACACGAGGAAGCCAAACGTTGAGAAGTATAATTTAGCAATACAAGTTTTATCTCAAAACTCTTCTTCTATTGATGGTACAAGAAGTAAAGTTGTTGAAGAGAATTGAGAGAATATATCTCCAAATGTTCCAAGTATGCATTTGGAAGCTCCTAAAACGGAAACTAAAGTGGAAGGATCTAGAGAGCTGCCGGTGTTAAAATTTTGGAAAAGATCTATGTTGAGGAAATCTGGAAGAAGTGATATAGTGTGTTCTGACGAGGATTTTCCCACAAAAGATTAGGGTTATGTTTAGGAAATCTTATCTAGATTGACATCTTCATAAGAATTTAAGATCTTATGGTAAAAGAGGTTGAATTTTAGTGGTTTTAGTAGGGTTAGGGAGCTAGTTGGTTTATTATTCAACATGCCACTACATTATGAGTAGTTTAAGGACAGTTTTTAGTTTAGCGTAGGTTTTGATATGATAGTTGTAGGATTTGGCTTTGTTAAGAATGTTGTTTGTCAACATTTTTTATAATTAGGGAGTGTTTGTTTCTATACATGGAGATCCGGAAAGTTGGCCCAACTAATATGTTATTTGGAAAATGCAATATTGAAATTGTATTTTCAATTATTTGGTTTGATTTGTTAGATGGAATAAAAGGGAAAATGAAATCTTTAATTGCATTTTCTCTAATCTATTTTGTGGAGTTTATATGGAATAAGGAGCATTCGCCCCATGAAGAAATAGGTCCAAGCAAATCCCAAACGGTTATCATGTATGACCGATTGGCATTGTAAATGGAGTTTCAAGAGGATCGATTGGCATTATGAGAAGACGATTCCTTGGATCATGTGCTCAAGGGAAGGATCGATTCAAACATAAGATATGTTAATGCTTGTTTAAATGATTTTAAATGAGATGTTGCTGGCCACCGATCATGACGAAGATGATTTTAAATATATGCTAGCAATTGCTTTTGGGTCGATTGGGTATTGTGAAGGATTTTTAATGCCAATGACTAAGAGGTTAAGGATCACCCAAGGAGATGAGAACAATTTTAAATGAAAAGTATGAAGATTTTAAATGCTTGTGAACAAGCATTTCCAGCCGCCGCCATGATAGAGGGAGTTCTTTTGCTATGGATCGATCCCTATAAAATAATAGATGTATTTCATTTAAAACAATTGAAGACTGATTTTAAATGAATGAGTTTTAGTTGCAACAAGTCTTTTGCTCATCATTCGCGGAACTCAAATTTTAATCCAAATTTGCTAAGAAGGATGCTTATCCATGGAGAGGATAAATAGAGGACTTGAACATCAATTTCAACTATTGATGATGCATTGGTATGTTTCTTATTCTATTTGTTTTGACTGAAGACTCCGATTTTCATGTTTTTTTCCAAAGAGATGACCCCTTGGGTTGTATGGTGATGACCCCATACTCTATGTGAGGAGATATTATTCAGATATTCACCATTGAGCTTGAAATTGTAGGTTGTTGAAGAGTATTTGAAGTGAATTGGACATCAATTAAACCCTTGGTTGTTGTTGAAGCTAAGCCAAGGTAGCTAATTTAGTGAAAAACATCATTTTATGAGGATTTGACATCATTTTCAGTTCTGATTTTTATGACAGCCACTTGGGAATTTCATTACAGGGTTTATATGCTTGACTAGATTGAAGATTTTGATGATTGAAGACCTTTGAGACATCATAGAGGCTGAAGATTACATCTAGGAGTCAATCGCTTGGCTAAGAAGGAGCAATTTGACATTGTTTAGGCTTCTACATCATTTTTAGGCATATGCATATTCTGTATCAGTCATGACAGTAGTATACATGATGTAATCAGTCAATTATATAAGGCTGTAATAGTGACATATGTTGCCTATGGTCATTGGGCTTTGATAGTACTTTAATAGTCTAGAGTTAGAAGGACATTTGGATGCAATATTCATAACAAATTCAAGTCTGATATGAATAACTCAGTGACTGAAATTTGATAACAGCAGCAAGTATTTGATGTCATTTCAAGTTGAATCAATGATACATGGTTTCATATATATGTGATTGTATTTGAATTTTGGCATTATTTTGTGCAAGAAATCTTAACTAAAGTTGCAAAAATCTTTAGTCATATAAAGTAGGGTCTCTTATAGTTGTATCAGAGCCAAAGCCATATTCTTGCCAACCTATGGGTGATGAGTTACATTGATCCATTACCACATCATTATAGAAGAAGAGCTGAAACAATGGGTGATAGAAGGAGACCTAATCCACAGGATGATATGGATCTAGTGCTTAGAGAGATAATTGATAATCAAAGGAGAATCGCAGATGGTCAACCATAAACAAATGAAACAAATGCAAACATTCAAAAAAGCATTGATAGACTATGCCATATTTTGACAGGTAACAGGGACAACAACAATAGGGATAATCAGGATGATGAAGTATTGTAGGATCACAAAGAACAAGGAGAACACGCGCACCAACAATGGAGAGACCTATGCAACTTACCTTTCTTCCTAGAGAAGAAAAGGTGATTGAAGAAGAGTTGAAATATGAAGAGGAAGTAGGTGATGATTGGACAGCTTGGATTGATGAATATGATGCACTTCCTAATCGTGTGCGTGATAGAGTGAGCCTCAACAATTTTATAAACCATAAGCAACATAAGACGAGAAAGAAGGCAAAGAAGAGCAAGGCTAACACAACCAAGAGAGTACAAGGATGCAATGGAAAAGATTCCTCTTCCTAGTTTTGATGGCAGTGGTAAAATGAGTGCTAGAACATGGGTAAACAAATTGGATACTTTTCTTACACTTAAGCCCATGAGTGAAGAAAAGGCTATACACTTTGCTACTATGCATTTAGAGGGTTTGGCTTATGAATGGTGGCATTATGGTCGTGTCTCAACATCACAACAGGATTACCTCATCTGATGAATTCGTTCAAAAATCCATTAATAGGTTTGACCGCAAAGATGTGGAGGTCTACTACCGTGAGCTTGCACAATTGAAATAAAGTGGTAGAGGCATATGTTAATAAATTTCAAAAGATTGAAGTTATGGTTCCTGATATGTCAGATAGGAGGATTATGTAAGAGACCTTATTATATATGCCTGAAAATGTAATCAACTTTAGATAAGGTTTCTTGCACAAAATAATGCCAAAATTCAAATACAATCACATATATATGAGACCATGAATCACCATTGCATTCTTCATTGATTCAACTTGAAATGACATCAAATGTTTGCTGCTGTTATCAAATTTCAGTCACTGAATTATTCATATCAGACTGGAATTTATTAAGAATATGGCATCCAAATGTCCTTCAAACATATACCATGAAAGTAACATCAATGCCCAACGTCCAAAGGCAACATATGTCACTATTACAACTTCATATAATTGACTGATAACATCATGTAGACTGCTGTTATGACCGATACAGAACATGCATATGCCCAGAAATCTCTTAAAGACCAAATCTTTGACAAAACTCTTGTAGCCAAGCAATGGATTCCTAGATGCAATAGCTTGTGTCTATGATGCTCCAAAGCACTTCATACATCAAAGTCTTCACTCAAAACTTGCATATGAACCCTAAAATATCATTATCAGCTGACTGTCATAACAAATCAGAATTGAAAATGCATAGCAAACCTTCATATAATAATGATTTCTCAAATCGACTACTACCTTTGTTTAGCTTCTACAATGACCAAGGGTTAGATTGACATCAAATTCACTTCAAATACTCTTTAAATAACTGCAATATCAAGCTCAATGGTGAATATCTACATAATATCACCTCACATAGTGTATGGGGTCATCACCATACACACACAAGGGATCATCACCTTGCAAATTGACATGAAAATCGGAATCTTCAGCCAAAAACATTAGATTAAGAAAACATACCAAAGCATCCATAGTTGTGAATTGAGATTGAAAGCTTCTATCTATTTTCTCTTTGGCTGGACGTCCTATTCTTTGAGCAATTTGATCATATTTTGAAGTGGCCAATAGAAAAGCTTCCAAACAAACTATTTTAAATGCATGACTATGTCAAAACAAGCATTTAAAAATAATCTATATCATTTTAAATGCAATTCATATTGCATTTCATTCCTCCATGCAAATCGATCCACATAACCTTCTAGGCGATTGCTCCCTTAGGTGTTGGCATTTGATATCTTCTTGGATGGCTGGAAATCAATCATTTAAAATCCTTGTTTTATCATTTAAAATCATCTCCCATATGAATCGACCCTTCTTGCATAGGTGGTGGTTGCTTGCATACATTTAATAATTTCATTTTGCATTGAATATCCTTCATAGACTTGGACGTCGATCCCTTGCTTGGCATTTAAAATCTTCATAAAATATTTAAAATCTTTCTTCAATTCCAATCGCCCTCATCACATAACCCATCGATCCAAATGCAATCATTTAATAAATAAATTTTGCATTTAAAAATGTTCTTTTTGAATCCTTGACTTGGGCGAATTACCTCATGGCGTCGATCCTTGCACCTATTTGCAATGTTGGCACAATGAACAATGAACAATGAACATTGGATTCCTCATGATAATCGATCCCCTTAGAATAGCCATTTTGAAATATTTGAATAGCTTGGACCTATAACAAATGTAACACTAATTCCACTTCATAAAATAGGTCCCACCTGCAGTAACTCCTTATTCCATACAAAAACTCCATAAAAATAGATTAGAGAAAATGTAATTAAAGATTTCATTTTACCTTTTTATTCATATAATAAAACTCAAGCAAAATACTAGTTGAGCCAACTTTCTAGTTCTCCATGTGTAGACATATACCAACTTTCCGGTTCTCCATGTATAGAAACAAGCTCAAACTAGAAAATGTATCTTAGCTCAAAATGGTGACATTACAGATTACTATGTTATTTATTGAAAGATTGAATGACAGGATTAGAGGTTTGGTGAAAGTTCACAAGCCAACTACATTGGATGAGGCCATTGATTTAACACTTGACTTGGATACTACTCCTACATTCACACAAAAAAGGCTTTTTTAAGGGCTCAACTTCTAATCAAAAGAAAACATTCCAGCCTATCAGACCAAGTCCTACATCTATGGAGCGTGATGAATTGAGAAGGAAGAAGTTGTGCTTTTATTGCAAACAACCTTGGGAACCAGGACACAGATGCCGAGGCAAAGGAAAGGAACATCTTATTGACGTAATGTCTGATGATGAGAATGATTCACATGAGGATACAGGTTCATGTCATGATGATGATCAGCCTACTTTGGAGCTTGAGTCAGATGATATTGGTAATACAGTGACTATTGCTACTATGTCAGGAGTCCCTAGATATCATGCATTCAAGGTTAAGGAAATCATCAAAGGGCAACAAGTCACATGTTTAGTGGACAGTGGATCTACACATAATTTCTTTGATGAGGGTTTGGTTATGAGACATGGCCTACAGTCAGAGGATTTTGAAGGTTTCACAGTTATAGTAGCTAATGATTTTACTATGAGTTGTCAGAAGAAGGTACCACAGCTCAATATTCAGATAGGTGATTACACTTTGATAGATGATTTCTACATGGTTGGACTTTCAAGGATTGATGTTGTATTGGGAATGCAATGGTTGCATTCTATTGGTCGATGTATTCAAGATTTGAAGATGGAGATTGAGTTTATACACAATGGGAAGAAGCTAGTATTGAGGGCTATATTAGATGGAACACCTAAAGTGGTTTCAGCTAGGCGTATGGAAGCTTAATTTCGTCATGATGATATTGCATGGGCAGCCCAAGTATCTTCTAATTCTTCTTCCAAGGGTGAGTATCATGTTGATATCCAATCTCTATTGGATAAGCCTAGTAAGGTGTTTGGTGACATTCCTCCAGGTAGACCACCAGATCGTGAATTTGAGCATGTGATTGAGTTGGAGGATGGGACCAAGCCCATCAACATTGCACCATACCGACATCCTAGGCACTTCAAAATTGAGATTGAGAACACAATTAAGAAGTTGATCGATATGGGACATATTCATCCATCATCTAGTCCATTTGCTTCTTCAGTGGTGTTGGTGAAATAGAAGGATGGTACCATGCGAATGTGTATTGATTATAGGGCTTTGAATAAGAAGACAATCAAAAACAGGTACCCCATACCCAGGATCGATGAGTTGTTAGATGAGCTACACGGGGCCGTGTATTTCTCCAAGATTGATCTTCGTTCAGGCTACCATCAAATACGTGTTCATGAAAACATTCCTAAGACTGCATTCAGATGCCACTACGGACACTATGAGTTTCTTGTTATGCCCTTTGGTCTTACTAATGCCCCTACTACATTTCAATCTTGCATGAATCATGTGTTCAATAAGTAGTTGCATAAGTTTTTGTTGGTTTTCTTTGATGATATTTTGATTTATAGTAAGACATGGGATGAGCATCTTCGACATCTTGATGAGGTTCTTGGAGTCATGGAGGCACAGTCATTATATGTTAAGATGTCCAAGTTTGACTTTGGGATGGAGGAAATTCTCTATTTGGGGCATATGATTAGTGGACAGGGAGTTAGAGTACAAGATGAGAAGAACAAAGCAATACAGGGATAGCCTACACCATGGAACATTATTGACTTGAGAGGGTTTTGGGGTCTTTGCAACTATTATAGGAGATTTGTTAAGGCATTCTCATAGTTGGCAGCACCATTGACAAATCTCACTAAGGGGCATTCCTTTGGTCTTCTAAGGCACAAGCAGTATTTGACAGACTTAAGGAGGTGATGAGTACTACTCCGGTGTTAGCACTACCAGATTTCACACAGTCTTTTGTACTTGAGTGTGATGCATCAGGAGAAGGGATTGGAGCTGTGTTGATGCAAAATAGGCATCCCATTGCATTTGAGAGCGGGAAATTGAGAGATGTGGAGCGCCTATATTCCACCTATGACAAGAAGATGCTTGCCATTATGCATGCTTTGGCAAAGTTTCGTTAGTACTTGGTAGGTGCGAAATTTGTGGTGAGAACGGACCACAATAGCTTGAAATACTTCTTGGAACAAAAAGATTTGAATGAGAGACAACAAAAATGGGTCTCTAAGATACAAGCATATGACTTTGATATTGAGTTTGTGAAAGGGAAGAAGAATGTTGTTGCAGATGCTCTTTCTAGGAGACCTACTATTTGTTCCTTTAGTGAGATTTCAGCTAATTGGAAATCTCAACTTTTAGTTGAGTATTCCAAATCTACTTTTGCATGCGAGATCATGGATGGCATTATACAGGATGACAAGTACAAGGTGGTAGATGATGTGATATATTATAAGGATAGAATCTTTTTGGTACCTGAGTCCAAGCTTAAGCAGCAGATTTTGAGAGCTATTCATGACACACCTCTAGCAGGGCATCCAGGGTTTTTCAAAACCTATAGACAGGTGTGTGAGAGATTCTCTTGGAAGGGTCTCAAAGATGATGTCCTACAGCATGTTAGAGAGTGTTTGACTTGTCAGCAGAACAAGTCAGAGCATACTTTTCCCGCAAGTCTTCTACAACCATTGCCTATTCCTGCGCAGAAGTGAGAAAGTATATGGATTTCATCACTGGTCTTCCGAAGGTACATAGTAAGGATTGCATATATGTGGTTGTTGATAGATTAACTAAATATGCACATTTCTATCCTATTGCAGCAGACTATTCAGCTTTGCAGGTTGCAGATTTATTTTTTAGAGAGATATTTCGTTTGCATGGCCTTCCAAAGACTATTGTGAGTGATCAGGATAGTCGATTCATTGATATGTTTTGGAGAGAGCTATTCCGACTAGCAAGTACAGAGTTGACATCAAGCACTAGCTATCACCCTCAGACCGATGGACAGACAGAGATTGTTAATAAGTGGATAGAGGGATATCTTCACAACTATGTTTTAGGACATCAGCGTGTTTGGGTGAAATGGTTGTACCTTGGTGAGTATTGTTATAATACCACCTACCATATGTCGATTGGCATGACTCCATTCAATGCACTATATGGGTATGATGCATTATCTTTTGTTGATTTGGCTTTTGATGATAGTAGAGCTCCTAGAGCTAAGGAGTTAATGCAGGCACACAGGATATCCTTAGAATTCTTAAAGATAATATTCAGCATGCACAGAATCAGCAGAAGATTTATGCAGACAGGCATAGAGTTGAAAGATCATTTGAGGTAGATGACTTGGTGTTTTTGCGCCTACAGCCTTATAGACAAATTTCATTGAAGAAAAGTGGTGCGGAAAAACTCAAGCCAAGATTTTATGGGCCATACAGGATTATTAGGAGGGTTGGTGAAGTAGCATATGAGTTGGATTTGCTAGCAGGGAGTTGCATACATAATGTATTTCATGTTTCATGCCTCAAAAAGGCATTGGGTGAGAATGTGGTTTCTTCTATAGATCTTCCACCTCTTGATGAAGAGGGTATGTGTGATATCCCACCCCTGATAGGATATCTAATTTTTTTGGATGTTCTCTGATATTTTTAGGATGTTTGATACGACAATATATTGCAGCGAAATAGAGGATATTGTAATAATAATAATATTCAACTCAAAACTGAACATTACACATGGAATACATAGCTGAAAATTCCAGATTTTAATAACAGCTTGGATACTCAGTATCTTCACAAAATATCAACAACCCAGTTCATAAAATAGCCCCTATTATTTAAAACATCAATACCTAGAAACATAGATAGCCAAAATAGTGTAGTTTCTTACATACCCATTAGCCGGAATGAGAAGTACATGGTTGGAAATGGATGTTACAGTAGTTTAGAATGCACAAGACACCTCCATGTTGTTACAAATCAAAGTATTACATATATCTATCTTTGAATAGCAAATATCATGAAGATTAAAACCACGAACAAGAGATGGAGCAAGTTGGCCCAAACTGGCAGTCCCATGTGCCAAAGAGAAATAATGCCAAACAGCTACAACAATGATTGCTAATATAAACCTTTGATCTGAGCAAGCAATCTCTGAAAATCAAACCAAACTATCTCCAGTTCAGCACAAACGTGACCTCTGAATAAAGCCACCAATATTTGCACAATCGAAGAGTGGCTATGTTCTCCAAGATTGATATTACAACGAAACCCTAAGTTTCTTCTCCAAAGCCAAAGCTTCTTCAAAATAGACAAGTGTTGAATGATCCAAGAATGAATAAAATCCCTTTTCAAAAAGCCTTTATATAATATTCAATTTGTATTTGGCTTCATCTCATTAAATTTCACTTTAATTTCATTTACTTTTCCCTCCATTTGATGCACAACAAAAAAATATAAAGTATATTTTAATAATCACTTATATCTCCCTTAAAATTGGCACTTTATATTATTCCACAAGTAGATGCCCATATTATGCACTTTATAATTTAACTTAAATGCACTTCATATAACTTGATTTTATAATCATTAAATAACCCTTTTAATAATAAAGTCAAATAACATTTAATGATGTGCACTTTAAATTAATTATTCATAAAGTATTACTTTATTAATAATTAAAATGTCATAACTCCAAAAATACTCATTATTTCTTGATTCCATCAGAACCATGTGGTCAACCACAGAAACCACTACTCATCCAGATGTCTTTCCCAAAATAGAAAGGTTGGCCACTGACACTCAACTGACTTACTATAAACAGTAAGTGCCTCAAAACGGAACCAGAAACCTTTGAATAGCTTAGCCACAGAATATACTAACAATCTGGAGAGGTAAACACTGTCAACTGCCACCTGAAGAGCTCTTTAACGCCCACTGGACTGTCTAATCACTAAACACTAGCCTATGAGGATCAACTAATAGGCTAATCCTCCGAACTCTGATGCTCACGAAAATGGGGACATTACAGCATGTTGATATTAGAGCCTGATAGTATTGTTGATACGAGGGAGTGCCAATTGCGTAGCCAAGTCATCAGGGAGTATTTGGTGTGATGGAGAGGTTTGCCATTAGAGGATGCTACATGGGAAGGTGAGAAGATTCTGGAGCATCCCAATCTTCGATTGCTTGAGGACAAGCAATCCCGGGAAGGGAGGACTATTATGTCCCCATTTCCGGAGTGACTTCATATGGAGTTGACGATTAGCCTATCATCCATTCTCGTAGGCTAATGCATTGGTAAGGGAATGATTTGCTAGTCTGGGTTTGTTTCTATACATGGAGAACCAGAAAGTTGGTAATCTCTATACATGGAGAACCGGAAAGTTGGTCTATGTCTATACATGGAGAACCGGAAAGTTGGCCCAGCTAGTATGTTATTTGGAAAATGCAATATTGAAATTGTATTTTCAATTATTTGGTTTGATTTGTTAGATGGAATAAAAGGGAAAATGAAATCTTTAATTGCAATTTCTCTAATCTATTTTGTGGAGTTTATATGGAATAAGGAGCATTCGCCCCATGAAGTAATATGTCCAGGCAAATCCCAACGGTTATCATGTATGATCGATTGGCATTATGAGGAGGTGATTCCTTGGATCATGTGCTCAAGGGAAGGATTGATTCAAACATAAGGTATGTTAATGCTTGTTTAAATGATTTTAAATGAGATGTTGCTAGCCGCTGATCATGAAGAAGATGATTTTAAATATATGCTAGCAATTGCTTTTGGGTTGATTGGGTTTTGTGAAGGATTTTTAATGCCAATGACTAAGAGGTTAAGGATCGCCCAAGGAGATGAGAAGAATTTTAAATGAAAAGTATGAAGATTTTAAATGCTTGTGAACAAGCATTTCTAGCCGCTGCCATGATAGAGGGAGTTCTTTTGCTATGGATCGATCCCTATGAAATAATAGATGTATTTCATTTTAGGGTTAGGGTTTCTAATTCATGGAACAAAATGGTTTGATAGGGTGCACAAGAAACCCTCTACCCTAGGCCCAAGAGCGGGTGCTTCACCACTCTTGGCCCCATGTGGCCTCTTGCCATCCATATGGGGTGGGTGCCTAGTGAGGTGTCCTATCACCATTCCCCTTATCAAAACCATTCCACTCCTACCTATAACTCAATTAATCACCATGATGGGAGGTTGGGGTGCAACTACAATAGGGTGTCCCGGAAATTACTCCTTCTAAGCCCAAGAGTGGCCTCTTATGCCCCCTTGGCCCACATGTGGTAGGCCTCAGCCATCCACCATGGGGTGGAGTACTTAGAAGATGATCTCAACGCCGTTTCCCATCCTCGTAGGTCCTTAATTCCCTCATCATAGAAATCATGACATTCATACAAGAATCCACATTAATGAATAATAACTAATCATACTCATAGTTGCAAACAATCATATCAGCCATGCATAATGAATTATGAAGATGACATATAACGATTATGTACATGAATTAATGACCATCATAGTAACCATAACATTATAATAACATTAGTTCCAAACATATATAAAATTTATGAAAGATCATATATCAAATTTCATACACATTGGATAATTGAACAATAATAAATAAACCTTATTATTCTACATATAAACTTCCTACCAAGGTGGCTACTACTTATCTGATTGCTGGTCTCTAGTCTTACTGTTGTAACTGTTATATATTCTTCTTATTTTCCTATTGCAAATTATAACTCAGAACTATATATATTTTTCTTGACTGGATTTTTATATTTATTCTTCAATGTCCATTTATGTCCCTTTGCTGACTGTTGACTATAATGCTGACTGTAATTTACTGACTTAACTCTCTGCTGCTGTCCTTTTAATATTTGACTTTTCCTGATTGCTGACTTGTCCTTATGGCAGACCTGAATTCAAAGTTTGATATTCTTATTTCCTTCGATGCCTTTCCTAGGCCATATCATGCTTATTTTATAGCTTAATAGTTAATATATGTGCCTTTTTGGAGCGGTTGTGCTCCTTTATGAATCGCACCCTTCTAGGTGCCCGTCTGCTGCCTTATTTAGGATCAGTGCTCTATGCCTTCGTCAGTAATAACTATAATATTAATTATTAACTGAATACTTATATCTATATTTGTAATAATAATATTTATTCAACCTCATTTATAATAATAATATTAGTGTTTATTCAATTACGTATGTTTAGTATAATAATAATATTTATTTAATCACTTATTCATATATATTTATATTAATATTTAATAATATCACTATTATAATTACGACACTATCTATGACAATTATAATTATAATAAGATTTATATTTGACCTTTTTAATATTTATTCAATACTTCATAATTATGGGGCATGACAATTATCATTCAGATTGATGACGGATAGGATACGATAAACACCATATTTCGAGAAAGCAACTTTACCGTTTATCGTGATGTAATCTTTAATTTAAATAATGCCTCAATATCGGGACATCATACATTTAGAACAATTGAAAATTGATTTTAAATGAATGAGTTTTAGCTGCAGCTCATTTACAATTGTTCAAGTCTTTTGCTCATCATTGGTGGAACTCAAATTTCAATCCAAATTTGCTAAGAAAGACGCCTATGTAATGTCCCAAATTATGAGCTAAGTGTGTTTTTGAGCTACATGGGAATGCAATATTGGAATTGTATTTTCAATTATGAGGTTGGTTTTGATTTTTAATGATTGCATATGATTCATAGCTGGCCGCCAAACATGAAGGAAGGATATATTAAATGCAACATTTATTTATTAAATGATTGCATTGGATCGATGGAATATGAGGTCGATTGGGTTTGTGGAAATTAAATGATTGCATTTAATTTGATATTGAGCTTTGAAAATATTTTAAATGCAAATTTTATTATTAAATATTTGCATTGGAGCGGTTGAGGGTTTTTATTAAATGCAAATATCATCATTTAATGCATGCACATGAGGTAGTTGTGGATTGAAGCAAGAATAGAGGAGCATTTTAAATGCAAGTTCATAAATTAAATGCCAAGTTGGTTATGTCAAGGATCAAGATTTTAAATGCTTTGAAGGTTATTAAATGCTTGCATTTGGATAGATTGGTTTATTTAATGCAATCGCCCAATCATTGCAAGTACTAGTTGGAGGTTAGAAGGATTTTACATGCATTTCAAACACAAAATTAAATGCATCTAGCTGATTGCCCAAGCAAAGAGGAAGATTTTAAATGATTGCAATCTCAAAATTCAATGCAAGTGTCAAAGGCCAAGCTTAAGGAGGATCGATCCATAGAGAAGGAGCAAAATTCATTTAAAATAATTTAAGATTGTTTTAAATGAAAGCATTTCAAGTGAAGATCATTCAATATTGTTCCATTTCTTTAATTTCTATTGATGGATTTCAAAATGCATTCCAAAATTGCCAAGAGGATGGACATCAAAACTTGAGGAGTTTAAATAGATGACTTGAGCTTCATTTTGCAATGAATGATGCTATGGTATGTTTTCTTTACTATTGTTAATGACTGAAAATTCCGATTTTCTAGTTATTTTTCAAGGAGATGTTCCCTTGAGTGTTGTGGTGATGATCCCATAACAATTTGTGAGATGTTGTCATACAGATTTCATCATTGGATTACATTTGCAGGTTATTTGAAGAGTTTGGAAGTGACATTGATATCTATTTGAAGCTCTTGGTGTAGAGGATTGACTACCAAGGTAGTTTAGTGAATTTGAAGTACATTTTGGATGGTATTTTCGTGTTTTGCAGGGTCTGATTTTGCAACAGCAGGGTCTGATTTTTATAACAGCGACTTTACATTGGAATTTCTGGGCTTTTTAGGTGAATGTGATCAAGGGTTTGAAGATTGAAGAGTTGTGCTTGATAGAAGACATTCCTATGCATTCATAGAGTGCATTTGGAAGGGTTATTTCATGATATTTCATTGTAAACTCTTGGCTGGGCAAAAAGTACACTTTCAACAGTCATATCAGCATACAGAAAGTTTACATTAGAATTTTATTGAAGCTCTTTCAAGGGTGTTTTGTGTCCATTTGATAGCCACCATCATTCTAGAGGCTTTGGGTTATATTTGTATGCAAAGTTTGATGTATTTGGGCTTCAAACTGACTTGTAATTAAGTCTGATATAAAATCAGACATGGACTGAAATAAATTCCAGCCACTTGACATTTCATGTTTCATTTTCATATATGCAAAGTTGATGTGAGTTTGATGTGCTACAATTCATTATTCATTTGGTGAAGCTATTTAATTGAAGTGTGCAAGAAATCTTATCTAAATTTGCAAAAAAATTTCAGTCATTTCTAGAAGGGTATTTCACAGTGGTATCAGAGCATTCAAAATTTCAGTCCAATATCCATCAGGGATATTACAGTGGTATCAGAGCATTCAAAATTTCAGTCCAATATCCATTAGGGATATTACAGTGGTATCAGAGCCATAGACCTGCCAGCCTGTGAGTCAGAGCCTCCGTCTTGCCAGCCTATGGGTTTGTTTTGAAGGAAGAGCTGAAGCCATGAATACAAGAAGAACACCTACAGTTGACAAGTCTATAGAAAAAAAATTGACAGCCTTGATAAACAAGTATGATGCTCTTCCTATGTATGTGCAGAACAGAATCAGTTTTAATGATTACATGAAGTTCAAGTGTTCGTGGTATAATGAAGACTCATTGGATAGTGATGAAGAGTATGAGGATTCAAGTACACTTCAGCCACATATTGAAGAAAAACACATGGTAGTTGACGACAGATCAGCTATGTTGGATGAAAGTATGGTTCTTCATGAAGAGACTAACATTGTTGATGATCATATATTTGAGAGTGAACTTGAGATCATGATCAATCATGAAGGGCATACCATTGGTGTTCAATCATACATGCAAGGACAAGACATAGTCTTTGTCACAAAGATTATCCATGAGGAAGAAGATTCACATGAAGAACTCATGACACTTCATGATGATAAAGAGAACATGATCAACCATAAAGAATTTGATTCACATGAAGAAGACATAGGTGATGCATATGAAGTTTCTTGCTTAGAATCAGCATTTGAAGAAGAAAAGTGGCATGATGTTATTGCTGATTATTCTAATGAGATGGCAGATTTTGATCATGGAGTTGAATGGCATGATATAATCCCTGATTTGTTTGAGGGCAGCAGTACTATTCCTTTGCAAAATCAGTTGGTGGTAGTTATTGTTCATAAGAATGAGAGTGGGAAGACACTTCCTACCTTTGGCACTTTATTGGTCATCACACATGACGAGTATATGGAATATCCAAGGCTCAAGATTTCTAATTTGATACACCATGGTATGATTGAGACAAAGAGGATTCAAGACATGTGGCATATGAGAAATGAGCTTTGTATGGAGTTGCATAGTGACATTGAGTATACAGGTGAACACATAGATATCCTTCATGACACTTGGAGGACAGCAGCTGTTTGGGAGCTTTGTAGAGGTTTGGATCATGTCTACATCATTGGAGGATGGCCTATGGATGTTTACTCACCATTGAACATTAGTGATGACATTGGTATTCATTTGGATTTGATTTTTAATTATTGGGTAAATGATTTCCAACAAATGAATCATGAGATACATGGGATAGAGAATCAAAATATGGATAGGAAAGAAGATGACATTCTTAATGATACACAATCATTTGATTCAAAGTTGATGAATTTTCTTATTCATAATGGATTTAGTGAGTATGCCTATGTTTTGATATGGTATTATTGTGACGATGCTTTGGTGATTGGATTTGATGTTAACATAGCTTCAACAAGTGAGTTATATGAGGATGAGTATGATAGTTCAATCTCTTTCAGCAAGGTATCAAGGTGCTTCATGATATGGATGTGTCATTGGAGGTTGAGCATGGATGTGTTTGCTACATTGTGCGACAGCGGAAGCGGTCCCAGGATCTTCTTCATCAACAATTTTGATATGGTATGTCTGAGTTTGCATGGACAGGTTAGATGGGTTTGGGATCCTGGTATTCATTGATGCTCATTTGACACTTCCGATTGCTTGGGACAAGCAATCTTGGGAAGGGAGGACTTGTAATATCCCAAATTATGAGCTAAGTGTGTTTTTGAGCTACATGGGAAATGCAATATTGGAATTGTATTTTCAATTATGAGGTTGGTTTTGATTTTTAATGATTGCATATGATTCATAGCTGGCCGCCAAACATAAAGGAAGGATATATTAAATGCAACATTTATTTATTAAATGATTGCATTGGATTGATGGAATATGAGGTCGATTGGGTTTGTGGAAATTAAATGATTGCATTTAATTTGATATTGAGCTTTGAAAATATTTTAAATGCAAATTTTATTATTAAATATTTGCATTGGAGCGGTTGAGGGTTTTTATTAAATGCAAATATCATCATTTAATGCATGCACATGAGGTAGTTGTGGATTGAAGCAAGAATAGAGGAGCATTTTAAATGCAAGTTCATAAATTAAATGCCAAGTTGGTTATGTCAAGGATCAAGATTTTAAATGCTTTGAAGGTTATTAAATGCTTGCATTTGGATAGATTGGTTTATTTAATGCAATCGCCCAATCATTGCAAGTACTAGTTGGAGGTTAGAAGGATTTTAAATGCATTTCAAACACAAAATTAAATGCATGTAGCTGATTGCCCAAGCAAAGAGGAAGATTTTAAATGATTGCAATCTCAAAATTCAATGCAAGTGTCAAAGGCCAAGCTTAAGGAGGATCGATCCATAGAAGAGGAGCAAAATTCATTTAAAATAATTGAAGATTGTTTTAAATGAAAGCATTTCAAGTGAAGATCATTCAATATTGTTCCATTTTCTTAATTTCTATTGATGGATTTCAAAATGCATTCCAAAATTGCCAAGAGGATGGACATCAAAGCTTGAAGAGTTTAAATAGATGACTTGAGCTTCATTTTGCAATGAATGATGCTATGGTATGTTTTCTTTATTATTGTTTATGACTGAAAATTCCGATTTTCTAGTTATTTTTCAAAGAAATGTTCCCTTGAGTGTTGTGGTGATGATCCCATAACAATTTGTGAGATGTTGTCATACAGATTTCATCATTGGATTACATTTGCAGGTTATTTGAAGAGTTTGGAAGTGACATTGATATCTATTTGAAGCTCTTGGTGTAGAGGATTGACTACCAAGGTAGTTTAGTGAATTTGGAGTACATTTTGGATGGTATTTTCGTGTTTTGCAGGGTCTGATTTTGCAACAGCAGGGTCTGATTTTTATAACAGCGACTTTACATTGGAATTTCTGGGCTTTTTAGGTGAATGTGATCAAGGGTTTGAAGATTGAAGAATTGTGCTTGATAGAAGACATTCCTATGCATTCATAGAGTGCATTTGGAAGGGTTATTTCATGATATTTCATTGTAAACTCTTGGCTGGGCAAAAAGTACACTTTCAGCAGTCATATCAGCATACAGAAAGTTTACATCAAAATTTTATTGAAGCTCTTTCAAGGGTGTTTTGTGTCCATTTGATAGCCACCATCATTCTAGAGGCTTTGGGTTATATTTGTATGCAAAGTTTGATGTATTTGGGCTTCAAACTGACTTGTAATTAAGTCTGATATAAAATCAGACATGGACTGAAATAAATTCCAGCCACTTGACATTTCATGTTTCATTTTCATATATGCAAAGTTGATGTGAGTTTGATGTGCTACAATTCATTATTCATTTGGTGAAGCTATTTAATTGAAGTGTGCAAGAAATCTTATCTAAATTTGCAAAAAAATTTCAGTCATTTCTAGAAGGGTATTTTACAGTGGTATCAGAGCATTCAAAATTTCAGTCCAATATCCATCAGGGATATTACAGTGGTATCAGAGCATTCAAAATTTCAGTCCAATATCCATTAGGGATATTACAGCCTATCCATGGAGAGGATAAATAGAGGACTTGAACATCAATTTGCAACTATTGATGCATTGGTATGTTTCTTATTCTATTTGTTTTGACTGAAGATTCCGATTTTCATGTCTTTTTGCAAGGAGATGACCCCTTGTGTTGTATGGTGATGACCCCATACTCTATGTGAGGTGATATTGTTTAGATATTCACCATTGAGTTTGAAATTGTAGGTTGTTGAAGAGTATTTGAAGTGAATTGGACATCAATTAAACCCTTGGTTATTGTTGAAGCTAAGCCAAGGTAGCCGATTTAGTGAAAAACATCATTTTGTGAGGATTTGACATCATTTTTAGTTCTGATTTTTATGACAGCCACTTGGGAATTTCATTACAGGGTTTATATGCTTGATTGGATTGAAGATTTTGATGATTGAAGACCTTTGAGACATCATAGAGGCTGAAGATTACATCTAGGAGTCAATCGCTTGGCTAAGAAGGAGCAATTTGACATTGTTTAGGCTTCTACATCATTTTTGGGCATATGCATATTCTGTATCAGTTATGACAGCAGTATACATGATGTAATCAGTCAATTATATGAGGCTGTAATAGTGACATATGTTGCCTATGGTCATTGGGCATTGATAGTACTTTCATAGTCTAGGGTTAGAAGGACATTTGGATGCAATATTCATAACAAATTCAAGTCTGCTATGAATAACTCAGTCACTGAAATTTGATAACAGCAGCAAGTATTTGATGTCATTTCAAGTTGAATCAATGATACATACAATGGTGATTCATAGCTTCATATATATGTGATTGTATTTGAATTTTGGCATTATTTTGTGAAAGAAATCTTAACTAAAGTTGCAAAAATCTTTAGTCATATAAAGTAGGGTCTCTTACACAATATATATATATACTTGTAAAAACTTACATTAAAATTGATCATTTGATTTTCATAAAGTACTGCTTAGGTTTAGCCAATTGCAATTCTCAAAATGAAACTTTTATTTGAATCTGCCTTTGTAGTTCATTACAAATTTACAAGTATTAGAGACAAGGTACTTATTGTCATGGTGTAATGCAAAGATGATTTTTAAGTTGGTAAATGCTTATGTATGCCAGCCAAGTGATGAGGTTGAAATATGTACCTATTTCTCCCATGTTTATAACCCTTTCTTGTACCAAGTTGGCTACCCTTGCATCACTTTTTAATACCAACTTTGCCTTCTAGCCATTCCAACTACTTATATGGTTAAGGTAGAATTAGGAGTATTTAATCAGGTTTTAAGGTAAAATAATAGGAGAATGTTAACTTGATTGTGTTCACTAATCAATGTTGCCTGCTCTATGTAATGTCCCAAACTGGAATATTTGATCGCTTGACAAATTTTAAAATGAATACACAGTTTCTAGCACCTTTTGATCACCAAGATTCCAAAGTGGGCAGGGTAAGAGCATACAATGACTAGAATGTGATTAGCACTACTACTTGTTGGTGACAGACCGCATAGCCTACAATGCATACAAAGATAAATCTGAACTAATATTATGCAAGTCCTCGCAGCAAGGCCTTCCAAGTTCTAATATCAACATAATACCTAGCGAAGAACTGCAGAGATTTCTAAAATAAATAATTTTGGAAATGCAGAATTAATGTTGTAAAAACCCTTTTGTAAAACTAAATATCAGTAGTTATAATTTTCATAAATAGAAATACCGGATCAAAGAATGTTGCAGCAATCCAAATATCTTTAAACTGAAGTATTAGATCAATACTAGAATGATTCTATAGCAACCTCAAATGGTACAATACCCTTGTGAACAAAGATTGGACAAATGCTAAGTTGTATGGCATGCTGAATAACATGTTGTGATGCGCATTTGGGAGGTACAGCGGCCTTTTTGAATACTTGCCACTCCCTTAATGAGGTGTCTAATAACTTTTGTTGGTACAACTGCAATCAATAAAGGTATGGCAATTGTTATAATAAGTCAGCTAAATTAAGGGACAACTTCCTTGTTAAGTGTTGTACCCAATCAAATTTTTTGCTTCATTAAGGCATTTTGTAAGAGTCTAGAAAATTTGTCGTCAAAAAGTCAAAATTTCTAAAAATAGAAATTTCCTATTTTTAGAAAGTTCCTAAAAAGAGACGTTAAATTTAGGTTTTTTGGGTTTCTTGAGATACGGATGCTGGCAAAATTTTCTAAAAATAGAATTTTTAATTGAGTCGTGTCTGATTCTGATTGGCTGATTTTGCTTCACAATCAAGGTGGGTAATGTCCCCTTTCTAGACACATGGTTAGTCCATCACAGAGTTCCTGTAGACTAGCAACATGGTTAGGGAACTGTGGTTGTTTTGGCTTTGGAGGTTTGTGTCGGTGGAGGAATTGTGGTTCGGATTCAGTGGATCGAGTTGGCACCTTCTGAGGGGCTCAATTTGCTCTTGGTCAGTACTCCCTATTTTTAGTAAGTTTGGGGTCGGTGTCGGTTCGGCATTTTTAGAGTGGCATCAGATTCGTCTCGTCGAAAGCTTTCCAGCGAGCTATAGATCACTTCATTCCGACACCGGCTTGGCAGTTATTTTAAAGTCCGAATTTATTAATATTATATTTAAATATGGACTTTATAATATATGGTGCAAAAGTGACTTATGGGAAAATGAAGACATAAGTTAATGTCTTGACCATGGGCGCTCATCCCTAGGGAGTTATAAGGTGAAATTAAATGATAAAAGACCCTCATAAACCCAACGCCCATCTTGGAGGGGAAATAAAAAAAGTTATTGGAGTTCATTTGTTTATGCTTGCTTTATGATATTTTCTTCTTGTGAGCTCTGCTAGGGTTTGCTATTGTAAAGGGTTTGAGGATTCAAACCAGAGGCTTGTGGAGACGAAAACCTCCATAGGTAACGGCATTTTACACGTGTGAAAGACCACCCAACAGTGCCACTGTGAGTGGATGTATTCAGGATTCACATTTGTGTGTATAATGGAGTCATTCGGAGAAGTTCTTGAGCAGATTTGACATATCATTCATCTATCATTGTTGAGGACTGATTTCAGAGGGATTAGAAGTGATTTCTTGTGGGTTGGGAAGTTTATTGCTGCTGTGTTATTCCCATTGCTGGTCGTACCTCCTTATGCTTGGCCATACCATTTATTGGTGGAGTTTTGAGGTGTTTTGAGGTAGATTTGGCATTCATATCTGGTCGCCTATCCTTGAGGGCAGCATTCAGTTCATTGCAGACTTATTTCAGCGACTATACACCTTTCTTGTTGCTGTTCATCACTTCCAGCATAGGCCGTAACCTCCAGGAGTGACGTGGGGGCATTTTGGCTTCATTCCTCTTTGTGGGTATTGTGGATTTTGCATTGCTAGAGGCGTTTCGAGCCCTTTGTATCGTTGATATCATTTTGTATGCTCATTTTTGTATTTATTGGGAGATTGGAGTGATTTCCAACCATACCCATTGCTGGTCCAGCTACAGCTGTTGTATGAAGTTGCAAATCTCAACATGGATATGTGATAGTAATTGTTTATTGGCTATTTTACTATTTGGGTATCTATTAGTTTCTGCATATCTATTGTACTTTTTCTAGGTTTGCATTCTATGCTCTATCTTGCATGCTCTGAGAACACATCTAGAGGAAAACTGAAAACCCATTCTGCATTTCTCTCTTTAGTTTGAAAGATCACATAAAAAATAAAAAAGAAAACACAAAAGATTTTAAAAATTTACAAACAAGTACGGCACATTACAAGGTGGTTCAGACGGAATCTGCGAAAGGTCATGTTTTCCCTACTAGGTCAATTATGCTTTTTCAAATGGCGAAGCACAAGCTATGAGGCCATTAATGGAGGAGGTTCATCTGCCAGGAATCAGTTCCAAGTTTCTAGGTTGTTCAGATAACGCAGAAATGTCAAGCAGTCGTGAACTGATGAGAAACGAAGAACGGAGCATGATGAATCCAGAAAGTGAAAGAAAGTTAAAAATCCTCAAAATTGTTTAAGTCTAGAAATCCCAGGCGCCCTTGGAGATTGGGGGCGCCCAACCCTTACAGACTTAGAATTTTTTTGTGTTTTTCAAAAAATGTTAAAAATGCCTCCGTAAGCCAGTTTCGAGGCGGAAAAGAGCAGTCATTTTGATCAACAGGTCCTGAAAAGCTGGGATTCACTTCAGATGTGCCCAGGCTATCCAATCCATCCCTCATCCAATGGCAGTTCCCTAACAAAACGTCGAAATCAATGACAGAAAGCAGCTACTGGCACGCGAAACAAGGTAAACTGCAAACAATGAGGAAGATCATCAAAACTGACTAGGCATTGACATCCAAACGCCCCTCCCTGGAGGAAGAGGGTGCCCATCATCTTCAGTGTTAGAATATTTTTCATGTTTTTCGAGAAACGTCAAAAAGTCTTTGTTAGCCCGCTTCCAAGTGATCAAAATCAGTCAAACTCAGTCGAAATGCCTATAAAGGCTGGAAATCCTTCTCATGTATGTTTAGGCTACTCAGATCACCTCCCATCCTGCTTCAGCAATTAGTCGGATGGCCAAAAACAAAGATCGAAAGGGACCTGCGACACGTAAAATGGAGAAATGGAATGAAAATTGAAAAATCTCAAAAAATTTCTAAGGCATGGAATCTCAGGCGCCCCAAGACGCTGGGGGCGCCCATCATCTCCAGACTTAACCATTTTTTCATGTTTGTCCGAAAAACAGTAAATCTTCCTCCGTCAGCCCGTTCGGATCCGCAGAAAATCAGTCTGATCCTGTTTTCGAGGCAGGTAGAAAGCACAATCAATTCAGTTTTCATCAGGCTTGCCTAACTGCCTAACCATCAGTCTCAGTTTTGCTCCGACAGGCGAGATTCGATAGCCTAACTAGGTCCCACAGTCACCGGAATGCATGTGGAAAACAAGAAAATAGAAAAGTTGAAAAAATAAAAAAATTGACTAAGGCATTGAAACCCAAGCGCCCCTGGAGGCTAGGGGCACCTAGAGTCTCCAGAGATTAGGTTTTTTTTCATGATTTGTTGATGTCATCTAACAGCCTTTTTTTGATCTTTGTCAGGTGACAGTTACCAGAAGTCAGATTTGCAATCAAATGTCATGAAATCGTCAATTCGAGGCTGGGGATGAAATCAGGATTGATAAAACTCCAAAATGCCATGATCAGTCAGCTTTTTCGATCGACAGTGATAGTTTGTCTTTTTGTTGAAGTCAAAGGCAAGCCATGCTAGAGTCGAAACGAATGCAAAAGTTTCAAAACTAAGGAAAAATTGGCTAACACTTTTGCAACTTCGTGTGTTTGATGACATCATCAAAGAAGCAATTTTTCATCATCCTCACACATGAAGCCATAGGCAACTATAAAATAGGGATTCTTCCTATTCGAGTATATCTACTTAGATTTGTGCTTTAAAAGTTGCTTTCTTCATGGATATGATTCAAGCTTTGTGCTTTCACAAAGAAAGTTGTTTTTTTGCCCTAAAGTTCTATAAAGACAAGCTTTTGGCCTCCTTTATTCATTATTTTTGCAGGTTGCATCCAAAGGAAGAAAACATCTTTTTCTTCTCATGAAGATTTGAAACCCAAAAGGAGTGCTTTTTCAGTGTTCGTAGTTTCAGGATTGGGAAACACAGAGGCACGCTTTTTCAAGGTCCATTTTTCTAGGGCATCATTTTTCAGAAACAGAGCCAAAGCTTTTTCAGTTTTCATCAAAATGGGTTCATCTGGAATTTTGTCCTCTTGAAGATTGGAAAATTTTAGTTTTTTCCGAAATCTACTTTTTTGCTGCTTTTTCGGAAAATCCTTTACTTTTTCAAAATCCGACGACCTAAGTTGTTTCAAAGCAAGATTGACTACAAAACCCACGTGCTAGCTTTTTCTCTCGAGCGCTGTGTTTTAAAAGAAATCGGCAGTCAATTTTCAGCCTTCTGTCCAAAATATTTCCAAACATAGGCATGTTCACAAGCATTCTTCAAGTTTTTCAGTATGCAGTACTCTACAGCTTCAGGCCTAATGGCATTGAGAAATGTTTTTCAATACCATCGTGGAAGGAGAACTTCGTCATTTCTATTGAACATTGCTCAAAAGTGGCTGAAAGAAAAGCGGAATGTTTTGCCAAAGAACATTGGACGTGGATGATTTCAAGGTGGTCAGATCCAATCTTGGTAGAAGTACCCGGCACACGGATGTGAATCTCTTTGAGGTTGCAGCAGAAGATCTTAAGGGGAGAGTGTTGAAGGACGGAGAAGATAAAACAGCCCTCAAGGCGAAGAATAGGCAATTGCAGCAATATATTTATATCAATGGATGATGTCACCAATAAGGCAGCAATATAGGGATGTGACTCAAAGAAAGTAGCTTTTACTCAATACTTTTTGTTTTAAAACATTTGCTTTCATTCAAACCTTATCCATTCTTAAAATAGTAAAAAAAAACACTTTGTAATAGTTGGAGCTTTCTTTGCTTTAAAGCAAATTGTTTTAAAGCAGTTGTTAGTTGTAATCTTTGTCTTAGAATAGAAATAAAGCTTGCGAGTTGGCAAGTTAGATTAAAATCAAAGAGATTTTAGGGTTCCCTACTCCTTTGATTTAGTATAAATAAGGGCAGCCATGCCCATTGCTTAAGAACTGTAATTGTGATAGCAAAAATTGTTGTGCCTATTCTAGCCTGTAGAAATTGTTATTTCAAGTGCTTGTTCACTTTATGTTATCTGTTATCCAGTGTTTGATGGCATAGTGTATGCCTGCCTTTTGCTACAATATCGTTGTCCTGGAGTTGTAATAACTTTATGATATTGAGAATAGAAATCTCATGCATGCCATTTGCTTTGATTCTCTGTCTCACGATCATCTAGTTTTGTCGTCAAATGTGTGGCTTGCGTAATCTTACTTTCAGTTTTCATCTTAAAGTACAATGAGTCTTCTGATGTGATATGGAAAAAGTTTATTTGAGCTTTTATGTTAAAACAAATCATTCTCTATTAACTTTTGATTTCTATGCTATGAATTTACTTAGGTAATCAAAAGCGTTGTTTAGTTTAGGCCTAGCTATAGTTAGAAGTTAAAAAGAAAAACCTTTGCTGCAGCGATAGAGTTTTATAACCTTGTGCTCGCAACTGAGAAGCAAAAAGGTGGGCAAAATTTAATTTATTATCTTTTCAGCAAACATCAGCAAAAAGGGAACTTCCCCTCATAATAGAAGAACAGTTTATCTGTGCATAACTGTTCGTTTCCAACTCGCATTCCAGAGGTGCGAATTGAAATGCCAACAGTTTTCTGGCACCCACCGTGGGGCACGAGGCATAAAACTTCAAGCAAACTTAAGCTTATGTCACAAGAATGACTATCTGGCATCCTACTGCTCGTGTTTAACAACCAAATCTTACACCACCTACTATTCAACCAAATCTTGTACATGTGGAAGGAGAGCAAAAGGTCTTTGTGATTGCTTCTTATATCTTCCTTTGAGGGAGTCGCATCCCTTCATGCACATCCGCTGCCTTTAAGGGACACACCCCTTTATGATCACATCCACTGCCTTTTTGGAAATTAATTTAAATTAACTAATCACTAGTATGAAACTAGCACTATCTCCTTAAAGCATACTCTCCATCGATTACATGAGGTTGGCGCCACCCTTTCTCATTCGATTTCCTTTTGGTTAGTTCAATATTTCTTTTGGCAGCGAATTAATATTTGTGGGGGCATTACAGTTCGCCCTCCCCACGATTGCTTGTCCTCAAGCAATTTCAAGTTGGGATAACATTTTTTCTTCCCAAGTAGCATCTTCCATAAGTAAGTTCTTCCATTTAACCAAATATTCAAGAATAACCTTATTTCTTAATTTCTTTCCTCTCACGTCAATGATAGTCTCGGGTTCCAATATTAACTTTCCTTTGTCATCAAGCGGGGGTAATTACGGGCATGGAGTGATATGTTGACCAAGTACCTTCTTGAGACGAGATACATGAAAGACATTATGGATTCGACTATTTGTTGGCAACTCTAATTCATAAGCAACTTCGTCGATCCTTCTTATAATATTATAAGGCCCATAGAATCATGGCTTTAGTTTCTCGGCACCACTTCCCTTGAGGGAGGATTATTTATAAGGTTGCAACCTGTTGATGATGTTTTTGTGACACCACAACTATAGAATAAAATACTAAGTATCCTATCCTCTCTTGAACAAAGCTTCTCAGACGCTGAACTTCGTGATCGAATGAGACTGCTCCAAGGTTCCTTGAATATCAGGTCTTGACGTGCACAGAGATAGACTCAGTGGAATGATGTGATTTGTTGATAATCACGAGGGGGACTTATGTGAGATTGCTCCTTCATGGACATGGAATAGTTCATTACTCCTCGGACTTGGATTTGTGGGTGAATGGAACTCCTTCACAAATGGACAACTTGGAATTCCTAGGTTCCACTCCTGAAGAGGCATATGATTTGGCAATGAAGCTCTGAAAAACTAATCCTAGCGAAAATCTAAAAGAAAATGCAAAAGATGAGGTAAGGATTCAGGGGACTAATCGATGGAAAAGGACTACTGCTGTGGATGGAAACTAAAACTAGTCCTCTGCTTCGTCATGAGACAACAGCTAGGCAGGGATGGTGCTATCTTTTGAGGGGAAGTAAGGATTTTCAGACTGCTCTGGCATGGAACATGGAACTGATCATGCAGAAACAATCGAAGTTAAGCTTGGAACAGGTTCAGACTAACCATACAGGTTCAGACTAACCATACAAAGTGATTCGCATGCCATGGATCACAAATGGTATAAACAAATCAGCTTCAATCATTCAACAATAACATTTTCCATCATATTATCTACTGAAAAGCTTGAAAATAAGAGAAATATCTTTAGCAACTTTAAGATATGCTTCAAGAAATCAGGAAAACCATGTCAAAAATCCAAAGAACTATATAAACACCAATCTTCAATGCTTATATTATTGATTTGGAAAGTCTGTATACAACAATCTTGTTGATTCTTGAAGTGTTTAGCTCAATAGGAATGGAGTGATGAAGAAAGAATATACAGTCCAGCTGCTTAGGGAGCAAGGAAGGATGAGAGAAGAGAAAAGGAATGAGAGGAAGAGAAAAAAAAGCCCCCTTTTTGAAATGAAGCACCTCAGCCTATTTATAGGCTAACAAAAGCAAAGGAGAAGGTGGGGAGATCTAATCTCCTCGAAATATGTGCAAACCCTAAAGAGATAGGAATGACCATGTCATAGGCCCTATGGGATGCTGCCACCTGTCCTGAGCGCCACCTGTCTTGGATGAAAATTGAAAAGCCGCCACTTGTCATGGATGTCAGGCTGACTAAGCTGCTTGGTAGGTAGGTTGACTAGTCAACTGCTAGCTCGTCCTACTCCTTGGGTGCAAATTTCATGGTGTCCTGGAATCCATCTATCCAGGTTGCAAATTCCATGGTGTCCAGGAATCCACCTGTCCAGGTCGCAAATTCCATGGTGTCCTGGAATCCACTTGTCCAGGTCGCAAATTCCATGGTGTCCTGGAATCCACTTGTCCAGGTCGCAAATTCTACCTCCTGCAGGAATGTCCAAGTCACAAATTCCACCTGGAACAAGATTTTGCAACCTAGAATGATTTTCTTCCTAGGCGCAAATTCCAGTAGGTACTGGATTTTGCGACTTGGACAAGGCAGTTCATTTTTTGGGCTAAGGGTCTATCCTTCTGCTCAGTTCTTTGCAAGGGTTGACTCTTAGGTGTTTGATCAGAGACACAATCATTGAAATGAGATCCAAAACAAGGAGTTCCTCTATCCCCTCAGGGAATTCCAAATTCCTCAGTGAAATTTTCCAATCATGCAAGGACTTCTTCATGCAGGGACTCACAGACTGGATCAGGAACCATCTCCTAGCAGGGTGCAAAATCCACCCCAGACAGGAATTTGCGACCAGGAATGATTTCTTCCTGGAGCGCATAATCAAGCAGGTACTGGAATATGCGACCAAGACAAAAAACCTTCCTAGGTGCATAATCCAGTACCTACTGGAATATACGACCAGGAATGTTCAGGACCAAAGCTCGCAATTCCTCCGGATGGGCCTTGAACATTCACAAGATTTGTCCTCCGAGATTGTTCTGAGCCTTAAAACTTTATTTTTTGAAATTCCTCCGAGTCATGGTCTTAGGATTTTTGGGATGAGTCCCGGAGCGGGATTGAAAATGGACATCCTCTAGACCACAGCCACTGGAACAGAGCATCATGTCGGGAATGAGAGGGCTCCAAGATGGAAAGATGAACATGCCAAGGAATGACAAGCTTTGTCGAATTCAAGACCATATCGGGATAAGCATCTGGATAGACCTTGGAACGGGATTCTGGACAGGAATTCTTTGGAACAGGATTCCGGGATAGGAACTTCCGGACTGGAGCTATGGAATTTGAATTGTGGGCAAAGACTCCTGGATTAGAATTGTGGACAGAGTGAAGGACTTAGACCCTTTCTTATGGAAAGATGGACTTATGCCATGGATTGGTCAGTTTTGATCGAGGAATGATAGTTAGGGTTTCACTTATCCTCAAGAAAATTCACTACTTCAAGCATTCCTAATGTTCCCTGTGAGCTAACTGCTCGAACATTCTTTCCTAGCTTCATGGATTAGGGCAAGAAACTGCAAGATCAAAGCAAAAATGACAGGGAAAGCGAGAAAAAAGGGGGTCCCCATTTGCAATGGGGCGATGTGTGAAAACATCACAACACAACCTTAGAAAGACCGAATCTCCTACATCAAAAGTCCTTTCCACACGATGACGATCAACATACACCTTTTGTTGGTTTCGGGCCTATTGTAAGTTCTCTTTGAGTGCATTCAAGATGTCCATACTTTGTTGCACCAAATCTGTTGCAACGGGCACTCTACTATCCGAAAGAACCAAAACCGCAAATGATAAAGCTTCATAGCCACATAATGCTTTGACATGTGACATACCTATTGACATATGATGTGTTGATTGTAACAATATTGTCCAAGATGTCATTTGATGCATGTTGTTTTCTATCCTGTAACATAATTCCGAAGATATCCTTCAAGCCATTTGTTCACAATTTCCATTTTCCCATCTGTTTGTGGGTGATAGCTAGTGCTTGGAGTCAATTCCATGCTCGTCAATCGAAAAAGCTCTTGCCAAAGCAAGCTGATAAACCTGTTGTTCCTGTCACTCACAATGTTTTTGGGCAGTCCATGCAATCTAAACACCTCCCTAAAGAAGAGCTTAGCTACTTGTGGAGCTCTATATTCAGAAGATATGGCAAAGAAATGAGCATCCTTTGTGAGCCTATCAACCACCACAAAGATACAATCTTTTCCTTGCACCTTTGGGAGCCCAGTGATGAAATCCATTGATATACTCTCCCATTTCTGATTTGGGATGGGTAATGGTTGTAACAACCCAGCTGGAAAATTTTGCTCTACCTTGTTTTGTTGGCAAACAATGCATTCCTTCACATGTTTCAAAATATCCCCTTTGAGCCCTTTCCAACAAAATCTTTCCCTTGCTTGTATGTTTAATAGTAGCCTTGATGTCCTACTGGTGGAGTTTCATGATATGTCCTCATAATCTTTTCTTTCATCTTCGATCCTGAGATAAGATATATTCGATCTTTGTAGAGAATGAGCACCTCCACTATCTTGTACCTATCATCTTGTAGTTTGCCTTCCAATATATCATTAGCAAATGCATCCTTGGCATATTTAGCAAGTATTGAATTTTTCCAATCTGCCAAGATGTCCATCATAGAGCATAGGTGTGGTCTTCATGATAGAGCATTGGCCACAACATTATTCTTCCCCTTCATGTACTTGATATCAAAATCGTAGGCTTGCAACTTGCTGACCCACTTGTTTATCATTCAAGTCCTTTTGGTTTAAGAAGAATCTTGGACTATTAAGGTCAGTCTTAACGACAAATCTTCCACAAACTAGGTGTTGTCTAAACTTGGCTAGTGCATGCATAATGGCTAGAATTTCTTTATCATAAATAGAATATCTCCTTTCCGTTTCCGTAAGCTTGCGACTCTCAAAAGTTATTGGGTATTTCTTTTGCATTGAACCGACTCCAATACCTTCACCTAAAGTGTCACATTCTAATTCATATGGAAGAGAGAAGTCTAGGACGGCTAATACCTAACAAGAACTCATTATTTCTTTAAGCTTGTCAAAAGCTTCTTGTGCTTCATCATCCCATGAGAATGCCCCCTTTTTAGTCAAGTCTGTCAAATGGGTAGTTAGCTTTGAAAATCCTTTAATGAACCTTCTATAATAATTGCAGAGTCCTAAAAATCCCCTTAAGTGTGTTAAAGTCTTTGGTTGGGGCCAATCTATTACTGCTTTGATCTTTTCTTCATCCACACTAACCCCTTGGCCATTGATCTTATGTCCCAAATACAAAATTTCCGTCATCCCAAATTGACATATGGATGCCTTTGCGAATAGTGATTGTAGCTCAAGTATTCCCAATACTTCATCAATATGCCTTAAGTGATCTTCACAAGTTTTACTATGGATTAGGATATCGTCGAAGAATACCAAAAGGAATTTCCTTAGTTGTTTACTGAATATGTGGTTCATGCAAGATTGGAATGTGGCCGAGGCATTGGTTAGTCCAAATGGTAAGACTAGGAATTCAAAATGTCTGAAATGACACTTAAAAGCAGTTTTGGGTACATCCTCTTGCCTCATTCTTAGTTGGTGGTATATGGAATGTAAATCAATCTTAGAGAAGTATATGGCACCATGGAGTTCATCAATTAACTCAACCCTAGGGATGGGGTATCGGTTCTTTATAGTTTTCTTATTAAGTGCGCTATAGTCCACACATCCTCATAGTACCATCTTTCTTTTTCACCAATACTACGGAAGAAGCAAAAGGGCTAGAACAAGGTTGTATATGTCCCATTTCCAATAATTCCTTAATGGTTTTCTCAATTTCTTCCTTATATTTCTTTGGGTAGCAGTAAGGTGTGGTGATGGGGTTTTGCTCCCTCTTCTAGTTCAATGGTGTGTTCAAAACCCCTTTTAGGAGGTAATCCTGGCGGAATATCGCTAAAAACCTCCCTATGTTTGTCTAAGATAGATTGGATATCAATATGAGTAGTTCTTCCCCCTCTGGGTGGAGATCTATCAAGGATCAAACATTGTGCTACCCATTATACTTGCCCATGCCTAATTGCTCTCTCCATCCTTTTGGATGACACAACCCTAGGAGATCCATCCGATAGACCTTGTAGAACTACTTCCTTCCCGTTGTGTTGGAAATATAGTTCCATCTTTTGAAAGTCTTGATAATATCTTCCCAAGGAATGTAACCATTGAATGCCTAAAACTACATCCATATCGCCCATGTTTACCACATAGAAATCTTTGCTTATTTGGTATCTACCTAGGGTGAGGTTGAGTTTTTGAATTCTTTGTGTACAAGGGGTAGTGAAACCATCAATCATAACTACCTTGAACCCTTCAAAGTTTTCAGCCTTCAAATTCATCCTTGTTACTAAACCTTCATCAATAAAGTTGTGTAGTACCGATATCAACTAATATAGTTACCTTTTGAACACACTACGAATTCTAAAAGGGTGATATTTGGGTGTACCTGAAAGTGTTGCTAATGCACTACTTGCAAACCCTTCTTCATCTCGTTTCCACTTCTTTTCAAGTTCAATTTCTCCTTCCTCCTCTTCCTCATCCGTCATTGCTTCTAAGTTGTGTACTTGTCCCTTTTTTGAACACCGATGACCCGACTCCCATCTTTCCTTACAAGTAAAACACAACCCTCTCTTTATAAGTTCTTTCCTGGTTTCTTCTATTATGTTGGATTTTGGAGGCAATGCCTTTGGTTGCCAATTTCTCTTGTAAGAGGATTGTTTATGTGACCCCGATGGTATATTCTTGGAATAGGTCTTGTCCTTAGTTGTTGTAACTTCTAACCTTAATGGATTGCCTCTTGTAGGGATGTAGGATCAAGAGCTCCCACCAAGCCACGGAGTGACTCTGTCAATCCCTCAATAAATAGGTATGTGAGCCTTTCCTTGGTAACACCTGGCATCATGACTGAAATTCTTTGAAACTCTGCCACATAATCCTCCAATGAACCTTGTTACTTTAATTGCGTCAACTCTTTGAAATGTCTTTCAGGATGCTTTTGATCAAATCGATCAATAAGTCTATGTAAATTCGCCATACATCTTCACGTGTTGATGCTCTTGTGTGGCAATTCCATGGTGCCACCAATTGTGTGCAAGCCCCTTTGAGTGTAGAATGGCAAAATTAATAGCATCATCTTCTGTCATGGGGCTAAGGGTAAAACATGTATCTAGTTTTTGGATCCATGCTCATGCATTGACCTTCCTCGAACCATCAAAATTGGGAAGGGTCATCTTATTTACTGTATGTCATAAATATTTGTTGGGTTGCCTTCTTTCTTTTCTTGAGGTATTTCTTGTTCTTGCATCACAATATTCTCTAAATGGAATGTGTCTTCTAAGGTCAGGATCAATTCTTGAATAGGCTTCTACACATTCATCAATGTCATTTGTTGCCATGTTGGGCTCTTCTTCTTCTCTTGGCTGCTCTTCTCTAGGTAAGAATGTAGGCCTTGTTAATCTAGGTGATGATCTTAATGGAGTTCTATTGTTATTATCGGAATGGTTGGAATTAACATCTCTTCCATTGGTTTGGTTAGGCCTAAGAGCATTGATTGTATTGTTCATGTTTTGAAGTGTTTGAAGAAGCAATTGTGTTGTCTTCTCTTGTTGCTCCATAAAAGCCCTCAATTCATTTCCCTGATTTACCTCATGATCTCCCATTTTATTACCTTTAATTGGGTTGCTACTTGCCTCTAGTTTTCTCCTTTCTCTATCTGTTGATGTGTTTTTTATGCACATGCAAACTCAAAATAAAATACTAAGGTATTCTATCCTCTTGAACAAAGTCTCACAAAGGCTAAACTATGTGATCTAGTGAGATGACTCCAAGGTTCCAGATGTCATGTCTTGACAATACGTTGGATATAGACTCGGTATGTATATGATGTGATTTGTTGTTAACACAAAGAGGCTTACGCTGAATTTACTTCACTCACTCGACTTATTACTCTTTTTCATGGAAAGAAACCTCTTAATTCCACTCTACAAAGAACATGCAAAAAGGTCCAGGGTTTCGAGAGAATCTACGCTACTCCTAAGAACAATGAGACAATGAATAATGCCAAGATAGACAAATTCCTTATAACAAGCTCCACTTCGCCATGAATTCAACAACTACGTAGAAGAAGTGCAATCTCCCAAGGATGACTAAGGATTTTCATGTTGCACACACCTATTTGAGTACCCACAGCTGGCGCAACTCAAACAAGCATCAACAATCGAACTATTGGAATAAATTGAGGTTCAAGCTAACTTTGCACAATGACTTGCCAGCGACAAATCATCAAAAGTATGAACCTAGGAATTTATCAAATATCTTCACAATGCATTCACTCTATCAATGAACTTTCTAATCTTATTCTACTTCTACTTGGAAACACATCTCAATCATCTTCGAGAAATAAGAATCCATGCTACGTTCCAAAACAACACAATTGTCACCAAGCTTCAATGAGAAATGTATTAATCTTGGAAGTGATTACAACAATTTCAAGTTCTCTCCAACAACTTAGAAGAGCTTCCTCTACTCTACTCCTACTCTACTCCAATCTAATGTATTATGATTACAAATGAGGCGAATGAGCCTTTTTATAGTCCTCAAAATACAATGAATGGCCAAGATTGATTTGAGCAACCGATGGCCGAAATTTTGCCACATCAACAATTAGTTACAACAACCAACTATTTTTAGTAAAAAGAGAGGCAATGAAGGCACGTTTCCCAAGGTGATAAGCATGAAATGTTGGAATCTCTGGGAATCTTCTAGATAGGGCGTCCTCTTTCTCTTGGACAAATGACATGGCGAGCTTTGATTGATCGATGATGTATAGACGCCAACTCAGCATTTCTTGAGCAAATTTGCTTGATTTTCAATATTTTTCCAATTTCTTGATGCTATTCCCAAATTTTATCTTCTCTTCTTGGCAAAGTCTTCGAACTTGAATTTTCACTTCTGGAACTATTTCTTCTCAAATGTGGAATTTGGAACTTGTCCTTGTTCTTCACTCCTTGTTGTTGTCTTTTACATTCCTTACATTTCTGGATTTTCTGATAATCTTGCTCATTCGTCTAACTTTTATTGTGATATTTGTGTAGGATTCTTGCTCTAGACGTTGAAGTAGAGGAGATAACTTGGGCATGAATTCTTGGAGTAGACCTCATGATTTTTCCTCTTGATCTTCTTCTGGTGCATGAAGTGGAAAGCTCTTGAACATGGAAGTGATCTTCTGGATGCTCAGATGATGGAGCTTGCAAGGTGATGATAAAGTTCTTCTCTCACTTTGGGGATGAAGTTCTTCTCTAGAAGCAGGATGACAGTGAACTTGATGATATCTCGATGAAGTGCACGGCGCCTTCTTAGGATGCAAGGTGAATGATCTTGATGATGTCTTGGTCCTCTGGATGCTCCTCTTCTTTGAATGCATAACTCTCCTCCAAATTTTCATACACCTGCAAGCTAAAAAAAATCACAAGTCATAGTATTCGATCATGGAAGCATCATGTCAAGTTCTTCTACCCTAATGCATGTGAGAAATTGAAAGCTATTCATTGAAATTTCATAACCTTCCCCCTTCATTGCATAAATTATAACTTTTCAACACGCACTAGATAGAGGGAAGATAACATTAGACACCAAGAAATTATTTATTTCTCCATAATCTCATCTTGAAATCTGCTCTAAAGTCACTGCTTTCTACTCTTATAGTGAAATTCACTCTTGTTGATTGGAAATTTGCCATTTGCTGATGTGAAATTCGCCTTGCTCTTACAATGAATTGGCTTCTTCTCTTTAGAAATTCGCTTTTCTAAGTGGAATTCTGCTTTTCAAATGTTTGCTCTACTCTGCCATATAAAATCTGCCTTCTCTTTTGTGGAATTCGTCCATGCTCTACTGGAAATTCGCTTATGCTGGATTAATTCTGCTCCTGATCATGAATTCGCCCTTCTCCTTAGATGATTTCTGCCTTTGATGGTTGGAATTCGCCTTTACTTCTTGAATTTCGCTGCTGATCATAAGTCTGATCCTTAACTCTGCTTTTTGCGTTAGAATTGGATGTGAAATATGAAGGTTTGATGCTCCCTTTATAGTGCTTACACCTATCTATCTTACTAGGTTGGCCTAGTGCAGGTCGGCCTACTTTTGCCAATGATTTTTCTTGTCTAAAACTTATTTTTCCTCCCTAGGCCGACTTACTCTTAACCTGGGCGGATTTTTCTTGAGTGCAGGGATGATGTAGGTGTGGTGGATTTTCCATAGAGGGCTGGAATCTGTGCCCATTTTGGGCAGGCTTTCCATGAGCATAAGGAATTTCTCCAAATCTTGGGCAGATTTTCCATAGGCATGAGGAATTTCCACGTTTTTCCTTTGATTTTTTTTGGTTTCACTTTCAAACTTAACAAATTTCCTAAGTATTTTTAAAAGGTTTTGCATTGAATTTACCTAAATTTGAAGTGAAAATTTGAAAGTGAAAACTTGATTTTGGAATGCAATTATCTGACTTCCTAGGGCGCATTTTCCTTATTCCAATGGAATTTCCACTTTGGCACTTAGAATTTTTTCGTTTCATTCTTAATCTTGGCGAATTTTTTACTCGTTGTCGTGAATTTTTCTATGTGTTTTGATGAACTTTGCATTGGATTTTTACAAATTTGAAATGATTTTTTCAAAAGATTGTTGATGATGATGCACCATGGGCTTGAGCACATTTTCCATGTATGGGAGGAATTCCCGACATTTTACCTGGCATTGGCGCATATTCCAAGTGTATGGATTTTCCGATTTTCTTCCTGTGATCAAGATTTGCGCCTATCTTCTAATGACTTTCCAACGATTTTCAAATGCATTTCAATGGCGAATTCAATGTTTTGAATTTGATTTTTTTGATTTTATAAGCCAAAATTGGAATCCTAACTTAGGCGCAATTTCCATAGAGCCAAGGAATTTCCATCTTTTTGGAGCACATTTTCTAGTTGTGCTTGGAATTTCCACTTTTAGGCGCATTCTCCTTATGCACTTGGAATTTCTGACTTTTCAATACTTAGTCATTTTCAATACCTGAATCACGTATATTTCAAAATATATTTGAATTTCCAATACTTTAAATATTTTGAAATATAGTTTCAGGATGTTTGAGATAGGTCTTGGATCCATGAGATTTAACATGCAGATTCTAGATATCTGAGGATCCACTAGATTTCAAACTTAGTCAGTTTTTCAAGATTTCAGGATATCAGATTTAGTCGATTTCAGGACTCCAGGATATGCGTCAAAGTGAAAGCATATGGATTCCTCAGTTGAATATCCATCCCTTAGACATTTTCTTCAATCACTTCCCGGATTTGAGTAAGAACGTGGCGAAACTTGGACAAATCAATACTACCAAACCTACAAACTCAAAGAAAACCAAAACACTAAAGCAAAACTAAGACAGAAAGCAGAAAAAAAAGGGTGGGTCCCCAATTGCAATGGGGTGATGTGTGATTAGGTCACAACACTATCCAAAACCCGTTGAGCCCTTTGGCTTAATTGCATATACTACCTTTTATATCCTTAGGCTGCAGGATCATGCTCTGATACCAATTGTAATGTCCCTTTTGGGGATATTCCTGATTTCCTTGCATGCAAACACTAAAAATCACTAAAAAATGATATTCGAAATATTAAAGATTAAGAAACTATGCTAATATTCAAATCAATACATCATAGCGCAATTCTCAAAACCAATCACATCGTGAATTTCTTGGAAATACTTGCAAATGGCAATATCAAGGCTGGTCGTCCTTGACTCGCCAAGAGAATGGAAGGTGAGCCATCCTAACAACTCCTATCCAACTTGATAGGGGGCCATCCTTTCATCTCTCGTGAACTTGGAAGGGGGGGCATCCTTCCTATTTGCAAAGCACTTCCTTAAATTCAAAACTGATTGCTTAGGGAATTTGCTAGATGATTACTGATTGAGTACCTCTTGATGGATTGACAAGTTTATTCTCAAATGGCTGCAACAAATTATTCTCTATTGTATATATTTTTATTTTTTGCTGTAGATCTTCGTTATATATATTATTTCTTTTTTTTTCTACTTGATATGTTTTCTTGTTGGATGATTCCAAAAGGTCTTTGTAATTGCTTCTTATATCTTCCTTTGAGGGAGTCGCATCCCTTCATGCACATCCGCCGCGTTTTAAAGAACACACCCCTTTATGATCACATCCGCTGCCTTTTTGGAAATTAATTTAAATTAACTAATCGCTAGTATGAAACTAGCACTATCTCCTTAAAGCATACTCTCCATCAATTCCATGACGTTGGCGCTGTTGGAAGTGTTGCCATTGTTGTCAAAGGTGCATACACATGTTGTCATTGATGTCAAGAAGGTGCATGAACAAGAATGTTATCCTTAATGTCAAAGACGAAGATTGTTGGGGAGATTGATGACTTAAGAGTTCATTGTGGAATTTGTTGGAATATGTTGTCATTGATGCAAAGGCATGGAGTCATAATTTGAGTCATTGATGTCAAGGAAGAATGGCCCGGTACAGTAAGAGTTAACCGTTACACTTTCCCATTGAAGAGCAAAGCAAACAAGAGTGTATCCATTACACAATATTGTTGGAGAGATTGTATGTTTAAATTAAAGATTTAAACATTGGAGAAATGGTTTTTATGGGCCACCTCATATGACACTCTTGGCGCTAAAGAAACATGAGATTTAGATTTGAAATTATATCTCCAAGAGGCCGACTCCTTTGAAGACAAGACAAGACATGTAGATAAGCAAGACTTGTTTCATTCCAAATATACTATTGTATGATACTAAGTGCAGCGATCAAGTTTGTATGGTACAATTTCCTTGTGAACACCAGCGATTTTCCAAGTGTTATGTTTTGCATGAAGGAACAGCAGTTTAAGTGGTGATAGATCAGCAACTTCAAGGAATATGTCTTGCATAGTAAAGGCAGCGCCTTTGTCAAAGAAGGAACACCAATAAGTAATTTGTAAATGGTGCGATTTCCTTAAGAGGAAATTAACAATTTGCTAGAGAACTAATTGTGACTAAAGACAAAAGCATATAAGACAAAAGTCACAAAGGACGAATTGTGAGTAAAGACAAATCAGCTAGAGACATATTATAAACAGACATATCCATCGACAAAAGACATATCTATTGAAAAGGTATAAGAGGTAAATGATAGGAACATTTGAAGGCAAGTGTGTAATTAATATTATGAGAATAAGAGCAGATTGAAAAGAAAGTAAAGGGCAGAAATATGAAGTGTAACTCAGATTTATTCCAAGTGTATATGCAGCCCATGTATGAATAATAAATGCAAATATATATGACGAATATATGTGAAGATTAGAAGCAGAAATCTACGTGAAATTATTGGCATGATAATGATTAGTTTTTGTGAAATGAATTAGTGCATGATTAGATCAGATTTATGAAAGAGAAGTGTGTATGATTTATAGCAGATTTGTGAAGGAGTGCAAGTATATGAGTGTGAACCTAATTTGAAAAGGAAAGACTTACATCATACAGAATCAGAGGTAGTGATCAGATTTGTGATTTGTAGTATCCCCCCTATTCTGCCCCTAAATTTCAGGAGTCTGAGCTTGACATTTCGTCAAACATTTTTCAATATGCTAAACTCACAGAATATTCTGATGTTTATATTATGGAACAACTTGTTATAAAGTAATGATTCATCAATGCATCATAATATTCAAAGAATGAGAAAGGACATTATGTCAAACAGATTGCCGCCTTTCAAATAAATTGTAGCACAAGTAAGATAGACAATATAATCTGCTGTCCACAAAATCAGAATCATACACAACTCAGAAATTATCAAATGGCACAAGGAAGGACACGTTTACCATTGTTTGAATGCTGGTGGATGATCAAGGCCTCTTGACAAGCTGTTCAAACACTAAAACAAATCTGGACTGCTTATAATCTTGTTGTTCCCAATACAACTTACTCAGAAATTCAGTAGATAACTGTCTGGCAATAAAATTAAGTTTTGTACCCTGCTGGTACGGCAAGAACAACACCCAGAAATCCCTCAAAGATGCTCATAACTCCAAAATTACTTCGAAATCTTTCCTAAAAACTATTGCACTAGGCATTAACAACCTAGGCGTTCATTTTAGGGATGATAGACAATCCAAAAAGGCAGCGTTCCAATTTCAAGATCCCACGTCCCTTTTAAGGAGGTACAGCATTCACCAGATTTGTACGGCTCCTTTATGCAGCAAGCAACCTGCTCACTCAACGTCCTTTGACTTTTCTTGAGCATAACAAAACAAACTTTCCTTTCAACCTAATTCCCAAAGACTTTGGCATAGTCAAATTACTGATTTCACATGATACGGCATTCTCCAGCAGGTACAGCTTACCCAGAAAGTACGACCACAGCAAGAATTGTACAGCTAGGAAATTTCCACAAACAAACACCAGAAAACTTGGATTAAAGCATAAATCTTCACCACCAAAATGATTCTGAACCCTCACAATATCAAAAGACATCAAAAACAATTGACTCCATGATCGCTGCAAGTGATCTTCTAAGTGAAAATCACAAATTACCCAGCTAGGGTTGATATTGCACAACCGAAACCAGATGATATTCAAGGCTAAACAACCTCACAGAGACCTTCGCTAAACAGCAAGAGCACCAGATGAAAATGAATATTCAAGTCTGCATGAAGCAGCCTCAAAAATGAGTGATTTAGTCTATATATCACCTTCCCTAACACCCCACGCTCATGCAAGAGAATAATATTAGATTCCTGCCACTAAACGCCCCCACTCCACAATGAACAATGCCTAGAATAGGCATCAACAGAGAGGGCCCCACCAAGACCAGTGCCCGCTAACGGATGCAATAGAAAGAACTTTAAAAGTTTATAAGTTATATAATTACTAGTTTGTGAGGTGGAGCGTTTAATAACTTATAAAAGTCTTTTAAAAGCCACATTTCCCTTACCAACAGGTTAGCCTTAGCGATATAAAAAGGCTAACGCTTTTTCCATATTTTCTCATGGAAAGGGGACATTACATGATTGGATCATAATTGTGTTCGGATCAGATTTGAGATTAGATCAAATTTGAGAATGGATCAAATTTGTGATTGGATTAGAATTGTGTTTGGATCAGATTTGAGAAAGAAGGATATTGTATGAGTTGTGATAATATTTAAAAGGATAGTATGTGGGTTGAGATTGGACTTAAGAAGGAAGGGAATTTGTGATTGGATCAGATTTGCGAGGAGGAGTTAATCATATCAGCCATAGAAGAATTAATAGGTTGAAACCTATCAAATAGAGGTTGGAGCCTCTTGCTGGGTTGGAGCTCAGTTTATGTAGAGATTGGAGTCTCTAGTAGGTTGGTGCCTTTGATTCTGTAAGTGGGGATTGGTGTCTTCTGTGGGTTGGTGCTCATGATAAAAGATTCATATGTAAAGTAGGTTAGAGCCTACAAGAAGAAGAATAAGATAAATATATAATATATAAGCAATATTTTGCCATGGTTTTCTCCCACAAGGGTTTCCACATAAAATCATGTGTTGTTTCTTTGTGTTCTTAATTACTAGATCTTGCATATGTGTAGTTGATGTGATTTATTGAGTTTTGAAAAGTAAAAGATTGTTAGTCTGTTAAATACTTATTCACCGCCCCCCCCCAACTTTTAGTATCACCGTGTGCTCATCAAGCGCCACCCTTTCTCATTCGATTTCCTTTTGGTTAGTTCAATATTTCTTTTGGCAGTGAATTAATATTGGTGGGGGCATGCCAACAACAACCAAAAGTCAAGGACGGGGAAAATATGGATAGAAAGAGACCTGAAGGCTGAGATGTGTAGGAAACATTAGAAACATTACTTTCTACTCATGTAGTTGATTTGACTTATTCTTATCACACTAAATATTTAAGTGTAAAGTTAAACTATTATTATTACTATTTAACATATTTATTTTTAGGTTAAATTTTAATTTTAAATTATTTAAATTTTAATAATTTTAAATTTATTTAAATTTTAATATTTTTAAGTTTATTTAAAATTTAGTATTTTAAAATTTAAAATAATATATTGTCGAAGGGGTTGAGTTTAATTGGTAAAGTTATTGGGTTTTGTAGTTGTATTTTGCATAATAATTATGCTTTTTTTTTTTTTTTTTTTCAAAAATTTGAGTATTTTAAGTTGCTGAGTTTTTGCCAAGTCAAAAAATTTTGGTCTGCTGAGTCCAAGTCGAGTCTGAGTTTGCGAACCATGATCTTTCTTGTGTTTTCACTCTACTGCAAACAGTAACCTGTTATATTGGTAATGCATAGATTATTGGATACAAATAAGGCCAGGATACTAATTCTTTTTTTTACACACTAAATGTCGTCATAAAATCAAACAATAACAATAATTGTAAGTTTATGTACATCATCCAATCTTACCTTCCTGTTCCTTTTTGTCTTCTGTCAACTGACTGGCTGGGCTTTCACCCTCAGGGTTAGTATCAACCAACTGTGATGCCTTGATCTCTTCAAAGTTTTCCTTATTATCTGCTTCGGATTCAAATATTCCTTGAAATTCCTCACTTACAAGCAATGCCACAAAATTGTCCATAAATGACTCATTCTCAGAACTATCTGATACATTGCTGCGAGTGGATGTGTTAGCACGACTTTTATCCTCTGAAGTTAACGTCTCATCATCTGATGTATCATCTTCTAGTGACATGTCTCTTGTCCCATCCTCTTCTTCATCTTCTACATAAGCTTTATATGTAAGCCGAAGAAAAATTTCACCAGTAAAACTCTTTCCAAAGAGACCCCAACCACCTTTTAAGGCAACAACTCTATCAGTTGGAACAGTATCTTGTAGACTACCAAGTTCAACCTGAAAAAGAAAGTTTTAAGTTGAGATGGATTAAATAAATAAATCTAAAATAAAAACATGTTCATGATATACTTTACAGTAAAATCACCAAATGCATCATAATCTCAAAACTTCAAAAGCATGCAAATGTATTAGATCTCAAAGATTAAATTGCTTTGAAATCTCATGGATTTTCCAATATGATCATGATGATCTCTAACCATTAGTATTATAAAACTTCAACACTCCCAAACAGACATTTGATGAGTCTTTACAGCTAGATACAGGAGTAATCGGCAGAAATTGAAATGGTAAATCCATTACAATCTGTCTTAATAGAAACTTACATGGTTGATTCATTACAATCTGATTTAACAGAACCCATAAAACAATATATTTAACAGATTGTTTAACATTAATAGTTTTGATGCTTGGGGTTGATCTAGGTTCAATTCCTTCCAAGTGACATCTGTCACAAAATTTGTGATGTATCTGGTGACGTACACTGTGCAATAAGAAAGAGGGGTTTGACACGCAGGACTAATTAATTATTAGATATGTAATTCAATAACAGCCTTAAAGTTAATATTTGGTAAGTACTAAAATGTGTCCCCTGGCAGCCCCAGCAAGCGACTATCAGACACTATCTATTATGTGAAGACTTATGGCAATCAATACACTTATGAACTCTTAGCATCTTTAAGATATGGACTAAAACAAGGTTGATTTATTCCATTGTTGTTTGCTCCATAGTGTTGTGGCCAACCTGCCCTAATTATTTTATTATAAAATCAGGGATCCCCTTGTTTACAATTTTTTTCCCATTTATTTTTGCTTTGGTTTAAATCAGATCCAATTTGACTTTATATCAGGGTAAATCTTTAATTGCATCCACGTTTTCTATGCCTTAACCTTTTAATTCCAGATTTATCTCACTTTCTACCATGTTTAATATCCCAGTCAGATCCACATTCATATTGGAAGGATGAGTGCAAGTTTTCTTCCTTGTTGACTCCGATCCCCTTAGTTGACCCAATAACCTTTTTCAAATCCAGTATATGTGTTTTGGAGTCCAGCTTTTTATTTTGTTACATGTATTTCCCTTTGTGGACTTATCTCGATCCAATTTGTTTATAAATCAGGTTAATTTGAAATCAGATCCAGGTTTGTATCAGATCATGCCTTGGTTGGTTTTCACGTATTTACCCCTGATGGCTTTTTGGACCCAATCTTGGTTTATAACCTGTTTAGGTTTTATTTTCAAATCCATGTTTTTGTTGTTCCTTGTTTGAAAATCCATACCCAATCCCTGTTTATACTTTGTTTTGTATGTTAAATAGCATCCAATTTAATTTTGGGTTTCAACAACTTTTGGCCTTTAATGAAAATTCAGGTCCGATCTCACTTTATACCCAATTTTTAAACTTTGGTGTTCTGATTCTATAATCTTTTGTCCCGAACAATGGGTGGTGCAAGATGATGGCACATAGCAAACCTAAGCCCAAACCTTAAGCTGGATTTAATATAGTGAAATCCTGGACCCAATGTTATTAAAGAAAACGGTTAAATATTAGAAGGAAAGTTCTTGTGAGCAATGAGGAAAAAAAACATTTTAAAGGGCACCTGAAAATAGAAATGAGCTTGATACAATACTAAGTTGTCGATCCTGGTACGGGTATGAGAACCCGATATGCGGATACAGTAATTTTTTTCTTTGCCTGGGTACAGTACGGAAACACACACCCACACACACACACACACACACACACAGATCCCGATATGCGGATACAGTAATATTTTTCTTTGCCCGGGTACAGTACGGAAACACACACACACACACGCACACGCACACGCACATGCGCACACACACACGCACACGCACACGCACACGCACACGCGCACGCGCGCACGCACACGCACGCACGCACACAACACACACACAACACACACGCACACACACACGCACACACACACGCACACACACGCACGCACACACCTGATGGCTTTTTGGACCCATTCTTGGTTTATAACCTGTTTAGGTTTTATTTTCAAATCCATGTTTTCATTGTTCCTTGTTTGAAAATCTGGACCCAATCCCTGCTTATACTTTGTTTTGCATGTTAAATAGCATCAAATTTTATTTTAGGTTTCAACAACTTTTGGCCTTTAATGAAAATTCGGGTCCGATCTCACTTTATACCCAATTTTTAAACTTTGGTGTTCCGATTCTATAATCTTTTGTCCCGAACAATGGGTGGTGCAAGATGATGACACATAGCAAACCCAAGCCCAAACCTTAAGCTGGATTTAATATAGTGAAATCCTGGACCCAATGTTATTATAGAAAACGGTTAAATATTAGAAGAAAATTTCTTGCGAGCAATGAGGAAAAAAAACATTTTAAAGGGCACCAATAGAACTGAGCTTGATACAATACTAAGTTGTCGATCCTGGTACGGGTATCAGAACCCGGTATGCAGATATGGCAATTTTTTTCTTGGCTCAGGTACGATACGACAACAGATATATATAATTAATTTATATATAAGTTTATAACTATATATAATATATATGTATATGTTATTTTATATATATTTTTTAATTTTATATATAGAAAATTGTAAATTATAATTATAGTTATATAAAATATATATAGTTATATGTTTTAAAATTATAGTTATATTGAATATTAATATTCAATATAACTATAATTTATAATTTTGTATATATTAAGAAATTATAAATTATAAAAACAGTAATAATAATTGTCAATAAACAAAACATTTAAATACTTCATAAAATAACTATATGTCTACTCCATAATATAAATAAACAAAACATTTAAATACTTGCAAACGCCCGGGGGTTCACCCAAGGTACGTCCCGAGGGTTTGCCTCCGAGCATACTGGCCCCATCCCGAACCCATATGGGCACGGGGGCCAATACTGCAGAACCCAATAACATAGATACAATATAAAATCCAATTTGCAGGTTTGTCACATCTAGATTCTTTCTCGTTGCCCCCAAGCAATAGATATTATGAGATGTAGACATAGGTAGTGTGAGATGATAACACATGGCAGGCCCAACATCAAGGTATTATTTGGTTTATAAAATAAAGGCTATGAGTTAAGCTAAAACCAGTCCCAATCCATTACACACACGATATAATTCCAAATTGGATCCAGATTTCATTGGGGGAAGAAGGGATCCAAATAGTCCATTTTGGCGTCCGATAAAAATACAAACTTGATATTTTATGAACTAGAATATAATTTTCAAGATTGGGTCCAGATTTTAAAGCAGGGTAACTCAGATTTTACCCAGGTGAGTCTTATGGTAACCCTAGTTATTAACCCCAAGTCTAGATGACATGGCAACAAGGCAATAGCTCAGCACTAATGAAACACTGCCACTTGTCATCCCAATGGCATAAACATAGGATCAAAATACAAGGGAACAATTTGATGGGCATATTTCATGTGAACAACAGAAAAGAGAAAACAGATTTTAACATGATACAAAAGAATCTGCTCTGGGTCAACGGGAATCTATGGGAACTCGTCTAACCATTGGGTATTGTTTTAAGTTTAACAGATTTCATCGCAGGAAAAACCAGCCAGATTCACATTCAAGTCGTGAAATGGTCTTTGATCACTGATAAGTTTTGCTTCAGATATGATCATGGCAGTAACCAAGATATAGATTTTGAGTTGTGTTTTCTTTTTGCAAGGTGGTTAAAATGATTATCTTCTGATTTTCAAGGCCAAGATTTAAATCAGATTTCATCTCTTCTAAGGTTTTCTCGATATAAATTGTGTTCTTGTGTGCAAGAAGGCCATCTGACATTTAATCTCTAAAGATTTTATAATCTGATGTTTGACTCTTGCAGACTTCTCATTGGCGGTGATCAATGGTTCAAGAACTCCATTGGAAAACTCACTGAGATGTTCAGTAATTGATATGTCAGTAGCAGTCGGCACCCAATTGTAGTGACATGTTGATCCTGAAGGCAAATCAAATCTTCCCGGGTAGTTGCAGCTTGGCAAGACATTCAAACCAAAAGGACAAACCAAGAGTCATCACCATTAATGCCTATGGTAACAAAATCGCTAGAGAACTTGTGACTCAAATCAAATACACGTACCTTGCTTGGATGATTGCAAAAGTAGGAAAATTCATTAATTCCCCTTACAAAGTGGAGTAAATGAGCATGGAACAAACTGAAAAACAAATTATTGTCTGAGAATGCAATTTAATTCTAGAATGAAGAAATGTCTTGGATGATAAGATTGAATTTTCCTCATTCTTGTGGGAAAGCAGATCTTGGGACTCTTGGGATCTCTATTTATTGTAAATCATTCTTAGTTTTAAGGGTTGGAAAACTCACATACTTTTAGCTTAGTCAGTCCTAGTTGTAGTTCTTCCCTGTTTTCCAATCTATGCTGTGTAAATCTATGAATTTGATCACTAAAGTTTCTATGAATATCCTCTTGTAAGCAACTAGTGTTCTGAGTTTTAAAGACTATGTTATAAGTGTACTGTGGGTAAAACGTTTGATTAGTAATCTGTGCATTTCTATGGTTAATAGATCAATTATTGTTGTATAATTGATATAATTATGGAGAGATTAAGCTGTAATTTATAAATGCAATTACCATAATCAACTATAAACGGAATAAAACTTTAAAATAAAAATAATAAGGTAGAGGTATTGAAGTAAATATTAGAAAAGAGATTAAGTTATTAGAAAATAGAAAATGAAAACAGAGTTTAAGACGGCTCCTACATCGAGGATGAGAAAGAGACCAGATAAGTAATCAAAACATTATTCAAATATAAAAATTATTACTAGCCATAGCAAGAGAGGGAGAGAGCACAGAGAGGAGGGAAGTACAATTGAAAATATGACTAATATAATGTTACCAAAAATCTTATAATAATTATAGCAATGTTAAAAAGGGGGAATAAAAGATGAATTAATGTACAATTGTTAAAATTAGGAAGAGATAATGCTATAATTTAAAGACAAAAACACCATAATACACCATAAAATGATATCAATATAAAATAATGAGTTAGAAGTATTACAGATAATGTTATAAAAGAGATGAAGTTTAAAGAGAAAATAAAAGAAATACATAGTGAAAAGGAAGGCTCCTGCAATGAGTAAAGAGAAAGAAACAAAATAAAGAAATCAAATTATAATAAATATATAAAATTATAAAATGTCACTAGCTTCGAACCATCTCCCCAGAACAGGACTGTGCTGCAATATTCCGTTACTATGACAAAAAACCTCCAACCACCATCCAAAACAGACTACATACTACAAAAAATGATTTTATGCAGGCATCATCACTGATAGTATTATCCCTGAGGGGCTACTGGATCTCCAGACACACCGTCATCTTCATCCCTGCCATCCTCTGATTCCGAGCCCAATGCCTCTATTGCAAATGACCAGTCAACTTCTATAATCGAGGCAGCTCCAGTAACAGCCTTTAAAAATTCAATACCCCATCTTGCCTTATGTCATCATGCTTGGTCATTCTCACCGATTGCCTGAATAATAAAGGGGACCAAGGCCCAGTGTAGCCCGAATTGATGCATGGTCAGTATCCATGGTCTGGGTGGAAACCCAGACCCAACAAAGCATCATTCACAATTTTTTTCAGACCGCATCTCCACCTCGGCTTCACTATTGCTTCAATCATCGAGTAAATAACAACCTTCACTTCCCCCACATCCAACAACACTGCAACAAACATAGAGGATATGTCGGTATTGACACAGTGCCTATGCGCAGAAGCCATGAAAAAGTCGCCCAAAATCATCTTAATGGCATGCAATCCACTGCAGCCTTAGTCAGAAATACCTTCTTTAGTCTCAACTTTGTTATTTGCCCTATGAAGGCAATCTGCCTTTGTTTTGGCTTTAAGACATACAGTGGTATCCATTCAACTGTCCAAGAACAGGGCTGTATAAATAATCAAAGAACAGGGTTGTATATTTATTCATTTCCAACTCCATCGCATGAAAGGGAGTCATAATTATCTTTGTCCTTGTTGTCCTTGCTTCCGTCCCTTCCCGGAGTTCATACACTTCAAACCATCCAACTTATCACTCCATCATTATTTATATTCATATCACACAATGTTTGAAGGCTATGTATCTGACAGCAGATCTTTCCAAGCATCCACCGTGTCACAAAAGACATCATTTTCCTTCATGTCTATTGCCACATTTGCCAACCTGTCCGCCACAGCATTGGCTTCCCTAAACACATGCTCGATTTTGAAGTCTTCTAATTGATTTAGCAAATTCCAAATTTGGGGAATAAAATGTTCTAACCTCCAACTAGGCATATCCTTTCTCCACAGTGCATTTATGATTATTAGTGAGTCCCCCTCTAAGCCTATTTTCTTAAATTTTAGTCTTCTACAAATTTAGACACCTTGCAATGCAGCCTGGAATTCCGCTTCATTATTGGTCCCTTCAGGTAGTCTTTTTTCTGCTAGGCCTACTACCACTCTGTTTTGATCTCTAATGACGCATCCAGCCCCTAATTTTCCCGGGTTTCCACACGACACTCCTCAAAGTTGACTTTGTGCCATCTGTCTCTTGGGGAACCCAACGTGCATCTCTAGTTTTATCAATCGGATGACCCTGAGCAACCCCATGAACGGGGGACTATATTATATAAATATTATTTATTATTCATTATAATATTTATTATTTATATTATAATATATATTTATATTATTAAATATATATAATAAATAACTTAATAAGTATTTATAATATATTTTTATTTATAATTTACTATATAGTTTTAAATGAAATCTACATCGATTTAAACCTATATGGGCCTATAATACCTTCCCTTCACCCAAGGTCTTCTACACTTTGCATTGTTCTTCCCTTCGTCGAAGGTCGTCAACTACACTTTGCTCAAATGTCAGTAAAAAGATCATGTCCCATCGTAGAAGTTTGTTTAACTAAAACAAAGAAATGAAAATTGTGTCACATCATGTCCATTTTTACCTCTCATGACACTAATACAATAGGTATAGTGTTAATCGTAGCCATTTAGGGTTTTTTAATAAACAAAGTCAAAAAAATCCCGTCCATTCTAGAATTGCCAAAAATCACCATGGAACCACTCCTGAAACACCACATGGACATTGGAAACAGTCGGGTTCGCAGCGACTATTGCTGAAATGTTTCCGCCCGCAAGAAAATGAACCCTAGTCAAACCCGCTAGCAATTCAAACCAAGTTCCAATTCCAGGACATTTTGTACTTGGAATCAGCCTATACAAGTAGTGATTTGGTAACCTAGATATTTATTATTAATATACTTCTTTATTTTTAGCAAATTATATATATTGATATTTCCAAGTACCCATTTCCTTTTTTTTAAGATGGTGTACCAATACCAGTCTCCTAGCAACACTGATCTACCTCAACTATGCTATTGTTTCTTTTATCAAAACAAATAATCTTATGCACTTTGCTAATTTGTAAGCCACTGGGATCTAGCATTAAGAAGTATAAGCATAACTGCTATTAATGAATGCCTGGGAAAAGTCATATAAGTGCACAAATATCCTCATTTCTTAAAGAGTGAGACATGATGACATAATACCTCACCCATGCCCACGGTGTAATTTGTGAGACCAAAATAATCTCTCACTTTAACACCCAGCTTTTGTTTCTGTGGGTCAACAACAAGCAACTGGAAATCCTGCATTGTTAAACCAAACACCAAACAAACGTCAAAATCAAGAAAACCAATGCTTGTGAACACACTTTCTTTTGAACCAAAGAAATGCAATATAACTAAGGCCTAAGATTGAATCAGTAAATATACAATAAAACAACATTGTTCCCTATACATCCAGATTAATATTGGTCCATACTCACCTGATTCCATATAGGAGTGCCAGGAGGACCAATAACAGTAGTCTGGCTATTTTTCTTACTTTGGATGACTTGTTCGCCTAGAACAAGGACTACATAAGGATCTGTCTTTCCTGTCAAAGCATAATGTAATGAGGTAAATGACTACATTTAAAGCACAATATCAATTAATTATTTTTCTATCAAATTCACTATGATCCCCATAGGCAATATGAATGACATAAAACAAAAGTTGCATATTTATAAGCATTGAAATCTTGTTTCAGAACGCTGTACTATAAACTACAATTTAGCCAAAAAACATAAGCTCCAGAAATAGAGATAAGATAAACCACTATTAGCATGGTGTTTGGTAGAGAGAAAATTTTCCATAAGCCATGAATACAATGCAGCTGTAAATATGTATGCATGTTTGTGTGTATATTTATATGTATGTGTGTATGTACAACACACACAAATAGATACATATATACTACTGTATTGTATCAAAGGCCACAAAAAATATGTACATGTATACAGCTGCATTGTATCCAAGGCTTTTGTTTTACAAACACACAAAAATACATACATATATACAGCTGAACTGTATCCAAGGCTTTTGTTATATATTACAAAAAATAAACACAAAACATAGAAATTACCAGTGTTTCTCCGAGTTTCCGGGACGGGGGGACGGGTTTCCGGGGACGGAAAAAATTTTCCACAAATTTGGGGACGGCAAGGGGACGGCGAGGGGACGGCTATTATTATAAATATTTTAATAAAAATATATACAAGTTAAAAAGTAAAAACTAAAAGTTAATATTATTATTATATTATTATGATTTATTATATTATAAATTATAATATTATTGAACATATAAATTTATAAATATATTATATATAATATAATATATATTAATAATTATAAATGATATATTAATAATAAATATTGCAATATATAATGGTATAGGATATAAATTATAATTCGATATATAAATATTAGTATATTTAATATTAATCATTGAACATGAATTATAAATTTATAATAGTATAGTATAATTATTAAATTATTAATTAATAAATTATAATAGTAAAACTAAATAGTATATTAATTTATATATCAAATTATACTTATTTATGATTAATATTATAAATACCATATAAGAATAAAATTATAAATATCATTAGCTGATAGGCTTTTATATGTGAGCATTATAGTGCTCGGAATTGTCTCACGCCGGGGAATTTTCTAAACTCGTCGGTTCTTCTTATCGGCCAAGCTCTTTTCCACAACCATTCGGTTTATTTTGAGACAGACGTTAACTTCCGTCAATTATATTCCGCCACACGTAAATATATTCCTAGCGTTCCGAATATCTAACTAAAGTGCTACAAAAACAACCAGCAACTTCCGGTAAACCCTAATCAAAGGGCAGTTCAACAAAACCCTCAAATTATCTCCAAACAGTTTTCAGAGAGGGGAAACAGAGGAAGAGCTGTGGAACCTCTGTTATTTTTAGGTTTTTTTTTTAATAAGAGGGAGCTTCTAAGCGTCCCCGGGACGCGTCTGCGTTCTCCTAATGGGGGACGTTTCCAGGGAACGGTTCCTTTCTGTAGGGGGCGTCCCTGGGACGTCCCCAAAGACCGTTGATTTTCTGAGACGCCTGGGGGACGTCCTGTCCCCGTCCTCAAGTCCCCTGGACGTTTCCTGTTTGGGGAGCGGGGGAAATAGCCTAGGGACGCGTCCCCCTTAATCACTGGAAATTACAAAGGGTCTTTTCATTGTTAGAGACTTGAGTTATGTCCTTTTATAAGACTTAACTTACTTTTAGGCTTATAATTGCAATCTTTTTATTTTTATTGTGTTGTTTAAGAAACTCCTTTTGATTTTTCAGAGAAATCTGGTACTGATCTTGATATCTGTATCCCAATAAGGTAGGCAGGTGTATCCAACTTATACCTCATCCATACTGCACTTGCATCCAGACCAATTATGCAGTTACACATACCTGGCATGGGCGTGTATCCTAAAACTTGGATAGCCCCCATAACCCAATAAGTTTGAGGAAACAGATGGTAATATAGATGATTTAGGTTTGGTTAATGTTTTAGTGCTAACAGTAACCTTTCGATGTGATCTTATCACAGAATTGTAAAGCATAAACATAAAGGGTGCTAGCTAGTCTGCAACTTACCATTGATATTAGTTAGCTGGGAGATAGTTTGGCATTTTTGTATCTATAAGAATTTGTTTTCCAAACTAACACATCTCAATATTTTTTGCAGCGTTAAGTTCTCTTCTAGTCTTCATTTGGGACCTAATTTGACCAGTGGACCAGGGATCATATGGGAACTTTAGAAAGGTAAGAAGCACAGAGAATTTTTGTTGGCAAACTTGGAAAAGAGTGATAGCCAATTCTAAGAAAAGTAAAAGCAGATTTTGTATGTAAATGAAGAGTCCTTTTCAGAAGAGTAGCCTGAGCGGGATCTTGTGGGATCTTGATTGATTACTCCAAACAGGGTGTTGCTTTTTCAGTGTGTGGATTCTCTTCTTCAAGATTTATGGCCTGATCAGAAGACATCTTGCCAGTTTCAGGAGCTTTGGTGGTGGTTGTAGATGACTTCATTGTATCCATATTCCTGCTTGTCTGCTTCTGCTTCTTCTGTCTCTTGTAGTTTTCAGAGGGGCATTACTCGCATAGAAGCATCCGCACTTACAGTAATTTATATCTCCTTTTATAGATTTATGAAAGAGTTGATTGCTTCTTCTACTGTTCATGGATCATGGCAACTGTTATTTGAAATCTTAGCACTTGAAAATTAACTTGAAATGACCAATTATATTCGTGGAAAGCAGAGCACAGGTTGTAGTGTAAGCACTGACCTAATGCAAGTGTCAAAAAAGTATTTGTCTAAAACATTCTATCTCATCCGATCTCACTGCAAACTGCTGATAGGAGTGACTTGGATTGCTTCAACCCCTATCAAGTTGTTTCTTTTTCACCTCACTGCACTGGATAGTGTATATGAGGCCTTCTTCCTCATTCTTGTTGAATGGTTCGTAGGCAGCTTTGATTTCTGTCTGATTTGAGCAGTTGTTAAATGATTTGCTAGTATTTGCTTACATTTGATGGGTCATTTAGTGTAATGTCCCGAACTGATTTTTTTTGAATTTTTACAAATTTATGATGAAAATGCATAACTCTCACACTTTTTTACCACCAAGGTCCCAATGTGGGTAAGGTGAGAGCATACAGTGATTGGGACTCTATCTAGTGGCAAGCTGCACAATCTAAATGAGTGCAATAACTAGAAAGGAAATAAACTAGAGAATTGGTGGCATTGTCATCTAAGCGGAAACTATTACACAGGTAATTGGTAAATTGTTGGATGATATTAACAATGAGCGAATGCTCAATAAATAGATTACAAAATGTACACGAAGAGGCACGTTTCTATATTTAGAAACTGCCAAGGATCGACACACGATCCAAGAAATAATTACAAGACCGTTACACTTACACGGTGCTAACCATTAACTAAAAATAGACGATTCTAGAAGAATATCTTAATACCCTCCCTTAATGGTCAACCTATTTACAACACCAAGAGACCCCCTGAATTTCACAAACTTGTCAGGACTCAAGGACTTGGTGAGAATATCTACTGTCTGATCCTCAGTGGGAACATACAGCAACTGAACTGTGCGGTCTTCAACCAACGATCGGATGAAGTGACAATGTGTCTCGACGTGCTTGGTTCTCTCATGAAAGACCGGATTCTTGGCAAGTTTGAAAACTCCCTGATTGTCGCAGAACAGGGGAGTCGGTCCTGCTTGAGATAGTTGCATAGCTGCAAGCATCCGGCGAAGCCAAACTGCCTCACAGGTGGCCTTCACTGCACCTCAATATTCAGCTTCAGTTGAGGAGAGTGCCACAGCCTGCTGTTTCTTACTAGTCCATGTGACGGCACCGGATCCCAAACTAAACACATGCCCAGAAGTTGATTTTCTGTTATCAACTGATCCTGCCCAATCAGAATCTGTGAAGCCTCGAAGGCTAGGATCGGAATTCCTTGTGTAAAGGATACCAAAGTCAGATGTACCCTTCACATACCATAGCACATGCTTAGCTGCTACCCAATGATCAGCCTTGGGGGCTGTCAAGAATCTGGAGATGTAGCTGACTGCAAAACTGATGTCTGGTCTAGTAGCAGTTAAGTAGATAAGACTGCCTACTAGCTGTCGGAACAGAGACTCATCAACCACTGGTGAGTCGAACTTCGCTGACAGCTTGAGTCCCTTTTCCATGGGGGTGGAGGCTGGTTTGCAGTCCTGCATGCAGAACTTATCCAGAAGACTGCGAGCATACTTCGACTAAGAGATGAAGATGCTATTCTGAGTTTGCCAAACCTCAACACCTAAACAATAGTGAGAAAGTCCCAAATCTGTCATATCAAAGGTGGTGCACAGGTGCTGTTTGATCTGATCGATCAGGAGTGGTGAGCTGCCAATAATAAGCAGGTCATCCACATAGACAACAACTAATAAGATATCACTGCCAGTGTGTTTGATATATAGATTGGAGTCAGATGGACTCCGCTTAAAGCCATGGTCTGTGAGGTACTTGTCAATTTTGATGTACCATGCTCTGGGAGCCTGCTTCAGGCCATAAAGTGCTTTGACCAGCCTACAGACTTTATGTTCTTGACCGGCAACCTTGAAACCAAGAGGCTGCGTCATGTAGACTTCTTCCTGCAACTCACCGTTGAGGAATGCACTCTTCACATCCATCTGATGGACTTGCCATCCGAACTAGGCTGCTAAGGCAAGGACAAGTCGTATGGTGCTCATCTTGGCTGTAGGAGCAAAGGTTTCCTCGTAGTCGATGCCTTCTTTTTGTGAGAAACCCCGAGCAACAAGCTTGGCTTTGTACTTGTCCAGGGTTCCGTCAGCCTTGTACTTAACTTTATACACCCATTTGCAGCTAATGGGTTTCTTCCCTGGAGGAAGATCAGAGAGGACCCAAGTGTGATTCTTCTGAAGACTTTGGTATTTTGATTCCATCGCCGTATCCCACTCAGGAATGCCATGAGCCTCTGAATAAGTCTGAGGTTCAAAGACACTGTGCAAGTTGGCCATGAGAGCAAAATTGACTATAGGCTGCTTTTTGCTCTTATTTCGAGAAGATCTGCCCTCAACAAGTTCATCATCATGAAGATCGGCAATCGTCTTTGACTACCATTTTGGTCGACGGGTAGAGGAGCCACCATCAGGGTCAACAGGAGGTGCTGGACCTGGAACAGGTGCATTAGGAGGAGGTTCTGTATTATCCTCAGGAATTTCAGGCTGAGATTCAGCGGAATCTGAGTCGGAGGAATAATCAGCATCCCTCCCATCAGGTGAACCTAAGGGAAGACAAACACCCAAGTCAGAAGCCATCAAAGGCTGATCCTCGGACTGCTGCACAGAAGAGGGAGAGAAGAAAGGGCCTCGCTCTTCATCAAAAACCACATCATGACTGAAGATGAGATGATCTGTCTCAATGTCAATGAGCCTGTAGGCTTTGTGGTTATCGCTGTAGCCTATGAACATGAGTTGCTGACTCTTGGAATCCAGTTTGGAGCGCTTGGCATCTGGAATCCAAACATAAGCAAGAGAGCCAAAAACTTTCAAATGGCTGACCCTTGGTTTGCGGCCAGTCCAGACTTCTTCAGGAGTTTTATCCTTAACTGCATAGGTCGGAGACCTGTTAAGAAGATAAAACTGCAGTGAAAACTGCTTCTGCCCAAAATTTCTTAGGAACACATCTGTGCTCCAGCATGGAACGTGCTAACTCAGTTATAGTGCGGTTGCGCCGCTCTACAACACTGTTCTGTTGAGGAGTGTAGGGTGTGGTCAATTGGCGTTTGATGCCATGTGTGTCACAGAAGTTGGAGAACTCATTGAAACAAAATTCCCCCCCATTATCAGACCTAAGAGTTACAATGGAACAACCAGACTCTTTTTCTACTAAGGCCTTAAACTTCTGAAAAACTGAAAACACATCTGATTTCTATCTAAGAAAGTAAACCCACATTTTCCTACTGAAATCATCAACAAACAGCAAAAAATATTTGCATCCAGTAACAGAGGGATTATTCATAGATCCACAAATATCAGCATGGACAAGTTGAAGTACCTTGGATGCACGCCAGGAGTCACTAGTCGGAAAAGGAGTGCGGTGTTGTTTGCCAGCTTGACAGGATCTACAGACACCGAAGTGCTGAGACTGAATCTTAGGAAGCCCATCTACAAGGTGCTGTTGGGAGAGCTGGGACAGGTAGTGCACATTCAGGTGCCCATACCGCTGATGCCAGAGACTGGTGATGGAGGAGTTCCGAGCTACTAGGGCTGATTCTGGAGGACCACCCGAATCCACAAGTCTGTACAGACCATGATCCTCAATGCCAACAGCTACAGTGCATTTGGACAGTTAGTCAATGATAGAGCACTGATGAGTGCTGAAGACCACATCAAGGTGCAGAGAGTGGCGCATGATCTGGCTGACTGAGAGTAGATTAAGTTCCATGCCAGGAACGTAATACACATTGAGGAATATGAGATTCCTCCCACCAGACTGGATCTGAACAGTGCCCTTGTCGGCAACTATGTATTCTTCACCACCACCGAAAATGACAGAATCATGGAAAGGAGAGAGGTCGGTAAACCAATCACGTCTGTGAGTGAAATGGCGCGAGGCCCCAGAATCTATGTACCAAGCCGAGGATTTGACATGGTCTGCTGGTCTTTTAGCCATGAAGGCGTAAAAGGCAGACTCTCTCTGCTCAGTGTGCTCCGCTGTGTTGGCCTTCGGCTGAGACCCTCCCTGCTTCTTTTGCTCAAAAGCCAGACATGCCCGACAGTCTTTCTTCAGATGTCCAAATTTGTGACAATAGTTACACTGCACATTTTTCTTCTTGCCATTGTCAGAGGATGGCACTGAACCCTTTTGCTGATTTTGCTGTGGAGGCTGACTATTGCCTCTATTTTGAGCCTGAAACTTGGCTGCAAAAGCCTGCTCTGAAGAGGACGAAGAATCACTACTACCAAACTGTTGTTTCCAGCGATCCTGCTGCAAGAGGATAGTACAAAGTTCGGGAAACTTCAGATCAACATTTGCTGATGTAATGTTGAGAGTCTCAATAAAGTGTTCATAGGACTTAGGTAGACTTTTCAAAGTGATCACAACCAGGTCTTCTTCCTCCATTTTTCGACCAATAGCCACCAGCTGATCACGGATCTCTTGGATCTTGTTCAGGTGCGTCTGCAAAGATGTCTTCTCATCCATCATGATAGAAAACAGTGTATTTTTCAGGAAGAACGCACGACTCTTGTTGGACGTTTCATGCAAACCCTTCAGATGGTCCCAAATCTCCTTTGCTGTTTTGCCAGTCGAAATCTGAGGTAGCTGATCATCGGTGACGGAGAGCTTAATCAGCATGACAGCTTCACGGTTCTGCTCATCAAACTTGTCCTAGTCTTTGCCGGCGATTGCAGGACGAGTAGCAGTACCCAAAATCGTCTGATCGAGGCAGCGATATTCAAAGATTGTCATCATTCGCTACTTCCAGGTATTATAATTTTTGCCATTAAATCACTGACTGCCTTCCAACATGATGTTGTTCAGACTTGCCATCTTGCACGCTTTTTGATGCACGAAAAAATGAGGGACAGAGGAGAGGCGAAAAAACTCGAAACCTGAAGTACAAATGTCAAGGCACAGAGGCAGGTCCAGGAACAGATTTCAAGATGAACTCGCTGGCACAAATTTTGAGGCACAAATTTCGAGGTAGCCGAAAAATTTTGAAGGCAACCCAGAAAAGTTCTCGAAAAAACCAGAAGGAATATGTTGTCGAAAAAAAAAAATTCGTCAAATTTTGAGGGTGTAAAACCCTAGACAAAAAGATTTCCGTGCCCTAGGCACTCAGAAATTTTCGAAAAAAATGAAGATATTCTGAAGCAATGTCGAAATTATTCAGAGATTTAGAAATTCACCAAAGAAGATTTTGTGAGCCACACGAAAAAGAGTTCGCTGGCTGAGTAAGGGCGCGCGATCAGGAAGAGGGAATCGTGCGGACTGTAGAGTACTGGCGCCCAAAACCCTACGGATACTCCACACAGAGCAGAGGAGATGGCGCAGGCTGCAGAACACTGGCGCCCAACAAAGGTGAATCCCGTGGGCACAAACTAGAAAATCACGACCTCCACTTGGCTCGAAATCGCGGGCAGGTAAGACGTCAGGCGTGCGAAGCAGGAAGAAATGGAGAAAACACGACCTCCTGTAGGGAGAAACGCGACTACAGAGAATGACATCCAGAAATCGTGATTAAATCACGATTATGCAGATGAAGGCCAACGGATTCCCAAAAAAACGACCTCAGACGACCCGCGAAACCCTTCAAACGAAAGTTGCAACTTACAGGAACTTCGAATTTCGAAAAACAAACTCAGTAATTTCGAAAGAAATTATATTTTCGAAAGTGAACCAGCTCTGATACCATATTACACAGGTAATTGATAAATTGTTGGATGATATTAACAATGAGCGAATGCTCAATAAATAGGTTACAAAATGTACACGAAGAGGCACATTTCTATATTTAGAAACTGCCAAGGATCGACACACGATCCAAGAAATAATTACAAGACCGTTACACTTACACGGTGCTGACCATTAACTAAAAATAGACGATTCTAGAAGAATATCTTAATAGAAACAATTCTATTTTAACTGACGGAATACCATCTAGTGTATATAGATAAGCAATTAAGCATGTAAACTGAGATAAAAAATAAGCTAGCGGCCTTTCAAGCTTATAGACTATTCTAGGCTAGTGGAGAACCAACCTGTGCTTTACAACTAAAACATTGAGCAAGAAAACATTATTTCTGATTATAACAGCAGCAACCTTGACTAAGATTAATTATATCAGCAAATAAATCCAGGTATTAAACAGAAATACAATGCAACAATAATTCCAAATAGTATGGCAGCCTGTAGGAGATTATACCAGCTGGAAACAATGAAGATCCCAACTCTAAATGGCTGGAAAGTACTGATGTTGAAACTCTGTTGCTGATGCAAACCTCTGAAACACTGAACAACACCTCTGAAAACTACTGTCTGCCCTCTAAAGCTGTACAACACATCAACTAATGCAAGGGACTCCTTTTCACAATGGTACAACTGTTGAAAAAGACCAAATTTCACCCCTTTAACAGCTGCAATTTCTTCTTGACATCAAATGCCCTCCTACAATGATGTACGACCTATTTAAGATGTACAACTTGATTCTACAATATGTATGGCCTGTATTGGAACTGTACAGCCAGGTCTGAAACAGTATGGCACCCTTGCTAATGCGACCAACAAATGAGAGTGGTTCAAGGTACTCCAGGATGGTACAACCATCTCTCAGAAATCACCCAGCAAGAACCTTCAAAATAGCAATCAGATTTGCATAGCAAATGGAAAGATATTTAGAAAAATCCTATTCCTGACTCCAAACTAAAACAAACCAAAATCTAGAAATAATATGGCAACAGATGAACTCAACAACAAACAAACTAAAAACTACAAATATTCAACACCTTAGTAATCCTTGTGTGCAATTATTCAGATAGAAGGTTTTTCGTCCTCGAAACCATCTTGCCAAAGGGTTTTTGTCCTAGGGTAGAAAAAAGGAACACTTGTTCATTCTCAAGAAATTGGAAATTGATAATAAGCTGAAAGATCTTCTGTGCACAAATCCTCCTTATGTAGGCCTTTGAGGGAACATAATTAAATATTCTATTATTTTCCTTTTTTCCCTCCAAAACGTAAACTTTTAAAAGTGTCTACAAAGTCCCACCACTTTTGGACCCCAATCCTAATGACACTTTATGTCTCTCTTTTAGAAACAACATTTTTTAATAATAAAACATAAGTTGTCTTTTTATAATATAACATAAAGATACTTTTTGGACAACTTAAGTTTAATTATTAAATTATTTCCCTTGCACCACCCCATTAGCCTATGGAAAAATTAAGAAAATAGGATAAGGGTCTTCATTTTACTTACACTTGAGAAGGGCACATGACATTTGGATTTCTTGTGAAGTGTGAAGATGTAGAAAATAGACATCCATATCTAAGGACACCTCGTAGCATTTATCAAGTATTCATTTCAGAAGTTGACACAACATGATATAAAGGAGATGCTATACATCTAGGGTTTGGCATGTGCGATATAGAAGATAGTTGTTCAATGTATGCCTCTGTGAAGAATTTTGTATGAATGGAAGTGTATCAAATTTGAGACCCATGTGGTCCATTAAAAGATTAAAGCCGTGAATAAGCTAGTGATAAAGACAAAGACTAAGCAATTTTTTGCAAGTTTTGAAAGGTATTTTGGCTTTTAGCAATTTTATATTTTGTAAAGACTACATTGGGTATGACTAGTTGAGGGTTTGAGCCCTTGCATTATAGAAAATCTAGTTCTAGTGGTGGTGGCAAGAATATAGTGAAAAACTAGATATTTAGACTAACACTAACATTTAAAATTCCTTCTCTACTTTCAACCTATGTATAAGCAAATGCATTGATGTCGACCATGTTGTTGTTGGAAGAAAAATGTATTATATAGTCCTTATGATTTGTATTGATGATTGACTTAAACTATCATTTTGAGGGATTTTTTTGTTTATTAGTTAATTAACTTGAATAGAGAGTTGTTCCAACTTGGCATAGACTTGTAACCATCCTTGATTATTTTTGGATATTGTTTCATTGGCCAAGACATCGGCTATTTGATTTGTCTGTTTAGGTGCGTGTTGAAACTTTATTTCTGTGAAATGTTGTGGGAGACTTTGACTGTTGATAAAATAGAGTCCATTCTCTAGTTAGCCTTGATCTGATCAAAATGGAGACAAGTTTAGAGTCTATTTATACCAATCCTTGAATCCCCTTCAACATCTATCTTAATGATTTGAGCTTTGCACAAATGCCAATTTTCATGGCATAAAGTTCCTGTTAGGACTATTCAAAATTCACTTAGTCCCATCTAGTTGCTTAGTTTTCATTTCCACAAGTCCATCCTAGGGATCTGTATTCTCTTGCATTCACACCAAAAGTCACTTAAATATCCTTCATGTGTATTTCATATCATATCCATGTGTAAAATCCTTGTATTCTTGTCCACGTAGATGTTTTGCTCTATTACCGCAATCCCACAATATGCCCTAATAGTCCTTGTGGGTGAGCGGGAGCCAAAGGAGTCATATGCTTGTTTACCGCATCCCCTCAACATGAAAAAGTCGACTTGCGGTATTGTGGTGAAAGCAGAGACAGGTTCAAGTATCCCACGGTCCCGCAGCAGTTTCAAGATGGTCTTGTGGGCTAGTGGTAATGGTTTCAAGCAACATATGATATATATCGCAATCCCGAGCGGTGATGATGTTGACTGGCAGTATTGCGACATGAGGTTCAAGGCAACAAAAAAGTGTATACCGCAGTCTCGCGACAGTTCCAAAAAAACCTACGGGCTAGCGGTAGGGTACTCAAGTAACATGAAGTTCATATCGCAGCCCCGTAGCGACTAAGACATTTGCTTGCGGTAACGCGGTAAAGGTTGAGTCAAGGATAAATGAAGCACCGCGGTCCCACGACAGTTGAATGGAGGGTATGTGGTAGTGCAGTAACGGTAAAGAGGATGCCAACTGATCTTGCGATCCCACAGAGGTGAATTCATGGACATGCGATAGAGCGGTAAGGGTTTAAATGATCAAAATTGATCCCGCGGTCCCGCAATGAAGTCCAACATTGCCTGTGGTTATGCAATAAAGAGGAGAAAAGGTAGGGTTTTCTAACCCACCACACTGCGAAGTTTCTCAACCACCTAAGTTGGATTGTGATACAACTATAGTTACAATTAATACAAGGCATCTTCATCGAAGGATCATCCCACATCAACGATTGACATTTAAAACTGGATCACAGTGACCAAAGCTTGTCACTCAGCACAAAGCAAAATTAATGGCGGAGCGGTCTGGTATGGGAGCTCGATAAATTTCTATTTGTCATCTCATTTTCACCATTCACAGCAATTCAAAGCAATTCAGAGTGCAGCTTGGAGTATTTGGAAGTGACAAAGCTACAGTGTTGGTGTGCAGAGTGCGGCAAATTCACAGGTGAGTTGTTCAGTTCCTTCTCTGCAAAATCAAGTGATTTCTAATTGCTATCAGATAATTTTGTGAAATACACAAGTAACCTGCAAAACCCTAGGACGGTCTTACATTCATAATGGCCCCGAAAAAGACTGAGTCTAGTAAAAAAGTTGAATCCTCTGCTCCAAAAGACAAGAAAAGACCTCTGCAATAGTCGATTCTAGATATATTGCCACAATCAGTGGATAAGGGATTCAAAAAGGTTTTCAAGGATGAATTCCAAGGTTGTAGAGATGCAATCATTCCTGTCTCAGGTTGGAGTCTATTTTGGTATTTCTATGACAAGAAGGATCAACAAGCTCTTGTGTGCAATCCATGGATTTTAGACCTGGCAAAGCTGATTGTGCCTAATGTTTTTGTGGACATTGACCTCATTACAATTATGGCACATTGTTATCATGGAGCTACAAAGATAGTAAGGTTGCCTGATGGTTCACCACTGGTAACAATTACAAGGAATGCCATAATCAATTGTTTCATGTTGAACAAACAAGCTCTGACAGTTGTGGATGTTCAAAAAAGTGAGGAAGACTATAAGAAATTGAGAAAAACCTATAGAAGTGATGAACTCCCCATGTACATGAGAAAGGGGGCCAACAAGAGAAGAATGCCTATCCCTACTACTGTTGAGCCATTCCCTGTGGATAGTTTCACAGTATACTTCAAGAAAACATACTTTGCATTATGTCAAATTCTTGGGATAGATGCACAAGAGAAAATGCCAATGGGGATAATGATGATGGCTATGAGGATACCAAATAATGAGCTGAATAATGAATATGATTTTGCTTCATATCTAGGAAACAGTTGCATGAGGGATTCCTTCAAATATTGGAGAATAGGGGACCAATGAAGTTCAAGCATTATTCTCTGTTGTGTCATTTGATTTTGTTTCAAAATAGGAAGAGGTGGAGTCCAAGGATGGATTTGGTCATGGTTGATAACAATGGATACAGGTTGCCTGTACAGTGCTGGTGCTACAAATGGGACAAGAATTGCAACAAAGGTGACTGTTTCTTTTCATGATGATTTTGCTGTTAGAATCATGGCTTTCCTTGGGCATGTTGTGCCAAGACTGACATCAGAAGTAAACGAATTATTGAGACCACATGCAATGAAGCCAAAGAAGGGGCACACACACAATTTTGGTGATTTCTTCTTCTTGCAAACTACACACTGATAAGAGTCTATGGATGCACTCAAGCCCCACATATTCTACCAAAATTATGTCCTTCCAGATTGGCATTTCAAGAATTTATGTGGCAAATGCTGTGGATGGAGAGGGACTTGATGAAAAAACAGAAAAAGGGAACATGATGGAGCCTTGCTAGTCACAGAACTCAACACAACGGAATTCAATAACAGTGCCAGGGGCTTAACAACCAAATTCAAGAAAATGACAGGAAAAAAATCGATTCAGAGTTCTATTAACAATATAAACTCAGAGACATTATGAAAAACAAACTTCACTTATCTACTCCATTACAAACATAACTATGGCGATAACAGTCGGCCTTTAACAGACGGCCTGAGTGCAGCAAAAAAACCAAATTTCCTAACTATTCTCTATTCTCGTCCTTCTGTCTCTCCTACAGCACCATTGACCTCTCCTTTCAGCAATTTTATTTTAACTTTTTATGCTCGGCTATGGGGTCGATTCCTGCGATCCAGAAACTTCCTTCTGTAACTGTCGCTCAGGCTCAATCGAATCTTTTCTTCCTTCAAACTGCACTTAGCTCTTATGAAACCGTCGCATGCAAGGATTCTTTACTATCATGCTCCATCTGTCAGGATTCCTTCAAAGGCTACTAACTTGACTACAGTCGTTCGTTCCTTGTGACCATTTGACTTCCTCTAACTGTCAATGAAATCGTCGATTATGCAGAAACAAGAATGACAGATAGAAATTCCTTTGATAAATGGTTCCCAACGCTTGGTGACAAGAAGTTCATTAGATGCAAAGCGACAAGAGCTGCAGAACAAAACTTGATGCCCAATCCAGCAACAGGAACACTTCATTGATTTTGAGCTTTGCATACAAATAGGATTTTAGAGATAAAGACAGAAAGCAGAAGACACCTAACAAAACTAACCTAAAAGAACAAAAACAGCTAAAAAGAAGAAAGCTAAAACTATAGGGCAAGATGCCCCTGCATCAGAACATTTTTGCCAGACCTTGTTGTGTTTGAAGGATTGTCTGTTGGAGCTGACACTCCTGAAGAGTTCCAAGAGTATTTGAAGAGCAGATATTCTTTGAAATGTGCTACAGAAAGAGTTTTTGACCCAGAGGGTCATGTGAATTTTGTCAGACAAGTAATCCTTACCAAATCTGGGATTACCCATTAAGTGAACTATGAAGAAGATGTCATCAAGAATTGCCTCACTCCAAAGCAGGTGTATGATAGGAAAAGAAAATGGGACATTCTAATGGAGATTGAGGATGGAAAAAAGAAAAAAAATAATCCTTTCTTGGATTTTTTATTGAGAATGATCCAATAAATTTGATCATTGATAACTTTGAGAGGATATATGGCAAAGCAATAGAGAGCCAACCTACTAAGGCTGCTAAGCTCCCAGTTAAGAGGTCTACTGGAGTTGTGATTCAAGAACCTGCCCCTAATGCTATGTCAGTGCAAGATCCTTCACTCCCTGATCAGCCGCCTTCTAAAAAGCTAAAAGTTTATGATGTTGTTCCATTAGTACCAATCACCATATGCTCACCTTGCCCACATCGAGACCTTGGTGATCAAAAAAGGTGAAGGTTATGCATTTGCATCCTATATTTGTGAAAAAAATTTAAAAAATCAGTTTGGGACATTACAAATTGATGGGTCGTTAGGGCTGGTTTAAAAAATAAATAATTCTTTAAAATCTGCACCCATGGGAAATGAGGATTGATGTGGAGGAGCCAAGCTAATCTCATAGCCAAAGGGCCTAATTGAATTTCTTTAGGTCCTTATATGTTTAACCCACCTTCCTTTTTAGACTTAGTTACAACATTCTCAGCCACCAAAGGGTGCTTGAATGTCGCGTCAGTTCCTTGTAGTATTTCTCCATATATGTATACACACACACACTTTCCTTTTTAGACTTACTTATGACATTCTCAGCCACCAAAGGGTGCTTGAATGTTGTGTCAATTCCTTGTAATATTTCTCCATATACCTACACACACACACATGTAAATACGTATATATGTATGCATATACATACCTATACATATATACATGTGTATACATGTTATATACATATATAATAAGTATATAACTTGTATGTGTGTATAGTAGTATACATATACATATAGAATGCATATATGTTATATGTGTATACATGTAGATATGTATATATGTTATATGTGTATATAATACGTATATATATACTTATTATATATGTATACATTTATACATATACATATACATAATGAATGGAATTTCCTCCATAATGATCGATGCAAAGCAACAAAAGACCTACTTGAGGAAAAGGCGCAAAGAGGACAAAGTCTCAATAGGAAGATTAGGAATGACACGGGCAGTAGACAAAGGGAATGAAGCCCTAGCCGATGGAATAGAAGAAGCCCTACTCATTAGGGTCCTAGAAGAGTAAAACTCAAGAGTGACAACCAAGAATAGATCCTTGTTTTGGATTCAAATTATTTCTTTCACTCCTTGTCGCTATTATCTCCCAAGAAAAAGTTTAGGTTTGATCATAGTCGATAGCAACCAAATTTTGATGCATGCAAGCCAATCAAAGAGCATGATAAAGACATTGGAGTTGTGACTGGGGCTAATAGGATCCCTATAGAAGAAAGGAGAATATAGATAGGAGAATTCTAAAACCAAAAGTGACAAAGAAGGCCCTTAAGAAACAACGATAATCCTAAAGAATAATTCATTGGAAAATTGCAATCAAGATTTATTGCAGTTGGTGATCATCATCAAATTCAATGGCCTTTGGCCATTGAATGCAAGAATCAAAGAATGGGTTAAAGATAATTGCAGAGACAATCTTCAAATTAAATTTCTTCCAAAAGGTTTTTCCTTGGCAAAATGCTCTAGTAGTTCAAAGTGGGAAGGAATTTTAAAAGGGGGGGGCGGGGGGGGGGGGCTAGCCTGTGCATTCAGAAATGGTCCCCTCATTTTGATCCCCCTAACATACCCTATATAGGAGATTCCCGTATGGGTAAGGCTATACAATTTCCCAGAAGAAAATTGGGACTCAAAGACACTAGAACAATTGGAAACATGTTGGGCCCATTTTTCTATGTGGATATATTTGTTCTCAATGCTGACTCCAAAATTTATGCGCATATTTGTATCAAGAAGACAAAAGAAGCCTTGCCAAAACACATCCTTCTAGAATCCGTGCATGGGATCTAGAAACAAAATGTCAAGCAGGAAGATAATAAAAAGTTTTGCACTAGATGCAATCCAACACCCATTTAGCCAAAAATTGTAACAAGAATCCTCCCAAAAAAGTTTGGAAATGCATGAAAAAACCTCAAGCGAATATTGAGGATAAAGATGCTTCAAACAAGGACCAAAAATTCAATATCAAAATGGTGGGAAACACAAATCAATTGGAGCAAGCAAAAATCAACCCCCCTAGTGGAGGAATTCAACAAGTCAAATCAAGATGATGATATTGATTCAATGATTGTTGCACTCATGATCAACAAGAAGGACAAAATGAATGGGAATCAAGGCAAGAAGCAATGTGAAAATTGCGACAGCTCGCTTTTGAAGGATCTACCTTTGACTATGTTTCCTTTAGCTCTACCACCAATGGACAATGAAACCATTTCCCCTCAGTGTGAGATCAATGAAGCCACCTTAATTGAACCTCTCCCTCAAACAGAAATGTTGATTACCGATGTTGAGAAGGAAAATGAGATTTGGATCGATACAAACATAGAAGATGATGATGCCCTGGAAAATGTAGACACGAGATGCATTAGCCAAACAACCTCCAAAATTTTGAAGGTTAATTGCAAATCTAATAAGAAGAAAGGAAGAAAGACCAACAAACAAAGAAGAGAGGAAGAAGCACTCTTTGAGAACAATTGAAGATACAGAAATAAACTCTGATGACTAGGAGCAAGATATCCCTCATAGGGCGCAATGAAGATCCTCTTGTGGAATGTTAGGGGCCTCAATGACCCTAATAAAAAGCGTCAATTAGATATAGTCAACACTAATATAATATTAATTCAAGAAACCAAGTTTTGAAGATTCAAAGATCTAACTTGGCCATTGTAGAAGATAAAATGGAGTTTTTGTTTAAGCTATGGACACCTCAAGCGGACGAGGTTCTCTTTGGTCTCCCCTTATACTCAAACTGGAAGTGATAAGAAATAGTCAAAACTAGCAAGTATGCAAAATCACAAGTTTACTTTCAAATTTAAATTTTTTTTATTTTCAATGTTTATGGTCTTATTCAACCCAAGCAAAAAACTAGAGTTGAGGAACAAATATTGAAGACCCTGGCAACTAGGTCAAATGATCTAGTCATTATAGGGGAGACTTCAATGCCATTCTATAAAACATGGATAAAAGGGGAGAAATAATTAGAATAACACAATCATAGAAAAACTTCAAGACTTTTCTGAATAGCCAAGGGCTAAAGGATGTGATTCCCAATGAAGGGTCCTACACTTGGACCAATTGAAGATGAGACTTCTGTAACACTGTACAGCATCTTGACAGATTTTTATACAGCAATTCTTGATTGCATACTTCCTGCTTAATAGAATCAAAGTTTATGCCAATGTCAAGATTGGATCACTTTCTCGTCTCTCTATTCATCACAAAGGATAGTCATCTAAGTAGATGCCCTTTCAAGTTCGAAAAAATGTGGTTCAAAGATGAGAATTTCTTAGATCAGGTCAAAATTTTATGGAAGCAAGCAAAAGCTCAAAAAGGATCAAAGATACTCACGTTTGCCAAAAAATTGATATATTTGAAAGGATGCATAAAGCTATGCAATAAAACTTTTTTCAAAAATATTTTTGAAAAAGAAATTTTAGAGAATGATTCGGAACTATTGAACCTAAAGGTGATGACACTCAAGTTGTTTCAGGACCATCAAAAAGAAAAAGAACTATTGGCTCAATATGAGGAAATCTTGATTAGGGAGGAAATATTTAGAAATCAAAGTCTAGGAAGACGTGGCTCAAAGAAGGTGATCAAAATACAAAACTCTTCTATGTTTCAATGAAGGCAAGAAGAATACAAAACAAAATTTTGTCTATCAAGGCTAGTGATGGAAGACTATTAACAAATACGAAGGACATTCAATTGGAAGTTGCAAGTCATTTCAAGGCATCACTGAGTTGTCATGATGCATCAGATTTGAGGGAATCAAAAGGTCCTCTTAGGAAACATTCCTAGCATTATAATTGATGAGCAAAACCAATAATTGATGGGACCTGTAACAAAGAAGGAAGTGAAGTTAGCTCTATCTCAATTGCATCCCAACAAAGCACAGGGCCCCAACAGTTTTCCTATGGTGTTCTATCAAAAGTGTTGGGGGAATACAAGGAGAGATGTTTGGCAAGTCATTAAAGACTTGAGGAAGCCACAGAAATTTTTAAAGAAACCTCAACACTATGTTCATAGCATTGATTCCTAAAATCCAGTGCTTCCCTCCTTCGAGGAATTCATACATGTTTCCTTGTGCAACACAATTTACAAGATCATCTCGAAGGTCAAAGCCAATAGACTAAAAGTGCTTCTCCCTAGCATCATTTTAAAAGAGCAAACCACCTTCATCCCTATGAGATTGATCCTAGATGACATCCTTTTATATCATGAAATCATACATTTAGTGGTCTCATCCAAACCAAAGAGCATGATTGTAAAATTGTATATCAACAAAGCCTATGACAACGTAGACTGGCACTCTTTTATGAAGTGTAATGTCCCCTATTAGGACAATACTAATTTTACCCTAAAAAAATTCAAATACCAGAAGTTAGAGTTAGGGTTTCAAAATTACTAAGTAAATATCTTTTTTAGTAAGGTAATCTTGGATTGGGATCCTGCATTCACCACATGAACACTATATACAAATATGTATATATTGTTAGGGTTAGACAATTGTATTACATCTAAAGGTTATCAACAATGCAAACATGTAAAGAAATTGGGAGAAGGGACATGATGGGTTCGCCCAACGCCATATGCCAAGCCTAAGAGGGTGTATACCACAGCCCTCCCCCTTGGCGACTTAGTACCTGCTTTCCCCATCATGACCTCGTCTCCGAAAGACACTTGCCAACTCATGGGATTGAGCAAGGGTCGTAAGTGGTTCACACGGCTCTCTAGGTAAGTGCCCTCTAGTCCTAGGAGCCATTATGGACACTCTAGGATGGCGACTTACTAGCCTTGCTTACCTACTCCACCCTAGGCCCTTCCCACGAGAGGATTTGCAGATAGTCCAATACATTTCTAATTCTAGCATAGGAAAATATGCATTTATAAATCATTTGAAACAATAAGCTAAAGCATGAGAATAACCAGAAATGCGACAATAAGCATATGCATTTACAGATCAGATATATCTATAAACCGTAAACATACATATGTAATAAGAGTTGGCAGAAAGATACACCTGAATGTGTATATATCTGTGTGTGAGATGTATGATAGTAGCAAACTTTTCTCAAATATCGATTGATCTGCTCCTTTGTTTATATCTGTTTTTCCTTACTTGATTCGATGCCTTAATGCATCTCATGTGTAGATCTCAATATCTCAGAATTATCTATCTTCTTCTTGTCTTCCCCATCATATATCCCCCTTATACTCTCTAATATATCCTTTTATATCTTATCTAATTTAAGAGACACACTTCTTCATATATAGGTCACTGACCTTTGCAACTTAAATCGCTGTTTTTACTTCTTATGGATCACTGCATTATTTAATTGTTGCCTTATCCCTTTTTTTATGAACTGCTGCATCATTATTTCATTTTATACGTAAGTCTTCTACATACTAATCGCTAGCTTATGTATTAAACATATCTTGACCGCATGTATCTAGTAAAAGTCTTTAGTAAATACATACTTCCACATATGATAAGACTTGTCAGATCGCTGCCTTTGTTCTAATCGCTGACTTAGCCTTTTAACAAACTTGTGTTCGCTGCTTCTATGAACCACTTATTTAGTTTAATATAGTCGCTGCTTATATTCCAGGATTTGTCTTAAATCGCTGCTAATGTAATCGCTCTACTTGATATTATATTAATTTTATATATATTTATAATATTATATATATATATATATATATATATGATAATGTTCATAATAATATTAATTTAATATTATCTTGCTATTATCAATATTTATAGTTGTTATTTATATTTATTTTATAATATATCCCGTTAATTAAATATACATATTTTATATATTTTAAAAATATTTAAATATTTATATTTATAAGATATTTAATTATAATAATATTATTTAATATTATATTATTATATATAAATATTAATACCTATGCAATTGACTAAACACTGGTGCAAAATTCTACAAAGGAAATATTTGGGTACAAAAGAACCTTCACAAAAATTGACTATGGCAAATCCTCCTGAAGGTTCTCACATGTGGAACTTTATGATGTCTAGCATACCGTTAGTCACTAAACACCTCACTTGGGAAATTTGAAATGAAGGGTTTGCCAACTTTTGGGAGGATTCCTGGAATGGAAACCCTTGTTTAGTAGAGCATGACAAACTATATGAAGCACAAGAAATTCTTTCACAAGTTTGGGGCCTAAAGATTCAAGACTATTTGCATAACAATTCAGCACAAGTTTGGGTTGAGTGGAATTGGGAAAATCTAAATGACACGAGAATAGCTAATCATCAGATTTTCCTCCTGACAGAAGAATTGAAAAAGAGAAAGGCATTCATTGATGAAAACAAGGACAGGATCAAATGGGCATGTGCAAAATCAAGTCAATATTTAATCAAGCTGGGATACACAGTCACCTCTCTTCTGCAAGCCAATTCGGACTGGCCTACAGCAAAAAGCTAGAGCAAACTATGTCTACCCAATGTCGGGGCCTTCACATGGGTAGCATTACACAAACACATTCTTACTTGGGATAGACCAAAGTCAATTGTCATTGAAGACCCCTCAAGATGTGGTTTTTGTTTGAATGCGAAAGAGAGTAGATCATTTATTTATCTTTGCTAAGATATGCTAGAGCTGGCTATGTGCACGACTAGGATGGACAGGTGTTTTCCCAAATAACATAATGGATTTCTTAAGATGTTGGCCACTTCTGCAAATGAAATCTTGTTTTTCCTGCATATAGATAATCAGTCCTTCAAAGGTGATATGGCATATATAAAGATCACCATCAACGAGGTAGAGATTTCAAGAGTCATGGAATAGTCACAAAAGAATAGGTCTTTCTCCAATTGGGACAACATACTTCTAAAAAGTAGAGATTTCTTAAATGTCCTCCCGCTCATGGGACTAGTGGGATGAACCAACAAAAGGCTAATAGAAGAATCATCAAGTGGCTTCCTTCTCTAATGGGATACCTAAAACTAGATTTTGGAGCAGCTCGTAGCAATCCTGGAGTTTCTTAGGCTAATTGTGTAATGTGCCATACATATTTGTATATTTTTAAGATCTTTTTATGTGTGATTTTTATTAATTTTTGTGATCTTTCAAACTAAAGAGAAGAATGCAGAAGGGGTTTTCAGTTTTCCTACAGATGTGTTGCCGGAGCATACAATATATTGCATATTACAAAAAAAAGTACAAAGATTTAGAGTAAAATAACAACCACCTAGATCAAGGAATACCTCTAAATCAATCGTAGATGAATACCCATATCAAGATTTGCAACTTCAAATTTTTGCTATTGCCGAACCAGCAACTGGGTATGCCAGGATTGCACCAAAATCATCAACATAAGCAAGAGAATGAAATACAATGCAAGTAGGGACTGTAAGGCCCCAAACGCCTCAATATGGAAGGGTATTGCAGCTGCTAACACAGGAAAACAGCCTCCATGAAGCCTCACGTCTCCTCAGACAAGTAGTACGGCCACCAAGGGAGTTGCACCAGCCACAATGCATAGAAGAACACAGAAAATACTCCAGAACTGGCTGATATGCTGCTGCAGCAAGGTTATGCTCACTAAGATGTTCAAACAGCCACAATGTAATCACAAATCTGCCATAGAAGAGGTACAGCCAAGCTGCTGAATGGTACGGCCAGCCAATGCAAGATAAATCAGCTCCAAACCCTCCATAAATATGCTCTAAACAGTCATGAAATCAGTCACAAAATATGCAAATGATATGAACAATGAATCTTCAAATTTCATTACACAAACTCCATTCCAGCACAAATGTGAATACTGAATGCATCCACCATGAATGGCACCTTTGGGTGATCTTTCACACCTGTAGAATGCCATCACTCAGGGAGGTTTTCGTCTCCAAGAGCCTGGGTCGAATCCTCAAACCCTAGCAGAGCTCACAAAGAGAATATCATAAACATAGCATAATGCAAAATGAGTTTTTTTCACCTTTTATCTTCTCCTCCAAAACCCAACGCCCCAAATGGAGGGAAATTCTTTTGTTTTAATATTTAATTTTCATCCCCTTGTGTCTCCCATGGGCGCCCAACTCCTAGGGGGGGTCACTTTTAAGTTACAACTTAATTTTATAAAGTGACAATCTAATGTTTGCTCATAAAGTCCCAATTAATAAATATATTAAACTTCGGACTATAAATTAACTGCCAAGACGGTGTTGGAATGCAATGATCTATAGCTCGTCGGAAAGCCCTCGACGAAACGAATTTGACCCCACTCTGAAAATCCCTAACCGACACTGAACCCGAACTTACTAAAAATAGTAAGTAACGACCAAGAGCAAACAAGGCCAACTCTAAGGGTGCCAACTGGATCCACTGGACTCAGACCACAACTCCATCACCGACAAACACCACCATTGCCAAACTAACCACAGTTCCCTAACCAAACTGCTAGTCCACGGGAACCCAATGATGGACTAACCATGTATCAAGAAGGGGACATTACAGATTGGGTCATTAGAGATTGGGAAGGGAAAATTATTTTCACAACATCCAAGAAATTGCCACGAAGCATTAAAAATGAGGCGGACATCCAGGCACTTCTACTTGGTCTCCAAGTATGTGCCACTAATGGGATAATGGAAGTACAAACCAAAGGGGATTCTATGATAATAGTTCTAAGTTAATGTAGTTACGAACAGATCCATAGTCAACTAGAAGCTCAAAAATATATTGGATTTGGTGTGTCCTAGGCTCGACACTATGGTAGAATTAAAGCATGTCCAAACTAAATTTGAAGACAAGGGTAAAACACATGGTATATACTGGATGAATATTCACGTGCTCGAGATTGGACACGGGAAGCCTTTTTGGATTGCATGACTCCCTCATAGATCACATTGTTTTTCAAAACCCTTCCTCTATTGGCTGTCCCATTGGAGAGATTGGCAAATGCATGATCTTTGAAAAGATGAATAACGTGATTTGTATTCTGACTAGCAATGTGAAACGGTTCTGTAGGAGTCAAGGACAACACTGAGAGGGGGGTGAATCAGTGTTGTGTGAATTTTCAAATCTTTTTACAAAACTTTAACTTTCAGAGCACAAAGAAAGAAAGATACCATTGATTTGTCAAATACATATACACATGACTGTGAATGCAGAAAGAGAACAAAACTTCATAAGAAAATCATACACACACAAAGAAGATCAATATGAATCATGACACAAGATATGCATGAGTGGAAAACCCATCAGGGGTAGAAAAACCACTCCAAAACTGCCTCACTGGCTTAAATGAAAATCTTCTTACAAATGTCTCACTGACATATACAGAGGTCTCACTGACCACAAGCCTCACTGGCATAGGAAGGTCTCACTGACCAAGGTCTCACTGACCACAAGCCTCATTGGCATACTGTGCCTCACTGGCAAACACAATCACTATTAACAAAACATCAAACTTTGTGTGCAAGACATGATTGTCGTCAATCAGATTTGCACCATTGTATACAACCTTATACCTCCTGTTTGATTTTCAAGTCAAGACCATTTTCTTTTACATACTTCTGCAAACAAACTCCATATACAAATCTCTATAAACAATTTTCTCTGCAAATTATCTCTATCAATCTTTCATCAATCACTGCAATCAAAGCTTGATTCCTTGCAATCAAAAACATTTCAAACAACTGCAAGTGTCTTTAAACATTCTGATATTCCTGTAAGAACATTTTCACAATGACGAATATCTCACAATATGTCTTTTACTCTGCAAATTGGTTCACTCAATCATTCATCTGTATCATCAAATTATTTTCATCATTGATCTGCATAACCCCCACATCCACTCTGTCAATGTGAAGCAAATAAATATGAGAAACCTCTCCGTATACTGCAAAATCAATAACCTTTCATATTCTCCAAATCACAAAAAAAAAAAAACTTTCAATCTAATTATCTTTTCTGCCTACAAATTTTTTCAAACAAATTTGCATTATCCTCTTTTTCAAAACCTCTTGATCTTCTCTACAATTTTTATCAAATTGAATGTCTTTAACAATTTATTTTTCAATCTGCCCTTGTATTCTTTCATCTGCCCTGCATAAACAAAATCATGAAAGAAGTCCAAACATCTTCAATAAAATCTGATCAATGCTCTGTCTGAGATCTTCTCAAACCCTTCATCTTCTCCTTCACTGCAAATTCCTGCAATCAAACTCTTTATCTTCTCAAGAAAATCAATCTTCAATGATTATATCTTCATCCTCAAAAAAAATCTTCACCAAAAGAAATTACATTCAAATTCTCTGAAACCATCTGTATGAGCTCTTAAAAGGATAAAAAATCTTTATACAATATTACTTTCCCTTTTCCTTTAACACATGAGATGGATTTTAAAAGGAATAAATCTCTTAAATAGAAACTCCTGAAAATCTTAACATGTCCACCTTTTGTTTAAAGCATAATTAGAAAATACTTTTTAATGTCATAAAAATGACATAAGTAGGGGCCGACCACTTTAGTGGTTTGATAATAAAGTTTCTAAAAAATAAACTAAAGCCATAAAAAGGCTTAGTGATCGGGCATCCTTAATAGAACTTTTAATCAATATATAGTATGCTCCTCTAAAAGCAATTCAATGCCTCCTCTTCATAGAAATCGGGCCCCAAATGTTAGTGATGTTCTTATTAATAAAAAACATTCGATGCTTTTTCTAGTTAAAAAAAAACTTAGACTTGATTCCCCACTCGGGCTCCATTGACTATTCAATGACATGCTCCTATTTGAAAACCTTTTCCCGCTCGAGCCTTTTTTAAAAGGTGATAAAGTTTTAAAAACAAAACTTACTTTATATGGAGAGCTCGTGCCACCGGTATGAAGGGAGGAGGGCCAGTCATTACAACGACAGTGTACCCCTTCTGCAGGTTCTTTTAAATGAAGTGACCTGTATTAGAAGGTCAACATATTTTTAAAACACAAAGTGCAAAAAGATAACCCTTGTATTTTGATAAAACTTGGATTTTGGTATAGATTATAATTTAGAGTTTTGCTTAAGTGTTTAGGTTCACACTTGTCTTTTGAGTGTGAATAAGCAAGTGTCTTTTCATGAAAGACCATATAACCCTGTATCTCTGCACATGAGAAGTCTGCAAAAACTCTTCAACATCTATGTCATCAAATATATGATCTTGAACTTCATACAATGAAACTACAAACATTTCAACCCCCATGAACATTTCAACATTTGTTTGTATGATGATCAACTCACAACTGAAGACTATGCCATTGAATACTGAGATCAAATGAACTGCATGTCATCTGTATCACCTTGATGTAATCCTGCAACAACACACAAGATGATATACTTTTGATGATGTACTCCTGCAATAACACACAAGATGATGTACTCCTGAAATATTCTCTGCAAGTACTACTGATCAAACAAGTCCTACATTGACACAATAAAGATCCACTGAAGATATGAGCATGCATCCTTAATAGGATCTTATATCTGATTTCACATGATCCAAGATGATCTAACAACATTCCATCACATATAAAGATATCATTATGATGTAAATCTCCTGATAGAAACTTGACATATCAAATGCAAGGAAGTAGTAATGATCACATCTGAATTTACCTCAAACATATGAAGACATCATGATGAATACCTCATTAACCATCTCCTGAACACTTTTGACATCAATGACAACCTAACACCATCAAGTTCTTCATGGGTGATATGATCATAGAAAAATGTTATCGGCTTTCTACATTAGCTCCCCACGAGTTGAAGGGGCCATTCAAATGGTCACTAGAAATGATCTACTAGAGCAGACCTCCAAGCTCCTCTTCAACAGTGATGTTATTTCCCCTTTTTTTTCAAACACCACAGATATTGTATAGGATGCAGGCATTGTTAAGGGATTGGTTGACTACTGTTGATGTGGTTTTTGTGACTGCAAAAACATTAGAATAAAACACAGAGTATCCTATCCTCTCTTGAATAAAGCTTCTCAAATGCTGAACTTCGTGATCGAATGAAACTGCTCCAAGGTTCCTTTTGTGTCAGGTCTTGACTGGTGCGGGATAGAGTCAATGGAATGATGTGATTTGCTGGTAATCACGAGGGGGACTTACGTGGGATTACTCCTTTGTGGACATGGAATTCACTCCTAGGACTCGGATTGGTGGGTGAATGAAACTCCTTCGCAAATGGACAACCTGGAACCTACTGCTTCCTCCAACAGAGAGACTGGGATTTCACTGTTTCTTCCATAGAAAGGCCTGGATTTCACTATCTCTTCCAAGGAAAACAAGGCGTAGGCTCTTAGTTCCACTTCCGAATAAGGAATGATTTCTCAGTGAGGTTCCTTACGGACTATTCCTAACGAAGATCTAAAGGAAAATACAAAAGATGAGGTAAGGGTTCAGGAATCTAATCAATGGAAATGACCACTATTGAAGATGGAAACTGGAACCGGTCCTCTGCTTCGTCATGAGACAACAGCTAGGCAGGGATGATGCAATCTTCTGGGGTAGAGGCAGAGATTTTCACACTGTCCTGTCATGGAACATGGAACTGATCATACAGAAACAATCGAAGTTAAGCATGGATTACGTTCAGACTAACCATACAAAGTGATTTGCAAGCCACAGATCACAAATGGTATGAACAAATCAACTTCAATCATTCAACAAGAACATTTCCATCACATCTATCTAACGAAAGCATGAAAATACAAGAAAGAACTTCAATATCTTTCAGATTTGCTCCAAGAAATCAATAAGACCATGCCAAATATCCAAAGAAATATATGAACACCATTCTTCAATGCATATATTATTGCTTCAGAAGTCTGTATTACAACAATCCAACTGATCCTTGGAGTTTCAGCTCAGAAATACAATGTAGAAATGAAAGCTAACTACTAGGGTGCTCTAGGAGCATTAGCGTGATGGAAAAGAAAGAGAGGGAGGGCTATGAGGCATCCTCAGCCTATTTATAGGCTAGCTAGCAAACAAGGAGGTGACAAAAGATCAGATTTCCTCGAAATCTGTGCAAACCCTAAAGAGATAGGGATGAATATGTCATAGGCTCCATGGGATGCTACCACCTGTCCTGGACGCCAGACTGACTAAGCTGCTTGGTTGGTAGGTGAGACCAGTCAACTGTCTGTTTGTCCTGCTCCTTGGTCGCAAATTCCATGGTGTCCTGGAATCCACTTTTCTTGGTTGCAAATTCCATTTGGAACAGGATTTTGCGACCAGGAATGATTTTCTTCTTGGGCACATAATCTAGGGGGTCAAGGAACTTTTGCTGTGGAATTCCTTCCAGGATGGAAATCAGGTCAATCCTGATGGAATTCTTGGAGTGATCCTTGGAATTTTGTCTTGGTGCTACGTACTTTAGAATTGAAATTCCATCCCTGTTGTATTTTCCTTCGCACCAACACGGATCCTTGCTCTTGGCGTGGATTCTCATTCTTCTCGATGGATGGTGAACTTGAAGTGCATCCTCCAGGTTGTCCAAGGATTGATCCTCTTGTCCGAAACCAGAATCCTTTGACGTTGCCTTCCTTGTGCCAATCATGTTGAGCGTTGGAAGAGAGGGGCGTGCTGATGAAATCAATGCCTTTGAATGGAGCAATGCCTTCATCTTCCCTTGGTATGCATGTGTAGTCTTCTAGTTATTGGAGCTCTTGGAACCTGAAATGGCCATCCTTCGACGCCTGAACTCTTCGCATTCATCCTGATTGTCTTGGATCATCCTTGTTCGTCCTCCCTATGGAACTTATCCTCATCTTGGATACCTGCAAAACAAGGGGAACCTCGAGTAGTCATGATGAACAAGATCCTTAAATGTAATGCAAACAAAAGATAAAACAGGAACTAAACTTGCATAATTGATCAAATTGACTCACTTTCTGGTATCCTTCACACTTGGACTAACTTATCCTTCATTCCAGGGTTACCAGGCATGGACAGGAGGAATTTCCAGGTGGTCAAAGATTTTCACCTATCCTGGAGCTCATATTCCACTTGGTCGAGGATTCCTTGAGGTCGGGGATTCCTTCTGGTCGGGGATTACTTAAGGTCGGGGATTTTAGTCAGTCAAGGATTCCAAGGAGCCCTGGAATTCCACTGTCGGGGATTTCCTGATGTCCTGGATTTCTTCTAGTAAGGGATTCCTTCCAAATTCTCGTCTAGACTTTTACTAAGTTTTGGAGATCTTTTCCTTTAAGGAATTTCATGAAGGTTATTGTTTCATTTTGGACAAGAATCACCCACGGAGGGAACTGGAATCCATCTGGCATATCTTCCTGCAAGTCCTGGATCAAGTTGTTCAATTGCATCCTCAGGTTGGGTCAGGAGAGTCATCCCGCGGTGCAGTGTCCTTTTAAGTTTTTAGGATTTCGATTAAGGACTTATCCCTTCTTTCAGTTTTGTTGCTTGAACGGGAATCTTCTTCATGAAAGGTGAACTTTGGTCGTTTTGCGGAGGTTTGATCGTTGATGAGGGATCGGGGACAAGGAGTTTTCCTCCATTTCTGCAAGGAATTTCAATCTTCATGGCAAAATCTTCCAAACCAACAAACGGTGAAATTCTCATGCAGGTACTCATGGACAAGTCTCGAAATGTCTACCTGCCAATTTGCAAAGTTTAGACTGGAAACAAGGTGGAACTGGAAGGCTGGAGCAAGGATTTCATCCTGTAGGCCAGTTGTCTAAGGGCGCAAATTCCCACAGGTCAAGGACTTTGCAACCTAGATAAAAAACCTCTTAGAGTGCACATTCCCTAAGGAACAGGATTTTGCGCCTTGGACAAAAACTTCCAAGGGTGCACATTCCCTGAGGAACAGGATTTTGCACCTTAGACAAAAAACTTCCAAGGGCGCACAATTCCACAAGAGGTGGATTTTGCGCTTTTGTCTTTGCATGTCCAGCGTTTAGGATTTTGGTTAAGGACTTATCCTTTTCCTTCAGTTTAATTTTGGCAAAGGGTGAATTTTAGTTTGTTTCATCGAAGGTTTGATCATTGACACAAGATTTGGGGCATGGAGTTTTCGTTTCTTCCATCCCCAAGGAATCTCCCCTTTTCGCGGTGAAATTTGCAGAAGGTGAACTCTAGCTGCCTTACGGAGGTTTAATGGCGACACGGGATCCGAAATACGGAGTTTTCGTTTCTTCCATCCCTCTCAAGGAATCTCCCATTTTCATGGCGAAATACGGAGTTTTCGTTTCTTTCATCCCTCTCAAGGAATCTCCCATCTTCATGGTGAAATACGGAGTTTTCGTTTCTTCCATCCTCCTCAAGGAATCTCCCATTTTCATGGCAAAATGGGGAGTTTTCGTTTCTTTCATCCTCCTCAAGGAATCTCCCATTTTCATGGCGAAATACGGAGTTTTTATTTTTCCATCCCCTCAAGGAATCTCCCATTTTCATGGTGAAATTTGCCAGCCAGACAAGATTCTTCATGCCGGTACCTACAGCTGGATCAGGAATGCACTGGAATCCTGTTGTCCAGGAGCGCAAATTCCATGAGGGTCAGGAATGTGCGACCTAGACAAATTTCCTCCAGGAGCACAAATTCTAGGAGGTCATGGAATATGCGACCTGGACAGTTTTGTTCCTGGAGCACAAAATCTAGCTGTATCAGGAATCTGCGCTCAAGGACAAAGTTCATCCAGGTTTCAGGGATTCTTCTTCTGTTTGGAATTCCTTCAAGGAAAAAGTCACAATTTTCAGGGTGGATCTTGGAATGGAATGATCCTTGAACTCCTTGTTTGCAAATTTCACAGTGAAGGAATTTTCCTGTCCGGAAATCATCCTTGCCCAGAGGTGCATTTTCGAGTGGCTCAAGGAATGTCTAGTTCAGGAATGTTCCTGTCAAGGAAAATCCAATTCAGGGATGTTCTTGTCAAGGAATATCCAGTTCAGGACTGTTCCTGTCAAGGAATATCCAGTTCAGGAATTCCTTCCTGAGGATCTTCCAAGTATCAAGTTGGACTGGGTCCTGGGTTTTCCTACCTTAAACTATGGAATTTCGATTCGCTCCTGATGAAGCCTCTTGACATTTGAACAAGGATTTATACCTTGGAATGAGGAACTGCCTCATTCATCATGGAATCCCTGAAGTTATCTTTAGAATCTTCCATTACTTCAAGTCAGGGATCGATGAGTTTCGGCAAGGAATGACAAGCCCTCAGTGCACTCTGGACTCTGGATTAAGAGCTCTGGAACAGAAATCATGGTGGGTTTTGGAGTAGGACCCTAGACAATAACTTAGGACAAAGACCACCGCAATGGAATTGCGAACAAGGACCTCCAGATTCTGAAGTTTGAAACATGGATTGGCATTGTGGAACAAGAATCCGGATAGACCTTGGAACGGGATTCTGGATAGGAAATTTGGAATAGGATTCCTGGATAGGAACTTTGGAATAGGATTCCTGGATGGGAACTTTGGAATAAGATTCCTTGTTCATCAAGGAGTTTTATGCTGAGGGCGAATGATTTGGACCCTTTTCCATGGAATGATGGACTCCTTCCATGGACTGGCCAAATTTAATCGAAGAATGATAGGTAGGGCATTATTCATCCTCAGGAGAGGCGCCCTTTTCTTCACTACTTCAAGCACTCCTAATGTTCCCTGTGAGCTAACTGCTTGGACATTCTTTCCTAGATTCATGGATTCAAGCAAGAAACTACAAGATCAAAGCAAAAACGATGGCGAAAGCGAGCAAAAGAGGGGGTCCCCATTTGCAATGCGGCAATGTGTGAAAATGTCACAACTACCATGTTGGGAAAGAGTGCAGACTAAGATCTACAATGGCCACTGATGACTACAGATTGCAAAATGGAGATGTAGAAATAGGGGCAAATTCACCACATCCAAATTGCCAAGTTCAGTGCGCATGGCAGAGATCCTTCAATCAGCAAAAGATGGACACATTGGAAAAATCTTGGCAGCTGCTCAATCGAAGTGGATCATTGTTACCAAATCTGAAATGTGAAAGGGTGAAACAATTGGTGCAGGGGATCCAATATTTGATAGAATAGGCACCCACTAGAGGAGCATACAACTCTACATGCACTATTGAAGATTAATTATAGCAATCAATATTTTGTGTTTGTCTCCTTTTTGTTCCAAGAACCTTCATGTAGCCAATTTTGGCTCAAGATCAATGTATGTAGGCCCCACTGCTGAGGCCGGTTGAGCCGAAGATGTAAATTTTTTCTTTTCCTAATATAAAGGGCATAGACCCCAAGTCTACATCTTACCTTACCAAAAATATATATATATACACATATATGTATACATATGTATGTGTATATATATGTATATATAAATACATGTATAATATATACGTATACATATACACATGTACATACACACACACACACATGTATATATTTATACATATACAGATGTGTGTATATACATGTAGATATACATATACATACACACACATATATATGTATACATAAACATATGTATAAACATATCGATATGAATGTATGTATGTATATATATATGTATGTATGAATGTATGTACGTACATACGTACGTATGTACGTATACATATATGTATATGTGTATACATGTGTATATGTGTGTTTGTATACATATATATGTGTGCATACATATGTATGTATGTATGCATATACATATGTCTATATATGGAGAAATATTATAAGGAACTGACACATATATATATGTAGTATACCAAAGTTGGATGCATCTCGGACGGCCCAGGGGACATTCCCAATGTCCCGGACTTCCCAGGGACATATATATGTATACTAGTGTTCCACAGAGACACGTCCCCAAAGGTCTGAGTGACATTCCCAACATACAGACCTCAACGACTCGAGGGGGCATCCCCTTTTTTTCAATACTAGACACAGCTTGTTCTATTTTTGGGGCATAAAAATAAAAATGTAACTTTTATGGAAAAAAATCCTAAAAGCTCCCTTAAACTAAAAGGGGTAGGATTGTCATTGTAAATGTAGCACATTATATTAAAACTTCATCTCCTTTTAATCTATTTAAGTTATTTTAATAGTTGTCCCCCTATCGTCCCCAAAATTTAGGAAATTTTTTGCTGCCCCCAAAACCTCGTCCCTTGGTCCCAAAAAATTGAAGAAACACTAATGTATACATATATAATATATACGTACATACGCATATGTCTATGTGTGTGTGTATACATATATATGTATATGTATACATACATATATGTATCCATCCCCAAAATTAAGAAAAAGTTTTGCCATCCCTGAAACCCTATCCCCATGTCTCTCCATTCTCCTATCCTAGAAACTCAAAGAAATACTATGAGACCATCCAATGGAAAATAGACCATCCAACATAGGTATAAAACTTCAAAAACATTCTAGGATCTAGACTTATCTATATCCCCAACATATACATATGTATATACATGTACATGTACATATATATAAATATATATAGTATATACATTATACATAACGTACATACAAATATAGATATATACATGCATATGTATACATATATATGTCTATACATATGTGCATATATGTATATCAATATGTATATGTATATATGCACATAGATGTATATACATATTTGTGTGTATCAGTGGTCCACAAGGACATGCCCCCTCCACCCATCCCATATATGTGTATACACATGTATGTGTATGTACACATATATACATATATAGTATGTACACGTATATACGTACACACAAATATATAGATATATATGTACGTGCATACATACACACATATACATATATGTATATGTATAATATGACATGCCCCCTCCCCTGTCTCCCACCCCCCCCCCCAAAAAAAAAAAACAAATTGGTTGTTTCAGAGATGGGTACATCCCTAGGGTGTGAGAATGGGGACGAAATGCCTCTCCACTGCTGCTATAGGGGTCATCCCTAGGGCATGAGAATGGGGACGAAATGTCTCTTCACTACTACTATAGGGGGACATCCCCATGGTGTGAGAATGGGGCCATCCCATCCTATAAGGCATGACAAGGGGACTCCTTGTCATACTTGGGACGGCCAAGGGTCACATGGGTGTCTCAACCATCCCAAATGCAGCCAAGAGTCCCCTCACCCAAACACAAACTTAAATGCTAAAAAAATACAACTTTTGAAATTCTAATGATGTTACCCTAACCCTAATGAACAAGTGGACCCCTCAAACATCCCACATCCCCAAGAAACCTCTAAAAATGACAGCTCACCCTCAGTTGAACTCATACTCAACATTCAACAATTTTCCATTTGTGTTGACTTTAAGCTTGAGGAAGAGGAAGAGTCTCCATCCACTCCATTTTTCTTGTCAATAATTCTTCATTCATCAACGTAAGAGTCTAAGACTTAAATCTAATGTGTCTAGGATTGCAATATTTAATTAAACAAAATGTAAATATCAACAAATGAATCGTACAGTTGTTTTTTTGTTGTTTTTCAAATTTTAAGGTTTTAAATGTTGTTTTTTGTTTTTTCAAATTTTCAATTCAACTTTAAAATTTTAATTTATAAATGTTGTTCTTAGGGTTTCTGAAATTATAAATGTTGTTGTCGAATTCATAAATGTTGCTAATAAATGTTTTGTATAGGATTTTAGTTTTTTTTTAAAAGTTTACTTGCATAAGGATAAACTAGATAGCCTATTTAACTTTTGTGTATCCCCTACTTCTACACCCTCATGCGATCGGAAGTAAGATAAACAGAAGTGCAATCGTCTTTTAGTTCTAACTATTTAAATTTTCTATTATTAATTTATAAAGTTCTAAATTTTAAGTTTCAGAATTTACTTTTGTTACTCAAATAATCAAATAAGGATTGCATCTTTTTTATATCCTCTGCTTCAATGCTCTGTGCAACTGGAAGTAAGAAAAACAAAAGTGAAATCCTAATTAACTTATCTTGGATAAGAACGATTCCAAGATAAACATTTTTATGGAGAAAATGAAGGCCACATGATGTAGCATTATCATTGATGTGCGGACGAACATTAGGCATCGTCCACTCACCAATAGCATTTGACATGTCTAGACAGGTCCCTTACTTCCTTAGGGCTATTAACTATTCAAGGCACTAAACAGATGCAAAGGTTCAATTTCACATCCCCAAAGATGCTACTGAAGAGTTTGGCCTTGAGAATGTGGCACAAATCATTAGAGGTGCAGCCTTTGCGTGCAATGTAGCAAGAAGGTTCATGAACAATGAATTCAAGTACATGGGGAAATTGACTGGATCAAATAGGCAATACTTGATGCCATAAATGTGCAAATGTTATCATAATTTACCAATTGCATGCACTATTCCAGACCTTCTCCAAGAAAGAATTCTCAATCCTAATGAGACTAGATATGCCTCATTCTTCATTCCCTTGGAGAGGATGATTAGTTGTAAAAGCCCTTGTAACTAATGGTCGTGACACAAAAGTGGAAATGGTCGACGTGATCCAAGTTAGAGCAGGGGAAGTGGGTGGCGAGGGAAGATGCTTTTTGGATTGATGCCAAATACATCATCTCCATCATATCTCTAGTTTCCACAATAATCAAATATGGGAATTCCAATGTGTAATGTCAAAAATTACAACCCTTGCAATTCCACACTATATTTTGGCCTTGCTCTAGTATGCATTCCATTGATTTGTTTGTAGGCTCATTTTAGCCCTTGCATTAGCCTATTTCCCTCCCATGGTGCTTAGGTCTTGTTTCCTGTGTTCCCTTTTCATCAAATTTGTTGTCACTTTTGTGTTATTCCTATGATGTTCTAGTGTTCTATTGTTTTTGAGTCCAAACTATCTGGACACTAGCGCTTTGCACAGACATTCGTGCAATGCACTAGCATCCCACTACAATTTCTTTTTGGTGGTCATTTCTGAGCGTTTTCCCACTTGTCTCCTTCGCGGGTCAGTGGTAACGGCTTGGGACGAATCCAAACGACTCGTCAGCTCCTTTCTCTTCCCTCCTCTCTTTTTGAATCTATCTTTTCATTTCTGCTCTCTCTTGGCTCTCTCTTGCAACTTCTTGCACTCTACAGCTCTCTCCAACTTTCTACAGCACTCTTGCCCTTTTGGCTTTCTCAAGCCTCTCCAGGTGATATTGTTCTTTTGCAAGCATTTATTTTGTTGTTCCCCTAAGCACCTTGGGATTATCACATCCTACTAGTTTTTCATTTTAGTCATTGTTCTTATTTCTAGATGCACTTAGATTAAGAACACACTTTTTCCATCCATCTATCTATTTGTTGTTGTGAAGGTAGAAATGCCAAAGCAAGGGTCTGACCTGAAGGCAAACCCCCAAACAGCCCCAACATTTTCTCTTGTTTCAGCTACATGCTTGGGAAACATACAACCGCACGGAGGTTTGTTGGTTTCTTCCTTCCTCTTGTAATTTTAATATTTCATTTGATTAGCTAGTTTATCTTTAACATTTCCTTTCTATTGTTATTTGGTACTGTTGATGATGTTTTCTTGACAACAACAACATTAGAATAAAACACCAAGTGCTCTATCCTCTCTTGAACAAAGCGTCTCAAATGCTAAACTACGTGATCAAACAGGAACGCTCCAAGGTTCCTTGTACGTGATTTGCAACGGATAGCCTCGGTGGTGTGATGTGATTTGCTGTGTCACAAAGGGACTTACATAGAATTGTCACCTCACTCCATTCAAACAAGTTACTTCCTCTTTGTGAAATGGAACTTCTTAAATTGATTATAAGAAAATGGAAAAAGAGAAAGGGTTGAGAGGATTCTAATCTAAGAACATTAAAATAATGCACATGCTACGATAGACAAATTTCTCGTTTAACGTTACTCTGCTTCACCATGAGAACCAACAATTACACGAAGCAGGTGCAATCTCCAAAGGTAACTCAATGATTTTCATACTGTAAACCTCCATCCAAACACCCACAACTGGCGCAGTTTGAACGAGCATTCACAATCAAACTTAAGCAAATGTAGTTCAGGCTAACTTTGCACGATGACTTGCCAGCGACAAACCATCAAAAGTATGAACCAAGGAGGAGTTCATCAAATATCTTTAGCATATACATCACATCAATGAACTTTATCTACCCTACTATCTAAGCTTCTTGGAAACACATCTCCGTCATATTCAAGAACCTGAAACCATGCTAACATTTCAAAGCCACAAGATCACCATGCAAAACAACAACAATGGGCTTGTATTACTTTTGAAATGTGTGATTACAACAATTTCATGTCTCTTCATTACTTCGAAGAGTTCCCTCTCTACTCTACTCCTACTTGATCTCTACTTCTAATCTCTAATCTCATATATATTCCATTTACAAATGAGAGAAGTGAGCCTTATATAGAACTCAAGAATTAAAATGAAAGGCTCAGATTGATTTAGCAATCAACAGCCGAGATTGAGACAAGGCAGTTTGTTACAAAATTTACTATTTTTAGAACATGAAAGAGGCAATGAAGGCACAATTTCCAAGGTGATAAGCATCTTTGGAGTATCTTTATGGTGGGCCCTCTTACATGGCAGAATGTGATTGGCTTGATGATGTGTACGTGCCACCTCAGCATCTTTGAATGAACTAGTGTGATTCACTTCATGTTCACTTTACTTAGAATATTTTCTTCTTGTTGTCTTGATGTAACTCATGGATCGCTTTGGTGATCATGCTCATCTCTCATCTTGTGATGTTGTTGTGCTTGTGTAGGATCATGCCTCTGGATAGTTGCATGGAATCATGGAGTAGACTAGTGCCTAATGAGAGTTCTTCTTGTCTGGCACATGATATGTGAGCTTCTGGATGATGACCTCCTTCAAGATGTGCGTGGTGAAGTGACAACCTTCCACTGATCCTCGCCTCGAACGGATCATGCTCTTGATGATGAACTACATTTGTAACCTTGATCATCTTAGACTAGCTCCCCTTCGCATGGCGTTGATGTCTACGAAATCTTCAAAGTAAGATGAACTTGATGCAAGAGCTCTCCTCCATGTGATGATGATGACAAATTTGAGCAACTTTCCTCCGCCTTCCAAACTTCTCATGTATGAGCTCTCGCTATTCACCTCCTTGGATCCTTCATCACCTACAAGAAGAAACACATCAAATTAAGACTCGATATAAAGGATTTTCAACAACAAATTACATTCACCTTATGTATGTGGGATTAAAACAATGACATTCCAAAGCATCCATCACTTGTCAAAATCAAACTTGGAAAGCTACACTTTGAATTCACTTGACACTTCACCTCTCTTCTTGGCCGACCAGCCTGAGCAGGTTTTAAAGGCATGTATGGACTATGGAACGTGAAATTCCATGCTTGAGTGTCTAGGCCGACCTTCTTGGGCGGGTTTAGAGGTGATAGGCAGAGAGTGTCTTGTGAATGACATGACATTGTCCAGGAAAGCGATCAAGACCGCCTAGGAAGGGCAAGATTGAAGGTTGTGTGTGGATTTTCATGACTTAAGCATTTTTTGGCTTTACTTTGATAATTTAAGACCTCTTCACTTGTTTCAATGATGACTTGACCTCCTTGAATGAGAAGGAAAACCTTAGAAGGATGGGCGGATTTGAAGGAAGTATATGGAGTGAATGATGTGGATATCCATGTTCTAGGCTCTAGGCCGCCTAAGCTAAGCGGCTTTGGAAGGGGTGTATGGAATATGCGTTGTGGAGGATATGTAGTCCAAGCAAAGGGGTCAAAGCCGCCTAAGAAGGGCGGGCTGGAGGATGACACATGAAATTTTGAACTTAAACAACTTTGCACTTGCTCATTTCACCTTTGACATGTTTATCTTCATTATTACATTGATTTATGATTGCAAATTTTGTGGTTTTCACCCCTGAGCGGCTTTAGGAGTGTTGTCTGGAGGATGTCATGTGGAGGAGGTGGAGTTTTCCAAGTGTAGAGCTCAAGACCGCCTAAGAAGGGCGGGCTAGGAAGTGGTGCCTGGATTTTCAACCTCACTTGATTGTTCATTCCTCCATCTTCATGACTTACTGATTTTTCAAGCTTCCCTCTTCTTGAATGACTCTCTCTAGGATTTGAGGCATCATGATGAGTTAAGGAGTCGAGATAAAGTAGTTACATTGCTTTGACATCAAAACTCCAAGCTGACCTCTCTAGGCCGCCCGGGTAGGGCGGGTTTGAGAGTAGGTCTTGGATTTAGACACTTCTCATTCCTTGAACTTGACTATAACCTTTCCTTGTGATGTCATCTTGACTATACTTAGCACACAAACCTTGCAAATTGCATTGTTTTTCACCTTGGGCGGTTTGGAAGGTACTGTCTGGAGTGTTTCATGTGTCAGGTGACATAGTCCATAAGGACCTCTTGAGGCCGCCCAGGTAGGGCGACTTTAGAGGTGACCCTTGGAAAATTCCTCAAAATGCCTCAAAAGACATTCAATCCTATGAACTTTCATCAAAACTTCATGATCTCCTTGCATTTTAACTTAGAATATTGAAACTTTGTAAGTTTCTCCTTGGGCAGGTTTGAAGGCAGTGTTTGGAGTGAATGATGTGGAAGGAGATGAAGTTATCCAAGCATAGAGCTCAAGGCCGCCCATGCTAGGGCAGGATTGTAGGTGTGGTGTGGATTTTCATAAGACTTAGCCAATTTCAAACTTCACTCTCTTTGAATGTTCTTCTCAAGGATGTGAAGCATGATGATGAGCAATGTTTAGACACCATATCTCCGAGCTCGCCTCTCTACGCCGCCTAGGAAGGGCGGGTCTGAGAGGGTGACGTGGATTTTCAACACTTAGAAACTTCTTACCCTTGAACTTGACTATCTCCTCTCCTTGGTAGCATCTTGATCAAACAAACTTAGCAATTTATGTTATCCCTCATCCTGAGCGGTGTTGGAGAGAGTGTTTGGAGATCTTCATGTGTTAGGTGATACAATCCACAAGGGCCTCTTGAGGCCGCCTAGGTAGGGCGGCTTTAGAGGTGACCTTTGGATTTTCATCTTAAAACTCACTTAATCATTCTAAAACCTTCAAGTTTCCATCAAACTATATCACCTTCTAATGTTTTGTGTTGAAACACTTCAAAACTTGCTCAATCTCTCCTAAGGCGGATTTGTGAGTGTTGGTTGGAGAGTGTCATGAGGTGGTGAAGACATTGTCCATGTCTACATGTCAAAGCCGCTCAGATAGGGCGGGTTGAGGAGTGTTGGTTGGAATGTAGCTTTGACTTCACTCAAACTCATAAACCTTGCCTACAAATCATCATATCTTAGTGCTCTTGTGCATGAAAACCTCAATACTTAACCACTTTCCTCCTAGGGCGGTTTTGAAGACATTGTCTGGAGAGATCCTCCTGGCGAAGACATTGTCCATCACTCCCTTATGAGGCCACCCAGGTTGGGCGGGTTGGGAGGTGGTGCATGGATTCTCCTTTAAAATACACCCAAACTCTTCCAAATGAACCCTCCTTGTAGTTCCATCATCTTCTTGGAGCTCAAAACACTACAAACTTAACAATTTATTCCTAGGGTGGTTTTGAGAGTGTTGGTTGGAGAGTGTCATCTGGAACAAGACACAGTCCTTGAATGCACCTTGAGGCCGCCTAGGAAGGGCGGATTTGGAGGTGACCAATGGAACTTTGCTTGAAATGCCCTTGATTCTATCTAACTTACAAACTTTCATTGGAATTTCATCATATCCTAGTGTCTTGTGCAAGAAAACCTTGAAAACTTAACCATTTTTGCTTGGGTGGATTTGTGGGTATCGTCTAGACTGACTCTCCTGGAGGTGAAGACAATGTCCAAGAGGACCTTGTGAGGCCGCCCATGCTGGGCAGGCTAGGAAGAAATGCTTGGATAGTGTCCTGTGAAGCCTTAGAATCACTCAGACTTATGAAATTTATTTGAATTTTATCATCTCTATCCTCAAAACCTTGTAAATTTGACAACTTTTCCCTTGGACGGATTTGAGGGTGGTGTCTAGATAAATGCATGTGCAGGACATCAAATCCATGAGCTCATGCCAAGGCCGCCTAGGAAGGGCGGGTTTAGACATGGAGTGAGGAATTTCTTGCCTTAGTCAAATTTTGGATTTCCTGAATAGAAGTATATTGAAAATATGTTTAAGTCAGATATTTATCAATGTACTTCCAGGATGCTTGAGATAGGTCCTGGATCCATAGGACTTAGCATGCAGATTCTAGATTTCTGAGGATCCACCAGATTTCAGACTTAGTCATTTTTTTAGGATTTTCAGGATATCAGACTTAGTCATTTTCAGGGTCTCAGTGACATGCATCAAGACGAAGGCATATAGACCTCTTGGCAAGAAATTGTCGAGACATGGGCAAAACAACACTACCAAAACCCTACAAGCTCAGAGCAAAACTAAACTTTAAAGCAAAACGAAGCGAGAAGCAAAAAAAAGAGGGGGTCCCCATTTGCAATGAGGCGATGTGTGATTACATCACAACAGGACCTCGGTGTTGTCTTCCCTTGTTTTGATTTTGCAGATTGGGTGAATTGCTGAGTGGATTTTCGTGTATTCTGGGAACTATTTAATTTTCTAGGTTGTACAGACGACAGCACTTAGCGTGGATGTCCACACGACGCGTTGGCATCCTGGACAGTGACTTCCTCCGTCTTGTTCTAGGTTCCTCTCTCTGTCCTATTGTCAACTCTATAATTCATTTTTGTAGATGATTTTCCAGTTTCCTGTATGTTAACATTTTCCATTCCAGCACATGTTTAATGTAATATATAAGTTAGCAATAGCTTAATTTTTATATTACATAATGCAAGCCCTAGGGAGGTGTATGAGTGCAGTGACAACATACCTGGACAAATGAAGGTTGTGGTACAAAAGAAAGAGCCTACTTTGTAGTTTTATAATGAGATGTAATGTCCCCTTTCTAATTATTTAATTTGGGAACCCAAAAGCCCATTCCATACTTCCCATGGGCTTAGGGAAGTGACAGGGAAATAAATTCAATTTAATATTTAATTTTTTGGTATTTTCTGCATTTTCGAAGGTCTTCAAAGCATTTTGGAGGCCCTATTTGTCTGAAAATATTTTAGGGTTTTCCTTTTTCAGCATAGGTCTTCTAGAATCACTCAGACTTATGAAATTTATTTGAATTTTATCATCTCTATCCTCAAAACCTTGTAAATTTGACAACTTTTCCCTTGGACGGATTTGAGGGTGGTGTCTAGATAAATGCATGTGCAGGACATCAAATCCATGAGCTCATGCCAAGGCCGCCTAGGAAGGGCGGGTTTAGACATGGAGTGAGGAATTTCTTGCCTTAGTCAAATTTTGGATTTCCTGAATGGAAGTATATTGAAAATATGTTTAAGTCAGATATTTATCAATGTACTTCCAGGATGTTTGAGATAGGTCCTGGATCCATAGGACTTAGCATGCAGATTCTAGATTTCTGAGGATCCACCAGATTTCAGACTTAGTCATTTTTTTAGGATTTTCAGGATATCAGACTTAGTCATTTTCAGGGTCTCAGTGACATGCATCAAGACGAAGGCATATAGACCTCTTGGCAAGAAATTGTCGAGACATGGGCAAAACAACACTACCAAAACCCTACAAGCTCAGAGCAAAACTAAACTTTAAAGCAAAACGAAGCCAGAAGCAAAAAAAAGAGGGGGTCCCCATTTGCAATGAGGCGATGTGTGATTACATCACAACAGGACCTCGGTGTTGTCTTCCCTTGTTTTGATTTTGCAGATTGGGTGAATTGCTGAGTGGATTTTCGTGTATTCTGGGAACTACTTAATTTTCTAGGTTGTACAGACGACAGCGCTTAGCGTGGATGTCCACACGACGCGTTGGCATCCTGGACAGTGACTTCCTCCGTCTTGTTCTAGGTTCCTCTCTCTGTCCTATTGTCAACTCTATAATTCATTTTTGTAGATGATTTTCCAGTTTCCTGTATGTTAACATTTTCCATTCCAGCACATGTTTAATGTAATATATAAGTTAGCAATAGCTTAATTTTTATATTACATAATGCAAGCCTTAGGGAGGTGTATGAGTGCAGTGACAACATACCTGGACAAATGAAGGTTGTGGTACAAAAGAAAGAGCCTACTTTGTAGTTTTATAATGAGATGTAATGTCCCCTTTCTAATTATTTAATTTGGGAACCCAAAAGCCCATTCCATACTTCCCATGGGCTTAGGGACGTGACAGGGAAATAATTTCAATTTAATATTTAATTTTTTGGTATTTTCTACATTTTCGAAGGTCTTCAAAGCATTTTGGAGGCCCTATTTGTCTGAAAATATTTTAGGGTTTTCCTTTTTCAGCATAGGTCTTCTGGAGATCTTTCCAATGCACCAAAGAAGTTTTTTGCCCATTGGGCTAGGAGTTAGAACCTCACCAAGTTGGGGTACCTAAAATAAATATTTTCGTACATCTTATTTAATTTTGTAGCTAGTATGTCCTCGCCTGGCTATCCATTTCAACTTCCAATGAGGCATGAGATTCTTCATGGGGCTTGTATAACTCTTGCTATTTTTAGCATATTCTATGACAAGCTTTTATGGAGTTACCGTCTATTTTTAGCCAAGTATCAAATGGAGGTTACGACTTATCTTTTGGTGGGCACTTTTCAAAGGAGAATATTAAAAATAATATTAATTATTATTTGCTGGAAAAGAAGAGCGTTGGAATTTGGGCACCCAAGTTGGGCCTTCAACATCTATAAAATGCAAAAAGTTTCTTCATTTCGTTATCTCATTTTTATCATACCAAAACTCTGTTGAAATTGTTTGAGCACTTGTGTTCATTCATCAATCTAAGGACAAAACCCCTTAGGTTTCTTGAGGGCAACCTCACACAAAGGTTGCAATTTGTGCTTCAAAGATTGTTTGGATTCCAGCATAGTTTTAAATAGTTTGTTTGCAGGATTTGTGTAGGAAGGAGCTCCAGCATACAGAGTTTTGTTTGCAGATCTGAAATCATTTGTATTGCTATTATTTTTAATTTATGATAGCATTTTGTTGTACATTCTATCAATATAAATAAGCTCCAGTGTTTTGGTGAAGTTTGTTTTATTTGTGCAAACATTGAGTGCTTCTACGACAAAGTTAATTGTAAAATTAGCATTTCATGTTACAATCTTTAACATGCCAATTGGATGGAGGTTATTTCACTACATATCATGCTTTATTTGACGTGTATACTTCAAATCTGATATTATTTTCAAATATATATGATTGGGTCATTACATAAAAACATTCAACCTTTCATGTGAAGCTCAACATTCCATTGAACATAGTTGTCTATGCATTGAACTCAACATGGCACATGCAAAGGTCTAATAGAGTTGTCCCTATGGTAGATATTAAGGTGAAGAGAGGATTCACTAAGGCAATTCTAAAGATGTACAACACAAAAGAGGCCACCACCAATTGTCATGAGTGGACCAAATTTGCTACAATCAAGGGCTATTCAGAAAAGTCAAAATTGGATAGGAAGACTATGGCGCGAGATGACCTAATACTATGGACTATGCATGGGTCTTATTCACTAACAACCACACTAGCTTCATCCACTTTATCAAGAGGAATGGTCATACCTCTAGGAGAGAGGAGAAGCTTGTAGCTAAACATAATGCCTTGTGTCTCATGGACTACAACACACTTATGTACAAGGAGAGTCCAGCAACACAGTGTGATGTAGATCCACAAGAGCCAACACAAATTGATGGGGATCATGCACAAGTAAGGTTGGTTGGTGTCCATTTAGGGGAGCTTCAACTAGATGGATCTAGGTCCAATAGTTCCTGTAATGAGGAGTTTGCCTGTAATGTCCCTTACTTAATTTGCCCTAGAAAATTAAAATATCACAAGTTAGGGTTAGGGTTTTCGGGATTACCATTTATATTATCTTCAAAATTGCACAATTCCTTGTACGTGAGTGCTGCAGTCACAACATAGAAAAACATATACAAAATACAGAAATCCAAGTATGCATCTTTAACTATTAGTGTTAGACCAAAGTACATTTGCATTTAGATTTATTAATAATACCAATATAGAAATTATATGTTCATTATCATGCATCTACTTTAGTTGGTTTACATAATTCAGTCAAAGGAAAGGATGATGCATGGAGGCATGGCAGGGTGTCCTAAGTCAATGGTTCTCCCTCCAAACAGTCCCTTTATCACTCTTCCTTGACTAGTGAAACCTAACTTGTCAATAAACTTTCAGCATGGGGATCAAGGAGGAAGACTCTGCCCTTGGGTGCCCTTAGCGGTTCTCCCTTTCACAAGACAGTAGGGTGCCCTATTAGCTGTTCTCCCTACCTGTCAATGTGAAGGGTGCCCTTAGAGGTTCTCCCATGGAGCTTATACCTTTCTTGCCCAGGTTGAAAGGTTATTACAAATATTTTATGCATAATTTATATATGACAGTGATATGCAATTGAAGTAATTAACAGTCAACAATATCCTGACCTGCTGTTTCTTATTATATTTCTAGTATTTCCAATAATGACTCCTATTGAACTTCTATAGTTCAGATCAGAATGTGCAATATAATCCTCTGTTGTCTTATGAGACTTGATGGCTGTATAAATAGATTTATCTGTAACATACACCCCACTGTATATGTTTGCTCTGAATGTGTTTTGATGTTGTTCTAATGGGTTATTGGTTTAGGTTTTCAATGCGTGTGTCTGCATGTATGATTTTTGCAACATTGACATAGAATATAAAGCATATATCGAAAACCCATAAAATATACAAAGATTTTGCATACACAAATGGCAACCCAGATCATAAAATATACTAAAACTAATTACTGTAACATACCCATATGAAAATCTTGGACTTCGTTTTATTGCCGAAACTGAACCAGCTTTACCAGGCTATGAGTGTCCTCCAAAATCCGCATACAAGCATTATACCATCCAATACAAAGAAGCAGCAATGAATACAATTCTAATATCTAGAGTTTGTAGAGATAAAGACCATAAAATAGCGAATGAGCAACAGCATGAGAAAACCCACAATTCCTCTCTGTGGTACGGCCTCCCTAGAGCATTACATCAGCAGCAAATTACTAGAAATCTCTCCAAGATCTGTTCTAAACTGTCTGCAGTCCACTAACAGCCTTAAACGCCAAGGTATAGCAGCTAAAATCAGTGCCTAACCCCTGAAAATCCACCAATCTGCAAGGTACGGCCTCTCTAGAGATGTACGGCCTGCTTGGAAGGTACAGCCAGCACTAGAAGTCTCTGCAGCAACAAAAAACTGAATGACAATGCTTATTTCCATCCTCCAATGCTCTATTCAGTCCTGCAACTCGAACTCTATGAAGATATGAACATTCAGCTCCAAACTCAACCAAAATCCATCAATGAAGCACAAAGTGGGACTCCTGGGTGAAGCTCCCTCAAAACCCTCTCCTAATGCGCTCTTTCATACACGAGGAAAGGCAATCTACAAAGGTTCTCGTCTCTGCAAATTGATATTCGAACACCAAAAACCAGGCTCAAACCCTAAGCCACGGGCAAACTCAATATGAGAGCAAAATATCACAAAGCAAGCATACCAAAATGAAGTCACTTTTGGTCTTTTATTTGCCTTCCTTTTCCAACGCCCAAGAAAGAGAGTTTTTAATTTATTTTTATTTAAAATATCACCTTGTACCACCATGAGGGCGTCCATCCCTAGGAAGGTCACTTTAAGTCATAACTTAAATAAAGTGACTTTATAACATTACTTTATTTTATGTCGATCTCATAAATAAATATGAATTAAATCTTTAATTTAATTCATTTCACACCACATGAGGTTTATAGCCGTATCGAGACCTCGAATCCTCATGCCCTGTCCAGTCATGTCTACCCTGCTAAAAATAGAAACCCTGGCTCCCAACTTACTAAAAATAGTAAGTCACTGAGAAGACTTCCTACACACATCCACTAGCCTATGGAAGTCAATTATAGGCTAATCCTGATCCTCTAGAGTGAGCTAAGTGGGGAACATTACATTATCTCTGCAGATCAAGTGCTTGCTGTTTATATTTAGAGATCCAGTGATGTTCGATTCCTCCTTGGTGATTCCGATTGATTGATTGACTCCCTTCATTGCTTGAATGATCCTCTAGATAATTCTTATGTGCAGATTGTCATACTTAGATTATATATGTATATCAGAAATATAGATATTATTCTTGCTTGTATATTATATTTAAATCAGAATATCTATTCCTTGATACTTCCTCCTATCCACATCTCTCACCGGTCTGAATTTATATCTCATGTTGCTTATGAAGCGAGGCATCCCTTTGAAAGGCGATGCCCCTTCCTTGTAATCGCAGCCTTTAACAGATATGATCGCAGCCTTTAATATGCTAACACAAGCGCTGCCTTATCATTTGTGCCTTTTAATTCTTTTGTCTTCATACTTATGCGCTGCCTTAGGTACTAATGTAGACCTTCAAAAATAAGACTCTTTGTCTTACTAAGATTTGTCTTATACCAAAGTAAATTATAATTTATATTTATTTTCATATTACATATTATATATATAAATATATTTATTAATATATTATATAATAATGACTGTTAATATTTATATTTATATTCGTAAATATAATAATATATCTGGTTAATTAAAATAAATATATTATATTTTAATTATATTAAAATATTTATATAATAATATTATTTATTAATAATATAGGTTTATTTAAATATTAATACATACGCAATTATCTCTATCATTCAAATTGACTAAACACCGCATTTCATGAAAGCAACTTTACCGTCTTTTAACATGATGTTTAAATCTTTAATTTAAACAATGCCTTAATATCGGGATATCACATTGCCACAACATTTAGGAGGATGATTAGACCATCGAGGCATTGGCCTATTATGCTTCAATTTAATCATCATATTGAATATTATAATGTATAGATATTCTCATCATCATATTGAATATAAAAATATATTGATATTCAATATTTTCAGTGCATTGTGTTTAGTGTATGGTTTCAATTCCTATTTCTTATACATTTTTTATAACTAATTTTTCAAGCATTATATTATATTTGCAGTGTCATACCCCATTGTCCCCATGACCCATCCCTAAAACTTGTCCTTGTGACCCTACGTCCTCCCATTTTGAAACTACGTGGAACACTAAATTTAACTAAGCCCAATTTTTTAGATCTTTAAGGTATATGACTCAAGTTCCTTTTGGAGATTATATACATTAGCTATGCAAAAGTGAAGATTTTTTTTTCACATTAATAGATGGAAGAAGCCACTCTCCACTTATCAATGCTATGAATGATAGGTGCATACCTTCGCAGGTTCCAAAGAATAGGTAATTTTGTGTCAGAGAAGAAGTGCATTTGTTTGTTTCCCCATGGGCCTGTGTATTTTGGTTGTTTAATAACGTTAGAACTCGTTGTTTTTTGAAGAATTATCAGATCAACGTATTGTTCTTTAAGTTTGTATGTAGCAAAATGATTTTTTTTGCTAGGAATACCTACGCACCTCACGTTCCATTAGAGTGTATGCATTATTGGGATGAGTCTAGGTCTGATATCTTCAAATCTTCTGTATCTTGAGTCTTGTTTGGCTTTGGAGTCCAGATCTGCATCGCTCTTGTATAAGAAGCTAGTCCTTGTGAAAACTCTTGATGGGGATGTTCCATTGAGGGTTTTTTAATTTTTTATTTATTTTTTCCTCTTGTTTACTTAGTCTCGGCTTTGTAAGTTCCTTGGAATCATATAGCGGGATAGTCCTTGGTTAGAGCTCCTTCAACTCTCATTCCTGCCCTTTGCTGATCTCCTTGCACCTTAAACTCTATCTCCTTTTCTTGGGAATCCTGTGTTTTTGACGCAGCATTAGAAACATTGGCCATGCCAAAATACTCTCATAGATTACTCTTACACCTCCTTTTGCACATTTGTTGGGTTAAGGATAATACTGAAAAGGACTCCCAATCAGCCCACTACTTTACCCCCTCCAGTTTTTCCTCTACCTAGTAGCAATACTACTCAAAATGAGGATTGCTCAATTGAAACTGCCCTAGCAAATATAAATGACAGCCTTTAAAGACTGATTCAAGAGGCTGGAAACCAAAGGAGCAGAACAAGATCTTCATCAAAAATGTGTGAATTTGTTGGCATCCTACATCCAACACCAAAAAGATAACCAACATATCCTTCTAGAATGCTTAAAAACCAAGCTCAACACCTCAACTTCTATGACAACTTTTTGAGCTTTCAAAGCAGGACTGAGGCTATGGAACAACTGCTAATCACTGGAAAAGCAAGGAGTCAGCTCACTGAAGTAGTTCAGCAAACAAGCAACAAATGGCTGCAAGAAGGACCATCAATACAATGGGTTTTACTATAGCTGATAGCTCCAATGCACGTGAGGAATGGCATCCCAACACATACTCCTAGGCTGGAGGAGAGATGGCAAGATGGATATGAAACCAACAACAGACATAATGGAGAGATACTATGCCCACATGCATCCAGCTGCCAAACACTAATGCATGCAGACCCATATCAACCCCTAGAAAACACGCCATCTGTTTGCCATTGACGTGAAGGGAATTACAATATGATGATTTTGTATAAAGGTTGTTTAGTACTTCCAGTTTTTTGCTTTCTACGAACTCTCTTGCTCTATGTAATCACAAGTCTATACATGTATGTGTCTGTGTATTAAACTTTGTAATTTTCCTAGTGGCTTTGCCAAGGCAACCTTATTGGAGTTTTCATACTATTGTTCATTAATCAATATAATTATCTATTTTTATTTTTTTTTAAATCTTCTATTCTTTGCTCTCATAGACGCAGATAGACCTGTGAGACGGCATCTCTCACAGCTTCTGCCTCAACATGCTCCCCCTCAGCATCTTGGTCCTGTTTCTTCCCAACAGCAATGCCCAACTTCCTCTCGTTGACATAGATCTACTCCTCTTCGGCCACCTATCCAATCACAGGGACAAATGCATATTACAAGTTTTTTCACTACTACAGGGGTTACTTTGGCCTTTGGATGTTAGGTGTGATCCTAGTGGGAGTACCCCTCACAACCCTCGGCACTCCCCAATGAGCATCATCAGATCTTATATCGGTCCCTTCACAGTGATCAACAATGCACTAGCGATTTCACCATTTCTAGTCCAGGCAGTGATACTTGATGGTCTTCAGTCTTCCTTTGTAGCTGCCCTTTGCTCTTTGGAGTTCTTGTTCCGCTTTCTTAGCTATTTGTACATATTTCATGACCACTTGTTTTGGTGGGCCAATGTTGTTTTGTATCTTTTATTTTTGTTCTAGGTTTATCGTCCTAGAACTCTCTATTGTATACTGTTGTTCTCTTGAGTCCCATTAACCTACTTTTGGTCATCCGTGGACATTAATATAATTTCTTTCTTTCTTTCTTTCTCATGTATTTTGTTGTTTGGTATTGATCTAAGTTACTAAAAATGCCTACTACCCTCATTCTAGATGTGAACTCATGTATCCAATAGAATAAGAGTATAGTATGGAAAGGAACAGGGTGAATACACCTGCCTGCCATATCCAAACCCATATATGGCTGGCATACAGTCAGGATCTGTTCATATAAATACAAAAACAAAAAGCATGTAACCTAAAACTAAAAGGGGCCCTGTAATTTCTATGCTCTATGGTTTAACAATCCGGGGAAACTTGAAATTCCAACCAAGAAAAATCTGTGCAGCTCCTAACTATTATGTATTTTTAACCTATATCATAGTTTATGAACTATATATAATATGTGTATTTATTTTTTTAACGTTTTGGTATCGATGTCTCTTCACTATTTCATTTCTAAGGGGTTCTTGGAAAATTGATATCTCCTATAGTAATAGAAGTATTCATTTTTTGACTAACTTACGAAGTAATCAATATACTCAGGGCAGCTATGCCACACTCTGGTATACAACATATGGATTTTGAATGAGATGCCTCAAACTTCCTCTATGCGCATTCAACCACCTCCAATGGTTGCCAAAAACATATGGATTAAAGAATAAAATAGATACATCCCAAAATGCAGAAAAAGAATTTGCATCACACACAAAACATATGCAACATAAATATACTGAGGAGAAACTCTCAACTGGATAGAAAGCTCCAAGAAGAGCGAGCATTTGCTCCTCATGCCACTAATCCTTCGCCTTACATGTGTTTACATCAGCTAACGGGCTTTACAACATCTCTATATCTCGTACAAAGCTCCATCACATCTGTAGACTGACCTGAAAATGACATATGGCTACAACAGAAAAAAAGACTACAACCTCCATAAAATAGATAGGAGGACTAAAAGCCCCAATCCCAAATAAAGAATTCTCACATCCTCCATTACAAATGAGAGGAAACCTAACACAAGGCATAATACAAGTAAACAACATGCCCTCTCGGCATCCATGGAGCCCTCTTACATTTGGAGCTTCTATGGTACCTACAACTACTCCCTACATGAAGGAACAACCACTACATACACATGCAACAGTCCTATATTGACCTAAAAACAACAATAGAATGAAAATCCCCCTTCTTACAAGTGTGCAATACTGTTTAAACCTTCCTCGAGCCAAGGGAAGACCAAAAGGAAAATAAACCAAGTGTCACATACTTTGGAACCCTAAAAGTCACTCTCATTGGGCATTTTTAATTAAAGCGTGGCTTTTTTGTCTTTCATACAACTGTTGTGTTTTTACAGCCTGTATGATGCCTATTTTGCCACATACAATATTTATGCCACCTATAGAAGTCGCCAAAATAACCCAGTATCTTCAGCAGCAATCACGCGCGACTTTGAGAGCAACTGTGTGCTTCAGTAGCGCTTCGGCAATAACTGCTGTGCACTTTGGCAGCAACTGCAACAACTTCCCAACACCATAACTTCCTCATGAACTTGAAATTCAATGTTTTTTCAAAATTGAATAGAATTTCAAGAGGAACAAAAATATGTAAAATATTCCACCTTTGACTCTCTTTGACCACTGTTTTCAGCCTTGCAACAAAACTGCAAACATAATGCATGACCCCAATGGTCTAAATGTCAAAAACAGAACCAAACCACTTAATCAATTTCAGATCACTAAGGCTTTTTTGCATATATGTATTTTGTATCTAGTTCTATCCCATCCAACATTTTCTAACAATGTCATTTGTTGAGTTGTTTGTAGCTTCGATCAGATAACATATTCATTATGATCGAATGATATATTACCAAAGCATAAACATCTTCTACATTCTAAGCGGTGATTAGTAACTGTTAAAATCAGTGAAACCGATTACAATGCAAACCGTGACAAAGTCACACCTGTGATAGGCGTGACTCCTACCGTCACTCACATATTTATATCATTGTCTTTGCCCTGCAATACCACAGTTTGACACAAAAATCGGAAGTGTATGAGAAGTGGAAATTGCATCTGAAATACAAAAGAAAGTAATAAGTTAAGTCTACTATATAAATATCCAACTTTCAGAAAATATCCAAATCAGAGATTATAAGTTCGATTTGAATTTACATGGTATCAGAGCCAAGTTAAGCAGAATTCAAGCAGAAAATCGAACTTGAGAAATTCAGATTCAATACATCTCATTTCTCAAATGACAGCAGCAATCCGATTCGAAGATAGATTGGAAGAAGGAAATAACTTCTCATCATGGAAATTCAGAATTATGATGATACTAAAAGAAAATAAAGTTGATACATTTGTGAGAGAAAACAAAACGGAACCAGAGAATGATCCTGATAAAACGACATGGATTGAAGGAAATGACAAAGCCATGAAAATCATAGTTGATGGAGTTAGAGATCATATTGTGCCGATTCTGACAAAACATGAGACTGCATATCATATGTTTAAGTTACTTGAAGGCAATTATGAAATTAATAACTCCAGCAGAACCTTAGCCCTAAAGAGAGAAATAAATCATAAAAGTATGAACAAAGGAGAATCTATCAATGCATACTTTATGAGAATATCTGCACTAAGGGATCAACTATCAACACTTGGGTACCAAATTGAAAGCAAGGAACTAACACTTATTGCTCTAGATGGTCTCCCAAATTCCTAGGAGACATTTGTTCAAGGCATTAGTGCAAGGTCCAAATTTCCAAAATTTGACCGACTAAGATCAGATTGTCTTCCAGAAGAATCTCGACAGACAAAGAAAGCGTCAAAACAGAATAATATAGATGAAGACCTTCGTGTTCTAAATACAAACTCTCAACAGAAAGAGAAGAAGAAACACTTCAAGCAGAGGAAAAATTATCACGGGAAAGGTTCATTCAAGAAAGACATTTCTCGCATCCAATGTTTCAGATGCAACCAATATGGACACTATGCAATCAGATGTCCTGACAGAACCAAACAACAAGCATCTTATGCCAAAATCAAGGAGCATGAATCCGAGAAATATGTATTATACTCTGCACTTTCAAACCAAGTATCAAATAAATCCAACAACTGGGTTATAAATAGTGGTTCATCAAGACACATCACAGCGTTCAGGGAACTACTAAACACCATGGTAGAAGAGACTGACGAAGAAGATTGGACATAACTCTGTACATCCAGTCAAGGGTGTTGGCACATGTACCCTCAAATTAAAGACTGGCATCTCCATCCAACTTACTGGAGTATTGTTTGTCCCAGGTATCGAAAGAAAACTAGTCTCCATATCTGCACTTGAAGATAATGGATATAGGGTGACCTTTATGGATAGCAAAGTATTGGCATGGCCAAAGAATTCTACTATTAAGAAGGCCAAAACCATAGGTCATAGACAAGGGTACTTGTACGAGTTATGTACGGAACCAAATCAAGCCCTAATTCATGAAATTGCAGACTCTAATGAAATATGGCATAGAAGACTAGGACACCTAAATTTCCTTGCCCTATCTTCTATGGAAAGACTAGTTACAGGGTTACCCAAACTCAAACAATGTAATTCAGAGGTATGCAAGGGGTGTGCCTTAGGGAAAAATACAAAGGGGTCCTTCCAAAATAGTTCTAGCAAAACAAATAAAGTATTAGAACTAGTCCACTCATATTTATGTGGACCCATGTCTCTACCCTCCTTAGGTGGGCTTCTATACTATGTAATCTTCATTGATGACTTCTCCAGAAAGACATGGATCTATTTTCTTAAATGTAAAGAATCACAGGAAATCCTTGAAAGATTTAAGGAATTCAAATCCATTACTGAAAACTCTTCCGGGAGAAAAATCAAAACCTTAAGAACAGATAATGGGAATGAATACACTTCAGACATTTTTAAAGACTTTTGTAAAAACACTCGGATTAAGAGGGAGATCGCTGTACCTTATAATCCTCAACAAAATGGAGTTGCAGAAAGAAAAATAGAACCATTGTAGAAGCTTCTAGGGCTATGTTACTTGATCAGAATATAGACACTTCACTTTGAGCAGAAGCATCTAGTACTGCTGTCTATATTTAGAATAGATGTCCTCACTCTCATATTGATGACAAAACTCCTGAAGAAGCCTTCAGTGGTACAAAACCAGACATTAGTCATTTAAGGATATTTGGTTGTCCTGTTTACATTCATGTGCCCAAAGAGAAAAGAACTAAGCTAGAACCTTCTAGGAGAAAAGGCATCTTTGTAGGCTATAGTGAAACATCAAAAGCTTATAGAATATATATACCTGGTCAAAGACAAATTGAACTAAGCAGAGATGTCATTTTTGAGGAAGACATAGCTTCCAAAAGAGCCAGAAATCATATTGAGTCAGAAATTCAAACTTCCAACTCAAGCATAGAAGAGGATCCTACACCTGAGTTTCAGAGGGAGTATCCTGAGGAAGAGGTAAATCATGAACAAATCACATCACTAGAAAATCCCAAGAAAAGACCACTCTGGGCCACCAAAACAATGGAAGAAGCTAAAAATTATGCCGCTCCATCAAGGACTTTTAGGGAAAGCACAAGACCTAAGAGATTCTCTAGTTATGTAGCTTTAATGAGTGAATTCATTAAATCAGAACCTTCTAGTGCTATAGAAGCTCTTAAGCACCAAGTATGGAAGGATGCCATGACAGAGGAGTATCAATCCATCCTGAAGAATGATGTGTGGGATATAGTACCTAGACCAAAAGGGAAATCTGTTGTTTCTTCAAAATGGCTATTTAAAATCAAACATGCTGCAGATGGCAGTATAGGGAAATATAAAGCAAGATTTGTAGCCAGAGGATTTTCACAAAAGGAAGGAATTGATTACGACGAAACCTTCGCTCCATTTGCTCGATATACATCAGTCAGGGCATTTCTAGCTATTGCAGCAGCCAAAGGGTGGAAAGTCCATCAAATGGACGTAAAAACTGCTTTCTTAAATGGAACCATTGAAGAAGAGGTTTACTTAGAGCAACCCGAAGGATTTGAAATTCACAATGCAGGATCCCATGTATGTAAATTAAAGAAAGCTCTATATGGACTTAAACAGGCCCCCAGAGCCTGGTATGAAAGAATTGACAGTTATCTCTTGAGATTAGGCTTCTCAAAGAATGATGCAAATCGAAATCTCTACTTCAAACAAAGCAAAGGTGATATGTTAATATTGATATTATATGTTGATGATCAATTGATTAGAGGGGAAGATCACCTTATTGATCAATGTAAGAAAGATCCAGCTTCAGAATTTGACATGGACTTAGGTCTATTACACTACTTCCTTGGACTGGAAGTATGGCAGAAATCAGACTGTATTATTCTAAACCAAGGGATGTACACAATTGATATATTAAAAAGGTTTGGTATGATGGAATGTAGACCTATGTCTTCCCCCATGGAAACAAATCTTCATAAATTGAAGGAAGTAGCAGCAAATTCTCCGTTGGCAGATCCCACTCTGTACAGACAGATAATTGAATCCTTGATGTATTTGGTCAATACCAGACCTGATATCTACTATGTTGTAAATGCCTTAAGTCAGTTTATGTGTGAGCCCAAGGAGATACATCTTGTGGCTGTGAAGCGTATAATGAGATACCTTCAAGGTACTCTAAATTATGGCTTAAAATATGAAAAGGTTGACTTAGATCTACATGGATTCACAGATTCAGATTGGGCTGGAAGTGTAACGGACCGGAAGAGCACCTCCGGATGTTGTTTCAGTTTAAGGTCAGCAATGATATCGTGGATCAGCAGAAAACAGTCTTCAGTTGCTCAGAGCTCTATAGAAGCCGAATATATTACAGCTTCTATGGCTGCTAGAGAGGCAGTATGGCTTAGAAAACTACTTGTGGGATTATTTGGTAAACCTCTGAAACTATCATCCACTGCGACAATCAAAGCTGTATTAAGCTATGCGTGAATCCAGTATTCCATGATAGATCTAAACATATTGAGATTCCTCATGACTATGTGCGTGATATGGTGGAAAGGAATGTGATTCAGTTGGAGTATATCAGTACAGGAGATCAAATTGCAGATATTCTTACCAAACCACTCCTCAAGGTGAAAGTTGAATACTTCAGGAAAAATCTTGGTATGATTGAAATGTAAAATTCTAATTGATTTGTACTAATATACTAAAGATGTTTAATGTGTAAACATCTTGTGTCATATGTGTGACTCTATGACATTATGGGCCTACCCATTCTGTGTTTATTTCTAAAAGGTGACGATCTTTTGGATAATCTACACTTGTACTTAACATTATAAGGTGACGATCTTATAATGTTTATTAGACTGATATCATGTGACTTGATATTTGTATGAATCATGGAGTTATCATGATTAAGTTATGGTAGACATTATGTGACTTAATGTCAGTGCACATACCATAACTAGGATACATAAGGAGAATGTAATGTTCTCGAGTATAGTATATCCTTTAGTATCACGAGGTAGGTGATGCTACGTATCACGAGGTAGGTGATACTATATATCATGAGTTATGTGATATTAAATTACTTTGTGAAATTCATTACAGATCAGATAATTGATATTCACAGAGATTATTGTGATATTGTTATCTTCCCGAGCTAAGAGGGAGTGTTGAGTTGTTTGTAGCTTCGATCAGATAACATATTCATTATGATCGAATGATATATTACCAAAGCATAAACATCTTCTACATTCTAAACGGTGATTAGTAACTGTTAAAATCGGTGAAACCGATTACAATGCAAACAATGACAAAGTCACACCTGTGATAGGCGTGACTCCTTGAGGAGTCACATCTATCATAGATGTGACTCCTACCGTCACTCACATATTTATATCAATGTCTTTGCCCTACAATACCACGGATTGACACAAAAATCGGAAGTGTATGAGAAGTGGAAATTGCATCTGAAATACAAAAGAAAGTAATAAGTTAAGTCTGCTATATAAATATCCAACTTTCAGAAAATATCCAAGTCAGAGATTATAAGTTCGATTTGAATTTACAATATTTGTACAAGATTTGGAGTCTCTATGGTGTATCCATGCAACTTAATGGGACATGCTAGACAAACAACTTAGAAACACATTCAAACACATGCCTATCAAAATTATTATCATTAAAATTTCTACTTTTGAACAAGACCAACACTACCAATTGAAATTACTATCTATTCCAACACCTTGATAGGCTTCTCTAGCCACATTGAACAAAACACTCAACTATGGGGTACTCAAACCGAATAGAACAAAATTACAAACCACTCAAAGAAGGGAAGCATATGCAGTACCTTTATTAAAGTGAATTTTACATTTATCAGTATATAGAAAAATCATGCATTTATATTGTTTTCCAATATACTAAGGCATATCATCTAAAATAATCATAAAAGAAGAGAAATACCATATGGAATATAGTTGAGCTTTCGAGCATCTACCAATGTGACAGATAATTCTCCAGCAAAGTCTTTGTTGCCTTCCTGAATAACTCCATTTTTGAAATCTTTTGAATCAGGTCCTATTGCTTGCCCCTTTTGAAAATTCAGCACAATTTTTTTTGGACGAACAAAGAGACGAGGTAGATCTTCAGTGAAAAGCTTAGTCAAAAACCTGAAATGAGAAAAGCCACAAAAGATGGTGCACAAAGAGAAACTATGTTAACGGTATGTCAGAGACAACTTTAATATTTAATGTACATGATGCACGATTATTCTATAGTCTCCCAGAAGAGTTATCAACAATGTTTTAGACAGCTATTTTCTGTTAACAAACACAAAATACTCTCAAACATGTGACTGCAATCAGGAACATGAGCAAAATTCTCTTCAGGAGAGAAAGTAAGAGAAATTTAATATGCTCATAAAAAAGGATAACCCTTAATAGAAACTTTAAACATTCAATTGCTTTGCAAAAAACATGAAAAATGCATTTACAATTTTATATTGAAATTGTGTAGATATAGCAGCAAGGACTTATAAGTACTCACATTGAGAGAACAGGAATCGCTGGTAGATTACAACCCCAAGGCAGTGAAACCAAAACACAAATTCACTGATTTAGTCTGGATTCTGGAGATAGTTAAAATACAAGAGTGCTCTTTAAATTCACAGATACAATATATAGATTCTAAAAAGTATTACTTAATAAAAATGCATTAAAATGATTTAATGGTATACATTTTTAGACAATGGAAAATTACCAAAAATCCTGTTCTTATGATTTTACCAGTGCTTAAAAATTGAAGCCCACGAAACAAGAACCAAACAAATTATATATTGATATGAATTTAGCCTCAGTCAATTTAGTCAAATTATATATTGTATCTATAAGAAGTGGAAGGAGCATCCTGAAGGCCAGTAAATGCTTTGGCAATCAGAGAGCTAGGCCCTTCTTGCAAACCTGAATTAGAACTCTCGTGCTTGGTTTAGTAAGATTTAAATAATGTAGGATAATGTTGCCAGGAAGGTGGATCCTCAAATAATATTCAAGAAATTTTAAGAAGCTTGACCGTATTTTCTTTGTCCTTCATGTAACCAAATCTTACTTCTCAGCCAATTTACAAGAACAGATGGTTTCTTGGTATAAAGGACCCAATTTGTAAAAAATACTAAAGTTTACAGAACATGTTAGGAAAATTATGATTAGTCCCAAAGAGATTATTACTACATAAATTCGCTATGGTTTGATAAATTTTAAACATCCCAAAGAAATACAAATTTACAGTATTAGCCAATTGAATGTTAAAACTTTCTTCTTGATTTCACACCTACTTTTTTTTTCATTTTATATATTCCTGTCTTTGAATGCTAATTGTAATGCTTGTACTTGCCTGCTAACTTGTTAGGTAATGCAACAATTTCTGTGGTGTATCACTTCGCTGAGCATAGAAAACATAGCTATCAAAGCTGCCTCTTGCCTGTATATGGAGAAATATGGCTAACAGTTCACGCTACCTTCTGATAGAGCTATGTGTTATCTAGCTGTCATTTGGCCACCCATTTAGAGTCAACTCCCTTCTGATTTTGCTGCGATAAGAAAATCATTCAGTCCTTCATGTGATTGGAGTGTAATATCTTATGATGTAAGAGACTTCAATCAAATCTTGCCTTAATTTGAGATCCCCAGTATTGTCACCTAAATAGTCCACCTCTAGTTTTGGATGTTTCTACACTTTAGGTTACCAGGTGAGCTTCAAACACCCTTGCACAAGTGAGAAGAAAACACCACCTCAAAAGGTGACAAGACCATTACCATTTGACTATGTGTGGTCATTCAAAGCACATTACAAAGGTACAAATCAATCTGAATCAAATCTGAATAGGCTAGCTTTAGTGGTAAAATAGATGTTAAATGGCAAGTGAATGCATATGCCTGTCCATACCATGTTCATCATCTTATTAAGTTCCAGTACATGGATCATACGTATTGTGTTCCTTCATATGCATCTTGGTGAAGTTGTCAATGGTATGGGCTTGAAAGATAATGCATAAAAGATGCTAGAATTAGGTTTTGATACTGTTCCTAATTCTAACTGCAAGTTGCTCAAAGGATGAGAAACCAAAAGATTTTTCTGAATACGCCCCAAATATTTGTACTATATGTGTTATATCAACAATGATTGGGCAAGGTTCACAAAACTAACTGGCATTAACAAGAAATTTGACTATAGCAACACCTATTGGATAACTATAAAGTGGAAGGTCTCCACATTATACCTTGAGACCTGCCTCCAAATAGAATGTTTCTTCCATGCATTTCCATTCTTTAAACAAACAACAGCATATAAGGTTAAATTTTAGACTTGAGAAGGAAGAAGCGGAGATAATTAGATATTTCAATATGTTCCTAAAGAATACAATTTTTAAGTGATAAGCAAATCAACATAAGTTGCAATCTTTTGCTATGGTCATTAAACTTGATTATTCTAGTACTGATAAACTACCAGAATACATACCCATTAGATTGAAAAGACGAAATGGAGCCAAATTAAGCTTGATCTTTGGTAGAGAGACAAAAGCCCAGGTTGCTGTCCCTACCCAGGGCTCTGAGGGAACCAACCGCAACTTTACCCACAACTCTCCATCAACATCTAAATCTCGTATCCCAACAGGGATCATTACGGGCAAGAACCCAAATTTTAATGAAAGCATCAATAACATACGAGCTCCACCTGTATAACGAAGACCAATCTGATACCTAGATACACATCAAAAGGAATATTAATTCTCTCAAATAATAAAGACATACATTATTCATTTAAAAAGGGTTATCATACATTATATGAGATATGATATATCCATATATTCATTTCCCAAAACATAAGCATCAAAAATTTCCATCAATCTTATCTGGCTTCAAAGTTTTAGTGCTTCAGAGAGAGAACTTGAATTAGGAAATAAAAGCGAAATGCATGCCTCCCTGGCACAAAAGTGCACATAATAATGATAAGGATTCATCAAAGAATTTAATATTTATGGACAAATACCCCAAGCAAATTAGCTAAGCCAAGCTAAGCTAAGAAGCAATTCTCCCATCTAAGAATGCAAAGATTTGCTTCAGAATACATCATATTTTGCAAAAAGCCATTCTAACTCAAGCAGTGAGACTCTGAATGCAGCAAATAAAGAGCCAAACTTCCCAAAGAGAAGTATGTGACTGGTTGATAAATAATGTTGTAACTACAGCATTTGCCGTTATCATATTCTATGTAACACATTTTTACATATAAGATGTGCAAAATATATAAAGCATCTATCGAGAGCTTCTCCACATCTTTGACGAATGCTTTTGCAAATTTTGTACCATGACTACCTTAGCTAATGCAAAGACTGGTAAAAGTTATTCACACCATAGATTTTTAATGAGCTTCTGTTGTTATGAACTTATGACATCCAAAGGTTATGTCAATATTTCCAGTTGACAATGAAATGGCTACTAGTCCCCATTTCTGGAAAATTGTTTTTTTCTTAAGTGTCATTTTAGGCAGTTAAAGGCTGCATTTAGGAAGTTTATTATTGGTCAAACTTGGCCCAAAAGAAGTCCCTTAAAAGCTTGTCTAGCTTGCGATATGGTGCCTCGAAGGGCACTAAGAAAAAGGAGTAATAAACATGAGTCGAAGCTAGAATTCTAGAGCAAATTCCAAATGAGAGTGGCTTGATGATCCAGAAGACAAGCTTTTTTCAGTTCTGTTAATAACATATTGCCAAGGTGTGGACTGCTAGCTTGAAAGGCAAAAGGGATTCCTAGAAATTAAAAATTTCTCTGTGATCAATGGATTTCATTTCCATCCAAAAAGTATTTAGCCAAGCTGGGGGCTGAGAAAAAACTTCCCTATAATATTGCATTTTATTCCATTGAAGGGTTGGCAAATATTATCTTCGTTCTCAATGAGCATAAAAAAATCATCTGTAAAGTGTCCATTGACTAACTGCTAGGAGGCACTGCCAGGTAGAAAATTACCTTTGACCCTTCATTGTGAAGTAGCATTGGCAAGGAGATAACCAAAACCTTCAACATCCAACACATAGAGCGAAGGCGCAAGAGGGCAACCTGGCCATATCAAATGAAAAAGGCTAAAGGATTCAGATTGGACACCATTAATGTAGACATGCAGAAGCACCAGTAAAGAGAATTTGAACGAACTGAATGAAGGCAGGACCTAAGCCTAGAGCTTTGAGCATGGAAAGAATGAAATGCCATTCAATTTTGTCGTAGGCTTTTTCATAATCAATTTTGATGAATAATGCTTCCTAATTGGACCTACGAGCCCATTCCATACCCTCCCAAACAACAACAACATTGTCAAGGATATACCTACTTTGAATAATGTTTGGGCCGAACAATCAACAAGAGATGTCTCATGTGCAAGGCAAGAGCTTTGGCAATAATTTTGTAGATGTTCAAAAGGGTGATAGGTCTCCAAATGGAGATCAACTCTGGATCACCATCTTTAGGTATGAACTTGATATTTCCGAGATTGGTTATGAGGCCTAGATAGTTAGAATGAAATGCTTCAAGATAAACTTGATACAAGTCATGACCAACATCATCCCAGAGGATTTTGTAGAATTTACAAGGAAAACCATCGCAACCAAGAGCTTTGTCATTGGCCATGCCAAAAGCAATCGAGCTAAGTTCCTCCTAAGAAAGGATTGTCACTAGCAGTAACCTAGTCTTCAAAGAGCCTGTGTGGCACTACATCTAAGCAAGCCCTAAGAGCAACATCCTTTTCCGGATGGAGCTTGGGCCTGGAAGGTATCACATCTAGACTAGTAGAAAGGCTTTGTCCATCCTCTTTGATGCACTTGATCTTTTCAGAAGAATTATTGAATGTCGGGCCTAGAAAAATTCTTTAGACACACAATCACCAACTTTTAACCAATGAAGTTTGGTTTTGATCTAGGCTCCCCTAGTAGCATAGGCATCAACCCCCTACACAAGGCTTGTGGCAACGTTTAGCCACCTAGGCTTGGAAGGGTATGTGGAATGGTGCCTCTTGGAGCTAAGCGGAGAGCCAGCTAAGCTCCAAAGCCATGGACCCACTAAATTTTGAATCAGATTGGCAAGTGATCTGAAAGGACACGGTCTAGTAGTGGTTTTCTCGAAAGATAATAACAATGGGGAAAGGAACAATAAGGTCGTCCCAAGTTCCAACATCATGGCATGATCAAGTCTCTTAATGACTCTTTCAAACCCACTACACAAATTAGACCAAGTGTACCAAATCTGAGGTGTGTTTTGGCAACCAATATTTGGGTAATAAAGACCCAATTTATTGTGCATGTAAAACCATGTCGTAGGCCTACCAACTATCTAACACATCAGAAGATGGCCTTGTTTGTCATATGCCACCTCAACCATATTGAAGTCGCCATTAATAACACAATGCACCAACAAAAGATCATCTACAATCCATCGTCATAGCAAGGTCCTTTTAGTCACATCATTCAAGGCATAAATATTGACAAGTTGAAAGCTCGGTTATCAATACTAATAAAGAACCCATAAAGCTTTGTTAGTCAAGTAATAGCTGAGGATAAGGGTAACATAGTGGTTGCCACCTAGCATTGACCAAAGTAACAACGCCATGTCAACCTTGCTCATGATTACTACTGAAACAAATATTACTTGGCCATCTGACACAACAGACAAGTGAAAGCAGAAAGCCAACAACCTTGACTTCCTGAAGACAAAGAATGTCCGAAGAAGAAAATCTCTATCCAAAATCCCACATCATGAATTTACGGTTTGGATCTCTCAAACCCCTTATAATCCATGAGATGCAATTCATGAAGCAAGAGGGTCAAGGGACATTTCCTCAAAGTCCAACCCTTGCAATGCAAAAAACTTATTCTACTCAAAACTGCTTTGGCTATTCAGGTAGAAGGCACCAAATTGCATCTACCTTTTCTCATAACAAACTCTCCTTTGACATCCAACAAGGGCTACAAGATTGTCTTCCTCCCTCCAGTTGTGGCGCATCCAAACTTGCCAAGACTAGTGAGGAAAGGACGGACACTCACAAAAAGGGGAGTTCTAGAAAATCGAGGCTTAGGAGCCTCTTTGACAGACTCACTAGAGGATCATCTATGGACTTGATGCAGGAGCATCTAGTGGTGTAAGGGCAATCTTGCATCACCCAAAAAGAAGTTAATTCAAAATCATTGTAGTTGTTTTCATTCTTTCAATAATTAGTGTTTCAGGTTCCATAATATCCAGAATAATGATGTAGGACTTTCAGTTTTTCCAAAACTGCTAAAAATAGCAACCTGCCTGTTTTGGAAAGTCTACCTGCTATTTTTGGAAAGTTCGCAGTTGGGCACGGATCGAAGCGAAAACTTGCAGAAAGTTACTAAATGGAAATATAAGACCTTTGGTGAAGGAATCAGGCAAAGATCATTTGTGAGCTGAAAGATATTAAAGTTTTTGTTTTCCGAAAAGCCCCTAAAAATTTCCGAAACGAGATATGAGGCACTAAAACTTCCCTAAACGTCCCAAAAAGTTGACGGAAATCCGTTTACGGATTTCGGGTGTGATAGTTCACATCGCGAGCTTTCCGACGCCCAAAACAGTTCATCAATCGGACATCCGGATCAAAAGTTATGCTTCCCGGAAGTTGACCTACTTTTATAGGGAGTTGTAAATTTTGAAATTTAGTTGGAGGCCACCAAAAAGTGTTATTTATGGCTATTTTGGGAACCCTGGGAGGGGCAGAGTTAAGGGGGCAAGTGTAGAGTCAAGAATAGGCGAGAAAGCAGAAACCCTAGCTAATTTGGGGGTTATAGAAAGCGGAAGATTCCAAAGCCTGGTGATGGTAGCTATAGTGTGTTGCAGCCTGTGGAGGACTGATTCCTCTGATTGTAATTAAGCTTCTGTAATGTAATGAGTTGCCCAGATCAATAAAAGAAAGTTCTATTCGCTGTGTTCAATTTCTGTTATTGTGTGTTTTATGATTTACTCCCTTTATCAAGTGGTATCAGAGCGAGGGTTCCTGAGTGTGTAGATAGATCGCCGACTATGAGGCAGTTTGCACCAGGACCTAAGGTTGTGGGTTTGCCGCGGAGACCAAAATGCCTCCACGAAGAAATCGTGTTGGGAGGAATGCTTTGACAGAAGAGGGTTTTAGAGCCCTGCAAAGGCAAATCGATGCATTACAAGAGGAGCTACGAAGAGGGTTTGAGCCGAGGATAAAAGACGAAAGCGAAGATGAAGCTGAAGAAGAGCTATGTGAGGAAGAACAAGAAGCTGTCGGAGATTCTGCAGAAGTTAGGTTGTTGAGGGCTATTTCGAAGATCGGAAAGAGGCCCATGATCAAGGTTTCTACATATTCTGGGGATTTGAACCCAGAACAGCTTATTGATTGGATCAATGACATGGAGGAGTATTTCGAGTATGAAGATGTGGAGGACCCAGGTTGGGTCAAGTTTGCAAAAACAAAGTTGAAGGGCCACGCCAATATTTGGTGGAAGGAGGTCCAACTACAGAGGAATAGAAGAGGAAAAGGAAAGATCACCAGATGGGATCAGATGGTGGAGAAACTAAAGAAGCAGTTCATTCCTGTGGACTATGAGATGGAGTTACTGAAGAAGTTGCAAGGACTGAAGCAAGGTAACAAGTCTGTTAAGAAGTCTACAGAAGATTTTTATAAGATCACTATCAGAACAGGCCATAGAGAGGCCAACAAGGAGAAGGTGGCTCGTTACATTAATGGGTTGAGGCCGAGTATTCAAGAGGAGCTGAGCCTAGTCAGAATGACCACCATAGAAGATGCATACCAGTTTTCCCTGAAGGTGGAAAAGAAGCTAAATAAAAGATTTGACAGCAAGCAAAAGGGAAGAGGTCAAGGCGGAAGGACTGGTGGGAGGCCCTATGGAGGCCGTAATGAAGATCAAAAGAAAAGTGAAGAAGTTGGCACAAGTCGAAATCAGAGAGGGGATAATGCCTACCGCCCTCGTGACCAGAACAATGGTGAGCAAAGAGGAAGAGGAAGAGGTAGACCGGGGCAAGGACCCGGAAGAGGAGGTTTCAGAGGAACCTGTTTCCAATGTGGGGAAGAAGGGCATCGAGCATATGAGTGTCTGCAACATTAAGGAAGGACAAATAGAAGACCTAAAGGCAATGCACAAGTTGCACATGTAGATGAAGATGCACATTCTAAGCATTCTGAAGATGCTGAAAGGGGAGAAACCCTAGTTGTTAGAAGAACCTTGCTGAATGAGGAGAAAAAACCCAATCAAAGGAAGAGTTTATTCCGCACAAGGTGCAAATGTAAAGATAAGTGTTGTGATATTATTATTGACAGTGGAAGCACTGATAATCTTGTTTCAGAGGAGATGGTTAACAAGTTGAAGTTGACAAGAAGAAAGCATCCGCATCCATATCGGATTGCATGGTTGCACAAGGACCATAGAGCTTTGGTCAATGAGCAATGTTTAGTGAAGTTCAAGATTGGTGATTACCATGATGAGGTGTTGTGTGATATCATACCGATGGATGCATGTCATATGCTGTTGGGGAGGTCGTGGCAGTATGATAGGAGCGCTGTCCATGATGGCCGTGCAAACACATATTCCCTGACAAAGGATGGAGTTCGTCATAAGTTGAAGCCCTTGAAGGAGGTGGAAAAAAAGGTATGTAGTACTGCCAGAATTTGCCTGGTAGATGGTAGGAAATTTTTGGAGGGTATGAAGCATGAGCGTCATTGCTTTGCATTGATTCTTAAGATTAGTCAAGAGAACTGTGAAGATGTACCAGCAGAAGTTTCAGATATGTTGGAAGAGTTCCAGGACATTATCTCTGATAATATACCAAAAGGTTTACCACCAGTAAGGAAGATAAGTCATCAAATGGATTTGATACCAGAAGCCAGTTTGCCAAACAAGGCAGCCCACAGAATGACCCCTGCAGAGAATGAAGAGCTGAACAGACAAGTTCAGGAGTTGTTAAGGGACTGATAAGGGAGAGCCTAAGTCCATGTGCAGTACCTGTAGTACTAGCACCAAAGAAGGATGGAGAATGGAGGATGTGTATAGACTCTCGAGCCATCAATAAGATAACTATCAAGTATAGATTTCCATTGCCAAGAATGGATGACATTATGAATTGTTTGAGTGGAGCCAAGTACTTCACGAAAATTAACCTGAAGAGGGGGTATCACCAGATCCGTATCAGAGAAGGAGATGAATGGAAGACAGCCTTCAAGACAAAGGAAGGTTTGAATGAGTGGTTAGTCATGCCATTTGGGCTAACCAATGCACCGAACACATTCATGCGGCTCATGAACGAGGTATTGAAAGAATTTTTGGGAAGTTTTGTTATTGTTTATTTGGATGATATTTTGATTTTTAGTAAGACTTGGGATGAGCATCTGATGCATATCAGAAGAGTTCTAGAGAAACTTAGGGAGGAGAAGTTGTTGATTAATCTAAAGAAATGTAGTTTTGCAAAGGAGTTGGTATACCTGGGATTTGTAGTCTCAGAAGAAGGTCTTAAGATGGACCCAGAAAAAGTAAGGGCTATCATTGAATGGCCTACGCCAAGGAGTACAACGGAGGTAAGATCCTTTCACGGTTTGGCAAGTTTTTACAAAAAGTTTATCAGGAATTTTAGTAGCATTTGTGCACCCCTAACCGAGACAATGAGAGGGCATAGAAAAGAGTTTCGATGGACTAAAGGAGCAGACAAGAGCTTTGATACATTGAAGCAGAAAGTTGTAGAACAACCTGTTTTGGCACTTCCAGATTTCAATAAGGGATTTCAGGTAGATTGTGATGCTAGTGGTAGTGATATAGCAGTTGTTTTGAGCCAAGAAGGTAAGCCCATTGCCTATTTTAGTGAGAAGCTTAATGATGCCAAGAAAAAGTATTCTGTTTATGATTAGGAGTTTTATGCAATAGTTCAGGCTTTGAAGAAATGGAGACATTATTTGTTGTCAAAGGAGTTTGTTTTATATACTGATCATTAGGCTTTGCAATATCTTAATAGTCAAGGAAAGTTGAACCAAAGGCACTTAAAATGGGTTGAGTTTTTGCAGAGCTATACTTTTGTTTTGAAGCACAGGAGTGGGAAGTCCAACAGAGTTGCAGATGCCTTGAGCAGAAGGCAAAATTTGTTGACAGAAATGAAGATAGAAGTTGTTGGGTTCGATGAGCTCAAAAGTTTGTATCCTAAAGATCCAAATTTTGCAGAGGCCTGGAAAGCTTGTATGGAACCTGTTACTTTGGACAGGACAAAATGGTTGGATTACATAATCTAAGATGGCATGTTATTTAGAGGAAGCCAATTGTGCATTCCAAAGAGTTCCATGAGAGAGAACTTGATTAAGGAGAAGCATAGTGGAGGATTGGCTAGACACTTTGGTCTAGATAAGACCATTGCGATTGTTGGTGAAAATTATTATTGGCCACAATTGCAACAGAATGTGCGGAAATTTGTGCAGAGTTGCAGAGTATGTCAGATGGCAAAAAGGAGCAAGTCAAAATACAGGTCTATATCAACCATTACCTGTACCAGAGAAGCCATGGAATGATATCAATATGGATTTTGTTCTTGGTTTACCAAGGACACGGAGAGGACATGATTCCATTTTTGTGGTGGTGGACAGATTCTCGAAGATGGCACATTTTATTCCTTGCAAGAAGACTAATGATGTTGTTCATAGTGCTGAATTATTTTTCAGAGAGGTGGTGAGACTACATGGTCTACCAAAGAGCATAGTTTCAGATCGAGATACTAAGTTCGTTGGTTATTTCTGGAGGACATTATGGAAGAAGTTGAAGACAGATTTGAAGTTCAGCTCTGCACACCATCCACAGACTGATGGACAGACCGAAGTGGTGAATAGGAGTTTGGGTAACCTGCTACGATGCTTAGTAGGAGATAAGCCCAAGGGATGGGATTTGATTTTACCACAGGCAGAATTTGCTTACAACAATTCTGTCAATAGGAGTACTGGTAAATCACCATTCCAGATTGTATATGGCAATAGCCCAAGAAATGCTTCTGAGTTAAGGAAACTGGACAACGGAGAAAAGACAAGTGCCGAAGCTGAAGACTTTGCAGAACATCTGAAGAGTTTGCATGAAGAGGTGAGAAAGCACATTAATAGGATGAATATTCAGTACAAGGCTAAGGCAGATCAGAAGAGGAGATATAAGGAGTTCCAGGTAGGAGATAAAGTCGTGGTTCACTTGAGAAAAGAAAGGTTCCCAATTGGAAGATACAATAAGTTGAAAATGAAGAAATTTGGACCATGCAGAATCTTAAAGAAGCATGATTCAGGAAATGCATATGAGGTAGAGCTGCCGAATGGGATCAATATTTCCCCTGTTTTCAACATTGCTGATTTATCAGAATATCATGAAGGTGGAGCAGAGGATGAACCAACAGAAGCGCAGTGGAGTATTCCAGCATCTACTTCAATAGACGAGATAGAAGAGATCTTGGATAGCCATGTGGGAAGTACTCGGAACAAGCAATATGAAGAATATCTGGTAAAATGGAAAGGAAGGCCTATTGAAGATTCCTCTTGGTTATCTAAGGCAGAGGTTGACCGTTTGGGTTTCCCTCACACAAACATCTGAGACGTGACAAGGTCACTTCTCAAATTACCCTGGGTGTCTGATGCAGGAGCATCCAGTGGTGTAAGGGCAATCTTGCATCACCCAAAAAGAAGTTAATTCAAAATCATTGTAGTTGTTTTCATTCTTTCCATAATTAGTGTTTCTGGTTCCATAATATCCAGAATAATGATGTAGGACTTTCAGTTTTTCCAAAACTGCTAAAAATAGCAACTTGCATGTTTTGGAAAGTCTACCTGCTATTTTTGGAAAGTTTGCAGTTGGGCACGGATCGAAGCGAAAACTTGCAAAAAGTTACTAAATGGAAATATAAGACCTTTGGCGAAGGAATCAAGCAAAAGATCATTTGTGAGCTAAAAGATATTAAAGTTTTTTCCTCTAAAAATTTCCGAAACGAGATATGAGGCACTAAAACTTCCCTAAACGTCCCAAAAAGTTGACGGAAATCCGTTTACGGATTTCCGATGTGATAGTTCACATCGCGAGCTTTCTGACACCTAAAACGGTTCGTCAATCGGACATCCGGATCAAAAGTTATGCTTCCCGGAAGTTGACCTACTTTTATAGGGAGTTGTAAATTTTGAAATTAGCTGGAGGCCACCAAAAAGTGTTATTTATGGCTATTTTGGGAACCCTGGGAGGGGCAAAGTTAAGGGGGCAAGTGTAGAGTCAAGAATAGGCGGGAAAACAGAAACCCTAGCTGATTTGGGGGTTACAGAAGGCGGAAGATTCCAGAGCCTGGTGATGGTAGCTGTAGTGTGTTGCAGCCTGTGGAGGACTGATTCCTCTGATTGTAATTAAGCTTCTGTAATGTAATGAGTTGCCCAAATCAATAAAAGAAAATTCTATTCGCTGTGTTCAATTTCTGTTATTGTGTGTTTTATGATTTACCCCCTTTATCAGGACTAGTTGAATTTCAACTACCTGATTTGTTTTAGCACTCACCTGTGGCTGAGAGGTCCTTACAAGTTTTGTTACTTTGTCACTAGCCCGAGGCCAAGAGGAACTTGTAGTTCTAGTCTTGGCGACCATATCATTGTTGTGTCCAAGGTTGGACTGAGAGCTATATTGGGCCCCATTACAATTGTTTTTACAGTTTCCAACATTAGTCCATCCTTCTTCACTTTTTCCTATCTTGGCCACTGGCTTCGAGGTTGGTTTAGGCTTGAAAGTAGCAAGAAGGCAGTTTCTAATTTTACGATCAAAGGCTTGGCACCGAAAGCAAGTATTGGGTAGGTTAATATACAGGATACACTATGCATGGCGCATCTCACCTGTCTAGATGTTTTTTTTAAATCCTAGGCATAGTCACTTTCCACACAAACCCTATGTTGCAATCGAGCTGAATAGAAGTCCAGCACATACAACCCTCCCGAAATAGGAAGCTATATGATTAAGGAATGGCCAACACAGCAAGGATAACCCACAAAATTCAAGCCAAACGAGCACCTTAAGAGACTGTTGGTCAAGAACTACAAAATCCCTTGTCCAATGAGAAAAAAACAAGTAGCGAGCTACACATGTAGCAAGGACCATGGCAAAGGACTATGTCTACATGGTTAGCTTTTGCAAAGCGTAAGAGAAAGAAGCCTTTGGTTAAATTCTGGATAGCATCCAGCTTAACCCACGGGGAACCAACACAATGTTTATCTAGCTATGAAGCATGTTATTGTTAATTTTAACAATCAGATTGACAGTAAGAAACAAGATAACACAAATACACACATAACACACATATACCCTGGGAAAACCTCTTTCTTAGAGGTGAAAAACCCAACAAGAAAATCTCAGATCCAATTTGATTAATAGAAGAAGCAGATTACAACTTTGCCCAGCTACGGCACAAAGCATATGCACTAAGAACACAACTTCACTTATGCTAGAACAGATTCACTTCACCAAGAGCAGGTGCATTGAAGATTGCAGATGACAGCGGGGTGAACCACTGAACCGGTTGAATCATTGAACTCCTTGAACCCGTTGAACCTGTTGAACCTATCGAACGGTTCAACTATTGGCAAAACGTTGAATGGTTGAACCTGTTGAACCGTTGAACCTATCGAAAAATTCAACTATCGTCAAAACGGTGAACAATTGAACCTTCTGAACGAACCGTTGAACCTTTGGAACCCATTGAACCTGTCGAATGGTTCAACTATCGGCAGAACTCCTTACTAATTGCAGATGAAGTAGATCGTCGATGGAAAGTTTTCGCAGAGCAGAAATCGGTGCGTGTTCATGTGAATTGTGACTACAAGTCACTTTACATTTATATGAGATCGCACAAACAATATCCTTGGTCGGCCTTATACAATTTGGCACCAAGTTATAATAATTCAAATAATTACATACACGTTACATTGAAATAGGTCCAAACCTATTTGCAATTTCAAGATACATTGAATGAATTCGCCCAAATAGGGCCTGCCTTAAATCGGATAATACAACTGAGATTCTCAAAATGCTAAGGTCGATAGGCCATTTAGCATTTTATGACTAGGTCGGTCTCTAGGAGGGATCCGACCTAGCTACCAAAAAACAACAGTTATCAGATGGCACATGGCTGACAAAATAACTAATAAGCATAAACTACTCAAGCCATTTACAAGCATTATCAAAATTGTAATGTCCCTTATCTAATTTGCCCTAGAAAATTCAAATGTCACCAGTTAGGGTTAGGATTTTAGAATTACCATTTACTTTATCTTCAAAATTGCATAATTTCTTGTACTTGAATTCTGCAATAATAACATAGGAAAGACATATACGAAATATAGATATACAAATATACATCTTTAACCATTAGGATTAGATAAGATTTTCCTTGCATTCAAATTCATAAACAATATCAATATAGAGAGATCATATATTCACTACTATGCAGCTAACTCAGTTTGTCACTAAATTCAATCATAGAAGTGGATGGTGCTGGGAGGCCTGGTAGGGTGTAGACTGTCAACAATGCCTCCATACAGTCCCCTCAGGGAGGCATGGCAGGGTGTTAATCAGTTCTCCCTCCAAACAGTCCCTCAAGGAGGCTTGGTAGGGTATAGATTGTCAACAATGCTTCCATACAGTCCCCTTAGGGAGGCATGGCAAGGTGTTAATCAGTTCTCCCTCCAAACAATCCCTCAAGGAGGCATTGCAGAGTTCCCTCCACACAGTCCCCTCACCATTCTTCTTTGATTGGTGAGTCTCAAGTTATATATAAATGGCAATGATATGCAATAAGTAAGACAACCAACAATTAATAATGATCTAACCTGCTGTGTATACCCAATAATGTTTCTTATTGAATTCCTAGTTCAGTTTAGACTTAGCAATGTATCCTTTTGCTGTCCTTAACAGTCCATATGACTAAGTAAATAGATATACTTCTGTAGATCGAATGACTGCTGTAAAATTCAAGGATCAATGATTGATATTGCTTGATGATTCATTTATATGAGAACTGCTGTATATTATATATGTTATTTTCTGCCTTATCATTGATCAACCATTTCCTTTTTATATCTCATCATATGCCTCTTCAAAAGGAGGCGACTTCATAGAGGGGAGTGTCTTTTACAAAGAGGTGCGTTTCTTTTATTAACATCCTCCTTAAGCGCTGCTATTTTAATTCAGATTGCTGTTCCCTTATTAATGCTAATCGCACCTCTCCATTATACTTTGAATAAGACGTTTGCCTTATAAAGGAGCGCTGCATTTTCCTTATAATGAACCGGCCTCCTCCTAACACACATCCATGATTTCATATCTCAATAAGTCATTTCATCTTCATTCAAACATTATTCATTTCTTATCAGAATTCTGTTCTTCCTTTAATAATTTGATCCCTCCTTGAATATATCGACTCCACACTTAATGCCTTCATTTCATAAATGAGAGTCGGCCTTGTATGATAAACTCAAGCGTTGGCTTTGTAATTCATTGCCTTTGTTAGTCTGTTATAATAATTCTTAAACTAATTCATCGAATGTATTGATGGAGTCGGCCATAGGGGAAGGGGACATGGCAGTCCTTCTCGAGATTGCTTGTCCTTAAGCAATTTCAAATTGGGATATTTGAAGATTTCGGTTCCTTCCTAGTTGGCAATTATCTTGGTTATGTCTGCCTCTACACTTTGATGATGTCTTTGAGGAGAAGTGGCTAGTAAACTTGACTACCAATAAGGTCAATACCATCCTCCAACGTATGAGGACAATTTATTGTCCCATAGACTTCTTACTATTTCCCCATAACTCTCAACAACAACACCAAGAATTGGAAATTGGCAAGACTTGTTACTTAAGACAAGTTTTCTCTCGTTTCATCACCCCAAGGATCCTAGGCGATGATACAAAACTCTTCATTACCCCTTGTTGAAATCAAAAATCATGATGGATTGCGGGAATGTTGTGAATATCAAGATCCCATTGCTTTGTGTGCAATCACTTTTGCTTTCGTGTAAAGAACTTAGATGTTTGAATGACAACTTCCTTTAGATAAAGTATGTTTCATTTTGTGTAAACATTCGGACAAAGTTTGTGGTAAGTTTGTTTCTAATGAACCTATAGGGTTTTTGTATTACTTAACCTCATCAAACATTTGTCATTCCCATAGGTAACTAATATTTAAGTATAAATTTATGGGATTGATCAAGTCAAAAAGATGTACAATAGTTTAGCATTCCTCGCACATTAGGAGACTTAAATTTATAGGTTTACCCTAATATCCGATTCTTGTTCCATCTTCTAATTCAATTGGAGGTTATTACTCCTCTTTAACATATCTCCATGTTTGGTACTAACCCGATTTATTAATTGGTGAGAATGATTTTGGGTTTGCGGGTTATGGGCCCATAATATAACTTATCATAGGCTTATGTAACAACTTTGTTGTAACTTGATGTGTATCAAATTTATCTAAGTTACTCTAATCAAGAAAAGGAACTTAGACTCTTGGATGAAATGATCTACTCTAGATATTACATATAGAAGTGAATTTATCTCTATGTATTGCCATTGTTTCAATGAGTGTGGGATAGATCACTTGTTTGTACATTTGCTCTTGTTCCAAAGGAATAGAACAATTTATTTTCAATGATGTTCCTCTTCTCTGAAGCTTTGATGAATATGTCTTACGACAAATTTCCAACATTTCTCTTAAGATCTCTCTCCAAATTTGTAGGTTCCTAAAGCATTGAGTTGTCTTCATTACATTCTCTCAAACTTGTTGGTTTGGCTTTTAAAAGATTGGCCATCCTAGGTCAAGATGATACCTTAGTGTACCTAAATCTTGAAGTTTGAAAGATAACCTTAATCCATCTTTGTATCTTTAGTTATGCCTAAGTTTCCATGATAACTAGATTTTCATTTGAGAATTGAAAATCAAATTATATCATTAGATTCAACTATGTTGAGTGGTTATGATTGACTGTTCCTTCCTTGGGAAACTTTTGATATTTTGGTTGCTTGATTTCCTGATGAGTGACGATTTCTGGTGTTAATGAGTTGATTTATCCTTTATATCTATTTCTTGAAGGAGTCGCTACTCTTCTTGGCTGCCTTTTTCGAGAATAATACTTTATCTTTGAGTCGATTGTTAGATTTATTTCCTCTTGATGGCTTCTTCACAAGGAAACAATTCCCCTTTTTATATTTTATTGTTAAGGAAGTCCTACATTTGCAGGGTCACATTTTTCGTATTTGGGGTTTCATCCTGTTGAGTTGTTTGTAGCTTCGATCAGATAACATATTCATTATGATCATAATAAATATGAATATATTCATACTTAATATATAAAGTATGTTAATATCAATATAGTATGATCGAATGACATATTACCAAAGTATAAACACCGACTGCATTCTAACGGTAATTGGAAATTGTTAAAGTCGATGATTCAAACGATGATTGCTAAAGAAAGGGTGACGAAGTCACACCTGTGATAGGCGTGACTCCTTGAGGAGTCACGTCTATCACAGATGTGACTCCTACCATACATCGCATATATATCAAACGTCTTTACCCTGCAATACCATGGATCAACACAAAAATGGAAGTGTATGAGAAGTGGAAATCAATTCTAAAATAAAAGAAAGTAATAAATTAAGTCTGCAATACAAATACTCAACATTCAGAAAATATCCAAGTTAGAGATTATAAGTTCGATTTGAATTTACATGGTATCAAAGCCAAGTTAAGCAGAATCCAGGCAGAAAATCGAACTTAAGAAATTCAGATTTAATACATCTCATTTCTCAAATGGCAGCAGCAATCCGATTCGAAGACAGATTGGAAGGAGGAAATAACTTCTCATCATGGAAATTCAAAATTATGATGATACTAAAAGAAAATAAAGTTGATTCATTTGTGAGAGAAAACAAAATGGAACCAGAGAATGATCCTGATAAAACGACATGGATTGAAGGAAATGACAAAGCCATGAAAATCATCGTTGGAGTTAGCGATCATATCGTGCCAATTCTGACAAAACATGAGACTGCATATCATATGTTTAAGTCACTTGAAGGCAATAATGAAATTAATAACTCCAGCAGAACCTTAGCCCTAAAGAGAAATAAATCATATAAGTATGAACAAAGGAGAATCTATCAATGCATACTTTATGAGAATATCTGCACTAAGGGATCAACTATCAACACTTGGGTACCAAATTGAAAGCAAGGAACTAACACTTATTGCTCTAGATGGTCTCCCAAATTCCTAGGAGACATTTGTTCAAGGCATTAGTGCAAGGTCTAAATTTCCAAAATTGACCGCCTAAGATCAGACTGTCTTCAAGAAGAATCTAGACAGACAAAGAAAGGGTCAAAACAGAAAAATATAGATGAAGACCTTCATGTTCTAAATACAAACTCTCAAAAGAAAGAGAAGAAGAAACACTTCAAGAAGAGGAAAAATCATCACGGGAAAGGTTCATTCAAGAAAGACATTTCTCGCATCCAATGTTTCAGATGCGACCAATATGGACACTATGCAGTTAGATGTCCTGACAGAACCAAGCAACAAGCATCTTATGCCAAAATAAAGGAGCATGAAACCGAGAAATATGTATTCTACTCTGCACTTTCAAACCAAGTAACAAATAATTTCAACACCTGGGTTATAGATAGTGGTTCATCAAGACACATCACAAGGTTCAGGGAACTACTAGACACCATGGTAGAAGAAACTGACGAAGAAGTAACAATTGGAGATAACTCTATACATCCAGTCAAGGGTGTTGGCACATGCACCCTCAAATTAAAGACTGGCATCTCCATCCAACTTACTGGAGTATTGTTTGTCCCAGGCATCAAAAGAAATCTAGTCTCCATATCTGCACTTGAAGATAATGGATATAGGGTGACCTTTATGGATAGCAAAGTATTGGCATGGCCAAAGAATTCTACTATTAAGAAAGCTAAAACCATAGGTCATAGACAAGGGTACTTGTACGAGTGATGTACGGAACCAAATCTAGCCCTAATTCATGAAATTGCAGACTCTAATGAAATATGGCATAGAAGACTAGGACACCTAAATTTCCTTGCCCTATCTTCCATGGAAAGACTAGTTACAGGGTTACCCAAACTCACACAATGTAATTCAGGGGTATGTAAGGGGTGTGCCTTAGGGAAAAATACAAAGGGGTCCTTTCAAAATAGTTCTAGCAAAACAAATAAAGTATTAGAACTAGTCCACTCAGATTTATGTGGACCCATGTCTGTACCCTCCTTAGGTGGGTTTCTATACTATGTAATCTTCGTTAATGACTTCTCCAGAAAGACATGGATCTATTTTCTTAAATGTAAAGAATCACAGGAAATCCTTGAAAGATTTAAGGAATTCAAATCCATTACTGAAAACTCTTCCGGGAGAAAAATCAAAACCTTAAGAACAGATAATGGGAGTGAATACACTTCAGATATTTTTAAAGACTTTTGTAAAAACACTGGGATTAAGAGGGAATTCACTGTACCTTATAATCCTCAACAAAATGGAGTTGCAGAAAGAAAAAATAGAACCATTGTAGAAGCTGCTAGGGCTATGTTACTTGATCAGAATATAGACACTTCACTTTGGGCAGAAGCATCTAGTACTGCTGTCTATATACAGAATAGATGTCCTCACTCTCATATTGATGACAAAACTCCTGAAGAAGCCTTCTGTGGTACAAAACCAGACATTAGTCATTTAAGGATATTTGGTTGTCATGTTTACATTCATGTGCCCAAAGAGAAAAGAACTAAGCTAGAACCTTCTGGGAGAAAAGGCATCTTTGTAGGCTATAGTGAAACATCAAAAGCTTATAGAATATATATACCTGGTCAAAGACAAATTGAACTAAGCAGAGATGTGATTTTTGAGGACGACATAGCTTTCAAAAGAGCCAGAAATCATATTGAGTCAGAAATTCAAACTTCCAACTCAAGCATAGAAGAGGATCCTACACCTGAGTTTCAGAGGGAGTATCCTGAGGAAGAGATAAATCATTAACAAATCACATCACTAGAAAATCCCAAGAAAAGACCACTCTGGGCCACCAAAACAATGGAAGAAGCTAAAAATTATGCCGCTCCATCAGGGACTTTTAGGGAAAGCACAAGACCTAAGAGATTCTCTAGTTATGTAGCTTTAATGAGTGAATTCATTAAATCAGAACCTATAAGCACCAAGTATGGAAGGATGCCATGACAGAGGAGTATCAATCCATCATGAAGAATGATGTGTGGGATATAGTACCTAGACCAAAAGGGAAATCTGTTGTTTCTTCAAAATGGCTATTTAAAATCAAACATGCTGCAGATGGCAGTATAGGGAAATACAAAGCAAGATTTGTAGCCAGAGGCTTTTCACAAAAGGAAGGAATTGATTACGACGAAACCTTCACTCCATTTGCTCGATATACATCAGTCAGGGCAATTCTAGCTATTGCAGCAGCCAAAGGGTGGAAAGTCCATCAAATGGACGTAAAAACTGCTTTCTTAAATGGAACCATTAAAGAAAAGGTTTACTTAGAGCAACCCGAAGGATTTGAGATTCACAATGCAGGATCCTATGTATGTAAATTAAAGAAAGCTCTATATGGACTTAAACAGGCCCCTAGAGCCTGGTATGAAAGAATTGACAGTTATCTCTTTAGATTAGGCTTCTCAAAGAATGATGCAGATCCAAATCTCTACTTCAAACAAAGCAAAGGTGATATGTTAATATTGATATTATATGTTGATGATCAATTGATTACAGGGGAAGATCACCTTATTGATCAGTGTAAGAAAGATCTAGCTTCAGAATTTGACATGAAGGACTTAGGTCTATTACAATACTTCCTTGGACTGGAAGTATGGCAGAAATCAGACTGTATTATTCTAAACCAAGGGAAGTACACAATTGATATATTAAAAAGGTTTGGTATGATGGAATGTAGACCTATGTCTTCCCCTATGGAAACAAATCTTCATAAATTGAAGGAAGCAGCAGCAGATTCTCCGTTGGCAGATCCCACTCTGTACAGACAGATAATTGAATCCTTGATGTATTTGGTCAATACCAGACCTAATATCTACTATGCTGTAAATGCCTTAAGTCAGTTTATGTGTGAGCCCAAGGAGATACATCTTGTGGCTGTGAAGCATATAATGAGATACCTTCAAGGTACTCTAAATTATGGCTTAAAATATGAAAAGGTTGACTTAGATCTACATGGATTCACAAATTCAGATTGGGCTGGAAGTGTAACGGACCGGAAGAGCACCTCCGAATGTTGTTTCAGTTTAGGGTCAGCAATGATATCGTGGATCAGCGAAAAACAGTCTTCAGTTGCTCAGAGCTCTATAGAAGCCAAATATATTGCAGCTTCTATGGCTGCTAGAGAGGCAGTATGGCTTAGAAAACTGCTTGTGGGATTATTTGGTAAACCTCTGAAACCAACTATCATCCACTGCGACAATCAAAACTGTATTAAGCTATCCGTGAATCCAGTATTCCATGATAGATCTAAACATATTGAGATTCCTCATCACTATGTGCATGATATGGTGGAAAGGAATGTGATTCAATTGGAGTATATCAGTATAGGAGATCAAACTGCAAATATTCTTACCAAACCACTCCTCAAGGTGAAAGTTGAATACTTCAGGAAAAATCTTGGTATGATTGAAATGTAAAATTCTAATTGATTTGTACTAATATACTAAAGATGTTTAATGTGTAAACATCTTGTGTCATATGTGTGACTCTATGACATTATGGGCCTACCCATTCTGTGTTTATTTCTTAAAGGTGACGATCTTTTGGATAATCTACACTTGTACCTAACATTATAAGGTGACGATCTTATAATGTTTATTAGACTAATATCATGTGACTTGATATTTGTATGAATCATGGAGTTATCCTGATTAAGTTATGGTAGACATTATGTGACTTAATGTCAGTGCACATACCATAACTAGGATATATAAGGAGAATGTAATGTTCTCGAGTATAGTATATCCTTTAGTATCACGAGGTAGGTGATGCTACGTATCACGAGATAGGTGATACTATATATCATGAGTTATGTGATATTAAATTACTTTGTGAAATTATGATCGAATGACATATTACCAAAGGACAAACACCGACTGCATTCTAACGGTAATTGGAAATTGTTAAAGTCGATGATTCAAACGGTGATTGCTAAAGAAAGGGTGACGAAGTCACACTTGTGATAGGCGTGACTCCTTGAGGAGTCACGTCTATCACAGATGTGACTACTACCGTAAATCGCATATATATCAAACGTCTTTACCCTGCAATACCACGGATCAACACAAAAATCGGAAGTGTATGAGAAGTGGAAATTGATTCTAAAATAAAAGAAAGTAATAAATTAAGTCTGCAATACAAATACTCAACATTCAGAAAATATCCAAGTTAGAGATTATAAGTTCGATTTGAATGTACACATCCTTTCTCGCATCATTATTATTTTTGAGAACCTAATTTAATTTACCTATAAAATCACCTAGGGTTCTATTCTCATTTGAATTCCTCCATCATGTTTTGGATGTCTTTCTTAAATGAAATGTTCTCTCCTTTTATATCTTAAGATTGAGAGAGTCATACTTTTTCACTTCACTAGTTACGACTCTTCATTATTACATACTTAATTTGTTAGTGCTTCTTAACCCAAGAAGCGTCTGACAAATAAAGCTTTGATAGATTTGGCATTTTCATACTTTTTTTAGCATAAAGTGGTCTCAAACACACAAAGTAAACTTGTTGAAGAAACATTAGACATGAAGCAAACACAAAGATGTAAGAATGAAGCATATTTAATATACAAAGTATACACATAAATACATGTGATGCATAAAGTATACATAAGACACAAAGTATACGTAATACACGAAGCATGAAGCATACACGCAATACACGAAGTATATGTATAAGTACATGTAATACAAGAAGCATGAAGCATACACATAATACACGAAGTATACACATAAATACACGTAATACACGAAGTGTACGTATACATACATGTAATACAAGAAGCATGAAGCATACACGTAATACACGAAGTATACACATAAATACGTAATACACGAAGCATGTAGGATACATGTAATACACGAAGTGTACGTATAAGCACATGTAATACAAGAAGCATGAAGTATACACGTAATACACGAAGTATACGCATAAATACACGTAATACACAAAGCATGTAGCATACACGTAATACACAAAGTGTACGTTTAAGTACATGTAATACAAAAAGCATGAAGCATATACGTAATACACGAAGTATATGCATAAATACACGTAATAAACAAAGCATGTAGCATACACGTAAGACACGAAGCATGTAGCATACACGTAAGACACGAAGTATATGCATAAATACACGTACTAAACGAAGCATGTAGCATACACGTAAATACATGTAATACACGAAGCATGAAGCATATACGTAATACATGAAGTACGCACATGAATACGAAGCATACACATGAATATGCGTAAGTCATGAAATTACACATGAATACCCGTAAGTCATGACGGATATACTTGAATACATGTAAGTCACGAAGCATATACATGAATGTACGTAAGGCATGAAGTATACACCTGAATACACATAAGTCATGAAGTATACACTTGAATACACGTGAGTCACATGAATATATGTAAGGCATGAAGTATACACATGAATACATGTAAGTCAAGAAGTATATACTTGAATACACGTGAGTCACATGAATGTATGTAAGGCATGAAGTATACACATGAATACACGTAAGTCATTAAGTATACACTTGAAGCCACATGAATGTACGTAAGGCATGAAGTATACACATGAATACACGTAAGACATGAAGTATACACTTGAAGTCACATGAATGTACATAAGGCATGAAGTATACACATGAATACACGTAAGTCATGAAATATACACTTGAATACACATAAGTTAAGTCACGAAGTATACACTTGAATACACGTAAGTCATGAAGTATACACTTGAATAAGCGTAAGTCATGAAGTATACACTTAAATATAGGTAAGTCATGAGGTACACACTTGAATACACGTAAGTCATGAAATATATACATGAATGTATCTTGCATCAACTATCATTCACGAGATGGCATGAAGGATGCTCTAATACCAATTGTAATGTCCCTTATCTAATTTGCCCTAGAAAATTCAAATGTCACAAGTTAGGGTTAGGGTTTTAGAATTACCATTTATGTTATCTTCAAAATTGCATAATTTCTTGTACTTGAATTCTGCAATCATAACATAGGAAAGACATATACGAAATATAGATATACAAATATACATCTTTAACCATTAGGATTAGATATGATTTTCCTTGCATTCAAATTCATAAACAATATCAATATAGAGAGATCATATATTCACTACTATGCAGCTAACTCGGTTTGTCACTAAACTCAGTCATAGAAGTGGATGGTGTTGGAGGCATGGTAGGGTGTAGACTGTCAACACTACCTCCATACAGTCCCCTCAGGGAGGCATGGCAGGGTGTTAATCAATTCTCCCTCCAAACAGTCCCTCAAGGAGGCTTGGCAAGGTATAGACTGTCAAGTTCAACAATGCCTCCATACAGTCCCCTCAGGGAGGCATGGCAGGGTGTTAATTAGTTCTCCCTCCAAACGATCCCTCAGGGAGGTATGGCAGGGTTCCCTCCACACAGCCCCCTCACCATTCTTCTTTGACTGGTGAGTCTCAAGTTATATATAAATGACAGTGATGTGCAATAAGAAGACAACCAACAGTCAATAATGATCTGACCTGTTGTGTATACCTAATAATGTTTCTTATTGAATTCCTAGTTCAGTTCAGACTTAGCAATGTATCCTTTTGCTGTCCTTAACAATCCATATGACTAAGTAAATAGATATACTTCTGTAGATCGAATGTCTGCTGTAAAATTCAAGGATCAATGATTGATATTGCTTGTTGATTCATTTATATGACAACTGCTGTATATTATATATGTTATTTTCTGCCTTATCATCGATCAACCATTTCCTTTTTATATCTCATCATATGCCTCTTCAAAAGGAGGCGACTTCATAGAGGGGAGTGTCTTTTACAAAGAGGTGCGTTTCTTTTATTAACATCCTCCTTAAGCGCTGCTATTTTAATTCAGATTGTTGTTCCCTTATTAATGCTAATTGTACCTCTCCATTATACTTTGAATAAGACGATTTGCCTTGTAAAGGAGCGCTGAATTTTCCTTATAATGAGCCGGCCTTCTTATAACACATCCACGATTTCATATCTCAATAAGTCATTTCATCTTCGTTCAAACGTCATTCATTTCTTATAAGAATTCAGTTCTTCCTTTAATAATGTGATCCCTCCTTGAATATATCTACTCCACACTTAATGCCTTCATTTCATAAATGAGAGTCAGCCTTGTATGATAAACTCAAGCGTTGGCTTTGTAATTCACTGCCTTTGTTGGTCTTTTATAATAATTCTTAAACTAATTCATCGAATGTATTGATGGAGTCAGCCATAGGGGAAGGGGACATGACAAAAATCAAGCACTGAAAGAACAACATTTGGCAGGTTAACAGACGACATACCTCATGGAAGACTTTGGGTACAAACTTGCAAGGTTTCTTTGATGGCACCATTGCTCACTTCAATTCCTAACACATTGGTTGTTCGACTTGGGCACCACTAAGAAGAGTCGCCCTAAGGGCAAGAAACCCTAAAACTACCAAAATAAATGCAGGCAAGACTAGAAAATGCCGCTACCTTATTGCCAAGCGGTTTGAAATAACAAGCAGGGGACATAGGCATGCAAACCAAAACAAGCCTCTCTTGCTCATCCCTCCAACAAAATATCTTAATCTCATTTCATTCCAATTTTGCACTCACAAAGTATCAAAGATCTAAAGTATAAATCATAGACACAGAGGATCTAGGAAAAACAGTGAATTGTATTTCAATACTTTGCTAAGATTAAAAGAAAGAGTTCAGATTTGTTTTGTTTTCCTCTTCCCCTTGTCTGCTGAAAGACTGTTCGTAAAAGGAAGTTGTAGCAGTGTTTGTTTGTTTTCATTTGCAAAAGGGATGATCTTTTTATTGTCCCTGTAGCTGATTTTATAAAGAGAAAGGGATTCCATTATTATTTTGCATTCACATCTTGAATAGGAAAGAGATTGTTCATCATTTCAGCATACTTATTTCATAAGAAAGTTCTAATTTTCATCGTAGATTCAGTTTGTTAATTAGTTGCATTCATTGAAAAAGCAAGGGAAAATACAAAGAAATGATTCATTTTATTTAATTTCAGCATACTTGCATTTATAAATTTAGTTTGCATTTTAAAACCACAAAATATACAAGAAAATTCAGAAAACACAAAATCATCAAAAACATATAAAACAATCAAAACTAAAAAAACATTTGGATTCAAGCATCATTTCAAATTAGTTTGCAAGAAATCAGAACTTTGATCGAACTTCAAGTAATCATCGAGCTTAAATAATTGAAACAAATCAAAACATTGAGCTATACAAGGTGGGAAAACCTTGAATTACCCTTGTTCTAGATGGGGAAGCCACAAGGACCCCCACATCCTTTTACACAAAATGTCAACCTAAAATTGGAACATTAACAACTAAAATCCAAAAAGAAACTAATTTTTCCATTTTTCAACTTGTGAAGAGGAAAACAAAGACAACTATAAGGAATGAAGGGAATAGCAGTGAGAAGAGGGCAAGAGAGCAACAAAGCTACATCATTTGAGGTAAGTTCACTATCTTTTGTTCATTTTCACAAATTCTTTTGCATTTTTTTTTGTTTTTGTCAAAGTTTCAAACATTTAGGGAGAGCTTTTTGGTTGTTTTTTGTTTTATGTTTGCACTTGCAGCTGTTATTTGAATTTTCAACAAAAAAAAACAAGCAGCAGTAATGAGGGTAGTGAGAGTGAAGAAATTCAAATTCAGCACCCGTGATGGTATAAGTAATGTTGGAAGTTCTTTTGGGAGTGAGAGTATTGCAGGGACAGTTAATTTAAGTAACCCATTTGAATGTCTTTCTGAAGCCCTCAAAACTTATGTAAAAGGCCCATTTAATCCAAATAAAAACTCTTTTACAATTTGCAACACACATAGACAAAGACAAGACAAACAATTCAAGGGGGAGTAGAGTATGGCTATGCCATTTGTCCAACAAGGACTATAGGGACAGCTACAAGGGTTTCCTCTCATCTTTTGTGCATAGGTGGACTAGGTAAAAGAGTGAATAATAACCCTAGTTGAGAAAGTCGAGGTGACTAGGTTGCACATCGAGGGTGAGACAAGAAGGAAGGGAATGTCAACAGAGTGTATCCAGCCTAGTGTGTCATGGTCTACACAATCCATAGATGTTGAGAGTCAAAGAGGAGAGAGTCTGTCATGTCCCCGTTTCCGGCCTGATCATCAAGAGTATAATGGATTAGCCTATTCCTCATTCCCGGAGGCTAATTCTAAGTAATGAGGGAATGAACTGGTTTTTGACTAACTTAACCTTTTGTTTTGCAGCAGCAAAGTCAGAAACTTGTAAATTGACCAAGTCTGGGAGTAGTTTCATCAACCCCAGTGATCACCATTGCCAGGCGCACTCCTTGACAAATCAGGTTCACTTTGGCGCCCAACTTCCAAAGCTCATTTTAGCTCTCAATATAGCATTCAACTGAAGGCGCTCTTTGTGGTTTACTTCATCCAACTCAGTGCCCAGTTCTGAGATAAGCGAAGATGTTAGGAATAAAGTTTCAAAGCTATGAAGTTGTACTTTCTGATGAGCGTCTAGGTTTTGAATCCTCTCAAATGGCGCCCAAGGATCTATCAACTGCATCAAGGCGCCCAACCTAGTCTTCATTGCCTGCAATTGGCGCCTAGCCCTAGGAATCCTACAAGTATGACTTCTGGCGCCTAGAAATGAAGTTTAAGAGAGGCGCCTCAAGGAAATGGAAGAAGTTAAGTGTCAAGCTATCTTTCTGGATCAAGATGACAACATTTGGAAGCTAGGCGCAATCTTATGATGTCACTACCTCAAATTGGCGTCTAGAACTAATGATGCATGACTCCAAAGAACTCATTTAGGCGCTAATAGGCATGATGTTCTGGACTCACCTCGATGCCTCCGGAAGTGAACTCTTGCATGGAAATGAGCCATTCAAGGAAGGGCGCCAAAACCACTGCAGAACTTCCAACACTAGACTTGCGCCTAAGTGTAATTGAAGATGATAGAACCCCAGATGAGGGCACTGGGTTAAAGGAGTGTCAAAAGGGTTTAGATGGCAAGTGTTTGAAAGAATAAGTTGTATAGAATATCTTCCTTAAGATACCAGGCGTTGATACCAATTGAAACTACACCAAGTGTGCGCCTAAGGTAGTTGCAAGCCTTCCAGACCAGTTAGGGAACAAGGCGCTCCATCAGGAGAGATGATGATCATTTGAAGTCTTAGGCTCTACAAATCAGTGGTAGAATTGGCTAAGTTCACTAGGCGCAAATTCCATGTCAAATTGACCACATGAGCGCCTACCTTGTAGATTGATGAAATGAACCACTTAGTGGTCACTGGGATGGAAGAACATTACTCTAAGAATGCAAAGGTGGATGATGAAGTCATTAAGTTAACCAGTTGAGCATCATTGAACTAGGCGCACTTTCTTGTTCTCACAAACTCCAAAATGCATGAGGCGCCAATCCAAGGTCAAACACTTCAAATGGGCGCCTTGATCTAAGATTGGTTGTTAGGTCTATTGAATGAGTAAGGAACTTCTTCAAGTGAACTTCATTCTCAAGGAGATCAAGTAGAAAGTTGGAATTATCAAGTAATGATGTTTTGATACCTAGGCGCTTACTGAGCCAAGAATCCTCCATTTGAGCGCCTAGCATGGATGATTGATAGATGGAAGACTTTGAAGTTAGGAGAAGTCACTTGAATGAACAATCAAAGTTGAAGAGGGAAACTCCTAGCATAGGCGCATGTTTGGTCAAAATTCCTCAATCCTGGCGCCTAAGATTGAAATCTAAGTGAGGCGCAGTTCTTGGGCATTTCCTACCTCATCTAGCGCCTAACCTCAAAGTAGCGCCTAACCTCAACTCTAATGAGCACCTCATGAGGATTGACTGAGTTGAGTGTCAAGGCACTCTTCTAGATCAAATTGATAACATTGAAGAGCTTTTTCCAAGTTAGGCGCAATCTCCAGGTACAATCTCCTCAACTGGCGCATAGAGCAAGCAAGGCGCACTTTCATGTTCCAGACATCTCAACTTGGCGCCTAGCTAGAGGATAAGGTAGTTGTAACTACCTGAGCTTTCATTGGTCGACAGACTGTCTTCGGGATCCGTGTCAAGGTCTCTGGATAAGCTTGCCAACTCAGAATGAGTCATCAGATGGAATATTCCCTTGGATATGTCCCTTGGGAAACGTGCCTTGATTCCTCTTCGTGCATTGAAAAACGTGCCTTCATTGCCTTTGGAAGGCCTATAAAAGGAGGAGCTCTCTCATTCATTTGGCATTGGTTCATTTGACAAAATTCTCTCTGCAAAGCTATTGAGCTTGTAATCTTGAGGCCTGCGAGTTTCAAGTGTTGGGGTGATGCTCCCTCAACAAGCAAGGTGATGCTCCCTTGTGATATTGTGAGGTGTTGACATTCAGTTGACATCATTGAGTTTGATTGAGTTGATCAAGTAAGGAAGACATTGTAACATCAAGGCTTCAAGGCCTTTCTTTTGTAATTCCATTGAATAAGTTGTACTTCATGCTATTGAAAGCATTATCCATGTAATAAGACATTGCAAGTTGATTGAATCAAGTGAATGAACAAGTACCCAACTCCCATTCAAGTAGTTATCTTTGATGTATATCTTTGTGTTGTTGAAGTAGTTGATGAGTTGATAGCAAGTAAAATTGTTCAAGTAAGGAAAAAATTTTAGTAGAACTAGTTGGGTATCTTACAGAGTCCTACCAAGGGAAAGAAAAGGACCATTAGTGTTGCAGGTATGTTTAATATGCAATCACGAGAAGTGGTCAAGTCTTCTATTGCCAATTTTTTCTATGCCATATCATTTCATGTGGCACACTCCCCATATTTTAAACAAATGTTCAAAGATGCAATTGTTGTCGGTCCTTCATTTGCCCCCCTAGAAAACATAAGCTACGCACCTCCCTCCTTGATAGAGAGTATTCCAAAGTGAGTATAGTGATGGAGGAGATAAGACAAATTTGGATAAGGGATGGCTTTTCTATCATCATGGATGGGTGAGCCAATATTTGACATGGGCCACTCATCAATGTCATTGTCGCATGTTCAGCTAACTCTTATTTTCTTAGAGCTACTGATTGTTCGGGGAAGAGAAAGGATGCAAACTTCCAATTTCATATTTTGAAAGGTGCCATAGGAGAGGTTGGGCCCTCTAATGTTGTACAAGTAGTGACTGATTCAGCTCATGTATGTAAGTTAGCTAGCTTGATGGTGGAGGGTGCTTCCAAGCACATTTTTTGGACCTCATGTTGTGTTCATGCATTGAACAACGCATTGAGAGACATTGGGAAGATAGATTGGGTGAAGGCAGTGGTGGCAAAAGCTAGAAACATATAGATGTTTCATTTGCAACCATCACACCTCACTTGCTTTGTTCAGGACATTTCTTAGGAAGAAATTCCTCAAGCCCACGGATACTAGATATGTCAGCGATTTTATTTTGTTGGAGAAGATGCTTGAGGTGCAAGAGCCTTTACAATTTATGATGGTTAATTCAGAGTGGAGTAAATGGCTAAAGGCAAGCACGACTAAAGGAAAAAGTGTGAAACAAAATATCCTTGACGATAATTGGTGGTCCACAATGAGGTAAGCAATTGCTGATTTTTAATAAATTCCTGATTTTATTATTAATTTTCTGATTTTATTGTTTCTAAGTTTCTAAATTGTAAATTATTTTCAGTCTTTGCATATATCTTTGCTCCTTCATCTCACCTATTATGCGGGTCATAAGATATGTTGATATAGACTCTCCTAGCCTTAGAAAGATTTATGAGATATTTGATAGCATGTTGGTCAGATGAAGCAAGTCATTCATTGCAGGGAGTCTATTTTGGGATTTTATGAGGAACGTATTAGGCCCATTATGACACAGCAATGGAACGCTACGAACACCCCACTTCATATGGCAACCTACAATCTAAATTCCAAATGGTATGCAGCAAACCCTGGGAGAGTGCCTCCATCATATGATGAAGTGAAAAAAGGGCTCGTGAAGGCCCTTCAAAAGATGTATAGTGATGAGGAGTCTACCTTACTTAGAACAGAGTGGCTAGCCTTTGTCAATCTTCGCAGTCCCAAATTTAGCAGACCAGATTGAAGCTACTACAATCCAAATTTGAGGTCATTTCGAGCAAATTTGAGGTCATTTCGAGCAGATTTGAAGGAGTTGTTGGGAAATTAGGGTTTCCACCAAATTTGCTCCCAAGGCTGCAACTCAGCAATTTTTTTTGAATTTCTAGAGGATTGATCACAAACATATTAAAGCTTCCATAGTCTAGATTTTAAGTCATTTGGAGCAGAATTGAAGGAATTACTGTGAAATTAGGGTTTCCACCAAATTCGCTCCCAAGGCTGCAAATCAACAAATTTCTTGGAGATTTTTTCTAAGAAGTGAGATCTAGGCCCTATATGTTACAGTAAAAATTTCAGATTTTGATTTGTTTTGAGTAAGTTATGAAAACTATTTTGGCAACATCATGGTGGGGGCTTCAACAAGAAGCGGAGGAAGGGATCCAATCACTCCTGGAAAGACTCCTAACAAGGATGATACAATAGTTGAGGAGATGGGCTCTATAGATATTGATGTAAGGGAAAAAAACACCGAGGTTAAGGATGATATTTCATCATTGAAGGAGGAGATGACACCCAGGAGAGGAGAAATCAATGCATTATCAGAGAGAATCAAGTCCCTTGTGAGTTGTATGGAATATAAGGGAGCAGTTTCACATCATAAGATTTGGGAAGAAGATGGGTCTTCCAAGGGACCTGATTCTTTTGGGATTGACTCAGATCTGAAGATGGATCGTCACCCAAATAATTCAATGGCTAGCACTCATATGGGGATCTTGGAACTTCTTACCAATGAAGGATATGCAAGGAGGAGGAGAAAAAGAAGAAGAAGAAGAGTCAAAGGTTCCTACACCAGCAAATCTACAGGCAATTATAGATGTGTACTCGGTAGCTGTTGGGGATGTGTCACAAGGATTGCCTCCCAAAGTAGATCATGATCATGTCATTCAAATAGTAACAGGGCACTACCCACTATCCATCACCTCTTCCTTGAGCGTGCACCCAAAGATTAGAGCAATAGAAGAACACATTCAACACCAGCAAGAGGTACCCTTTAGTCTCGAGGAGAACAAGGCAAAGGCACAAAACAAAATGAAGAGACAAGTGTATCAGCACAAAATTTTGACACAGTCAGTGCTACCTAAACCTAGATGCAGAGCAAAAACCCATCTTGGAGTCTAAGTTAATTTTCCAGACACACATGAAAAAGCTTAGGACTGGGACAATCATAGAGTACCTCCATCTAATGATGAAGAGGTGAAAGAAGGGATCATGAAGGCCCTTTGAAAGATGTATAGTGATGAGGAGTCTACCTTAATTAGAACACACCTTTGTTAATCTTCGCAGCCCCAGATTCAGCAGACCAGAGGCAAGGACAGATAGAGCTACATTAGCTGAAATTGGACCTGTTGGATGATGGCCATGGCATGGCAAGGATGCACCAGAGTTGAGGATACTTGACGCTCATCTCCTTTCATAGGTTGTCAGTTCTATAATGTATATGATAATGCCTTATCAATTTTATCATATGAATATTTCAAATTTTCTATATTTCTAAAAAATTTCCTATTTTTTTAATAGTCATCCCCTGCCATCCCCTAAAAAATGGCCTCCCAAAAAACCTGCCCCGGAAACATGCCCCCCATCCCCTACAGTCCCCGTTCCAGAAACTTGGTGTAACATAGATCGTAGGGTTTTCAGTTAAATAAACAATTTTCAGGTCAAGAACATAACAGTGGCATCAAATTATTTTCATGGCCTTTTGTGAGGGCACCCAATGGTGCCTACATTCCCAAGAATTCAAAAGAACAACTTCTTGAAATCAGAAATTACATTTTTATTGGAATTAGAAATAAAGCAATTATGTCTATGTCCACAAATGACAAAAGTAGGTTAGTGTGACTCAAGAGTAAAGCCAGTTACAATAGAAGACGAAACAGATTTAGGAGTTTGAACTTTGAATTGTCAGGATTAACATGATAAACAAAGCAAACAAAAAATAAAGAAATGAAAGCCTTGAAGTTCTCTACTGTGTAATAAAAATATAGATTGACTCGAGCACGAAAAAAACTCAGAGGTGCATACTCACTGCAAATCATTGGCACGGCGAGAAGTCCTCCGCTCCACGCTTCTGACCGAGATGGGTTCTTCTCCTAAGAAAAACTGTTTGATTTCCACTCTCTGTACGTAACCAGGCTTCATTAAATTGTCTATAACAGGTTGAAGAAGCCCAACCATCCAATTCTCTAGTCCAACCCGATACACTTTCCACAACTTCCCAAGCACCATGTTCACCCATTCTACCGACTCCTTCCTCTGCAAATTCTGTTCAAGAAACTGGGAAATGCTTGTTGGTACTTGAGGCCTAATACTGTTTTGTTCCTCGGCAACCTGCTTACTATTTTTTTTCCTCAACGTCCAGACTTTGTCAAAGACAACTCCCACCAAGAAAAAGAATCCAAAGAGAGAAATGGCCGTCCGAGGAAGAAGAAGAAAAGGAGGTATAGGTGCACCGTGCAAGCTACCAAGCTGATTACTCAACTTGTACACAAATGGGTCATCCTGCACACTGGTTGCGAAGGAGAAGGTCGCATGTGTCTGTTCGATACCCTGCCTTCTTCCCAATGAATTTGAGGTTGGGTTAGACAAACCAGCAAGTTTCGATTTCTCTTGTGGATTTGCCTCTACCACCTCCCTTAAAACTTTCTTTGAGAGTGCCTGTGTACTTCGTCTTGTTGCATCAAGAATTTCCACATTGATGGCAGGGTTATCCTTATGATTACTTTCAACAGAACAAGCCACTAGTCTCCATAGACCAATTTTATTATCCGTGGAGCTGTTAAAAAACCTAGTTCTAAGGTTTCTACGTTTTTTACAGGGTTTCGACTGTGGATAAAACAGGAAAGGAAGGTTAGGATTTCTATATTTACAGGAGGTTAACTGCGGAGAAAAGTGTAAAGGAGCGTTTGCTGGTGCGACTGAGGCTGGTTGCAAAAACATTTAAAAAGACAGTATAATTTAGCCCTAATTTGGAATTGGGCGTAATTTTTGCTACTGAATGCAATAATCATGGAAACTTGCAGGCTTTAACTCTGTTTCATCATAGAGAAGTAGCGATAAATTTCTTAAGCATGAATTTTTCTGGAGCAAATTTCTCCACCATGAATTTTTTCTTCCGCAAATTTTTTCACCGTGACCATATAATTTCATAATCTCGTAAAACGGCATCTCAGCACTACATAACTTTATTTTTTCTGAATCAAAATGCATATGTTTCAGAGATACCTGATTCTTCCTGTAATTGAAACGCAAGTATCTTCAGCTTCACTCCATTTCAAGCTTTTTTAAATAATAAAAAGAATATTAGGTAGAGTGACCGATAAATTTTATTCAATTGGCGAGGGTTTTTCAACCCCAGAAAAGAAACATTCTTTCCCATTCGAGAAAATATTTTATGTTGAAGATCCCTACCGCTGAGAATCCATTTTATAGACGGCTCTTTCACATCTTTACCGTCGAGAGTACAACGAAATCTATTCGTGCTGGCGGAAGAGTTGAAGGCGGGTGAGATGACACGTGGATTGAGAGCGCGTTTTGTATTTGAATTGTCCATTTGTTGATTCACACGTTGGGCGTGGTGTCATCTTACATGGATAACGTGGAGTAAAGAACTTTGACTGTTTCCCTATGTTGTGGTAGCTTTTAAAACATGTTAATTTTTCTACGAATGTTTAGGAGTTGATGTCATCGGTGCAATCAATGGTCATATACATCATTCACTTTTCTACATTTCATTTTATTTATCAAACATCACCTCACCTTCATCTTATAGATGTGGACTCAACAACTCCGGGAAAAAAAGAACATTATGTCATACATTTTAACCCCACATGTGATGACGAGAAAAAGTGTTATATAGGAGCGGATACCAAGTGGAAGGATAAAATGTTAATGGCCCAACTCAGAGCTAGTTCACACCATCTTAGGTGTGAAACAGAAAGATAGAAAATGCCCAAAGAGGAGTGGGCGAATAGGATTTGTGTATGAGAAAAATTGACTAAATCAAAACTAAATAAATCAAAAACCAATAACATAAAGAGAACGAATCTAAATAAAAGTCATTACAAATAAATCTATAAAACATGAAAGTTTTTACCAAGATTTGTATTGTTCCTTTTGGATGAATGTGGATTGTTCAATTATCGTTGCGAAACCATAGTTGCAACAAGCAAGTAGTGTGCTCAAAGATCAATGTTAAGAGATCATGAAGTTGCTCAATCGATGCAATGTATGCTCAAAGCGCTGTTAAGTATGCCTGAGAATAAGTGATCGAAGAGAGATTGTGAAGGAGATGGGGGGTTTATATAGGTTTCAACAAAAATCGATCAACGGTCTAGATAATTCAGAAGAATCAACGGAAGAAATAAATCAAATAACCATGATGAATGTGCACATGACATGTGTCAATCCATAAGGATATTTTTATTAAGATATGATGAAAACAAGATTAATTGAATAAATAACTCAACTTGTAATTTTGTCTTTTTAAGAGTTCTAAAAATAAGACAGATTGTGCACATGAGTTAGCAAAATATTTTAAAAGGAATTGGAAGATAATTGAAATTAAATAAATAAATTTATTTAATTGTTTGTGTATGATAGAGGAATAGATAAGATATGAAAATTTAAATAAATTAAACAAATAAATTGATTTAATTTATTTTGTACGATGAAGGAAAAATAAAATATGTGATTATATTTTATTTTTAGAAGATTTATTTTTTAGAGGAAAAAGCAAATTAAATAAATAAATTTATTTAATTGTTTGTGCAAGATTAGATGAATATGAAGATTATAAATAAAATACTTGATTTTATTTATTTTTAGAGGATTGAGATAATTTAAATAAATTTACATGATTTATTTAAATTTAGAAGAATAATTGATTTAATTAAATAATGTAAATTATTTAATTGTAGATAAAAGGATTTGGATGATAAATTAATTAAATAATTAATATTATTTAATTAATGGAGACTTGAAATTTGAAAGAGAATAATGATTTAATTAAATAATAATTTATTTAATTAATGGAGACTTGAAATTTGAAAGAGGATAATGATTTAATTAAATATTTAAAATTATTTAATTTTGGAAGAATATAGAGGAATTTAATTTAATTAATTAAATAAAAAAAAATTATTTAATTAATGTCAATTTTAGGAGATTTAAAGGAATTAGATGAAATTAATTAAATAATTAGATTATTTAATTAATATTGAAATGCAGGTGATGCTATAAATTAGACGAAATGCAAGTGATTCGAAGACATGGTCATTTTAGGGTGTCTACATTTTGCCCATCTTTGATGCAATGCAATTTACAACATTGCGTCAAAGAAAATGATTGTTGAAGACATGATACAAATTATTGATGCCCCAGTGTAACTAGTTGCCCCAGCGTAGCTGGCGTAGGGTGCCCCCTCGAGAGGAAAGACAAGGAAGCGATAGAAGAACTGTGTTGACCCTCGACTAAAAGATTTTGTTGGAGATAGACGAGGTTGGGTTGATGATAGATAGAAGAAAGGAGATAAGAGAGAACATGAGAGAAAGACTGATGATCAATCATTGCTAGAAAACTATATAAGGCCATGGGTAAATGGATGGGTAAATGATGAGCTTGTTGTATTAGTTTCACAATTGTATATAAAGAGCAATCCTTATTTTTGATGTAACACGTGGATAGTTCGCCACCAAGGTATAAAAGACCAAGGTGCTGTAATATCTGAGTGCGTGGATGTTGATTCTGCAAGCAAGCGGTTTGAACTTAGATCCCTTAGACATAATATAACCCTGTTGGTACATGTGAATGAGCCATAGTCTTGAACATAAAATAAACTTCAATACATAAATGCAAGAAGAATATTAATATGTAAGATGCTAGGTCATAACACACACAAGATAAATATGTTGCTAAGAAAGATACTAAAGATCATTCCTTAAACATGGCATACAAAAGCAATGACTATGCCCCCAATCCGTACTGCATCGCAATGTACCAAGATTATAGATAAATCAAGGTAGTCTTGAATAGGTATTGGAAAAGGAACAAAAGATAAACCATAAAGCAAATTGACTGACTTACAAAGTAAACATACAGCCAACATATTCTCTTGCCAAAGAAGTTGCTCATGATAGATTGGATAGGAAAGATAACAGCCTTATTGTAGGAGCTATGTGTCCGTTAAAGGGTGCTATCTACCTAAAAAGACAATGCCTTGCTGTAGGAGATGTTACATGTTGCAGGAGATGCGTGTGTTGGTCTCGACAATGGAACATTCTACAGAAGACAAGCTTTGTGGATATGGTGCTATAGTTAAGCTAGACTTAGCTGATGTTGGCAATCGGAATAGTAGGACAGTAGACGACTCTGGAAGAAAGTTGCTTGGCTTCAGGTTTGTTAAGAACTTTTGCTTTGAAAGGATGCGCTAGCTTGTTGTTTTGCTGCTTGAGTTAGTCAAGTCGAGGTGAATGGATTTTGAAAAAAGGAAGACTAGAAAGGTGACATGCTAATGAGTTGAAACAGGTGGAGAATGATGAATCGTATGTGCCTGAGTACTGGATACATCCTTCATATTCTAGACTGCCTACATACCCTGTATCCACGGGATCAAGGCACATTACGAGGAAATATGAAAGATGATAATATGTAGTTCTGGATAGAGTGATGAATGGGTTAAGGTGAAAGAAGGAGATCTTATGTACCTGAGTACTGGATACTTCCTTCATATTCCAGACTACCTACATACCCATATCCATGGGATCAAGGTACCTTAAGATTGGGAAGAGATAATATGTAGTTCTGGTTAGAGTGATGAATGGGTCGAGGTGGAGAGGTGGAGAGGATTTGTCGTCTTTGTCCATCAAGATTAGTGGAAACAGAATGGCACTACATCATGGAGTGCAAGGCATATAGGACATTCATATCAAATACAAGGATATTTTAAATGTTGTGTCTTTAATGGCCTTGTTTGAAGAAACAAAGATAGTCAGAGTGGTTGATTATTTGGGTAGAATCCATAGAAGAAAAATGACAATCAATAAGGAGATTGAGAGCGGCAGCCAAAATTAGCTAGAGGCCACTTGTTGGTTCTTTCATTTTTGTGTGATCAGTTGTGACTATGGGTCTCGTAGACTGTTTTGGGCTTGTGGACGTCATTAAAAACATTCATTCATTCATTCATTCATACTTATGTTGTTTCCATCATGTGCATACTTTGGGATTGACTTTTTGATAGGGGATGAAATGGGGTATTTATTTTTAATTTTTTAATTAGATCTCTATATTATGTGGCAGTTTATCAAGATTTAATTGTATGGTTTTTAGTCAATTTCATTGACCTAAATTTCACAAGAACGTGTCTCTTATAAGTATTGTTATGGGAAAATGTGGTCGATATCAATATATCAATATAATCTAAATAACTCAATGAAATTAGAACAAATAAGATCAAACACAAAGAACACAATACCTTGCAAACCTTTCTATTTCGTTACTTCCATTGGTCACATATCTCAAATTGATCTCGTTTGTGAATAGAGCCCTCAGAAGGTGCACTTCCTTGCTTTTTTCCAAGATGACAATGGAGAATGGTTGTTGATAGGTTTTGCAAATGAAGAGGATCTTCACAATACAATGATAAATGGTGATAATGGTGATAATTGATCTCAAGCTATGGAGTGATTTGTGCCAAAGGCGTGTTGTGATTCTTGCAGAGTAAGTTTATAAAAATCTTGGATGCATCAAATGGAGGAACAGGGGTTGTATTTATAGATTTGTGAGAAAGAAGATCAATGGTGTAGAATAAATAAGAAGATCAACGGTTGAGGAAATTTGAGAGGATGTGCACGAATAGGGAGAGGACAAGTGTCTTGCTCCTTCATGCATCAGGGGAGTTAACAAAATAGATTGAAGAGTTAATTGAAATGATTAAACAGTTAACAGAATTGATTGGAGAGATAAGTGGGTTGATTGGGGAGTTGACTAAGATGATTGAACAGTGAACTCAGATGACCAATTAGTTAACAGATTTGATTGATGAGTTAACTAATCTGACTGGAGGAGAAATAGGACATGTGGGTGAGGGGATATTAGTTAATTAAATATTGGAATATTTAATAACACATGCACATGGATTAATTGAATTATTTTTTGTATTAATTCAATTTTGGAGGAAATAGATAATTTAAATAGATATTTGGATTTATTTAAATAAAGAGAATGAGAAGAATTAATTAAATAATTTGGTATTATTTAATTTAGAATGATTTTATAAGAATTTGGATGATTTAATTAAATAAATGATTTTATTTAATTTTCTGGAGAAATATGAATCAAATAAATAAATTGATTTATTTATTTATTGATAGCGGAATTTAATATGAAATAAATATTTAAAATATTTATTTAGCTAGAGTCGTGTCATTTTTAGGTGTATACTTTTGCCCATCTTTAATGCAATGTGTTTTATCACGTTGTTTCAAAGAAAATTAAAAAATTTCTGGTAATGATACATGCCCCAGTTTGCCCCTAGTACAGGTTTAACAATGGTAGGATGCCCCTCAGGAGATTGGACGGGAAAATTTTTTTGAGGGTGTGAGACGAACAATCTCACGATGAAGAAGGTGAAAGGATAGAGAAAACAGGCTACGGCTTGAAAAAACGGAGGAGAAAGGGTACGAAGAGCAGGCAAGGTCGCCACACAACTAGTTAGGGTTGCATTTCTATATATAGAAGCTGGGTCCACAATCCTAGTCATTTGCACACTTGTCTGTTTGTGAGAGCTATTTGAAGCTTTGCAGAGCGTGGGAACCAGGGCAGTCAACGAAGAGATGGATATTCTGGTCGAGGAGCGTCATTTTGAGTAGGTTCAGTGATTCAGGCGGGCAGCGGATGCAGGACCTCCGGTACGTATGTCAAAAAATTTAGGCTAGGTGCATTTATTAGTGCAATAAATGCATGTCAAAGTCACTTGAGCATATGTGCAGCTTTGAGTTTCGACTCATCTGTGCCCTGAAACCGCACATTTGTAGTGGTTCAGCACATTTAGGCCATGTTGTGCATGTGCTAGGTCTGCGCTTTTGCTATAGGTTTTTGCGCATTTGTGTCGATACTGCGCATCCACTGGGAAGCTGCACATCTGTGCCATGTTTCATCACAAATGCCAGGTTCAGTGCATGTGTTATAAAATTGCGCATATACTTCTTTATGTGGCGCATACATAGTGCAATTACGCTTTTGCTCTAATACTGCACAAATGCCACCTGAAACGATGCATTTGCTTAGGATACTCAATTACTTAGCAAAATTGACTCAATTAGCATCTTGATCGATGCGACAATTGATAAGTGATCTCTGAGATTGATAGAATCTAGACAAGAGATGATATGCTTGGTTTGATCAATTTGATATGTTAAGTAGGTGATGTTGTTAGGTTTAATAGTTGAGCAGGTTTGCATTGATACTTTTATGGTTGACGTCTTGCTTTATTGATGACAGGAGGATATTTTTGATTGTCTCATGTCTCGAGAACAGTTCCCTGTTACGATGCGGCGACAACACATGCTGACAGAGGCAGATCATCTAGTGCTTGGAGCGATTGGATTGTACTACATCTGCTTCATGCCTGAGGTTCATGCAAACCTCAGTCTATTGACTACTCTGGTAGAGCACTTCCACAACAAGGATGGGACATTCCACCTCCCCACCAATGAGATAACCATGACTTTGGAGGATGTTTATAGGATCTTGCACCTACCTATAGTAGGGGAGCTGGTCGAGTATGACTCTCAGCATGACACCAGGCTAGCTAAGTGCAGGAGGGTATTTGATGATCCTGACATAGAGGGATCAAAGATTAGCTAGCAGGACATGTATGACTATTATGATTACTTCCCTGGGATTGTAGCTAGCTTGATCGGAGGTGTTGTATGCCCCGATCGGAGATCACATGGTTTTGCAGTTGGTTGGGGTTAGACCTTAGAGAGGATGCTGACTGAGGGCACCCGCTTTGCTTGGGGTGTTTGTGCTTTGGCTCACCTCTACCATGATATGCATTAGGTTGTGTATCGTAGAGCGTCTAGTCTTTTGGCAGGTGTTTCTTTGTTACAGTTTTGGGCTTGGGAGCACATTGTAGTTACACAGCCTATAGTCACATTTTATCGACAGCCAAATGAGCCATACTCTTATGGATACACTAGTGTACTTACTCAACACAGGCTGGGTAAGTTGGAGTATTGGCACCATTAGTTGGATAATGTGGATGCAGTTGTGTGGCAACCATACCTAGAGTACGAGGTATGGGATGATGAGGCTGATGAGCTGCCATATGTGTTTCAGACATGGTGGTTGATTGGACAAACCCATCACATTCTAGAGAGGCAGATAGTTAGTCGTGTCTTCCAATAGTTTGGGTGCATACAGGGTAAGCCACAGGGGCAGGCACTATTTGCGAGGACATGGGTAGAGCGGCGACGATGGGCTCATGTGGCTTCGTATGAGGAGGCCCGGGCATATTTCTTATAGATTCCCTACCAGGCATGGTCGATGAGGCGGGAGGTGGTGGACATAGGGATGATGCAGGATTTTGACGAGTGATTTGTTGTGCACCCGTTCCCCATGTACTCGGGACTAGGAGAGTTAGCTCCTCATCTAGGGAGGTTGAGTCAGAGGAGGAGGATGATGGAGGTAGACGAAGGAGGAGGAAGAGAGCAGGAGGAGGCCGAGGAGATAGAGGAGATGGTGGAGGAGGATGCCGAGGAGATGGAGGAGATGGAGGAGATGATGGAGGTGACGGTTGGCTAAGATAGTGGCAGAGAGTGGGGTAGGCCCCACCCTAGCAGGTGGTACAACAAGCAGTACCGATAATTGTTCTACAGGTACCGCAGGGCCCTAATCAACCTGACCCATAGCAGCAGGTGTCGCAGGCACTTGATCAGTCTGACTCACAACAGTAGGTGCATGGGGATGCAATAGGCCTGTTACAAGGCCAGGTTAGACAGTTGAGGGCACAGTTGAGAGCTGCTGAGGCTCAGAGAGAGGGTGAAGCGGGGATCATTGCTGGCATTACTGCAGAGCAGGATGCCGCATTGGCCAGGGTACATGCTTTAACTGGGGAGAGAGATGAAGCATTGGATAGGGTACAGGGACTGACAGGGGAGAGGGATGCAGCCATAGCCACCCTGGGCACTGATGCGGCTACAGTACTACTTGTTACATAGTTGACACAGGCCCAAGTTACACAGGTGATGGGAGAGTTAGCCACAACTCAAGCTCAGACACAGTACTATAGAGGGTTATACCATGGGGCAGTGCCAGTAGATCAGAGGACGCTGAGTTATAGGATCCAGTCAGTGGTTGTATCCTCGCAGAGGGCAGGTAGTTCATGGTCGGCAGCTTCAGGCATGGGCCCACAGTAGTCTAGGACAAGCCGAGGTGGAGGAGGGGAAGGGGACATTATCAGGAGCAGCATCCCGTGGTAGCAGGGTTAGTTATGAGGTTGCAAAGATTTTTGCTTTGTACATACATTTTTTTTATGGCTCATGGATAGCCAAATTATGTATATATCACTCTTATTTTGTACAGCTACTGAGACATGTATCATTATTTTTTTTTAATGTATGGATACACCTTTTGTGATTAGACTCATGGATGACGGATTAATATTGTACACTTGGACAGTTTTATGTTTTATGATTATAGATGATGCAGTTATGATGGCCTACATGCATTTTGTACTATGCGATGATCATAGATGCACTTTATTTGTTATGGACACTTTTACATTTTTATATATGATGATGCAGTTATGATGGCCTACATGCATTTTTGTATTATGCGATGATCATGGATGCATTCTATTTGTTATGGACACTTTTATGTTTTATGCTTATGTATGATGATGCAGTTATGATGGCCTACATGCATTTTTGTTTTACGCGATGATCATGGATGCACTCTATTTGTTATGTTTATATGTTATGCAAATGTGTATGATATCTAATGTGCAACACTTGTTATGCGAATAAAATGGTATGAGATGATTACTGACAACTATGTTTTTGATGGTTTTCTGATGAGATACTATGTATGCATCTATGTTATGTCGTTACAAATGTATATGGATAATTGAATGCACCTATATGTATGCAAAATGATTTAATCAATTTAATGACTATCTCACCTAATATGAAATGCAAAATGATTATATGTTTTTGTTACGTCCAAGTGTACTTAATCAATGTAGAAGAGATTTGATGAAAGACACAACAATAGATAGAAACGTGATTTATAGAGGAAATGCGACTAAAGGAATCACAAGCTTTTATTTATTTGTAAACACTAGCACTTTGAACAGAATCATTTATTTCATGGATGGTTATGAAATATAACTGGATGTGTATGGATGTGGATACTTGTCACCTTGATATTGCAAGTATTTTGAAGTGTTTGATTCATCATTGGGCATTTTTTTGTTATTTTTATGTTTTTGAAATGTTGTAAGAAAATACAAGCATCGAGGTATAATTAAACCATGATGACCTGAGTATTGCTTACAGGGATTTTGATATAGCAAGTTAATACAAGCATCTAAGTATAATTGAACCAAGATGACCTGAGTATTTCTTACATATCAACAGACAAGGATTACACCTGTTTCATGTTTAGACACCTGATGTCCTCGATGATCATTATATTGATCATGTCTTTAGACAAGGTTTCACATTACTTAAGATAAACCCACAAGTAGCAAACAAATAAATAATCATGCCCCCATCATAGCATCTCTAGTTTTTAGGCATCCTTGAGTAGCGTAGGAAACATGATAACAAAAGTTAAGATTTAGGCACAACCAATCAAAACAAAACTTTCTTGCATTAGATGTGTCTTATTGCCATAATTTAGATAAAATCATTTTGAGTGTTTGGGCACTTATTTGTTTTTTTTTGGATAGGTTGATATCCTGCGTCAAATTTTTTGTTTGGGAGCGTGATTTGTTGCGCTTGTGTGTCTAGTGAAAGGTATCACAATCCTTATTGGTGCCCTCTTAGAACATGTGGCATTGCAGAATCCAATTATGTAACTAGGTCGAGGACTTGCCTCCAGTTCGGTAAAAGATTGATTTATTATGGAAGAAAGACTGATAATGGATACGAAGAAATGGGCCCTAAGGGCTTGACTTAGTGCCTCGAGGGCTCATTGATAAATGGCCTTGCCTACATGACTACGTAGAGGCAACATAGTTCAGGGTGAATTTTGTGAACCTAAGACTTAGGTGATAGGAAATGGTATGAATGTGGATGGACCAGAGGATGGGTGATAAGGTATGGAATGGATGGGTAGCCTTGGAGGCCCATCAATGATGGCCTTGCCTACGTGATGACGCAGAGGCAACATAGTTTGGGATGATAGGATACTGACGATGAACCTTATGACAGGTTGACACTATGGATAGGGTATTGGATAAACCTTAGGTTGTAAGGCGACAGTGTTGATAGAGCATCAAGCCATGATAGGTTATCGTTAGGTGGTTTTGTGAAACGGATACGATTAGATGATGGATAATGGTAGGAAGAATGGACTCAAGGTGATGGTTTCCCAAATATGGGGGAAGTGGTGCTCATTGCAAAGAGCGCCTGTTTGCCAAGTTTTCACCGCTTTACCTTTATTACACGAAAGCTAGAATACACATGACGCCTGTTTGCCAAGTTTTCATCATGGTATCTATCCAAGGCGCTTGTTTACTAGGTTTTCACCAGAGGACAATTTTTTTGTTGGTTTTCCATTGTTTTGCTTTTTTTCATTTTTTTCATTTTTTTCATTTTTTGCCATTTTTATTTTTATTTTTTTGCTTTTTGCCCCCTTACATTGGGGTTCTCTAGGTATAGAATCGACGAAGATGCATACTGTTGATTGGGTCATCGAACAACTCACCTTATGATGTAGCTAACTGGTATGCTCTTGATCCATAGGCAGCAATGATTACATAAGGACCAAGCCACTTGGGTTCAAACTTTCCTTTCTTCTCCCGATCCTGCTGATTACAGGGATTTTCTTTGAGCACTAGATCACCAACATTAAATACCCTTGGACGAACTTTGTGGTTATAGCTTCTTGACATTCTTTTTTGGTAGGCTTTGAGATGGTTGAAAGCATTATGTCATTTCTCCTCCAATAGTTCTAACTCTTGTAGTCTGGAAATTCTGGAGTCTTCATCAATTATAAGACCTTTTAACGACACCTGCAAATATGGTAACTTGACCTCAATGGGAAAAATGGCTTCAGAACCATAGACCAGAGCATATGGTGTGGCACATGTGGGAGTGCGTATGCTGGTTCGATAGGCCCACAAAGCAGGATTTAGTTGCATGTGCCAATCACGACCGGCATTGTTGACATTTTTCTTAAGGATTTCCAAGATGGTTTTGTTGGATGCCTCTGCCTGACCGTTGCCTTGTGGGTAGTAAGGGGTGGAGAAGCGGTGTTGGATTTGGAATTTGTCATAGATTTCTTGGACATCCTAGCTTTTGAAGGATCTTCCATTATCCGTGACTATGGATGAGGGAATTTCGTATCAACAAATGAGGTAATTAAGGATGATGGAGGCAATTTGCTTGCCTATGACATTGGTGAGTGGGATGGCTTCAATCCACTTGGTAAAATACTCAATGGCAATTATGATGAACTTGTGGTCGTTGGAGGATGGAGGGTGGATTTTGCCCACAAGGTCGAGTCCCCACTGACAAAAGGGCCAAGGTGTCGTTAGAGGCTATAGTTCCTAAGCTGGTGCATGGATGAGGTTACCATGAATCTAACACTGCTTGTGTTTCTTGACAAAATGATATGAGTATGTCTCCATGTTCGGCCAATAGTATCCCAAACGCATGAGTTTCTTAGCTAAGGTAGGACCACTAGAGTGTGATCTGCAGATTCCTTCGTGTACTTCCCATAAGGCAGTTTGTGATTCGTCATGTTTAAGACATCTGAGTAGAGTACCATCTAGACCTCGGTGGTAGAGGGTGTTGGCGATAATGGTATAACGGGATGTTTGGCGGATAAAGGTTCAGTGTTGGTTGTTGGATAAGTCAGCTAGTAAGGTGTTATCCTTGAGGTAAGTGTAAATTCTACCATACAAGGGTGAATCAGATCCTACTAGGAGGCAAATGGGTTGTGTTTCGGGGATATCATAAGCTGGTTATGCGACTGACTCCACCAAGAACTCAAAACATGACTCATTCTCTGGTATATCAAGAAGTGAGGCAATGGTTGCCATGGCATATGCTGCTTTGTTCTCTATGTGAGGAATCTACTCAAAGGAGATTATCACAAAGTATCCTTTAAAGTCGTCTACCATACGCTTGTATGGTATTAGCTTGTCATCTTTCATCTGATAGTCATCATTTACTTGATTGATGATGAGTTGCAAATCTCCATAGACATGTAGCTCGTTCACTTTCCATTCTACCGCCATCTTAAGACCAATGACTAAGGCCTCGTACTCTGCTATATTGTTTGTGCAAGGAAAAAGAAGACGATAGGACTTAGGTATTGTGTCACCTTGAGGAGTGGCTAATAAGATTCCTGCCCCTAATCCATGGTTTGTATAGGACCCATCAAGGTAGAGCTTCCGTGAATGTGTTGTGATACTGAAAATTGATTCATTGGGAAACTCAAATGTCATTGGAGTAGTATCTTGCAATGGTGCCTCCGCCAACTGATCTGTGATGACTTCACCCTTGATAGCTTTCCTTTCCACATATTCGATGTCATACTCACTTAGTAACATTACCCATTTATCTAAGTGGCTTGTTAGAGTTGCTTTGCTTAACAAGTATTTGAGTGGATCAATCTTTGCAATCAACTTGATGGAATGTGCAAGCATGTAATGGTGTAGTTTTTGGGAAGCAAAAACCACAGCAAGACAAGATCTTTCAATTTGAGAATATTGCAATTCATACCCCACCAATGTGTGACAGATGTAGTAGATTGCCCGTTCTTTGCCTTCATAATCTTGTTGTGCTAAAAGGGCTCCAAGAGCTGTTGGTGTTGTAGATATGTAAAGATATAGTGGTTTGCCTTGGATAGGTGGCATCAAGATAGGTGGATTCATGAGATGCTCCTTTAATTTGTGAAATCTGTCTTCACACTTCTCATCCCATCTGAATGGGATGTCCTTATGCAAGAGATGAGTGAAGGGTTGACAATTATTCGCTGGTTGTGAGATAAACCAACGGATTGCCTATAATTTTCCCTGTAAAGACCGTAGTTGGGTGATGTTCCTTGGTGGTGGCATCTCCATGATAGCTTTAACCTTCACAGGATCTACCTCAATCCCATTAGCTAATACTATGAAACCCAAGAGTTTTCCAGAGGTGACTCCAAACACACACTTTTTTGGATTCAATCGGACCTTGAAGTGTTATATTCGCTGAAAGATTTTCTCTAGGACATCTAAGTGAGATTCCCTTGTAAGTGACTTGGCAAGGATGTCATCCACATAGTTTTCCATAGTGACGTGCATCATGTCGTGGAAGATAGTAGTCATTGCCCTTTGGTATGTGGCTCCTACATTCTTCAACCCAAATGGCATGATGTTCCAGTAGAAGGTACCTCATGGGCATGTGAATGCCATCTTATGTTGATCCTCTAGTGCTATTCTGATTTGGTTGTATCCAGAGAAACCATCCATAAGAGAGAGCATAGTGTGTCTAATTGTCAAGTCTACGATGATGTCAATGTTGGGCAATGGGAAATCATCTTTGCCACAGGCCTTGTTGAGATCTCTGAAGTCATTGCATAATCTGACTCTTCCGTCGGCTTTTGATACTGGTACAATGTTTGATACCCAATCCAAATAATCAATTGCTCTGATGAACCCTGAATCCAATAGCTTCTTTAATTCCTCTTTAACTAGCAATGCGATGTGTGGATGCATTTTCCTGAGTTTTTGTTTAACAGGTTTAACTCCAAGATCTAGTGGTAGATGATGCAAGATCAAGTTTGGATCTAACCCGAGCATATCTACATAAGACCAAGCAAAGTTGATCTATTTCCTTTTGAAGAAGGGTACAAATTTCATCTTTTTCCACCAGAGATAGAGATTTGGCAAAGTGTATGATCTTTGGGTTACCTTCGGTGCTGATGTCGACAGGTTCTGTAGGTTCTACAACAATTTGTGACTTCTCCTAATACATGTTGTTAGGGAGAGTGTCAAGCCTTCCATTGTCTGGCGCCTCAAAGAGGTTTTCACCATCAGAGGCATCATTTATTTTTACTTTTTTGGGATCTGACACTACTGCAAAGCGGTTTTCACCATCAGATCCATGTTTTATTTTTATATTTTTTCAACTAGAAGGCTTGGCACCCTCTCCAAAATAAGCTACGGTATTGAGTTCTATGGCGAAGCTAGCCTTATGATCTCCCACAGGTAGGTGGTCTCTTAGTTCCATGTAATCAATGTAGGCATCATCATTCTGGAACATGTCAAGTTGGGGGGTTCCTTGTAGATCCCAATTGATAAGTTCAGGATGTACCAAGGGGAGGGGATTGATAGGTTGATCTGATTCAGTGGGTGTGATGGTAAGGATGGATATACGATGAGGATTTGGAGTGATAGGAACAAGATCTATGATGGTACTCTCTTCAAGATTGTTTTTCTTGAGAACTCTGACCTTCCTCGTAAGTTGTTCTCTTTGGAATGGGCGAATCACACTCTACTGGTCTAGGCCTTAGAGTTTGTCCCTCACAGTAGGGGCTATAGGTGAGAACGGTATCGATTCCTTTGTCCTCATAGGAATGTTCTGAAAATTCCTCCCATTCATATTCATTGGAATTTGTATCACTATTCTCTTGGAGGTTATGGATCTATTCCACAAAACAAGTAGTAGCCTTTGATTTGTCTTTGCCGTTGTCTTTGTATCCTAGCCCTCTTGTGTCACAGGCCGATGAGGATGAAGAGGGTTGAATGGGTTCAGTTATTCCTTCTTTTCTCAGGGCGATGGGACCCTATCCTTCATACCCCATTCTGTGTAGGATAGATTGACCACGCCCATAGATTTCTATTGGGAGCTTTGGTTGTTTATCTTGCGGTGTGTCATCTTCGTCTATGTAGAGCCATTGCTGAACATCTCTTTCCTCGCTCTCATCTGATAGGGTGCCCCATTTGACAAAGGGAGCTTTGGGAGGTTCAGGAGGTGCAGATGGTTTTGGGAAGGGTGTAGGTCGCCCAAAGGACTTCAGAGATAAAGGCATTTTGGCTAAGCAAAGGGTATGCTCGATGGAATATTCTCCTACCCCTATTTCTTTGATCTTGACCTTCTGCTCTTTGGCCTTGGATGTGGAAGCTTGGGAGCCAAGATCATGTTGGGAGGTGGAAGATGTGGAAGCTCTATTATTATGAATGCTGAAATCTGGCTTTGATTGGATAACGTTAGAGTGTTGAAAAGGATCAGGGTCACCTTGGATGGTGATCTCTCGGCCGTTGTGAGGGAACTTGATACATTGATGATATGTGGAAGGCACAACTTTCATGGCATGTATCCAAGGTCTACCTAGGAGAATGTTATATGTGAACTCCCTCTCAAGGACTTGGCAAACAACTTTTGTCTCCACTGGTCCAATTCTTAATGGTAACACCGCAATTCCTTTGGTTGACCATTCTTCTTCATCATAGGCTTTTATTGTGGTCTTCTTTCTTGGATCTACTATTATTTTTGAGTACCCCAATGTAAGGATTAATTTAAGCGTGCAAATGTTCAAACCTGCTCCTCCATCAATGAGAACCCTTTTGATGCTATGTTTATTAATGAAGGCCTCAATATGTAATGATGTGTTATGGGGTTGAGATATGGATAGATCATCCTATTCAATGAATGATAGGATGTTAGGTGAGGTAAGATGACCTACCATGGCTTGAAATTTCTCTTGGGTCAAGTTTGTGGGCACAGTGGTTTCTACTAGGGCTTTATCAAGAATCTCTTTGTGGGATGGCGATAGACGCAACAACTCTAATATGGATATATGGGCTAAAGTCTTTCGTAGTTGGTCAATGACGTTGTACTTGTGGGGGGTAGATGGTGAGGATGATGACCTTGGAGGGAGTGTGTGCAAGGTGACCTTCCCACTGTGGGTGGTGATATTGCAATCAAATTTGGTGTTGGAATCTGATTGTTTGTTAAACGTAAGCACATTGATTTGCGGGATATGTTCTGATATGCAATTAACAGTGTACTTGAACTGCATGTGCGTGTAGTTAGCCTCATTGTTCCCGTTATTGTGATTTTGTCGGTTGTTATTGTTGTTGTTAGGTGTGTTTTGCCTGTCATGGTTAAGGAGCGGATCCTTGAATGCCACATGTGATTCGTTAGAGGGATGATCTTTTGTGCCCACATGATTTTGGTCTAGTAAGTCTTGTATGATGTTTTTCAAGTGGATACAGTTACCAGTTTTATGGCCTTGGCCTCTATTGTACTTACAAAAATCTGTATCCTTCCACCAAGAAGGTTTGACTACCAGTTCATAGTCTCTTGCAGTGGGAAGGGTGATCTCATTATTAACAACTAACTTTCTCAAAGCAGACTCACATGACTCCCCCAGTGGTGTAAATTTTTATCTAGGAGGAAAATTGTACGGTTGTCTCAGTTCATTTGACGAAGGTTTGCTCGGTGTTGCATTGTTTGATGCTCCTTTGAGATTAAAAATTGGTTACTTAGGAGCCACTACTTTAGCATGAACCACTCCATCGTTGATGATGTTCGTGTTTTTGGTCTAGAATTTTGACTTATCCAAGGTATAGTTTGAATTAGGAGTGTCCTTGAATAATTTTATTTGTCCTTTCACGATCATAGCTTTTTAAATGATTAACCCCATCTTAATGACTTTCGTGAATGAGGTAGGGCATTGGATTTGAATTTGATAGCTTAGATTAGGATTGAGATTATGGACAAAGATTTCAAGCATTTGTTTTTCTAGTATATGATGAGGACATTTGCTGGCAAGTTGCCTCCACCTTTGTAGGAAAGCAGCGAAGGATTCACCACTTTTTTGTTTTGGTCAAGCATGGATACCTCATGTTCGATATTATAAGAGAAATGCATGACAAATTTGTTCACTAACTCATCAAAGGTAGGGATACCTGGGGGAAGTTGAGAGAACCACTCCATGGCTTGCCCTCCTAGAGATCTAGGGAAGAGTCTCATGAGAAAAGTTTCATTGTGGGCAACCTCTAGACATGTGGCATTGAATTCTCTGATATGGTCTCTAGGTCACCCTTTCCTCTATACTTGTCAAATTTCAAAACTTCAAATCTAGGGGGAAAGGGGATCATGTTCAAGCTCTTATCGAAGAGAAATGGTGAGATTTCCTCCAACAAATAGTGTTTAGTGGACGTCCCTGTTTGGAGGTCGTCTAATTGTTGTTGTAGGGTTTGAACTTGTTTTGTCAACATGTCTAAATGTGTGGTTGAGTTTATGGTTTTCTTGTCTTTGTCCGTGTCAAGGGTTCTTTCCTCACGTGTGCTATCTTCATGAGTTCTTTCCTCTTCAATTTCTTTCAACGCTGTGACGTCAAAGTCAGTGGGGAGCTTACCTCCTTGGGTTGCTAGGTGGAGAAAGAACTTTTTAGGGTCTTGGTGGAGTACATTGTCCATCATTCGTTGAAATTTTCTGTCTTGGAGAGCTTCTTGTAAGTCCTCATGAGATATCTCCCCATCACTGTTGTGAGGGGAGGGGACAATTTTGTCGAATGTTTCAGCCATTTCAATTTGTTTTTGTTTCTGCAATCTAGTTAGTACCATGCAATGTGATTTAGAATGGAGTGGGGTGAAATTGGATGCTTTGGTAAGATGCATTTGGAGGTTGTAATGAAGGGGATACTGGTGGTGATAAGATTTGAACAAGGGTTTTCTTTGATCAATGGTGTCAAACAAGTCAGTCGATACAAAATGGTAGCCAAAAGTAAGGATGGTTGGAATCCAATTACTTGGTAGAGACTAATTTTGCACCAAAACAAATTAGTGAAGTTCCAAGAGAGAAGGATGATAGATCATGTTCGTGGAGACTTACTAGTGATGTTTGAGTCTGATATGATCAATAAATTGCCTTGTGGTAACCTGGTTTTGATATTTTGACTTGTTCTTGGGAAGTTTTGTGAAATGTTTGATGAGGTGATTGGCAGAAAAGAGGGTACACTGTGGAAATGAATGGGAGAAATGACTGCACAGTTAATTTGACCTCAGAAACTAATACAAGACTGAAATGGGTGTCTAAAAAGGTAAGTGTTTTTCTAACAAAATGTATGGAAGTGCTCACTGTGACAGATGTGCAGGAACAAACGCGTAGAAACAAAGAGTATATGCACAACTCTAGGAGACAAAAGCGCAGGTCTAGTGGAAAGTAGATGCGCAGTAGAACAGAGTAAATGTGCAACAGAACTGAGTAAATGCGCAACAGAAAGTAGATGCCTGAAGCAAATGTGCAGCAGGATGAAGCAGATGCGCAGATCTATTTATTTTTCTTGATTTTGACTGATTTTGACTTGGTAAATGCATGTTTTTCAATGTTTTTGGGTTTCTTTGTTTGAATGTTGCTCTTTTTGATTTATTTCTTTGATTATGGCAAGAAAGACACATCACACAAAAAGAATATTTTCATGATTGTTTGATTTTTAATTTTTTTTTGACAAAGAGTAAGCACAAATCCTAGGATGGTAAGGGCAGTATTCAATGAGTTCCAACTTGGTTTTTACACCAGCCACTTGCATAAAGGTAGACAGCTAATTAATAACTTGGTAGCACCGGCTCCCCTCCACGGCACTCACTTCTCACACATACCAAGTTATAGTTCCTCCAAAGAGTTGAACTTTCTTGTCTCTACACTAAATGAGTGTATGACATTGGACGACTCTGGAGAATGTTTTCCTCCTGTGTCACTGAATAGGGGATTTTGGCCTTCTACAACAAAATGATTTTACTTAAGGCATCTGTTCAGGTGATTAAACTTACGGCCATTCGCTTCAATAAGAAGGCTTCCCAGCCTGCAGAGGTTACACTCCACAGGGTTTTGTGGGAAACATTGGTCGGTGTAATACAGTGGCACATGTCGTTTGCAACTTTCGTCACAAATGCAAATTATTTATAGTGACTTGGAGGTACTTGGCTTTAGCCGTTATCACTTAAGGTCGTCCCACTTGGAAGGAATTCCAAGGGCAGGCCTCTCTAAAGGTAACACATGCAAAATGATGATTCTGGCATTTTGGTCACCTTGTTAAGGGGAAAGCATAGTCCTATCATCATTCCAAAATCACAGAAAACACTGGTTCTTTCCTCCTAGTTAAAAAGAGAAAAACTAGATGAATTACTCTACTTGGGCACACAAGATTTGTTAACTTTGAAAAAACTTTTGAAAGCAATTGCTCAATTTTAATCCTCCTAGTTGGGACTATGTTCAAGTTGTAATGCAACAAGTACAAATTACTTCCCTCCTATTTAGATCTAAGTGAAATTTGCATGAACAAGCTCAATTACTTCCTTTGCTATTTAGATCTAGATGGGAGTTAACCATGCAACTATATGCCTAACCAACTCTTAACCTGCAAGGTGGATCTAAGAATATTCCTACAAATTATGTTAGCGTTAGAAATTTCTGAAGAAACAGCTCAAAAACCCTAGCAGAATAATGTGTAGATACAGTGAATGAATGCGCAGATACATATGTGTAGTTACAGAGAATGTATGCGCATACATGACAAATGCGTCATAACAGAGGATAAATGCACTAGAACAATGAATAAATGCACAGATATGACAGATGCACTGTAACAGAGAATAAATGCGCTGGAACAGTGAGTAGATGCATAGGTCTGATAGATGCGCAGTACCAGTGAGTAGATGCGTTGTAACAGTGAGTGGATGCGCATAAACATCCTGTGTATAGATTCTAACACAAACACTCAATTTTGAAGTTAAATTGGGGCAACAACCCCACGGTGGGCACCATAAATGTTATGGGAAAATGTGGTCGATATCAATATATCAATATAATCCAAATAACTCAATGAAATTAGAACAAATAATATCAAACACAATACCATGCAAACCTTTCTATTTCGTGACTTCCATTGGTTGCCTATCTTGAATTGATCTCGTGTATGAATAGAGCCCTCAGAAGGTGCACTTCCTTGCTTTTTTCCAAGATGACAATAGAGAATGGTTGTTGATAGGTTTTGCAAATGAAGAGGATCTTCACAATACAATGATAAATGGTGATAATGGTGATAATTGATCTCAAGCTATGGAGTGATTTGTGCCAAAGGCACGTTGTGATTCCTGCAAAGTAAGTTTATAAAAAGCTTGGATGCATCAAATGGAGGTATAGGGGTTGTATTTATAGATTTGTGAGAAAGAAGATCAATGGTGTAGAATGAATAAGAAGATCAACAGTTGAGGAAATTTGAGAGGACGTGTGTGAATAGGGAGAGGACAAGTGTCCTGCTCCTTCATGTATCAAGGGAGTTAACAGAATAGATTGAAGAGTTAACTAAGATGATTGAACAGTGAACATAATTGATTGGAAAGATAAGTGGGCTGATTGGGGGGTTGACTGAGATGATTGAACAATGAACTCAGATAACCAATTAGTGAACAGATTTGATTGATGAGTTAACTAATCTAACTGGAGGAGAAATAGGACATGTGGGTGAGGGGATATTAGTTAATTAAATATTGGAATATTTAATAACACTTGGACATGGATTAATTTAATTATTTTTGGTATTAATTCAATTTTGGAGGAAATAGATAATTTAAATAAATATTTGGATTTATTTAAATAAAGAGAATGAGAAGAATTAATTAAATAATTTGGTGTTATTTAATTTAGAATGATTTTAGAAGAATTTGGATGATTTAATTAAATAAATGATTTTATTTTATTTTTTGGAGAAATAGGAATCAAATAAATAAATTGATTTATTTATTTATTGATAGAGGAATTTAAAATGAAATAAATATTTAAATATTTATTTAGCTAGAGTCGTGTCATTTTTAGGTGTATACAAGTATGAATGGTTCGTTTAACATTCATTGCATGTAGGTGATGTGTAGGGAAAAAGGTGTTGTTCACCTTGCATAACATTAATTAATTTAATTATGTAAAATAAATATTCTTTTGTGGTGCATCTTAAGTGATGTGTTTATCTACATTAAATATTTATTTGGTATCACCTATAAAAGTTGTATTTAACATTGGGAGACATAAGACAAATATTTATTATTTGTGCAAAATAATAAATATTTATTATTTTGGGGCCAATGGTTTTGTGCTCATGGTTTTGAGTCACATTGTTTTTATCCAATACCACAAATTGTATTTGTGTGAGCTTGAGTCTATAAAAGCAAGCACATAGTTAGTGGTTAGGGTTAGCTATTATTTTACAGGCTGTGTGAGAGGCTATCATTATATTGAGTTTTCTCTTGAGAGTGCACATTGTAAAGCATGGCATGGGATGTGTGGATTCATGCTTGGATACATGGAGGTTGCAGTAGAGGAGCTTGATGTTTTAGAGGTGTTGATGGAGACTTTGTGAGTGTATTGTAATTTCTTATTCCTGAATAATACATTGAGTATGGATGCTTTTGGAGGCTGGGTTTTTACCCTCAAAGAGGGTTTTCCCAGGGTATATCTTGTGTTATCTTGTTGATTGTCTATTGATCTTTGCATTATGGTAAATCTGTAAGATTGTATGCATCATTATCTCCTTTGGGTTATGTGGAATTGGTTTGATCTACTTGTATATTCCTAACACGTGGTATCAGAGCTTTAAGGCTTTTCATGGCTTGTATATACTTGCATGTTGCTTGTATGTGCTTGCATGTGATGTATCTATACATTTATGGTTCTGGGTGTTTTCACAGATCCATGTTTTGGTATAACCCTTGTTTGTGTAGATCTAGTGCAAAGCCAAATCCATGACAATACATGAAAGATTTTAGACAATACAAGATATGAGGATTTGTGCAGGTTGTTGTGTTGCAGATTTGGGGTTGTGGGTGTTGCTGATCTTTTGTGCTTATTGCAGATCTGGGTGTTGAACATTCATGGCAGAAAAGTGCTTTTTTTATATGTTCATGAAGAGGGTTTTGGGGAGAAAGTTTCACAGATGATCTCCTGGGACAAAATGGACATCACCATTGAGTCCAAGAGCTCCAAGAGGTGAAGAAAAACATATTATTTGCCTTGTTTTGGTCACCAGGGCCTTAGGGAATTTTTTGCCCTTCTAGCTTCTCTCAGTCGTACGGTCGCATGTACACAGTTAAAAAAATAAATTTTCCTGCGCATGTAATTTTTTATAGTTTGGCATTTTTTATTTAAAAATAAAAAAAAACTATAGAAAAGAAATTGCATGTAAAAAACAATATATATATATATATGTTTTTGGGGGGTGGGGTCCGCAAACTCCGTAACCCCCTGCCCCCAACCCGAAGCCGGTCCGACTTGCTGGGCCCTGGTCGGTGGCTGGGCTAGCAACGACAGTTGTCGGTGGGAGAAGTCCCCCCACGAGGGTTTTAAACATTAAAAAAATTATTAAAAATTTGCAGACAGATATTAAATATTTAATGGCAAGCGTAAAATTTTTTTATGACAGCAGTGAATTAATTTTTAATTCGAACCCTTAAATTTATTAAAACCTCATTGCAATATTTTTTGAAGTCCGTGGAAAAACAAAATAAATTTGAAACCCTTTTTTTTTCAAATCTGCCATGTCATTGGATGACACTAGCAAGCAAACCCACCGTACATTCACCAGTCAATGCTTATGTCATGTTGACGTCAGCAGTGACAGTGATGATGTCATTGTACGGACTGGTCCCTTAGGGCCCCTTTTAGCCCTCAGAGGACATTTTTTTCTGGGAGGCATAACTTTTGCCCACAGTATCAGATTTTCAACTTCTTATAGGCGTCAGAGAGCTCTCTCCAAAAACTACACAGTGATGCAGGTTTAGTGATCAGATTTTGCTGTTTGTGTCAGAATTTGGTTCCTTGAAGCCATTAATTGTTCTGAGACAGTTTTATGCTCATAACTTTTGCATACGGAATCAAATTTTTAATTTCAGATAGACGTTGGAGAGCTATTGCTGTTTACTACGGATTAGATAATGTAAATTTTTAGTTTGGTCTATAGAGAGAGTTTGGTACTTGTTTGATCACTTGTGGGAGCCTGAGATTCAGGGTGCGATTATGAGTCATTCAAATGGATTTTTGGGCACAAACTTGTGGGAGTGGATGTTGCTATATGACCATCAACATGGTATAGTAGGTTTTCAGATTTGGTACTTCTAGTTATAGGTTTATAGGTGGTTTCAGAGTTTGACCTTTGATGGAGATAGGTACATAGGTTGTCTTCTAGTTTGAGGACATGATTGATACACATGTGAGACTTAGAGTCTCATTTCAGTGGGAGTTGAGTACAAGTACAACGTTGATGATGATTATGGTGTCATGGATATGTAGCTACACTTTTGCATTGACACAATATGATCGTGTAGGCGGTTGACAGGTATGGGCTATGATGTTTGATTCATGATTATAGGCGGTGTTGTGGTGTAGTTTTAGGGGATTGTTCTTATCTCCTGGATGCTTGGTAGTTCTTTGACTATGGTTACTTGTGTTGTGGACTTGCTTGGCAAATCGAATCTAGCATTGATTTGGTGTTTGAGTCATGGAGTCTATAGGTTATCTTCTTTGATATCTTGGTTTGCCGGTTACTAATGTGATGATGAGTTTGCATGTTATATGTGTTTTGGATCTTCGAGTTATGTGGTTTTGTGGATTTGCTACCCCTCGACTATAGTGAGATGACTCGTATGTGGACTGTCTTTATCCATGAGATTGATTCAGTGTTTATGCAGACTTTGTTAGTTGTCCTTGTTTGTGGTCATTTGTACATTGGTATGTTGCATTGAGATGAGAGGATGAATTATTAGATTGCTTAGATAGTCAGTTATTGGGATTTATAGCATGTTTATCACGATGTCATGGATAACTTGGATACATGGTTTTATGTGAGTTTTTTGACAGTGATGGTTTTATCTTCTTAGTTTGGAGATCATGGTTTTACTTTACCTTTTGGGAGTTGTTGATGTTACAATAAGATTCCTTGATTGAGTTGGGGCCATGGATTATCTTCATTTAGGAGATGGTTACTTTGTTTCCATGTATAGATCGGTGTCACGTTTCAGTGGGAGCTTTGGCAATGATATGGATTCATCATTAGTGATGATGATCTTCTTTAGTGGTTGTGGGTGTCTTGGAGAGGCTCTTGGATTATGATTATTGTTTCAATAAGAGTACTTTGACATCCTGAGTTCTATTGTTAGTAGATGGTTATCTTCATGTTGTTGGAGATTTTGACATCTTGGTTTACCATGAAGGACTTTTGGAGTCTTTGGTTGAGGTGTCAGTTTATGACTTGTCAGTTTGACATGTTGATCCTTTGTTTTAGAGATGTTGGTATTGTGTATTGGTTTACTCTGGATACTAGTTTGAGTATTGACATGATACAGGTTCTCTTGAGACAGGATGAGTGCATTAATGCATGTGATCTCCTAGAAGGAGATGGTTAGATCATGATGTCATGATGGGTTCCTTGATTATGCAGATGTGCAATTGCAACTTTCAATTTGGTCTTGTATAGTTCTATTGAGATAGGATGTGTACATCAGTGCATGTAATCTTCTTGGAGGAGATGGTTAGATCATGATGTCATGATGGGCTTCTTAATTATGCAGATGTGCAGTAGGAGCATTGACAGTGATCTTGTTGGATCTCTTGGTATTGAGTACATTGATCATGTGCTTGGAGCTTCATGATGGTGCGATCTTGTATTTGGAGTTTAGCATGGATTTATCTTGCATGTGTGGATCATATAGATTATTCTTGATACTACATTGGCTTGTTGTTTAGCCACACCTTGGTTTGAATGTTGATTGGTAGACTTGGTATGCCTTGGATCTATTTTCAGATTTGACATTACCCGTGCAGTGGGAGCTCCTGGATGTATTTGTTCTTCATTGATAGGTTTTATACATGGAGCTTATTATTGCAGTATATGGGTTTGATATGTTGTTGGCATGAGTTTATTGATGTTGTTAATACCTATGAGGTATGGATGGTTGGATGTATTAGCATATGTTGTGGTGCTATTTCTAGTCATGTGGGTTTTTACCTTTGATAGCTACTTGGAGTTTTTGTTATCACTTTGATTTGATGCTTGTGTTCTTTGGATTGGTGCATCTTCACCTTGGCATGTTCCTTTTCTTCCATAGGTGGCACGTTGGAGGATGAGAGGAGTTCTTACTCGAGATGGTGGTTACTTTGATTTTATTGTAGGTATCTTGATGGAGCACAAGAGCATGTTGGAGATTCATGTGGTTTCATGTTTTCTTATGATGATGTATTTCATTGATTGACCCTTATGCAATGTATACAACAAGTGGGAGAATGTTGGGAAAAAGGTGTTGTTCACCTTGCATAACATTAATTAATTTAATTATGTAAAATAAATAGTATTTTGTAGTGCATCTTAAGTGATGTGTTTAGCCACATTAAATATTTATTTGGTATCACTTGTAAAAGTTGTATTTAACATTGGGAGACATAAGACAAATATTTATTATTTGTGCGAAATAATAAATATTTATTATTTTGGGGTCAATGGTTTTGTGCTCATGGTTTTGAGTCACATTGTTTTTATCCAATACCACAAGTTGTATTTGTGCAAGCTTAAGTCGATAAAAGAAAGCACATGGTTAGTGGTTAGGGTTAGCTATTATTTTACAAGTTGTGTGAGAGGCTATTGTTGTATTGAGTTTTCTTTTGAGAGTGCACATTGTAAAGCATGGCATAGGATGTGTGGGTTCATGCTTGGATACATGGAGGTTGCAGTAGAGGACCTTGATGTTTCAGAGGTGTTCATGGAGACTCTGTGAGTGTATTGTAATTTCTTATTGTTGAATAATACATTGAGTATGGATGCTTTTGGAGGCTGGGCTTTTTCCCTCAAGGAGGGTTTTCCCAGGGTATATCTTGTGTTATCTTGTTGATTGTCTATTGATCTTTGCATTATGGTAAATCTGTAAGATTGTATGCATCATTATCTCCTTTGGGTTATGTGGAATTGGTTTGATCTACCTGTATATTCCTAACATGATGTTCATAGAGGTGAAGCATTAGGACTTCTTAGGAGGTCATCCATCCTAATAGTACTTTGACTCGAGCTCACTTAACCATAGAGTTTCGATCAAAGCCTGCTTAGTTCACTATCCCATTTTTCAAACCTTCAACAAGTGTTGTGTCTTATGAACCATTCATTATAGAGCTCCTTAGCTCATTCTGTTGATAACTGAGAGGGGGGGGGTGAATCAGTTATCTTAATTTTTTGCCTTTTGAACTTCTTTAACAATTAATGCAATATCAAATCAAATGAGTAAACATAACCATGAAAAGGAAATACTACTAACACACATGACACAATGATTTTGACATGGAAAACCTGGTTAAGGGAAAAACCACGGGGTGATTAACCCAAGATATTATTCTCTGTTAGAAGAATAGAAGGTACAAAAATGACACATGCCAATTAGGGCTTACTGCCCACAAGAGACTCACTGTCTACAGAAAAGGAAGGTAACACACTGTTTGAACTGATAAGAAGCATCCACACATGCTGAGATTCAGTTCCGGTTAAGCTCAATAAACTGATTTGCTGCACTTCATTCTTACTTTCTTTTGATGCAGATGTATTGTCACATTCCGGACCTCTTTTGCTAACTTTACTCTGCTCTGTTGCTTATCTTCACACGAATACTACACACACGCACACTTCACATCTAAATCAATCATGTATATATATCCTTACAAGTGATTTCATCACCTTTCAAGTCGGCATCCGGAATAGTCAATATTTTCCTCAAACTCTAGTTTGTCAGCTGAATCCTTGCATACCAAGGAATGTGGATCAAGGATATACTTGTACAAGTTATCAATCATGTTGGCCAATCATAACTTATACCTTAAGAACCTTTTACCATCATTAGTAACACATCCGGAATAATGTCTTATGTCCTGCCAATCAGTTCTTCCTCTGTTCGCATTGTCTATCAGGAACCTGACACTCTAGTATTCATATCTCTTCATCCTTTCAACACCAAAGGCTAAATCCTTGGATTCTATTTGTCAAGGTACTCCTCTTGACTTCCCCAAATCCGTACTTCACTGAGATACTTCTTCTGAGAGATCCGGACCTGTCTGTCGGACCTTACTGATAGCTCTGTTCTTGGTTACTTGACCTCAACACTTCTTCAATCTGACTTCCGGTAAAGACTCATCATGTCCTGCGGATGTGTGGGATAACCTTTGTTGCCATCAATGAAAACATTCATGAGTCCATATAGTGTCTCTTTCCAACACATTCATTATCAAGTAGGTGGTATTTTTCATAGTGTGTCAAATTGTGTGATGTTTTATTAGGATCTAACTATGTAATTTTTGAGTCAATATCATTGATCCATATTTCATGAGTAGTGGTTGACAAGAACCCATCTCTCATGAGCACGAATAGTCTACTTAGCACACATTAAATCTAGGTGATGCTCATTGAGTGAAGCATCAAGACTTCCCGAGAGGTCACCCATCCCAATACTACTCTAACTCGAGTGCACCTAACCATGGAGTTTCTACCGGATGAAACATCAAGACTTCCCAAGAGGTCACCCATCCCAATACTACTCTAACTCAAGTTGACTTAACCATGGAGTTTCCCCAAGATCAATCCTACTTAGCTTGCTACCTTGTTTGCAAAATCTTGAATTTGTGTTTTTTTATAACCACCCATTATAAACCTCCTTAGCGCATTCATTGCCAAGTAGGTGGGGTTCTTCCTTAGCTCATCCATCCATAGTAGGTGGTGTTTTTCATAGTGTCTCAAATCATGTAGGTTGTGTTTTTCATAGTGTGTCAAATTATGTGATATTTTATCAAGATTCAACTATATTTTTTTAGTCAACCTCATTGACCCATATTTCATGAGTAGTGGTTCACAAGAATTAATCTCTCATGAACATGAATGGTTCACTTAGCACACATTGAATCTAGGTGATGCTCAGTCAGGTGAAGCATCAAGACTTCCTAGGAGATCATCCATCCCAATACTACTCTAACTCAAGTACACTTAACCATTGAGTTTCCCCTAATATCAAACCTACTTAGCTTGCTACCCCATTTGCAAAACCTTCAATAGATGTTGTGCCTTATGAACCATTCATTGTAGAGCTCCTTGGCTCATTCACTACCAAGTAGGTGGGGTTCTTCCTTAGCTCATTCATCCACCTATTTGGCAATGAATGAGCTAAGGAAGAATCCCACCTACATGGTAATTGTAGAGTAAAATACTCTACATTTTGAATTTTGAGTTTAAGCTATGCGGGTCCAGTTTTGTTTCTGAGTACTTCAGTTTTATTTCAAGGGTTTTCGACACATAGTGCGGGCACAAAGCGCAGGTGCGAGGGTTTTCCATTTTTGAAAATTTTCCCAAAGTCCCAGAGTTTAGCAGAAGTCGCCAAGTGTCAGTGCCTGGGACACATTATATAATTGCTTAAGGTGCCTCGGATGGAGCCACGCGTCCCTTTTGAGTCCCTGCAGAAGTCGCCAAGTGTCGGCATCCGAGGATCCGTTTTTATAAGTTTCAAAGCCTTTTTACAAAGAAGTCTGGCGGGCCCCTTTTTAAGTTTCTCCCGGTGCAGCGAAAACCACCACGTGTCAGCAGCCGTGATACTTTCTAAAGTTTCTTAAAGTAGCCGCGGAGAGTGCCACGTATCTTTTTGCAGTAAGGCGGAAGCTGCCAGGTGTCGGCACCTGTTCAAGTTTCGTCAAAGTTTCAAATGTTCCTGTTGAAGGTTTCTTATAATGTAGCGGGCCCCTTTTTAGAGTTTTGGTGAGCGCGGAAGGCGCCAAGTGGCAGAAGCGGAGGGTGTTCCTAAAGTTTCCTAAAGTAACACGGGAGGTGCCGCGTGTTCCATAAGGTTTCTGCAGAAAGCTCCAAGTGTTGTCTTCCGCAGGTTCCTTTTGTTTTCAGCGCTAAGTAAAAGAAGTATGGTGGACCCCGCTAATATTCATGTAACTTTAGCAGAGTGTGCCATCTGTCACCATCCGCGTGATCCTTATAAGTCCGTAATGTTTCTATAAAGTTTCTTGGAGTTGCGCGGAGGGCACCAAGTGGCAACGTCCGCGGAGGTTTTGTTAAAGTTTCAAAAGTTTCTCAGACTACAGCGGAAGCCACCAAGTGTCATCTTCCGCAAGACCCTGTAAAGTTTCTAAAGTTTCTCAAAGAGCAGCGGAAGCCGCCATGTCCACAGTTTCTCATGTAAGCGGAAGGCGCCACCTATCCCTTTTTCTTTTTGAGGCTGCTCAGGCGCAAACTGTATGGTGGGTCCCATTTTTAATATTTCTTGAGTTTCAAAGTTCGGCGGACCGTGACAGGTGGCGGAGCCCGAGCACCCTTAGTATAAGCCACAGTAAAGACTCAAAATAAAGTGGAAAATGCCATGTGTTTTTGGAAGGGCCGCGGACGCTGCCAAGTGTCAGATTCTGGTATTTCCTGAGGAAGAAGCAGTTTCTTAAGTAAGTCACGCAGAGGATGCCAAGTGTTTGTTTCTTATTGATCTGGAAAGATGAAGGAGTTTCAAGAAAGAGGCACGTATGAATGCCAGCTATTTCAAGGGTTTATAGTCGCAAAGATAATCAGAGAGCTGCCACGCATCCCTCCCCGATTCAAGTATGTGGGGTTACATGTATCTGTTGCAGCGAATGAATTTATAGAGTGGCTAACCGTTTCTGATTGGAAGGAGATCCTCTGTCAGATACTTTCAATTAACCGCCAGTTCGGTTAGGCCGTTGAGATTTGATCATGCAAGCAATCTTTGGGCCAGTTGCATGCTATAAGTATGGGTTCAGATCACTGTGCAGGACAACATTGGAGATATAGAGATTTTCTGCATCACAGATTGTTAGAGAAGTTTGAGGATCTTTTGTAGTGGCCAATAATATCATTTGCCTTTGTTCTGTTTTCTTGATTCAAAAAGTTTGTATAACTGTGCATGATTCTGTGCCTTTTATGTAACTTGAACATTAATAAAGACAGAGTTCTGTGCCTTGCTGATATTTTCTGTGTTATTACAAAGCATTCTGGTTTGTGAGCCTTTGATTCTATTTGTCTTTAATCTGTTACATTAATCATGCATTTTTTCTCTTTAATGTGACTGAATCTTAAAATAGTTTCACTGTACTTAAGTGTTGAGATACAAAATCACATTCAGGCGCATCGCCATAATTTTAGTTTCCTTTTTTAGTTACATTTGTGATTCTGTTTCATTCTCCCCTTTTTCCCAAACACTTTTGAGATAAAGAAGAGCCAGCTTCTTTAAAATCTGGAGGTCACTCTGAAAAGCATTCCCACGTTTCAGAGTTTCCCATGTTGGTGTTGGAAACAGCGTAATTCTGAGCATCAACAGTAATCAATGATCTAAAGAAGAATCCCACCTACTTGGTAATGAATGAGCTAAGGAGCTCTATAATGAGTGGTTCATAAAGCATGACACTAGTTGAAGGTTTTGTAAATGGAATAACAAGCTAAGGGGGCTTAATCCTAAGGAAACCTCTATGGTTAAGTATGCTTGAGTTGGAGTGGTACTGGGATGGGTGACCTCCTAGAAAGTCCTGACACTTCACCCTTATGAGCATCACCTAGATGCAATGATTGGTAAGTGGACCATTCATGCTCATGAGAGATGGGTTCTTGTGAACCGCTACTCATGAAATATGCGTCAATGAGATTGACTCAAAAATTGTGTGGTTGAATCCTGATAAAACATCACATAACTTGACACATTGCAAAAAATACCACCTCCTTGAGATCTATATATTACTTGAGGGAAAATAAATATAGCCTCTTTAAAAAAGGTGGATGGAATGGGACTATGTCCTAAACCCATGCAAAATGAGCATATCATAGGAAACAATTATCACACAATCCCAAAAAACAACTACAATAATAAACTTTGGCCTTAAAAAGGAAATAGTTAATCATAATATCATAATTTCATAATGCCATAACATCATAAACAAGACTATGTAGCTAAAGCTATAAAGTCTAAATTCAGAGGAGGGTCTCAATCATTCAAGTTACCCAACTTTCATCAACTATTTTCCATAATTAATCGACTCCCAACTAGTGAGAGCATTATCTTCATTCCCTACTTGTGGGGTTATGAATCAAGCAAATCAATACTAGGTTGAGTATCATTTTGTTGCAGAAAGATGGGAAGGGCCAAGTGAGGAAATTATCTTGACCATGAGGGAAGGCCCACCCACATCACTAAGATGATACAAAAGAGTGTTGGCCTACCTATGCTGGTGGTGACGAAAAATGTTTTACCTTTCTAATGAAGGAGAGGACCATCTATAGAGTCTCTACAAGTGGCGATGAATGAAATCAAAGTTCCCACACCATTGGCCTTGGGAAACCCTAGTATGTGTTGGTGAAGATGGAGAAACCCAAGTCATAATACATGACACATTATTCTAATGGTCTAATAAAATTTGGTGATGCACCAACTCCATGATCACTTTATTGGCTTGCCTTCATATCCCCTTTTCTATGTTGTTTCCATGGTCTTGTTTAGAGTTCCTATGTATTCCTTTTCATTAAATTTTTATCCACATCCCATGTCCTACCCACACCTTTAATTTATCTTTGATTTATCCCCTTTTCCCCCTATTAAGCCATCAAATGTTGTGCCTTACCCCATCCCATGTGAAAAATCTACCTTTATCCTTCTTAAATCTTGCCTTAACAAGCTTAAAATTAATGGAACCACCTACTGCTAGATGGCCCCTTAGGAAATTGAGCTTAATTTTCATTGACAGATAATGTCCATGGTTTACCACCTAATAGGGTAGCCTTGACTTTCCATCCCCCCACCACCAATTTGGAATGCAAGATAACCTATTACTAGAGCTTCTGACCTACTAAGTTTCCATCTTTGAATTCCCTAAGCAAGCTCTTTAAAATAGATCAACTGTGTCATTTTTACATAGAAAAGGTAAATTTTTCGGTTGCTCGCATGGTTTTAGCTATTTCTACTCATATCCAACACCTTGAAATTACTTCAAAAATTACAAGAGTGAGTTAGCTTCATCCCTAAAGTCTCAAATAATTTGTATTTTTCCATTGGACAATGTTGCAATAGGATCTATGACAATGTGTGGTTGATTTCTAAGGATTTCAACAGGGTAAGCCATTTTCTTTTATGATTTTTGTTTGGAATGAGTTTATTTATCTAAATTTTCTATATGATCCTCTTCACACCTCTCCCCAATATCCCTCCAATCCATCACTATCCATTTACATCACCTTTTTAATCTATTTTTCCATCCCTCCATCTCCCCATCTCCCTAGTTCTATTGTTGAAGCCTCTACCTTAATATGTTGTCATTTCCACTTGGTTTTTCCCTGAATCCACCATCAAACCACCTTCATAATTTAGATTTTTAGACCATATCCCATCCTATTTCATTGGCATTAATCCTTTGTGGAGTCATTTTGAGATTTCATTATGTTTCCCATCACCCCTTTGTGAATGCAAGTCTTTATTTGATGCTTTTAGGAGTTGTGAGCCATTCCCATATCAAAACCTCACTTGAGTGCTATAGTCTCATAGTTTCACAATATTATACCAATACTCTTTGAAGCCTCAAAATCTTGTTTGGTTGAATCATCACTTTGTTCCCAAAACTATTCTCACCCTAGTTCCTTTGTTGAGTTTTCAAGCACCTTTTGCCATCATCTTATAGGTTTTCATGGGTATGCTTTGATTTAGAATGATTTTTAAGCATCGAATAGTTTGAATTCCTGTTTTTATCTATATTTTGATGTGGAATCATGCTTGAAATCCCACAAGGGAACTAATTGAGGTAGACTCCCCATTAACCTTTGTTTTTGCAAGGTTCCCTCTCACAAAAGTTCACTTGCAAGTCACTTTTAGAAAGTTCTACAAAATTTCAGAGAAAGTTCCAAAAGAAAAATATCAGGCTCAAATTATCTAAAGAGCACTTCACAAAATTTCCAACTGATATTTTGTAAGGTGAAGGTCACCCTATTAGTTGTGAAACACAATTAAGGTCAACCAATAGGCCACCACTTATTGATTTTAAGCTCAAAATTGATGGTTTTCTAGTCTAGTTTATTTTCAGAGATCTATATCAATCCCTAAAATCCATCCATGATTAGAAACTACAATTTTATTAGGTCAAAACATTCTGTTTTGTTCATTTTGTCTTACTTTTTCCAGTGAATTTGGAACACATTACTTACTATTTACTTTAATCTTTCCATTGTAGATAGGGAGCTAAGATCTTTTGGGATGCTTTCTCATGGTGTTACTAATGATTCCTAATGAGGTATAAATAACCTCATTTCTATAACGAACCATATAACCTTTATGTGTTACCTAATCACCCAAACCATGCCAATTTATTAATTTTATAAGCAATTTTTGTTTATTTTTGATAGAAAAATGTACAATCTTTGTTTTTCAATTGATTGAAGTTTTCCACTAATGTTGACACGATCGTGTTTAAAGGTCTGTGTATTTATGCAGGTTTTTATTTATAGCGTATTGGAATGAATAGACTCAAAGGCAACTAAAGTCAGCAGTGCCGGAATCCTGGGGCACCAAAAATCTAGGAATACATGATCGTGGACTTTATTGGCAGTTTCTTTTATTTTATGTTGGAAACACTTAAGACATGCCATGGCTCCACTTGGAGCCTTTAATATGTTGAATTTAATAGACAACTAGTTTAGTTAAAGTCTATTTTTCTATTGAAGACTTCTTCAGTGGCATTAATGCACCACCTGAAATCTAGGATTTTGGTAGTATAGATTATGGGTAATTCCTAAAAACAAATATAAGTTATGTTATGATATACAATGTGGAAGTGATGTTTGGTTGATATGTTATGTTCTGTTATGCTATGAAAAAGACAATCAAGTTATGTTCTGAGTAATCTTATTTTGAGTAATGAGCATATGAATGGAATTTTGGAGCTGTTAAATGATGAATGTGATTTGAGTCAAGTAGAAGATTTTCAGAGAGCTGGCCACTCGAAGGATATAGGAATAGATAAGTATTTTGATGTTGTGAAGTTGTGTTGTTTAAATTCTATTCTGTGAATGTTTTATTTCAGATTAGTGTAACCTTTTGTTAAATGGTGTTATGGTAGAATAATATTGTTGTGTTCCTGCAGGATATTGTGTTTTAGCCATTTCCTTTAAAGTTATAGTTTATAAGTTCTATGTGTTATGTTATGATTTCCGGAGCTCTTGCTCAATACATAAATTTGTTACAATTGATAGTGCATGTTCACATTTAAAGAAATTTCTTGTTTTCTTAGATTAACCTATTTCTTTTGAATCCTTAGAAGTTGATGTGTTGATTCCTAGTTTAGAATTTATATGCTTTCTAGATTAATATCCAAATGCTTTATAGATTAAGATTGTTTGCTTTCTAGTTTAGATTTATTTCATTAAAAGCTTTCCCAAAAATTCAGAAAATCTTTGCTAAGTTGAGATGTTTGAATCTATTCCCTATTGCAGATAGCCTTGGACACTTCTCGGTCGACATAACTAACATACTTTTAACTAAAGTGTTAGGACTTAACAACAACCTATCACTTTTTGGTGCCGTTACCAGGTGATGAGGTATAAACAACCTCATTCCTTTGATAAAACAAATAACCCTTTTTGCATTACCCAATCACCCTAGCCTTGCCAATTTGTTTGTTTTTATAAGCAATATTTATCTATTTTTAATAAAATGTTGTACAAATCTTTATTTCCTAAATTGATTGAGATTAGCTATTAAATGTTGATATAATGGTATGTAGAGTTGAGTAATTGTGCAAGATTAATGCACGGCCTACAAGAGGAGTGGACTTCAAGCAGCTAAGGTTAAGTGCGCTAAAAGTTGAGGGTGCCAGAAATTTTAGGCGTGCATTGATTGAAGAGTCTTTTATTTCTATTTATTTCTGTTGGTTATTTGAGACATTATGGCTCCACTCAAAGCCTTTTATATGTTTTAAAGACATCGGTAGTTAAAATTTTGTTTTTCTGTTATAAGACTTTTTCAAATGGCATTTTACTGCCATCTGGAATATAGGAGTTCGTAATAGTTCAGTTTTAGTTATTTCTCAAAACATGGATATATATCATACTGTGTGAGGAATTTATATCAATCTTTTTGGTAAATAATCAAAGAGTTATGTTCTACAATATTTTCACGAATACAAATAGTATTATTCTAAGTACTTCCTTTTGAGTTATGAAGATATGAATGGAGTTACTATGTTGCTGTGGAAACAATTGAATGTAATCTGAGTTAGAAGATGAATCTCTCCCAAGAGCTGGCCACTCGCGAGATTGTAGAGTAGATAAGTATTTCTATTTTCATGAATGTTCTGTTTTAGATAGTGTTATTTTATGTTTAGTTTTATGGTGTGTACCTGTAGGGTGTGATGTTTAAGACGTTAATTCTTAGAGCTCTATTTTTTTAAATATTTCTGGAGCATCTACTTTAGTTTTAAATTGATGTTAACTGTTAGTTGAATGTTTGAATGTGTGTGTAGTTATAGGATTAGTCACTGCTTGAGTTCATCATAAAAATTGCATGTATGAATTCTTAGTATAAAGTTTATATGTTTTTGTAGATTAAAGAGTTCAAATGCTTTCTACTATAGAGTTCAAATGCTTTCTAGTTTGATATGATGTTTAAGTCTTTTTAAAGCTTTAGAAAATTGTTTCTAGATGAGATATCCATACAATACTCCCTATTGCATATAGCCTTGGACACTACCTCGGTTCATAAACTAATATTTTTCAACTAAAGTGTTAGGACCTCACGACAGCCTGTCACCGGGGATCTCTTTTCTAGTGTTAATAGGAGAATACTTGGTTACCTCTTGTTAGTAAGAACAAAAATAGTTGTCAAACTTCTTTTTTTGCATGGTCAGGAAATAAGGTCCGCATGGAAGATTCATACAAAAAACCACCCAGTAGTAGTTCCAACCACAAATAGAGAGGTAGAAGTCTTAGCTGAAGAACTTTGTTACGAATTGATCATTTAGGATCAACCTGAGACTTCCCAACATACCTTAGATACTCAACCATCAGACCAAACCTTCGAGGAGGAAAGCATTCCTTTTAACATCATGGTTGATAACAACAATGACCCTTTCAACGGAAGGAGAGCAAATCATGAAGATGGTGATAACCCAAACCCACGGACAGTAGCCCAAACATTTACCTATCCTATTGCTCTTAATGTAGATGGTGATTCACCTATGAAAAACATTTCACCTTCCATCTTACCAACCTTCAGAGGATTATCTTCTGAAGACCCAGACCAGTTCCTTTTTGAGTTTAAAGTTATGTGTTAGACATATGACTACAAAATAGATAATCAAAAACTAAAACTCTTTCCCTCTACTTTGAGAGATTCTGCAATGCGATGGTTCGTGGGGTTGGACTTAGGATCAATAACCATGTGGGATGAAATAGAGACTATGTTTTTAGACAAATATTAGAGCTACTGTAAAGTCAGTGATAGGAAAGAAGAATTGTTCAAGCTAAGGCAAAAAGAAGATGAGAGCCTGAAAGATTACCTAGACAAGTAATTCTTCTTATCCAAATGATGTGGGGAAGAGACAATGAGCCCAAAAATTCTGAAGACCATATTTCTCAAAGGGCTTGATGAGGATGCTAGGAAAAGCCTAGACTTGATGGGAAAAGGAGATGTGTCCCAACTTGAACTCGGTGATATTGTTGAGTTATGCAGAAATTTCTCCCAGACTTACAGAGGAATCCATATTCTAGTCTATTGAGAGGCTCAAATGAAATTGGTAAACTGCGAGAGGAAATAGCAAATTTGAAAACTGATATCCTTGTTCAGTTAAACACCACCTTGGATGGAATACAAGCCAAAACACGTAATCCTGAAACCTTATCCATCTACTGCCCTGGGTGTTGAAACAAACATTTGTTAAGAGAATGTCCTTTAGACAAAGCTGACAATTGTCAAATCTGTGAGAAGAGTCACACCACTGATTAGTGTGAGATACTGAATGTGATTAAAAATACCAAGAAAAAGTCATCTCATACTGACGAGGAGGTCAATTATGTGGGCCAAAGACTAGGAGGAAATTTCTCCTATGGTTAGTATTCAAACTCATCTTGGCGCCCTCTGAATAATTGGAATAACAATCAATGGGTGACACCTTAGCCTCTAGCACCACCTAATTGGGTACCTTAGCCTTGGGGACCACTTGAATGGGCAAATCAATCCTGGGGAAACCCTCAATGGCCAAATCAAACTCAAAAATAATGGTATCCTCATAATCCTACCTCACAATGGAATCAGTCTCCAAATCAATTCTATCATGGACAAAGGAGGATGCCCAATCCATAATAGAATCTCTTGCCAGCTCCCCAAAACACTAAAAAAAATGAGCAGGTCAATCAACCTCAACTACTAGCCCAAGCTATTGCTAATCCAAAGAATAACCGTCAAACCACACCAGTGTATCCCACTGAGCAGGAAAACATGGCTGGAGTTAACGCTATCTATTATGGAAAATTAAAGTTGAGGTTAGGAAAAACACTCCAGCAACCTACCATTGTTGAGATCCTTGAAGACCAAAATGAAGAACCACTGAAGTAACAAAGATGCCTTCCATACCTTCAGATAAAATCCCTGAAAGTAACCAAGAGAAGCTTCCTCAACAATCCTCACCTAAAACTTCAAAGTTACCTCAAGAAGTTGCCAAACATTCATCAGATCTTTTAGAGGACTCCACCTTGAACAAGAGACCTCAAGCACCTTTTCTGGAGTACCTTAAGGAGACTCCCTTGAAAAACCCTTTGGAAATGACCCTGCCAACTAAAACTGCATTAATACAGAAAATTAAATGACTCCATATCAAGATTCCATTATTACAAGCAATTAAAGAAATTCTTGAACTTAACCAATTAGTCAAATAGTTGTGCATAAAAACACCAGGAAAGAAAAAGAAATAAATTAGCACTGTGCACATTAATGGATATTTAGCCAACCTCTGATTGGAGAAATCTCAACCTCAAAATATGGTGACCCAGGTAGCCCACTCATAACGGTGACAATCAATGATATAACAATACCCAATGCACTCGTGGACTTAGGGGCAACCATTAACGTCATGATTGTGGACGTTATGGAAAAGTTGGGGCTCAGTGATTTACATCCTACAACCACCATATTGCAAATGACAAACCAGTCTATAGTTGTTCCCAAAGGTGTCCTAGAAAATGTCCCTGTCAAGGTTGACAATTGGGAATATCCAGTGGACTTCCAAGTGATCTAGTCGCACACACCTAAGGTCAGTTATCCATTGATGCTAGGCAGACCTTGGTTGGCGGCTGTTGCAGCTAAGATTGACTGCAGCGTAGAAGGAATGACCATTTCAAATGGCCCCCATATTAAACACTTATCTATATATCCCCCTACTCAACCTGTTGTGCATAAACACGTTTGGGTTGATGAATCAAATTGTTTTGACAAACAAGAAAATCTAGCCTCACTTGCTATGGTAGTCATCAAATAACACAACGAAGAACTAGAAGATGAATTAGAAAACAACATGCAAAGTATTGCTATAGATTCAGGTGATGAAGAAATCTTAGAAGTTGAGGAGATTTTAGGACATCCGATCCACATTAATGATATCAAGCACAATTATGACAACAATTACACCTCCTTCACAACATTACCTTGTCCTCTGGCTAATATAATCCCAAAAACTGACCACTTCTTTGAAGATATTGCCAGATTCCACAAAATTATACCGCATAGTTGTCCTCTCAATATGTTAACAAGAGAAGTTCATACTGTCACCTCTAACTACCCAGGGACCAAAACCATCATGTTATTACCAGGGAAAACCTTAAATATTAATAGTTGGTTAACAGAAATAGATGAGCTCAAGTTATTTGATGTTTTGGTGAATAGATCCAAAGCTTTTGTTTGGGATTACACAGACATGAGAGGAATACATCCAAGTGTTTGTACCCATATAGATCCCTAATAGGTGGCAACTCATTAGGCATTTCTTCTACCATAATCCCCTTATACTTCTCTAACAATTGCTGCACCTCCTTAGGAACCTCTTCCTTACTAGGATCATGCAAACTAGGACTGTTTTTAGGCTTCAAAATCAGAGGATACCCTTGGGTTCCTTCCTCCTTAAGGGTATCTAGAAACTCTTTACCACTCACAATCATGACACTTGACCCAACACTCTTCTCTACATTCTTATTAGGCAATGTATCCATTCTATACTTCCTACCATTCTTGGTTATAATGAAAGAATTAGTTTTACCATCATGTTGGGATTGAACATCATATTGCCATGGACGTCCTAACAGAAAATGACAAGCATCCATGGGAATTATATCACACAAAATCTTGTCCTTATATTCTCCTATCTCAAATTCTACCCATGATTGTTCATCTACCAAAACTTGTTGCCCCTTATTTAACCATGATACTTTATAAGGACTAACATGAGGAAGTATTTTCAATTTCAATTTGTCCACCATTTCAATGGAAACCAAATTTTTAGTTGAGCCTGAATCAACAATTACCTTGCAAATCTTACCATAGGCCTTGCATGTTGTCCTGAACAATGTCTTTCTTTGAGGGGGTTCTTGTGTTTGAGGCACCTTCAACATGGTTCTTCTCATCATCAAACTTTCTCCTTCATGGACTAGGGCTGCACTTCTAATTGGTGAGTTAACACTTTGGCAATCTTCCTCTTGGATCAATTGGTTCCTTCTCTCTCCTCCATGAGAGCTTGAGGCTTGCTTTTTAGGACATTTGAAGGCTGGATGTCCCACTTGGTTGCAATTGTAGAACCTTCCTATGAAGACATTAGTACCTCTTCCTGGTCCACCAAATCTACCCCTTCCATTGGGCCTCCTTCCTCTAAAGCCTCCTCTAGAACCTGATTCTCCACTTTGCTCTTGGGAACTAGATTCCCCTTGACTCCTTTGGGACTGATTTCTGCCTCCAAAACTCCCCCTACCTCTAAAATTTCTACCACCTCTTCCTCTATTTTGTTGCTCACCTTTCCTCTTCAACTTCTCTTCAGCCCTTAATGCCACTTGAAAGCATTTATCCATGGTTTCAGGGGTTAATAGACTGATTTCATCTTGAATATTAAACCTCAAACCATTTAGATACCTTGCCACTTTACCTTTTTCATCCTCCATGTATCCACAACGAAGAGAGAACTTGTGAAACTCCTCGGTGTAAGTGGCCACATCCAAATCTCTTTGCTTGAGATTTTGCATCTTCTTGTAGATCTGCACCTCATAGTCTAATGGAAGGAATTGGGACTTGATCCTGTTGGTGCCTGAATTCACTGTCAGTTAATTTAGCAATTTTCATGCAGGCACCATCCCAAAATATCCAAAAGGTTCTAAGTTTTGGCACCCCTTCAGTACTTTTCAGCATCTGCATCTCATTTCTTGAGGAGGGGTCTTCGTCTTTTCTCCATCGGTATGGGTTCGTTTTTGTGTCTTCGACATTTCGGTTTGAACTTGAACCCTTTTTTCTCTAAGTTCAGTGGTTCAGCGGTTTAGGGTTCAATTTTCTTCTAACGGGTCGCATTATGCATTTGCCTTGCGCAAATATTGCATCGTTGAACCTCCCGCTTGAACCTTTTTGTTTTGGTTCAAGGTTCAATGGTTCAAAGCTTTGTTGCCTATGGAGTATTATTTTTGATGTTTGAACCATCGCGTTGAACCCTCGTGTTGAACCCTTTTGGTTCGCGGTTCAACGGTTCAAGGCTTTATGTTTTTGGTCTTATCGGAGTGATTGGCTTCATCGGCGAAAGATTTCTTGAGTGCTCCGATTGTTTTGGTCTGGCCGATGGATGTCCATCGGCATGTGTTTGGCTATCGACAAAGAAAATTTTTGGGCCACCGATGTAAGGAGTTTGCCCAATGGGGAATGCCATCGGAGTAAGATTGCATATCAGGCTAGCAGTTGGAGGGTCCGCCGATGGGTCTTCTCTGGCCGATGTGGAAGTTGGAGGCTTTAGGGAGGTGTTCGGCGGTGTGACTAAGGGTGTCAGCTAGTGTTTTTTCAGTTGCTCCGATGATGAGTGTTTGGCCGATAGTGGAGCAGAGTGTGGCTCGTTGGTGGTCGGTGTGACTAGCTGTGTCGGTAGGGATGGAATGTGTTGGCCCGATGGCGTTTCTCTAGCCGATGGGGAATGCGAAGGTAGGCATCGGCAGGACTTTTGAGGTCGATGGGAGCTTTCATTGGTGTGCCGATGGTCTATGTCTTGGCGACAAGGGATTTGGAACGGTCATCGGCATGACATAGACTGTCGGGTGAATGGGCAGATGTTGGGCTGACAGTGGAGGTTTCACCGACGAGGGTGTTTTGGTGGCCATCGGGGAGAGTTGGTCTATCAGCCAAGGAAGATTTTGGGCTGGCCGATAGACTATGTCTGGCCGACAGAGGCTTGCGGAGGTGTCGTCAGTGAGACGATTGAGATCGGCAAGAGGTTTTTGGGGCAAGCCGATGGTGTAGATTTGGCCGATGGGTTTTTGGTGAAGGGTCGTGTGTCGAGCACGGCAAAACGCTCGACACCTATTATGCATGCAGCTATGTTTATAAAGTGCTAGTGTGGTCTCGGCACCGTGCATGTGGGATTATTCCCCTGTGTAGTTTGAGCCTGCGAAGAGGGCATTTTGGCGGGAAACTTCCATTTGAACGCAGCGATAGTTTTCTCGATGGTTGCGGGTTGTTGGGCCATCAATGGCGACTGTAGCAGGAGTATGGGTGATGGTACAAGCGATTAAACTGCCCGATTGTGAATGAAGACTTCTAGATGGTGGCGCAAGACTCGAGATCCTTTCTGTCTGATGCAGCAATAACTTCTGGGCGCCATTCCTTTAGGGGTCTATATTTGACATTTTTTTATGTCCATCATGTAATTAATGCTGAGTACGCTTCTTTGGCTGTTATAAGCAGGAAGTGTTACTCATTTTGAGGTTGTTGAAAACTGGACATTTTGGCTTTGTAATGCAATACAGCTGATTTGGTTGCTCTGTGCAGCAAAACTTGCGAGTTTATGTATCTCCTATTGTACGTTTGTGCATGAATCCACTGATTTCATGGTCAATTTTATATGAATAATGCTATGTTTGCATGTGTTATGCTGATTCTGTCTCCAGTTTTGCATGTATCTTTCTTCTGAGTCCAGGCATTCAAGGAATGTCTAAGATTCTAGAACATAGAATTCCTGTGTTGAATTTTTAATCTTTTAACTTCTGCTCAAGGGGTAGATTAAACTGTTTTTAGATTGAATATTGGGAAGGGTATACTACAATAGGGATGCCATAAGTATAGACAGCTGAACACTCTGTATTGGGAGATATCTGTAAGGCAGATATCATGTATATCCCCCTGAAATCCAGTTTTAGTTATTCATGCTGATTATTCATAGGTGTATGTCTACCGACTCCAAGCCCTGGATAGGCACCAATCTAGCTCTGTGTTGAGGTTATATACCATGTCCAGCTTTGCATCCAAAAATCAAATCAAACCATTTCATCCTTCCACCTGTTAGTTGTAGGAGTAGGATTAGGATCCCTGCATGCTCTCATACCCAACCAGACATCATGTCCAAGAATGTTGCCAACCTTGTGATTTGTTACACAAATCTTGGTCCATACATGAGAGTATTCTGCCTGTTGCTGTCAAGTTAAATCCTTCTGTCATTGAGCTAGTCAAGGTTATACTTTTATCAAATAGGGACACCCCCCTTGGTGTGGCAGAACCAGAAGTGAAGGGGAGGAGCTCACGCAACCTCCTGTATTTAGTTGGCTGAATTTGCCTGTGCATTAGAAGTGGCAAACCCTAATGCTGATTCAGAAGAAAAACCAACACATACCTTCAGATAAAATCCCTGAAAGTAACCAAGAGAAGCTTCCTCAACAATCCTCACCTAAAACTTCAAAGTTACCTCAAGAAGTTGCCAAACATTCATCAGATCTTTTAGAGAAGGACTCCACCTTGAAAAAGAGACCTCAAGCACCTTTTCTGGAGTACCTTAAGGAGACTCCCTTGAAAAACCCTTTGGAAATGACCCTGCCAACTAAAACTGCATTAATACAGAAAATTAAACGACTCCATATCGAGATTCCATTATTACAAGCAATTAAAGAAATTCTCAAACTTAACCAATTAGTCAAATAGTTGTGCATAAAAACACCAGGAAAGAAAAAGAAATAAATTAGCACTGTGCACATTAATGGATATTTAGCCAACCTTCTGATTGGAGAAATCTCAACCTCAAAATATGGTGACCCAGGTAGCCCACTCATAACGGTGACAATCAACGATATAACAATACCCAATGCACTCGTGGACTTAGGGGCAACCATTAACGTCATGATTGTGGACGTTATGGAAAAGCTGGGGCTCAGTGATTTACGTCCTACAACCACCATATTACAAATGACAAACTAGTCTATAGTTGTTCCCAAAGGTGTCCTAGAAAATGTCCCTGTCAAGGTTGACAATTGGGAATATCCAGTGGACTTCCAAGTGATCTAGTCCCACACACCTAAGGTCAGTTATCCATTGATGCTAGGCAGACCTTGGTTGGCGGCCGTTGCAGCTAAGATTGACTGCAGCGTAGAAGGAATGACCATTTCAAATGGCCCCCATATTAAACACTTATCTATATATCCCCCTACTCAACCTGTTGTGCATAAACACGTTTGGGTTGATGAATCAAATTGTTTTGACAAACAAGAAAATCTAGCCTCACTTGCTATGGTAGTCATCAAATAACACAACGAAGAACTAGAAGATGAATTAGAAAACAACATGCAAAGTATTGCTATAGATTCAGGTGATGAAGAAATCTTAGAAGTTGAGGAGATTTTAGGACATCCGATCCACATTAATGATATCAAGCACAATTATGACAACAATTACACCTCCTTCACAACATTACCTTGTCCTCTGGCTAATATAATCCCAAAAACTGACCACTTCTTTGAAGATATTGCTAGATTCCACAAAATTATACCGCATAGTTGTCCTCTCAATATGTTAACAAGAGAAGTTCATACTGTCACCTCTAACTACCCAGGGACCAAAACCATCATGTTATTACTAGGGAAAACCTTAAATATTAATAGTTGGTTAACAGAAACAGATGAGCTCAAGTTATTTGATGTTTTGGTGAACAGATCCAAAGCTTTTGCTTGGGATTACACAGACATGAGAGGAATACATCCAAGTGTTTGTACCCATCACATCTATACTGAAGATGTTAGACATGTTCATCAACCACAATGTAGACTCAATCCTACTCTCAAAGATATTGTCAAAATAGAAATTGAAAAATCCCACAAGTAGGGTTCATCTATCCCATCTTTGACAGCAAATGGGTTTTGCCTTTGGTAGTAGTGCCAAAGAAAAATGGGAAATGGAGAGTGTGCGTCGATTATAGAGAACTTAATAAAGTAACCTATAGAGACTACTTTCCACTACCCTTCATAGACCATGTCTTGGATAATTTAGCAGGAAGAAAGTATTTCTCATTCCTAGATGGATTCAACGGATATAACCAAATACAAGTAGCAGCAGAGGACTAGGACAAAAGAATTTTTACCTATCCTTGGGGAACATTTCCATATCGAGTTCTTCCCTTCAGGCTATGTAATTCTCTTGCGACATATCAGAGAGCTATTCTAGCCATCTTTGTTGAGCTTGTAAATGATTGTGTGGAAGTTTATATGGATGGCTTCATGGTATATGGTTCCACTTTTGATGAAGCTCTTAAAAACTTGGACAAAGTATTGCAGCGATGTGAAGACCATCAGTTATCCCTGAGTCATGAAAAGTGTCTAATAATGGTAGAACAAGGGAGAGTGTTGGGACACCACATCTTAGTTAAAGGGATTAAGGTAGGTCCTAAGAAAATTAAAGTGATACAACAACTAGAGATTCCAAAGAACCAAACTGATGTCAAAAGTTTCTTAGGACATGATGGATATTATCGAAGGTTGATAGAAAACTTCAATAAAATTGTAGACCTTATGTTCTCCCTTCTTCAAAAGGACACGGATTTTGTTTGGACAATAGAATGTCAAACATTATTTGATATCATTAAAGAAAAACTCATTTATGCTCCAATTGTACATGGACCTAACTAGAACCTTCCCTTCCATATTTATGCAGATGCTTCTAATAATGCTATTGGAGTAGTCTTGGGTCAGGAAGATGAGAATGGAGGGAAGTATGCCATATATTTCATCAGTAAAAATTTGACTCCCATTGAACTAATTTACACCACTATGGAGAAAAAATTCCTAGTTGTGGTTCATGCAATCAATAAATTTTGACATTACATTACCTGATATAAGGTAACTATGTTCACAAACCATTCAATCATTAAGTACCTAATGAACAAACATGCAGTGAATGGGAGAATAATCAGATGGTTATTACTTCTCCATGAATTCAATGTAACCATCATTGATAAACCTAGAAAGTTTAATGTAGTCACATATATTTTTTATCCTGAATCAAATAAGACAATGGAGACTGTGCCCCTGTTTAAGATGAATTTCCAGATGAAAACTTATTCGCCATCTCCATTAAAACACCTTGGTTTGCAGACATCACCAACTATCTAGCCATCTCTGAGTTTCCACCAGATTTTACATTAAAACAAAAGAAAAGCCTCATTAGGGAAAGTGTCCAGTTCAAATGGGTCAATGGTATGCTATTCAGAAGTGGACTTGATATGGTTTTACACTGTTGCGTAAGATCAAATGAAACATACAACATACTTAGAGCCTACCATGATGATCCCTCTAGTGGTCATTATTTAGCAAAAAGGACGTCTCACAAAATCTTAGGTGCAGGATATTATTAGCCCTCCATGCATAAAGATGTAAAAAAATATGTTCACCATTGTGATGAATGCCAACAAGTAGGGAGACCTACTGTATCTAGCGAGATACCTCTATAGCCACATGTGGTTTTTGAACCTTTTGAAAAATGCAGCTAGACTTCATAGGTCCCATAAATCCTCCTTCACGGGGTAAATAAGACATTCTAGTTTGTACTGACTACCTAACTAAATGGGCAAAAGCCCAAGCACTGAAAGTTGCTAGGGAAGAACAAGTTGTAGATTTCCTCTATAACAAGATCTTCCTCAAATTTGGAGCCCCTAGATTAATTGTCATAGATTAGGGACCCCAGTTTATGTCTAAAGTTCTATTGGCATTTATTGACCATTTCCAAGTAATCCATAAGATGTCATCTCCCTATCACCCACAAGAAAATGGTCAAGTTGAAGTCACTAATAGAGAGATTGAAAACATCTTGACAAAAATAGTTTCGTCAGGGAGGAGAGACTGGTCTAGGAAATTGCATGAGATAGTTTGGACCTATAACACAACCTGAAAATCAACCACCGGTCTCACTCCCTATGAATTAGTCTTTGGGAAGAAACCTCTTCTACCCATTGAATTCAAACTACAAACACTCAGAACAACAATGGAAGTGGGCTTGGACCTTGATAGAGCCCAGGTTAAAAGAGTCCTACAACTTAGTGAACTAGATGAACTCTGTCTGGAAGCCATTCACCAGACTAAGTTGGTCCAACAACAATGAAAGGCTTGGCATGACAAACATTTAAAAGAAAGAGAGTTCCATAACGGTGATTGGGCATTGCTATTTGACTTCATATATAAAGATCAAAAAGGTAAACTGAGAACTCATTGGCTAGGTCCATATGAGATTTCTGAAGTATTCCCAAATGGAGCAGTGCAGCTTAAACCCATCGATGGTGACACTTGAACACTCCTAGTCAATGGTCATCAATTGCAGATCTACCACAAGCCTATTAACAAAGAAGAATTTACAAGAATGGTAGAGATGCAAGGAGAGAACCAATGTATTGACTCTGCCTTGGCAGAGAAAAACAAAATTCTTTGAGTAAAAAAAAAAGTGTGTATATGTGTGTGCATTTCGAAGCATTTTGTCTAAGTTATTGTGTATCTATCTTAGTTACTTGTCAAAATTTTGTTGTTATTTTATAGGAATTTACCTTTGGATAGTGCAAAGTTTTGTTAAGCATCTTCATCGGTGCTCTGGATCTTCGTTCCTGCCCATGCAAAGTTTTGTTAGCATCTTCACCGGTGCTCTAGAACTTCATTTCTACTATGTTCCTGCGTTCCGGCAGCATCTTTCAGTGATGCTCTGGAACTTTGTTCCTACATTCCAACAACATCCTTCAATAATGCTCTGAAACTTTGTTCCTACATTCTAGCGACATATTTCAATGATGCTCCAGAACTTTGTTCCTGCATTCTGGTGACATCTTTCAGCGATGCTCCAGAACTTTGTTCTTGCATTCCGGTGACATCCTTCAATGATGTTCTAGAACTTTGTCCCTGAGTTCCGACATCTTTTAGCGATGCTTTGGAAATTTGTTCTTGCATTCCGGTGGCATCTTTCAGTGATTCTCCAGAATTTTGTTCTCGCGCTTCGGCGGCATCTTTCAGCGATGCTCCAGAACTTTGTTCCCCCATTCCGACAACATCTTTCAGCAATGCTCTAGAACTTTGTTCCTGCATTCTAGTGACACTTTCAACGATGCTTCAAAACTTTGTTCTTGCATTCTGATGACATCTTTCGGCAATGCTCTGGAACTTTGTTCCCATATCCCGACGACATCTTTCAACGATGGTCCAAAATTCTGTATCCTCACTCTAGAAGTACCCAACTATAATATTTTAGAATTTTGTTCTTGTGTTCCTATTATATTCATCCCATGGGCATCTGCTTTCAATGCTCTAGAACTTGTGACTCCTTTTTAAATACTCCAGAATTTTCAAAAGCATGCCCATTTCCACCACCAAACTCTTTCGAACCAAAGCATTCATTAAAGACTCATTCCTTATGTCCCCACCCCCTGTCATAATAAATGAAATTATTATGACCATTTACTATCATATTAAATAAGACACTCACATCCACTTCGTCATTATCATTAATAAATCCACTCAAACCTTTTTGCCATCCCATCCAAGTTTTGCATGAATAAATTTAACGAAATTGTTTATAGAGTCATTACGTCAGCAAAAGTGAGGTGAATTTCAAATCAATTTGGGACATAAGGTACATACATGTTCTTTCTTAATTAAGCAATGTACTGTAAATAAAATTTAATAAATTGGCACGTATTCTTCCCTTTTTCCAAAATTAGCAATATGTATGAACCATACTTTAACTAAGGGATATGATGGCACATTAACTCCATACCATGCATGGTAATAATAAGCACAAGTCCCAATTCACATGTTGAGTTGATGATATCACATCACCACAAGCTCACTTGATAGTTTTAATAGCACCACAGTTTGCCGAAAAATTGGGTTTCATAGTAATTCTTCAGTTCAGACAGCTTAAACAGTTAGTCACCTTTGTTCTCATAACAATTAGTACAGAATTCAATAAGAAGTTATCAAAGAAACTAATATGGGGGCAAAAAGGAAGTCAGAGCCTAGTTTTGCAGAGAAGCTGTTGGCCCTGCATAATATTTTGGAGCTATTTCAAAAAGTAGGATGGCTGGATTTTATGAAGAAATTTGAAGGGCACAATGCAGAGCTGGTGAATGAGTTTGTAGAGACTTTCTCAGATGGGCACTCTATTGTATGAGGAAGAAAATTCAAGGTAAGTGCCCAAATCATTTCCAATTTGTCTGGTATTAAAAATGAAGGGCTAAATTTAGCGGAAACAACCAATATTTCCTATCAAAAGATGCTAGAACTTTTCTTAAGGGAAGGGGAACCCCGACCATTACTAGTTGTAAGTACTAGAAGGCAAAACAAAAGGTTTTAGAGAATGTCAATAGCAAAACCTTGGAGAATGGTAGTTGCATGGATTATAAAATACTTTACCTATGATGGCCAGTGTCCTACTGTTGTAGGTCCCCTTTTTGCCTACTCACTCATTTGCACCACGACGTTGAAAACCTCGAGTTAAGAATTATTCTTCCCACTTTCCTACATGATTCCCTAGTTCACATGATTGAGAGATATAAAATTGGGTTTGGGCCATTAAAACATCATGGCCTCATCTCATTAATTTGTAAATACCAGCTGCTAAAAAAGAGAAAAATAGATGAGAAATGGTAAAGATTTCTTAGGAAATTTGAAACCCTAGCACCCATAGGGCACTTTGAAAAGGAAGAATCATTAGGAATAGTGGCATAAAACCCTAGGGAGCCTTCCCTTGAACCTCAGCCTCATAGAGGGGACCCCAAAGGTGAAGTGCCAAAATTTGTACAAAACCCTTCTGATATTGATGAACTCCCTAGGCCACATAATATTTCAGAGACTTCGAAAAAATGAGAAAATGTGGAATATGTTGCTTCCGAGAATGAACTAGAAAGATTACCCAGAAAAAAGGGAATAGAGGCCGAAAGAAAAACTAAAGACCCCCTCCTCCAAGAAGGAGAAAAAGATTAGCTATGGATTTCAGTTGTTCTACTACATGTGATCAACCGCCTATTCTGAAAAAAGAAGAGGTGGAGCAAGCAGCCAAGTGAAAATGAAACTCTAGAAAAACATGACATTCATGATAATGAAGAATAAGCTCACACATCTAAGAAGGAACATGATAAGAAAGATGAATAGAACCCAAACTTTATACTTTAAAGAAACTGAAGCTCTAGAACAGGATTTTGTGGACATAAATTCAATGACTAAACAATCATTAGATGAAAATGAGCATGCAATATCCCTACCAAATGAATAGTCACCCTCACTAGGTAATGTAGATAACATAGAATAAGGCCCTATAGAGGAAAATGATGAAGAACATGTATCTGATCATGATACAAAGATTCTAACTCACCCATTTCAACAGATGTGGAAAATAAGAAGCATGATCAAATAGAAACAGAGTTGAAAGTGTTGAGGGATGAAATTGTTCAACTAAAGGATAAATTGCAATAGAATGATAAGCAAATCAATGTACAAAAGCAAGAAATTGATACCCAAATAGAACTCTTGCAATAAAGGGATCATGAAATAGGAAACCTTGGGACCAAACTAGAATAGAAAGATAAGCTCATTTAAGAATTGTGATCCCAATTGAAACTTTTTGAGGAAAGAGACAAGGAACATTTAACTAACCTGTCTACAAAGGATGAACATATCAAGAATCTGTCTAATAATTTTGAAGTGTTTCTTTAGACTTTTACGGAAAGATAGGAAAAGCAAAGACAAGAACTTAATGCATCCCTTAGTCAAGTTGTAGAATTGGAATAAGAATTACAAGAAATAAATACTAAACTAGTCATGGAGTCAAAGGAAGTATAGATTGAACCAATGAAAATGGAATGGTTCCATGTACACATTCCTCCCATGCTGACAAAATGGATGGAAAGATGTTATTTTCTAAGACAAGCTATAGCAGAAAATGCTCGACTTAAAAAGGAATTAGTGTTGCTGAAGGAATCCTATGATAGACTATATCAAGATAAAACAAATGCATGTAAAATAGGAGAATTATTGCTATCTTGTCGGAAACCATCTAGATTAAATTCTATGTTCCTTAATGAATAGTTGCTAAGATGGAAACTCGTTCGAATTTCCTGCAATTTGCCTCATGATCTAGATGACAAATAGTTCCTGGAAACATTCAAAGAATCACCCCCTGCTTAGTAAAATTTGCTATGTGAATTTTTTGTGCATTAGTTGTTGATGAAAAAATGTAGTGATTTCTTCATTAATCTCTTTGTAGGAGAAGTACAACTTAGAGCTTTCATGTCTAATATGCAAAATCAACTCAATTGACAGGACAGAACTAGAGAATATCTTTAGGCAGAAAGAACTATGGGACTCCATATGAGACATCCACACCATAAGCCCTTTGCCTTCAAAACCCAATTCAGAAGGACTAAAAAGTATGAAGCTATGAAAGAGAAATACAATGAAAGTTTAAGAATTTTTTTTGAAGATTTTAAGATTAATGGGCCAAATTTGATAAAAAGGGCATGGAATGCCTTTGAGGAGCGATATATCCCCTTGCCAATGTACCTAAAGAGAAGGGAGATGATTTCTCCAACCAATCTCAGATAATCCTACAGGAGAGCAGAGGCCTTGACATAAATTCTACAATAGATTAAAACCAAGTGGGTAGGCATGCGGTATAGACCTCCCTTGCTCCTTCAGCCCCCACCTATAGTTTTGGTAACTGCAGAGCAGGATCTACATGCATGGAAGATGAGGATAAAATTACATAAGGGATTTCTCAAATATCTCGATCATCAGGATGAGGAAGCAGGGGACATCTATGACCTCAACTTAATGTATGATGAACTAAACAGGAAGAGGGAAGCAGAGAGGCAGAGGGCCCATTGTCAGTAGAGAGCAGGAGGACCTACTCAACCTTAGAGAGGGGAGGGTGATGAGGTATAAATAACCTCATTTCTATAATGAACCATATAACCCTTTCTGTGTTACCTAATCACCCAAAGCATGCCAATTTATTAATTTTATAAGCAATATTTGTTTATTTTTGATAGAATGATGTACAATCTTTGTTTTCCAATTGATTGAAGTTTTCCACTAATGTTGACATGATTGTGTGTAGAGGTCTGTGTATTTATGCAGGTTTTATGTATAGCCTAGTGAAAGGAATAGAATTAAAGACAACTAAAGTCAGTAGTGCCAGAATCCTGGGGTGGCAGAAATCTAGGAATACATGATCATGGACTTTATTGGCAGTTTATTTTATTTTCTGTTGGAAACACTTAAGACATTTCATGGCTCCACTCAGAGCCTTTAATATGTTGAATTTAATAGACAAATAGTTTAGTTAAAGTCTATTTTTTTGTTGAAGACTTCTTCAGTGGCATTAATGAGCCACCTAAAATCTAGGATTCTAGTAGTATAGATTATGGGTAATTCCTAATAAAAAATATATGTTATGTTATGATATACAATGTGGAAGTGATGTTCAATCGATATGTTATGTTCTGTTATGCAATGAAAAAGACAATCAAGTTCTGTTTTGAGTAATCTTATTTTGAGTAATGAGCATATGAATGGAATTTCAGAGCTATTAAATGATGAATGTGATTTGAGTCAAGTAGAAGATTTCTGGAGAGCTAGCCACTCGAAGGATATAGGAATAGATAAGTATTTTGATGTTGTGAAGTTGTGTTGTTTAAATTTTGTTCTATGAATGTTTTATTTTAGATTAGTGTAACCTTCTATTGAATGGTGCTATGGTAGAATAGTATTGTTGTGTTCCTGCACGATATTATGTTTTAGCTATTTCCTTTAAAGTTGTAGTTTGTAAGTTCTATGTGTTATGTTATGATTTCTGGAGATTTTGCTTAATACATAAATTCGTTACACATGATAGTGCATGTTCACATTTAAAGAAATTTCCTGTTTTCTTAGATTAACCTGTTTCTTTTGAATCCTTATATATAAATTGATGTGTTGATTCCTAGTTTAGAATTTATATGCTTTCTAGATTAAAATCCAAATGCTTTATAGATTAAGATTGTTTTCTTTCTAGTCTAGATTTATTTTGTTAAAAGCTTTCCCAGAAATTCAGAAAATCTTTCCTAAGTTGAGATATCTGAATCCATTCCCTATTGCAGATAGCCTTGGACACTTTCCGGTCAACATAACTAACATATTTTTAACTAAAGTATTAGGACTTAACAACAACCTATCAATCCCTATCATTTTTAGACCTATATCATTCTATTTACTAGATGCAATGTTTCCATATCTTTAACTTGCACTCTCTTTGTCAATCATATTTATTAGGACCCTTTGAGTTTTACTACAAATTACATGTCTTTTGTTGGTCACTGATGGGTGGAGACTTTTATGGAGATAGGACACTTTGTTAGGAACCTCCTTGACAAATGTCTCTACTCTAGTCAAGGCTACCCCCTGAACAATGCTATCATGGTGGTTGTTAGTACTAGTCAATGCTATTAAGTAGGCCATTTTGCATAGGGCAGCCTTGTCCTTTAGATCGAAGAGGTTCCAAATTTCATAGGAAGCATTATAAGAAGATTTTGAGCAATGTCCATCTGGGCCACTTCATCTCACTTGGACATCTGAACCCACCTTTTCATTGTTCTTAGTTTTCAATACTTAGTCAATTTATTGATTATTGATTTCCAAGTTCTGTGTGTTCCTAGTTAGCATTGTTTGTCTAGTTTCTAGTCTAGTTGACAATCCCAACAATGGTTTTGAATTATTGTTAGGCTATTTGAGGATAGTCTTAGGCAACATTAATGTGCACTTTGTATGCACACATAGCCATTCATAAAAAAAATCTAACCTAACTAGACAAAGGTTCATCTTTAAGGTTCTTTCAAAAACATAGAGAAGGAATGTCTGTAGTAGATTGAAACCTCTTGTAAGGAGAAGGGATAAATCTATCAAATATTGAAGGGACATGGATAATAGTACTAGCAAGAGAAAAGGTGGGAGGGTGAGAGTCCTCAAGGATGACAATAAGCATCATAGAAAAGAGTGATATAAGAGAAGTTGTGGAAGGGATAGTCATGGAATGATTTGCATAAGGTTGTGTAATAGGAAGGTGTTGGTCAACATCATGTGTATCATTGATGGACAATGTGTCATGTGTATGCTTGATCTCATCTACCATTGTAATAGCGTCATCAAGAAAAGATGATCTAGAGGTGTATCGTTAGAAGAGAGTGATATCAACTTCATCAGTGAGATCCCAAATATTAGATTTTAGAGCTACATTATGATTGGTAGATGGCCAAGCATCCTATGATTTGAACAAGGGAAAAGGGACAAAGTACCATCTATAGGAGGTTTACTAAATTTTATGGGTGGAAAGGTTTGTAGTGTATTCCACACACACTCCCTTCGAGCAATATGGGCTACCATAGATAGATTCCTCATGTTCTTTTTTCAGTTGTCTTCTCTTGACCTCTGGGTCTCTAAGATACATCCTCTTCAATTTATAGATATCCTTCCAAGGTCTATGAAACTTAAATCACAAGCTATGAATGTCACCATGTTTGCATGAGCCCCCAGTTTCTAGTGCCTCAATGTTAATCGTGGCCTCCATTATCTTGCAAAATCAACTTAGTTTCAATGTTGCATTCATCAATTTTAGAAATCTATCATCCATGAATTTCTTATTTGCACAGGCCTTGGATTTCTTTTGTAATTGGTTTCACATTATTTCTCTCTTAAAAACTACTTAACAAGCCAAAAATTCCCACAAGTCATTCATTGTCCATCCAATGACACATGAGGCCTTCTTTCTTGTGGAAACAACATAATAGTGGTTTATCTCTACTCATCTCCTTCCCTTTTCAGAGGTTTTCTTAATGTTTCCATGATGGCACCTTCTTGATTGCACCAACCATTGATCTATTGAAGTCATCAAGCGGTGCAAATGATTTTGCATTGCTCATCCATATGACATCAAATCCTCCATGATGGACTCCTTTTAGGGATCTTTAGAACCCCCTTAATGCTAGCACCTTCTAGATTGTGTTAGTCATTGATCCAAAATGGTGCAGTCACGGTTAGGAGGGTTCACAGAATGAACTGTCCAGACTGTGCAATGGAAACAATTCAAAGATATGAAACAAATACAGATTTAGTCATTCAGTATATCATAGAATTCAAATATAAATTGACCGGCAACATGCGGCCTTACAATTAGGGCGCACTAGCCTGATTACAAAATATTATAATACATAAGATATGACTTTGAAGTATTTTCGCATAAATTCAACTATCTACCTTCTAAACCATCAGAACCTTCCATCACCACTTTCCTAGGGATCTACTACATCCTTATATATCATATTCAGAACATTATATTCCTCTACATCGACCAAGGCAGATCACAAACTCCATTGAAGAGCTGTAACGTGTGTACATGGATAGGTTAGCCCTAAATGAGTAGAACTCCGCAAATGAATGGAATGATGTACGGATCTTGGGGAAGGTCGACCATGAACCAAACAACATTAAATGATGTGTCATTAAGTTTCAAAGGTCATGAAATGCTCTGCAGGTCTTCTCCTTTAGCCAATTATCTAAGACTGTCAAGATGCTCTGCTCTGAGAAACAGTTGATCTTCTAATAGCGATATCTTTTCGGTACCTTAATCAAATGCTCTGAGATTTGGATATGTTGTGCATGAATGTCTCTAGATCCTAAGTCCAGCTTCGTAAGGTCTAAAATGCAACTGCGGTAGAATGCAGACCAAAATATGGAAACTGCTATCTACTGAACTGCCTGGACTTGAACTGGAAATGAAAGAAACAAACTAAAATGCAAACAAACTAAAATACAAATGTTTTTGGTTGATGCAAGATTGCTCTTGAACTAGGGATGCTCCTGCATCAAACATCTGGGGTTATTGAAAAATAAGTGAGTCCCTCACTTTGTAGGGGCTAGATGAAAACCAAGATAGTCCACCTAAATCTTCTTCTGATCTGCCTTTCCACTTCATAAGATATTCTTTGTATTGTCTTCCTCTGGTGTTGCGTCAAACTTTGTTGTCCAAAATGTCTTCAATCTGCTTCGGTACTTGTTGTGGTAATTATTTCTTCAAGCCTTCTTCCATGCTGTCACTAAACTCTGCTTCATGATACTGGTATAGGTCTACAATGTTGAAAATAAGTGATATATTCAATGTCTCTAGTAGCTCCACTTCATATGCATTTCTGGAATCAAATGTTCTGAGTATCCTACAAGGTCCAAACTTCTTCATCTTCAATTTGTTATAAGTGCCAACTGGAAATCTTTCTTTTCTCAAGTACACCATCACTTCATCTCCAACTGCAAATTCCTTATGTCTTCTCTTCTCATCTGCTTGTTCTTTATATTTGCTGTTCATCTCTTCCAAATGCTTCTTTACCTGATTATGCACTATCTCCATATGTCCTGCAAATTCTTCTACTTCTGCACTTCTCTTGTCTTCCAAACTGATATCTCTCAACTCTATAACTCCTCTAGGGTTTACTCCAGTAACAATCTCAAAAGGTGTTCTTCTAGTACTCCTATTCACTAAATTATTGTATGCAAATTCTGTTTGTGAAAGAATCAAATCCCAACTTCCTGCCTTCTCTCCAACTAGACATCTCAACAAGTTTCCCAAACTCCTATTCACTACCTCTGTCTGTCCATCAGTCTGTGGGTGAAATGCTGAACTAAACTTCAAATCTGTCTTCATCTTCTACGAAAGTGTCTTCCAAAAATATCCAAGAAATCTTGTGTCTCTGTCTAAAATTATGCTCTTTGGTAATCCATGCAATCTCACAATCTCCTTGAAAAATAGGTCAGCTACATGCATTGCATCAATTGTCTTCTTACAAGGTATGAAATGTGCCATTTTTGAAAATCTGTCCACCACTACAAATATTGAATCATGTCCTCTCTATGTCTTCGGCAATCCCATTACAAAATCCATGCTGATGTATTCCCAAGGTCTCTCCGGTACTATCAAAGGTTTATACAATCTAGTGCTCTAACTACTCCCTTTTGCAACTTGACAAACTCTGCAAATCTACACAAATTTCCTAACAACCTTATGTATATGAGGTCAAAAGTAGTTTTCACTCACCAAAGACACTGTCTTGTCAATGCCAAAATGTCTTGCCAATTCACCACTATGTTTCTCCTTGATCAAATTATCTCTCATTGAACTTCTAGGTATGCATAAATGATATCCTCTGAACAACATATCTTCTTGAATGAAATATTCCAACCACTTACTCCTATCTACCACAATAGGTTCCTTGCATGCTTTCCAAGGTTCTACAAAATTAGTGTCTCCCTCATACAGGTTCTGTAAAATCAGTGTCTCCCTCATACAGGTTCTTCAATTCATCAAATCCTATCACTTCAACTCTCATCTCTGTCAACAAGTTCCTTCTCCTACTCAATGCATCTGCAACTTTGTTTGATTTTCCACTCCTATGCTTCAACACAAAGGTACAACTCTGCATGAACTCTACCCATCTCACGTGTCTCTGATTCAACTTTCCTTGACTGTTAAAGCTTGATGATCTGTATACAACACAAACTCCTTAGGCAACAAGTAATGTCTCCACTTCTTCAAGGCTTGAATTATGGCATAGAACTCATGATCATAAACTAAATATATTTTCCTTGCATCATTCAACTTCTCACTGAAATATGCTACTGGTCTACTTTCTAGACTTAATACTGCTCTAATTGCATTCCCACTTGCATCACAATCTACTTGAAATACCTTATTGAAATCTGGTAATGCCAAAATAGGTTGCTCTATCACTTTCTACTTCAACAGTTCAAAACTTTTATCTGCTCTTGATGTCCACTTGAAATCTTTTCTATCACCTCTCATTGTCTCTGTCATAGGGTTACAAATTGAACTAAAATTTCTGATGAACTTCTGGTAGAAACTAGATAATCCATGAAATGATTTGACTTCTCTGATGCTCTCTAGTGTAGACCATTCAACAATTGCTCTCACTTTCTTATGGTCCATCTTCAATCCTTCTGCAGAAATCACAAATCCCAAGTACACTAGTTCTTCCTTCATGAAACTACATTTCTTGATGTTTATTAGTAATTTCTCCTCTCTCAGTCTCTGTAATACTTGTCTAAGGTGCTGCAAATGTTCTTCCTTTGTCTTACTAAAAATTAGAATGTCATCCAAATATACAATAACAAACTTACCCAAGAATTTCTTCAAAACTTCATTCATCAACCTCATGAAAGTACTCGGTGCATTTGTGAATCCAAAATGCATCACTAACCACTCATACAATCCTTCATTTGTCTTAAAAGTAGTCTTCCATTCATCTCCTTCTCTAATTATGATCTGATGGTATCCACTCTTCAAATCTATCTTTCTGAAATATTTTTCTCCACTCAAACAATTTATGATATCATCCATCCTAGTTAAAGGAAATCTATACTTAACTGCGATCTTGTTGATTGCTCTTGAGTCTGTACACATTCTCCATTCTCCATCCTTCTTAGGTGCTAGCACTGCAGGTACTGTACAAGGACTCAAACTTTCTCTAATCAAACCTTTCCTCAGCAACTCTTGTATCTACCTATTCAATTCTTTATTTTATACCGGTGTCATTCTATGTGCTACTTTGTTAGGCAAACTAGCTCCTGGTATAAGATCCATGCGATGACTAATACTTCTGATTGGTGGTAATCATTCAGGTACATTATCTGATATGATGTCTTCATACTCTATTAGTAATTCAATTATCTCCTCTGACTTTACTCCTTTAGTCCTCTTCTTCAATGTTTCAGGCTTCTTAGGAATCAAGGCATAACACATATTCTCATGTCTCAAACCATCCTGAAATTTTCTTCCATCTACCAAATAGATTCTCACATTCCCACATACTTCACTCTTAGGATCATCTTCCAAAGGAATCAAAGTAATTCTCTTTCCATTTGTTGTTATAGTGTATGCATTCTTTCTCCCATCATGTATAGATTTTCTATCATACTACCAAGGTCTACCCAACAAAATATGACATACATCCATAGGCATAACATCACACTCTTGACCTCATCATGATAAGATCCAATATGAAATTTCACCAAACATTGTTCACTCACTAGTACCTTATGGTCATCCTGAATCCAGGCTATCTGATAGGGATTAGGGTGTTCCAATATTTCCAACTTCAATTTAGTCACCATCTCTTCCAAAACTAGGTTATCTGAACTACCACTATCAATTACAACTTTACAACATTTACCTCTTGATTTGCGTATGGTTTTGAAAAAACTCTTCCTCTGTGGTGGTTCCTCAATTGTCTCTACTTGAAATAGTGCTCTCCTCATCACAAGAGATTCTCCTTGCTCAGTTTTGCCAACTAAACTCGGTGATCCAACAGGTTCTTCTTCCACATAGGTTGCTCTTCCACTGTTCACTATCCTTTTGCTTGTACTTCCTTGATCACATTCGAATGCTCTATGTCCTTCACCTCCACACTTGAAATAGGTTCCTCTGAATGTTCTCCTATTAGGTCCTCTTCCTTCTCTTTTGTATCCTTCACTCTAGTACGGCCTAGGGTTTCGTTCGTAGTAGAAATTTCTATCATCTCTCTGATATGCATTGTTATCTCTATCCTCCTTGAATGTATTCTTTGGTCTACTTTGCTCCGTAAATGATCTATCTCCTCCAAAAAATGTTCTACCTCTCTAAAATTTACCTCCTCTTCCTCTCTGTCTTTGATCATGTCTCTTATTCAGCTTCTCTTTAACTTTTAGGGCAAACTACTAAGCTTCTTCCAGTGTAGTCATCCTTACCAAACTCAATTCTTCTTAAATGTTCAATCTTAGTCCATTGATGTATCTAGCCACTTTCTCTTTACTTGCTTCACTATGACTTGTCCTTATGATCATCTTATGAAATTCTTCAATGTACTCCTTTCCAAATTTCTCCTTTTGTCTTAGGTTCTGCAATCTCTTCAATAGTTCCAACTCATAGTCAGTGGGTACAAACTGATTCTTTAATTTTGTCACCATCCTATCCCATTTTGTAATCTTTTGAAGTTCCCTCTTCTATTTCTATCCAACTGAACTTCTTTCTACCATATAGCAGCATGTCCTTTTAACTTTGTCTTTGTAAATTTCATCTTCTCCAGATCTTTAACTTCTTCATATTCAAAGTGTTCTTCCATGTCATTTATCTAGTCAATCAACTCTTCAGGGTTCAAATTGCCAGTGCAATTAGGTACATCAACTCTAGTTCTTTTCCTAATCTTTGAATAACTCACAACATCTTGACTTGATCTGATTCTTCTTCTTCATCACCTCCCAGGGTTTCACCAATTTGTTCCGTAGATTGAAATTCCTCTTCATCATCACTTTCAACGTTAGGTCTAGGTGTCAATCCTCTTTGCCTATCTTCTTTGACAACATCCAATCAAATTCTCATTGTTTTCATCATTTCCATCATCTCATCCATTCTTCCAGCCATTGTTCCAACAACAGGGATTCTCCTTGGTGGCATTCTTCCTAAGATCAAGTGCAAACTGCTTCAAATTCGGTGATCGGGCTACAAGGTGACAACTACCTCACAATTGACGATTAGTTGCGACACAAGTAACCTACCTCAGATTTGACGATATGTCCATAGCAAGATCTTATGGAATTCCTTCGCCAACTCCTAAAGATTCAAACTTTCGCTCTGATATCACTTGGTGGAGTCACGGTTAGGAGGGTTCACAGAATGAACTATCTAGACCATGCAACAAGAGTAACACACAACAAAAATAATTCACAGATATTAAACAAATGCAAATTTAGTCATTCAGTATATCATAGAATTCAAATACAAATCGACCAGCAACATGCGGGCTTACAATTAGGGCGCACTAGCTTGATTATAGAATATCAGAATACATAAGATACGACTTTGAAGTCCTTTTACATAAATTCAACTATCTCCCTTCTAAATTATTAGAACTATCCATCTCTGCTTTCCTAGGGATCTATTACATCCTTATATATCATATCTAGAAAATTAGATTCCTCCGCGTCGGCCAAGGTAGATCACAAACTTCATTGAAGAGCTGTAACGTATGTACACAGATAGGTCAACCCTAAATGAGTGGAGCTCCTCTGCAAATTAATGGAATGATGTGTGGATCTCAGGGAAGGTCGACCATGAACCAAATAATATTGAATGATGTGTCATTAAGCTTCAAAGGTTATGAAATATTCTACAGGTCTTCTCCTTTAGCTGATTGTCTAAGACTGTCAGGATGCTCTGATTTAAGAAATAATTGATTTTCTAATAGTGATATCTTTCCGATACCTTAACCAAATTCTCTAAGATTCAGATATGTTGTGCATGAATGTCTCTAGATCCTAAGTCCAGCTTCGCAAGGTCTAAAATACAACTGTGGTAGAATGCAGACCAAAATACGAAAACTACTACCTATTGAACTGCTTGAACTTGGACTGGAAATGAAAGAAACAAACTAAAATGCAAACAAATTGAAATGCAAATGTTTTTGGTTTGTTGGATGAATATTTTGTCTTTAACTCACTAAGGACAAAATGGTTATATCAACCACAATGTGATGAGATAAATCTCTCCTCTCAGCAAGGGGAGGCTCCCTTCTTATTGTTTATTGAAACAAAACTAAACTACTTTAAGCTAAAAGCATTTACACTAGCTCTGACCACGTAGGGGGTGTGTTACATTCATCCTTTTCTCTTCTTTCAGAAAATATGTTTACAATGTTTCACAATAATATTCAATAATGCTTCTACACTTCTAATATTAACCTAAAGAGTAATCACCAATATTCTTGACTAAACATGTGAATAATCAAATAGTACCAGCATACATATTTGATAAGAGGCCGGAAGACATGCAAAAGCACAAAGTCTTTTCGCTACCTTCAATGAGAATTTTATAGTAACTAATGACGTAAATTGAAGCACAAAGTCTTTCAACTCACTTCTTAAAAAGATTCATGAACCAAGTGAATAATCTCAAGCACAAAGTCTTCAAATTATCCCCAAAAAGATTTTAAAAGTAAACGTATCACCAATTGGAGCACAAAGTCTGTCAACTAACAATATCATTGATCCACATGAATGTAATTGAAAATTATAGCACAAAGTCTACAAGTTCTCAACATGATTTATATACAAAGTGAACAACTACAAGCTCAAAGTCTTTATAATTCTCCACCAAGAAACACTTTCAACACACATAGATTCAAGGAAATAATATAACACAAAGTTTATATAATTTATCTCGAACGTCCTCCAATCATAATAACCAAACACCACTTTATCCAATCAATCAACAAGAGAAATCAGCAAAAATGCCATATGAACATCCTCACTCATACAAATTCGATTCAACACAAAGTTTGATATCAAAACTCACCTTCTTATTAATTGGAATTGATCATGCAATTTGAACACAAAGTCTCAAAGTTGAGTCACAATTTGGGCAGCACTTTGATGCATAAGATTCAAGATCCTATTTACAATGAAGGCCCTCTTTATTTATAGGAGAGGCCTAGAGCAAAAATAGGAAATCTACAACTACTTTGACTTATTCCATAAAAGAGTCCTTTTTGACTTAGGACTTCCTTTGTTCCACATGTAATTACATTTTGGAAAAATACATATGGATATGTCTGGAACTAATTACAAATTACATATGCAAAAACTATGAAAAATAAACTAAGGCATGAAGAAAGAATTTTAGCTGCCACCATCATTCTTCTTCAAGAAATTATGGTACATAGCCTTCACTGCTTCCATCTCATAGATATCACGTCCAGCTGTATTGTCTGAATTAGCACAAGCCTTGACAATTGCATCTTTCACTGCTTTCATTGCCTTCTCATGTTTCCCAAGATTGTCCTTCAAATTATCAAGAGTTCACTGATAGTCACGAAGCTTGTCCATTGAGACAATTGAAAACACTTCATCCTCAAAATTCCTTTGAATCATATTTTTAAATGCATCAATCATCTCCTTTGCAGAAAGAAACCTGTTATTTTCACCTGTCAATGTGCATGGGAATTCCTCAAGTCTATGCAAAAGTGTTACATCATCATCCTCACTGAGTTCACGTGCATTTTGTAGATTTTCGAGCAAACTCTACCATATCAACATGGCCTATTTTAGTGTCTCTGATCTCATTAATGTTTGACTGCACTGAAGTAATAGGGATGTTGGTTTTTTCCCTGACTGGATGCTCATTCCCAGATTTCCCTACAAGGTAGCCATCAGTGATTAACAGGATCTCTGGGCTAGGGACCAACAGTGTAGGAGATAGACTCTATTTTTATCTCCTCTTCTTCTTTAGGCTCTGCAAAACCTAGGGGGTTATTCCCTATTCAACATCCATGAGAATATGCTTGTGGGTTGGCTTGGGATGTTGATACAAAGCAAATAAATCCTCCTGTGTGAAGACCAAAACTGTGAGATAAGTGCAAAGGGGCTAGCTTTGGGCTTATGTTCAGTTGTGAATCAGAGGATCTTGGTCCTAAACTACTTCTATAGTCCTAATGGTTGTTTTGGAAGTTTGAATTTGATTTATGTTTGGATGCAAACCTGGACCTGGTGTGTAACCTCAACACAGAGCTAGATTGGTGCCTATCTAGGGCTCGGAGTCAGTAGACATACACATATGAATGATCAGCATGAACACACTAAAACTAGATTTCAAGGGGATTTTATGGTATCTGTGTTACAGACACCTCTCAAAATAGAGTGTTAAATTATCTCTACTTATGGTATCCCTATTGCAGTATATCTTTCCCAACACTTAATCTGAAAACACTTTAATCTACCCTTTGAGCAGAAGTTCAAAGATCAAGCATTCAATATAGGAATTCTATATTCTAGAATCCTAGACATCCCTTAGATATCTAGATTCAGAAGGACACATGCAATACTGGAGATAGAATAACAAAACACATGCAAATACAACATTACTCATAAAACCAATCATGAAATTAGTAAATTCATGCATGAGACATACAACAAGAGATACATAAACTCACAAGGTCACCTACCCCTCGTCCTTTTATTGCTCCTCCATGTTTTGTCCTTGGCTGCATTTAATTTTTGAAGGCCATCTTCCTCAGAATGAATGTATTTGGCAAATTTTGAAATCTACCATGTAATTAATGCTGAGGACCTTCCTTGCTCTATTTAGCAGGTTGTGTTTCTCATTTTGTGGTTGTTGAAAACTGGATATATCTGGCATTGTAAGAAGATACAACTGGTTTTTGTAGCCTGCTCCATGGTTTTATTCTTATCTTGAACTGATCCGGCCTTAGTCTTTATGGCTACTTGATAGTCATTCTTGAACTTTTACTTTGATCCTCAACTTGGGGGATTCTATTTTCTGGTCCTTGAGATTCATGACTTGTTTTTTGCTTAAAATTTTGCTTATTATTACCCACTGCCTTTTTTGTGGTTCAATCCCCTTATGACTATGCACTGGCTAACTTACAGAAATGCCTTCTGGCTGATGTGGGCTGCTTATCTGAGCTTTACCTCTGAGATTGTAATTGCTTTTGACTTGGGCCACTGCTGCAGCTGTGAGGGCCCTAATTTCCTCGTCAGAAGGTCTCTGCAGGTTACTCAAAAAACTGTGTGAGCCCTGAGCATACACATAACTATCTTCATTATCCTCATCATAAAAAACCTGTTGACAGGCCTGAGTTCCATCATCTGTACTCTCATCAGCATCATGAGGAGGGTGTCCACTGCTTATGGACAGCATATTAACATCATCATCCTGTACAGAATGTGGCTCATTGCATTCATTACAGGATACATCATTATCATACAAAGACTGAGCAATCATGCATTGTGACTGTGAATGTGACATTTGGCAGATTATGCACCATGGAGTATCATCAACAATATTTATATCTTTCTTCAAAGGATCAGGAGTTTCCTTGGTATGTTGAGCTCTTTGATTTGTGTTGTTATGTGGAAATACAGGCCTACCATTGTGCCAATTGGTATTATATGGCATATCATGCAATGATGGTCTCTTTTCCTATCTTTGGTAAGCTTGCCTATCAGGACCTATCCCTTTTTCACTTCTAGCCAGTCTATAGCTTAGGTCCTTAACAACATTTGCCAATTTGTCTATTTTATCTTCAGGGGCAGATGTATTACCTTGAGTATTTTGAGGCTTGTTTGGATTCTGCAGAATTTTCACATCATCCCTCCTGTTTGTCTTGCCTGATGCTTTCCTATTATTCTCAATATTCACTGCAATTCTGAAAGCATCCCTGAGAGTAGCAGGACCTTTATCTCTTAACCCATATGCAGTTTTGGCATGTGTTTGATGATGACAAGGACTTGTTAAAATTTTTGCACTGCATAGATGAATATGAGAACCAAGAAATTGATTTTCAAACTTTTGTAGAAATTGTAGATGGAAAAGAAACTCTTATGGGGAAAGAAGTAATTCAGTTGAAGACTAACAAAATCCCTAGAGGGTTAGTAGCATTAGAAAGAGCCTTTGACAATAGAGACCAATTGGTCACAAAGATATATCCCACAAATAAAGATGATTTAGAAGAGATAAATTTGAGGACATCTCAGGCCCCCAAGAAGGTGTACATTGGTAAACAACTCAAACCACACATTAGGAGCATGCTGATTGCATGACTGAAAAGATATAAGCATGTTTTTGCCTAGTCATATGAAGACCTTAAAGCTTATAGAGAAGACCTATTCTAGCATGAGATCCCATTGAAGCCTGGAGCTAAGCCATTTAGACAAAAGCAAAGGCCTATTAATCCTACCTTATCTCCAAAAATGCAAGAAGAACTCAAAAAGCTTAGGGAGGCTGGAATAATTGTGCCAATCAGACATTCAACTTGGGTGTCTAACCTTGTCCCAGTCAGAAAAAAGAATGGTGATATTAGGCTTTGTGTTGACTTTAGAAATTTGAATGTATCCTCCTTAAAGGATAATTACCCATTGCCTAATATGGAAGCTATGTTGCAGAAAGTGTCTGGTTGTGAACTCCTATCCATGATGGATGGATTCTCAGGTTATAATAAGGTGAAAGTAAAGGAATCAGAACAATACAAGACTGCCTTCACCACTCCATGGGGAACATATGTGTATGTTAGAATGCCATTTGGGCTAACGAATGCAGGTGCTACATTTCAAAGAGCAATGGATGTTGCTTTTGCAGGGTTGATTGATTCAATCTTGGCTGTTTATCAAGATGATATGACTGCCTATTCAAAGAAGGAAGAGCAGCATTGTATGCATTTAGAACAGATTTTCATTAGAGCACTAGAGTATGGCATTTCTCTAAATCCAAAGAAATGTGCTTTTGGGGTAGTTGAAGGAAAGCTCCTGGGGCACATTGTTTCCAAGGATGGAGTTAGCATTGATCCTGAAAGGGTTGCTGCAATTGATAGGATTTAGATGCCAAAAACAGTAAAAGGAGTTCAGTCTTTTTTTGGACAAATAAATTTTTTTAGGAGATTTGTTCCCAACTTTGCAAAAACCACAAGGAACATTTCTAAAATGTTGAAAGGTGAGATTGTCAATTGGGAAGGTGAAGCAAGCAGATCTTTTCAGGACATCAAGGAAGCAATCAAGATGGCCCCTGTTCTTAAATCTCCTGATTTCTCTAGGCCATTTCAATTGTTTTCATTTGCTTCTTTCCACACTGTTGCTGCATGTTTGTTACAGAAAAATGAGGATGGTTTTGAGCAACCCATAGCTTTCTTTAGTACGTCCTTGTAGGCTTCTAAGTTAAAATATGATATCATGGAGAAACAAGCATATGCACTAGTCAGAGCAATCAAGAGTTTCAGGCCATACCTAGTAGGATCCCAGATAGTTGCATATGTGCCTCATGCAGCAGTCAAAGACATCTTCACTCAACAGGAGGTAATAGGAAGGAGGTGCAGATGGATAAACAAACTACAGGAGTTCAACATAGAAATACAAATTACTAAGTTGGTAAGAGGACAATGATTAGCCAAGATGATGGCACAGTCAAACTTGGAAGCATGCCAGATCAATGCAGTCTAGAATGAGAATGTTAATGTATCAAAATCTGAATGGTATAAGGACATCATATATTACATGTAAAATCTGAATTGTCCTTCCCATTTCAGTGACAGTCAAAAGAGAACCTTAAAATTACATGCAATCAGGTATGTTATTGTTCAAGGTGAGCTGTACTGGAAGAACCCTAATGGTGTGCTGCTAAGGTGTGTGGATGAAGATGAAGCTAACAATGTTTTGAATGACATGCATAAAGGATTGTGTGGTGGACATTATACTACCCAAACAATAGCTCATAAGATCCTTAGGGCAGGATATTGGTGGCCCACTCTCTTTTCAGATGCACAAAGGCTGGTAAGGAAATGTGACCCTTGCCAAAGGTTCTCAGGAAAGTTAAGATATGAAGGTGCACTGCCCCTTAGAACTGTAACTGTGGATGCTCCATTTCAGCAATGGGGAATTGACTTCATAGGGGAAATTGCAGAAAAGTCAAGTGGGGGACACAGTTGGATTTTGGTAGCAACTGATTACTTCACTAAATGGATTGAGGCCATTCCAACTAAGAGGGCTACAAGTAAGGTGGTTATGGATTTCATACTGGAAAATATTATTATCAGGTTTGGAGTACCATTCAAAATAGTCACAGATAATGCAATGTGCTTCAGATCAGGTGAATTTGTTGATTTTTGCAGCAAATATGGGATAAATTTATCATATGCATCACCATACCACCCACAAGGAAATGGTCAAGCAGAGTCAAGCAATAAAAGCCCCATGAAAATCATCAAGAGGATAGTGGATAAGAACAAGAGAGCTTGGGATTCAAAATTAAAGTTGGCATTATGGGCTGATAGGGTGACAGTGAAAAGATCAATTGGAAGGTCCCCTTTTGAACTGGTATATGGTGCATCAGCCAGGCTGCCTATAAACAATCTCCTACTATTTTATAGATTCATCCAAGAGAATGATGAGGAGATTGAAGACTCCATGACAGGAAGAATAAACCAGCTAGTTGCACTGGATGAAAGCAGAAGGAAAGCCCACCAGATCAATCTCAAGAGACAACAAAGTGTGAAGTATCTGTTTGATAGGAAAGCTGCAGAAAGGAAGTTCTAGATAAATGACTGGGTGCTCATCTGGAATGCAAAAGGTCAGGACAAGGGCAAACATGGTAAGTTTGAACCCTTATGGATGGGCCCATATCAGGTTTGCAATACTCATGGGGAGGATTCTTATGTCCTCCAAGCCCTAGATGGTGAGATGCTGGAATTGCCTGTGCATGGTCAATTCCTCAAGTTTTATTTTGCATAAGTGATCTGCCTTAGTGCACATTTGTAAAAGTATGTCTATATTGTGAATATCTTGTATAGTTGGTGCTTGTTTTTGTGTTTTGCCTGGTCTGCCCAGAGATCTGGTTCTCGCTGCAGTTTTGCACCTGCACGTCCCCAATCGGAGCCTATGTTAGTACTCATTTTGGTCTGGAGTTGGGCTTTTGGTGTTTGCAGGTTTTCTCTTTTGGTCCTATGTTTTTTCTAACTCCATCGGTGTGAGTTCACCTTTGTCTTGGTGACCATGTTCTTCACAATGGTATTTTCTTCCATCGCCAAGAGTTTCTCTATCGACAACAGTGTTACATTTTCCACCGACAAGGATGGTCAGGCCGATGAGGGATGTTCAATGTCATCAGTGTGAGTATTGTTATTGGCGAAGTTTTGTGGAGGTCCGCTGATGTATTTAACTCTGGCTGATGGAGTGTGGTTTGTTTATGCCATCGACATGACATGGCGTATTGGGCGAGCTGGCGAGAGTTATGCCGACGGGGTTGTTCTTGCTAATGGAGAGATGTTCATCAGTGAAACAATATGTATCGGCCCAGCCGATGGAGGATCCTCCGATGAGGCTAGTCTGGCCGATGGCGGATGGCTCGAGGGTGGTCATCGGCATGATGAAGGGTATCGGGCAGATAGACAGGTTGTTCACCGATGGTGCATGTCTTGCCGAAGGTGAGCTCATCGGTGAGAGCGGGTGGTCGGTAGAGAAGCTTTTCGTTGCTCTGACGGTCTATGTCTGGCTGACAGGAGGTGTGAAGTGCCATCGGGGTGACTTGGTGCATCGGTTGGAGTGTGGAGAGTTGGGCCGATGGGGTTTCTCTGCTCGATGGATTGGCTTGTGGGTGTTGGCATGACTTTCTGCATCGGCGTAGGTTTGATGTGTTGCTTCGATGGTTGATGTTCGGCTGACGGTTGATGCGAAGTGGTCATTGGTGTGACACAGGTGGTCGGTGAAGGGATTTTTGGTTGCTCTGATAGTCTTTGTTTGGCCGACAGGGGATTGCAGAGGCTTCGTCGGTGAGATCGATGTGATCGGTGGGAGAATTTTTGGGTGAGCCAATGAAGGCGGTCTCGCCGAAGGAAGTGGGCTATCGGTAGGAGTTAGGCCGATAAGCTATTGGTGGAAGGTTCGTGGGTCAAGCGGGGCAAAACGCTTGACACTTATTATGCTCGTGGCCATGCTTATAAAGTGTTGGAATGGTCTCTGCAGGACCAATGTGGGATTTTAAATCTTACAGCTATGTGGGTTTTCCCGATAGTCTTGGTCATGCCGATGGCATGATACACAATGCAGAACATGTATGTGCAAGGTGCCTATGTGGCACATTTTTGTAGAACGGTGACTTTTCAACATGAATTTGGTGCCATCAATTTTTAAGTGATGGAAGGATCGACGACCATGTTTTAAAGTTGGGACATTGGTTTTCTTTGTGTCCTCAGGCTGGTTTTGAGCAAGAAATTTCCATTTGGGCATTGCGACAGTCTCCATGCAAAGATGTGGGTGGTTGAGCCATTAATGGCAAGATTATGTAGAGGCATGGGCTGATGATTGACAGCCATGTACTAGATTTGTGATGAAGAGTTCTCCAACGGTGGCACATGGCTCGAGCTCATCTGCCCCTCGTCCTTTTATTGCTCCTCCATGTTTTGTCCCTGGCTGCATTTAATTTTTGAAGGCCATCTTCCTCGGAATGAATGTATCTGGCAAATTTTGAAATTTGCCATGTAATTAATGCTGAGGACCTTCCTTGCTCTATTTAGTAGGTTGTGTTTCTCATTTTGTGGTTGTTGAAAAACTGGACATTTTGGCTCTGTAATAAGACACAACTGTTTTTGGTTGCTCTGTGCAAGAGGTCTTGTGAGTTTATGTATCTCTTGTTGAATGTCTCATGCATGAATTTACTGATTTCATGATTGGTTTTATATGAGAAATGTTGTATTTGCATGTGTTTTGTTAATTCTATCTCCAGTATTGCATGTATCCTTCTTCTGAATCTAGATATCTAAGGGATGTTTGGTATTCTAGAATATAGAATTCCTGTATTGAATGCTTGATCTTTCAACTTTTGCTCAAAGGGTAGATTAAAGTGTTTTTAGATTAAGTGTTGGGAAAGATATACTGCAATAGGGATACCATAAGTAGAGATAACTTAACACTCTATTTTGGGAGGTATCTGTAAGGCAGATATCACACAAATCCCCTTGAAATCTAGTTTTATTGTGTTCATGCTGATCATTCACAGGTGTATGTCTACCGACTCTGAGCCCTGGATAGGCACCAATCTAGGTCTGTGCTGAGGTTATACACCAGGTCCAGGTTTGCATCCAAACATAAATCAAATTCAAACTTCCAAAACAACCATTAGGACTGTAGAAGTAGTTTTAGGACCAAGATCCTCTGATTCACAACTGAACATAGGCCCAAAGCTAGCCCCTTTGCTCTTATCTCACAGTTTTGGTCTTCACACAGGAGGATTTATCTGCTTTGTATCAACATCCCAAGCCAATCCATAAGCATATTCTCATGGATGTTGAATAGGGAATACCCCCTTAGGTTTTGCAGAGCCTGAAGAAGAAGAGGAGATAAGAATAGAGTCTATCTCCTACACTGTTGGCCCCTGGCCTAGAGATCCTGTTAATCACTGATGGCTACCTTGTAGGGAAATCTAGGAATGAGCATCCAGTCAGGGAAAAAACCAACAAGGGAAAACCCCTTGGTACTTATACTTCATTGTTTTAGCCTTAGATGGAGATGAATTAGACATTGGCTTTGAAAAAATCACTGGATGCAGTGTTGATCACAGTTGCTACTTGCAGAAACTGCAAAAATTCATGATCTCGTAGTTAGGGAAAAAAATTGGCATTTTGGGAAAACTGCAAAATGTTGACCATGTTAATAGGGACAAGCTTAAAAGGGCTAGAGCGCGCACAAGTTGAGAAATCAGGTGAAAGCGGGCCAAAGGCATCATTTTCAAGAATTTCCTAGTGTTAGGATTTTATTTTAGAGGAAGACATGCATGGGCGGTCATTTTGACCGCTCCTGTAGGTAGGAGATCTGATTTAGGTGTAAGGGTGGTCATTTTGCCTGACATTGCATGTGTTTGATCAGATTTGTATTGAAGCATAGGGGCGGGGGTATTGACCGACTCTACACTTATGTGTTGCTTTTATTTTTCCTAATGCATAATCAGGGTTTTATACCGCCATTGCATATTACTTAGGAAAATCAAATGATGTGGCTGGGTGGGGTTTTTAACCGTCCTTACATATAGGGTAGATTCTATTCTAAGATCAAAACTTCACATGTTTAGGCAGGTAAAAACCCCACCGCCATATGTGAAAAGAAATACAATGCTACATGTGGGCAGCGAAATCCACCGCCCTCATGTATGAGGAAAAAATAATGAGGGGAAAATGTTGAGGTGACGATAAAGGCCGACCTCAACCTCTACAGAGAAAGGTGAGCAAGGAAAAATGCCGCCATACAAAACTTTAACAAAACAAAAATGTTATGAAAATCTATGAGGAGAAAAATCATCGTTCGATGATAAAATATTGGAACTATACAAGAAAAACAAAAACTAGGGTTTTCAATGATTGTCAAAACAAAACGAATAACCTTTAACATTAATGAAGTAAATGCTAACAAAAAGAAAAAAATAAAAAGAAATGAAACAAAAGGGTGAAACCTTACCTAAAAACTTTGGTGAAATCACTACCCAATCTATCAATTACAAGGTCGAGCGTGAGCAACAAGAGGATTTGATCAACAGGAGAAAATGATTTGATGAAAACAACTTGAAATGTGGAGAAAGACAAACAAAATCAAATTAAAACACTCAACTCGAGTGTATTAATTACACTTGGAGTTTGTAATTAATATGCTTTGGTGGATGAAATCACCACTTATACACTTATGCAAAATAGGAGTCATGCACAGGCAGTCATTTTGGCTACCCTTGCATGCTAGAGTGGAAAGACATGCATGGGCAGTAATTTTGACCACTCTTGCGTGTAAGTTTAAAAAAAAACATGTTCGGGCGGTCAAAATGGCCACTCTTGCAAGTGAATGAAAAATCAAGGCACATGCATGGGCTGGGTTTTTAACTGCCCCTGCATGTTGTCTACAAAAATTTTCTAACACCTTAAAAAGGTCAAAATTGAGATTTTGACGAACCTGCAACCTAGCCAAGTTTCACGAATTTTAAGGAACTGACTTAGGGAAATGTTACAAGCTACTCTTAAGTGTCAGATGACCATGCATGAGGTCGAAGTATCTTGCCTCGAAATGCATGCTTAGAGTGTAGGCTACAGAATAGACAAGTTCTGCAGGGGTCGTCCTACAAAATGAGCGTAGTTGATTTTGAGGACAACATGGTTGATGCAAGATTGCTCTTGAACCAGAGATGCTCTTGCATCACAAAACAAGTTTGATGGTCTGGAGCCTCTCAATCTTCCTCATTATTAATCAAGTTAGACCTTCTCATTGATGGTATTCACACAAGAGTTGGAGATTATTTGATCCATTTGAATATATTTGATCGATTGTTCAAATCAATGTCAATCTAACATGGCCCTCTCCACCTCATGTCCAAGACATGCCCCACTCACCTTGCAGACACCTAAAAATGGTTAACCATTTTCCTACATCCTTGCATTACCAACCTAACCCTTTCACCAATTAATTAAATAAAATCATAATTATTTAATTAATGAACCCTAAGCCGTCCCTAACCATTTACCCTTAGCCATTTACCCCTAATTTACCCTTGGTAATGAATTAATTATTTAATTTATTACTAGACCTTATAACTTCATTCCAATTAATTAAATAAAATGTTAAATATTTATTTAGTTAATTTGTCCATCTCCCTAATCTTGATTAATTAAATAAATCATGATTATTTAATTAATCTACCCTACTCTACCACCTAAACCTAGCCTAGTTGATTAAATATCAATTATTTAATTAGCTACCCTAGCCTACATGACCCCTATACCTAAATTAATTAAATAAACCTTTGTTTAATTAATTTTAACCCTTGATTAACCCATCCACTAATTTTATCCAGCCATATTAATTAAGTTAATCCCTTGATTAACTTGGTCAAAGCTTGATTAACACCCATTCCGACACCATTTGAATAAAAAGAAATCTTTTATTCAAATGGGTCACATGACCCTTACACATCATCTTTCCATTTTTATGTTAGAGCTCTTTTTCATAAAATGAGTTCACACATGTGATTGCTAAATGCATCCATGTGTCACATGACTTACACATTCATCCATAAAATGGAATTTTGAATTCCACCTCCTCCCAAGAAAACTAATTTTTTATTCCTCATGTCATAATATTCATTTAATGCAAATCCCCTCCCCATGTGAATTTAAAATTCACTTTTATTCTCAACCCTTCATCCTATCCTCTCATCTCCACCATTGATCTCAACTTTTAATCTCCACTATTGGATCAAAATCCCCCTCAATTTGCCTATAAATACAACACTCTCCAAGCCATTTTCATCATCTCATTTCAAGTAAACTTATTATGCCAAAATAGCCTCTCATTTCCTTCCATCATACCATCCTTATGCTAAAAATTTGTGTTGAAATTGTGAGAGCATTCCACATATCTTCATTGCATTTTGGGTAAAGCTAAGAGCTATTGGGTGCAAACTCTTCCACCTTATCTAGGAGTGGGGAGATTCAAGGGCTTCTTGGAAGGTATAAAAATCTTATTTTTGAGTTCTTTTCATTTTTTTATGTCCTTGAACATTTTCCCATCTTCATTTGGCATGCCCGGTGGGACCCCTGGTCCTAAGCTAACATTTTTGTGAGTTTTTGTGAAGGTTTTTGACACACAGGTCTAGTTTAGTGCTATCATGGCTCATAGTTGCACTATTGGCTTGCAAATATCGGGCTCTATTTCAGTGCTATCGGGCTCTGGTTTAGCGCTATCGGGCTCTGGTTCAATGTTATTGGGGGCTGTTTCAACACCACTTTTGCACGACAGTTCAAATTTTTTTAGGCTTGCTGACATTTTGTCTCTGATTTTTTGAACTGATCATTGTCTATAGGTTGGAGCTCTGTAAAGTGTGGAAATCTTACATACTAAAAATAGTATTCCAAAAAGCAATGCTCATTCCAATTGAGGAAATTAAATCATTTATAATAACATTCAAATATCCATAGTTGCATGAAATAACAAGTTTTCCAAATAATGAAGTACAATTTCATACACTAAAAAGTGTTACAATTCCATTTTCATACACCAAAAGGGGTGTTACAATACATCTGTTTCAATGTTACAAGTACAAATAATTGCATCAATTACACCAATGAAAAGAATTATACATTTTACAGATTGGCTATGCAAGCCATACATGAGTAATACAATTAAATAAATATCTACAATGAATCATATAGCATAAGAATCTTTGATTTCGACCACCGTGACCCCACTGGTCTTCTGCAAGTCGAGGCCAAGAGTGTGGTTAAGGTGCTTTTTCCACCCAACCACAAAGTACTGGATTTCCCTGGGTTTCTTCCTATCTCAAAGAAAGCACCAACCTTGCACGAGGAGTCTAGCAACTTGGAACAATAAAGGCAGGAGGGAATCTCTCGATGCGTGCCTGATGCCTGTATGCATTCCTAAACTAGAATGACATAACTCTTGCATGCAGGATGTGGAAGAGACATATATAACATAAATCTAGTCTTTTTCTAGCCCATCTATTTCAATGGTACAGTAGCTTGGCCAAGCAATAACAAAAGTGGTAATTTTAGAAAAAGTAAAATTACCGTCTCTGGGAGCCCACATTCGATATCCTATCCCGGAAGTAAAATTACTCTCATAACACTTATACACCATTTACACAAAAAGAATGGAACATTCCCAATAGTTTAAAGTAATGAATTGTTTAATATTAAATATTCGTCATCAAATGTCCAATCTGGAAAATTACAGTTTGCATCATCCAATTCACTACTCTGGTTTGCATATTGTCTAAGTTTTCAAATTTAGGTGATTTATAATGATCTTTCATAAAAAGAGGTTTTTTTCTAGGTTTGATATGAAATAAATGTTTGAAAACAAATATTAAAACTATTATTTGAAATTCAATACCGATTCATTCTAATTTCAGTGGTTTTGGCGTAATATTGGGTTTGTCAAATGTAATATCAAAATGATTTTTTCCTTTTTATAAGAAATTTTTAATCAACAAGTTTATAATAAATTGTATTTATGTCAGTCGCAGAAGTATAAAATTATATATATATATATATAATCTTTTGTGGCATCCAAATAGAAATGAATATATACACAGATATATCTATTCATATATTTATTAACAACCTACAACAATAAATTATACATATGTATGCAACAATTACAGTATCTAATTTCTCAGACATCAGCATAAAATTTTGACAATTTAATACATATCTCCAAATATATATATAATTGATTTAGATTATGCAAAGAAAAGCACTGACGCAAACTCCATATGGCGCCGAATAGTATAATAAAAAATATTATGCGTATCATATAAAAATGAAGCATAAAATTAAAAAAGATCAAAGATTTTGCATAGAAGTTTATATATTTATTAACAACAAAGAGAAAGGAGCGCGGCCTCCTTATGGATGCCGTAGTCCCTATTAGGACTGCGACCTCCATATGGAGGTCGCTGCACATACAACGGCCTTCATAGGCTCCTTGAGGCCTTTGATCGGCCCAATCAAAAATTTAAAATAGAGACTCCAAATTCATTTAACAATGTATAATATATAAATATATACAATGATTGGAACTCGCTGGAGTTCCTATTAAATTCAATGCAAATTTTAACATTGCAAGTATGTCGATACATATTTACATAGAACAAATGCATAGTAGTAATTACAAATATTCAAATATTCTCAGTAGAATTTACAACATCAATTTAGCCTGGCATACGACTTTTGTAGAATAAACACATATACCATATTATTATGTCATTATTTTATAAACATTATGAATAGTATAAGTTTATATTAAAACAACCATACCTATCATATACACAATGGTATACAAACAATAATAATAACGTATATATATATATCCAGAATTTGCAATAGAATAATGATACTTATAATGAATATAAATACGCCTTTATAGGAAAATTGACGCTATTTATATAGTAATATTGATTGCGGACAACAAACTTAAATATACATATAATAGCTAACAGTAACATCAGAAATTACAAAATACAGCCACTCAATCTTTGTTGCACAGATTGATAATTACGGATTGGGTAAATACCTATATAGCGCTTCCCTTGTAGTCAAATCTTTCACTGATCTCCTCTTTTCTTCTTGTTCTTCGAATGTTTCCCTTGCCCAATATGAAATCTTCTTCTTTTTGTTCTGCTAAACCCCCAATTCTTATGTCTCTGTTTTATTTTTAAGATTTGGAAGTTGTGAATGAATGTTGTGTTGTGAAAATGAGGGCTTTTAATCTCTTTTATTATTTTATTTCTCTTTTCTTCTTTCTTTTTTTTTTCTATTTTTATTTTGCTTTATTTTTGTGTTTTATTTTCTAAATTTAAGTCCTTTTTCTATTTTTCTATTGTTTTCTTTCTCATTGTTTTATTTTCTAAATCTTGCTTTCTTTTGTTTGATTTATTTTTAATTTATCAAATAAAACTAATATTTAATAACAAACATGATTTATTAGCTTGCATCACAATTATCTATAAAACAATAAATAATAATAATTCTATTCTTCAAATAAAATCAAGAAATAAATAAATTAAAACTATTTCTTTTATTTTCTATGAGCATTTAATTTTAATCACCAATTAATTAAATAACCAACTATAAAATAAGAAACAATACAATATAATTAATTAATGCAAATATATGATTTCTAAGTGTTTGTGTGTGTGAGAGAGACCACTCCATCCTAACCCTGCCAGGGTACTAACCTCCTCTACCTTAACCACACCCTTGTCTTCGACAACCTGCAACTCATGAAGATTCAGATTCCCATTAATAGGTTAGTGTCTAAATAGTCGAAGCACTATAATTTATCATTCCAAAATAACATTTTCTATATTGCATCATTTTGTAATAAAATAATATTCATTGCATTTCATCTTTCCAAAATAAAATAATATTTACTTATTTCATCTCTCTAAATAAAATAATATTTATTCAACCACACATAATTATCTATAAAACAATTCCACATAAGGTAAGTTTAGAAAGCATCAAAGTCTGAGATGTGACAAGCTCTCTGGTTTTTGACAGGATCTTGAACCTTAAGGGGCTCCATTATCACTTTGTCATCATATTTTGAATAGAGCACTTAGGTTTAAGTTTTGGGCTTGCACATCTAACCCCGTAGGCTCTTTTTTTAAGTGCTAATATGTTGTTAAACTATTTTAGCTAACATTGCAGAGTTCTAACACTTTTATTTCATCATTTTGGGCAAAAGAAGGTTATGTTTTTGTGCAAGTTGCTCATTTTTCTGTGGTTTAGTGCTATCCCAGAACAATGCCACTAGTTTCTAGATAGGTAACAAATAGGTATAAATCTTTTTTTTAAAAATATTTTAGTGCTATTGGTCCCTATTTTAGTGCTACTATTTTTTTATTTTAATGCCTCTGTTTTAGCGCTATTAGTCCATCTGTTAGCACTATCTGCCCAACTGTTAGTGCTAGTATCCTCTGTTTCAACACTATCTACAGACTGTTTAGTGCTATCGGTCTTACTGTTAGTGCTATCTGTCTTTGTTTTAATGCCACTTTTCTGACAAAAAGTATAGGTCTATGCGGGGGTTTAACTAGTTTTTGTAGGTACCAAGAACATTTGTCCAAGATCAATCTCTCAAACTATTAACTAATTTGGTGTAGGGATGCTTGTCAAAGTTGTCCTTTTTATCACTAGGTTAGTTGTACCTAATTAGTTTAGTTGGTAATTAACCATTGTGTGTCGTGTTTGGTTTGTTTGTAGACGTATGCTCTCCCCTCGCACCTTAGGGTGATCTTGGGGATCAAAAGTCTACTCTCAATTATCTTTTATCACTTTTTAGTGTTATCCTGAAGGGGTTATCCTTTTGCGTATGCTCTCCCCTCACGCCTAGTATGATCTTGGGTGATCAAAAGCAAGGGATAGTTTCTTCTTATGAGGCCTGCTTGGGGATTTCATCACCCCAAGGGATGACCTCAATCACGTGTACCAGTGGGGTATATTAAAGGGGGAGAAGGAAACTTGTACCCCAATCTAGTCGTGTAGTCATTGGGACAACTTGGGGCCCTTGGTGATTCTGGACAGAAGGTGAAGTGGCTTGCCACATCCCTTCAACAGGCTAGTGTTCATGGTTTTGGGCCTCATGTACCTTGTGTATGAAGAGGAGTCCCTAGAATCTTGTACTATGCTAGCTTAAGACCTTTCGGTTGTCATACCTTGTGGTGCACTGCTGCAGTAGGAGGTGAAGATTGCTCATCGTACTGCTATACTTGAGATAGGGTCTAATTTGGGTAAGATGAAAGTTTCCAAGGTAAGGGGGGTAAGGTGGTCCATGACCTTATTTTCCCTATCTATCCAATCTATGGCACGAAGGTATTAATGGGAGTGGGAACCTTGGTTCACTTTTGAGTTAAGGTTGACCCATGACCATTTTTTGTGAGATTTACAAGGTATGACACTCCCACTTGACTAATTTCTAGGATGTTCATGTGAATGGTGTGTCTTCTTTGTCAAAGCTCATATAAACCAATTATCCAAGTCCACCTTGAGTCAAGCCATTGTGTCTTTTGCTTGATTTAATGTTTGCTAAAAACCTTTGAAATCTAAAAAATCTAAAATTGCCATCAAAATCAATCAAGTCCAACCTTTGAACAGTTAATTAGCACTATCACTCCTCTATTTAGCACTATCAGAACCTCTATCAGCACCATCCAACATACCCTATTTCAGCACTTTCAGTCTGTCCTTCAATGCTATTAGTCATTTTGTTAGCACCATTGGGCCAACTGTTAGCACTATTGGGCTAGACTTTAGCACCATTTACTCATGTGACCAAAAATCATTAAGTGTCCTATAGTTGGTTTTCCTAGAAAAATTCAAACATCCTTGTGATGTGCCATCATCCCAAAAGATCATTCCAAAATCCTTCACTTAAGTCCATCCTTTGTCCAATTTCATCATCCCATTTTGACCTTAGAGAAAATCACTTTGATCTTGGACCCTTGACCTTAGTTCACCTATCTCAATTCCAAATCAATTATTATCCTCAACCTTTCACTCCAATTCCATCCAAGTCCAAAATACTTATTCATCCCATCCAAACCCTAGTCCAAGTCCATCCTCCCACATCTATCCAGTTGACCTTAGAGAAACATTTTGATTCTTGGACCTTTGACCTCATTTCATCCACTTTAAACCAAACCAACATAGTCACCCTTAATCCAAGTCCAACATCCAAACCTTAGACCGACCCTAATTCAAATCATCCCAACCTTCACCTAACTATTCAAACCTTAGCCCAACCAAATCAATCATCATCCAACATCAATCCAAAATCAACCTTAGCCAAATCAAATCAAATCAACATATCCATCATCCCCTGAATCAAATTTGTGCAAGTCTAAATCTATTTATCATCCTCCATCCCCTAATTTATAGATAGCTTAAGCATTTGTCTACCTTAAGTTATTTTATAAATTAGCCTTATCAACCTTGGGATAAATTGGCTTAGGAGCCTAGACTACTCCTAAGTTAGTGAATTTTAAGGTTCCTCATTTTGCTTGGAGGTCTTGTCTACCCCAAGTGAAATAATCCCCATTCTCTTTTTGCTTAAGTGTCTTAGTCCACCTTAAGTAAATAGAGAAATATCCTTAAAATCTATAAGATCTAGATTTATTTTTAGCCCTCTTTTGATTTGGTTATCCTTATCAATCATCACCCAAATTTATCCAAAGTATCCCTCATATCACTTATCCAAAGCCAAAGTATCCAAAGTATCTTTATTATCCCAATTTATCCCAAGTATACCCTAGTCATCCATTCCAAAATCCTCATCCAAATTTAACCTAAGTACCCTTTGATCACCCACCCAAAAATCATCCTCAAAATCTATCATAAAATCATCCATGCATCCATTTACCTTTGGTCCAAAATCTCTCAAAAATCAATCTCTAAGGTCACCCAAAATCACCTATTTATCCATCCACATTTGGTCCAAAATCTTTTGAAAATCAATCTCTAAGGTCAAGCCTTAATTCACACCACCAAATCAAACCAATCCATAACCTTTCATTGTAAGCCACAAACAATGTCCCAAGCTATGAAGAACAAGGAAATGGATTCATATAGAGGAATTGGAATGCCTAACACCGATCAAAACAATGTTCCTAAAGTCCAACAACAAACACCATTTGATGCCAATGCTATGATAAACCCTTGGGGAGTCCAACAAATGCAACCACCATCCAACACTAATAATGCCGATCAAGAAGTAATAGATTTTATGCAAGATCCTGACTCCATGGACTTACTAGACCGAGTCCTAAAATTAGACCCTAAGAAGTATCTTGAATTCTTGATTCAAAATGGTGCTAATGTACCCAACCAACCTACCATGCCACAACCATCCTCATCAAACAATGTCCCCAACACATCTCAACCTTCGTCATAAAACACCACCACATCAACCACATCAATCCCTACCTCCACATCAACATTGACCATAACTACATCTACCCCTCAAATCACCCTTAACATCCCCAACAATACAACGTACACAAGTGCTTCCACAAGTGTACCTCAACTTGACACTAACACCATAGCCTTCATGATGCAATTATTTTCCCAACCACCTTACAATGCATCCAACAATAATCCATGCAACCCTTCATCCAATTTCACATACACACAACCCCCCGTTTCCCAACCTCCCATTTCACAACCACCCATTGTATCATCTTCCATTGAAACCTTAGAAAATCAAAATCAACAACAACAAATTGCACCACATATCCTACAACAACTTATCACCTACCAACAACATCAAAATCAAACCCCACAACATCAACAAAATCAAGCCCAAACCCCACCCCAACATCAACAAATCCCGAACTTCCTTCAACATTTAATCCCACTACAACAATCAAACATACCACAACCACCACCCACCCAAGACCTATCAAGCATTGTGAAAACCTTAATTCAAAAGGTTGAGGACATACAACATGGGTACAAAAGAAAACAATATTCATTCGAAGACATTTTCCCATACCCATTTGATCGAACCATCCCCATGCCACCTTTCCCTAAGAACTTCAAAACACCTAAATTTGACAAATACAAAGGGAAAGGGGACCCTAGGAAAAACCTTAGGGAATTCTACATAGCTTGCTTATAAGTCTCATATAACGATACATATCTAATGAGACTGTTCCCTCGGAGCTTAGGAGGCCAAGCCACCGAATGGTTTGCCCACCTTCCCCTCGGTATCAAGACCTTCCATGAACTTGCAGAGAAGTTTGTCAATCACTTCTCCTACAAATTTGAACATGAAGTGTCCATGACAGACCTTTGTAACACCAAACAATGGAATGGGGAATCCTTCACCACCTTTTTGCAACGATGGAGAGGCTTAGCAAGCAAACTTCCATGGCCCATCCTTGAAAAACAATTGGTCACTATGTTTGTGACTAACCTTAACCAAGAGATGGGATTCCACCTCCAAATTCAATGTGCATCCACCTTTGAAGAGGTCATTGATAAAGGAACCACAATTGAAAGAGCTCTCATAGCCAATGGAGATATCAAAATTTACTGTGAAAATGACAACAAAAACACTAATAACAAGGTCAATAGCGACAACAAAAACTCCAACAAGAGCAACAACAACCAATCACAAGAAAAACCCCACTTTTGGGGTAAGAGCAAAAACACCCTTAGCTACGATGTCATTGACGTTAAGAATGTTCAAAATGTACAAACCACTACACCATCCAACCCATCAACAAGAAACAATAATTTTAGCATTCCAAAGGGACTGCCAAGACAATCTAATGCACCAAAACGAATATTTACACCTTTGGGTGAACCCATAGAAAATGCCTTGAGAACCTTTTGAAGACCGACCTCATCCAACTACCTGCCATTAGACCATATGATGGCAACCAATTTAAACCCTTATGGTTTAATGAAAATGCATATCAAGTGAATACCATAGTGTAAAGGGACACAAAACATCCAATTGTATGAGGTTAAAGAATTGTATTCAAGACCTTGTCAATTGTTGTGATATAACCATTGACGAACCACCTAAACAATCACCAAATGCAACCTAGGAGCTCACGAGGATCTACTTCCCGATCACAACAAAGGAAAAGCCTCATCATCTAACCAAGCCTATAATGTTGTCCCTCCACCCTCTTCTTTCGATTCTGTCATGGGTCATATAGAAGAATCTTCCAACCGCGTTGCTACCATTACCATAAGAGTTAAGACACCTAATTGTGTTGTTACCACCCATTGTGGTTGCATCTCCATTAGAGGATCCCTAACCACCAATGATTAACCTTCTACATCCACACCCACAAGCCACCCACCCACAAACAAGTACAACCTTCTCAAGCACCTTGGGAAGACCCCCACACAAATCTCTATCCTAGAGTTGCTTCTCACATCCCCTCTCCACAAGGAAGTCCTTGACAAAGCCTTGATGGAGACTCACGTCCCTACCGACTTGAATGTTGATCAATTCCAAGCCATGGTGGGACACATCACATCACCACATCATCTCACCATTTCTGAGAAAGACCTTCCCGCAAAAAGCACATCCCATAAAGAAGCTCTCCACATTGAAGTACACATCCACAAACATACCATAAAAAGAGTCTTAATTGATGGTGACTTCGGCCTAAACCTTTGGACTCTTAAATTAATAAAATAATTGGGATATTTCGATGTGGTTGTAGACTCAAGCGAGATCATCACCATAAATGGATATGATAACATTAAGCGTCTATCCGAAGGAACCATCAAGCTCCCCATCTAAGTTGGACAAAAGATTAGGAACCATCGAGCTCCCCATCTAAGTTGGACAAAAGATTTTGGAGACCAAATGTCAATTGCTTGATCTTGATCTCCCTTACAATATCCTCCTCGATCACCCATGGATCCATGCCATGCAAGCCATTCCATCCACATACCATCAATGCCTTAAGTTCCCATTCAATGGCACAGAAGTCACAATCTATGTTGACCCACGTCCTTTTCAATATTGCACATTCTTGGAAGGACATGATAAGAATTTATGCCCCTACAACAATGCCATCAAACCATCGACTTCCCAACCAAAACCATCCACCAATTACATCAACCCCTCCAACATCACATCCACCTCATCATCACCATCCATTCTTGAGATCAAGATCAAAGCAAGTGACCTTAGGTGTGGAGATTACGGCCTACACGACACCTTTTGTGTAGGGCAACTTCTACCACCCCCCAAAACATTTGGTACACCTAAAGACGTCTCCACAGTGATCATCAAATGTAACCTGTCTCCCATCTTTGAAAGTAAACACTTGATGGAACAAGATGTCATTGAAGATATTTCATCATGGCTCTACAAAGATGAAGATGAAGAACTAGCAACTCCTACTCTACCCGTTGAAAACTATGGCAAGGGTCTAGAAATTGTCAAACACATGGGTTATAAAGGACAAGGCAGTATAGGCCTACACGAGCAATGGATCATTGAACCTATCCAAGCAATAAGAAATCCCTACCTGTGAGGTTTGGGGTATGGCAAACAAGAGCCTACCCCCACAGACATTGAATGTATCTTAAGTGAGGTTGTGAGAGCTTTTCCCGTTTAATCGAAAACACTAGTGAAGAGGATTATCAAGACTCTTTCACCGATTTCACCAAATTATTTGAATCCTCCATCTGCATCATCTATAGCCTATCCACCATGCCATCAACATCCAATGACCTTCCACTCGTATATCCCCAACTCATTGATTGGGACCAACAAGGACCTCCGGTCCTCGATGTCGCACAAAATGATAAAGCAATAATCGAACTAATGGGGGTTTGAGATCACTTATCCCTTGGAGATCATAAAGCTGGGTACATCATGGAATTAAAAACATCCACATAATTTGGGGAGACATCCCTATCTCTCAGTCACAAAAATATACAAACAAAAATAACATCCCCTAGTGAAAACCATGTTGTGGCACTTTCGGATGAAGAAAAAATCAAAATAAAGGACGTATCTCCTAGTGAAAACCTTTCTGAGGCACTAGGAGATGAGAGAATGGATCTCCCCGAGGTCCCTGAACTATATCAAGAAAGGTCACAATCCTTGTAGAGGAATCACAAGAAATGAACCTCAACACTGAGGAGTCACCAAAGATCACCTTTTGGGCCGCTTCCCTTACATCCGCAAAATAAGAGGCATTCTTGGCCTTCTTCAAAGAAAGGAGTCATAAATTTGCATGGACCTACATTGAAATGACGGTGTTGGACCCCACACTAGTCATCCATCATCTTGTTGTACATCCTGATACAAAACCGGTCAAGGAAAAACTCAGGAAAGTGAATCCACAAGTGGCACTACTCATCAAAGCAGAACTCAAGAAGCTCCTAGATGTGGGATTCATTCATCCTATCAACTATTCTAAATGGGTGTCAATTATTGTGCCCATAGAAAAAGTCATTGGGGGCGTCTGCGTATGCACAGACTTTAGGGACCTCAACAAAGCATGCCCTAAGGATGACTTTCCTCTCCCAAACATTGACATCATTGTTGATCTCACACCAGGGCATGAAATCCTATCGTTAATGGATGGACTTTCTGGTTATAACCAAATCAGGATCGTCGAAGAGGACCAAGACAAGACAACTTTCATGTGTCCATGGGGAACATACTGCTGGGTTGTAATGCCCTTTGGCCTCAAGAATACAGGAGCCACCTATCAAAGAGCAATGACAATAATATTCCATGGCCTCTTCCATAGCATCATGGAAGATTATGTTGACGACATGTTGGGAAAATCCAAAACAAGGGATGGATATTTGCAAGTGCTAGCTAAGATATTTGATCAGCTAGAACAATACAGAGTGAGGCTTAATCCTAAGAAATGCATCTTTGGAGTCACCTCCAGAATGTTCCTAGGCTACATTGTATCAAGACGAGGCATAGAGGTTGACACCGAAAAAGTAAAAACAATAGTGGAAATGCCTCCACCTAAAAATCTCAAACAATTGTGTAGCCTTCAGCAAAAACTTCAATCAATAAGATGCTTCATAGCCCAACTAGCTGACAAGTGCCAACCATTTAAGCATCTCCTCTGCAAAAATGCAGCATTCATATGGGATGAACATTGTCAAAAGGCCTTTGACTAGTTGAAAGAATATCTCGCTACGCCTCCAGTCCTCATTCCGCCAAAGCAAGGACATTCCCTACTACTTTATATCTCCACAACAAAAATAGTGATAAGGGCTTTGTTAGCACAACACGATGATCAAGGGAAAGAAATAGATATATATTACATCAACCATACCTTAGCGGTGTATGAACTTAACTACACCCCCATTGAGTGAGGATGCCTTGTCATTGTCTTCACATCTTAGAAACTCTGACACTACATGCTCAATCACAAGATGAAGCTCATATAAAAAAATGATATACTAAAGTACCTACTATCTAGAGCAACTCTCACAGGACGAATGGCTAAGTGGATCATGATCTTAAATGAGTTTGGCATAGAATATATCGAAAGGAATGGAATTAAAGGACAAGTCATTGTAGACTAGCTAGCTGATGCACCAATCCCTACAGAGCATCCACTCCATTAAGAGTTTCTGGATGAGTCAATTCTCGCAATATCACCTACAATAGAGTGGAAGATGTATTTTGATGGATCCTACACACATCGAGGCTTGGGGGTAGGAATCCTCTTCGTGACCCCTCAAGTAGATTATATACCAAAGTTCTACAAAATAACATTTCCATGCACCAACATGGCAGAGTATGAGGCTCTTATCATAGGACTCCAAATGGCCATCTAATGGAAAATTGAGAAGCTAATGGTCTACGGTGATACCTAACTCATCATTAAATAGGTCAACAATGAGTATAAGACAAAATATGATAAGCTCTTATCCTATAAATGAATGGTGGATGACTTCAAAGAGTACTTCCATGAAATCCACTTTGAGCAAGTCCCGAGGTTGAACAACAACGCTGCAAATGCTATGGCTACCATAGGATCTTTGGTCGACATGCAGAAAAATAGCCAAAATGTTGGGAATCAAGGTGTCTCAACCTTGGTAATTCCTTGCATTATTTATGATTGTATTTATTTATTCATTGCCTATGTTGTAAATTAATTGTAAATTCCATATTGTCATTTTGTGGGATGTGGCACGGTGATGTGTCATCCTACATGGAAGATGACAACTTGTAATTTTGTCCTCACATGAGGAGATAGGCGTCCCACTTTTTGGTAGGAGAATTTTTCCATGTGTCGGCATCTTGGATGTTGTGTAAGGGCATGTTGATTGAAACGGTTATGACAGATTCCTATGACGAAGTTATGACATGTAAGAGTTAGAAATAGAAGCTTGTAAGATAGGTGAAGACATGTGTCATGAAGCATCTTTGAAAAAGGCATATTTGGGTGCCCCAAGGTGGACTATGACATGTTGTAAGAGAATATGCTATTTATAGCCTGTGTATGACAGATTCTCTTACATCTGTAAGTTGTAACTGCTATGATAGATTCTATGATGGTCGTAAGAGTCGTAAGAGCATCTGTCATAGGCCATTTTGGAAATAGGTGACCTCTTTGGGATGGGAGCTATGGACAAGTGTAGGGAACATTCTACAATGTTGACCAAGTGTCCATAGGCGTGGGTTTTGGGCCACAAGGCCAAGTTGGACGCCCATTCCAAGATAGAGCCAATTTTGCCTTGTATATTCTATATAAACAGGTGCTTGGAGGAGGAGATGTAGTGTGTGATTGATAGGTATTGTTATGCTACCAGATTGACTCCAAACACAAGTGTTGAAGACTATTGAAGCTTGCATTGCAAGTGTATTGTAAACCATATTTAGTTTTGATAATACATTGTGCAGGTTTCTAAGTGTGGGGTTTTTCACCTGATAAGGGTTTTCCCCATGATATATCTTATCTCTCTTCTTCTGTCTTCTTTCTGGTTCTATGTGTATTGCTGCAATATCTCTATTATATGTTTTATGTTGCTGTAATTGTAAGGATTAAATTGAATTTACATAGCTCTCCCCTCATTAGATTAGTGTAGGAAGTGATTTCCGCACACCTAGCTTCCTTTCAGTTGGTATCAGAGCTTGATGACCTTTGGTCCTAGTTGTTGGGTAGGGGGTTTTTGAGTTGATCTTAAGTTGAGTGGGAGTCTGTGCAGAGTATTTTGTGATCTTGTTGCAACGATAAGATGGCAAGCACATCTAGAAGAATAGAGGTGGAGAAATTCAATGGCACTAATTTTGAGCTGTGGAAGCTCAAGATGGAAGACATGCTTGTTGACAGAGATTTATGGGAAACCATTTCTGGCACAAAACCAACTGCAATGACATAGGCTAATTGGGATCTCAAAGATCAGAAGGCTAAGGGTCTCATAAGACTTAGTCTTGCTAATTTTGTCCTGTTAAATGTCCATAAGGAGGCTACTACAAACTTGCTTGGGAAGAAGTTGGGAGATGTGTATCAAGCCAAATCCCTAGTTAAAAAACTTTTTCTAAGAAAGAAGTTGTATTCTCTTTGAATGGATGACAGAGGATCTATTGTAGAACATATGAATGATTTCAACATGCTGGTTGCACAATTGACATCCATTGGTGTGAAGATGGAGGAGGAGGATCGCTGTATGACCTTGCTTTGTTCTTTTCCAGACTCGTGGGATCATCTTGTCATGGCTATTGGAAGAACCACATCCACATTCAAAATGGATGAAGTGGTTTCTTCACTGTTGTCTGAAGAGATGCAGAGAAAGTCTTTTGAGGTAGTCAAAGAGGCTCTTGCAGTTCATGGAAGACCCAAGGAGAAAGGGAAAAAGAAGGATAAAAAAGCTGAGAAGAGTAGATCCAAATCTTCTGGAAAGTCCAAGGCTCTCTATTGGAACTGTGGTAAATCTGGGCATTTCTGAAAGGAATGCAAAGAGGAAAAGAAAAAGAAGAAGAAGAACCTAGATTCAGATTCTGACAAGTCACAAGATGATGGTGATGCTTTCATCGCAGCCCTAGCAACCCATGCATCTGATGATGTGTGGCTGATTGATTCTGGTGCATCATTCCACATGACCTCACATCGAGACTGGTTTACTAAGTATGAGGAGTTCGATGGTGGAAAGATGTACTTGGGTGACGACTCTCATCTGAATATTGTTGGTCGTGGAAGAGTCTCTATCCGATTCCTTGATGGACGAATGAAGGGGATCTATGGGGTTATGCACATCCTAGGCTTAGCATGGAACCTTCTTTCTATAAGTATGTTGAATGATACAGGTGTGCAAGTTGTCTTTTTGAAAGAAGGATGTAAGATGACTAGAGGAGCTATGGTGCTTGCTAAGGGTACTAGGAGAGGTACTCTATTTCAGCTGGAGGCATGCATTTCACAATGCAATAGTTCTTCTGACTTAAGGAAGAGGGCAGTAGTCACTTCATCCCCACCATCTGAACTAGCAATGAAGAAATCTATTGTATCTAGTCCTGATGGTTGTATTCATGCCTTGGAAGTTAAGCTTCCTACTGAAAAGACAATTTTATGGCATACGAGATTTGGCCACATTGGTGAGAAGGGTCTGCTTACCTTGAAAAATAAAAACCTTGTTGAGGGGTTAGATGATTGTAATCTTGAGTTTGACTTTTGCGAACAATGCATATATGGAAAACAAAATCGTGTTTAGTTTTATTCAAGTTCTCATAAGTCTTCTGGTGTGTTGGACCTTGTTCATTCTGATGTATTTGGTCCTGCTAATGTTCCTTCGTTATCAAAATCTGTATATTTTGTATCTTTCATAGATGATTATAGTAGAAGGACATGGATTTATTTTATTAGAAGCAAATCTGAAGTCTATAGTAAGTTTACGGAGTTCAAAGCCTTTGCTGAAAATCAGACTGGTAAAAAGATTAAATGTTTGAGAACTGACAACGGTGGTGAGTTCTGTTCTACAGAATTTGATTAATATTGCAAGGAACTTGGGATTGAAAGACATAAGACAACTCCATACACCCCGCAACAAAATGGAGTTGTAGAGAGTATTAATAGGACACTGATGGAGAAGACTAGGAGTATGCTTAGTGGAGTTGGCCTAGAACAAAAGTTTTGGGCTGAAGCTATTGCCACTACTTGCTATCTGGTAAATAGATCTCCTACATCATCTCTTGTTGGAAAGACACCCATGGAGGTGTGGTCTAGTAGAAAGCCTTCAATAAGGCATCTTCATGTTTTTGGTTGTGAGGCATATGCACATGTGCCTAGGGAGAGGCGGTCAAAGTTGGAGAACAAGGTTGTTAAGTGTATCTTCATTGGCTATGGTGTTAGTGTGAAAGGATACAAGTTTTGGGATCCTATGGCTGTAAAAGTGTTGTATAGCAGAAGTGTCATCTTCAGAGAGCTAACACCTTCTTCCACTATTTTACAGCCAAAAGAAAAAGAAAAGAAAGAGGATGTTGTTTAGTTTCCTTCTACCCCTGAAAGACTAAACAAAAAGACAATGTTGGACCTAAAAATGAGGAGAGCTCTAGCAGCTCTGAAAGTTCAGAAGATGAAGTAGAACCTCCACCTCATCCCTTGAGGAGGTCCACACAAATCAGGAAGAAACCTGAGAAGTTTGGTTATATATTGCTTGATTCTAGTTGTGTTTTTGCTTTGCTTACTAACATTGATGAACCTAGAACTATATCAGAGGCTATGGATATGAAAGATGCAAGTTCCTGGAAGGAGGCCATGGAAGATGAGATGGCTTCTTTGGAAAAAAATCAAACTTGGGACTTGGTTCCTTTGCCTCCTGGACGGAAACCTATTGGATGCAAATGGGTGTTCAAGAAGAAATTTGGTGCAAATGGCAGGTTGAGAAGTAAAAGGCCAGATTGGTTGCGAAGGGGTATTCACAAGTGGAGGGTATAGATTATGGTGAGATCTTCTCTCCCATTGCAAAGCTGACATCCATTCGATTCCTGTTATCTCTTGTAGTAGCTTATGACTTAGAGGTAGAACAGATGGATGTGAAGACATCTTTCCTTCATGGTGATTTGGAGGAAGAAATCTACATGTCACAGCCAGAGCATTACATGGTGAAAGGTAAAGAAATTTTGGTTTGCAAGTTAAAGAAGTCTTTGTATGGTTTGAAGCAGTAGGTGGTACTTGAAGTTTGATGCCTTTGTGTTGTTAATTAGATTTGTGAGATCGAAATCAGATCACTGTGTGTATTATAAGTTTGATGGTGATTGTATTCTCATTGTTGCACTGTATGTTGATGATATGTTACTCATTAGGAAGGGTAAGAATATGATTTCTAATTTTAAATCTTAGTTGTTAGCACAGTTTGAAATAAAAGATTTAGGGCTAGCCAGGTACATTCTTGGAATGGAAATCAGAAGAGACAGAACTAACAAAAAACTTTGGTTAAGCCAGAGTAAGTATGTGAAGACCGTGTTAGATAGGTTCAACATGGCAGATTGTAGACCATTGTGTGTTCCTGTTTCTTTGGGGACAAAGTTGTCTGTTAGTGATTGTCCAAAATCTCCTAGTGAGGTGGAGGACATGAGAAGAATGCCTTATGCTAGTGTTGTTGGTAGTTTGATGTATGCTATGGTCTGCACAAGCCCAGACATTGCCCAAGTAGTGGGAGTCCTTAGTCGATTTATGGCTAATCCTGGATGGGTACATTGAGATGCAGATAAGCGAGTGTTCATATATTGGAGGGGTACTTTCGAGTATTCCATATGCTATCATGGTAATGTTATAGGACCTCCGCATTCTGTTGATATTCGTGGATTTGTCGATTTAGATTGGGCAGATGACATTGACAACAGGAGATTCACCAGTACTTATGTGTTTACACTGTATGGTAGTGCTATTAGTTGGATGAGTAAGCAAAAACCTCTGTTTGCTTTGTCCATGACAGAAGCTGAGTATATGGTAGTAAATCATGCTTGTAAGGAAGCCATTTGGCTTAATAGATTGTGTTCAGATATTGGTGTTGATGCAAGACAAATTACAATTTGTTGTGACAGTCAGAGTGCAATTTGCCTTGCGAAGAATCCAACTTTCCATGCTAGAACAAAGCATATTGATGTACAGTTTCACTTCATGCGAGACATGGTAGAGGATGGGAAGGTAAATATGGAGAAGGTAGATACTTTGAAGAATGTTGTAGATGCATTGACAAAACCACTTAGCATAGAGAAGTTTAGATGGTGTTCGGAGTCTATGGGCCTCTCGGCCTATAGCAGTTAAATCCTGTTATTCTATTGACTCTTACAAGGTGTTGACAAGTGGGAGAATGTTGGGAATTAAGGTGTCTCAACCTTGGTAATTCCTTGCATTATTTATGATTGTATTTATTTATTCATTGCCTATGTTGTAAATTAATTGTAAATTCCATATTGTCATTTTGTGGGATGTGGCACGATGATGTGTCATCCTACATGGAAGATGACAACTTATAATTTGTCCTCACATGAGGAGATAGGCATCCCACTTTGTGGTAGGATAATTTTTCCATGTGTCAGCATCTTGGATGTTGTGTAAGGGAATGTTGACCAAAACGGTTATGACGGATTCCTATGACAGAGTTATGACATGTAAGAGTAAAAAATAGAAGCTTGTAAGACAGGTGAAGACATGTGTCATGAAGCGTCTTTGAAAAAGGCATATTTGGGTGCCCCAAGGTAGACTATGACATGTTGTAAGAGAATATGCTATTTATAGCCTGTGTATGATAGATTCTCTTATAGTTGTAAGTTGTAACTGCTATGACAGATTCTATGACGATCGTAAGAGTCGTAAGAGCATCTGTCATAGCCCATTTTGGAAATAGGCAACCTATTTGGGATAGGAACCATGGACAAGTGTTAGGAACATTCTACAATGTTGACCAAGTGTCCATAGGCGTGGGTTTTGGGCCATGAGGCCAAGTTGGACGCCCATTCCAAGATAGAGCCAATTTTGCCTCGTATATTCTATATAAACAAGTGCTTGGAGGAGGAGATGTAGTGTGTGATTGACAGGTATTGTTATGTTGTTAGATTGCCTCCAGACATGAGTGTTGAAGACTATTGAAGCTTGCATTGCAAGTGTATTGTAAATCATATTCAGTTTTGATAATACATTGTGTAGGTTGTTAAGTGGGGTTTTTCACCCGATTGTCTCTCTTCTTCTGTCTTCTTTCTAGTTCTATGTGTATTGCTGCAATATCTCTATTATATGTTTCATGTTGCTATAATTGTAAGGATTAAATTGAATTTACATAGCTCTCCCCTCATTAGATTAGTGTAGGAAGCGATTTCTGCACACCTAACTTCCTTTCACAGAAGTGTGAGTTCCTTATTGAAGAGCTATAGGTGCCCGCATATGATGTGCCATAATTTGAATTAGTGTGTGACATTGTTGGTCCCTTATCCCCATGGTATCAAAATATTTATCAATATCTCCACGATATCATCATCCCACCTAGCCTATCATCCAACCAACGTCGATCCTTCATTTGCCAAACCTCTTGTTTCTCCCTTATCAGTGACACACTATATCGAAAGAGTCTTGATGGTACCCTTCTAAGGTGTCTTGAATCTCAAGAAGCTAAAACAACCTTACAAGAGGTACATGAAGGTGTCTATGGGACACACTCTAGTGGACCTACCCTCGTGAAGAAGATTGTTAGAATAGGGTACTACTGGCTGACCATGGAAAATGATGCTAACTAGTTTGTGAAGAAATGCCTACCTTGTCAGCAACACAAAGATCTCATCCATGCTCTATCACAAGAATTACAACTGATCATAACCCCATGGCCCTTTTCACAATGGGGGCTCGACCTTGTTGAAAAAATCCACCCACCATCATCTAATGGACACAAGTTCATTATCACCGCTATTGAGTACTTCACTAAGTGAGTAGAAGCCATTCCACTCACTTGCACCACTGGAATCTAAATCACCAAATTCATCCTCCATTACATTATATGTCATTATGGCATCTCCCTCGCCATCATAACCGATAATGGGAAATTGTTTAAGAACCAAGAAGTCTGCACTCTTGCCAAAAATTCCCCATCCAAAATCATCTCTCCACTCCATACCACCCACAAGGTAATGGTCAAGCCGAAGCTTCCAATAAAACCATCCTCCAAATTTTGAAGATGGTAAATGAAGCTAGCCATGACTTGCACCTACAACTTAACCTTGCTCTTTGGGCCTATAGACACCTAAATTTGTCCATGTCTTGACCATTACCTAGTCAACACATTATTAGAGACATCATAAGACATTTTGTCCTAATTCCACTCCTAATCCCACTTATCCCACTTTTCAATTAATTAAATAAATCTTATTTATTTAATTAATCTCCCTTTCACATGTTCCAACTAATTCAAATAAAATATTTGAATTATTCCCTCACCTTTCACCTCGTTGCAACACTTGTCCACATCTCAAAATTGAGTCATGTGTGGTAGTAAAACTTTCATTTAATATCCTTCATATGTCCAACTAATAGGTCAGCCCTATTCTCCTTCGTACACTTGTCACATGACTACAACTTCTAATGGAGTGGGAAAACCTAATCAATCCTAGCCGTCCACATCATTGAAAATAACTTTCAAAATCAACCATTCATTCAAATCATTCACTTCCTATAAATCAACCATCAACCAAGCCATTTGAAGGCATTAGTTTTCAAGTATCCTTATGCTACCAAAATTAGTTTAGAATCATCTTTCATTTATCCTCATGCCATTGTTATGCTGCTGAAATAGTGAGCAACCAACATTCCTCCCACAATCAACCTTCAAAATCTTGCATGCCTGTGCGAGGTTGAGAAGAGCAATGGAGATAAATTAGGTATAGCATGGATTCAGTTTGAATTTGAGTTTATTGTTTTGATTTCCATGTCATCTCGTGCTCTATTGTGCTAGTTAGGGTTTGCTATCTTGTTGTTTTAGTTTCAGACCTGATTTTCTCCCTAACAACAAATGGTGAACATGACGTGAATCCATGCAAATCTAACATTTTTTATTGACTTTTGAAAATAAGCTTTTGCAGGTGACCTTTGGAACTCAAATGGACCTCGCTATTGAGTCCGGGAGGCCTCGTAGACGAAAAAGACAGTAAATTTGCCTTGTTTCGTTTCCTAATTTTTTTTGTGATTTTTTGAAATTTTTTTTGGGCTCGCATGTTTGTACAGTACAGATCCATACTGTACGGACCTACAGAAGCCCTCTATTTGAGTTCAATTTTGGTTTATGTTTTGCATTGTAGGTAATGTCAGGCTTGGTGTTGCATAGTGGACTGTGCAAGATCAGACTGTGTTTAAACCCCGTTGACCTCATTTTAAACCTTAAAACCCCTCTCTGATTCTTGTCGAAAAACCCTAGTGCCACGCTAATCCCTATCGCCTCTGTGTATTTGACATCTTCCCAAATGCTGACCTCCCACCTAATCTCCTCTTTGTCGTCACCTAATTCCTGCCATTTTTCCACCAGCGAAACCTGTCGCATCCATTCATCCCTCTGCCGCCCACTATCCACTGGTCACCACCTCCAAACACACTGCACTCTGTTAATGGTTGTTACCCTACCACCATTTTTGTGCCTCCTTAAACCCCCAATATCCTTCATCGAATACCTTTAAATCGCTCGTTGAAATCCATCTTGATTTCACAGTCGAGCTCCATCGTCATCAGCATTTCCTCCACCACTATTGCCTCCTGGGTTTCCATCACTGTCGCAATTCTGTAGAAACTGTCCCCTTGCAGTTTTTAGATTGCCGTTGCCATTTCCATCTCTGGCTAGGGTTTGGGTGGTAGCTATTTTTTTAGGGTTAGGCAGTGGAGCTTCGCTATCCTTAGTCTTCGGTCTGGTGGCTTGTGGTCACATTTATGACTAGGCCTGCGACCCCCTTTATAGTCTTTTAAAAATTTTTTTTCTTCTCTTTTGGCCCCGGTCACATGGGTGACCAGGGGCCCGATCTAAGAACCTAACAACAAACTGTGACTACTGAACTTAACAGCTGCATGTGACCACGTTGAATGTAACCACTAGCGGTTAGTATTAACTGCCAGACAGACCTGCCTTGTTTCTCCTCAAGCCCTAGAAGGGCATTTTTTCTTTTGATCATAACTTGGGAGTATGATATCAGATTTTCACAAAATTTGTGGCCTTGGAAAGCTGACTCAGTGAACTATGCAGTGGCAAAGACAATTTCGGTGACTGTATTATTTTATTAGGTTTTTTCTCAGTCAAAGTCAGCTCTCCATTTAAACTTCAAATGAGCATAACTCTTACAAATTTGATCTAATTTTTGCGATTTAAAAAAAAAATGCTTAGAATTTTGTCTACTTTCTATTTGTACTATTTATTTTTCTATATTTGTTCATCTTAATCTATTTTCATTAGATTTCATCTTTTTCACATAATACACTTCTATGCAAGTTTACTTTTTCCGTTCTTGTTTTGGTGGCTTGTAGGTGCATCTAAGGAGTTGGAACAACATTAGGATCAGTCATACATTATAGATTGGAAGCAAAAATTTCAAGTGTATTCCTTCTAATCTTCAATTTCTCAATCAATCTTGCTTGTCTCACATTTTGATTTGGGCGTAAAACGGATCATTGTCTTCATCACACATAAAAAATTGGGCATAAAACAAACAAGTGTCTTCCTTCACATTTTGACTTGGGTTCTAAAAAGAACCAGTACTTGAACTGCTTGGTGAATTTGAGTGAGGTTAGAGGTGTGTATGCTCTTCTCATGTGCTTCGTGCAATCTTAAGAATCAAAAATACCTCTCATCCATTTAATTTCACACCACACATTTCATTTCTTAAGGGGAAATTAACAAGTGCGAGTGTGAATCAAGTGTGCATGTGTATGCTCTCTCCTTGCATCGCAAGGTGATCTTAGAGATCAAAAACACCTCACTTGGTTTGCTTTTGTCATACCCTTCCTAGGAGTCCTGCTTGGAGACACACCATTCTAAGGGACGACCTCAATCGAGGTGTGAATCGAAATACACCCTCTTTGGAAGTCAAAATCTTGTCACTCTTGACTAAGCCCCAAATAAATTTATACCTTTGGGAAGTGAATGTGAAGGGTGGGTTACCCCTTTCTCTTGGCTATGTGGCAGGATTTCACTTTCATTTCACATCCTTAGTCAACTTGTGCATCCTAGAGTAGGGCCTAATTGGCCATACCTACTTGACTAGTCATAGGGCTTAATGATGTGTCTTCTTGATGTGCTTGCTTAATCATCATCACATTCTTCAAATTTCAAAGTCAAACTTGCTTATGTGTCTTGCATGAGTGATTCATGTGTGTACATGTGCAATCATTTGTGTGAACATTGTCACATCAATCTATAAACACCAAACACATAAAGATAAGTCATTCTAAACATTCTTTCCAACACATTCAAATGCAATCACTTTCATTCTAATCATTATCCTAATCATATCTTAATCACCATTCCACATCATCCTTATCCAATCAATCACATTCTAGTCATTCCAAATCATTACACATCATTTTCTTCATTCTAGTCCAATCATTTTCATCCTAATCATATCTAGTCCATCCTAATCATATCCTAATCATTCCTAATCATTACACATCATCATCTTCATTTCATCCAATCAAATTCATCCTAATCACATTATCCTAATCATACCTTCATCATTCAACATCAAGCTTGTCATTCCACATCATATCCTAATCATCATTTCACATTTTTAATCAATTTCACCCTAATCACATCCAAATCACTCCACATTATCATCCTAGTCCTAATCAACACTAGTCAAAATGGTCTTAATTATTAACAAGCCTATGCCCAATCCTAAGTCCAAGGTCATACTCCAAGAAGGTCCTTCCTCTAGTTCAAACAATGAGACAAAGCATAAGCCCAAGGTCATAATTTGAGGAGGCCCCCTCCCTAATCCTAATCACGAGAACAATCCAAGACCTAAAATCACACTTTGAGGGGCCCCACCTCCTCCTGCCAATGATGACATGAACTATGTGGCATACCTTGAGGAACAAGATGAAATGCAAAGACTTAGACACATGTGTGAGACCATGCCAACATTCAAAAACAAGTGTTGCAAATGTGTGCCTAAGCGGTGTTGTCATTGATGTCAACATATCCTTGTTTCCATTGGTGTCAACTGTATCCTATTTTGCTACCTGTATAGAAGACTGGATTGTCAAGGATATTGAGAAAATTAATGAGGATCAATGTATGCAGACCATATGGCTGAGTAGAGGATTGTCTGAAGAAGCTCCAATTAAGTTTTCAAGGGTTCGCATGAAGATTTGAAGAAGCTATGGCCATTTGAGTTGAACTAGTTTTGTAGTGTTTAGAAGAGACAGAGTGACAGGAAAGAGGTCTAGATTGTTCTGGATATGTCAAATGATGATCTGCGGATCTAGAGGCATGTTTGGGAAGTCAGTGTGTATCATCCATTCAAGTGGTTCATGGTTTGGAGGTCCGCAAGTAATCTTTCTAATGTGACAGTCATGGCAGATAGTGTTCTTGAGGTTCTAAAGTAAGATGCAAGTGATTTTGATGATTTGGAGGAGTGTGAATATTTTTGTTGAATTTAATGTGCTTGTGGAGGTCTTTGGATCATGTGACTACTATGTTGGAGGTCCGCATTGAAGTTTGAGCTTGTCAATGAAGATTTTCTTCTTGGTGTTGCTGTTCTTCCCAGTCTTGGCTGACTAGATGATTCAAGCGTGTTACGGATGATCTAAGAGCAATTCTATGAAGCATGGCATGTTGATCAAGGAAGATTTGAGTCCCAATTATGTTTGGCCAACAACTTAGTGATTCACATTAAGTCAGATGTTTGTAGTGCCGACCTTGATGTTCATTCCAAGGTTGATGAAGCGTATAAATACTTGTTGATGAGTTGTGGAAAATCATCCTTGTGCAAAAATGATATAGTCTGAAGAAAGGATCAAAGGCAAAGCAGAGCAGAGGAGAAGCAAAAGAATAAGACTAGTTTTGATGAAGAGTTAGAGAAGAAGTATTTGGGGAAGAGAAAAAGTTTTGTGAGCATTCAATGAAACTAAACCAGGCATGAAGGAGATGCTATTTATCAGTTAATTCTTTTTGTGTTAAACATAAATTTTGTAGGCAATGAGCCTCTCTTGAGCAATGAGCCCGAAGGCATGTGCCTTCTCTCTTCTTCTAAGTACTTTTAACAGGGTACGAATCTTGTGGGTTAACCCCCACCATGGTTTTCCCTTAACCGGGTTTCCATGTAAAAATCTTGGTGTTATGTGTGCTTAGTTTATTTTTGCTCATGTGTTGTTGATTCATGCTTTAATGTTTACATTATTAATCTCATTGTAAGTTGATAAAGAAGGTTAAAAGCAGAAAATCTTAAATTTGTGAGACAACTGATTCACCCCCCTCTCAATTGTCTAGACTAATTCCAACAATTGGTATTAGAGCCAGTTCCTCTAAAAGAAGCTTGACGACTTGAGGAGATCCAGGATGTCGACCTACAAGAAAGATAGTCTGAGATTTGATGGAACAAATTATTCTATTTGGAAGAGTTACATGGAGTGCCATTTTCAATGCATGGGTGATGCTTATTGGGTGATAACCAAGGATGAGTATAAACCTTTGGAGAAAGGTCCTTCAACTCTAGATCAACTCAAAGATGCTAAAAATAACCTTCAAGCTAAAGAAGCCTTGTTGAGTGCCCTGACTGATTCAGAAGTGACAAATGTCTTTGGACTAAAAATGGCTCATGAAATCTGGAAGAAGTTGGAGAATCTTTATGAAGGCGATGAATATGTCAAATGTGCCAAGCTACAAAGTCTGAGAGGAAATTTAAAAATTTGAGGATGAGTGGAGATGAAAACATCACAATCTACATGCAAAAGATAAATGAACTTGTGTGTGGTATCAAGTGTGCTGGTGGAACTTTGGAAGAATCAAAGATTGTGGCAAAAGTGCTTAGATCTTTACCTGATTCATACAAACATAATTTTTTTGCTATAGAGGAGATTATGACTGTCTTAGAAGTTACAAGAGATCAGCTAGTTGGCAAAATTTCAGCTTTTGAATTAAGTGAGTTTGGCGATTCTCTTCCTAAGTCTGAATCTACATTTAAGGATAGTGTATATGGAAAACAAAGATATGATTGGGGTGAAAGCTCTTCAACAAGATCAAATAGATTTGTGAAGGCAAGGAAGGATCTTGAAGATGATGAAATTGAGACTGCAGATCTTGAAGCTCTTATTGCCAAAAGAATGCCAAGAGGATTCGGTAAGTATGAAGGAAAGTTGCCATTCAAATGTTTTTCTTGTAATAAGATTGGTCATTTTTCCTCAAGATGTTCGGAGAGGTTTTCAAAACCAAACCCTAACAGATATAAAGGTCAGAAGAAATGTTACTATGTCTAAGAAGCTAGAGAAGGAGTCACAGATGATAAATCTGATCATGGAGGTTCCATTGAAAAGGATAGGGTGTTCATTGCTATCAAAGAAGAAGATCCGGTGTCTACTAAATCTGCTAGCTGTGCAAATGTGGAAAGTACCTTGGTTGCTCAGGTTGTTGAAAAGGATGAATGGGTGATTGATAGTGGATGTTCTCATCATATGACTGGTGATAAAAATAAGTTTGTAAGCTTTGAAAAATATGAAGGTGGGCTTGTGAAATTTGGAGACAACTCTGATGGTAGAATCTGTGGCAGAGGATCCATCTCTTTTGATGGTAAAAATAACACCAATGATGTTTTATATGTGGAAGGACTGAATCATAATCTTCTTAGTGTTGGATAGTTGGTTGACAAGGGTTATGATCTCTGATTCAAGAATGGAAAATGTAGACTCTTTGAAAGCTTCGGAATGGAAATTACATCTGGTACTCAAACTAGAGGTAACATCTTTCATTTAAGTAGTTCTAGCAAAAGTTGTTTGATTGCTCAGACAGATCAAAGTTGGTTATGGCATAGGATGATGTGTCGTGTGAATTTTGATAACATTGTCAAGATAAGTTCTATTCAGGCTGTAAGAGATCTGCCAAAACTTGTGAAACCTGATAGCATGTGTAGAGAATGTCAATTGGGTAAACATAACAAAATTTAATTCAAAAGTAAAGAACAATCTTCAAGTGAATGGTTGGAACTTGTGCATACTGATCTGTGTGGTCCTGCTAGAATTAGAAGTGTGCAAGGAGACAAATATTTTATGTTGCTAATTGATGATCACTCCCGGATAATGTGGGTGACCTTAAAAGAAAAATTAGAAGCTCTTGAAAAATTCAAAATGTTCAAGGTTATGGTGGAGAATGAGATTGGTGGAAAGATAAAGTGTCTGAGATCCGACAAAGGTGGAGAATTTACCTCCGGTGAGTTTGATTCATTTTGTGAAAAGCATGGAATAAAAAGATAGTTATCTGCTCCTAGGACTCTACAACAAAATGGAGTAGTGGAAAGAAAAAACTAGACTATTCAAGAAGCTGCCAGGACCATGATGATGGAAACAAATGTTCCTCAAGTCTATTGGAGAGAAGCTATGAGTACTGCTTTCTACACTCTTAACTGGGTGCAGATCAAAGGCAATTCTGGTAAGACTCCTTATGAACTATGGTTTGGTCATCCTCCTACTATGAGATATTTTAGAGTTTTTGGTAGCAAATGCTATATAAAAAGAGATGAGGATCTAGGCAAGTTTGAAGCAAGAAGTGATGAAGGAATATTTCTGGGTTACTCTACTCAAAGCAAAGCATACCGGTGCTTTAACAAAAGATTGAAAAAGATTGTCAAAAGTGCAAATGTTAGAGTTGATGAAAGCAAAGAAGGTCATTCTAGGTCTTGCGGATATGATTCAGAAGATCAAGATGAAAGTCAAAATCAAGGAAGGTAAGTTTAGACCCAGATTCAGATCTAGATTGATCTAGAAAATCTAGTAACTCAAGAGGATAGTGCAAAAGTTAAGGAACAAGCTTAAGAAATAGAAGTTCAAGCAAATCCCAAAACTCCCAGGTATGTAAGGATGGAGATAGAAATAAAGGTGTTCAAACTAGGAGAAGAATTGCTGAAGATCAATAAGAGATTTGTCTAATTTCAAAGATTGAACCAAAAATAGTAAGTGAATCTTGTGAAGATAAAAACTGGGTAAAGGTAATGGAATAAGAATTAATGCAAATTGAAAAGAATCACACCTGGGATCTTGTTTCTAGACTTAAGGACAAAAATGTGATTGGAACTAAATGGGTCTTCCGGAACAAACTAAATGAAGATGGTGAAGTTGTAAGAAATAAAGCAAGGTTGGTATGCAAAGGATATTCTCAAGTGGAAGGAATTGATTTTGAAGAAACTTTTGCTCTGGTGGCATGAATAGAGGCAATCAGATTGTTTCTTGCTTTTGCTGCTTATAAAGATTTCAAAGTCTATTAGATGGATGTCAAGTCAACATTTCTAAATGGAGAGTTAGAAGAAGAAGTCTACATTGAGCAACCAGAAGGATTTTAGTTGTCTGATAAGAGAGATATGGTCTGCAGGTTAAGGAAAACATTGTATGGACTCAAATAAGCCCCAAGAGCCTGGTATGCAAGATTAGATAAGTATTTGCTAAATCTAGATTATAGCAAAGGCATTGCTGATAGTAATCTTTACTTCCAGATTGATCATGATAATATTTTGATTGTTGAGGTATTTGTTGATGATACCATTTTTGGTGGAAATGAGAGCATGTGTAAAACATTTTCTGATCAGATGTAAAGTGAAAATGAGATGTCCATGTTTGGTGAGATGAATTTCTTCTTAGGTCTACAAATCACTTAGTTAGATAAAGGTATCTTTATATCTCAGTCTAAGTATGTGAAAAAATTGTTAAAAGAAGTTTGGAATGGAAGATTCAAAGCTAGTAGGTATGCCTATGGTAACTGAATGTAAGTTGAGTAAAGATGATGACTCCCCTAAGGCAAATCAGAAAAGGTATAGATCAATGATTGGAGGACTGCTCTATCTGACTTAGACCAGACCTGATATCATGAATACAGTTGGGCTTGTTGCTAGATTCCAAGTTGATCCTAAAGAATCCCATGTTGTAGTAGTCAAGAGAATTTTTAGATATCTCAAAGGGACAATTGATTATGGATTATGGTATCCAAAGGATAATGACTTCACTCTTCATGCATATACATATGCTAATTGGGTAGGAGATGTGGATGACAGAAAAAACACTAGTGGTGGTGCATTCTTCTTGGGAAGTAGATTGGTTTTTTGGCTGAGCAATAAATAGGAGGTAATTTCCCTATCTATAGCAGAGGCAGAGTATATAGCAGCAACAAACAATTGTACTCAAGTTCTGTGGATGAAGCAAATATTGAAGGACATCACAATTGTGTTTGAGGAGCCTATCACAATCTTCTGTGATAATTCAAGTGCAATAAGTATCTCAAAGAATCCGTTGTTGCATTCAAAGACAAAGCATATATCCATCAAGTTTCATTTCTTGAGAGAGAAGGTAAATGAGAATGAAGTCAAGTTGGATTTTGTGTCTTCAAAGGATCAGATTATGGATATTTTCACTAAGCCTCTTCCCAAGGATACTTTTGAGTATCTTAGAGAGAAGTTAGGGGTTATTACCCCTCCTGATCAGAACTAAGATGCACTAAGGTGCATCAGTCCGGTGGAATTCACAGTCATATCTTTTGATCTGGATTGATTTCAAGGAGATACTACTCAGGAGGAGTAGTCAATATAAATTTTTTGGGATCAGTCTGAAACAAAAATGGAGAAAAGATTGCAAATATGTGCCCTTTGCCATTGATGTCGAAGGGGGAGAGAAGTTCATGTGAAAAACTAGTTGTTGATGAAAGGGGGAGCAATGAAGAAAGTGATTGCAGAAGTGATAAGAGAAACGGGGAGAAGATCTTGTCTTGATGGTCAAATTAGTTTTTCACATCATATGTTGCCATCAATGACAAAGGGGGAGATTGTTGCGAATATGTGCCTAAGCGGTGTTGTCATTGATGTCAATATATCCTTGTTGACATTGGTGTCAACTGTATCCTATTTTGCTGGCTGTATAGAAGACTAGATTGTTGAGGATATTGAGAAAATTAATGAGGATCAATGTATGCAAACCATATGGCTGAGTAGAGGATTGTATGAAGAAGCTCTAGTTAAGTTTTGAAGGGTTCGCATGAAGATTTGAAGAAGCTATGGCCATTTGAGGTGAACCAGTTTTGTAGTGTTCAGAAGAGACAGAGTGACAGGAAAGAGGTTTGGATTGTTCAGGATATGTCAAATGATGATCTGCGGATCTAGAGGCATGTTTGGGAAGTCAATGTGTATCATCCATTCAAGTGGTTCATGGTTTAGAGGTCTACAAGCAATCTTTATAATGTGACAGTCATGGCATATAGTGTTCTTGAGGTTTCAGAGGGAGATGCAAGTGATTTTGATGATTTGGAGGAGTGTAGATGTTTTTGTTGAATTCAATGTGCTTGTGGAGGTCTCTAGATCATGTGACTGCTATGTTGGAGGTTCGCATTGAAGTTTGAGCTTGTTAGTGAAGATTTCCTTCTTGGTGTTACTGTTCTTCCCAGTCTTGGCCGACCAGATGATTCAAGCATGTTGTGGATGATCTAAGAGCAATTCTATGAAGCGTGGCATGTTGATCAAGGAAGATTTGAGTCCCAATTATGTTTGGCTGACAACTTAGTGATTCACATTAAGTCAGATGTTTGTAGTGCCAACCTTGATGTTCATTCCAAGGTTGATGAAGCATATAAATACTTGTTGATGAGTTGTAGAAAATCATCCTTGTGCGAAAATGATATAGTCCAAAGAAAGGATCAAAGGCAGAGTAGAGAAGAGGAGAAGCAGAAGAACAAGAGCTATTTTGATGAAGAGTTAGAGGAGAAGTATTTGGGGCACAGTAGAAGTTTTGTGAGCATTCAATGAAACTAAACCAGGCATGAAGGAGATGCTATTTATCAATTAATTATTTCTATGTTAAACATAAGTAGGCAGTGAGCCTCTCTTGAGCAATGAGCTCTGGGCAGTGAGCCCGAAGGCATGTGCCTTCTCTTTTCTTCTAAGTACTTTTAACAGGGTACGAATCTTGTGGGTTAACCCCCACCACGATTTTCCCTTAACCGGGTTTCCACGTAAAAATCCTGGTGTTATGTGTGCTTAGTTTATTTCCACTCATGTGTTGTTGATTCATGCTTTAATGTTTACATTATTAATCTGATTGTAGGTTGATAACGAAGGTTAAAAGCAGAAAATGTTAAATTTCTGAGACAACTAATTCACCCCCCCTCTCAGTTGTCTGGACTAATTCCAACAGAAAACAAGGTCCTAGCACCTGAACTCCAAGACCTCATCTAAACACTTCACCAAATTCCTCAACCCCTAGACCACCAAACCATACAAAGACATCAAGCCCTCTTCCAAAAATTTCAGCAAATCAAATCACCCCAAATACAACGCCTCCTAGTCCAAGCCCAATATTTCATAGCCAATTGTCAAATTCAACCAACACAACCACACATTCCACCTGAATCCTATGTGTCATCCCCTTCCACTTCATACCAACCTAGTCCATCCATATGCCAAGTCAATGCCACATCAACCTATAAATTCATTCCACAACAAACACATGTGAGCCTAAGTCCATATTTGCAACAAGATCAAATGCCTTTGGATACTAATGCCACCTTTGACAAGGGAGAGATCAACCTAGTTCATGTGAGCCATTCACTACCCTTACCACCACCTAATCCTCCAACTCCACACCCTAAGTTCAAACATTACAAAAGTAAACGTGTGGAGTTATCCAAATCCACTAATCCATTCAATCCATTTGATCCTCTACCTAATCAAAGTCAAAATCCTAAGCATGACCCAACACCTTCCACCTCTTTTATCCATCCACCTTGGGACCTTTCCACTCCACCTAGTCCTAGTCATAAGCCTTCAACTTCCACCTCCTCTCCACCTACAAAGGATGTGACCCAAGTGCTACTAGCAAGGAGTCAACCATGTCCTCAAAGTCCTATCCTTGAGCCTACAAAGGAAGCATCCAACACCATGTCCATTCCTACAATCCCTTCATATAGTCCACAACCCCTTGAGCCTATTCAAGAGTCTCCCTCCATGAGCCCAAGTCAACCTCCATCATGCCCTCATATGGTTGACCATCAAGAACATGCCAAGCCTATCCAAGAGTCATCCCCTTCCACTTCCACCCAAAGTCAAGAGGTATGTCAAGGGTATAATCCTAAGCATAAGGAAACATTAGGACTTTGTCTAAATCAAGATCAAATTCCTTCCATCCAAGTCATCCATGAGGAACTTAATTCTATTCATGATCAAGCTCCCATCTATGATCAAGATCCCTTTTATGATCAAGAAGACCATGATGACCCTCTTAGTTCACTTTATGCAATCCATGGTCAAGAGCTTATCACCTGACCCATCCATGATACACCAACATCCACTTGTCATGATGAGACATATGCCTCCCAAGCAAACATAGAAGATCAAACCAATAATGATCCCTCCACATCCACTATCAACCATATTGCAAACCCACCATGATATCCACTTGGTCTTTCCATCTTCATTCATGAATGTTCCTCCTTAGGATAACAAAAAGCTCTATCCACTTTCCCTTCTCTATCTAATAATGACCTCAAGTCTAGTGTCCAAACCACACATGGTCCCATTGTCCATCGCATACTCCAAAACATGAACTACGAAGGTAAAGGATTAGGCCTTCATGAACAAGGTGTTTTGGAGCCCATACATGTCAAAGTCCCTCCATGCTCATATGGCCTTGGATATACACCCCAAGGTAAACAATCTCAAGATGTTGGTACTTCCTCCATGCCTTCTAAATCCACCACTTTCCATCACAAATCCTATCATATACCTAAAACATATGTTGCCATTCCACCTCCATCATCCTATAAATCCAAAAAACATGTGACCATACACCTTCCACCATCCACTTTACCTCCGCTACTTCCAACTCTTAATTTCCCACCATCCACTTTACCACCATTGCTCCCAATGCCTAAGATCCCTATCATTCTTAAATACCCTAAATATCCTAATCATGACCAACAAATGCACACATTGTCTAAACATAAAGCTTCCACCATGCCTGTGGGATGCAAAAATAAACATTTGGATGCCTCCTCTTATAAAGCCAAAAATCCTAAGGATCCTCATACCTTAGGACATCAATTCAAAAAGTCAAAGCAAAATACATCCAAAAAGCTACCTAAGCCCAAACCTCCAAAAGAAAAGTCAAAAACTAAAATGGTATGGGTCCCTAAACAAAAAAGCAAGTCAAACGAGGCATCCACCTCTCAAAAATCCCAACCATCCTCTTCCATCCAAAAGATCCCACTCCATTCAAAAGTTTCAAATTCCTAAATCCCAGAAGCAAAGCAAAAATCATAAAATACTAAGTCTATGTGGGTCCTTAAATCACTCAATAAACCATCTCCTAAGCAAACATCCCCATTGCTTCCTACACCTCCACCAAATCAGAAGCTGCAATGTTTATCATGGTGTGTGCAACCATTGGTCATGGTTCCCTTTCATTTCAAAATATTTCTGCATACTTCCATCTCCCCATCTTTCATCCATTATCCTACATATCTTCCCCATCCTATTCCTATGGTCCATACTTTGGCATAAGCCTTCATCCATCCTTGTGCATAATTCCTACATAATCCACATCATAATCCACTATCCTTCCATACATAATCCACATCATAATCCACTATCCCCCATCCATCCATGCATAAACGTTTTATAATCCACTATCTACCTAATCCAACTCCCTTTCATGCAATCCCTCACCAACATCTTTGGTATAATGACATTCAACATCATCCATGCGATGACACCCATCTCTAATGGGACTATCACCTTTCATGGAACTAGATGCTTGAGTCCCTCCTATCCATATCCACCTATCCCATTCAAAAAGTTAAAAAAAAATCAAAATAGTAAAGAGAAATTAATTCATCCAAATGGTGAAAACCACCCTTGGTGGTGCCTTGGATAAGTACCATGATGAAAACTTGGTAAACAGGCATCATGTGTAGGTTGATCATCTATGTCACTTATAGTTGGGGGCACATTGTCTCATCCATTTCCATCCTATCATATCCAATCTTAACATATCCTATCCTACCATCCTTATCAATTACACTCACATACACACACCTATCCTATCAAGTCCATCCATCCTCCCTTTCTCATTTTGATCTTGATAAAGATTGGGGGCACAATGTTGACAAATGTTTTAGATATATCTTGACATACCTCATCCCTTTCAAACCAATCCTATCATCATCCTTCGTCATAAGCTTTGTCACGTCAAATCCTAAGCTTTACACCTAGAATGGGGCAAGTTATTCCTATGTGACATAGTCTTTGGAGATCACATCCTTGCTCTCTTATGCATACATCCATTCCATACACCAACACATATTCCTTTTATCTGTCCCTTTATCATGAGTCTTCTATCTCATTTCCTATCACATATTCCTTTTATCCATCCCTTTATCACGAGTCTTCTATCCCATTTCCTATCGCATATCCTTTTATCAATTCATTCCACCTACTTCCTTGCACCTAGCCTTGGTTTTCCCTTGTCATTGATATCTAGCACAAAGGTTATCAAAATTACAACCCAATGCCATTCCCCCAAAACATATTCAAAAATCCAAAAAATCAAAAACATGTCAAAAAATACAAAAAAATCACAACATTTCAAAAATACAAAAAAATCAAAACATTCAAAATGCAAAAAAATCAAACATTCCCAAAATAAAAAAAAATCAAATATCGATCAAAAATCCAAGCAATAAAGTCAATCCATAAAATATATTCAATCACATCATCAAGATCAATTCAAATCAATCAATTCATCAATTCTTCCAATCAAATCACTCATTCAAATCATCATTCAATCCAATCAATCAATCCTTCCATCAAATCAATTCAATCAAATCATTCTATCCAAATCAATCACTTCTTCAATCACTTCATTCCAATCAAATCATCAAATCAATAATTCCAAGCAATAATCCAAATGCAAATCATTTATCCATACCAATCAAGTCAATCAAACTAGTCAAATTATCCAATTGCATCAATGGTCTTGATCCTAATATTGACTTAAACTAAATCAATCAATCATTAATCAAATCCTGGTGTTGATTCACATGGCTAACAACACTTGTGTTCACTCAATCAATCAATTGTCTTATACATGATGTTGCATTGTCAAAACCAGAGCAGGTGTCTTAGATGACATGTTTCATTTCCTAAAACCAAACACAACTATCACTATTAATCAATCACTTAATCATTGGTTTACAACTTGACAGGGGCAATACCTTGTTTGTTTTTGAATAATTTGTGCATGTCTGCTTGCGTGTGTTATCATTTCATCTTACATTTGTATCAAATACAAACAAGCTAATATTCATATCTTGTATCTAGACAAGGTTGTATTATGCTGGTGCACAAGACACATTGTCACCTTGGTCTCTATACCTTGGTGCATAACGTCTGGTGCTATATCAAACATCATGGTTGCTCAGTTTCATTGTAGCATAATGCATCATCCATTTCTTCTATCCATTCCCTTATCTTTCTTTCTTAGCCAATCCCTTTCATTTTGAGAGCCTACCCGTGTTTGTCCAACCCGCCTATCCTCTCGAGGGGGCATCATCATCCTTACCTTTTCCTCTATCCATACCTTAGCTTCTTTGAAATGATGTTACTCAATATAAATCTCATCATCTCGAACATCATCTCAAAGAGGGGCAAAATGTCGACACCTAAATTTGTCCATGTCTTGACCATTACCTAGTCGACACATTATTAGAGATATCATCAGACATTTTGTCGTAATCCCACTCCTAATCCCACTTATCCCACTTTTCATTTAATTAAATAAATCCTATTTGTTTAATTAATCTCCCTTTCACATGTTCCAACTAATTCAAATAAAATATTTGAATTATTCCCTCACCTTTCACCTCATTGCAACACTTGTCCACCTTTCAATTGAGTCATGTGTGGTAGTACAACTTTCATTTAATATCCTTCACATGTCCAACTAATAGGTCTGCCCTATTCTCCTTTCCACACTTGTCACATGACTACAACTTCTCATGGAGTGGGAAAACCTAATTAATCCTAGCCGTCCATATCATTGAAAATAACTTTTGATCTCAGCCATTCGTTCAAATCACTCACTTCCTATAAATCAACCATCAACCAAGCCATTTGAAGGCATTAGTTTTCAAGTATCCTTATGCTACCAAAATTAGTCTAGAATCATCTTTCATTTATCCTCATGCCATTGTTATGCTACTGAAATAGTGAGCAACCAACATTCCTCCCACAATCAACCTTCAAAATCTTGCATGCCAATGTGAGGTTGAGAAGAGAAATGGAGATAAATCATGTTTAGTGTGGATTTAGTTTGCATTTGAGTTTATTGTTTTGATTTCCATGTTATCTCGTGCTCTATTGTGCTAGTTAGGGTTTGATATCTTGTTGTTTTAGTTTCAGACCTAATATTCTCCCTAAAGATAGGGCCTATCGCACAAGCATCCGTACTACCACATGAGCCACACCATACTCCTTGGTATTTAGTTTTGAAGCCATCCTCCTCATCAAGGTCAAGCTCCTCTCTCTTAAAATCTCATTGCATAATCTCATTGATGAGGAGTATCGGGTTGCACAACTAAATGAGCTAGAACTTCTGGATGAGAAGCGCCACAATGCTCTTAATCATCTATAGGCCTATCAGAATTGCCTCTGCAGAAGTTATAACAAGAAGGTCAAGACCCACCGGTTTGAGATAGGAGATCTAGTCCTTATGGAAAATTAGAGAAATCTACAAGAGCACAACAAGAAGGGTAAGTTCGAACGCAATTGGTTCTAGGACCCTACGCCATCACAACTAGTTATAGATCAGAAGCCTATCAGCTTGCATAACCGAAGGGGTAACCTCTAGATGAGCCGATGAACATCATGCATCTGAAAAAGTTCTATGCTTAACCCATCAGGATATCCCAATCAAAAAAATATAAAAAAAATCAAAAAAGAAAAAAATCCAAAAAAATAAAAAAAATAAAGAAAAACTAAGTGCAATAAAGCTGTCCAATGGTGAAAATCACTTTGGTGACACCTTGGATAAGTACCATGGTGAAAATCTGTCTCAAGCACCATGTGTAGTGGCCGGGTCCACGCGTAGTGGCCTGGGGGCGACCCCTGGTTCTACCATCTAATAAGTCTTCGCTTCTATCATATCACTCCATCCCACTTCATCCCATGGTTTGGAATAACAAACATTCATCACAATATTCGAATCCCTTCCTCACCCACCTGAGGCAAATTCCTGGAAAAGAGGATCCTTGTATGCTCTCTTTGTACAACAGAAAACCATAAAAATCCAAAAACATTACAAAAGCATCAAAATCCAAAAAAATCCAAAAAACTTAGAAAATCCAAAAAAATCAAAATATCCCAAAAATCCCAAAAACATTGAAACATACAAAAATCCAAAAAAAACTAGTCATTTCATCATCATCAAAACATTCCAACATCATCCAAAATCATCCAACCTACTCCAAATCATCCCTACATCATCACCACAAATTAGAACTACATATCATCACCACCCACATTGTTATGTGCCTTGATCTCTGGAATATAAAGGAAGTATCTAGTATGCAGGTACATATGATGCACCCATCCAACCCACTTGGATGGTCCTTATTCCCTAAGATTACACTTGATCCAAAAAATAATACACTTGCTAAGCATACTAACCAAAGCATCATCCTTTACGCAAAAATCATCAATCAACAAACCTACTTCAACCACAACCAATGATCTAATATCTTTTGCCTATCTTTCAACTTTTATCCAACATCATCCATCAATCCCTGCCTCAATGGATATATCATTCCTACAATAGGTAGAATCATTCAAATCCAAACCTATCTTGGTAAGAGATACAATGGCTGTTTGTTTGGTCAGTTGGTATTTTTGATTATTGATTTTATCTTTTGTCTCATTCCAAGGGACATTTCAAAGCTACCCTGATCTAACTATATCATGGTATGTGGCGAAAATACCTAGAATGGGGCATGGTCATTGCTTTTGTATGCCGTGCTTGTGGGTTGGTTTCATTACTCCAACTCTAGTATTCATATCTTGTGAAATGTAGGGTCGGTTCCAACATATTGTTTTCCTTTTGCATTTAAGGTTCATCATACCTTTTATGTACTAAGGACTTATGCTATGAGTCCCCTTTCCCCATCTAGGCAAGATTGTACTATCTTGGGCATGCATGGGTTCATCCTATTGTTTGTGGGTCTAGTCCATGCAAAGACGGATAAGTATCATCACCCTGGTCCTTCATACCTTGGTGAAAATATCCCCTTTTTCTATAATAAATCTAAGATTGCTCTCAAAAATATCAACACACCATCCCATCCCAATCCATCATCCTTAGCTTTGTTGGAAACAAGGTAGATAACTGAGAGGGGGGGGGGGGGGTGAATCAGTTATCTTAAATATTTAACTTTCTTTTCTTCTTTATTAATTAGTGCATCATCAAAACATATAAGCATACATAATCATGAGAGCAGAAAGTAATCAACACACATAACACAAGGATTTTACGTGGAAAACCCTGTTAAGGGAAAAACCACGGGGTGACTAACCCAAGATTGTATTCTCTGTTAAAAGAATAAGAAGTACAAAATGGTACTTGCCAATTAGGGCTCACTGCCCGAGCACACTACTCACAAGAGGCACACTGCCTATAAGAGACTCACTATCTACCAGATTATAGAAGGTAACCAGATGTTTGAACTGAAGAGAGGCATCCACAAATGCTGAGGTTCAGTTCCCGTTAGGCTCAATACACTGATCTACTACACTTCATTCTTCCTCTGCTTTAGTGCTGCTGTTCTATCACATACCGGACTTGTATTGCTACTTCCACACTTCTGTCTACCCTTTCTCGCACTCTATACCATATACCACACACCTTCATACCGAAATCCATCTGGTATATATATCAACACCAAGGATTTCAACATTTTTGTAGTCGGCAACTGGAATACACAAGATATTTACTAAATACTAGTTTGTTGGTTGAATCCATGCTTAATATGTGATGTGTATAAAAAATATAGACATAGAAGTCATCAATCATGTCGACCAACCATGAATGATCCCTCAAGAAGCTTGATCACCATCAATTTCTCATCTGGATTAAAGTCTAATGCTCTACCGGTTAGTTCTTCCTTAGTCTACTCTGCATGTCAGGAATCCAACACTTAGATGCTCATATCTTTTCACTCTTTCATCACCAGAGGCTAAATCTCTGGAATGTAGCAGTCATGGTACTCCTCTCGACTTCCCCAAGTTTGCACTTTGCTGAGATACATCATCTGAGAGATCCGGACCTGATTGTCAGACCTTGCTGCATGCTCTGTTCTTGTTCATCGGACCAAAACACTCTTCAGTTTGACTTCTGGTATAGACATACTATGTGCTACGGATGTGTGGGATAAACTTTGTTGCCATCAATAACAACACTCATGAAGCCACACAGTGTTTCATCCCCCATCCATTGAATGATATCGTCCCCTTGGATTTGAATTTAATAAAGAAAAAGGACCTAACCAATCCCACAACCACCCTAACCAACCTAACAAACTCATCCCATACCTAGCCAATCCCAACCCATCCAACAATGCCTCTCTAACAATATGGTATCTAGTGATCGAGTACTCATCATCCCCAACGTATCCCAACCTCCTCCTAACCATCCCCAAACCTACCAACCGCACAACCTCCTCACCATGGTTCTAAGCATCACAATGTATCATGACAAACATCCATCATCTTGCATACATAACATCATCATTAGCATAAACTGCCATATCATTGCATTTATCATTAATCATCATCATACCTTTGCATTAACCATTATCCATCTACAACATCACTATGCATGCATAATATATGTTTTATTAATCTGAGCATATATTTCCATTTGCATAAATCTAACCATATATCCATAAAAAACATGCATACATCCAAATCATAACCCATTTAGGCATCATCATACATCATAAGTTGTAAAGTCTGATTAAACCACTTACTAAAAATACCAATGACAAAACAAATCTCAATCTATAAATGGAAATTGAATCTTTCTATTAACAGAGGTAACCATAAATGTATAATCTTTTACAATTTATCAAGTGCAATCAATGGCACATCAAAGAGACGCACAATTACATCCTTTGGCTAAGCAAGACATACAAATGTTCAATACAATGATATATACACACACACACACATTTCCTAAATTACATAATGGAAATCAAATATACAAAATCATCTTCAGCCGCCATAACCCAATGGTCTTCTGCAAGACGAAGGTCAAGAGCATGGTTAAGGTGCTTTTTCCACTGAACCATGAAGCACTACACGTCCTCAGAATTCTTCCTATCTCAAAGAATACATGACCCTGCACGAGGCACCTAGCAACATGGAACAAATAGGCAAGAGGAAAACTCTTGATGCATGTCTGATGCCTATATGCACTCTAATCTAGAATGAACATATTTCTTGCAAACAAGATGTGGCATAGAACATTATTAATCACTAGACATTTATTATCCACCTATTTCAATGGTACAATCATAGCTTTGGCCAAAGCATAAACATAAATTGGTAATTCTTGAAAAAGAAGATTACCTTCTCTGTAAGCCCACATTAGGCATCTTGTCCCGGAAAGTAAGTTCAATCCAATTACATAGCAAAATTAAACTATTTCATTGCAAAATAAAAGAAATGACACATGTCTGGTTTAGGTCATTATTGGTTTCTTTCTTTCAAACTTAACAAAATAAAATTCACAATCTTAGATAAACACTAAACAAGTTTTTTCCATCCCTTGGTTACAGAAAAATAAAGATATTTTATAACTAATTCCATCAAGGTTATCAATTCAATTTATGACTACTGCGACAAAATGAAAGAGAAAAATAAAATCCTACATGTAAATGTTTATGTAAACATAACTTCTCTTAGTAGAACAACCTTAGGCAAACCCCTCATTTTTATGTTCTTGTTAATAACACAACTAAAAGAAGTTTTATGAAAGTATCAAAGTCGACAATTTGTTTACTTTATAGAACTATTTTATTTTAAATCATTGCTGATCACATACACTATTCTACCTACGGACAACAATCTTGAAGAGAAAGCAAAAATTATAAGTTTTAATGATTGCCAACCAAGGCCATCCAGACACACATGCATAGTCAAGGTAAAATAACAAGGTGAGAGGATCAATAAATATGGCAAGAAGCCGGACATCAAGAGTCGCTTTGGGAGGTTCTACTTAATCAACCAAATTGATAGACAAGGTACCACCATTATATTGGCAAAAAGGTGGTCGAGGAGTTTTAAAGAATGAAGGAATATAAGAGAAGCCGCTACCCATATCAAGAAGACTATTTGTTAAGCTGAATTAAATCAACCATCGAACCTAATAAGGATGATCCATCAAAAGTTTGCAAGATATTTGACCATAACAAGTTGCTGCATAAGAAGGTCTATTCCCTTTTAAAAGGCCGATTCTACTCCAAAGAAGGTTGATTCATTTAAGGATGCAGTGGTGTACACTTTCAAAGGGCTGCTCATGACAGAAAGATAAGTTTTGAATCATGCCAACTAACTTATATTTCAGACCAGGTATAACAACAATAGGCCGCAAAAGAGGAATAAATCAATAATATATTCACACAATTCCATATCAATGGATAAAAGATCAAGATGTAATCATAATAATGCTGAATGCAATTCATCTTAGATCGATGGAACAATATAGAGACTGAATAAAGAATCACACTAGATGATGGTTTAAGAGGTTTAACCCTGAAAAAAGGTTGACGCAAAACATATTTAGTCAAACGAAGGTGATGTCAATAATAAGGGAGCTTCCACCCAAAGAATTGGAGCTACTGTTCTTTATGCGGTGCACTACCAAGAAGTAATGAATTTGAGGCAAGGAAATCTATGGAATGCGACCATTCTTCTGGGGTGGTTATGGCCAAGAAAGGGGGAAGAAGTAGGCAAATTTAATAGCCCTTAAAAACCCAAGTCAGAAAGATAAATGATGAGGTAGAAACATTCAAGTAGGAAATGAAGCACATCATGCACAACTACAATGAATTTGAGGGCGGTGACTTTAACAAGGATTGCTTGTTCGACCACAAGGAAAAAAAAGAAGCAGGAAAAGGGAGCAACACACTATGAATAATTTTATAATAGAAGAAAAGACAAAATTCTGCAACCGTGACATGAAGACCAGATCGACAAGGCAACATTATTCAAAAACAAAATTTTAGATCACAACTTTACTTTTAGAGGATAACGGTTCTCTTCCTCTTAATTTTGACTTGTAGAGATTTTTGTGAAATTTTTTCTGCGGCATACTATTTTTCTTTGGTATAGCTTCTCTTTCTCTACAACCTGGTAAAACAAATTCACTTAACTATTCCAAAATCCTTCACTAAGCAATGAGTTGGAAAATTCTATGGACAACTCAAATCTTTGTAGCGAGAACATAAAACAACTACAAAAGCAAAGGCGATAGATCCATGAAGGAATTCCCAACATGCACCAGACCAAAATAACTACTTCCTACAAGTTGATAAAAAAATATAGTGAGTATATACATATTCAATAAGAAAAATACCCATTTTTGAGGATCTGTGAGATTCCTTGGATTTTGTTTCCCCTTCTCTCTTGTTCTTCTCTGTTCTTCCTTCATGTTTCTTCCTTAATGGCGTATGTATCTTTTCTATGTATCTTGCCTTCTTTTAAAGATTTCTTGTTTCTATTATCTCTTCTTTCCTATTTTTTCTTCTTTTTGTCTTTTTTCTTTTCTTTTTTGCTTTCCTTATATCCTTTTGTTTTCTTTCTTTCTTTAAAACTTGTCATTATCTAAATAAAAAAAGAAACTCATTTATGTAGACGTATTAATAATAGAATATATTTTTATTTTATATAATTCTAGATTTAACATATATATCCTCCCATTTATTTTGTTTTATTGATTTAGCTTTTATATTTTTCCTAGGAGAATAAGTGAATAGGATTAAAAAGAAAACCCATTATCTTTATATATAACATTTAAATAAAAGAAAAATACAATTTTAATTTATCCTATTTCCAATAAAAGGACTATTTAAACTTAATGAGCAAATAATTTAATTGCATGTCTAAATGAAGCATAATAGAAATATATATCTAGTTTAAGTAATCAGTCAATCCCATCTATCCCACTACCATTCAACAAAGATCATTCCATGCAATGATGAAAATGCAATTGCGATATGAGCTACATGCTTGTGTGTGCAACATCAAGATTTTCTCCATCCCATTTCTTGCGAGGCGGCTAGGTCACGTCTACCTTAACCAAACCCTTGCCTTCGACACATACTTGCACTCATTCAACTCAATTCTCTGATTAATAGGTTAGTAACCAAAATCCATAACCGAAGCATGACATAATATCTATATTCATCATTTCTTGATTGTATACTTGAAAAGAAAAGGTAACATTCAATTTTATTCATAGATAATTATCCATTTATAACATAGTAAAAAATAACCATCTAACAATTCTAAATATAGTTGAGTTCAAGAAGACTAGAAAGTTGGAGACGTGACATAAGTTCATCCATAAAACATCAACCATAAATCATCACATCATATAGGTAGACAGAACAATGCATCAAAAAACATCCATAACATCACATCATACATAAACAACATCATCATATAGAATCATGAATGCATAATAATAAACACATAAATCCATAACAACATCACAACACATCACATATCGCTGCCAAAAATCATATACATACATCTCGATCCAAATAATGTCATGATACAAAATGCACCCTGAGGGCTAAAGTATCTCAAAATACATAAGGTTCAAAGGCATATAAATCAATATCAAGAACCATGGGATGAACTCCCCTGAGCAGAATCAATAGGGGAACCTGGAGGAGATCTCTATGGTTGAGGAGGAGGTGGCCCCATAGGTGCCTACTGTTGATGAGGTGGCTGCTACTATTGTGAGAACTCCTGCATGGACTACTGAGACCGTCAGGATCTATGAGAACTTGAAACACCAGACCATCTACGCTGGTTGTAGCTTGGTACCCTCTGACCCTCAAGTATGGCTGTCTGATATGCCCTGTAATAATACTTGGTCCGGGCCCTCTAATTAGCTAACTCTCTCTATGATGCAGTATAATCTGCCCACATTTGGGCCATGCTAGTACCTACCATGACTCTCTACATCTGGGTCACCTACTACTACAGATGGATCACCTGTGTATCTACCCTTTGCAGTCTAATCTCTGCTCCCTGCCTCAACACTCTCTCTGTATCTCACTCTGTAATAAGTTAGGCGATCTGAGCCTAAAACTAGCTTTGCAAATGCCCAATCTGAGCCTGTAAGATCTGTATTTGTGGATCCCCATCTCTAGCTACTCCATCCAACAGGCCCTATAGTCTTTACAGCTCTATTTGCGTGCTATCACACTCTCCAATAACTAAAGCTAGCTCATGTCATTACTGCTCCAACGTGTCCTCTAAGCTTGCCACCTGAGCTCTTATTGTAGCTACATCCTCCTCCTCATCCCCTCTTTGCTACCAAACTCACCACCGAGTAGTAGTGACTGGATCAGGAGCTATACCAGAGGGCCCTACACCTGATGACCCCACATGCCCTACTGGCACCTGTCCTGCTGGTACCTATCCCATTGGTACCTACCCCTACGCCACTTGAGCCACCTGCGCCACCTGATCCACCTGTGCCACCTATGTCACCTACCCTGCCACTGCCAAAACCTGAATACCATCTCCTCCCCCATCTCTCCCATCCCTCTCATCATCCCCTCCATCATCTTGGCCACCTGCTCCACCACCTCCCCCATCCCTCCTCTCTTCCTCCTCCTCCTCTACCTTCTCCACTATAATCTCCTCCTCCTCTAGATCTGTATCTGGAAGGGTCAATTGCACAGGCCTACGCTATGCCCACCATATATCATATGCCAGGGTAGTCCCCGCATCTATTGTCATACTCCCCCAATACCACATCAATGGTTGTAGGGCTCCCCAATCCAACAATGCTACTTGTGTATCCACCATCAGAGACCATGCGAGCACATCTGTTCTCACCCGCACAAAAATTATCATAATCTGAGGCAAGTCCTAATGAATGCCGAATTGCCGCAACACCTGGGAAGGAAGTTATCGGTTGATGATAGGATCTGTCCTCCCATTAAGATATCGAGGCTGGCACGTGAATGACATATGTACATCATCATCTATCCAAGTCTCATAGCTAAGATATGTCTGCCATATCACTGTGTCCATGTCATCAAACCTTCTCCTCCAAAACCTCATGTTCCCCAGTTGTCGATGCTGGACAACTCCCCCATACGCCATCACCCATGGCTCCCAATGTGGCCCAACATGTGCACAAATGGGCCTCATGACAGGGATGTGCTCCCATGCCCATACATGAAGTAGTGTTACACTAGGACCAAGACTCTGTCCATCCCTGTATACCACATGGTGCATCTCATGGTATAATTGTGCAAGTAAGTAGGGCCCAAAGCATATACCGTCTCCTGAGGCACCATCACCTCTATAACCTACCTCTAGCCAACCGAAAAATTTTGCGAGTACTGATCGGGCATCAAGATTCCCCCAACCCACATAGATACAATACATAATCACTAACCCATCCCTAAACACGAGTGGCACCATACCTCATCTCCCACCCATCCCTGGTATATATTGCCCGCCCTGGCGCAAAAGCCTGGGTATATATCAATGCTGCTGCACTAGGATCGATATCATAGATAACCCACTCCCCCACTATTAGGATCCTAAGGATCCTCCATACATCCTCTAGGGTGATGGTGATCTCACTTGTCAGAAGTAGGAATGAGCAGGTCTCACTTCTCCATCTCTGTACTAGGGCTATCAACATAGCCCTGTGTGCCCTTATCTGAGGCATATCTAATATATGCCAAAGTCCCAAGCTGTGCAAATGAAGCCTCTCAACGTTTATCAACCTCTCTCGTAGCGGCATGGTGGAAGTAACTCGGCACTCCCTCCACTGAAGCTCAATCTGATCAGCCTCCATTCAACAACATAAATTAACCCCATTTTGCTTCCAAACAACACTTAGGTGCTAAACCAGTAACCAATAGCACTATTCTACCCAATAGCACTAATCCCTATGCTAAAGGTGCTAACCCAACTGATGGCACTAGTCCACTAACCAAGAGCGCTAATTTAGCCAATAGCGCTACTCCCCAACCCAATAGTGCTAATCCATCGGATATCGCTAAAACTCTAACCAATCATACTAATCTACCTAAAACCCTAAATATTGGCACTAAAGCAACCAATAGTGCTAATTCCTCTACCAATTGTGCTAATCCACCTGATAGCGCTAATCCTAAAGTTTGGCGCTAAACCACTTGATAATGCTAAACTGCTAACTGATGTTGCTAAACCTCCTTCTTAACTCTCTAGAATTTTGGTGCTAAATGACCTAATGGTGCTAAATCACCCCCAATAGCACTACATGGCTGTGCGATAGCGCTAAACCTCTAAACCTACCCTTTTTCGATCCTAAATCTAACCCAAATCTCAAAAATCATAAAGCAAGGTTAGATGACATACCCATGGTCGAACCTCCGCCATTCGTTGGAACTCCCATACCCTCTCCAATTAGTGCTCATGTCGTGGGAACAAAGGTTGCACCATTGCTATCACTATGTTCTCTCTATGCTCTCTCATCCAGTCAACTTAGGTGTGCAAATGTGGCATATTGGGCCCACTTTTGCTATCTATAGCTACCATGTCAACCCTAATTCACCTTTTCTACTCCCCAGGCCACAAATTTTAACCTTTTTCTTTTATTTTTTCTTCTGTCAACCCTATTTTCACCACCGTTCCCTCCTTTTTGAGAGTTCACCTGAAAAAAATAATTTTTTCACCTGACCTCTTGTGGGGGCATCCCTCATCCATTTCTACTCCTTCCCATCAGTTGGGGCAAAATTCTTTGACCTGACGCCATTTCCCTACTCAGTCACGATGCCACATCAAAGAGGGCAAAATGTAAACACCTGAAAATGTCTCAACCCTACTAACCATTTTCCTATATCCTTGCATTACCAACCTAACACTTTCACTAGTTAATTAATTAACCCTAAGCTTCCCCTAACCATTTACCCTTAGCCATTTACCCCTAGTTTACCCTCAGTAATGAATTAATTAATTTAATTTATTACTAGACCTTATAACTTCATTCCAATTAATTAAATAAATATGTTAAATATTTATTTAGTTAATTTGTCCATCTCCCTAAGCCTGATTTATTAAGTAAATCATGATTATTTAATTAATCTGCCCTACTCTACCACCTAGACCTAACCTAGTTGATTAAATATCAATTATTTAATTAGCTACCCTAGCCTACATGACCCGTAGACCTAAATTAATTAAATAAACCCTTGTTTAATTAATTTAACCCTTGATTAACTTGTCCACTAATTTTATCCAGCCATATTAATTAAGTTAATCCCTTGATTAACTTGGTCAAAGCTTGATTAACACTGATTTCCACACCATTTGAATAAAAAGAAATCTTTTATTCAAATGCGTCACATGACCCTTACACATCATCTTTCTCTTTTTATGTTAGAGCTCCTTTTCATAAAATGAGTTCACACATGTGATTGCTAAATGCATCCATGTGTCACATGACTCACACATTCACCCACAAAATGGAATTTTTAATTCCACTTGGACTCCCAAGAAAAGTAATTTTTTATTCCTCACTTGCCATAATCTTCATTTAATGCAAATCCCCTCCCCATGTGAATTGAAAATTCACTTTTACTCTCAACCCTTCAATCTTGTTGATGAGATCTCAACCCTTCATCCTATCCTATCATCTCCACCATTGATCTCAACTTTTAATCTCCACCATTGGATCAAAATCCCCCTCAATTTGCCTATAAATACAACCCTCTCCAAGCCATTTTCATCATCTCATTCAAGTAAACTTATTATGCCAAAATAGCCTCTCATCTCCTTCCATCATACCATCCTTATGCTTAAAATTTGTGTTGAAATTGTGAGATCTATTGGCAAGAGACACTGCTCTGATGAATGATTGAATGTTGTCATTGATGGAAACAAGGCAAAGAGATTCCACCAACAGGGCAAAGAGACTTTACTCTGGTAGATCAATTTGGTTTGACAACAAGGCATAAAAGGATTCTAGTCCGGAAACCTAAAATGACTAAGTATGGGTAGTATATAGAGTAAGTGATAGAGATTGGGTCAGTATGCCTCCGTAGTTGAAGATCATTACATGCAGTTCAAATATGTTAATCATAGCTATTTGGTGATGATATGTTCCAATGTTCAAGTTCTGACTTCCTCCAGAAGTCATATGGCGAAATGCCTAAGTCCAGGTGAACAAAGTTAAGACAGGAATAGTGCACAGTACCAAAGTAAAAGGGTCCGCATTCCTCCGCTGTTACATATTTTGTCTTGTGTTTATGAGGAAACAAAGATACTTATTATGACTACCTAAATCCAGAGTTATAGCTTCTGAAGTTCCTTTGATCACTTTCTAAAAGTTGTTCTTCATCGGCTTATAGTCTGACAATGTTTCACAGTGATTGAGTGACAGTTCAAAGATCCGCATTTGTCTATAGTTGAATACTATGTTCTGCGGTTCTAAAGGTATGACAAGAGAGCTATAATGGATATTGGATATGATTTTTAGAATCTCATATGGTCTGCATTAGAAGTTATGATGTGCTAGATGAATTGGTCAAGTGTGTACTTAAGGGATAAGCTGACATGCATTTTAGATCTATATGCGATGAAGATATATTATTTGAAAAATCAATCTAAGTGGATGAATGATTGATGTTGACCTCTATGAAGACAATTGTATGTTTGTTTGGGTCCACATTACTGTTTGTGCACAAGATCAAGCCAACAAGTTATAACACTTGTATACATGTTTCATGTTTGGCTTGCCAACCTGATTATGAGATGAATCTTGTTACAAATATATATACTCAATGGATTTTGGTGTTAAAGAAAGGATGAAGTGTGAATAGAGTGCAAATTCATGATTGTGCAACCTAAGGTAGTTTTGTGATTAGAGAAAGGAAAGTAAAGACAGAAGAATAGAGTATATATGAAGTACAACAGAAAAGCAGGGCAGACACTATGAAGAACTTTGAATCTGTATACTGAGCTAATTAGTACTACACCACAACATTCTATAGATGCACCTGTAGTAGTCATCTCCTGGTAGTGAGCCATTTCTTTCTATATTCTATTTTCTTCTATTTGGCAGTGAGCCTATTGCAGCGAACACTTCTTTTGGACAGTGAGTCCTTGGGCAGTGAGCCCTAAGGTAGTGAGCCTTCATGTAAATCGGTATTGTTATCGTAATATATTGTGAGCTAACACTCACCATGGTTTTTCTCTTTTTGGGTTTTCCACGTAAAAATCTTGGTGTCTAAGTGTTATGTCTTTGTGGTTGTTGTTCTTATGTTTATTATGCTTTCACGTTATTGAATTTGGTAATTAGATTAATGGACATGTAAAGAAGTGGTTTTGTGGAATACTGATTCACCCACCCTCTCAGTATTCCTTGTATTCAACAATTGGTATTAGAGCAAGGTTCCTTGGAAGAAGTCTAACAACTTGAGGAAGATTTGGGAAAGAATACTCATGGCAGCCAGAAGGTATCCTGCTCTAGGCAGTGTCACAATTGATCAAGAATTAAAAATAGCTCTTGAAGATCTTGATAAGTATAAATCATAAATCCAGGATTTGAAGGAAAATGTCAAAGAAGCAGATGAATGCATCCTAAAGCTAAGAGAGCAAGTTAATAGATCAAAGGATAGGAATAGAGAGCTAAGTGAATAATTGATTGAAGAAAATGAAACTCTAAGTAATTTATCAAGGTTGGTTGAAGAGAAAGAAAAAGTTGAGGAACATTTGATTCAAATGTTGAAAGTTAATTCTGAGGAATGTGAAAAATTGGGAAAAGATGTGTTACTTCTGAAATATGATCTGGAAGCAGCTAATAGCTATAAAGAAAAATTCAAAATAAGCTCTGCAAAGCTTGAGGACTTGATTGAAAGTTAGAAGAGTTCAGATGACAAGAAAGGCTTGGGATTTGAAAAAGGAGAAAGTTCTAGATAAGGTCAAGAAAACATTGTGATGAAGAAAAACAAAGGCAAACAGTTTTGGAATCAAAGAAGAAGACCTAGAAGACCTCTGGTCAGACAGCCAAATGCTCAAAGGTACCCATCTTTCAATGGCTATTGTTTTAATTGCAATAAGTTTGGTCACAAGGCTACTTAGTGTAGGAGTAGAATAAATTAGAATGTTCCATCATTCTCTGGTCAATGTTTCAATTGCAAGAAAATTGGTCATAGATCAAATGAATGTAGAAGTCTGGTAAGAAATGGTTTTAACAATGCAAGGAATACTTATTTCTTCAATGGAAAGTGTTTTACATGCAATAGATTTGAGCATATGTCTAACCAATGCAGAACAAGAATAAATCCAATCAATAGAAGGAATTAGGGATAGAGAAATGTGGTATGCTACAATTGCAATAAGTTTTGACATGTGGCAAGATTTGCAGATCCAAGAATGAGAAAAGAGATGAAAATAGAACAGAGAAAAGATAATGGTAAGAACAAGATTGATCTAGTGGAAATCAAGAAGGAAATGAGCATGGTCTAGATGAAGAAGGATGTTAATGGTGTCAGGGATGGATCCGCACCAGTCTCTGGTGCAGATACTTCCTCTGGGAAGTAAATTGGGAGCTCTGGCTCAGGGGGAGCTGTATTGAATATCCAAATCCCCTAGCCAGATATTCAGTACTGGGATCCAACACGAAGATATGATGAAAAGTTTTATATGATAGATCTTTTGAAAAAAAATTTGGTAGAAAAGGATCAAATGCAGAGCATTGTAAAGAAATCTTGATTGACTGGGCTTAACAGAGAAGTGTTTGACAACTTTTTGAAGGACTGCATTTATGACGATTAGGTTAAGGTAATCAAAGGTTAAAGGCTCAGATTCAAAAGGTTAATCACTTTACATTCAAACTATCAAGTGTCTAAGAAGAACTCAAGTGAAATTCAAAGCAACTACAATGATTTCCAAAGTGATTCAAAAAACCCTAATTCGGCAAAAGAGGTATTTTTAGTTAGAAACCCTATTGTGAATTTATTTGAGTCTTTACGGAAATGGCAACAGCACAAGTGATTTATATAACTAAGAGAGCCCAGCCAAAATTCAAGAAGTATCCATTCAAATCAACAGAGGTCGATCCAAATGGTGCATTTTTAGAAATTTTGTTTGGTGTTATGTATGCAGAAGATGTTAGGGCTTATATTCATGTTTCCCTATAAGAACATGGAGATAGTCAACTCGCAGATCTATATCTAAAACATCTAAGTGAAAATAAACTTGATCTGAAGGAAGAATACAAGGTGTTGGAAGAGAAGAAACTTATTCAGTATATAGAATTCCTAGTTTTCACAGAAGATGAATGGATCTAATATGTCTTAAGCTAAATTCATGATGAGTTTATGTGGTTTAATTCCACATTCAAGATCACCAAAGATGCCATAAGGGCGGTCACAGGATTAAACCCTACCGGTGCAATGCCTATATTGAAGGCTGTGAAAAATGATACAGTGATGAAACCACCATAGCAAAATTTGATAAAAGGGCATTGACAATCAGTGACATTGAAGATCATGTAGTTAGATTTGCATCCATGTTGATCGGCTATAAGGTCTACTTCACAAACTGGGAGAACTCTATCTACGGTACTGCCATATACACTGTATATCAAATGGTTAAGGAAAATGCAGAGTATGACCTGTGTGAACTGCTTTGACAATAACTAATGGAGAACTTGAAGAAAACAAAAGAAAGCAAATACCCTTTCAAATTTGGTACATTGATTTTGTGCTTATTTTTCTACTTTATGCAAGAGTTACCAGGCATGAAAAATCAATTTTGGACTAGAGACAAACTTGTTGCAGTACATATTAGAAACCAGTTGAGCAACATAGGAAACATAGATGCACGAAACTTAGCCCTATGGGGTTACTTCAAACATTTCCAAAAGGTAATGCAATCTAGGGGAAGGATCCCTAAGACCATTGTAGAAAAATACAAAGATAATATATGCGTTATTGTAAATAAGGATCAATGTATGATGGAGGTTGTGGAGCCCATAACTGTTTGTATCTTACCAATAGGATATGAAGTTGATGGAAAAATACTGGACAACTATGCACAACATATGCTAAGTAAACCCAGAGATCTCAAAGAAGAAAGATTTGGGACATATGAGGAGCTGTCTACAAAAATCCATGTTGAGGTAAGAAAACCTAAGATTTCAAATAAGGCCCATAAGACAACAGAAGATTATGCCCTGAAAAAGGGTTTTACCAAAGAACAAGTCAAAGAGACAAGAGAAAAGGCACAAGCATAAAGGGAAGCAAAAGAGAAGAAAGAAAGTGAACTGGTCATGGCCCCAAAAGAACCTAAAAGGAAATCAAAAAAGCCTGAAGTTTCAAAAAGAAGAACGAAAGGATCTACCTTTGCAGAAGATGCATTTGTATCCTCTGGTCCCACACCTTCTGCAAGTGTGAAAGCCCCTGCAACAGGACACAAGAGAAAGAAAATAAAATCCAAAAGGAAGCATGTCAGCATAAAGGTTGATGAGAAGGAAACTGAATCAGATGAGGAGATCAAGAAAATGAAAGTAAAGACAACTAAAGTCTCCAGTAGCAAAAGAAGAAAGAAGGAGAAGAAAGCAAAATCTAAAGAAATGGAGGCCACAATAAATCTTGAAGATGTTCTAAAGGCCATTACAGTTGATGGAAATCTTATACCTATAGCACAACTATATGATGACTATGATGATGCAGACAAAGATATCATAGAAGCTGTTGTCATTAGATATCTGGAGATTTATAATAGAGCCCTCATTGAGATAGTCTCTAACCTTCTTGGTAGCCTGGAAAGCATAATGACTGCTAAGAAGGAGGAAGTAATGACTAAGGATTGGGAAGTAAGAGAAAGTTCATTGCTCAAATTTTGTCTGGATGTGACCCTTGAGGAAAGAGCAAAAGTTTTTAAGCTACTTGGAGACAAAATTGAGATAAAAAGAAGAGTCAACACTCTAATGGAAGGGAATGGGGTACATAATTAGTCTCTTTTATGTTACTTTTTATACTCCAAAGACTTCTTTCATGGCATCCTTTAAGACATTTATCCATGTTTGCACTATGATATGTTGACCTTCTTTATACTTCTAAGACCTGAACTTATAGTATTAATGTGGAATGTGATGATCATTTATCTAACGAATGAATTATTTATAGATACGTATAAAAGTATAAATAAGATGTTTTTATGGTTAGTCATGGAGAATGCTTGTGGTATATGCTTTTGGGAACTAATTCTATGTGTAGAATTAGACGTGTCACGATGAGATCGAGCATTTGTAGCAGGTTGCAGATAAAGGAGTTAATAGAAGTATGAGTTTCAACGCTAAGAATGCAGAGACAGCTGAAGACAATTATGGAGCATCATGCATAGTAATAAATTAAGGATTGGATTTGTTTCAAATATGGTTATGGACGTTGTTCATGCATCAAAATTCTAATTTGATTTGAATTCTTCTTCTTATAGTCAGTTAGAATAAGAATGTGATCTTGACTCCACGGCCTAGTATCTAGGTGCGGTAAATGATCAGAGTTAGTTAATTAATAAATAAGGCTCTCTCTCCATTTTATATAGTAAGGGGAAAGATGAGATATATAAGGTAGTAGAGTCAAGTTGTTAGTAGTTCAATTTGATTCAGTTATCATTTCCTTTTCTATGTGTGAAGACTCAAGCATGTTACATTTATGGAATACAATCTAGATATGACAGAAAAGATTTTGTTGTTGAACACTTTGATATGAGTTGATTCTATGTATGGAATAGGTTAAGCTTTGATATGTGTTACAAAGATACGTAGAATCTGGATTAGATTTCCTTTTAGTTAAGGAAGACAGTCTCTTGAGTTGGCCACTCAAGGTACTGATTCTCTCCTTGTTTATTTCATTTCAGTTAATGTTGGTTTATTAGTTTTTTGTTAAAATGTAATTTGAATTCAAGTTAGTATTATGTTTTGATCAAATAGATCTAGTTCATGAACAATTGCATATTAGTGTCTTCACAAATCCTCTGGAGGTTAGCAGTTAGTCATTTCATTCTTGATAATTCAATTAAGTTAATTCTACAAGTTTCCTTTTTGTAATAGTTATCTACAAACCTTGCTGTAGGTACCCGTAGCAACTAGGATTTACAACTGTTTTCATTGTTTTATAATTCTGTCAATTCTAGCAAGATAGATTTGTTTGTTTAAAGTTAAGATAGAATAGTTGGGAACCATATGAGCCTTGAATGCATATACTTTGCAAGTACCATCATAAGCTTACGCTCCTTGGTCGATAATTCAATGTAGGAATGCATAGTGATAGAGTGGACTATTCATATAGGTTTTTCCCTAAATTAGTTAAGTCTACAACACATAAGTTTTCCTCTACATTTTTAGCGTCGTTGTCGGGGATGGTGCTATCTTCTTAGGCACATTTTTGGTTTTTCTTTACATGTTTTCATAGTTTAATTGTTTTCATGTTTTCTAGCATTAGAGCTAATCAAAACACATTTTAGAAAACACCAGGCATTCTATTAATATTGTGCAGGGCCGCTGAAACATAAAAGCTCAATATACTATATGCAGAGGTAGAGAGACGTTCGAGGAAGGTTCCTCTCATCAACTTCTCAAAACATCGAGGGTACAACTAATTTTAACAACTACACAATAGGAAGTGCTGAAGGAGAGTTTCCTTTTACATCTTCATCAACACCCCCTACATCTCCATTAGCTTCCTCTACTACCACAGAGGGAACTTTCAGAACAATGGCAGAAGTAGTAGAGGATCCTCTAGGACAAGCTACATTTGAATTCCCTATACCAGACCTAGCATGGTTAGCTACCTTGAAAAATATACCACCATCTACTTTGCCTATTTTCTATGGTTTGGTGACTAAAGCTCCTGACACTTTCCTGTTCGAGTTTGAGGTTCTGTGTAGGAGTTATGATTATACCACTAATCCTTATAGACTCAAGCTGTTCCCTGCTACCCTAAAAGATACTACTTTAAGGTGGTTTATGGGACTTGGGAAAGATGCCATCCCAGATTGGGATACTATGAAGACAAAGTTCCAGAAAAAATACAAAGACTATTGTAGAGGACATGATAGAAGGGGAGATGACATCTTTAGGATGTCACAAAAGGAGGAGGAGCCATTAGAAGACTATGTGGAAAGATTCCAATTTGCCTTGAAGAAAAACCCTCAGAATAAGTTGTCTGAAGAATCATTGAAGCTGGTCTTTTAAAGAGGGGTCAATGATGATTGTATGAATGCCTTAAATCTCATTGGAATAGGGGATATCTCCCAATTACGCTTTGAAGATATCTATACAGCTTGTAGGAACTACTCCAGGACTTTTTCCAGAAAACCCAGAGGAGAAAGAATAGCTATTGCAAGCAAGTCAGTTAATGGAGTGTCTCGAGTGGAAATTAGTAACCTGCTGACCAATATGAAAGAAGATATCATTAGCCATATGGCTACATAGTTGGACACCCTCCACATTAAAAAGAAACAAGAATAGGTAGATGCAATGCTCACTAAATACTGCCCAAGATGTAGACAAAGGAAGGCCAACTGTAAATGAAAAAGGGTAGCCAGTATCCAATAGGAGAAGATTGAAAGGCCAGAACTTCAACCATTCAAAGGTGACGATGTGAAACTATTCTTTATTGCTCAAAGAATACCGTGGAAGCAAAGGCAAGGTATGCCCCATGATCCACTTAATTATAAAACATCTTTTCCTACTGCCAATCAAAATTTTTCTGCTTGGAATAACTAGCCTTGGCCTGCTAATCCAAATGCTTGGCAAAGCCCACCATGGTCTACTCCTAAGGTAGGGTGGAACCAACAACAATAATGGCCTCAATAGACTTTCCAAGGCCCTACCTATAATCCCCAGTGGCCTACTCAACAACAACAATGGTAACCTCAATGGAACAAGGGCCAACCATGGTAGCCAAACTCCCAATATCAGCAACCCTTGCTTCCACCTTAGCCACAACCATAGTAGCAGGCCATCATGCCTCCACCAGCACCTCCAAATCACCCTCCTAGACCTTCCCAAATTTTGGCCCAACCTGCACCTAACCCTAACAACAAGCCTGTTCAACAGGCTTATACTAATGAAGTGATGCAATACCCCACCTATGGAGTTGAAGTAAGTAATGTTCACCTCAGATCAGGGAAACACCTTGCAGGTCCTTCATCTCCCCAAATCACAAAGCTAAGGATGAAGAACCCATGGAGGAAGCCTTAGATGAATCACTCTTGGAACCTGAACTAGTTTAGGAACCTCAACCTATATCAAACCCTAAGCCTCCTTTCCCTGAGCACTTGAATATCCAAAAACAACTAGAATAGCCCACCAATGACCTTATAGGATAGTTGCAAGATATAAATATAAAGATACCCTTGATTTAGGCCATCAAAGAAATTCCTATCTACACTAAGACAATCAGGGATCTCTGTATAAAGAAACCAGGAAGAAAAAGAGTTGACCCAAAAATAGTCCATGTCTTAGGTAACCTTATAGACATCATGATGGGAAATATCACTGTTCCTAAGTATACTAATCCAAGAAGTCCAATGGTCGATGTCAAGATCAATGGAGCCCTAATCAAGAATACCTTAATAGACTTGGGTGCAACAATCAATTTCATGACTAAGGACACAATGCAAATATTGCAATTAACCAATCTTAGACCTACTCAGACTGTCCTGCAATTGGCTGATAGGTCAACAGTAAAACCTGAAGGTATCATTGAAGACATAGTCATTGTATTAGATTCCTGGGAATATCCTGCTGACTTCATTGTATTGCAACCTAAAGTCAATCTTTCTGGTTACCCTCTTATACTAGGTAGACCATGGCTTGCTACAATTGATGCATTTATAGGTTGCCGGTCAGGAAACATGATTATATCTAATGGAACAATTACCAAGAAATTGGTGTTGTATCAACCAGCCCAACCGTACCATGAATTGGAGCAAACTATTTGGCCCACTCTAGAAGAAGAGGATAGTTAATCTTTGCAAACCCTGATGACCATTGAACATAGTCCTTTGTTGGATATCCAAGATGAAGACGAGTTACTGGTGTCAATTCTCCAAAATGACTATGGGAGGCACCCACAGCAGCAAGACTGCCTATCCTATCTGTAGGATCCGCTGAGCAGTATAATACCTAACAGCTCCACAGAAGAAATTTCTCAATTGTTTCATGCCTTACTACCCCAGCAACATCTACCAGTCTTTCCTAGCCTTGATGTGTATTCCATTCAACTAATGACTAAACCATTAGATATACAGTCTGGAAAGATGTTGACTATCAATAATGCCTTGACTAAAGAATAGGAGCAATCCCTTCAAAATGTCCTATAGTCCAATTCAACAGCTTTTGCATGGGATTATAGTGATATGAAAGGCATTGACCGAAATTTATGCATGCACAAGATCTATATTAATGCTTATTTTTGACCTATCAGACAACAACAAAGACGTATGAACCCTGCTCTAAGGGACATAGTCAAGGCTGAACTTCAAAAACTTTTGGATGCAGGTTTTATTTACCCCATTTCAGATAGTGAATGGGTTTCACCATTGGTGATAGTTCTTAAAAAGAGTGGCAAGTGGAGAGTTTGTGTTGACTACAGAGAACTCAACACTACCACCAGAAAAGATCACTTTCCATTGCCCTTTATTGACCAAGTCCTAGATTCTTTGGTAGGAAAGAAGTACTTCTCATTTCTTGATGGCTTTAGTGGATATAATCAGATAAAGATTGCTCTAGAGGATCAAGATAAAACCACCTTTACCTACCCCTGGGGGACCTATGCATACTCTGTTTTGCCATTTGGACTGTGTAATGCTCCAGCTACTTTTCAAAGAGCAGTCCTTAGTATTTTTTTTGATTTTGCTCATGATAGCATGGAGATTTATATGGATGACTTCACCACATATGGTGAAACATTTGATGAGGCTTTGTAGAATCTTGAAAAAGTTTTGAAAAGATGCACAAAGCACAGTTTGTCCTTGAGTAATGAAAAGTGTTTTATGATGATGACTGAAGGAGTGGTGTTGGGACATTTCATTTCATCTACAGGTATCTAGGTCAACCCAAAGAAGATAGAAATAATCTCCACATTGCCTATTCCACAAAAATTGAAGGATGTTAGAAGTTTCCTTGGGCATGCAAGTTATTATAGAAGGTTTATTCAAGATTTTAGCAAAATTGTGCTCCCTTGTTTGCACTTCTATCTAAGGATATTGAATTTTATTGGACACCTGAATGTCAACATTATTTTGAAAAATTGAAAGTAGCTCTGACATAGGCCCCAGTCTTGAGAGGTCCAAATTGGAAATTGCCCTTTCATATTCACACCGATGCCTCAGACTTTGCCATTGGGGCACTGTTAGGCCAACAAGAAGGCAACACGGAATATGCAATTTATTACATCAATAAAAACTTGCAAGGGGCTGAGCTGAACTACACAGTGACAAAGAAAGAAATGTTGGTAGTTGTTTATGCCATCAACAAGTTCAGACACTACATAACTAGCTACAAAGTATTCATTCATACTAATCACACAGCCATTAGATATCTGATGAACAAACCAATAGTGGGTGGCAAGATGGTCAGATGGTTATTATTATTTAAAGAATTTGATATCACAATTGTTGACAAGCTCGATAAGGCTAATGTAGTTGATAAATTTTTATCTAGATTGCCCACTCAATCCTCAGATGGTGTGGTTGATGATTCCTTTCTTGATGAGCATCTATTTGCTCTCACTATCCACACACCATGGTATGCAGACATAGCAAATTACTTGGTTACAGGGTAGATTCCAAGATATTTTTCACCAAGAGAATGGAGACAACTTGTTCACAAATGCTTTCCCTATTCCTAGATTTTAGGTTTTCTCTTCTATACTGGACTAGACAACATCATGAGAAGATGCATCAGAGAAGATGAAGTGTTTGATATCATGAAGGCTTGTCATGATGACCATGTGGGGGACACTTTGCAGCAAAAAGAACAACCTTCAAAATTTTGACAACAGGCTATTATTGGCCAACACTTCACAAGGATGCTATCAAATATACCAGAGCTTGTGATGGGTATCAAAGAATGGGTAGATCGACTAAAAGTGATGAAATGCCATTGCAACCACAAATTTCATTAGCTCCTTTTGACAAGTGGGGACTAGATTTTGTTGGTCCTATTTCTCCAACCTCCAACAATAAGGAGTATATTCTGGTATGCATTGATTACCTTACAAAATGGGTTGAGGTCAAAGCATTGCAGTTTGCAAGAGATGGTAATGTAGCTAAATTCTTATATGAAGACATTTTCACCAGATATGGTGTGCCAAGGGAAATAGTAATAGACCAAGGTCCTCAGTTTACCTTAGATCTAATTACAAAGCTAGTGGAGGAATATCAAATAAGGCATAAAAAGTCTACCCCTTATTATCCTTAAGCCAATAGACAGGTTGAGGTAACCAACTAAGAACTGGAAAAAATCTTGACCAAAATAGTACAAATCCATAGGCGAGATTGGGTTACTAGGTTGCCAGAGGTTGTTTGGGCCTATAGAACCACTTGGAAAACCACTACAAGGTTTACCCCATATGAATTGGTTTATGGGAAAACAACAGTCCTCCCAATTGAATTTGAACATAAAACACTAAGGACAATTGTTGAGTTTGGGATGGATTTGACAACAACACAACAAGATAGGATTCAATAGCTTAATGCTCTGGATGAGATCAGGCTTGAGGCACTACACCATATTGAAGTTATCCAGAAACAAAGGGTCAAATAGCATGACAGTCATATCAAGAACAAAGCATTTATAGCTGGTGATTGGGCACTTTTATATGACTCCAGGTATAAAGAATTCAAGGGCAAGCTCCAATCCAGGTGGCTTGGACCTTATGAAATCATGCAAGTTTTCCCAAATGGAGCCGTTCAGTTGCAAACTATAGATGAGGTCTAATTTTCACTCTTGGTCAATGGACATCGACTAAAGTTGTATAAGAGGCCATTGTAGAAGGAAGTCTTCATTGTTTCCTTAGCTACTACATATGGTGCCTCTGGTACTCTTGATGAGGATACTATGACACCAGTTGATGCAGCGTCAGAGGATGACCCACATGGCCTAACTAGTGATGCAGAGGTTGAGTTGGACTACTCAACCCCTGTAGCTAAGGCATAATCTCTTTTATTTTCCAAACACATGCACACACTGTACCACATGCACACACAACACCTTTACCATGATGTTTCCAACATTCAGCTGGGATCTATTTACAAATTTCTGTTGGAACCTATTTACATCTTTCAGTTGGGACCTATTTACAAATTTCAGTTGGGACCTATTTACATCTTTCAGCTGGGACCTGTTTACAAATTTCAGCTGGGACATGTTACTTCTACACCTGTTCTGATCACCATCAAAATCTGCACTTTGGAATAATACTGCAAGCACCTGTAGCAACTGCAGATGTATTCCATGCAATGCTCTGCCAATCCACTCAATCCGTATACTACGCCTTGCTTCATCACTGTGCCTGCACCTCACGCACTGAATTTCAAGCAATTCCATCAAATCACACATGTTGACATGCCACCTCACCATTCAGCCGCATGCATGACCTTGCAGTTCTGGTGGATTAATTGCATTATACACAATATCTCTTTTCGAAGTGTGCTCCCACATATCTTTCTGAGGCATTGTTCCCAAGGTAACTTTTCATGATTGCCATTAAATTTCTTTATATGCATTTATCATTATCCTTATTTACTTCATGCATGCGATAATATTTCATACCATTCCAATTAATAATTACAACTTCCTACCACTTCCTTTGCCACGTGAGTGAGGTCACTTCACGTTCAGTCAGGGGGAAGGGTTGTCATTCTTGATTTTTTGACTGGTTTTCAAATAAGTTTTCATCCCTGTGTACTATGTAGATAACCAGTGAGAGTTACCTTCCTAATGTCTCTGCTTTTGCTTAAGTCAAATCGAGTTAACCCTAAGTAGTAAGAGGAATTACAGAGCAGTATAAGAATTGGGGTTAAGTCTAACAAGGTGGCAAGTGGAATTATATAGAGGATTATAGACATGGGAGGTGACTTAGTAAGGAGAGAGCCATCTGTGCACAAGGAGATTCTTGAAGATGTGCTAGTTTTACCGCTTTTCACCAGAGTAGGATGGCTCGAGTACTTCTTAAAATTGATAAAGTATGACAATGATATGGCTGTAGAATTTGCAGTTACATTGCAAAGTGACGAAGCAGTAGTGAAAGGGTTAATGGTTGATGCTTCTGAGGTAGCTATAGCCCAAGTGACTGGACTACCATGCACCGGGTTAGAATACCCAGCTCGAGCTAATGCAACCGCTGCCAGAGAAGAATTCTGTGAGCGAGGTGAGCATTTAGACTCAATAACTTAAGGTACAAAATGCTTATCTCTACCATTTTTCTGGGGCAAATGTGCTACCTACATTATCAGGTATTTCACTTGTGATGGGAGGTATAAAATGCTTTACATTGTGCATTTTAAATTATTGAACCATCTTCGTCATGATAAATTGGTGAATGTTCTGAACTACCTCTATAACTTCCTAAAGAGAATGGCTTCAGAATACCAAAGAAAGCCAACAGACACTTCGGTGTCTCATCATTGTCTAATTGTATTACTGGTTAAGAGGAGTTTGTAGATACAATGTACCCACAAATTGATTGGGAGGCCTTTAAGGATTGTGTTGATATTTCCACCTTGTTGGAGCAACCTCATGAGGAGGATGAGGAACCCCAATGCTGAACCTGAAGACGAACCTGTTCATGAAGAACCGAAGGAGGAAAATGTCCCTAAAAATAGACCTGAAGAAATAGGGGAACCTTCATTCTCTCCTTCTAAACATGTGACTCCAAATCTTGTAAGCAAGAAGAAAAAGAAGAAGGAAGGAAAAGATGTCAGCAAAGAAAAGACAAAAAGGAAAAAGAAGGAGAAAAATGTCAATACAGGGGAAGCAAAGGAAAGATAGAAGAGGAAAGGTAAAAAGAAGATGAAAAGGGCTATTGAACAAGAAACCACTACCCCGAGGAGATTAGGTAGATTGAGGAAACATACGACTGAAGAAAAGATTGAAGAACAGAGACAAGATTCTGAGGAAAAGGGAAATACTCCTGTGAATGTTCCTATTGACATACTTGAAGATGATATCTCTGCAATTAAGGATGATATGAATGCTTCTTCAAAGAAGAAAAAGTATGTTCCTTCTTCTGAATCTGACTCAGAGGACCCATTTATTGCCAAAAAGATGAGAAAAGCAACCCCTGGTAGCCCTGTTAAAGAAAATTTTAATGCTTCTGATAACAATGATAGTGGTACTATAAATTTTGAGCAAAGGAATGAATTGTTAGAAGAAAGAGACCTTCGGAAAGAACTTCAGGGGGCATTGGACAGAATGAAAACCCTAGAGGATCAGGTAAAGAGGTGTGAAGAGTAGGAGATAGAAAAAGAAAAGAGGATACATGAATTAGAGAGAGGATTCAGACATAGAATCGAGGGTCTAAATTGGATTTGTTAGCACAATTGGTTGTTAGCAATATCATCTCAGATGAGGAGAAGGAACCCCCTCCATCATTTCCTGAGTTAAGAACTCCAGCATGCCATACTACTATTTAAATGGGTTTTGAGTTGCTAAAAGTCACTAGTAGGTCAAAACAAGACATAGAGAATTGGGATAAAGAAAGGAAAACATTTAATGAAATAATTGAGAATCAGAATCTTGAAATTAAGAAGTTAGAGGCAAAAGTGGCAGGTATAATTGATAGGGCCATGGAAATCATTGAATGTAGACCACCTTCAAGGGTTTATGCATTATTTTTAAAGGAGAAATTTCTTTGTTTTGAATTCAATAGATTTTTTAATGACCAACTAATGACCAACCAGCTCTGTAGTCTAGACATAGTTTCTTCAGTTATTTTCAAAAGGTCAGTATAGAACAACAAGATCAGTTATGTGAGTTCTGTTTGCACAATTACCTATTAGAGGAAGATATAGAGTGGAATCCCTCTATAAATGTTGGGGATTTGCAGATGAGAGCAATAATATCATACCTAAATAATGAAAAGTTGAGAGGGGAATTGATGGATAGGTATGAAGAATATGAGAAGAAGGTATCACTACCAATCAGACAAGAGGCACTTAATCCTGAAGATATCCTCATAAAATGGTATAGACTTCTCTCTCATAAGGGCCCAGGAAAAATCATTATGGGCCTAAGAATAGGGGATCACATAAGGCTACAGAGAATGATGGGATCCAATTTACAAAGTTGTGTTAGATATGTGCATAGCAAATGGAACAGTTTGACACCTACTCTTCAATGAAAAGAACCTCATTCCTTGCATAACTTTATGAACATGTCTGATAGATTGCATAGGTACATTCAAATTTTAGAGAATCAAGGTGTAGCATGGTTACCACTTCCCTACCATCCACCTCTACTCTTATATCCAGTTCCACACTGGATAGGAGAAAAGGGAGAGGAATGTAGGACTGCATAAGCTATCAGACTACAAAGGCTTTCAAGCTACAATGGGTTCTATCTAAAGCAGGGTGAGGGCGTCAGGGTAGTTATGGATTTGAGGCAAATAGTTTTACATTATAATTCATTTCCTTAGGTATCTGTTTGAGTAATTTTGCTTAAGGGCAAGCAAAAGGTTAGTTGGGGGAAAATGATGGGTTGCAGAATTTGTCTCTTTTATGTTACTTTTATACTCCAAAGACTTCTTTCATGGCATCCTTTAAGACATTTATCCATGCTTGCACTATGATATGTTGACCTTCTTTATACTTCTAAGACCTGAACTTATAGTATTAATGTGGAATGTGATGATCATATTATCTAATGAATGAATTAGATATAGATATGTATAAAAGTATAAATAAGATGTTTTTATGGTTAGTCATGGAGAATGCTTGTGGTATATGCTTTTGGGAACTAATTCTATGTGTAGAATTGGACGTGTCACGATGAGATCGAGCATTTGTAGCAGGTTGCAGACAAAGGAGTTAATAGAAGTATGAGTTTCAATGCTAAGAATGCAGAGACAATTGAAGACAATTATGGAGCATCATGGATAGTAATAAATTAAGGAGTCGATTTGTTTTAAATATGGTTATGGATGTTGTTCATGCATCGGGCTTCTAATTTGATTTGAATACTTCTTCTTATAGTCAGTTAGAATAAGAATGTGATCTTGACTCCACGACCTAGTATCTAGGCGCGGTAAATGATCAGAGTTAGTTAATTAATAAATAAGGCTCTCTCTCCATTTTGTATAGTAAGGGGGAAGATGAGATATATAAGGTAGCATAGTCAAGTTGTTAGTAGTTCAGTTCGATTCAGTTATCATTTTCTTTTCTATGTGCAAAGAATCAAGCATGTTACATTTATGGAATACAATCTGGATATGACAAAAAAGATTTCATTGTTGAACACTTTGATATGAGTTGATTCTATGTATGGAATAGGTTAAGATTTGATATGTGTTACAAAGATATGTAGAATCTGGATTAGATTTGCTTTCAATTAAGGAAGACAATCTCTTGAGCTGGCCACTCAAGGTACTGATTCTCTCCTTGTTTATTTCATTTCATTTAATGTTGGTTTATTAGTTTTCTGTTAAAACGTAATTTGAATTCAAGTTAGTATTATGTTTTGATCAAATACATATAGTTCATGAACAATTGCATATTAGTGTCTTCACAAATCCTCCGGAGGTCAGCAATTAGTCATTTCATTCTTGACAATTTAATTAAATTAATTCTACAAGTTTCCCTGTTGTACTAGTTATCTTCAGACCTTGCTGTAGGTACCCGTAGCAACTAGGATTTATAGTTGTTTTCATTGTTTTATAATTCTGTCAATTCTAGCAAGATAGATTTGTTTGTTTAAAGTTAAGATAGAATAGTTGGGAACCATATGAGCCTTGAAGGCATATACTTTGCAAGTACCATCATAAGCTTACGCTCCTTGGTCGATAATTCAATGTAGGAATGCATAGTGATAGAGTGGACTATTCAGATAGGTTTTCCCCTAAATTAGTTAAGTCTACAACACATTAGTTTTCCTCTATAGGGAACACTGAGGAATTTGTAAAAATATAGAGCTAAATTTTTTTGAGATCCTAAAGGATCTTAACATCCCAACTTTTTTTGACAAAGACAATACAAATGTTGATATTGACACCTTTGTTCCTGAAGATTGTATGGATCAAGACTTGGAGAAAACTGATGCAAATCCTTCAGTATGCCCTAGTAAAATCAAAGAAAAGAATGAACAAGAGGTAGAGAAAATCCCTAAGAAGATGAAGAGAGAAGGACCCCTATATCTGATCAGGCAAACAAGGAAAAGATTGATGAATAGATCAAAGTTGATAATCAAGAGCTTAATCAAGCTGAGGAGACCCCTACTCTGGAACAAAATACTGATCAACAAAAGAATGTGGACCCAAAATCTCCAAAATAGAAAAAAGGAGTTGAAGTGTCTGAAGAAATGACAAGAGACACTGCTACTGCCCCAAGTGATTTTGTCAAGGAATTTTTGAAGAGATGACAAGATTTGGATGAGTCAAAGCTTCTACAAGGACCAATTAATTTGGCCTCAATGTCTCCTTTGCAAAAATTCAAACTAGTATCAATTGTTCAAGCAAAGGCACATGAAGAGATGCTAAAGTCACACATGCAGGACACTAAACTCATTGGCGAAGCATCCAACATCCTAGAAAAGTTGATGCCCTCATACCAAAAGGACATATCACCACTACCAACGGATCAACTCAAAAGATTAATCAAATCTATAAGTTCACATTTTGAATCTTTTGAAAAATCTACAGAAACAAAAGTTAGAAAAGAGTTTGATGAGATGAGATTAGCTAAGTTGAAGACCATGTTAGTGAATGATAAAGTTCTGTTAGACAATGGAATAAAAGGAATATAGAGTTCCATTAAAGAAGCTTGTGATTTGTACAAACTTTGTTTATCATGGCTAGAAGACACAAAGGAGTTAGAAGAAAAGATCAAGGATCAAGAACTACAGTTGGTAAATATTTCTAAGTCATTTGACCCGGTAGCTGAGTCAACAAGTAGCAAAGAGATACAAGTTATTAGTATTAATAATAACATAAGTAGCCTAATAAATAAAAGGGATCAAATGAAAAAAAGAATGTGATAATTAAGAGGGCTAATAAGACCCAAGCTAGACTCAATGTCAAATCTTGCAACATAAGCACTTAATGTAAGTACAATAATTGACACATCCTCTGATGTACAAAAGGCAAAGAAATTAGTCTTCCTAATAAATGGCCATATTCAAAATTTGGAAAATGCAAAGAAGAGTTGGGATGGAGAGCTTGCTCAAATCAAGAACATCTTCAATGATATCCTACAACCCACATCAAATTAAGTTGAAGATTGTATTTGTACATATGCGGTGGAGTATGACAGTTTTTGCAGTTTTGTTGTCTTGACAAAATTTTGAATCCTGTACATACACCTTTGCCATTGATGTCAAAGGGGGAGAAGAGAATTAGTGAAAAATGGGAAAACACCTAAGGGGGAGAAGAGAATTAGTGAAAAATGGGAAAACACCTAAGGGGGAGAAGAAAAACAGGGTGTATATAGTAAGGGGGAGTAGACAAGCATTTTTCACTAAGTGTTGCCATCAATACCAAAGGGGAAGATTGTTGGCAAGAGACACTACTCTGATGAATGATTGAATGTTGTCATTGATGGAAACAAGGCAAAGAGATTCCACCAATAGGGCAAAGAGACTTTACTTTGGTAGATCAATTTGGGTTGAAAACAAGGCATAAAAGGATTCTGGTTCGGAAGCCTAAAATGACTAAGTATGGGCAGTATACAGAGTAAGTGACAGAGATTGGGTTAGTATGCCTCCACAGTTGAAGATCATTACATGTGGTTTAGATATGTTAATCATAGCTATTTGGTGATGATATGTTCCAGTGTTCAAGTCCTGACTTCCTCTAGAAGTCATATGGTGAAATGCCTAAGTTCGGGTGAACAAAGTTAAGACATGAATAATGCATAGTACCAAAGTAAAAGGGTCTGCATTCCTCCACTGTTACATAATTTATCTTACGGTTATGAGGCAACAAAGAGATGATTATGACTATCTAAATCTAGAGTTATAGCTTCTGAAATTCCTTTGGTTACTTTCTACAAGTTGTTCTTCATCGGCTTACAGTTTAACAATGTTTCACAGTGACTAAGTGACAGTTTAGAGATCCGCATTTGTTTGTAGTTGAATACTATGTTCTGTGGGTCTAAAGGTATGAAAACAGAGATATAATGGACATTGGATATGATTTTTAGAATCTCATATGGTCCACATTGGAAGTTATGATGTGATAGATGAACTGGGCAAGTGCGTACGTAAGGGATAAGCCGACAGACATGTTAGATCTATATGCGGTGAAGATATATTGTCTAAACAATCAATCTAAGTGGATGAATGATTGATGCCAACCTATATGAAGACAATTGTATGTTTGTTTGGGTCTGTATTGCTGTTTGTGCACAAGTTCAAGTCGATAAGGGGGTAAGTGCAAGAAGATGGGGGGCCAAAAAGGGGTCTTAAGTGGCCACTTTTTTTCTGAAATCAAGAAATACTGGACTTGGATGAGAAATTGAGCATAGTTACACTCAAAATTTTAAGATGCAACAAAAACAATGTTCGTAGTGCTCCGAGTTTACTTTCTAAACTACTAATTTTTTTTGAAAATGGTATAGATTAAGGGGTTCAAAAGAGGGAGCCACAAAAATTGGTGTTATTTCTGTCAAAAAAACATAACATAACATAGCATGTTTTGTGGCTCCCTCAAAAGGTTAACTTTTTTTTTGTATTTTTAAAATCGCTTCAGTAAGAAATTAGCTAACAACATGTAGTTTATGCCCAATTTTTCTGATAATTTTTTAATGAACATTTGAGTTTTTACTATTTTTCAAAGTGGACACATCCTAAAAAATAGACTTTTGGCCATGATACCCCTATAAATTTTGAAAACTAATTGAAAATCATTTTTAAAAAAATATGTGTAGAATGGAGTCTAGTTTCTAAAAATGTATTTTTTTTAAAATTTCAATGAACGGATTATTTATAATTAAAAAAAGACCAAACATTGGTTTTTGCCCTAAAATGAACACACAAACAAAAGAAATTAAAGATGAAAGGCTTAACATTGTCAGAATGTGAAAAACATTACATCGTTAAATAGCTAAGAGAAATCCTAACATTACCCAGGTGTTCAATTTGTTCAACCTTGAAACACATGCAAATCTGAGGGTTAACATGAACAAAATAATGTGAAATCCAGTAGAATATGCAAAAACACATCTTTCAATGTTGGGAAGGCACTCCAAGCCTTTGTGTTGGAAATCCAAAGCAAATCCCAAGCCTAAGGCTTGGGATTCCCAAAGCAAAATATAACGCGAGCATGTTACAACGCGAGCGCGTTACAACGCGCTCGCGTTATGTCTCCCTTGGAATGTTTTATATTCAAGGTTATTAAGCATGTATGTATGTATGTATGTATGCCTATATGTATGTATGTATTGAGGTATATATGTATGCTTATATGTATGTATGTATACTTATATGTATGCATGTATGTATATATGTATGCTTGTATGTATGTATGTATATATGTATGCTTGTATGTATGTATGTATGTATGTATGTATGTATGGTTGTATGTATGTATGCATGCTTGTATGTATGTATATATGTATGCATGTTTGTATGTATGTATGTATGTTGAAGGTTTAGGGTTGAGGGCTTATGGATAAGGGATTAGGGTTTAATGTATAGTGTCGAGGGTTGAGGGTTTAGGAATAGGGATAGCATTTAGGGTTTAGGATTGAGGGTTTAGGAATAGGGATAACATTTAGAGTTTATGGTTTAGGGTTTAGGGTTGAGGGATTAGGGTTGAGGGTTTAGGGATAGGGTTTAGAGTTTAGGGATAATGGATTAGGGTTTAGGACCTTAAGGGATTAGGGTTTAGGGTTGAGGCTTTAGGGATAACGTTTAGGGTTGAGGGTGTTGCAAGTATGTGCCTAATCAGTGTTGTCATTAATATCAACATATCTTTATTGTCATTGGTGTCAACTGTATCCTATTTGTTATTTGTTTAGAAGCTTTATATGTTGAGGATATTGAAAAAATTAGCCCCTCTGGAAGAATTAGAAAGTAAACAGTGAATCACAGTGAAGACAGTGAGTTGCATATTGAAGAACAATCCAGAAGATTGCTCTGCATTTCTTGTTGACTAAAGATCTTGGTCTGAGGACTGGAATTTATTTAGAGGCATGGCTAAAGATGCTAAATCTTAAGTTTGAGCCTCCGGTATGAAGATTTGAGTGAGTTACATTCACCAGAGTAAAACCTACTTTTTCTAATTATTCATTGGTGCCTGAGAGAAAGTATTTTTCTCTACATTCCTTTGCATTAAAGTGTTTTGCTTTGTGGTTCATGTTTTGGTGGTCCGCAAGCTATCTTTCTTTTATGACAGTTGAAGACAGTGAAGTTCATATGCTCCAGTGTGAAGAATCTCATTGATAAAGTGGTTTGAGTTTGTGTGGTTGCTCCTAATGATTTCAACGTGCTTGTGGATACCTCCTGATCATGTTCCTATCTTTACATTGGTTTGTGTTAAGGATTTGAGATCATGTTTGAAGATTATTCCTAGATAATGTAGCGTGTAACCAGTTTTAGCTGACTTGGTTAACTTCAGTGATTGCAGAGATTTCTTGAATATTATAGAAGCGTATTGTGGCATGGAAGATTGTGTTTGAGTCCCAGCTAAGGCATGGCATGATCCACACACATCTATACTACATTTCCTTTGTGTAATTTTGAATTAGGTCAAGACCTATTTTAATGTTTGTAATGCCGACCTTAGAGATTATTCCAATGGTTGACGATTGTAATGCCGACCTTGATGATCATTCCAAGGTTGACGAAGTGTATAAATACTTGTAATTGAGTCATGGAAAAGATGTCCTAGAGTGAAGATGGGAAGATAAGGAAAGAGGAGGAAAGGCAGAGCAGAGTAGATGAACTATTGTACTTCAATGTGTTAATCTCAGATATGAAGAAGATGTTGATCTTGGTAGTGAGCCTGACAGTGAGCCGCCAGTAGGGTTTAATAGCCCTTACTATTTAACAGCCCTCATTGTAATGTTTCTAGGTTTAGGGTTGAGGCAGTGAGCCTACTAGACCTAGCGGTACTTCATGGTAGTGAGCCAACATGTTCTAGGCTCGTGGAGTGACCAAGCCTAAACAGAATTTTTCAAAGATTGCAATATATTTTGAGAGATAATCCTCTCCGTGGTTTTTCCCCTCCATGGTTTTTCCCCACCTTGGGGTTTTCCATGTAAAAAATCTAGTGTCTCTTCCGTTTAATGTTGCATCTATGTTTAAGTTTATGATTTGATGCATACATTGTTTAATCATAATAAATGTGGACAAGTGATTAATGTTTAAGTGCATAAGTGGTTGAGTTTTTGGGACAACTAATTCACCCCCCCCTCTTAGTTGTCCAACGCATTTCAATAGAGGGATTAGGGTTGAGGGTTGAGGGATTAGGGTTAAGGTAGAGTGTTGAGGGTAGAGGGATTAGGGATAGGATTTAGGGTTGAGGGATTAGGGTTTAGGGTTGAGGGTTTAGGGATAAGGGATTAGGGTTTAAGGTATAGTGTCGAGGGTTGAGGGTTTAGGAATAGGGATAGAGTTTAGGGTTTAAGGTTGAGGGATTAGGGTTTAGGGTTTAGGGATAAGGGATTAGGGATGAGGGTTGAGTGATTAAGGTTTAGGGTTGAGGGATTAAGGTTTAAGGTTGAGGGTTAAGGGTTTAGGGATAGGGTTTAGAGTTTAGGGATAAGGGATTAGGGTTTAGGATCTTAAGGGATTAGGGTTTAGGATTGAGGCTTTACATATAGCATTTAGGGTTGAGGGTTTAGGGATAGGGTTTAGAGTTTAGGGATAATGGATTAGGGTTTAGGACCTTAAGGGATTAGGGTTTAGGGTCGAGGCTTTAGGGATAGTGTTTAGGGTTGAGGGATTAGGGTTGAGGGTTTAGGGATAGGGTTTAGAGTTTAGGGATAAGGGATTAGGGTTTAGGACCTTGAGGGATTAGGGTTTAGGGTTGAGGCTTTAGGGATAGTGTTTAGGGTTGAGGGTCAAGGGATTAGGGTTAAGGTAGAGTGTTACGGGTAGAGGGATTAGGGATAGGGTTTAGGCTTGAGGGATTAGGGTTTAGGGTTTAGGGATAAGAGATTAGGGTTGAGGGTTGAGGGATTAAGGTTTAGGGTTGAGGGATTAAGGTTTAAGGTTGAGGGTTGAGGGTTGAGGGTTGAGGGATAGGGTTTAGAGTTTAGGGTTAAGGGATTAGGTTTTAGGACCTTGAGGGATTAGGGTTTAGGGTTGAGGCTTTATAAATAACATTTAGGGTTGAGGGATTAGGGTTGAGGGTCGAAGGATTAGGGTTAAGGTAGAGTGTTGAGGGTAGAGCGATTTGGGATAGGGTTTAGGGTTGAGGATTTAGGGATAAGGGATTAGGGTTTAAGGTATAGTGTCAAGGGTTGAGGGTTTAGGAATAGGGATAACATTTAGGGTTTAGGGTTGAGGGATTAGGGTTTAGGGTTTAGGGATAAGAGATTAGGGTTGAGGGTTGAGGGATTAAGGTTTAGGGTTGAGGGATTAAGGTTTAAGGTTAAGGGTTGAGGATTTAGGGATAGGGTTTAGAGTTTAGGGATAAAGGATTAGAGTATAAGAGCTTGAGGGATTAGGTTTTAGGGTTGAGGCTTTATGGATAGAGTTTAGGGTTGAGGGTTGAGGGATTAGGGTTAAGGTAGAGTGTTGAGGGTAGAGGGATTAGGGATAGGGTTGAGGGTTGAGGGTTGAGGGTTGAGGGTTTAGGGATAAGGGAGTAGGGTTTAAGGTATAGTGTCAAGGGTTGAGGGTTTAGAAATAGGGACAGCATTTAGGTTTTAGGGTTGAGGGATTAGGGTTTAGGGTTTAGAGATAAGAGATTAGGGCTGAGGGATTAAGGTTTAGGGTTGAGGGATTAAGGTTTAAGGTTGAGGGTTGAGGGTTGAGGGTTTAGGGATAGGGTTTAGAGTTAAGGGATAAGGGATTAGGGTTTAGGACCTTGAGGGATTAGGGTTTAGGGTTGATGCTTTACAAATAGCATTTAGGATTCAGGGATTAGGGTTGAGGGTTGAGGGATTAGGGCTCTTTAATAATTATGTGCAATAATAAATTAAACAGACCTTAACATACTGTGATGTTAAACTATACAAGAATAAATCCTTACAACATATATATATATATATATATATATATATATATATATATATATATATATATATATATATATATATATATATATATATATACAATCCCTTAAGCATAATGAAATACTATTATCTTGTCATAACAAGTTAAAATACAAATGAATAGGTGCCAAGATCATACAAGTAAATCCCAATAGGCTTAATCCAATCATGATCCATGCTATGCTACATTATTCTTCATGTTGATAGTTCATACAAACCTTGTATACCAAATGTTTCCATTCCCATATTTATGACAATGTGCCAAGTTAAATACTACAAATCAGTCACATTGCCATGGAAATGATATAGGGTCTCAAGATAGTTCAGTCACAACAAAGTGTAAAGTTCAACATGAGTGTCTCCATGAAAATCATAAGCCTTAAGGCTGATCCTCTTGGTTGTCATAACATGATAATGTGAAGATAAGGGATTGCTGTCACACAAAAAAATTAGTCCTTACCTCATGCCCTAGTGTGATGTCTCCCATGATCTCAATCATCTCTCCTTTCATGACTAGATGGTATCAACAAGTGCTGGTCCACGAGACGTCTCCAAGTGAAAATCAAGTGTATCATGTGTCCTAAATTATGTCCCATGGCTGCAAGCTGAATCTTCATGTGTGAGGAGATGATCTCTATCTGCAAGTAAGTGTAGGTAGTTTGATGCCACTAGCACCAAGGCCTCCCCCACATCTTCAACCTTGTAGTCAACATGAAGTCCCATGTACTCTTCACTTGTAACCTCAATAGGTGACTCTCCTTTGTCCTTATCGTGTCCCTAATTACAGATGGAGAAAACATCGAATACCCTACAGACTCAATGGTTGTTACTGGAAGATGGCTTAGAAGGTACCCACATAAGAGTGTTAATGTTTGGCTGTTTCAGGACTTTGACACACATCGGAAGATTCTTTATTAATCGAACCTTGTCATGGCATCCAATGTTCATTTGATACAATTTCAGGGTAGATTTTTGAACAAGACCTTGTGGAAGGTGCATGAGTTTGACCATGAGGCAATACTTGACACAATAAAGAATGAGTAGAACTGAATGGTTTGTTGGATTAATTTGTAAGTATTCACATTGATTTTGTAAAGTCATGTTACATTGATTTGTAAGTATGCACATTAATTTGTAAGTTTACATAGGTTTGTCTTTTTATTTGTTGCTACATTTTTACACATATACAGTGAATATTGTGATGAATATGTTTGTCATTGATGTCAAAGTGCTTGGATGTTAGTAATTAAGTAAGGAATGCATAATTGTGTAGGTCTATTTGTTGTCTATTGTTTGATGATACCATTATGCTTTCAGGATATGTTGTTGGGTTTTGTGATATAAAGACACTTGCTTCTTCATAGAGTATGTGATGTGATGCACAGAGTTGTGCTTCAAGACAAGGCATGGACTTGAATAGTGAAGATCTCACTCAAGCAGTGGTATGAACTTGACAAGTAGTGGTATGAACTTGATTTGTTTGTTATGGTATACATTTAATGTTGGCATCATCATCATTTCATGCTTCATGGGGTTAGATCTAAGTGATGGATTAAGTTGATCCATATTGGTCTTAATACTATTCACTCATGTTTCACTCATGTCATATCAAGATTCATGTCACAGGGTTTGGATGTTAGTTCATAACATTCATGCTTATCATGTTACAATAGCATGACATAGTTTCTTATGTCATTGGTTCATGCCATTGGATCATTGGATATGGTTGTGGTTCTTCATCATAACATGTCATGCTTTTAGGAGTTGGATTGGGTTGTGGTCCTTCCTCATGACGTGAGCTTGTTAATGTCTTCATGCTTCTTTGTGCCACATTATTCTTCAATGTTCTCAGTATCTTCATGTGCCATAGATTTCTTTAGTGTCCTCATGATGTTGATGTTGATCAAAAAATACGGTGTTAAGGTCATGTTGATGTTGATTGATGAGTTGTGGTTGTTGTTAAAAGTTTTGGAAGTCTAAAGGATGTCACAATGGCAGTGTTCATATCGTAGATGTAGAGGTTTAAACATTCAAAACTAGTTAGGGTTTTAAAGTTAAAGTTATTATTTATGTTTTAAACCCTAAGTGTATTATCTTTAAAGACCTAGTTTGGTAAGTTTTGTTTGTGTTATACTCTCTGTTTAATCTGTCTTAGACAACCTTTTGTGTTCTTCATGTGGTCTTCAACACTTAGGTTATATTATGTTTAGGGTTATCTAATCCTCAACCTTCTAAAAACCCTAGTCTTTACTTTGCTCTAAAATCTAAGTTAATACCTTACACCCATACCGGTGATATCCTTGAAGAGTCCAAAGTGCAAAATGGTAGCAATCTTTGGCGAGCTATTACTTGAAAACCCTAACACTTAGAAACATTCTGTCTAAGGCAACATGATCATGTAGAACCCCTCTACAATAACCTCTCTCAGTTTTTGATATCTCTAAGGTGTTTGCCTGTGGTGAAAGGTTTTCTGCTTCCCCAAAAATTGTCAAAAGGAGGTAGTGTAACGTTGCAAAGGGGTGTAACTTTCATCCTGCTCCTGATGCGACCAAACTGATAGTTCCAATGCATCTAGATGGGTACCTTTAGGCTAGGCATGGTCCTATTTTGCACCCAAACATGCCGAAATAGTTTGAGCTTCATTGTACCGGCGATATCCCTGAAGAGTCCAAAGTACAAAAAGACAACAATATTTGACGAGCTGTTACTTGGAAACCTTTACACTTAGGAACATTTCGTCTGAGGAAACACAATCACATAGAACCCCTCTACAATAAACTCTCTTGATTTTTGATAGCTCTGAGGCGTTTGCTCGTGGTGAAAGGTTTTTTGCTACCCCAAAAATCATCAGAAGGAGGTAGTGTAAAGTTACAAAGGGGTGTAACTTTTGTCCTGCTCTTGATGTGACAAAACTGACAATTACAATGCATCCAAATGGGTACGTTTAGGCTAGGCATGGTCTTGTTTTGCACCCAAACATGCTGAAACAGTTTAAGCTACATTGTACCGGTGATGTCTCTGAAGAGTCCAAAGTGCAAAAATATAGCAATCTTTGACGAGCTGTTACTCAGAAACCATGACACTCAGAAACATTCTGTCTAAGGAAACAAGATCATGTAGAACTCCTCTACAATAACCTCTCTTGGTTTTTGATATCTCTGAGGTATTTGCCCATGGTGAAAAGTTTTCTGCTGCCCCAAAAATCATCAGAAGGAGGTAGTGTAAAGTTGCAAAGGGGAGTAACTTTCGCCCTACTCCTGATGCAACCAAACTGACAGTTCCAACACGTCTGTATGGGTACATTTAGGCTAGGCATGGTCCTGTTTTGCACCCAAACATGCCGAAATAGTTTGAGCTACATTGTACCGGTGATATCCCTGAAGAGTCCAAAGTGTAAAAGGTAGCAATCTTTGACAAGCTATTACTTAGAAACTGTGTCACTTAGAAACATTCCATCTGAGGATACAGGATCACATTAGGTCCCTCTACAATAACCTCTCTCAGTTTTTGATATCTCTGAGGCGTTTGCCCATGGTGAAAGGTTTTTTTCTGCCCCAAAAATTGTCAGAAGGAGGTAGTGTAAAGTTGTAAAGGGGAGTAACTTTCATCTTGCTTCTGATGCAACCAAACGGACAGTTCTAACATGTCCAAATGGGTATGTTTAGGCTAGGCATGGTCCTATTTTGTACCCAAACATGCTGAAACCGTTTGAGCTACATTGTATCGACGATATCCCTTAAGAGTCCAAAGTGCAAAAAGACAACAATCTTTGACGAGCTATTACTCAGAAACTGTGTCACTTAGAAACATTCCTCTGAGGCTACGGGATCATGTAGGGTTCCTCTATAATAACCTCTCTCAGTTTTTTATATCTCTAAGGTGTTTGCCCATGGTGAAAGTTTTTCTGCTGCCCCAAAAATGGTTAGATGCATGCAGTGTAAAGTTGAAAAGGGGTGTAACTTTCATCCTGCTTCTGATGTGACCAAATTGATAGTTCCAACGCGTTCGGATGGGTACGTTTAGGCTAGGCATGGTCTTGTTTTGCACCCAAACATGCCAAAACAGTTCAAGCTATATTGTACCAGCGCTATCCTCACACATTGCCTTTGCTATAACTGTTATAGTCTTCACCTGTCAACATGCATCTTATGGCTGTTAACATACTTGTTCTAGTAGTTAACACAATCTTATATGAACTGCTTGTTCTTTTATCTTGGTTCACCTTGACTTTGTTATCTAGTACTATCTCTGTAGGGTTTGTTTTAGTCCTTCAATGCATTGTTCCATCACTGCAATCTTAGACCCCTATTAGGCTTGAAATAGACCTCTGTTAGGATACTCTCCTAAACCTTAATATCATCTTCATATTGTCATATCCATGCTGTTCAACCCTCGTCTTCTTCCACCTTTAGGTCACTATGTTATTAGGCTTGAACTTAGACTTCTATGATATTTGAAACCCTCTACACTTCATGGCTCTATCATTATGTAATGATCTACACTCTTATTATGTAATGATCCACACTACACTTATCTTGCTTATCATATTTCATAGAAATCTTGCAAAGAGTTGGGGTAGTGGTATGCAACCTTCTGCGAGATCAATACAATGTCGTAACAAGGCTTTCAAGCTTAACAAGTTTTTGGGTAGGGAATTGCTTTATGGAATTAGAGTCAAATTGGTAAGTGTGATGACATGATACATATTAACATGGTGAGATGCAAAGTATACATTTATAATATTAACCACATTCTCAAAGGGATTACTAATGACTTATGGAAGCCTATAGCCCCAATGTTATGTTTCATACTCAAATTAGGTAAGACTCAATGTACTCTCATAACCTCACCTTATATGCAAGAGGAATTACATTTAATAACCACAATGGTCATCGGGTGCTCATAAGCATATGATTTTGACTATCTTATTCAAGACAACAAACATACTCTTTGCATCCTAATATGGTATAATAACAAGGAATTAAGAAATATTTTCAATTAAACAACTCATAAAGAATATGGATCGACATACCAAGGAGAAACCATAAGAACATCCTTTTGGAACATAGGGAATTGCAATATCCCCTTGGTCACTTGCAAAATTAGATAGAGTTGCTTGTGAAACTATGAGACATGATCCTTAGTGTTGTGCAAATGGCACATGATCCAAAGGGTTGTGTAAGAATTATAGGGTGTCTTTTGAGTTGCACAAAATGATTCCTATCACTATGTGAATTATGCATGGTGCAAGGAACCATGAACTTTGTGTTGGATCAAGTGGCATTATTTAGGTGGCACATGATGCAAGGACTTATGCACGAGGTTGTACATCGCTATGTGAGTGACTAAGGCTAACATGCAAGATTGTGCAATAGCATGTAGATCATGATGTAAAAAAAAAAATCTTTCTTTCCATTTATCCATTTAACCAATCTTCCTTTCTCTATTTTCTCGGGCATGTATAGTTTTGAGAGACTAAAAATTTTAACCCAAAACTCAAATTCTCTTATCATCAATTAGGATGGATTCTTTGACAATTAAACTTTGAAACCTAGAGGCATACAAAAATGACCTACACTGCACCTATCCATATTACATAATGATCAACAAAAATGATTTGTATTAACCAAATATCCATATAGGCATACATCAATATCTGTCGATATAAGTATAACATGTATACAAAATAGCCATATAGGCTTATAGGCATACAATGTCAACTATATGCAATGCAAAATATATGTCCACAAATACCATATAGGCATACAACAAAGAAACACAATAAAAAGTCATTCTCTTCTGTCCGGTGAAGAGAATAGATCATGAGTAGTCTTTGATCTTTGAGGGGATGGTGACGCGTATGAGGCTGGTCTACTATAAACCTGAGGGCTGCTCCTCCTATTTAGTTGTTCATGGCTATGTAGCTGTTACAATAAAAAGTATAGACATTAATATATAGAAATTACATTATAAAAAATGAGACATTTAACAAAATAATCACTTACCGCTATCTGAAAATCTGTCTCCTCATTTGCCTCAGTACCAGGATTAGGTTGTAGCGATGTCATGTTCTATAGAAACCATCCAGATAGAAATTAAACTTCAAATCAATAATCATTTAATGTTTCAAAAATAAACAACTATAACAACGAATGTAATTTGAAATTTACTAATCTGCCTCATACCCTCGTCAAAGGCATGAAGCTATGAATCACAAAGGACACATCGTGCTCCATAACTCTATGAACTTTGGGAGGTGTCTCTACAGCTTGCATCATCTGAAAATAAAACAACATTGGTAGAATATATTAGGCTCATGATTCAAGATTCCAGTAACACCTCTTTGCAGCTCAGAATGTCTTTGTTTTGACTCTATCCAAACATTTAGTGCCTATAATAGTCCTAGAAGTTTGTCCCAAACAACATTTCATCCTACACAACTCCCTTTATGACAATGCCTCCAATGATTATGACAATCATAGCTCATAAATGACAACAAATCTCCTTTGCCAACTTGGTCATGCATTCTTGTACAATCATAATCTAGTCATTTTGACACACTTTTTAGAAGTTACATGAAGGCTTCAAGGGTGCTTATTGTTGTAACAAGCAAGGACTGTCATGTTCATGAGAAATTAAATTAGTAATAGTAATGAGGGATGCCATGACAATCAAGTGGGTTATGGATGTTGTCATCATGATAGAATCCTAGGGTTTATTATTTTGTTATTCAAATATTGAAGATTCCATGTTGAAACCCTAGGGTATTATTTGAGATTATTATCCATTTTGAAAATGTTGTCATATGCATGTGTGTGAGTGTCAAGGTGGTGTTAATTTGAGTATTGTCTATATGGAATATAGATTAGAGCATTTGGTTGAAGTTTTTAGGCTATCCTAACAATCTTTTTAGTGTAAGGAAGTACCAATCTATCATCCAAGAATGCAAACATGCCACATATGTGATGGACTATACAACTACTAAGAAGATTTTCCTTCAAGTCTTCCATATGGAAAATCGATTACCATATGACTATTATGCCCAACAGTACAATCATTAATGACTGTCCATATTATGCTAGGGTCATATTTTAGGTTGCTAGGCAAGTTTTGAAGGACTGTCTTGATGTTATTAAAGTTACAAAGTGTGGTCATCAGTGAAAATGTGGTTATAAGCCTTTGAAATTGTCATTTCTCAATGCTGATCAGTTATTTATGACTGTTATAAATAGCACAGTCATGTATTCAAATTGAAAATCATATGCAATAGATCTAGGGGATTGTCGTCATGGGGGTTTTAGTATCTTCATGGGATTGATTATTGATACAATGCTTGAGAATTTTCCCAATAAGACCTAATGTGCATGTTTCTTTCTATGACAATGGAAGAGGATTTGCCACTCAATAAGAACACACATCATTCATTTTACAAAAGGACTATTATACAAAAGAGTTACCCAACCACCTTGTGATAGTCATGTTACTATTATTTATAGTAGTCATAGCATAGAAAATGGTCCAAGGCCCTATCATTGAGTTGAAGAAACTATCCTTGTGCAAACTTTAAAGGCGCTGCCATGCAAATGTTGCATAAGACTGTCATAGATAAGACTATCATAAAAATGGTTATACATTTGTTTGACCTCATGTTTTGCTAGATTATTATCATTTATTGTTTAGGGATTGTTCGTACACCTAACTCATGGTCCTCTCATCATAAGAACGGTCTTGATAGCTGAATTGGTATGCAACATACCATGTAGATTGCCCTAGAAGACTATCACAAATAAATCAACAATAGGACTATCACAAGTTTAGAGGCATCAATGGAATCATTTCCATCTGCTTGTCATGGCATTCCATGAGACCAAATTTCTTTGATTCATTTTTTCAAATAACTATATTGTAATTGAAAATTTGTCATCTATCAACATCTAGTTATTAGCTATGCAATGTCTAGTAATGCTTTGAGTTTGAAAGATGTGCAAGGCAATGTAATCAACAATATGAATATAAAATACAAAAATCTAGTAAGTACAATTCATTAGTTAAACTATTTATTTTATTACCTGAGTGAAGCTTTGAACTCCACCACCACTGGCAAGTGTTGCCGTGAAATCTCCAAGATGAACCTATTCAACATCCAGAATTAGATATTAGAATACCATTCATAAAACAATGCTATTCACATGTAATATTTATAATTATTTACTAGTTACATACCCCGACAGTAGATGTTGTAGTGTAATATGCAGGTGGAGAATCGCTAAAAACTACATGAACACTATGACCCTGAAATTTCATTAAAATCATCAAACTAAATTATTTAATCTTGCATTTCAAAAATGAAATTTAATAAATTAAATAAAATGAACTTGCTAAGATTTACCTGAGTATCAAGGCTGAAAGTCTCACTCAGGAGGGCATCTATCATCACCATCTACTCAGCTGTAGATGTAACCTGTGCACCTGCGTCCTAACTATCCGTGGGGTCATAATGACAAGTTGACTCACAAGCCTAACAAGTATGGGGTGGAACCCTACTCAAACTCTCCCCCAGCCCATGCTGTGCTGAAGGACTAACATGCTCTATGATGCTCTGGGTCAAGGCACTAATGGACTGAATTGTCTCAACCTCAACACTCTCCTTCACAATGGAAGGGATAGACATGTGCTCATGGGCTGGTCTGGCGAGTGCTCGTCTTGCTGGCCACTATGGGTCAACATGTACCCTTGGTCTATCCTGTGCTGGCCCCCCACCTCTACCTTGGAACTCCCGCATATCAAAATAGTTTGGCACTTTATTTTTGACAAACTTGCAGTAGAGTTTCCTCAAAAAATATTGTGGGACCTCATTATTGTTACATGGAGGATGGTCAAAAACCATCCACCACCTCTGCCCAAAATTGTCCCTTATCACTTGGTTGTTGCACCAATGGATAGGGAACCTCTTGCATGTAAGGGGTAGAGGTTGATTTGTTCGTGGGTCTATGAAAATAGAACACAAGTCCAGTTTTGTAATTTGTTCATTTTAAATTTATTCATAGGACAACTTATCTACATAGAACTTTCTAAATTCTCTCCTCTTTTTTGACCAACTAGAGATTTGCATGCTAATTGAATCTACATTTGATAACATAGATTCAAGAGATTGAGCAAGCATGGATCTATGCAAGGTTGAAGTTGTAGGTTCTTTCAACCTTCCAATTATGTCCTCAATTTATTTTTTATTGTTTTCAATTTGCCCCATTATACTTTCTAGGGGCATATTGAGGAATGAATGGAGGTGTTTGTTGTTGGGGTTGTTCTTCAGCAGGTATTTGCTATTTAGGTGATGGAGGATTTTATGGATTTTTAGGAGGAGGTGCATTATCAATTCCTGTAAATCAAAGAAATTTACATCAAAAAACTATTTCAACCTACCTAGTTAGCAACAAATTCACACAAGAAAGCAAATAGAACTTACTCCTTCGGCCTCCCTGACGTCGTGGCGACATTTTGATGATGAATCGATGACAAATTGTTGACGATATGCCCTTCAATAACGCGAGCGCGCTCTCCTTTGTCTTCGAGCCGCGGGTTTGCTATGAAATGTTGTGAAACAATGAAATGAAACACATATTTTTTTTAAATAGCAGAGCATAATGCACTCACATTATAACATGAGCGCGTCATGGCTTGGTGTTGTTGAGCCTTAGGCTTGACATCACCAAGCCATAATGCGAGCGCGTTATAACTTTTTGCACCCACCCAAGGTATAACACTTGTATACACATTTCATGTTTGGCTTGTCGACCTGATTATGAGATGAATCTTGTTGCAGATATATATACTTGATGGATTTTGGTGTTAAAGAAAGGATTAAGTGTGAATAGAGTGCAAATTCATGATTGTGCAACCTAAGGCAGTTTTGTGATTAGCGAAAGGAAAGTAAAGGCAGAAGAACAAAGTATATATGAAGTAGAGAAGAAAAATAGGGCATACACTATGAAGACCTTTGAATTTGTATATTAAGCTAATTAGTACTGTACCAGAACATTCTATAGATGCACCTGTAGCAGTCCTCTCCTAGCAGTGAGCCATTTCTTTCTATATTCTCTTCTCTTCTATTTGGTAGTGAGCCTATTGTAGTGAGCACTTCTTTTGGACAGTGAGTCCTTGGGCAGTGAGCCTTCATGTAATTTAGTATTGTTATCATAATATATTGTGAGCTAACACTCACCGTGGTTTTTCCCTTTTTGGGTTTTCCACATAAAAATCCTGGTGTCTATGTGTTATGTCTTTATGGTTGCTATTCTTATGTTTATTCTACTTTCATGTTATTGAATTTGGTAATTGGATTAATGGACATGTAAAGAAGTGGTTTTGTGGAATACTGATTCACCCCCCCTCTCAGTATTCCTTGTATTTTGGGAATACTGATTGACCCTGTTAGCTACAGAAACAATTAATTTTTAAGATTTTTAAGAGCTGGGAAAAATTACTTTCAAGGAATAATTTGTGATGGTATTTCACCTAATGTGCAAAAAGAATCACGTTCAAATTCATCACTATTTGAGAGAATTTAAAATTCTTTGATCGAGGATGACAGTTTACGGGAAATTTAATTTCTCAAGTTTTATGAAGTCTGGGGTAAAATGGCTTGGTAGAGACCTTGAGGATGTCATTCCACACATCTTGACAAGTTTTCATCAAAAATGATCTTCTGGGTGAAAGTTATGTAAAAAGCCATTTTTTTGGCTTCCTGCACACCTTGCCACAGTGGTATTTTGAAAAAAAATTCCTAAATCATTTATACAGTTTCAACAGGTAATATTAAAAGAATTTAAATTGTTTTGTATTGGCCATTTAACGCCTTTGAAATTTTGATGTGGATGAGGTGAAGAATCTTATATTTATTTTGTTGCAATTCCATTGCTCCGAAAAAGTCAAGAATATACATTTTTTTGCAAATTATCACCCTAGCTGCATAATTTAATTACTCAATCCAATCTTGGTTATTACAAAGCCAAGTATAGATCTACAATATTTATAATAAAATTGGAACTGCTTACATGGAGGCGCTACAGGGAGAGGGCATCTTCTATTTTCTAAGTTTTTTGAAAATTATGAAGATGCGTTGTTTGTTTCAGAAAAGTCAAAGAAAATAAATGCCAAGATAAAAATAAGAGAGTGTAAGCCCCATTTTCTGGAGGGAGGGTAGTTTCAAAAGTATCTATAAATGTTATTGCTGTAGTGGCACCCAAAAATGGAGAATGAACGTGTCATAGAGGCAACACCCAGTTTGGAGTGGGGAATATTAATTAACTAAGAAATCAAAATACAAAAATTTTAATGTTGAGGAAGTGAGTGGGAATATTAACTAATAATTTTCTTTGGCATAGACAAAAGGGAGGGAAATCTGAAGTGAAACGCCTTTATTTTCATTTGTTCTTGCAGTGCTGGAAGGGAGAGGGAATGGTGCTCATTCTTGGAAAAAAATAAAAACTAATTAATTAAATGATTGCACCCAAGAAGAATGCAACACCTTCCTTGAAGGATAATAGAGTATGGTAAAAATAAAAAGAAAATAATAAATAGTGGCTGGATGAGGCGTTGAAGGGAGGAAGGAGTTGCCCATTTTGGGGCAGGAAATTTATTGGTCTCATCATACTTTTGTGAGTGAAAAAGAGGGAGATTGAGGAAGAATAAGGGCTGTAGCAAAGGAATAAGTAACATAATTGAAGTGGAGGAGAAAAAAAGAAGAGTGATTTTTAGAGAGGGATTTGCCTATGAGAGGGCACATGAATGAATGTAAGTTGCTGTTGTAAAACTCAGAGAGAGGCCATGAGAGGCCATTACTTGTGTCTTTTTGTAGATGTGTAGTTTGTTTGCAATCAGATTTGAATGAAAACAAAAAAAAATATTATGGGTTTTATTTGCAATCCATGTGTGGATGTGAATTTGTGTTACGCCAAGAGTGTGAGGTTTTGAGTTTTGAGTTGCAGCTGTGTATGTGGTATTCTTTTATTTCATCATATATTAATGTGAGATCCTATATGTTGGATGAGTAATATTCTTTTACCTTAAGATTTTATAGTAACCTATGAATTTCTTTTTCCTATTCAAGGGAAGTTTGAGTCCATTCAATATATGTAGAGAATTATTGATATATTATTAATAGAGATAAGGATGTTTTCTCAGAGTGGGTTCACAATCCTTTATGACCTCCTTGGTTGATGAATCATCATGATTGATTTTAATTGTGAATAAGGATACAATGATGAAGGTAATAACTTGGGTGTAATCAAAATGACATAAAACTGGATGCTTGGTGAATGGGTATGTACTCAATTTTCAGTAGTAAAAAGATGAAAGAAAAAACAAGTTTTGGCAAGCTAATTTTCAAGTGACGCCTATTCAACTTTCAAACCAAGATGTGAACTTTAACTTTGCAACCTTGTAGAAGATAAATAAAGTTTCCTTTAGTGTCTTCGTCGATGCCTTAGGATAAGGAGTTGATCGGGTGAGTCATCTCCTTTTGTCTAGTGGACAAGGTAGAAAAATATTGATGTTTATGTTTTAAGGGATCATTTGAGTCCCGTATTATATTTATAAATATTGTCTTTATGCACTTGTGTAAGTGTTTGTATTATTTCCTTTGTGCGAGTAATGCACTTTTCATGTTTTGTGTGAGTGATGCACTTATGTAAGTGATTGCATTCACTTTTATGCAAATTAAATTGCCTTTGTTTTGTGTGAGAGATGCACTTATTGTATTCATACTTTGTGCGAATGATGCACTTTTCATGATATAAGTACATATGCATTTATACATATTAGAAATGTTAGATATATCATGTTATACTAGATTCCTTCATGCATGCTAGTTTTAGTTTGTTGGACCCCTTGTGAAGGGTCCCGGGCTTCTCCATTCAAGAGTATGACCAAGGAGGCACAAGTCTTGTGGCTGGGTGGTAAATCACCTTGATGATGTTTTCTCTCCACCAGGTTCAATGTCAAAGATATAGTATGGTATCAAAGACATTGTATGGTCCAACATTCTTTTGTTATAAGCCTATATGGATAGATGTTGTAAAGGACTTAGTCCTATATGTAAGCTATTTGACTAGCTGTTGTAATGTTCTTTAATTATATAGATTGATGAAAATTATTTATTTCTTGAGTTGTGTTTTATGGGAAATTTTTTGGGTATGTGCAGGATCATGATGGGCCAAACTATACCTCTAAGTGGCAATGAAAATACAAAAAATTAGACTTTATCAAGTTCATGTGAAATTTTGAATGGATTATATATACAATTTGAAAAAGATGTAAGAATGAAATTTGTAGAGAATTGAATCTAGTTTATAGGCTACTAATTTAAAAAAAAAAAACTAAATTTACTTAGTGAAAATTAAATATTTTAATGAACAACTATTAAATTTTTCAGAAAAAAATAAAAAGTGGGTGTCTATCCAGCCAACCTAACTATGAGTAAAAATATATATATTTTTTTGAAACTTTCAAAATAAGTAGAGGACTCATGTCCGGATGTGATGCATATTTATTTGAAATTTTTTTCTAATAAAATAATTAGTTATGATTTTTTTACTGTGACTTTTTAAAAAAAATAAAAAGTAATTTTCCAGCCAACCTAACTCGATAAAAAAAATCAAAATTCAAATTTTTTTTAACCTATAGCCAGAAAAGCATAGAGTGTGACGTAGGTTTCGGATCTCAAAAAGGTGAAATGGTTTGAAAGTTATGGATGTTTTTCAATTAGTGTGTCCATCAGGATTTCATAGACATGGTATATAGAAAATTATTAATAATTATTTAATAAAATGATAACCAAATAAATCTTATATTTTTAGAAAGCTAACAATTTTTTCTATAAACCCTTTTCATTTTATCAATTTTGCATAAAAAAAATCGTTAGCACGAAGGGTGAAGTTCGAAGAAGAGACTGAAATATCAAAACACGTTAGAATCCATAAAAAGTCAACAATCAAAACGGATATCCATCTTGCTTTGTACCAAAGCAAGACGGATATCCGTTTTGTTTTGGTAAAAGCAACTCAAAACGGATATCCGTTCTGAAAATGGATATCCGTTTCCTTGATCTATGAAATTTTTTGTACCATTGGTTTTGGATGAAGAGAAGCAACATATTTGAAACATCGAGGCAATAATACAAGAAGTTAAAGTTAGTTGGTCATTTATAGGTGTATCTATTGTTTCATATCACATTACACATAGAATTCTAATTAACACTCTAGTTTCCTCATTTGGGTGAACATTTTTTTATCCGTTTCTAATGGAAATATTTAGTTAAAAATTGGTGGCTCCTTGTGAAAAGTATGGGCTCTTATCAAGCACACATAACCAATAAGGTTGATATCCATTTTTCTTACATGGTTGTTGATCACATCTTATGAAATAGATGTTGCTTGGTGATAGTTCTAGGTTTAGTGAACAATATTCTCAAGCTTATTGCAATTTTTACACTTGTGACCAAATTTGGTACCAAACCCTTTCACCTTTTCAGTTAATCCTGATAGTATCATCTCACTCCATGCAAATCAAACCAACATTAGGACCATGTGAATGAGATTAAGGATATCCTTGAAATATGAATCTTTGCACTGTTGACTATCCTTTTAGGACGACAATCCTTTAGGATCTTTGTACCCAGGTGCAACAATCCTTCAATCTTCTTTTATTTATATTTCTTTCCTCTTCATACACAAGATTCTCGTGCCTTGTAGTCATGACAATCCACAAATCACCTAACTGTCCTTAGTGAGACTATATCTTATTTTGATAGTGATAGTCATCGTCCATTCACAACTCTCCTCTTTAACATAGATACCCTTTGCACATGTTTTGACTTCATGATTTTCATTTTGTATGTTGTATTATGGTATGAAAATACTATGGCCCCTTCTTCATCCTCTTGTATAATGAAATTGAAGGTCGACACTTACGGTTACTCTTCTTTATTACTTGGTGATAATGAATCCCTAAGCTCATTTTTTATTGTCTTGAAGCCAAATTTACCATTGTTGAGACAGTCAGAGTTGATTCTTGATCATGAATATTGCGAATTACTTCAAATTTCCATGGACAATTTCAATTGTGTTTCTTAAGACACCCATGCCTTGACTATACCTTGATGTTGGTCATGATTGTGCTTGGATGGCACAATAGTTCATAGTTAGATTTTTGCCACTAAAGTTTTCCTTTGACAAAGTCGTATTTGTAGTCCACCTTTTGATGATGTTCAAACAATATAAATACTTATTCTTAACATAAGCAATACATTTCTCACAAATACCAATGCATTCTACTCAAGGTTCATGGCACCATGCCTAAAGGTATGATAGTCAGCAGTGTACTATTATGGCAGCCTATGGTTGGTTTGACAATCTATAATAGTGATAGCATTCATGCCTAACAGTCCTTATCGTTATTGTCATAATATATTCTACATTTGAGGCCTTGTCTACAACATACAAAGTTTACCTTTCTCACCCGTACCTTCAATATATAAAGGACATTAATAGGGAATTTTTAATTTCCACTCAGTCAGTGCAATCTAGGAGAGGATATATTGTCTAAAGTTGTGATCTATTTCCATTTACACTTGCCATAACTACAAATGCTTAGTGTTTATTCTCAACCCCGGTATATGAATAAAATGTGACCTATTGTTCTAATAGGCCTATAGGGACAAAGAGGTGATAAAGCCTTTAATTTTAAACATGACATGGTTTTGATAACTTCCCATATTGGTAAGGTCCTGGATGACAATCCTTTGATGCACCTAATTATAATAGGTGTTATGATAGTCCTTGGTATCTTTTCATTTCTTTCTTGAATGACCTGCAAATAAGACATAAGACATATTAGATCCTTCATAAATAAGAATTCTCATACATTACATTTAAACTTAAACTCCCTAAACATCCATCAATCCATCCATTAATATCAAAATGCCATGAATATCCTATGATCAACCATTCTAATTCCTAGGATAGTCATATATTGCAATTTTGCTTCTCTATACTAAAATAGCCCAAGGAATATCTAACCTTGAATTTGTATTTTAACAATCTAATGTCTTTACAAATAACATTGATCCTTCTTTTGGGACAACATTTTTGCCTTTAGAAGCTCCTCATTTGATGATAGCCTAAAATCAAATAATGGATTATATGCAGAGCTTTATTAAGTTGATAACTAGGTGGATTAGTGTGTAAACATTGAAATTAGATGGTAATTCACAAGTTTATAGAATAATAAAATGAATCCCTAGTCTAGAATCCAAATGTACATAATAAAACGGATATCTGTTTTGTAGTAGCGATATGGACATTGCAGAGTTTCCGTTGCAAAGAATTGGGCTTTTACAAAATGGATATCCATTTTGTAAAAGCAGAAAAAAGACAAAAGGAATATTGTTGGGCCCGACTTCTGCAAACAGAGACCCTCTGCTATCGAAATACTCGTGATTTCTGGCTATGACAGTGAAAGGAATATTTTTATGCACTTTTGGAGACACAATTTTCTTGTTACAATCATAAGGGTGATATTTTGTTCCCCTAATGGGGAGCAACAATCGTCGTAAAGAAAAAAGGAGAAGGAAAGTTACATTGGAGGAAATTGAAGCAATTAGGGAAAAAGATAGGGAAAGGAAGAGGATTGGAAGGGTGGGTTTGGTGGATGCTCATCAAGGTGAATCTTCTTCTTTACCATCTAATGACATGCAAATTGAAGATGTTAATTTTGATTATAATGAAATGTTAGATAAGAATGAAATTCACCATGATATTGCAAATGAAAATATTGAAAAATGTTATGAAACACCTATTCATAATAGCAATACCATGGACAAAGAAGAAGAAGAAAAATGAAGACGTGCACTTGAAGAAAGTGGATATGAACATCATGATGTTGAAATTGCACTCCATAATCCATTTGTTGATAAAATTGATGAGGTTGATAACATGGATGAAACAAGAACAATCAATGTATCTCCAAATTTCATAAGAAGAGAGGACATTTGTCAAGAAGAGAATAACCGTGATGAAATTGGAAAACACCCAAAAACCCCAAAATGGTTACTTGAAATTGATGAGAACATAATGGAAAAACTTGAAGGCAAGAGGTCATCATGAACGGTTCGGTTGTGGGCTACAAAACTCTTCAATGAATACTTTGAGAAGAAAACATTAACCGAACAATGCCAACTTTTTGTGCAATTATTAAAGATGTACAAAATGAGACCTTTACTAAAGAAATTAAAGATTCGGTTAAACAAAGTGTCCGATTGGAATAAAATTATTGTAAGAAGCCTTTTCAATACACTCAATTCTATTGGAAAGACTAGCAAGGAGAAAGATAAAAGAACTGCTCGTAGAGTAATAACAACCTCAATAGTAAGCAAACAATTAAGAAATGCTCGATTAATGAGGCAAACTTGTGTTGACTTAAGATTGAATCGTAAAACATTGTCAAAAACACTAGCATTAAGATCAAAGCTAGATAGTCCTGTTGCCAATGATACTTGGGCTTTCAGTGGTAGGCTTCCACGAGTTGACAAGAAGCTAATTGATAGCACAAAGGAAGAAATTGAACGATTTTGGCACACTAACTCTAGGGTATCACCGAATGCAAAAGATGTAAAGTTAAGAATTGGTGATAAAGACGGCACACCACATCCTAAACATTACTTGGAATGTAGCCAAACAACATTGTACAAACAATATTGTGAAACTCACCCAGGTATGACAATCTCACAAAGAGCATTTGAATCTCTTAAGCCATTTTATTGTGTTCCTCTTAAAGTTCGTAATACATGTTGCAAATACCATGTAGAATTTTCTATGTACCATGAATTATTATGCAATATTCGTTCTACTTTGCACACTAACGAAATGTTACAGGAGTGTGGTGCAATTCAACTACCAAAGTCATCTAAGGACTTATTGGATTTATTTCTATGTATTAGAGATGATGGTTGCATGTTCTACAAGAATGACTGTTTAAATGAAAAGTGTTTACAATGTGGTGGGTTATCAAAGTTTGTATCATGTTTTCATGAGGGCAACGAGCATGATTTTGGAAAGAGAATGGTTGAGAAATAGAGATATGAGATAGTGAAATACAATTTGAAAAGTGGAGGTGAAGGTTCTAGATGTGAGTTGATTGTAAGAGAGGTAAGTATTGCTGATTTTATTGATGATTTTAAGAAAAATCTTTTTTACAAGTATGTCAGACATAGCCACAGGTCTCGATGGTTAGATCAACAGTTCAGGATGTGTAAAGACTCTTTCCCAATTGGAACTATTGTCTCTATAGTTGATTTTGCAGAAAACTATACATTGCAACCCCAAAATGAAGTTCAATCCCAGTACTACAATTCTATTTAGATTGTTATTTTTGTTCACATCACATACAGACATGCCCCCGAGAGTACAGAAGAGAACAGGAAGATTGTCAGAGAATACCATTTTTACATGAGTGATGATCGATCTCATTCAGCAAAGTTTGTGCAATATTGTTTTCAACAATTTTATGGGTTCTTGCAAGAAAAAGATATTAGAATAGATCAACATCTCATTTGGTCAGATAATTGCACTGGTCAATTCAAGAATGCTCGTAATTTCTATTGGTTGAGCAAAATGCATGTAGAGAAGGGTATACCTCATATTTGGAATTTTTTTGAAGCCGGGCACGGAAAAGGTGAACATGATGGAGTAGGTGCATGCGTGAAGAGAGCTCTTTTTAAAGAACAACTAAAGATTAGAGGTGGTACTACATTCAGTGATGCAGATTCCATTGTTAAGTGGTGTAACTATGCATTGTCACGAGGAGTGGCTCTTGATTCTGAAGTGCGCAGGTTCTTTTGGTTGGTTGATGATGGGATAGCGATAGAGAAATTGGAATATCAGAGAATTAGTGAATCATCAAAGATGCATTCATTTCAAAGCTCAGATACAAGTACATGGACTATTTAGACACAAAAATTAGCTTGTTTTTGTCAGAGTTGTATTAAATGTGATTGGAACAATTGTGAGTCAAGTGAGTGGGTAGATGCATGGATTCCACAATATTTAATCCCTTTATATGAAGGTCAATCACCTTCCGTCAATGACATGGAGAGCTCATTTGACTATGAACATCTTTCAGAACTTGTATAGCCAGGTCATGTTTATGCAGTTGTTGCACTGCATGGAAATGAAGAGAGGTCAGACTATTGGTTGGCACAATGTGTACAGGGAAAACAAAAGCTAACACAACCTATGACAGATGATGATGGGTTCACATATCCTACAGGATCAGCTGTTATTGCTAGGACTTGGTTATGAACATATATGATTAAAAAGAATGGCATCTCGGCCTTTGAAGACTTTGAGAAGCATAAAACCATATTGATGTATTCTCACCTAGTTGTAGCAACAAATGTCAAGTTACTAAAGCATCGTGGAAAACCAAAATCAAAAGAACTATGGACAATTAGTAATGCTGATCATCAAGCAATATTGGATACTTTGAAGGTAAGAGATGACCCCTTAGGTACGCTTGACTAGCATTTAAACTTCTAGATGGATAGGTATGACATTTTTTATCTTAACTTGTTCTTGTTTTTTCTATTTTTTAGAATTGTTTTATTAAAAATCTTGTTACTTTAACTATAATGCATGCTTTTGACTATACAGGACTGCGAATAAAGTTATTTTACATGGCATCGTAGATTATTTTGCATGGCATTGTAAATTATTTTGTATGGCATTGTAGGTTATTTTGACTATACTCAAGATATGATTTTTAGTTCTCATTTGTATTTCTTAATATTGCACATTTGTACCTTTTTCTACATAAGACATTCCATGAGATGACATGTATTTGATGTCTTTTGCCGAATAGTTCATGTGCCTTGTCTATGCTTTCACATATTACACACATGTGTCACATGGCAATTGCAACTACAACATCTGACAAAATTCTTATTTCTTTGAGGTATTCCACCAAACAGTTCATGTGCCTTGCCTATGCTTCCTTACTTTGCATTCTTATAAAAGTCCTATAACAGTCATAATTAATCTTTATACTAATCTTGATAGTAATCTTGCCATCATTGTATTCCATGAGATGATAGTCCTATAACAGTCCTATACATGTCTACTAGGATAGTTTTAACTACAACAGTCCTACAATAGTCCTAAAATAGTACTAGAATAGTCCTATAATAAGCGCAACATTTAATGTACATATTTATGATATTCATGTTTACTTTTAAATCTGCTTGTTCATGCTTCTCACAGGACATCACCTCCCCTACCCATCCAGCTCTCCAGAAGAAGAGAGACAATAAATGATCAAGAGGGATCACCAATTGGTGGTAAGTGATTGATTACTTATGTCATGTTATATATTTTGAATATTAAATTCTATATTAATGTGCATGTTGTTTGATTGTATTAATAGGTGGAAATTCAAAAATCTCTATCGAGGAGGTCTAGTCGATGAGCGATAGAGGATGAGTCATTGATTGGTTCACCATCTTCATGGCCTAGCAAGAGCCATAAATTATTTGATAGCAATCCATAGGAGATTTGATTTTGGGACATTTTGTTACATATGCGTATTTGGCTTTGTAAACATACTTTTGTATGTTATCGATGTATATCATTGTATATACCCATATGGTTTTATTTGTACATGCCTATATGGCTTGATATATACACTATACATTATTTTCATGACATTATGTGCATATATGTATATATAAGATCCTAATTTGGCACAAGTAGGGAGAATGCTTGCATAGGTTATGGAATTTGGTTTTAAACGTTCCAATTGTATTTGCTTCAAAGTTTCTAAAGCCTTTTCAAAAAATCTATTTTGTGCATATCTTGCAATCATTGCATTCCATGAGATATCATCTCTTTGAGGTGTCATGCCAAACTGTTCACATGCCTTGTCTATGCTTCCACACTTTGGATTTACATCCGCCAATTGCATTTTCTTAACATTTCCTTTCAATCCTTATCAAAAATTCTGTTTTGTGCACATATTGCAATCATTGCATTCGTTCATTTACAACACATGATTAAATAAGAAGATGCATATTTACAACACTTAAGACCTTCATGAAATGATACATTGGTTTCTTGATATTCAATCATGCATTGGAGATCTTCAAAGTGTTAAATATGTTTGAAGTGATGAAGAAACTTGTTATTTTGATGTATTTCAACTCTAAACTTCTGCCTAGAAATGAAGGCGCTAATCCTTGATCAAACTAACCTAAAAGTGTGCCTTGGTACTTAGGGCACTAGATTATGATTGATCAACCTAAAATGTGCGCCTAAGGCTAGATAGTGAATTGGAAGGATAAAATGCATCATCAAAGGAGTTTATAGTTATTGAAGGCATCAAATGATGACTTGAGCGCACATCTACCTCTCTACACCATATGTGACTAGTGCCAATTATTGAATAAACAACCTAGAATGAGTGCCTTACTATTTGAGGTGCTAGTTCATGCTTCTAGAACACTAAAAATGTGCCTCGATGTTGAGGCGCTAGCTCTTGCTCAAGCAACCTTGAAAGTGCGCTTTCACAAGGAGGTTAAAATGTATTATCAAAGGATTAAGTTGAATCAAGGAATCATCATTGAAGACAAGTAAAACATGACTGTGAATGAGGCACACTTTTCATCATCTCTAACCTCACAATTGCGCCTTCCATTGGAAGCTCATATTGTGCCTAAAGGAATGGTACTGAGATATCATCCATGACAATGATTGAGAATGTGTCAACTGGAACAATATTTTTTGTTCTGCTCATCATGGGGCCGAACGGACTACACCAACACATTGAGGTGGGTGGGTAAATGCCAGGGGAGGTCTTGTTTTGTGCGCCAAGCATCCCAGTCATTTCGGGCAAGAGGCTACCGGCAAAATCCCTTAAGATCCCTGAGACCAAAAAACTGCCAAACTTTGACAGAGTAGTTCTCAAAATTCGTGACAGTTGGGATTGTTTTGTTTGGACCTACAGGTGCATGTGGCATCTGTCCACAATAACCTCTCTCATTTTTGGTCAAATCCATTCATTTGACCGTGCCGAAATTAAACTCATTGTTACAAAATGCTTCAATTTGATGCAGTGGAAAGGTGCTAGGTGTGACATTTTTCATTCCATAGCTTGTGGGGTCGAACGAACTATGCCAATGCATTGGGGTGGGTAGGTAAATGCTAGTGGAGGTCTTGTTTTGTGAGCCAAGCATCCCAGTCATTTCGGGCAAGAGGCTATCGGCAAAGTCCCTTAAGATCCCTGAGACCAAAAAATGCCAAACTTTGATGGGGCAGTTCTTGGAATTCGTGATAGTTGGGAATGTTCTGTTTGGACCTATAGGTGCATGTGGCATCTTTCCACAATAACCTCTCTCATTTTTGGTCAACTCCATTCTGTTTGACCGTGCCGAAATCAAACACATTGTTGCAAAATGCTTCAATTTGATGCAGTGGAAAGGTGTTAGGTGTGACATTTTTCATTCCATGGCTCATGGGATGAAACGGACTATGCCAACACGTCGAGGTGGGCGGGTAAATGCTAGTGGAGGTCTCGTTTTGTGCGCCAAGCATCCCAGTCATTCCGGGCAAGAGGCTACTGGCAAAGTCCCTTAAGATCCCTGAGACCAAAAAACTGCCAAACTTTGATGGAGCAGTTCTCAGAATTCATGATAGCTGGGAATGTTTTGTTTGGACCTATAGGTGCACGTGGCGTCCGTCCACAATAACCTCTCTTGTTTTTGGTCAACTCCATTCCATTTGACCGTGCTGAAATCAACCGCATTGTTGCAAAATGCTTCAATTTGATGCAGTGGAAAGGTGCTAGGTGTGACATTTTTCATTCCATAGCTCGTGGGGTCGAACAGACTGCGCCAACGCATCGGGGTGGATGGGTAAATACCATTGGAGGTTTCATTCGTGCGCTAAGCGTCACAGTCATTCCGAGCTGTAAGCTACCAACAAAGTCAAAAGTTGCTAGGATTGAAATTTTGCATTCCATAGGTCTTGGGGCCGAACGGTTTGTGCCAACACGTCGGGGTGGGCGAGTAAATGCTAGGGGAGGTCTCGTTTTGTGTGCAAAGCATCCAGTCCTTTCAAGCTCGGAAGGACTGGGATGCTTTGCACACAAAACGAGACCTCCCCTAGCATTTACTCGCCCACCCTGACGTGTTGGCGCAAACCGTTCGGCCCCAGGACCTATGGAATGCAAAATTTCAATCATAACAACTTTTGACTTTTCTGGTAGCTTACAGCTCAGAAGGACTGGGATGCTTTGCACACAAAACGAGACCTCTCCTAGCATTTACTCGCCAAACCCGACGTGTTGGCACAAACCGTTTGGCCCCAGGACCTGTGGAATGCAAAATTTCAATCCTAGCAACTTTTGACTTTGTCGGTAGCTTACAGCTCGGAACGACTGGGATGCTTGGCACATGAAAGGAAACCTCCAATGGCATTTACCCGTCCACCCTGATGCGTTGGCGCAGTCCGTTCGACCCCACGAGCTATGGAATGAAAAATGTCACACCTAGCACCTTTCCACTCCATCAAATTGAAGCATTTTGCAACAATGCGTTTGATTTCGGCACGGTCAAACAGAATGGAGTTGACCAAAAACAAGAGAGGTTATTGTGGACGGATACCACGTGCACTTGTAGGTCCAAACAGAACATTCCCAGCTGTCACAAATTCTGAGAACTACTCCGTCAAAGTTTGGTAGTTTTTTGGTCTCAGGGATCTTAAGGGACTTTGCTGGTAGCCTCTTGCCTAGAATGACTGGGACGCTTGGCGCACAAAATGAGACCTCCACTAGCATTTACCCGCCCACCCCGACACATTGGCGCAGTCCATTCAATCACACGAGCTATGGAATGAAAAGTGTCACACCTAGCACCTTTCCACTGCATCAAATTGAAGCATTTTGCAACAATGCGTTTGATTTCCGCACGGTCAAACGGAATGGAGTTGACCAAAAATGAGAGAGGTTATTGTGGACGGATGCCACGTGCACCTGTAGGTCCAAACACAACATTCCCAGCTGTCACAAATTCTGAGAACTGCTCCGTCAAAGTTTGGCAATTTTTTGGTCTTAGGGATCTTAAGGGACTTTGCCGGTAGCCTCTTGCCCGGAATGACTGGGACGCTTGACGCACAAAACGAGACATCCACTAGCATTTACCCACCCACCCCGATGCGTTGGTGTAGTCCATTCAACCCCACGAGCTATGGAATGAAAAATGTCACACCTAGCACCTTTCCACTGCATCAAATTGAAGCATTTTGTAACAATGCGTTTAATTTCGGCACAGTCAAACGGAATGGAGTTGACCAAAAATGAAAGAGGTTGTGGACGGATGCCACATGCACCTGTAGGTCAAACAGAACATTCCCAACTGTCATGAATTCTGAGAACTGCTCCGTCAAAGTTTGGCAGTTTTTTAGTCTCAGGGATCTTAAGGGACTTTGCCGGTAGCCTCTTGCCCGGAATGATTGGGACGCTTGGCGCACAAAACGAGACCTCCACTAGCATTTACCTGCCCACCCCGATGCGTTGGCGCAGTCCGTTCGACCCCACGAGCTATGGAATGAAAAATGTCACACCTAGCACCTTTCCACTGCATCAAATTGAAACATTTTGCAACAATGCGTTTAATTTCGGCACGGTCAAACGGAATGGAGTTGACCAAAAATGAGAGAGGTTATTGTGGATGGATGCCACATGCACCTGTAGGTCCAAACATAACATTCCCAACTATCACGAATTCTGAGAACTGCTCTGTCAAAGTTTGGCATTTTTTGGTCTCAGGGATCTTAAGGGACTTTGTCGGTAGCATCTCGCCCAGAATGACTGGGACGCTTGGCGCACAAAATGAGACCTCCACTAGCATTTACCCACCCACCCCGACGTGTTGGCGTAGTCCGTTCGACCCCACGAGCTATGGAATGAAAAATGTCACACCTAGCACCTTTCCACTGCATCAAATTGAAGCATTTTGCAACAATGCGTTTAATTTCGGCACGGTCAAACAGAATGGAGTTGACCAAAAATGAGAGAGGTTATTGTGGACAGATGCCACGTGCACTTGTAGGTCCAAGAAGAACATTCCCAACTATCACGAATTCTGAGAACTGCCCCGTCAAAGTTTGGCAGTTTTTTGGTCTCAGGGATCTTAAGGGACTTTGTCGGTAGCCTCTTGCCCGGAATGACTGGGACGCTTGGCGCATAAAACGAGACCTCCACTAGCATTTACCCACCCACCCCGACGCGTTGGCGCAGTCTGTTCGACTGCACGAGCTATGGAATGAAAAATGTCACACCTAGCACCTTTCCACTGCATCAAATTGAAGCATTTTGCAACAATGCGTTTGATTTCAGTACGGTCAAACGAAATGGAGTTGACCAAAAATGAGAGAGGTTATTGTGGACGGATGCCACAAGCACCTATAGGTCCAAACAGAACATTCCCATCTGTCACAAATTCCAAGAATTGCAATGTCAAAGTTTGGCAGTTTTTTGGTCTCAGGGATCTTAAGGGACTTTGCCGGTAGCCTCTTGCCCGGAATGACTGGGGTGCTTGGCACACAAAATGAGACCTCTCCAACATTTACCCGCCCACCCCGACATGTTGGCGTAGTCCGTTCGGCCCCACGATGAGCAGAATAAAAAATATGGCACCTGGCAAGGTTTTTGCTCTTAGGATCTTAAGTGACTTTGCTCTTATAGAACAATGTATTGGCAAAGACCCTAGTTTTCATAAGAGGAGACATGTGATTTTAAGAGGTTTTTGGGAATGTGACTTTAACCTTCCACTCCTTATCTAATGACGAGTTTATTCTCAAAGTTTAATGGCTTTTATGAGCATATACACGATGTTGTTTTAGGATAGTCATAAAGGGCAATTTTTTGACAGCCATGTGTATCTTTTTAACAATCATGGACTGTGATAGTCCCAAAACTCATATAAATCATCCATTTTAGTGTTTGACAACCTTATAAATCCATTAGATCATTTATACAAACCCTAATGCAACTTATAAACCCTCTTTGCATAGTAATTTCATGAATGACTGTCTTGTAGGATTTACATACATACATACATACATACATACATACATACATATATATATATGTTCTCATAGGCATGTATGTTTCATACACAAATTGCAACAGTTGTAGAGCCAACCTCCTATCAACGAGAGTTGAATAATAGTAAATAGAGAGCTTCTCAGCCATAAATGGGATTTGCATACACACACACACCCAACTGAAATAGTATCCTTATTGGCCTTATTGGCACCTCACCCCAAGATGTAAGTTTTTTATGTTTATAATGTGCCCCTAGTGTCCTTGACATAGAGTTTCTTGACATTAATTTCATTCAAACATGTCTTCAATTCATCTTCAAAATGTTTTCAATACATCTCCAATGCCTTTTCCACGAAGGTTTATGCATATTTATACATGATTTGAGGGAAACCAATAGTCTCCAAATGACTCTTGAGTACTTGACTGTTCATCTTCCATACTTTTGCATTTTTTTTACATTTTTCATATGACAACTTTGACATATTTACAAAATTTGACAAGATGAAGACTAAATACATGATGAAATGGTTTATCATGACCTTATTAGATTTCAAGCTACTATGCTTGATTAGGGCATATATAAGGAATTTTTTCATATTGATTTTATTGATTCTATTGATCTAAAACCATTCTCTTGATCTAAAACCATTCGCAATGCTAAACATATCATCAATGGACTAAAGAACTATCATCATAATGTATGGCATCATGGGAAGTATGATGACTTGCACATAAGGAATTTAAATTATATTGTATATCAAGGTGTATATACATTAAAATCTAGTCCATAATGGTAGACATATACAAAAATTTGGCAAATATGCCAACTCAAAATATTTTTTACAAAATGTGGCATATGCCATGTCTCAAAATCTATATACAATCTACATGCCAAATAGCTACATCAAATACTACAAGTCCACTTGACCCTCAATCTGTGATGGATCTTGAAAAAGTGTCCTCTTTGTACCAAAATGTCTAGTAATTGATGGAGGTGAAGTTTCCTGCATTAACAAGTCAAAACACAAATTTGATTAATCTCTTCAATGGTAAATAAAAAAAAGTTAAAGTTAGTAAATAGATTCTTATCTACTACAATTAAGAACTTTCATTTATTAACATACATCTAAATCACTACAATCAACTATAAGACCGCTAGATAAACTATCAATTATTTAGAAAAATTCAATTCAATTACCTCGACTCTATGTTTTTGTTCGGACAATCATTCTGCAAATGATTTTCTCTTAAGATGATCAGGTGTCCTAGTGAAGCATGATGGCAAAGGTGGCACATCACTCACATTCTCAAGAGACTACATAAAAGCAAAGTAACATTGAAATAAATTAATATATAATTATTAAACAAAATAGGAAATGCATACATTTAAAATAGGAAATGCACTACACAAAAACTTATCTACTAGAAAACAAGCACATACCACCATCGAGGCCTCCTGCATCAATTAAGAAGGACAAGAATGTAAGACTCTAAATGACTATAATCAAATATTTAAGTTTTCTAAATTATCAATTAAAGTACAATTCAATAAAATTACCTCCACCCTTTGTTGGCGTTGAGAAAGCCGTTCTGCAAATGATAGTCCCTTGGGTCGATTAGGAGTTCGAGAAAAGACTATTGGCAAAGATGCCACATCATTCACATTTTTGATTGATTATAAAATAAAATTAACATCAAGATATAAATTAATATATAATTACTCACAAAGAAATAAATGCATAAAAAAAAGTTGATGTGTACAACAAATTATACCGGCAAGTCCAAGCCAAATTGGATGACAGACAAAGTTTCATGATGAACTTCTGTCAACTCCTCCTCTGTCATCAACTATTATCCCTCTTAGATACATTAGTACTAATAAAGTTGTTTATATATTCAAATGGAATAGACCATAAAATTTAACTTTAAATTTTACCTGCATAAAAGATTGCTCATGCATTTCTCCTTCTCTATTGTTTACTAATCCGGTAGCTTCTACTCTTGTCCCTGACCCCTCAGCTTGAGTTCTGGACCCCATTGCCTCATGTCATGAATGGAGATCATACTTTGATGTGTTCAACAGTGGCTCACTACTCTCCATAATAGGACCTAAGCATAAATGATTGCAAGAAATGCAATGATGGGGCACACATACATGTCTGGACGACGACGGTCTAGTAGTACCAGGTGATCCAATATCATCACCTTCATCATGTGCTTGTGCAAACTGAGATGTCTGTATAATCAAATGCTCGGTCAAAGAGTGTATGGCACTAAGGCCCTGTTGTGTTGCATTTGCAACAACGTCTGGGTGCTGCATTGGGGGTGGAGAAGGGATAGCAGGAGGGGGAATATAGGGACCTTGTACTTGTCTAATTGCCCCAGGTCTATCTTGAGGCATTCCCTTGCCCACTCCTTGAAACTCTCTAAAATCAAAATAATTAACATGTTGACCCATGACGAACTCTGCATAGAGTTTACGAAGGAAATACAAAGGCACATCTAAATTGTTGTTGGGTGGTTTATCAAAAACCATCCACCAATGATCCCAAAAGTTTTGACTAATGCTCTCATGAATACACCATTTGATTGAAAACTTGGGCTTACGGACATCAACATGCAATCCGGTTTTAGGATTGACAAAGTGTTGGGCTAACATAGTTTTTGTAATCTCTAATTCTTTGACTTCATCATATGACAAACCGTTAGCATATTTGGCCTTCTTGGCTTCTCGCCATTGCTTAAATGATTCGTGTTGGGTTGACAAGGTTTGAACATGATTAATGATTCCCTCTAAATTCGATGTCATTATAGACAATCGAGGGTGGCGGCGATACATTTCTATGATCCTACTTATATGATCAATATTTCTTTGAATATTCTCTTCTATTGTTGGAGGGGGAGGGTTGATGGAGATTGATTGTCATTGATGTCAAAAGGTTTTGCAGGTTCACAAGGTGTTGATATTGACAGGGGTTGTTCATCATGTTCATGGTTTGATATGATTGATATGATTGTCTCTTGTTTCAGTTCATAAATGATGCAATGCATATTTGATGTAGATATGATGCAATGCATATATCTTGTGATATAAAGTTGGTTGACAAAGTGTGTTTCATGTAGCCATGTTGTTCACAGGTTGTCCACTTGGTTTCAATGGGGTAGAAGACATCTTTATATGGTTTGTATAATGCTTATTAGTTTATAAGTTGTAGTGAGGTTGTTCATCTCATCTATGCTTTGATGCTTGTTGAGTTGTTGGTGGAACAAAATGTCATTATAAGGTCAAGATTGGAGTATTGTATGCAAGTACTTTTGATTTGAGTTGAGAAGTACATCATCAGGTTGGTTAAGGTATTTGTAGAATTGAGTGAAGTCAGGAGCTAACAAGATTGATTTTTCTTTAATCATGTTCATCACGCTTTTAGGATCTTAGGATGTCATGGTGTTGAAGTTATGATGGTGTTGGGAAAGTAAAGAGATGTCATTGATATATGTTAAGAAGTTCATGCTTCATGATGTCAAGAGTTGGGTTACCTGCTAAAGGGGTTTATAACATGTGTGACCAGTTCCTTTACCTTTCCAAGTGGTCATCTCCTAAAGTTTATGAGCAGCAATAAATAAATAAAAACATATCAAAAATTAATATTTAATATGGGTGAAGATTTTTTTGTTTAAAAAAAAAAAGTTTTTTTTAAAAGGGCTATTTTATAAGACTATTTTTAGTCTTTTAAAGGGAGATTTTTAAGAGCTTATAAAGGAGGTTTTATGAAGTTTTTTTATTTAAAAAAAAGTGGGCCTCCCTCTCTCTCTGACGTGGATTTTAAAAGGAGTTTATTTTTAAGGAGGGAGAGATTCTTCCTCTATTTTTTTTTAGCTTTTTCAAAAAGGCTATTTAAAACAAGGCAGATTTTGTGGGGTTTGAAGATTCTTTTTAAGAAATCTTTTTCTATTTTTGAACTCCTCAAGTGGATTCCCTTCGTGGCATATGAAGTGTATAAAGGAGGAAGTGGATTTGCCTTTTAAAGGCTATTATTAGAATTTTTTAAAAAGGCAGTTTTTTTGATTGGTTTTTTAAAGCATTTCTTTTTGGTGAGTTTGAGAGACTTTTATGGGTCTTTCATGCAGCTAACAAAATGAATATTTTTTTATCTTAAGAAAATATTAATTGCCTTTTTAATAGGAGGGTTTCTGAAGTATTTATTTCTTCTTTTTAAGAAGAAATGATTAATGCAGAGAAGATTTTTTTAAGGACAAGTGCATTGTGATGAATTGAATGAAGATTTTTGTAGAGGAGAAATTAAAAGGGTTTTTGAAGTAAATATGCACAAAGGATATTATTATTGAAGTTTTCTTTATGCAGAAAGATGAATGATTTTATCAGGGCAGATTGATTAGAAGAGGAAGAGTTTTTTTTGTGAAGAGGAATGAATTCAAATGGTTGTGAAATTTTTTTTTTTTGAAGGCATCAAATATTTTTGAAAAGAAGAATATAATCTCATTTTTGCAGGAGAATGATTTATTTATGTAGATGAAGATAAATTTGTTTAAAGAAGATATTCTTGCAGAGAGAAGTGAAATTCCAAGAAGTTCTATTGTTTATAATTTTATTGCAAGATGTAATTGTTTATGCAAAGAAGAAAATGAACAGTCATGGGCATGAAGAGAAAATTAATTTCTTCACAGATGAAAAATGATTGTGTAGAATGTGAAAGGTTTTTCAAATTGTATATAATGGTTTTTCAGGTACATTGATGAGTGTGTGTGTTGATGAAGAAAATAGAGATGAGAAAATAATGTTATGTATGTTATGAAGTTATGATATGCAGAGAAAAACCTTTTTGAAAAGAAAGATGAGTTGATTTAAATGGTGCAAATCAGATTGAATAGCAATCACTTCTTGCACATGAGATTTTTGTTTTGATTGATTGAGAAAAGCCAGTGAGGCACAGTATGCCAGTGAGGCTTATAGGTCAGTGAGACCATTTGTCAGTGAGACACTCACATCAGCTAGTGAGGCTTGTAAAGATATTTTTTAAGGTTAAGCCAGTGAGGTAGTTTTGGAGTGGTTTTTCTACCCCAGGAGGGTTTTCCACTCGTGCAATTCTTGTGTCTTGATTCATATTGATTTTCTCTCTGTTTGTGTGTATGATTTATTCATGAGATTTTAATTTCATCATTCATTCTCAGCTATGTGCACATGTGTGTAACAAATGATATCTTTCTTTCTTCATGTCTTGAAAGTTAAATTTGCAAAAGGTTAGGAATTTATACAACACTGATTCACCCCCCCTCTCAGTGTTGTCCTGAACTCCTACAAGGGTTTGGTGGTGGAGGGTTTGGGTTTTCATTTTGTGCATCCATTTTACCTAATTAAATTATAAAACATACCCACTTAGCATAAAAACCAAAAAAATTGCTTGAATATACAAAACAAACAAAAAAATGCAAGAAATATTACCTCTTTGTATTGGATATCCGTTCCTCAGCTCTGATATCCATTCTTCGAAGATGAGACTGCATTTTGCAAGCCGCGGGTTTGCAAAAACACAGTCTTTTTCACTTTTTATGTTCTCCAAAACAGATATCCGTTATCAAAATAGATATCCGTTTTCTTTTTCTCTATTGTTTTCATTGTTTTTTATTTTATTATTTTATTATTTTAGTATTTAGGCATTTTAGCTATAAAATACAATCCAAATTTTAGAAAGACTGTATCATATGAAAGGAGAGATTTTGGACAAACTATCAAAATTTATATAGGATTATGATGATATATATATTTGATTTTTATATGATTTACTTATACTAAGTTATCTCATAGTATTTTAAAGGCACTTTTGAATAGATAATTGTCATAAAAAAATTGTAAAAGCAAGTAGTTTTGACCTGTAAATTCTAACAAATCATTTCATGTTTAACTTACATATTAGATGATATTTGTGTCAACAATTGAGATCAAACTTGTGACACTCGGGATCGACCTCTCATTTTTCTATACCTATTCAAATTCCAAGACAATCATTAGATTGATGTCATTTATATTTATAAAGGTGACAAATCAACTTAGCACATCCTCAACATCATAGGATTGATGTCGATAGAGAGAGCAAGATAGAGAGAGGGAGATATCTATAGAGAGGTAGATACAAGAGAGAGGTAGATACGGGTTAGGGGTTAGGGCCATTATTTAGGGTTTACAGATTTAGAGAGAGAGAGAGACTACTTTTGACATGCAACCATAAACCCTAAATAATGCCCCTAAACCCTAAACCCAAGTAACCCTAAATAATTCCCCCAAATCCTAAACCCTAACCCCTAAACCATAAACCCTAAATAATTCCCCTAAGCCCTAAACCCTAAACCTGAGAAAGGGAGTCCTAGTTTTCTTATTTCCATTTGCTTTGTCGATAAGGGAGAGGGAAAGATAGAGGGGAGAGATAGGATATATAGGAATGATAGGGGAATGATTGGGATGCATGATTAAACCTAACCCCTAACCCCTAACCCCTATTTCCTAACCCCTAAACCCTAAACTTGAGAAACCATAAACCCCTAAATACTAAACACTAAACCCAAGAAACCCTAAACCTCTATCTCTTTATCTCCCTATCTCACTATCTCCCCATCACTATCATTCCTCTACCTCTCAATCTCTCTCCCTATGCTTTAGCCATGTCCCTCACTCTATATCTCCCTATTGGTCCTCTCTCTCTAAACACTAAAACCTAAACCTCTAAACCTTAACCCCTAAACCCTAAATGCAAGCAACCCTAAACCCTATCTCCTATCTCTCCCTTATCTCCCTATCTCTATCATCCTTCTACCTCTCAATCCTTTTCCCTATTTCTCTAGACATATCGCTCACTCTCTATCTCCCTAACTCTCCCCTTTGTCACCTCTATCTCTCCCTATCTGTCTCCTCTCTTTCTATCTAGCTATCTCCAAAACTAAGAAACCCTAAACCTAGGTACACCCTAAATCTAATCAACTCTAAACCTATATCTCCCTATCTCTCCCCTATCTCCCTATCTCTATCATCCCTCTACCTCTCTTGATCTCTCTCCCTATGTCCCTGGCCATGTGCCTCACTCTCTATCTCCTTATCTCTCTCCTCCATCTCCTCTCTCTATCTCCCCATCATTCCTCTCTCTCTATAAACCCTAAATCCAAAACCCTAAACCTCTAAACCTAAGCCCTAACCCCTAAATAATTTAAATCCTAAACCCTAAATAATGCCCCTAAACCCTAACCCCTGACCCCTAAACCTGAGAAACCCTAAACCCCTAAACCTTAAACCCCAAACCCCTAAACCCTAAACCCAAGTAACCCTAAACCACTATCTCCCTATCTCTCCCCTATCTCCCTACCACCTTTTTCCCTCTACCTCTCAATCTCTCTCCCTATGTCTCTAGCCATGTCCCTCACTCTCTATCTCCCTATCTCTCCCCTCAGACTCCTCTATATCTCCCTATCATTCCTCTCTCTCTATAAACCCTAAATCCAAAACCCTAAACCTCTAAACCTAACCCCTAACCCCTAAACAATAAATCCTAAACCCTAAATTATAATGCCCCTAAACCCTAACCCCTAACCCCTAAACCTGAGAAACCCTAAACCCCAAACCCCTAAACCCAAGTAACCATAAACCACTATCTCCCTATCTCTCCCCTATCTCCCTATCACCTTTGTCCCTCTACCTCTCAATCTCTCTCCCTATGTCTCTTGCCATGTCCCTCACTCTTTATATCTCTATCTCTCCCCTTAGACTCCTCTATATCTCCCTATTGGTCCTTTATCTCTCTCTAAACCCTAAACCCTAAACCTCTAAACCTTAACCCCTAACCCCAAAACCATAAACCCTAAACCCTAAATAATGCCCCTAAACCCAAGCAATCCTAAACCTCTATCTCCCTATCTCTATCATTCCTCTACCTCTCAATCTCTCTCTCTCTCTCTATGTCTTTGGACATGTCTCTCACTCTCTATCTCCTATCTCTCCCCTTTGTCTCCTCTATCTCTCCCAAACTCTATCAGTCCCCTCTCTCTATCTCTCTTTAAACTGTAAACCCTAAACCCCTAAACCTGAGCAACCCTAAATCTCTAAACCCTAAATAATTCCCCTAACCAACCTCTAAACCAATTCTCTATATAGGTGCAACTAATACCACTTTTTCATTGTTTTCCACATTTAATTATATTCTTTTCCATTTTCGAAGTCCTACATGTGTCCAAGTTGTATTGTTTGTCAAGTTTTTAGTCTAATTGTTAGTCCCAGCTCTCATGGTTATTAAAATGTTAGTATATTATAGTTAGATTTATCCTTCAGTAACATTAATTTACACATTGTTGCACAAACAACCACACTGAAACATAACCTTACCTAATTAAGGTTAACCTTTTAAAAGGTTCTTTCATAAATGGCGAGCTTAACAGATCCAACTAGTTCAATGTTCTTATAGTCCATGCTTACCCTTCCAAGAGAGTTCATGCCATGTTAACTTTGCATTATGTCCTAACATATCACATGAAGGACATCATCATCACAAGGAATAACAATGTCATGAAGGATTAACGAAGGTGTAGCTTCACCACATAAAGTATCATTCATAATTTTATCACTAGAGGGTAAGGGTATATCATGTGTATCCTTCTCAAACCATGTATCATGAATCAAATCATATGAAGGATTGCATAAAGCAATTTAGGGCATGAAATCCAAAATGCCCCAAAACACAACCCCTGCTGCCCCACCATTCCTATCCCTGAAATATTGGAACATAGTCTAGAAAAGTGATTATTTCACCTGATGAACAAAATTGAATATTTTATTATTGATTATTTGAGTAATTCATTAGTGATGATTCTTAGTGTTTAACAAATCCTTATGGATCAATGTGTAAAGAAGCTACCAATGTTAATTTGCCCTCCTCCTTCACTAGAAACGGTCTTTAAGGAGGTTCATATATTGATGGGAGATCCAAGATTTAAGAGGTGTATTTTCAAAAAGAGTAAAAAGCCTTTTTCCCAAATTTTTTTAGAAAACAGATATCCGTTTCAAAGTCAAACTTTGCCAAGTCGCGAATTTGGCTAAGTAAAAACGTGATTTTTTTGCTATTGCCACTGTTTGGCCCGCGATGATCCTGCACATACCCTTGTATTCTTCCCTTTTTTTGCATTAATTTATTAGAATAATTTTATTTTATTCTAGTGGATGTTATAGCCACATTTTTGTCAAAATGATTAGTCACATTTCTATCTCTCCATCCTATGGTTTGACCTTGCATGGATCTTGTGATAAAGTTTCCTTGTTCAATATGTAGTGCTTGTTGCATAGATTTCCTAATTGTACAAGTTTTCAACAAACAAGCATCATTATTAATTTGGTCATTAAGTCTATTAATGTAGAATTGTATCCTTTGATAAGGTGTCACAACCTATGTTTGGATTGTCAATCTCATATGCTTGATATATATTCAACTATAGATCCTATTTGTTTCAAATTTATCTATTGGGTGAAATAAGTTCCCTTTCATGGTTGCCCATAATGAGTTGTTAAGTAATTAGTAAAGTATTTTCAACTAAGTACCTACCCTTGCTTGTCACTCATCATCCAATATTACCACTAATAAGGTTTAGTTTCTAAATGTAGTGAAACTATGTCAACCATTGCATTATTTCATATATTATGAAGCTTAAAATATATTCCATGAGATTAATCCATGAAGTTACATCCCTACCATCAAACTTATGATTCTTTATTAAATTAGGTAGATTCATTTTTGAACCTTGAAAAGGTTGCCCTATCCCTTGATTTTTGTCTATCTGGGTTGTGCCCACCTAGGTGGTTTGGTTAGGCCTTTAATTTTGACAATAGTTCTTGTTTAAACTTATCCAAAACCCCATGTAAAGATGTTGCAAATGGGGCAAACAAATTATCATTGATAATGTTTCACATCTTGGTGGAATTTTTCCCTCAATTTTAGGTGGTGGATAGTCAAGAGAATCATTCAACTCATCATGTGTAGAAAATATTTCTAATCCAAAAGATGGCCGCATGGATTTGGATGTGCTCTTTTTCAAATATGAGCTATAACTAAATCTGATATCCGTCCTTTGACCAAACTTTGACCACTAAATTAAGAAATGTATTTTTCCTCTAATAAGAAACTATAAAGAACTAACCTAATCTAATTTTTCTCAAGCTTTCCAAAAATGTAAAAAACATCCAAAATTTTGGCTTGTAGAGCAAATTAATGAAAAATCCTAAAATCACAATAACTTTCTCATAAACAATAATAAAAGGATAAAAATTTTATATACCTTCCTTAGATAGATTACTCAAACCTCTAAAAACATCATAGTTAAATTTGTAATGGTTTGTAAGTTAGGGTGAACAATATCTTGACCCAAATTGTTGCTTTGATACCACTTGTCAAGATATTTCTTGGAGAAGAAGACAAAAATCAATAAATATTAGGCCACTTTGAGTGCATAACCTCCAAAAATTTGAATATGATAATATGTATTTAATCTTACAAATTATTATGGTTTGGAAGAGCCTTCCTCTTCTTTATTTATAGACATAATTAGGTAGGGACACACCCCTTCATCCTAATTAGGCCAACCTAAGGAATTAACTAGAACTAACAAATACAAAATATTAAGGGTAAGCATGCCACATATGCTTAACCTTCTTACACATAGGAAGGTAGAATATTAGGGACATGCCAATTACCATATTTTATAGAATCCTATGTTGAACATAACATGAATACATAAATAACTAGGATCTAAAGATTACACACTACTTTCATGTAAAACTACTAACCACAATGGCAATAAGTCATTAACATAACTAGACATTTATTTTAAAACTAAATCTAATTTAATCATATTCGTCTCCTTTTCCTTCACTTCTCATTCTTCCCTTCCCATCTCTTCTCATATCTCTATATTATACAAAATACAATGTGGGTCAATATTTAATCATATTTTCCCCAAGGTTCTAAAATATGCATGCTCACAATATACATTTATAAAGCTATGCACAAAACTATCATTTGATCAAATATGCTCACTAAAATGAATACAATTAAAAATATGCCAAGTATGTGTGCATGACAATGTTGGATGAAAAAAGGGGGTTGACCCACCATGGTGCCAACATGTATTGTTTAGATATGTAACAATTAGGTAAATAACATGGGTGTAATTAAAAATAAACTCAATATTTTGTGATATTTATTTATGTTTTAGGCATAAAATATATATCAATGGAAACTAACAATAATAGTCTAAGTTTCCATAATCCATTAATGTAAAATAAGAAGTGTGATTTCATATTTGCAAATTAGATTCATTACACGAGTGTGAGAAATCATTTAGCCTAGTTTATCAAAATAAGTCTCAAATCTAAATGTTATCAATATCATGAAGATATATTACAATGATCTCAAATCCAAATGTCATATAGATTGTATGGAAATTATATAAAATAATAATTAACATCATGATAAGTGTGTACAATGAAAGATTCCAACAATTGAAAGTGATCAATGCATATATCCTAGTGAATGAGAACATCATGGGATGATGCTCTGCGTCTCGCCATTTCCACTCTTTCCTTTCAATGACAATGCAATTTCACCAATAGTGAGAGGGCCTTTTATAGCAGATTTTTAGGTCGTCACCTTCGACAACGTAGCACATTATGAAGCATGTAAATACTAGCAGTTGCACTAATTTTATGCGCAACAGAGTAGCCGATAGGAAAATTGAGATCTGGATGATATGCTCAAAATTATTTCTCCAAATCATTAACTTGACTGCCATCCTTCATGACTATCTAATGACTGACATTGAGTTGGAAAAAACTATTCAATCTCTTCAAACACAAATACATATAGTAGAAGGTTGGAATTTAGTCATGAAACTCCAGACAACCTAAGAAGACATTTATGAAGAATCCAGGACACTTTCTCTAATCATTGATACATATCCTTGATATGAGTTGGGAGCATGATCCCTCCAAATCATTAACTTGACTGCCATCCTTCATGACTATCTAAAGACTGACATTGAGTTGGAAAAAACTATTCAATCTCTTCAAACACAAATACATATAGTAGAAGGTTGGAATTTAGTCATGAAACTCCAGACAACCTAAGAAGACATTTATGAAGAATCCAGGACACTTTCTCTAATCATTGATACATATCCTTGATATGAGTTGGGAGCATGATCCCTACAAATCCTAGCTTGGTTATGCTTTTCTTTATCTAAGTAATTAATTATGTTCTTTTGCTGATATCTGCTTGCTCAAGTTCAGGGTTCTTGGCATTAGCTCTTGTTGCAAGGGAAATTGCAATGGTGAGATCACTGAAGACTAAGAGGAATTTGAAGGTGGAGGTTGCTATTCTGGCATCTAGTGAATCACTAATTGATGAACATTTATTTGATTTCTAGAAATCTTCACATATAACATTTTCCATAGAGTTTAGGCTTCCTCTGGTCATTGATAATATCATCCTTAAGTACTGAAAGCGTTGTTGCTGAATGTTTCAACTGGAGGCAGGGGTTGTAATAACGTAGCTATCGCTACTCTTAAAGACATTGACTTGACTTAATTTCTTCTCAGTCCTTTTCTAGAGACTGTAGCCTTAATGTATGACTCTCTTGTTGTGACTGTTGTGCAATTTTAATGATTTTATTAAACTTTTTGCTGCTACTATTAACTTTATTCATCTATTTTGTATTTTGTAAACTTTCTCATATAAATATTGTTGTAGCTACTTTACAACTATTATTTGTAAAAAAAAAACCATTACACGAATTTGCCCCTAAAAGCTTTGAATCCTTCCATAGAATATAAAATTATATGGAACTCACTTGTTACAAACCAAACTTAACCAAGTTGTTCTTTCACTAATTTTCTTAGCCCTTTTCAGTTGAGAGAGGAGGAAACGTTTTAAGGCATTCAATGTGGAAGTATACAATTTAAATTTTCTTTCCCAACCATCCTACGTGTATCCTTAGTATAATTTGTGAAACTTTTAAAGACATCCATCTTAATTCAGAAGCCACAGCACTATGGAATTGAATTTTGTTCATGCTTATAGTATACAGACCTGAACAGCCTGAGAATACATTATTGAAGGTTACAAAACAAATCAAAGCAAGGCATGAGAAAGCAAACAAAGCAATGAATCAAGTTTCAAATGGTCGAAAGTTATAACATGGACCCTTGCTTGCCTCATACTTTTAAATTTGCATGCCCAAAGGAGCATGTTTTCCCCTGCCAAGACTTCAATCACTGAGTGACCTGCAACTTAGGAAAATAATTCTATGCTGGTGATTGAGGCATCCAATGCAGATAAAATGTAGGCATTAAAATTTATCCCAACTTAAACAATATTATGAACAAGGAGGACCACAATAGTGGTATATACAATAAATTCTGTCAATAAACTTGTAATTAAGAAGACATAAATACACAACGATAACAACCACAAGGCATGTGGATCTACAGAGTACATACAACCACTACTAAGAGTAGCTAGTTCAAGAAAGAATATATGACACTACATTACAAGTAATAACAAAAGCACATGGAATAGTAAATTTTATTATTTACAAGATACATATGCACTTTGTTCTCTCTATGTACAATTTTAAGTTAAGTTGAAGTACAGGTGGAGCCATTTCTCGTATTCTCTTTGACATTTTTTTCTTCTAGTAGGTAGGGGATTTGCAATTTAGATATCTTGAGTATGATCTTATGTGGAATCATGAATGTTTGTCTTCCATCATTTACATTATGAAGAAAATATGTAAAGTGGATATTAGGTTCCAGAGGATACGAAGTTAACAAATGATAAGGATTACCTTTATCAGTTGTGTTGATAGAGCTAATTGGTAGGTAGGTTGTAAGATGCTGTAAGATTGTTTTCCATGACTGCCTCAAGGTCTCCATTAATTTGCAAATAAACAAAAACAAGAGTCAAGATCATAGGAATTGATGGAACATGAAATGTTAGTAAAACTAGAAGCATACACATGTACCTGGATGTTGTTACAAGATAGTATGTGTAACGGGCCTCTTCTTTCTTCCTGGTTGTTGTATACTGACTGTTTTGCATTTTAGAGTAGCGTGCAAAAGAGAAAGCATGTTCTATGGGGAGATTTTCTATGGACCTAACTTTGGATATGTTTTGGTGCATCAAGACATGATTGGACCCACATTTTTAGCCTCTTATGAGTTTTGTTAGCTTCTTGAGGAATTTTTACTTATGAATTCAAATAAGCACAATACTACTATTGTTCAAATGAATGTGAAAATGAATGGGGAAAAACAAAAAGAAATAATGTTCTTGCCCCAAAATGACGAATGTAATAATATAATATAATGCATCACTATGTCCCATTAGTTATCATACTAAATACATCAATCAACATTGAGAAAATAAAACATGGGATACCTCACATTAGATTTATAATTAAATTACTATTATATTGCGTAATAAATAGCTTTAATTCTTTATTTTATTTTAATTATTTTTTATAAATTATTTTATATTAAATTCTAAAATAATATTATGTTTTCCAAACTCAATTTTTAATATTATATTTTACTTAAAAATAAAACACCAATAAATATACAAAATAATATAATAAATATATATTAATGTCAATTTTTTCATTTGAATTATTTTATTTTAATAACTTGTTAAGTTCTTTGATAAATTTCTTGAGGACTTTTGGTCTTCTAAGAAGGGTTAGATTCTTCAATTGTATTGGAAGTTAACTTTGAACTTCTATTGGTTTCAAAATTACTATAGGATATGCCATTACTTGTGAACACTTGTTCGATAGGATTTGGAGAGGATTTTATCATATCCTTGAAGGTACTTGATTAAACTTGACATCCCTACTTGTCAACACATCTTCCACACTAGGATCATACAACCTATATCATTACTTGTGATCATCATAGAAGACAAGGATACACTTAACACTCTTACTATCAAATTTATTTTGTCTAATCTTATTAGGTATCTGGGAAAATTCTTCACATCCAATCACCCTAAAATACTTAACATTTGGTTTCTCACTACTCCATGCTTCCTTGGTATTTTGTAAACAAGTTGTAGTAGATCTATTCAAGACATGTGAGTTTCCATATTGACAACCTCAAACCAAAGAAACAAAGGAAGATCCCTAGATTGTAACATGCATCAAGCCATTTCCACTAAGGTCCTATTCTTTCTTTCAACACCACCATTTTGTCGAGGAGTATGTCTGTTAGACATTTCTATCTTAATCCAATGATGTTCACAAAAAAATATTCCTCTATTTTATATAAATTTCCATGGATTGCAATGCATTCAAGTGTAACTTGATAGAATAATAAAACCTTCACTTTGTACTGATTTGGACTTCAATAAATTATAAATTCATTACTTTCATAACCAAGTTCCTGCCCAAATTGAAGAGGCTACCAAAAGGAAGTATTGAAAATTATGGACATTATTTTTATTTTGATTCTATATATATAGAGTAATTTAAAATAGGCAAAGAGTATGAGTATTGAATATTATGGCTATTATTATTATTTTGTTTCTATGAAATAGATATAGGGAGGGAGAGGATGATATAGATAAACACCGTCCATGAAAAAATGACGAAAAAATAGTATTGATTTTGAGAAAGTTGGTGAAAGTATGGGTTGAGAGAGAGAGAGAGAGAGAGAGAGAGAGAGAGAGAGAGAGAGAGATGCTAACAATCCAAATAGAGCATGTGTCCACGGGGAGCTACACTGAAGGCATCATGTCATTTGCATGGGAGGGGGAAACAAAGAGATATATAGGATAGAGAGATGGATAGGAAAATAGATGAGAGTGATTTTGAAGACATGTTTTTAGATAAAAAGAGAGATAGAGGAGATATAGATAAAGGGATATATAGGGAAGGAGGGAAAGAGATATAGAGAGAGGAATAGAGAGAAAATATAAATTGTGAAGATAGTAACATTTTTATGGTATACTTTATATCTATGGAAGTTTTAATTTTTGTTAATATTTTTTTTCCTAATTTTAAAATTGAACTACAAATCTTTTTTTGAAGAAGACACAACTAATAGGCAAGTAGTAAAAATCAAGTTTTCACATTAACTTCACACACTTACCTTCAATCACTTGCATATAAATTTAAGTTAGTTTCAATGAAATAAATAAAATAAACTAAATTAAGGAAAATGAAACAATAAGAAATTTGCTGCCAATACTTGCCTCTCTAGGATATATATATATATACATACATCTGAGTTTCCTTTTATCTTACATTTTTAATGCCACGTCTAAGAATAGCAATACCATGTGTTGTGGGATAAAAGCCTTCATGTATGGCGTGGCATAAAAAATAAAATTCCATCCTCTTAATGTGGTGCTTACCTTACCTTATAGCCTTAGTGAATATCTCTCACGGGATAAAGGAAAGTTTTTTAAATGTTTCATGGTGGCACTGGCGTCCCCTTCTTAGATTAGTAGGAGAAGTAAATATAAACAAAGCAAGCCCCATCCTATGTGGAAATCCTCGTTATTAAGCTTCTTTACCACTCTGCATTTTTTTTGATTTACCAGAATGAGCTCAAAAGATATAAGGACAAGTTTGGTTTCATAGACTGCAAAAGATTAAGATCTGTAGATCAATTCAAACGCTGGGGTTTGTACATATTTAACTTGAATTGGAGTGCTCAGTGAAAATTGGGGTTTATTTTTTCTATTTTTTTGGAGCAATTTTGAGCTTAATGGGCGAGATTCGAGAAAATTCGTGACTGCCTAAAACAATGCTATATGCTTGCTGGTGAGCTGAGTTGTCTTTTCGTTTTGAATAATTTAATTCTGATGGAAAAAAAAAAGGCAACCGAACGAATAGAAAATGAAAAACTGATCACCGGATTATCGAACAAATCCGGTGATATGACTTTCTCCGGCCAACTTCAACAAAAAAATGACAGAATAATAAATTTTTCCGGCGTCAAAGGTTTCCGGTGATAAATTTTTCCAGCATCAGAGGTTTCTGGTGTCCAACATTTTCGGCAGCTGAATATTTTCGGGAGCAAAAAGCTCTGACTATAAGCCTATCGGCTAATTAAAATAAATTTGCATAGGGGATTTGATGAAGATATACTTGTTTTTCATATAGATAGGTTTTAATCTCAGAATTTTCTTGAATCGCAAAAAACACGGGAACCAGGCTACAATGCTCGAAGACATCCCTGTGTAATTTTATTTGGTTGTGGCTAAGCTGGAATACAGGTGGTAGGGGAGGTCTGAGGGTATGGGGCTTGGCATTAAGTAGGTGGAATTGGGATCCAAACTTTGGTCACTCATCCTCCATGCTGCTAACTTGGCCAGTTGAAGAGAAGATGAGATGAGATGAGACAAATGTGACAAAGGGATTGGAGGTGGTATGCGGCTATTTTTAAATATCATCCACTTCAATAGTCAAAGGTCAATTTTGGCCAATAAAAATAGGACAAATATTTACCACTTTTTGTTGTGAATGAGGTGTAAAATTGTTATTGCTTGTTTGACCATTGAAGTGGATGACATTTAAGTAGAGTGGTGGCATGCAAACCCACCCATTTACTCTCTTTTCCTAGGTGGCCATTATTTAGCCTTGTGGTTAGATTGAGTCGGGACTAGAGTACATTGAAAAATATTGGTTGAATTTTTTGTGCTAGCCTATTAAAAAATCTTAATAAAGAAACCATATACACTCTTTGAAGCCCATCCATAAACAGTCGATGCGTTGTAAATGACTGATTGTACGGCTGGGCAATGAAGTTGACCAAAAACTTTCAACTAACAACCCAAACCAATCAGATGCTTGCGACCAGTGCAACCGTACGTTTCGTCGACTTGTTTTCAACCATTTTTGTTGAGCCGTATAGTCTTCGACCAGTCGGTCGTTTACAATGCATCGACTGGTTATGTTCTTCCCTCTTTGAATGTCAATGCAATGGATGAGAGAGTCCACAAAAATGAATACTTAGTGAGTCTATCCACAACCACCAAAATCTTATTGATGTTATTTTACTTTGACCATCTTGTAATGAAGTTCATCAATATTTCCTCCTAGTGCTGTGCCAGAATGTCCAATGGTTGTAAGAGGCTTGGGGTCTTTTCTATTTCACCTATATTTTGTTGGCATATCAAACATTTGGCCATAAATTTATTTGCATTCCCTTAAGATCTTTTCAAAAGAAATATTTCTTTATAAAATTTGGTAAGTCTTATAAGAACCCTAAATGCCCTTCTATTGGTGAGTCATACTTTTGAGACAATATGTTAGCTTTGAACTAAGAATTTTGTACAAAAATAACCTATCTTTGTGTCATGAGTCTCTTTTCCAAACATACTTATTTAAAGAAGATGGGTCATATTGAAGTTGTTGAATAAGCTTCTTTGTTAGAGGATCATGTTGCCACTCTTCTCATGCAACTTCTACCCATTCAAGTTGTGATAAATAAATGACATAAATTGTTGCTTCCTCTTTTTCCTATGAACAAAGAGCATCAACTGCAACATTCTCCTTACCTTTTTTGTAAATAATTTTAAAGTTATAACCTAGCATCTTGGTGACCCCCTTTTTTTTGCACCTCCAAAGATAATCATTTCTCCAAAATATATTTCAGACCCTCATGATATATCTTTACTTTGAAATGTCTTCCCATTTGATATTGGTACCATTATTCTAATGTATTACATTAATGATAGCTAACATTTCTTTCTCGTATGTGGGTCTTACCAAATTATTTCCTTTGAGTTTTTGACTCTCATTTGCCAAGTGATGCCCTTCTTGCATTAGTACTACCCCAATGTCATGTCTAGAAACATCACATACTAAAACAAATATCTTAGAGAAGTTTGGGGTAGCTAACATAGAGTGGAAGTGAGATATTCTTTTGGTTGTTGAAATGCTTTGGTGGTTCTCACTAACCATGAAAAATAATATTTCTTTAAAAATATTGGTAAGATTGTTACTATGCGAGCATAGTTGCAATCAAATCTTCTATAATATCCTATTATACCTAGGAATCCTCTTAAACCTTTGATAATTTTAGGTTTTGGCCACTCTTTTACTATTGCAATCTTCTTAGGGTCCACCTTCACACCTTCATGTGACACCACATGTCCCAAGTATTCCACTTCTTTCATCCCAAACACACATTTGCATTTTTACATAGAGTTGATTATCTTCCAATACCTATAATACCTTCTCTACATGTTGGAAATGTTCTTCCCATGTTTTACTATAGATGAAGATGTCTTTAAAGAATACCAACACAATTTTTTAAAGAAATAGGTAGAACTTTTAATTCACGAGGCTTTGAAAATTTGATGGAGCATTAGTGAGGCCAAAAGGCATAACTAAGAATTCATTATAACCCTCATATGTTCTAAAGTTATCCTTATGTACATCCTCCTCCTTTAGTCAAATTTGATGTTAACTTGAATGTAAATCTAACTAGGAAAGAAAACAACACCATTTAATTCAGCTAATAATTCATCAATAACAAGAATAGGAAACTTATCTTTGAGAGTGAGCTTGTTGAGCTCTCTGTAAATTAAGTACATTCTCCATAACTCTTCCTTCTTTTTAACTATAACCACTTGAGATGAATAGGTACTTTTGTTGGCACAAAAAATATCTGAATACAGCATTTCCTTGACCAATTTTATGATTTCTGACTTCTATTCATATGGATAATGACAAGGTCTAATGTTAGGAGGAATACTTCCTCTAAGTATTAATTCAATGACATGATCATAGTGTTTGATTGGAGGTAGACCATTGGCTTCTTGAAATGCCTATTGATGGTGTTAAATGATCTCTTGAAGCTTTGGAGGATCTTGAGTTTTCATATCTTGTGCTTCTAAAATTGTAGTTGTACCAATATTCCATAAGATCCTTTCTTAAGTAATTTCTTCATCCTGTGAGAACTAATAATTCAAGGCTTGGTGGTGGTTGCATCCCTACAAGTTTATACTTGTTGGCATAGCGATTATATCGACGATGAGATCTCTCTCCACCACCAATACGTGCTTTTGGTGTGACGACAAAATTCTACATGGTATCAAAGCGTAGGTCATAAGTTCGAGTCCCACGAGCCCTCGAGCCTTCATCTGCGTAAGCTCAACTTATTGACGTGGTACATAGTGGGTACGAATCCCACATGGTACGTGGTTGTATCCGGCTCTATCATGTGGGGGGGTGTTGGCATAGTGACTATATCAACGATGAGATCCCTCTCCACCACCAGTACGTGCTTTTGGTGTGATGGCAAAATTCTACAATACTCTTGTCCATTTGTATTGAAGACTATGAATAGGTTCTAAAAATTGAAGGATAATGTTCCCAACTATTTAAGCCATGACACAACCAAAACTACATAGATGCTCCCTCAATTGGGATGGAAAACATTTTTTAATCTAGTTGATAGTCTCCCATTGAGATTTTTATATGATGGCATTTTCTACCATAAGAGATTTGTTTTCCATCAACTATCATGACCTAAAAATTAGAGATTGGATACACAAAACAATTGATCTCATAAGCCAATCTTCTATTAATAAAGTTGTGTGTACTACATGTATCAACCAACATTGTCATCTTTCACTTTTTGAGGTAACAAACTAGTTTAAGTGTCTATGGTGTGTGTATCCCATTTAATGCATGTGATGAGTCTAGTTTATGACTCAATTTTGTTAAAATTTATTATCCACTTGCTGTAGTTATCTTGGACTTTGGTACTTTGATCCTGATCTTTTTATGTCATTGCCTCAAAACTATAAGATGTTGATCATAGGTCATTTCTTATATTATTTTATGACAAAGACATGTTATATGAACTATCTATGTTAATTTTACATATGGTTAATGAATGTTACTCCAAGGTAGTTACAGATGTGCAATTATTGTGTGTACTAATATTGTTATGCATATATAATCAGCATCCATAAAGTAGAGGAAGATTCTGCTGGTTGGTTACTTGCCATAAAAAGTCAAACATGGTGATCGTTCAAATGTCAAATGGAGGGAAGACAATCGCCTTGTAACTAATCTGAAATACTTGTTGAACAAATTTAGGAGTTACTGTTATGCTAGATTTGTGTTGAAGCAACTTGCTTGACCAAATTCCATGCATGCGTAACCTCCTTTCCACTTTCTATGTTTTCCATAAAGAGGCATCCTCCTATTATGTTGGAGTTGACCGCCTTGCTAGGTAGTTAGTGTTGCAAGTATGAGGTTAATCAGTGTTGTCATTGATGTCAACATACTCATATTGCATTGACAAGAAGGATTGGATGAACTGTGTGCTGAGGATATTGAGAAAATTAGTCTCAGTCAGGAACAGTGAAGAACAGTGATGAGAAGAAGGCAAAAGTACTCACTAAGTTGTTGATCAAAGGATGCGGATTAAAGGGTTTGTAGATATGAGTCTTGAGATGATCCAGTTAAGTTTTCAGAGGTCCGTATGCAGCTTTGAAGAAGTTGTGATTGATCAAGTAGAACCAGTTCTGGGAAGTGCTCCGGAGTGACAAAGTGCTACAAAGAGGTCCGATGAGATTAGGAAGTGCATTATCCTATCTTGCAGATTGGATGAAATGTTTGGGATGTCCTTGTGATGTGTCATACCAATTTGTTCATGATTTGGAGGTCCGAAAGCATAGGTTACAGTATGACAGTGGCAGTAGACTGTGTTCTTGAAGTTCTGGATAAGGAAGAGAAGAGATTTCGGTGAGCAGAGGAAGTGTGGATGTTCCTGGTCATTCAGGCTAGCTTGTGAAGGTTCTTGGATCGTGTTGAGGTTGTGTTGTCGGTCCGCATTGATGGTAGAGCCCGGAATTGAAGATATTCTTCCGGATGAAGTTCTTGTTCAGACTAGCCGACCGGATGAGTTGTTCATCTTGCGAATGTTCTTGTGGTGGCCGACCGGATGTGTTATTCATTCTGCGAATGTTCTTATGGTTGATTGCCGACTTAGATGATTGTTCCTAAGTCGATGTCTTGTATAAATAAAGGTTTGTGAGTTCATTTCAAAGCGTGTATCGGAGCGGATGTGTGTGGTATAGCGAAAGAGCGAAAGGCAGAGCAGTTGTGTTTCAGGCGTAAATGGAGCTGATCCAGACATGGTGAAGATGTCATTCTCCAGTTCAAGGTTGTGATAGTTATGACCTTGTAGATAGTGTGTCTCTTTTGTAGGCAATGTGCCTCTTTGTGAGCAGTGTGCTCAGGCAGTGAGCCCTGACTGGCATGTGCCATTTCTTTTTCTTATTCTTCTAACAGAGAATAATCCTTGGGTTAATCAACCCGTGGTTTTTCCCTTAACTGGGTTTTCCACGTCAAAAATCTTGGTGTCTAATGTGTTGATGGTTATCTACTTCGTTGTTTATGCTCTTTGCTTTTATGAATGGTTAATTGATATGCTGTTATCTAACAAAGAAGAATCAAGTGTTTAAGTAGAAGAAAGTTTTTGTACAACTGATTCACCCCCCTCTCAGTTGTGAGCCCTAGATCTAACAATTGGTATCAGAGCCAAGTTCCTCTGAAAGGAGCTTAACCGCTTGAGGAGATCCAGGATGTCGTCATATAAGAAGGATAGTCTGAAGTTCGATGGAACAAATTTCTCGCTTTGGAAAGGTCGCATGAGATGTCATTTGGAGTGTATGGGAAAAGCATATCTGTCCATGATCACAAAGGCTTATGTACTTCCACAAGGTGGTCCGACAACACTAAATGAAATCATAGATGCTGAAAATAATTTGCGGACCAAAGAAGCCCTTCTAAGCGCATTGAATGATACAGATCTCTCAAATGTTATTGACCTACCAACTGCATATGAAATCTGGACTAAACTGGAAGTTCTGTATGAAGGAGATGAGTTTGTCAAGAGTACAAGGTTGCAAAGTCTGAAAGGGAAATTTGAAAGATTGAAGATGAGAGATGATGAAAATATCACTACCTTTATGCCAAAAGTGAATGAGCTGGTGTGTGGAATCAGGAATGCTGGCGGAGTTCTGGATGAAAATGAAATTGTTTGCAAAATTCTCAGATCCCTTCTTGCTGCCTACAAAATCAAGGTTGCTGCCATTGATGAATTCAGAGCCCATACAACTGTCACAAGAGAGCAATTGGCTGGAAAACTGGCTGCATTTGAAATGACTGAGTTTGGAGATGATCCCCCCAAGATTGAATCTGCATTCAAAGCCAGTGCCTTTGTGAAAGGCAAACAAAGATTTGATCCGGGAGAGAACTCTTCAAGGAAGCTGTCATGGTATGATCAAGCAAGGAAAGACATGGAAGAGGAAGAAGCAGAAACAGCTCAACTTGAAGCCCTCATTGCAAAGAGACTACCAAGGGGATCTGGTAAGTATGAAGGAAAACTACCCTTTAAGTGCTTCAACTGCAATAAGATTGGTCATTTTGCTTCAAGATGTCCGGAAAGATCTGCAAGGTCAAATGCTAACAGACAAAGGTTCCAAAAGAACTGTTATTATGTTCATGAAGAAGATGATAATGAAGGAGTAACAGATGATGAATCAGAAATGGGAAGCAAATATGGAAATGAATGGATGTTTATTGCCATCAAGGAAGAAGATTCCATATCCTCTGAATCTATCAATCATAAGGTTGTGGAAAGAGCCTTGGCTGCCCAAATTGAAGAAAAGGATGACTGGGTTATTGATAGTGGATGTTCTCACCACATGACAGGTGACAAGAACAAGTTCTTAGATTTGGAAAGGTATGAAGGAGGAATGGTAAAGTTTGGTGATAATTCTGCTGGTAGAATCAGAGGTAGGGGAACTATTTCTTTTGATGGAAAGAGCAAAACCAGTAATGTACTATATGTTGAAGGATTGAAGCACAATCTTCTTAGTGTTGGTCAGTTGGTGGACAAAGGCTATGATCTTCGGTTCAAGAATGGAAGATGCAGGATCTTTGAAAGCTCCGGAACTGAGATTACATCTAGTACTCAAACAAAAGGTAATATCTTCCATCTAGTTGGTTCAAATAAAAGTTATCTGTTTGTTCAAGTTGATTAGAGTTGGTTATGGCATAGAAGAATGTGTCATGTGAATTTTGATAACATCATCAAGATAAGCAATACTCAGGCTGTAAGAGATCTTCCAAAATTGGTGAAACCTACAAATAGTTTGTGCAAAGAATGTCAGCTAGGTAAACAAACCAGAGTCTCTTTCAAAAGCAAGGATCAGTCCTCTACCGGATTGTTGGAATTAGTTCATACTGATCTCTGTGGTTTGACAAGAATCAAGAGTATGCAAGGTGACAGATATTTCATGTTGCTAATTGATGACCATTCCTAGATGATGTGGGTTACCTTCCTAAAAGAAAAATTAGAAGCCCTTGAGAAGTTCAAAATCTTCAAGGCTATGGTAGAGAATCAAACCGAATTGAAACTAAAATGTTTAAGGTCTGATAGAGGTGGTGAATTCACATCCGGTGAATTCATAGACTTTTGTGAGAAGCATGGCATAAGGAGACAGTTTTCTGCTCCTAGGACTCCACAGCAGAATGGAGTAGTTGAGAGAAAGAACCGGACCATCCAGTGAGCAGCTAGGACAATGATGATGGAAGCAAATGTTCCTCAAATGTTTTAGAGAGAAGCTGTCAGCATTACAGTCTACACCCTTAATCAAGTTCAAATCAGAAGCAATACCGGTAAGACTCCTTATGAACTTTGGTTTGGCATAACTCCCACTGTGAGATATTTCAGAGTATTTGGTAGCAAGTGTTACATCAAAAGAGATGAAGATTTAGGAAAGTTTGATGCTAGAAGTGATGAAGGAATTTTCTTGGGTTACTCCACTCAAAGCAAAGCATACCGGTGTTACAATAAGAGATTGAGAAAGATGATAGAAAGTACAAATGTGAAGGTTGATGAAGGAGTTGAGAAGCCCTCAAGATTCTATGAATGTGAAGAAGATGATCAGAATGATTATCTGGTGCAAGGAGCTCCATCCTCCTCTAAAATTTAGATCTAGACTGATCTGGTAAATCAGGAAGAAGAGGTTTGTCTGAATAAGCCTGATCAAGAATTAGTAGTGCAAGAAACTCCCAAAGTTCCAAGGTATGTAACTCTAAATCATTCTGAAGATTAGATCATAGGTGACAAGAGTAAAGGGGTACATACAAGGAGAAGAATTGCTCAAGACTCAAATGAATACTGTCTAATTTCAAAGATTGAACCTAAGACAGTTAATGAAGCTTGCAATGATGAAAACTGGACCAAAGCAATGGAGGAAGAATTGATGCAAATTGAGAAAAATCATACTTGGGATCTTGTTCCCAGACCTAGAAACAAGAATGTGATTGGTACCAAATGGGTCTTCCGGAACAAACTAAATGAAGTTGGTGAAGTAATCAGAAACAAAGCTAGATTGGTCTGCAAAGGCTACTCTCAAATAGAAGGAATTGATTTTGAAGAGACTTTTGCTTTGGTGGCAAGAATTGAAGCAGTCAGATTATTTCTTGCATTTGCTGCCTTCAAAGACTTCAAGGTATATCAGATGGATGTCAAGTCTGCCTTCCTAAATGGTGACTTAGAAGAAGTGTACATTGAACAACCGGATGGATTTCAATTGTCTGATCATGATGATATGGTCTACAAATTGAAGAAAGCACTGTATGGTTTGAAGCAAGCCCCAAGAGCATGGCATGAAAGGTTGGATAAGCATCTTGTACAGATTGGCTTCAACAAAGGTACTGTTGATAGTAACCTATACTTCCAAATAGATAAGGAAAACATCTTGATTATTGAAGTATTTGTTGATGATATCATCTTTGGAGGGAAGGACAGCATGTGTAAAACTTTTGCAAATCAAATGAAAAGTGAGTTTGAAATGTCAATGCTTTGTGAAATGAATTTCTTCTTGGGTCTGCAAATTACTTAGACAAAGAATGGCATCTTTATCTGTCAAACCAAATATGCAAAAGAATTGTTGAGGAAATTCAGAATGGAAGATTCAAAGCCAATGAACACCCCTATGGCAACCGGATGTAAGTTGAGTAAAGATGATGACTCTCCTAAGACAGATCAGACCAAGTACAGATCAATGATTGGAGGACTATTGTATCTCACTCAGACTAGACCAGATATAATGTAGGCTGTTGGTCTTGTGGCAAGATTTCAGGCTGATCCTAGAGAATCTCATGTCATGGCAATCAAAAGAATTTTTAGGCACTTGAAAGGAATAGCTGAGTATGGTCTATGGTATCCTAGAGATCAACATTTCTCTCTTCATGCATACACAGATGCAGATTGGGTAGGAGATGTGGATGACCAGAAGAGTATAAGTGGAGGAGCATTCTTTTTGGGAAAAAGGTTGGTTTCTTGGCTTAGCAAGAAACAAGAGGCAATATCCTTGTCTACAACTAAAGCAGAATACATTGCAGCAGCAAGTAGTTGCACTTAGATCTTATGGATGAAGCAAATGTTAAAAGACATTAAAGTAGAATATAAGGAGCCTATCACAATCTTCTGTGATAATTCCAGTGCAATAAATATCTCTAAGAATCTGGTGTTGCATTCTAAGACCAAACACATATCTATCAAGTTTCACTTTCTGAGAGAGCAAGTGAACAAGGGAGAAGTCAGACTGGAGTATGTACCCTCCAAGGATTAGATTGCAGATATTTTCACTAAACCTCTTCCCAAGGACTCCTTTGAGTATCTCCGGGAGAAGTTAGGGGTCATGGCCCCTCCGGTGATGAACTAGGATGCACTGATGTGCATCAGTCTGGTGGATATCACAGTCATATCTTGTGATCCAGATTGATGATGGGGAGCTGCTACTAAGGGGGAGTAGCTGGTATGATTCTGATGTGTTAGAATTGCAAGTATGAGCCCTTTGCCATTGATGTCAAAGGGGGAGAGAAGACATGTGAAAAACAAGTGGTTGATAATCAAAGAGGAAGCAGTAAAGGAAGAGAAGACATGTGAAGAGTTGTTGCTGATAGGGGGAGCTGTGACAGAAAGAAGATCTTGTCTTGATGGTTTTTCACATCATATGTTGCCATCAATGACAAAGGGGGAGATTGTTGCAAGTATGAGGTTAATCAGTGTTGTCATTGATGTCAACATACTCATATTGCATTGAGAAGAAGGATTGGATGAACTGTGTGCTGAGGATATTGAGAAAATTAGTCTCAGTCAGGAACAGTGAAGAACAGTGATGAGAAGAAGGCAAAAGTACTCACTAAGTTGCTGATCAAAGGATGCGGATTAAAGGGTTTGTAGATAAGAGTCTTGAGATGATCCAGTTAAGTTTTTAGAGGTCCGCATGTAGCTTTGAAGAAGTTGTGATTGATCAAGTAGAAATGGTTCCAGGAAGTGCTCCAGAGTGACAGAGTGCTACAAAGAGGTCTGGTGAGATCCGGAAGTGCATTATCCTATCTTGTAGATTGGCTGAAGTGTTTGGGATGTCCTTGTGATGTGTCATATCAATTTGTTCATGATTTGGAGGTTCGGAAGCAAAGGTTGCAGTATGATAGTGGCGGTAGACTGTGTTCTTGAAGTTCCGGATAAGGAAGAGAAGAGATTCGGTGAGCAGAGGAAGTGCGGATGTTCCTGGTCATTCAGGCTAGCTTGTGAAGGTTCTTGGATCGTGTTGAGGTTGCGTTGTCGGTCCGCATTGATGGTAGAGCCCGGAATTGAAGATATTCTTCCGGATGAAGTTCTTGTTCAGACTAGCTGACTGGATGAGTTGTTCATCTTGCGAATGTTCTTGTGGTGGCTGACCAGATGTGTTATTCATCCTGCAAATGTTCTTATGGTTGATTTCTAACTTAGATGATTGTTCCTAAGTCGATGTCTTGTATAAATAAAGGTTTGTGAGTTCATTTCAAAGCGTGTATCAGAGCGGATGTGTGTGGTATAGTGAAAGAGTGAAAGGCAGAGCAGTTGTGTTTCAGGTGTAAATGGAACTGATCTAGACATGGTGAAGATGTCATTCTCCAGTTCAAGGTTGTGATAGTTATGATCTTGTTGACAGTGTGTCTCTTTTGTAGGCAGTGTGCCTCTTTGGGAGCAGTGTGCTCGGGCAGTGAGCCCTGACTGGCATGTGCCATTTCTTTTTCTTATTCTTCTAATAGAGAATAATCCTTGGGTTAATCACCTCGTGGTTTTTCCCTTAACTGGGTTTTCCACGTCAAAAATCTTGGTGTCTAATGTGTTGATGGTTATCTGCTCCGGTGTTTATGCTCTCTGCTTTTATGAATGGTTAATTGATATGCTATTATCTAACAAAGAAGAATCAAGTGTTTAAGTAGAAGCAAGTTTTTGTACAACTGATTCACCCCCCCTCTTAGTTGTGAGCCCTAGATCTAACAGTTAGTTTTGTAGTTTTCCTTCTATAAATAAGACTCTAATGATCCTTTTGAGGGGTTGGTGGATTAATCAGAGATTATATTTGCATTATCCAATTTTCAGTAATATAGTTATGATGTTCAGTTGTACTCATCTTTTCTAATGAATAAAATAAAGTTATAAGTTCGCATTTCTGAGTTTACATTTGTCTTAGGGAATACTCATCCAAGGGGGCCCACTTGGTGAGAATTCTATCCTCTAGTTTAGTTATATTTTCTGTTAAGCATTTAGTTAAATCTGGCATTGAATGTTCCTGCAGCCACTAGAATTCTATTATGTGTTTGTTCCTATAGCCAAAGCAGACAGAGTAGTTTCTTGTTCATTTGCCCAGACTTTTATTCTCTGTTATGTACTTGATCTTAGAATAGCTATTGGTTAATGTTCAAGATTCCTATTATTTCTTTCCTAGTAGTTTATCTTTAGCATTATGTCTTTCTTAGCTATAGAATGAATGTGGCTACTTTAGAAGTTCTTAGTGCACATACCATGCTGACCCATTTCAAGTTCACGTCCCTGGGTTGACAAGTGAAATGCATCTCTATAGTGATTAAGACAGCTATTCAGGTTAGATGTCCAATCTCTGAGTTACAACTTTAAGAGCTCAGTTGTTAAATCATTGTAAGAGACCAACAACATGTAGGGAGATAGTAGGGATTTCTTCCTCCTCATATTTGTATGCTCAAGTTCCACATTTGGTTTTTTTATAGCTCCTTCTCCCTCTTCTTCATATTCATTCTCAATAATATTTAATCTTTCCTCACTATTGGCACACATATAAACTCTAGACCACTTGCTAGATCACAATGCCAACATAGACATTTTTCTCTTTTCTCCTCCTCTTGTTAATGAGAGAGCTTAGTAATTTGTCTTGGATAATTTTTTTTTACCACATTTTTGTCAACATGATTAGTTGCGTTTCTATCTCTCTATCATATAGTTTAACTTTGCATGGATCTTCTGGTGGCAAAGTTTCCTTGTTCAATATGTAGTGCTTGTTGCATAGCTTTCCTAATTGTGCAAGGTTCCAAAAAGCAAACATCATGCTTAATTTGGTAATTAAGTCCATTGATGTAGAATTGTAGCCTTTGATAAGGTGTGAGATCCTATGTTCAGATTACCAATCTCATATGCTTAGCATATATTTAACTATAGATCCTATTTGTTTCAAATTTATCATTTGGGTGAAATAAGTTCGCGTCCATGGTTTCTCATAATGGATTACTCAGTGATTAGTAATTTCTTTTCAAATAAGTACCTTCTCTTGCTTGTCACTCATCATCTATTGGTACCACTAATGAGGTTCAGATTCTAAATGTAGTGAAGCTACATGTTAGCTAGATTACATTCTCTGGTATATTATGAAGATTAAAATATTATTCCATGAGACTTATCCATGAAGTTATATCCATACCATTAAACTTATGAATGTTTATTTTGGGTAGTTTAATCTTGGACCTTGAAAAGGTTACCCTATCCCTTGATTTTATTTGTCGGGGTTGTACCCACCTAGGTGGTTTGGCTAGGCCTTTAATGCTCACAATAGTTCTTATTTAAACTTATCCAAACCCTCATTTAAAGATGTTGCAAATGGGGAAAAGAAATTATCATTGGTCAAATTTACCATTGTTTCACACCTTGATGGAAATTTCCCCTTGATTTTAGGTGGTGGATAGTAATGACAATCACTAGACTTGGTATTTGTAAAAAATTCTAATCCAAAATATGACATGGCTTTTGATGTGTTTCTTTTTCAATATCTAGGTTTTTGATTAGGTATGGGAGAGAAGTATCTCTAGTGTGATTTGTAACCATAAAAATTTAAAACATGAGCTATAATTAAATCCAGTGTCCCTCATTTGACAAAACTTTGACCACTAAATTATGAGATATTTTTCCTCTAATAAGAAATTATAAAGAACTAGCTTGATCTAATTTTTTTCAAGCTTTCCAAAAATGTAAAAAGTCTTTTAATTTTTTTGAAAATTTGTGGTCTGTAGAGAAAATTAATGAGAAACCATAAAATCACAATAACTCACTCCTAATCAATCACAAAAATCTAAAAAAATTCTATAGCTTCCTTAGATAGATTACTCAAACCCCTAAAAATATCACAAATAAAATTGTAATGGTTTGTAAGTTAGGGTGAAAATAAAATTCTTAACCCAAATTGTTGCTTTGATACCACTTGTTAGGATATTTCTCAGAGATAAAGGCAAAAATTAATAAAATATCACTATAGCTTCCTTAGATAGATTACTCAAACCCCTAAAAACATCATAGTTAACTTTGTAATGGTTTGTAAGTTAGGATGGAAACAAAATTCTTGACCCAAATCATTGCTTTGATACCACTTGTTAGGATATTTTTCAAAGATAAAGGCAAAAATGAATAAAATATTAGACCACTTCAAGGGCGTAACCTCTAAAAATTAGAGAATGACAATATGAATTTATTCTTGAAAATTATGATGGTTTGGAAGAGCATTTATCTTCCTTATTTATAGACATAATTAAGTAGGGACACACCCCTTCATCCTTTAACTAGAGCTAATAAATGAAAATATTAAGGTTGAGCATGCCACAAGTGCTTAACCTTATTACACTTAGGAAGATCAAATATTAGGGGCATAACAATTACCTTATTTTAATTTTATACTGAATATAACATGAATACATAAATAACTAGAATCTTGCTTTCATATAAAACTACTAAGCACAATGATAATAAGTCATTACCATAACTAGATGTTTATATTAGAACCAAATCTAATTCTTCCCATTCCTTCACCACCCATTCTTCCATCTCTATATTATATAAGATAGAATGTGAGTGATTATCTAATCATATTTTCCCCAAAATATGCATGCTCAAAATACATATTTATAAAGCTATGCACAAAACTATTGTTTCATGAAATATGCTTGCCAAAATGAATGCACTTACAAATATGCCAAATATGGGTGCATAGCAAAGTTAGTTACAAAACAATGGGGTTGGCTCACCATCTAGTGCCAACATGTATTGTTTAGATATCTAACAATCAAGCAACTAACATGGTTGTAATTTAAAATAAAATCAATGTTTTGTGATATGTATTTATGTTTTAGGAATAAAATACATATAACTGAAAACTATAATAACAATCTATATTTTGATAATACATTAATGTAAAATAAGAAGTTTGATTTCATATTTGCAAATAAGATTCCATACCGGACTGTGGGAAAACATTTAGCCTAGTCTGTTAAAATTTGTTTTAGATCTAAATGTTATCAACATCATAAATATAGATTACAATGATTTGAAACCCAAATGTCAACTAGATCATATAGAAATTATATAAAATAATCATTAACATCATGATAAGTTTCATGATAAGTTTGTATAGTGAAAGATTTCAACAACTAATGCAAGTCCTAGATGAATACAACCTAGTGAATGAGAGCATCATGGGAGTGATTTTCCACCAAAAGTAAAGCCTCTAGCCTCTTTCCTATTAAACCATCCCAAATTAGGAGGCATCCCTTCTCTTCACAAGGAAAATCATGAACAAGAACCAATAAAAGAGATTAAAATGAATCTATTTCATTTCTAATATTATTTTGCAAAATGATTATCATAAACATTGCATGTAAAACATTATCGTTAATCATGAAAATGCAAACTAGCAATCGAAAATGTTGACCACAATAATAAGCTAAATACAATCATAAACCAATACTTTGGCTGAACATTTGCATGATAAATTCAAACACACATCATGATTTTTTTTCTAGTTAATTTGTCCCATAAATCCCTTATCCTAATTCCACAAAGCCTAGTACCTCTAAGGATGGACAACATTCAAGATAGGACAAATGAACAAATCCTCATTAACCCTCAATTAGCATCTCAAATTATATCTAAGTGCCATTAATTAGAACATTCCATCATAGAAGAAAAAATTAGATTAAAGAGTAATATGACCAAATCAAATAGATAAATAACAATTATTATCTAAGTGTCATGGGATTGAAACATAGCCACATCAATACAAGTTATCTATATGAGAGAATAAATGATGAATTTATAGTTCTAAACTAATTTAATAATGATTTAGTGAACAAAAGTTGCCTATTATGTCATAATCAAAGTCATGGGTCGAATATGACATACAAGAAACTAGTGTCATAATGACATAATTATAGCATAATGAAAAATAATACATACTATAGTGTTATGAATTTGAGTCTCTAGCTTACATAATGCTTGAAGAAAGAATGAGAGGTTCATTGTATTCATTTTCCAACTAAGCATTTGTTTACAAAATTAACACTCTCACTATCCATTATGGTTCATTCCATGATTCCCAAAAAAATAGTAGGCAATGATGATCGACATTATCTAGGTCATGTTCTATATCTACAAAACCAACCCACATTGGAGAGGGGGTGGGGAGAGAGAGTTGGGGGGGGGGGGGGGGGGTGGGGGACACAGAAAGAGGGAGTCAGGGGGAGGTGGGGAGAGAGAAGGGGGAAGGGGGAGAGATAGAGAGATATCTTAATTTAATTTTAAAAAAAAGTTAATCTAAAGTTATATCTTAATTTAAAATAATATATGAGGAAATGATATTGCAACATTGATATCATTTCATTTCATTTGTTTTTCAATATTTTTATTGATATTACAACATTGAAAAGTGTATCTAACCAGCAAACAACATAAAATAAGAAAAACATTTTACTTTAACAAAGACTCATTTCTAACACTAGTATATTGCGCCATTTGAAGGTGCAATAAGAAAATTTAAATCAAAATGGTTACCTTCCAGTATCATATTTATTCAAAAAAAATTACACAGTCTAAGAATCTACCTGAATTGTATAAGAATCTACCATTGTATAAGAATCTACCTGAATTGGTGGTCTAATAACATAGAATGAAATCCGTGGCATGCAACAAATTTTACTATAACCCTAACAATGGAGCCGATCATTATATTGATTTATATAGGCGTCAGCCTCATAGTTGGATCCATTAAATATATGACCCGACTCTTACATCATATCTCACAAAAGAAAACATTATTTTTTATCTATGCTTTTGAGCTGTTATTTTAAACCTTTCGTCTGTTATTTTAAACTAAAATTCTGTCCAAACTCAATAAATAAATATTATTCTAACACAGAAACCAAAGGCTAATTGGTAATCATCGATGCCTGCATATTAAGCAACGAACGCATATTGTTGCCGGCCTATCCGACAATTTTGAGGAAGAAAAGGGAATCTTCCGGCTGCGTTTAAAAACAAAAAATAGCATAAGGACTAAGTAGTGTCCAAAAGAGCGGATTAGAGGTCAAGAAATGAGGATCCATCCAAGGAGGCCAACGATTGCAGTCACACCCATGTGAAAGTGTTGAATTAATAAAAGATGCTAAGACTAAGATCTAACATGTTGTATTGAATTTTAGAATAATCATTTATTAATTCCAATTCACGTTCATAAACTTGTGTTGATTTTGAGTATCACTTTACATGGGTTGTGTGTTTTTATGTTAAGTATGGTTAGACAATCTTTAGTTGGACCCTCCTATTGTGATTGCACCAAGTAGTATCAAAGAAAAGGTTTATTGCTAGAGTGAGTGACAACCCCACAACAAAATTTTTGTGCATGTGTTGCACTACAAGTGATCCATTAAGAGGAGTGGCTCATAGATTCTTGTACATTGATTACACTACAGGGTGTAAGATTTGGCTATAAAGGTAGCCACCTGAGATCAAGAATGTTAATCACAAAATACTCAGAAGATCGATATGATAGAATAAACTATATGACAATCAAAAGTATGCAATGTGCATACAAGTGCAAATGAGATAGCTATAAGAGATCAAGAGGTGGGTATATATATGATATGCCACCAAAAGATATAAATGTACAACTAATGTGGCATAATAAGTGATGTAATCACATGTGTAGTACATCTCCACCAAATAGGGAAAATAAATGCCACATACATACAACATGCTTAAGCAATCTTATCATATCCTAGGTGAATAATATATAAAAAAGTAATAAACTAAATGAAAAAATAAAATAATGTAACACAAGTAATCCATCTGAGAAGTGGTTCACAAAGACCTTGTGTGTGTGTTGCACACTAGGTGATCCATTGAAGAGGTGGCATGTGGAGATATCTTCTAGCATAGGGTTGTTGGGTAGAAGGTATCAAAACATTCTAAATTATCTTCCAACATTACAGCATTGGGTAGAAGACAATAGACATCATTGAGTTTGTTGAAAGAGTGTCAAGAGTGAGGTAGTCAACATTGTATTAATTAAATTATCTTCCAACATTAGGGTCATCCCACAATAATGGGTTACACTTTTTGGCCAAACTTGACATTGAAATCAACATTTTGAACTAAATCTTCACTTTCTGACACCTATTGCCACTAAACCGTTAGGAATTTGAAGATGATCTGAACTAGTGATTTGTGAGATTTTGTTTGTAGATTTTAAATATATATTTTTAAAAAAGTTTGGAGTTAAATTGTAAACTTTTTTGTTTCTCCTTTGATAACTAGTTTTTAATAGTAAACAACATTTTTTTAGAGTGATGTGTATTCTGTAGCACATAACTTTTTTTTTACAAAGGATAAAATTCTGACTCTTTTGAATTTAGATTGATAACACTGATATATAGGGCATGCATTTGGTTTTATAATGTTTTGTTGAATATTTTTTTTTAATTAAGTTTTGAAGTCAAACTAATTATAATTTAGACAGAGACGTATTCCATAAAACATAACTTTTTATGTATGTATCAAAATTCAATTTTTCTTTTTTTGTTGAAACAAGGACATCAATACCTAGGGCATAGATATTTTTTAGAATTTTTTTCTCTAATTTACTAATTTTCCATGTGTGTAGAACAACGAACTTGATGTTCGGTGAAAAACTTACATTCACAAGAAATAAAAAATAAATATAATAATCAAATTAAATATATTTAAAATTATACTTTTTGGGAAGCTTATAATAAGGACTACATACTTACAAAACATAAATTTCAAATGAATTCATTTGATCTCCCAAAAGGTAAATCAAAAGTGACTTTTTAATCAACATTTTGATAGGTGTAGAGGAGACTCCATTATAGGTATGGTTTAAAACTAGCAGGGTTCTATCCAAGGGGGTTTGAATCTAATGGGGTTTGATCAAACCCTTTTCAATTAAAATCTTTTAAATGGAACCTTTCAAGGCTTAAATAATTATATTTTCTAAAAATATGTGATTTGAACAAAAATCAGGATGTCCCAGAAAGTGTAACCTATTATTGTGACAACACCCATTAGTAGCATTGGGTAAAATATAATCTAATTATTAAGGCTATAAATAGAAACACCAATTTGAGGCAATCTACAAGAAGTGAAGGTGGCCTAAACTAGAAAGAAATTGGTTGGACTTATGAAAATAATATAGAATAGAGGATTACTTACAAAGGTAGAGTTGTAATTCTTAGTTTCAAAAGAGCTTTGGACAAGTAGGCAGAAAAGAAAAATGACCTTATCAAGAATATGGTGTCTAGATTTAAAAGGTTGATGAACCAATAGAATGAGGAGATGCTTGGTTAGATTGATGAGCTCCATGGTCAATTGAAGATGATGGTAGATCAGATAGAATTAGTAAGGAGAATATTATTTGGAACTCGTTGGAAAATAAGGAAAGCTTCCTAGTACGGCGGCATAGATCCTTCTAGAGGAGGTGTAACAAACCTATTGACATCAAGAGGAAAGCAAGATAAGTTTCCCTATAGGAATCAAATATATGAAGAAATCTAAAGAGGTCAAATGGTCAAAGGAAGAGGAAGTGATCTTTGCTATTAAGGACCAAGAGGAGGAAGTGATTGAGGTGCTGTGAAGAAGGAGAGGATTTGGAGGATTTTAATGCCCAGGTTGTTGCCGTAGAAGGAACAACTAATTTGAAAAAAATAACTTTTCATGGAATGTGTCCCTTGATTGTCACAAACTCAAAAAGGTAATGGTTCTAAATTTATACTTGAAATCACATTTGCAAGAACATGACATGAGTTGAGTGATGAATCTAAGATTGTGGATCTACTTTTCAAATAAGTGGACAAGTTATATGAGTTTCCACAAAGTGTTATCTTGAGTAGATATACTAAGCTCTTGTGTCATGATTGGCACACATTGAGAAGTAAGCTTGCACAATGGGTTTTGTCACAGACTCTAAAAATTTAATAAAGATGCAAAATGTCAAGTCATGGCACATTTGAGGAAGAAAGAACTGTCTTACAATCAAATAAGTGATGTTTGGAGCAACATGAGTGGATTTTAAACATTATGGATTGATCAAGGTTACACTAAACTATAGACTATAGACAATTATGATTGGGATCATTTGCAGTGGCATAGAGGGCATATAAGAGACTACAATGAGACTAAGGGTTGCAACTATCAAGATGGAGAATTCATTTAATAAAGGACTTGGGATAATTATGAAACTATTGACAATATTAAAGATGAAGGATTATTTGAGATCGTTGGATTGAATGACTAATCTATAAAATGTGGTATGGATTAGTTTTGACTAAAACCTAAAAGATACAGTTAAGAAGAATGCATCAAGTAGGTACCTAATATGGGTATCGAAGGAAAGGAGAGTTGCTTGATTAGAGAGATCAAGCTAAGGAAGGTAGTGGAATTCCATAAAGGAATGGATGGACCTAAGATTATAGATGGAAGCTGGATGGTAATTCTAGTGTGCAATAATGCCTACAAGTGTTAGAAGAATAATGTGACCCACACCAATTCCACTCCTTGTCTCTCCAAGCCAGCAAAAAAACATGCATATGAGAGCGTCAATGTAAACCGACTTCCAACCAGCACGCGAACGCCAAAGTGGAAAACGTATAATTCGGAAAAAATAAGAGGACATGAATTAATACACGAATGCCATCAGTAAATCAATAATCATAACAACGAAAGGAAGACGAGTCCATACACTATGATAACAATTGAATTTCGTACTCTCTCAATTTCCGCGTCCCTTCTTGACTGCAATAGTTTACGCGTAAGACCCGCTCCTATCGAGGTATTTAGGGTCTGCTGATTTTAACACATCACCTGTTTAAGTTCTTTCGTCAAATTCATCGTATGAACATCAACTTTGAAACCCATAATTCTTCACAGAACTATAAAGTCATCATTTATTTTCTTATACAATTAAACTTTTCTTGGTGTGGCTATTGTTTCAACCTCGTGAGACTTGAAAAATAATTGTTATTTATCCATTTGATCTGATCATATTAATCTCTAATCTAATTTCTTCTTTATGATGTCTATCTAGATAGGAATTGAGATCTTAATTGCGGGTTATTAAGGATTGGTTTACTTATCCTTAGAGGTATTAGTAGGGTTTGTGGAATTATGATAAGGAAGTTGTGGGACAAATTAACTAAAACTAGTAAAAGCACCAAAGGTGCTATCAAATCGCTGATAGGCACAAATATTTATAGGCGTATCCTTAAATAGTATATATTTATATTTTATTGGAAAGTCATTAAATGTAGTTGTTGGTGGACAAAGCTATTAACAATAGCATGTAAAAAGATAAATAATTAGAGATGTCTAATTCAGCCTACCAAGTTCTTTAAATGGTAAAATTAAATTTCCCTTCCTAAATTCCATTCCAGCATCCAATTTCTTCTTCTTTTATTAGTTGGATTCTTAGATTGTGAAAAAGTTTGGCTACAACACCATATTCTAGTATTAACCTGTTTGAAACAAATTTGTATCAAATCATGCAATAATTGTAGCTTTGAAAGTTACTTCTTTAGGCCTTTTTTTCAAAATGTGTTGGCTCACTTGAGAAAGGGATTTCATTATTATTAGTAAAACCAAATAAGTATCCCTGTTGATGGGGTAATAGATAGAATGAAGAAAGATCAAGACAAAAGATGGACTCCTCCATAGTTGGGTTGGGAGAAACTAAATTTTGATGGAGCCTCAAGGGGAAATTCAGGTCAAGCTGATGCAAATTTTGTCATTTGCAATGCAAAGGGATAAATGATAAAAGGTGGCTGCCTATTGTTGTGTTGGAGAATTAACAATGAAGTAGAGTGGGAGGTTGTTATTGGAGGACTTTCTTTGGTTGACTTGGAAGGTGGTAAGATGATGGTAATCAAGGGAGATTCCCAAATTGTCATAAATGGTTTGAGGAAAGGGAAGTGTCCTAATTGGAAGCTTGGTAGTTTGCTAGAAGACACATCCTAGTTATGTCAAAAGTTAGATTTTGGTTCATTTTAGGCATTGTTACCAAGGACAAAATAAGTTGGTCAATTTGTTAACTAATCATGGTATTGTTCTCTCTCCTTTTAATTTGTTCATAAGTTGTATGGTTGATGATTGGATTGGCCTTGGTGACCTCCTATTTGATGATATGCCATCATGAACTGTTGGTTACATTTGTGGTATTTGAGGCCTTATAAGGTCTCATTTTGTCATTAGTAAGTTGTGAGGTGTCTTAGCTTTTTGCCAACTTGTAATTATGGTGAAGTGTGGTGAGAGGCGTTGTGTGTGAGAGATTGATTTTTAGAAATGATTTATTCAGCTATTTCATTGCTTTCTTGGAAGGTCACTATGTGATGTCCTTTATTTGTTTTGGTGTAGTTTGGTTGGTATGTTGTATTGTTGGGAGTTGGGTTTTTATTGGTTCAAGCTTGGATGGCTCAATGGATCATAGATTGGGGCCATGACTACCTACATTGTGGTTTGATCTCCAACCTTTGGCTTTGCAAAGTATTCAACTACTCAACCATAATTTTCTCAATTTGGTCAAGAGTATTTTGGATGACAATGGTTTATGTGATAATGGGGAATTAAGGTCTTAGGCTATGATTTTGTCAACTTTTCATGCTAAATTAGGAGTGACAATTCCTTTGGTTGAGGTGAGGAGTTGGTAGCCCCTGATAATGATCCACTTGATGTTATGGTGGAGGCAAAGGTAGTTGAGGTGTTTGGAGGAGTAGAGTTAGCTACTTTAGAAAGAGACATGGCAACCTTGAAAGATGAGGTTCGTAATCAAATCTAGGATTTGGAAGCCCTCAGGACTTGAAGCCTATATATGAATATGATGGTGAGGAATTTGATGGTAGACCATCAACAGGGCTCATTGAAGGTGATTAGCACTCACTCTCTCTTGCATTAGAACAAGGGTTAGGTGATTAGGGCCAAGAAAAGGGCCAAGGTTATTCATGGCATTCAATTTGTGGGGTTAGGTGACTTGGCCTACAAGGTTTTGTCTACCTAAAATCAATCATGTTAGTGGCCAAGGGGTGGCATGTGAATCCCATGTAAAAGTTGGAAGAGGATGATCTAGTGTAAGGTGGTGGAGTTGGTGATTTGGGGGTGACAACTCTTCCTTGATGTGTCAGTTACAATGGTTCAAGTGGTTGGTTGATTGTCATTTTTGCTCCAGTTTGATTGGTGGGTTTAGCCCTATAAATCTTGTTTTGGTATTTGATTGTTTAGTTTAGTTTGCTGGTCTAATCTTTTAATTCATTGTTGAAGCATGCTTTAACTTGTCTTTTATTTGTTGTCTCTTATTATTAATTTCCTAATCTAAAGCCCCATAATAAAACCTCAAATATTATTAAAAAAACAAACATACAATAAATGGCTTTTCTAAGTGTTTATTATCCCATCTACTATGTTACTTTACAAAACATTATGAACGTTTGTCATTTTAGCACTTGTGAAAGAAATATTCTTTGCTCATATTTTAGATACAAACCTTATCCTAAACATAAGAACTTATGATTCATGAATAGAAGGGACATAATCCCTCTTCAGACTTTCCAACAGAAGAAAGAGACTAAAGAGATGCATTAATGCCAGGATTAAGTGAAATAGGTGGAACAAAAAAGTGTAATACCTAAATTGCTGATCTGTAAATCGATTCCTCTGAATCAGGAGGCTAACCAATTGTTTCTTGCTGTTTGCATGCGCTTTGGGGGGAAGAAAAAAATAACTATTTGTAGTCCTATTTGGATACTTAGTTTTTGTTGATTTTTTGGCAGTAAATATATAGGGGATTTGAGACTGCAGAAGCTGTAATGAGATAGCAAAAATAAACTTTGAAGGAGTGTTATGAATTGTTCTTTTAATTTAGAAGTTATAGATTGTATTTTCTTTGGACTAGATGGTAAACTGTGTTCTTTCCATTCTGTGTTCTGTTGTTTTTGTAGAGTTTCTAGTTTTGAGTAATTAATTGTAAGAATAAGTTAGAACATAGTAGTATTTAGAGATCTTTCCTGCAGGTGCTTGAATGTGTCTGCATCAGTTACATAGTTACATTGTTTTGGATAAAAATGATTGACAACTATGATATAACAAGAGGAATCTATAACTTTGTTGTGAGCTAGAAATGCAACCAATTTTGTCTTCATATTTTATAATGCGTAAAAGCCATAATACTATAATCAAAGTCCAATACCTATACTACTATGATGTAAATTAGATCACAACCAAATACTATTTGTAAAAGGTAACATGAAATAACAAAGGTAATCATAAGAAATGTTTTCAATGTCTTTACCTCACACAAAATGACAATAAACAAGGCATATCGTAATAATACAAATTTAAATGTGAATAACATCTTTTACTTCAAAGGAACAATCATCAATGTGGGGATGCTCAAAAATGTCATTGAATGAAAATGACGGGGCATTAGCTTTCAGTCAAGAGGGAGCCACATATTTGAAGTTTCAACATCCATGTACTACAAAGCTGACCAATCAGAAGCTAGAAGAGTTGAAAAGACCAAAGAAAAAACCCACAAGCACACTACCCAATTAACCTAATACAAAAATAACCCAAATGGAAAGAACCCAGAATTAGTGAAAACACAGATACCAAACCAGTAAACAACACAAAAACAATAAAAAATATAGCACGAAACCTTAAAAACAAGTGACTCCCTAGCCTCCTATCCCACCTAGCTGTTAGGTGATGCTTCAAGAACCCCTGATATTACATTCCAACCTTTGTTGCAACCACAACCTGCTTTAGAGAAAAGTTGCTAGTACTACCAGAATGCGCCAAAGATTCAAAAGACACCTTGTGGGTGATCTCTTGATGCTTCTTGATATGCACTAGAAGCTCCCCTACTAGAGTAGGAAGTGTAAAAGTGCTACACCTTTTAAGCACCATTCTTGTGAGAAACAAGCACAGTCTTCACAACCATATGAAGATCAAGGCAAAATAATGTCATGGTTTGAAAATCATCCTGTAGAGATTGAACCTGCAACTACATAATCCTCAAGTCATTTTCCAATGAAGGGACTGAAGGCTTCATGAAGGCATTTGAGTTCTTGCCGCAACCACCATAGGTATATCCATGTCCTTGGAATGGAGGACAATATCGGCAAGCCATCCCCTCAAATCCTTAGAAACCACTGCCACATTTAATTTTGATTTGAAATCCACCAAGATCGAAGCCCTAGAATCCTCTAGACCCTCTTGTTCTAGCATGGCATGAAAAATCATGCACAGTTGTTCCATTTCTTTTTTGTCTGTTAAAAATGTTTTGGTAGATAATAAATTTATAGAATTGACATGGTTTTTTTTAAGTAGTTTATAGAAATGATTTTTGGATGACAAAAAATGACGATTTTTGGATGACCAAATTTTTTTAAAATTTTGGATGACGAACTATCAAATTTTTGGCAGTTACAAGATGTGTGCACATATAGAATGGCCTATCAGCCAAATAAATTCATGTTGTGAGTTTGAATTTATAATCCAAATGTTTGGTCAAAGTATTGGTTTATGATTATATTTAGCTTACTATTATGGTTGACATTTTTTATTTGCTAGTTTGTATTTGTGTGATAATATGTTACATATTTATGTTATTAATTTTGCAATGTTATTAGAAATGAAACACATTCATTTTGTTTTATTTTGTTGGTTCTTATTCATGAATTCCTTTGTGAAGAGAAGGGATACCCCCCGATTTGGGATTGTTGACTGGGAGAGATGCTAGAAGCTTTAGTTTTGATGGAAAACCACTCCGATGATGTTGTCACTCACCATGGCTCTATTTCTCCATGACTTCAATTAGTTGGTAGAACCTTTCATTGTATAAACTTATTGTGATGTTACTAATTATTTTATATAATTTCCATATGACACATATGGCATTTGGGTTTGAGATCATTGTAATCTAGATTTATTATATGATAACATTTAGATTTGAGATGTATTTTGATAGATTAGGATAAATGATTTCTCACTTGATCACACATGAAATTTAATTTACAAATATGAAATAAAACTTCTCATTTTATCTCAATAGATTATGAAAACTTACATTGTTATGATTTTAATTGACATGTATTGTCTGATTAAAACACAAATAAATTATATCATAGAATAATGATTTTATTTCAGATTACAACCATATTAGTTATTTGATTGTTACATATCCAGATATTACATATGGTTGATTTTAATGTATGCACTTCATCATGAGAAGTATAACATATATTATAGTTGATATTGTTGTATATAACTACAAAAGGCCATGATCAAATATTGATTATATGTCATAAGTTATAAACTTAGTAAATAATTCATGATTCAATGGATTTATGATTATCTCAATTTAGTTAGCATATCTCATACTATCAACAAAATCAAGTGTTATTTTTGAGGAATGTTAACTGTTTAGGTACTCTACAATTACAATATCTCCCATTTTATTTAAATAGTGTGTTACATTCTATTGTTGAAAAATAATATATTATATAATAAACATATTTATTTCCCTATAATTAATCATGTCAAGTACATTTCTTTACATGTGCTAAAATCACAATGATAGCTTGTGCTTGGAAAGTTATCGTCAGATGATTCGTTACATAACTAAAACCTAAACTATTGTATTCCCAAAAAGATTGAAATATTAATAATGTACGGGTTGGAGAATTCAATTTTATTCTCATGTGTGCTATCTTGATTTTCAACAAGGTAATAAGCAATATGATGTCTCATAAACATAATATTTGTATGCCACGAAATTGGCCCAGATCCAAGATGAAAAACATAACTTGAGGTGGATTTCCTGTCATCTATAGATCCTGCATAATCCGAGTCTGTATATCCCTGTAAGAAGAACTGAGTGTTCTTCTTATATTCCAGACCATAATCAACTGTGCCTCGGATATATCTCAACACATGCTTTGCTGCAACCCAAGGACACTTCTTTGGCTCCTGCATGAATTTGGCAAGATAGCTTACAGAAAAACACAAGTCTGGTCTGGTGTAGGTCAAGTAGATAAGGCTCCCAACCAGCTGCCTGTAGAGAGTGACATCTACTTGAGGTGAATCCTGGAAACGAGATAGTTGCAAACCTTTCTCCATTGGAGTGGAAATAGGCTTATAGTTGACCATTCCATACTTTTCCAGGAGTGTCTTGGCATATTTCATTTGGGAGATGAATATGTGGTTCTTCTTCGGCCATATCTCCAAGCCAAGACAATAATGAAGTAGCCCCAAATCTGTCATGTCAAAGGAGTTCTTGAGATCATTCTTGACATCATCAACGAGACTGTCTGAGCTGCCAGTGAGAATAAGATCGTCCACATACAAAACCAGAATGACAATCTCTATGCCTACCTTCTTAATATACAAATTAGGATCTGAGGGGCTACGGGTGAATCCATGCTGCAATAGGTGACCATCAATCTTGATGTACTATGCCCTAGGAGCTTGCTTAAGGCCATACAGTGATTTGATAAGACGACATACCTTGTGTGGATGATGTTCATCAACAAACCCTTCTGGCTGGGTCATGTACACTTCTTCTTTGAGATCACCGTTTAGGAAAGCACTCTTGACATCCATTTGCTAAAGCTTCCATCCCTTCTGCGCTGCCAATGCACAGACCATTCTGATAGTTTTGATCTTCGTAGTGGGTGCAAAGGTCTCTTCATAATCAATGCCTTCCTGTTGAGCATATCCCTTTACTACAAGTCGTGCTTTGTACTTGTCGATAGATCCATCTGCCTTGTACTTTGTTTTGAAGATCCATTTGTAGCCAATGGGTTTCTTCCCTTCAGGCAGATCGACAAGTTCCCAAGTATGATTTTGCATTAGAGAATCATACTCTGCATCCATAGCCTTCTTCCACTCAGGTTGGCTTAAGGCCTCTCAAACTGTGTCAAGTTCAGTGCTGTCAACAACAGTACTCATGAGCACAAGATTCACTTCATTTCTTGTCTGACTCCTGGTTCTGACTCCTGACGAAGTGTCTAGAAGAGTGTGTAGGTTAGAGTCCTTGATTGTACTTTGGACCCACTTTGGAGGTTGACTGTGCTGCTGCTGGTGTGCAATGTTTTCTAGAGGGCCCAAATCAACATACAACTCTCCTTGTAGTTCACTTTCTCTGTGAGAGTCTTCCACATGCTCATCATCTGATTGTGAGAGCAATTTATGAGAAGTAGGAGGCTGTTGCTCTTCTTTCTATGATAAGGAATCGAATGATGATTCATCACATACTACATCTCGACTCTCATGTATCTTCATTGTCTCAGGATCTATGAGACGATAAGCTTTTGATGTAATACTATATCCCAACAATATACACTAAAGTGTTTTAGGATTAGTCTTCTTTCTCCTATTGGCAGGGACATGCATGTATGCAGTGCAACCAAACACCCTTAGATGAGAAATTGAAGGCTTTTGTCCAGTCCATACCTCTTCCGGTGTCTTGTGTTGTAGGATCTTCGTTGGTGCCCTGTTGATGAGGTATACAGCTGTTCGTACTACTTCTGCCCAAAATCTTTCCTCCAACTTGGCTATGGAGAGCATGCATCGAGCCATCTCCATGACAGTCTGATTGCGACGTTCTGCAACTCCATTCTGTTGGGGTGTATAGGGAGCAGTTAGGTGCTGCTTGATGCCATGATGCTTCAGGTATGCCACGAACTCCTTGGAGGTGAATTCCCCCCCTTGATCTGATCGGAGGACCAGAAGAGACTGGCTGGCTTCTTTGACAACTTGCTTGTGAAAGTCCTGAAAGTTGGCAAAGGCTTCATCTTTCTTCTTGAGAAAATACACCCAGGCCTTTTGGGAGAAGTCATCCACGAACAATTGGAAGTACTTATGGCCTGAAAATGTAGCAGGCATGGGTCCGCACAGATCGGTATGTACCAACTCAAGGCGATGTTTAGCATGGAAGCTACTAGCCTCGAACGGATCCCGGTGTTGTTTACCTGCAAGGCATCCAGGACATATAGGCAATGAATTTGAAATTGGAGAAAGACCTCTTACCATTTGTTTGGAGTTGAGCTGATGCAAGGAGCTGACTGAAAGGTGCCCATAGCGATAGTGCCAGAGTCCCGTAGATTCTATTGTTGAGGCTGATAGAGCTACTGTAGGGGAGGAGACAACATCTAATGCAAACAGTCTATCCTTCATAAATGCTCTAGCAAGTATCATACCTTCTCTTGAGATTAGACAAGTCTTGACCCCATCCTTCACCTAGAACTCAACTTTTAGTTTGTGGTTCAGAAGCTGACTGACAAAGAGCAAGTTTGTTGTCAAACCAAGAACATACAACACCTTGGTGAGGGTACAATGGCTTGTCCCAAGAGGAATGATGACCTTTCCTATACCCTCTGCAACATACTCCTTATTGTTAGCAATTCAAACTCTATCTCCAGTAGGTTGCTCTATCAGTGCATCAAGCAGCTCGCAATTGCCTATCATATGCTTGCTGGCACCCGAGTCTATCAACCAAATATCCCTCGTGGGCTGCGAGGTTTGGGAGACAAGGACTAGATTGTGATGAGTGCCGTAATTGGCTGTTTCTGGTTCATCTTCTTCTGATGCATCATCTTGTTGGGCCGCTACATTGCCTTTGTGCCTTCTGCAATGATGATGACATTTGGATGGCTGAGTATCACTGCAACCAGAAAAGCCTTCTTTACTTGAATTTCCTTTTGTTAAGGTATTGTACCAATAGTTGATAGTGTCATGATTGTTCTTGTTGCAGATATGACACCATCAGTTTGCCTTTGGAGGCTTCGACTGTTGATGTTCTTGTTGTTTCTGTGGCTGCTTTCCACGAAACTTCTGACCTTTTGATTGTCTGGAGATCAGGCCTTATCTTCCAGTTCACCTTGAACAGATTGAATGGCTTCTTCCTGCTGCAACAGATTCACCAATTCATCATATGAAACATCTTTCTTGGTGATGTTCAGCGTGGTGACAAAGATTTTGAACTGAGATGGCAGTGCTCTCAGTGTAATTGGGACAAGTAGTTTGTCCTCCACCTTTTCTCCAAGTGCAACAAGCTCAGCTCACAGTTTAGATACCCGCCGTAAGAATTCCTCAACTTTCTCACTAGCCTGCATACTGAGTGTATGTAGCTTGGACTGTAGATGGAGGATCTTCGTCTGGTTCTTCACTTGGTAGATTGTGGAGAGAGAATCCCATGCCGCCTTTGATGTTTCCGCATCCCGAATGTGAGGTTGAACTTCATCGGTGATGCTGAGTGTTATCAACATTAATGCTTTGGCATCGGCCTTGTCAAACTTCTGCCTTTCATTTGGATCTTCCGGTCTGGTTATGTCACCAACGACAATTCCCGGAAGCTCCTCAAAAATGAGAATAGTCCGCATTTTTGTCTTCCATGCAGCATAATTTGGCCCTTTCAAAAGTTGAGCATTGGAAAGAAGCAATTTTGGGGCAGACATTTAAAAAAAAAAATCTAGACAACAAATTTATTATTATTTTATTTGACAGTACATTCACTTTCAAGAGGAAATTATGGCACGGAGATGAGCACGATAGGCCTGTGCTGTGAGACGGGGACGCTTTGGTGTGCGTTCTACCTCATCTTCATCATCAGCATCACAACCCTCGTCTAGTTTTGCTCTAATCTTCCTTGCTTGACATTGTACATCAAATAGAAAGTAATCTATCAATCCTTGCCTAAACAATTCATCGAATTGGAGATTACCGGTGTTTTGTAGGGCATCTAGAAGGGCAAAATAGAAGCCTGAGCTTTCTAAAACAGCACGTCCGCCTTGAGGTGGCTCATTCGCATGATTACTGGCCACACTGCTGGCATCAGGTGTGGTGGACATTCAATTTTCTTAGACTATGTCTTCCTCTACTCGCCAACTTAGACTCCAAGTGCCTTATGGGAGGAGAAAGAAACTTCAGTACCTCCTTTACTGACGGGCCTCTACAATAGAGAGCGTCTTCAATCTCTACAATAGAGAGCGTCTTCAATCTGATAAAGAACAATCTCTACAATAGAGAGAGACTTCAACTTTCCTGCAAATGACGGCAATCAAAAAAGGATCCTCTCTTTATTGATGGGCCTAACAATGGCTTTGCTTTCCTCCTTGCCAACGGCTTTGCTCTCCTCCCTGCACCGTGGGCGGTTTCTCCTTGCAACTCAACAGAACTCCATCTGGTTTCTTTGGGTGCCTTCTTCCACGCAGGAGGAGTATTGCTTCACATCGCACTTGTTGCACTCCTACACAGGCTCTGATACCATTTAATGATTGGCAGAGAATGAAGAAATGTTTATTCGATGATATTGGCGAATACATCAAGTGAATATATATCAGTAGCTGACAGTTATAAATAGGTGTAACTGCAACAGGTGTAACTGTAGATAATAACTGATATAACTATGAAATGTAGTTACTAGGTAAACAATGTAATAATTATGCTAACATGTTTCTCATATTGAATAAATTTATTTGCACATTAGACCTTCCTTAGTTGTTACATCAAGTCATGATCAAATCCTAGAGTAAAATTAAAAAGAGATGAAAAGAAATGTATAATTCTAATTTACAATTTCAATCCTGAAACTTGCTATGTAGTTGCATACTATGAATTCTCTTAATTACATTATTTTACATGATACTATTTTAGCAAGATAGATTAATTACTATGTTTTCTTTTCTTCCATTATTTTAAAATGTATCATATATTTATAGATTTTCAATACATTTGTAATTTAACATTTTAATAGATTTTCTATTTAATGGCTATATATCAAGATGATGCAAATAAGAATAGAAGGTCAATTTAATGACAATATTTTGTTTATAACCGAATTCTCAAACCCCTCAATTTTCACATTATTCATTGTGAAGATCATTGAAGGGAACACCAAAATTTAATTTATTTTATTATCATTTTAAAACAAAAAAAACATAAAGTTAATGTTTATTGCTACTTAATAGATCATATCATTGAATGTGCTATATAACATGGTTTTAATAGTCTAAACTAAAAATTTATAGAAATACTAAACAAAGTATCAACAAATATATTATTGTTGCCTAATATAATATTATTATATGGTGTTAATTTTTATTCCCTCTTTCGTGAGTGAATGAATCCACAAATTGATTTCAAAATTTAATATAATGATTGGGTGTTTACTGTTGCTTACATTGACTCTTCATCCTTTGTGTTAACCCTTTGAATCCAATTGACTTCTCATCTTCTTTCATTTTTTATGATTAACCACTACAAAGCTCTCCATTCAAGTGATAATAAGCAATCAAACTCTAGGTTTATTTTGGTTTTGTCTTTTTATGTCATTATTACCCTATCCATGACACCTATATGATGCTCCCATCTTTGAGGAGTTTAAGTCCACACAAACAAGTTGAAGTGAATTATTAGAACAATGTTATTTACCTATAAACAATTTTTTTTGGGTCAACATCATCCTAAGACTTTGGCACCCTTATTTAATTTTGTTTGTATTGTGAATAAGGTGGCCTTGCTTTGTGAAACCACCCTTTTCCACACCTACATGGAATTTATTTAGAATTAGTCCATCAAGTAAAAATGTAGTGTGAGAAGTATTTCATCATTTAAAATGTAATTTCTTTTCAAATCCATCATTTTCTCTTCCTACATAGTATGTTTTTACATTTCCTTTAAATAAAGTTGCCTTCACAAAAACATGGGAAGGAGGTGAAGGTGTGGATGTTGTGTGGGTGGGAATAAATTATAGACCTATTTTTTATGCTTTTTCATTTATCCCACCTTATATTTTTTTCATTCTCACTCATCAATTATCTAGAGTGGAGAATCTATGGGGATTATGCATTTTTATAAAAAAGTGTGCTCTCATCCCCCATCTTACCACATAATATAACTATAATGTCAAAAATTGTCTACTCTGTGATTTCCACCTTATGTTATTATCCTTTTTAGTGACCATTTGTGTAGTGGTAATGGTATTCTATGGCTATTTTTCATGAATTCTATCCTTTTACCTAATTTTGGACTAAGTTTATAGACCGCCAATCTTATTTCCACCCCTACTTCCTATTCTAAAAGTTTCAAGCCTAAATTCAAAAGTGGGTCAAATTACATCAAAATACTAGGGCCACATAACAAAAGTCATCAATATGCTAGTATCCAAATTAAGCCCAATTAAATCCAAATAATTAGTTGGCCTAATATTCCTTCAAATGGTCAAATCCAAATCCCTTTTGACATAAAATCCAAAATTCCTCATTTAGAATTATTATCTACAATCACACAACCTAGAAGCAAGCTCTATAAAAATTCATTTGCAACTTCATCTATTTTCTACGTACTCTTCATATCCCCTATTTTTAGATTTGAGTAAGTGAAAAAAGTTAGGGAGCCAAAAAGTGGCCAAAATTCATAATTCTTCAAAACTTGCTCACGTTTTAGAAAACATAATGTGTGCACATTATGGCTCATGTGCATTTTTTAAAATTTGAGCATGTTATAATACACTCACATTCCAATTTAGACCAATCAAATGTCTCCCTTAGGATTGGAACATATTTTAATTTATCAATCCTAAGGGTTGGACATTCAATTTGGATCCCAAAGATGTGTTTTACTAAAGTTATACAAAAAATAAACAAATGTCAAGCATGTTCTCTATCAAATTTATGTATTTTAGGGTAAAATTAAAAAAACACCACTTTGAGGTAACACTCTATGTTAGCTTTCTAACCATGTAATTTTAAAAAAATTACCCTAAAGACAATAGGGGTGACCCAAGTTAACGTGTTGGAATGGATGGTTTGAAAGTGGAAAAGTGGTCTTGGAGGATTGAAAATGGTTTTGAAGGCCTGAAACAAGGAAAAATACATAAGAGGGTCACCCCTTTTAGTAGGGAAGATCACCTTTAGAGACCACACTTTAGCTATAGGGTCACCTAGGGAGACCATGAAGTTAATAGGGGTAGCCCAATGAGAAAGGTTATGATAAGTAGCTTGAAAGTACACGGGACTTTGGAAGGTCAATTGAATGGTTACAAAAGAATGAATGATGAAAAATCCCCTTGGGAGAAATGAATTTCCCCTCTTGGGTGTTGGACTACCATGTTGTTAGGGCTGACAAGAAACAAAGGTGGTTTTTTGAACATGGGTTAGGTGGACAAAAAGAAAGTGTGCAGGAGCTTAGAAGGTTAGCATGAAGGTTAGGGAAGCACAAACAAAGAGAAAAAAAATAAAAAATGTGTCACCAAGAGATAAGCTACTGAGAGGTCTAAATAATTCATGCTTACATGTACATGATTAGGAATATAGCTCATCATTGGACTACCATGTAGGCCTACGTGCCTTTTTCATACTTACATATTTGTCCCTTCGAGGATGATAGTCTACACATGAAAGGTACGTACCATTACCAAACTTCACTTACCTATTGTCATTGTCCAACAATTGTACTTGAAATAACAAGTATTAGTTTGACTTTATGATTTATTTTGAAATAAGCACTGAAAAGAGAATGAGGAAACGTATTATCGATACATGAGTATTGAGTATACCTAAGTCACTTCGCCTCATCATGAATACCTATAAGGATGAAGACACGTGCCAAACAAGAACATGAAAAGCACTATAAAAGCTAATCTAAACAAAGTTTATTCATAAAAGAGAGTAAGAAAATGGTGACATAATTATGCAAGTGAACAGTCGATAGAGAGAGATTAATGACAATATCAATAGTATGGCTACTAAACTCCCTCCTATTGATCACCAGGTACAAGAAATGAGATAACCCTCTCTTGAAACCCTAGATCTTCTTTTATCAAATTTTCTTGAAAAGTTTGTCATTTTCATGTTTCATTATCACATTTGTCTAGGTTCTAGTCATTTGTCATTTTGTGAGTTTCTATTTGCTTGATTTCAATTATTTTCCCTATTTTCTAGACCTTCTAGGGTTTTTTAGGGAATGGGGTAGGGTCACCCCTTTTAGAAAGGCAGGTCACCCTAGAGATCTACCTTGCTGGATCCTATGTCATGTCCCTAAAGATCAACCTTGGTAAAAGGGGTAACCCAACTAGAAGTTTTATAGGTAGAAACTTTGGTAGTCTGATGTTTTTGATAATCAAATGTCTAATTTTTTACACTAACTTCTTTGAATTCATTGTAGTTTTCTAAAAATTATTTGATTTTTAGGTTTTTTAAAATTTTATGATTTTTTTTGGAATTTTAGATATTTTTTGATGATCTGATGTGTTATTCTTGCATTTGACAGGATACACACTTTCGATGGAATGCTAGTCATGAGTAGTTCTCATACATGGAGGCCCTTGAAGCACTATCAATTGGAGATCATTTTTTCTACAAAGGATGGGGCTGGATAGAGTATCTCAGATCCTTATAGTTCACCCCTTATCATGTATATGTTGTGACAACTTGACTTATTGGGTTGTTGATCAAAACACCTTCTAATTTCCTTAGGTTTCTAGAGAGTGGACCATCACTTTATATGATGTTTATTGTATCTTGAGAGTTCCTATTAAAGGAAAGTAACTTGTAATTCTTAAGAGAGATTCTGAGAGAGATTGCCTTGGGCTATGATTATGGGAGCTGCTCATCTTGAAGATCATCTCAGTTTAGCTTAGCTCAGTTCCTAATCTTATTATTTTTCCCCTATAGAACTTGGTTTTCATTGGGTTGATTTCTTCTCTCTTATCAAAGAACAAGAAGGCTCCTAAACTTAGGTGGTGTTGGGCACCAATCATTCAATGACTTGAGCAAGGGATAGTTTTTTCTTGGGGGATTGATATTATTTCCTTGGTTTACTAAGATTTGTACCAAATTTCACAATGAGGGGTACTTGCTTTTAGCCACCCTTCACTTATCACTTATCATGACCTAGATTCTTGAGCACATCATACCATTTCACAGAGATGCCCCCTTTAGATCCTAGGTTGTCAAGTGTTGTGTCATGGGGATGGCTTGGTTTTTTCAATGCCTCTACATGTGTTGTGGCCACACTCATAGATGTAGAATTTATTTTAGATGCCTATACTGATATGGAGGGGTTATGGCCAGGTGATATGATAGTTCAAGATTAATATCAAGAGGTGTAACATAAAAAATTGCATACTAACCTATAACATTCTCTCAATTGTCACTTGGTGATTCTCTTCCTATAAATACATACTAACCCCAAATCACATACATCCCTTTGTGTTTTTGGTGATGTTTATTTTTTCTATGTGACATATGTTTGCATTGCTCAGAGTCATACCATGTCTACTCAATCTTTTGTGTATCATCTCTACATCATCTATTTTTTTGCCTCTCCTTGGGGCATCATCTTCTTTCTCTTGAGGAAGCTTTGGGAACATATCTCCCCTTATATGTTTCCTAAAGATATGTTACCTCTTCTCCTTATTCTACCTTAAAATCAATCGCATAATATTGCTTTATGCAATTATTTTAAGGTGGGGGTATACTTTTGTACTTTTCACTTTCACACACATCACATTGATGGCATGCTCCCTAAAACATTCACTCCTTTTAGTGTTAGCTTGTGGTCCTAAGCACAAACACTTGCTTAGATTGACCAATTTTATTAGGATTACTTAGCCATGCTAGGTCATGTAATTCTTGGTATTGCTTAACATGTGAGCCACTTAGTAACATAATGCTAGCCAATAGTGCTCCATTTTTCTACTTCTTGGTACTCTTTGAGTCACCTAACAATGCATTTTGTTAGTCCTTGTGGCACACAAGAGTTTAGTATGCTTCCTAGCTCTTGTAGTGTGCTAGCAGCACAACACTAGAAATTCCCCTTTTGTATTATTTTATTTTTCTTTCTCGTGTGATTTGTGTTTGATTGTCATAGACTTTTAGTAGAATGTGCATTAGATTATATGATTTGCTAACATTGATGTTTAGGAAAATAATATCTTATCTAATCCTTTTTAGAATAGATTTTATATTTATGGGTTTGACATTGTCTCTTGTGTAGTTTTTGTTGTCTAATAATAGGGTTTTGCAGGTTCTTAACCTAGGGGCTTGATTCCTTTTCTCGAAGAACTATCTGTAGACCTACAATATCCTTTTGAGGTAATATTTATGATACATTATTTCCTTTTGTACTTTAGTGTAGCATATCACCTATGGTCATAAGCCCGCTAAAGTAGGGGCTAAATGTAACATCAATCTTGACATGTCCATGAGGGTTTATGTTAAAAAATTCTATAATCAAATCTTTGTTCATTATGAATATCCTTTTGCCCTTGGCATCTTTCAACTTCTTGGTAATTGGGTCATATTTCCTACTAATAGCATACACCAGCTCGGGGTCGACAAAAACATTAGGCACAACAAGTTTCCCTAAGTCAAACTGCCATATATTACATATTGGGGTGCATTTATCAGCACATGCATAACAGTATTTGAATAGCTCCCAACCCATCCATGAGATAATAGGGTCCCTTATATCTTTCTTTTTATCTACCAAACTTTTGGAAAGGATACCCATGCCTTGAGATTGTTTTTCCCTTTGGAAGATCCAGACAATAACTTAATGATATCTTTGTCTAAACCTCTCTTAGAAGTGCTTGACTGACCCAAGACCTGTCTTGTATTCGTGGTTATACACTCACACAAAATTTCAATAGTTCACAATTTTTACAACCCTTCTTACACATACCCTTTCAATTCACCTTCAAATGAAAACCCTAGCCTCTTTTAATATATATCAGTTTTAGAAGGTCACTGGGCTCATACCTTATAATTTGCTAGAGAAATGATGTACTATTCTAAATTTTTGTCACACAAGCTTCTACTAAATCTGGATAACTTGCACTAGTAGTCACTCACAAGATTTCTCCTTACTGGTTAGGGCACTCGCATGAAATATTCTCAGAGATTTGTTTTTATCTGCAAAACATTCTCTATCACCTTTGAATTAATGCTCATACATGCTTCAGAGCTAGGGTATTTTATCCATTGAGGATTTTAAATTTGGACCGTTGATTATGAAAAATATCTATGGTGTACTTTGTTAGAAATGTTGAAGATGTGAAAACCAAAAACTTTATGAGAGAGATTCTAATCTACATAAACTGGAAAATGCAAAAACAAGCAAACCAATGATTCTGAGAGATGCAAATGTCGATGTGACAAAATTGCATTAAGAGTTGAAAGCTTCATACAAAGAATGGTGGAGTAACTAGATAATGCATTCAAGATGAAAAATACAAGCTAGGTAGTGAGTTTATATAGACTAGAGAGAGGGGAGAAGTGGCAAAATTGACCAATAGGGAGAGGGCACCGTACAGGTTAAAGATAGAAAGAGAATCTTCCCACGACAGTAAATACCACCTCCCTTGAGGATGTTGACACCTCAAACCATCCACTCACTAATTAAAATCACTTTATTTAATCTACAATCTTAATAAAAGTGTAGGAAAAACTTGGGAAATAGGGAAAATAACTAACCCACTAGGAAAATAAAAACCTACACTAACACACCCCCTTAAGCATCTTGACAAATCAAGCCTGATGAGGTAGCCATGTAGAATGAATCGCCCCACAATGAGAATAATCCTCCTAGAACAAAGTAGAGAGAACACCCCCCCAAAATAGAGAGAGAAAAGATGACTAAAAGACCCCCTGAAGTGGAAACTTGTTGCACCCCCAACAAGCTCGCAAATGAAGGAACTTGCTCTTAGTGAAGGGTTTGGTGAAGATGTCTACGATCTACTCTAGAGTCAGACAATATCTGAGATCAATAATTTGCTCATGAATCAACTCCCAAATGTAGTTCATGTGAATGTCAATGTGTTTGGTCCTTTGATGATGGACCAGATTGCGAGAGATTTGCATCGCAATCTGGTTATCACAAAAGATGATTGTAGGCTTTCGAAAGGGAATACCAAACTCACTGAGAATGTTCCAAAGACAAATGGCCTCAGTAGTGGCATTAATTGCTCCTTGATACTCAGCCTCTGTAGATGAAAGAGAAATTTCATTTTACTTCTTACTCGACCAAGAAATTGAACCAGAACCAAGTGAGAAGCAATACCCTGAAGTAGACTTGCGATCTTGAGAATCACCTGCCTAATCTAAATCTCTGTGTCCCACCAAGTCAATATTCATGCCCATTGCATAGTGAATCCCTTAACTATGAGTGCCCTAAGGATAGTGAAGAATCTGCTTAGCTACTTTCCAGTGTAGCTCATGTGGCTCCTGCATGAACCTGGAGACCAGGCCCACATCATATGACATATCAGGCCTCATGTGAGTAAAGCATATGAGACTCCCAACTAATTAGTGATACAATGTAGCATCCACTAATGGTGAAGGATAGTGAGCCTCAAGTGTGACCCCTGGCAGAAATGGAGTTCGTGTAGGATTACAATCAACCATGCAAAATTTGGAGAGCATATCAAGTGCATACTTGGGTTGTACCATGAAGATACTAGATGAAGACTGAGTGATATCAATCCCCAAGAAGATGTGCAAAAGGCCCAAGTATGACATTAAGAAATGATCATGAAGAGCAGTTTTCATTGCATTGATGGTGGGCGAGGAACTCCTTGTAATCAACAAGTCATCAACATAGAGAAAAAGGAATGTGAGAGTATCATCCTACTATAGAATGTACACATTTGGATCAGAATAGAATTGAGTGAACCAAACTAATAGAAGGAAGTAGTCCATCTTGGGATACCAAGCCCAAGGGGCCTATTTGAGGCCATAGAGAGACTTATGAAGGTGGAAAACAAGTGAAGGATCCTATAGGAACCCCTGTGGTTTCTCCATGTATATATATCCTCTTGAAGGTCACTGTGAAGAAAAGCACTCTTCACATCCATTTGATGAAATTCCCAATGATGGGCTACTACAATAGCAAGGACAAGTCAGATTGAGTTCATTTTGGCAACTAGTGCAAAAGTCTCAGAGTAGTCAATCTCAAGCACCTGGGAGAATCCTTTCATGACCAGTGAGCCTTATGCTTATCAATTGACCCATTTGCGGCAAATTTTGTTCGACAGATCCACTTACATCAAATAAGTTTCCTTCCCTTAGGAAATGGGACTAAATCCCAAGTGTGGTTCCTCTCCTAGGAACTAATCTCTTCTTGCATAGCAACATCCCACTCGGGGACACTAGAAGCTTCCTAAAAGGATTATGGATCGAAAGTTGAGGCAATGAAGAGATGTGGAGCTTACTCAAACTATGACCTTTTTCTTTTAGCATACGAAGGATCACCAACCCAATCACCTACTAACTCCAATGTATGATGAGCCTAAAGAGGTCCAATAGGAGAATCTGGAGGAGAATCATCACCCTTTGAATGATGACTAGGAGTGGAGGAACTGGAATCCTTATCATCATTGTCACTATCTAAAGTGGAAGAAGAAGACTCCTCATCATGAGTAGGAGGATTAAGATCCTCAGAAGAACTATCATCATGTTGCAATGGCTCCAAAGTGATTGTAGTTGGAGAAGTGGTAGGAGAAGGACTGGAAACATCCTCCTCAAATTGAACACTCCTCTTGATGAACAACTCATGAGTGGTGGGGTGGAGAAGCCTATAGCCTTTGAAACCATCTGTGTACCCAACAAATATGCAAGACTTGCTTTGCAAATCCATAGCTTTGAGTTTCTCTACTGGAATGTGGGCCCATGCAAGAGAACTAAACACAAAAATCTTTTATTGTGGGTTTCCAACCAGTCCAAGCTTGAAAATGAGTGACCCCCTTTACAACTCGGTGAGGAACCTGATTTTGGATGTAACATGTACAGTTGATGGCCTCCACCTAATACTGAGGTTCGATGGACCTGGAGTGAATCATACAATTGGACATTTATTTCAAGGATCTATTGTTTCATTCTATGACACCATTCTACTATGGACTATAGGGAATTGTGTATTGAAGATCAATGCCCTCTGAAACATAAAACTGCTCAAACCTTTGGTTGACATACTCCCCCCATTATCTATATGCATAATCTTGATGGACTTCCTAGACTATTTATCTACAAAAGCTTTGAAGTCCTGAAAAGACTCAAAGACCTTATACTTTTGTTTAAGAAAATAAACTCATGTGTATCTAGAAATATCATCAATGAATGTGAGAACATATCAAGCCCTACTGAAAGAAGGATGTGGAAATGGTTCTGCTAAGTCACTATGTACCAACTCTAGAAGTTGTGTGGCCCTCCATACTTTTCCTTCATCATATTTCTCTTTAGGATGCTTACCAAGAATGCATCCTTGGCAAACACCATAAAAAAATTGAATAGAAGGTAACCCTGAAACCATGTCCTGTTGTTTGAGCTTCTACAAGTAACAGTAGTTCAAGTGGCCAAACCATTGATGCCAAAAACAACTCGCCTCATCTGAGTGAGTGAGAAAAGAAAGTGAAGGAGATTCAGGAACAAAGTGAGAAAAATGATAAAGTTTGGACTGATGATCAACTTTTCCCATAGCAACTATAGACCCATTATGTAACTCACTAATTACCACTACGTCTAGAGTGAACTCACCACACTTGCTAGAGCTAGTGTGAGTGATTTGATAGACAAATAGGAGATTAGATGACAAAGATGGAGCACAAAGAACATCATGAAATGTTCCTTTGCCCACGTCAATAGACCCTCTCCCATGCGCTTCAACAGGAGTGGACCATCACCATTCAAGTATAGATGGCATAGAACATGGCTCTAAAGAGGCAACACCATCTTATGACGAAGCCATGTGGTGCAAAGAACCCAAGTCAATGATCTAGGTATCAGTATATGAAGCAATGGAAACTAGGGCCTTGCCCTTTCCTTTCCCCTTACTTTTATCTATGTCCTTTGAAGATTCCTGAGATGAACTCTGTTTGACAGAATCAGTCACCTTGATATTGTTCTTCTCAAGAAGATGTGTCAAGTGATCAATCTTCTTCTTAAGACACTTATGTTTATCATGACCAGGTTTCTTACAATAGGCACACTTTTCTTTCTCCTTCTTAGCTTGTCACCTTTGGAAGAAGAGGCATGATTAGCTGCTTTTGGAGCAGCCAATTTCTAATCTTGTTTCTTCTCTCCTTGATTATGTTGTTTCTTGTTCTACTTAGCAGACCCTTTCTGATCTTTAGCACCCTGATTTGCAGCCAAGGCATGAGATTTAGAGGGCTTAATTGTGCCCATTTGAACTAGTTTATCTTGCTCCTTTGTGAGTTCATTTGCAAAATCATCAAGAGAAGGCATTGTTTAATTGGTTCCTAAGGCACTTTTAGTTGCATGAAATGTAGAAACAAGCACATAATAGTTTGGACCAAGCTCGGAAAGAATACTTAAGATCAATAGAGAATCTTTCTTCTCAATCCCACATTGTTTCAATAACAATCTTATGGCCTTAGCTTAGTGAAGAAGTACCAAATAGTATCAAAACTGGTAGGAATTAACCCTATGATATCATTCTCTAGTAGATGTCCTCTAATTTCAGCTTGTGTACTAAAGAGATTTTCCAAAGTGGTCCATACATCATTTGGTGTAGAAAAAAATTCAATATGGAAAAGTAATTCCGGAGATACAGACATACATAGAGTTCCAAAAGCTTCATCTAACTTATTAAACCATTTTGCCTTGTCTACATCTACAGTAGGTTCAGTTTCAAGCCCCATTGTTACTACATACAACCCTTGCCTCTTTAGATAGATTGTCATTTTAGATTTCCAATCAAAGTAGTTTTAGGGTGTGAGTATTGGTACTGTTGTTTGATCCATTTTATGCATAAAATAAGATTATTTGTTGTAGTTGTGCAGAAAAAAAAAAGAATCTAGAAACTCAAAGAAAGAACACAAGACACCCCCCCATTTTCACTCAATCAAAGAACCCCCAAGCATATATGATTTGACACTTTATATTTAGCGCATTTACAATTGCCACTAGCAAGAAATACTTAGTGGTCTTGATCTCAATGCTTTACAAATCCTCAACAAATAGGTGTATGTTGAAAGTACAACACTGGAATAAAACCTAGTGAAACTAACAACACCACTACAATCTACTAAAAAAATAATTCACTTTCAAAAAAAGGAAGTACCTCAATCCAAGGTTGTATGTGAAAGTTATGAGTCTCCGAAGTTCCAAAAACATGAACCGTACAATGTCACCTATGAGAATCTATGATTTCTAGAAAATCCATGTGCCAAAACCAAAAATTGCTTGCACCAACGCATAGAGCATGAAAAAGTATCCCAAATCAAAAAAAATTCTGAGAAAAAGGAGCCAATATGAGTCAGAACGAAGTGAACATTGAAAATCGCCTTTAATTTTGCCCTTGCCAATGGAGAGGGGTATGGTTTGCAAAAGTAGACCTTTGCGAAATTTGGTGAAATCGTTGCTAACTTTGGTGGTCTGCCAAGTTTAGAAGTCCTCCAGATAGTTTAACCCTATACCAGATTAGTACTCTGTGACAATAGTCAATCTCCAGATAAATTTGGTGTCTCTATCATTAGCAAGTCTGCCAAATTTTAGATCTTTGCTAAATTTGGAGATTTTCCAGCCAAATATAGTTGTAACTAAAATAGCAAAAATTGCCAAATTTGAGCACAAAGTTGGCACTGAGGTCAAAACAAATTAGGCACAGAGGTTGACGAGGGCGAGTAGGTCTAAGGGTCTAATTATTATTTTTTTATTTTTAAATGGTTGAGGGCCAAATAACCATAGGGGTTGGGGGCCTCAAAGCCACACCCCAAATCCTAAGTGGCTGCAGGTGTTAGAGAGGGGTCAGACCCCTTAACAAGGTTGCGGCCTTTATGATGGGGCTCTAGTGCAGGAGCACCTAAAAGAACACCTTGGAGCAAAAAGACACAAATGATCATAGGAGGAGCCCATGGAGTCCATCAAGTCAAATTGAACATCCTAAAACCAATTATGACATGTTACAATAAACAAAATGGTGTAATGATCAAATGTCCTGAGGGTCCTGGTAAGGACCCTAGGACCAAAAATAATGTAAGTTGGGCCAATAGTGCCTCTAGAGTCAAATAAAAGTCAAATATAGGTGTATAGAATTAGGAATGAGGTATAATGATCCCGAGAAGATCAAATATGATAGTTTGGTAGGGTAGAAATTCACTAAACCAAAGTTTTAAATTCAAATTTTTGGATTAAGCATCTAGGCAGGAAAAGCCATTTTGATTAGTTTTGGAAGTTTTAACCACTCCAACCAATGGGAATTGGTTTTGGAAGTTAGAACAGGAGTTATGTAAACATGTGCAAGACCTTTGATGGTATGGGGGAAGCATTTTGGAGGCCTGGGTTGTACGACAAGCTACAAATAATAGTAAATTTTAGTTTTTCTTGCATCTCCTTCTTGTTTCTGTTGGTCTTTTTGAGTATTGAGTGTTGGTAAATGTCTTAGGACCTTAGTTAACAATAATAGACTCTTTTACATGCTTTGAGGAGGTTCTAAAAGTGAGTTTTGCTTTTGTTTGTCTGACTGCTATAAGGAACAATAGACTGTCCTGTGTATTTTGAGAGTTTACAATGCTTTTTTGGACCTTTCCATGAATGTAGGATCCTGATTCTCATGGAATAGGTCCTTATTAACATGTACTATATGATTTCTAATCTTTGCAAAGTAGGAGGAATGAAAATGGGGAGGTGATAACCGTTGGAAGACAAAGTTTGCATGTGGAAGAACATTGAAATGGTGGCATAGTTATAACAACAGGAGATCTACCTTAACAAGGTGAAGTTTTTCTGATTGATATTGTCTAGTATGGCCAAGGAGATGGTGTTAGATTTTTGAATGAGGTCTGGAAGTAACTGGAGATGGGAGATCTAGTAAAACCTAGGTTTTGGGGCCTAGAAAGGGGGGTTTAATATTTAAACATTCAAATGAGCAAGTCATTGTCTGAAACATAGAAAATACTTTGTTTTGAATCCTTTCCTAAGACTATTTCAAGGTTTGGAGTGGATATGGCAAGTATCTAATAGGTTTCGTTTGTAAAGTGGGCAATTTAGGCCTTGTGGGAAGGCAACAGGGTGTTAGGACAGTCAAGTTTGGTCCAAAACAATAGTAGGTGAGTTTGAGATATGTTATAGAACTTGATAAAGGGTATCTAGATCAGTAATTAGGTTTGGAAGTGCTTTGGGAAAGTTTGGAGGAAAGTACAGTTTAGTCCCTGAACAGGGCTACTAGGATTAGGCCTAGTTAAGTGGAGTTGTCAATGAACCAAGCAAAATGGTGTGTGAAACCTGTTGAATCTTGTTGGTTGGGGTAGGTTGAGACCCTAGAAGGTGCAATTTTTCATCTGAGAAGTTGGAACCCAAATTTGAGCCCTTTGGTGTAGTTTAAGGCAAAGGGAAGACTAGTGAAGTCTTATTGATTGAAGCCCACAAGCTATTTAAATCTTTTGATCTTGCTAGATTATCATTGGGGACCTGACACCTTTGCATCATAGTGGTATCAGAGAAACAAGTAGGTCCTTGAGGGAGTAGTAGGATCTTGTGAAAGAGTTAAGAGTTGGTGAGAGTTGTAAAGTTGCCCCTTAAGAATCAGATGGCTAGGGAGAATAATGAATTGAGGGAAGCCTTAGAGGCTAGAGAAAAAGAGTTGAGGGAGAGAAAATAACATGATCCTGTAAGAGAAAGAGAGTTAAGACAAGTAAGAAGGGAGAATGCATCAATCTTAGCAAGGTTGGAAGCATTAGAGAAGAATCCTAGAGGGGATGAACAAGATGACCAAGAAGGAGATGATGGAGGACATGAGAAGGTAGATGAGAACCCTCCTGAGGATGAGTTGGATGTTGAAGAAAGGAGATTTGTGAGATTTCTTAAGGTAGTTCAAGGTAGTGGAACAAAGGCAAACATAGAGTTACCTATCTATCAGGGGAAGATGGATAGTGAAGAGGTATTAGGGTGGATAAATGCCCTTGAAATTATTTTTGAGTATGAGGAAATAAGTGATGACAAGAAGGTTAAATTTGCAAAAACAAAGTTGAGAGGGACAGTACTTACATGGTGGAGTAGTGTACAAACAGAAAGAGTGGCCAGAGGTGGAACAAGAATCACTTCTTGGGGTAGGATAAAGGATATGATGAAGGATCAGTTTCTTCCATCTGATTATTCTATTCAAACAAAGAGGATGAGGTAGAACTTGAAGTAGAAGGACATGGATGTTATGTCCTATACTAAGCAATTTCATAAGCTTAGTATTAGAGGAGGATTGGAGGATGAAGAAGATAAAGTGGCAAGATACCTTAATGGGCTTAGGTACAAGTTGCAAGATGAAATTGGTTTGACCATACCAAAATCACTTGGAGAATGTTTTCAGTTAGCCATAAGGGTTGAAGAGAGGGTGAAGAGGAAGCAAGAAAGACAAGGAGGTAGTGGTAGAGGATATAGAGGTAGGGGCAGACCTACTAATGAAGGATAGAGCAGCAATGAGAAAGGAAAAGAGTTTTTTGCAGATCAGAGATGTGGAGGTAGGTTTGGATCAGGTAGAGGAGTATTCACAGATAGATGTTATCATTGCAATGAAGTTGGACACGTATCTTACAAATGTCCTAAGAGGGATGATGTTGATAAGAGTAAGGAGAGAAGAGTTCACTTGGCACAAGAAGAGGAAAAGAAGGAAGCTCAAGAACTAGCAGCAGCCTATCCAGAAACAGATGGAGAGTTGCTCATGGTGGAAAAAGGCAAAGTGCGGCAAGCACCATAGGTATCCATTTTCAAAACTAATTGTTCAAGCCATGGAAAAATGTGCAAGTTGATTATAGATTCAGGTTCACATGATAATCTAGTCTCTTGGGATATGGTGCACAAATTGGGATTGAAGACATTTGATCATCCTAATCCTTACAATGTCACTTGGGTAAGTCAAGAGCAGCAAGTAAGGGTTAGTCAGAGGGCATATGTTGATTTTTCAATTGGTCCATATCATGATTCTATTTTATGTGATGTTATTTCAATGACATGTAGAAATATAATCTTGGGAAGACCATGGCAACATTTGAGAAGGACAGTTCATGATGGTTATACAAATAGTCATTTGGTGCACAAAGATGGTAAAAAGTTTAAACTAATGCCTTTACCTTGTGAAGACAAGAAGGAACATGCCATTGTCTATTTTGGAGAGAAATTGCAGTTGAATGTGTAGGTTAAAAATGGTTGGAAACAACATGAATAGTTGCAACAGAGAAAGGTTTATGATAGTCCTAAAGGATAGCAGGTTTGGGGCTTAAATTACATCAGGATTGGGGACATTGATTGCCCTATAAGGAGGTAGGAAAAGGAAGGTAGACATTAGACCTTACAGAGAAGAACAAATCAGATGGAGAAAGCAGAAGCATTCAAGCAGCAGAGTCCTAGGCAAGGACATCCAAACATGTTTTATGATGCTAACATTGTTTGTAAGAGCTATGCAGGTGGAAGAAGGAGGAGGATAACCTTTGGAGAGTTCATATTCCCTGTCACAAATCAGAGGAACATTTCAAAAAGACTACAGGAGGTTTGGAGTAGATCACATGCCTCTTGGGACAAGAGTTTTTATCATGCTGGGGAGTATGGTGCAGGAGCACCTAAAAGAACACCTTGGAGTAAAAAGACACAAATGATCATAGGAGGAGCCCATGGAGTCCATCACATCAAATTGAACATCCTAAAACCAATTATGACATGTTACAATAAACAAAATGGTGTAATGATCAAATGTCCTGAGGGTCCTGGTAAGGACCCTAGGACCAAAAATAATGTAAGTTGGGCCAATAGTGCCTCTAGAGTCAAATAAAGTCAATTAAAAGTCAAATATAGGTGTCTAGAATTAGGAATGAGGTATAATGATCCTGAGAAGATCAAATATGATAGTTTGGTAGGGTAGAAATTCACTAAACCAAAGTTTTAAATTCAAATTTTTGAATTAAGCATCTAGGCGGGAAAAGCCATTTTGATTAGTTTTGGAAGTTTTACCCACTCCAACCGATGGGAATTGGTTGTGGAAGTTAGAACAGGAGTTATGTAAACATGTGCAAGACCTTTGATGGTATGGGGGAAGCATTTTGGAGGCCTGGGTTGTACGACAGACTGCAAATAACAGTAAATTTTAGTTTTTCTTGCATCTCCTTCTTGTTTCTGTTGGTCTTTTTTCAGTATTGAGTGTTGGTAAATGTCTTAGGACCTTAGTTAACAATAATAGACTCTTTTCCATGCTTTGAGGAGGTTCTGAAAGTGAGTTTTGCTTCTATTTGTCTGAATGCTATAAGGAACAATAGACTGTCCTGTGTATTTTGAGAGTTTACAATGCATTTTTGGACCTTTCCATGAATGTAGGATCCTGATTCTCATGGAATAGGTCCTTATTAACATGTACTATATGATTTCTAATCTTTGCAAAGCAGGAGGAATGAAAATGGGGAGGTGATCACCGTTGGAAGACAAAGTTTGCATGTGGAAGAACATTGAAATGGTGGCATAGTTATAACAACAGGAGATTTGCCTTAACAAGGTGAAGTTTTTATGATTGATATTATCTAGTATGGCCAAGGAGATGGTGTTAGACTTTTGAATGAGGTCTGGAAGTGTCTGGAGATGGGAGATCTAGTAAAACCTAGGTTTTGGGGCCTAGAAAGGGGGGTTTAATATTTAAACATTCAAATGAGCAAGTCACTATCTGAAACCTAGAAAATCCTTTGTTTTGAATCCTTTACTAAGACTTTTTCAAGGTTTGGAGTGGATATGGCAAGTATCTAATAGGGTTCCTTTGTAAAGTGGGCAATTTAGGCCTTGTGGGAAGGCAACAGGGTGTTAGGACAGTCAAGTTTGGTCCAAAACAATAGTAGGTGAGTTCAAGATATGTTATAGAACTTGATAAAGGGTATCTAGATCAGTCATTAGGTTTGGAAGTTCTTTGGGAAAGTTTGGAGGAAAGTATAGTTTAGTTGCTGAATAGGGTTACTAGGATTAGGCCTAGTTAAGTGGAGTTGTCAATGAACCAAGCAAAATGGTCTGTGAAACCTATTGAATCTTGTTGGTTGGGGTAGGTTGAGACCCTAGAAGGTGCAATTTTTCATCTGAGAAGTTGGAACCCAAATTTGAGCCCTTTGGTGGAGTTTAAGGCAAAGGGAAGACTAGTGAAGTCTTATTGATTGAAGCCCACAAGCTATTTAAATCTTTTGATCTTGCTAGATTATCATTGGAGACCTGACACCTCTGCATCAGGCTCGGTCCCAAAGGGGGGTCATAGCCCTTGTGTTAAGGAAACTCTTGAAGCACTTTAAAAATGACACTTGAGTGCTATGCAGTTAGCACAATTTTATTATATATTTTTTGAAATTTTGAAATATTAATGCTCCGTATAGTGTGCTGGGGGGCCAAAATAACCTTTTGGAATTTTTTTTTGTCTCAAATGCTCCCGACATCGAAACTAGGCAAATTATATATCAAAATTAACTTGTGAAGCCTCCTGGACACAATGATAGGGTCCTTTTGGCTTGAAAACACTCCAATTGAAAACTGGATTCTAAATTTGAGCAAGAAACCCTCATTCATAACTTCATCACACGATCTCTAAATCTGATGAGATGAAAGCCATTTATGACTTTCTCGATCCTCCTGGACACATTGGCACAACCAAAAGTGTTACCAGTATAACTAGAAATGCTGCAATCACCTAGATATCACAAAAAATCACATGCAAAATAAAGGAGTTAATGGGTCTTGTTAAATCCTTTTTGATTCTCTAGATAGGTAAAAAATGCAAGAGAAGAGAATATAAGATTCACAAGAACTCACAAAGAATTCACTCTCTCAATTAGGAATAAATGAAGTTAAAACTATCAAAACAAAAGCTCTGATATCATGTTAGAAATCTTGAACAAGATGTAGAGAGATACTAAGCTACATAAATTGGAAAATGCAAAGCAAAAGCAAACCAACAAATTTGAGAGATATGCAAATTGTCGATGTGACAAAATTGCATTAAGAGCTCAAAGCTTCATACAAAGAATGGCATAGTAACTAGACAATGCATTCAAGATGCACAATACAGGCTAGGTAGTGAGTTCATATAGACCAAAGAGAGAGGAGAGGTGGTAAAATTGACCAATAGGGAGAGGCCATCATACGGGCTAAAGATAACAAGAGAATCTTCCCAAGATAGCAAATGCCACCTTTGTAGGATCCTGACACCTCAAATCACCCACTCATTAATTAAACTCACTTTATTTAACCTAAGCAAGCTTAATAAAAGTGTAGGAAAAATCTAGGAAATAGGGAAAATAAATAACCCACTAGGAAAATAAAAGCCTACACTAACATACTTAACCTCCAAGTGAATTTTAAAAAGACAACTAACATGTGTCAAATTCAGGTTCAAGTCTGGACACATCGGACCACGCAATTAGACATTGTACATGTGGACCAATCAACCATTGACAACAAGGACTTCAGTCACGAGTTTCTTTTACTCAGAAATTCTCATCACATATCGCAAATGCTACCTAGATGTACCTTGTGAAGTTTGCAAAGGAATAATTGCATGCGATTTAATAACATGATGCCATGTGTACTCCATGTCAGACATTAATAGTTCTTTGACTGGAATTTTTATCTTGTTAACAATGTGGTGGGCCCACCTTTTTGGTTTGCGAAGTGGGAAATAATCATGGTGTAATAACAAAATGCCACATGGAAAAGACCTACTCATCAACAATACATTTGAAACATTACGAGGGGCCATGACACATGTCTCATCACGCTAGCTCACAAACTTGGATTGGGCTAAACAAATATGCACATGAAAGACTAAAATATTGCGACACAATAAAAAAGCAAAAAATAACCCCTCTAACATAAATTTCATTTTAGTGTTCTTAGCATTAATATTCGAGGTTGAGACACCTTTCCCAACACTCATCCCCTACAATTGCCACAAATTATAATTGTAACATAAAAAATCACCTACTCTTATGTTCTTATAACCATTTTAGTGGCTAGTCTTGTACTAACATTGGTATTCTAAGGCCATTTTCCATGAATTCTAGCCTTTTACCTAGTTTTTGACTAGTTTTTAAAGACTACCAAGCTTATTTTAACTCCCACTTCTTATGTTGAAAGATTTAGACCTAAATTCAAAAGTTGGTCAAAATACATCAAAACACTAGGGCCCTAAGACAAAAATCATCATGATGCTAATGTCCAAATAAAACCCAGTTAGCTCTAATTTTGGGGTCCTAAAAACCCTAATGTTCGATTTGAATCCCCTTTGACATAAAAGACAAAATTCCTCATTTTGAATTATTATTTGCAATCACACAACTTGGAAACAAGCTCTATAAAAAGCTTTCATTTGCAACTATATTGTTAGTGTTTATGCCTTTACTATGGTAGGAGATGGAGGACAACATAGGCTTCTTGTTTAGCCATTCCATACAATCAGTTGCCTTCCAAGGATTCACCCCCACCTACATACCCTCTAGATTTCACCCTTGTGGAAAAGTCAATAGTGTGGAAGTGCTTAATGGGAGGAAGGGAAGAGAGCTTGATCTTATGTCCAATCGATTTTCAAGCTCTAACTCATACAAAGTATTGGCAATCACCCATGAGGCATCCTTATGCTTTCTAATTGCTATAGATAATAGTTGAGGAATTCTCTTACAATATCTACGAATGTCAAAGGTAAATCAAACAATTCCAACTTAGGAAGGTTGGGAATGATGACGTTTTTATAATAACTTAGTTTATTTGGGTGCACTTGTAATAGATTGGATGGAAAATAGATTCCTGTAAACAAAAATAATAAAATTCAAAAACAACAAATAATATCCCAATATGTTAATCTCTTAATAAATAAGAGACGTTTCACAAAACTATTCAAAACATACGTTTCAAAAAATTGCCAATGGACAACAAGCCAATGGACAACAAGAGGACGAATGGCATATATAAATTATCAAATATTTGTTATATTTGTTATTATAATATATGATATATTTTTATCAATATAATATATAATATATTACATTATAATATAATATATAATATATTACATTATAATATAATATCATATAATATATAATATAATATAGTATATAATATTATATAATATATAATATATTTTTTTATCAATGAAGATCATAAAGAATATATATTATGAAATTATGTATATTATCACATATTTGATATATTATAATTATTATTTTTGAAAATATAATATAATATATTATATTATAATATAATATTATAATATCATATAATATTATAATGTTATTTTAAAGTGCTAAAATAGCAACATCTAATTGTAATGGACTTTTTCATTTTATTTTTTTTTAAACTTTTGAACTTATTACTATATGCATATTTATATTCTAGAATCTTTCTAAATTATAAAAAGTATTCTAATTTTAAGATAGTATAGAGTAAAAATAGTTTGAAAAATCAAACTACTATATTTAACAACTTTTATTTTTTTCTTAAAACTTTTAATTGTTTAATTATATTCCTTAACTATATGCATATTGATATTCTTTAACTATGCTATAGGTAGTATTTACTTTTTCTTTAATTATGCTATGGCACTCTTGTGGCAATTGTCTCCCCTCTTCCAACTTATTTTTTTGTTTTATATAAAATGTAAATTATATATTTATTAATTTATTAAATCATTTTCATACAATTTAACCCTGTGCTTCCTTAGTCTCTATGAGCATATAGAGTTAAATATATTTTTTTCAATTTCAATACATAGATCCAAAATAAAAGAATGTAATTTTATTTTTGTAGAGAGTAAAATTGATAACAACAAAAATGATAGACCTTAAATAATTAAAACACGATCATATATAGATTATATGTTAAACACCACTAAGAAAATTGAGGTTTATGGATCTCAAAATTTTTGCAATCTTTTGTACCTTGTAATCAAACCCTAGCTAAATATCTCATTTTCCTTCCTCTTAGCACCTACATGCATACCATCTTCAATCCTGGAGTTGCAATAAAAATGACATATATACAACTAAACTATAAAATAGTTAAAATAATTTGTAAAACACCTCAATTGCATGCAAACCAAGAAGAAGAAATTTGAGAGCCTAAAAAAAAACTTCTCTCATTGTGCAATCCTTATGCAGACCAAGAAGAAGAAATTACAGAGCCTAAAAAAAACAACAATGGAGAAAATTAAAATAAGGTAGTGTAAAACTATAGTTTTTATATGCTTTTATATCATTTTGGTAAGTTTTAATATTTATTCCACAACTCCCTATTTTCTATCTAATGTGATTTAAAATTAGATTAATGTGCAGTAGTTAAATTAGAATTTTAGTTTATAACTACTAAATCATGTGATTTTATTTAAATTATACACCTATATTTTAGGTAAATGACTCCATAACTTATGACTTAATGATTGTGATGTGATTTTAAATAGGTTTATTTGTTACATGTGCTTTAAAATTGATTTTTATTATTTAATTATGGAATCCCTTGTTTTATGCAATGTGACTTTATGATCTATTTGTTATATGTTACATTTATTCCAAATTAGAAGAACATAAATTAGTATAAATCTTTAAAAAAATGTATAGTGTTGATTAACTTTATTTATTATTTAAAAAAAAAGTTGTATTTTATTTATTTTAGAAGAAAACTTAAAGAAGTTGAATTTTATAGTTATTAGATTAAAATTAGGATTAGGGTTAGGATTATAATTAGGGTGGGGGTTAGGGTTAATGTTAGAATTGGAGTTAGGGTTAGGTTTACAATTAGGGTTAAGTCTAGTATTAAGGTTAGGGTTAGGGTTTCAATTAGGATCAAGCTTAGGGTTAGAATTCAGGTTAGGGTTAGAATTTAAGTTAGGGTTAGAATTAGAATTAGGGTTAGAATTTGGGTTAGGATTATGGTTAAAATCACAGTTAGAATTATAGTCAGGCTTAAGGTTAGAGCTACAATTAGAGTTAGGGTTAAAATAAGAGCTATGTTTAGGTTTAGAATAAGGGTTAGGGTTAGGGTTAAGTTTAAAATTAGGATTAGGGTTAGGTTTAGAATTAGAGTTAGGATTACAATTAGCAATGCAGTTAGGGTTAGGGTTGAAATTAGGGTTATGGTTAGAATTAGGGTTAGGGTTGGAATTGAGGTTAGGGTTAAAGTTAGAATTAGGGTTACTAAATTAGAGTAAGCATTAGAGTTAGAGTTAGGGTTCAGGTTAGGGCTAGAGTTAGGGTTAGAATTTAGGTTAGGGTTAGGGTTAAAATCATAGTTAGAATTATGATTAGGGTTAGAAGTAAGGTTATTGTTAGATTTAAAATTAGGGTTATAGTTGGGGTAAAATCAGGGTTATGATTAGAATTAGGGTTAGGGTTAGGGTTAGTGTTAGGATTAGGGTTCCTATTACAATTAGTGTTAGAATTAAGGTGGTTACTATTAGAATTAGGGTAAGAATTAGAGTTAGGGTAAGCATTAGAGTTACAACTTTAGGGTTAGGGTTAGGACTAGACTTAGGGTTAGAATTTGGGTTAGGGTTAGGGTTAAAATCATAGTTAGAATTAGGATTAAGGTAAGGGTTAGAATTAGGGTTAATGTTAGATTTAAAATTAGGGTTATAGTTGGGGTAGAATCAGGGTTTTGATTAGAATTAGAATTAGGGTTAGGGTTAGTGTTAGGATTAGGAATCCTATTACAATTAGTGTTAGAATTAAGGTGGATACTATTAGAAATAGGGTAAGAATTAGAGTTAGGGTAAGCATTGGAGTTACAATTAGGGTTAGGGTTAGGGTTAAAATTAGGATTAAGGTAAGGGTTAGAATTAGGGTTAATGTTAGATTTAAATTTAGGGTCATAGTTAGGATAGAATCATGGTTATGATTAGAATTAGGGTTAGGGTTAGGATAAGGGTTTCTATTAAAATGAGGGTTAGAATTAAGGTGGGTTACTATTAGAATTAGGGTAAGAATTTGTAATGTCCCCTTACCAGGTTTGCCCTAGAATTTGCTTGTGAATTAGGTTTTAGGGTTTCTTCTCCTCAAGTGTTCTAAATGGGGGACCCTGTGGTTGAATTAGATCATACATTACTCTGAATTAGTACCTACAATATCATTCATATTCAAATCCAAATTGCTACATGTTAGTTTTAATATCTAATATTCATTAGTCCAACATAAACACACTTGAATTTTGAAACACATAGGTAAAAGAAAACATTCATCATGCCAGGGGAGGGAAATACATAAGCTCTTAGTAGCCTAAGACCTACCATAGTCCTATTGCCCGAACCCTTGACGAGGGCCTATGGGGGTTGGTCCTTTTGCCCAATCCATGTCTGGGCCTATGGGGGCATATTCCAATGTGGGACCCCCATCCCTTCATGGTCCAAACCCTTGACTCAGGCCTACGGGGCATAATGCCCAAATCCTTGTCTTGGGCCTATGGGGATGGAACCTTAGATGGGGTTTATAGGCAATCTACTAAGCTTTATGCATTCTCCCCTCCTGGTTGAATTCACAAATACAGTTTCACGCAATTCAAAAATATACCATTTTGCCTTCATTATTTGATGGAATCATACAATGATCTATGATACAACATGATGTATTTCAAAGAGCAGGGAGAAGACATTAAAGTTTGCCATGCAGTAATTATAAACATAGTCCAACATGTACAGAGAAATATAATCCAATATACATCATGATATGTAGAAATAGAGTCTAATATAGATTACGATCTACATAATATATATAGATATACATATACATACATATATATACATATATATATATATATACATATATATATGTATATACATATATATATATATGTATATATGTATATATATATGTATATATATATATGTACGTAGATATACATATATATGTACGTAGATATATGTACGTATATATGTACGTAGATATATGTACGTATATATGTACGTAGATATATGTACGTAGATATATGTACGTATATATATGTACGTAGATATATGTACGTATATATATGTACGTAGATATATGTACGTATATATATGTATATATATGTATGTATACATATATATATATATATATATATATGTATACATATATATATACATATATATACATATACATATATATACATATATGATCTACAGAAATTGAGCCCAGTATTTTATCAATCACATATAAACACCATAATATTAGTCAATACGGTAAGTTTATGAAGAGCATTAATATTGCCAAAGACAGTCGATATAGTGTTTTTTGCCCAATCCGCTAGCATATTAGACTGGACTTCATTCCCCTGATTCGGGTTTATTATAACGTGCCCTATCAGATAGTAGTAAAATATACATATATAGGAAGGAAACAAATTATCTGTAGATAATATATGTGAATGAGAAAATAGGGATATTAAAACTAAGTAAGATGACTTACCCTTCCTACGAATTTGTTGTCTGCTTTTACTCTTTACTTGTTCTACTTTGTGCTTTCAACTGGGTCAATTGCCTCTCGTATTTCTATGTGTTTAAATGAGGTGTCACTCTTTCTAGTCATTGGATGTGACCCTAGCCAAGGAATCACTGCCCTTATCATATTACATTGATCATAATTAATATTAAACTTTTGAGGATAATTCATCATGTATTATAAGAATGAAATGTAGTGTCTATTTTCAGGGTTATGACAGTCCTCCCTCCTCAAATTGCTTTCCCTCAAGTAACTTGAGGTTAGGGTGTTTGAAGATCTCTTCACCCTCCCATGTAGCGTCTTCTTTGGGTAGATTCTTCCATTTAATCAAGAACTCCAGAATAGTCTTATTCCTTGACCTTTTCTCCCTCATATTGAGGATTTCTTCAGGCTTAAGGATCAACTTGCCTTCATCATCCATTGGGGGTAATTCTGCACACAATGTCACTTGTTGGCCCAATACTTTCTTTAGTTTGGATACAAACATTGTGGATGCGATTGTCCTTGGGCAATTCTAGTTCATAGGCTACTTCTCCAATCTTTTGTGTGATCTTGTAGGGTCCATAGAATCGGGGTCTTAACTTCTCTGTCCCATTAGACTTAAGGGATGATTGCCTATAAGGTTGTAGTTGGAGAAAGTTTGTTGATTCTAGGCTTGATGCAAATTGTCTTTCAAGGTATTCAAGATGTCCATGCTCTCTTGCACAAAATCTCTAGCTCGGGGCACTTGACTTTCTTGGGTGATCAAGCTCCCAAAAGGGGTGGGTTCATACCCATATAATGTTTTGAAGGGACTCATTTGGATGGACATGTGGTGGGTTGTATTGTAACAATATTCTCCCAAATGCAACCATTTGATCCATGCATTTTGCTATCCAATGACATAATTTCGTAAGTAGCCTTCTAGCCATTTGTTGACAATCTCAATTTGACCATCTATCTGAGGATGGTAACTAGTGCTTGGTGTAAGAGTTGTCCCTAATAAACTAAAGAGCTCCTGCCAAAATTGGCTCATGAACTGACTATCCTGATCACTGACAATATTTCTTGGGAGGCCATGGAGTCTAAAGACTTCTTTGAAAAATATTTCTGCTACCTAGGGTGCTCTAAAATCCATGGATATGGAGAAGAAATGAGCATATTTGGTAAGCCTATCTACCACCACATATATGCAATCCTTTCCTTGTGTTTTGGGCAATCCAGTGATAAAATCCATAGAGATACTTTCCCACTTCTAGTTGGGGACGGGCAAGGGTTGTAATAATCCTACTGGTTGGCTTTGCTCGGTTTTATTCTTTTGGCAAATCATGCACTTTTGCACATATTTTAACACATCCTTCTTGTGTCCTTTCGAAGAGTATTTTTCCCTTGCTTGTATGTTTTGTAGTACCCTTGGTGCCTGGCTAACGGATTGGCGTGATACTCTTTAAGAATCTTCCTCTTCACTTTGGAATGGGGTACCAGAAAGATTCTACCTTTATATAGGATCATCTCCTCTATTACCTTGTATTCTTCATTGGGGGGCGTCCTTCCAAGATCTAATTGGTTTGGGGATCTTTAGCATATTCTGAGATGATGTCATATTTCCAATCCACAGCTATACTGGTTATAGTTTTTAAGCATGGTTGTCTAGATAGGGTATTTGCTACCTCATTGTTGGTCCCTTTTACATATTCTATATCAAAATCATAGGCTTGTATGTGATTAACCCATTTTTGTTGTCGGTCATTCAAATCCTTTTGGTGCATGAAATATCTTAGACTATTATGATAAGTTTTTAGATGGAACTTGGTGTAGACCAAATATTGGTAGAATTTTGCCAAGGCATGTATTATAGATAACATTTCCTTGTCGTAAATGGGGTAGATTTTTTCTATTGGAGTTAGCTTGCAACTTTCATAAGATATAGGATGGTTATTTTGCATTAAGACTGTGCAAATCCCTTCTCCCGATGCATCACATTGTAATTCAAAGGGTAAGGTGAAGTCGGGGATGGCCAAGACTGGGCATGTACTCATAGCGACTTTCAATCTTTCAAAGGCTTCTTGAGTTGCTTCATTCCATGAGAAAGCTCCTTTCTTGGTTAGGTCCATGAGAGGGGCTGCAATTTTAGAGAACCCCTTTACAAAGTGCCTATAATAACTACACAATCCTACAAAGCCCCTTAGTTGTGTGAGGGTTTTGGGTTTAGGCCATTTCTGGATGGCGGCTATTTTTTCTTCATCCACGCTCACCCCTTGGGCATTAATCTTATAGCCTAAGTATAATATTTCTTCCATGCCGAATTCACATTTGGACACTTTGGCATACAAGGACTCTTGTTCTAAAATCTTGAGGGTCTCATCAATATGGTGGAGGTGCTCTTCCCATGTTTTACTATATATAAGAATGTCATCGAAGAAGATTAGGAGGAATTTTCTAAGTTGCTTGCGGAAAATATGGTTCATGCATGATTGAAAGGTAGTGGGGGCATTTGTAAGCCCAAAAGGCATGACTAAGAACTCAAAATGTCCATAATGACACTAGAAAGCTGTTTTAGGTACATCGTCTTCCCTCATTCTTATTTGATGATATCCCGATTGAAGATCAATCTTGGAAAAGAACCTTGCTTCGTGGAGTTCATCTATGAGTTCATCAATTCGAGGGATGGGGTAGCGGTTCTTGATGGTCTTTTTATTTAGAGCTCTATAATCAATGCACATTCTAAAGGTGCCATCTTTCTTTTTGACAAGAACTACGGATGATGCAAATGGACTAGAGCTGGGTTGAATATGCCCCATCTCTAGAAGTTATTTAATGGTTTTCTCTATCTCTTCTTTGTATTTATGGGGGTGATGGTATGGAGTGATTATGACTGGTTTTGCTCCTTCTTCCAACTCAATGGTGTGTTCGAATCCTCTCTTAGGTAGCAATCCTGGCGGAATTTCTGAAAACACCTTCCTATATTTTCTTGTGATAGGTTGGATGTCTATGTGGATGGCTCTTCCTTGTGGAGTGCTTTTATCAAGTATCATACATTGGGCAGCCCATTCCCCTTGCCCTCTCCAGAAAATCCTCTCCATTCTCTTACATGAGATCACTTTTGGAGCCCCATTGGGCAAACCTCTTAGAGTAACTTCTTGCCCTTCATGTTGGAAGCAGATAGTTTGGTTTGGGAGATCAAACATGAAACACCCTAAGGAGTAGATCCATGGGGTTCCTAGGATGATGTCGGCATCTAAAGGGACCACATAAAAGTCTTCTATGATGCGGTGGCTCCCTAAGAAAAATTCTAGTTGGGGTACTTTTTTTTACATTGTACCCTAGCACATGTGGCCATTGCTGCCTCAAAGCCTTTAAAATTTATGGTTCTTAACTTCCTTTGGGTTACTATTCTTTGGTCAATAAAATTATGGGATGCCCCACTATCTACAAGGGTAATGGCTTTACGTCCTTTGAGTGTACTCTTGATGCGGAATGGGTTATGTTTAGAGGCTTGGGAAATGGTGGCCAACATTGCTGGACTTTCTTCTTCCATCTGGGCCCTTTTGTTGGGATACTCCTCATTTGGGTAAGCTTCAAGTTGGTGGACTCTACCATTACATTTGTGACCTTGCCCCCATGGTTGTTGACAACTAAAACATAATCCTTTTCTTTTTAGCTCTTCCATATTTTTACACCAATGATTTCTATCCCTTTTGCCCTTGCACCATTGGCAAGTTCTAGTTGCTTCTTCCCTTCTATCTCCTTCTCTCTGTGGGGTTTTTGAAGATGAGGAGAACTTCTTGGGTTGGTCTCTTGACCAACTATCCTCATATTTCATTGCCTTTTGAATGGCATCTTCTAGGCAGGTAGGCTCTAGTGCACTTACCATACTTTGGATTGATCCTCTTAGGCCCTCTATGAATAAATATGTGAGTCTTTCTTGGGAAATTTGTGGGACCATGATTGCTAACCTTTGAAATTTGGTAGCATAATCTTCTATAGTGCCTTGCTGCCTTAATTGTGTCAATTCCCTAAAGTACCATTCCGGGTGCTTTTGATCAAACCTCTTTATTAATCTTTGGGTAAAGTCATCATAAGTGGTGACTTGTTGATGGTCTTGCGTGATGAGGCCGTGATGCCACCAATCATGGGCCATTCCGGTTAGGTGTAAGACAGCGAACTTGATGGCTTTTGCTTCGGTTGTTGGGTTTAAGGATAGATAGGTATCTAGTTTTTGAACCCATGATCGGGCTGTGGTCTTGCTTTCTCCATCAAAGTTAGGGAAAGTTATTTTACTTACCTTGTTCTCAAGATCTCTATCTATTGGGTCCCTTCCCTCTCTCCTAGGTATGACTCTTTGTTTGGCCTCATAGTAGTCTTTGAAAGGTACAAGTTCCCTCAATTCAGGTTCTAACTTATAATAGGTTGCAACTATCTCGTCAACATCCTCTACGAGAGGCCTATTATTATTGCTTTCTTCATTTGACAAGAAATTGGGTTGGGTGGGTCTAGAGCTAGTCTCTTGAAAGGGTGTAGGATGGTTGTTCTTGGAGTGGTTAGAGGTGGCTTCTTTGGTGTTGATATTGTTTAGGTTTTGGAGGGCTTGAAGTAAAGCTTGGTTAGTTTTTTCACTTTGTTCCAATAAGGCTTGGGATTTTTTATCCCTATTCTCCACTAAGGCCCTAAGTTCATCTCTCAATGGGTTATCCATGGAGTTGTTTCCTTGGGTGTTAGAGCCTCTTCAGTGGTAGGTTTGCATTATTTCTCACGGGATGGCAGGAAAGATGCTCTGATACCACTGTAATGTCCCCTTACTCGGTTTGCCCTAGAATTCGCTTGTGAATTAGGTTTTAGGGTTTCTTCTCCTCAAGTGTTCTAAATGGGGGAGCCTGTGGTTGAATTAGATCATACGTTCCTCTGAATTAGTACCTGCAACATCATTCACATTCAAATCCAAATTGCTACATGTTAGTTTTAATATCTAGTATTCATCAGTCCAACATAAACACACTTGCATTTTGAAACACATAGGTTAAAGAAAGCATTCATCACGCCAGGGGAGGGAAATACATAAGCTCTTAGTAGCCTAAGGCCTACCACAGTCCTATTGCCCGAACCCTTGACGAGGGCCTATGGGGGCTGGTCCTTTTGCCCAATCCCTCATCCGGGCCTATGGGGGCATATTCCAATGTGGGACCTCCATCCCTTCATGGTCCAAACCCTTGACTCAGGCCTATGGGGCATAATGCCCAAACCCTTGTCTCGGGCCTATGGGGACGGAACCTTAGATGGGGTTTATAGGCAATCTACTAAGGTTTATGCATTCTCCCCTCCTAGTTGAATTCACGAATACAGTTTCATGCAATTCAAAAATATACCATTTTGCCTTCATTATTTGATGGAATCATACAATGATCTATGATACAACATGATGTATTTCAAAGTGCAGGGAGGAAGACATTAAAGTTTGCCATGCAGTCATTATAAACATAGTCCAGCATGTACAGAGAAATATAATCCAATATACATCATGATCTATAGAAATAGAGTCTAATATACATTACGATCTACAGAAAATATATATATATTAATATTATGATCTACAGAAATTGAGCCCAGCAGCGTTTTATCAATCAAATATAAACAACATTATCTCAATCAATACGGTAAGTCTATGAAGAGCATTAATATTGCCAAAGACAATCGATATAGTGTTTTCTGCCCAGTCCGCCAGCATATTAGACTGGACGTCATTCCCCTAATTCGGGTTTATTATAACGTGCCCTATCAGACAGTAGTAAAATATACATATATAGGAAGGAAACAAATTATTTGCAGATAATGATATGTGACTGAGAAAACAGGGATATTAAAACTAAGTAAGATGACTCTTGGCGTACTTTAGATATATTTTTTAAATATAGGTATGCTAGTTAAAATTTAATTGTAGTAGCAATTGTGATTTACCAAGTGTAAAAAATAAATTAAAAAAAAGAAACTCAAAACTTTTGCCTCACGTAAACAACTACATATGAAACCTACTCCCACCATAAACACGATAAACCTTAACCAGCCGGCACGTTGTAAGACGGTTGTCTAGTCAAAATGTTGCCGACTCGACATCTATCGACGATTTCTTCGACAAATCACAGTAGTCGTCGATATATGCAGGAGGGTCAATTGATTTTGTCGAAAAAATGAGTAAACAGTTGGCACACAATGTGCCGGCTGTTTACAATAGACGCATAAACACCCAGTGAATTGACTACAATACACCAGTTATTTAAACTCAACCCAAAACTTTTTAACCCACCGATGAGAAGCCAGGGACCACTAAAAATAAAAGCAAAAGAGCGAGTTAACATGCTGTTCAAGCTCAGCCGGAAAAAAGTAATGCCCAGCGAAAAAAATGCATATGAAAGCGTCATGTAAGCCGACTTCCAACCCGCACGCGAACGCCAAAGTGGAAAACGTATAATCAATATGCGAATGCCACCAGTAAATTAACAATCATAACAGCGTAAAGAAAGCGACTCCATTAACCTCCCAACACTAATAATAATTGAATCTCATACTCTCTCAATTACGTGTAAGACCCGCGGACCGCTCCTATCGAGATATTTATGGTGTGTTGATTTTAATACGTCACTTGTTAAGTTCTTTCGTCAGATCCATCGCATGAACATGAACTTTGAAACCCATAATTCTTCACAGAACCGCGTGCATGGTATTCACAAATCTGCTATAAAAAGCCCTCTCACCATTGCTGAAATTGCATTGGCAAAGAGTGAGGAAATGGCGACGCACAGAGCATCATTCCTCATCCTCTTCGTTGTGATGTGGGGGTTTGTGATGTTGGCAAGAGGGGACAAGTGTGGAGAGGAGATACAGGGTTTGGCAAGCAACTGTGCTCCCATATTGCAGGGCAACGCTCCTTCTGCAGCGTGTTGTGGGCTCATCAGGAGCGCCGACATGTCGTGCGTGTGTCCCAAGGTTACTCCCGCCATTGCTGCCTCCATCAATGTGCCCAAAATGGTGAGCATCATCCAGAGCTGCGGTAGAAACATTCCTCATCACACTCGATGCGGAAGTAAGCACATCTCAATCCCTTCAAAACCATTTTCTTTCTCTAACTATTCCCTCATTGTATCTTTGACGAATCTTTCTCTCATTGTGATATTGCAGGTATTGTGACGCCTTGATTCAAATCCAGTGGAAGCTCGATAGAATTCAATTCCAGAATATTTTATTTTAGGGTTTATGAAGCATCAGCCTATTTGATAGCGTTTAAATAAAATGTTTCACTTCCTAATATATATATAGCTAGGAAGGACAAACGTATGTGGGGATGATCCACCTGATATTTTTGAACAACCCATATTATCTTTTATGTTAGAAATGAGATTTTGTTATGTTATGTTGGTTGATGGTGTAGATACCTTCTTCAAGGTTAGCTTCTTGTTATTGTTTTCCTTCCATGGATGACATGTTCAAGAAAATTAATGTTATTGTTTTCCTTCCCTGGATGACATGTTCAAGAAAATTAAATTCGTGGTTATAAAACAACACAATTTTGTCAAGGTAAAAATAACACTTTTTAGATACCACCATAGTTAGGTAAAAATAACACTTTTTAGATACAACCATATTTATTTTATAAAGAAAAAGTTAGTATGTAAACTTAATAAACTTGGTTGTGTAAACTTGATTTTTTAGACTATTAATAAGATATGAAATTGTGGGTTTATTATGAAAACAATTGCAAACAAAATTTTAAGGGTTGTTTTCAAAACTTGTTATAAAAAAGTATTATTGTTACATGGTTGTAGTTTGCAAACAAGATTTTAAAGGTTGTTTTCAAACTTGTTATAAAAAAGTATTATGGTTACATGGTTGTTGTCCCTCTCCCTCTCCCTCGGAATATATTGATATTTGTCATTGAATAGGAAAGATGCTCATAAGTTGACTATTGTTGTAAGAAAATAATGTGGTTTGACCTAGATAATGTTGATCATCATTGTTTACAATTTCTTTTTTGGAACCATGGAATGAACCATGATGGATGGTGAATGGTGAAGGTGTTGATTTTGTAAAAAAATTGTTTTCTTGGAAAAGAAATATGATGAACTTCTTATACTTACTTTAAGACTCAAATCTATAACACTATAGTATGTAGTCCTTTTTCATTATTCTATAATTATACATCATTATGAGATTGGTTTCCCATATGTCATATTCAACCCATGACTTTTTGTGATATAATAGGTACATTTCATTTAGTCGAATCGTTGTTAAATTAGTTCATAACTATAAAGTCATCATATATTTCTTATACAAATAACTTGTCTTGGTGTGTCTATGTTTCAACCCCATGACACTTGACAAATAATTGTTATTTATCCATTTGATCTTATCATATTACTCTTTAATCCAATTTCTTCTTTATGATGGAACGTTGTAATTAATGACACCTAGATAGAAATTGAGATCTCAATTAGGGGTTATCAAGGATTTGTTCACTTATCCTATCTCTAATCATGAATCCTTAGAGGTACTAATAGGGTTTGTGGAATTAGGATAAGGAAGTTATGGGACAAATTAGCTAAAATAAATTCATAATGTGAGTTTGAATTTGTAATCCAAATGTTTGGCCAAAGTATTGGTTTATGATTGTATTTAACTTACTATTATGGTTGACATTTTTTATTTTTTATTTGGCCGATAGGCCATTCTATATGTGCATACATCTTGTAACTGTCAAATTTTGGTAGTCCTTCAATTTTTTTTTTCTCCAAAATTAAAAAAAATAAAATTGTTAGAAAATCTTCACATTTTCTAGGCATTACTTATAAGGTCTGCATGCACAAGAATGTGTTTTTGATTCTCATCAATTACTTGCTTAGTTGGTACCATAACTCTAAATCATCCATAAAATTGGTAGTGGTTCATAAAATTGGTAGTCGTTCAACTTTTTTTGTTTCCTAAAATTTAAAAATAAAAATAAAAAACATGCTACACATAAATGTTTCTTTTCTCACATTTTCTTTTAAAATTGCATGAGTAACGCCACCCATTTTCCATTCTAAAATTCTTTGCGTGAGTAACACCTTTATGTTGCTATAATATATAGGACAATAGGGGTTAGCATGTGGTGTCCGTATTTTTTGTTTTCTTCAATTCATTAGTGCGTTGAAGAGATATTGCTATTAGATACCGTCATCAGTATGTAAATTTGAAGGTGAGCTTATAAATTGGGGTTTGAAGATTTAGTTTTTTTTGGGTATAGGATAGAATTTTTATTAGTACATGATTTGATTGCATTTTTATTGGTACACGATTAGCTTCAAGCTTCAATTTATTGGTACAGGATTAGCTTCAAGCAGTTTTATAAGCTACACAACAATCTCTAAAGCCTTGGGTGAGTATGGATGTTTTAAGCTTTGTTTATTATAAATTAAATGCATTTCATTTTTCTTTTTATTTTCATTTGAAATTAAACATAAAGACTCTGCCTTATCAATAAACTTGATTTTCTTGCATAGTAGTTTAAAAGAATTAGTACAATGAAAACACTAAAAATCCTAAAGCAATTATGATAGGAAAAATGGAATAAGAAAGCATGTTAGATAGGAAAAAGTTTTAATAAGTTACATATCCAAGACAGATGATACAGATGAACAAAAGGAATTTTGAATCTTATGTTTTGCTCCATAAACATGAGATAAAATGCAAGAAAATGTAGATCATCAGAGATAGATTCGTGGCATTACTCGTTTCCACCATAGTACCTTGCACCAGGATAGCCGTCAATGTATTTATTGGTCATGACTGACCCTGCAGCCTGCATAACTGATAATGATGCAAAATTCTCTAAAGGAATAAGTTCAAGTCCTTGTCCCAAAAGAAAATCAATGTTAAAATACTTCCAAAAATAATCCCAAGAAAGTAGGTGCTTTGTTAAAATACTTCCAAAAATAATCCCAAGAAAGTAGGTGCTTTGTGCTTTATCTTCTGGTAGATATAATAAAACATGTATACTTGCACCGAAAGCAATCTTGTATGCACAGATATCCAAAATGTCCTAGTAACATTTATATGAAAGGGGGCGGTTTGATCTCCACATTTGGTGGATCCAGAAAGGGGCGAAATACCTTTTAAACCAGGTCGACAAGGAAAACATCACCATTTGCAAGGGATTTCAAATGCTCAAATGGGAGTTTGTATGCTGCTCCAAATAAGGCTATGGCACCTTCAAAGATAGTGCTTTTTTCCTAGAGATTGCCCTTCACCCCTCGCCCACGCTTTCCTCTAGAAAATTTAGGCTTCTTTCAGATAATAAACAGGAGCGGCCAGATGGGTTTTCTCCCTATGGATTGACTCTCCTCTCTTTTTTCTGGTCAAGGTTGTACACTTTTGTCTAGCCCTCATTTCCAAAGATTGAGGATGCCGGGCCATATCACGTGGAGAATATTGCCTAAGTGTTTAGTAGATGTGTTTGAAATCCCTAGTTTAGTTGAAACTTGAAAAAAATTTGTTCAAAGTACTTTCCATGCCTCCTAGATGGCATACCTAAAGATTGCACAATCCACCAAATGTTCAGACAGTAGAGAATTTCATTCATAGATAGAAGTAGCCACGCACTACATTACCAGAAACATAACAGTTCACTCCATTTCTGGAAAGAAACCTGATTGAAATGTGGATAGGATGAAACTATAATGGCACTCTAACTGCCATTTATTAATTACTATTATTTAAGGGTATTAAAAAAAATAATGATAATAAATTAATAATAATAAATAAAATATTAAACCCTCTATGGTTGATGCAGTATTAGCAAGATATCTATGTGTAGAGTTTTTATTCAAGAATATATATACAAATATAAATATATATATACAGGGATATATACATATTCATATATTTATATATATTTAAACATTCTCTTATTTAAGAGCCCATTCTTCATAGATTTTGCACTAACACAAAGAGTAAATGCACCAAAACCCTACAAAGAAAACAAGAAAAAAAATATAACGATACTCATGCTTGAAAATGAATTGAATAAATGTAGGAGTATGAATGGTTATATATATATGCTCTTTTTTAAGAGCATGCAGAAATGTATTTCTATGCTTTTGTAGCCATTCTTCATACCTGAACCTGCACCAACACAAAAAAGTAAATGCACCAAAGCCCTACAAAGAAAACAAGAAAAAAAAAAAAACTCATGCTTGAAAATGAATTGAATAAATGTAGGGGGTATGAATGGTAATTTAGATAGGTATTTTCAATTTGGAACCTTCTAATTTGAACTTAGATATAATTTTTATTAATTATTATATGCTATGTTTCATTCTTTCCTCTATATAATCTTTGAAATATTTTTATGGAAATAGAAAATTTCAATTAAATGTTATTAATTTATTATTTATTAATTAAGGTGTGGGGAAATTATTAGGCATGAATCTTTCTTTACACAAATGAATATTGTTGAGTGAGGTCATTAATAATAGGAATTCTTAGTGACCTAGGAATTAAATATTTTATTTTAACCATGAATTGTTTATTCAATTATTTGTGAAAAATTATGGAATTGAGTTATTGAATTTGAAAAAATAGTTAGGTTAAGTGTTTTTAGAAGTTTCAATATAGGAATATAATATTCATAAATAATTTATTTTAATCATCAATTGTTTATTTAATTTACTTGTTGTGTAAGATTTAGGATTTTATATTAAATTAATAAAATTTTGACGTGTAGGAAGTGTGCAAATCATTTAAATATATTGATTGTAATTTAGGGAAATTAGGTAAACTTAGTAAATTAGTTAGTTATTAAAACCACTAGAACCAAAATTTGGACATGAATTTTCATTATTAACTATATAACTATAATTAATTTTTGCATGTAAATTAATTAGTTATATAACTATACTAATTTGATCTCAGACCTTTATAATTATTTAATAATTTAGAATGTATTTATTTGAAATATAATTAAATCACCAATCCTAAATGTGTGTTATAGGATAATAATAAAAATATTTAAACCGCCTTAAAAATAAACTATATTGATATCTTACTTAAAAAAAGAGAATGGTGTAAAATGAGAGAATAGGTTTTAAATTATTAGGTTATGAAAATCTATTTATAAAATTGCTTCCCTTTCTTATCACATACCACGACAGTTAAGTTTCCTATAAAATCTTAAATTAAAGATATTAATAATACTACTAGCTTCTTCTATTAATATTAATTCTTATAAATATAGATTTTACATTGATATATGAAAATAGTGTTTATTTATATTAACATTATAATTTTTTAGTGCTTAATTTAATATTATTAGTTTGAAATTAGTTCTTATTTATTTTTGTTAAAAAAATATAGGAGATTTTGCATTGATATATAAAAATAGTGTTTATTTATATAGATTTATTAATAAGTTTTTTACAATGCATTTTTTTTTTTCATATTTAGTGGTTTTTTCCTTTAAATTTAAATTATGTAAGTTTTTTTTAAAAATATAACTTAGAAATTAGAATTGAAATTTTTACTAGGCTATTTTTAAAAGAAATTGATACACCAATATTTATTTTAAACTTTTTAGAAAAAATTCTTTATGTTGTTTAAAGTTTCTAAATATAAATTTATAAATTTCGTTTAATATTAGTTTCTTTCCAATACTCTAATCTCTTTTATAATGTTTTTTAATGCTTTTCATATAAGTTTTAATATGTATATTTTTTAAATTAATTTTTTTTTAATTATAAATTTTCTTTAATTAATATAATTCTTTTTATAAAGTTTTTATATATATTAATTAGGTTTAGGAAAAGGGAACTTATTATTTTACTATATTTTTGATTTTGAAATTCCAATAGAATCACAATTAATGTAAGTATAGCACTTATAAGGCTATCATAATCCTAACAATTCAAAAAAATTTGTAGATGCTTTTAGTAAAAGGAAAGTTTTGTCAAGTAAATATATTATTATTAGTTTTTTATTCTGATTGAGTTTTTATGCCTAACTATGTTTTATCTTCTTTGCATGCATAGAAAATGAATTATTGATTAAAGACAATTGCAAATATTTTATATGATGTGTTTATAATTTTTTTATTTTTTTAGATTTGATTTAATTGTTTTCTTTTTTATAATTAGGGTTAGAGTTTATAATTTTATTTTTAGCTCAACTTAGATTTAATTTCTAATCTTACGATATGATTTTTGTAGAGCTTCTCGATGGCAAGAAGGACAGAGAAGAGGCCCATTGTGGAGGAAAAGGAGGTCATGACTAAAAAATCTGTAGAAAAAATAAATAAGAAGAATAAGCAGATCTTTAAGATCTACTTGTTTAAAACTCTCAAGCAAGTGCACTTAGATATCAATATTTCAAGTAAAGCTATGGTAATTATGGACAAGTTTATCAACGAGATGTTTGATAAAATTGCAATTGAGGCAGCCAAATTTGCTCGCTACAACAAAAAGAATATCATCAACATACGAGAGATTCAAAGAAATGTGAGGGTTTGTCTTCCTCAAGAGCTTGCAAAGTGTGTAGTTGCTCACTGTTCCAAGATTGTTACTGAGTTCATGAAGGCTTGATGTTTTTGTCTTTATTTTGAATTAGGTTTTAGTTTATGTGAAGGGTTATTATCCTTAACTTTTGTATTCGGTGTACTTTACATAAATAATTTATCAAGGAATTTTTGGTTTTAGATTATTCAATCTTGATATTAAAATTTCATATTAATCTTTCAAATTATGTCTTACTTTTTAAAAATAAAACTATAATTTTATATATTTCCGTTTCTAAATTAAATTATATGTAGGCTTAACACATGATTGTTTTATTTTTAAATAATAATGTATATTAGTTTGTGTAAAGGGTTATATTAAGATTTTTTGATAAATGCTCATAAAAACTAATAAAGTCCTTTAAAGGGCAAGTCATACTACATATAAAAATTTGTCAATATAAACTAGTCTTATAGTTATAATATTTATTTTAAAGGGCAAGTAGAGATAATTACTTGGTATTAATGAGAATAAGAGCTTCAAGAAACATCTAACTCATTTAATGGGAAATGTTTCTAGAAGCTTCTAACTCAATGCAACTAAATTTTTGAAAGTTAAATAGAAAATTATTATTTTTTAAATACAAAAGAGAACTTCTTAAAGTGCTCTCACATCCACCCTACTCATTGAGTAATACTAATTTTTTAATATTTGATGTTCTTTAAATAGTATTTTGATTAAGATCATATAACATCATATGAAAATTTATATATACAATTATATTACCTCATACGTTCATTCATAATTGCACAGTGCTATAGAAGTTTTACGATAGCTATAAGCCTCTTGATCTGAAACTTTTTTATATGCATATAAACATCATAATAATTTTGACATATTAATATAGCTACCATATAAATTATATCCTTTAGTTTATCATCTTTGATAAATTTAGATATATTAATATACTTTATATTTTAATATTAATATTAAAATATTAAAAAATATCTACAACTAAACAATAGTTATAAGTTTTTTACAATGCATATTACTATTTTTTTCATGTTTAATGGTTTTTCCTTTAAATTTAAATCAGGTAAGTTTTTTTTAATGTAACTTAGAAATTAGAATTGAAATTTTTACTAGGCTATTTTAAAAAGAAATTGATACACCAATATTTATTTTAAACTTATAAAAATCTACATTTTGGTAACAAGCATCATTCATTGTTGCATTCTATTCAGATATATAAAACCAACAATTTACATATATGATAACAATTTACAACATTTTAAAATTTGTTCAGAATTCACATAGCCTTGCTTAGTATTGTTGTTATGTGGACAAATACTATTCTTATGTGTAGAACTATTAGGGTGGAAATGTATATGAATTGCAATACTTCATATTATGTGTTTGTCTTATGACAAATATAAAAGGTGATTACAATAAATACCCTGTATTTTTTCATGAAATGTAAAAGGTTGTCAAAAAAAAATTATGATCATTTAAAGATGAGTATAAGTTGAATTTTAAATAAGAATGTGTTGTTTTTAAAAAGGTAAAATTCATGGTGAGATCATTTAGGTTGCATATAAGTTATATTTTAATTAAGAATATTGTGTTGTTCAAACAACAAATGATAATTTTTTGTTCAACTACTAGGGATTCCATGATAAATTTTTGGTCAAATATTTAAAAAATTATTTTAAGGATGCTTCTATTAGACACACTGATGTGGTGAGTTGTGTGATGAGTCACACCTCCAAACCTTAGGTGTAGGTAGATAAGAGTCAATTCTAATCTCTTTTTTATCTCAAAAGTTTGTACTCAATTTTACCTTTAATGAACTACATTGCTATTTCATAATAAGTTCATGTCTTAAAGTTTGAGGATAATAGTTTGTTTTAAATTACGTGGGTGATTAAAGAAAACTATCTAATGAGCTATACTTGCTCATGAGATATGCACTATCTTCAACTTTCACATAATGGCAGTTCATCTTGTCCTTAGAATGATATTGTAAGCATAAGGAAATAAAACTAATTGCATGAATCTTGAGGAACATAATTTATAGAAGCCTACATATAACTATATATTTCATCATTACACAATTTCAAACAATACAAGGGTTACATACCACTACTTTATAGAAGCCTACATATAACTATATATTTCATCATTACATAATTTTCAAACACAAGGTTACCTACCACATGTGAAGTGTTCATTACAACATACATAATTGCAAATAAGTTTAAGACCAACTCCGTTCACGCTTCATATATTCCCACTAACAAATGAAGATAATAACAAGTTTAGTTGCATCTATCTATAACTCATTTTCTTCCAACTACTACTATAAAAAATGGATTAATTTTTATTAAATTTTCTAGATAAAAGCCACATGAATGACAATATAAACAATAATACAATTTCCACAAATAAGTAATGTCTAAAGTTCAAACACACTTCAAACAAATAAAGTTCAAAGACACTTCAAATAAATAATCAATGCTTATCAAAATTTAAACACACACACACACAAAGTAAATGTAAAAGCACAAACACACACTTCACACAAACAATAAATGCAAACAAAGTGAATTCAATTTTAAACATAAGACATGAAACACATATAAGTCAATGCTAAAGTTCAAACCCATGCTTCACACAAACAATAAATATATCAAATTAGAGGGACAAAGTGAATTCAATTTTAAAAATACAAAGTGAAACAAATATAAGTCAATTCCAAAGTTCAAACCCGCAATTCCACAAACAATAAGTAGATCAAACTAAAGTGAATGCCAAAGTTGCACTCCACACAAACAATAAATATATTCCAAAGTGAAACACCCTAAATAAACGTGTTTAAAATATAACTTCCTAATAGTATAACACTAATTATGACAATGATAATATATTTCATTGTGGTTGAATGGGAAGCCATAGTTCTCTAATGGTTTCTTTATGATTTACTTCTTTTAATGGTTCATTCACAATTTAGTTCATGTTGTTATTCATTTAATATCATTCCATTATTTTTATTTGCCAAAAAATAATTGAATTTCTTATAGTATTTATAGTCTTGTCCACCAACTACTACATTTAATGAATTTCTAATAAAAATAAAAATATAAACTATTTAGTGATAGGCCTATAAATATGTGTACCTATTGGCCATTTGATAGCACCTTTGGTTCTTTTACTATTTTTTAAAAAGGTGGAACAAGTCACCCATACCATATATTAGAAGGAAAATTTAAAAAGTTTTAAAAACAACGATCCACCATTTAGGCCCAAAAAGTCACAGCTGAACAGACAAAAGACCCAAAAAGCCCTCAGAGGCTGAAATAGGAGAAGAGAAAGGCACCTTGGAGAAATATCCCATTCACTACACAAACTGGTCTTGATTAGAAGAGAGGGGAACTGTTTAATCATTTGGATCCTCTAGTGATGTTGAAGGACCAAAGATTGATGACCCTTAGAGGATGTGAAGCCTAGTCAGGGGCATGAGTACACATGAGGCGTATGGCTTTGAAAACCTCTAGAATATTATGTACCATGTTTGGAGAGAAATGGAAACGATGACCTTGAAGTGCTCTATCAAGCCCACCCATACAACCACATTTAAGCCCCTTTTGCATAGCATGATAAACACATTCAACAACCTGGGAAGAATGCAAGAATTCAATTGGAAATGTACCTCCCACCATGGCATCCCCTTCATCAAGTCATAACCATCCAACACCAAACTCCAATGATCAAGCATGAAAATGTAGTCAAACACTAGCCCAAAAGTAATGAAATGAACAAAGTCCCCATCTTGAATGATGTCCATGATATTGAACAAGAGAGTAGAAGCCACTTTTGACCAAAAAATAACCCTGTCTAGAGAGCCCAACAACATTTTCTGCCCACAAGTGTTACTAATTGTGAAATTAACTAGGGGCAGTCTATGTCAAACACCTTTCAAATTTGCGCTGCTCCAACTTTGCCACGAATCTGCAGCTCCTAGCTCTGCACAGGTAGGAATAATCAATGATTAATCCTATCATTGTCCATAGGAACCTCCACTTAGATACCTATAGTGACAAGCAATGAAGGCATTGGAAAAATATATCCATTGGATGGAGATTATTGCATCAATTGCAGTAGCTTTCCTGATCAGGGAAAATCATACTCGCCGTCCCTTCAGTTAAATGGGCCTCCACTCTTGACTAGGCTAGCCTTGCATTGTACTATGGAAAGATAAATTTTGCCACCTGGAAAATGATTCATCTAATGGGGAATGAATGCACATTAGGACAAGAGCTATTCATGATCTCTAGTATGACAATCTCTGATCTTAAGAAATCCTTCTAACCTAGCTTCTATTGATGTTTTAGCGGCAGGAGATATCCTTCTCCCAAATTTAAATAATGAAAAGTCACATATGAAGAGACACCAAAGCATATGAATAGACACCAACGCATATGAAGAGTCACCTTGATTTGTATATATACATCAATTCAATCACTTCATTTACACCTCTAGCAGAAGTCCAGTCATTCCTTTAGCAGCAGAGCAGATTTCAAGGGGAAGCATATTTATTTGAGAAGTGTCTCCATTCATTGTATATACTCAGCCTTGTGTAAGGCCTGATTCTATAAACAACTTTCTGCTCCTTTTATTCTGATATATAAGAAGAGATTATTTGCTGGGTTTTTCTCCCTCAAGTAGGAGGGTTTTCCCAGGGTAAACATTATGTTCATTGTCTTATGTGTTGCATTTTTTGATTGCTTACATTTCTGATCCTAAAACTAACATGGTATCAGAGTGGGTCTAAGAAAAGATCAGATCAGATTTGTTTAAGCAGCGAAGTCTTCTTCTTATCTAGGGTAGTCTATCTAAGCATCAAAGATGGTGAATGCAGTCAAGGTTGAAGATAGGCTTGATGGTGCATCAAATTTCACCTCTTGGAAATTTAGAGTTCTTATTGCACTAGAAGAAAATGATCTTCTAGACTTCGTGGAGAATGATGTGCCCGAGCCATCTGATGATGCTGAGAAAACTAAATGGGAGAAATAATGACTAGTTTCAAAGATGTCAGGGAGGGCTTGAAAGATAGTAGAGAAAACCCTTACTACGATGATCTTCACCCTCTGCTTGTGGTGAAATATTTGTGTAGGGAAAAGGAATTTAAAAGGAAGCTAAATTTGTGCAAAATTCTCGGCCGCCGAAAAGGGAAATATTTGAAGCGAGGGGTTTGGAGGATGATGAGTTTCATAAATCCCCATGTTTGAGGAAGAGGAAAAGTAGTGGCAGTCTAGTTTCGATTACTGATATCACGACCATGAAAACCCTAGTGGAGGCAGTTATTTCACAGCAGCAGAGGTTTTTCAGGGAGCTGTTGAAGAGCCTTGAGAGGAAAGACTAGTTTAGAGAGCAGATGAGGCTGGAGAGGGATGAGAAGAAGAAGAAAGATCTCTCTCATATTTAGTGTTTCAGGTGTGACAAGTATGGTCACTTTGCTCGAGATTACAAATTAAGGTCTACACAACTTGTTTCTACTGCAGAAATTGCCATGGGGACATCTTAGAAGGAGCCAAGCTCTAAATTCGATTCAAAAGGTTTCTTATTCTAAAGTTGATCGGTTTCTTCGAAGAGCAGGAATTAACATTCAGAGGGAGTCTGACAAACCAACATAGGCAACCTTGGATGAGGAGGTCAGGAGGTTGATGTTAGTACTTGGAGCTTTAGAGGGAGTCACATCATCATGAAGGTTCCTTGTAGTGTATATTTCTCTGAGACGGAGAAATATGAGGTGAAAGCCCTTGTAGTGTATATTTATCTGAGACAGAGAAATATGAGGTGAAAGCCCTTGTAGTGTATATTTCTCTAAGATAGAGAAATATGAGGTGAAATCCCTTGTAGTGTATATTTTTCTGAGATAGAGAAATATGAGGTGTGAGCCCTTATTCATCTCTGAGACTGAGATGCGACTTCATGTTGAGAGACTCCATGATGACATCACATTGAGAGACTCCGTGATGAATCCTTTGTACTTGTGTTTTTCCACACATGGGAGTAGCCATGGTGGATGTCATGTTGAGAGATTTCATGACAACATCACGTTGAGAGATTCTGTGATGGGCACTTGTGCACATGTTTCTTTCCACACATGGGAGTAGCCATGGTGGACATCATGTTGAGTGACTCCACGATGATATCATGTTGAGAAACTCTGTAATGAACTATTTCACTTGTGGATGTCATGTTGAGAGACTCCATGACATGGATATCTAGAAGGATACCTCCCTAGCTAAGAGGGAGTGTTGATGTTTTAGTAGCGAGAGATATCCTTCTCCCAAATTTAAATAATGAAAAGTCACATATGAAGAGACACCAAAGCATATGAATAGACATCGATGCATATGAAGAGTCACCTTGATTTGTATATATACATCAATTCAATCACTTCATTTACACCTCTAGCAGAAGTTTGGTCATTCCTTTAGTAGCAGAGAAGATTTTAAGGGGAAGCATATTTATTTGAGAAGTGTCTCCATTCATTGTATATACTCAGCCTTGTGTAAGGTCTGATTCTGTAATCAAATTTTTGCTCCTTTTATTCTGATATGTAAGAAAAGATTATTTGCTAGGTTTTTCTCCCTCGAGTAGGAGAGTTTTCCCAAGGTAAACATTGTGTTCATTGTCTTATGTGTTGCATTTTTTGATTGCTTACATTTCTGATCCTAAAACTAACAACTTCTTGTACTAAAAGGCTGACCTCCAGCAGGCTTCATAAAAGCCAACATGATTCCTGACCAAGCCATTGATAAGGGACATCCTTATGGTGATGTTCGGAAGCACTTAGGAAGTAAATGAAGGTATCCAACTAAGCATAATATGACAATGAAGAAGAATGCCATGTGTAAACCCTATGATGGTCCTCACTATGCAGAGAAGCCTTAGCCTTAAAGAGAATACTCCCTAGGTGGCACAGAGATGTGTTTGCTATCTAATTCCAATTTGTCCTACAAAATCAAAGGAAGGATGCTTAGATCAAAACCCTTAAGTTCAATGTCTTATTAGCTTTCAATGTGTTGATGAGGATGAGAGAATCCCCTTAAATCCACAGGTACTGTATATTCAACTTTCTAGCCAATTCAAGACCCTTAAGCAGGGTTGAGGCCTCAACATCATTATTTATCCCCTAAGTGAGCTTAAAGGCCTTAGCCTTGATGAGATTGCCTGAAGAATCTCTTATATGTTCACAACCTGCCCTAATAGGCTTGGATTATCCCATGAGGACCCATCAAAATTTATCTTAAAAAAGAGGTCATATGGAGGTGTCCATCTTATTAGACTTCGGTTGACCTTATTTACCTTTCTAATGACTGAGCCATGTGATAGTGGGGGATGAAGAGACTTCCAACTTTTCAGCAGCGAATCATCCCAACTAGAGAATTTATTATTTGCATTAAATTTTTTATAAACATGGGCCATTACAACTTCAAATATGGACCCTTCAATCTTTGAAATAACCTGGTCAATTGAAGAGGCTTGCTTCCTAAAGATTCTAGCATTTATTTCCTTCCATTTATGCCAAAGGATCAAAGATGAGCAGGCTTCCCAAATACTTGTGAATGTTGAATCCTTGTATATGCATGGCCAACTACTGAATAGACCTAGGAGGGATTGAGGAAGAGGGGAGTTCCATTCCAATTTATTGCTAACAAATTTTTATTGCTAATTTTTATTTTTGTGATAATATGTTACATGTTTATGTTAATAATTTTGCAATGTTATTAGAAACGAAACACATTCATTTTATTCTTTTTTAATTTGTGAAGAGAAGGGATACCTCTTGATTTAGGATGGCTTATTGGGAGAGGTTCTAGAATCTTTCCTTTTGATGGAAAATCACTTTGATGATGTTGTCACTCACCATGGCTATATATTTCTCCATGGCTTTGATTAGTTGGTGGAATCTTTCATTATATAAAATTATTGTGATGTTAATGATTATTTTATATAATTTCCATATGACACATTTGACATTTGGGTTTGAGATCATTGTAATCTAAATGTATTATATTGATAACATTTAGATTTGAGATTTGAGATATATTTTGATAGACTAGGCTAAATGATTTCTCACAATCACATACAAAATTTGATTTACAATTATGAAATAAAACTTCTTATTTTATCTTAATGGATTATGAATTTACTTAGATTGTTGTTATGATTTAATTAATATGTATTGTCTGACTAAAACATAAATAAATTATATCATAAAATAAAGATTTTATTTTAAATTACAACCATGTTAGTTGTTTAATTGTTGCACATCCAAACACTACATATGGTTGGTTTTAATGCATGCACTCCAACATGGGAGGTATAACATGTATACTATTTGATATTTTTTTATATAAGTACAAAAAGGCCATGATCAAATATTAATTGTATGTTATAAGTTATAAACTTAGTAAATAATTCATGCTCTAAGGGATTTATGATTATCTCAATTTAGTTAGCATCTCGCATACTATCAACAAAATCAAGTGTTATTTTTGAGGAATGTTAATTGTTTAGGTACTCCACAATTACAATACCTCCCATTTTACTTAAATGGTGTGTTGCATTCTATTTTTGAAAATAATATATTGTATTATAATAAACACATTTATTTCCCTATAACTAATTATGTTAAGTATATTTCCTTACATGTGCTAGAAGCACAATAATAGCTTGTGCTTGGGCATTTATCCTTAGATGATTTGATACACAACTAAAAACTAAACTATTGTATTGCCAAAAAGATTGAAATATTACTAATGTATGGGTTGGAGAATTCAATTTTATTTCTTATATGTTTCTTTCTTCATTTTCAATGAGGTAATAAACAATATGATGGTCTTAGAAACATAATATTTGTTTCTCATATTGAATAAATTCATTTTCATAGTAGACCTTCCTTAGTTGTTACGTCAATTCATGATCAAATCATAGAGTAAAATTAAAAAGGGATGAAAAGAAATGTATAATTCTAATTTACAATTTCAATCCTAGATCTTGCTATGCAATTGCATACTGTGAATGCTCCTAATTACATTATTTTACGTGATACTATCTTAGCAAGATAGATTAATTACTTTGTTTTCTTTTCTTCTATTATTTTAAAATGCATTATATTGTTATAGATTTTCAATACATTTGTAATTTAATATGTTAATCTATATTTTCTATTTGTTGGCTATATCAAGATGATGTAAATAAGGACAGAGAGTCAATTTAATGACAAACTTTTCTTTGTAACCAATTTCTCAAACCCCTGAATCTACACATTATTGAACATTGTGAAGATGATTGAAGGGAACACCAAAATTATATTTATTTTATTATCGTTTTAAAAAGAAAAAAATGTTACAAGTTAATGTCTATTGCTACTTAATAGATCATATAATTGAATGTGTATAGAACATGGTTTTAATAGTCTGAACTAAAAATATAAAGGAAGACTAAACAAAGTGTCAACAAATAGATAATTGTTGCCTAATAGATTATTACATGGTGTTAACTTTTATTCCTCTCTTTTGCAAGTGAATGGATCCTCAAAGTGATTTCAAATATAATGATTGGGTGTTTAATGTTACTTACATTGACTCTTCATCTTCTATGTTAACCCTTTGAATCTAATTGACTTCTCATATTGTTTTACTTTTAGTGTGTAACCACTACAAAGCTCTCCATTAAGTGATGGCAAGCAGTCATACTATAGGTTTCTTTTGGTTTTGTCTTTTTATATCATTATTGCACTATCCATGACACCTATATGATGCTCCCATCTTGGAGGAGTTTAATTCCACACAACAAAGTTGAAGGGAATTATTAGAACAATATTATTTGCTATAAACAATGCTATTGCTGGTCAACATCACCTTAATCCTAAGACATTGGAACCCTTGTTTAATTTTGTTTATTATGAATGAGGTGATCTTGCTTTATGAAAGCACCCTTTCCCACACCTACATGGAATTTATTTATAATTCATTCATCAAGTGAAAATATAGCATGAGAAGTATTTCATCATTTAAAATGTAATTTCTTTTCAAACCCATCATTTTGTCTCTCTACATCATATGATTTTACATTTCCTAACAAAGTTACCTTCATAAAAACATTGGAAGGAGGTGAAGGTGTGGATGTTGTGTGGATGGGAAAAATTCTAGACCTAAATTTTTAATGCTTTCTCATTCATCCCAACTTATATTTCTTTCATTCTCACTCAACAATCATCTACAATGGAAAATATATGGGGAATATGCATTTTATATAAAAATTACGCTCTCATCCCCCATACTTACTATAAAATATAACTATAATGTTGTCTACTTTGTGATTTCCACCTTATGTTCTTATGCCGATTTTAGCAACCATTTATGTAGTAAGGCCATTTCCCATGAATTCTATCCATTTACTTAGTTCTAGACTATTTTTATATATCCCCAAGCTTATTTTCACCCCTACTTCCTATTTTAAAAGTTTCAAGCCTAAATTCAAAATTGGGTCAAATTACATCAAAACACTAGGGCGATAGAACAAAAGTCATAAAGATGCTAGTGTCCAAATTAAACCCAATTAACTCCAAATTTTGGGTCACAAAACCCCATTGCTTAGTTGGCCTAATATTCCATCAAATGGTCAAATTCAAATCCCCTTTGACATAAAAGTCCAAATTCCTCATTTAGAATTATTATCTACAATCACACAACCGAGAATGTTACATCCCCAACTTACAATTAGACTTAATCATTAACTTGGCATGATAATCAGGAGGATTAGTCGTAGTTAATTGATTTGATATTGTAGAAATATCTGATTTAACTCTTGATTATGAAGTAGTTACTGATGTTAATGAGTTTTGTAAATTGATTGATTTATATTATTGGACATGATAATGGTACACTGATCATGATCTTGTTGTAATGCGCCGTCCCGGAACCCTAGAGAACGGCTTAACTATGCATTTAAAAGACAACACATTTTTTTTTTGAAAGCAATAATAACACAATGTAATCAATAGAACCAACCATGCAAGTTAATCCTCATTCTCTAGGGTACACAGGACTGCATCACTAGAACTAACCTAACCAAAATAACATTCGTGAGTCGAATAGAAACCAAGAGCATAAGAGACTCAACACATAACTACCTTTATTAATAAGACATCAGATAACGACATCAACATTTAGCATAAATGATTTCAATAAGAGAATTACAATTTCATTGCAATAGGATACATCAAAACAAGATTACATTACTGCTGCCAGTTTACATTTAAAGACATGCCTTGATAAATATTACAAGGTTACAACAGATAAACAAGGCTGAAATAGAACACAACTGTCTACCTCTCAAGCGGAACAAGATCAAGATCTTCTACAAGATAAGTTCTCCACGTACACGAATAGTAGAAAGATGACCAATGGAAATAGCACATCCACCCGACCATGTGGGACCCTGAGGCCCACTCCCCATGCTAGGAGATAATAATAAGATCACATGACCTGGATAGTCAGGTGGACAAACTAGAAGAAAAGAGGACAACACACAACTCCAACAACCTAGACCACAATGACACCACAAGCAACTTAACCACACATCCAGAGGCAACCACCAACAAGAGGAAAGAAAATAACTTGGGGATGTCAGACTGTAGAAGGGAGAAGTGTCATCACATAGCTTGTCATGAGTTGTCCTGACAAGTCTTCCTAGGCCCCGACCCCCATCCTGGGTTGTCCTGGTAACCTCTCCTGACTCCCGGCCCCTATGCAAACTTATGCAGAAATCAACCATACCTTTTGTGGGGACAAGGTCATTGACTTTGCCATTCCAGGCCTTCCCATCTCATCTCAAGCCTAACCTAGCACTTGAGCCATGAATGAGGCATTCTCTTATCTTATTAAGTGTGCACTAGCTACCCAAAACCCCATGATTTAAATTTAGGTTATCACTTTTTAGGCACTCTCGTATGGGTTGTCCTGGATGCCACTTTGGGCTCTGGCCCCCATCAAGAGCCACTCCCCTAGCTGCATCTTAGCAAATCTCACTCAAACACATAAATAAGATCAAAACTCAGGAACCATGAGGACAATCTCCTGCACTGCCAATTGTTCAAAGGACAATGTTCATACAACATAACCATGAATCACCTTATTATTACAGTAACCCAAAACCACCCATCTTGATGCCCCATCCATATCACAATGGCCCAAAGCAACCAAATAAGTCTTAATATCCAACTTCTATCACATAACATCATAGCATAGGTACGAGAACAATGCGGACAAGGAAGACTCAGAAATCACAACACAACCTAATATGATATAATGACAACAAGAGATCCCGTCCACATGAACCTATGCCCCTAGAACAACTACTTAGACGACATGACTCTGACGCAACTATGGTTTTGATTTCCACAAGTTATACCCATCAAAATAACAAAACAATAATTTTTAAAGCAATTACTATTAAGGATATTCAAAATGGAGAAAGTCCTTAGATTCCAAGACTAGGTAAATGAGATCAACCTTATACAAATACAACTCAACTTCTACCCTTAATGACACAACCACAATGACCCTGACCGACTCATAACAACATTTACTGAAGAAGCAAACAACACTATTCCGAGCTTAACGAGTGATCTTCTAACCACAACCAAGATTCAAAATGAAAACGTCTCAAACAATTTTCATACATAAAACCATCCTTAAATGCATGCAAACATAATTCAATACTAAATATTTCAACTAAATTACAATCCTCTAAAGTCAGTAATCTACTAACATCACAGAGATATGATAATAATTTCCCCTCTATCTTGAATTAGTAGAAAAGATGATAATAGACCTAATAATAGAAAAGATAACAGTACTAGTAATGATAATGGTAACTAATAAATTAAGCTAGAACTAAACAACACTTGCACAAAACAATTGTAAACCTATTCAACTAATTCCAAACCCAACATTCGAAATACTAACCACCATTATAACAAGATTACAATCTAAAGAATCCTTATTCACTAACACATCATACTTAAAGAATTTGAACAAACCCATAAGATTCCTATTTAAAACTTATTTATTTTATTAATATTACTTTTCTAATTCTAAAACCATAACCAATGTTTAGACTTAATGCAAATAAGTTCTATTAAGAGAATATCATAATACGATTAAAATTAACATCTATAGGAAGGCGTTAAACCAAGGACAAAATCAGAATGTTAAAACTACTTCCTATGGCACAAATGACACTAAAAAAAAAAACTAACAATTCAATTATGTTATGCTAAAGGCAACTATTCGACCCGAACATGGAATCTTCCCTACACTTATATTTGCCTTAAGTGAAATAACCATGTCGAATGCCTAATATGAGAATAAGACAGCGAATGGCTAATTCTATGCTTAAATAGGGCTCAAAGTGTTCAATAACGCCATTCATAACTGGCTAGCTTAAGTGTCCATCGATTAGCATAGTTTCTAATGTCATAAAGTCGCACTCACGCACCATGTCCGTAGGAAAAAAAAAAGAAAGACTCATCAAAGAAACTTACTACAAAAACTTTTAGAAACTTACTGTGCCAGTCATAGTAAAGGTGATGAGACAACTGATAAAATGACCTCTAGAAAATTGATTAATACCAGAAAGGTTTTATTTCCAAAAGCAACGCAACTAAAAACAATTATAGAGGCTAGAAAAATCCGTTATCTTTTAATAGCAAAGAGATTTCATGATGACAGTTGCAAATGGCTTAGACACAATGCCGTGGTGTGAACAACAAGAAGATTCATCCTACACTTCTGAGGAAAACTGTGGAGGAGAAAAACATGTAATAGCTGGCTAGCAAATTGATCATTGAGGGATATCTGCAGGTTGGTTTAATGAATCGATTTCAGATTCAGATGGAGGCATTACTCATAGATTCGAATGTATGCGATTTTCCTCCAGTCGCTGGCATGCAATAGTGAATCAAATAATGTTTGGCCAGAGCGACACCTAGGAAGGATATGCATGAGATGCAACAATTGCAGATTGCTCTGAAGAGATAAGCTCAAATCACCGACTAAAGTGTGATTACAATAACTGCTAAGGATGGAGCTTCTAGATACAGGGACGAAACAATAAAAAAATAGTAAGAGTGAGGAATTTAGGAACACATAGAAGGAGGAGTTCATTAAGAGAAAGCCTGCGATTTCCAACAAGGAAAGTGCCACTCTACCAAATCTGAAGATTCTTTCTAGAACTTTCTAAGGCCGATAGAAATGAACAAAAAGAGCGATTGGTTTACAGAAAGCCAAACTACAATACGCAGAAGAATCCTACGGTGGAAGTGTAGGGTATATTTTCTTGTCGCTAGAAGATCACAAATGAGTGCAGGCTAAGAAGTATTCTCTCAACATCGATGTGGATATGGACAAGCGGTTTGCTTACTGCAAAGAGACTTGCTCAAGTATAAAGGAACACAAGCATGCAAGAATTTGGGAGGCCAATACAAGGCACACGGCTAATGGTATGAACCCCCACAAAGAAATGTCATATCCTAAAGTACAAGGGTCATTAAGTGGCACAAAATGGATTCCAATGTTGGCATAAATAGGTTGAGATGTTGCAGTGCCAATTTTGTTTGATCAAGTTTATAGATCCTTTAAATAGTGTGATGTTGGTTGGGGATATCCCCAAGAATTGGAAATGAAATCATATAAGAATACTGAATTAGAGAGAAGAAAACGAGTATCTTGACAAGAGTACACAGACCCCCTTAGAACAAATTTATTGGGTTATCAAAATCAAATAATGTCATTGGCAACTTTTATAACATATTTCATCAAACAAGGATATATATATACAGATGATGAGAAGAACCTGGATACTTTGTGCTGAAACTTTGTTGTCTGGATCTAATACCACAACCTCCAAGCCAAATTCCCTTTTCTCCCCAAAACTCTGAAAACTTCCAGAACAGGTTTCCCCCCCAAACAAAGACAAATTTTTCCCTTAAAACACCTTCGGACAAAGTAATTAATTGTCATAATTTTCCACTTCTCAATCATAAATGCAGAAGATCTCCATTTACAGGGAATTTTCTCAAAATAGATTCAAAATCCAAGTCTTTATTATTCATGACTAACAAAACATAAATAATATCTTTACAAGAAAATCTATTTATTCACAAAGATAACCGTTATTACAGTAATATCTCCAATTAACAGCCCTTAACATTTATTATCATAATTATTTGCCAACAAAGAAAAATAACAATTTACTATAGACAAAACAATTACTCCCAAAAAGATTACACCAAGACATAAGAACCCACATACTAACTCATACTGACATCCAAACATGACCAAAACGACAGGACTCTAGACAAGATACTCATCCTTTACAAGGATGGTGGCAAATCAGATAGGGACCTTTCATTATCTCCACACAATGATTTCCATTGGTCAAGGCACGCTCAGACTTGCTTAATCAGGTGGAGTCGATGCCTGGTACCTGTAACCTACACAAACCAGATGTCGAGCATATATACATATATCATTATCAAAACACATATAGTGACAGGGAATCACAGTGTAGCAGGGTGCTCTTCGAGAGTAATGCTACACTGTCCCTTCACAAACAAGACATAACACATTATCTACATTGCCAATTAAATCTAAACAAGACATAAACATTAAACATTGGTTTATATAACATCATCATCAGAGCAACAATCAAATGTCAGATAATCTCATGAAACATAGTTCTACCCAATTAGTTGAACACATAATTAATCATAACATAAGTATTTTGCACTAACATAGACATCAGAAACGTCATCATAGAGAGTATACATAAATGTCATCATTAGTCCTCAAATTAAAACCATCAGAATAAACCATCAAGTCTAACCATAAGGCTCTAACTAACTGTACATCGGAAAGCCAAAAAATGAGGGGGCACTACACTTGTGGTCCTAAGTGTGAACAGGAAAATGAACGCCCTTCGAAGAAGGAAGGAGAGTATCATCCTGGAGGAAGGGTTAGACGTTGTGAAAGCAAAGGATTGAATAGCCATCTGAGTATCAACTTTTTTTTATGTCCTTCTCAATTCCTCTCATAAGTTGAAACGTGTCTTGTCTCTTTTCTTTAGCTTCCGTGTTCTTTGTAAGTCGTTATGTCATTAGAGTTATCACGACAAGTTGTGATGACCAAATGATGTTCTTGGAGCATCATACCTAATCGAGAGACATTAGTGTTTAGAGATGAGGAGGTCTCTCGTTATCCTTTTGTTCTCAGGGATTATTATTTCCCTAATCATTCGACTCATGGCGATAGTTGATTTCGGACTTGACCCCGATAATCGATGATCTTGTTGTGACTCAATTTGTGTTTTCCATTATATAGTGATAATCCCTTAGTAAGGATGAAAACCTTTTTATAGGTTGAATTGCAATAATATATATTATTATTATTTTACTTATCATAAGATTGATTACTATCGAATGTTATTAATTGTTTTGGTCGGCCTTGAGAAATGATGGAGAGCTTTCAGCTCATCCCATCTTGCACGATGCCTGGATCGATCCACTTTTTGTGGAACAAATCGAGTGGAAAGGTAGTTACCTTCCAAAATGACATGCCAAGAGTTGGTCGGGATACCGAGCTTTCATTACTCTCTTTTTTTTTTGGTAGTAGTTTATTGTTGGGTAGTTTGTGTGTTAGAGTTTATGAGTAGGGTGGTGAAAGCTACAGAGATATAACACTTGTAGATTTGAAGCTGTGTGCAGCTCATAGGAGACTAGGACTAGACTAGAATGACGTTCCCATCGAAAGTATTGTCCTGGTATTATGGTGGACATAGTCCTATTTGCCTTTGATATATTGAACATGGACTGTGTTTAATCCCTATTAGAGATAATGTGATGTTATTTGTTATATCATATGTTTAACTCTGAGGCCCGAGGCTTGTGAGGCCGTGCCATGATAAATGCAAACCTTTTCATAATTGTGGCTCAAGGCTGTTACAGCCGAGCTATCAATGTTTCAAAGTTGTATTTCATATTATGGCTCAAGGCCTTAAGGCTGAGCTTACCATGTTATTTCTATGATGAGAATAGGCTCGAAGCAATAATTGCTGAGCTATCAACACAAGTAAACTTCCATATGAATGAACTCACGGTTATCGAGCTGAGCTTGAAACCCATAGTAGTCATTTAAGACTACACTTAAGACCGTATGGCCGACTGTTAAAACACTATAAACCTTTCTGAGACTGTGCTTCAGGCCGTGAGGCCGAGGCAGTAATGTTTTGTTTTCTTTCTGGTGTCTAAGATTGAGGCTTAGAAGCTGAGCAATGACTGTATCATGATTAATTTGTGACACTTGCTCGATGCCACATGGCTGAGCCTTTAGAGATGAATTCTTTTCTATATCTGAGCTAAGGTCTTATGACCCAGATATAATACATTCTACCTTTTACAGTGCTCAAAGCCATTATGGCGAAGCTCGATATCAATGCATGTTATACACTATGTCATTTAATGACGTAGTTAGAGCTTAAGGAGCTCTTAAATGGAGTAAAGAATAAATCCAGAATGATGATTGTTATAAATCAATAATATAGTCATTCGACTGTGATAATAGATGAGAGGGCAATGACATCAATAATACAGTCATTCGACTGTAATAACAGCTGTGAAGGAAATTAAATGTCAATGTGTTTTCAACACCCAAACTAATACCAAGTTGGGCTTGTATGGAAAGCCAACTATGAATCCTTGATAGGATTATTTAAACTGTCAAAGATTTTACTTATAAACCTTTGATTATGGAGGTGGTGAGACCAATTGATAACATAGTCTCATGATGAAACAGTTAGAATGTGCTTTTAAAAGTATACAGACTTGTTCTACATGTGTATGAATTAAGATTCAATGGTTGATGTTATGAAATATAATTCCATTACTTACTTGAGTGTAAACTAATAGGACTGGTGTATAACACCTTAAGCTCTTAAGGATGGTAAGAGCTATTAAACCTAATGAAACTAATCTTCTTTACTAAGGCATGGTATACCTTGAGTACCATAAAATTAACTTCATCATAGGTGATGATTTACTATCAAAAATGTAAACCATGGGAGACCAAGGTGGTCAAAATGGTCGAATTGATATAAAATGAAAACAAACAAGGTGATGAGGAGTCACTAGTTCCTCGTTACGAGGATAAACTATTTAATCATAACCAACCTATGATGGGAGTCGAATGTCCAAGTATGGACAATGAATCGAATGGATCCCACTCATACTAGACCTAAAGAACAAGGTCGTTAAGAACTTGCTGTAAGACATGACAACTTATAAGTCGAGTTATGGTGGTGGACATATGATGACGTTCATTGCACAATGTGTCTGTATGTAAAACTTTAGCCAAAGTAATGCATCCATCTCTGCATGCATTGTTGATCCACAGTGTTCCAGATGGCCTAGTGTCTCTAGTAGTGTCATACAAGTTAGAGTGGATCTATAGTGTGTGACTGTGAGACATTAGGAAGGACACAACACCAAATACTCAGATGGCTATCCAGATGGTTTCTAATGTCTAACCTTTCTGTGAAGGGTAGGGCCACTTCCAATTAGGAAGTTGAGCGGGGGATCACAGGTCCATGGTTGGAGGAAAAGCACTAGGATGATGCTCTCCTTTCCAAGCATGAGACAAGCCGAGGCTTATGAAGATAGATGTCATTGGTTCCAGATATAGTGTTTACATTTTATGACCAGTTGGTCTATTATAATGTAAAACTTGATTATGATGCCTAGAGCATATATTGTATTTGATTAGTGATGGTTGCTCACTAAAGATTGTAAATTTTTATTGGATTGTAAGCTTTGTTATATCTTGATTAAATTAACATGCTTAATTGATGGAAAAGATTATGTTTCTTTTGGTTCAAATTTTAATTATCTCTATCAATTGTCAATTAATGGCTTGATTAAGATACATGTTTAAGTTAAATCTTGAGCATTATGGATAGTGATGTTACAGAGAATCAAGATAGATAAAAAAATTATTTGCAAAGTTCCATTTATTGTCTACATACTCTTCATATCCCCTATTTTTAGATTTGAGCAAGTGCAGAAAGTTGGGGGGCGAAAAAGTGGCCAAAATTCACAATTCTTTAAAACCTTCTCATGTTTTAGAAAACATAATGTGTGTGCATTATGGCTCGTGTGCATATTTTAACATAATATTTTAATACCATTAATTAATACCAGGAAGTATTCCTCCTAATATTAGACCTTGTCACTATCCATATGAATAAAAGTTAGAAATCATAAAATTCGTCAAGGAAATGCTATATTCAGACACTTTTTATCCCAACAAAAGTGCTTATTCATCTTGAGTGGTATGTTACATGTTTATGATAATCATTTTGTAATACAATATTAGAAATGAAATACATTCATTTTATTCTCTTTTATTGGTTCTTGTTCATGAATTTCCTTGTGAAGAGAAGGGATACCTACAAATCTTGGATGGCTTAGTGGGAAAGATGCTAGAGGCTTTACGTTTGGTGGAAAATCACTCCCATGATGCTCTCATTCACTAGGCTATATTCATCCATCACTTTTAGCTGTTGGAATCTTTCATTGTACAAACTTATCATCATGTTAAGGATTATTTTATATAATTTCCATATGATCCATATGAAATTTGGATTTGAGACCATTGTAATCTATATTTATGATATTGTTAACATTTAGATTTGAGACGTATTTTGATAAACTAGGTGAAATGTGATAAATGAATTATCACAATCATGTAAGGAATCTAATTTACATTTATATAAAATCACACTTCTTATTTTACTTTAATGGATTATGAAAACTTAGATTGTTATTTTTAGTTTCCATTGTAGGAGGTGCAACAAACACAAAATATAGAATATTAAACAACAAAATTACCAAACATTTGAATTGCTTGGTGATCAAAGCAATTTCTATTGCTTGATGTAAAACAAATTATAAATGCCTCTATTTATAGAGGTTTGAGAACAATCTAGACTCCTTTGCACATACATTCAAAACACATGGTTGAAATTCAACGCACATGGGTGGACTATTGGTAGGTGGGAGTAGGTGAGGAAGTTTTTGCTTTAAATGCTCTTCTTTGATTGATTTGGGAGAAATTAATTACATCCAACATACTCCCCCTTAATTTCAACCTCAAATGTTTCAACATCTTCATTTCTAGAACTTTCTCCTTAATACCTTCATGTCCAGATGTGTTGCTGCACTTTGTTGTTACTACAGCAATACTGCATCTTCTATTCTTCTTCCTTTTTCTTCAGACCTAGTGGTTGCTTTATAGCCATTTCATTTGTCTAATTTGGTGGCCCCTTTTCTACGATCTTCCTTCTGCCATCACGCAACTTCCCTTCAACTTTTTATTTGCTGACTATTGCAGCAATCTAAATTTTTAATTATTCGTGGCCTCTTTTCTTTGGCTATGGGGTGTGTGCAAGAAGTTGTGTCCACTTTTTGGCCAAAAGTGGAAGTGTTTTCCCTGATTTTTAGAATTTGTCACATTTGACCTAAAAAATTGAAGGACTTAAAGGTGGGATCTTGGAAAAAGTCACTAAATATGAAATGTAGTACTCGGAGTCTAGTTTCCAAATATGTAATTTTTTTCAATACCCAGATGATAGAAATTAATTTTGAATAGGCATTTCTAAAAACCACTGTTTAAAAGTCACTTTTTTTTTACTATACCATGTACGTGTACGTCATCCATATTTTGACCTAAATAACCATATTTTTCAAAATCCTTTTGGGAAAAGCTTTGTAACTCACTGAAGCATGTTTTCCATATTTATTTGTAATTTTTTATTGAATACTTATTTTTTATTAATTTTTTATTGGTCATTTTTTGTCCTTTAAAAAATCATCGTGTATGTCACGCATAAGATGACCTAAACTTAACATTTTTTGAAACTTTTTTTTTTAAATTGAAAAGAATTATCTAAAGTACGTTTTCATATAATTTTTTTTACAAAAAAATATTTTAATAAAAAGTTATTAAAATATTAAAAAACCTTGATAATTCAAGTTTATGGACCTATTTCATCAGAAATTGATTAAAAAATAGAAAAATTAATCTAATTGTAAAAAAAATTACATATTTAGAATCTACATTGTCTCCTCTATAATGGGTTTTAATTTCGTCAAAATATTCTACAAAATAGACCTTTAGATATATGCCCAAAGTCACTATTTTGTTGTGACATTGACAGGGCCTTCAAGTTGCAGGTCAAACCAGGTCCAGAGGTCAGGGTCAGGTCCCCAAAGCATTTTTCGAAGCAGGTTACAAAGCAAAACCCGAGCCTAAAATTCAAATTTTGAATAACGTGATCCCGTTTATAAAACATGATCTCGTCTATTAAACGGGATCCTGTTTCTTTATTCATCGGTCGAAAATAAAATGGGATCCTGTTTAATATAACGGGATCCCGTTTATTATTTTCCAGGTATCAATGACCCATGCCCACACCAGATCTTTCACTTCCTTGAGGTATCAAGTAGTGTTGATTGGGTTACTATGGCACATGATTACACATTTACACAATGGTGACTTTGACTAACACAAACAAATTATTACAAACCCATACATAGAGATAGACAGGAGATGGACTGTCTAGGAGATGACATGACTAGATATTATTGAAAAAGGGTGACTTTCTAAAGGATTTCCCCTAGTACACTCCCATGCTAGACATCACTACATATTCTTTCAATGCAATTTCTTCATTAAGCGCAAATCTAGATCAACACTCTGACACTTACATATAGAGATTTATATTATTGAAAAGGGGTGACTTTCTAAAGGATTTCCTAGGTAGTACACTCCCATGCTACAAATCTACTTAAGATGTAGTAGAGGTTGGTCAAGGGACACTCCCGTGGACTCTTACTCTAGGGACTCCTAAATTACATGGTCAACACAAGAACAAGCACCAAGGCACTTGGATAAATATAACTATAACCATGCTAGGATCATTTAATATAACTTAGTTGATCTCTAGATGAGAAGATGTGAGAGATTGATCCCTCCTAGTAGGCAAGAGATCCTCATGAACTTATCTCACTTTTTAATGCTTTGTTTTGATTTGCTTACCATTTTATTGCTTAAAATTTGACCAGGACCTAAATATGCATACCGTGAATGAATGGAGGAACTTTATTAGGACCTCATCACTACATAAATTCTTTCAATGCAATTTCTTCATTAAGCACAAATCTAGATCAACACTCTGACACTTGTAGATTTATATATGACAATCAATTATTTCTATTGATGTCAATCTATATATCTTATTATGGTTGATCTCAAATGTTTAAATTTCTTTTCCTTCATGCACATGGTTAGATTAGAGTTGGATTTATGATTAAATTTAGGGATGCTTGTATATACATATGTATGTGATGTTATGCTTTTATAGTTTATGATGTATATGCAATGTATGTATGCATGGATAACATATATATATATATATATATATATATATATATATATATATATATATATATATATATGGATGCACCTAAACTAACATGATGGTTTTACATGATTATTACTTTGACATGTGTATGATTTTGTTACGACAAGATTGCATTTATTGTGTGACATGTAAAAATATATAGTCCAGGTTCAACAATATATATATAAAGTCCAGGTCCATGTTCAAAAAATATATAAAGTCCATGTTCAACAATATCTATATAAAGTCCATGACAAACAATATATAACAAATAGTCCATGAAATAGTCAAATATATAAAGTCCAGGTTCAACAATAAATATATATATATATATATATATATATGTATATATATATATGTATATATATATATAGATATATATATATGTATATATATATATAGATATATATATATGTATACATATATATATGTAAATACATATATATATATATATATATATATATGTATATATATAAACATGTATATGTATATGTATATATGTATATATGTATATATGTATGTATATATATATATATGTATATATATATATACATATATATATATATCTATATATATATATATATCATGACAAACAGTATATAACATATAGTCCATGAAATAGTCAAATTATACATAGCCCATGTTCAATAACCTATCACATACTATCTCTATCATCAAGAGTCCTCTTCACACCATGCAAACTACTCAGATGACCTGAATCACTCTGCAAAAGAGAAAGATTTAGATGAAATTAGATGTAAGATGATAAGGAAATCTAATTTAATGACAATTTTTAAATTTATAATTTATCATAAAATTAAATTACCGTGTGAGGCTAAGAGGCATGCTCTGGTGCACCTGGACCTATCTCTCCATGCTCTGAATCAATCTATTTAATACAAGAGAAAGTTCAAGTTGAAATTAGATATACTTGATGATTTTAAAATTGATTTAATTCAATTTAATTTATAAGAACTATCATATTTAAAAATTATTATACCGTAAGAGGAACTTGTTGTGAATCCTCTATTCCAGGACCTGTCTCTACAAGCTTAGCTCCATGACATGTATCGAGCTATAAAAGAAAAAAGAATTTTGAATGTACATGTCAACATATATATATATATATATATATATATATATATATATATATATATATATATATATATATAAAGAAATTTACTTTAAGTTCACAACGTATATTTTAATTGTTCAATTTAAATATAATCTAAATTTTAAATTATATCGTATCAGGCTGCCCATCTCCTCTGTCCTCCTACTCTGCATGTGCTGTGTGTTGATGAAACGTGTCACTAACAAGCTCCTACAATGTCATTTATATTTAAGTTAGCACATGTGTGTACAAATTAGGTTTTAAAACATATATATATATATATATATATATATGTTTTGACTTGTGTACATATTATACATTTTTCAACAACCTGAAATGCAGTCGACTCTTGATATAAACTTGGATTATCCAAGTGTGCTACAATGCCCATCCTCATTGTTGTGTCAACCTGCATAGACATATTTATAAAATATTAAATAGTACATGTGCACGTTTTTAGATACACTGATATCAAAATAGAAAAATTTAAGTATATATATAGTTTTTTAAAACAATATACATACTGTAAGAGTGTCATGTGAGATGCCCAATGATGGAGGAGCGCTCGAGACACACTGAGATGGAGGATTCAATGTGGAAGAACCTTGAACCAGTTCATAAATAAGTTCATAAATATTTAATTGTACACTCATTCAAGACTGAATTTTACAAATTTACAAATCATTGAAAATGTACCCCAAATGGGTGCCTGAGATGAACAGGTGTCGATGAAAAATTAATTCGATCAATGGTGACCCCTGTTGCCATCATCTACACCAAACAATTTGATTGTTAAAATATTATAATTTAATTGATCTATATGTTGATTAAAAACACATGGTTAAAAAATTGTTTTAAATTCAACATGTGTACATAACCTATATATACTTGTGTCAAATGATCAGTGGGATGATCCTCAGCAAATAGATAATCAACAAATGATTCAGCGCCCACATTATCAGATGATGCATGTGTAGCTAAAGTTGGTGCAGCTGCCTGATAAGGTCCATAACACAACTGATTGCAACTCGTACATGTATGAGGCATCGACACATGTGGAGTGGTACTAGGACCACTTCCATCATCAACTCCTCCATGCTCTCTAACTTGAGCTACCATCATAGAAGTCTGCTCATGTAGGCTACCTGAGAGTGCACTCAATGTGCCTAGTGTGGATACCACTGCACGATGCTGGAAGGGCGAAGGAATGGCAGCAACAGGAGGGTCAATAAGAGGTTGAACAGGCACCGGTCGTTGGGGATCAACCTGTGCCCCCAACCTCTATTGTGGCATGCCACCACCAACACCCTAGAATGATCTAAAATGAAAGTAGTTGGGTTTTTTATTCATAACAAACTCTACATATAATTTTCTCAAAAAATATAAAGGAACCTCACAATTAGCATGAGGTGGATAATCAAACACCATCCACCATCTATCCCAAAAATTGGCAGACATTCCTTCATGCCTACACCACCTGATTGATATTCTTTTCTTATTTGCAGGAATAGGTTCATTTGTAATGGGATATCTAAAATATTGTGCTAAATGAGCTTTTGTGATTTTAAGATCCAAAATAGTCTTATAGGAGAGGCCATCAGCATAAAATTGGCGCCTCTCCTCTCTCCATTTCCGGAATCCATCAAAATCTGAGTCAATAGACCTCACAGAATCTATGATGTTTTGCATCAAAGATGCAAAACGTACTACGTGAGGTGGCATGAATTGTTCATTGTGAATGGAATTCAGTTTTTCTTGTATCGAATCCACATTTTCATTTATTATGGCTCGCAAGCGAGCCTGGTCAGTTTTAGGTGGGGGTGGAGGTGGAGGTGGAGGTGGGTCATCTACAGGTGGGGCATCTAGAGGTGGGGCATTTGGCACTGGGGGTGCGGGTGCGGGTGCAGCCGGATCATCTTGTGCATTAAGGAAGTCCTCAACATCAAAGTGAATATCATCTAGATTCATGATGTATATATAAAAATAGATATGAACCTGCATATATATACATATAAACATACAAACTTTAGTACAAATTTAAAATTAAATCAAGAATATATATATATATATATGTTTCAAGAAATTACACTTGAAATAAATTTAAATTAAACATACAGATAATGTATACATGCATGTACAAATTTCAAAATGTAAGAGAGCTATTAGGACTACCATAATGATTGATACAATGGGAAAGGTGACCTATCTTAATGTATAATGTGCATTTAAGTAAGGAAGTCTCTGGACAATCATCATGTATTTCTTAAATGTGAATATGCATCCCAAATTTTGGACTATTTTAAAGAAATATGGTGCATTTAGGAACTTGGTGATTGTTGGGGTAAAGAGGAATATATGATCATGCTAGAAGAGGTGGATTAGGCTCATAATTGGCCGAGGTTGCTTTGAATAAGGTTAAAACAAGGAGATACCCATGTTGATATTCACACCCTTTGGTCCACACCTACATTGGGATGGATTAAGCTTGAAATTTTGATGGGTGGCCAAGGGTAATCCTAGTGAAGTAGGAGGAGTATGTTTATTAAGAGATGATAAGGGAAAACCTCTACCTATCTTAAAGCTTATGATTTTGGTGTCAAGAACAATAATATGGTAGATTCTAGGGCCATGATATCCAGGGCCTCAAGATGACTTGGAAACTAAACAAGATATCCCTTAGTGTGGAAGGAGATTCCAAGATCAACATTGATCATATGAAAAAGCATAGATGAAGCTTGTGGTTATTGGAAGAAATCATTATTTAAATCTATCTCCTTCAAACATATCAAAAGAAAAGGTAATTATATTCTAGACTAGGCAGATAATGGAAGAAATCATTAAATTGCTCCTAGACATCTAGCATTTGTTGGGAAGAATAATTTTTTTACATTCAACTCAATCTCTAAGTTGTGCCTCCATGCTATCAAATGTTACTTGTGTCTACCTTCTATACAATGATATTGAAGGGGTAGAAGGTTAGGCTAAGGATTTCTATATTGCTACTTAGATAAATTCCACATCTTCAATGTGTGGCATGAGCATATGCACAAAGCCTTGGAGGATATTTCTACGATAATGAAGATAAACCTTCATGTCTTGATGCTAAATTGGATGATTCTATCCACTATGAGAATTAAGATGAGGAGGAGGTGACATAAATCCCTCCTATCAAATTCGAACAATGTTAAAAATGTCAAGGAAGTGGTAGAGGCTTTGTAAGGCTTGTGTAATTTGTCCCACCACCCTAGGATAAAGTTTTTTAGTTTATTAGTAATTCTAACACTACTTCAACTTATCACTCTAGGGTGAGGGCCACTAGAATTTTCCCTACCAGTAATATATCTTAAGACACCTATTGGTTTATGTTTGATGTCATTGTAGTATATTAATTTTCCCTACCACTATTGATTGAATAAAACTATACCATATATATTAAGTACTCTAGCTCAATGATCTTAAGATTAATGAAATCAAGATTAACTATATCATCATTATGCTTAGATACACCCAACATGCTAATCAAGAACTTAATTACCTTCACAACCCTATTAGCATTGTATCACTCCTATTAGGGAGTGGACTTGAATGGGGCCAAAAGATTCTTTACCTCTTAGGATTGTGACTTTGGGTTTGGCATGGTCAACTTGGAGAGGTTGTGTGGCATATCCCTATAAGAGGATGAAGGGTGATAGGAGGTTGTAGGATGGCTAAAAGCATTCACATGACGATAATGTTCAAGTTTAAATTTCAAGATATGCATCATGGTCTACAAGGTTCTCTTGTTCAAAAGGTTCATCATATTCTAGACAAGGAACTCACAATCATTGGTACCAAATTCAAGACCTCCTATTACAAGTCTCCATATAGCTTTAAACATAACGCCTATAAACACAAAATTTATATGGATTGAATACAAGCCTGCCTCCCAGTTAGGAGACTTCCAAATAATTGGTGAACTCACATGCAATAAGGGAATAACACATGCATACAAAATATGTAGAAGAAAACCCTGTAGCATGACTCGTGATTAATTAAAGTTAGGGTTAGGGTTTCAATTAGGATCAGGCTTAGGGTTAGAATTGAGGTTAGGATTAGAATTAGAATTCAAGGGTTGCTAAATTAGGGTAAGTATTAGAGATACAATTATGGTTTGGGTTATGGCTAGAGTTAGGGTTCCAATTACAATTACAAGTAGCTCATTAGGGTTAGGGTTAGGGCTAGAGTTAGAGTTACAATTACAATTACAATTACAAGTAGAGTTAGGGTTAGGGTTATGATTAGGGTTATAATAAGGCTTAGGGTTTGAATTACATATAGAATTAGGGTTAGGATCAGGGTTAGAATTAGTGTTAGGGTTAGGGTTGGAATTGCATATAGAATTAGGGTTCAATCTAGCTAGAAATAGATAAATTAGTCAAGATGGTTCTAGCTCGATTTTATTTCCTATTTTCTAGATTTGCAAAACTATTGTTTTCTACTTAGTTGTTAGTCCCAACTCTTTCCTTTTAAGAAGTATATCAAATCTAATGTAGTAGTAGATACTTCTACATATACAAGTTTCTGTTAGGAGAAAATATCTTTTGCCAAATTTGTATAGAGTTGTCTATAGTGTGTTCCAGGGTAATCAAATGATGTAAGTCACAATTTAGAGGGTTGAGGGATAAGTTTGTGTTGAGTCTATAGGAGGTGTTTTCTTACATAGACTGAGCTCCATAATCTAGGTGTCTCCATGTCTAACTCAAATGTTTCAACTTAGTCCATATTATATCCAGATTAATGATAAAATTATATATATATGGCTATGAGATCCACGATCATATCAATGTTTGGTAGAGAAAAGTTATCTAAGTTGGGGTAGATCCTTTTTTGATGTCTCAAAAGTTAGTGCAAACATGAATTCCCTTAGTTTTATTGTTAACTAAGACCACATTAGAGACCCATTTAGGATAAGTAATAGTCTGAATGAACCCTGGACATCCAAGAGTTTATACAATTCTTCTATGACCACGAGGGCTACTTGGGGGTGCATTTTGTGTAGCTTTTATTGAATGGGTTTGGCATTGAGGTGAACCACAAGATGATGCATGACTTTAAAGATGGAGTCTCAAGGCATATCACCATAAGACCACATGAAGAAATCAACATAATCTTTAACATGGTGACATGGTTATATATGCCTTCTTTGATGTCAAGGTCCAGTGGAGCTACTATCTTAGAGAGTTTAGGGTCCGAGCTTCTATTCACAAGTTGATGTCTATAGCATCCTCAACAAGGAGAGGGGAGTCATGTCTTGTATCTGAGTGGTATCTAATGGAAGGTGAAGTTTGTCAAATTGAGGAGCTCTTGGGAAGTGTCCATTTTTATTGTATCATTTTAATCGATCACAAGTTTCTTCTTATATCTTGTTGCTATTCTACCTAGACTAGGGTGTCTTAGGACTAAAGGGTTCTTTCTTTCTCTCCAAAATAAGCATATGTAGGTGTTAAGTATGGTGGAAAAGTCTTTCTTATGATTATAATGGGGATGTGGTCTTGACACTTCATAAGTTTCATGATGGCTTCATTATTTTGGAAAACATCAAATCATAATGGGTCGTGTTGGTCCCAATCGATAAGCTCAAGGTATTATAGGTCTAAGGAAATGGTGAGGATAGTGACCTATCATGAAAGAGGTTAGTGGTGGAAAGATCTTCGTAAGGATCATGAGTGTAGCCTACATCAATGTCATTAAGATTAGGGGAAGCATTACCAATGAGGTTGAGCTCGTATCACAATTAACATCACGATGTTCATTCCAGGGGCATAACCTAGCTAGTGAGGACAGCTACTTGAGTATATCAAAAGTTACATAAATGTTGGCTTCATTTCATTCTTGATTAGTTGGCTATCACAAAAACTGTAAAAATTTCTCAATTCTTGATTAGTTGGTTGTCTCTAAAGGTTTGATTATGAAGGATGTGATAAAGGTTTTATTATGGTTTGTTGTAATTTTTTTACATGATAGTTAGCTATTCAATAATGCCTTTAAAATACAATGACATACATTGTTATAAGTAAATTTTATAAAAACCAAATATATATATCATCCCAATGCTATATAATTTTTGATAGTTTGTTCAAAATCTCTCCTTTCATATGATACAATTGTTTCAAAATTTCAATTGTATTTTACAGCTAAAATGTTTAAATATAGCTATTCAACACTCAAATTGAACTCAAATTTTGACAGTTTGTTCAAAATCTCTCCTTTCATATGATACAGTATTTTCAAATTTTCAATTGTATTTTACAGCTAAAATGTTTAAATACAGCTATTCAACACTCAAATTGAACTCAAATTTTGACAGTTTGTTCAAAATTTCTCCTTTCATATGATATAGTATTTTTAAAATTTCAATTGTATTTTACAGCTAAAATGTCTAAATATATCTATTCAATTCTTAATTTTAAACATAATTTTGATAGTTTGTTCAAATTCTATCCTTTTATATGATATAGTCTTTCAAAATTTTAATTGTATTTTACAACAAAACTGTCAAAAATCAGCTACTGATTTCATAAACCCTAAACCCTAAATAACAATTCACAATTCAAATTTTGATTGTATTTTACACCAAAACAAACAAGGGAAGCTTAAAACGATTGATGGGTAATTTTTTAGAAGTGGAAAAATCCACTTACCTGGTGGGTGGATGGTGATGAAATCGGGATCCTGTTTTCACCTGTCGACTGTCGCTGTTGAAAATGGGGTCTCTGCAATTTTTTTTAAATTTAATACTTTTTCAAAACGGGATCCTGTTTTATGAAATGGGATCCTGTTACATAAAACGCGATCCCGTTCCATAAAACAGGATCCTGTTTATAACGGGATCCCGTATTATGGAACGAGATCCCATTTTTGGGCTCTAGGTTTGGGATCGTGCTAAAAAATGGGATTGCATTTTTTGTTTCAGGCTCAGGATCCTGAGGCAAAACGGGATCACGTTTGATATAAATAGGATCCCGTTTTATAGAAACGGGATCCCATTTTTGGATCCCTGATTTCAGATTTTTTTCTAACTCGGAAACTTCCACCTTAAGTGGACACAAATTCTTGCATTTACCCTATGTCTTCTTTCAATCTACAGATTCCTTTGGTATCATGCTTCTACGGACTTTCTATGACTTCAATGACCTCTTTTGGCAGTCTCAACTGCGGCCTGATCAAACTTCCATGATTTGACTGGGATGACTAAAATCTACATAGCCACATGTGTTTAAAACTTGTTGGCTAACAGATTTGTCACCTAACTCTATATTCTCATGCTCGGATAGATGACAAATGTAATCAACAGTTGAACCCAATATATTGATGTTTTATATGGGCTCTCTGCTTATTTAACAAGGCACAACTACCTTCTATTAATTTTCTCAGGAATGCAACTTAAGATTGCTTTTGACCAGAAAGCAAAACAAAGGCAGAGCTTTTGACCAGAAAGCTATAAAGGAAGATTTATGATTCTAAATCTAACACAAGAAGTTCACAGACTTCCAACCACAACAAAACAATTTGAAAAATTACATATACAAATAAAATCACTGTCTTGAAATAAGATACCAACAGATAAATCACTCAAAGCAGTGAGCAAGGATCAATAATATCCGATGACCATAATACATGCACATCACCAATACCAATAGAAAGATATTCAACATAAGAAGAACATCATCTCAAAATAATCACAGCACAAAGTCCATAATCTTTTGAAACTCAAAAACATTAACTATATTTCATATATCATAGAAATCATAAACAAAGCACTACTATCACCCTTCCCAAGAAAACTATTTTTTTTGCCAAAAATAAGAGTCCTTAGTTCGACCAGCTGTCCAAAATATATAGCTAAGCCAGACATAACCATTCAAAAGAACCACAACAATTTCTTGAAAACCACCGATTAAAGATTGTTTTTAAACAATAATAAAGAGGGCCCTCTAGAGCCAATAGTTTTTGAGCAAATGAAAGTAACTTGCAAATAAAATAAAATGCAAAGCTAATCTAAGATTTGTAAGTCCACGTCGCCATCATCTACTTCATCCATCTCTTCGCCTTCTCCTGACTGCTCAGCTTCCTTGTTGACACTTCGCGATACATGAGGTACCTGTGCCTGTAATTTGCTTTATACATCCTATATTTGTTAATAATTAGCGTTAGTGCCATGCCAGGTGGAGATCGAGTCATACTGATTCGATGTTTCTTCTGCATGATGGTTCTGTCAAGATCAGTCACCTTGCAACGTATATCCTCTATCCTGTTCTTGTAAGTATTGATATAGGCTGCCATTTTAGAGAGCTTGCTCAATGATTCCCTTGTTATAGTACTATAATTTACTATATCTTCTTTCACCACCTTTTTGAAATTCTGTTTAATTATTTTGATGTCCAATAGCCTTTCATCATCAGACCTGTTGGATTCTATATCTAGAGCGGCAAAGTCTCCTTTTATCCTTATCATCTCCTTATAATAAATTTCTACTACTTCTCCTATTTCTTCCTCAGTTGCTGCGACTACACAAATTTTCCACTCTAATGTATTGGTCCACATATCAATCCCAATTCTTTGGTGTCAGCAATAATCTCTTCAGCTAATAAGATGCCAGGATCCATGCTAGCAATCTCACATACTTCCCTGGAGAATATGTTCAGAGTGGTGTGATCACTTTGGACCTTATCAAACTCCATTATTAAAACCTCTCTCTTAGCATGGATAAAATCAAACAACTTCACTACTTCTTTAATGAATAATAGACCATCAAATATAACTTTTTCAGTCCATTGTTCCATAGCTTGCCTCAGAGATAAAGAAGTTTTAATTTGCTGAAGTAAATTTGGGTTGAGAGTAGGAATCTTAACAGCAGAAGAAGTTCCAATGGAAGGAGAAATAATCTTAGAAATTGAATTAGCAAAAGAAGACAAGGAACTCACATGTGCTAATAATCTTGAATTTTCTTCCTGCAGGTCTTTCACCTTCTTGGAAATATTGTCCACTGAATAATGCATGTGATACAGGTCTCCCTTGGTGGTCGCTAGACCTAGATCCACCTGACTTACTTGGAATTCAGCGTCGGTTATCTCATCTTCATTCTTCTCCACTAAAGGGTCTGCAATTTCCAAAAACTGGTTACCTGAGGAGGTATCAATCACCATCCTGGACATTTTTTTCGCACATTTAGGCTTGGGGACTGTTGATGCTTAAAATTGCGCTGTTTCCAACACCAACATGGGAAGTTTCAGGAATGTGGGACTTGCGACCTGAAACAACCTCCATATTTTAAAGAAGCTGGCTCTTCCTTATCTCGAATGTATTTTGGGAAAAAGGAGTAGAAATAAAACATAATCACAAATGCAATGAAAGAAAATTTAACTATGGCGATGCGCCTGAGTATGATTCATGTCTTAATACTAAGCACAGTGAAGCTATTTTTAGGATTTAGTTATATTAAAGAGCAAACAATGCATGATCAATGTAAAAGATGAAAACAAATAGAATCAAAGGCTCACAACTTAGAAGACTTTGCAATAACATAAAAAATATTAGCAAAGGCACAGAACTCAGTCTTCTTATTAATTTTCCAGTCACATAAAAGGCACTGATATATGCACAGTTATACAAACTTTCTGAATCAAGAAAACAGAACAAAGGCAAATGATATTACTAGCCACAGCAAAAGGTCTTCAAACTTCTCTTAAATCTCTGATAACAAGCTGTATGCAGAAAATTCTCTATATCCCGAATCTGCGATCTGAACCCATATTTATAGCATAGGACTGGCTCAAGATTGCCCACACAATCAAATCCCAACGGTCTAACCGAATTGAACTGGAGGTGTCTGACAAAAGATATCTTTCGGATATGAAACGGTTAGCCTCTCTACAAGTTCATTGGCTGAAACAGATACATGTGGCACTTCCCACTGTGAAACAGGTGAGGACACTTGGCAGCATCCGCTAGTCTTTGCGACTATAAACCCTAAGGCAAACGACATAGCACGCACACTTTACTTGAAACTCCTTCATCTTTCTGGGAAAAATAAGAACTTAACACGTGGCACTCTCCGCTGCATTTAGAAACAAAAACCCTTGAAACAGATGGCAGCATCCGCTTGCCTCACTTGAAAACTGTCTCATTATTTAGGAGGCACCAGAAAATGACACTTGGCAGTGTTCGCGACACTTGCAGGAGACACACGGCGGCTTCCGCGTTACATTAACTCTTTACTATGTCTTTGTATTGGGAGTGCTCCGCCTTTGACACCTGTCACAGTCTGCTGCCTCGAAACTCTTATCACTTACAAAAAATGGGACCCACAATGATGAGTGCCAAATTGCACTCATGAAATACATCTTTTTGCCTCTCTTTTTCCCCTCCCTCAGTTCATCTTCCTAGTGTCTGCACCCAAATAAGTTAACAAGATTGTTCTATTTTGTGTTAATTAAGATAGATTACTTAAGATTAGAATTTTTGATTAAGTGACTAATGTGCGTGGAATTGATAGAAAAATGTAGAACTTTTCTCTCTTTTTGAATCAATAGGTGTAGGTGCCAGGAACAATGATTTTGTGCATCTTCGGAGATCATCTTCAATGATCTCTGGAGACAATAACAAAGAACCATGACACCTGAAGTTTTGAAGATATGGGGAATGACTCTCCGGAGCTCTGTGAGAGTCTGGAGTATCTCCAGAGCTGCAGACAGGAACAACTATCTTTGGTGCCTCCTGAGAATAGGGCATGTTTCCAAGTAGAGCTGCCAACCAGACACTTTCAGTAGTGATCTTAATACCCCTCACTTCACTCAAATCATTACCTGAGTTGTGAAGGGTCAACTATTAGTTAAACTGCTGAAGTTTTATCTTTTCAAAGATTTTGCATGAGTTACGAACTGAACTAATCTAATATCCTTATTTTTAGGGCTTTGATGCCCAAGTGTATTAAGACTTAAACTTAGAGCTCTGAGTGGACTTCTGTTCCACTCAAGCCTACCTTTCTCGCATGGTGATTTTTCCTAAGTTAGACAGTTAAGTACAATAAAGAGATGGTGTCATCTCATAGAAAGACTAGTAGATAAGTTCAGTGATATATCATCACTCATTTTTATATATACTCTCAGAAATAGTAGAAAAAGAACAATGATAAAATTATTCTGATTCTTAGAGGTCTCAGTTTTGTGATAGCCATATTTTCATGAATGCAGAAATGAATGAATTGGACTGAATTTAGTTGTGATCATCTTTTGTGCTGATTTCCTGCTATAGCCTTCAGCCTCAAGGGTGTTGAGCAAGGGCCCAATCTCACCACTCAGGCAGGAGGCTAGTACTACTATTTTATTGTTTCAGTTTTCTCTTATAAAGGTGTTTCCTGTTTTAATAAATAGATGCATGTTATTCTTTTTTTGCTTTAAGTAAATCTCCTGTTTTAGTCTGTTTTCCAGCATTCATTACATTTATTCAACAAGCAGATAGATTAATCTTTTTTAAAAAAATTAGGATTAGCTATAAACTGGTAACTATAGAATCCCTAGTTGCAGACAACCATGGATATAGCCTTGGTTTTTTGACATCTGAAAATAGATTAAATGATGAGGTACAGCGACACCTTGTCATTTTTGGCGCTGTTGCCAGGGATAAGTTTGTGTTGATTAAGGACACTGAGTTAAAACAGTTTTTAGAATAGATCTGTATGGTTAGAGCTAGAGATCTAAAAGGAAGATATATTAAGCAAACACCCTAACAACACACCATAGGGGAAAGCAGTGAGGTGGTACAAAATCTTGTTGAAGAAGGAAACCTAGATCTTAATTTGGAACCTGCACTTCAAAACAACAATCCCTTAGATCCTCCAGACATTCCACTTGCCAATTACATCTAGGAATTACAACAAAAAGTTGAGGCAGATCCTTTGGTAGAACCTAATTTCCTAGAGTCTCAGGAAGAAGAACTAGTACTAAACATGGAAAATGATAATCATAGGGAAGAGGAAAATTAGGCTCTAAGAACCTTCTCTGATCCTATTGTTTTGGCTGCTGGAGACAATGCTCCTATGAAAAATATCTCACCAGCACATCTGCCAAATTTCAGAGGACTTTCTTCTGAGGATCCAGATCAGTTCTTGTTTGAATTCAAAGTAGTCTGCCAAACTTATGATTATGGATCAGATAACCAAAAACTCAAACTGTTCCCTTCAACCCTGAAAGATTCTGCGATGAGATGGTTTATGGGTTTACCCCAGGATTCTATCCATTCTTGGGATCAAATGGAAACAAAGTTTTTAGAAAAATACCAACATTATTGCAGATCCAGTAATAAAAATGAAGAATTGTTTAAAATTAGGCAGGGGGAGGAAGAATCCTTAGAAGACTATGTGGATAGGTTTAATTTTGCCTTGAGAAGGTATGGCAATCCAGTGGATCACTCTTTGGCTAGAACCCTATTTATAAAAGGATTGGATAAAGAATCAAAACAGGCACTGGACCTAATGGGAAAAAGGGAACATTAACAAAATGGAAATACCTGATATAGAGGAACTCTACAGGAACTATTCCAGAACCCAAGATGGAGTAAGGTCATCCAAAACTTTTAAAGGGAAGAATGAAATAGGACAGTTGATGGAGGAAATTGCAAATCTAAAAACAGACATTATGGTCCAACTAAATACCACATTGAATGGGATTCAAGCAAAAACTAGAACAACTGATCAAAATAGAGCAACTGAACTGCTCTCCATCTATTGTCCTAGGTGTAGAAACAAACACCTATTGAGAGAATGCCCCTTGGACAAATCAGAGATTTATCAGATCTGTGATAGGGAACATCCTACCAGTCAGTGTAGTCAACTTCCAGCCTTGAAAAGATTGAGTAAAAAGAATGCTGTGGTAGAAGAGGAGTTGAACTATGTGGGACAAAAACAAACCGGAAATTTCCCTTATAATCAGTACCCAAACCAATCTTCTTACATGGGTCCTTCTAATTGGGGAAATAATCAGTGGAATCCAACTTGGCATGACCCTCAAAATAATCCTCCTTGGGGACAGCAGGATTGGCCAAGTCAACATTGGCAAAACCAAAACTAGCAAAATCAGCCTTGGGGAAATCAACAGTGGCCACCACAGTTTGGATCACAAAACATGCAACCTCAATGGGGTCCTCAACAGGGATATCATCAACAATACCAAGGACAACCTAGACATTTCCAATCTCAACAACAGGCTTTACTAAATGGATCCTCCAACATACAGGGTCAAACACAAAATGAACCAGTTAGTCAACCACCTTTACTAGCTCAGCCTATACCAAACCCATGGAATAAACAGGGAGCAGCTGTCTACATGACAGAGCAAGAAAATCTGGCTGGAATTAATGCTATATATTCAAATAATCTCTAGCTGCGTTCTGGGAAAGCATTCCCAAGACCTTCTCCTCCAACTATAGTTGAAATAACCAATGACAAGGAACCTAAAAATCCATCTAATCAACCCCCAGAGGAGATTACTAACGAAAAAGTGCTAGAAAAATCATCCACAGACAACTCCGGAGTTACTCCTAAAAGGCCGGCTCCAGAGAACAGTCTTGAACACAATTCTGATAAGAGCTCCAGAGATGCTCCGGAGATGGAAAAGCTAGCACCATACCCAGAATGGCTTAAACAGAATGCTACCTAGAGAAATATTCCACAAAAACAAATCCAAACCAATCTGGAATCAGAACTTTTACAAGAAATCAAGTAGCTAAACATTGAAATTCCTCTTCTCCAGGCAATCAGAGATGTATCGGAACTAAATCAGTTCATTAAATAGTATTGTATCAAAACACAGGGTAGAAAGAAAAGCTTTCCCTCCACAATACATGTGGAAGGAAAAGTAGTGGATCTATTGATGGGAGAAATTCTCCTCCCAAAATATGGAGACCCTGGAAATCCTGTCATAACTGTTTTCATCTCGGGGGTAGAAATTTCAAATGTTCTGGTTGATTTAGGAGCAGCAATTAATGTGATGATAGTTCATACAATGGACAGGTTAGCTCTATCAGGTATCCAATCCACAACTACAATTCTTCAACTTGCTGATTAGTCAGTAGCTATTCCAAAAGGAGTAATCACTGATGTACCTGTTGTGATAGATTCATGGGAATTCCCAGTGGATTTCTTAATACTAGAACCTAGAAATCAGAGAAATGCTTATCCACTGATTTTAGGAAGACCATGGCTGGCTACTGCAGCAGCATCTATTAATTGTCAAACTAGAGATATGGTCATTTCTAATGGGATAGATCTAAAGAAAATATCTCTGTATCCTCCAGCTAAACCATCGGTGCATTACACAGGAAGAGTATGGGTGGATGAACCAGAGAACATGGACAACAGTGCCTCATTAGCTATGGTAACCATTAAGGAACATCTGGGAGAATTAGAAGAAGAAGTATACTATGATACAATGGAATACTTCACTCACATCCTAATCAATAAAGATGTGATGGAACTCGCCCAAGATCCTCAGAGAGAACTTCTTATTTCTTCTCATTGTACCCTTGCCAACATTATTCCTTGTGGGGAAACCTTTTATAGGGACTTAGCCACCTTCCATATGTTACTCCCACATTCTTGTCCTCTCAATACCATGACACCAATGTATGGACTCACCACATCTATGGATCAAATCACAAAACAGGTCATGATTCTGCCAGGGAAAACACTTAATATAAATACTCAGTTAATAGCAAGTTAGGAAGAAAAACTTATCCAGCTTTTGGTCTCCCACTCAGCATCTTTTGCCTATGAATACCAAGATATGAAAGGCATACCTCCTGAGATCTGTACCCATCATATTTATATTGAGGATATTAAACCTGTCAGGCAACCACAAAGAAGATTGAATCCTACTTTAAAGGACATTGTCAAAATTGAAATAGAAAAATTACTCCAGGCAGGGTTCATATATCCAATCTTAGATAGTCAATGGGTCTCACCCCTTGTCATTGTGCCTAAAAAGAATGGGAAATGGAGGGTGTGTATTGATTATAGAGAACTCAACAAGGCCACAAAAAAGGACTACTTTCTCTTACCATTTATTGACCAAGTTTTGGACAACCTTGCTGGGAGAAAGTATTTTTCTTTTCTAGATGGATTCAGTGGGTATAATCAAATTCAAGTCGCACTTGAAGACCAAGACAAAACCACCTTCACATGCTCTTGGGGAACGTTTGCTTACAAAGTTCTTCCCTTTGGGCTATGCAATGCCCCAGCTACATTTCAGAGACTGGTTCTAGCTATTTTTGCTGAACTGGCTAATGAATGCATGGAGGTCTACATGGATGACTTTACTGTGTATGGGGATAACTTTGAGGAAGCTCTCACAAACCTTGGAAAAGTACTAAAATGCTGTGATAAAAATCAACTGTCCCTTAGCCATGAGAAATATTTTATGATGGTGGAGGAAGGAATTGTTTTGGGACACCACATTTCAGAAAAAGGGATCAGAGTGGATCAAAACAAGATAGAAGTAATCACACAGTTGCCTTCACCCAAAAATTAGACTGATGTCAAAAGTTTTCTGGGTCATGCATGCTACTATAGGAGGTTCATAGAAAATTTTAGCAGAATCGCTGCCCCCCTGTTTACCCTGCTTAACAAAGAAACATAATTTCTGTGGACAGAAGACTGTCAATCAGCATTTGAAACTTTGAAGGAGAAGCTTACTGTCACACCAGTCTTAAGGGGACCTAATTGGACTTTACCATTTCACATACAAACTGATGCTTCAAATGAATCCATTGGGGCAGTTTTAGGACAAAAGGAGGAAGGAGAAAGTATGCATGCCATTTATTACATCAGCAAAAACCTTACCCCTGCAGAAAGAAATTATACAACAACTGAAAAAGAATTCTTGGCAGTTATCTATGCTATAAACAAATTCAGGCATTATATCACTAGATATAAAATATTTGTGCACACTGATCATACAACTATTAAGTACCTAATGAATAAACCAGTAGTAGGTGCAAGGATCATCAGGTGGTTATTGCTATTGCAGGAATTTGATATTACCATAGTTGATAATCGAGGGAAGTTTAATTTGGTTGCTGATTTTCTATCAAGATTGCATATAGGAGGAGAAGACCAACCAGTGGAGGACAAATTCCCAGATGATCATCTTTTTGCCATATCCACTACTGCACCTTGGTTTGCTAACATAGCTAATCTTTTAGCTACAGGCTTGTATCCATTCCATTTTACTTCAAAACAAAGAAAACGTTTAGTTAAAGAAAGTTTATCCTACAAATGGTTGAATGGTTTACTATTTAAATGTGGTCCTAATTTCATTCTACGCAGGTGCTTAAAGGCTGATGAGACTTTTGATGTGTTGAGAGCATGTCATGATGAACCATCTGGTGGCCACTACTCTTTCCACAGGACAGTCCACAAGATCCTTGGAGCTAGTTACTACTGGCCTTCTCTTCATAAAGATACAAAGAAGTATGTGCAGTATTGTGACCAGTGCCAAAGGATGGGGCAGCCAACCTTTACCCAGGAAATGCTGCTACATCCTCAAGTCATGATGGAACCATTTGAGCAATGGGGTCTAGATTTTGTGGGACCAATTTCACCACCATCATCAGGCAATGAGTATATTCTAGTGTGCACAGACTATGTTACTAAGTGGGCTGAGGTTCAAGCATTACAGTTTGCAAGAGAAGAAAAAGTTGCTGATTTCCTCTACAATAAAATTTTCTTGAGATTTGGAGCCCCAAGATCAATAGTTTCAGACAGGGGACCTTAGTTTACTTCACAGGTAATCAAGGCATTCACAGATTTATACCAAGTCAAGCACAGAAAATCTTCACCTTACCATCCTCAAGCAAATGGGTAGGTAGAAGTAACTAATAGAGAACTTGAGAATATTCTAACAAGGATTGTGACAATGAATAGAAAAAATTGGGCTAGTAGATTACTTGAAGAAGTTTGGGCTTACAACACCACTTGGAAGTCCACAACAAAGTTTTCACCATATGAATTGGTTTATAGGAAAAATCCTATATTGGCTATAGAATTTGAACTCCAGACACTTAAAACTGTATTGGATGTTGGTCTGCCATTGTCTATAATTTAGCATAACAGAATTCTTCAACTCAATGAGTTGGATGAGATTCAGACAGAAGCAATTCAGCAAACAGAACTGGTTCAATACCAGAGGAAGCAGTGGTATGACCAACACATTAAGAGGAGGACATTTCAACAAGGAGATTGGGTTCTCCTTTATGATTCTAAATTCAAAGAATTCAGAGGGAAATTGCAAACTCACTAGCTGGGTCCTTATCAAATAAAGGACGTGTTTGAAAATAGAATTGTATTATTGCAATCGATTGATGGGAGCACAGACACATTTCTAGTAAATGGTCACCAAATCAGGCTCTACAAAAGGCCATCTACTAAAGAAGAGTTTCTAAATAATCTATGTTTTGATATAGGGGATACCTCCTCTGTCACGGTGTTGGATTGAATTATTCTGAGAAAAAAAAAAGGGAGGTTGAAAACCAGCAATGGCTGCCTTCTAAAAAAAAAGAAAAAAAAAGGAGGTTGAAAACCAGCAATGGCTGCCTTTAAAAAAAAAAAAAAAAGAGAGAGAGAAAGATGGAAAACCAGCAAATGGCTATCTTTCTCGACCAAGGGAGTTGAAAACTAGTAAATGGTGGTTCCCTTCTTCAGGGCAGTTGAAATAATTAAGTTCCGGATATGATCAGTTGCCAGAAGTTGGCCCAATGCATCTCTGGCGCTTCTCAAGCGGGAGCACCTCTGGCGCTTTCCAATTAGAAGCACCTCCAGTGCTTCTCCAACGAGAGCACCTCTGGCACTTTCCAATTAGGAGCACCTCCGGCGCTCTATTAATAACATCGTTAATCTCCATAATAAGGGAGGGACCCACCTCTCCAGGTGGTAAAGTAGATAAATCATATGATGAGGTCGTCATGACTCATCCTCTACTTCATCACAAAGATTAATTAAATTAGAATAATAATAATTTGCAGGAGTGTACGAGCCGGCGCTAACATCACCTAAGGGTGTGGATTTTTGAGCCATTCAGTGCAATGATTGCAGGTCGCGTGCAAGTGGAAAGTGGACGTCATCTCAAGCCGCTGCTCAATTGCCATGACACGTACAGTTTCCAAAGTGACGCAACATTTCTCCCATGTACATCACCTCATCATTAAAACTGATCTAGGTACATCTATTTTTAATTAATCATTATTAGTAACTGTCCTATTTTTCTGTTTTGGGTACTACCACGATGACACGTCCTTCCGCCGTCATTTCCTTCTTCACATCCAAGCATGCCGCCATCTGTGCCTTAATGCCACCTTACCTCTGGAGTGCCTTGTCAGTCTGCTACATTTATGGCTACCTTGGTCCCTTAACCCATCTGCATAAGGCCAACCTGAAAAAAATAGCATCCCTCATTCAAACCTTCGGAATAGACTAAAACATAAGGTAAATTAAACAATTCTCTGGAGTCTACAGAGCAATTTAAACAATACTCCAGAGCCCACAAAGATAAGAGGGAAAGATAGACTGCAGATTGGGGAGGTAAAAGAATAAACACAAAAGGTGGCATCAATTCAGCAATGGGAGTCAAGAAAAAGTCTGAGCCAGAAAATACTGTGGGTCTTTTGAAAGATGCAGCTGCAACATACATTTTAAGGGCTGCTGGATGGTTAGATTTCCTAGACAAATTCGAAGGGTTTCAGGAGGATATTATGGACGAATTCCTTAGGAATTTAAGAGACAACCAGACAACTGTGAGAGGAAACCAAATCAATCTCTCCTCAGCAACTATTAGCCACATTTCTGGACTTCCCGAACAAGGTGAGAGGTTCTACCACCTGAAAACCTTATACACTGATTTAATTAGAAATTTTTCTATCTGTGGTGAACCTGCTATTCAATTACATACAAATAAGAATGAAGTCAAAGAAATTTTGAGGTCCACACTCCTAAACCCTTGGGCATCTGTTGCTACCTGGTTAATGAAGTACTTTACTTGTGATGGCCAATTCTCTATAGTTTTAGGGCCAATAATGAAAATGCTAATTTTTCTCAGACATGGAAATAGGCACCCTGAGTATAGCATAAATATCCCTAATTTCTTGTATTCTGCCATCAGGGCAACTGTAGAGAGATATCAGCAGAATAAGGGACCCATGAAACATCATGGCCTCATCTTTCTGGTGGTCAAGAACCACTTCCTATCTCAGGCTAATGGAGAAGAACTATTGCAAAACTTTCTTGAGCACAACCCCCAGGTCAGAGAACCAGAGATAGCACAACCAGAAGGTGAGAGTTCTCCTTCTCACCAAGATGAGGAAACTGAGCCTTCCGCCTCCTCCACAGCTGTTCACAAAGGGAAGTCACCCTCACAAGAGGCCACTTCATATGCAGCCCCTGTTCCTGACAAAAAGAGGAAAGGCAAACAAATTGCAGAACCTACTCCTACATGACCCCTATACATGACTCGATCAGTCAGGCGAAAGATGACTCTACCTGAGGAATCTTGGCCTAAGGAATTAACAGAGGAAAAGTCAGCGCAGGGAATTGAGGAAAAGTGGTGGGGTGAAGAACCATCCCATGATTCAGATGAGATCCCTCTGGTCAGGAAGAGGAAGCAAAGTGAAAATTCTCCAGCACCATCTGTTCATGTGGAGTCAAGTCCAGTTTCAATACCACCATGCGCTCCAGAGTCAGGAAACTTACAAACTTTTACTATCTCCTTAGATTCTGAGGAAGGGGGACCTGCTTCGGAGGTACCAACCCCACCTTTGCTCCGGAGAAGCAAAAGGAAGAGACAACTCTCACAAGTTGAGAAGGATACTACCCTGCTCACTGAGGCACTCCTGGAATTGAGAACATGTGAGGATAAAGCTGGGCCTTCATCAGTCACAGCAATAGCAGAGGATCCTCAGGACAGGAAGACTGAAGGAGGAAGAGGGCAAATGGATACATTAGGAAGAGCAGGGCAGATGGCCATGGATAACATTGATGATCAACCAACAACCATAGAAACAGAGGCAAAAACTCTATCTCATCCTTCTAACCAAAAGGATATAGAAATCTCAACAGAACAACAATTGATGGAAGAAATTGAAAATTTAAAAAGAATGCTCTAGGGAAAAAATTTAATTATTACTGACCTCAAGAAGGTCAGAGAAGAAGTGGAGATGGAGCTGAAACAAACTATTGCAAATATCCAAACAGACCTCCAAAGTAAGGATAAAATCATCCAGGAGAAAGAGGCAGAATTGGAAGCACAGAAATGTGAGGCAGCCAAATGGATGGAAGAAAAAGAAAAAGAAGTAGCACAGAAGGTTTCTGAGCTCACCATGGCCAGAGACAACGGCATCACAATAATGACAGCACTGATTGAAAAGGTACAAAGCCAGGATAAACAGTTAACTTGGGCCAATAATAGCCTGGATGACCAAGAAGAATATATTCAAGAATTGTCTGGCCCAAGGGCAACCAATGAGCAGGAAATTCAAATAGATGCCTATGTGGGTCCAATCCCCATTGACATTCCCAAAGCCCTGTTTCATTGGGAGAAAAGGTGTAGAGAATTTGAGGCCTCCAAGCCAATGTTGCAATTACAAAGGGCAGTCACTGCTAGAGTAGAAAGAATAGCAACTTTGGAAGGCAAAATCATTAAAATGGCCTCCCTTTCCTCAGAAATTCTATCCTGCAGGCCTCCAAGTGCCAGCTATTCAATGTTCTTACAGGAGAGGGTATTGCAAAGGAAATTCTCCTTAGTCTTGTCTGACATAACTGAGGATACCGAAATAGTAGAAGGATTCATGGCAGCTTACACCAGGAGCAATGATGAGGACAAAACTTCCTATGTGAATTATACCTACATGGATTCTGTATTAATGATATATCCTTCATTATTAATCACTTTGTGGGAGAATGCCAGCTTAAGGCATTCATGTCCCTAATGAGAAACCACCAGATCTGGAATGAAAGGATGGAAGATCATCTTCAAAAGGATTTAAAAACAGATCTCTTCATCAGGAAAGAATGTCCCAATCCTTTTGCTCTTCAAACCTAATTCAGGTCCCTTGTCTATCATCCTGAAAATGCAACCAGAATGTTGCCATTATACCTGAAAAGTTTGCAAGAATGCTCCATTGAATTTGGTCTTTTTATGGTTAACTCAGCAAATTTTGTACTTGCTGTGGCAAAGAGGAGATGAAATATTTTGACCCCAGAGCAGAAACTTAGGGAGGTGGTCACCCCTGCAAACCTGAGATTATTCATGTGAAAGGCAAAGTTGATATCCAAACTGATGGATACACATAAACAGGAATGGATAGGTGGACAGTTCAGGCCCCCTCTGATAATTAAACCACTCCCTGTCTGGGCAGATCAGCTGGAAGATGAAAAATTGAAGAACTGGTTGAAGCAAGTTGATAAGTACAGAGGAAATGGGAACACCAACAGAACCACTTGGACCACCTATCTTCAGGATTATAGACTGACTGATAGGCTACTTTGCCAAAATAAATCCAGAATGTGAAAAGCAGGAGGACCTGCCAAACCTTAGGTATGGGGGGGATGATGAGTGCTAAATTACACTCATGAAATACATCTTTTTGCCTCTCTTTTTCCCCTCCCTCAGTTCATCTTCCTAGTATCATCTCATAGAAAGACTGGTAGATAAGTTCAGTGATATATCATCACTCATTTTTATATATACTCTCAGAAATAGTAGAAAAAGAACAATGATAAAATTATTCTGATTCTCGGAGGTCTCAGTTCTGTGATAGCCATATTTTCATGAATGCAGAAATGAATGAATTGGACTGAATTTAGTTGTGATCATCTTTTGTGCTGATTTCCTGCTATAGCCTTCAGCCTCAAGGGTGTGGAGCAAGGGCCCACTCTCACCACTCACGTAGGAGGCTAGTACCACTATTTTATTGTTTCAGTTTTCTCTTATAAAGGTGTTTCCTGTTTTAATAGATAGATGCATGTTATTGTTTCTTTGCTTTAAGTAAATCTCCTGTTTTATTCTATTTTCTAGCATTCATTACATTTATTCAACAAGCAGATAGATTAATCTTTTTTTTAAAATTAGGATTAGCTATAAATTGGTAACTATAGAATCCCTAGTTGCAGACAGCTATGGACACAGCCCTGGTTTTCTGACATCTGAAAATAGATTAAATGATGAGGTACAGCGACACCTTGTCACACAACACTTCTTGCCTGAGTAGCTTCAAAAGGGAACAGGGACAGGTGGTGCCTTCCGCTGATCTTAACAAGTGATACATGGCAGCTTCTGCTCAACCTTGAGAAACTTTAGATACCTTTGAGAGTCCCATGGAAAATGACACATGGCAGACTCCGCCTTACTTTAGAAACACTATAAAAACATTTGGAACTCATTTAGATTCACGCAAACAATGACACTTGGCTCGCTCCGCTTACTTTAGCAACTCACCAGGGGCCCACCACAATCTTTACTCAATAATGAAACAAAAGGAAGATACTGCGGATGTCGACACTTGGTGCGCTCTGCAGATATTACAAGGGACACGTGGCACTTTCCACTACATTTAGAGAAACTTACTGAAAACTTCCATAGCTCACTGAGAGAAGCTTATTAAAAGAAGTTTTTGAAACTTATAAGAAACTGAAACTCGGATGTCGACACTTGTCACGCTCTGTGGATATATAACAGGACACGTGGCACCATCCACATTTCTTAGATAAACTTTATAATATGTCTTAGCTGGTGACACTTGGCGTCCTCTGTGCTAATCTGGGACTTAGGCAAAAATGAAACCCATGCCCACGCTCTATGTCAAAACCCTCATTGCCAAAACTGAAACACGCAGGGACAAAACTGGAGCGCACAACTGAAACTCAAAACAAAATGTAGAGTATTTTACTCTACAGTTCTTGGCGACCCCAAGGACTTTTGAGCCTGCTCAAAAAGAATCCAAAATGTGTATATATACAACAAAAATTTATAGATTCTGCAAGGCCATCTGATAAATAGACCATTCAGCATCAGATAGTCCCTGTTTATTTTGCAAATCCTAGAAGGCTAAATCAAGGTTGATGATGTCCTTGTGCGAAAAACTCTACAAAACATGAACTGCAGCCTTCAATTGGAAATCAAGCTGGGCCATTGGGATCAAGACAACTTCCACTTCTTGTACTGTTGAAGAATCTATCAAACCCTGGAAAATTGACTGATCATTTTGTCTGGCTAACAACAAAGGCTTAATCTCATCAACCATTAACACAGTGTTGCTATCAAGAAAAGGGGAGGGAAGACCCAATTGCACCAGATCTTCAATATGCTTCTTCATGTCTTTTACTCCCTCTTTGACCACATCTAGGAGTTCTTTGCAATTAATTGTAGCAGAGTTGCAACTGAGAACTTCGTTCACCCCTTTTGCAGCAATCATTCTGTCATTAATCCCGGCTGCCGATAATGTTTCATCAGTTGTGTCATACAGCTTCTTCAATAGCAGTTGAGAATCTAAAACCCTCAAGGAAACAGTGGATAGAGTGGCCTGAACTGAAGTCTCTACCTTCTCACACAATTGTTGTGCATGTAGCAGGAAAGTTAAAGAAGGTTTGAGCTAAATAATCTCCTCAGAGATTCTTTTCCACACTGATACATATAGCTCCTTAACCAGGTTCAACACTCCTACATTCTTTGGCCTATTAGCCAACTCAAGTGTCAACTGTTTTGATGTTTTTTTGCTCGGCTTGAAGTTGGGCCTGCATGGCAGCATCATTGTTTTGTTCATTCAGCAACTTCTGCTGGAATTGTGTGACTTGTTGCAGGTTTTCCTGATATTTTTTCTGTAGTGTGGCCTTTTCTTGCCTTAGGGTTGTCACTGCAGACTTCACTTGTACTAGCTCTTCTTTCAAAGAAGCATTTTGGCTCTATGTAGCTTGATGAATCTGACAAGAAACACTATTTTGCAACTGTTTATTGAAATCTTCTATTTCATCATTTTTTGATTTAAGCTCTACAACAAGGTTGCCACAATGTGCCTTTTCCTGAGCTAAATCAGCCTCCACCTTCTACAACTTCTTTGATAGTTTCAAATAATCAGTAGCTATAGTAGAAGTGGTTTCATTCAGTAGCTCGACCCTATCCTGTGGCCTAAAAAGTGACATATCCATAGCCACTGCACTCATGGTATAATCCTGGGGCTGCATCTACTCATTTGGCCTGACCACATTAGGTGACAAATGAGTCACAGTTAGCTGATGCTGGATTGGGTCAAAGAGTGACCTCATGTGTGGTACAACCTGAGCTTTATTATCTTTCTTCCTCTTTTTATCCATCCGGGCCTCCCTAGCCTTCTTAGTAGTGTCTGCTTGAGCTTGGAAGGTAGGGGGAGAGGCAATATACCTGCCCGCAAAAGGGTGACCCTATGGCAAGCCATAGGGAATAGCCAAATGCTGGCTAGGAGGAATCTGGGGAGGTATTCTCTTTGGAAAAGAGGGGGAAAAGGGAGGCAATGATGTGGCCTGTGATGACATGGCCTGAGTAGTAACAGGTGGGGCAAATTGGGAAATTGGCACAGCAGAGGTGGCAGGGGAAAATATTTGGCCAGTTGGGATTGCCACCCCTATGGAAGAAGAAAAAGACTGAGAAGAAGAAGGAGAAGTAGTACGTACCTGAGGAGCAATAGATGTACTCGATGATTGTTGCTGTGAAGGTTCTACCTCCTCATCTGAATCAGGCTGAAGTTTTAGCTTGTTATGTTTCCTTGGCCTTTCTTCTTGCTATCCTTCCTTCTCTTCAACATTTACCACTGTTGCTAGTGGTGTTTGCACAAAACTAGAAACCCCAATGGCTGACACTGATGGAGAAGCTCTGGGTGGTGAGGATACCACATTCTTTTATTTTTCTATGGCACTGAGGGATTGGGGCCAGATAGTTACAGGGGCTATAGATGAGGCTTGTCCTGGGGCCTGCACTGTATGAGTTGGTTCTGCTTCCCCTTCTGACTCTCCACCCTGCTTATGAATCTTGCTTGTGTCAGGGCTAGAGACTGGAGAGGGATGCCATTCATCCCAAATGGACTCCCATTTCTCATCTAAGTCTACATTACCAAAAGAGTGAGTTGTCTGAAAAATCTCCTGCCTATACTTCCAATAGGCTTCTATTTTCTCGGGTTTCCATTCTTTGTTCTTCAATGCCCTTTTTAAACCAGAAGTGATTCTGATTTTAGGATCAAAAACCTTTTCCTTAGCATAAAAAGTCTCCCATGGCTTGGCCCCCTGAAAGGGCAAATATGTCAATTCTACATACAAATTAGGAGTATCCTCCTTAGGTTTTCTTCTATCTTCCCAAAAGGGACGACCCTCATGCACAATTTTAGCACCGACATTGTTATTCTTGATCCATAAGGTTATGAAACTACTTGGGTCATATCTCCATTTATCTTCAATCAGAAAGAAACCCAGGAAAGCTAACTTCCTCAGCAACAAATGCTCAGCATCTCTGACCTCTAGGGCCATGTTTTTCTTTACCCATGGAATATCATACATTTTCTTTTTCTTCTTCCCAGTGCCATAGTCATTATCAACCACAGACATTTGCTAGGTGACCTCTAAGAATGCTAACCTAGGAGTCAAAATCTTGGGTAGCAACACTGGTTCATAATTAAAACCATGGACTCTAATGATAGTATGGTGAGACCCAAAGAAATAATCACAGGGAATGGGGGAATTTGCCATGAGGCCTCTAACACTTAATGATAATCTATTCTCAATAGGCTCTGGGCTTAGGTGACCAAAGGCAAGGGCAACAAAAAGTTCCTAAAATTCATAGGGATCAGATGCTTCGGATAAGACATGTGTCCATGCGAACACATGAATGGTCCTATTGTGACCAAAACTTGGGTCATACATATTCAGATGCATATATTGCAAAAAGATGGCAGGGTTTTGATATAACATGAGGTGAAACAAATAAGAAGAATACCTGAAAACCCCTGTTGATTTGAAGTGGGTGAGTTGGTCGACCATGGAATAGGCAATCTGCTCTGAGAAGTCCAGTCGAAACTCCTGGGACTTGTCCACAGTCTTTAATCGAAACAAAATGGCAATTTGCTAGTCATATACAGTAATGTCCTCCTTCATTCCAAAGATAAATGCCATCATATACAATGCTTCCTGGCTAGCCTGAGTGAATTGTGCCCTTCCTGTTGGTAGCACTGGCATTTGGGTGTCTCCCAGTTGCAACTCTGAATTGAGAAACCTCAATTGATTATTGACGTTTGCCCATGTTTTCTGCATTTTGGCAATGGTGGGAAATGTAGCTGTCTTGTCATGGTATAGGGCCAACATGTCCCTGATAGCCTTTGGTGTAATTTACACCATGAAGGGACCCTTTTGTATGGTGCATGAGGGCATATGAAACAATTTTGCACACATCTCAATTAGGTCGGGGCATAAATGTATGCTTGGGACAATAAATTTTGCCAATTGAGAGGTCCATATCCTCATTATGAATGTTTCAGATTGTCCAGCCTTGGCCTTCAAGATACATCTTTGGTGTGCCCCTTCTTGTAGAGCTTTGCCAGGCTTTTGAAGGGCTGGGTCCGCGATACCGTCTGTGAAATCCTTCACTTTAGCTGAGTCAACTGCATAACCAACCTCGGGGACCCTAGTCCTTGGATAGGTCCTTAAGGGTTGTGCAGGGGCTGAAGCATATGATTTGCTAGCGAGAAGCTTGTCAATGGACTTGTAAATCCCTAGCCCCTGCTCTGAAGATTGTGCCTCTGCCATATCTGTGTCTATACTGGAAACTAGTGAACTTATGTAACAAGTATGGAAGCTTTGCAACAAGGAAGACACGTTTATGAAGCAGGTTTTGCTATGAATTGAAATTGTAGGTAACGAGGATTTTCTTAGCAGTCGTAGGAACAAATGAGACACAGTTAAGCCTTAACTCTTGTTATTAGGTATTTTAATGACACATCAAGTCTCATAAATGGCTTTAAAACCGGAAAACCGTTAGTAAATCTTATGAAATCTGCGTGGGATAGAGTGTCAGACACATCATAAAAGTGGCTACATAAAGGTACCTTGGGGAATTTTGGGGATTGGAGAGAGACTTAGTAAATGCGAGAGTTTCAAAAAATGAAGAGACTTATGAGCCGCGGCCACGTGTTCATAGAACACTTATTAAAAAGAAAGAGTGGGAGAACAAAGTGGGAAAACAAAGAAACAATGAAAGGGGAAACTAACTAACTATAATACACAGGAGAGACTGTCTAATTGAAATGCTTCAAGTAGATCCCATTGACAGGAATCTCTTCGGGCTCACCTTCCATTGTTTCAAGCCCAAATGAATTCTGTTGTTTACAGGAACAAATTTTGTAGGGGCCAGTCCACAGTGATTCAAATTTGCTTTGTCGACCCGGCTTAGCAGATCTCTCGTCCCACTTCAAAACAACTAATCCTACTTCAAAATGGGGGTTTGAAGTCTTCTTATCAAAGCAATCTTTGATTATCTTCTGATGTTTCATTAATGATTCATGTGCTATATCACTCTTTTCTTGAACTTCCAAGAGCTCAGCAAGTCTAACCTGCATGGGGCCATTCTCCTCAATCTCAATCTGTTTTAATAACTGGTGAGCAGGAATCTCGAAGCTCAGAGGCATTACAGCAGGCTTACCATAGACCAATTCATACGGGGACATCTTTGTCACTTGTTTAGGCGTAATTCTATCAGCCCACAGTGCTATATTAAGCACTTTATGCCACTCTTTGTGATGATCAGCCCCTATTCTCTTAATAAGTCTAATCAGATTCTTATTGGTTGATTCTGCCAAACCATTGCCTTGAGGGTAATAATTTGAGGAAGTTTTTAGATATATTCCATACTTTAGTGCAAAGTCAGATATTTTTGCCCCTAAAAATGCCTTAGCATTATCTAAAATTATGGTCTGAGGAGGCCCAAAGTGAGTAGTGATACCCTCTAGAAAGTTTAGGATCACCTTTTCTGTTGCTTCTTTGAGTGGCACTGCCTCACTCCATCTAGTAAAATAATCTGTGGTAGTTAGAATCTATTTGTGTCCCATACTTGACACCGGATTGATCATTCCAATGAAGTCTAGACCCCATTGGGCAAAGGGTTCATCTACAATTATGGGACTAAGGGGCATTGCTACATTTCTTCTTTTTCCTACATAATACTGACAAGATTGGCACTCTTTGACCAGTCGATAATAGTCTGTAAATAAAGTGGGCCAGAAGTAACCTGCCTGACTTATCTTTATAGTTGTGGTTCTTACAGAAAAATGTCCACCTGAGACTCCATGGTGCATTTCATGTAGTATTCTTTGGGCTTCACTTTTCTCTATACATCTTAAAAGTATGCCATCAGTATTTCTTCTGAAAAGAACTTGGTCAATTAAAACAAAATGGACCCCTTTCTGCCTATAGTATCTCCTCTTGTCTTGAGAGAGCTCTTTTGGGAAAATCCCATGTTTCATAAAATGGATTTTGTTTGTGACCTAAGAGTTCTGATCAATTTCTAGTATCCTCAATACATTTTCTTTTTATATTTCTTTAGTTATCGTCTTTTCCATATCTTGAGCCATGTATTGGCACAACCCTCTACCTCTGACTAGCTTAGTGGGTCTGACCTCTACATCATACTCAAGGATCTTTGTTATCCAGTTTGCTCTTTTTTCAGTGATTTCACCTTCCATAATGTATTCTCTGACACTAGGATGAGCCACAAGTATCAAAATCTTATTTCCCGTCACCATATGCCTGAATTTCTTGAGGGCTTTTACCATGGCATATGCCTATTTCTCCACAAAGTTGTATCTGGCTTCATACTCCCTAAGAGTCCTTGAGAAAAAGGCTATTGGGTGTTCTCCCTCTTGTTGATCATCTTTCTATGTTAGGACAACAGCAACACTGAACTCTCCTCCATAGACATACATTATAAAAGACTTAGAGAAGTCTGGGTTCCTAAGTACTGGGGCAGTTGAAATTGCTCTCTTGACCTCCTCAAAAGCTTGTCTTCCTTCTGTAGTCCACTTGAACATCAGGTCTTTCTTCAATAAGAGTGTCACTGGTCTTATTAAGCCTGCAAAGTCTGATATGAACCGACTGACAAAATTAATCTTTCCCAAAAAGGACTGAACTGCCTTCTTATTGACTGGCAGGGACAAGTTCATTATGGTTGTGACTCTCTTTGGATCTATAGAGATTCCTTCTTTGGATACTATATGCCCTAATAGTTTGCCCTGAGGTACTGCAAAGATGCATTTCTTAGGATTCAGGGATATTCCAAACTCTTGACATTTCTTGAAAATAGCTTCTAGATGATCAAAATGATCAACAACATTCTTGGAAAAAATAGTGAGATCCTCAAGATAAATCAAAATTATTTTATTTATGAGTTCTCCAAATGCTACATCCATTGCTCTTTGAAAAGTGGCTCCAGCATTTGACAGACCAAATGGCATCTTGGCATATGCAAACGTTCCCCATTTGGTAGTGAATGCAGTCTTGTGTTGGTCTTCATCAGCCAACCAAATTTGATTGTATCCAGAGAAACCATCTAGCAAGGAAAATCTCTCTGATCCAGCCACAGTCTATAAAATTTGTTCCATAGAGGGTAGGGGATAGTGATCTTTCAGAGATGCTCTATTTAGGTCTCTGAAATCCACACAGAGCCTTATGTCGCCATTCTTTTTTCTGACTGGTACTAGATTGGATACTCAGGTTGAGTGTTTGATGGGAAAAATTATTTTAGATTCTAAGATTTTCTGCAACTCATCCACCATTAGAGGTTCAATCCTTGGATTCACTGGCCTCTGCTTCTGTCTGATTGGTTTAGATCCTTCAGTCAGTTCTATGGTGTGCTGAATGATGTCTTTGTTATAGCCATGAAGGTCTTCATAGGTCTAGGCTATTACTCTGTCATATCTTTCACACAAGTCAATTAGTCTTTCCCTTTCCTATTGGGTTGTGATTTTTCCAATCTTTAGTTTTCTCCCTTCACTCACTTGTATCTCAGAATAATCTGCTTTATTTGCTTGAAACCTCTTCTTCTCTAGGCTTACATCTTCTGGATCAAATAGGTTTTCTAAAGTAATCAAGCCTTTGGGAAGCTTATTGGTCTTTAATTAAATAATTTGGTCTCCATATGCTTCTTCAATTTTGGGTTGTAATTGATCAGCAAACTCCCCTGACTGTTGCAAAAATGAGAGTACCTGAAAATCATTTTCAAAGACTTGCCAATTTTCATCATTGTCTGGGATAGTTGGCCTTACTATAACTTTGAATGACTCATTGTTGACTAATAGATCAGTTGCTGGGTCAAACTATGAGCCAATCTGTGCCATCCTATCTGCTTTAGAATTTTGGGTTCTAGGAACTACTTCAATATTGAAAGCTTCAAAATCATCTATTAAGTCCCAAATTCTGTGTCTATAGGATCTCATCATTACATTTTTGGCTATTGCCTTTTCTCTGATTTGTTTCACCACTAGTTCTGAATCTCCTTTGACTATCAGATTCTTTACTCCCTTTTTCTTGGCTAACATGAGCCCATGTACTAAGGATTCATATTCAGCATCATTATTAGTATAGGCAAATTGGAAACGGATAGCTCTTAAAATTTTCTCACCATTTGGAGCAACAAGACAAATTCCTACTCCAGCACCATTTTTACTTCTAGCCCCATCAAAATTTAGGGTCCAGATTTCTGAGTCCTTTTCAGATTCTTGAGTCTTTGGTGTTTCTTCCCCTAAAACATTTGGGATTTCATGGTCTTCATCAAATATGACATAAGTGCCTAGACCAATAGAATCATAATTTCCATATGGGTCACTTTCCATCATAGTTAACAACTGGTTATTTTCCTCCTCTTGGTCATGTTCAGTCCAGTCACCTAACTCTTCAACAAAGACCCTTTCTTCTTTATTCAGCATAGCATGAGCTGCCTCTAATTTTGGGGTTGGTTCATTTGTGATGTGATCCTTAGATAATGACTTAGATAGTATTTTCATTTTTGTACCATATTTGGTTCTTAGGATGAGGTGAGACCAATCAAGTGACATATAACCTCCTATCTTGGCTATGAAATCTCTGGATAAACATAGGCCAAATACAGCGGGTATATCTATGACTACCACATCCTGATTGACAATTATGTTAGGGCAAGTATACAATTGCAATGGGAGTTGTTTAATTTTTCCTATTGTTTGCACTGATTTCCCATCCAGCTGCATAACTCCTCTAGTAAGTGGCTCATACTTTATCTTTAAAGCATCTACTATTTGTTTAGGCATTACTGTAGTACTGGCCCCTGAGTCTATCATTGCATTATGTAACAGTTTCTTTCCAACTATCAAAGTCAAATAGAAGAGCTTTGGTTTGGATTTGCTTACCTCTGGTGCATTGTTCAAAAGGGCTATTGTCTACAGAGGAACAGTGTCTTTGAGCTTTTCCTTATCAGCAGGTCCTCCTTTGGTGCCAGTATGTTTAGGCACTGCTTGGCCCTGTAGAGCTTCTTGCAACAGTGTCTTTTGCTCAGGAATAGCTAATATGTCCCATATTGACACATGTGCTGGGGTCCTCTTCAGTTGATCCACCACATTCACAGGTCCTAGTGTTTGGGTTCTTGGATAATAAGGGTACCTTGCTTTTTCTTGAACTTGTCCAGAAATTACTTGGCTCTACACTAGCTGAGGTATTTCTTGTCTAGCAGCTGTGTTTTGATGACCTTGAAATGGAGGAATCCCCATAATTTTATTATTTGTGACTTCAGGCTGTTCCATCATCCTTCTCTTGGCTCTGGTGTAGTAATCTGATTGTACCAATGGCTTCTTGGAAGTAGAAGTTTCATTCAAGAATACTGACTCTTCATCTTCAATCCATGAAAACAAAGCATGCTCAGGGGCTATTTCTTCTTCTTTTTGTAAGGACATCCCTTGCATCTGAGCCACTAGGACTGAATTTTGCATACTAGGAGATTGGTAGAGTTGAGTGTCAGAAGTATTTGCAAATTGTCCATCTACTCTTCTTTGCTCTACTATCTTTTACTGTAGGTTCCCTCTAGGGTAGTCTCTGGGCATATGAGAATCATTACAAGGGAAACACCAAGCATTGGTACCCTCTACATAATTATTTTGTCCTGGAACCATTTCTCTATTGGGGTTAGGAGGAACAGTCTATAGAGGTGTAGGGACTGTGACTAATTGATTTGATGGCTGAGGATTAGCCTGTCTCTAAGGGCCTTGGTATTGATTTGGCTGAAAAGAAGGTCTATTCCCTTGGTAACCTTGATATTGGGGCTTAGGATAGGGATTTTGCTATCTTTTTAGGTTAATTATCTCATTAGAAAATGTCCTTAAGATGTTCTTGACATCATCCATCTCAGACGACTGGACAGGGACAGCTACTTTAGCAGGTTGTTGAGGAAATGTATACATAGACACAGGTGGGGCTATGGGATTAGGGGCTTCTTGAGGCAAGGGTAAGGTAATCTCTGGAAACATGGGCATGGGAGGCCTTGGAGGCAACTTTCTAGCATCTATTAAATTATTTTCAGCTCTGACTACATAGTCATAGGCTTCTGGCAGAGTCTGACCTCCAAGTGACTGAATCATTACTGATATATCTAAATTTAGGGCTTTAAGATAAAATACTATAGCCATACTTGGTAATGGTCTTGCTGTAGCAGGAATTGTTTCCCAAGTCTTTTGAAATCTTGAATTGAAATCAGTCATTGCTTCTTGTGGTGCCCTTTTGATAGTAATCAATTGTTGCAACAAAGAAGATTTATCACCCTTTTCTTTAAATCTTACAAAGAAAGCATCTCCAAGCTGATCTCATGTAGATATTGTATTTGGGGTCAAAGATCTGTACCAGTCCAGAGCCTTCCCCTTAAAAGAAGCTGCTAACAATCTTATAGCCACATTCTGTTGTGTGATCACATGTATTGCACAAAGATCAGACACATCCTGTAGATGTTCTTCAGGTGTTTTGAAATCTTCCCCACTGAATTTGGGTAGAGCTTTCAGGGCATTTGCTGGAATAGGATCCCAAGTGGCTGGTGGTACTGGGAGAATCAGAGCACTGCCAGTGTTTCAATTTGCATAATTCCTTGGGGCTATAGGTGCTCCCATGTTTGCTCTTGGTGTTGCTGTAAACTGATTGACCCTTCTTCTTGGATTAGTTATCAATGGTGGTAAAAGAATACCTAGGTTCATAGCAGATTGAGCTCTTGTTATAGGTCCACAACTCTGACTCCTTGTAGCTCTCTGGTTCATATAGTCTTGAAAGAAACTTCAAGAATTGTCCCACCGGGCATGCCAAAAACTGTTGATGCTTAAAATTGCGCTGTTTCCAACACCAACATGGGAAGTTTCAGGAATGTGGGACTTGCGACTTGAAACAACCACCAGATTTTAAAGAAGCTGGCTCTTCCTTATCTTGAATGTATTTTGGGAAAAAGGGGTAGAAATAAAATGGAATCACAAATGCAATGAAAGAAAATTTAACTATGGCAATGCGCCTGAGTATGATTCATGCCTTAAGACTAAGCACAGTGAAGCTATTTTTAGGATTCAATTACATTAAAGAGCAAACAATGCATGATCAATGTAAAAGATGAAAACAAATAGAATCAAAGGCTCACAACTTAGAAGATTTTGCAATAACACAGAAAATATCAGCAAAGGCACATAACTCAGTCTTCTTATTAATTTTCCAGTCACATAAAAGGCACTGATATATGCATAGTTATACAAACTTTCTGAATCCAGAAAATAGAACAGAGGCAAATGATATTACTGGCCACAACAAAAGGTCTTCAAACTTCTCTTAAATCTCTGATAACAATCTGTATGCAGAAAATTTTCTATATCCTGAATCTGCGATCTGAACCCATATTTATAGCATAGGACTGGCTCAATATTGCCCGCACAATCAAATCCCAACGGTCTAACCAAACTGGAACTTAACTGGAGGTGTTTGACAGAAGATATTTTTCGGATCTGAAATAGTTAGCCTCTCTGCAAGTTCATTGGCTAAAATAGATACATGTGGCACTCCCCACTATGAAATAGGCAAGGACACTTGGCAGCATCTGCTAGTCTTTGCGACTATAAATCCTAAGGCAAATGACATAGTGTGCACACTTTACTTGAAACTCCTTCATCTTTCTAGGAAAAACAAGAACTTAACACGTGGCACTCTCTGCTGCATTTAGAAACAAAAACCCTTGAAACAGATGGCAGCATCCACTTGCCTCACTTGAAAACTGTCTCATTATTCAGGAGGCATCAGAAAATGACACTTGGCAGCGTCCGCAGCACTTGCAGGAGACACACGGCGGCTTCCGCGTTACATTATACTCTTTACTGTGTCTTTGTATTGGGAGTGCTCCACCTTTGACACCTGTCATAGTTCGCTGCCTCGAAACTCTTATCACTTACAAAAAATAGGACCCACAACACTTCTTGCCTGAGTAGCTTCAAAAGGGAACATGGACACGTGGCGCCTTCCATTGATCTTAACAAGTGATACGTGGCGGCTTCCACTCAACCTTGAGAAACTTTAGATACCTTTGAGAGTCCCGCGGAAAATGACACATGGCAGACTCTGCCTTGCTTTAGAAACACTATAGAAACATTTGGGACTCATTTCGATTCACGCGAACAATGACACTTGGCTCGCTCCGCTTACTTTAGCAACTCACTGGGGGCCTACCATAGTCTTTGCTCAACAATGAAAGAAAAGGAAGATACTGCGGATGTTGACACTTGGCGCGCTCCGCAGATATTACAAGGGACACGCGGCATTTTCCACTGCATTTAGAGAAACTTACTGAAACCTTCCGCAGCTACCACTTGGCGCCTTCCGCGCTCACTAAGAGAAGCTTATTAAAAGAAGTTTTTGAAACTTATAAGAAATTGAAACTTGGATGCCGACACTTGTCACGCTCCGCAGATATATAACAGGAGATGTGGCACCATCCGCGTTTCTTAGAGAAACTTTATAATGTCTTAGTTGGTGACACTTGGTGCCCTCCATGCTAATCTGGGGCTTAGGCAAAAATGAAACCTGCTCCCACGCTCTGTGTCAAAACCCTCACTGCCAAAACTAAAATGCGTAGGGACAAAACTGGAGCGCACAACTGAAACTCAAAACAAAGTGTAGAGTATTTTACTCTACAGGGACCATTTGTAGTAGACTGGCAACAGTATCAATACCATCATCAGGTAAAGTAGTACATCTTTTCTTCTTTTGGACTGCCTTCTTCAACCAGTTAGGGGATGAGATTGGTGCATTATTAGCATCGGTAGTTGCTACCATTTGTACAAGACAATGATTTTGCACAGACATTTTCTTTCGTTGTGGTGAATTGGGCGGGCTAAGCAATGAATGTAGCAAATTGTCCCCTAATTGTGAGAAGATAAGGGAATCAAAATCACTTGCTTGATTTCTTGGTAAGGGCACATGGTCAACCTTGGATGATAGGGCTGCCAATCTGGTATTTCTTTTTGTGACTTGAACATCCTATTCACATGTAGTTTTCAATTTACCTAGCTCCTCAGGTGGGTCTTTGCCATCACCATTGGGCTGTGAACCACCTCTTTGCAAGGTCAGGTCTGAACTGGGTGCTCTCCTATGCGAGGTGGCGGTATGGGACCTGGCTTGATTTTGAGAAGCTGAGTCTTTAGGTGTAGATAAGCCAACACACTCTTTAGACTTTGCTCGTAGCCATTTTTCAGTTCTCCTCAAAACATGGAATGACAGTAGCATGATGTCTGTGACTTCCTTCATCGACCAATCTATTGGAGGCAAGGGAGCCTTAGATGCTTTACTGTACTCTTCACTCAGGAGATCTGAAAAGTCATCAACCATGTCTGGGGCCTGAATGTTCAACTTGAAGGCACGGACGTGATTGACAGTCAATCTCATCAATTTCCTTCTTTGAACCTCCCTTTCATCCGCAAAATCCTCCCAAAAATCTTCGAGTTGAGGAACATGTAAATAGGAACCCCCTCCATGCATATGCTCTTTTATGAAATTCTTACTATCAAACGCTGTGCGAGGAGACAAACTATGGAGACTGAATTCAGACAACTTTTCAACATTCTAAGCACTTTCATTGTTCTTGCAGGAATAGAAAGATAAGGACACAGGAAATGAATACCTTTTCTTCTTCATCATCTGATACTTGCCATTAACCACAACTATCTAGTGACAGATTTCCAGCAACACCAAATAATTTGAAGGGTATCGAGGCATCTTCATAACCCCCAATTCTCAAATAAGAGAAACGATCAAACTGGACATAGATGCTTCCAAATTTTGTGACCAAAGAGAAAGCTTCTACGGAAAATCTCCTCTTTATTGAACCATCAATTTTCTTTGCTAACATCATGAAAAATGCATCATTCACACGATGGAAATCTTTCATACCTTAATTTCTTTGCAACTGAGGGAAAATTTGATATACAAGTGTATTCGTTGAAGAACTCCTCTGGGTTCTCAAACCGGGCCAAGCAATTTCTCTCTGGGCTAAAATGTAAGCTAGCTGAGAACACATATGAAAGTTCGGGCATCGTGTGAAATTCATTAACTGTTCATGCAGATAATTACTGATGATCTTTGGCCAATCAATTTGATGGTCCCCACAAATTAACATGATAAACCTGCACATCCAGAATTCAAAAACATCTGACTCAAGGCTACCCATCACCCTATTCAGCAAAGTTATCATATCAGAGATCTCCTCTTTGAAATGACTTCTTCTTAAGTTCGCAGGTAGCCAAGATTTTCAAGTTTTTGCCACCTTTAACCAATTCTTGGCCACACAAGTATGACACCAGTCTTTCTTTTCATTGTAAAAATTCTAGGCTGAGGACACAGAAACTTCTTCATCACCTTCGTACTCTTCTAAATCAAATGCCAGGGCAACACACTCAGAATCAATTCTGGCTACCATGGTACCATTGGGAGTTTTTATTTCTTGGGATTCTGAAAGTAACCATTGGCACATGCAACCATTAATTCTAGACAAGGCATGGTGAGAGGAAAGCCACCTGCCTTGTGCAAACCACTGTTGATGATTTTCTCTGCTAGAGGGGTTCTCTTCTCAGATTGCATCCTTTCCCAGAAATCATTTAAATCAACATGAACCAAATTTGTATCTCTCACTCTCGCCAGGTCATTTTCTATAACATAAGCTACAGGGGCTCCTTGAAACTTGTATTTCATTTTTATACTTTCCAGAAACTAAGTGGTGAGAAGCTCAGAGGTATATGTGGACAACAGAGAATGGGGCCAAATACTTGTAGAGAATTCTTTAAATATATTCATGGAAGACAAAATGTATAACCTTTGTGAGAAGATATGAGATTTTATAGAGGAGGAAAAGATACCGGCTTTACTCACCTATGAGAATATAATTGAGTTGAAATTCCACACGCAGCGAGCTAGCTGTTCATTCCTCTGCAACGTATTTTTCAGCTCATAATAACACCTTACTTAGCCTTTCAAGTCACTTCTCATAATCTCCACATTAAATGTTGGCGGTGAGTCTATCATTAGAAATTGTAAATGCATGCCTCAACTTTCCCTCCAATAAATGTGCCACTATGTCCACACATACCTCAGATTGAATGCACAATGATAGGTGTCATTCCTCTGTACAAATATGCCAGCGTAGCCAAAAGCTTCTTAAGGAAGAGTCTCAAGTGAAATCAGCAAGTCAGGTAGAATATGAACTCTTGAACTGACGGTTGAGGATTCAAGACTTCAAGAAATCTCTGACCCCTCAACTACACAGGGAAAAAAAACTTACAAATACTCAAGATAGACTCGGAGGATTAGGAGGCCAAGGCAAGTCAGGACATCGGGCATTTCACGAATTTGTGAAATGGCCGACAAGAGTTCAAAGATGCAAAGGACTGCTGAGTCATGAATGCGACTAAGTAAAATTGACCCGAGGGAGTGCAAAATATTAAGGGGATAGACAAAAACAAAACTCAGGGCAACAACTGGCTCTAATTGGGGACAAGGACTCAGGAGGACGTAGAGAACTTAGACAAAACCATGACCAACATGCCTTATTCTAGGGGCAATAGAGTCACACCAAAAATGAAACAACACACAACAAAAAGCGAAGAAGAGGAAAGAAACTATAGTATAGGGCTAGACTCAAAAACCCTACCAATTGCATAATTTTAAATCTTTCCCATTATAGGCAAGAGATAATGGTGTTCTATTAGGATATGCCAATAGAAAAGCATTTTCTCCCACAACTTTTCTGATTTGGAAAGGGCCTTTCCATAAAGAATCAAACTTCTTCTGTGTGCCTTTCAGTTCTCTTCTATGATCCCACAAGAGCACAGCATCTCCAACTGCAAAAGTCCTTTGCTTAGTCCTTTGGTCAAAAATTTTCTTTACAGTTTGTTGATGTTTAGCAATCCTATCCACAGTAACTTCTCTCTATTCCTCCAGTTTCTGTAAGTATAGAATCCTCTTTTCTAGGGCTGATTGGAATTGTTCATCTTCAATTGCTTTTTGTAGATTTAACGCAGACAACTCTAAGGGAATAGGAATTGCATTGTCAGTACCATAAACAAGCTAGAAAGGAGACATACCAATCGCCCTCTTATATGTTATCCTATCGGCCCATAGAGCATCATATAAATGCTTATGCCATCCCTTTTGATTTTCTTCAACTAGCTTCTTAACAGTAGAGATGAGATTTATATTGCTAGATTCCACTTGACCGTTACCTAGTGGGTAATAATCGGATGAATGGGATAAGCTGATACCAAAATCATAATAGAAGAGGGTGATTTATGTAGAGGAAAAGCTCGAAGCATTATCAGTCACCAGCTTCTTGGGTACACCAAACCTGACTATGATATTTTCTTTAAGAAAAGCACACACCACTTCAGAGGTAGTATTTTTAACTGGTATAGCCTCCACCCATTTAGTAAAATAATCTGTAGTAGTCAAAATATGAGTATGTTTGGCACTTGAGTAGGGATTAATTGGTCCAATGAAATCTAAACCCCATTGATGGAAAGGTTCATCTATAACTACTGGCTTCAAAGGTAATGTGGCTAACTGTGGTCGGCTTGCAAATTTTGAACATTTTTCACACTTCGATACCCATTCATAAGCATCTTTAAAAATCCCAAGCCAGTAGAAACATTGTCTTAATATTTTGAAAGTTGTTACAGATGCAAAAAAATGTCCTCCACAGGCTTCATTATGGAAAGCTTCCAGTAGCTTCTTCTGTTGATCTTTGTCCACACACCTTAAGAAGGTTCCATCAATTCCCTTTTTATACAAATTACCTTCCCAAATAACATACTTATGTGCCTTGAGTTTCTGGTCCCTCTTCTGCTTTGCCGAAAGGTGAGACAAACAATCACCATAGGTTAAGAAGAAGGAAACATCAGAAAACCACTCATTAGTGTTGCTAGTCAAAAGAACCAAGGGTACCTCTTCTTTGGCTTCCTCCCTATTTTCAGCAATTATCTTACACAATCCTTTACCCCAAACCAGATTAGTAGGTTTGATTTCAACATCGTACTCTTGCACTTTAGCATTCCAATTTCCCCTATTGTTACACCCAATCTCTTGTTGAGTTAGTATACTTTTGATTGCAGATTCTGGAACATACACCATAGTGTGTGAGTGTAAGATATAGAAATGGAAGCTCTTTAATGCCTTCACCACTGTGTATGCATGCTTTTCCAAGGCAGAATATTTAAGTTCATAATTCTTTAAAGGCACACTCATGAAAGCAATAGGAGCTTCAATTCCTTGTTCATTCTTCTGTAATAATATAGCTGATAGGGTATGCTCAGAAGCATAACAATAGACAATAAATTTTTTCTAGAAGTCAGGGTGTACAAGTGTGGGTGCATTAGCAATAGCTCCTTTAATTTCTTCAAATTCCTTTTTTCCCTTTAGCATTCTAACTAAAAGTGGGTTTATTTTTCATCATCTCTACGATGTGTCTGGTCAACTCGGCAAAATCAGGAACAAATCTTCTCAGAAAATTTACCTGACCGAAAAAGGACCTCGTGTTATTCTTAGTTGCAGGTAGGCTTAACTGCTAAATAGCCTTGACCCTTTCTGGATTGATCTTTATCCCATCGTTTGAGACAATATGGCCCAATAATTTACCTTCAATGACTGTGAAGATTGACTTCTTTGGATTTAGGGAAATTCTGTTCTCTCTGCATCGCTGCAAAACCACTTCTAAGTCATGCAAGTGATTAGACCTCTTTTTGGAGAAAACTCTCAAGTCATCTATATATACAACAATGATTTTTTTTTTCAAATCACCGAAAGTTAAATCCATTGCTCTTTGAAATGTGGCTCCAACATTTATGAGACCAAAAGGCATCTTGTTATATGCAAACATACCAATGGGGGTAGTGAAAGCTGTTTTATGTTGATCTTCTCAGGCTACCTCAATTTGGTTATATCCAGAAAATCCATCAAGCATAGACATCATCTCTACACCAGACAGTCTGCAAAATATGATCCATAACTGGCAAAGGATAATTATCTTTAAGGGAGGCTTGGTTTAAATTTTTGAAATCTACACAGATTCGAATCTCTCCATTCTTCTTTCTAATGGGCACTATTTTTGCCACCCAGGTAGAGTGATGAATAGGGTAGATAATTTTGGCCTTTAGCATTTTATCAATTTCATTGAAGATAACTTCCACTTTTTTTGCATTATATGTCCTTTGCTTTTGCTTGAAAGGTGTAGTACCAAGTTTCAAGGGAATATGATGTTGCATTTCTCCATTGCTGAATTTTTTTGGATCAGCATAACACCAAGCAAAAACGTCCTTATATCTAATGAGAAGGGATATCAAACATTCTCTTTCCTCTTTAGAACAACACTTACCAATACAAACAATCTTTGGATTAGTTTTTGTACCAATGTTCACCTTGTCATAATCAACTAAAGTTGTTATTGAAATTTTATCCTTCCTTTTGAGGTACTGATCATGCCTATTAAAAAGATCTTCTAGAGAAACCGGCCCTTTAGGAATCTTATTCCCTTTAAGTTGAATCATTTCTGAGATTGAACTATCAGGGGGTTTTATTTCTTCTTCTAGGATATCATTGCTGTCATCATTACTGCCTTCAAAGAATATACTGGCAAAAGATTCAGCCTTTTCAAGAAATGCAATAATTTGCTGATTAGTATTAAAAACTTGCCAGTGATTATTATCAGGTACATTCGTCCTATATACCACTTTAATCCTATATGGTTTGTCTTTAAAGTTTGGGTGAGGCAATAAAAGGGAGGCCGAGACAGCTAAAGAGTCACCTCTAGAATTCATTTCTCTGGGTATTGCCTCTATAGAAAAAGTATCAAATTCTTCAATACAATCCCATACCCTATTACAATAATACCTTAATCTACCATTCTTGACTGTGTACAACTTCCTTACCTGCTTAACAATCAATTCAACGTCTCCTTTAATCTTTAGCTATTTTATACCTTTCTCCTTGGCTAATTCAAGACCCAACAGTAAGGCCTCATATTTAGCTATGTTATTTGTATTTTCAAATTCCAATTTAAAAGCAAAAGGGAAAGAATAACCATCAGGAGAAATCAAAACAACCCCTACCCCAGACCTTGCAGTAGAGCAACTTCCATCAAACTCTAGAGTCCAAAGTTCATTGATTAGGTCCAGATTGATTAGGATCACACTCTCATCTCTGGCAGATGTACACATGTAAGTCCTTGGTCCAGTTTCAACAAACAGAATATCTGCTCTAGGATCTCCAGATTTTAGTACGGTAAATTTAGCTTTGGGTTCGGGATTGAGGTGAACCTTCCTTCCATCCACGAGTATCAAGGAATGTGACCAATCCATTTGGATTTCACCCCCTAGGTCTTTACAAAAACTTTGACTTAAAAGCATCCCATAACTAGCAGGTATGTCAGCCACTAGGATAGTTAACTTCAACCTTTTCTTGGGGAAGGCAGCTAAGGTAGTTTGAGCATCTTTAATTTAGCCTAGGATGGGTACTGGAGAACCATCCATTGAAAAACATTTGCCATGTGATGGAGTATAAGACAAACCCAAAGCTTTGGCAACTTGTGCCGGCATGACATTCTTTGAGGCCCCAGAATTAATAACGCAATTACTGAGTTTAAAACCAGCAATATAGAGGGAAATATAAAAGGGCTCTGGCTTGTTAAAAGGGTTTTGGGAAATTGTATCTTGAGCACTAGAGTTCGAACAATTTTAATTTTTTATATGTACTTTCGAATTGTTGGATTTTTTATCATTAACAGAGGAAGGGGAAGGGTATTGTCTGATGTATTTGACCAGTCTATCAAGTTTGGACAGATTAAGCCTCAAATATTCAGCTTGGGAGATTTCAATTTTAGTATTCTTACATGATTCCACAATATCAAATGAACTTGAGACATGATTTTTAAGAGATAAAGTAGATGGTACCTCAGGGGTTGCATTTTTGACTGACACCTCCTTAGCCTTTTTAGTATTGCCTTGTCTTGTCATGATATACTTAGGGGCTGAAGCCAAATTGTTGGATTGCCCTGGAGTATTTTGACTTCTCTGTGTCTGCTAGCCTCGAGTAAACACTGCACAATTTGAATTGTCCACTTCGGTATACATATACTCTCCATTCTCTTCGTCTGATTCATACTCAAAGAAATTCACACCGGCATCCCTAGGTGTAGAGGGTTCCTCCACTAATGGTTATTCAACATGTTCATTCATGGATAACCTTTGCATAAACTACATCATCTCAGGATAGGAGGCTCCATCATGATCAGATGTGAGATGAAAATTACATACCATATGATTACTCTTGTTGGTTGGGGGCCCTTCAATAGCCAATTTCTGACTAGGGCCGGGCAATTGTAACGTCCTATTATAGCTTCCTTGAGGATTTTGCATGGGACCTTTACACATCTAGCATTTAAGAGTAATGATGTCATTAGCCATTCTCTGAATGATAGGGTCTGTAGGGTTAGACATTGCAGTCTTGCTAGTTTGCAACTCCCTTTCCATTTTCCTATAGTAATCAAATCATCTTCCACAATTACAACTAATGATTGTACAACCGCCAAGTTAGGAACCTCTTGTCTTTTAATAGCATAACTGACATCTGGTGGTAGTGAATTGATAAAGAAACACATCATTAGTCCATCCCTAGGTCTAACATTTGTAGGGATCCTGTTGGCTAACCTATTGAACTTAGCTGCATACTCCCTCATTTGTTCTTGGATCTCTTTCTTCATAGTGGACAATTCTGTGACTAGTGTATGCTCATTATCAGTAGTTTTAAATATTTCTTCAAACCTTTGTCTCATTGTAGCCCAATCATTAATAGAAGAATTAGGGAGATGATAAAACCATTCGACGGCTGAGTCGGCAAAAGGATTCTATAAACAACCTCACAGATACATCTTCATGTTGGACTCCAAGAATAGAGCATGCAACAAAAAAGGCATTGATATGTTCTTCAGGAGTAACTTTGCCATCACCTTTAAATTTAGGCAAGATTTTACCAGATCCTCTTGGAAGATCATGCAGGTTAGCACCAAGGCTAAGAGGTCCAATGACTGCACCCCATGGGACAGGTGGAGGTTGTGGACGAGCCATGTTCAGAGGGAGGCAATTTACTTGTAGGGTAAGACAGTACCATGTAAGGTAAAGCTTTGACAAGATGAACCTACGGCACTTCCTGTGAGAGGAGGAGAGGATGGTCTACTCAAAGATTTAGCTTTTCTTGTGGGAGGGTAAGGAGCAAAATTCAAAGATTGAAGCAAGTCAAAATCAACATCAGCTATGCCTTTTTGTTTGTCTCCCCATGTATATCTTTTCATGTCCCACTTTTATGGATATGTAAAATAATTAAGTAGAGTCACCAAACCACTTACTGGTTGTTACAGAGAGGAGCCGGTCTGGTAGGAATTTGATTTCTTTGTCTAGCAGCAAGGTTTCTTAGTTCGTTCTCAAGAACCACTCTCACTGGCTGAGGTTCTGCTCTCCCTGGTGTAGGAACTGCTGGTCTGATGAAAATTAACTCTTGAGCATCAGCAAAATGACGTGTTCTCTTCTATAATCTCACCAAGTTCTTCTTCCTCTAGTATCTCATTAACTTGGTGGTATTGTTGTTTAGTTCTTCTAGTTTGCCAGGCAATGAGCCTTAGGAGGCCAGTAATAATATCTTCTTGATCTCCCACCAGCTAATCAATGTTTGGCTGCAAGACTGGTGCATGTCTTCCACGAAGAACCATAAAATCCAATCAATAGCAACTCATAACAAAATGATATACACAACTTCTAAATTATTCAATTATCCCCAGTAGAGTCGCCAAAAATCCATTGGCTAATGGATTTGTCACCTAACTCTATATTCTCATGCCCGGACAGATGACAAATGTAATCAATAGTTGAACCTAATACATTGATGTTTTATATGGGCTCTCTGCTTATTTAAGAAGGCACAACTACCTTCTATTGATTTTCTCAAGAATGTAACTTAAGATTACTTTTGACCAGAAAGCAAAACAAAGGCAGAGCTTTTGACCAGAAAGCTATAAAGGAAGATTTATGATTCTAAATCTAACACAAGAAGTTCACAGACTTCCAACCACAACAGAACAATTTGAAAAATTACATATAGAAATAAAATCACTATCTTGAAATAAGATACCAACAGATAAATCACTCAAAGCAGTGAGCAAGGATCAATAATATTTGATCACCATAATACATGCACATCATCAATACCAATAGAAAGATATTCAACATAAGAAGAACATCATCTCAAAATAATCACAGCAGGGTAAAAGCACAAAGTAGTGTCACACTTTGAGCTAATAGACTAATTTCGATCGAGTGGGTTTAGGTCGAGTAGTATTCGGCCGAGCAGGATTCGATCGAATCAACTCGGCACTGACGTGGCGTGTATTTGGCGCCGATGTGGCTGCATTTATTCGGTCGAGTGGTATTCGGCCAAGTACCATTCAATCGAATCCATCAACCATAAAAAAGCAAAAAACAAAGCTGTGTCAGTCATTTGTTGTGTTTTCGGTCGAGTGGTTTACGAGTGGAGGTGATTCTACCGAATACTTGGAACCTACAAAGCCCGTGTAAGACTCTTTTTGTTCTCATAACTGTACATGTTGCGTTCTTAGTTTATGACTTTTTTTGCTCTGTTGTATGTTGCGTTTATTTCAGTTATTATCATGGTTGCATTTGTTTATTTTGTAAATTCGAATGATATTTACATGTTAGGGTTTTTATTGTTTTTGTGAAGCACCATTGTCTATGTGCTTGTGAATAGATTTTTTTGTTTTAATTAAATTTATTTAAAACCCTAATCAGCCCATGATGATGGCACATTTTTCACAAACAAGCTCCTTTTATTCTCAATATATTATTCATTGGGTCGAGGACCTGTGTATGCTTGTGAATGTATCAGTTATGGATTTTTCCTTATCTAGAGTTGAATTGACCCATCTAAATTTCACACAGTCCTTTAGAGCTATGCATATATGCTAGACAAGGAGTCTAGAAATAGCGGTGTTGTCCTGGAAGCCTTCTAATGGCAAGAAAATTGAAGCATAATCAATAAGAACGTAAACAACATCTCACATCCCCAAGTGACTGACTGGTTGCATGATGACTAGGCATTTTTTTGTTTGGTGATGAATTAATACATTTGAGTGACATGGCACCCTCATCAGACAAGAGGCAGGGGAATTAAAGTTTATTTTAGTTTTAAAATCACTCCTTCCATCAGACATTATAGTGTATCTTTTCTTTGTCAAGAAGGTATAATGTTCAGTAAGTATTGCACATACATCTTGGTCATGCTTAGTCATAATACTCCCTCTAAGAGCCTTAGGACTATAGTCTTTGAATGCATACCTCAAAAAAGGAATGATATAGAATATATCTTGCCAAGTTGGAGATCTTTCAATATTCCCTTACATAGGTTCTTCTTACAGACAGACCATCATACCCTTGGGACGAGAGGATCTGTTGACTGTGTTATATTAAAGAGCTAGAAATTGAAGAGTGCTTCTTTGTTAGATGTATAACATATTATGAGATCAAGGCAAGGTGTTACACTTTTTCTGGCCATGGGGCCTGTGTTGGACATGTCAATGCAAACCATTGGGCATAGTTCTTGTTTTTCTAGACTGTGAGAAGTAATCTTATATTTACTTTGTTGAAATTTTTATGATGTACTGTTTGATCATGTCTGTAATGGATTGTGAGGGCTGTAAGGCAAAAATTTGTTTGAAGTGTTTGGTATTTTCCAGTCCATCCTTATTCAATATTAATGACTTATTTTATTTTATTTTGTTCACTAATATGATATGATGAAACATTTTCAATAAGAAAATATTATTGACTACCATTGTAATCCTTCCTTTTGGAATCATATATGATTCATCATGTGTTAATAAAACCATGACCAAGTGTGTTTCTTCATTTCCACTTGAGTTTTATCTAAGATAATAAAAGATTTTGATCCTGACTTAATTGGCCTGTGGAGGTGCCACTTGCACTTGTTCAATCTTCAGGGGTTCCCCTGCCGCCCATGCTATAGCAACTGCTCACAAAACCAAATTGCTTTGCTTCAAGTTAAAATAGAAAACATTGATTTGTGCAAATTGAGATGAAGGATTCCTCAACTTTCAACTTACCTTTGCATGTGATGACCTGTCCTGTAGTAGCAATTGCCATTATTGTTAATTGTTAGTATAAACTTATCTTTCTTTTTGCAAAAATGCCTAATAAGGCTTCTTTCTTGTTTAGTTGACATTCAAAGATAGTAAGGAAATCTCTAAAAATAGCCTTCCATTATTTCTTAACAAAAGAGTAGCCCCAAAAAATATGCCTTAATTTTTCATTTCACTAGCAAAAGGAACATTTAACTAGTTAGGTCATAATACATTTCAATCTATCCTCAATGGTAGGCAGTTTGCAATGTAAGATCTTACAAATCATAACCTGTGTGTCAATGCTAGCTTTAGATCTCTGAATTTGTGCACTCAGCTTGGTCCAAAACATCTCATTAAATATGCATTTCCATTTTAAGGTTCAAGAACTCATCTTGGTCCAAAATGTCTCATTAAATATGCATTTCCATTTTAAGGTTCAAGAACTCAGCTTGGTCCAAAACATCTCATTGAATATGCATTTCCATTTTAAGGTTCAAGCACAGATTTAAGGGAATACAAAGGAGGAGCCCAATATTGATTTTGATTGAAGGAAAAAAAGTGAACTGATAAAGAGGACAGCCATAGTCAATCTTTTGAAAAAATTGCATAGCATGTTGTACAGTTAAAGCCTATTTCATAGCATGTTGTACAGTTAACTAAAGTAAATGTTGGACAAGACTTTTGTGATCCTCCCTATCATCTTAGATTGCAAATTTGTTTTATCTCCCCCTCACTCTCATAAAATATAACACCACATAGGAAGCTTTTGTTGAGGTTTCATAAATACCAAGAAAGAAACTCACTTTTATAATTATGTATTAAATCATGTTTTGTTTGGGGCACCCATGTGAAATCACATGATTTGTTTCTTTTTAGTTATAATGAGTCCATTTCATTTATTTTTTAGCAATAATTTAGTCAACACTAAAAACCTTTGGAGTCACAACTATTAGTATTCTACCTTTAAATACACAATCATGCATCACCGCTATTGGGCACTACTCAACTATGATCTTAAGGTGTTGTTAATAAATGTAGAAGACTTTTAAAACCCTCTATGGGAGAGGACCCACTAGTTGAGCATGTTCCAATAGTTGTGATAGTATTTGTGGATTTAATGCTAAATATTTTTAAAAGTATGGCACTAGTAGCTATGACATTAAAGTTATTAGTGTTGACCATAAGTACTTATAATTGAATGAAATGTATTCTTTACATCTAAAAATTAACAAATCAGGTCATGTCACATCAACACCCCAAAAAACATAATTTAATGCAAAACTATTGGTCTGACCTTTTTTTTGGTCTTTTTGGACACCTCAACAACAAGCATGCTGATGTGGCATCATATTTGATGATGTGGACTAAAACCTTAGTTATAAGCAGGGGCCTTGCCAAGTAAGTTGCTATAAAAATTTCAAAGTAAATTGAAATTGCCATGTATGATTTTGAGTGGCATGAAGTTAGGGTGCTCAATTATTGGGTTCTCTCCCCTACAAGAGTTGAGGCAAATGAGAGTGGGAAGAAACAACATCTCTAACATTTTTGAAGTTAAAAAATAAAAAAACTTATGGTTATGACTCCAAGCTTATCTTTGAATCCTTTTCCTTTGCATGCAAATCTAAACTTTGTGTTTATTTAGATGATCTACATGTTGCATTTTTATATTTTTGTATGCTTAAAAGAAAAATGCTTGTACATTTTTAATTTTTTTGTTTTAATTAAATCCAGATCTCTTTACATAGTTTTATCTAGAGATATGGCTGATGATTAGGCATCTCATCATTCCACGTAGTATTAGCGCGAAGCTGAGGCTAGGAATAATTTTTACAATGACAGCATTTCTAGATTAGATAATGCTTTGAAATGTTTGGATCAAACTATACAGAACCCCCAAAATTTGGCTAATAGAGATAGATTAGTTAATATTCAGTGCGAGATTAGACATATGGTTGAGACAATAAAATCATACAATCCATATGATGATATTAGCACTGAGGAGTTTTATAGGTCCCTTGCTAGGACTGTTACTGGCATTGAGAATATCAAAACTATTTTTGATAGAGTTTCATTACATAATGTGCATGCTATGTTCCCTTTTTATACTGGGAAATACAAAGTTAGAGGTTATACTGTTACCAGGTGTACAGATCCACTAGTTGGTCCATTTATATATCCTAGATTTTTGGCAGCCAATCATAGATGGCCTCATAATGACGAGTTGCCACTATATTTTTGTAAACAATTATATGCTGAGTTTCATTTAGGATTATCTGTGGATTACACATCTATGCCTGCACATGTTGGACAGGGCAAGGGGAGGTTTGCTGATAAACCTCAATTTAGACGTCCAGATTTGCCACCGCCTCAAAATAAGAGGGCATTAGTTGGTTCAAACCTTTTGGTTCTTCCAAAATGTTTGGAATTAGTAGTAGCAGGAGATGCAGCAATCACACCGACTAGATCTAGGCTTTTTGATAGGATGACCACCATTGCTACTCAAGTTGATCAGATGTCATCTAATCGTGTAGGGAGATACTTACTACGTCCACGGATTGGCCTTCCTCCCACTGAGGCTACATCTACAAATTATGACCCCTACATTCGTGCCGATCTACCATCCCCATCAGATGTGACCCATATGAGTGACACCATTGTACATAATGTTACTTCAGCTTCCATTCTTGATTTACTATCAGCATACCAGTTTATCAGTGATGAGTATGGTATTCCTTTGGATGCTGTATAGACTTATATTAGACGACATACTAGTAGATAGTCGGGTCAGGGTGAGGCAGCTTCAGAGGACCAGAATATTCTAGATCAGCCTACAACCCCCACACAGCACCAGAATATTCCAGATCAACCTATAGCCCCCACACAGCATCAGGGTGCACCTAATGTACATGGCACATATAGCACACTTCTTTTGGCACTGGTCCTTTACCTTCAGATATAGGTGTTCCTAATTTTACCATTCATTCATCTAAGATTAGTGGGATTGGTAGAGTGCTCCAGGATGTGTAGGTACTTGAATAATTTCTATATTTTGCGTTCTACAAATTCACATGTGTATATATTAAATAAACTTTACTTAAAAGTAGCTCTCACTATTCATTGAAATCTTGTATTTGAAAATTTATAGCAACAAGGGGATAATTTGTCGCGCTTCGGAGATCTAGAGCATGCAGAGGATCCCGTGCACGATACATTTGAGGTACATAATTTATAATATATATATATATAAATTACATGATAAATTCACACATGTTGAAAGTATAAAACTTTAAGATGATTTTACATATATATATACACATGTACATTAAATTAAATTATGTACTTCCTTGTGCAAGCAGGTGCATCAAGTCATGGATCGGCTTCTGGAGAGAGATCGAGGCATGCATCCACACATGGATCAGGATCCAGAGAGAGATCGAGGCATGGATCAGGATCCAGAGAGAGATCGAGGCATGGATCCACACATGGATCGGCAGATTGATCTAGATCTTATTATGTTTGACATTATCCAGTTTGACATTTGACATTATGGTTTGACGTTTTATATTATGGTTTGACATTTGCCTTTGTGGTTTGACATTATGGTTTGACATTGGACATTATGGTTTGACATTTTATATTATGGTTTGAACATTATATACTCTAATTAGACATCACTACACTAGGATTATGGTAAATAATAAATTTGTTTCATGAGCAAATCATAAATGATTCTTGTTTAATCCTTCCATGCCAAGAAATACATTAGATTTAAATAAATAATTGGAAAAGATAAAATTATTGTTCTAAAAATAGTTAACAAATCTCTTTCTCAATAATTGTTATGTGCTTTGTGTTTCCGATTCATGTCTTTTGCAAATTTGGTTCATGTTTGTGGCTCATAGCTAGCCTTGTAAGACATTCATTGTATTCTTGATCATAGGGATTAAATATCACTAGAAATAGGAATTTGTAATATCTAAAATGATAAAAAATGTAAAATGGATGATATATGCTTCCAAATTAGAGCAGACATTCATTTACTTATTTGTAATATAATAGAGGCCAATGTTTTATAATAGATATTACAAATAGGAATTTTTTTAATATGGTAAATGCACTATATTTTAATGTTTTATAAACAAATTTTGGATGTAGATTAAACCCTAAAATGTTAAAATGAAACCATAAAATGTCAAATTGAAAGGTCCTAATATATAAATTTGAAACTCTAATACATGAATTTTAAAACCCTAAAAAATCTATTTGAAACACTATTTACATCTATTTTGAAACCCTAAAATGTGGATGTCAAACCACGATAACATTTTAATTGTGTATTCTTAAGTATGAGAATATATTTATGATTATCTTTAAGTAGGGCTTGAAATTATGGTTTTGGGAGCTTTCTAGAAAGAGATATTTTATAAAAGATAAGAAATTAATAGAACACATAGTGCCTACCCTCTTATGTTATAGATACAAGTGATAGTTACGCATACTTTCCATAAGGATTTTGTTGATGAGTCAAGTCCCTTAATATTGTTCCCATTATCTTGGTGTTAAGTGCCAACTCTAGAAGAATGGAGTAGTAGCTCTAAGAGCCAACATACTTGTTTTTCACCATTTTAAAAACTCATATTTCTATTCTTGAACTGCACATTATCAAATTTATAGAAAAATAAAATGATCAACAAGAAGTGCTAGGTAGTGATTAGCCATTATCATTTCTAATAGTTTCAAAGTCAATACAAAAGGTAGATCCCTTAATACTTATCTCAACATTTTATAGGATGCCAAGGGATTGCTCTTGTGTCTTATTGGGGCCATGAATAATAATACATGGGGGGAAGGTTGTAAGGTAGGACAAGCCACGGGGATTGAAGAATCCTTTGGTACCACATTTAGCTTTGAACCAGTGTAATGACCACAATACACAATTGATATCTATTCATTATCATAGTTATCAATAATTTTGTGTCATGAAATGGGTGTACATGTGTCAAACATCGCACTATAGAGTGATATATAATTTTGTATCATAGTCGTCTTATTTGCATTGTTGTCTATATAAAAGTACCAATCTTTTTATTAGTGTGAAGTTTTGAGGAACTCATTCCTAATTTTTAGTAATAATAAAATGGCATATGCAACCTTAGGCTCCTCCTCCTCCATTGATCATGATGTATCCAACTCCTATTTGGCTCCATGGAACACTTTTATATCTTCCTAATAGAGTTATCACCTTTGTGTAAGATCTATCCATGTGACCTTCTCTTAAATAGACTTGGTCTTCTCATAGATCCCTAATAGAGTCATCATCTTTGTGCAAGATCTATCCATGGGACCTTCTTTTCAGTAAGATTGATCTTCTCTTGTGGTGAGAAATTTTTCACTTGTTCTTACTCTGCATAATAGGATCCAATTAGTAGCAATGTGGTTCTTACTCTGCCAATCCATACATTACAACTCCTTTTTTGTTTGATGCACTAGGAAGTTACTCCATTTGTGCAACTATTACTCCCATCTTTAGATCTTCAAAGTGATCAACTAATGAACAATTGATATGGGTTAGGCTCACTGATAAGTTCTAAGAATAAGGTTGTCTCAAGGGAATCCTTCTAATTGGGGATTGGTCATTGCACTAGTTTACACCTAATATGGAGAATAAGGACCCCAATAATCCATTCCCTCTATAGTGACACATCAATTGGGTGTGGTATTTTGGCAATCAAATTATTGAAACATTGATAATAGTTTTAGACATTCCATAGGAATTTCTTAGATAGTCTTTAGTGTAGCTATATTTTGATGTGCAAATTCAAGATAATTGAATTCTTGAAGGAACAAATTTCTAACTTCTACTACATCCTTCATACCTATAGGATCAAATTTTAGGTACCACTCTTTCACATATCCTCCAAATATTATTACAAACAATCAAATCTAGTGCATTGGGTAAGTAACATTGTGGCTCTCCATATGATTTCACATGCTTGCCAAAGGTGCATTACATTCTCATATCCATTAAAAGTGTGCACATTGAGCTATGTGGGATCACAAATAATAATAAGTGGTGGGTTATTTATGTTCACTTGCTTCCAAGTTATCCTCTAGTGGATTTTTCCTTACAATATTTGTTCCCTTCTAGCTATGTCTAGTATTCTTGTTTTCTTGGATTTTTTATTGTACATATATTTTCATAGTTGGGTTGGGAATGGAAATTTTAGGGTCTATTTTTACTTTTTAACTTTCTAGAACATGAGTTATTTTTGTATTCAATGAGTTTATCTCTTGTTTGAAAGTTATATGACTAGTTTGGTATACTGGTTTTCTAGTGAGATATAAATTGGAACTTAATCTGATGCTACTAATTAGAGTAGATGTATGCATTTACTTAGCCTTGTAATGCACTTATTTGTAATATCTATTATAGTGCATTTACCATATTACAAATTCCTATTTTTCATTTTTTACATGTCTAAAAATTATATCTAAAATGATAATAAGTACATGATAACAATTGAATCATGTGCAATGTACTACTCCAAAAGAAAGAAAATGTGAAGCAAAGGCCAACTCCATGCCATCCATTAGGTCGAATCCCATTCGATCGAATACGTCTATGTGGCATCCTACTAGACAACAAAGTCACCATTTTCTCATACTTTCTAAAACTTCCAACTTCTGCTCAATATTTTTACAATCAAAATTAATTTTAAAAAGAAAAGAAAAATACCCTTTTGTAGAGCTCGGAGTGCTGAATGTGGAAATATATATATTTTTATATTTTGAGTAATTTTACGATATAAATATTTGAAAATAATGCAAGCAGGTTGTTCAAGATCAAAAAGAGGCTAATTTGAAACTAACATAAAAATAGTAAAACATCATTTTAAAATTTGACAAATATATCCTGCCCTAGAGGAGACAATCCTCTTCAAAAGGGTATAATTTGTTTTTTGGAAATGAAAAAAAATTAAACAATAGTAATGTTAACTGAAAACTATCAAAATCGGGTAAGTTTGACTTTAAAACGTTATTACGAGAAAAATATAGATCAAAAATTCTTTTTTTCCCCCCATGCCCTAGATAATGAAGTCATCTATTTGGGGAAAAGAAAATCAGGGGAAAATTCATTTTTTTTTCTATTTGTTTATCAACGTGAACTGAACGTCACTTTTTCTTCAAATTTTTAGCATTTCAAAATCTGCTCTTAAATTGATAAAAAAAAAAATCAAAACAATTTTTAAAAAAATCTAAAAAATTAGACTAATAAACTTCAACAAGAGATCTACATTTTCTTAGTTTACATCATTTTGAAATTCAAAACATAAAGACCACTTTTATGTCGTCGAAGTTGAGATGTTTTTTTTATGTTGGCCGATTCCTTTATAAAGTGTGACACAAGTTTGTGCTTTTACCTAGCACAAAGTCCATAATCTTTTGAAACTCCACGGCATTAACTATATTTCATATATCATAGAAATCATAAACAAAGCACTACTATCACCCTTCCCAGGAAAACCAAAATTTTTGCCAAAAATAAGAGTCCTTAGTTCGACCAGTTATCCAAATTATATAGATAAGTTAGACATAACTATTCAAAAGAACCACAACGGTTTCTTGAAAACCGTTGATTAAAGATTGTTTTTAAACAATAATAAAGAGGGCCCTCCAGATCCAATAGTTTTTGAGCAAATGAAAGTAACTTGCAAATAAAATAAAATGCAAAGCTAATCTAAGATTTGCAAGTCCACATTGCCATCATCTACTTCATCCATCTCTTCACCTTCTCCTAACTGCTTAGCTTCCTTGTTGACACTTTGCCACACCTGAGGTACCTGTGCCCGTAACTTGGATTTATACCTCCTGTATTTGTTAATAATTGGCGTTAGGGGCATCCCAGGTGGAGATCCAGTCATGTTGATTTGGCGCTTCTTCTTCATGATGGTTTTGTCAAGATCAGTCACCTTACGATGTATATCCTCTATGTTGTTCTTGAAAGTATTGATATAGGCTACCGTTTTTGAGAGCTTGCTCAATGATTCCCATGTTATAGCACTGTAATTTACTATATCTTCTTTCACCACCTTTTTGAAATTCTGTTTAATTATTTTGATGTCCAGCAACCTTTCATCATCAGACTCCTTAGCTTCTATATCTAGAGTGGCAAAGTCTCTTTTTATGCTTATCATCTCCTTATAATAAATTGCTACTGCTTTTCCTATTTCTTCCTCAGTTGCTGCGACTACACAAATTTTCCACTCTAATGTATCGGTCCACATATCAATCTCCAATTCTTTGGTGTCAACAATAATCTCTTCAGCCAATAAGATGCTAGTATCCATGCTAGCAATCTCACGTACTTCCTTGGAGAATATGTTTAGAGTGGTGTGATCACTTCAGACCTTCTTAAACTCCATTATTAAAACCTCTCTCTTAGCATGGATAAAATCAAACAACTTCACTACTTCTTTAATGAATAATAGACCATCAAATATAACCATTTCAGTCCATTGTTCCATAGCTTGCCTAAGAGATAAAGAAGTTTTAATTTTCTGAAGTAAATTTGGGTCAAGAGTAGGAATCTTAACAGCAGAAGAAGTTCCAACGGAAGGAGAAATAATCTTAGAAATTGAATTAGCAAAAGAAGACAAGGAACTCACATGTGCTAATAACCTTGAATTTTCTTCCTGCAGGTCTTTCACCCTCTTGGAAATATTGCCCACTGAATAATACATGTGATACAGGTCTCCCTTGGTGGTCGCTGGACCTAGATCCACCCGACTTACTCTAAATTCAGCCTTGGTTATCTCATCTTAATTCTTCTCCACTAAAGGGTTTGCAATTTCCAAAAATTGGTTACCTGAGGAGGTATCAGTCACCATCTTGGACATTCATTTTGCACATTTAGGCTTGGGGACCATTTGTAGTAGACTGGCAACAGTATCAATACCATCATCAGGTAAAGTAGTACATCTTTTCTTCTTCTGGACTGCCTTCTTCAACCAGTTAGGGGACAAGACTAGTGCATTATCAGCATTGGCAGTTGCTACCATTTGCACAAGACAAGGATTTTGCACAGACATTTCCTTTCGTTGTGGTGAATTAGGCGGGCTAAGCAATGAATGTAGCAAATTGTCCCCTAATTGTGAGAACATAAGGGAATCAAAATCACTTGCTTGATTGCTTGGTAAGGGTACTTGGTCAGCCTTGGATGATAGGGCTTCCAATTTGGTATTTCTTTTTGTGACTTGAACATCTTGTTCACATGCAGTTTTCAATTTGCCTAGCTCCTCAGGTGGGTCTTCGCCATCACCATTGGGTTGTGAATGAACTCTTTGCAAGGTCAGGTCTGAACTAGGTACTCTCCTGTACGAGGTGGCAGTATGGGACCTGGCTTGATTTTGAGAAGCTGAGTCTTTAGGTGTAGATGAGCTAGCACAATCTTTAGACTTTTATCGCAGCCAGTTTTTTGTTCTTGTCAAAACATGGAATGACAGTAGCATGATGTCTGTGACTTCCTTCATCGACCAATCTATTAGAGGCAAGGGAGCCTTAGATACTTTACTGTACTCTTCACTCAGGGGATCTAAAAAGTCATCAACCATGTCTGGGACCTGAATGTTCAACTTGAAGGCATGGACCTGATCGATAGTCAATCTCATCAATTTTCTTCTTTGAACCCCCCTTTCATCCGCATAATCCTCCCATAAATATTCGAGTTGAGGAACATGTAAATAGGAACCCCCTCTGTGCATATGCTCTTTTATGAAATTCTTACTTTCAAATGCTATGTGAGGAGACAAACTATGGAGACTAAATTCAGACAACAACTTTTCAACATTTCGAGCAGTTTCATTGTTCTTGCAGGAATAGAAAGATAAGGACACAGGAAATGAATACCCTTTCTTCTTCATCATCTAATACTTGACATTAACCACAGCTATCTGGCGACAGATTTCCAGCAACACCAAATAATTGGAAGGGTATCGAGGCATCTTCATAACCCCCAATTCTCAAATAAGAGAAATGATCAAACTAGACATAGACGCTTCCAAATTTTATGACCAAAGAGAAAGCTTCTATGGAAAATCTCCTGTCTATTGAACCATCAATTTTCTATGCTAACATCATGAAAAATGCATCATTCACCCAATGGAAATCTTTCATACCTTTATTTCTTTGCAATTAAGGGAAAATTTGATATACAGGTTTATTCGCTGAAGAACTCCTCTGGGTTCTCAAACCGGGCCAAGCAATTTCTCTCTGGGCCAAAATGTAAATTAGCTAAGAACACATGAAAGTTCAGGCTTCGTGTGAAATTCATTAATTGTTCATGCAAACAATTACTGATGATCTTTGGCCAATCAATTTGATGGTCCCCACAAATTAATAGGATAAACCTGCACATCTAGAATTCAAAAACATCTGACTCAGGGCTACCCATCACCCTATTTAGCAAAGTTATCATATCAGAGATCTCCTCTTTGGAATGACTTCTTCTTAAGTTCGCAGGTAGCTGAGATTTTCTAGTTTTTGCCACCTCTAACCAATTCTTGGCCACACAAGTATGACACCATTCTTTCTTTTCATTGTAAAAATTCCAGGTTGAGGACACATAAAGTTCTTCATCACCTTCATACTCTTCTAAATCAAAGGCCAGGGCAACAGACTCAGAATCAATTCTGGCTACCATGGTACCGCTAGGAGTTTTTATTTCCTAGGATTCTGGAAAGTAACCATTGGCACATGCAACCATTAATTCTAGACAAGGCATGGCGAGAGGAAAGCCACCTGCCTTGTGCAAACCACTGTTGATGATTTTCTCTGCTAGAGGGGTTCTCTTCTCGGATTGCATCCTTTGCCATAAATCATTTAAATCAACATGACCCAAATTTGTATCTCACTCTCGCCAGGTCATTTTCTATAATAGAAGCTATGGGGGCTCCTTGAAACTTGTATTTCATTTTTATACTTTGCAAAAACCAAGTGATGAGAAGCTTAGAAGTATATGTGGACAATAGAGAATGGGGCCAAATACTTGCAAATAATTCTTTAAATATATTCATGGAAGACAAAATGTATAACCTCTGTGAGAAGATATGAGATTTTATAGAGGAAAAGATACCGGCTTTACTCACTTGTGAGAATATAATTGAGTTGAAATTCCACACGCAACGAGCTAGCTGTTCATTCCTCTGCAATGCATTTTTCATCTCATAATAACACCTTACTTAGCCTTTCAAGTCACTTCTCATAATCTCCACATTAAATGTTGGCGATGAGTATATCATTAGAAATTGTAAATGTAAGCCTTGACTTTCCCTCCAATAAATGTGCCACTATGTTCGCACGTACCTCAAATTGAATGCACGGTGATAGATGTCATTCCTTCGTACAAATATGCTAGCGTAGCCAAAAGCTTCTTAAGGAAGAGTCTCAAGTGAAATCGACAAGTCGGGTAGAATATGAACTTTTGAATTGGCGGTTGAGGATTCAAGACTTCAAGAAATCTCTGACCCCTCGACTACACAGGGAAAGAAAACTTTACAAATACTCAAGACAAACTCGGAGGATCGGGAGGCCAAGGTAAGTTGAGACATCGGGCATTTCACGAATTTGTGAAACGGCCAACAAGAGTTCAAAGATGCAAATGACCTTTGACTCATGAATGCGACTAAGTAAAATTGACCCGAGGGAGTGAAAAATATTAAGGGAATAGACAAAAACAAAACTCGGGGCAACAAAACTTAAACAAACTCTTTTGAATTATTTGTCTCACCTGCAAACAAATCAAACCCTTTGCATTTTCCTTTCTTATCCTTCTCTATCTGGCTGCGATACTTTTGTTGACACGAACAAATTTGTCTTTAGGTGATTTCAATACAATGATAATAGGTGCCTTGAATGATGTCACTGTGGCCTTTTCCTCAGTGGCCAATCACAAACCCTAGAGTCATCCAAATCTAATATGAGCAAAAACTTAAACTTCTCTCAATAACTCCTTTCCTTTCACAACTTGTTGATGGATTACTTCCAACACAACTTTACATTGACTATAGCCTTATACTACCTTCAGATCTGGGCCTTGATTCTTTTTCAGCGATTCCTCTATTTGCAGCAATTAATTTCCTACGACTCCAAAGCAAATTAATTTTTTTTTTCTGCTACTAATTTTTCCTTATGCGATTTCAACTTTGGCTTGCAACGGCTTTCCTTTGCCCACTTTTTGTCTCTCCTGATGATCTTATCTACGGTGCTTTATTTCTTCCTTTCTGACCTCGGCTCCTTGTACTCATGACCTCCTTCAACAACTTGATTGATCTTACAAGCTGCAGCTTGATAAAGACCTCCTTTACAATGATTCTTTGCAGACTACCAACAAACTAAACTTTTTTAGGCTTCTGATCTATCATCAAAACCAATAGTGGCTCTTTTCTCAAACTCCAGCAGGCTTCCTCCTCAGCAACTATGGCTCATTTTTTTTTATGAGAGTAGACTTTTAATGACTTTAATCTTTTCCTACACAAGTCAATCTTTTGTTTGACAATGACTTGATTCTCTCCTTCAACAATATGCTTCTTTATTTGACTGATACAATTTCACTCAGGTGCTCCTTCAATAGAAAACTGTAACTTTTTGACTTCAAAGCCTACAATTGTTGCCAGATAGAGCCCATAAAAAAAATAATGCTGTCCTCTTTTTTTTTACTATGATATTTTAACAATATACCCCCTCTTTTTTCCATACTAATAATTTGTAAGATTAAATACATGTTCTCATATTCAAAGTTTTGGAGGTTATGCCCTCAGAGAGGTCTAATATTTTATTGACTTTGTTGGCATTTGATTGTCATTGATGTCAACAGTAGCTGGAGATTGTATTGAAGACTATCTACATTAGTTGTCATTGATATCAACTATGTTTATGATACATATTATTTGGATGTCATGCACAAGAAGTATTGCCTTAAACACAAGTATTATACAGATGTTACTGAACAAGTATTGTATAGATGTTGCTGAAGAAGACTATTACATATGCTCTCCTTTGCACTCTCAAGTCATTGGGACATGATCTGATATACTTCAGAATACATACTTAGTGTATTTTTATAAGAGGTTTTTAGTCACTCCGGATCAGAATTCTACTCCAAACTTTTCTGCTATTGAAGATATGATCTTGTGGATTTAAGGAAAGGAAGATAATGGTATTTTACATATATGTTTCAAATTTCACATCATTTGGACTTCCGGAAGAATATCTTTGGTTTAGCAGTTTGGAAAACAGAGCTTCAGTGCTTAAACAATCATAAAAGAGAAAGTATTTTGCTCCGCATTTCTTCACAGTTATAGATAAAGCTTTGCGGTTTGGACTAAAGGTGTATTTAGATATTTTACATGTTATATCTGAGTATCAAATGTTTTGGATCTCCGCAAAATGTTTTTGCAGTATTAAAAGATAGAAGAGTGTATTCGACCTAGTTTAAAGAAATAATTCTTCAACTTTCTATCAGTGGCTGTTGCATGAAGTTTTGATAATGATCTCAAAGACTAGACACTTCAATAGAATGGTGTATGGATTGTTTCAAGAATATAAACTGTTGAATCTCTAGTCCGCATAATGTTTTTGGTTTCTCCCCGGTGGTGTGAAGATGAAAAGTTTGTTACCCTATAATCAAAATTTTTAGTCATTTCATATGTTAAGTCAAAGTCCCCCTCCTCATTCTTTATTCTATTTTTCCTCTTTCCAAGTCACAGTCCTTACTTAGTCATTTTCACTCTTAGTCAGTGACCTTGCACTTTTCTATACCCCGGTCAACAAGTTCATGAGTTCTGGAATCACCCGATTCCCCGACTCCTCACTCGAGTCAGCATCCTAACCTTAGTGTTCAGTCTTGTGTTGGTTCATTGAAGAGTCCTTTGTGGTCAAAGAGTTAGAAGTTATTTGAACTTCTGAACTCTCAATTTGTTGATTTGTGTCTTCAAGAAATTGTTGACACCCTGACTGAATGTGCATCCCAGTTCCCAAAGCATTGTCTTTTCAATAGTTAACATGTACGACATGTTGACACCTATCTATTTACATTAAATTTGGAATGTATTGGGGGAAGTGTTTACACATTTTTTGAATGGAAATTAAAGTGGGTCATTAAGAATTACCTAGTACTCTTTGCCGCCAAATTTAATGAGGTTTAATGAAGATTTAATGAGATTTGATGTGGAGTCTTATTAAAGATACCACCTTACAAAGAAGAGACTTATTTCACACCATGACGAGATAATGCTGGAGGAGCTTTGAACCTTGAAGCTGGCAGATGGTTTGCAAAAATATTCATAACCAGGTTAGATAATTAGCTCCTTTAGTTGATTTTTTCCTTCCTGCAATAAATTGAGCACTTTTATTTGTTTGGGTGAAGAAGAATGATTTTTCTTTCATGAGTCTAGGTGGTTAGTTTCTCTCAAATGTCTTGTGGACCTCTTTGGTGTCCCTAACTATTTCAGAGATTTCATTTTTTGGTTTTTGAAACAAGTCAAAATGAAATACAAGTATCAGGTGTTCCCACTTGCCTCTGTAATTGAAAATGGTTTGTCTAAAGTGAAGGATACTGATCTTGGACACATAGACCTAGAAGATTTTTGGATTAGAATGCAGCAAGAAACTGGGTCTCCAATTGCAAAGAGGATTGCAAGTAGTGGGTTAGCCTGTGCTGGGGGTTTTCTACCTACCATGCCATGTCCAGATTTAATTGTTTCATGTGCAAGAAATTATCATCCCGACTCGCAAGAAATTTGAGCTTTCAATGGCACCATGATTACCATAATTGATTCAGAAATTGTGTCACATGTGTTAAGGTTGCCAAACTGTGAAGAGTTTGTTGATATGTCCATTACCATGGGTTGGGGAAATTTTTGGGATAAAAAGGATTGGTGCCTTAATCGTATTGCTAAGAGTTGGCTTAAGGTTGAAAGGAAAGGTAAATCCTGACTTCCTGCTAATTTGAAGAGAGGGCATTTTAAAGAAGAAATCTCTGATATGAGTACCCTATTACACCGTGTTTTTAGGAGTGCCAAATCAAACTCATTTGAAAATTGGATGTGTCAATTTATTCTGGTGATTTTCAGTGAATCTTAGTATGTGGATTGGATGAAGTTGATAAGCGAACATATGAATGAATAGCTGGTAAACTTTCACCAGAAGGTGTCCTTCCATATGCATTCTTTTTTGATTTATGTGCTATCTAGTAAAGAGGTTGTCTAGCCTAGTTTGAGGACTCAGGGGTCTCTCACACCACATACACACATGTATCATTATTTTCCACAGTTGCAAAATGAAGTTGGGATGAAAGACTTTCATTGTGTAAATGATGCCTTCCTCATGTTTACTACTAAAAGGATTGAAGGCTCACTTGAGAGGAGAATTTCTCGTAAAGCAACAACATTGATTGTGAATTTTGGAAGCTTTTATATTTAGTTTGATAGGTTTACCTATCCACGGATTGGAGGTTTCAAAAGTGCTCCATTGAAGTTGCCTAGGTATTCTTCGGATTACCTTGTCCTTTTAGAAGTCTGTCAACAGATGGTAGCTGTGAATAATAAATACCACAATATGAAAAAGAAAGGGTACTCATTCTTTGTGTCTCTATCTTTTTATGTTTGCAAGAGTAACGATAATGCTAGGAACATTTAGAAATTTTTTTCTAAATATAATTTCCATCCTTTGCCCACACGACCATTGTTTAACAATAAGAATTTTGTTAAGAAGAATTTGTATGGAAGGAGCCTGTATGAACATCAGCCTCACCTCAAGGATTATTGGGAAGATTGTATAGATGAAAGGAAAGTTATCAAAATTTTAGATGAGGGTTATCAAAATGCTGTTTTTGAACCTTTGCCCTAGATACATTAATGGTATGTGTTAATGGGAAAATAGGTTGATCAATAATGATAAATAAACCCAAACATCAATGAAATATGCGGGAAAAAGGATAAATAATCACAAAGAGATACTTACAACCTTTACCTTTCGACTTCCATTGTTCGCCTATCTGTCCTCGACCTTGATGAAGAAGATTGGCCCTCAGTGAGCTTGCTTCCTTGCTTGTTGACGGTGACAAGAACAGAATGGCTGTGATATTTTGTTGTGTTGAAGATGAGCTTCAAACACAATGATAATGGAGAGAGGATGTGGGATGACTAGAATAAGGAGAAGAAGTTGGGCATTATGAGGATGCCAGAAGAAGATTCCCTAGAGGAAATTGGGCATAGATTTGATGCAAGAATGAAGTCCCCCTAATTGCTTAGAGAAGGGTCTCATTTATAGATTTTCTGAAAAGGCAATGGAGGGTGAGGATCAAAAGATGAGATCAATGGCTCTCATTATTTGTGAATCTTTAATTCATAATGGATGAATTAAAAATTCTTTTTTGAGAAGAGTGGGTTATGACAATTGAATTAAGAATTCAATAGTGGAAGATAGTGGGTTATGACAATTGAATTAAGAATTCAATAGTGGAGGATAGTGGGGGACAATATTATTAAGAATTCAATAGTGGATGATAGTGGGAAATAATTGAATTAAAGATTTATTTTTAGATTTTGGAGGATATTAGCTAATTAAATATTAAGAATATTTAATTATATATGCAACATGGTGAGGTGGAAGAGATGAGGTGGAAAGATGAGGTGGATTGATGAAGTGGATTTTGTGAGGTGGATTTAGGATTTGAGACATTAGAAGAATTTAGGGATTTTAATTAAATAAAATAATTTTATTTAATTGTAGTATAATGAACCAATCAAATAAACTTATAATATTTATTTAATTGACAGAAGAAAATATGAATTAAGATAAATATGAGAATATTTACTTAATTCAACCTGAGCCAATTTTAGGTGTCTACATTTTGCCCCTCTTTGAAGCAATGTGTTTTATCACGTTGTTTCAAAGAATAAATAGTCTGATAGTGATACATGCCCCAGTTTGCCCCTGGTACAGGTTATGATGATAGGATGCCCCCTCGGGAGATTGGACGGGGAGAAGGCGGAAGGCGTGATACAGACAATCTCATGATGAGATAAGTTGACATGAGATGAAATGGTTGGATGCAGAAGAAAGGGATGAATGATATGGAATGCAAGATAAAAAGATGATAACACACACAAGCAAGTAAGGAAGTATGCACAAATGATACAGGAACAAACAAGGTATTGCCCCTGTCGAGCGGTAAACCAATGATATGGATCGATGATGTTTGGTTTCAGGAATGAGATATGTCGTATAAGACTCTGGGTCTGGTTTCGACAATATAACATCCTGTCTAAGACATTTGATATGATAACGATATATGATAGTGTTGTCATGGCGGGGAACGATATATCCCTAGACCAACATGGCAGGCGTGTTGTCATGGCGAGGAATGATGGATCCCTAGAGCAACATGAAGGATAGTGCCTGGTATCAGGAAATGAAACATATCGTACAAGACTCGTGTGTTGGTTTGGTTTCGACAATGCAACATCCTGTCTAAGACAATTAATTGAATGATTGATTGAGTTGGTTTACGACCGGACAAGGATCAAGACCATTGATTGTGATTGGATCATTTGACAAGATTGACTTGACTTGATTTGCATGGATTAAGGATAGACTTGCAATTGGATACGGTATGGATATGGATATGGAGATGGATATGAGGCACAATTGGATACGGTATGGATATGGAGATGGATATTTGTCACCTTGATATAGCAAGTATTTTGAAGCGCTTTCATCATTGGGCTTTATTATGTGGTAAGAAAATACAAGCATCTAGGTATAATTGAACCGAGATGACCTAAGTATTACTTACATGGATTTTGATTTAGCAAGTCAATACAAGCATCTAGTCAAACTTGAATCTAGATGACCTGAATACTTCTTGCATTTTTCAACAGACAAGGATTGCCCCTTTTCATGTTTAGACCTTGGAGTCCTCGATGATCTTTTGCCGATCATGTCGTTAGACAAAAGTCGTCACATTACTAAAGTTTGATCCACAAGTAGCAAACAAAGAAAATAATCATGCCCCCATCATAGCATCTCTAGCTTTTGGCATCCTCGAGTAGCATAGAAAGGCATGATAGCATAAATCAAGACTCTTAATCTAACCAACACAAAACATTCTTGCATTTAGATGTGTCTTTTTGCCATAATTGATATGAGATTTAGCTTGAGTGTTTTAGTATGGTGCTCTATTTTGCCTTGGACAGGTTGATGTTTTTCGTCAAGATTTTTGTTTGGAAGCGAGCTTTGTTGCTCTTGTTTGTCTAGCAGAAGGTATCACAATCCTTATTGGTGGGACGGATGACAAGACATGGGATGGACAGGAAGTGGAGCGGACTCAGATGGATAGAAGGACTAGACATGGAACAAAGGGGAAAGTGGAGCCTTGGGGGCGCATGAGAATAATGGCCTTGCCTACGTGATGACGCTGAGGCAACGTAGTTCAAGGCTTGGACCATGGATGGACTAGATATCATGGCTCAGTCTTCTTTTGTGCTAAGAAAAATATGAGAAGTGGCTTGAGAGAGAATAAGAGAACATGTTGGTTCTTTAGTACAAAAGAAATCTACAATAAAGTAATAGAACAAATCACAGGTCTCCCATACTCCAAAAGCTACAACTAATGTGGATGTAACTCTTCATAGAGTTGGCTCACAATCCGGAGGAGATGGAGAACAACCTAAGGACAATAGGAGACTAAAGACCACATGTGAATAGGATGGCCAACCTGCATCTATAAGAGTAGGACAAGGAAATAAATTGGATTCTTTGCAACAATTGCAACCAGACCATGTGACTTCCCCCAACTTTCTGATGCCTGATAGTGATTCTTTGATTTTTAATCAAGTGGGTGAAGATAGTGTTTTCCATTCTTTGTTTAGTAATCCCAATTCTCCAGTGTTAAGTGAACCCCCTGAACATAATACCCCTCCTATGCAGTCAGATAATTTTGTTTTGAATGCTAATGCTAGTGCTAGTGTTTCTGCATCTCCCTCCCCATCATGGTTGATAAAGATAGTAGAAAAGAAGAAGAGGTATGCCCCTATGGTGGACACAAACATAGATACTATAGCCAAATTACTACAAGATACACCTATGCCCAATAGGGCTAAGAGGATGTCAAGAATGGTTGCAGATCCCTCTACTGGACACCATATCTTGGAGATTGTAGACCTGATTGGTGCAGAGAAGAATGAATATGAGGGTATTGAAGTAGATTTTAACATGAGAAGAATTGATATGGGTCCCTCCACGGTTGAAGGTGATATTTACCATGCCAAATTCTCTGTAAGTACACTATCAAAAAGGGTCAAAACTGAGCAACAAGAGAAAGCCAAGTTGCAAGCTCAGGTGAAAAATTTAACCTCATTTATTCGATCCATTTTAAATATTACTACTCAACCTTCAGATGAGACACCTAGTATAAATATGGATGGTTTAGATGCCAACATATTGCCACAAATCAAGAAATACCAAGCCATAGGTAAAGCCATTGAACAATGGGTGGAGAAAATCACCTTTGATGGATTGTTATATATTGAGGAAGCTATGAAATTGTATGCCTCAATTTTTAACAAAAGAAAAACATTGGCCATGGAAATACAGAATATTAGAAAGGACAACAACAATTTGCTGATGGTTTTTAAGCAAGTTCAAGAAATAATAAAAATTGATACAAGTGTCCTCATAGATGAGAAGATTTTGGGTGATCCTAAAGAAAATGAGTCCATAGCCTGGTTAGACACACTTGAATGGAGGATATATGTGCTAGGGGGAGTTGAAGAAGAATTGAGGAATACACTGAGTCAATATTTTTCTGATCTGAAAGCTCTCAAAAGTAATTTCTCAATCTTAGAAATATAATCCTTTGATGGGAGTGAAGATAAATTGCTTGAGATCAAAGAAGTGAAGCAAAACTTCAAGAAAATGCTTACTAATGAACTCGTTGGTACCGACACAGTGACTGGTGAGTCAGTAGGAAAACTTGGAAGTGTGGCAATGTATCTCTGGACTTTTAAGAATGAAATCGAAGAAATTCATAAAAGATTGATGGATGCAGATCGAATGATAAGTAAATGGAAAATTCAAGCTCATATCACTAGTAGTCCAAGTGGCAAGGTGCTAACCCCAATCATCACCAAGTACAGGGTGTATAAAGCAAAGTTACGAGCACAAGCAGCACAAGCAGCACATACGGATTCAACTACAGGTTAAGGACAAAACAAGGAGGAGGCAACACATAAGGAGGACTTGATAGTTATCAATTAATGACTCTTTATATGCTTTATTTCTGTTTATTTCAAAAACTATTGGATCTGGAGGGTTGTAGGTTTAAAAACTTATTTAATTATCATTTAATCAGTTGTCCTCAAGAAGCTATTACTATTTTAAGACAGTTATGGTTGGAAAGGCTATATATTTTCAAAGCCTGTCGATGCATAGAATCTTTTGGCAAACTTTATTTTGGTGGAAGGTCAATTTTGATGTGATGTTACTTTTCAGTTGCTTCTAATATATGAATGAAAGTTGGTGCAGTTGAATTTTGAAATCGTAAAGTTTGTGTTATGGTGGATGATGTTTATTCTTCTTATGTTGAATATCTTGTCAACTTATTAGCTTGCAATTCTATATTAAAGTGATTGGAGATTTCTATTCTGGCTCATTGTTGTGGATGTGTTTCTTTTGAAGAATGATTCATAGTGATGATTGTTGATAATCAATATAAGTTTAAACGATAATAGTGATTGAAGTCTTTGTGCTTCTTAGTTTTTTAAATTACATTGTGATTCATTGCCTTTAATGATTTCTGGTCAAGTGCACCACCTTTTCTACTTTATGGTAAAAAGCATACGTTATTTTTATTCTTTGCATATCATTGGAAGGTAGTTGTGCCTTGTAAAATAAGCAAAGAGTCATTGCAAAATACCATTGCAACTGACTCAACTGTTGGTTTAAATGTCATTTTCTTGGGTGAGAGAAGATAGAGTTAAGTGAAAAATCTGTATACCAACATAGTTAGCAGTGAGTGTAGACAGTTTGGTTTCTGTTATGTGCAGTGGATCCTGATCAATTGCTTTAACATAGAAAGGTGTGTAGTGATGTTCTTTGGATTCTATCATGAGATGCTAAGGTCTGCAACTTGTTTCCTTGACATATTGTATCTGTTGAACTTGACCCTTGAAGAATTACATGTTTCATCTAAAGGTGTTTATGATGCTGACCTAATCAATGTTTTGAAGTGTTTTGGAGGGTATTTATAGGAGATCTAAGTCATTTGTGAAAGTAAGAAGTGAGATAGATTGGTGTGAAAAGGATGAACATAAGTTGACCAAGAAAAGAGGACTGCAATATCAACATAATTCATATGTTTTCCATACAACAGATCATGCAATTGTTGCCTCTATAATCTTTATATCAGATAGTGAGTCTGTAGGGAGTTGTATCTTCCTTGGGAGTGACCCGAAAATTATATTCAGGGAGTAGTAGCTTCCTTGGGTTGTAACCCTAAAACAAAGTTGTAAATCTTTATAATAGTGAGCATTATATATTGTGAGCTAACACTCACCGTGGTTTTTCCCATTTTGGGTTTTTCATGTAAAAATCTTGGTGTCATTGGGTTATTTGATATGATGAATGCTTTACTTTTAGTTCTTCAAGTATTTTGATTTTAATCTAAAAGGAAGTAGTTAATTTTTGTATAAACTGATTCACCCCCCTGTTCAACAAACTTTTGCCTTTATCTACAATAAATATCCTAACAAGTGGTGTCCAAGAATTTTTTTTTCACACTAACTTACAAACCACTACAAATTTAATTGTGATGTTTTAGGGGTTTGAGTAATCTATCTAAGGAAGATACAGTAATTTTTTTAGCTTTTTGTGATTGTTTCTGAGTGAGTTATTGTGATTTTATGATTTTTAATTAATTTTCTCTACAAGCCACAAATTTTGGATTTTTTAGATTTTTTTACACTTTTGAAAAAATTGAGAAAAATTAGATTAGGTTAGTTCTTTATAGTTTCTTATTAGAGGAAAAATATAATTTATAATTTAGTGGTGAAAGTTTAGTCAAAGGAAAGACAACAGATTTAGTTATAGATCATGTTTGAAAAATAAGCACATTAGAAGCCATGTCATCTTTTGGATTAGAAAAATTTTCTACACATAATGAGTCCAACGATTCTCTTAACTACCCACCACCTAAAATTGAGGGAAAAATTCCACCAAGATGTGAAACACTATCAATGATATTTTTCTTTTGCCCCATTTGTAACTTCTTTACATGAGGGTTTGGATAAGTTTAAATAAGAACTAATGTTAGAATTGAAGTCCTAACCAAACCACCTATCTGGACGCAGCCCCAATAGACAAAATCAAAGGATAGGGTAACCTTATCAAGGTCCAAAATAGAACCTACCTAAATAATTTAATAAAGATTCATAAGTTTGATGGTAGGGATGTAACTTCATGGATAAATACCATGGAATAGTATTTTAAGCTGAACATAATATACCAAAGAATGCAATAATTGACATAAATTCATTACATTTAGAATCTAAACCTTATTCTAGTGGTACTAGTGGATGATGAGTGACAAGCAAGGTTAGGTACTCAATTGAAAATAATTTACTAATTACACAACAATCCAATTGATAAATTTGAAACAAATAGGATCTATAGCTAAATAAATGTCAAACATATGAGATTGGCAATCCAAACATAGGATATGACACCTTATCAAGGATATAATTATACATTAATAGACTTAATAACCAAATTAAGTATGATTTTTTTTTTTGAAACCTTGTATAGTTAGGAAAGCTATGCAACAAGCACTACATATTTAACAAGAAAACTTTACCACTAGAAGATCCATGCAAGGTCAAACCACATGATGGAAAGATAGAAATGTGATGCAACAGCATCTATTGGTGTAAGGGTAATCTTGCATCACCCAAAAAGAAGTTAATTCAAAATCATTGTAGTTGTTTTAATTTCTTTCCATAATTAGTGTTTTTGGTTCCATAATATCCTAAATAATGATGTAGGACTTTTAGTTTTTCCAAAACTGCTAAAAATAGCAAACTGCCAGTTTTGGAAAGTTTACCTGCTATTTTAGGAAAGTTTGCATTTGGGCATGGATTGAAGCAAACATTTATAGAAATCTTCATAACTAAAATATAAGACCTTTGGTGAAGGAATTAGGCAAAGATCATTTGTGAGATGAAAGATATTAAAGTTTTTATTTTCTGAAAAGCCCCTGAATTTTTTTTGAAATGAGATATGAGGCACTAAAACATCCCATAACATCCCAAAAAGTTGATATAAATCTATTTATGAATTTTCAACATGATAGTTCACATCATGAGCTTTCTAACTCTTAAAACGGTTCGTCAATTGGACACCCGGATCAAAAGTTATGCTTCCCAGAAGTTGACCTACTTTTGGAGGGAGTTGCAAATTTTGAAATTTAGCTGGAGGCCACCAAAAAAGTTCTATTTATGACTATTTTGGGAACCCTGGGCAGTAGTAGAGTTAAGGGGGAAAGTGTGGAGTCAAGAATAGGTGGGAAAACATAAACCCTAGCTGATTTGGGGTTACAGAAGGAAGAAGACTCTAGAGCCTGGTGATGTGTAGCTATAGCGTGTTGCAGCCTGTAGAGGATTGATTCCTTTGATTGTAATTGAGCTTCTATAATGTAATGAGTTGCCCAATTTAATAAAGAAATATTCTATTTTCTATGTCCCATTTTTTTGTTGTGTGTTTTATGATTTACACCCTTCATCAAATGGTATCAAAGCAAGGGTTTCTGAGTGTGTAGACAGATCACCGACTGTGAGGCAGTTTGCACCATGAATAAATCATATTTGGAGGAATACTCTGATAGAAGAGGGTTTTAGAGACCTACAAAGGCAAATCGATGCATTGCAAGAGGATCTACAAAGATGGTTTGAGCCGAGAACAAGAGAAGAAAGCGAGGATGAAGTTGAAGAAGAGCCATCTGAGGAAGAAGAAGAAGCTGGAGGAGATCCTGTAGAAGTTAGGTTGTTGAGGGCCATTTCAAAGATAAGAAAGAGGCCCAGGATCGAAGTTTCTACATATTCTAGAGATTTGAATCCGGAACAACTTATTGGTTGGATTAATGACATGGAGGAGTATTTCAAGTATGAAGATGTGGAGGACCTAGATCGAGTTAAGTTTGCAAAAACAAAGTTGAAGGGCCATGCCAGTATTTGGTGGAAGGAGGTGTTGATAATTGAGAGGGGGGGTGAATCAGTTATCTTAATTATTTGACTTTCTTTTCTTCTTTAACAATTAGTGCAATATAAAAAACATATAACCATGGAAGCAGAAATAAACTCAACACACATAACACAATATTTTTGACATGGAAAACCTTGTTAAGGGAAAAAACCACGGGGTGACTAAACTAAGATTGTATTCTCTATTAGAAGAATAAGAAGTACAAAGTGGCACTTGCCAATTAGGGCTCACTACCCAAGCACACTGCTCACAAGAGGCTCACTGCCTACAATAGTTTATAGAAAGAAACCAAGTACTTGACCTGATGAGAAGCATCCACATATGCTGAGGTTCAGTTCTAGTTAAGCTCAATATACTGATCTACTACACTTCATTCTTCCTCTGCTTTACTGCTGCTGTTCTGTCACATACCGGACCTGTATTGTTATTTTCACACTGCTCTCTGCTTTTCTTCGCACAACACAACACACCACACACACCTTCTCATCAAAATCCATTTGGTATATATATCCGCACCAAGGATTTTAACATCTTTCTAGTCAGCATCTGGAATACTCAATATTTTCCCAAACTATGATCTGTCAGTTGAATCCTTGCTTACAAAGTGATGCGTATCAAAGAGATACTTATAGAAGTCATCAATCATGTCAGCCAATCATGAATGATCCCTCAAGAAGCTTGATCACCATCAATATCTCATCCGGATTAAGGTCTGATGCTCTGCTGGTCAGTTCTTCCTTAGTCTTCTTTGTCAAACAGGAACCCAACACTTAGGTGTTCATATCTTTTCACTCTTTCATCAGCGGAGGCTCAATCTCTGGAATGTACTAGTCATGGTACTCCTCTTGACTTCTCCAAGTCTGTACTTTACTGAGATACTTCATCTGAGAGATCTAAAATTGACTGTCAGACCTTGCTGCATGCTCTGTTCTTGCTTATTGGACCAAAATACTCTTCAGTCTATCTTTCGGTTTAGTCATACCATGTCCTGTGGATTGTGGGATGGAATTTGTTGCCATCAATGACAACACTCATGAAACCACACTGTGTCTCTTGCCAATAGGAGGTCCAATTAGAGAGGAACATAAGAGGAAAAGGAAAGATCACCAGATGGGATCGGATGGTGGAGAAATTGAAGAAACAGTTCATTCTTGTGGATTATGAGATGGAGTTGCTGAAGAAGTTGCAAGGACTAAAGTAATGTAACAAGTCTGCTAAGGAGTATACAGAAGAGTTTTATAAGATTACTATTAGGACAGGCCATGCAGAGGACAACAAGGAGAAGGTAGCCTGTTACATTAATGGGTTGAGGCCAAGTATTCAAGAGGAGATGAGCCTAGTCAGAATGACCACCATAGAAGATGTGTATTAGTTTTCCCTAAAGGTGGAAGAGATCTGAATAAAAGATTCGACAACAAGCAAAGGGGAAGAGGTCAAGGTGGAAGGACTGGTGGAAAACCCTATGGAGGCTGTAATGAAGATCAAAAGAAAAGTGAAGAAGCTGGCACCAGTTGAAATTAGAGAGGAGATAATGCCTACTACCCTCATGACCAATACAATGGTGAGCAAAGAGGAAGAGGAAGAGGCCAACCTAGGCAAGGACCCAGAAGAGGAGGTTTCAGAGGAACTTGTTTCCAATGTGGAGAAGAAGGGCATCGAGCATACAAGTGTCCACAACATCAAGGAAGGAAAAATAGAAGACCTGAAGGTAATGCACGAGTTGCACATGTAGATGAAGATGCACAATTTGAGTGTTCTAAAGATGCTGAAAAGGGAGAAACCCTAGTTGTCAGAAGAACTTTGTTGAATGAGGAGGAAGAACCCAATAAGAGGAAGAGTTTATTCCGCACAAGGTGTAAATGTGAAGATAAGTGTTGTAATATTATTATTGACAGTGGAAGTACTGACAATCTTGTTTTAGAGGAGATGGTTGACAAGTTGAAGTTGACAAGAAGAAGGCATCCACATCCATATCAGATTGCATGGTTGCAGAAAGACCATAGAGATTTGGTCAATGAGCAATGTCTAGTGAAATTCAAGGTTGGGGACTACCATGATGAGGTGCTGTGTGATATCATATCGATGGATGCATGTCATATGTTGTTGGGGAGGCCATGGCAGTATGATAGGAGCACTGTCCATGATGGTCGTGCAAACACATATTCCCTAACAAAGGAAGGAGTTCGTCACAAGTTGAAGCCCTTGAAGGAGGTGGAAGAAAAAGGTATGTAGTACTACCAGAATTTGCTTGGTAGATGGTAGAAAATTTTTGGAGGGTGTGAAGCATAAGCCTCATTTCTATGCATTGATTTCTAAGATTAGTCATGAGAAATGTGAAGATGTACCAGTTGAAGTCTCAAAGATGTTGGAAGAATTTCAAGATATTATCTCTGATAATGTACCAGAAGGTTTACCACTAGTAAGGAAGATAAGTCATCAAATAGATTTGATACTAGGTGCCAGTTTGCTGAATAAGGTAACCCATAGAATGACCCCTGTAGAGAATGAAGAGCTGAACAGACAAGTTTAGGAGTTGTTGAGGAAGGGACTAATAAGGGAGAGCCTAAGTCCATGTGTGGTACCTGTAGTACTAGGACCAAAGAAAGATGGATAATGGAGGATGTGTACAGACTCTCAAGCCATCAATAAGATAACGATCAAGTACATATTTCCATTGCCAAGAATGGATGACATCATGGATTGTTTGAGTGGAGCCAAGTACTTCATGAAGATTGACCTGAAGAGTGGGTATCACCAGATCCATATCAGAGAAGGAGATGAATGGAAGCCAGCCTTCAAGACAAAGGAAGGTTTGTATGAGTGGTTAGTCATGCCATTTGGGCTAACCAATGCACCAAGCACTTTCATGCGGCTCATGAAAGAGGTATTGAAAGAATTTTTGAGAATTTTTGTTATTGTTTATTTAGATGATATTTTAATTTTTAGTAAGACTTGGGATGAGCATCTAGTGCATATCAGAAGAGTTTTAGAGAAGTTGAGGGCGGAGGAGTTGCTGATTAATCTGAAGAAATGTAGTTTTGCAAAGAAGGAGTTAGTATATATGGGATTTGTTGTCTCAGAGGAAGGTCTTAAGATGGACCCAAAGAAGGTGAGAGCTATCCTTGAATGGCCTACACCAAGGAGTGCCACAGAGGTACGATCTTTTCATGGTTTGGCAAGTTTTTACAGAAAGTTTATCAGAAATTTTAGTAGCATTTGTGCACCCCTAATGGAGACAATGAGAGGGGATAGAAAAGAGTTTAAATGAACTAAAGGAGTAGACAAAAGCTTTGATACATTAAAGAAAAAAGTCACAGAGCAACCTATTTTGGTACTACCAGATTTCAATAAGGCATTTCAGGTAGATTGTGATGCTAGTGGTAGTGCTATAGGAGCTGTTTTGAGTCAAGAAGGTAAGCCCTTTGCCTATTTTAGTGAGAAGCTTAATGATGCCAAGAAAAAGTATTCTATTTATGATTAGGAATTTTATGCTATAGTTCAGGCTTTGAAGAAATGGATACATTATCTGTTGCCAAAAGAGTTTGTTTTATATACTGATCATAAGTCTTTGCAGTATCTTAATAATCAAGGAAAGTTGAACCAAAGGCATTTAAAATGGGTTGAGTTTTTGTAGAGTTATACTTTTGTTTTGAAGCACAGGAGTGGGAAGTCCAATAGAGTTGCATATGCCTTTAGCAGAAGGCAAAATTTGTTGACAGAAATGAAGATAGAGGTTGTTGGGTTCGATGAGCTCAAAAGTTTGTATCCTGAAGATCCAGATTTTATAGAGGCCTAGAAAGCTTGTCTGGAACCTGTTACTTTAGACAGGACAAAATGGTTGGATTTCATAATCCAAGATGGCATGTTGTTTAAAGGAAGCCAGTTGTGCATTCTAAGGAGTTCCATGAGAGAGAACCTGATTAAGGAGAAGCATAGTGGAGGATTGGCTGGACACTTTGGTTGAGATAAGACCATTGTTGTTGTTGGTGAAAATTATTATTGGCCACAGTTATAGCAGGATGTGAGGAAATTTGTACAGAGTTGCAGAGTATGTCAGATGGCGAAAGGAGCAAGTCAGAATACAGGTCTATATCAGCCACTACCTATACCAGAGAAGCCATGGGATGATATTAGTATGGATTTTGTTCTTGGTTTTGTTGGAAACAAGGTAGATAACTGAGAGAGGGGGTGAATTAGTTATCTTTAAAATTTCCTTAACTTTTTTTTCTTTTGTTATCTTAATAATCAGTGCAGAATTAAAGCATATGTGAACATAAAAGTAGAATAGAATCAACACACATAACACAAGGATTTTTACGTGGAAAACCCTATTAAGGGAAAAACCATGGGGTGACTAACCCAAGATTGTATTCTCTGTTAAAAGAATAAAGGAGTACAATATGGCACTTGCCAATTAGGGCACACTGCCCAAGCACACTACTCACAAGAGGCACACTGCCTACAAGAACTTAAAAAAGGTAATCAGATATTTGAACTGATGAGAAGCATCTACAAATGCAAGAGTTTAGTTCCGGTTAGGCACAATACACTGATTTGATGCACTTCATTCTTTCTTTATTTTGATACTGTTACTCTGTCACATACTGGACTTGATCTACTGCTTTCACACCTGTCCCTGCTTTTCTTCGTACTTGTTACATTACTTCTTTTCACACACACACCTACATACTGGAATCCATCTGGTATATATATCCGCATCAAGGATTTCATCAACTTTCTAGTCAGCAACAAGAACACTCAAGATATTTACATGTTACTAATCTGTCGGGTGAATCCATGCTTGATTTGTGATGCGTATCAAAAGCATAGGCATAGGAGTCATTAATCATGTTGGCCAATAATGTATAATCCCCAAATTGTTTGAACAACACCTTTTACTCATCCGGATTAAAGTCTGATGCTCTGCCAGTTAGTTCTTTCTCTGTCTGCTCTGCTTGTCTAGAACCCAACACTCAGATGCTTATATATTTTTCATGCTTTATCACCGGAGGCTAAATCTCTAGAATATAGTAGTCATGATACTCCTCTTGACTTATCCAAGTCCGCAACTTGCTAAGTTACACCATCTGAGAGATTTGGACCTGATTGTCAGACCTTGTTGCATACTCTATTCTTGTTCATCGGACCAAAACAATCTTCAATCTGACTTCTGGTATAGGCATATTATGTACTGCAGATGTGTGGGATAGAATTTGTTGCCATCAATGACAACACTCATGAAGCCACACACTGTCTCTTGCCAACAGGTTTACCAAGGACACGGAGAGGACATGATTCCATTTTTGTGATGGTGGATAGATTCTTGAAGATGGCACATTTCATTCCTTGCAAAAAGACTAATGATGTTGTTCATATTGTAGAGTTATTTTTCAGGGAGGTGGTGAGAATACATAGTCTACCAAAGAGCATAGTTTCAGATCGAGATACCAAGTTTGTTGGTTATTTCTGGAGGACATTGTGGAAGAAGTTGAAGACAGATTTGAAGTTCAGTTCTGCACACCATCCACAAATTGATGGACAGACATAAGTGGTGAATAGGAGTTTGGGTAACCTGCTACGATGCTTAGTAGGATATAAGCCCAAGGGATGGGATTTGATTTTACCACAGACGTAATTTTCTTACAACAATTCTATCAATAGGAGTACTAGTAAATCACCATTCCAGATTGTATATGGCAATAGTCCAAGAAATGCTTATGAGTTAAGGAAGCTAGACAGATGAGAAAAGACAAGTGCTGAAGTTGAAGACTTTGTAGAACATCTGAAGAATTTGCATGAAGAGGTGAGAAAGCACATTAACAAGATGAATATTCAATACAAGGCTAAGGTAGACCAGAAGAGGAGATATAAGGAGTTCCATGTAGGAGATGAAGTCATGGTTCACTTGAGAAAAGAAAGGTTCTCAATTGGAACATACAATAAGTTGAAAATGAAGAAGTTTGGACTGTGCAGAATCATGAAGAAGCATGATTCAGGAAATGCATATGAGTTAGAGCTACCAAGTGGGATCAATATTTCCCCTGTGTTCAACATTGCTGATTTAACAGAATATCATAAAGGTGGCACAGAGGATGGACCAACAGAAGAATAGTGGAGTATTTCGGCATCTACTTCAATGGAGGAGATAGAAAAGATCTTGGATAGCCGTGTGGGAAGTACTCGGAATAGGCAATATGAAGAATATCTGGTGAAGTGGAAAGGAAGGCCTGTTGAAGATTCTTCTTGGTTGTCTAAGGTAGAGGTTGACCGTTGGGGTTTTCCTCACACAAACATCTGAGACGTGATAGGGTCACTTTTCAAATTACCCTGGGTGTCTGATGTAGGAGCATCCAGTGGTGTAAGGAAAATCTTGCATCACCCAAAAAGAAGTTAATTCAAAATCATTGTAGTTGTTTTCATTTCTTTCCATAATTAGTGTTTTTGGTTTCATAATATCCTGAATAATGCTGTAGGACTTTCAATTTTTTCAAAACTGCTAAAAATAGCAAACTACCAGTTTTAGAAAGTTTACTTGCTATGTTAGGAAAGTTTGTATTTGGGCATAGATTGAAGCAAAAAATTATAGAAAGCTTCATAACTGAAATATAAGACCTTTGGTGAAGGAATCAGGCAAAGATCATTTGTGAGTTGAAAAATATTAAAGTTTTTTTTTTCGAAAAGCCCCTGAATTTTTTTGAAATGAGATATGAGGCACTAAAACATCCCATAACATCTTGAAAAGTTGATAGAAATCAATTTACAAATTTTTGGTGTGATAGTTCACATCGTGAGCTTTTCGGTGCTTAAAACGGTTCGTCAATCGGACACCCGGATCAAAAGTTATGCTTCTTGGAAGTTGACCTACTTTTGGAGGGAGTTGCAAATTTTAAAATTTAGCTGGAGGCTGCCAAAAAAGTTCTATTTATGACTATTTTGGGAACCCTGGGCAGTAGTAGAGTTAAGGGGGAAAATGTGGAGTCAAGAATAGGCGGGAAAACAGAAACCCTAGCTGATTTGGGGTTACAGAAGGCAGAAGATTCCAGAGCCTGGTAATGTGTAGCTGTAGTGTGTTGCAGCATGTGGAGGATTGATTTCTCTGATTGTAATTGAGCTTCTGTAATGTAATGAGTTTCCCAATTAATAAAGAAATATTCTATTTTCTATGTCCCATTTTTGTTGTTGTGTGTTTTATGATTTACCCCCTTCATCAAAATGTGACTAATCATGTTGACAAAAATGTGGCAAACTTCTAAATAATCCAAAATGAATTACTAAGATCTCTCCTTAATAGGAGGAGAAAAGAAAAAAAGGCTTATGTTAGCATTATGATAGCAAATTAAGGCCTAGACCTACCAAATTAAGGCCTGCAAAATGAGGTCCAAGTTCAATATCCCTACATCTAAGGTTGAAAAATGCAATAAAAAGTCAACCATAGCCCAAAAGTAAAGGCACAGAAAATGAGGTTAAAGTTCATGATCCTTCCATCCAAAAGGCTGATAATCTCAAAAGATTCATGAAACTCTTCATCTCATTGTAAAATAAAACATAAATAAGTTTTGAATTCAAGTTTTGGTTTTCATAAAAATGTTTAAAACCATTAAAACCCCAAATTTGCCAATGATTACATCATCCAAGAACTTGAAGATTCAAAAATACCAAATTACAAAAAAAAAATCTAAAAAACACCCTTTGGTTCCTAACATGCACAACAACACATACCAACTTTCAAGGGATTACAAGATATTCTAGAAAACTTTTCCATAACTTTGGCTCTATTTTGGGGGTAATCCCACAATAATGAGTCCCACTTTTTGGCCAAGATGGACATTGATATCATCATTTTTAACTAAATCTTCACTTTCTGAGACCTTATAGCAGCGAAATCGTTAAGAATTTGAAGATGATGCGAAATAGTGATTTGTGGCGATTTGTGTGTAGATTCTAAATATATTTTTGTTTTTTTGGAAATAAACTGTGAATCTTTCAATGTCTCCTTTAATAACTAGTTTTTAATAGTAAACAACATTTTCAGAAAGTAACGTTTATGTCATCAAGCATAACTTTTTTTCTATAAAGGATAAAATTCTAATTTTTTAAATATAGTTTTAAACATCAATATCTAGTGCATGGATATTTTTTCATAATTTTTTGTTACATATTTTTTAATTAATTTTTGAAGTCAGGGTAACTATAATTTGGACATAGGTGTATGTCGTCAAGCATAATTTGTTTTGTATGTATCGAAATTCAATTTTTTTGGTGAAACAAGGTCATCAATACCTAGTGCAAAGGTATTTTTTGGAATTTTTTTCAATGTTTCACTATTTTTCCACCTGTGTGTAATGAAGAACTTGATGTTCGACAAAAAACCTATGTTCAGTAAATATTAAAAATAAATACATAATAAAATGAAAATATATCAAAATTATACTTGTTGGAAAGGTCCTTTCAAGGACTACGATCTTGCAAATTATCTTGTCAAGTTAATTACATTTGAAGGTCTGGTGCAGGAGCACCTCGTTGAGTTCATGCCTCCATGAGGCAACTTTGGCTTTTTGATTTAAGTTTGATGTTTTGTTCTTGTAATAAGGTCTTTATACCATTTTGAACTTGTTTGAGTCTAGTTTAAGTCCTAGGAGTTCATTTTGGAATCATATTGCAAATATTGTAAATGTTGTCATTGTTGAAAAATGCAAAAAAAATGCAAAAAATGGGAATATGAAGAGTCATCGGTGGATTAGAAGGCATTTGAATGGTTGGAAAATCAAAAAGTCAGTTGGGAATGGTTGTAAACAGCTCGAAAATGCTTTGTAAAGTCAAAGAAGTGGTTGGAAGTTGATTTTTGGTGAAAAAGACAATAAAAAATACCCTATTTTTGCACTTTCTCTGTGTTTTTTTGCTGTTCCAGCTAGTTGTACGGCCTCGTATGACATTTTCACTACCCAAAATCATTTGCATGTGTTAGAGTAGAGAATCTACTTTCATTTGGTCTTTTTTTGTATCAAATTTCATCAGACCGTGCTGCCACAATAATGGGTTACACTTTTTGGGACATCCTAATTTTTGCTAAAATCACATATTTTTAGAAAATATAATGTTTTAAGCCTTGAAAAGTTCCATTTAAAGGATTTTAATTGAAGGGGGTTTGATCAAACCCCCTTAGATTCAAACCCCCTTGGATAGAACCCCACTAGTTTTAAACCATACCTATATTGGAGTCTCCTCTACACCTATCAAAATGCTGATAAAAAATCACTTTTTATTTACTTTTTGGGGGATCAAATGAATTCATTTAAAATTTATGTTTTGTAAGTATGTAGTCCTTATTATAAGCTTTCTAAAAAGTATAATTTTAAATATATTTAATTTGATTATTATATTTATTTTTTATTTCTTGTGAATGTAGGTTTTTCACCGAACATAAAGTTCTCTGTTCTACACACATGGAAAATTAGTAAACTAGTGAAAAAAAATTCTAAAAAATATATATGCACTAGGTATTGGTGTCCTTGTTTCAACAAAAAAAGAAAAATTAAATTTTGATACATAAAGAAAAAGTTATGTTTTACGGAATATGCCTGTGTCTAAATTATAATTAGTTTGACTTCAAAACTCAATTAAAAAAAAATATTCAACAAAAAATTATGAAACTAAATGCATACACTATATATCGGTGTTGCCAATCTAAATTCAAAAGAATCAGAATTTTATCCTTTGTAGAAAAAAAGTTGTGCTATAGAATACACATCCCTTTTAAAAAATGTTGTTTACTATTAAAAACTAATTATCAAAGGAGACGCAAAATTTTTTACAATTTAACTCCAAATTTTTTTAAAAAAATATATTTAGAATCTACAAACAAAATCTCACAAATCACTAGTTTGCATCATCTTCAAATTCCTAACATTTAGCGGCTATAGGTGTCAGAAAGTGAAGATTTAGTTCAAAATGTTGATTTCAATGTCAAGTTTGGCCAAAAAGTGTAACCCATTATTGTGGGATGACCTAGGTTTGAAGTATTTTAGCGTTGTTTTTCTAAAAACAGTTAGAAATCCTAGTTGTGAGGGTTTGATTGAAAGAAAATGAATTGTTGACCTATTCCACCGATAAAAAGGTCTAATAATTGGTGGAATGGGTGTTGATAGGATGTGTTTTGTGTTTGTGAAGTTTGCAGGAGGAGGGAATGAGGATTTGGGTAATTTGGTTGATGCCCTAGTTGATTAAACTCATGTTTTTAGGCAAATATGATGCATAGGCATTAGGGTTTGATAAAAAGCTCTTGGGAATTGGTTTGTAGTGGTTGGAAATGAGTGGGAAGACCTTATTTGACATTACTGAGCCATTTCCATGAAGATTTGAGACCTGGGTTTTGAAATCCCCGTTGTGAGTCATCAAACAAGCCTAATTTGGCCTTTGTCAAAACGAGATAGTCAAATTTAGGACTTTGTGTTACAAAGTAACCCTACCTGCACTTGAAGTATGTTGTGTAAGAGGATAATGGGTATCCAAAACAATTTTTAGATTGTGGTTTTGAGTTATCTTCAAATTATGTCAAAATACCTCATTTACTGTCCTAATTAGGCCTAATTGCACAAAAAATAGTTAAATTTTGGGATAGTCCGTACAAACTGACCCCACCCCATTTCTCAATATGTGATGTAATGCCATAAAGGGTATCTGAAACTTGTCTTACTTTTTGAAAGTCAGGTCTACAACAAAAGTTATGTCAAAAAATGTCTCTGCAAAAGGCTACAAGGAAAAGGGGTTAGTTGTGAAGGAATTCCCTTTGGATAGAGGTCTAGGGTTTTGGTGAGTGTTTATTTGGTGTTGTTTTGATGTCCTTACCCCTTCTCTGCATCAAGGTCCAACCTGAGGTTTGAAACTGGATTTTATGAGGAAGTTTTGAAGTAGACACAAAAAGTGTCTAGGTAAGCACCTTCGTTTGAAGGTGTCTGCGAACAAAGATTTTACCTTCGTTCGCAGGTACCTTTGAATGAAGGTATGTTCTAAAAAACCAAGTTTGAAAATAATATTTAAATACCTTCGAACGAAGGTCACTGAATAAAAATATGTCCCTAGATTTTCAGCAGTCGAACTTCGAACGAAGGCTAATTTAGCCGACATTTAACAAAATGTATGTATTCGAATTACATTTATATATACAAGGTCATTTTGTGATTTTATTATAAATAAATAAAGGAAAATTTGCAATAATTTAGCTAGCATTTAACAAATGTATGTATTCGAATTAAATGTATGTATACAAGGTCATTTTGTGATTTTAATATAAAAAATAAAGGAAAATTTGCTGTCTATTTGAAAGGTCAAAATTTTCTAGTGCTTTACAAATTTGGAACGTGCAATTGGCAATGAAACTATCAAGATCATATTTTTCAAATCCTTGAAGAAGATGGGAAATAAAAGGACAAGGCAAACTAAGATTGCACAATATCATTCAACAGAAAGGGAACAAAAACTGCATGAAGAAAGGATGCAAAGATATTATGCTCAAAGAGAAGGTATGTATATTTTATATATATTATGAATTTTTTTCAATTAAATCATCTTCTAGATAAGATTAGGATCAATAAGATCAAATTGTTTTCAATTGAAGTAATTTTTTCAATTCAAGTATGTTTTAAATATATTCATTTATTTAAATGTTGTGGATTCTATTACCATTCTTAAGTCCTTGGACATTTGAAAAATAACTAAAATGTAAATAAATTTCCAAGAATTCAAATATAAGTGTACATGTATGTAATTCAATCTATTTACTCCTACACATGAGGAAGCCATATGCATTCACCTATTATAGACATGGAAAATATAAAAAATTTATATTTAAAAACATAAATAAAACAAGAAGGTTACCTCTTCCATGCAAGCTACCCATTGAGAAATGTCTCCTTGAGAGATAAATATGCATACAAATCTTCTCCTCCCACACTCAAGCAATCACAATTCCAATCCAATGCCCTCCCAAGTACAATTAGAGTCCCCATGTAACAACTTCTATCAATTTCATCTCAAAAAGAGAAGAAGAGGGAGAGGGAGAGAGTTTTCACCAAAAAATCCACCAACAAGAGAGAGCACCAAGTATGTTATGAATCTTTGAATAATAAGGACTATAAATGGAACACACCTCTTTTAGAATTTTGGTAGTATTTTGGCAACACTTGGATATGTGTAAACCTGCCATACAAACCACTATCCCAAATCCTTAATATATAGGTAAATATAATACAAGATAACATAAATGATATTGTAAACCAAGTGCTAATACTATTGGCCAAAAATAGGCAACCAAAATGCCCATTCAAACCCAAACATAGCTCACACATGTGGGGTTACAAATTCCAATGCCCCTCACACATGTTGAACCTCCTACAATAGAAAATATAACTCCCACCTTGTAAAGAATCTATCATAATGCATCATAACTTGCCTTATTTGAAGATATCCTCTTACAAGTTGTCATAATTATCATAGATGTTGTCATTGACTAAAAAATGGCCTTACTATCATAGATGTTGTCAAAGGTCAAATGAAGATCCCTAACCCAATGCTACCTTGTTTAAGAACATTCCAATTTCCTAAAAAAATAATATTTAATTATAAAAAAATCCTCCTCATGTGGGACACCCAAGTTCACTTTCCATGATTCTTGGAGACACATGAAATAATAACCAATTATTAAAATATTAAAATTGAGGTACATAGTCTTAGGATTGCAAAGTTAATAACACCAATTCTAACATGTAGGAGGCCTCAAATTTGATTTTGAAGGTGTTAAATGAATCCTCTAAGAATACTAATTTGAAAAACCTTGAAAACAAAGGTTGAACTCCAAAGGCATGAACCAAGTTAGAAAACCAAAAGAACAAGAGCATGGCTAAATAAATGCCACTCTTAAAAAACCTAATACTAGACAAGGTGTAACACCTTGATTTAAGTGCTATTTTAGAATGGTGTAATTCATTTTATTCTAACATGACAAGCCCATAATATTCCATATTCTAATTTAATAAAGGTAATTAATTCAGTTCATCCAAAAATCTTCTATTCATAAATAATGTACCCATTGTTTCATTGCAATAAGAAAAATACATGAAACATCCATAACACCCAATCCATAGGGTATGAGAAATTACATCCTACTAATGATTCTAACATGATCATAACATCTAATATAAAGTATAACATAAGCAACAAGTCTCATTTCAACTTCTAATGCATATATGCTTACACATCTTAGAATCAAGACTCTTTCTATCATAATAAATCCCTCACAAGATGAAGTAGAAAATCAATCTCCAATATGACATATACTTATATTTTGTAATTATCCTCATACTAAACATGGATGGTTTAACATCAATACATTAAATTCCAATAATATATAAATTGGCACTTTAATCAAGGATCACAAGATCTCACTTTACAACTTTCATAAAAACCAAAAATAGAAAGATAAAACTATAAATATGCCATGTTGAAAGATCCTTGTATGCCCTCCAATGTGAATATCCAAGAATCAATCAACCCTACAATGATTAATGACATCCAACCATATGGGACCTTGAGGCCTACCCCTCTAAACCAAGAGGCCATCGACTAGGTAGTCCAACAACACTTATGAAAAATAAAGTGGTTGAAAATTCACACATAACAATCACATATCATACATGAAGTTTCCACAAAAAGAATACTTGAAGGATACACAATCACCAATCAATGCATACACATGGATATGACTAACATAAACTAGATAAAAATTATTTGATAAAACAAGAAGGAAGAGACTATTGAACTTAGGATAATAGATTGTTATCTCTTGATACTATGACCATGTAAATGTTGATGAGTGCACTCCCATCTAAATTATGAGATCCCCAATGAAATTCAACAATCACCATAGGATTGCGATAATACCTTGCATATTGTTCCATGAACACATAATAGGATGTTTGGTACTAGACGTAGATTAAACCTTCATTAAGCTTAGACATGTTTAAACCCCATTCAATTTTATCTTTTTAAGTTTTAATACTCTCAAAACCCTTATTTTTTTCTTTCATTTCAACTAGATGGGAAATGAGAGTCCACTCCACTATACTCCTACCCTAGTTCTCACTCCTAAAAAGCCAAAAAGGGATCAATTTATTAAAAATAATCTTAGCATAGAAAATAAGGCATAAGCAATGATACATGTCTTCAAGCTATAGTAGTTGTGTTTCCATGGTAGAATAGTTCATCCCACAAAAAATAATGGATAGTTATTGTTTAAATTTTAATTTCTAGGTTTTCAAGAAATATCAACACCATACAAATTCTCATTTTCACCATTGATGAACCTAGGATTTACTTCAATTTTTAAAACACAATTTATAAAATTGAAAGATAAACTTTAGATCACAAAAATGAGGAGAACACACTTTTCACACCACATAGGATTTTGGGAAAATTTTTCCATAGTTTTGATGTAAAATTTTATTTTCCAAATATAGAAACCTACAACTGAAATCATGTACACAACCATTATACAAGTCCTACCCAATTTTAAATCCTATGCAAGGAAATCCATATGAAACCCACCTAATGTGCATCATGAAAAATGGAGAATTCCATTTAAACAAAAGCATAAACATGAAAAGAGAAATGCCTTCAACAATGTAGGTTTATCTTTTTGAATGCAATGATCAACAAACTTTAGCAATCCTCTTCCATGTTGTAATTGTAATTCCAAACTTCAAGCACAAACAAGTTTCCAAGAAAATCCTTTGAAAATGAAGAACTCAAATAATGGAGGAGAGGAGAGAGTGAAACAAACAAATGAACAAGTGTTTGAAAAACACTCACTTTTCCTTTTTTAACAAACCTTTTTTTCCTAAAATACTTTTATGTTTTTGTGAACAAGGTATATTACCTAACCAATTTCCTATTAGGTCTTATTCAAACTAGTTTACTTGGGGCACACTTAGGATAGTTAACACTTTGTGTCTCATGTAATATGAGTAAGACACTTGTCATGTCACAACCCTCCTATTGAGACTTGATACTTTTTATAATCAAATAATGCTATAGATTTTTTTTTTAAAGTATAGAAATAATACCTGTTGTGAATTTCAATTATTTTTGCATATATTGAAATTATGATGTTTCAACTAATGTAGACTAATCATTTGATGTTGTTCCAATGAATGAGATATGAAATTCATCAACATTTCCAATGGTTGATCTTTGTGAATTTTAATTATGCATACATATTGAAATTATTAATGTTTGATTATTATTATTTTGACTAATGGGGACTAATCACTTGGTGTTGTTTCAATGAGTGCAACATGCTTAATTCGACACTCTCTAATAGAGAGAGTATCATCGGGGAGAGGGAGTCTAGCCGTCAAGAAGTGTTCATGGTTGTGATGGGAATCTCACACACACCCTTAGAAAAATAATTTAATTTTTCGTTAATGATTAATAGTTTTAAATGAATATGTGTATGCATGTGTGATTGAATTATTTATTTAGAAAATAAATTAGATTATTACTCTTTTTATAGCTACTTGTTGAAAATAATAATGGGGAATCTTCTCTATTTTTTTGCTTGAGAGATTATTTTGTCAGTTATTTCAAATAGGAATCTTTTAATTGCTTCTATAATTTTATTCATCTGACATTTAAAAGTGGTGGGAGTTAAAATTAGAAAAAGGGGCAGACTGGAAGACATAAATTAATTGTTTTTACTAATTTTAATGGGGAAAAATCTTTTTAAGCTGGGAAAAAGAAAAAATCTGTGTGGGAATGACAGGTTAGGAAAAAGCACAAATATCTAGGTTTGCATTTGCTCAAAATTTTCTTTAAATTGTTTAATCATTCTACGCTATGTCTGTGAAATCTTATTTTTCAATTTAATGATTGAAGTTCAATTTAGAATGTTTTGATACCTTCTACCCAACAACCCTATGCTACAAGATATCTCCAGACTTTCTTCCATGAGCCACCGCTTCAATGGATCACCTAGTGTGCAATACACACACACACAAGGTCTTTGTGAACCACTTATCAGATGGATTACTTGTGTTGTTGCATTATTTTATTTTTTCATTTAGTTTATTAATTTTTTATATATTATTCACCTAGGATATGATAAGATTACTTAAACATGTTGTATGCATGTGGCATTTATTTTCCCTATTTGGTGGAGATGTACTACAGGGGATTACATCTCCTATTATGCCACATTAGTTGTACATTCATATATTTTGGTGGCGTATCATATATATATATATCATTTGCACATTGTATGCACCACATTGCATCCTTTAGATTGTCATATAGTTTATTCTATCATATCGATCTTCTAAGTATTTTGTGATTAACTTTCTTGATCTCAGGTGGCTACCTTTATAGCCAAATCTTACATGTAGTGTAATCAATGTACAAGAATCTATGAGCCACTACTCTTAATGGATCACTTGCAGTGCAACACATGCACAAAAAAATTATTGTGGAGTTGTCACTCACTCTAACAATAAGTCTTTTCTTTGATACTACTTGGTGCAATCGCAGTAAGAGGGTCCAACTAAAGATTATCTAACCATACTTAACATAAAGTGATACTCAAAATCAACACAGTTTCTGAACTGAATTGGAATTAATAAATGATTATTCTAAAATTCAATAACACCAATAGTTTTTGCCACAGTGGGCTTACATTATGTTAGATGTTAGTCTTAACATCTTTTATAATTTCAACACTTTCACATGGGTGTGACTGCAATCATTGGCCTCCTTGGATGGATCCTCATTTCTTGACCTCTAATCCGCTCTTTTGGACACTACTTAGTCCTTAGGCTACTTTTTGTTTTAAACGCAGCCGGAAGATTCCCTTTTGTCCCTCAAAATTGTCGGGTAGGCCGGCAACAATATGCGTTCGTTGATGAATACGCAGGCATCGGTGATTACCAATTAGCCTTTGGTTTCTGTTTTAGAATAATATTTATTTATTCAGTTTGGACAGAATTTTAGTTTAAAATAACAGCTCAAAAGCTTAGATAAAAAATAATGTTTTCTCTTGTGAGATATGATGTAACGAGTCGGGTCATATATTTAATGGATCCAACTATGAGGCTCACGCATATAAAATCAGTATAATGTTCGGCTCCATTGTTATGGCTAAAAAGATTAAATTTTCAAATATTTAAAAAATGAATGATGTTCGGCTCCGCATAATTTACGTATCATTATTAGTTCCTGCCTTCGGCAGGTATACTAATGCATCGGTTAGATGCAATTTCCCAAACTATTCGTCCAACCATGTGAAAAAACTAAAAATTTGCAACCACAATGCTATAGTTCACTATTTTTTTTTAATTTAATCATTTAAAAAATACCATTTATCTATTCTCTGATTGGTCTATGGTGTGAACAGTAAGGGTAAAAAATGAAATAATGATTTAAAAAATTATTGAATTTTCGAAGGATGCCAATAAACAAATACATGTACATTCACCGTATTAATTTTGAGGCCCCAAAATCTTGTTTTGAATTTTTTTATTTCAAAAATAATTAATTGTCATTTAGTTAAGTACAGGTCGTGCAAAGTGACGGCGCCGCTGAGCTTGTTGAATTTATTTCGTTTGCAATGTTAATTAATGATTTTTATTTTGTTTGCATTGTTAATTAATGATTTTTAATCATCCTTACAAGATGACAGGTCATGTCTTGATCGGAGGTTTTCATTTTGTATGCGCTTTGGATAGCTGTTTCTCAATTTGTTTGGACTCAGAGAGTTGCGAAAGTGGGCATCCGGAAGCCTGTGAAGCTGCATCTGTGGTAAGCCTCTATATGGGATTTGGTAAGCCTCTATATGGACTTCTATTTCGTAATCCATGTAGAAAACCAGTGCTGCTGTTCACAGAAATTTAAAGATTTCAGATATTATATGAGTTTTAGATTGTAGAGCACTCTCAGTTATAGAAATTTTACAGTTTTCTCAATTTTCTGTTAGAGTTCAGATATCTCTTTCCAGAACTTAAGTTTTCTATTTTAGAAACTCAGATATCAATTATAGAATTCCCAGACATTCAGGTATGAATTGCCAAGTTTCAATATATTGACAAATTCATGATTTGGGAACATAAAAGTAGCTATGCAACTGTGTCACTAAATAACGAAGAAGGTTGCAGGAAGAACTAACTATACAAGTGCTTATGCTACATGCAGTATTACTTGTTTCATTTCTAGATACATTGTATATATTCAAGCTGTAAAGCGTCTACTTATATTCTGTTGCAACTTTCTACTCTGCAATTTCTTTGGTACAACTTACAGTTCCTTTTAAGTGATTTCATGCATGTGTTCGGTGTTTAATTTATGTTTCAACGATTGAGGCTCAGAGTTCACTCAGTACGCATCATATAATATGCTGGAATTTTATGGCGACGGTGCTATAGACCTTACTTATACATAGCAAGGGTGTGAATTTCATACCTTGAAGCAGAGAGTATTAACGAATTTAGGTAATTTGCTAGTAATCCCAATTTGGAACAGAGGCTCGCCCTCTTGTTTGGTCCTCTACCAAACATTCTGTTTTGAAAGAAAGAATAAGGATATGTTATCGTGTCCCTATAATGTTTATGGCACAGATTATGGTCACACAAGGAAAATACGCACAAAAAAAGTGCTCCAATCTTGTGAAGGAAAATGCAAATTTAGATATGAAAGAGAATTCATGACAGAACAACATTAGTTGGTACCGTTCTCCACACATTGGAATACTATTTTGTGAAATTCTATAGAAGAGGTTAATGTTGGACATGAAGAGTTAAAATAAAATAGACTGTTTCCATCTGAATATCTAAACAACAATACCCAAATATATCCCAAATGAGGGGCGTTGCTACAAAATTAAATTATAAGCAAGAGAACACTGAGGTAAAATTGGGGAAACAAGGGAGAGGTCAATGTAGGTTAATAACAAAGACAGTTCTCCTAATCAGAAAAAAAAATTGCCAATTTTTGTTTGCAAGACACAAATTAAAAAATAAAAATGAATCTTAACAACTGACATTAGCAAAATCATTAGAAGGGAAGTGAAGACAGCAAGCCCATGCAACCAATTAGTTGGATCTCGACTCACAAAAGTGAAAAAAAATGGGCATGGCACAATATAGAACCAGAGTTCCTCAATGTACACAGCACAATCTGCAAGATTCCATCTTCTATGGTAGCTTTTATAAACTTTCTGTAGTTTGAGCGTAGCTGCTTCCTCCTTAAAGCTGTCTCATCCCAATGAGGAACTCTAAAAATCCATTTTCTTAGAACTGTTTCATCTCAATGATGCCGATTCCAAATCACCAGCTCTGGGACTAATTGTTTCCTGGGTAGGAGTTAATAAATCTTGGCCTTTAAAACTGATGCACCCCTCTAAAGCTGTTTCTATGTGGTTGCATTTGAAGATCGTCTGAAAGCTACTAATCTCCGTTCCACATTTGAGAACCTTAAAAGATGCATGTGTTGATAAAATTGTTAGGGCTACAGCTGTGCACCTCTGAGATAGGTGGCGATTGTGTTCGCAGGTGGCGATTGCATTTGCTTTTGTCACGATTTAGATTTTAGGCTAGTTTAATTTTAGTTTCAAGGGTAAAGGAACGGTAGCATTATTGTTTTCCTATGCGCTTGTTTTAAACATTATAGTAGCCATTTATCCATTTTTAAAATATTCTAGGATCTAAATAATTTAAAAAACACATTTTAGAAAATTTTAATTTAGAAATATAAAGTCCCAAATGCATATTATTATTAGTTTGTCAGCCAAATCTATCTCTGAAATCACCCATTATCACAACTTTATCAAAAACTTACTTTCAAGTTTCTATCTCTTCATATGGTATTGAATTCCAAATAATTACATCTCTTCAATCCCCATTTTTTCTTTTGGTTATTAGGTCAGGTCATATGCCCACTTTTGCATTTGGTAACAATTCTACATTTATTGGTCAGTATCCTTGGTATGCCCATCTGTCTTGTTTTTTGAATAGATATGCGATTGATATAGTACTTCTCCTTCTTGAATAGAAGATTATAAATCAGCCTACTTTCACATTGCAAGATAAATTGTTACCCCAGTAGATCATCGATGCGCATGTGCAAAATCTACGCAGTACACACAACAATACAAATGCACATCTTACAAGGTAGTATCGTCAAAATATCCATGACAGTTTTTACTTCACTTCTTTATTTACATATTAAATTTAATAAGTTATTAACATTTCAGCCACTAAAAAAAAGAGAAAATCCTGTTTCTAAGTGACCACCAGATCTAAAGGTGTTTCAGTTAACATCATATAATTGATAAATTATTAAACGTAAGTGGGTTGGTTTTGGTTGAAATGCTTATTAATTTCTGTCATCACACGGTATATAATAAATTTGACCCCTTCAACTTGTTCATCAAAATTATACCCAACTTCTTTATCCAATATTCAGATGGCTACAAAAGACTCTTCTCAAAATCTTCCACACGCAGAGAAACCCAGCGGGGAATCAAACTCTAAGGAGACAGTCAGTGCCAAGCAACAGGATTCAAAGCCCCATATCTTATTGCCCTTGAAAGTTGCCAATTAGCTTTCTCACAGGTACCCACTTTCTGAGGCTACTATTTTTTTAAGTGTACTGGATTTTATGAGACTTACGTTTTGTTTGTGAAAAATATAGGGTAGTTTTAGCTATAAATTTCAAGTAAACCTGTTAGGATCTACAAGATGTATTAAAGTTTGCACTTTTTTCAACTTATATGCCATTGTTGCAGGGCCCAAGCTGCTTAGCTGGGATTCTATATAAAGTTATTACTAGGGATTTAAGCTTAAGGCTGTAAAAGCATCATGGCTTTCACAATGGACCGTGTCAATTTGATGGAAGAAATACCCCGACAAACTAAACAAATATTCTAGATTTTTTATTCAATATCATATGGGTTATATTTAAGATTTTAGTAGGCTATGCAAACCATTCGGTTGCTCTACATTGATTGTAACTGCCTATTTTGCATTCCTCTATCCTTCATGTTTTGATGGATGTCTATACTGAAATAGGCAAGACATGCTGTGACTCCAAACACAACAAGATTATAAAACTCCATAGCAAATCATTGACAGAGAGTTGTTTGCCATTATGGATGTGCCTTCTAGAAGGTATTCTATTTCTATGCTTGAATCGAAAAGTCAACTTTTACGTAACACTTTGTAATCTTTTATAAATAAAATGTTATTTGCTCAAGAGAGAGGAATTCCTTTTAATTTCAACATATTAGAGGTTGATTTCAAAACCATCAACTAGAGTGCAAGGCATTTCAGGGTATTCAGGAGCAAGCTCTAGTAATTCTTTGATCCATTAAAGAACATTTCTTTGTGATTTTTGGATATTGCCTGGGGTTAGCATGGCTTCATTCTTGCATATTTGATGTTGATACATTATTTCCTTCCATCTTATTTTAATTTCTATTTTCTGTAACTTGAGTTTGTATTAATTGGAGCATGATTTTAGTAGATTTTTCAAGAAGTGGTTTTGAATATATATCTTTTTTGGTTCATTTTACATCAGAAAAATATAGAGCAAAGACAAATTGAAAATGTTTGGTTTAAGGTTAGGGTTAGGGTATTTAAAGTTTCTTCTACTTTGAATATATATATATATATATATATATACAGATTGACAATTTTTGGTTTAAGGTTAGGATTAGGGTATTTAAAATTTCTTCTACTTTGAATAGATTTCTTTTATATGTTAAATTTTAAATCACAATGAGGGCTTTTCTTTTAATTTATACCCTAATGAGGGTTAAAGTAAAAAAACAAATCACTTTTAGGTCATGCTTCATGGCAGAACAACATACTATTTTAGGGCCAGTCATTTGCTTTTACATAACCCTCTCAGGTGATAATAAAATAGATTTTTTAAAAGGCCTATGCAATTTTTTACAATTAGCATGTTTATAATGTTTAAGATCTTTTTTTTTACTTGTATGCACTATGTTTTTAACATGAAATAACAACAAATGGTACATCATTTTTTAGTTCCTGAGTTTTCTCAGTTTTGAATAATTGAATTCCATAATACTAAACAAAATTCTTTATTTTCAACTAACAAATTACATTTACTTCCATGTTATTTGAATAATGTAAAATCATGGAAAACTCTTAATTTGCTCAAATGGGTCACTGCTATTGTATTACTTCTTTGCTGACAGATAGGTAGGTTATTGTAGGATTGGTTACAGTGCCTAAATGTTTTCTTTTTTCCATCTTTAAATATGGAAATGTCAATTTTCTAATGAATAATAATGAAAAAAGATTTTGTTACATTTTAATTGGTTGCCCCATTAGTTGCTTGGGACTTAAGCACATTTTGGGAGTTCAAGCTCACTCTAATTTACTTGTAAAGCACTTTCTAGCTTTGTAGCTCATTTCATTGCTATACCATAAGAAAAAGCCTTTTTGTATACAATGTCTTTCTTCCTCATAAACAGATGAGAAGTTTATTGCAATACTCAATAGAATAAGTGTAGGTTCACAAACAGATAATGATATAGAGTACTTGAATCAGACTTGTTTACGCTCACCACCCATCGACCCAACATTCCCCTATCTATTTTACAGAAGGAAAGATGTTAATGTACATAATCAAAATATGTTGTCAATAGTTTCAGGAGAGCTAATTGTACTGAATGCAATTGATGAAAATGACGAAAACTACAATGAAATACATCTATATAATCACACAATGTCTTTACCATCTCAAATACTTTTGAAACCAAACATGCTTGTAGAAATTTATGTTGGTAATTATGATACGCAAGACGGTCTAGTCAATGGGTCAGATGGAACATTTAAAGCATATACCATATCCAATGCTTTTGACATTGTTTGGATAGAATTCAATGACCCGAACATTGGCCACCATCAACGTGTTAAATTAACACAATGTTATAGCAATGACATTGATAAACAATGGACACCTATACTTCGCACCACAAGGCCAATCCAAAAAATCTCAAACAACAAGAAAATAACTATTAGAAAACAATTTCCAATTCAACTTGCTTGTGCTAGAACAATAAATAGATCTCAAGGACTAACAATGCAAGGCTTGGCATTTGATCCTGCGGCCATAAGGCAACATGGATTAACGTATACAACACTTTCGCGGACAAAAACAATCCACACATTATTCTTGTTAAAGCCTCTTACCAAGCAAAATTTCAAAATAAAAGAAAAAATAGTCCTTGAAATGTCTCGTCGAAAATCAACAGCACACTGGCAATTTGAAAATGGAGATATCAAACATAAGACTAATTCAGAACTACTATTGTGCACATTAAATACTCGCAATCTACACCTACATATTGAAGACATGATTAATGACACTGATATCATGGCATCTGATATCTTATGCCTTCAAGAAACATATATCCAAGACTCCCATACAAATAATCTTTTCAAAGATTTCAATTGTTACTCAACATACCATATACACGGAGTAATGTCTATAACCAAGAAAAACATATTAGTCTCTAAAACAATGCAACATTCAACATCATATACAGAAGCAATAACATTAACAATAAGCTCTATGAACAATCAAATTAACATATGTAACTTATATGCCAAGCCCAATGCTCCATTTGCAGATATTATAGCAATCACCAAGCAAGTATTCTCATGTATTGATGGAAATAAAACCTTATACCTAGTGGGAGATTTCAACATTGACATGTGTACAGAAAACTAAAAAAAAAAATAGCTCCTGAATCATATGCAAAACCACAATATACATTTCTTATTAAGCAGGTGTCATGCTCTATCTAGACCATTGATCAATCATCTATGGACCAATGCACTAACAAAAAAAACTGAAGTTTACAAATCGGAAGCATATTGGAGTGACCATCTTGCTACTTTTTAAAGATTTTGACCCTCTCAGAACACTCAATGTTCTTAAATATCTCAACTATTTTTGTTCAATAACATCCAAATCAACAAAAAACATATTTTGACAAATCCAATCTATATACAAACTACTATTCAATTATGTATCATCCAATTTACTGACACAAAAAATCCAAATTTACAAATAAAAAGCATATTACAGCAACAACCTCATTGATTTTCCCTAATTTTAATCCTTTCAAAAAACTAAATATTCTTAAATATGCCATTTGTTTTAGTTCAAAAGCATCTAAACCAACACTCTCAAAATCTTGTCAATCAAATGAATAAATAAAAAAATCCCTAATGTCCATGAAGAAAAGACATATGTATTACATAGCTTCATCATTTCAATACAATTTCATTTTCTTATGTCTACAAATTGTCTTACTCTTTTATTCCATAGTACCAATTATACATATTCTGATATAACATTAGAACAACATATTTTCATTTTGCCTGCACAAATTTATGCAAATGACAAATTGATAAAAAAATACAGGTTACAATGGACAATGCCAAAAGAATAGAAGAACAAATGGACACTATTAACCAACAACAATTGAAAAGGTAAACAATATTCTTTGGTTACATGTACATTGTACCTTGTCAAAATTCTAGATTTCAACTAATTTTGTTTTGTTTTTTCTAGATCAAAAGTAAAGAATCAAAATCAAGTTTCAATTGAAGACTTGAATGTGCGTAAAGCAGGCAACATTTTCCAAGGCGATGTCATTGTGAAGTATAAAGCTATACTGGATAAGACAAACAAGACATGTGAAGTACTTCGCGCAGACCTCATAGACACAAAAGGTGAAATGACTATTACGCTAAATGTAACTGCTGATCTCGTTCCTCACTATGAAGACAAAATAATTCCAGGTTTAGGACTATCCATATCCAACTTCCAGATTGCACCTAGAACAGATTATGATCGTGGAGATTGCGACTGCATACTGGTTCTAACAAAGTCCTCAATAGTGGAAATCATTCCATGAGTTTGTATTGACTATAAATTCATCCCCAGCACAGCCATAAAACAATTGTTGGCAAGTACCGAACAATATGCTACAGGCACCATAGGTGTATTGGTCACAAGAGAAAAAAAAATAGGTCTCCAATATATTGTTGATGTGCAAGATGGAGATTCAGAGTTCGACAAAGCCCAGGTACACTTTTCAAGGTTCCACATACTAGTTTTAACTTTAAATCATTTTGAAAATTTTATTTTATATGGTAACTGCACTATATTTTAACATGCTTCTCTCTTCCAACTCTTTATCATATCTTCCCAGCTCGAACAAAACTATGTTTCAGTTAACTTGAGACCACAACCCCTCATGACCCGCTCTATAAGTTCTCTCAAAAGTCTACTTGCATGCTGCACTGTAATAATCTTCATTTTTCTCCTCTCATTATTTGCAAACAATAGTTATCTAAAGTTAAACTTTAAGCCCTTTTAGGTTATTGTAATTTCTTGCTTGGGATTTGCATTGTTATAGAATTTGATTTTCAAGGTTATGTGACTGTTGACATATCTGTATACATGGTTATTTTTATAATTGCATTCAGTGTCCTTTTCGCTTTTTGTTGCCAACCCTGATTGAATGCCAACAAAAGTATTGCCCAGGATAACAGAACATTGGTGGTTACTCTTCCTGCCAAGAAGAATGTCTTGCACTCGTCAATTACTTGCTGTGTTGTGTAGCTGAAATTCCTGTCATCTGAAGAAACATTCTCTGTTTTGAAGAGCATCAAGCCAAAAAGATCATCCCCATATGATCTACTCTTTCTTCTTTTCTCTATCATCTGTTTCAAGTTATTTTCCAATCTTCTACTCCGTTTCCAAGCCTCCAGATTTGAGGGCATGGGGATATATCTTTATTGAAAAATAGAAATGTGAATTCGAATTAGTCTTTACAATATTCAAAACAAACAAAATCCCAAGTTGCTCTTTCTAAAGAGAACCTATTAGGTAATTATGTCATACCTAGTACCTGGCAGCCACAAATAACGATAATTGTGGTACATTATCTCCTCTAACCCCCTGATGTCATCTTATATTTCTTTTTCCCCTTAGTTGTAGTCCATTGCAAACCCTACCCTCATAAAAATATCTGCAGAAAGCCAACTCATAAAACCAGTTAGCTCTAATTTACAACACTTCTCTGCAGCTTCCTTTATAATCTCATTCCACTCGTTTACCAATTGATCCGTACACATGGACATGATGTCAACAGATGCCTGTATCTGTACACAACAGTTTTCTATAGTAAGTAGGATTTGATTCACAAGACCACAAACACACATTGTGAAACATGTCTAGAATGGTATAGTAGTATAAAAACAATGAGTAAACTGAGAGATAAGTGAAAGATAACAAAGTAATGACCACCTTGCGTTTTTCTACATGAAAAGCAGGCGCCACAATTCTGTGCTGTTGATGCCATTTAGGACCATTAACAGCAATGAGTCCCTTATTGAATGCCACAGAGAGCATCTTCTGAATCATACGGGACCTTCCACAGTCAGCAGCGTGCTTGGAAGAAATAAGTTGCCTGATAAGCTCTACATACTGTAGAAAAATTTGGGATTCATAACCAAACCACAAAACAAATTTCTCCCTTGCACCTGGTGCATGTATGAGTAGGAGTAATATTAGATCCTTATCTTTGCCATAAAATTCTCATGAAACTAGATTTCATTACATTATATAGTTGTGTGCTGTTGCATATTGGGTGGTGTGTAATGTGGTTCCTTATTTGGCAAAGAGAACCTTCAAATCTACCTCTCTTCCTTCAGTAAGTGTGAACAAGTAAAGTACCTTGCCACATTGTTATCCTCTTCTATTGCTAGTATGATATATTAACTCAAGGCTATTCTATGATAGGCCATTGATATACATAATAGTTGAATTAACAATATAAGGTCCTACTAAGAGTAACTAAGTATCACACTTCTTTTATCAATGATCATAAGTGCCATAAAGATTAAATTATGATATGTGTTGAACCCACTATTACCATCCCTCTTGCTCAAAGTTACACTTTTGTATCTAAAAATCTATAGAATAATTTTTGGCAACCAAAATGATGTTTTCTAACATGTAATAATTAATCTAAAATAAGTAATAAAATTCATACACCTACATTATGAGAATCCCCAATACATTCATGCCTCACAGCAAATCACCCAACTAGGAGATCGTAGACAAAGTTCAACTTGGAGGTGATGTCACTAAAATATGTTGTCTGTCTATTATCATAGCCTTAAAGTACTGGATGCATTTTTTTTTTCTATCTAACCAATCACAATGCAAAATTAAAAAAATTGATGCATGTTGTTAAAGTTTTGGAATTTATTTTGCTTCTCAATAATTTTTAAAAACTATTTATTACTTTTCCTATTGGATGAGATTCTAAACAGTCAGTGCAGAAAATAATTTTTATTTATTTTTTAATAATAAAAAAACCTAAATCTATATTTATGGTTATAGCTGTCAAAATACTTGTTGTCATAGCTATGAAAATCTGATGTATTTTGAATCGATTAATTGCATATAATGGCTACAGTATTCATTTGATATGACTAATATTTAAGATATTTTAATGCATTTAAAACCAAGTGTTGACAGATGTCTTATCTGAGTTTAAAACATTATTTTTAAATCATATTTATTTAGAAAGATGTCTTATCTGATTTTAAAACATATTTTTAATATCATATATCATGTCGACTCAGATTTGGAAAATATCTCTGTAAGTATTGAAATTTGAAAAAATATTAAATTATTCAATATACATTCATGTATGCATTGAATGTTCACCGAAAAGCATTGTGTTTTGTAAAAAAAGTGTCCACTGTCCACTCAAAGTGTCCAGTCAATCAATAGCTATCGGTGATTGTATAGAAGACTGCATAATCCATAAGTCTAGTTGTATACAAGACTGCATAATCCAGAGCACCTGGTAAATCCTCCTGTTCTAGTTTGAAGACTTTGCAAGACCCTGCAGGAACAAGAGGTATGGAAGTCAGTGCATTTCATAAACTTTAGATTTTAAAAAAAAAAATTATATTTAATTTCTTTATGTAGTTAAAGGCTTGCAGGTTCTTACAGTATGACCATCATTTACTGTTCACCCACCATTTTGTGCACATTACTGTACTTTCTTGCAGATAATTTGCTAATTTATGATTTCCTATGCATTTTGTTATGATAAGGCTTTGACGCATCTTTGTCCTAGTTTACATTAAAAGGTAGAGATAGTGTAATCTGCTATTTTATCATTTCTTACACATTTTTTTAACACTAGAAAGGTAGAAACAGTTTAATCCGCTATATTATCCTTTCTTACACATTTTTCTTTACTTTGGTATGATTGAGAAATATATTATACGTATACTGATGAGATTCTTAACTCAATTTGACAGGACACACTAGTTGTAGTAGGTTGTGCTTTTCTGACTACCTAGGGTTTAGACGGCTGATTTACAGATTTTATATGAAGCATAGTTCTTTAATATCTTCTCCTTTCAAAGTTCTAACTAGATTAACTTCATCTCTAAGTTTTAACGGGTGCTTTGTCATGTTGATGTATTTTTCTCTTCCTTGAAGGTAGGCATGTGAGGAATGAGGTATTTAGGTCACTAAGTCTAGACTGCACAAAATATTTTTTGATTTTAGCATATTTGGTTATCTGGTTTCCTCAACATATGCAAGTATCTTTATCCAACATTGAATTTTAGTATTTGGGGATCTATTCTGCAAACTTGTTCTGTAGGTTACCATTGATTTGTGAAATTAATAATTTGCAATATGGTATATCCTATATCCAGCACCTGGCATGGATTTGAGACCACATTCTTCAAAGATGTTAAGTAGGTTTCCTCTCATTGCTCAAAACATAGTAAAAAGACGTGCAAAGTCTTTCAAAACTCACAAGTCCAAGTTCAGAGTGATTTTCATATGGGTCCAAACAGATCCCTGAAAAATTATTCTTTTTATATACCCAAAATGCAGAGTTTCGATACAGGGGGTCATAATCAGCTTACATTTAAAACCAGATACCAGCCATGAGATTAAAAGTAGTGATTTGTCTGTATCAATCAAACCACTGATGGAAATAAACAAACCCAAACAAAACAATGGGAAAACACCACCTTCCACAAATGGAGAAGTCGTTACAGCTAATTAAAACTTGGTAGAAGTTAGTAAAAAAAATGGACCAAATCTGCCAGGGGCCTTTGCTATAATGTTTTGTGTAGCATGTGATTTATATCATTTATTTACCATAAAGAAGATAAAACAAGAATAGCAGAAAGGAGATAAAACAAGAATAGCAGATTCACCTCACCTAGCGCAAAAAAGAGAGCATGATGGTACCTATCAATACAAATCATGATACAAATCTCTTTCCCTGTAAATGCAAATCCTAATTATCTCCCCTCTCGTGCACGTCGAGCTCGCCGTTAGCTAGAACAAACCCTAAAAAAAATGCTTGTCCTTCATCAGATACAAACCCTAACATTGAGAATCACTAATCCAGCTATATCTCAAAGGCCAAAAAAAATGCATATAAGCCACAAAAAATAGCAACTAAATTGACAGAAATGCATTCAAGCCTCAACACACAGCTGGTATCTGTAGGAATGAACAACGGTCTGATGTCACGTCTCTAAGTAAAATTCTAAAGATTTCATAACACCAGTTAATTGCACATAAGTCAACAATTCACTTAGTTCGATACTTTTTAAAACGTAGAGTAATGTATCTCTTCATAAATAGGCGACTACTTCAAATTGATTTTTTCCTTAAATACAAATGCAAAAATAAAAGCTCTTTGTCTCGGTAAAGCTTCAAAATAAAGCAAAACTTAGGAATTTAAAGTGGACAACATGTTCCAAATGCAAGAGGTACATGTACTTGTTTATGCTTCAACTGTCTCCTTTCTTGTTTAAATTGTTTCTAGTTCTTGAACCTACTTTTCAATTAACATACATTACTCTTCTGCAATTTCATTTCTTACTTACACTATTTACACCTATAGCTGCAGATGCACCAGAATTTTGAGGACCATTTTGTAAAAATTGAACAACAGCTCCGAAGCAATGAATTTCCACTTATCCTTTTCAAAAATATTGTCAAACGGATCAATGCAAAAGACAACATGCTTCACACTTGCCAGTCAACATATATCGATGTATTAAATGACAAAAGGACCTTGGATCACTTAAACAGTTTGCTGCACTCAACATTTGAGGTAATAACTCTTGAAATCTCCAATATTTTCCCTGGCAAATCTAAAACAAAATTAACAAAAAAAAAATCTTCCTAACCAAACAATACTTCCATATGTATTGTAGGTACAATAAATATTGAAAATAGCCAATGCATTTTCCAGTCCTTTCCACGCATTTTGCTCAAAATGCGTTTATAAATTTGATAGCTATGGAGCACTTGACAATGAAACTGCCCAGTGTGATAGATGCAAGGAACAGGTCGCCTATATCTACTCGCACTATCTCAAGACTATTTTGACAACAGACAACAAACAGACAATACATTGCTCATGCGCCAACAATATCATCCAAATGCTACTGCCAAACCTGTAACAGATCAGCTATGACAAGTACCTCAAGGATAAATCAGCAGTCATCTTTATGTTATGAGACTTCAGCAAAAAAGGACAATTTACATTGAATAAGTCCAATGTCATCATTGATGCATGTTGTCCTAAAGAATGAACACAAAGCATACGAAACTACATTTTTGTTACATATATCTTATACACGATACCTCTTTAATACTCTCTTTACTCTCTGAACTACACATTACTTTATCATTTTACCTAATTTTATATGTAATTGGTATTTTTGACTACAAAATCAAACCCCTTAATCAAATGTGTCTTAAATTTTCTTTTCGTTATAAGCAAATATTGGAAAGCTTCTTAAATTCTCTCAAGAAAAATTATAATGCTGTAAACCTCTCTCTCATTATGCATACTATGATAATCTGCAGTAAAATCGTCTTCAACTTTCTTGCTTCATTGATTTACCTCACGAAGGCTTCAACTTTTGTGTCTGGTTTTGCATGATCTTAGTGGTAGTGGCAGTTGTATATATATGATGACACATTTTTAAAAAATATTCATTTCTCTCTCCAGTATTTGTGAAATCTAATTCTATATATGCAAGTGTGTAAACACTATAAAGCATTGAAAGCATTGATTCTATTTAAGTGACAGCTATTCAGTGGTGGAGAAGAATCCATTGACGTGTCAAGTAACCGTATACTAAACCGTCGAAGAGAATGAAAGAGCAGAAATATTTAATGAAAAAATCAACTGCAGACATTATGGCCACGAAACAGGAAGTAACCAGCTTTTCTACCCACAAGTCTGCACACAAAATTGCCACTGGTATATATAATTTTTTCCATTTCATTTCTACTCACATTTCACTAAGTTGTCTCACCTTTTATACACTTCTAAAAGTGTGGATAGCTGTTATCATATATATGGTTTATGTTGTGTGTTTTCTAGACATAAATTTTCAATTTTTTTTTTGTTGTGATGGTTTTCAGATTCATGGTAAAAAGTGGAACTGATGTTAGATGTTAGTTACAAGTTTCAACTCTGTATACATTTTGGAATATTCAAATCTCATTCTAGTGCCTCTAAGATTACTCTGGGGAATTATTTGCATGGTTGTTTTAGATGCTTTCTCACTCTATGCCAATTTGCTGCTTGCAAATCTGTATATTAAAGATAGCCAATGCTTTATCAGATACAGAGATTTAATTGGTCATGTATTTGGTGAGTACTTAAACATCAGCTATTTGAATTTCATAAGATGAACTTCATATTTAACCAGCTTCCTTCAATGATTTTCGAACACTTAGAACTGTATGCTATTTCCTGCAAAACTGGCAGTGGTAGGATTGTATATTATTTACCATGTAGGGAAGAAAACGTACCATATAACCTGGGCTATACAATTTGCACATTTCATACTCTGCAATATGGGGTTCCTACTACTTTCTGGGAGAACTCTTAAGGTACTCCATTTTGGCAAAATGATACATCACGTCATGATAAACTCGAACTAGATCGAAGGCTTATTCAATAAATCCTACAAATTGTTAAATTTTACTATGATTTACTATGATCTTTTCTGCCTTGTCCATGGTTCCACATTTTGCAGAGGTAAATCTCACTTCATCTATCAAATTTTATTATGTATTCTAATGAAAATGTGTGGCTAGATTGTCCTTTTATTCACTAGTTTTAATATAGAGACTGAAAGGAGATATTAAGGGTTCCCAGTGAGGACTGCTCGCAGTCCTCAGTAGAAGGCACATGTAATTATTTGTCTTGCCAGTTCATCAAATTGGCTAGTATGAGATTATGACTGTAGATGCCAAACATGATTTTTACACCAAGGATGAATGATTTATGGCTCACAGTTGAAGATTGAAATTACAATAATCATTAGTACTGCTATAGCAATCCCAAACAACTGCTTTTGCGTTAATTCTCAAGACAGTCTGTACACACGAAGTATTTAGAAAAAAGAACTATGGTCCTTAATACATAATGAAATAATCTGTTCAGACTATCTTGTATCCAAGATTTCATTGCACATTTTTCATCTAATGCTTTTTCCTCTGTTCTCAATCTTCTATTTGATGGTCTGCAGACTAAATTCGACATATGAAATCATTACTCGCATGAGCTATTCTCATCCCATCGAGTTTTCCTTTCTCACAATATACTACACCAACATTAAACGCATAAAGGCAGGAACATGACGCATTGCATCTCTTGTTATTATCGACACTTAAAACACAACTATTCAAATATTTTAAAAACGAATGATGTTCGGTTAATGACGAGAATACAGAACAACCACCTCTAGGCCATTGGTGTCTCAAATTGTCACTATCATTTGTTGCATGCCACGGATTTCATTCTATATTATTAGATTACCAATTCAGGTAGATTCTAAGAAAAAATTTAAGATTCTTTAACCATTAAATATATAAATAGTGGAAAACTTTATAAATGCTATAAATGTTGTTAACAGTACCTTGACTATTAAAAATTCATCACTGTGTATGTATACTCTTTGCACCATATCAATTTCACTTGTTACCGATCCAATCATACATGTGCTGCGTTGATATTAACTCTTGCTAGGTGTCTTAATTCATACTGCATCTTGTGTAAATTAATTTTTAAAAAATTAAATATAACCATGGATCCAAAGAAATTTTATACAACAAATTAGGAGTTTTGGCTAGATAAGTTCAAGGAAAATGCCTCAAGAAAGTTTTTCAGATCTAGAGTTCCCTTTATAAAATAGTTTAGAATGATTAAAATTTCATAAACTATACCAAAGGTATGAGGGGAACCAGAGCACTCGGCAGAACATGAAACTCCTTCACTTGGACTCTTCCTCAAATGCTTATATTGTGTAATTTTTTTTTTGGAATAAATATGATACTGGAAGGTAACCATTTTGACTTAAATTTTTTTATTGACATAATCATTGCACCCTCAACTGCTGCAATATATTAGTGTTAGAAATGAACCTTTGTTAAGGTAATTTTTTTTGCTTATTTTATGTTGTTTGCTGGTTAGATACACTTTTTAATATTGTAATATCAATAAAAAATATTGAAAAACAAATGAAATGAAATGATATCCATGTTGCAATATCATTTCCTCATATATTATCAACATTTTTAAATAAAGATTCATTTTCATGGTTAGTGAGAGCAACCAATGTATTTCGGCAACTAAAAGAAGATCTCATTTCCACTCTATGTTAGCTACCCTAAACTTCTCTAAGACATAATTTGTGGTAGAATGTGATGCTTCTAGACATGACATTGGAGCAGTACTAATGCAAGAAGAGCATCACTTGGCAATTGAGACTCAAAAACTCAAAGGAAAGAACTTGGTAAGGCTCACATATGAGAAATAAATGTTAGCTATCATTAATGTAGTACCTTAAAATAATTGCACAAATATCTAATGGGAAGACATTCCAAAGTAAAAATAGATCATGAGAGCCTAAAATATATTTTGGAGAAATGATTATCTTTGGAGGTGCAAAAAAAAAAAAAAGTGGGTCACCAAGATGCTAGGATACAACTTTAATATTATTTAAAAAAGGGTGAGGAGAATATTGCAGTTGATGCCCTTTCTTGACAGAAAAAGGAAGAAGCAACAATTTGTGTCATTTATTTATTACAACTTGAATGGGTAGAAGTTGCATGAGAAGACTAGCAACACGAACCTCTAATAAAAAAGTTTATTCATCTCATCTCATCTCATCTTCAACTCACCAAGTTAGCAGCATGGCAGGATGAGTGACCAAAGTTTGGATCCTAATTCCACCCACTTAATGCGAGGCCCCATACCCTCGGACCTCCCTCACCACCTCTCTTACAGCTAGCCACACAAACAAACAAACAAAATTACACGGGGATGTCTTCGAGCATTGTAGCCCGGTTCCCATGTTTTTTGCGATTCAAGAAAATTCTGAGATTAAGACCTATCTATATAAAAAACAAGTATATCTCCGTCAAATCCCCTATGCAAATTTATTTTAATATTTACATGCTTCGTAATGTGCTACGTTGTCGAAGGTGGCCTCCCAAAAATCTGCTATAAAAGGCCCTCTTAACAATTGCTGAAATTGCATATTCAAAGGAAAGAGTGAAAATGGCGAGAAAACATTTGGTGATGATCCTGTTGGGGTTTGTGATGATGATGTTGGCAAGAGGGGATCCGTGTGGAGATGAGATACAGGGTTTGATAAGCACCTGCGCTCCTGTGTTGATGGGCAGCGCTCCTTCTGCGAGTTGTTGCGCAAACATCAGGGGCGCCCACCTCTCGTGCGTGTGTCCGATGATTACTCCCGACTTTGCAAAGTCCATCGATGTGCCCAAAATGGTGGCCATCGTTGAGGGCTGCGGTAGACACGTTCCTCATCACACTAAATGTGGAAGTAAGAACATTTCTTCAATCCCTTCTAAATCATTTTCTTTCTCATTGCATTTCTCACCACTCTCTCTCATCGTCATATTGCAGGTATTGTCACGCCTTGATTCAAATCCGGTGGAAGGAAGCTCAATAGAATACACTTCTATATAGTTAGATTTTAAATAATATGGTCCATGCCACTGGAGCTTGCAACTTTAATAGCTTCTATAGATATAATCAAATATTAGGAAAAATATTTCGCTGAAATATTATCACAACCTTTATTTTTATTATTATGTATTAAGAACCAAATGAAATGATTTCGTTGTAGTAATATCAACTGCACATCTATTATTATAAATTAAGGTATAACCTTTTTAGCTTTCATTTTATATGAAAGCTTCCAATAGACTAACTATTGTTGTGAGTAAACAATGTGGTTTGATGTTGTAGACATAGAACATGACAAGCTAATGTCAATCATCATTGCTTACAATTTTTTTGGAACCATGGAATAACCGATGATGGGTAGTGAGGGTGTTGATTTTGTTAAAAAATGCTTGCTTGGAAAATGAAAATGATGAAGTTCTCATACTTGCTCCAAACATTATGTAAGCTTGAGACTCAAATCCATAACACTATAGTATCTAGTCTTTTTTCATTATGCTATAGTTATGTCATTATGAGATTGGTTTCTTGCATGTCATTTTCAACCCTTCACTTTGATTATGATATAATAGGCATCTTTTGTTCACTCAATAATTATTAAATTATCTCATAACTACAAGTTCATCATTTATTCTTTGAGACAAATAACTTGTCATGATATGGCTAATGACTACATTTCAATCCCATGACGCTTAGATAATAATTGTTGTTTATCTATTGATCTAATCATATTACTTTTTAATCTAATTTCTGTTAGTGTATATATATTTCATATATTTGTATACACTTAGGAATAAGCCTACTTAGGTGTGCCCTTATACAATCTTGACACATGCCTCATTGAGGTGTCAAGGTTGTTTGGCGGTTAGGAGAGGTGTCGCCAAGTTGCCCACTAACTAGCCACTCACGCTAGTTTGTAGGGAGGCAACTCGCCACCACTCATAGTTGAGGAGTCTTTTCCTTAACTAATAACTTCCTATCCTCTCCTATATGTACAATTTTATTTGCCTGTCAATCTACTTTAAATTTGGCAATCAGCATTGGCTTTTGGATTCTTGGTTCTTATAATTTCTTCTTCTATGAAATGTTGTAATTAATGACACTTAGATAAAGTTTGAGATTCTAATTAAGGGTCATCTAGAATTGGTTCACTTGTGCTATCTCTAATTATGTTCATCCTTGGAGGTACTAGGGTTTTTGGAATTAGGATAAGGAATTCATGGGGCAAATTAACTAAAAAAATTCATGATGTGTGTTTGAATTTATCATGTGAATATTTGGTCAAAGTATTAGTTTATGATTATATTTAAAGCTTATTATTGTGGTCAACATTTTTGATTGCTAATTTTTATTTCTATGATTAATGGTGGTATATTACATGTTTACGATAATCATTTTGGAATACAATATTAGAAATGAAATACATTCATTTTATTCTTTTTTATTGGTTGTTTTTCATGAATTTCCTTTTGAAGAGAATGGATACCTCCTAATTTTGGATGGCTTAGCAGGAAAGATACTAGAGACTTTACTTTTGGTGGAAAATAACTCCCATGATGTTCTCATTCACTAGGCTATATGCATTCATCACTTTCAATTGTTGGAATCTTTCATTGTACAAACTTATCATGATGTTAATGATTATTTTGTATAATTTCCATACAATCCATATGACATTTGGATTTGAGATCATTGTAATCTATATTCATGATATTGATAACATTTAGATTTGAGACTTTTGTTGATAAACTAGGCTAAATGATTTCTCACACTCATGTAAGGAATCTAATTTGTAAATGAAATAACACTTCTTATTTTACATTAATGGATTATGAAAACTAAGATTGTTATTATTACTTTCCATTGATATGTATTTTATGCCTAAAACATAAATAAATATCACAAAATATTGACTTTATTTTTTATTACACCCATGTTAGTTACAAATTGTTGCATATCTAAACAATACATGTTGGTACCATGGTGGGCCAACCCCTTTTTGTAATTAATATTGTCATGCACACAAACTTGGCATATTTGTAATTGTATTCATTTTAGTGAGCATATTTGATCAAATGATAGTTTTTGTACATAGCTTTATAAATGATTAACACAATATGATAACAACATGACTTATTTTCACATACTTAAGCAAATAAATATCAAATACTTATCTACAAAAACACAGGTTCTTATTCAATGATTTGCCCACTCTTCAAAGATTAGAACCACCATACTTAAATCAAATCTTATAGGAATAAAAACATAGCACTGTATTTTCTCATAATAATAATACTTCAAGTTTGCAATTGTATTCAACTAAAAAGATAGATAGAACATATGTTTTCTATTAACAAATATAAAAGATAATAACTACTAACTCTAAAGATGTTTTAACTACCACTACTTAACTACAAACTTATAAAAGATCCCTAAGATATAGAAAACTATTGAACATGTACACACTATTCAAGTCTCATAACGAGTCATAATGGAAAGCAAATAAATAAGTTTATTATCAAATTAATACAATTTTTTTTAAGAATAAAATGAGGGAAATGTCTTCAACAATGACTCCTAATAGGATTCTACTATTTGTAGAGGATTCATGTATAATTAATGAAGTAGATTTTCTAATCCCACTGCTATATATGACGAATATCAACACGAGAAAAATTGAGTTTTGTGGTTAAGTGTGTATTCATTATAGAGTTTGAGGGTCTACATTGGTGTTGTCTTCTCTGTAGTCTATTGGTACTATCTTCTTTGAAGTCTAGTCTCCACGATGCACCCATCTACCTCCACCTTCTCTGAATCCTTATGTCTTCAAAGTTGGTGAAATTATCTTTCGAGTACATTGTACCACCTAATGAGCATTTTCAAATATTGAGTGGAATCTTCCCAAAAGCTTCCAAGATACCCTATTAGAATAAGAAAAAATCTTTTTCATAGGATTTTATCAACATTGTGACTTGATTAATAAATATTAAATAAGAAATATATAGTTTATTCTACCCCTAGTAATCAATAATTTCTCAAACAAACATTAATTTAGCATGGATAAAGAGGTGGACAAGGGGGAAAAGGGTACTTTGGGTATGAATATTATGAGGCTAGAATCAGCATCATTAGTACCCATAATGATGACCATCAAAACTAGATACAATAGATCTCTTCGTTGTAGGTTTCGATGACTAAGGTGTACTTTATATAGATTGCTTCACTGCATGTATTGAAGAATTGTTGCAATGTTTGTATGTAAGTGCATGCATCAAGTCAAAAGAGAGTACCAACTCAAACCATCTTACAACCTCCATTACCTAAGACTACTTACACACTCACATCATTCATTTTATTTATAGATACTAGGTTTCGTGCCAAACCAAGCATGTGTAGGACACTAGTAATCCATTTGATCCTCCATCAAAGAGTCAAATCTTGACTCTCCTATGACCAATAGTGCTAAGATATGAGTTATCACTAAGGTGTACCTTCCTACCATCATACTTATCATAATCTAAAAACCACTCCCAATGGGGAGTCATGTGGAAAGAAGCCCAAAATTCAATCATCCAAGCATCCTCACATGCATGCAATGCCAACATTATAACAAAGGCGGATTTCCTACATTATCTTGAGAAGATTTATTAGAATCACCATTAGATTTAGACTTTTTCTTCTTTTTCTCCTCCTTGCAGTCTCTTTTAAAGTGACACATCTTGCTACATTTCCAACATTTTGCCATGGACATTCCAAGAGACTTAGATCTCCCATGAGATTTAGATTTTCCCTTATTCTTCTTCTTATTTTTCTTACCTTTTTCTTTAGACAACCCACAAACGACCAAGGTTTTCTTGGTGGATTCACTAGACTTCCACCTATCTCTTCTAAGATAAGAATAGTCATGATCTCATTAAGCATTATTTTTGATACAATGCTTCCAATAACCATTATCAAGTTGTCCCACATGTGAGTCTACCAAAAAAAAATATAATGGTCATCCATCAATCCTCCTCTTCCGTCTTCACACCCACAAATTATAACTATTATAATTGTGTTGAGTACATTTAGGTTCTCACCAATAGAATCGGCATCACCCATCCTCAAAGCATACAAATTCCATAAAAAAATGTATTAGCTAGGGATTTAGCTTGGTACATGTTCCTCAAAGTCTCCCATAGAGTTTTTGTAATAAATTCTTCATAGACATTAAATAATACAAAATCTACCAAGCAAAGCCTAATAAGGCTTCTCACCTTTTTTTAACACTACATAATCATACAATGACATTGGAACTAGTTTGGATCTAGATACTACAACCCACATATCTCAATCTATGAGAAAATCTTCCATCTGTCTTCCATAACTCAAAGTTAGTGCCATTAAATTTTTTGATCTCTAGTCTAGATGTGCTTTCCATCTTCCTTGAAACAAATCTATCTTCTCTAAAAACATTCCCACTCAAAGGATTAGTATAAAAAACTCTGTTCCTACCACCTAAGGCTCAAGTTGATAAGACTTTGATACCAAATAAAATGAAGCTAAGGTGTAGAAATGCTTCCTACACTAATCTAAGAGGAGAGATGAATAGAAAATATGATCTAAAATAAATTGTAGGAAAGAAACAATACAATAAAATTATTCACTATAACACAATGATGAATCTTGGAAAAACTCTTTTGGGAAAAAACCTAGCCTCCAAACTCCAAACTAATGTATTATTTAGAAACAATGTTGGTTATAATACAATCTAGGAAAGGATCCTTCACAAAAGATAACACCAACACTCAAATTATAGAGTAATACTAATAACATAACAAAACCTGCAAAATACACTATGCAAACTTTATCCCAAACACCCACTAAATAGAGAAATCAATACATAAAACCATCGAAGGGGAATCACAAAGCTATGAGCTAATACAACCCAAAAGTGGTACCCAAATCTTAAGAAGAGTTCTCATGCTAAATATAGCATATTCCTTACACCTATCATAAGAATCTATCATAACATGTCATAGTTATCCTTCCAACTTTGGCACTCTAGTTTTTCATTCAAACCCTTCAAAGAAACTTTTTGATAATATTGTATCATAAGTTGGTGATTTTTTTTGGTCAACATATGTAACTCCCTGTTATATCTCTTTTATGCATAATAGATGCTCTTAGATTTATAATGTGGGGGGTCTAACCTTTGGATGCCATAACATTTGATTTAGGAAGTCGGTTGAGCTTGTTTTTTTAAATTAAAGATCTAGGAGAGCTCAATGTCATCAGGACCCACTTTAGCTAGTTAAATCATGTTTCAATAATTTTTGAAGCAAAAAATAACCCCTATAACTTATAAATTTCATTTTAGTGTTCTCAACATTAAGATTCAAGGTTGAGACACATTTCCCAACACTCATCCCCCATAGTTGCCACAAATTATAGTTGTAACATAAAAAATCACCTATGAAGTTGCAATCTCCACCTTATGTTCTTATGCCCATCTTAGTGGCTAGTATTGTACTAACATAGTGGTATTCTGAGGCCATTTTCCATGAATTGTAGCATTTTTAGACCACCAAGCTTATTTTCACTCCTACTTCCTATTTTGAAAGGTTTAGACCTAAATTCAAAAGTTGGTCAAATTACATCAAAACACTAGGGCCCTAAGACAAAAGTCATCATGATGCTAATGTCCAAATTAAACCCAATTAGCCATTCCATATAATCGTTCGTCTTCCAAGGATTCACCTCTATCTGCATTCCCTCATAATTTCACCCTTGTAGAAAAGTCGATAGGATGGAAGGGTCAAATGGGAAGAAGGGAAGAGAGATTGATCTATGGAATCGATCATATCAAGCTCTAACTCATACAAAGTAGTGGAAATCACCCATGAGGCATCCTTTATGCTTTCCAACTACTATAGATAATAGTTGAGGAATTCATGTGTATCTACTAATGTTAAAGATAAATCAAACAATTTCAACTTAGGAAGGTGGGGAATGATGATGTTTGGTATTAGCTTAGTTTATTTAAGTGCACTTTTAGCAGATTAATGGTAAATATATGTGAAAATTATAGTTAAAATTTAATTGTAGTAGGTAGTGATTGTGATTACTGAATATAACATAAATAAATAAAAAACAAAGAAACTCAAAACTTTTGCCTTTGAAAACAACTAGCATATTATAATCAATGCATCAATTATTTACAATGAGACCGACTCCCATCATAAACAATGAGTATATTAACGACAATACACCAGTTATTTAAACTCAACCCAAAATTTTTGACCCATAGGTTAGGAATTGGGGAGCAATAAAAATAAAAACAAAAGAGCGAGTTAACATGTTGTTTAAGCTCAGTCAAGAAAAAGTAATGTGACACACACAAACGCCAATTCCACTCCTCATCTCTCCTGTGAAAAAAATGCATATGAAAGCGTATAATTCAGAAAAAAATGAGAGGACATGAGTTAATACGAGAATGCCATCAGTAAAAAACAATCATAACAGTGTAAGGAAGGTGACTCCATTAACTCTTTCAATTACCGCATCCCGTCTTGACATCAATCGTTTATGTGTAAGACCCGCTCCTATCGAGATATTTATGGTGTGTTGTTTTCAACACATAACTTCTTTCATCAAATTCTTCACATAACCGCATGCATGGTATTCATAAATCTGCTGTAAAAAGCCCTCTCACCATTGCTGAATTGCATTGGCAAAGAGAAAGGAAATGGCGAGGCGCAGAGCATCATTCCTGATCCTCTTGGTTGTGATGTCGGTAGTTGTGGGAAATATAGTGGGGACAAGAGGGGACCAGTGTGGAGAGGAGATACAGGTTTTGACAAGCAACTGCGCTCCCATATTACAGGGCAACGCTCCTTCTGCAGCGTGTTGTGGGCTCATCAGGAGCACCGACATGTCGTGTGTGTGTCCCAAGGTTACTCCTGCCATTGCTGCCTCCATCAGTGTGCCCAAAATGGTGAGCATCATCCAAAGCTGCAGTAGAAACATTCCTCATCACACTCGACTAATATTAATCAAAATAACAATTGCATACGGTGTATCAAAACCATCCAGTGGATGCTCTGTGCTAGATCTCACAGAACCCAAAAGAACATACATTCGGGCCTAAAATCACCTTAAACTATTAACCATAATAATATCAAAATATCGGAAAGAGTTTTTAACTGATACATGCAACCAAGAAGGAAAAAAGATTATGCACTAGCACCCAGGAAAATCAAACAGGAAGGGGAAGGAGAGTGACCCCTTGTTATTGGTCATCCCTCTCCCTCACCCTAGTCGACTATACTCCACCCTGTAAATCTGATGGCTCCAAGACACTCCTCGTAGTTGTGGCCAGTACACACGAACTCTCAAGCTCCTTTTCATCATCCAAAGGTTTTGCTGTGTCAACGTTTGTTATAGATTTAGGGAGGTGAGGTGCCTAGTCCGGGGCATGCATCCTGAGAAACTGAATTGAATTAAATACATCCCTGCACCTTGCTGTCATTTGCTTAGGAAAATTGTGACTATGTCCATGGAAGGCCCTGTCCAAACTACCTATGCAACCACAGTTGAGTCCTGTTGGTCATGATGTTAGTCATAAACAAACATAGAATAAAAGTTACACAACAACCTTTACTCATCTTAAAAGATATGATGAATTCAAAGAATTCATGATCCCAAGTCTCCGTTGATTAGTTCTTAATCAACTCACGTTACTCAGTGGTTGATGTGTGTTGCTATTTTTCATTCAGGGGCCTTACGTTTGCTTATCAGTAAGATTCTGTTTCTGTAAAGATGCTACACAGAAAGGTTATTCTACACAGTATATTTCTACAAATAGTGTGTCTATGCTCAAATCTTTGCATGATATTTATCAATTGTACATGCTTTAACTCTAAATATGCTGTGAATTTTTAAGTATCTACGAGATGTTTGCATATTTCATGTTTATTTACTTCTGATTATCTATTATTTGCAATTTTGATGGTGAATTTATGAAATTAAAAGAAATTGAAAAAGAATACTTCAAATTATGATGAATCTTCAGCTATTGAGCCACATACACACTTGATACTGTCATTAGGAAAAGAAATCAAACTATATTTTCACCAGGATGTTCTATAGCTAGATACAAATGATGCTAACTTCAAAGGATGATGAATGAAGACAATACATGCAGATTGATGAGCACTCCAAGGAACGTAGAAAATTAAAGCATGTATCAAGAATTCACACACAGACTACTTAGGATTTATGATGATTTGTAATCAAAATGGTCTTCTCTTTCATTAAGTATGCAAAAACATGTAGGTTTACAATAACTTTGAAATAGGCCCTCATATTTCAGCAAACCAATTTTAATTAAGTTTCGAATGTTTAAAACAAGGCATCCTTGCACCTTTGATATAATAAGGTGAGGGAGCGGTTACAAATTATCTACGATCAAGATTTATCGATTAAGATCCACAGTGCGTATTCTTTTTGACTTGGTCAACTACCTTTCGTGGCACAGGTTGCCAGCTGGCAACCATCTAGGTAACTTATTTTCTTCTAAGTACCTGATGCAGATGTTTCCCTTGTAGTACATCTTCATTTAATCTTCAGGGTCTTCTTCTTCGTCATCATGATCATCGATTTCTGTGTCTTCATCACCCTAATGGATATCGCCTTGTATATGGACCTGCATTATTGTCCTGATATTTTCATATGCTTCTACTATTCTTTCAACTTCCCCGCCATCCTGAGTTTTCGCTTTACTGATGGCATGCTTGTGGGCTTGAAACTTATCTCTAAGGATCTCCAATTTACTTTTCTTGTTGCTTAATTTTTCATTATAGTTTTCCACCCTGACTTTGATCCTCATGATCTTGTTCATTGCTTCTTTAGTTAGGTGGGTGAGAGGGTCATCAGCCATCGGCTGGAAGTTATTATGCAGAGCTTTTATAGCAAAGTCCGCATCTTGGTTTTCAATTTTCCCTTCCACTTTTCCCTCTAAGGCCTCTAGGACTTCCGCTTCATAAGACATCATGCTATGCAGTTTCACACTAATATCTCTTAACTTATTACTGCACTTCTTCAGTACATCACATTCAAACCTGATGTCTTTATACCAAATATCTACCAACATGGCAGTGTTATTATCTAACACCTGATTATTTATTAGGATTTGAGGATTAATTCTCTTTATTTCACTCAGAGCACCCAAGGCTTTCTCTAACTAGAATGACCTTCTTCTGGTCTCAGTTTGTAATTTATCAACTTTCTTCCTGGAGATACTCAAAGAATTCCACCTCTGCAAAGAGGCTCTCACTACTTCCTCAGCTTCTGTTAGTGCTGATGACATCCATTTTCTCATAATCACTGACTCATGCTTCATAAGATCTAATTTATTAACCTCTTCTTGAGAAATTGCAGTCAATGGGACTACTTGATCTGATGATGTATTGTCAGGGTTAATCAACCCTTTTATGTATGAGTGCAGCTGAGCAATGTGCTCTTTATGCTGCTTGCAACTCATCATGTTTTGCAGAGCTTATTTTGAATTTTTCTTTGTAGCTATTGGCTGCTTCTAGATCAAAATTTAAGAGCAGAACTTCTTTCCCCAATTTTTCACATTCCTTTGACTTGTCTTTCACAATTTGATTCAAACATTCCTCATTCTTGGTCTTTTCTTCAATCACCCTAAGAAGATTCTCTGTGGATTCACTTGCTTGTTTTAGTTGCTCACATAATTCTTTCCTTCTTTCTTGAGATTTACTGATCTGTTCTTTTAATTTTAAAATGCAATCATCAACTTCTTTGATACTCTCCCCTAAACCCTTGATATCAACCTTGGAGTTGTCAAGATCTTCTAGAGTTGCTTCAAATTGTTCATTGTTGGCATAAATATGATCACCAATCGTAATTCTACTAGGATGACTTGTTTCAGAATAAGTGAGATACCTTTTTTGTTGCCATGAGAACACCTTCCTAGATCTTCCTCAAGTTATTAAGCTTCTTCCAAGGAACCTGGCTCTGATACCAATTGTTGAATACACATTGAGAGGGGGGGTGAATCCGTGTTCTACAAAACCATTTATGCACTTGTTCTTTTATCCATTTACCAAATTCAATTATGTGAAAGAAGATTAAACAAATGAACAACAACTACAAAGACATAACACATGAATACTAAGATTTTAACGTGGAAAGCCCAAAGAGGGAAAAACTACAGAGATTGTTAGCTCTCAATGTATTATTATAGAACAATACTGAATTATAAAAAGACTCACTACCTTAGGGCTCACTACTCGGAGCTCACTGCTAAAGAAAAGGCTTATTGTCAATTAGAAGAAGAAAGAAGAAGAAGGGTGGGTCACTGCCAAAGATGAACTACTATGAATGCATCTACATATGTATGGTAACAGTTCCAATTAAGCTCATAAACACTGACTTAGAGCTCTTCATTTCAGTCTGCCCCTATTTCTCTGCTCTGCTCATACATATGCTCAAGATCTCTGTTTATTTGCTATGGCCATTCTATCTTCGTATATTTTGCATTCATATACTTCACATCACACACACACTATATAAAACAATGAAATCCATCCTTTATTTATATCCGCAACTAAATCTTTCTCATGATCAGGTCGACAAGCAAACTATGAAACATGTATACCAAGTGTTATATCTTGTCAGCTTGTTCTTGTGTTAAATCTTCAATGCGGATCCAAACCATCATGTAAATGTCTTCATATGTGTCACCTCTAATCATAAAACCACTTACATTTATCATCCAGCTCATATTTCTTCTCTGCATAAGGAATTAACCATCCTATCAGCTTGTTCCTTCATAACATATATGATAGGTTCCTCTGTCACATCACAACTTCTGTCGGGGACCAAATGGGACTTCATCAATCACATTCAACAAATCATTATTGATATCTTGACATGTCTTCAAATTCACAGAACAAGATAAATCTATATGCCAAAATGCAGACTTTAGAACTGTTGCCCTGTCACACTGTAACACTGTTATACTGGATGCCGGTATTGGAGAGCCTTTAGAATAAGATCTGTTGCACTTATGGAGCTACAAACTTGGATTTTGATAGTCATGGCCTATCTCTATCTTACTTTAGAACTGTAGAATAAAACATGCTAATGTGGAGGATTGCGAACCAATTAACTCAACACTATTCACTGTCTCTGTCTTACTTCTGTAGACCCGGACTTGGTCTTTTCATCAGATGACTTCTGGAGGAAGTCATGACTTGATTATTGAAATGTAACATTAATAGATAACTGTGAACTTCATACCTGAGCTACATCTTCATACCTTTATTTGCGGAGGAGTATTGATCCTTTTTCTATCTCATACCTAAACACTTCCAACACTTAGCCAATTTAGGGCTTTCTAGACTTGTGCCTTGTTCCTAATCACAAATGAACTTCCAGTGTTATGTCTTCCTATCATGCTGATGTGTTCTCCTTATCTTGTTGCCATCAAGGACAACACTTAGCTTGTCTTCATAGCAGTGTCTCTTGTCAATAGTATTGTCATTCAAGGTTGTCATTAGGCCTTGTTAAGGGTTTGAGACTAGTGTAATAAGCTTGAAAAGAACAAGTTTGTAGGGTATAGTTTGAGATACCATTGAAGGGTTTATAGTGGCTGAGAAATCTAGGATATAGGAATTTTGTCACATGTTGTATTTGTAGCTGCCCTTGTAGACATGTATGCAAAGTGTGGAAGCATAGACAAGACATGCGAATTTTTTGATATAATGCCTCAAATGAATGTAGCCTCATGGAATGTAATGATTGCAAGATATGCACAAAATATATTTTGCAAGGATGTTGTTGTTACATTAGAAAATGTCCTCTTGGGGGCTTTTCTCTCTTAAGGTTTAGCTCCTAGGTCTTGTTTATGCATTTAGAGTATTTTCTATGTTAATCTAACTTCCCGATGAGAAAACCCTAAAGTTCCATGACAATTTGGACTTAGGGGATGCACTTATGACAAATCCTACCTGAAATAGGGGGTGGACTTGGGCACCTGCACCCTAGTCCTACCCAATTTTAGGTTAGGACCAATTTTAAAGTGTTGGTTTGTGAATGTCATTTAGATCCTACTCCGACACAGTAAGTTTCAATTACGAAATTCTTGGCGGGAATGTTTGTAGTTGCATATATAAGCATGTTTAGGCATTCATTTAAAAAATAAATGGCTATTGTGAAATTTATGCATTCTTGTGATTCTAGAGCATTCAAAATATTCATCGTGTTGAAGAGTAGAGCATTGTTTTTGTGTTTGTGTTTGTATATTTGGCATCCATCTCCTCATGACATGAAGAGTATATTCCTTCCATGAGAACTTCACTACAAGGTGATATCAATTATGTTTTCAATCATTTATCATTTGGATTTTGCCTCTATCATGCAAGGATACACACTCTTTATCTGACAACGGTGTTCAGAAGACTTGAATGTCTCTCCAGGGCTTGACTGAGGCAAGCCTCTAAACACCACAACTCCTAACCCATTTTTTCATGATTACAGGTTACAGGTTGTAGGGGCAGAAAAAGTGCAGTTGTAGGGGAGTAGTGCAAATTGTCAGAATTGTAGATCTAAAGAGAAAATAGGGACCTGGACTCAGGCACCTGCTCATTAGTCCTTTGGATCCTGCAATTGAAGAATCTCTGGAACAACAGGAATAGGTTACAGACAAGGTTCCTAGATCCTGAAGAAAATGATGGCACTGGACTAGGGTGCCTACTCATTAGTCCTCAACTTTTCCATTCTCTGAACTTTGAAATTTGGTACACATTTGATTATTAGTTAGTATCTCTCTGTGTGAGCATTTTTTGTAATTTGTCTGTTTGCTTCTAAATTTGTATAATTAGGCTTTTGAGCATAATTGAGCACAATCAATTAACTAAATCACACAATTCCAATTTTCCCTACATTCCATGTGACTTCAAGCTTGATAGTAGGTTTTCTACTCATCCTAAAGTCCTTGAATTTTTAAGGTGAAAGGAGGATTCACATAAACTGTCAAATCAAACCCTCTTACAATTTTACCTTAAACATTTTGGTGAACCCATGTTTTTAATGAATTTTGAACCTTTTTGAGTGTTGTGCTTCATATTTACATTCATTTCATTCATTGTTTATCTTATTGCATTTGAAAAATTACAAAAAAATTGAAGTATTTGAATTTTTTTTAAAATGGCATTTTTAGCTTGCATTTTCATATAATATGGATTAGATGGCATTTAATTTCACTAAATTTATATAATTAGCATAATATCTGATTTAATTTATAGAAATTTTTCATTCATCATTCATTTAGATTGTATTTTCATGCTTAAATTGATAAAAATTGCTTGAAATTGTGCATTTTTTCATATAACCTAGTTTTGCATTAGCTAGGGTTTGTAGTCAAAATCCTGTTTTAGATTTTACTAACATTTTAAAACACTCATTAGGACTTATTTCTAACTGTAGCATTGCATCATAGTGGTTTGCTTGCAAAATTTCATGCCTAGGGTTTGAAAACCTTGGTTTTTCACTAGATTTGGCCTTATCATCTCTCTAGATTTACATCATAGGCATGTTTTAAATAATTTTTATACACTAATTGGCTATTACCAAGGTTATTATCTTCTTCCCCTCCTAAAATTTTTTACAACACATTTTTATTGGGTCCTTACAGTGGAAATTTGATGAAAAATAGCATATTTTGCCTATATTTGACCTAGATTTGCACTCCAAGTATGTTGTGAAAGATTTTATGGTTTTAGGTGACTTATATTACTATTATAATCTTCTTCACCTCCTAAAATTATTTACAACACCTTTTTATTGGGCCCTTACAGTGGGAATTTGGTGAGAAATCGCATATTTTAGCTATATTCGACCTAGGGTTTGACCTAGATTGGCACTTCAAGCATGTTGTGAAATATTTTATGGATTTAGGTGACTAATATTACTTATATAATCTTTTGGACCTTCTAAATTATTTACAACACCCCTTTTAGTGGGTCTTTGCATTCAAAAGTTGTGAAAAATTACATATTTTAGTGTATTTTCACTAGGTTTTGACTTGTCATCATTCTAGGTTTGCATCAAAAGTGTGTTGTGAATAATTTTATGGGTTTATTAGATTGATATCAGACATATTATTTTCTTCCCTTAATCAATTTCCTTACAACACCTTTTCTTTCACTTATTTGCATTGAAAAAAAGATGAAAAAATCGAGCATTTTAGGTCATTTTTACACATAGTTTTGCACTTGTATTTTGCATAAAATTTGAAAAGATTTTAAAATATGATCTCACATTGATTTGAATAAATATACACATGGATTCTAATCATAGCAATAACAATAGGTTCCCTCCTAGGCCTTACACGAAAAGAAAGGTCCCTAAACCTGAAATTGTGTTCACACCTCATGATAGAACAATTGGAGAAACTGGAGGACCTCTCTATATCACTATGAAGATAATGGAAAATCCTATGGATGGAATCCTTATTGATCCTAATTGCATGAATAATGTCTCCATGGAAGAGTTCCTCTTTTCACATCAATTAATGCAAGGATCTTATGACCCTTCAGATATGATGATTAAGACACATAAGGGAACCTTTGTAAACACCTCTGGGAATATGTCTTTACTGGTCACTATATTTGAGAAACATGTAGAACAATGGTTTGATGTTGTCCCCATTTTTGACATTTTCCATATAAAACTAGGGCATCCATGGTTAAAGACTATGAAAGCTATCCCTTCAACAATTTATAGATGTGTAAAATTTCCCGTCAATCGACAAGTGCATACTATTCATTGCAATAGGTATAAACATTTGATTACAAGACATTATTTTACACTGGATTACTTTTGGGAAATATATGAAAGAGAATTGGAGCCATGGATAGATTTCAACTTCTTGAGCTATAGAAATTACAAAACAAAATTATTACATCAAGTGGCCGGTCCTTCTATGCAAGAAACAACAAGAGACAAACAACCCACATTTGAAGAGAATCCTAGATCGAAAGGAAATGGACCCTATACTAAGGTTCCTCCCCCACCATCCTTACAAGGATCGAGAGGTAGTCGTCAACAACAAAATATTCCACCTAGAGAAATGAGATTTTATCCTTGCGCTTCCTCCTCTAAAGCACAAAAACCTATGAAAGAGAAAAACACTATCTTACAAGAGATAAGTGGTAAGACAAAGAAATAGACAAGCAAGAGAAAGGAGGAGACGACAAGAATATGCCAAACAAATTTCATCTCAACAAGAAAACATCTCACCAAAAATTGAACCAAGCCAAGAAGATCTTAAGAATAGACAACCTAAAAATAAGAATAAGAGTTGGGCTATGGTACCTTATGTCTCACTTTAATCTAACATTCAAGAGTGGGAAGACGATGATGTTTTTCTTGATGACAACACTTAGTTTGATGATCCTTATAGCTAAGTATCTCTAACCCTTTACCTCTCGTGATGTGTTTACCCCATGATGTGTTATGTGTTGTTTAGGCCTCTTGGGATGACCCTTGTCACTCTTGTAAGGTCCAGGATACCATGAGACCACCTCTGTTGTGACCCTTCTTCTATTTGTATCATCATTCTTCTATATTTCTTTTCCTTTATTTTCACTGTTGTGTGTTGTGTGTTATGGACATAGCATTGCAGTTGGTTACTTGGGGGCACCCTCCTATGTGACTATCCCTAACACACTTGTTTCTCCTCTCTTGATTTATTATTTCCCTTCCTCTAGTGTTTCTATCTAGTGGGTGGACGATGAAAAACATTCTATACTAATGCAGACCTAGCGTCCCTTTAGTGAAATAAAAAATTGGACTTAGTTCCTATATGACGATGGGGTTGATATATATTATCTGATGCTTGGCTAGTAGAATCACTCCATGCACTTTGTTGCATGATCTTGATGATGTCTTATCTCTCTTACAAAACATAACAATATTGCTGCTTCGTGCACTTTGTTTGACTTTGAATCTCGCCTTGGTGACACTTAGTTTTGAGATTTTTGTGGTATAGCCCCACGGTTATACACGATCTCTGAGTTCATAGTATAACCTTGGCTCTTTGTGTAGTTGATCATATGCATTGTTGTTTATCATGATTATTTGGACACTAACACTTTTCTTGCAGGGATCTATTTGTTGGAACATTTGGCAATCGTAAAGTACATGTCACCTCTAGGGGGAATGGGCTTTGCAAGAGCTTGTGTTCCCTTGTGTATTTTCTTCCTACATTAACATTCTTGATATCAATACTTGATATCAACCACCTTAAGGTGGGGGCATATATAAGGTAAGTTGTCTGTTGTGGATGTTAGCAATGTGCTTGTTCTCAGGTGCAGTCTTAAAGACTGGTGGCGATGAGTCCCTCCTGCACTTTGAGGTTTGTTTGAAATCAACTCGCAATCATTTAAGCCCTCACCGCGAGGTGGGGATGGTGTATTTCTCGTGGAGAATGCACATCCTATCATTTTCAATAGTCCTCATCGTGAGGCAAGTAGTGGTTCTATGACTAACTCAACCCTTAAGTGTGTCTTCGGCAATTATGGTGGTGAAGCGCAATCATCGGTGTGTGCCTGTAATGTGCCTGAGATGGTGTTGAACCTAGAAATAAGAACACTCCATTGCTTATCTATCATGTTTTCTCTATGTCTTTCAAGTGTGTGTGTATTGCATGTCTATTCCAAAGCATAGTTTAAAGACCGGTGACGATGATTCCCTCCTATCCTTTGGGATTTGTATGGCATGTTTGATTTGTTTAGAATGTATTGTATGTGTGTTGCCCCATATGTAGTTTAAAGACCGGTGGTGATGAGTCCCTCCTTCATTATGGGTGGTGTGTTTACTTTCCTGTACTTGCATCTACATTTCATATATGAAAAGAAAAAGAAAAAGAAAAATCATTACTGTCTTCACTACATTCACTATATTCACTATGTTTTGCATGACTTCAATGATGTCTTGTCCATGTTTTGCATGACTATAATAGTCTTCTCTATGTTTTACGTGCCTTTTACTATCTTCTATGTGATTGGCGTGTCTTCTCCGTGCTTGGCGTGTTTGTTGTGTTTGTTGACCATACTTTAATGCATGTATTGGCCTTCTATTTTGTTGGGTGAATATTTTGTCGTTTAGCTAACTAATAGAAAAATGGTTATATCAACCACAGTGTGATAAGATAAATCTCTCCTCTCAGCAAGGGGAGGTTCCCTTTTAACTATTACAAACTTATTTACACTAAATACTAGCTTTGGGGGTGTGTTACATTCATCCTTTTCTCTTCTTTCATAAAAGATGTTTGCAATGTTTCACGGTAATATTCAATAATGCTTGTACACTTAAACAATAATCAACAATATTCTTGTAAGTTGAAGCACAAAGTCTTTCAACTTACTTCATAAAAAGATTCATGAACCAAGTGAATAATCTCAAGTACAAAGTCTTCAAATTATCCCCAGAAAGATTTTAAAAGTAACTGTATCACCAGTTGGAGCACAAAGTCTGTTAACTAACAACACCACTGATTCGCGCGAATGTGATTGAAAATCATAGCACAAAGTCTACAAGTTCTCAACATGATTCATATACAAAGTGAACAACTACAAGCTCAAAGTCTTTATAATCCTTCACCAAGAAACACTTTCAACACACATAGATTCAATGAAACAATATAGCACAAAGTTTATATAACTTATCTTGAATGTCCTCTAGTCATAATAACCAAGCACCACTTTATCCAATCAATCAACAAGAGAAATCAGAAAAAATGCCATATGTACATCCTTGCTCATACAAATTCGATTCAACACAAACTTTGATATCAAAACTCGCCTTCTTTATTGATTGGAATTGATCATACAATTTGAACACAAAGTCTCAAAGTTGAGTCTCAATTTGGGCAGCACTTTGTTGCATAAGATTAAAGATATCTATTACAATAGAGGCCCTCTTTATTTATAGGGAGGAGCTTGGAGAAAAAATAGGAAATTTACAACTACTTTGACTTATTCAACAAAGGAGTCCTTTTTGACTTGGGACTTCCTATGTTTTTACATGTAATTACATACGAGAAAAGTACATGTAAATATGTCCAAAACTGATTCAAAAGTACATATGAAAAATAGAAAATATACTAAGGCAAAGACCATATTTATCAACTCCCATTAGCATCCTTCTTGGGACAAACTTTCATCCATTGTTATCACCATTTATATCTCTAGGCTGTCTGGTCCAAAAGTGTCCTTGGAAATGACACAAGTTCTTGTTACTAAAACTTTTAGGGAGGTAGCAACCTTCACATGTTTACCGAGAACTACCTTGAGAATGTCCAAGGTCAACTATGTATCTGACAACTTATCCATAGGAGCCACTGAGAAAGCTTGATCTTCGAACTCCTTTGGATCATGTTATTGAATGCCTATATCATTTCATCTGTGGAAAGAAACTTTTGGGTCTCTTTGACTAGAAATTACAGTAGCGAGGGAGAATTGAGCATTTGCATGGGCTTTGAAGGGCTAAAGTGTGATTAGAGTGAAAAACTGAGTGAAAGTGGGCTAAAGCTAACAACTTGAAAAATTTCCCAGTGTTAGAAATTTTTTAGGGAGTGAGTGCACGGGCGGCAAAAATTGCCACCCTTACATGTGGAGGAAATTGCTTTTGTGCACGGGCAGCAAAAATCACCACCCTTGCATGTGACAAAAAGATTAACATGCACAGGTGGCAAAAACTGCTGCTAGTGCATATGACAAAAAGACTAACATGCACAGGCAGCAAAAATTGCTGCCCTTACATGTGACAAAAGGCTTAACATGCACGGGCGGCAAAAATCACCGCCAATGCATATGACAAAAAGACTAACATGCATGGGCAGCAAAAATCACCGCCCTTGCATGTGACAAAAGGCTTAACATGCACGGGCGGCAAAAATTGTCGCCAATGCATATGACAAAAAGACTAACATGCAAGGGCAGAAAAAATCACCGCCCTTGCATGTGACAAAAGGGTTAACATGCACGAGCGGCAAAAATCATCGCCAGTGCATGTGAAGATGCAATGGAGGCAAAAATTAGCGCCAATGCATATGAAGATGCAATGGAGACAAAAATCGCCACTAATGCATATAAAGATGCAATGGAGGCAAAAATCCCCGCCATTACATATGACAAAAATTTACTACCTCCTAAAAAGTGAAAATTTCAATTTGACTTGTTTTACAAAATTCAAGAAACTGACACAAGTTGACACTCAAAAGGACATTCCAAGGCAAGAAGACCATGCATGAGGGCAAATGCAATTCACCTCGTTTTGTGTGCTTAGAGTTGTAAGCTACAAAATGGACAAGTTTCATAGGGGTCATCCTATAAATTGAGCGTAGCTAAATTTGAGGATAACAGCTGGCTCTAACTGGGGAGCTTTTTTTGATCATTCTTTGAAATGATCGAAGGGAGAAGAACTCCAGTCTCTAAGTGCCTTCATCCATCCATTGGGCTATAGAGTCAGGCGATACAACAAAAAGACATGAAAACACAAAACTGTACAAAAAAATTCACAAACTTATCTGTCGCTTCACTTTGAGAAAAGCTTCAGATGATGTCTACTATGAGGCAGTGAAAAAGATATTCCACTTGTTTTTCTTTTACTATTGAATGAGTAACATCTCCCAGTGCTTAACATTCTGGGATCTTCTTCTACATCCAGATTGAATTGTCCCACTCTTGCTGATGAATTCAGTTCCAACTGTCGTCGTCATTTGACAAAGCAATCATGCTCATCAAAAGTTTTCTTGAGAAAAACTAGTCTTTTGGAAATCCTATTTCCTTTCAGGTGCAAAGTCTCTACGCTCGAAGAGGACAATCCATCTATTTCTAGACCTTCAATTGAAGCACTATCTGATGACTCAGGATCTTCATTAGTGGTCAAGAAATAAGTACACATATCAGAAAACTCAAAGAGAATATGAGCTTTTGGATTCTCAGATTTCATCACTGTGTACTTGGTCTCCCTTTCAGGATGAACCTCCCGCATAATACACTTAACATGTATTCTTGCCTCAAGCATTTAAATATGTGTCTCCTTAGCATGATCTGTGATACCAACAAGTTGATATGGACTTGCCACAAAAGATGAAAAACTCTCATCTTGAGGTTTTACATTGGGGGTACTAGTCTTAGGAACATAGGATGAAGTGAGAATATCTGGTGTACTTACTTATTTGTCACCAACCACATCTTTATGATTTGATGTATTTTGTGACCATGTGAGAACATCATAAGATTGACCAAAATTAACTTCTTCTTGTCCCATCTCATATTCTAAGTTCAGGAACCCGATGGTAGAGTCGCCAGCTAATTGCTCTTCACCTTCCATGAAAAGATTAGCAACATCTTCTCCTTGATAATATTCTGATTGAAGAAGATCATCTTGCTCTGATTCATAATAGAAGATTACTGCATCCGCAGGTGGTGCCTCTAAAACAAGTCTTCCTTGTGGTGGAGGAAACATGTTTTGATTCTGATCCATTGAAGCATTACCTTGGTAATTCAGAGCATCATGAGAAGTTCCCCTAGATATGTCCTTATAGAAGGGAATGGACAAATTCTGTGACACTTGTTCTTTCAGAGCTAACAACTCATCAGCCAACTTTTGCACTATAGAATCCATAGTGCTTGTAGAAGATAAAGCCAAAGGGAGCTACCCACTAGGCCTAATAGAATCCTTCTTCAACTTTCCCACCAAGATCAAATCGTCCTCCACTTCAATTGCCAAACTTTGAGCAATGGCAAGATCAACTGGTGCTGCTCTTTGTAAAAGAAAACTTACTTCTGGCAACTGTGAATTGATGAAGAAGCATTTTAGGTTCTTAGCTGTGGGTTGAGCAACAGTTGGGATCTTGTTCTTTAGCTTATTGAATTTTGCCACGAACTCACGCATGGACTCATGCAGTTCCTTTTTCATTTGAGTAAGTTGGGCCAACAATGCATAAACATCTTTTGCTGACTTGAATCTGGCTTCAAACTGAGTTCAAAGTGTATTCCATCCAGTGACAGTTCTAGGTGCAAGGTGAAAGAACCAATCAGCTGCAACACCTTGGAGTGTTTCTACAAACAGTCTCACAAAAACATCTTCATACTCAACTCTAAGAACACCACATGCAATGTAGAAAGCTGCAATGTGCTCATCTGGATGTTGTTTACCATCCCAATAGAACTTAGGAAAGTTCTTACGTGAACCCTGAGGTAGTTCATGTAGAGGCTGGGTCAATTTCAAAGGACCAAATGCATTTCCCCATGGACCTGGGATAGCCATATTCCTTGATAAAACTTTAGAGAAGATATAACAAAAATATATTACAATAGATGAGACCGGTATGCTTCAACCAAAAGCGTGAGGCTCTTGATTGTGCGTTTGATCCCCAGCAGAGTCACCAAAAACTGTTGGGTGAATATTTTGTCGTTTAGCTAACTAACAGAAAAATGGTTATATCAACCACAGTGTGATGAGATAAATCTCTCCTCTTAGCAAAGGGAGGTTCCCTTTTAACTATTACAAACTTATTTACACTAAATACTAGCTTTGGGGGTGTATTAAATTCATCCTTTTCTCTTCTTTCAGAAAAGATGTTTGCAATGTTTCATGGTAATATTCAATAATGCTTGTACACTTAAACAATAATCAACAATATTCTTGTAAGTTGAAGCACAAAGTCTTTCAACTTACTTCACAAAAAGATTCACGAACCAAGTGAATAATCTCAAGTACAAAGTCTTCAAATTATCCCCAGAAAGATTTTAAAAGTAACTGTATGACCAGTTGGAGCACAAAGTCTGTCAACTAACAAAACCACTGATTCATGCAAATGTGATTGAAAATCATAGCACAAACTCTACAAGTTCTTAACATGATTCATATACAAAGTGAACAACTACAAGCTCAAAGTCTTTATAATCCTTCACCAAGAAACGCTTTCAACACACATAGATTCAAGGAAATAATATAACACAAAGTTTATATAACTTATCTTGAATGTCCTCCAATCATAATAACCAAGCACCACTTTATCCAATCGATCAACAAGAGAAATCAACAAAAATGCCATATGTACATCCTCACTCATACAAATTCGATTCAACACAAACTTTGATATCAAAACTCGCCTTCTTTATTGATTGGAATTGATCATACAATTTGAACACAAAGTCTCAAAGTTGAGTCTCAATTTGGGCAACACTTTGTTGCATAAGATTAAAGATATCTATTACAATAGAGGCCCTCTTTATTTATAGGGAGGAGCTTGGAGCAAAAATAGGAAATTTACAACTACTTTGACTTATTCAACAAAGGAGTCCTTTTTGACTTGGGACTTCCTATGTTTTTACATGTAATTACATATGAGAAAGTACATGTGAATATGTCCAAAACTGATTCAAAGGTACATATGAAAAATAGAAAATATACTAAGGCAAAGACCACATTTATCAACTCCCATTAGCATCCTTCTTGGGATAAACTTTCATCCATTGTTATCACCATTTATATCTCTAGGCTGTTTGGTCCAAAAGTCTCCTTGGAAATGACACAAGATCTTGTTACTGAAACTTTCAGGGAGGTAGCAACCTTCACATGTTTACCAAGAACTACCTTGAGAATGTCCAAGGTCAATTGTGTATCTGACAACTTATCCATAGGAGCCACTGAGAAAGATTGATCTTCAAACTCCTTGGATCATGTTATTGAATGCTTGTATCATTTCATCTGTGGAAAGAAACTTTTGGGTCTCTTTGACTGGAAATTACAGTAGCGAGGGAGAATTGAGCATTTGCATGGGCTTTGAAGGGCTAAAGTGAGATTAGAGTGAAAAACTGAGTGAAAGTGGGCTAAACTTAACAACTTGAAAAATTTCCCAGTGTTCGAAATTTTTTAGGGAGTGAGTGCACGGGCGGCAAAAATCACCGCCCTTGCATGTGACAAAAAGATTAACATGCACGGGTGGCAAAAATCACCACCAGTGCATATGACAAAAAGACTAACATGCACGGGTGGCAAAAATCACCGCCCTTGCATGTGACAAAAGGCTTAACATGCACGGGCGGCAAAAATCACCGCCAGTGCATATGACAAAAAGACTAACAGGCACGGGCGGCAAAAATTTCTGCCCTTGCATGTGACAAAAGGCTTAACATGTACAGGTGGCAAAAATCACCGCCAGTGCATATGACAAAAAGACTAACATGCACGGGTGGCAAAAATTGCTGCCCTTGCATGTGACAAAAGGCTTAACATGCACGGGCGGCAAAAATTGCCGCCAGTGCATGTGAAGATGCAATGGAGGCAAAAATCACCGCCAATGCATATAAAGATGCAATGGAGGCAAAAATCGCCACTAGTGCACATAAATATGCAATGGAGGCAAAAATTGCTGCCAGTGCATATAAATATGCAATGGAGGTAAAAATCCCTGCCATTGCATATGACAAAAATTTACTAACTCCTAAAAAGTGAAAATTTCAATTTGACTTGTTTTACAAAATTCAAGAAACCGACACAAGTTGACACTCGAAAGGACATTCCGAGGCTAGGAGACCATGCACGAGGGCAAATGTGATTCACCTCATTTTGTGTGCTTAGAGTTGTAGGCTACAAAATGGACAAGTTTTATAGGGGTCATCCTATAAATTGAGTGTAGCTAAATTTGAGGATAACATATTTATACATATATTAAAGTGGGGGCTAAATCTTACGTCAGAAAATGTCCCCTTGGGGCTTTTCCCTCTTAAGGTTTAGCTCTTGGGTCCTGTTTATGCATTTAGAGTATTTTCTATGTTAAGCTGACTTCCCAATGAGAAAACCCTAAAGTTCCATGGCAATTTGGACTTAGGGGATGCACTTATGACAAATCCTGCCTGAAATAGGGTGGTGGAATTGGATGCATGTGCCCTAGTCCTACCCTATTTTAGGTGAGGACCAATTTCAAAGTGTTAGTTTGTGACCGTTATTTAGGTCCTACACCAACACGGTAAGTTTCAATTATGAAATTCTCGGAGGGAATGTTTGTAGTTGCATATATAAGCATGTTTAGGCATTCATTTGTAAACTAGATGGCTATTGTGAACTTTATGCATTCTCTTGATTCTAGAGGATTCAAAATATTCATTATGTTGTAGAGCAGAGCATTGTTTTTGTGTTTGTGTTTGCAGATTTGGCATCCATCTCCTCATGGCATGAAGAGTATCTTCCTTCCATGAGATCTTCACTACAAAGTGATATCAATTGTGTTTTCAATCATTTATTATTTGGATTTTGCCTCTATCCTATAGGGATATGCACTCTTTATCTGACAACGGTGTTTGGAAGACTTGAATGTCTCTCTGGGCTTGACTAAGGAAAGCCTCTAAACACCACAACCCTCAGCCCATTTTTTCGTGATTGCAGGTTATAGGTTATAGGAGAAGAAAAAGTGGAGTTGCAGGGGAGTATTACAGACTATCAGAATTACAAATCTAAATAGAAAACAGGGACCTAGACTCAGGCATCTGCTCATTAGTCCTCCAGATCCCGCAATCAAAGAATCTCTGGAACAATAGGAACATGTTGCAAATAAGGTTTTCAGATCCTGAAGAAAATTATGGCACTGGACTAAAGCGCCTGCTCATTAGTCCCTACCTTTTCCATTTTCCAAACTTTGAAATCTGGTACGCATTTGATTATCAGTTAGTATCTCTGTGTGCGAGCATTTTCGTAATTTGTCTATTTGCTCTTGAATTTGTATAATTAGGGTTTTGAGAATAATTGGGCACAATCAATCAACTAAATCATATAATTCCAATTTTCCCTCCAGTCCAAGTGACTGCAAGCCTGATAGTAGGTTTTCTATTCAACCTAAAGTCCTTGAATCTTTAAGGTGAAAGGAGGATTCACATAAACCGTCAAATCAAACCCTCTTACAATTTTACCTTAAACAGTTTTCAAAATATTTGAATTAATCAAACCATACTTGACACATATATTGAACTATAATTGAATATAATATCATTTCATGAAAGCATTGAAGAACACATATGCAAGATCAAAACTTTTAAGCATGATACAATATCTATCCTATAACCATAATTGATCATCATATTATATTTAATGTAAAATGTCATATACATAATGTCATAAAAATAACATATAATGTATATAAATCTATATAGGCATGCACAAACAAAGCCATATAGGTATATACAAAGATATACATCTATAAAATACAAAAGTATGTATACAAAGTCATCTAGGTATACACACAAATGTACCAAAATTGAATTTCCTATGAACTTCTATCAAATAATCGATGGACCTTGCTTGGCCATGAAAATGGAGAGTCAATTAGTGACTCATCCTTTCTCTCTCATGGTGACTAGACCTCCTCGACAAATATTTTTGAAGCTCCACCTGTTAATACAATCAAACAATATCCACACTAATATAGAAAACATGAAATATATAACATGGCATATGTAATCAATCACTTATCACTAGCTGATGATCCCTCTCAATCATTTTTTATTTCTCTTCATCCATAGCTAGATGGTTTGGAGTTGTGACCTCTTATGAGAAGCATGAAGAAGATAAATTGAGTAAACATGAATATCATTTATGGACATTAAATGATATGAGATAAAACAGGAAATACAAAATGACATTTGTATGTTACTGGCTCATACCTTGGTCAAAGGATTTGTAGACAAAATAGCTATAGTAATGCCCACCTCCATTGACTGACGAAGATGAGGAGTGTCCATATTCAACATCTAAAAATAGAGCCCAACATTATTTGACCAAAATAGATACATAACATTATTTAAATACATAATGATTACAAATGGTAAAATCTACCTTCCTGAAAGTGCTTCTGCATGTAGGGGAGTGAGGAAATCATAGTGGTGGTGGTGAAGCTCCTTGTTCATCATCAAATTGTCACTAAATAATATTACCATTGATATATATACTATATTTATGATCTTTTGATAAATTATATACCTGTTGACTCAACCTCCTCTCATAACCCTGCACTGGATAGACAACAAATGCAGGATGAATACTTTGACCCTAGAATTTCATAGTGTAGACAATTACATACATTAATTTTGACTTATAATATAGATACTCATATAATTAATTAGAAATTTTAAATACAAATATATTAAATCAAGATGAACCTTGTAAAAATTACTTAGGAGTCAATATCAAACGTTTCTTGCAAGATGACATCTATGAGGGCAATATCATCCAATATGGTTGTGTCCATCACTGGTTGTTGCCCTTGCATCGCAGCATCCTAGCACTCTGCATCATCATCTGGATTGCCTAAATGGTGAGAGTCATGGGTCCCATAATTGCACAAGTTCCAACGTGAACTGCAAAGATGTGGGGACCAATGACGCCTACTTCTCTCACCCTCATTGGCCTGGGTAAGATCATCACTATGTTGTGCTAGAGACTAGGTGAGAGAACTCAATGAATGTAGTGTCTCCACCTCAACACTCTCATTCAAATACAAAAGGGAGTGATATATGTGCTAGCCTCATGAGGGGTCTAGGTACACATTTTTAGTCTCAATGTGCCCCTATCTATCTTGGGCAGAGCCACCACCTCTCCCCTGGAACTCTCAAATGTCAATGTAATTAGGAATCTAGTGAGGATGAACTCACAATAGAGTTTCCTCAAGAAATATTGTGACACCTCATTGTTATTACAAGGATGCTCATCAAAGACCATGTACCATCTATCCCAAATTTTTTTGGATATACCATTGTGCACACACCAATGAATTGAGAACCATTTGCAACTCTCTTCTAGTGTTTGGCTAGTTTTAGGATTTGTCACATCTCATTTTTATGGACTATATTATTATTCTAGATTAGTGAACATTTACCATGATTATTTTACTTTGAGTAAGTTCCACTTGTGTGAAGGTAATTATCGTGATATTATATTTGTGTAAATTAGAAAGTTGATTTAAATATTAAATATTATTGATATGATTATAATGTTTTGCTTTGGCTATGTTTTGAGGAACTAACCTATTGACGTTGAGTTGAGTGCGAATAAATGTAGGTACTCATCAAAGACGAGAACATGGTTGAGATAGAGGTGTTCTAGCCACTTGGCAAGAACTATTTGGGATGGTTAATCTTGATGCACTCACACACTCACATAGCCTCATATTGCATTTTGAATGGTTTATTATGCATTGTTGTTTGGATAATAAATGTGATTGATGGTTAGATACTTAGAGAAATATTATGTTTTTAATTGCCATAAATGTTCTTTTCGAATGCATGATCTAATTATAAATATTTAAGTTCTTTTGTTATATATTTTAAATGGTTTATTTTATTTTAAATGGTGTAGATGTATTTATATTATTTAATAATAAATACTAAATATTTTCCTAATTATTTAAATATGGATGTTTGGAAGACAATATCTAGATTAAACTTAAAACAATTAAATTTAAATTGTAATCTATATATATAATTTTAAATACTTCTTGTTTGATTTAAGTGATTAGGCTATTTTGAAGACAAATAAATTATATTAATAATAACTATTATATTTAGAAAATTAAATATAGGAATTAAAAGAAATGGTTGTTACTTATTTAAAATTAGATAAATTCCTTTGTTATTATGAATATTATATTTAGAAATCTAATAAAAAGAGTTAAAAGAATAATAATTCTATCATGCAAGATTAAAATAAGTTTATTTTTATTATTTTTGGAGGCTTTTGAAGGCCAAATTTCATGCAAACTCAAACAAAAACTTTAGTTAAAAAGGCATCCTCAAAACCTAATTTTCAACACCGATATTAGGAGAAATTTATAATAAAACAATACAACAGAAGGGAAGAAAGAGTGCATTCTTTTCGACAAAAAGAAGAAGACTAGGAAGAGAAGAGGACACCACATTTTGGGAGTAGCAAGGAAAGACAGGATATCATTTTTGAGCGACTGAAAGCAAGAGGTGATGAGTAGTAGGAACATAATTTGAACCTTAGCATCACAATAATCAGGTATTTTACTGTTATTAGCAATAGATTAATGGTGAAATAATACTGAATATTGTGGATATGTTGGTCTCAGAATAGTCTTTTCTTCTATCTATGGTTGCGGGATCAAATTCCTCTTGTTTCTATTCTATCGTCGACCCAATTTTACCTCTTATGCTACTGTTATTCTCCCTCTACTCTTATCTTTGTAATGACCTATTTTCTAAGTGGCCTGGCTTTGAATAACAACCTACTATAAAGAAACATCCTCCCCTAAAAATCTACCTAGCCAATGATAAGAAACCTCCCATGCCTGCATGGATTTTACTAGCCTATGGCCGTTGTTTTATTATCCCTATTGCTAGTTAGACAATACCTGTAGCTATCTTTTTACCTACCCTTTTAATCACTGAAATTATTTAGTTGTATGTTTATTTGTTATTTTCTAACCTTCATCTAATTGTTATCCTATCATGGATCTAAATAATTCTATTTTTATCCTCTTAAAACAATTCTTGTAGCCGTATTAAATTTCTGTTAGTTTATCAGTTCCTGTCACCTATTTATCAGTTCCTATAACCTGTTTACACAGTTCTTGTCCCCTGATTTACACAGTTCCTGTAGCTTCTCTAAAACACTCTTAAACTAGTTATATCATTACTCAGAAAAGAAACAGTAGGATTTTTTGATATTTACCTATGCTCTTAAATTTAGTTGTGAGATGCTAAAACAATCATATATTATTATCAACTCTTATTCAAATGAATTGCTTGAAACTTAAATCAGAATTGAATGGAAAGAGTTAAACATTGATTTTCTTCAACCTTTTTGACAACAAATTATAGTTAAGGATTATAATCATATTTTTGAAACCCAATTTATACTTACATAAATGAATGAATAGATTGATGTTAAAATTATCTTTTGTTTATACGTTAGATTGATGGAGTAAAATTTGTGATGTAAATAACAATCTTATTAAAAGATTCTTGAAGAGAATTAGAATACTTGGTTTGAATGATTAGAAAACTTTATATATTATGGAATTTGAATTAAATATGAATTAGGAAATAAAACTAGTTGGACAACCTTTAGATGCAATTGTATGAACGAATGATGGACTATTGCTTGCAAAGTGAGTTTCCATGATTGATGTTTGGAAAGGGGAATTAGGAATGGGTTATAGGAGAACATTGATTGTTTTATTCTATTATTTTAATTTTTCTTGTTCTTCGGGAAAGAAAGTAGTTTTTTATCTAGAAATGTGTTTGGGTTACTTTTTGGGCTAGGATGCCGAATGTGGAATATCAGAGATAGATTTTCCTCTTTTCATGAATTGAAATGGTTACTATGTTTTAAAAGTTTATATCTAAATGAGCTTCCATTGAAAAAGATGAATATTTGTCTAGCAAACTTATTGATATATCTCTACCACATCCTATTGTGAGACAATCTGCATTTCATTATTTAGAATTGCACATTAAGACATTAGGTTGCATCACTTGTGTTCCCGCCTGCTAGTTGTTCTAGGTAGCTAGACATTTCGTGCAAGGCTGGGTTTCCTTCGTGTCATGAAGGGATTCGAAGAAGTGTAATTGCTTCATGGTTGGGTGGAAAAGCACTTGACCCATGTTGATGAAGGGGGTAAATCATAAAACACACAACAACAGAAATTGCACAAAAAAAAATAGAACTTCCTTTATTGATTTGGATAACTTATTACATTATAGAAGCTCAAATACAATTAGAGGAATCAACCCTCGATAGGTTGCAACACATTACAGCTTCCTATTCCCAGACTCTAGAATCACCTGCCTTCTGTAACCCCAATTTAGTTAGGGTTTCTATTTTCCCACCTATTCTTGACTCCACACTTCCCCCTTCACTCTACTACTGCCCAGGGTTCCCAAAAATGGTTATTAATAGCCTTTTTGGCGGCCAACAACCTAATTTCAAAATTTGCATCTCCCTCCAAAAATAGGTCAACTTCTGAGAGCCATAACTTTTGATCCGAGTGTCCGATTGATGAACCATTTTATGCGTCAAAAATCCCGCGGAGTGCTCTATGCGCTAAGAAACCACTCTGCGGTTTTGGCCATTTTTAGGCTCGTACGAGGTTGTTTGGTGCCTCAAACCAGAGTTTGAATAATTTTCAGGCATTTTTCAGGAAACAAAAACTTTAATATCTTTCATCTTGCAAATGATATTTGTGTGATTCCTTTGCCAAAGGTCTTATATTTCTATTATGTAACTTCTTGTAAATTTTCACTTCAATTCATGCCCAAATGCAAACTTTCTAAAAATAGCAGGTTACTATTTTTAGTAGTTTGGAAAAATTGAAAGTTCTACATCATTATTCAAGCTATTATGGAACCAGAACCACAAATTTTAAAAATAAATGGAAAGAACATAAATTTTTTTGAAGCACATCTTCTTTTGGGTGATGCAAGATTGCCCTTACACCATTGGATGCTCCTGCATCACATGTTTCTGTCTCTTGGCTTGCAGGAGAATCACTTGGTGCATAATGACTGGAGAGCGTATTGATTTATTTATACTTGTACATGATTATTGTAACTTGTAATTGGATGTATTATGGCATGAATGCCAATGGACTTTATATATTATTTTATAGTGCTTTCACTTGGATTTCAAGCATGTGACTTTGATAAGATTTAATGACTTTTATTGATTTATATTGATGAGATTTATCTTTTACTTGTGATATTGTAATTAAGCAGATTAATTACATCATTTTATCTTTTATATTGTGATTAAGTGGATTAATTACCTCTTTTTACTTTCACCACTTATGATGTTGTAATTTAAATGGATTATTTACTTTATTTTATTTTTGTGATGGTTTGAGGGCTTTTATAGGATTGATAAAATGTGAGCATAATTGAGATTTTTTTTTTGTCCTTAACTTGTCTGTAAGACAATTTGTTAGCATAGTATTACCAATTCCTCTCCCTATAGCCATTCCACTCGGTGATTTGGTTTGTCACTAATTCAATATGAGAAATAATAATCTCCAATGAATTGGCAAGGGATCTCCTATGATCAGTTCTTGTATTTGGACTATTTAATGTTTCAATTAAGGTTTCAAGATGTTTTTAGTTTTCTTGAATTCACCATAAATAATTTTCTTGTGTCTCTTTGATGGTGAGGACGTGAAGGTGGAGGTTTTTGAGGGTTCTCCTTAGTTCGAGGGGGTTGGGGGTTGTTTTGAGCCTCCTCTGCTAGATTAGGGTTTTGTGGTGGCTCATTAGCTAAAAATTCAAGATAAAAATCTAATTAAAACATTGTAAAATTAAAAAATTCTTTTCAAATTCACCAAAAAAATGAAACCCTACCTTCTTCAACTGCTACACCCTCCACCTCATGCACGACATCCTCAAGAGTGGGATTGGTGAGGTGGCATGGTGAAAATGTTATTTTATCTTTGAAATTGTTATTTCTATGTCTCCTATACCACGCTCATTGTAGCAGAAGTGAAACATGCAGCTAATTTTTGTAAATGAGTCGTGAGTTTCACTTTTTGCTATTTTTATTTTGTGTTTTTACAAACCTAAAATGCTAGCACATTATAACATGCTCATGTGTTAGGCTTAGTAATATCAAGCCATAACGCAAGTGCGTTATAATGCACTCACATTATAGCCTATAATATGGGACCAAAAAGTGGTTGTGGCTACTTTTTGGTCCCTCATCTTTGTGCATTGACCCTAATATCACATAGTGACATTAGCCCACTAAAATGGGGGAAAAATATAAGGTCAAAAATTACAAACACTACAATTTCGACACTACAAATTATCCTTATTTTAGTGTCCATTCATGTGTAGTATGTTTTAGGGACTATTTTATCCCTCTTTCCTAGCCTAATTACTAATCAAGATCTGAAGTTTTGTGTTTTTTTGTGTGTCTATGTTCTTCTCTTGTATTTTTAATGTTTCATGTGTTCAGTGTGACCATTTTGTAATGTTTAAATTTGTTTCTTCTTAGACATTAACATAGTCACACAAATGTCTATGCAAGTGTACTAGTGTCTTGCAACCATACAATCGTGCAAGCTTTACATCTCGCATCCAAAATATATGTCTATTTGACTTCACTTATTTGTAAGCATCATTTTCCTAGCTTGTCAAGTTTTTAATAGTCTTTTTTAAATTCCTTTACCAATAGCCTCTCGAATGATTTATATTTTGAATTGGGATTCCTCCTTCTTCATGCTTTGAAACTAGTTTTCGGTTCCAACTATTCTCCTCCAATCTTCTGGAGGACTCTATAGCATTCCAACACTCTACAATAGCTGTTTATTTTGTGAACATCCTCTACTACCATTGTGAATATTTTTACACACTATCGGTCACTATTTTCTTAGGATAGTCAACTTGTTCTCTTTTTCTTTCCTTGTTATTTCTATATTATATTGCTCACTTGGTATTTCTAGATTCTACATCTCCTAACTCTTCTCCATACACATGGAGATAATTGTAGACACACTAATTATTATTTATTTATCATATCCATTTTTTCTCTTACTCCTAGATGCACATACAATAGTAGCACACATTCTTCCAATCTTTTAATATAACTACCAATGGAGACTGAAAGACCATAATTGGGGCTTGGCCATTTTGGAAGGCTCCCACGAAATCACCACCTTTTTCTCTATTCCAACTGTAAGTACACTTGAAGACTCAGTTCTCACATGAAGGTTTACATCTTCTCTAACCTTTCATTGTTATTCTATCATTACACTCAAGATTGAAATCTAGTTAAAATATATACTTTTGCCATTATATACTTTTCTAGATATACCCTATGTCCTTTTGTGTGTTTAGATTCTCTATATGTTCATGAATTATAAAATCTATATAAACACTTCGTTTTTATGATATTTTGGGATGATAACATGTTTTCTAGACAATATATTGAACATGTTGGCATTAAAACTTCTAAATTCACCTTGCAAAATATCTATAGCTCCAGGTTCCTATTTCTATAGTTTATTTTCACATTTTCCTTGTCTATTTTCTAAATTTTCTATTTTACATTCCCAACTCTTTCTCCATTTTATGTTTAATTAAATTAATATAACTTCAAATGTTTTGTTAGTTTAACTAATACACCACACATTTGTTAATAAAATTTAATCTACCTTTATGTTCAAAGTAGAATAAATTTTACATTTACACTATTTTTTTGTTCTTTTTTGAAAAAAATATTTAAGTGCACTAATTAGCTATTAATTGAAAGAGGTTTCTTTTTTTTACAATTTTTTAATGAATTGAATTTTCCTAAATGTAATCTCTATGGTTTGTGTTTTTTTTTTCTATTTTCCATTTGACAAATAAATCTTGTTATTGTTTTGGTTGTTGAAGACAAATGGATCTTGTTTTTGAACAAATATAACTTGTTTTTGTAAATATTTTAAATTTACAAAGTGCTTTGAAGAAAAATAAATGAAAGAAAATTTAAAAGAATATTCTCTAAATGTAATTTACTCTAAAGGAGCAACTTAAATGTAATCTAATCTAGAAAGTAATAACATAATCTAAATCTAACCAAGAAGTGGCAATGAAATGTTTCAGTTCTTGATCAAGTTGATGATCTAATTACTAATTTTAACTACCTCCTTCAAAAGAATGCTTTTATAGAGAAATGAATAAAACTAGGGAACCTATTTGAAACTTTAATGGAGCTTTCTTGAAGTTGTAGTGATTTGTGTTCTTAAAGGATCCAAATTTTTTGTTATGTTTTCCTTTTCAACTTTAGGGTTCTCCTCTTGATGAATGCAAGGAAGGTAAGACAAAATGCTATAGAGAGATTTAAGATTCCTTGTAAGATGGTATGGGAGATTCGGAAGCTTAAAATGCTATATAGGAAGGCTCGTAGACTATAAGGATATTTTGATGAATCTTGGATTTGGATTAAAAGGGGGATCTTGTGTACCTATTAAGGTGAGATTATAATCCTACTCAAAGAGGAAGAAGATATAGAGCTTCTTTGCAAAATCATGCAAAAGCAACCAAATAGAACCAAGAGCTCCACCTAGATACATGAGGCAAGGGAAGTTTAAATAGGAAAATGAAAAACCAATCAAAGGAAGATGACAATCACTCAAGGGGAGGATAGTTGTAGTTAGGGGTAGTGACTCATGTCATCAAGACTTAAGAAGACTATTAATTAGAGACCAAAGTGTAAGAGAAACTATTGAGACTGGAAGATTCACACACCAACTAAACACAACAAGGTCACCTCTTTTAGAAAGATGGATCACCCATTTTAATAGGGTATTCTAAGAAACCCTATATATTAACCCAAGTTTCTTGGGTGACCTTAAGGTCTCTCAAGAACCCTTGCAACTAAAAGTGCAGAAAATCCATTTCAAAAGGAGAGGATGCACAAGATGACTATGTGGTTTGTAAGGATGATGAAAACATGAGGGAGGGTACTAGAAACACAAGGGGGACATCCATCAAGGTGGAGAAGATCTGAAGAGAAATTATTCACACCACATGGGTCATGAGTTCAACCACCAAATCATCATTGTACAATCATGTAGGCCTATACAATTTTGAGCACTTACAAGTTTGACACTTAGTAGACCTATGTCTCATCGACATTTACCTTCCAATGATAACAAAAATACAAGACAATGTATATGTTGCCCTAAGGAAAAGGGAGGAGGCTCACCAAGGGCTTTTCCATCTTCCTTTGGGTAGGCATTTCAACTCTTTGTGTACCTCATCTCCTCACTCTTTGAATTTTGTAAAGTGCATTACAATCAATAGAAAAAATGCACTTGTTTTATGCTCCCTATGTGCTTCTTCTATTGTGGTGCATCCAAATGTCTATTCACATGCCCATTGCATAATGGGTGTGATTTCTTGTGCGTGTGAGTGATCACATAATTTACCATTTCTTTTATATGTATTGTTCTTAAAAATTTATTTAAATTAATTTTAAAAGACAAAACAAAATTGTTTTGTTCTTTAAAAATGTTATTTAAATACTAATTTTAAAAGACATATAATGTTTTATTAGTACTTACCTTCGACAATACTATTATAATAAAAAACTGTAATCTAGTTTTTTTTTAAATTTACCAATCTAAAACAATAATTTTTTATTGGTAAACAATGTGCAATGTCTATAAACCAATAAAAAACAATTATTTTTATCTTTAAATAATTTAGAAAATGTAAATGCAAATTTTTTAACAATTAGTATTGAAAAAAATAATAATAATTTTTTTTTATTGATTCCAATGTTGTTGCTGATTTTTTGATTGGCCAAAAATTTTAGGTGTTATGGGTGGGTTTTTTGAGAAGTTTATTAAAAGGTGGGATAATCCTAAAAAAAATGAATCACATAATATTGATCTCTCTAAAAATAGTTTTTTATTTTTTTTACACTGTGTGTTTTTACTTTTTCTTAAAAGTGTAAACATTAAGCCTTTTTACGTTTTAATTATTGAATAAGAGTGGGAACTTTTCAACCAGTGGCAATAAGGTAACTGCCAAAGTGGGGGTTGATTTTAACATTTTTTAAAATGACATGTTCTATTATTTATAGTAAGGTTTTGTAACAATTTTTTGAATGACATTGGAATGGTACTTCATAAGCTTGAGGAATAGTAAATGTAGCGGATAAGCACTCCTTGAAAACCCACATCACTAGTTTGGCACATCAAATTGTGCATTGCATGCTTGATGATGAGAATGACAGTTACAGAATTCCTGGTTTGCATTAGGCGTGTAGGTTGAGTATCTTTGACACATGCAAGGTAGTATCTATGCCCTTTACTTGCCTACTTGGTTTTTTAATCTTGATTATCATGCCTATTTTTTGTGTTTATTAAATACAATGGCTAGGTATCCATAGTTTATTCGGTTTGCAATGAATAGTTGGACTATTGTGAGTTTGACTGGTGTCATAGGACTTGTTAGAAGGAAAACCACTCTTGCATCACAACCTTCAACTCTTTTCAATAAGGACTTTCAAATCAAGAGCTCCAATTTGTCATGATTTCCTTGCACTCTAGAAAAGATGGAGTTACAAGATAAGGGAAGAATATAGTAAACACCTTCCTTATCAAGTAAATAAAGTTCTCTCACTTGTTTTCAATATTTTGTTGATTGCAACTAGATCTTAGGCCTAGTTTGTGTACAAGGACCATGTTTAAAAAGAGGTATTTTTTTCTATTTTCACTAAGAGTATAGGTAACCCAAGAACAACAATACATCTGCTTGGGGAAGGCAAGCAAAATCCACACAAGGTTAGCACTTGCAATCCAAGCCAGGAAATAAATTTGATTGGCAACTGGTCTACAAATTCTATTGACTACTCTTCTTTTCCATGGCCTCCTTGGATGCATCTTAGTGAAAATTTGTAGATTTGTATTCTTATGACAAATACTTAAATATATGTCATATTAAAGTCTATAGCTATCAGGAGTGAGTTAATAAACAATAAACTGTATTATACTTACAATGGTTAGATCTTTCACTGCTTCATGAGTAAATTTAATCAATCATACTTGTGTTCATAGTTAACCATTCGGTAACATGGCTTACGAGTTGCATATTTAGATTAGATCTACATGTTGCATCATGGAAAGATCTTGCATGTTTGTTAGACTATATATTATTACTCTTAAGCAAACATCAGTTAGGGTTTTAAATTTTAACTTTATTTGTAACTCTTATAGGCCTTCAATCTTGATCCTACTGCAAGGAGTGCTACAAAGTCTGGAAATTGTCATTTTGGGTAAAATGAGTACTTGCGTTAACCTTTCAATGTCTCTTATGTTATGTAATCATCTCAGGTAGTGGATTATTAGGTTGCACATTCAAGAGGTTTGAATGTTTAACTATTTAAACTATTCACTTTCTATCTCTAATTCAATAGTTCTTACATTCTTCAAGGGACATCAAGCAACAACCCCATTTCTCTCATGGGAAAGCAATTTCAAGAAATACCCTTATGTTACATCCTAAATTTTTGACTCACTAAACTTTTCACATTTACTAGGACATAAGTAAATCTATTGTGATGTTATAGTTTAATGACAAGGAATTATATGGATTATATTGAATGTCATTTATGAAATTATGGAAATGATTGTGTTATTGTCAATTTAATATTGCATTATGAAATTTGGTTTATTATTTGAATAATGATGTGCTGATCATAATTTGTTTGGTTACAAGTTGAAACAGGATTATAGGTTTTCAGATGACTCTTAAAGAAGAGAGAATCTTTCGAGGAGACAGATATAGACCTCAGATTACGAGTGGTCTATTTGCTAAACGAGTATAAGTGTTTAACGAAAATGTGAACCAATGTGTTGTAAGAGGTAACTCTTGTCTTGTCAGTTTACTTTTGAATCTAATCGATAGGTAGTCGATATCTTGATTCTTATCTAGTCAAGTCGATTGTGAGTCGACTTCATCATTTGATAAGTAAACATCGTCTGAATAAAACTGTGACCGTTTACGTTTAACGTAAATATTATGATGTCATTGATGTAAAATGGTTGTGATAATATTATTGAGTCATTTAGTGTTTTATTGTTGACATTTAACATTAGATGACAATCTTATCAAGTCAAGTCGACGTGATTTAATGAGAGTCTATTAAGGGGAGACAAGCTTGACCCTATCACATTACTCATAAGCTTTTCGACTGATTATTATAATTATCATATTTTGATCAAAGATTAAATATGGACAAGGACTATTATTGTTATTATCATGTCTATTCATTCTATTCTTGAGATGTGTTGTAGAGGGAATCTTTAAATTCTTATGAGGCAATTACTACCTCAATGTCCTCTTAAACGTTCATGTCTATCCATAGGAGAAATCCACGATGTGGACATAATTGTTTAAACCATTTAACCAACTCGTGGGCATTAAGATGCCTATAAAGAGTCGTATCATGAGTAGAGACACTTTATTAATCATGTAGACCTCTCATTGATGCTTAAGTGTTTAAAGGTTTATTAAAAAGGAGAAACTCTTAGTCGTAGAGAACCTTCCATCGACTCGATAAGTGGAGCTTCTATAGTTTGATAGATACTTTTGTTATAACTATATCATTATGGATTCATTTTGACCATTAGTCATTGTTGTGTGAGTATTAATTATTGACCATATACTTCCTTCTCTTTGTAGTCCAACTAAGAGCCTTTGGAGGCTAATTTGGTGGAGATACCCATGGCCATGTGGTCATTTTTAACAAATCTATAGTGGAGTCATAACTTTTTTCATCATTGTGGAAGAATCCGCTATTCTAAAGGAAAATGTTTTTGCAACATGAAAGTGGATCTTTTCACGGCTAGTGGAAAGGAGGATAACAACCCAAGAGTGGAATCGTTAATAGTGGAGGCTAGGATCTTGTAACATAAAATGACACATGTAGGAAATCCCACTAGAGGTTAGTTTAATTGTCGTAGTGGATCTTTATTTTACCAATAGTTGTGGAAAGGAGAGGAGAAATGATTTTACATAGAGTCAAGTGAGCTCTTAAAGAAGGCTCATGCCCATGCACCGGGGGTATATGTTATCTATGGAAAAATTAAATAGATAGACATTGGTAGTCTGACAAGGAGGAAATAGATAAGAGAGTAGTTCTTTCATAGTTAAAAAGGATAGTGAAATTACATCCACATGAGGAAAGAAGATAGTTGGTAGCAGAGGAAGGAGGAAATTTTTGTGTAGGCAACCCTACTCTGTCAAGAAAATCTTACCAGGTTCTCTCTTTATAGGAAGTCTTTTGTCAATATAAAATTATTTACATATTAATTCATACTTTTGAATAAATGTCGAGTTGTTACTCTATTTATTCTGAGGTCTATGTTTTAGAATGTTACTAAGGCTGATACTCTTATGATAGATGGCCTGCTAGTTAGTTATTTCTATGACTTTTATGTATTCATAAATCCATGATTGCATGAAGATTTCATCAAAAGTTTTTGACACTTTAGGATATCATTAAGTTGATATTGTAGTTATACTTTTGCATGGTCGAATGAATGATATATAAATGAGTTTTTGAGAAGGATTTACTTGATAAGTCTCTGTGATGATTTTATACATCGTTCACACCGAATGGGATTAGTATGACTTTGAGTAAACTATTATTTTAAGTGTATACAAGTTTTCGTATAATGGTAGGATTCTTTACATGTCAGAAAATATAGATTATATAATACATAGTGTAATGCCCCCTCATTTTTGGCTTGTGATAGTTGTTAGTTTTACATTACTCTTTGTCTGATCTATGACAGTTGTTAGTTCTTCCTTTGCATTTAGATAGTTTTGAGACATTTGGATTATTAGGCCTATGGTTTATGCTTATTTTGATCGTGATAGACTATTTTGACTGATATAGTTCTGACATGTGTTATGAGTTATGATGACATTATTGTTATTCCAGTTATGATGAGATAGACATGATTAGTGATGGTTTTATATTATCATGTTTTATGCGACTTAATGATATATGATTTTAAATGTAAATGGTTATAGTTTTGTTTTAGAGCAAGGATGGGGTAGTATTACTCGGTTTGAGAACCCTACTACATTGTGATTCTCTGACTCTGTGCGTGTTTGATATTTATGTAGTTGATCGTATACAACCTATTGTTCTTATGCAGGTTGCAAGTACCGGGCCTCGACTCCACTTGACTCAGCAGGTCTGAGCGGGCCCTACACCATGGATAATGTTGATGGAGATAACATGAGGTCTAACCCCTAAGTCAGTTCAACCTTTTGTTGATGGTCGTCATGTGGTTTGTATGTTTATTGTTGGGTCCTTGGTAGGTTAGCTTGTGTGTATTCTTGTATGCGTAAATGATCTATAATATTATAACATTTTATTGTCAAATATCATAGTACTTTGTTGTGTTGTAAAATTAGAATATTCTTGGAGGAAGCTATTTAAATAAATTATAATGCAATATTAGGTAGCAATTCTTATGCTGGTAAATTTTATATGTGGGTGAAAGTTTCATTTTAACTCATTATTATTTATAGTTATGTATTGAATTTCTTCTTGGGGATTAATGTTAAGGTAGTTGTCATTTATGATTCCAAAGTGGGGAATCTCCGTGAATAGTTAAAAAATTTAAATTTCTGGTGAAGAGGATTCACGAGAGAGGATTTGGTGTGAGTGGGTATTTATGACTGAAGGTTATTGTGTTCAGGGGGAATTTTTGGTGAAGGAGGATTTGGAGGATTGATTGGGAGGAAGGAAGAAGAATTTTCAGAGGAAGAAAAGTTGGGAAAAGAATCGATTCTGGAGCACAGACTATTTCGAGTAAGTCTCTTCTAGGAAGGAATGTGTCTTGTGCTAAAGATTTTATTATCACTTCATGTTTTGTTTCTTTTAAAATTGCACACTTTTGATTAAATCCTCTTCTTTAATTTGACTACTTGGGAATGCCTCACTATTCCTATTCATTGAAGCTTCTGTCCTTTGATCTAGACATTCGACCATTTGGTTGACCCTTGCCTGCAAATAAATCTATTATAAATTTTAGTTGCAATGCTTGTCTATCTATAAGTCACAAATCATGGTTGGTCTCTATTAATAGAAGGATCATTCATTTTTCATAAACAGAAACTGTATTCTTTTAGGAAACGTGGCCAAGAGTTCCATATTTCATATTTTCAACTGCATACCTCCCATTGAAATCTAATAGTCATTGTTTTTGCCCATCTATTTTGTTGCCAAAGTAATCATTTTTAATGGATGGCCATTCTAACTCCACTTTTATGCCCTAGATATCATTTGAATTTTTTTATCATAGGCAAGGTTCTTCATTCGATCCATTTGCTTGACCCAATTATGCATCAACCTTTGATCCAGGGCCGAACCTCCTCCGACTAGCTGTTGTGATCGCTTGCATCATTAAGGAGCCCACTTATTCTGAACCAATGCTATGTATAACATGAGCTTCTGCCAGTTTTCTCCATGCCTTGAATGACTTTCACTAAGCTTTCTTAAAACCTAGTGCTATTTTATCCTTGCTTCGCAGTGTGAAGGAAAGACCTTGCTCTTGTTCTTGAATGTCGACAACCTTGGCAACCGTGATTTAGAAAGTCATTTGATGAATTTCCCCTTTTGCTATCGCTTGTGGACTATCTGAAAACTGGTTGCTTCCTTGGTTTTGTTCATTTGTCGATCCATGATCGCTTAGATGCGGACATTTTTTTCCTTGCAAAATCAAACCTAAATTTTATTCTATGGCACCATTGTTTATTCCAGGCATAAACTTGTGCGGCGGTCTTATCTTTCTCATGTCTTGGAAAACTAAACATCATATTCTAAACCTCACCATCTTGGAACAATGTGTAAAGAAATTACCTTAGTGGAGTCTTACTGTTTTAGATCCCCCTTGCTAGAATGGAGTTATGCAACCAGTGACCCCTCTCTTGCCAATCATTGATACCACACTTTCTAGCAAGACACGCCTAGCAGGGTCGTTGCAACTGCACTGTCTGTCAAAATGTCTCCTTATTTTCTATGTTGATGGATGCCCTTGAAGACTAGCACTATGCTTGAGATTTTATTATGTATTTCCTTGATTCCACTAGAGCATAATATCTTTCCTCAACTTAGAAATCATTATAGTTTATGCATGCTTACAGTGGAGTCATCTTATGAATAGAACATATATAGCAGTTTTATTATGATTTCCATACTATTTTCGATGTGAGTCAGGTTTATAAGGCCGTAAGGTCGATATTAGAATCTTGCCTTTGGTTTAGGTTGTAGAATCATCATAGGATCTATGATGTAGTCATTAATGATGAACTCATCGTTAGTAGGAATGCATTACTTTTTCATTCATAAAATAGTACTTCCTTTTCCTTACGCATGTCTCTAAGCAAAAATTATTAGAAAATGAAGTTAGTAGTTTACAATGGCATAAGGTTTATTCTAACTTGATCCTCTTTTACTATGTTAAGGGATAGATTAGATTCTAGTAAACTAAAACTTTATCATATGATTAGTCTCTTATTTACATGGTAGAATAAGGTAGCATTAATACTTAGAGTTATAACTCATTCTTTAGTGAAAGTGTAGTGTTATATTGGAAGAAGTCTTTTATGTGAATCCAACTTAGGTCAACCCTAGTATAGAGTTAGTAAGTTAAGTTTCCTCTTATTAATGCTTGTTGACTCTATGAGATCTTAGGACTCTAGGTAAATGTTTGAGATAGTCAAAAACTTAAAAGGCTCGTTTTCTCTCATATTTCAAAGCAGAAATTGCAACTTTACCTATGCATGGAATAATGCCTACTTGAGACCTTGTAAGAATGATCTTTTGATGTTAAACAATAGGTATTTAAATATGTTTATGTAATTGTATTTCAACAATTGGAATCCGTAAATACTTAATGTTAAACCCTATGTAGTAAGTGATGTTCTTTGTGAATACTAGCGTATTATTAATAATGGTATAGTTAATAACTTGTACTTTCATGCAAAGTTGTTAGTACAGAGTCACTTAAGATTGATGATTGTGATTAGGAATAGAATAAATAGGGTTTGGAATAATAGTTTTTAGACCTTGAAGTTGAGTAGAAATTGTTGAAATCTTTCATTATAATCCATGTTAGAATAGTCGGAAGGTGACATAATATTGATAGAGATGCTTGTTGTTAAATCGATAATAGTTATTAGAAAATGAAAGTTATTTTATATAAATGATGGTATAGATATTTTCTCGTTAAGCTTGTTTACATAGAAAGTAAGAATTACACATATTATTGAATTTTGTCTTGTTCAGTCAAACTAGGGGTATGGTACTTTATATGATAAAATTGTTAAGTATTGTAGAGTAGGATAGAATTAGAACTTTAAGATCTTACATGTGGAATTGGTAGTTGCTTTATATTTGTCTATTTGAAGAAGTTGTTGACTAGATTTAAATCACCTCTTTTCATAATGATTGAAATTAAGTTATTATAGTCTCTTAAATTGTCGTCGTTTCAATCTATTAATGTATTACTAGTATTCTTTTTGAGTAGGTTTTGTGTCTTGTAAGGTTTGGAGTTCTTTTTGTCATTAATGCAAGGAAGTAAGAATAATTTGGTTGTAATACTGTATTTACCTTTTTATTGAAATGATTTAATTTCGTAGACCTTGTCCGGAATCAGTGTGAAGTTGTCCTTGGGACAAATTTGTTTATTGATGCAGGAGCATCCAGTGGTGTAAGGGCAATCTTGCATCACCCAAAAAAAAGTTGTATTTCAAAATTGTTGATGTTCTTTCCATTTCTTTTCAAAATTTCTAGTTCTGGTTCAGTAACCGCTTGAATAATGATGTAGAACTTTCAGTTTTTCCAAACTGCTAAAAATAGTAACCTGCTATTTTTAGAAAGTTTACATTTGGGCACAGATTGAAGTAAAAATTTACAGTAAGTTACATAACGAAAATATAAGACCTTTGGCGAATGAATTACACAAAGATCATTTGCGAGCTGAAAGATATTAAAGTTTTTGTTTCCTGAAAAATGGCTGAAAATTATTCAAACTCAGGTTTGAGGTACCAAATGGCCCCATATGGGCCCGTAAATGACCAAAATCAACAGAGTTGGTTCTTAGCGCACACAAAACTCTGCGAGCTTTCCGATGCATAAAACAGTTCATCAATGAGACACCCGAATCCAAAGTTATGGCTCCCGAAAGTTGACCTATTTTTAGAGGGAGATGCAAATTTTGAAATTAGGTTGTTGGCCTCCAAAAAGGCTATTAATTACCATTTTTGGGAACCCTGGGCAGTCGTAGAGTTAAGAGGGCAAATGTGCAGTCAAGAATAGGTAGGAAAACAGAAACCCTAGTTGATTTGGGGTTACAGAAGGTAGGTGATTCTAGAGTTTGGGAATAGGAAGCTGGAATGTGTTGCAGCCTATTGAGGGTTGATTCCTCTGATTGTATTTGAACTTCTGTAATGTAATAAGTTGTCCAAAATCAATAAAGGAAGTTCTATTTTCTATGTACAATTTTTTTTGTTGTGTGTTTTATGATTTACCCCTTCATCGAGTGGTATTAGAGTAAGGATTCCTGAGTGTGTAGACAGATCGCCGACCGTGAGTCAATTTGCACTAGGACTTGAGGTTGTGGGTTTGTTGTGAAGACCAAGATGCCTCCACAAAGAAATCATGTTGGGAGGAATGCTTTGGGAGAAGAGGGTTTTAGAGCCCTACAAAGGCAAATCGATGCATTGCAAGAGGAGCTACGAAGAGGGTTTGAGCTGAGGACAAGAGAAGAAACTAAAGATGAAGCTAAAGAAGAGCTATCTGAGGAAGAACAAGAAGCTGTCGGAGACCCTGTAGTAGTTAGGTTGTTGAGGGCCATTTCAAAGATCGGAAGGAGGCCTAGGATTGAAGTTTCTACATATTCTAGAGATTTGAATCTAGAACAGCTTATTGATTGGATCAATGACATGGAGAAGTATTTTGAGTATGTAGATGTGGAGGACCCAGATCGGGTTAAGTTTGAAAAAACAAAGTTGAAGGGCCATGCCAATATTTGGTAGAAGGAGGTCCAATTGGAGAGGAACATAAGAGGAAAATGAAATATCACTAGATGGGATCAGGTGGTGGAGAAACTGAAGTAGTTTATTCTTGTGGACTATGAAATGGAGTTGCTGAAGAAGCGGCAAGGACTGAAGCAAGGTAACAAGTTTGTTAAGGAGTATACAGAAGAGTTTTATAAAATTACTATCAGGATAGGCCATGCAGAGTCCAACAAGGAGAAGGTAGGTCGTTACATTAATGGGTTGAGGCCAAGCATTCAAGAGGAGTTGAGCCTAGTCAGAATGACCACCATAGAAGATGCATACCAATTTTCCCTAAAGGTGGAAGAAAAGATAAACAAAAGATTTGATAGCAAGCAAAGGGGAAGAGGTCAAGGTGGAAGGAGTGGTGGAAGACCCTATGGAGGTCATAATGAAGATCAAAAGAAAAGTGAAGAATCAGGCACTAGTCGAAATCAAAGAGTGGATAATACCTACCGCCCTCATGACCAGAACAATGGTGAGCAAAGAGGAAGAGGAAGAGGCAGACCTGGGCAAGGACCTAGAAGAGGAGGTTTTAGAGGAACATGTTTCCAATGTGGAGAAGAAGGGCATCAAGCATATGAGTGTCTGCAACATCAAGGAAGGACAAATAGAAGACCTGAAGGTAATGCACGAGTGGCACATGTAGATGAAGATGCACATTCTGAGCATTCTGAAGATGCTGAAAGGGGAGAAATCCTAGTTGTTAGAAGAACCTTACTGAATGAGGAGAAGGAACCCAATCAAAGGAAGAGTTTATTCTACACAAGGTGCAAATGTGAAGGTGAGTGTTGTGATATTATTATTGACAGTGGAAGCACTGATAATCTTGTTTCAGAGCAGATGGTTGACAAGTTGAAGTTGACAAGAAGAAAGCATCTGCATCCATATCGGATTGCATGGTTGCAGAAGGACCATAGAGCTTTGGTCAATGAGCAGTGTTTAGTGAAGTTCAAGATTGGTGACTACCATAATGAGGTGCTGTGTGATATCATACCAATGGATGCATGTCATATGTTGTTGGGGAGGCCGTGGCAGTATGATAGTAGTGTTGTCCATGATAGCCGTGCAAACACATATTCCCTAACAAAGGATGGACTTCGTCATAAGTTGAAGCCATTGAAGGAGGTGGAAGAAAAGGTATGTAGTACTACTAGAATTTGCTAGGTAGATGGTAAAATTTTTTTGGAAGGTATGAAGTATGAGTGTCATTGCTTTGCATTGATTCCTAAGATTAGTCAAGAGAAATGTGAAGATGTACCGGCAGAAGTCTCAGATATGTTGGAAGAATTTTAGTACATTATCTTTGATAATGTACCAGAAGGTTTACCACCAGTAAGGAAGATAAGTCATCAAATGGACTTGATACCATGAGCTAGTTTGCCAAACAAGGCAGCCCATAGAATGACTCCAGCAGAAAGTGAAGAGTTGAATAGACAAGTTCAGGAGTTGTTGAGGAAGGGATTGATAAGAGAAAGCCTAAGTCTATGTGCAGTACCTATAGTACTCGTACCAAAGAAAGATGGAGAGTGGAGAATGTGTACAGAGTCTTGAGCCATTAATAAGATCATGATCAAATACATATTTCCATTGCCCATAATGGATGACATAATGGACTGTTTGAGTGGAGCCAAGTACTTCACGAAGATTGACCTGAAGAGTGGGTATCACCAGATCCATATCAGAGAAGGAGAGGAGTGGAAGATAGCCTTCAAAACCAAAGAAGGTTTGTATGTGTGGTTAGTCATGCCATTTGGACTAACCAATACACCAAGCACATTTATGCGGCTCATGAACGAGGTACTGAAAGAATTTTGAGGAAGTTTTGTTATTGTTTATTTGGATGATATTTTAATTTTCAGTAAGACTTGGGATGAGCATCTGATGCATATCAAAAGAGTTCTAGAGAAGCTAAGGGAGGAGAAGTTGGTTAATCTAAAGAAATGTAGTTTTGCAAAGGAGTTGGTATACCTGGGATTTGTTGTCTCAGAGGAAGGTCTTAAGATGGACCCAGAAAAAGTAAGGGCTATCATTGAATGGCCTACGCCAAGGAGTGCAACGGAGGTAAGATCTTTTCATGGTTTGGCAAGTTTTTACAAAAAATTTATCAAGAATTTTAGTAGCATTTGTGTACCCCTAACTAAGACAATGAGAGGGGATAGAAAAGATTTTAGATGGACTAAAGGAGAAAACAAAAGCTTTGATACATTGAAGCAAAAAGTCATAGAGCAACCTATTTTGGCACTTCCAGATTTCAATAAGATATTTTAGGTAGATTGTGATGCTAGTGGTAGTGGTAAAGGAGTTGTTTTGAGTCAATACGGTAAGCCCATTGCCTATTTTAGTGAGAAGCTTAATGATGCCAAGATAAAGTATTTTGTTTATGATTAGAAATTTTATGCAATAATTTAGGCTTTGAAGAAATGGGGACATTATTTGTTGCCAAAGGAGTCTGTTTTATATACTGATCATCAGACTTTGCAGTATCTTAATAGTCAAGGAAAGTTGAACCAAAGGCACTTAAAATGGTTTGAGTTTTTGTAGAGCTATACTTTTGTTTTGAAGCACAGGAGTGCGAAGTCCAACAGAGTTGCAGATGCCTTGAGTAGAAGGCAAAATTTGTTGACAGAAATGAAGATAGAGGTTGTCGGGTTTGATAAGCTCAAAAGTTTGTACCCTAAAGATCTAGATTTTGCAGAGGCCTGGAAAGCTTGTTTGGAACCTGTTACTTTGGACATAACAAAATGGTTGGATTTCATAATCCAATATGGCATGTTGTTTAGGGGAAGCCAGTTGTGCATTCCAAGGAGTTCCATGAGAGAGAACCAGATTAAGGAGAAGCATAGTGGAGGATTGGCTGGACACTTTGGTCGAGATAAGACCATTGCTATTATTGGCCACAGTTGCAGCAGAATGTGAGGAAATTTGTACAGAGTTGCAGAGTGTGTCAGATGGCAAAAGGAACGAGTTAGAATACAGGGCTATATCAGTGATTACCTATTCCAGAGAAGCCATGGGATGATATCAGTATAGATTTTGTTCTTGGTTTACCAAGGACATAGAGAGGACATGATTCCATTTTTGTGGTGGTGGACAGATTCCCGAAGATGGCACATTTCATTCCTTACAAGAAGACTAATGATGATGTTCATATTGCTGAATTATTTTTCAAGGAGGTGGTGAGATTACATGGTCTACCAAAGAGCATAGTTTTAGATCGAGATACCAAGTTTGTTGGTTATTTCTAAAGGACATTGTGGAAGAAGTTGAAAAAAGATTTGAAGTTCAATTCTGCACACCATCCATAGACTAATGGATAGACAGAAGTAGTGAATATTAGTTTGGGTAACCTGCTATGATGCTTAGTAGGAGATAAGCCCAAGAGATGGGATTTGATTTTACCACAGGGAGAATTTGCTTACAACAATTCTATCAATAGGAGTATTGGTAAATCACCATTCTAGATTGTATATGGGAATAGTCCAAGAAATGCTTTAGAGTTAAGGAAGCTGGAGAAAGGAGAAAAGACAAGTGCTGAAGCTGAAGACTTTGCAAAACATCTAAAGAATTTGCATGAAGAGGTGAGAAAGCACATTAATAAGATGAATATTCAGTATAAGGCTAAGGTAGATCAAAAGAGGAGCTATAAGCAGTTCTAGGTAGGGGATGAAGTCATGGTTCACTTGAGAAAAGAAAGGTTCCCAATTGGAACATACAATAAGTTGAAAATGAAGAAATTTGGACCATGTAGAATCCTAAAGAAGCATGATTTAGGAAATGCATATGAGGTAGAGCTGCCGAGTGGGATTAAAATTTCCCCTATGTTCAACATTGTTTATTTAACAGAATATCATGAGGGTGGCACAGAGGATGGAATAACAGAAGAACAGTGGAGTATTCTAGCATCTACTTCAATGGAGGAGATAGAAGAGATCTTGGATGGCCGTGTGGGAAGAAGTACTTGAAATAGACAATATGGAGAATATCTGGTCAAATGGAAAGGAAGACCTATTGAAGATTCTTCTTGGTTGTCTAAGGTAGAGATTGATCGTTTGGGTTTTCCTCACAAAAACACCTGAGACATGATAGGGTCACTTCTCAAATTACCTTGGTTGTCTGATGAAGGAGCATCCAGTGGTGTAAGGGCAATCTTGTATCACCCAAAAAAAAAGATGTGTTTCAAAATTTTTGATGTTTTTTCCATTTCTTTTTAAAATTTGTGGTTCTGGTTCCATAACCACTTGAATAATGATGTAGAACTTTCAGTTTTTCCAAACTGCTAAAAATAGTAACTTGCTATTTTTAGAAAGTTTGCATTTGGGAACAGATTGAAGTAAAAATTTATAGGAAGGTACATAATGAAAATATAAGACCTTTGGTGAAGGAATCACACAAAGATAATTTGCGAGCTGAAAGATATTAAAGTTTTTGTTTCCCGAAAAATGCTTGAAAATTATTCAAACTCAAGTTTGTGGCACCAAACGGCCCTGTACGGGCCTGCAAATGACTGGAACTAGCAGAGTGGGTTCTTAGCGTGAAGATCACTCTGTGAGCTTTTCGACGCATAAAATGGTTCGTCAATCGGACACCTAGATCAAAAGTTATGGCTCCCAGAAGTTGACCTATTTTTGGAGGGAGATGCAAATTTCAAAATCAGGTTGTTGGCCACCAAAAAGTCTATTAATAACCATTTTTGGGAACCCTGGGCAGTAGTAGAGTTAAGAGGGCAAGTGTGGAGTCAAGAATAGGTGGGAATATAGAAACCCTAGCTGATTTGGGGTTCCAAAAGGCAGGTGATTCTAGAGTCTAGGAATAGAAAACTGTAATGTGTTGCAGTCTATGGAGGGTTGATTCCTCTGATTGTATTTGAGCTTTTGTAATGTAATAAGTTGTCCAAAATCAATAAAGGAAGTTATATTTTCTGTGTGCAATTTCTATTTTTGTGTGTTTTATGATTTACCCCCTTCATCATTTATTTTATCAACTTGTATTAAGGATGGTATTGAATTATTTTTCTTTCTCTTTATTCCTTGTTGACCTCATATTATTGTCATGGTCATTGAAATCTAGTGTCCATATCAGGGAAGGTACTATGGGAATTTAGTAAAGAATTCAATTACCAACTCCAAAGGCTTAACTATTTGGTATTCAACTTGATACTTGTGTCATACTGTTTCAAGATGTATTGTTTGCATTCTGATGGGGACAAGGGGACTTATATTGTTGTGATCAAGTGAATGGCTTGTGTATTGGATCGAAATCTATTATAACCCTTGTCCTTGCATATTTTTGGTTTTGGGATGATTGGTCAGAGATTGCTAAGAGAGTGGCTTTCATGATGGACCCGGTGCTAGAGAGGCCGCCTGGGTAACCCCATGGAAGTTGTAAGCAAGTGATAACTTAATAACTTATTTAGGAGGGTTGGGGTAGTAAATCACATAACAAGATAAGTAAGATACCTTACCCATGCCTTGAGCAATCTCGCAGGCTAAGGATGGGATGAGAAGGCCTAGTTGGCAAGGCCAACCTCCTTGTCTTCATGAGAAGACATGTCAGCTCCGCATGTGTCACCCTATGGGGCCGGTGCCTAGAGAGAGGTTTCCAGGATAACTATAGATGGGGGCTAACTTCTAGTGAGAGATAGCTTGGGTAACCCATGCTAGGACCATGCGATGACACTCTCCTTACGTAGTCTAGTTACTTCTTCTTTATCTTTGTTGTTACCTCTAGAGTGCAAACTTGCCTTCATGGTTGAACTTAGCTTGATGTTTTGATTTGTCTTGTTTTGGTGAGTATTGTTGTGTCTATGCAGTCTTGTTATTTTGTTTCTTTGCATGTAGTCTGGATGTTGTTATTGTGTTCATGGTTGTAACCTTGACCTAGTGGAACCTCATTGTTATCTCCTAGCTTGGTGGGGTGGACCTTAGGGTTCCACATGGTTGGGAGGCAGAGCTATCCATTGGTTCTTTTGGATGTCTATTTCGAGATCAATGCAGAAGTGTTTCTAGTTCTAGAGTTGCTCTACACCTTCAAGTTATTGTATACATTCATAATTGTATTATCTGTAAAACGACATTGAAACTTGTAATTATTTAACTCTGCCAATGTATAATGTATTATTCTTCTATTGTATTGTGTTGCATATCACTTGTATGGTTATATTATTATTTGATGCAGTTATGTTCCGTAGATGTGTTAGCTGTTCATTTCATTTAATGTTGTTTTATTGTTGTTATTTTTAATGTATAATGCATATCTTTGCTTAAAAAAAAAAATTATATAATGTTGTCTCTTGTTTAGTCTAACACTCTAGGGTTGTATGATAGGGCATCACATTTGGTATCAGTGCCAAGTTTAAACACTGGGTACTCCGGTTATAACTAAGCCCATTATGTGACCGAGTGCTTAAACTCTGTAGATTAACTTCATCCCTGTTGTTTTTCATTCTGTGTATAATAAATCATCTTTTGGTGTTGTAGGTAGATTCCTAGAGGTAGGGGTCGAGGTTGTGGCAGAGGTAGAGGTTGTGGGAGAGGTGGTGGTGGTACACCTCCTCCCAGTTCTCCTCATGAGAATACCCATGAAGGCAGGGGTTAGAATATGGAGGGTCAGGGCCAGCCTGAGGGAGCCCAGTTATGATAGTTACTTGAGGAGGCTCTTGCCTGATTAGGTCCTAGACAGGAGGGTGAGCAGACTAGAGGGGGTCAGGAGGTAGATGTTAGGGTTAGCCGGAAGAAGATATCAATTAAATGCAAATAAAGATTAAACAAAGAAATGGAAATACACAGAAATAATAACGAGAGACAAGTTTTAACGTGGTTCACCCAAACTCGTGCTACATCCACCAAACAGAGAGTCCAATGTTATTATCCAGTAAATCAAACCAATTACAATCAGCAATCCCTGCAACTCAATACTGCTGCAAAATGCTACAATACAATATATCAAAACCCTAACCCTTAGCCACTTTTTATCAAGCTTTTTGTCGGTTACAAAATAGGGTTTTCTTATGTCAGTCAATGAAAAAAATTAACTCCCGGTGCATTATGAAATAATAAAAACCATGTGAGGTTTTGGGGGTGTTGCCCTCGAGCCCTCATGGGGGCACTGCCCCTTGATCCCATCTTGGGGGCACTACCCCCAAACCCCCGCAAGGGGTGCTGCACCTTGACCCCGTAGGAATTGAGGGGGAAATCGCGTTGATAAAAGTGGGGTAAATATAACCTCCGAGTCTGATTAGGCTCCATATAACAACAGTAGACCAGCTGGAGCCTCAGGAAAGAGAGAGATGACCCAGGCAGAGAGAGTTGAAATTTGAGCAGGAGGCCACACTAGCTAGCGATATGAGAGATCTACTAAGGGCATGCCCTCCCATCTTTGATGGAGCTGGTAGGGGTCTAGAGGCAGATACTTGGTTATTGGATTTAGGCAAGTGTTTTGCCATGCATCCTTATGGTAGCAACACCAAAGCCAGATGTGCTATTTTGGTGGTGGTTAGAGGAATAGAAGCTACACTTGGACATTAGCACTGTGTCTTGGGAGTTTTTCTTAGAGAGATTCAGAACCTATTTTCTATCTGATCGTTAGAGGTAGCGTCATGCATATGAGTTCCATGAGGTGAGGCAGATGGCCATGTCAGTTGAGCAGTATGAGCACAGATTCTATGAGCTCAAGCAGTATGTGGGTATCGGAGATGACGAGTCTATGTTGGTGCAACATTTTATCAGGGGCCTAAATGCTTGGATCAGCAGAGGGGTTCATGTATTCAAACCTAAGTCTATGGAGGTAGCAATGGAGAAAGTCCAGTTAGTGGAGGAGAATTTTTCTATGGCACTCGATGGGCATACAACTGTGCATATTGGTAGTGCACCTTCTTCAGGTTTTGGTTCACGAGGTGGACATACTTAGGCTTCAGGATCTCATGCACCCTCAAAGTAGAGACGGAAGCAGCACTCTTAGGTCAAACTGAAGAATTATCAGCCTCAGCAAGGTAATAGAATTCAGTCTAAGACCAGTCTTGGCAGTGTAATAAGCACAATCACTTTGATCAGCCAACTCAGAGCACGTAGTCCGTAGTGAGCAGAGATAGTTTCCAGCAGTCTAGTGCTTTCCAGGGTGGCGGTGGTTTTGGTAGAGGCACAAGGTGCTTCTCTTGTGGCCAACATGGCCATATTGCTAGATAGTCCCCTCAGAAGGGTACTTCAGGGTTTGGACATCGACTGGTGGCTTTAGAGCCAATGGTTGGTGATGCAGGGAGATCACACAAAGTCTTTGCAATGGTTGATAACCATCAGGAAAATCATTAGGGTATCATGGAGAAGACTTTTGGTTTCATGCAAGGTATTGGTTTTTTTGTTCTTTTTGATTCCGGTGCATCTGATTCGTTCATATCTCCTTCTCTTGTGGAGCGTTGTGGGTTAGTGGCAACAAAGCAAGATGATAGGTGGCAAGTTCAGTTAGCTTCCAAGGCTAAGATTGCAATCAAGTATCTAGTTCTTGGGTGTGAGTTGAGGATTGGCTCTCTAGCTACTACAGTAGACCTTCGCATCCTACCCCTTGGTTCATATGATATAGTTTTGGGGATGGATTGGCTTGAGGCCCATTGGGCAGTGATCGATTGTTAGCACAAGTCTGTTAGATGTTTAGATGATTCTGGTGCAGAGGTGGAGGTTGTAGAAGTTCAGAGACCTATTTCCCTATGTATGATCTCTGTTATGCAACTTAAGAGATGCATATGTTAGGGATGTCAGCTTTTTACAGTTTCTGTTAGTGACTTGGAGATGGAGGAGATTTGAGAGGCATCTCTTGATGATCATCCCCTGTTGAGGGAGTATGCTGATGTTTTTCCTTCTGAGATTCTGGGGATGCCACCTAAGAATGACATCGACTTCAGGATTGATCTTGTTCCCAGTGTAGAACCCATCTCATGAGCTCCATACGGGATGACCACTCAGGAGCTTAAGGAGCTCTGACTATAGTTGGAGGAGTTGTTAGCCAAAGGATTCATTCAACCCAGTGTCTCTCCCTGGGGAGAACTTGTGATCTTTGTGAAAAAGAAGGATGGATCTCTGCAGCTGTGTATCAACTATCGACATCTCAATAAGGTGACAGTGAGAAATAGATACCCCTTGCCTCAGATCAATGATTTGTTTGATCAGATTAAGGGAGCCAAGGTCTTCTCTAAAATTGACCTTAAGTTAGGATATCATCAGTTACGGATATTTGAGGCAAATATTCACAAAATGACATTTCGTACCCGTTATGGGCATTAAGAGTTCACGGTAGTACCATTCGGGTTGATGAATGCACCTTATTTTTTCATGAGCCTGATGAATGGTATTTTTCGCACTTATCTTGATAGGTTTGTCCTTGTATTTCTAGATGATATATTGATCTATTTGAGGACTATGGAGGAGCATGAGGAGCAATTGCGTTAGGTGTTATAGTGTCTGAGAGAAAATCAACTTTATGCTAATTTATCGAAATGTGAATTCTTTCAGACAGAGGTGAAGTATTTGGGTCATGTCATCTCTGGAGAGGGTATTGCGATGGATCCTTCAAAGATCCAATCTATTATGGATTGGCTTGCACCTACTAATGTTTCTGAGGCCTGCAATTTTATGGGTTTGGTAGGCTACTATCACCATTATGTTATGGGGTTTTCGACGATTGCTCATCCTATTACTTCCTTTCAGAGGAAAGGGAAGAAGTTTGTTTGGTCAAAGTAGTGTCATGCAGCTTTTCAAACCCTTAAGGAGCAGTTGACTAGTGTACCTATTTTAGCAGTTCCTGATCCTACTAGGGACTTTGTTGTTTGTACAGATGCTTCTTTGGAGGGTTTAGGAGTAGTTCTGATGCAGGATGGTTGTGTGATTGCCTATGAGTCTCGTAAACTCAAGGATCACAAATTGAACTATCCCACTCATGATATGGAGTTAGCCGCAATTATGCATGCCTTGGTGAGGTGGAGGCATTTTCTCTTAGGGCATCAGTTTGAGCTGCATAGTGATCATCATAGCTTGCAATATATTTTCACATAGCTAAACTTGAATGCGAGGCAGAGACGTTGGATGGAGTTCTTGTGCGAGTATGACTTTGAGGTCAAGTTTTTCCAGGGCAAAGAGAATGTGGTAGCAGATGCTCTTAGTCGTTGGCGACATGAGATCTTAGTGGTCTCTCTCATAGTTGATTTGAGAGGTTAGATTTTCATAGCACTTCCTACTGATAGTTGGTGCCAGGAGGTGAGATCCGAGATTGAGTTTGTTAGACCTTTAGAGGGTAGATTCTTTGGTTACTCTCTTGAGTCAGAGGGTCTTTTGCGACATTTGGGTCATATCTATGTTCTTAGTTCTAAGGGTCTTTGTACTCTAGTGTTGTAAGAGGCACATCAGGCACATTATTATGCTCATCTGGGTGTCAAGAAGATGGATGCAAATCTATGTCAGCTATACTTTTGGAGTGGCATGAAGCAGGATATTTTTGATTTTGTGTCAAGGTGTCTTGAGTGTCAAAGGGTGAAGGCGGAGCATCATCACCCTACAGGTCTTTTGCAGCCTCATTTAATTCTAGAGTGGAAGTGGGACATCATTTCGATAGACTTCATTGTTGGTTTGTCGATATCCTCTTGTTGACACGATGCTATTATGGTCACTGTGGATAGGTTGATGAAGGTAGCTCACTTTTCTCCTATCTGTTCTTCTTACAATGCTACTATAGTGGCCAGAGTGTTCATGGAGGACATCATCAGACTTCATGGGATTCCTCGTAGGATCATCTCTAATAGGGATCTTGTGTTCAGTTCCGTCCTTTGGACTTCTCTGCAGCATGCCTTGGGGACACAGCTGAACTTTAGTTCAGCTTACCATCCTAAGATTGATGGACAGACTGAGAGGGTTAATCAGGTTCTCGAGGATATGCTTAGGATGTATGTGATGGATCGGTAGGGCCGTTGGGAGGACTACCTTTACCTGGTGGAGTTTTCTTATAATAATTGGTATCACAGTTCTATCAGCATATCTCCATTTTAGGCTTTGTATGGTTGCCCTTGTAGGACCCCTCTGAGTTGGGATCATCTCAAGGGTAGAGTTCTTCTTGGTCCAGATATGCTTAGAGATATGGAGTAGTAGGTTGAGAGGATTAGAGAGCATTTAGTGGCAGCTCAGGACAGACAGAAGAACATGCAGATGCTCATAGGATCCATCGATAGTTTTCAGTTGGAGATCAGGTGTTCTTGCATGTACAACCGCAAAAGAGTTTGATCTATTATGGAAAGGGCTCTAAGATAGCACCATGCTTTGTTGGACCTTTTGAGGTGTTGGAGAGGATCAGTCCTATTGCTTATCATCTTTCTTTTCCACCTAGCCTTTCATGCATCCATGACGTGTTTCATGTTTCTATACTTAGACCTTACTATCCAAATATTGCTCATGTTCTTGATTGGACTGCTTTACAGGTAGAGGATAGGCAGTTGCCTTTGGAGCCCGTAGGCATTCTACAGCACAAGAGACTTGCTCTTAGGGCCAGAGACGTAGAGCAGGTCAGGGTCCAGTGGGATCCTAATGATGAGACTTCTGCTACCTAGGAGGATGTTTCCAGGATGAGAGAGTTATACCCTTACTTATTTGTAGGCTTCCAGGAGTAATCTTGACTCTAGGGGGGATGATGTAATGCCCCCTCATTTTTGGCTTGTGATAGTTGTTAGTTTTACATTACTCTTTGTCTGATTTGAGACAGTTGTTAGTTCTTCCTTTGCATTTAGATAGTTCTGAGACATTTGGAATATTAGGCCTATGGTTTATGCTTATTTTGATTGTGATAGACAATGTTTGACTGATATAGTTCTGACATGTGTTATGAGTTATGATGACATTATTGTTATTCTAGTTATGATGAGATAGACATGATTAGTGATGGTTTTATATTATCATGTATTATGTGACTTAATGGTATTTGATTTTAAATGTAAATGGTTATAGTTTTGTTTCAGAGTAGGGATGGGGTAGTATTACTTGGTTTGAGCACCCTACTACGCCGTGATTCTCTGACTCTGTGTGTGTTTGATATTTATGCAGTTGATTGTATACAATCTATTGTTATTATGCAGGTTGCAGGTACTAGGCCTCGACTCCATTTGACTCAGTAGGTCTAAGCGGGCCCTACACCATGGATAATGTTGATGGAGATAACATGAGGTCTAACCCCTAAGTTAGTTCAACCTTTTGTTGATGGTCGTCATGTGATTCGTATGTTTATTGTTGGGTCCTTGGTAGGTCAGCCTGTGTGTATTATTGTATGCATAAATGATCTATAATATTATAACATTTTATTGTCAAATATTATAGTACTTTGTTGTGTTGTAAAATTAGAATATTCTTGGAGGAAGCTATTTAAATAAATTATAATGCAATATCAGGTAGCAATTCTTATGTTGGTACATTCTATATGTGGGTCAAAGTTTCATTTTAACTCATTATTATTTATAGTTATGTATTGAATTTCTTCTTGGGCATTAATGTTAAGGTGGTTAGTTGTCAATTATGATACCAGAGTGGGGAATCTTTGTGAATAGTAAAAAAAATTTAAATTTCTGGTGAAGAGGATTCACGAGAGAGGATTTGGTGTGAGTGGGTATTTATGACTGAAGGTTATTGTGTTCGGGGGGAATTTTTGGTGGAGGATTCGGAGGATTAATTGAGAGGAAGGAAGAAGAAGTTTTAGAGGAAGAAAAGTTGGGAAAAGAATCGATTTTGGAGCACGGACTATTCCGGGTATGTCTCTTCTAGGAAGGAATGTGTCTTGTGCTAAAGCTTTTATTATCACTTCATGTTTTGTTTCTTTTAAAATTGCACACTTTCAATTAAATCCTCTTCTTTGATTCAACTACTTGGGAATGCATCGCTATTCTTGTTCATTGAATCTTTTGTCCTTTGATCTAGACGTTCAACCATCTGGTTGACCCTTGCCTACAAACAAATCTATTATAAATTTTAGTTGCAATGCTTGTCTGTCTATAAGTCATAAATCATGGTTGGTCTTTGTTAATAGAAGGATCATTCATTTTTCATAAACAGAAACCACATTCCTTTAGGAAACATGGCCAAGAGTTCCATATTTCATATTTTCAACTACATACCTCCCATTGAAATCTAACAGTCATTATTTTTGCCCATTTGTTTTATTGCCAAAGTCATCACTTTTAACGGATGGCCATTCTAACTCCACTTTTATACCCTGGATATCATTTGGATTTTTTTATCATATGTAAGGTTCTCCATTTGATCCATCTACTTGACCCAATTATGCATCGACCTTCGAGCTAGGGTCGATCCCCTCCGACTAGCTACTGTGATCCCTTGCATCATTGAGGAGCCCACTTATTCTGAACCAATGCTATGGATAATGTGAGCTTCTACCAGTTGTCGCCATGCCTTGAATGACTTTCACTAAGCTTTCTTAAAACCTGGTGCTATTTAATTCTTACGTCGCAGTGTGAAGGAAAGGCCTTGCTCTTGTTCTTGAATGTCGACAACCCTGGCAACTGTGATTTAGAGAGCTGTTTGATGAATTTACCCTTTTGTTATCGCTTGTGGACTCTCTAAAAACTGGTTGCTTCCTTGGTTTTGTTCATTCGTCGATCCATGATCTCTTGGATGAGGACATTTTTTTCCTTGCAAAATCAAAGCTAAATTTTATTTTGTGGCACCATTGTTTATTCCAGGCATAAACTTGTGCAGCGGTCTTATCTTTCTCATGTCCTGGCAAACTAAAGATCATATTCTAAACCTCACCATCTTGGAGCGATGTGTAAAGAAATTACCTCAACAAAATAAGAAATTACCTCAACAAAATCTTATTGTTTTAGATCCCCCTTGTTGGAATGGAGTTATCCAACCAGTGACCCCTCTCTTGCCAAACATTGATACCACACTTTCTAGCAAGACACGCCTAGCAGTGCTGTTGCAACTGCACTGTCTATCAAAACTTCTCCTTATTTTCTGCGTTGATGGATGCCCTTGAGACTAGCATTGTGCTTGAGATTTTATTATGTACTTCCTTGATTCCACTAGAGCATAATATCTTTCCTCAACTTAGAAATCATTATAGTTTATGCATGCTTACAGTGGAGTTGTCTTATGAATAGAACATATATAGCAGTTTTATTATGATTTCCATTCTATTTTCGATGTGAGTCAGGTTTAGAAGGCCATAAGGTTGATATTAGAATCTTGCCTTCAGTTTGGGTTGTAGAATCATCATAGAATCTATGATGTAGTCATTAACGATGAACTCGTTGTTAATAGGAATGTGTTACTTTTTCATTCATAAAATAGTACTTCCTTTTCCTTACACATGTCTCTAAGCCAAAATTATTAGAAAATGAAGTTAGTAGTTTACCGTGGCATAAGGTTTATTGTAACTTGATCCTCTTTTACTATGTTAAGGGATAGATTAGATTCTAGTGAAATAAAACTTTATCATATGCTTAGTCTCCTATTTACTTGGTAGAATAAGGTAGCATTAATACTTAGAGTTATAACTCATTCTTCGGTGAAAGTGTAGTGTTATATTGGAAGAAGTGTTTTATGCGAATCTAACTTAGGTCAAGCCTAGTATAGTGTTAGTAACGTAAGTTCCCTCTTATTAATGCTTGTTGACTCCGTGAGATCTTAGGAATCTAGGTAAATGTTTGAGATAGTTAAAAACTTAAAAGTCTCAACTTCTCGCATATTTCGAAACAGAAATTGCAACTTTACCTATGCATGGAATAATGCCTACTTGAGACCTTGTAAGAATGATCTTTTGATGTTAAACAATAGGTATTTAAATATGTTTATGTAATTGTATTTCGACAATTAGAATCCGTAAATACTTAATGTTAAACCTTGTGTAGTAAGTGATGTTCTTTGTGAATACTAGCATATTGTTAATAATGGTATAGTTAATAACTTGTATTTTCGTGCAAAGTTGTTAGTACAGAGTCACTTAAGATTAATGATTGCGATTAGGAATAGAATAAATAGGGTTTGGAATAATAGTTTTTAGACCTTGAAGTTGACTAGAAAATTGTTGAAATCTTTCATTATAATCCATGTTAGAATAGTCGGAAGGTGACATAATATTGATAGAGATGCTTGTTGTTAAATCGATAATAGTTTTTAGAAAATGAAAGTTATTTTAGATAAATGATAGTATAGATATTTTCTCATGAAGCTTGTTTACATAGAAAGTAATAATTACACATATTATTGAATTTTGTCTTGTTCAGTCAAACTAGGGGTATGGTACTTTATATGATAAAATTGTTAAGTATTGTAGAGTAGGATAGAATTAGAACTTTAAGATCTTATGTGTGGAATTGGTAGTTGGTTTATATTTGTCTGTTTGAAGATGTTGTTGACTATATTTAAATCACCTCTTTTCATAATGATTGAAATTAAGTTATTATAGTCTCTTAAATTGTCATCGTTTCAATCTATTAATGTATTACTAGTATTCTTTATGAGTAGGTTTTGTGTCTTGTAAGGTTTGGAGTTCTTTCTATCGTTAATGCAAGGAAATAAGAATAATTTGGTTGTAATATTGTATTTACCTTTTTATTGAAATGATTTAATTTCGTAAACCTTGTCCGAAATTAGTGTGAAGTCATCCTTGGGACAAATTTGTTTATTTTATCAACTTGTATTAAGGATGGTATTGAATTATTTTTCTTTCTCTTTATTCCTTGTTGACCTCATATTATTGTCATGGTCGTTGAAATCTAGTGTCCATATCAGGGAAGGTACTATGGGAACGTAGTAAAGAATTTAATTATAGACTCCAGAGGCTTAACTGTTTGGTATTCAATTTGATACTCATGTCATACTATTTCAAGATGTATTATTTGAGTTCTGATGGGGACAAGGGGAATTATATTGTTGTGATCAAGTGAATGGCTTGTGTATTGGATCAAAATCTATTGTAACCCTTGTCCTTGAGTATTTTTTGTTTTGGGATGATTGGTCAGAGATTACTAGGAGAGTGGCTTTCATGGTGGGTCCGGTGCCAGAGAGGCCACCTGGGTAACCCCATGGAAGTTGTAAGCAAGTGATAACTTAATAACTTATTTAGGAGGGTTGGGGTAGTAAATCACATAACAAGATAAGTAAGATACCTCACCCATGCCTTGAGCGCTCTTGTAGGCTAAGGATGGGATGAGAATGTTAGATTCAGGATAGACAATTGAGAGGAGGGGGTGAATCAGTTGTCCAAAACTTTTCTTCCAATTAAACACTTAAATCCACTTTGCAATTCATCAACATAATAATTAATCAATCATTGAAACATAATGCATTAAACTAAAAGCAACAACACATCAACACAAAAGACACCAAGATTTTGACGTGGAAAACCCAGTTAAGGGAAAAACCACAGGGTGATTAACCCAAGATTGTATTCTCTGTTAGAAGAATAGAAAGAACAAAATGGCACATGCCAATTAGGGCTCACTACCTGAGGACACTACTCACAAGAGGCTCACTGCCTACAATAGACTCACTATCTACAAAATAATAAGTATCACATACTTGAACTGGAGAATAGCATCTTCACCATGCTTGAATTAGTTCCATTTAAGCCCAATACTTCTGCTCTGCCTTTCACTCTGGTCCTCGCTACCACACTCACATTTTCCCTAGTCACACATTGAAATGACTTTACAACTCCATATATATTCAAGACATCAACTTAGGAATAATCATCTAAGTCAGAAAATATCTACAAGATCATTTGCAAGATGAGTAACTCATCCGGTTGGCCAGTCTCAGGAAGAACACTATCATCCGGAAGTTATTCTTCAATTGCAAGCTCCAACTCTAATGCGGACCATCAACACAAATTGGACACAATCCAAAGACCTCCACAAGATTGCTTGAATCACCAAGAACATCCACACTTCATCTGCTTACTAAAATCCTTCTCTTCTTCATTCGGAACCTTAAGAACATAGTCTATCATCACTTGTCACAAAGGAATAGATGCTTACAGACCTTCAAACCATGAACCAATTGAGTTGACACATCACAAGGACTCCCTGAACACTCCGTCAAATCTGTAGAATAGGATATTTCATTTCCGGATCTCACCAGACCTATCTGTATCACTCTGTCACCTTTGAGCACCTGTCGAAACCAGTTTTACTTGAGCAACCACAACTTCTTCAGATATTCATGCGGACCACCAAAATATTTATTGGATCATCTTAAGACACATATCTACAAACCCTTTAAACCGCATCCTCTGATCCTCATCTTAACTTGGACTTTTACCTTACTGTCTTCACTGTTCTTCATTGTTCCTGATATGACTAATTTTCTCAATATCCTCAGCAAACAGATCATCCAATCCTTATCATTAATGCAATAGGAGTATGTTGACATCAATGACAACATCGGTTAGGCCCATACTTGCAATAGAGAAGGCCTGGTTGGCAAGGCCGACCTCCTTGTCTTCATGAGAGGACATGTCAACTCTGCATGTGTCACCCTATGGGCTAGTGCCTAGAGAGAGGCTGCCAGGGTAACCATAGATGGGTGCCAGCTTCTAGTGAGAGATAGCCTGGGTAACCCATTCTAGGACCATGCAATGACACTCTCCTTACGCAGTTCAGTTACTTCCTCTTTATCTTTGTTGTTACCTCTAGAGTGTCGACTTGCCTTCATGGTTGAACTTAGCTTGATGTTTTGATTTGTCTTGTTTTGGTGAGTATTGTCATGTCTGTGCAGTCTTGTTATCCTATTTGCTTGCATGTAGTCTAGATCTTGTTATTGTGTTCATGGTTATAACCTTGACCTAGTGGAACCTCATTGTTATCTCCTAGCTCGATGGGGTAGACCTTAGGGTTCTACATGGTTGGGAGGTAGAGCTATCTATTGGTTCTTTTGGATGTTTGTTTCGAGATTAGTACAGAAGTGTTTCTAGTTCTAGAGTTGCTCTACAACTTCAAGTTGTTGTATACATTCATAATTGTATTATTTGTAAACTGATATTGAAACTTGTAATTATTTAACTCTGCCAATGTGTAATGTATTATTCTTCTATTGTATTGTGTTGCATATCACTTGTATGGTTATATTATTATTTGATGCAGTTATGTTCCCTAGAGTGTTAGCTGTTCATTTCATTTAATGTTGTTTTATTGTTATTATTTTTAATGTATAATGCATATCTTTGCTTAAAAAAAATTTATGTAATGTTGTCTCTTGTTTAGTCTAACACTCTAGGGTTACATGATGGGGCATCACACATAGGACTGTGAATATTGTATACTTTGATCTCTTGGAACCACCTGTTTATATATGAGTTCAATATTGCAGACCTTATTCTGTTTACATCAACTTGACACAGAGAATATTGACAATTAAAGATATATATTCATATATTTATATTTGGTAATCTTTATTATTTACATAGGGAATGATAGAAATGGTTGTAATCCAAGACAACTCATTGATATAATGGAACAACAACTTTTGGATATTATATTCTAATGGTTTCCAAGCAGAAGAATAATCTCTTACCTATGATATTCTAACTTAGTTAGCAAAATTCAAGAACTACAAAGAACATAGTTGAAAGGAATAATCTTTCGATAATGAGTGCTAGTGGATAGTAGACTTGGATTAGACTTATCCACAGAGTTATATCAAGTCAATTATAGTGAATGCAAAACTTGATTAGAACCTTTTATTGGTTTAATTAATATTCTCTGTAAATGAGAAATAGTCTTGTCTTGAGTGTTTGAAATGACCTTTTTAGTCAGAACAAGTCTATGGGTCAATCATTTATCTAGAAACCCCATTCAAACTTATAAATGAATGTTAATTCAATATTATGGAAAAGGAAAGGCAAACCCTAGTTTGACTAAGTAGGGAAGAATCTAGTAATGTATCTTTTAGAATACATCTTGTCTTACCTATTTCTATATAGATTGAAAAAGAAGGGACTTATACCCTAATTATGATAGAAAACTAGGAATATGTTAATAGAAGAAATAAGGTCTATTGGACAAACCTTATTATCTATTTTATTAATCTTGTTAAAGATATTCTTTGAAAACCATTATGATGGAATAGATTGAGCCTAACTAGAAATTGACCTAGCATGGAAACATATATAAGTTTATATCGTGATTGTCAATAATAACACGATAAGGAAGATACTAATATTCCTTTTTGTAGGAGGTATTATCTATTATAGAGACATACTATTCTTAACCTTGGTTGAGTTAACACAAGGGTCATTTATAAACCTTAGTCTTGTAAGTTGTGAGAAATGGTTATTTTGATATATCAGACTATTCAAGGTTATTATGAAAACCCTAGAAGTTGAATATGAAATCAAATTATGAGTTATGTCATATGAACTCGTCTAAATCAAATAGATTATGGTCATGGAAGATATTAAGACTATTTACATAAACACATTTAGTGAGGATAAACTGTAGGAATATGATAGTATCCAAGTCGAGTTGGGGTGGGTGAACATTACGACAACGTTCATTGCAAACATCAATTTATATTGAAACTATGGCCATAGTAATGCATATTTCTTTGCATGCATTGTCGGTTCACTATATTTGGATTGCACAACCTATCAGAAATCATACTTAGCTAGAAGGTATCTAGGGTTGTACGATTGATAGAGTTGTGAAGGATACAACACTATGTACTTGAGAAGGCAAATTACCACTGGTCACCTTTGGTCTATATCCGTCGTGAAAGGTAGGGTCACTCCCTATGTGGAAGATGTGTGGGAGACTGCCGGTCTGTGGTTGGAGGTAAATCACTGGAAAGATACTCTCTCTCTAGCAGATGACACGCCGAGGCTTGTGATAAAGATGTCAAATTTCTGGATGCAATAGATCTCTGAGACTTGTGTTTATTGAGACTATGTAAAACATTATCTGATGTAGATATTTGTAATTGATTTACTTTTGTAAACATTGTACTTGAGAAAGACAATATGGTTTATTGTATTTTGTAATGAGAAATCTTGTAATTGTAGTTACTTGATTATATGTTGAATTAAAGAAATTTTTTCTCTATCTCATTTTTACCTTGCTAAATTACTTATGGTAAATTTTTTGATTTTACTATGTATTTAGAACATGGATGTTACATATGGTGTTAGAGCTACCGGGTTTGACACTAGGGCTTATGAGTCCACTGTGCTAACTTGTAGTCAACATTATGCAGTTAGCTAATGTTTGAAATTTCTTATGCCAGAATGGCATGGAGAAGAACCAAGAAAATTGCTAGAAAGTCTGTTCCCCAACATTTTCCTGAATTAATGGTTAAGAAGAAACCTCTCAAGGAGGTTGAACTTAAAGAACATATTATTTACTCTGAAGGTGCATGGCTAAAGGATTTAGAGACTTTTGTTGATGCGCTTACGTATTCAGCTAGAAAGAAAATAATGTTTTGAACTTGCCAAGAATCTTACTATTTCTACTTGTGTAGGAAAAACCTAGTAAAATGTAGCTAGTTATGACATGTCACTTGAGGGTTGTTGTGATAATTCTATTTAGGAATGAGGTGTTGGAGGAGTACTTGTGTGTACATCCAACCTCTATGTTGTTTAATTGGAAGAGTGTAAATTGATAGTGACATATAGCCTTGTCCTATCAACTATATAAATAAGGGTGCGGTTACTCCTGAATAAATTATAATAAAGATGGGAATGTTCTATGCCAATCTATTGATTGTTATGAGTTAAATATGTTATGATGTTTTGAGTCACTTTAGATTTAGAAAACTATTAGATAACTTGTTTTTTCTTGGTATGAGAAAAATGACAACATGTTTCTTTCAAAAACCAAACAAGGGTAAGAGTTTAGAAGAGAATAAACCATCAGTTAATCTCTTGATCAAAATGGAGCAATCCTAACCATGTTTGTAGAAACCAAGGAGAAACTTGGTATTCTAGAAAAGAAGTAAGAGATTAAGGAAACCCTAATGGAGGAAAATGAGATTTCTCATGGGATGAGAAAGGAAAATCACCAAGAATATAGTGTGAGTAATGAAAATCTTGAAACTATAGAATCTGAAAGGAAGCAAAGGATAGGCTTACCTTAGAATTTTTCCTAGATAGGAAGAAAGTCATTCCACCAAAAGCTTGATGGAACAAGTGAATGGAGGAACTGAAAATGTTATTCCTCCTAGAGTTTTGGATACGTTACCTAGAAAAGTACCATACCTTATGACTATTATAGAATTAATGGAATCAAAGCCCCATTACAAGAATTATTGGCTAAAGGTTTGATTAGATCCAGTATTTTACAATAGGGTGTACTAGATATCTTTGTCAAGAGAAAGGATAAAATTTTGTAATTGTGTATTTAGTAGATCGTATGCTCATTAAAGCAATGATAAAGAACAAATACCTTTCATTGTGTATTGATGACCTCTTTGATTAGGTGCATGGAGCTGCAGTGTTTTCAAAGATTGATTGGCAATCAATATATCGTCAGTTAAGATTGAAGGATAAAGATACCCATAAAACAACTTTTTGGACAAGAAATGGGCACTGTGAGTTTGCAGTGTTGCCTTTTGGACTTACAAATGCCTTGTTGTATTCATGAATCTCATGAACAACGTGATTAGAGATTTTTTAGACATGTTGTTCTAGTCTTCTGGAAGATATAAATTATTTATTCTAAGAATGAAGGAGAACATTACCAACATGAGCAAGTGGTTCTGCAATGGATGAGAGAAATGATTTGAGTGGATAAATAAATGTCAAAGGGGCAATTGAATTACTAAAAGAGAACTAAGTAGCTGACGCTATGAGTCTAAGGGGATATATTCCTTCAATTATCACTATTAATGCAAACTTTAAAGATTAAGTGTTGCAAAATTTATTAGGTGATGAGTATTATGAGCAAGTCAAGTAGGCTCTTATGATAAAACCTAAAGATATAAGGTATGATAGGTTTCATTTTGAGTCTAATGGATTATTGAGTTTCAGAGAAAGAATATATGTGTTTCAAATTCTATCGAATTAACAAAACCAGTGTGGAAAGAAGTACATATCGCACCATACCCAGGACATCCAGGGGTAACCAACTACTAACAAATATAAAACCTCTTTAATTCTTGAAAAGAATGAAGAAGATACTACGAAATTTGTAGCAAGTTATCTAGAGTGCCAGATAGAACATCAACACCTTGTAGGATGGTTGAATCCACATGATATACTAGAGTGGAAATGGAAAGTTTTAGTATGGATTTTGTCCATGGTCTTCCTATGTCTAGGAATTGACATAATGTCATTTTAGTTGTGGTTGATAAACTCACAAAGGTAGCACATTTTATACCAAGGAATTTGACTGATGGAGCACCAGTGTTAGCTTGCAATTATGTGCAAGAGGTGTTTAGATTGCATGGTTTTCCTAAGAAGGTTATCTTTGATAGAAATGTGCGTGTCATGTCAAGGTTTTGGCAAACTTGTTCTCTATGCTAAAGACTAAAATTGATAAGGGTACAATTTATCATCCTGAGAATAGATGGTTAAACTAAGAGAGTTAACCAAGTTTTGGAAGATTTGTTTCAAACATATTGCATGGATCAGCAATATAAGTATGGAGACTACTTATCACTTGTGAGATTTTTAACAATACCTAACTTTTGCTATTAAGATGGCTTGAATTGAAACATTGGACAGAAAAGATGCCAAACTCCTATAAGCTGGGTTAGCTAGAAGATAGGATTAGCATTAGTCTGGAAATGTTATAAGAAATGGATGAAAAGATTTAGTTGATAAAAAAAAAGATTAGTGGAAATCGATAATAAATAGAAAAGTTACTTTGATGTTAAGTGTACACCAAGACAATTCTCGGTTAGAGAAGGAAAATTCTTTTGAGGGTTAAACCCTAGAAAAAGTTTCATAAAGTATGAAATGTATTGCAAACCAGTTCCTAAATATAAAGGACTCTTCTAAATTTTCAAGGTTATAAATTTTATTGATTTCAAGAATCAATCTATTACTAGTTATTGCTAGGAGACATAATGCTTTTTGTGATTCATATATGAAAAATATATTTATTAATATTAAATTCTTAGAATGTTTTATAAGTACAGAACCTAGGAAAGGTTATGATCAAGCTTCTTAAATGCTTGAAGTTCACAAGCAATGCTTGTGTAATGTAGAGGTTATGTAGTGTAAGGTCCAGTGGGACCAGCATAGAATAGTTTTACATGGGGGGGGGGGGGAATTACCATGAATTATAGAAAAAAACCCCTCATTTATTTTATGCTTATAGAAGTTAAACAATGAACTTGCTTATTAGTTGCATTTTGATACTTTATATCATCAAGGACGATGAATCTTTAGGGGAAGGATATGTTACATCCCACGTTTTTGACTTGCTAAACTTTTCACTTTTACTAGGACATAAGTAAGTCTATTGTGATGTTATAGTTTAATGACAAGGAATGATATGGATTATATTGAATGTCATTTATGAATTTATGGAAATGATTGTGTTATTGTCAATTTAATATTGCATTATGAAATTTGGTTTATTATTTGAATAATGATGCACTGATCATAATTTGTTTGGTTAAAAGTTGAAATAGGATTACAAGTTTTTAGATGACTCTCAGAGAAGAGAAAGAGAGTATCCTTTGAGGAGAGAGATATAGACCTCAGATTCTAATTGGTCTATTTTCCAAATGAGTATAAGTGTTTAACGAAAATGTGAAACCAATGGTCGTAAGAGGTAAGTCTTGTCTTGTTAGTTTACTTTTGAATCTAATCGATAGGTAGTCGATATCTTGATTCTCATCTAGTCAAGTTGATTGAGTCAACTTTGTCATTTGAGAAGTAAACAACGTCGTCTGAATAAAAATATGATCATTTACATTTAACGTAAATATTACGACGTCATTGATGTAAAATGGTTGTGATAATATTATTGAATCATTTAGTGTTTTATTGTTGACATTTAATGTTAGATGACGATCTTATCAAGTCAAGTCGATGTGATTTAATGAGAGTCTGTGAAGGCGAGACAAGCTTGACCCTATCACATTAGTCATAAGATTTTCGACTTATTATTATAATTATCATATTTTGATCAAAGATTAAATATGGACAAGGACTATTATTGTTATTATCATGTCTATTCATTCTATTCTTGAGATGTGTTGTAAAGGGAATCTTTAAATTCCTATGAGGCAATTTCTACCTCAATGTCCTCTTAAATGTTCATGTCTATCCATAGGAGAAATCCACGATGTGGACATAATTGTTTAAACCATTTAACCAACTCATGGGTATTAAGATACATGTAAAGAGTTGTATCATGAGTAGAGACACTTTATTAATCACATAGACCTCTCATTGATGCTTATGTGTTTAAAGGCTTATTAAAAAGGAGAAACTCTTAGTCACAGAGAACCTTCCATGGACTAGATAAGTGGGACTTCTACAGTTTGATAGATTCTTTTGTTATAACTATATCATTATAGATTCCTTTTGATCGTTAGTCATTGTTGTGTGATTATTAATTATTGACCATATACTCCCTTCTCTTTGTAGTCCAACTAAGAGCCTTCGCAGGCTAATTTGGTGGAGATACACGTGGCCTTGTGGAGGTCATTTTTAACAAATCTGTAGTGGAGTCATAACTTTTGTCATCATCGTGGAAGAATTCTCTATTCTAAAGGAAAATGTTTTAGAAACATTAAAGTGGATCTTTTCATGGCTAGTGGAAAGGAGGACCTAAGAGTGGAATCATTAATAGTGGAAGTTGGGATCTTGTAACATAAAATGAGACCTGTAGGAAATACCACTAGAGGTTAGTTTAACTGTTGTAGTGGATCTTTATTCGACCGATAGTCATGGAAAGGAGAGGAGAAACGATTTTGCATAGAGTCAAGTGAGCTCTTAAAGAAGGATCATGCTCATGTGCGGGGGGTTTGGGTTATCTATGGAAAAATTAAATAGATAGATGTTGGTAGTTTGACAGGGAGGAACTAGATTAATAGATAAGAGAGTAGTTCTTTTAGAGTTAAAAAGGATAGTGAAATTGATTTCACAGGAGGAAAGAACATAGTCAGTAGCAGAGGAAGGAGGAGATTTCCGCGTAGGCAACCCTACTCTGTCAAGAAAATCTTACCAGGTTCTCTCTTTACAAGAAGTCTTTTATCAATATAAAATTATTTACATATTAATTCATACTGTTGAATAAATGTCAAGTTGTTACTCTATTTATTCTAAGGTCTATGTTTTAGAATGTTACTGAGGTCGATACTCTCATGATAGATGGCCTGCTAGTTAGTTATTTCTATGACTTTTATGTATTTGTAAATCCATGATTGCATGATGATTTCATCGAAAGGTTCCAACACTTTAGGATGCCATTAAGTTGATATTGTAGTTATACTTTTGCATGGTCAAATGAATGATATATGAACGAGTTTTTGAGAAGGATTTACTTGATAAGTCTCTGTGACGATTTTATACATTGTTCACACCGAATGGGATTAGTATGACTTTGAGTAAACTATTCTTTTAAGTATATACAAACTTCCGCATAATGGTAGGATTCTTTACATGTCAGAAAATGTAGATTATATAATATATAGGACACTGTGAATATTGTATACTTTGATCTCTTGGAACCACCTATTTATATATGAGTTCAATATTGCAGACCTTATTCTGTTTACATCAACTTGACACAAAGAATATTGACAAATAAGGATATATATTCATATATTTATATTTGGTAATCTTTAATATTTACATAGGGATTGATAGAAATGGTTGTAATCCAAGACAACTCATTGATATAACGGAACAAAAACTTTTGGATATTATATTCTAATGGTTTCCAAACTAGAGAATAATCTCTTACCTACGATATTCTAACTTAGTTAGCAAAGCTCAAGAATTACAAAGAACATAGTTAAAAGGAATAATCTTTCGATAATGATTACTAGTGGATAGTAGACTTGGATTAGACTTATCCACCTGGTGTTATCAAGTTGATTATAGTCAATGCAAAACTTGATTAGAACCTTTTATTGGTTTAATTAATATTCTCTGTAAATGAGAAATAGTCTTGTCTTGAGTGTTTGAAATGACCTTTTTAGTCGGAAAAAGTCTATGGGTCAATCATTTATCTAGAAACCTCATTCAAACTTATAAATGAATGTTAATTCAATATTATGGAAAAGAAAAGGCAAACCCTAGCTTGACTAAGTAGGGAAAAATCTAGTAATGTATCTTTTAGAATACATCTTGTCTTACCTATTTCTATATAGATTGAAAAAGAAGGGACTTATACCCTAATTATGATAGAAAACTAGGAATATGTTAATAGAAGAAATAAGGTCTATTGGACAAACCTTATTATCTATTTTATTAATCTTGTTAAAGATATCCTTTGAAAACCATTATGATGGAATAGACTGAGTCTAACTAGAAATTGACCTAGCATGGAAACATATATAAGTTTAATCGTGATTGTCAATAATAACACGATAAGGAAGATACTAATACTCCTTTTTGTAGGAGGTATTATCTTTTATAGAGCCATACTATTCTTAACCTTGGTTGAGTTAACCCAAGAGTCATTTATAAACCTTAGTCTTGTAAGTTATGAGAAATGGTTATTTTGATATATTGGACTATTCAAGGTTATTATGAAAACCCTAGAAGTTGAATATGAAATCAAATTATGAGTTATGTCATATGAACTCATCTAAATCAAATAGATTATGGTCATGGAATATATTAAGACTATTTATGTAAACACATTTGGCGAGGATATACTGTAGGAATATGATAGTATCCAAGTCAAGTTGGGGTGGGTGAACATTATGACAACGTTCATTGCGAACATCAATTTATATTGAAACTATGGCCAGAGTAATGCATATGTCTCTCCATGCATTATCGATTCACTGTATCTGGATTGTACAACCTATCAGAAATCATACTTAGCGAGAGGCTATCTAGGTTTGTATGATTGATAGAGTTGTGTATGATAAAACACTATGTACTCGGGAAGGTAAATTACCACTGGTTGCCTTTGGTCTATATCCCTCATGAAGGGTAGGGCCACTTCCTATGTGGAAGATGTGTGGGAGACTGCCAGTCTATGGTTGGAGGTAAATCACTGGAAAGATTCTCTCTCTAGCTATAGACATGTCGAGGCTTGTGATAAATATGTCAGATTTCTAGATGTAGTATATCTCTAAGACTTGTGTTTATTAAGACTATGTAAAACATTATCCAATGCATATATTTGTAATTTATTTACTTTTGTAAACATTGTACTTGAGAATAACAATATGGGTTATTGTATTTTGTAATGAGAAATCTTGTAATTGTAGTTACTTCATTATATGTTGAATAAAAGAAATTTTTTCTCTATCTCATTTTTACCTTGCTAAATTACTTATGGTAATTTTTTTGATTTTACTATGTTTTTAGAATGTGGATGTTACACCTTAACAGAACAACATTCTTTCATGACTATTATTGGAACCTCTACCAGCGCCTTAATCCCAGGGTAATTTGATCCTCTTTGATGTCAAATTTGTAGATCTTGGGGTGAACTATCTGACTAGGCTATATATGTCTTGATTTCAATTCTCTGATTTCACATATATTGATTTTTTATTGATTAAATAAATTGGTAATTTTTGTTTTATTTTGAAGGTGTACTCCCAGTGTTCACCAATAGCTTCTAGTGTTTTCCTTTTCACATTTTATTATTTTTTATTGTCTTATTAAGTGTTCACCCATTTTGCCTTTTATTATTATAGTCCTAATTTGTCCTTTATTTTCTCATTTAAATTCTTCTTAGGCTCTGTGAAATCTTTCTTGTATAGAAGCACCTTGTACAATGCATGTTTTTGGTGAATTGTCAATCTAATTGCAGTATTCTCAATATATTATTGTTTTGGTTCTAGGATTTGGACTTGTTAGTTGTCTCAAATTTAGATTTCTCCCCCATGAATCGCTTAGTTGGTTCCCTCCAAAAGATACAGAGTCTATATATAGGTTGACATATACAAACTATACACATGTAGTAATGTATACACACTATTGTTATATGTGAAAAGTGGGAAGATAGTGGATGGTGTTAAAGTATATAAAATCAAACCCTCCTTTCACAATAACATTTGATGACAAGAACCGAGCCATGTCACTATAGATGGATGAGGACTTATCTATAGGTTTTGTGCTCAGGAATGATATGGAAAAAATAGATTATATTGAGAGGTTTGTCAAACCCTAGTTCTAATAAGCCTCAAACCCTAATTATAGTGTAATCAGGTACAAATAGATAGAATGCTACAAGAAACTATATAGGAAGATACTCATGGATGATAAAAAAACATACCAGAAGTTGAGTTTATGGAAATGGAAACTTTGCAGACCACGGGGCGGGCACCCAAGTCCAATAGGGCAGAATTTCTGGAGATTCTGAATAGAGTGATGTTGTAGACTATATCCTACTTCTAAGTTCTAGATCAAACTTATCGGAAGGACTATGGGGCAGGTGCCCTAGTATAGGAGGGAGGAATATCAGCGAGATTCTTCAAGATCTCGAATCCTTATCCTTCAAACTACTTCTCTGCACTTGTACCTTTTCAACTCCCACACCTATAACCTATAATCACAAAAAAGGGTGGTTAGGGGTTGTGATGTTTAGGAGCTTGCCTTGGTCAAGACCCAGAAGGACATTCAAGTCTTCCAACACCGTTGTTAGATAGAGTGTGTGCCCAAGGAGGGCAGAGACCAAATCCAATGATGAAATGAAATGATTAAAACACAAATTGATTTCACCTTAGAGGTGAATCCCTCATGGAGATAAAGATCTTTCACACCATGAGGAGATGGATTAATGAAGCCAAATCTACAACAAACAAACATAATAACAACATAATTTTTCTTTGAAACACAATGAAGGCCTTGAAATCTCTTTGCTCAATATCACAAGTTCGCGTTATCCATTTTAACTTAAAATGAAGCCATAAGCCTAGATTTAAATATGTTTTCTTGCTAACATTCGTAAATTAAATCAAGAAGGCCGAGAAAGGGACACCTTTTGAGAGGGCCCAAGATGACATGCATTTATTTTCATCCCAACAAATTAGGCTGGACTTGGGCACGAGCACCCAAATCCCAAGGCCTTAATTTGGTCATGATTAAGATTTAGAATGGGCTCCTGAGTCCCATTTGACATGGTTTCGAGGGAAATTGCTCCAAGATGAGTATTTAACTTGCAAAGTGTAAACACGGGGACCTAGGAGCTAAACTAGGAGGTAAAAAGACATAGGGAAACTTTTTACTCCATAACAATTGTGTATATTATACTCCTATTTATGGATTTAGTGTATAACATAAACTCTTTCTCTATTGAACATCGCATGCCCATTCAACTACTAGGTCCCCCCCTAGCGGCTTCCGTACACGTACACATTATGTGTATCTTAATCACTAGAATAGAGCAACGAAAAAACACAATCTGGAATCTTTGGACAAATAAGGCAAAAAATGGAATACCCACCAAAATAGACCCACACAAAATATGTCTTCCTCTAACTTAGCTACCACTTGACTCTACCTAGCAGATCCATTCACGTTCAACACAAAATTCATCTCCATTATTCATCTATTAAGCAATTGAACGCACATTATTATAGGAAAGATTAAACTTGGGATATGTTCCAAGTATGGATGGGAGAGGACAAGCTAATGCATTATGTGAGAGATTTAGATTACCAAGTCTCAGAAACTAAGATGTTTCATTGGGTACTCATCTTGTAATCTGATTTATGATTTATCTCAAAGAATCTATTTATTGTGAAAAAAGATGGTGTGCATAGATTTATGATTTATCTCAAGGCATCTAAGCATACTCTACTTTTATAGTAAGCTTCAGATTGCAAACAAGATTTGTAATTGTAAGCATAAGCTTTGTAATACAAATTTAAATAATTGTAAGCATAAGATTTGAAATATGTAACATCTCCTCTAGTCACATATAGATCACTTTATGAAGTATCTTCTATAGTCACACTAATCACTTTCTATTTATAAGTCTGGTTTCTACAACAATGAACCAAACATAGTATCAAAAGGCTCTAATAAACATGAATTATCATTTCAGCATTTGATATGGCCAGAATGTGAGATGCATAAATTGTAGCTAAGAATTGTAGAAAAGTTTAAATAAAACTAAGCTCCAAACGTTACTTTGAAAATAATGGGATCAAGGATTAAGTGCTTAAGGGTTCATGGAGCATTAATATTTAAAAGAGCCCACTAAATGACTTTGGATTCATAACACATAATATACTTGCCTTAAATGTGACATTTTCTTCCTAGGTGAAACCAAAGTGTTGACTTCTTTAGAAGGTTGGACCTTCATTTTTGAGGAAAATAGTTTGAAGTTCACTAATCCTTTTAAATAACTAGATTATTTTATTAGGACATTCCATTATTTGATAGACAAATAAGATACAAGACACAAGATAATGAGATGGTAACCATTATTCATCATAACTACCAACCCCTCCCTATGCTTGCTAACTTTGTCATTGATTTATTTGTTCATATGCCTACAAAACAACCATACAAGTGTTATGAAACTCTCTTCTATCTCTATAAATGCTTCAAAGAACAACAATCCTATATTAGTAAGAGCAACCTCTCCCTTACTCTCCCTCCTCCATTGCCACTAACTATTCACTCCATTATAGTGTATGTTAACCAAACAAATACTAAATCAAACTCAAAATCAACTAATCAATTTATAAAGACTATATCTATATTAAACAAATATTTAATTTGAGGAACAAAATTCAACTACAAAACACATACTATTATTACAACACTACTAAGGCACGTACTTGCCACTACACAACACTTATTTTAGAAGGGACCACAAATTGGGGGCCATTTAATTGGGTACCCAGTCAAGGGATATAAAATTTGATGTATGTAAAAAGAAAATTGTACAGTTACCAATTCCCTCACGACGGATTAATAGAAGTCAAAGAGCATTAAAGTGGAGGCCAGTGGCTACAGCGTGTTTCGACGTCAACCTTTTGACCCGAAAATATAACAATCGATTTGGTGGTATTTGACAAGATAATTACGTTACATGGAAGAGACAGAATTATGCAAGAACCAATGGCACTAAATCCATTCTTGCATGGCTAAGTTTCTAAACGTTTTACGATCGACTTGGAGGATGTTATACAGTATTCTAGGTTAAGATTGGTCTGCTGCTTAAATTGAGTTTACGACGGTTTACTCGACTTACACCTAAAATGGAGTCATAATACAAGACAAAAGAATGTAGTGGATCTTGGTTGGTGAAGCTAATTGTCAATTTTATAACTTAGTCGCCTGAATCAGGCAATTTGAAGTCAGCGTGCGAATTGACTCGCATAAGTTGTACCTGTTTTAATGGAGTTGGATCACACTTTGGAGCATCAATTTTCTTCTCTCGTTGTCATTTTATATCAAACATTTCAGCAGTTTGCTCCGCAAGTTCCCATTCAATTTAACATTCTCAAGTCTGATATTGTCTTGTACGACAGTTTGACACAATTATAATTGTTCTCTCTCTTTAGATCATCGGATATTAATTTTCAGTGCTTCTTAGGGAGAGCCTTTTACCTTTTGTTTTCATTTTTATTGTCAATATTACTCTGTCAATCTTCATTTTATTTATTTGAAGGTGTGACTGGGAATGTTTATTGAATGTAAACTATTTAAAAAAGATAAGATTATATGGGATTAGCCCTCAAAGTCAGATATACTAGTCAAAATTTTGAAAACAAATAATTTTAAGAAAATCACACGCAATTTAAAAGACCAACTACTTAAAATATTATATTATTAAAATAAATAAGATTGTATTCATCCAAAACACAGGATTATATGAGAAGAGTTTAAAATGCCGGTGTGTTGTAGTCAACACGTTACAACCTTAAACAACCCATACATTGACTACAACCCACCAACATTTTACCTGAAGTAGTTGCATGGAATCATACTTCAAAATCACTCATACTAATTTAAGAATAGAAAAACAAACAAAGGAAAAAAACTAAGACCAACAGCTCCAAACATTACATCCTTAAAATAAATAAAAAATAAAAAGACCAACAACAAATGATAGATCATAGTTCTCCCCCTTAAAACTTTGCCCCCAGTAAACAGCGGGTGAGTTGTAACTCACCACTGTACAGTAATCTAGTTGATGGGAGCAGTCGACTAAACTTAATTAATGTCTGCATTCAGTTTTTCGACCTCAACCAATATTCAGTCTGCCGTACACCAGTTTTCGACTCCTCCTATTTGCCGTACCACATGTCGACCAGCCGGTCGCTTACAACACACCGGTTGGTTAAGCTCTTCCTTAAAACTTCATCCAACATGGACAAATAATTTTTATTTTAAAGAGAAAAAAATTAACAAACAATTTTTTTTCCAAAAACTTTATAACTCAAACTCAACATGGCCAAGTGTTAATATAAATTCAATTGAAATTCACAAGTGAGAATATGAATAAGGGGATTTAATTCAAAGTTGATTCAATACAATTGACTATTTATAACAGCAATGCCATTGTTGCATGGCATGTTATTGAAATAATAATTTATACGACAATACTTAATGACAGATTTCAGGGGTCCTTTTTGCCTCCCATCCGGGTCGTTTGAGCTATATTGATAGACTATAAAAAAAAATTAAAAAATAGAGGATTATAGAATGACCCCAGAATCTGTTTGAGAACTGGAGGATCTTGACTGAAAATATGTAATTAGAGAAGCTTAATGCATGGCTTTGCATTGCTTGGCAAGTCTCTCTAATCTCTTCAATGCAACTTCCATGGTGGATATATTCATATCAGCAAAGCAGACTCGAAACCAGCCAGGCTCCATGCACTTGAATGAAGACCCAGGAGATATATTCAGTTTGGCCTCGTCTACAATTTGTCTCCATAGTTTGAGCTCTCCATCTAAGTCATTTGATGAAAGTAGATGACTCATATTAACCCAACAGAAAAGACCTGCATTCCCTTCTAAGTATTTAATGCCAGCTTCCTCAAGCCCTGAAATAAGAAATCTATGCCTCTCTTTCAATTTCTTCTTATTCTCAGCTATATAATAATTAACGAATTCAGAATCTGAAAGCATGGTGGCCAATAAATGCTGAGTCTGAGATGAAACCATGCAGAAACTGGACATTCTTCTAGCTGTTGTGACTACTGTATCGTTGTAGGAATAAATTGTCCCAACTCTGAAGCCTGGAAGGCCCAGATCCTTTGATAAACTGTACACTATGTGCACATTATCTGGGTTGTGCACTCTATCTTCAGCCACAATCTCTGCAATGCTGTGAAAGTGTGGAGAAGAGAAGACTGAACCTGAGTATATCTCATCACACACAAGATGTATTTTCTTTTTATTTGCAAAAGCAAGCAGCATCCTCAATGTGTCAGCGCTAGATATCGTACCCAGTGGGTTGCATGGATTTGTTATGAGAATTCCTTTTACCTTCTTCTTTAGACTTTGGGCTTTCTTGAATGCCGATTCCACTGCAGATTTGGTGATTTCGAAGTTGTTTGAGCTGTGACAATGGATTGGCACAATCTCTACTCCTGTGCGCCACCTCAGATCTCTGTCAAATCTACAGTAAAAGGAATACTAAGTTAGAAAATAACTGTTTGCAACATATGCATCATCATTGCAGAACTAAAAGAAACTTACAAACTAAATAATACCCACCAAAGCTAGATCACTGACATGAATTTTAAAGGTCTATATAATATGAAACAGATTTTTTTTCATGAAGTTTAATGCTCGTTCCATAAGGTTATCCTCATATCTCTGAAGCCTAACTTACCCAGGATAATAAGGAGATGGTACTAAGAAGACATCCCCTGGATCAGCAAGACAGAACATTAGCACCTCGTTAGCTGCAGTTGATCCAGCAACATTTACTATCCTATCAGAATCAAATTTCACTTTGTTTCCTCTCAATGCCTCCATGAAACTTGCCATAGCCTGCAATGACAATGCAGAAAACTCATAAGAAAAATTGCACTGAAGTAAGGATGAAGTTAGGATGAAGAAAACTTCTTTTTAGCCTCTTGACATCGTAATGAGAGTGCTTCTGGATTCAACTGCATATGTTTTTGCTTCAACGTTTCAGATCATACTCAATGATCCATCATCGTTTCAATTTACAGACATTTAGATTTAAAAACTTCAAATCAAAACAATCAAATTCATTCCATCCTCAAAATCTGTTGTTACCTTTCTAAACTCTGGTAGCCCATGATAATCCTGATAAAGTGCCAATTCCCTGAATACACCCTGTTTGGAATTAATTGTTGCCTCTGGGTGTTTTAGCAACCACTCTTCCAACAGATCAAATGAGAGCTGCACAGAAGAATAAGTGGTAAATATTCACGCACAATCTAAACGACAATAATTGCAAGTACATCCTAATTTTTCATGTTCAGTATCAAAAATAACATTCTAACTAAACATGGGAATACTCTGCATGTATTTACGTCATAAATGCTGTTGCTTGAAAGCGAAAGTTGAACTTGCAGCAGCTTATTATACCTAACTAAAATAGTTGAATATTTTTCACTAACAAAATAAACAAACACGATTTGGGCTGTTTTATATTACCCTATTCTCTGCAAGGCCCATCTGGATAACCCCCAAGGGATTGAGCACTCGGTCATATGGATTGTTTCTATACGCCTCCCACCCAGCAAAGTAAGGCGAATTTTCTCCATGTAAACTGCAAGTTGCCATCTCAGAGATATTTGTTCCATTGTCATTCATATTACCCAAAATTCCATTCAGGCATTTTTCTTCATTAATATTACCTAAACTTGCCCTCTGGCATTGTTCTTCACATATATCCATTGTCATCTTTATCTTTAACTGTAAGAAAGCTCAAACTCTTAAGCTATACTCAAATTTCTCAGACAATCCCTTCTAAATACTTAATTTAAACTGCAAGCAAGCTCAAACTCCCAAGCTATATTGAAGCTTATTAGACAAGAGGTCCCTTTAAATACTTCAAATTCATTCAATAAGTCAAAAACGTGTAGGCAGGAAAGTGTCTGCGAAGCTTACCAACAAGGAAGCTGTATGCAAATACCCATCCTTAATGCTATAATGCTATACCCATATGAGCTGTATGTAAATACCGTCATAAAAGACATATGACATTTAATTATGATTATTTATCTAGCATTTTAAAATAAGCATTATATTTTAATCTTCCCATCACAAATACATTAGCATGTATCATACCATCATATATCATACCACCATGTATCCACATGATACATAAATCCATATATACATATGCTCCATCCTGCATCCAACCATATGGAAAATCATCTCACATCTCATTCTTGTCATATCCTATTCATCATTCCACATCACTCAAATCGTGTCTTATCACATCCCTAATCATCCCACCTTATCCTAATCATATCTTAGTCATCAGTCATAATCGTTGCATCCACATCCTCATCATTCTTCAAATCAATTCCAAGTCATCCTTCATATAATCATATCACACCCTAATCGTCTCTTTCATCTAATCACCATCATCTTAATCATCCTAGTCAAAACCCTTATCATCTTCATCCATAATCCAATCAACTTCTTCCTAATCCATCCAAGTCATCTAATCTTATCGCATCATCATCTTCATTCTCATCCAATCGATCACATCCTAATCACATTCTAAGTCGCCCTAAGTCTCCCTTCTAAGTCGCCCTCCTGTGACCTAATGGCCCGAGGCAAGCACAACCCCCCTCTTCCCCGCCCCCCAACCCCGTCAGAAAAGCAAACAAAAATAGTGACATGTAATACTCATTGATCTATAATAAGACAGTTTCCTCATCTAATCAGCATAAGAATGGTCATTATGCCGAAATGTACGCTTATCAGAAGATTCATCTTCTATGGTTATCAGCTGTTATCCGTCTCCAAGTTGAATACGGTGCTGGAATTTTTTTTAATATAATTCGGAATATTGTTCATTTAAACCGTCAAAGACGTTTTAAATGTTGAGAAGTGTGATCAGCTGACTGAAAAATGAGATATGTCAAGTCAAAGGTAAGAAAGTCATTCAAGATCATACTTTCCAGGGTGCTACAGCTTTGCGAATGGCGAGGATATCCAGTCTTTGGTCCAACTTTGAACAGTCATTCTCAATCAATGTTTCAAGTTTTACCACAGACCTTATGTGGGCTGGTAAAAATTCCAAGCACATACGTATCGAATTCAAATCATGGAAATTCGGTCCATTGTCTGTCCAAATTTCACTGAAGGTTGCCTATTCCAGTTTTACTCTAGTTTAAATGCACCATGTTATCCCTTTGAATTCTAATAAAGATTAAAAGCATGTGATTATAGACTTTCTCCCCTAATCAAACTCTTTTTAGTTTGGTATTTCATTAAAACGTTTTGATTTGAAAAAGTAAATTGTTCCTGTTGAAGAGTTTGTACAAATGAGCATGTGTTTTATAATGGGCCAATCCCATATGATTGTAAATATAAAATAATTTGTAGAGCTCTTGTCATAAGAGTGAATTACATTCTAAGTTAGAGTTTTGGTTTTGGGATATAATTAAAAAGAAATTGTTTCTGATAAAGAGTGTGTACAAATAAGCATGTGTTTTATAACCAATTCCATATGATTGAAAATACAGAATAATTTGTAGAACTCTTATTACTACATTGGAAGTTGAAGTTTTGGTTTTGTCATATAATTAAAAAAAATTGATAAAAATGAATTAGTTGTTTTTAATGTATGCACAACTTATAAGTTTTTTATTATTTTTTTGGAATTACAACATTTCATCTACTATGAGTGTAAGATTTATGTAAGAAAATTATATTAGAGCTTTTGATGTAGAATAAAATTCATCTCAAGAGACATTAAATTATGTAAAATTAACAATTATAAAATATATATATGTAACCCTGTTTTAAAAACATCCTAAAGTGATGGAACTTTCTTTAATTTGTTCCATGAATGATTCATATCCAAAATACTATTTATATTTTATTATTGAGTATGCTTTTCTATCAAGAGTGCCTAGGAGACCTTAGGGTACATGAGTTACCTAGGTTAATGTGTAGGGTTGCTTGGGCAACTTGCTTTGGTAAAATGGATGAGCCACCATCTAAAAGAGGTGACCTTGTCATGTTTGGCTGCACATGTCAATCTTCTAGCTCTAGTAGTTTCTCTTCCAATTCTTCCTCTGATTATAAGTCCTCTTGAGTCTTGGTCACACCATTCACTCCTTGTAACTGATGATCTTCTCCCCTTAATTGATTGTCATCTCCCCTTTGATTGTGAGTTCATTCTCTTATTTAAACCACCCTACCCCTCATTCATCTTAGAACCATTTTTTTCTAAATAGAAGCGTCAACATTTTTGTGAAGTGGTGGAATGAAGAATAGAGTAGAAGGAATTTCGTTTCCTCTACGAGATTTTGCTAGAATCTCTACATCTTTTCCTCTAGGAAAAGATCCACCAACATTTTGTGAAGAGGTGGCATGAAGAATAGGGTAGAAGGAATTTGGATTCCTTTATGAGATTTTGCTAGAAACTTTGCAAGCCACTTTGGAAATCCAATTCCTAGATCTCTCATTGTTAGGCTCTAGCCTTCCTACATAGCATCAAGAAGATTCTAAAGCTTCCATTCCTGCCAAGAAATCTCCAATCTTAGCTCTCCCCTTCCATTAAGACGAGCATCCCAAAGTTGGAGAGGAGAAGATACAAAATACAAGTTGGATCCTTTGAGGATTCCAGTTATAGTAACTTCAAAGAAACTCTTGAAGCTTCAAATAGGTTCCTTGTTTTAGATTTATTTTGTTAGAATCTTTCATTTTACAATAGACTAAAGTACTAATCAGGACAACAAAATTTGCCTAAGGACTACATTATATTATTGATTCTTTGTTAGAGTAGAATCCATTACTAGTTTCCTAGATTAAAAGTAGATTAGAATCTTTCTTGAATTTTATTCTTTCTCTACAAATTTGAAAATCAAAATAAAAACTCATTGTTCATCAACACTTAGATCAAAACAATATGAAAATCGAAAAAAGACATATCAATTATATTTAAGAAAATTTAATTGAAATCATTTAGATGCATCTAATAAAATACAAAAAAAGGAATTGCTTTTATTCAATAGCTAATTAGGTCACATTTTATTTTTGGGAAAGTACAAGAAGATATAGAAGGTTTATTTTTGCATACATTTATATTAATTTGTTTAGATTGCAAACACATGAAAATGCAAAATACAAAAACAAAAGCCCTTGATAACATCATGAGGCATCTACCAAACATCAAGCAAACTAACAGTTTAACATCAAAGCAATCAAAGGAAGCTCAACAAAGTAAACATCAAACATCATCAAAACAAATCAAGTCAAACAAACACATGAACACACCAAAACTACTCTCCTGAGTCTTCCATTCCTCACTTGGATTTTTATGCCTGATGCATCCTCAAATTAAGGAAGACTATATTAAGGTAATCCTCGACAAAATCATAACAAATTTACCAGTACAAGAAAATCCTTAGAAGAACAAACCCAAGAACAAGTAAAAATGTTAAGGGAAATCCAAGATGCCAAAGAAAGGAGGCATGCGAGGGAAGAGTTTCATGCAAGAGAACTTGCACCCTTGGAAGAACTCATTGAACTAGAGGAATAAAGGCTAAATACCTTTTGTCTCTTTGTAGCTAATGAACTAAATAGAATTAGAGCTAATGACCTACTAAGCCACATTATAATTACAATGATCATATCTCTTCAAAAGTTTGCAAAGAAACATCCCACAAATTTGATCATTCCAATTTTGATAATGATGCAGGAGCATCTAGTGGTGTAAGGGCAATCTTATATCACCCAAAAAAATAATGATTTTGTTTTCTGTTCTTTTCAATTTTGGTATTTTTAGATACCCAATTGCTTGAATAATGATGTAGAACCTTCTTTTTTCCCAACCTGCTAAAAATAGAAAATTGCTATTTTTAGAAAGTTTGCATTTGAGCATGAATGGAAGCAAAAATTTATTCAAAGATTCAGAATTAAAAATATAACCTTTGGTGAAGAAATTGGCCAAAGACCAATTGTGGGCTGAAAGATATTAAGTTTCCATTTATTTAAAAACCCCTGAAAAAGTTTCAAAGTCATAAATGGGGCACTTAGAGGTCCCATATGACCTAAAAAATGAGCAGAATTGGTAAAACAAATTCTAGGGGTGTAGAGAACTTCACGATTGTAACATCCACATTCTAAAAACATAGTAAAATCAAAAAATTTACCATAAAGTAACTTAACAAGGTAAAAACGAGATAGAGAATTTTTTTCTTTTATTCAACATATAATCAAGTAACTACAATTACAAGATTTCTCATTACGAAATACAATGTTTACAAAAGTAAATCAATTACAAATATCTACATTAGATAATGTTTTACATAGTCTCAATAAACACAAGTCTTAGAGATATACTGCATCCAGAAATCTGACATCTTTATCACAAGCCTCGGCATGTCTTCTGCTAGAGAGAGAGTATCTTTCCAGTGATTTACCTCCATCCATAGACCGGTGGTCTCCCACACATCTTCCACATAGGAAGTGGCCCTACCCTTCACGAAGAATATAGACCAAAGGTGACCATTAGTAATTTGCCTTCAGGAGTACATAGTGTTCTATCCTACACAACTCTATCAATCATACAACCCTAGATACCCTCTAGCTAAGTATGATTTCTGATAGGTTGTCCAATCTAGATACAGTGAACTGACACTGCATGCACAGACATATGCATTACTATGGCCATAGTTTCAATATAAATTGATGTTCGCAATGAACGTTGTCGTAATGTTCACCCACCCCTACTCAACTTGGAAACTATCATATTCCTGTAGTTTGACTTGGTCAACTACATTTAACTTATGAAGTCCTGACAATTTCAATATTTTAGTCTTCCTAACCTAGACAAGTTTACATTCACTGTCTATATTCCATAGACCTTATCGACTACCTTTCTTTACGAGGATTCTCATTGCATCCTTGTAATACTTGAGATCCATGACTTATCAATTCCTAAGAATTTTAAATCGATTAATAACAACTAAGATGGTTACCTTACCCAGGTCAAGCATCATAGTCTAGGAAACTATTTCCCTTCTTACAAGTAAGAATAATTATCCATAGTTAGGGCACTTGTCCCTTTAATCACGATCTATATAATGATCACAATATTTAATATAAATAAATACCTTATTTGGTCAAGTTAAGGTTTAACTAAAGAGTTTTATCTAACTCAACTCTAGTCTTTCTGACTTAGGTGAATTCACAAGACATTGTCATTGCTCCTTAGACCTTATGGAATGACTATCCATTCTTGGGTATCTCTTTTCATCTTTGTAACATTTGAGATTCATCACTTATCGACAAGTAATAGCTAAGAGAAGATGTGACTAAAAAGGGTATAATAAACTTTATGTTTGACTAACCATTTAATGGTACCTCTTGCATGCTTGCAAAATCTGAGGCTTATGACTTATATCTCAAGTCGACTTGAAATCAAACAATTAGGCTTCTCTACCTAAGGTTAAACATTATCGACTAATAATAAAATCTCTTTATGATAAGATATAAATAAAATTTTATTATTTAGGGTTCTTAACCCTTTAATGTCTACCCACATAAAATAACTAAAACGGGTTATAACCAAAAAGGTGTTTAAATAGTCTTTAACCGTTCTAGGTTTAAACTAGAGTTTTATCTAACCTATCCCATCACAATGGAATGACAAAATTGCTAATGCTAGAAAGAACCATGTCTTAAGTAAATGATTTTCCTTTAGTCTTCTTTTGACTATGAGGTCGTTTCAATCTTTCAAACATGATTATTTCTTACTTACAAGACAACCTTAGTTATAACTAATAAAAGGATTTACCCACTACTAGACTTTGACCAGATTCAACTTGATTCCAAAATGGTGATAGACATTTTCAGTTTGCTATCCTCTTGAATTCCTGTTGAAGTTCTCTCTTTTAGCATACTGAACTATATAAAGTCAATATTATACGAGAGTTATTATTTAAGTTTGATGTAGGGAATCCACTCATTTTGAACATCCCTAGAGTAAAGTATTCTCTTAATGAAATAAATAACTATTTAAACCTAAAGCATGAGGTTACTAACTTCGAAGTATCATATGACATGCAAGTTAGATTCTTGTCATAAAAGAGTTGTTTAACATCGAACCCTATAGTAAACAAGAAAATAAAGGCATGAATATATAAAACTCTATTAGACATTACTCTCTCCTTAATAAGAGTCTACTTATCGATATATATACTTCATCGTTATGAGCAAATGCAAGTATTTCTTTTAAATAAACTCTTCATACGGCAATATGTAAATATTAATATAATAAGGAGTAAATTCTTCTCCATGGCATAAGAGGTCTATGTTTTATTGTTTACACTATGCTCTATGTGTGTAAAAGAATACTAGTGTTACACAGTATCTCTACAGAAAAAGTATATTAAGGTTGAATATAAAACTCGGTTATCCAGTATCTTACACCAAATTTAAATTATAAGAGTAATACATAGAGACTTTTTGCCCAATACATTTTCAATGTCTCAATATTGGTTAGCCAATTTACACAACATAATATCTCAAGTTTGTCAGGGGTTCGATACTCATAAATCTATCGTATTGGATCAGCAACTAATGTAGCATCCACTTATTTGACCGAGGCTCTACTTCACAATAATAAAATATTTATAAAACCACCCGTTTTAATGTTTGTAGTAAAGACTATAAACCCCCTCATACATTATGCTTCTACGTTTTCTATATGAGAAGAAGTCTGATAAATAAGAAAGACATTAAACTTTGTTTAAAATGAATTCACTAAACTATGAAATAATACTCGGCTCATGCTATACTCTTAGTCATAGTCTTAACAAAAGATGCACAGTTGGAGTGAGAATAAACATACCTCTATTATGTTATGTTGAACAGTATAGAAAACCTGAGTAGATCTAATACATATTTAGTAATACTTCTTTTCTATCGGCTCCTCTCAAGTCATTCTCTACTGAGAGTTATGTTAACCTCCCCAAAACAATGCCATTTTTTTCCTCCTTCCTATATTCTTCCGTAATGATAACAGCATACCTCTTCCCCAAAACATAATGTGATTCTTATCCTTTTCTCGACTCTTAATGAGTCGTTACCTTATGGACATCAATACGACTCTTGATAAGTCGTGTGATTCATACTCATCCACTCTTTTCAGTTGATAATAAAATGAATTCAAAACAATCCTCAAACTCATTCAGTTTCAACTGAATCTACAAAATTTGAAAAATTTCCCACATGTCAATGGGAGATAGCCAAACTCCATGGCTCATCGGTTGTGGTGGTTAATGCCACAGTCCTCCTCTTTTGGATGAGGCCGACAAAAGCATTTAAGCACTACTAATCTTTAAATGATCACAATAAGTGGTTCGATCCACCACTGATATTATTGAAGACTCTCCTAAAAGTAAGCCTTCGACTACTCAAGCATTACATTAATGACTCATTATGAGGTATTATCCTTACTCGATGCATATGCATTTACATACTTTATCACATCAAATATGATTCACATAACATTGCCTCTATATTAGATCGTTATGGTTTAGTCAATAAAATGATAATATTTAAACAAAGGATTACAAATAATGTGATTGGGTTGAGCTTGTCTCCCCATCACAATCCATCGACAATATTCATGTATTATTAACTTGACAAAATTGTCTTAATGTTTAAGAATCGTTTATAATATGTCAAAATACTTAATAAAATAAGAGAACCATTTTACGACAATTTACGTCGTAATATTTACGTTTAACATAAATAACCATAGTTCATATTCAAATGACGTCATTAACGCTATTAACGACTACGATGATTTATTACTTCTTACAAAGATTCATAAGGTATGGACTACCTATCGATTGGGTTTAAGTAAACTGACAAGTTAAGGCTTACCTCTCACAACACATTGGTTCACACTTTTTTTACACATCATACTCGTCACGGTAAATAGACCACTCGTAACTCGAGGTCTATATCTCTCTCCTCAAAAGATACTCTCTCTCTCTCTCTCTCTCTTCTCCAAGAGTCATCTAAAAATCTATATTCCTGTTTCAACTAGTAACCAAACAAATTATGATTAGTATATCATGAATTAAATAATAAATCAAATCTCATAAGCAATTACTAAATTGATATAAACATAATCATTTTCATAATTTCGTAAATGACAATCAATACAAACCATGTCTTTTCTTGGCATTAATCTATAACATCACAATAGATTTACTTATGTCCCAGTAAAAGTGAAAAGTTTAGTAAGACAAAAATTGGGGATGTAACATATCCTTCGCCTAAAGTTTCATCGGCCTCTATGATATAAAGTATCAAAATGCAACTAAAAAGAAAGTTCATTGTTTTCAACTGGTAACAACATTAAATAAATGAACTTTTGGTAAAATTCATGGTAATCCCCCCATGTAGCACTATCCTTCGAATATTGGTCCCACTGGACCTAGCACTACATAACCTCTACGTTACACAAGCATTGCTTACGAACTTCAAGCATTTAAGAAGCTTGATCATAACCATTCCTAGGTTCTATACTAGTAAAACATTCATAGAATATAATATTCATATATTACATAAATATATTTTTCATATATGAATCACAAAAAGCATTATGCCTCCTGGAAATAACTGGTAATTGATTGATTCTTGTAATCAATAGAATTGATAATTTTGAAAATTTAGAAGAGTCATTTATACTTAGGAACTAGTTTGGAATACATTCCATATTTTATGAAACTTTTTAAGGGGGTTTGACCCTCAAAAGAATTTTTTTTTCTTCTCTAACTGAGATTTGTCTTAGTGTACACTTAACATCAACGTAACTTTTCTATTTATTAATGGTTTCCATCGATCTTTTCTGATTAGCTTAATCTATTTATCCATTTTAGACAACATTTCTAGATTAATGCTAATCCTATTTTCTAGCTTACCTAGCTTATAGGAATTTGGTATCATTCCTGTCCAATGTTTCAATTCAAGCCATCTTAATAGCAAAAAGTTAGGTATTGTTATAAGAAAATTTGACAAGTGATAAGTAGTCTCCCCACTTTTATTGCTGATCCATGCAATACATTCGCAACAAGTCTTCCAAGACCTGGTTAACTCTCTTAGTTTGCCCATCAGCTTTAGGATGATAAGTTGTACTCACATTGAGTTTAGTCCTTGTTGATAACTGAGAAGGGGGGTGAATCAGTTATCCTAACTATTTATGCTTCCTGAATTTTATTAATAATCAATGTAACATTAATCCAAATGAGCAAACATAATCATGAAATGGAAATACACATGACACAATATTTTTGACGTGGAAACCCTGTTAAGGGAGAAAACCATGGGGTGATTAACCCAAGATTGTATTCTCTATTAGAAGAATGGAAATACAAAATGGCACTTGCCAATTAGGGCTCACTGCCTGAGCACACTGCTCACAAGGAGGCACACTGCCTACAAAAGACACACTGTCTACAAAAGAGTGTTATACAATACTTGAATTGACTGGTAGCATCCACATATGCTAGAGTTCAGTTCCAGTTAGGCTCAGTACACTGATTTGCTGCACTTCATCTTTCCTCTTCTCTTATGCTGCTTTCCTTTCACATACTGGACCTTCCTTACTGCATCTGCTCTGCTCTACTTTTATTCGCACATAAAATACACCACTACACCTCTCACAACTAAATCCATCGTGTATATATATCCGCACAAGTGATTTCATCACCTTTCTAGTCGGCACCCAGAATAGTCAATCTTTTCACAAACTTTGATCTGTTGGCTGAATCCTTGCACACCAGGTAATGCGGATCAATGATATACTTGTGGAAATCATTAATCATGTCAGTTAAACATAATTCATGCCTTCATAACCTTCACCAACATTAGTAACATATCCGGAATAATGTCTGATGTTCTACCAGTCAGTTCTTGCTCTGTTCACACTGTCACATGAGAACCCGACACTCAAACATTCATATCTCTTTATCCTTTTCACACCGGAGGCTCAAACCTTGGAATCTATCAGTTAAGATACTCCTCTTGACTTCCCCAAATCCGTACTTCACCATGATACTTCTTCTGAAAAATTTGGACCTGTCTATCGGACCTCACCACATGCTCTGTTCTTGTTTACCGGATCACAACATTCTTCACTCTGACTTCTGGTAGAGACATACCATGTCCTACGGATGTGTGGGATGAACTTTGTTGCCATCAATGACAACATTCATGAATCCATATAGTGTCTCTTGCTAACAATCTCCCCCTTTGGCATTGATGGCAACACTTAGTGAAAAATGACTAAGTGTTTATACTATGCTCCCCCTTGGCTGATGCTCTATTTTTATATACATTTTGCGGAGCTCCCCCTTAGTTGGATTCCTCATTTTTCACTGCTCTTCACTCCCCCTTTGACATCAATGGCAAAGGGTAGGGTCTGCATTCCAAAATTTTCAAAAATTTTACTATACTTAGCCGTATAAGTATATACATATGGAATACTTACATATACTGCAGTATGTCTGCAAAAGTTGTTTTCAGTTGAATGAATTCCGTAGCCCAACTTTGCTTCATTCTGTCCAAAATTGATATATGACCACTCAATAGAAATGCAAATGCATCTGCCCTTTTGAGATCTGTTGGATCATTTGTTTGGGCTGTGATTTGAGCTTCTTTTATGGCCTCATGCATGGTCTCTAACTTAGGGACAATTATCCCTCTGAGCTCACTCAACCTACTGATTCTATTTTTCTTCTCTTTTTCAAGCTTCTTAATCTCATTCAAGACTACAACCGTTTGACATTCTTGATTTATTATGGAAGCAGTAAGTGGATCAAAATTTTGAGAAAGATTTGTCAGTTTGTCCTCCTGTTCTTTCATTTTCTTCTCAATCTCCACTGTTGTTTTGGACCATGATAAACAAAATTTGTACATTTCTCTGCCATCTTTAAGAGCATTTTCTAAGCTCTTTATCCCTATACTCATATTTATCCTATCATTACTTATTAACCCTTGTACCTTTGAAAATCTTTTTGTAAGAAATTCCTTCCGGACCTTATCTTCTGCTGACTTCTCTAGTGAATCAAAATGTGTGCTAACACTATTGCCTAGAGTTTTGAGATTACCGGACGAGGAGACTGTGGGATCCTTTTGAAATGATGGCATAATCTTTTCTAGCACTTTAGAAGCATCTTCTATCAACTCACAGTCTTCCATGTGAGACTTTAGGAGTTTTTCTTTAGCCTTGGCATTAGCAAATGAAGCAATCTTCATTGTCTGTACCGGAGAAAGTGAATCAAAATTAAATGGCCCTTGTAGAAGCTCTGGTTCATCAATCTCCATTATTTCTTTGTTCAGGAATTCTTGTACATTTTTTGCAGTGTCTCTTGCCAGAGACAGATGTTTCTTCTCTTCTGCATTCTTAGGGTTGTCCCTTGGAGCTTTCTCTCCTACATTCTTACCACTAGCAGTTGTGGTTTTCTTTGTTGGGGTCTTCTCTCCCTCTGCAACCTTGGTACTGTCAACTTCTTTTTCCTTCACTCCTACTTCTTTCTCCTGTATTATGTCTTCTCCTTTAGATCTAGAAGCTGTAGGCAAAACCGGAGGACAAATGTTACTCTGTTCAGGGCCCACCTCTTCTATCATTTTCTCAGCAGCTTCTTCTGCAACACTAGTGGTCGAGGGGTCAGTACCCAAGTCCTCTATAATTGGAATGTTGAATTTCTTAAAGGCATTCTATAGGATCTCTTCGGTCTCTTTTGCCACTTTGTCAGTTTCACCAAGCATTAGCTGATTCATCCTGGCTTTGCTCTGGAACTCATCCTTGTAATCTTTGAATACCATATTCATTGTCTTGGGATTGATTGAAGGAAATAGCTGAATTGCTATCTATTCCTAGATCTCGAGATCTTTTGCTTGAGCATTATTCTTCCTCATTTCAAGCCTTTTCTCTAAGCTTTTGGGAATTAGAGAGATAATTTCAATAAAAGCTTTGTTGTAAGTGTTCAAAAACTGAACTGTGGCTTCCTCCAGAATCTATTTATCTGCTTCATTATAATCATCATAGAATTCTGTTAAGGGTTGCAGGTTTCCATCCACAGTGACTGCTTTTACTACAACATCTAAGGATAGAGTGGGTTTTTCAACAAATTTCTCTTCCTTCTCCTCTTCTCCTTGACCGATAGAGTGTTCACCGGATGATTTCTTCTTCTTCTTCAGTTTCTTTATCTCCTCATCTGATTCGGTTTCCTCTTCATCTCTTTGACTGGCATAAGCCCTTGTGGCCTTTGTCTTTGATCTTTTCTCTCCTTTGCCGGATGTTTGGACTTCCGATTTTGATGTTTTTGAGCTTTTGGCTGTGACAGGTGCAGATCTCTTTGATGATCTGGTCTGGGTTGAGGTTTCTACCAGAGCACTTTCCTTGCTTTTCTTTTCTACCTCTTTCTTCTCTTCCTCAGCCCTTTGCCTCTTTTTCTTGTGGGCATCAAGTGCCTCCTTTGAGATGCCAAGGCCTTGGGCAATATTCTCTACTTCTTTTCTCACCTTCCTTTTGATCTCTGGTTCTCTGAGTTCTACATGAATCTTTATACTCAGCTCCTCAAAGGTTCCAAACCTTTCTGCCTTTGGATCCTTTGGCTGACTTAGCATGTGTTGAACATGCAGCTCTATAATTTGTTCATCAACTTCATACCCCATGGGTATGATCCATACAGTTCTTGGTTCTACTGCCTCCATTAGGCACTGATTAGTCTCTACCATAAAACAAACTGTGTCTTTGTATTTTTCAACAAGAGGCTGGGGAATCCTTTCTCTTGCTTGCATCATGTTCTGAAAATTCTTGAAGTATCCCCACAGAGCTGTATTTTGTGCTTTGTTATCACCAAGTCCATGCAAATAATCTCTGATTTGGATAGCCACTGGTCTATCATTCTCCCACACCCAGCCACTAGATCCAGGAAGCTCATTCATAAAGTAGAAGAATAAGCACAATATTAATCCACCATACTTGAATGAATTCTTTTCATCTTTCTTTATTTTCTGCAGATTCTCCAAGAGTTGGTTCAAGAGAAGCTAACAAAGATCATAGTCTGCATCCTTTCTTAGCATTTCATAAGCGGTGTAGATGGCAGTTCTAGGTACTGAATTTTCCCTGCTAGAATGATATATTTTATATCCAATGATCATGGAGGCAAACTTGACATCCAGATCAGAGATGTCATCTATTGTCATTGCTCTTTTGTCAAACTTGGATCTGGTAGCCTCACTCACAGTTTGATTCTTCACAAATTTAAGAACAGGAATCCCATCGGATGAGTGTAATCCGGTAACTACCCTGATGGCATCTTTTGTGATTTTGAATGGTCCATTTAACCACATAAAGTTGTCATGTATTCTGCTCAAAATGTACCTAACCCATTCATCCTTAGTAAAATAGGGGAAATGTATGTATTGTGCAAAGTGCTTATTCTGGAGGCCCTTGTATTGGGGTTTGAGCTCAAATGAATCATCTAACAGTTGTTTGTGATAGATATCTCTTAGTTTGAATTCCCCAAACTCTTCAACATTTGTGTGTATGTAAACCCTAATATCTTCGGTGTGCAAAACACCATGCAGAACACTGGAAAATGCTCCTAGGGGATCTACCTCCAAGGATTTGTATGGATGTTTCTTAAATGTGAGACGAGGTCTATCAGAAATCTTTACTATATTCAGAGTAGCCATCATCAAAGAATCTTACTGAAGGATATCAAGAACGAAGAATACCTTTTACGCAATTTAGGGCACACGATGAAATCCAGATTGAGCTGTATGAAGAATCGTCTTGATCTTTGGGAGAAGTAGTTGTAGAGCTCCTTTTCTCTCTTCTTCTTGAATGCAGAATGAACAAGTGATTAATGAGAAAACCCTTATATTGCTTCGCAAACCCTATTGTCAGGTTGCAATAAATGCTCGACCTAAGTTATTCCGGTTGGTCTTGTTTGGATGACTTGAAGAACTAGATTAGTCCTGATCTTTAAACAACATGCGGATCTTCCAAATCTTAACCATAGTTTGTTTGGATGTTTCCCTTATGAATCCTTCAATCTGCAACTCTTCTTGTGCTAATTCCGGCACCAATTGACTGGCTGGGGGAACAAGGTTTTCTTTGTGTCTCCCCTTGAGCCAGAGCTCACTTTTTAATTTCTAGAAGGAATATCAGCACCAGAGTCTGGTGTAGATCCAACCTCTACATTCTCTGTACTTTTCTTTACCCAAATCTTGTTCATCTCACTTTTAACTTCATCCGCATTCACCTTTTGTTTCCCCTTATCTTGATTCTGACTATGATATACTGGACCTCTTTTGTCCTGATTCTTGCTTCTACAGAATTTTGCAATATGACCAGATCTATTGCAAATTTGGCAAACAACATTTCTTTGCATATTTGATTGATATCCTCTTGATCTGCATTGATTAGCCATATGACCTATTCTATTGCATGCAAAGCATCTACCATTGAATGATTTGTTCATTTGCATATTTCTGCATTAATGAGATTTGTGACCATACCTTTTGCAGTTAAAACACTGTCCGGAGAAGGATGAATTAGTCTGATTCATTCTCTTTCTGCACTGATTAGCTTTGTGACCAAAGTGATTACAGTTATGGCAGTATCCATTGAAGGATGGATATCTTTGAGCATTCAGCTATCTTACCGGAGGTCTTCTAGGCCTGTTCCTTGGATTTTCTGATCCAAAATTCTTCTGACTGGATCCGGAGCTTTCTCCTTTCTCATATCCCAAACCACACTTGTCATCTACCTTCTTTTGACTTACAAGAAGAACTTCAAGTTGAGCAGAACTTATCTTGAATTTCTCTTTATACTCATTTGCTGTTTGAAGATCCCTTTTGAGAGAGACAATTTGATCCTCAAGTTTTTCTTCATTATCTTTAGCATCTTCAAGATCAGATTCAAGATATCTGATAATTCTATCCATCTGGTGGCAATCTTCTGATTTCTCCTTGAGAGATTGTCTTAGATTATCTTCAGTTTTTCTTTTCTCTTCAACTTCTTGGGTAAACTTCATGACTCCTGATTCCATTTCATGTCTTACCATAATGATTTCTTTTGATAACTTTTCACACAACTCAGATTTTTCCTTCAGCTCTTCATTTGTATTATTTGCTTCACCTTGTCTTGCCAATTGCTGAAGCAGCTCCTTTCTCTTTTTCATAGAGAGACTTAATTTGTCTTTTAGTTCTCTCATGAAATCATCAGCATGTTTGAGTCTTTCCTTTAATTGATTGACTTCAGAGTTTGACTGTTCAAGATCATCAAGGGCAGTCTTCAGTTGCTCCCTTAAACCATATGCATCCATTTGAATTCCCAGATCTTCCTCAAGCTATTAGGCTTTGTTAGGAGGAACTTAGCTCTGATACCAATTGTTGATAATTGAGAGGGGGGGTGAATCAGTTATCCTAATTATTTCTGCTTTCTGAACTTTATTAATAATCAATGTAACATTAATCCAAATGAGCAAACATAATCATGAAATGGAAATACACATGACACAATATTTTTGACGTGGAAACCCTGTTAAGGGAGAAAACCACGGGGTGATTAACCCAAGATTGTAATCTCTGTTAGAAGAATGGAAATACAAAATGGCACTTGCCAATTAGGGCTCACTGCCCGAGCACACTGCTCACAAGGAGGCACACTACCTACAAAAGACACACTGTCTACAAAAGAGTGTTATACAATACTTGAACTGATTGGTAGCATCCACATATGTTGGAGTTCAGTTCCGGTTAGGCTCAGTACACTGATTTGCTACACTTCATCTTTCCTCTTCTCTTATGCTGCTTTCCTTTCACATACCAGACCTTCCTTACTGCATCTGCTCTGCTTTGCTTTTATTCGCACATCAAATACACCACTACACCTCTCACAACTAAATCCATCATGTATATATATATCTGCACAAGTGATTTCATCACCTTTCTAGTTGGCACCCAGAATAGTCAATCTTTTCACAAACTTTGATCTATCAGCTGAATCCTTGCACACCAGGTAATGCGGAATCCTTACTAATAACTTGCCATTTCCACTCTGGCATATCATGTGGGCATAACAATCCTACAGGTGTTGATGTTCTATTTTTTTTACCCTTTGGCACTCTAGAAAACTTGCTACAAATCTCGCAGCATCATTCTTCATTATTTTCTTGAAATTAAGAGCTTTAACATCAGCTACAAGTTTGGTTACTCTAGGATGTCCAGAGTATTGTGTGTGAAGAACTTCTTTCCATACTAGATTCCTTAATTCAGCAAAATTAGAAACACATTCTTCCTCTGAAACTCAATAGTCTGTCAGTTTCAAAATGAAATCTAGATCATACCTTAAATCTTTAAGATTTACCATAAGAGCTTGCTTAACTTGCTCATCATGTATAGGTACACCCCTTAATCCTTCTCCTAAGCCATCATTTTTTCCTTCAAGCTGTCCTTTGGGATAGGAATTCATAGAATTGGTGTTGTTGTAATTTCTCTTAACCATTGCAGAATCACTTTCACGTAATGATAATGTTCTCCTTCATTCTTAAAATAAATAAGTATATCTTCCAGAAAGGCTAGAACAAACTTGTCTAAACAATCTCTAATCAACTGTTTATGAGATTTATGAATACGGTAGAGGTATTTGTAACTCCAAAAGACAACACTGCAAACTGAAAGTGCTCATTTCTTGTCCAAAAAGTTGTTTTATGGTTATCCTCATCCTTTAATCTTGACTGATGATATATTGATCACCAATCAATCTTTAAAAACACTGCAGCTCCATGCATCTAATCAAAGAGGTCATCAACACATGGTGAAAGATATTTATTCTTTATCATTTCTTTAATGAGCATATGATACTAAATACACAATTACCAAAGTTATGTCCTTTCTCTTGACAATGATAACAAATGCACCCCATGGTGAAATACTAGATCTAATCAAACCTTTAGCCAATAATTCTTGTTATGGGGCTTTGATTCCATTAATTTTTGTAGTTGTCATAAGGCAAGGTACTTTTCTAGGTAACTCATCCCAAAACTCTAAGAGGAATAAAATTTTCAGTTGCTTCAATCATTTGTTCCATCAACTTTGGTAGAATGACTTTCTTCATATCTAGGACAGTCCTAAGGCAAGCCTATCCTTTGCTTCCTTTTAGGGTCTATGGTTACAGGATTTCCATTACTCACTGTATTATTGGTGATTTTCCTTTCTCATCCCATGAGAAATCTCATTTTCCCCCTTTAGGGTTTCCTTGATTTCTTACTTTCTTTTCCAGAATACTAGGTTTCTCCTTGGTTTCTACAAACATGGTTAGGATGGCTCCAATTTGTCCAAGAGATTAACTAGTGGTCTATTCTCTTCTAGACTCTCATCCTAGTTTGTTCTTGTATGAAATATGTTATTTTTGTCATGTCAGATAAATAAGTTAGCTCATAGTTTTCTAAATCTAAAGCGACTCAAAACATAAAACATATTTATCTCATAACAATCAATATATTGATACAAAACATTCTCATTTTTATTATAATTTATTCATGAATAAACATATCCTTATTTATATAGTTGATACGACAAGACTATATGTCACTGTCGATTTAACAATCTTCCAATTAAATAAACATAGAGGGTGGATGTACTCACAAGTACTCATAGAAGTATCGCAACAACCCCCAAGTGACATGTTATGACTGGCTATAGTTTACTAGGTTTTACTACACAAGTAGAAATAGTAGAATTCTTGGCCAGTTCAAAACGTTGTTTTCTTCCTACCCGAATACGCTTAAGCGCATCAGTAAAAGTTTTTGAATCCTCCAGCCATGCACCTTCAGAGTAAATAATATACTCTTTAAGTTCAACCTCCTCGATAGGTTTCTTCTTAACCACTAATTCAAGCAAATGCTGGGGAACAAACTTTCTAGCAGTTTTCTTGGTTTTTTTCCACGCCATTCTGGCACAAGAGAATTCAAACATTAGCTAATTGCATAATGTTTACTATAGGTTAGCATAGTGGACTCATAAGCCCTAGTGTCGAACCTGGTAGATCTGATACCATATGTAACATCCACATTCTAAAAACATAGTAGAATCATAAAATTTACCATAAAGTAACTTAACAAGGTAAAAATGAGATAGAGAAATTTTTTCTTTTATTCAACATATAATCAAGTAACTACAATTACAAGATTTCTCATTACAAAATACAATGTTGACAAAAGTAAATCAATTACAAATATCTACATTAGATAATGTTTTACATAGTCTCAATAAACACAGGTCTCAGAGATATACTGCATCCAGAAATCTGACATCTTTATCACAAGCCTCGGCATGTCTTCTGCTAGAGAGAGTATCTTTCCAATGATTTACCTCCATCCACAGACCGGCGGTCTCCCACACATTTTCCACATAGGAAGTGGCCCTACCCTTCACGAGGAATATAGACCAAAGGTGACTAGTGGTAATTTGCCTTCCCGAGTACATAGTGTTGTATCCTACAGAACTCTATCAATCATACAACCCTCTAGATACCCTCTACCTAAGTATGATTTTTGATAGGTTGTGCAATCCAGATACAGTGAACCGATAATGCACGCTGAGAAATATGCATTACTATGGCCATAGTTTCAATATAAATTAACGTTCACAATGAACGTTATCATAATGTTCACCTACCCCTACTTGACTTAGATACTATTATATTCCTACAGTTCAACTTGGTCAACTATGTTTAACTTATGAAGTCCTAACAATTTCAATATTTTAGTCTTCCTGACCTAGACAAGTTTGCATTCACTGTCTATATTCCATAGACCTTATTGACTACCTTTCTTTACAAGGATTCAGATTGCATCCTTGCAATACCAGAGATCCATGACTTATCAATTCCTAAGAATTTTAAATCGATTAATAATGACTAAGATGGTTACCTTACCCAGGTCAAGCATCATAGTCTAGGAAACTATTTCCCTTCTTACAAGTAAGAATAATTATCCATAGTTAGGGCACTTGTCCCTTCAATCACGATCTATATAATGATCACAATGATTTAATATAAATAAATACCTTATTTGGTCAAGTTAAGGTTTAACTAAAGAGTTTTATCTAACTCAACTCTAGTCTTTGTAACTTAGGTGAATTCACAAGACACTATCATTGCTCCTTAAACCTTATGGAATGACTATCCATTCTTGGGTATCTCTTTGCATCTTTTTAACATTTGAGATTCATCACTTATCGACAAGTAATAGCTAAGAGAAGATGTGACTAAAAAGGGTCTAATAAACTTTATGTTTGAGTAACCATTTAATGGTACCTCTTGCATGCTTGCAAAACCTGAGGCTTATGACTTATATCTCAAGTAGACTTGAAATCAAACAAATAGGCTTCTCTACCTAAGGTTAAACATTACTGACTAATAACAAAATCTCTTTACGATAAGATATAAATAAACTTTTATTATTTAGGGTTCTTGACCCTTTAATGTCTACCCACATAAAATAACTAAAACGGGTTATAACCATAAAGATGTTTAAATAGTCTTTAACCCTTCTAGATTTAAACTAGAGTTTTATCTAACCTATCCCATCACAATGGAATGACAAACTCGCTAATGCTAGAAAGAACCACATCTTCAGTAAACGATTTTCCTTTTGTCTTCTTTTGACTATGAGGTCGTTTCAATCTTCCAAACAAGATTATTTATTACTTACAAGACAACCTTAGTTATAACTAATCAAAGAATTTACCCACTACTAGACTTTGACTATTCGACTTGATTCCAAAATGGTGATAGACATTTTCAGTTTGCTATGCTCTTGAATTCCTGTTTAAGTTCTCTCTTTTAGCATACTGAACTATATAAAGTCAATATTATATGAGAGTTATTATCTAAGTTTGATGTAGGGAATCCACTCATTTTGAACATCCCTAGAGTAAAGTATTCTCTTAATAAAATAAATAACTATTTAAAACTAAAGCATGAGATTACTAACTTCGATCTATCACATGACATGCAAGTTCTTGTCATAAAAGAGTTGTGTAACGTCGAACCCTATAGTAAAAAAGGAAATAAAGGCATGGATAAACCATGTCAAACTATATTTATTCTAAGTGAATATGAATATATAAAAATCTATTAGACATTACTCTCTCCTTAATAAGAGTCTACATATCAATGTATATACTTCATTGTTATGAGCAAATCCAAGTATTTCTTTTAAATAAACTCTTCATATGGCAATATGTAAATATTAATATAATACGAAGTAAATTCTTCTCCATGGCATCAGAGGTCTATGTTTTATTGTTTACACTATGCCCTATGTGTGTAAAAGAATACTAGTGTTACACAATATCTCTTTGGCAAAAGTATATTAAGGTTGAATATAAACCTCGGTTATCTAGTATCTTATGCCAAATTTAAATTATAAGAGTAATACATAGAGACTTTTTTTCCCAATACATTTTCAATATCTCAATATTGGTTAGGTAATTTACACAACATAATATCTCAGGTTTGTCAGGGGTACAATACTCATAAATCTATCATATTGGATTAGAAACTAATGTAGCATCCACCTATTCGACCAAGGTTCTACTTCACAATAATAAGATATTTATAAAACCACCCATTTTAATGTTTGTAGTAAAGACTATAAACCCTCTCATATATTATGCTTCTATGTTTTCTATATGAGAAGAAGTCAAATAAATAAGAGAGACATTGAACTTCGTTTAAAATTAATTCACTAAACTGTGAAATAATACTCGGCTCATGCTATACTCTTAGTCATAGTCTTGAGAAAAGATGCATAGTTGGAGTGAGAATAAACATACCTCTATTATGTTATGTTGAACAATGTGGAAAACCTGAGTAGATCTAGTACACAGGTAGTAATACTTCTCTTCTATCAACTCCTCTCAAGTCATTCTCTACTGAGAGTTATGTTAACCTCCCCAAAACAATGACATTTTTTTTCCTCCTTCCTATATTCTTCCCTGATGATAACAGCGTACCTCTTCCCCAAAACATAACGTGATTTCTATCCTTTTCTCGACTCTTAATGAGTCGTTACCTTATGGACGTCAATACAACTCTTGATGAGTCATGCGATTCATACTCATCCACTCTTTTTAGTTGATAGTATAATGAATTCAAAATAGTCCTCAAACTGATTCAATTTCAACTAAATCCACAAAATTTGCAAAATTTCCCACATATCGATGGTAGATAGCTAAACTCCATGGCTCATCCATTGTGGTGGTTAATACCACAGTCCTCCTCTTTTGGATGAGGCTGAGAAAAGAATTTAAGCACTACTAATCTTTAAATGATCACAATAAGTGGTTCGATCCACCACTAATAGTATTGAAGACTCTCCTAAAAGTAAGCCTTTGACTACTCAAGCATTACATTAATGACTCATTGTGAGGTATTATCCTTACTTGATGCATATGCATTTACATACTTGATTACATCAAATATGATTCACATACCATCGCCTCTATATTAGAGAGTTATGGTTTAATCAATAAAATGATAATATTTAAACAAAGGATTACAGATAATGTGATTGGGTTGAGCTTGTCTCCCCATCACAGTCCATCGACAATATTCACATATTCTTACGAAATCATCTTAACATTTAAGAATCGTTTATAATATGTCAGGGTACTTAATAAAATAAGTGTTGGATCTAGGGCATACAACTGAGAGGGGGGGGTGAATCAGTTGTATAAAACTTCTTCTTGTTACAAATACTTAATTCTCTGTTGTTAGTTAGCAGCATATCAAATAATCATCCATGGAAGCATAATACATAAACACAAGAGCAGATAAGCATCAACACATTGAACACCAAGATTTTGACGTGGAAAACCCGGTTAAGGGAAAAACCACGGGGTGATTAACCCAAGAATTATTCTCTGTTAGAAGAATAAAGAAAAACGAATGGCACATGCCAATAAGGGCTCACTGCCCGAGCACACTGCTCACAAAGAGGCCCACTGCCTACAAGGAGACACACTGTCTACAAAGTGATGAAAATCACAGTCTTGAACTGGAGAATGACATCTCTACCATGTCCGGATCAGTTCCAATTAAGCCCAACAATCTCTGCTCTGCCTTTCGCACGTTTCTTCGCTATGCCATACTCATCCACACACCACACCTTGAAATGAACTCACAAACCGTTATTTATACAAGACATCGACTTAGGAACAAACATCTAAGTCGGCAAACAACCATAGGAGTATCCGCAAGATGAATAACACATCCGGTCGGCCATCACAAGAACATTCGCAGGATGAACAACTCATCCGGTCGGCTAAACAGAGCAAGAACTTCATCCGGAAGAATAACTTCAATTCCGGGCTCTACCATCAATGCGGACCAACAACACAACCTAAACATGATCCAAGAACCTTCTCAAGCCTGTCTGAATGTCCGGATACATCCGCACTTCCTCTACTTACTGGGATCTCTTGTCTTCCTCATCCGGAACTTCAAGAACACAGTCTGTCGCCACTGTCATAATGCAAGAGGTACTTCCGGACCTCCAAATCAAACACAAATCAGGATGACACATCACAAGGACATCCCAAACACTCCGTCCAATCCGCAGATTAGGATGATACAATTCTGGACCTCACCGGACCTTTTTGTGATCCTCTGTCACCTCTGGATACTTGCCAGACCCGGTTCTATACCGGCAGCCACAACTCCTTCAGATCTTCATGCGGACCTCTGAAATCTTAACTGTAGCATCTCAAGACTCATATCTACTAACCCTTTAATCCGCATCCTCCGGTTCTCATCCTATACAGTACATTTACCTTCTTCTCATCACTGTTCTTCACTGTTCCTGACTGAGGCTAATTTTCTCAATATCCTCAGCACACAGCTCATCAAATCCTTCTTGTCAATGCAATATGAGTATGTTGACATCAATGACAACACTGGCTCACCTCATACTTGCAACAATCTCCCCCTTTGTCATTGATGGCAACATATGATGTGAAAAACCATTAAGACAAGAACTTCAACTTTTCATATGTCTTCTCTTCCTTTACTGCTCCCCCTTTGATCATCAACCACTTGTTTTTCACATGTCTTCTCTCCCCCTTTGACATCAATGGCAAAGGGCTCATACTTGCAATTCTCATACATCAGAATCATACCAGCTGCTCCCCCTTAGTTGCAGCTCCCCATTAGTCCGGATCACAAGATATGACTGTGATAGCCACCGGACTGATGCACATCAGTGCATCTTAGTTCATCACCGGAGGGGCCATGAACCCTAACTTCTCCCGGAGATATTCAAAAGAGTCCTTGGGAAGAGGTTTTGTAAAGATATCTGCAATCTGATCCTTGGAGGGAACATACTCCAATCTGACTTCTTCCTTGTTTACTTGTTCTCTCAAAAAGTGAAATTTAATAGATATGTGCTTAGTCTTAGAATGCAATACCGGATTCTTGGAAATATTAATTGCACTTGAATTATCACAGAAAATTGTGATAGGCTTCTCATATTCAACTTTGATGTCTCTTAGCATCTGCTTCATCCATAAGATTTGAGTGCAACTACCTGCTGCTGCAATGTATTCTGCTTCAGTTGTAGACAGAGATATTGCATCTTGTTTCTTGCTTAGCCAAGAAACCAATCTCTTCCCCAAAAAGAATGCTCCACCACTAGTGCTCTTCCGGTCATCCACATCTCCTGCCCAATCTGCATCTGTGTAAGCATGAAGAGAGAAGTCCGGATCTCTAGGGTACCATAGACCATACTCAACTGTTCCTTTCAAGTATCTAAAAATTCTTTTGATTGCCATAACATGAGATTCTCTAGGATCAGCCTGGAATCTTGCCACAAGACCAACAGCCTGCATTATATTTGGTCTAGTTTGAGTGAGATACAACAATCCACCAATCATTGATCTATACTTTGTCTGATCTGCCTTTGGAGAATCATCATCTTTGCTTAACTTACATCCGGTTGCCATAGGAGTGTTCATTGGCTTTGAGTCTTCCATACCAAATTTCCTTAACAATTCTTTCACATATTTGGTCTGAGAAATGAAGATCCCCTCTTTTGTTTGAGTAATTTGCAGTCCCAAGAAGAAATTCATTTCACCAAGCATAGACATTTCAAACTCACTTTTCATCTGATTTGCAAAAGTTTTGCACATACTATCTCTTCCTCCAAAAATGATATCATCCACAAACACTTCAACAATCAGAATGTTTTCATGATCAATTTTGAAATATAAGTTACTGTCAGCAGTACCTTTGTTGAATCCAATCTGCACAAGATGCTTATCCAACCTTTCATACCATGCTCTTGGGGCTTGCTTCAATCCATACAAAGCTTTCTTCAACTTGCAGACCATATCATTATTATCAGATAATTGAAATCCATCTGGTTGTTCAATGTAGACTTCTTCTTCCAGATCACCATTTAGGAAGGCAGACTTGACATCCATCTGATATACCTTGAAGTCTTTGAAGGCAGTAAATGCAAGAAGTAATCTGACTGCTTCAATTCTTGCTACCGGAGCAAAAGTCTCTTCAAAGTCAATTCCTTCTATTTGAGAGTAGCCTTTGCAGACCAATCTAGCTTTGTTTCTGATTACTTCACCAGCTTCATTTAGTTTGTTCCGGAAGACCCACTTGGTTCCAATTACATTCCTGTCTCTAGGTCTGGGAACAAGATCTCAAGTATGATTTTTCTCAATTTGCATCAATTCATCTTCCATTGCTTTGGTCCAGTTTTCATCATTGCAGGCTTCATTTATTGTTTTAGGTTCAATCTTTGAAATCAGACAACATTCATTCTGATTTTGAGCAATATTCCTTCTAGTTTGTACACCTTTGCTTCTGTCACCTATGATCTGATCTTCAGAGTGATTCAGTCTTACATACCTTGGAATTTTGGGAGTATCCAGCACTGCTGTTTCTTGATCAGGCTCATTCAAACCTATCTCTTCTTCCTGATTTACCGGATTAGGCTGACTCTGTCTCACCGGAGAGGATTGAGGTCCTTGAACACTGTCTTGGTCATCTTCATCAAACTCATAAAATCTTGAAGGCTTCCCAATTCCTTCATCAACCTTTACATTGGTGCTTTCTATCATCTTCCTCAATCTCTTATTGTAACACCGGTATGCTTTGCTTTGAGTGGAGTAGCCCAAGAAAATTCCTTCATCACTTCTAGCATCAAACTTTCCTAGATCTTCATCTCTTTTAATATAACACTTGCTACCAAATACTCTGAAATATTTCACAGTAGGAGTGATGCCAAACCAGAGTTCATAGGGGGTCTTACCGGTGTTGTTTCTGATTTGAACTCGATTGAGAGTGTAGACTGCAGTGCTGATAGCTTCTTTCCAAAACATTTGAGGAACATTTGCTTCCAACATCATTGTCCTAGTAGCTTCCTGGATGGTCCGGTTCTTTCTCTCAACTACTCCATTCTGCTGTGGAGTCTTAGGAGCAGACAACTGTCTCCTTACACCCTGTTTCTCACAAAAGTCAATGAATTCACCAGATGTAAATTCACCACCTCTATCAGACCTTAGACACTTTAGTTTCAATCCGGTTTGATTCTCCACCATAGCTTTGAAGATTTTGAACTTCTCAAAAGCTTCTGATTTTTCTTTTAGAAAGGTAACCCACATCATCCGGGAATGATCATCAATTAACAACATGAAATATCTATCACCTTGCAGACTCTTGATTCTTGTCGGACCACATAGATCAGTATGTACTAATTCCAACAATCCGGTAGAAGACTGATCTTTGCTTTTGAAAGAGACTCTGCTTTGTTTACCTAACTGACATTCTTTACACACACTATTTGTAGGTTTCATCAATTTTGGAAGATCTCTCACAGCCTGAGTATTGCTTATCTTGATGATGTTATCAAAATTTACATGACACATTCTTCTATGCCATAACCAACTCTGATCAATTTGAACAAACAAACAACTTTTATTTGAACCAACCAGATGAAAGATGTTACCTTTTGTCTGAGTACCGGATGCAATTTCAGTTCCGGAGCTTGTAAAGATTCTGCATTTTCCATTCTTGAACCGGAGATCATAGCCTTTGTCCACTAACTGACCAACACTGAGAAGATTGTGCTTCAATCCTTCAACATACAGTACATTTCCTGTTTTGCTCTTACCATCAAAGGAAATAGTTCCCCTACCTCTGATTCTGCCAGCAGAATTGTCACCAAACTTTACCATTCCTCCTTCATATCTTTCCAAATCTAAGAACTTATTCTTGTCACCAGTCATATGGTGAGAACATCCACTGTCAATAACCCAATCATCCTTTTCTTCCACTTGAGCAGCCAAGGCTTTTTCAACAACTTTGTGATTGACAGATTCAGAGAGTATTGAATCTTCTTCCTTGATGGCTATAAACACCCACTCATTTCCGGATTTGCTTCCTAGTTCTGATTCATCATCTGTTACTCCTTCATTGTCATCTTCTTCATGAACATAATAGCAATTCTTTTGAAACCTTTGTCTGTGAGTATTAGATCTTGCAGATCTCTCCGGACATCTTGAGGCAAAATGACCAATCTTATTGCAGTTGAAACACTTAAAGGGTAGTTTTCCTTCATACTTACCGGATCCTCTTGGCAGTCTTTTTGCAATGAGGGCTTCAAGTTGAGCTGTTTCTGCTTCTTCTTCTTCCATGTCTCTTCTTGCTTGATCATACCATGACATTTTCCTTGATGAGTTTTCACCCGGATCAAATCTCTGTTTGCCTTTCACATAGGCACTGGCTTTGAAAGCAGATTCAGTCTTGGGAGGATCATCTCCAAACTCGGTCATTTCAAATGCAGCTAGTTTGCCAGCCAGTTGTTCTCTTGTGACAGTTGTGTGGGCTCTGAATTCATCAATGGCAGCAACTTTGATTTTGTAGGCAGCAGGAAGGGATCTTAGGATTTTGCAGACAATCTCATTTTCATCTAAAGTTCCACCAGCATTTCTGATTCCACATACCAGCTCATTTACTCTTGGCATAAAGGTAGTGATGTTTTCATCATCTCTCATTTTCAATCTTTCAAATTTCCCTTTCAGACTTTGCAACCTTGCACTTTTGACAAACTCATCTCCTTCATACAGAAGTTCCAGTTTAGTTAGGATCTCATATGCAGTTGGTAGGTCAATGACATTCGAGAGATCTGAGTCATTTAATGCGCTTAGAAGAGCTTCCTTGGTCCGCAGATTGTTTTCAGCTTTTGTGATTTCATTCAGAGTTGTCGGACCACCTTGTGGAGGTATATATGGTTTTGAAATCATAGCCAAGTATGCTTTTCCCATACATTCCAAGTGACACTTCATGTGACCTTTCCAGAGAGTGAAGTTGGTTCCATCGAACTTCGGACTATCCTTCTTGTATGACGACATCCTGGATCTCCTCAAGCGGTTAAGCTCCTATCAGAGGAACTTAGCTCTGATACCAATTGTTGGATCTAGGGCATACAACTGAGAGGGGGGGGTGAATCAGTTGTATAAAACTTCTTCTTGTTACAAATACTTAATTCTCTGTTGTTAGTTAGCAGCATATCAAATAATCATCCATGGAAGCATAATACATAAACACAAGAGAAGATAAGCATCAACACATTGAACACCAAGATTTTGACGTGGAAAACCCGGTTAAGGGAAAAACCACGGGGTGATTAACCCAAGAATTATTCTCTGTTAGAAGAATAAAGAAAAACGAATGGCACATGCCAATAAGGGCTCATTGCCCGAGCACACTGCTCACAAAGAGGCCCACTGCCTACAAGGAGACACACTGTCTACAAAGTGATGAAAATCACAGTCTTGAACTGGAGAATGACATCTCTACCATGTCCGGATCAGTTCCAATTAAGCCCAACAATCTCTGCTCTGTCTTTCGCACGTTTCTTCGCTATGCCATACTCATCCACACACCACACCTTGAAATGAACTCACAAACTATTATTTATACAAGACATCGACTTAGGAACAAACATCTAAGTCGGCAAACAACCATAGGAGTATCCGCAAGATGAATAACACATCCGGTTGGCCATCACAAGAACATTCGCAGGATGAACAACTCATCCGGTCGGCTAAACAGAGCAAGAACTTCATCCGGAAGAATAACTTCAATTCCGGGCTCTACCATCAATGCGGACCAACAACACAACCTAAACATGATCCAAGAACCTTCTCAAGCCTGTCTGAATGTCCGGATACATCCTCACTTCCTCTACTTACTGGGATCTCTTGTCTTCCTCATCCGGAACTTCAAGAACACAGTCTGTCGCCACTGTCATAATGCAAGAGGTACTTCCGGACCTCCAAATCAAACACAAATCAGGATGACACATCACAAGGACATCCCAAACACTCCGTCCAATCCGCAGATTAGGATGATACAATTCCGGACCTCACCGGACCTTTTTGTGATCCTCTGTCACCTCTGGATACTTGCCTGACCCGGTTCTATACCGGCAGCCACAACTCCTTCAGATCTTCATGCGGACCTCTGAAATCTTAACTGTAGCATCTCAAGACTCATATCTACTAACCCTTTAATCCGCATCCTCCGGTTCTCATCCTATACAGTACATTTACCTTCTTCTCATCACTGTTCTTCACTGTTCCTGACTGAGGCTAATTTTCTCAATATCCTCAGCACACAGCTCATCAAATCCTTCTTGTCAATGCAATATGAGTATGTTGACATCAATGACAACACTGGCTCACCTCATACTTGCAACAATAAGAGAACCATTTTATGACAATTTATGTTGTAATATTTACGTTTAACGTAAATAACCATAGTTCATATTCAAATGATGTCGTTAACGCTATTAATGACTATGACAATTTATTACGACTTACAAATATTCGTAAGGTATTGACTACCTATCAATTGGGTTTAAGTAAACTGACAAGTTAAGGCTTGTGTCTCACAACATATTGGTTCACACTTTTTTAACACATCATACTCGTCGTAACCCGAGGTCTATATCTCTCTCCTCGAAAGATTCTCTCTCTCTCTCTCTCTCTCTCTCTCTCTCTCTCTCTCTCTCTCTTCTCTAAGAGTCATCTAAAAATTTGTATTCCTATTTCAACTTGTAACCAAACAAATTATGATCAGTGCATCATGACTTAAATAATAAATCAAATCTCATAAGTAATTATTAAATTGATATAAACATAATCATTTTCATAATTTCATAAATGACAATCAATACAAACCATGTCTTTTCTTGGCATTAATCTATAACATCACAATAGATTTACTTATGTCCCGATAAAAGTGGAAAGTTTAGTAAGACAAAAATTGGGGATGTAACAACAATCTTTCCAATGCATCAAATGGTTCATCAATCAGACACTCAGATCAAAAGTTACGGCTCCTAGAAGTTGACCTATTTTTGGAGGGAGTTACAAATTTTGAATTTTTTGCTAGAAGGAGCCAAAGATGGCTATTTATGACCATTTTTGGGAATCCTTTGGGCAGTAGAGAAAGGGGGGACAATGGTGAGTCAGGAAAAGGAGGGAAAATAGAAACCCTAGTAGATTTGAAGCTACAGAAGGCAGAAGGTTCTAGAATCTAGAGGAAGGAAGTTGTAATATGTTACAGCTGTTGAGGATTCATCCTCTGATTTGATTCCAATTTCTATAATGTAATGTGTTGTTTAGTTCAATAAAATAACATTCATATTTTCTATGTGTAATCTACATGTTATTGTGTGTTTTGGGTTTAACCCCCCTCATCAAGTGGTATTAGAGCAAGGGTTCCTGAGTGTGTAGATAGACTGCCGACTGTGAGGTAGTTTGCACCAGGACTTGAGGTTGTGGGTTTGTAGATATCAAAATGCCTCCATGAGGAAACCATGGTGGGAGAAATTCTTTGAAAGAAGAGAGTTTTAGAGCCCTGCAAAGGTGAATCAATGCATTGCAAGAGGAGTTGTGAAGAGGGTTTGAGCCAAGAATAAGAGAAGAAAGAAAAGATGAAGCTGCAGAATAAGAGCTATTTGAGGAAGAACAAGATGATACAGGATATCCTGTGCAAGTTAGGTTGTTGAGGGCCATTTTTAAGATTTGAAAGAGTCATAGGATTGATGTTTCTACCTATTCTAGGGATCTGACTCTGAAAGAGGTTATTGATTGGATAAACAATATGGAGGAATATTTTGAGTATGAAGATGTGGAGGATCTAGAATGGGTTAAGTTTGCAAAAATGAAGTTGAAGGGCCATGCTAGTATTTGGTGGAAGGAGATCCAATTAGAGAGAAATGAAGAAAAGGAAATTTTGTAAAGGTGGCAAAATTTAGTGCTCCTACATCAGTAGAAAAATTTATAACTTTAAAAAGTGAAATCTGCAACTTGGTTTATTTTGCAAATTTCAATGAACTGACAAAGGATAACACTCAGAAAGATATTTCAAGGCTAGGGGACCATGCACGAGGGTTGTTGAAATGCATAAGACAACTAGGAGGGGGGGTGAATCAGTTGTCATAAAAACATAACTTCATATGAATATCAAATCATCAAATCCTTAACTACTGATAATCAGAATTAAACATGAAAGCATGAAACAATAGACTTAATAACAATCACACATTTGACACAGTAGGCACCAGATTTTTTACATGGAAAATCCTAAGAGGGAAAAACCATGGTGGGTGTTAGCCCACAAAATATATGAGTTATAATAATACTGAAAAACAAAGGCTCACTGCCTATAGGGCTCACTGCCCAAGTTGCTCACTGCAAAGAACAACTCACTGCCAAAGGGTGGCTCACTGCCAAGGGTTGGCTCACTGCCAAAATGGTGAACTGATTAAGTAGCATCTACTCCATGTATGGGTTCATTTCCTTTGAAGCACAATAAATCTTCTCTTCTCTGCTTCTTCACACCTTCGCACTTATCTCTTCATTTTTGCATACACACACTATTTTTTGTAATTACATTGCATGCTTTTATACAATTCATCACCCTTGGAATGTACATCAAGGTCGGCATTATATAAATCAACCATTGGAATAATCTCCAAGGTCAGCATTACAAACATACATAAAATAGGTCTAGACCTAATACAAATTTTGCTAAGGAAAAGATGTAAAGATGTATGCTGATCACACCACGCCTTAGCTAGGACTTAAATTAAATCTTCCACACCACGACATGCTTCTACAATCTTTAATGCATCTCTGCAATTAGTGAAATCAACCAAGTTGACAAGACTGATGAGAGCACTGAGTCTTCTAAGAACATTCTCCATTCATGATCCAACTTACTCTTTGCAGACCAACCAAAAGATAGGAACATGATTAGGAGACATCTACAAGCACATTATAATCATCAAAAACATCTGCACAACACCCAAACACTTTGCCCATCAGATTCTTCAAACCAGAGCACAAGAATAACACTGTCAGCTACTGACATAAATAAAAGATTTCTTGCAGACCACTAGATCATGAACCAATTGACTTAAAGGTGCATACTATCATCCCAGACTTAAATCTAGAACCATAGATCATAACTAGTCATTGCGGAGAAATGCGGAGTAAAATACTGTCACCCTGTCATAACCAAATATACAAAAAAAGTAGTTTTCACTCTAGTGAATATAAATCACTCAAATCTTCATTTTGGAGGCTCAAAATTGGAATATTTAACATCTTCAGACAGACTTTTACCACCGGAGGAGCTAATTTTCTCAATATCCTCAAAATCAAGATCACTTACATAAGTAATTACAAATAATCTCACTCCCTACAAGTAAGAAACAAAATAAGAGCATAGTTAACACCAATGACAACACAAATATGTTGACATCAATGACAACACCGATTAGGCACATACTTGCAACAATCCCCCCCTTTGTCATTGATGGCAACATATGATGTGAAAAACTGAAAGGACCATCAAGATAAGATTCTCCACCTCTCTTTACACATTTGCATTCTTTCTCCTTCTGATTTTTTCACATGATTTCTCTCCTCCTTTGACATCAATGGCAAAGGGCTCATACTCTCATTCTGCTACTCTAATCCAACTAAACTGTTACCAACACATCTAGCTACTCCCCCTATGAGGTAGCCCTCAAAACATCAATCCAAATCAAGAAGTGAGACTTTGAACATCACTGGATTGATGCATTCTCATGCATCTTAATTTGAGGCAAGATGGGTAATGACCCCTAATTTTCCTCTGAGATACTCAAAAGTATTCTTAGGTAGAGTCTTAGTGAAGATATCTACAATCTGGTCCTTTGTGGACACATATTCCAACTTTACTTCATTTTCTGTCACCTTTTCTCTCAAAAAGTGATACCTTATAGATATATGCTTTGTTCTTGAGTGTATCACTAGATTCTTGGAAATATTTATAACACTTGTATTGTCACACAAGATTGCAATTGGATCTTCATAAACAACTCTTATATCCTTCAAAGTCTGCTTCATCCATAATACTTGAGTACAACAACATGTTGCTACAATATACTCTGCTTCTGCAGTTGACAAAGAGATTGAATCTTGTTTCTTTCTTAGCCATGAAACCAATTTATTACCCAAGAAGAAGGTACCTCCACTTGTACTCTTCTGTTATCAACATCTCTGGCCCAATCAACATTTGTATATGCACTAAGAGTGAAATTATTATCCTTTGGATACCATAAGCCATGATCTGAAGTGCCTTTTAAATACCTCATGATTCTCTTTACTGCCATCACATGTGATTCTCTTGTATCAACTTGAAATCTTTCAACAAGACAAATTGCATGTATAATATCAGGTCTAGTTCGAGTCAGATAAAGCAACCCTCCAATCATGGATCTATACTTTTTCTGATCAGTCTTAGGTGATTCATCAGTTTTACTCAACTTGCACCCAGTCACCATGGGAGTACATACTGGTTTAGAGTCTTCCATCCCAAACTTCTTCAACAACTCTTTAACATACTTAGACTGAGATATGAAGATTCCTTTTATCTGATTGATTGATTTGCAGACCCAGAAAGAAATTCATCTCACCAAACATAGACATCTTAAACTCCTTTTGTATTTCACCAGCAAATTTCATGTACATATTTTCATTGCCTCTGAAGATGATATCATCAACAAAGACTTCAACAATCAAGATTTGATCACCATTAATCTTGAAATAGAGATTACTATCAGTAGTACCTTTATTGAACCCTAATTGTAACAAGTACTTATCCAACCTTGCATACCAGGCTCTAGGAGCTTGCTTGAGTCTATACAATGCTTTCTTCAACATGCATACCATATTATCTTGATCTGATAGCTAAAATCCTTCTGGTTGTTCAATGTAGACCTCCTCTTCCAATTTACAATTTAAAAATGTAGACTTCACATCCATCTAATACACTTTGAAATATTTATAAGCTGCAAATGCCAGAAACATTTTGATTGCTTCAATCCAAGCTACTGAAGCAAAAGTCTCTTCAAAGTCTATCCCTTCAATTTGAGAATATCCTTTGCATACAAGCCTTGCTTTATTCCTTACAACTTCTCCATTTTTATTCAGCTTATTCCTAAAGACCCATTTGGTTCCAATAACATTTTTGTTAGTAGGTCTAGGAACTAATTCCCAAGTCCCATTCTTCTCTATCTACATTAGTTCTTCTTCCATTGCCTTAACCCAATTTTCATCATTGCAGCCTTCATTCACAGTCTTTGGTTCAACTATAGAGAGCAAACAATAATTCACTTGTTCTTCTGCAACTCTTTTCCTTGTCAATACTCCTTTGTCTTTGTCTCCAATAATTTGATCCTCAGAGTGATTAATTCTTACATACCTAGGGGTCTTAGCAGCAACTTTTGGACCCTTTTCTTCTTCATCTTGATTGACTTCTCAATCAACTTTTTCTTCATAAGTAGCAGTAGGTTCATCTGATTCATAGTCATTTTGATCTAATGTTCTTCCTTTGTGTTCATCCACTTTCACATTTGTACTCTACACAATCTTTTTCAACATTTTGTTATAGAACTGGTAGGCCTTGCTCTTGGTAGAGTATCCAAGGAAGATTCCTTCATCACATCTTGTATCAAATTTACCTAGATCTTCATCTCTTCTGATATAGGATTTGCTTCCAAAGACTTTAAAATATCTTACTGTTTGAATTCTTCCATACCACAGTTCATAAGGAGTTTTAGTACCATTTCCTTTTACTTGAACTCTATTTTGAATGTAGACAGCAATATGTATAGCTTCCTTCCAAAAGACCTTCGGCAGACCTCCTTCCTTCATCATTGTCCTAGTAGCTTCTTGAATTGTTCTATTCTTTCTTTCCACAACTCCATTCTGTTGAGGAGTCGTAGGTGTAGACAATTGCCTCTTTATTCCTTGTTCTTCACAGTGGTTGTTGAATTCATTTGATGTGAACTCACCTCCTCTATTAGACCTCAAGCATTTGATTTTTATCTCTATTTCATTTTCAACCATTTCCTTGAAGGATTTGAACTTCTCTAGGGCTTCAAATTTATCTCTTAGAAAAGTAACCCAAGTCATTCTAGAATAGTCATCAATAAGCAACATGAAGTACTTGTCACCTTGTAGATTTCTTATCCTTGTAGGACCACATAGATATGTATGAAATAGATCCATCAAACCAACATAAAATTGCTCTTTGATCTTAAAAATTGTTCTTGTATTCTTCCCCAACTGACATTTTTTGAAAATGGTATTGGTAGGTTTCACAAGTTTTGGTAAATCTCTCACAATCTGACATGAACTTATCTTTACCAGATTATCAAAGTTCATATGACACATCCTTGTATGCCATAACCAACTCTCATCTACTTGAGCTAATAAACAGTAATAATTAGTTCCTCTTAATTGATAGATGTTACCTCTAGTCTTCTTACTAGTAGCAATCATAGTTCTAGAGCTCTCCATGATCTTAAACCCATTGTCTTTGAATCTTAGATCATAACCTTTGTCACACATCTGACCCACACTCAAAAGATTATGCTTCAAGCCCTTCACATATAGGACATTGTCAGTAATATGTTTTCCATCAGATGAAATATATCCTCTTCCACATATCTTACTAGTTGCATTGTCTCCAAACCTAACCAGTCCTCCATCATACTTTTCCAAACTTACAAACTTACTTTTGTCACCGGTCATGTGATGTGAGCATCCACTATCAATAATTCATTCATCCTTATCTTTCTCAACCTGAACAACCAAAGCACTTTCTTCTTCATGTTTTTCTTCCTTCACACAGCTAGCAGAATTAGTAGACACAGGTTCTTTAATAGTAATAAACAAGAATTCTTTTGCACTAGTATTAGCATCATTAGATTCATCATCAGTCACACCTTCATCATCAAAATCTCTAACATAGTAGCATTTCTTTGGAGCTCTAGGCCTGTTCTCAAATATTTTTCTATTTCTTTCAATTATTTCTAGACATCTGGAAGCATAATGACCTACTTTACCACATGAAAAACATTTGAAAGGTAGTTTGCCTTTGAACTTACCAGAATCTATTTCTAGTCTGTCAAAAAAATTGGCTTCAACTTCATCAAGCTCATCATCAGGTTCAACCTTGTACTTTTCTGCTCTAGAGATCTTCTCTGAAGTAATGGCTTTGAAAGTTGTTTCAACTTTTGGCAAAGTGTCACTAAATTCTCTCATTTCAAAAGCAGTAATCTTACCAAGCAATTGATCATTGTTTATCTTTTTCACAGTCATTAATTCTTCAATTGCGGCTACCTTGTGAGCATAGGATTTAGGTAATGACCTAAGAATTTTTATCACAACCTCAATTTCATCTATAGTTCCTCCCATATCTTTGATCCTAGTAACAAGTTCATCAACCTTTTGCATGAAGGATGTTATGTTTTCATCTTCTCCCATCTTAAGACCTTCATATTTAGCTTTTAGTCCTTGCAGCTTGGCACTCTTTATAGATTTATCTCCTTCATACAGATTACTTAGCTTATCCTAGAGTTCTTTGGCTGACTCATAGTCCATAAACTTTATCAAATTAGATTCATTCAATGCACTCAACAGAGCATCTTTGGCTTTTATATTTATCTCATATTCTTTGATTTCATCTTCTATTGTTAGACCATTCTCCGGCATGGTATAATCAATCTTTGTCGCTTGCCATACTTTATAACCAATATGCAACAAATGGCTTTCCATGTGAATCTTCCAAGTTACATAATTTGTCCCATCAAACTATGGAGCCTCCTTCTTGTAAGACATCCTAGATCTACCTCAAGTTGTTAGGCTTACCATCGAGGAACCTTGCTCTGATACCAATTGTTGAAATGCACAGGACAACTAAGAGGGGGAGGTGAATCAGTTGTCATAAAAACTTAACTTCATATGAATATCAAATCATCAAATCCTTAACTGCCAATAATCAGAATTAAACATGAAACCATGAAACCATAGACTTAATAACAATCACACATTTAACCTAGTAGGCACCAGCTTTTTTACGAGGAAAACCCTAAGAGGGAAAAACCATGGTGGGTGTTATCCCACAAGATATATGAGTTATAACAATACCGAAAAATAGAGGCTCACTGCCCAAATTGCTCACTGCAAAGAACAACTCACTGCCAAAAGGTGGCTCACTACCAAGGGTTGGCTCACTGCCAAAATGGTGAACTAATTAAGTAGCATCTACTCCATGCTTGGGTTCAATTCCTTTGAAGCACAATAAAACTTCTCTTCTCTGCTTCTTCACACCTTCACACTTATCTCTTCATTTTCGCATACACACATTGCTTTTCACAATTACATTGCATGCTTTTATACAATTCATCAACCTTGGAATGTACATCAAGGTCGGCATTACATTCATCAACCATTGGAACAATCTCCAAGGTTGTCATTACAAACATACATAAAATAGGTCTAGACCTAATAAAAATTTTGCTAAGGAAAGGATGTAAAGAAATGTATGTGGATCATGCCACGCCTTAGCTGGGACTCAAATTAAATCTTCCAGACCACAACACACTTCTACAATCTTCAATGCATCTCTGCAATTAGTGAAATCAACCAAGTCGGCCAAGATTGATGAGAACACCGGGTCTTCTAAGAACATTCTCCATTCACGATCCAACTTACTCTTTGTGGACCAACCAAAAGATAGGAACATGATCATGAGACATCCACAAGCACATTATAATCATTAGAAACATCTGCACAATACCCAAACACTTAGCCCATTAGATTCTTCAAAACAGAGCACAAGAATAACACTGTTAGCTACTAACATAAAGAAAAGATGACTTGCAGACCACTAGATCATGAACCAATTGACTTGAAGGCACATACCATCATCCTAGACTTAACTCTAGAGCCACAAATCATAACTAGTCATTGCAGAGAAATGCGGAGCAAAATACTATTAGCCCGTCACAACCAAATATACTATAGAAAAAGTAATTTTCACTCTAGTGAACATAACTCACTCAAATCTTCATTCAGGAGGCTCAAAATTGGAATATAACATCTTCAGAAAGACTTCTAAACAAGTTCCAATCTGCAGGCAAATATATTCATTCTATAGGAAATGCAGAGCAAACTTCTGCACTATTTTTCTAAATACAATACACTGTTTCCACTGCAACACATTGTTACCACTGGAGGAGCTAATTTTCTCAATATCCTCAACATCAAGATCACTTACATAAGTAATTACAAATTATCTCACTCCCTACAAGTAAGAAACAAAATAAGAGCACAGTTGACACCAATGATAACACAAATATGTTGACATCAATGACAACACCGATTAGGCACATTCTTGCAACAAGGGTAAATGCAATTCACCTCATTTTGTGTGCTTAGAGTGTGTGGGATATGAAATAGACAAGTTTCATAGGGGTTATCCCATAAATTGGGTGTAGCTGAAAGTGAGGATAACAATGTGATTATGAGTCTCTTTTATCATCCTACTGTTATCTGTATGTTTTTTTTATATCTTTGTTATGATCATGATGTTGGTTGCTTAAGGTTGCAAGATTGGATAGTCCTTCATTGGACCCTCCTACCTTGACTGTGTCAAGTGGTATTAGATCTGGTTGTGAATCTGTTGGGAAGATAGAAAGTGTTGGAAGAAAGTGTAGATCCGTAAAGTGTAACAAGTGCCACCGTAGAAGGAGAGAAACCACCACAAACAAAGAAGAATCACTTCAAAAGGAAGATCAAAGATAGAGGTAAGCCTTTCACATTAATTGTTTGTATAATTTGTTTCAATGAGGAAGATTGGAAAAAGAGTGAAGAAAGAAAATCAAAACCTAATGCATAAGAAGGATATTTTGGAAGAAGAATTGTGTGAAATCAAAAGATATAACTCATAATTTATGGAGAGGATAAGAGAACTACGAGAAGACAAATATGATACTCTTGAAGAATTAGAAGAAGAGTTAAAGTTGTTTGAGTATGTCAAAAGGAGTTTTGAAGAATTGGAAGAAGGATGCTAGTTGTTTGATAAGATTGAAAAGAGGAACATAGATCTAGAAGAAAATTTGAAGAAGCTGAAAAAAGAGAACAATTTACAAAAGAGTGAAATATCAAGATTGAAAGAACAACTTAATCAACTAGAGTAGTCACTTGTAGCATGCAGGAAGGTGTTGTCAAGAGACACTATATGGATTCATGAATGTTGTCATTGATGGCAACAAAGTTCATCCCACACATCCGCAGGACATGGTATGTCTCTACCGGAAGTCAGAGTGAAGAATGTTGTAGTCTGGTAAACAAGAACAGAGCATGTGGCAAGGTCCGACAGACAGGTCTAGATCTCTCAGAGGAAGTATCTTGGTGAATTACGGATTTGGGGAAGTCAAGAGGAGTATCTTGACTGATAAATTCCAAGGTTTGAGCCTCCGGTGTGAAAAGGATAAAGAGATATGAATGTTTGAGTGTCGGGTTCTCATGTGATAGTGTGAATAGAGGAAGAACTGACTGGCATAACATCAGACATTATTCTGGATGTGTTACTGATGTTGGTGAAGGTTATGAAGGCATGAATTATGTTTAGCCAACATGATTAATGATTTCCACAAGTATATCATTGATCTGCATTACTTGGTGTGCAAGGATTCAGCTGACAAATCAAAGTTTGTGAAAAGATTGACTATTCCGGGTGCCGACTAGAAAGGTGATGAAATCACTTGTACATATGTATATACACGATGGATTTAGTTGTGAGAAGTGTTGTGTTTGTAAGTAAAGTGCGAATAAAAGTAGAGCAGAGCAGAAGTAGTAAGGAAGGTCTGGTATGTGAAAGGAAAGCAGCATATGAGAAGAGGAAAGATGAAGTGCAGCAGATCAGTATACTGAGCCTAACCGGAACTAAACTCTAGCATATGCAGATGCTACCAATCAGTTCAAGTATTGTATAACACTCTTTTTGTAGACAGTGTGTCTCTTGTAGGCAGTGTGCCTTCTTGTGAGCAGTGTGCTCGGGTAGTGAGCCCTAATTGGCAAGTGCCATTTTGTATTTCCATTCTTCTAATAGAGAATACAATCTTGGGTTAATAACCCTGTGGTTTTTTCCCTTAAAAGGGTTTCCACATCAAAAATATTGTGTCATGTGTATTTCCATTTCATGGTTATGTTTGCTCATTTGAATTAATGTTACATTGATTACTAATAAAGTTTAGAAAGCAAAAATAATTAGGATAACTAATTCACCCCCCCTCTTAGTTATCGACAATTGGTATCAGAGCTAAGTTCCTCCTAACAGAGTCTAACAGCTTGAGGAAGATCTGGGAATTCAAATGGATGCATATGGTTTAAGAGAGCAAGTCAAGACTGCCCTTGATGATATTGAACAGTCAAACTTTGAAGTCAATGAATTAAAGGAAAGACTCAAATAGGCTGAAAAAGAGAAATTAAATCTCTCTATGAAAAAGAGAAAGGAGCTGCTTCAGCAATTGGCAAGACAAGGTGAAGCAAATTATGCGAATGAAGAGCTGAAGGAGAAAACCGAGTTGTGTGAAAAGTTATCAAAATAAATCATTATGGTAAGACATGAAATGGAATCAGGAGTTATGAAGTTTACCCAAGAAGTTGAAGAGAAAAGAAAAATTGAAGATAATCTAAGACAATCTCTCAAAGAGAAATCAGAAGATTACCACAAGATGGATAGAATTATCAGACATCTTGAATCTGATCTTGAAGATGCTAAAGATAATGAAGAAAAACTTGAGAATCAAATTGTCTCTCTGAAAAGGGATCTTCAAACATCAAATGTATATAAAGAGAAATTCAAGACAAGTTCTGTTCAACTTGAAGTTCTTCTTGGAAGTCAAAAGAGGGCAGATGACAAGTATGGTTTGGGATATGAGAAAGGAGAAAGCTCTGGATTTGGTCAGAAGAATTTTGGATTAGAAAATCCAAGGAATAGGCCTAGAAGACCTCCGATGAGACAGCCTAATGCTCAAAGATATCCATCCTTCAATGGATACTGCCACAACTACAATAACTTTGGTCATAAAGCTAATCAGTGCAGAAAGAGAATGAATCAGACTAATTCATCCTTCTCTGGACAGTGTTTTAACTGCAAAAGGTATGGTCACAAATCCCATGAATGCAGAAATATGCAAATAAACAAATCATTCAATGGTAGATGCTTTGCATGCAATAGCATAGGTCATATGGCTAATTAATACAGATCAAGAGGATATCAATCAAATATGCAAAGAAATGTTGTTTGCCAAATTTGCAATAGATCCGGTCATATTGTAAAATTTTGTAGAAGCAAGAACCAGGACAAAAGAGGTCCGGTATATCAGAATCAAGACAAGGGAAAACAAAAAGTGAATGTGGATGAAGTTCAAAGTGAGATGAATAAGATTTGGGTGAAGAAAAGTACAGAGAATGTAGTGGATGGATCCGCACTAGACTCTGGTGCTGATATTCCTTTCAGAGATTAAAAAAGTGAGCTCTGGCTTAGGGGGAGCCACAAAGAAAACCTTGTTCCCCCAGCTAGTCAATTGGTGTCAGAACTGGCACAGGAAGAGTTGCGAATTGAAGGGTTCATAAGGGAAACATCCAAACAAACTATGGTTAAGATTTGGAAGATCCGCATGATGTTTAAAGATCAGGATTGATCTGGTTCTCCAAGTCATCCAAATAAGCCAAACCGGAATAACTTAGGTCGAGCATTTATTGCAACCTGAAATTAGGGTTTACGAAGCAATATAAGGGTTTTTCTCATTAATCACTTGTTCATTCTGCATTCAAGAAGAAACGAAAAGTGAAGCTTTGCAACAAAATTCTACAAGTTCATTGAAGATCATTTATAGAAGTCAATTCATCCAGAAATCAATCCAGCCAACTTCGTGAAACCAAAAGGCACAAAAGGTATTTTCTGTTCTCAATATCTCTTTGCAAAGCTTGGAAAGATGCATACTCCAAATATAGTAAAGATCTCTGATAGGCCCCACCCTGAATTCAAGAAACATCCATACAAATCATTGGAGGTAGATCCCCTAGGAGCATTCTCTAGTGTTCCGCATGGCATTTTGCACATAGAAGACATTAGGGTTTACATACATGCAAATATTGAAGAGTTTGGGGAATTCAAACTAAGAGACATCTATCACAAACAATTGATAGATGATACTTTTGAGCTTAAACTAGAATATAAGGGCATCCAGGAGAAACATTTTGATCAGTTCATTCATTTCCCCTGTTTTGAGGAAGATGAATGGGTCCGGTATGTATTAAGTAGGGTGCATGATAACTTCCTATGGCTGAACAGACCTTGCAAGATCACAAAGGAGGCAATTAGGGCAGTAACTAGTTTATACTCCTCTGGAGGGATACCTCTCCTCAAATCTATCAAAAACAACTTTGTAACTAAGGCCATCAGATCAAAATTTGATAAGAGGGCAATGACCATTGAAGATATTACTGACCCGGATGTCAAGTTTGCATCTATGATAATAGGATACAAGATATATCACTCCAGTAGGGAGAATTCAGTATCCAAAACTGCAGTATATACTGCCTATGAGATGCTAAGAAAGAATGCAAAATATGATCTCTGTGAACTTCTTTTGAGCCAATTAATGGAAAACATATAGAAAATCAAAAAGGACAAAAAGAATTCCTTTAAATATGGTGGACTAATTCTATGTCTATTTTTCTACTTCATGAATGAGCTGCCCAGATCAAATGGATGGGTATGGCAAAATGACAAATCGGTAGCAATTTAGATCAGAGACTACTTGCATGAACTTGGGGATGCTAAGACAAGGAATATAGCTCTATGGGGTTACTTCAAGCAATTTCAAAATACAATGCAAATTAGAGAAAGAATCCCCAAATCAGTAGTTGAGAAATACAAGGATACAGTGTGCTTCATGGTAGACACTGATCAATGCCTAATGGAGGCAGTAGAGCCAAGGACAGTCTGGATCATGCCTATGGGGTATGAAGTTGACAAACAAATTATAGAGCTGCATGTTCAACACATGCTCGGTCAGCCAAAGGACCCAAAAGTAGAAAGATTTGGAACCTTTGAAGAACTAAGTGTGAAAATTCATACTAAGCTAAGACAGCCAGAGATCAAAAGGAAAGTAAGAAAAGAGGTAGAAGATGTTACCAAAGGCTTTGGCATCTCAAAGGAGGCACTTGATGCCAACAGGGAAAAGAGACAAAGGGCTGAGGAAGAGAAGAAAGCAAAGGGAAGTAAGGAAAGTGCTCCGGTAGAAACCTCCACCCAGACTAGATCATCAAAGAGATCTACACCTGCCACTGCCAAAAGCTCAAGGGCATCTAAACCGGAAGCACAATCATCTAGAAAAGGAGAAAAGAGAACAAAGAAAAAGGTAACAAGGTCCTATGTTAGCCTAAAGGATGATGAGGAAACCGAATTAGATGAGGAGATAAGGAAACTGAAGAAGAAGAAGAAATTATCTGGTGAACACTCTACTGGTCAAGGAGAAGAAGAGAAGGAAGAGGAATTTGTTGAAAAACCCACTCTATCCTTAGATGTTGTAGTAAAAGTAGTCACTGTGGATGGAAACCTACAACCCTTAACAGAATTCTATGATGATTATAATGAAGCAGATAAACAGATTCTGGAGGAAGCCACAGTTCAGTTTTTGAACACTTACAACAAAACTTTTATTGAAATTATCTCTCTAATTCCCAAAAGCTTAGAGAAAAGGCTTGAAATGAGGAAGAATAATGCTCGAGCAAAAGATCTCGAGATTTGGGAACAGATAGCAATTTAGCTATTTCCTTCAATCGATCCCAAGACAATGAATATGGTATTCAAAGATTGCAAGGATGAGTTCTGGAGCAAAGCCAGGATGAATCAGCTAATGCTTGGTGAAACTAACAAAGTGGCAAAAGAGACTGAAGAGATCCTCTGGAATGCTTTTAAGAAATTCAACATTCCAATTATAGAGGACTTGGGTACTGACCCCTCGACCACAAGTGTTGAAAAAGAATCCACTGAGCAAGTCATGGACACCGGTGCAGAAAAGGATAAGGACTTGGAATCTTCTACTCTGGAAGAAGTGGCTCATGAACAATCAAATATCTCTCCTCCGGCTTCCCCTACAGTCTCCAAATCTAAAGGAGAAGTAAGAACACAGGAGAAAGAAGTAGAGGTAAAGGAAAAATAAGATGTCAGTACCAAGGTTGCAGAGGGAGAGAAGACCTCAACAAAGAAGACCACAATTGCTAGTGGTAAGAATGTAGAAGGAGAGAAAGCTCCAAGAGACAGCTCCAAGAATGCAGAAGAGAAGAAACATCTATTTCTGGCAAGAGACACTGCAAAAACTGTCCAAGAATTCCTGAACAAAGAAATAATGGAGATTGATGAACCGGAGCTTCTACAAGGACCATTCAATTTTGATTCACTTTCTTCGGTACAGACAATGAAGATTGCTTCATTTGCTAATGCCAAGTCTAAAGAAAAACTCCTAAAGTCTCACATGGAAGACTATGAGTTGATAGAAGCTACTTCCGGAGTGCTAGAAAAGATTATGCCATCGTTTCAAAAGGATCCCACAGCCTCCTCATCCGGTAATCTCAAAACTCTAGTCAATAGTGTTAGCACACATTTTGATTCACTAGAGAAGTCAGCAGAAGATAAGGTCTGGCAGGAATTTCTTGCAAAAAGATTATCAGAGGTACAAGGGTTGATAACTAATGATAGGAGAAATATGAATATAGGGATAAAGAACTTAGAAAATGCTCTTAAAGATGGCACAGAAATGTACAAATTTTGTTTATCATGGTCCAAAACATCAGTGGAGATTGAGAAGAAAATGAAAGAACAGGAGGATAAACTGACAAATCTTTAAAAAAAATTTGATCACTTACTGCTTCCATAATACATCAAGAATGTCAAACGGTTGTAGTCTTGAATGAGATTAAGAAGCTTGAAAAAGAGAAGAAAAATAGAATCAGTAGGTTGAGTGAGCTCAGAGGGATAATTGTCCCTAAGTTAGAGGCCATGCACGAGGCCATAAAAGAAGCTCAAATCACAGCCCAAACAAATGATCCAACAGATCTCAAAAGGGCAGATGCGTTTGCATTTCTATTGAGCGGTCATATATCAATTTTAGACAGAATGAAGCAAAGTTGGGCTATAGAATTCATTCAACTGAAAACAACTTTTGCAGACATACTATAGTATATGTAAGTATTCCATATGTATATACTTATGCGGATAAGTATAGTCAAATTTTTAAAAATTTTGAAATGCGGACCCTACCCTTTGCCATTGATGTTAAAGGGGGAGTGAGGAGCAGTGAAAAATGAGGAATCCAACTAAGGGGGAGCTCCAGAAATTATATATAAAAACAAAGCATCAGCCAAGGGGGAGCATAGTGTAAACACTTAGTCATTTTTCACTAAGTGTTTCCATCAATGCCAAAGGGGGAGATTGTTGGCAAGAGACACTATATGGATTCATGAATGTTGTCATTGATGTCAACAAAGTTCATCCCACACATCTGTAGGACATGGTATGTCTCTACCGGAAGTCAGAGTGAAGAATGTTGTGGTCCGGTAAACAAGAACAGAGCATGTGGCAAGGTCTGACAGACAGGTCCGGATCTCTCAGAGGAAGCATCTTGGTGAAGTATGGATTTGGGGAAGTCAAGAGGAGTATCTTGACTGATAGATTCTAAGGTTTGAGCCTCTGGTGTGAAAAGGATAAAGAGATATGAATGTTTGAGTGTCGGGTTCTCATGTGACAGTGTGAACAGAGGAAGAACTGACTGGCACAACATCAGACATTATTCCGGATGTGTTACTGATGTTGGTGAAGGTTATGAAGGCATGAATTATGTTTAGCTAACATGATTAAAGATTTCCACAAGTATATCATTGATCCGCATTACTTGGTGTGCAAGGATTCAGCCGACAGATCAAAGTTTGTGAAAAGATTGACTATTCTAGGTGCCGACTAGAAAGGTGATGAAATCACTTGTGTGGATATATATACACGATGGATTTAGTTGTGAGAAGTGTTGTGGTTGTAAGTAAAGTGCGAATAAAAGCAGAGCAGAGCAGAAGCAGTAAGGAAGGTCCGGTATGTGAAAGGAAAGTAGCATATGAGAAGAGGAAAGATGAAGTGCAGCAGATCAGTATATTGAGCCTAACTGGAATTGAACTCCAGCATATGCGGATGCTACCAATTAGTTCAAGTATTGTATAACACTCTTTTTGTAAACAATGTGTCTCTTGTAGGCAGTGTGCCTTCTTGTGAGCAGTGTGCTCAGGCAATGAGCCCTAATTGGCAAGTGCCATTTTGTATTTCCATTCTTCTAATAGAGAATACAATCTTGGGTTAATCACCCCGTGGTTTTCTCCCTTAACAGGGTTTCCACGTCAAAAATATTGTGTCATGTGTATTTCCATTTCATGGTTATGTTTGCTTATTTGAATTAATGTTACATTGATTACTAATAAAGTTCAGAAAGCAGAAATAATTAGGATAACTGATTCACCCCCCCCCTCTCAGTTATCAACAGAAGGAAAATGAATGTCTAAGATCTAAGCCTAAACTTTGTAATGTTTTGTGTGATACTAAGGATTTGTGTGATATCATAGAACCTTCTTTAGACAAGGAGGGTAAGGTTGAAGATAACAATGTAGCTGAATTTGCAACTATTGGTGAAGGTGTTGATAAAGAGAGTTCTCAAAACAATGTTGGTTATAATATCATAAGAAGAATAGGATATGAAGGAAAAGGATTGGGAAAACATGAGAAACAAATTATAGAGCCCATTGAGCCAATAGTGAGACCAAGAAATGAGGACCTTGGATATATTAGAGGTAAAGAGAGTAAGGGTGTTGTAACAAGTTCAATCGAATCAGCTCATGGAAGGCAATGTATGCATTGTTCTTATTGAAATAGACATGGACATGGAATTGAAATGTGTTGGGATATTTACCCTTGTAAAATATGTGGATTAAGGAATCTCTCTAAAAAGATGTGTTGGAATAAAATGCAAAGGAAGGAGTATATGACATATTGTGTACAGATGGACTATGGAAGAATTGATGGGAAGAAATGGAAATATGTTACTTATATGTTTAAAAGGTTGTATAGGTTGAAGTATTCACATGTGGGAGAGAAATAAAGTCTTCTAAAAGAAAAAAAAAAGGGAACATGGATCAAGATGTGGAGAAGGAAGACCATATGCATGTTGCAAGGTGTGTGCCCTTGGTCTCCTTGTGCTATGTAGTGCAGTGCTTGGGTTTGTGACAAGGCTTAATCACCTCCCGTGGAATCATTAACTCTAGCGGTTGTATCGGGCATTAACAGGTCAATCTTTTAGTACAATGACAACCATCTTTGCAGCAATTGGTATCAGATCCTAGGTCACGGGTTCAAACCCCTCGTTTGTACTGGGGGGATTGTTGCAAGGTGTGCACCATTGGTCTCCTTGTGTTGTGTAGCACAACACTTGGGTTTGTGACAAGTCTTAACCACCTCCCGTGGAATCATTAACTCTGGCGGTTGTATCAAGCATTAATATGTCAATCTTTTGGTGCAATGACAACTATTTTTACAACAATGTAGAGTGTGACACCCCACCATACAACCCTAGAGAGTTAGTCTCACAAGATAAAAATTACAGAAATAATTTTTTTTTGAAAGCAAGAAATTGTAATATTAGTAACCAAAGATATCATAATACACAACATATAGAAAAGTGCACTTCTAACTCCTCTAGGGAAACATAACTGCATCAATTGAAAAAGTCTTAACAACACAAGTGATATACATCATACCACTGCAAGTAAGTAAAACATTAACATTTGCAAAGATAATTAATTTACAAAGTTACAATACAAGATTACAAGACCGATCACATCAGTTTACAAATGGATACATATGAAAGTATATAACAACTCTAAAGGTGAAATGCAAATCTAGAACTGGATCACTTCTGCATTAGACTCAAACTGATTCTCCAAGAAGACCAATGGATAGCTTTGCCACCCAACCATGTGGAAGCTTGAGGTCCACCCCTCCGAGCTAGGAGATAACATCGAGGCTCCACTAGGCCAATGGCTACAGACAAGTAGAAACAGACCTGACATAAACAACTCAGATCACACTCAACAAGACAAATCAATCATCAATATAAGTCAATAAAGTACTCCAGAGGCTACAATGAGAGGTAAAAGGGAGTAACTATGCTGCAGTTGGGAGAGTGTCATCACATGGTCCTAACATGGGTTTTCCAAGCTATCTCACACTAGAAACTGGCACCCATCTATGGTTTTCCTGGCGACCTCTCTATAGGCACCATCCCCATAGGGTGACACATGTGGAGTCAACACTTCCTTTCATGGAGACAAGGAAGTCGACCTTGCTGACTAGGCCTTCCCATCTTATCCTAAGCTTGTGGAAGCACTCAAGGCATGGGTGAGGCATCAAACTTATCTTGTTACATTGATTACTACCCAATCCCACCTAGATCAATTTTTTAAAGTTATCACTGGATTACAACTTCCATGGGGTTTTCCAGGCAGCCACTTTGGGCACAGGCCCCACCATGGAAGCCACTCCCCAACAAACAACTAGCACTCCTAATCAAAGTTCAAGTTCATTACATACAGGGTCAAGGACACTGAAAACATTTGTCTTTTACCAACCAATACATTCCAATTTCCATCTCAACAATAAAGCTTTTCCTTGCCCAATAAACCACTCAAAACAAGAAGTTCACTCGAACAGAATGATGACAAAATAGATCGAAGACCCAAAAGGTCTAACCCCTGGAGCCACTTACATAAACTCGCCTCACAACAAAGCTTGAGGGTATAAACTATTTATGACATGTCCCATAACAATATAACTCGAGGCAAAATACACAAGAACCAAACTACATCGACACAAGAACCGATACTAACAATTGGTCATGGAATTTCAACCACATCATATTAACATCTATAAACCGACAATTATCATAAGGTTCTTACATTCTTAAAAGAAGTAAATATACATAAGTAATGACATCTAACATTCACGTAGCATGACTATCATATTATCAACATAACAAGCAATTTTACATCTAACAAGGTAACAAAATTTGGTTCATGATGAGTGTCAAATTGCACTCATAAAATACACCCTTTTTGCCTCTCTTTTCCCCTATTCAGTTCATCTTCCTTGTGTCTGCACTCAAATTAGTTAAGCAAGATTGTTCTAATTAGTGATTAATTAAGATAGATTACTTGAGATTAGAATTTCTGATTAAGTGGCTAATGTGCGTGGGATTAATTGAAAAAATTCAGAATTTCTCTTTCTTTTTGAATCAGCAGGTGTACATATCAGAAACAACGGGTTTGTGCATCTCTGGAGATCGCCTTCAATGATCTCTGGAGACCATAACAAAGAACAGTGACACCTGGGTTTTGAAGATTTGGGGAATATCTCTGGAGCTCTGCGAGTGTCTGGAATATCTCTGGAGCTCTGCGAGTGTCTGGAATATCTCTGGAGCTCTGCAATATCTCCGGAGCTGCAGACAGGAACATCTATCCTCGGAACCTCCTGAGAACAGGGCATGTTCTAGTTAGATCCGCCAATCAGACACTTCAGCAGCAATCCTAACACCCCCCTTACTTCACTCAAATCATCACCTGAGTGATGAAGGGTCAACTATTAGTTAAACTGCTGAAGTTTTATCTTTCCAAAGATTTTGCATAAGTTACGAATTGAACTAAATCCAATATTCTTATTTTTAGGGCTTTGATGCCCAAATGTATTAAGATCTAAACTTAGACCTCTGAGTGGACTTCTGTTCCACTCAAGTCTACCCCTTTTGCATGGTGATCTTTCATAAGTTAGACAATTAAGTACAAATAAGAGATGGTGTCATCTCCTAGAAAGACTGATAGATAAGTTCAGTGATATATCATCACTCTTTTTATATATACTTTCAGAAATAGTAATGAAACAACAATGATAAGATTATTCTGATTTTCGGAGATTTCAGTTCTGTTATAGCCATACATTTCTCATGAATATAGAAATGAATGAATTGGATTGAATTTAGTTAGATCATCTTTAGTGCTAATTTCCTGAATAGCCTTCAGCCTCAAAGGTGCAGAGCAAGGGCCCACTCTCACCAATCAGGCAGGAGGCTAGTATCTCTGTTTTATTGTTTCAGGTTTTCTTTTATAAAAGTATTTCCTGTTTTAGTAGATAGATGCATGTGATCATTCTTTGCTTTGAGTACATTTCCTGTTTTATTCTGTTTTACAACATTCATTACATTTATTCAACAAGCAAATAGATTAGTCATTCTTTTAAGCTTTAGGATTAGCTATAAACTGGTCACTTAGAATCCCTAGTTGCAGACAGCCATGGACACAGCCCTGGTTCTTTGACATCTAAAAATAGATTAAATGATGAGGTACAGCGACAACCCGTCATTTTTGGCATCATTGCCAGGGAATTAGTTTGTGTTAATTAGGGACACTGAGTTAAAAATAGTTTTTAGAATAGATCTGTATGGTTAGAGCTAGAGATCTTAAAGGAAGATATATTAAGCAGACACCCCAACAACACACCATAGGGGAAAGTAGTGAGGTGGTACAAAATCTTGTTGAAGAAGGAAACCTAGATCTTAATTTGGAACCTGCACTTCAAAACAACAATCCCTTAGATCCTACAGATATTTCACTTGCCAATTATATCCAGGAATTACAACAAAAAGTTGAGGCAGATCCTTTGGTAGAACCTAATTTCCTAGAACCTCAGAAAGAAGAACTAGTATTAAACATGGAAAATGATAATCATGAGGAAGAGGAAAATCAGGCCCCCAAGAACCTTCTCATATCCTATTGTTTTGGCTGCTGGAGACAATGCTCCCATGAAGAATATCTCACCAGCACATTTGCCAAATTTCAGAGGACTCTCCTCTAAGGTTCCAGATCAGTTCTTGTTTGAATTCAAAGTAGTCTGCCAAACTTATGATTATGGATCAGATAACCAGAAACTCAAATTGTTCCCTTCCACCCTGAAAGATTCTGCGATGAGATGGTTTATATGTTTACCCCACGGTTCTATCCGTTCTTGGGATCAAATGGAAACAGAGTTTTTGGAAAAATACCAAGATTATTACAGATCCAGTAATAAAAATGAAGAACTATTTAAAATTAGGCAGGGGGAGGAAGAATCCTTAGAAGACTATGTGGATAGGTTTAATTTTGCCTTGAGAAGGTATGGCAATCCGGTAAATCACTCCTTGGCTAGAACCTTGTTTATAAAAGGATTGGATAAAGAATCAAAACAGGCACTAGACCTAATGGGAAAAGGGAACATTAACAAAATGGAAATACCTGACATAGAGGAACTCTGCAGGAATTATTCCAGAACTCAAGATGGAGTAAGGTCATCCAAAACTTTTAAGGGGAAGAATGAGATAGGACAGTCGATGGAGGAAATTGCAAATCTAAAAATAGATATTCTGGTCCAACTAAATACCACATTGGATGGGATCCAAGCAAAAACTAGGACAACTGATCAAAACATAGCAACTGAACCGCTTTCCATTTATTGTCTTAGGTGTAGAAACAAACACCTGTTGAGAGAATGTCCCTTGGACAAATCAGAGATCTGTCAAATCTGTGATAGGGAGCATCCTACCAGTCAGTGTAGTCAGCTTCCAGCCTTGAAAAGATTGAGTAAAAAGAATGTTGTGATAGAGGAGTTGAACTATGTGGGACAAAAACACGCCAGAAATTTCCCTTATAATCAGTACCCAAGCCAGTCTTCTTACAGGGGTCCTACTAATTGGGGAAATAATTAGTGGAATCCAGCTTGGTATGGCCCTCAAAATAATCCTCCTTGGGGACAGCAAGATTGGCAAAACCAAAATTGGCAAAACCAAAACTGGCAAAATCAGCCTTGGGGAAATCAACAATGGCCACCACAGTTTGGGTCACAAGGCATGCAACCACAGTGGGGTCCTCAACAGGGATATCATCAACAATACCAAGGACAACCTAGACGTTTCCAACCTCAACAGCAGGCTTTACTAACTGGATCCTCCAACACACAGGGTCAAACTCAGAATGAACCAGTTAGTCAACCACCTTTACCAGCTCAGCCTATACCAAACCCACGGAATAAAAAGGGAGCAGCTGTCTATATGACAGAGCAAGAAAATCTGGCTGGAATTAATGCTATATATTCAAATAATCTCCAGCTGCGTTCTGGGAAAGCATTCCCAAGACCTTCTCCTCCAACTATAGTTGAAATAACCAATGATGAGGAACCTGAAAATCCATCCAATCAACCCCCAGAGGAGATTACTAACGAAAAGGTGCTAGAAAAATCAACCACAGACAACTCCGGAGTTACTCCTAAAAAGCCAGCTTCGGAGAACAATCTAGAACACAATTTTGATAAGAGCTCCAGAGATGCTCCAAAGATGGAAAAACTAGCACCCTACCCAGAACGACTTAAACAAAATGCTCCCCAGAGAAAGGTTTTACAAAAACAAATCCAACCCAATCAGGAATCAAAACTTTTACAAGAACTCAAGTAGTTAAACATTGAAATTCCTCTCCTCCAGGCCATTAGAGATGTACCAGAACTAAATCAATTCATCAAATAGTATTGCATCAAAACACAGGGTAGAAAGAAAAGTTTTCCCTCCACAATACAGGTGGAAGGAAAGGTAATGGATCTATTGATGGGAGAAATTCTCCTCCCAAAATATGGAGACCCTGGGAACCCTGTCATAATTGTTTTCATCTCAGGGGTAGAAATTTCAAATGTTCTAGTTGACTTAGGAGCAGCAATTAATGTGATGACAGTTCATACAATGGACAAGTTAGCTCTGTCAGGTATCCAATCCACGACTACAATTCTTCAACTTGCTGATCAGTCAGTAGCTGTTCCAAAGGGAGTGATCACTGATGTACCAGTTGTAATAGATTCATGGGAATTTCCAGAGGATTTCTTAATACTGGAACCTAGAAACCAAAGGAATGCTTATCCGCTGATTTTAGGAAGGCCATGGCTGGCTACCGCAGCAGCATCTATTGATTGTCGAACTAGAGATATGGTCATTTCTAATGGGATATATTTAAAGAAAATATCTCTGTATCCTCCAGCTAAACCATTGGTGCATTACATAGGAAGAGTATGGGTGGATGAACCAGATAACATGAACAACAGTGCCTCATTAGCTATGGTAACCATTAGGGAACATCTGGGAGAATTAGGAGAAGAAGTATACTATGATACAATGGAAGACTTCACTCACATCCTAATCAACAAAGATGTGATGGAACTCGCCCAAGACCCTCAGAGAAAACTTCTCGTTTCTTCTCATTGTACCCTTGCCAACATTATTCCTTGTGGGGAAACCTTTTACAGGGACTTAGCCACTTTCCACATGTTACTCCCACATTCTTGTCCTCTCAATGCCATGACACCAATGTATGGAACCACCACATCTATGGATCAAATTACAAAATAGGTCATGATTCTACCAGGGAAAACACTTAATATAAATACTCAGTTAACAGCAAGTCAGGAAGAAAAACTTATTTATCTTTTGGTTTCCCACTCAGCATCTTTTGCCTGGGAATACCAAGATATGAAAGGCATACCTCCTGAAATCTGTACCCATCATATCTACACTGAGGATACTAAACCTGTCAGACAACCACAAAGAAGATTGAATCCTACCTTAAAGGACATTGTCAAAACTGAAATAGAAAAATTACTCCAGGCAGGGTTCATATATCCACTCTTAGACAGTCAATGGGTCTCACCCCTTGTCATTGTGCCTAAAAAGAATGGGAAATGGAGGGTGTGTATTGATTATAGAGAACTCAACAAGGCCACAAAAAAGGACTACTTTCCCTTACCATTTATTGACTAAGTTCTGGACAACCTTGCTGGGAGAAAGTATTTTTCTTTTTTAGATGGATTCAGTGGGTATAATTAAATTCAAGTAGCACTTGAGGACCAAGACAAAACAACCTTCACATGCTCTTGGGGAACCTTTGCTTACAAAGTTCTTCCTTTTGGGCTGTGCAATGCCCTAGCTACATTTCAGAGACTGGTTCTAGCTATTTTTGCTGAACTGGCTAATGAATGCATGGAAGTCTACATGGATGAATTTACTGTGTATGGGAATAACTTCGAGGAAGCTCTCACAAACCTTGGAAAAGTACTAAAATGTTGTAATAAAAATCGACTGTCCCTTAGCCATGAGAAATGTTTTATGATGGTGGAGGAAGGAATTGTTTTGGGAAACCATATTTCAGAAAAAGGGATTAGAGTGGATCAGAACAAGATAGAAGTAATCACACAGTTGCCTTCACCCAAAAATCAGACTGATGTCAGAAGTTTTTTAGGTCATGCGGGCTACTATAGGAGGTTCATAGAAAATTTTAGCAGAATAGCTGCCCCCCTGTTTACCCTGCTTAACAAGGAAACAGAATTTCTCTGGACAGCAGACTGTCAATCAACATTTGAAACTTTGAAGGAGAAGCTTACTGTGACACCAGTTTTAAGGGGACCTAATTGGACTTTACCATTCCACATACAAACTGATGCTTCAAATGAATCCATTGGGGCTGTTTTAGGACAAAAAGAGGCAGGAGAAAGTATGCATGCCATTTATTACATCAGCAAGAACCTTACCTCTGCAGAAAGAAATTATACAACTGAGAAGGAATTCTTGGCAGTTATCTATGCTATAAACAAATTCAGACATTATATTACTGGATATAAAATATTTGTGCACACTGATCATGCAGCCATCAAGTACCTAATGAATAAACCAGTAGTAGGTGCAAGGATCATCAGGTGGTTATTGCTCTTGCAAGAATTTGATATTACCATAGTTGATAATCTAGGAAAGTTTAATTTGGTTGCTAATTTTCTGTCAAGATTGCATACAGGAAGAGAAGATCAACCAGTGGAGGATAAATTTCTAGATGAACATCTTTTTTCCATATCCACTACTGCACCTTGGTTTGTTGACATAGCTAATTTGTTAGCTACAGGCTTGTATCCATCCCATTTTACTTCAAAACAGAGAAAACATTTGCTTAAAGAAATCTTATCCTACAAATGGTTGAATGGTTTACTATTTAAATGTGGTCCTGATTTCATTCTACGCAGGTGCTTGAAGGCTGATGAGACTTTTGATGTGTTGAGGGCATGTCATGATGAGCCATTTGGTGGCCACTACTCTTTTCACAGGACAGTCCACAAGATCCTTGGAGCTGGTTACCACTGGCCTTCTCTTCATAAAGACACAAAGAAGTATGTGCAGCACTGTGACCAGTGCCAAAGGATGGGGCAGCCCACCTTTACCCAGGAAATGCTGCTACATCCTCAAGTCATGATGGAACCCTTTGAGCAATGGGGTCTAGACTTTGTAGGACCAATATCACCACCATCATCAGGCAAGGAGTATATTCTAGTATGCACAGACTATGTTACTAAGTGGGCTAAGGTTCAAGCATTACAGTTTGCAAGAGAAGAAAAAGTTGCTGATTTCCTTTACAATAGAATTTTCTTGAGGTTTGGAGCCCCAAAATCAATAGTTTCAGACAGAGGACCTTAATTTACTTCACAGGTAATCAAGGCATTCATAGATTTATACCAAGTCAAGCACAGAAAAGCTTCACCTTACCATCCTCAAGCAAATGGGCAGGTAGAAGTAACCAACAGAGAACTTGAGAATATCCTAACAAGGACAGTGGCAATGAACATGAAGGATTGGGCTAATAGACTACCTGAAGCAGTTTGGGCTTACAACACAACTTGGAAGTCCACAACAAAGTTTTCACCATATGAACTGGTTTATGGGAAAAAACCTATACTATCTATAGAATTTGAACTCCAGACACTTAAAACTGTATTGGATGTTGGGCTGCCGCTGTCTACAATTTAGCAGAACAGAATTCTTCAGCTCAATGAGTTGGATGAGATTCAGACAGAAGCCATTTAGCAAATAGAACTGGTTCAGTACCAAAGGAAACAATGGCATGACCAACATATCAAGAGGAGGACATTTCAACAAGGAGATTGGGTTCTTCTCTATGATTCTAAATTCAAAGAATTCAAAGGGAAATTACAGACTCACTGGCTGGGTCCTTATCAAATAAAGGAAGTGTTTGAAAATGAAACTGTATTATTGCAACCAATTGATGGAAGTACAAATACATTTCTAGTAAATGGTCACCAGATAAAGCTCTACAAAAGACCGTCTACTAAAGAAGAATTTCTTGATAATCTGAGTTTTGATACAGGGGATACCACCTCTGTCACAGTGTTGGAATAATAAATAATAATAAATTAAAAAAAAAAAAAGGTTGAAAACCAGCAATGGCTGCCTTCTGGAAAAAAAAAAAAACAAAAGAAGGTTGAAAACCAGCAATGGTTGCCTTCTAAAAAAAATTAGAGAAAGATAGAAAACCAGCAAATGGCTATCTTCTCAACCAAGGGAGTTGAAAACCAGTAAAATGGTGGTTCCCTTATCCAGGACAGTTGTAATAATTGAGCTTCGGATATGATCAGTTGCCAAAAATTGGCCCAATGCATCTCCGGCGCTTTCCAATGCATCTCTGGCGCTTCCCAATAAGGAGCATCTCCGGTGCTTTCCAATAAGGAGCACCTTCGGCGCTCTGTTAATAATGCCGACAGTGTCCATAATAAAAGCAGGACCTACCTCGCCAGGTGGTAAAGTAGACACCTCATATGCTGAGGTCATCAAGACTCATCTTCTACTTTATCGCACAACATAAATAAAATTAAGATACTAATAATTGCAGGAGTGACCACAAACCGGCGCTGACATCAACCATGGGTGTGGATCTTAGTGCCACTCAGTGCAATGATTGCAGGTCGCGTGCAAGTAGGAAGTGGATGTCATTTCGGCCGCCGTTTAAATGCCATGACGCGTGCAGTTTCCAAAATGGCGCAGCATTTCTCCCGCGTGTGTTGCCTCATCATTAAAACTGATCCAGGTAAATCTGTTTTTCATTAATCATTAATTAGTAACTGTCCTATCTTTCTATTTTGAGTGTTGCTATGATGACATGTCCCTCCGCCGTCATTTCCTTTTTCACATCCAAGCATGCTGCCATCTGTGCCTTAATGCCACCTTACCTCCGGAGCGCCTTGTCAGTCCGTTACAATTATGACTGCTTTGATCCCTTAACCCATCTGCATAAACTTAACCTAAAAACAATAGCATCCCTCATTCAAACCTCCAGAATAGACTGAAGCATAAGATAAACAACTCTTCGGAGCCTATAGAGTAATTTGAACAGCACTCCGGAGCCCATAGAGATCAGAGGGACAGATAGATTGCAGATCGCAGAAGAAAAGAATAAAACACAGAAACTGCCATCAATTCAGGTATGGAGGTCAAGAAAAAGTCCGAGCCAGAAAGTACTGCGGGTCTTCTAAAGGATGCAGCTGCAGCAAATATTTTAAGGACTGCTAGATGGCTTGATTTCCTAGACAAGTTCGAGGGGTTTCAGGAGGACATTGTGGACGAATTCCTTAAGAATTTAAGAGACGACCAGACCACTGTGAGAGGGAACCAAATTAGTCTCTCCTCCACAATTATCAGCCACATCTCTGGACTCCCCGAACAAGGTGAGAGGTTCCACCACTTGAAAACCTTGTATATAGAGTTAATTAAAAAAATTTCTATTCGTGGTGAGCCTACCATTCAATTGCATATGAATAAAAATGAGTCAAAAGAATTTTGAGATCCATTCTCCCAAACCCTTGGGCAACTATTGCCACTTGGTTAATGAAATATTTTACCTATGATGGCCAATTCTCCATAGTCTTAGGGTCCATAATGAAAATGCTCATTTTTCTCAGACATGGAAATAGGCACCCCGAATATAACATAAATATCCCCAATTTCCTCTATTCTGCCATCAGGGCAACTGCAAAAAAATACCATCAGGGTAAGGGACCCATGAAGCATCATGGCTTCATCTTCCTGATAGTCAAGCACCATTTCTTATCTCAGGCCAATGGGGACGAACTATTACAGAACTTTCTTGAGCATAACCCTTAGGTTAGAGCACTAGAGATAACACAAACAGAGGATGAGAGTTCTCCCTCTCACCATGGTGAAGAAACCAAGTCTACAGCCTCCTCCACAGCTTCTCACAAAAGAACATCACCCTCACAGGAGGCTACATCATCTGCAGCCCCTGTTCCTAACAAGAAAAGAAAAGGCAAACAAATTGCAGAGCCTGCTCCTACACGGCCTCTATATATGACTTGGTCAATCAGGTGACAAATGACTTCACCTGAGGGATCTAGGCCTAGGGAATTAACAGAGGAAAAAGTAGGGCAGGGAATTGAAGGGAGATGGTGGGTTGAAGAACCATCCCATGACTCCGATGAGGTACCTCTGGTCCGAAAGAGGAAACAAAGTGAAATTCTCCAGCACCTTCTGTTCAGTTGGAGTCAAGTCCAGTCTCAACACCACAATGTGCTCTGGAGATAGGAAGCTTACCAACTGTTACTATCTCCTTAGATTCTGAGGAAGGAAATCCTGCTCCGGAGGCACTAGTTCCACCTATGCTCCAGAGAAGCAAAAGGAAGAGGCAGCTCTCACAGGCTGAGAAGGATACTACCCTGCTTGCTGAGGCACTCTTGGAATTGAGCACATATGAGGACAAGGTAGGACCTTCAGTTGTACCAGCAGCAGCAGAGGATCCTCAGGACAAGGGCATTGCAGAAGAAGAAACAGGGCACATAGATACATTGGGAGAAACAGAGCAGGTGGCCATGGATAATCTTGACAATCAGCCACAAGCCACAGAAACAGAGGCAGAAACTCTATCACATCCCTCTGACCAAGAAGATATAGAGATCTCAACAGAGCAACAATTAATGGAAGAAATTAAGAATTTAAAAAGGATGCTCTGGGGCAAGAATTTAATTATTACTGACCTTAAGAAGGTCAGGGTAGAAATGGAGATGGAATTGAAGCAAACTATTGCAGAAATCAAAACAGACCTCCAAATCAAGGACAGAATCATCCAGGAGAAGGAGGCAGAGTTGGAAACACAGAAAAGTGAGGCAGTAAAAGTGGTGGAAGAAAAAGAAAAAGAAGCAGCACAAAAGGTTTCTGAGCTCACTATGGCCAGAGACAATGGCCTCACAGTAATGGCAACACTGATTGAGAAAGTACAGAGCCAGGATAAGCAATTAACTTGGGCCAATAACAGACTGGATGACCAAGAAGAATATATTCAAGAACTGTCTAGCCCAAGGGCAACCAATGAACAGGAAATTCAAACAGATGCTTATGTGGGTCCAATCCCCATTGACATTCCTAAAGCCCTGTTTCATTGGGAGGAAAGGTGTAGAGAATTTGAAGCCTCCAAGCCAATGTTGCAACTACAAAGGGCAGTCACTGCCAGAGCAGAAAGGATAGCAACTTTGGAGAGCAAAATCATTCAAATGGCCTCCCTCTCCTCAGAAATTCTATCTTGCAGACCTCCAAGTGCCAGCTATCCAATGTTCCTACAAGAAAGGATACTGCTAAGCAAGCTTTCCTTAGTCTTATCTGACATGAATGAGGATACAGAAACAACAGAGGGTTTCATGACAGCTTACACCAGAAGCAATGACGAAGACAAAAACTTCCTATGTGAATTGTACTTACATGGGTTCTGCATTAATGACATAGCCTTCATGATTAATCACTTTGTGGGAGAATGCCAGCTTAAGGCATTCATGTCCCTCATGAGAAACCACCAGATTTGGGACGAGAGCATTGAAGATCATCTTCAAAAGGATTCAAAAATAGATCTCCTCCTCAGAAAAGAATGTCCCAATCCTTTTGCCTTTCAGACCCAATTCAGGTCCATCATCTATCATCCTGCAAGTGCAACCAGCATCTTGCCATTATATTTGAAAAATTTGCAGGAGTGCTCCATTGACTTTGGTCTTTTTATGATTAATTCAGCAAATCCTGTCCTTGCTGTAGCAAAGAGGAGATGGAGTATTTTAACACCAGAGCAAAAACTTAGGGAGGTGGTCACCCCTGCAAACCTGAGACTATTCATGAGGAAGGCAAAGATGATATCCAAATTGATGGATAAACATAAACAGGAATGGATAGGAGGGCAGTTCAGACCTTCTCTGATAATTGAACCACTCCCTATATGGACAGAGCAGCTGGAAGATGAATTGCAAGATTGGATGAAGCAAGTTGACAAGTATAGGGGGAATGGTAACACCAATAAAACTACTTGGACAACCTATCTCCAGGAGTATAGTCTGACTGACAGATTGCTTCGTCAAAACAAATCCAGAATGTGAAAAGCAGGAGGACCTGCCAAGCCTTAGGTATGGGGGGATGATGAGTGTCAAATTGCACTCATAAAATACACCCTTTTTGCCTCTCTTTTCCCCTATTCAGTTCATCTTCCTTGTGTATGCACTCAAATTAGTTAAGCAAGATTGTTCTAATTAGTGATTAATTAAGATAGATTACTTGAGATTAAAATTTTTGATTAAGTGGCTAATGTGCGTGAGATTAATGGAAAAAATGTAGAATTTCTCTTTCTTTTTGAATCAGCAGGTGTACATATCAGAAACAACAGGTTTGTGCATCTCCGGAGATCGCCTTCAATGATCTCCGGAGACCATAACAAAGAATAGTGACACCTAGGTTTTGAAGATTTGGGGAATATCTCCGGAGCTCTGCGAGTGTCTGGAATATCTTCGAAGCTCTCCGAGTGTCTAGAATATCTCTGGAGCTCTGCAATATCTCTGGAGCTACAGACAGGAACAGCTATCCTCGGAACCTCCTGAGAACAGGGCATGTTCCAGTCGGAGCCGCCAATCAGACACTTCAGCAGCAATCCTAACACCCCCCTTACTTCACTCAAATCATCACCTGAGTGATGAAGGGTCAACTATCAGTTAAACTGTTGAAGTTTTATCTTTCCAAAGATTTTGCATAAGTTACAAATTGAACTAAATCTAATATTCTTATTTTCAGGGCTTTGATGCCCAAATGTATTAAGATCTAAACTTAGACCTCTAAGTGGACTTCTGTTCCACTCAAGTCTACCCCTTTTGCATGGTGATCTTTCATAAGTTAGACAGTTAAGTACAAATAAGAGATGGTGTCATCTCCTAGAAAGACTGATAGATAAGTTCAGTGATATATCATCACTCTTTTTATATATACTTTCAAAAATAGTAATGAAACAACAATGATAAGATTATTCTAATTTTCAGAGATTTCAGTTCTGTTATAGCCATACATTTCTCATGAATATAGAAATGAATGAATTGGATTGAATTTAGTTAGATCATCTTTAGTGCTGATTTCCTGCAATAGCCTTCAACCTCAAAGGTGCGGAGCAAGGGCCCACTCTCACCAATCAGGCAGGAGGCTAGTATCTCTGTTTTATTGTTTCAAGTTTTCTTTTATAAAAGTATTTCCTATTTTAGTAGATAGATGCATGTGATCATTCTTTGCTTTGAGTACATTTCCTGTTTTATTCTATTTTACAGCATTCATTACATTTATTCAACAAGCAAATAGATTAGTCATTCTTTTAAGCTTTAGGATTAGCTATAAACTGGTCACTTAGAATCCTTAGTTGCAGACAGCCATGGACACAGCCCTGGTTCTTTGACATCTGAAAACAGATTAAATGATAAGGTACAGTGACAACCCGTCAGTTCACGTACTATTATTACCTTTTTTAAAAAAAAACTAGCATTGCAATTCAAGTCACTTATTAAATTCTTTTCTATCCCCATATATATGTAACATTACTACCTAATTTATGAGTAAACAAATATTAATACTCAACCTTAGCATTATAGCAATAATATTGTAAAATGCTCTATTCCTACTCATTTAATCATTTACATTATTACATAACCTAAACACATTTCTTCCCTTAAAAGATCCTAAGGAGATTTATTACAGATTTTATTCTAATAAAAGAATTTGTTAACTAATCTACTACTACAAGTTAAACCTATTAATCTAATAAGATTAACCTAAATTCTAAGTGTATACTAGCTTTTGGAAAGGGGTAGAACTTAACAATTTTTATATTCACATAATAATAAAAATACTTAACCAAAACTAATGCACCAACTTTCCATTTCTTAACCTAGAAAGTCGACACATACTAAAGCAACTAAAACATAAAGATTTAAAAGAAATCTAGCTTGCAGAATGAAAGGTATGCAAGAGACAATAATTAAAGAACAACAGACTTCATTATTCACTGTGGTTCACATGCCAGAAGGAGGAGTCGAGCTAGCATAAAGCCTCAAAATGCACGATACACAGTAGATGGTCATCAATGTAAGGTCAGCGGTGAGCATAAGGCTGGACTGGAGCGTGATCTTGCCACGACACACACAGAGTGAGGACGACAGACTTGCACGAACAAGAACATTGATAGGAATTTCAAGGGCCACGCCTCAGGAATGGGATTAAGGTAGATTAAGCATGTCACAAGGATGGCACAAGGGATGCTCTCCCAAACCTCGAATGATGATGTACAAAGATCAGAACCTAACACTGAGAAACAATAGGCAGAAAGATCATATATAGTCTTCGAGTCTACCCCAACAATGGCACCCAACCTAAATTCAAACATGTTTTTATTGTAGAGAAGAATATCATTTGATATGACATCGATTCTAGGATGAAGCAATGGAAGAGATATGAATTTGGTTGCCTAAGTGTGAGCATCCCAAGGAGTAACCGAAATAGCCATAACTGCACGTGGATTCTACAGACCAATGAGGAAATAATACTTCAGAGAACAAAAAGTGTGGTTGGCCACATGACGGCACCAAAAAGGACAAAGATAAAAGTTTTAAGATATGTTTTGCTATTTTGCTTTCACAGACTTCTCGACCACATTGATCAGCCAGGCAACTAAGTATTTTGCAGGGTAAAACAGATTTAAAGGTAGAAGAAATCTAAGGAGTGAGATAACAAAATCGCATGGCAATGGATGGGTTAGATTGAATGTTGCAGTTTGATACTACACCAAACCATTGACCCAAAAGGACATTGATGTGATCTGGTGATATCAAGGAAAAGAAATAGGTAAGCCAAATAGTCCAAGGTACCATTTTTTCTTTATTTTACAAGATTTTATTGGAAATATCATATCGACACACAGGGAGCACGATTAAAATTAGAATTGGATAAAAGAATTGGGTTTGAGTAATCTCAATAATTATTTGTCGAATAAACTTGCAGATTTCCCATTGGAACAACTGAGAGTTCAATCAAGGTGAAAAGAGAGAGAGAGAAAGAAATCCTAAATTTCTCAGAGAGGAATATCACACTATCAAATACAGAGTTGTAGGGAGTTTCAAATGGAACCAGAAAGGAAAGAAATCCACAATGATAAAGAGACAGAATAAATTGCACACAAGAATTTCAACAATAATTTAACTAAATTGCCTAAAATGCTATAGAAAACACCAATATCCATACCCAGAAATCTTGATCCAAAACTTCAAACTTTCATCAGCTTCCTTCTTTTCCACTTCCCGTAACCAATCTTCTCTCCCCAAAATTTCCTTCCTTTCCTTCCTTTTTTAACATTTACCCTTCCCCTAAAAGAAGTAACCAAAGAAGTAATTGTCCATTATCATGCATCCATTACCTAGAATCCCACTATTCAGACAAAATTAATAATTTTACTTAACATAGAGATTCTCAAATCTCCAAATATATCTGACAACTGACAACATTAAATTATTTACCAATAATATTCTTTAACTCAACTATGTACTAATTACCCATAAAACAACTTAAGACTCATATACATTTAAAACATTACAACAATTAATTTGGTCAATAATACACTTTACTTAAACAATATTTCAAATTTTACGACTATACAAAAATACTATAAGATTTAACATAATGATAACAAAGAGCACATAGACGCAACTTAAACAAATTCAACACTGCTCCACAACATGTGATGACCAACAACAGGAGATGAGGATCAAATGCCACATCACGACACATGACTACAACAAAAGACTGGGACTAACCTAGTAGAATAAACCTTGAGTTATCTCCTATGACCGATACCCATTGGTGCAAGAACCCGCTCAAACCTGCTATATCAGGTGGAGTCGAGGCTCGGTACCTACATCCTACATCAGAACAATAGGTTGAATATGATCAAGCACATATATGTCTACACACACAGAGTCAGAGAATCACGGCGTAGTAGGGTGCTCGAGGCGAGTAGTACTACACCGTCCCTGCTCTTGAAACAAGACTATAACCGCTTATTTGAATTCAGATATCAACAGATCGAATAAAACATGATAATATTAACCATTACTAAACATGTCACACTCATCATAATTGGAATAATAATAATGTCATCATGAACTCATTACACATGTCAAAACTATATCAGTCGAACATAGTCCATCATGATCAAAATAAACCCAAACCATAAACCTACTAATCCAAATGTCTCAGAACTAAATAAATGCAATGAAAGACTAGCAACTGTCTCAGAACTGACAGAGAGAAACATGAAACTAACAACTATCACAAGCCAAAATATGAGGGGCATTACACAGAGCACAACAACTCACACCATCAAGGGAGTAATGACAGGAGTTTCTACTGCAATAACGAAGGAACTCACAATTCTTACCGCAATGAAGGATACCGAAGGGATGAAAGAGGATTTAATAGGAGATCATTCAGAGGAACCTGTTTTCAAACATGGAGGTGAAAAACATTGAGCATTGAATGTCACCATGGGACTATGGATGGAGAAGTAGTAAATAATGCAGAGATAAATTATGTAGAAGAAGAAGAACCTATTGAATCACCAAGTTTAGTAGAGAAACCAGAAGAGGGTGAAACATTGATCTTAAGGAGAGTTTTTTTGTAGACTAAAACAATTGAGGAATTGGTGCAAGGGACAAGTTTGTGTAAATTAGGGGCAAGGAACATGTACAAGTCAAAATACAATAGGGAAAGAACATGTGTGGTGTATACTAGGAAAGAAGTCCATACCGTAGTAAGGGATGACAAGAAATTCTACCGCAAGAGGAAGAGAAGTGATAAATCACACTGCAGTAAAGGAAGAATTAGTGAAGTAACAGAGAGAAGTATAGGGGAAGTACATGTGGAGGAGGAACTAGACAAATTCCATTTGTGTGAAATGAGTTGCAAATAGAACTAAGGGCTAGAAGTACTACATACATAATTTAAGGATGTTTTGGTTAACTCAATACTGAATTGAGGTAGGCTACAGGTGTTGCCAACAGAGCGCTGAACTGTGAGGTAGTTGAAACCTTGTAGCCAGACCACGAAACCTAGACCACTACAAATGAAGAATTTAAGGCATCTTGTAAAGAAGACTTGCTCAGACTGTTGACCATTGAGGCAATGCAATGATTTGTAAGTAGAGCACCGAACCTAGACCACCACAAAAGAAGAACTTGAGGTAGTCTAAAAAGAATATGTAATGTCCCCTTCTAGCAAGCCAAAATTTTCGCAACCTTGCAAACAATTTCAACTCGTAAAAGAGTACATTAGAAATCAATCCTTCTTATCTAATTATATTAACCACAAAGATATATTAAATCAAGCCTTATAATCATAATCTATATGCATTATACCTTTCACTATATCTACTATACATGTTTCATGATTTACCCCAGGAGAGACATACTTGGGCCTACACATTAATCAAACCACTCACCCAACAAGAGAGGGTTTATTAGGGTGCAATAATGCCATGGGTCCAATATTCCTTTCCTTTGACTCGAAGGGGTGAAGGAATTCACTAGCTTGAGTCAAAGGCCTATCCACTTGTCTCAGAGGGGTGATGTTTTCACCAGCTTGAGACAAGCATTCTTCACTTGTCTCGGAGGGGTGATAGTTCTCCATCTTGAGACAAGGGCCTTTCCACTTATCTCGGAGGGGTGATAGTTCACCAGCTTGAGATAAGGGCCTCTCCACTAATCTCCAAGGGGTGATAGTTCACCAGCTTGAGATAAGGGCCTATTTACTTAGCTCGGAGGGGTGATATCTCACTAGCTTGAGCATTACCCATCATTAGGCTAAATGCCAACCCTTAGACTCAACTTATATAGTGTGTTGGTGGATTAACTATGAGGTCTACTTCTCATCTTGGGTATTCCATGATTATGCATTGCACTTATAAGGATTATTTTTATTATCTCGTTATTTGGTAATATACATTCTTTTGCCTCAATCATAGTTACGAGCCTTTCAAATCATAAGATCCTTATCCTATATTTTCAATTTATTCTATATATTCATTTATTCTATGATAGAAATTCCTATAATGATCTTACTAATTGATTCTACCCTGATGATAACATCTTATTATATATAATTGTTCCTTAATCATAACATTTATTCTATATTTATGTATGACAACATTATTGTTTATGGTTTATGCATTCTACATTATTCCTTCCATGTCATATTTATGTTTCAACTCCTATTTTATGATCATGTTCAATCACGTATTAGCAACTGTAATAATAATATGGTCTAATTCCATTCTATAGCATATGATTGCATTGATCATTCTATGATGTCATTTCATTCTATTATAATTATTCTTATTTTATCATTACAAATACTCTTTATGTTATTCGATTTCAATATGATTATATTGTTTTTTTAATTTCATTTTTACTCATATATTCTTGTCATATCCTCATGTTAGAATATTATCATCACATACTCTTATTTGTTCTATCATCATGGCGGTGACATATTAACTTTAAGATAGTTTACATACCTTATTGACCGATCCTCTGTTGTCCTTGAATGCTGCAAATACCCCAATCATATTGTTCTTATATATGATGTTCGTGGCACTTATAAGTAATGATTGTAATCTTCTGTTGTCCCACGTGTATATATGTTTGCTGGAATATCTGATTCGATAATGAATATGTATAAATGTCTTTTATTTCCTGATCAATGGATCTGAGCATCTTGGTTGATGATCTCTGAAAACTCCCACTTTTTCCTATTGATCAATGCCTTTTCAAATGTCTATTTATCTTCCTTTATATACTTTCCTTTTCTTCCATTAACGGTGCAACTTTTCATTCATTGCTGTCCCCAAAAAGGGACGTTTCTTTTATTAAATAGATCATTGCTTACCTTAAATAATATGCTTATATTTACACCACTACATAACAACCTGTCTTGTTTTATGATTATTTCTTCCTTTATGCATTGGTTTATTAATTGTTATGCTATCAGTCTTATAAGGATAATCGCTCATGGCTTGACTTATATAAAGCCATAAGTAAATATGTAATATTTATTAGTAATTAATTTATAATAAGATTCTAATTTATATTTAGTTATTAATAATAAGATTTAATTTATATCTTATTATTATCTAATAAGATATATATTGTGATAATATTTAATTATTAATATAATTATATAAATAATTATATTTATATTATTATTATTTCTATTTCATGCATATATTTAATATTATATTATAATTATAATAATATATACTTTTGTATTTATTAGTTATAAATATAATAAAATAAAATAATATTATTTAATATTATTATATATTAATAATTATATATGTTTATTAAATATTATTATATGCATGATTATCGTCAAAAGTGACTTCTCCCTTTTATCATGATGTTTAAACCTTTAATTTAAACAATACCTTAATATGGGGGACATGATAGTCCTCCCCACTCAAGATTGCTTGTCCTCAAGCAATCACCATAAGTTCTGTCATTACCTTGCACTTTAACGTTTACCTTTAATGTGTTGAGATGAAGTCATGGTCTGGATGAACATGCTTTAGTGAAAAAATGATTGTGATTCAATAAAGAGAAATTGTAACCAAAGAATATTTGAAAGGTCTAATGAAAGACAAATGTATAGGTAAGCATTTGTTTGATGTTTGAATAACAATAAGGTGAAGCAAGTGTCATAGATGAAGATATGGTTTTAGATAATAAACTATTCCAACACTTGAGATTCCATGATTCCAATGAATGATATCTTGATCTTTCAATCATGAATGAAGGGTTAATCTTAAAATAAGAAGATCCTTGGATGAAATGATCTACCCTAAAATAAGACAAAGTTCACAATATCAATGTTATAGGTTACAGGGTAGATCGTATGATATGGGTTGGGTTGTTTCATTTTTGTTTCAATAAGTGAGTACATTTGATCTCTTCTAAGTTTGATGAATCTATCCTATTATAAATTTCCATATTTCTTTTAGATCTTTCTCCCCATTTGTGGGTTCCTAGTTGTCTTTATTATGTCTCCTCAAATTTGTTGTTTTGGATTTTAAGAGATTGACCCTCCTAGGTTGATATGATACCTTAGTGGTCCTAAATCTTAATTGAATTATTTAATGATGGTTTTGGATATCTTTCTTAGATGAAATCCTCTTCCCTTTTTCACCTCAAGGTCAAATGGTGGTGAGTGATCTCCTCAGGATGTTAAATATAGAAGTGATTGCACCAATTTGTAGGTTACATGCATTGCCATTTAGTTACATAATAAAATTGAAGTAGACAACCAAGTAGCTCAAGAACGTGAGCAACCAGCTCAAGCAAGTAGGCAAGTAGCTCAAGTAGACGAAAAAGTATCTCAAGCAAATAGGCAAGTAGCTTAAGTAGACAAGCAAGTAGCTCAAGCAAGTAGGGAAGTAGCTCAAGTAGACACATAAGTAGCTCAAGCAAGTAGGCAAGTAGCTCAAGTAGACAAGCAAGTAGATCAAGCAAGTAGGCAAGTAGCTCAAGCATGCAAGCAACTAGCTCAAGCGAGTACATCAAGTCACAAAGAATACATGTAAGTTGTAAAGTATACACTTAAATATATAAGTCTCATGAATGCACCGCCTCAGGGTATACACTCGAATACAGATAAGCCACAATGTATACACTTGAATATACATAAGCTACAAAATATACACTTGAATACATAATTCACAAGGTATACACCTGAATACATTTGAATACATATAATTCTTGAATACAAATACAAGTCATAGAGTATACACTCAAATACACAGTCATGAAGTATACACTTGAATACAAAGTCACAGAGTATACAAATACAAGGTCATAGAGTATACACTTGAATACAAATGCAAAGCCATAGAGTATACTTTCGAATACAAATACAAATCATAGAGTATACACTCGAATACAAGTAAAAGTCATAGAGTATACACTCGAATACAAATACAAGTCATAGAGTATACACTTGAAGACAAATACAAATCATAGAGTATACACTTGAATACCAATATAAGTCATAGAGTATACACTTGAATACATAATCATATTTGAATACAAAGTCATAGAGTATACACTCGCATACAAATACAAGTCACAGAGTATACACTCGAATATATAATCATACTTGAAAACAAAGACATAGAGTATACACTCTCATACAAATTCCATCACAATTCATAGAGTATGCATTCAAATATAAATACAATCACAAGTCATGGAGTATACTGATGCAGGAACTTTCAGAGATCATAACTTTTGACTCGGATGTGGGTTTTCTACGAGATTTTATGGGTGGATACGTTATGAGGTGGAAAGTGGTTTCGCAATCGACTCTAGTGGGTTGGATCCCGTTTTGGCATTTTTTCAGGGCTTGAAACTTTCATCTTGGCCCTCAAAATAGTAATTTAGTGTTTTTTTCTAGATTTTTAAAAAGTTGCTTTTGTAATAAATTGAAACTCATGTTTCAAATTTAGAATATTAGTTGGCATTTCATCCTACCTTAGCTTTAGGAAGCTTTTGGGAAAAAAATGGATTTTCAGGATATGATTGAAAAATTACCTTTTTTGGCAGATTTCGACAATTGTCATATTTTGCCATTTTAGGTAATTTTCCAATCATATCCTGAAAATCCAATTTTTTCCCAAAAGCTTCCTAAAACTAAGGTAAAATAAAATACCAACTAATATTCTAAATTCAAAACATGAGTTTCGACTTATTACAAAAGCAACTTTTTAAAAATCTAGAAAAAAACATTAAATTGCTATTTTGAGGGCCAAGATGAAAGTTTCAAGCCTTGAAAAAGTACCAAAACGGGGTCCAACCCAATAGGGTGGTTACAAAACCACTTTCCACCTCATAATGCATCCACCTATAAAATCTCATAGAAAACCCACATTCGAGTCAAAAGTTATGATCTCTGGAAGTTCCTGCATCATATGATTTCTCAATTATGCTTCAATGGATGTCTAGATTCAATTTTAGAGCTTTCATTTTGGCATCAGACAAGAGCATTGTTGGCTAAAGTTTATTGCAGGTAGGAAGAATGTGAGTAATGTCATGGAATTTGGTTTTGTAGCTGCCAATTGGATCTGCTTAAATTCTTCAGAGGAATTTTCAACAAATCCATACACACCTACTTCAAATTGCCCACCTTTTCTGGTAATTGATTGTTGTAGTTGCATAGAACCAGCACCATTAGACATAGAAGAAAAAATTCTAATCTATGTCTATTACATGCTTATTGTGTGCAGTATATACCACCCTATTGATGGTATATGCCTTTGTTAGGTGTATGTCTAATAGAACTGAGCATATGTTGGCTATGTATGCACTGTAGTCAAGTTCTATCAAACCACATTTCTTTGAGGCATTGAATCAAATGGCTCACATACCTTGTCTATCTTACAATCTACAGTCAAATAGTTCATTAGCCTTGTCTACACTTCCACAATTTACATTCATGGAAGCTAGGGAAGCCTACTCTACAACCCCTGGCAATTGTATTTTCTTTAAATTCTTAAATCTTTTTCAACAAATCCATTTTGTCAATATATTTGTTTTAATAAAGTTGGTACCATGTTTCAAATTTCCAATTGGAACACTGCAAATGGACTAAAAGCTCTATGATATGCATTCCAGCCTCTCTGGAGTTTTTTTAATAGGATTGTGGCTTGAGCATGCCCTGATGTCATTTCATTGTTCAATAGTATAGAGCTGTATTGCATAGCCAACTGTTCAAACATATATTTACCAGACATTGCTTTATGATTAATTTTTTAACACCTTTCATTTTCTAGTCTTCTTAATGACCACGCAGCACATTGGAAAAAAATAGCAAAACTATACAATGCATCAATCTTTGAACATCAAAATACAAAGACCAAACAATCTATAGAATAGGTTAACAAATTAACTTCCTAACATGTTTATCTTTGTTTTCTTTTTGGATAGTACAGAGTTGTATTGCATCGCCAACTATTCAAACATATCTTCACTAGTAATTGCTTTAGCACTGATTTTAGAACACCTTTTATTCTATAGCACAAGAGACTTTGCAACAACAATAGCAGAGTTGCAGACTTTGGTGGATTGTATTATGAACAACAAGAAGTACATCACATTATTCTAACATGCTACTAGCCTTACGTGCATGGGGCTCTTAGAAAAGATACATCAGATTTAGAGACATGCTCTTCTAAGGTCTATTATGACTCAGACAATTTTTCACCGCCATTCTGTAGAAGCAACTCTACTACTATAGCTTCTATGCTTAGATTGCTAGTGCCAGATGATGCTTGATCTTCCACCAGTGATAGTTGCTCTTGCTACCAGTCTGACACTTCTGATGATGTAGGAGGAGAACAATTATTGGATTGCGATAGACAACTTCATTAACTGCATATTTTCAAATTTTAGATTACTTGAGACTTTGATAGACTCCTTGTTTATAATCACCAAACTGCCTAAATCCAATATATAAAATTTTCTGCATGCTTTCAAATTTCAGATTACTCAAACTTTGATATACTCCTTGTGTCTATCTAATAGAACACTTAACTATTAGGCCCGTTGCATTTTTGAATGTTCTCTTTGTTTCCAAATTTTTAGATTTCTTCTTAGCAATTCTCTTTTCACTACAACCAAGATATGCATCAACATGGCTATTTAGCAAATTTTAGACTACTAATAGATGTAGACCATTGTAATAAATAATGTTTTGGTTGTAAGCCAACTTGTTATATTAATTTTTGTCACCATTAGCTAGTAATGTAAGTGCTTGTGATCCGGTTGTTTGCAGTTGTGTAACCAATAGCTATAAGTCTTGACAAATAGTAAGTCTTATGATAGGTCCGAGGGGCTCTTGTTTGGGTCTCCCCTATACTGAATTGGTGACAACTTTTGCGCGATACAATCTTGCAATTTATAGTTTTAACTCAGTGTCTTCTTAAATTCCACCCCCTTTCACCAGTCTTAGTACTTGTGCTCCACATCATATTTGTAATAAGATTTAGTGAAGTAATAAAGGCCTTAGCCCCCACATCAACACTGACCCCTTTAACAGAGTCCCTATAAATGTTCCCAATTATTCTCCTCACCTCCTCTCTTCTAAGAGGTTGTAGGGCCTATGTTCTCTTGGTGCTAAAAAGCTCCTGAACACAAATTTTTTTGAGCAAACACCATCTGGCTCCATTAGGGCTCCACAGGATATCTAATGCATAATATGCAATGCATCTAGCAACAACAGCCACGCTTCTATTTCCAAAGTTCTGGTCACCTATCTTGCGGGTAACAGACCTTTCAATTTTTATGTGGCAATATAGCTAGATGTACGTTAAAATCCCTCACTCAGGTAGCATGTATCATATCAACAGGCATCAACACCGCTAATATGGTGTTGGATAGCTTCTCTTGCTACCAGTCTGACACTTTTGATGATGTAGATGGAAGTAGATGCTAGATAGACATCTTGTAACACATCTGGCCTTTTCAATTTAGTATAAATGATATATCATTCATATGCTCAATTTCCCTGTTGTTCCTGCTTTGCAGCCTCACTGTCTCACTCCACAATAACAAACAAAAGGGATGGCTATTGATATGGTGAGACCCAACTTATTACCACTTCCTTAATGTGGCTTTGCTCCATCTGTATTTTCCAATCGTTTTGTTTTCTAATTTTTTTTAGCCTAAGTATAGTTAAAGGGAGACAAATAAAGATTATTGTCAGTATTGTTTACTTGCCAAATTCCTATCCTTTTTGTTCTATAATTTCCATAATGTTGGGCTAATGCACTAAAAGGAAATATGTTGAAAGTTGAATCTGTACTCCTGTCTCCTGTAAGAACTCTGCGAAGTTGCTCAATTGGACTTACTGATTAGCTAAGAACAACAAAATTGCTTTGAAAGCTATGCCCTCTCAATTTGCACTTTCACTGATACTCTGAAGTTATGTTGTTCCAATTTGTTAATCAAATATAGAGATGCAATGCTTTTTACATGTGAGAGTGTTGTGTAAACAAGACCATGGCAATAGACTCTAGAAGGGTCAAAAGCAAGCCCATCCATTGTCAATCCTTGTACTCTATGAATAGTTCGTGCACATGCAACTTGCAAAGGGAACTGACTATGGACCAATATTCATTTTTCCACCCTTATCTTTTTCACCACTTGTTTTATAGGTGTCCAAGATGACAGTATGTACTTAGTCTATAGTGATTGCAACTTTTGACGATGAGCCTTGCCAACTCTAGGATCATTGAACTGAATCCAAATAATTTGTTGTTCAACTGCATAGAACTTAAAATATACCATCTACTCCATTTACTAGCCCATCTTGTGTGTCAATGTTTCTAGCAATCAGCTCAACCAATACGCCTTGCTTAAGTGTTATGATCTCAACTAATATCATTTTCTCTATCACAGGAGTATTGTCATCGACAGGTGCAATTTGTGCATCAATTGCTTTCAGCAAGCATGTGTCTCCAAGAAAAATAGTAAGCATTATGTTATTATGCTCTTTCACATCTAAATTCCTATGAAACAAATAAGGGAAGCTTGGGTCATTGGGTGGAGCCCTATGACAATTAGCATTCAAGTAGCAAATATCCTCTTCAGTTTGTTGGCAACATCTAATTTGATTTAGAAATAAAGATATTTGTAAATTTAAATGTATGTTTTGGGTAAATTTGATGTGATAACAACTCACTAATAACAAAATGAATAAATACAAGACAAATAAAGAGTTTTGTAGAATAAAATGTGTATGAACTTCTAAATCAAGTTTTAAATCACACTCTAAAAGTGTTTAGTAGACAAGAAATTTTTAAAATTAAATGAAATTTTTGGATAAATTTGATCCTATAACTACTCACCTATTAAAAAAAATGAAGTACAAGATACATAAAGAGCTTCTAGTGTATGAACTTTTGAGTCAACATTTGAGATCACACTCCATGATCCATCATTAGATTAATGAAGAGAAATATACAAACCAATAATATTGATACATAACACTAAATAGGTTTAACCTAGTAAATATTTCTTTTTTAGTAATAAATTACAATTCTCTTTCTCATATTTTTAAAATATCATTTCTCTAATCCCAATATCAAATTTAACAAATGCCATGTAGTGGCCACTACCTCCCTTGTAGTGTTGTTATTATAATATTTATTTAGTTGTAATTTTTTTTGTTGATTAGCTATTGGTTGTATATAGTATTTGTTTAGTTGTAATTTTTTTGTTGATTAGGTATTGGTTGTATAGACAAATTGCATTCCAATAATTGAAAAATTAATTTTTGAAGAGTGTTGAAATGTCTTGGGTAAATAAAATTGAAATCTAAAAAATAATCTAATTTGATAAAAATAAAATAGGACTAAAATATTTCCTTAACTATAAAACTAAACTTTACAAAGCCTATTAACTAACACAAATATTTCCTTAAAATGTAATAAGACTAATACTTTTATAATTTAAAATGCATTAAAATATTGTAAGTTTGAAGAATAAAATAAAAAATGTGGATTTTTAACTTTTGACTATTTATAAAATCGAAATCCTAGATTTTTAACTCTTGAGTAAATAAAATTGAAATCCCAAAAATAATCTAATTTCATAAAATAAAATGTGTAGAACCCTAACCCTAGTTGGGTGTGGAGAGATTTGAAATGTCTGCCTAACATATTAAAATGTAATAATATTGAATACTATACAATTTAAAATCATTAAAATATTGTAAGTTTGAAGAATAATTACACAATATAATAACAATATTTAGATCACTTCAGTATTTTATCTTAGTCACTTAATTTTTTGTTTAAGCAATAATAGTAAGTACTTTTAGAGAACATGATTTTAATTATTTTAATTAATCTAATATTGTGGTTTGGTAATAATTTTTTCTAAAGATAAAGAATTGTTTATCATTTCAAATTTGTAACTATTATATTTCCAGAACTAAATTTATAAGGAAAAATTTATGTGAACTCGTTTTGAAATGTATTGATAAATAAAATTGAAATCTCAAAAATAATTTAATTTGGTAAAAATAAAATAACACTAAAATATTTACTTAGCTATAAAACTAAACTTTACAAAGCCTACATATTTGTATTATGTGGAGACCCTGGCCTAGTTGAGTGTATAGAGATTTGAAATGTCTGGTTAATATATTAAAGTGTAATAATATTAATACTATGATAATTTAAAATGCATTAAAATATTGTATGTTTGAAGAATAAAATAAAAAATGTAATAACATGGCCAAATATTTTTCATGATACTATTGAAATCTAAAAAATAATTTAATTTGGTAAAAATAAAATAACACTAAAATATTTATTTATCTATAAAACTAAACTTTACAAAGCCTATTAAATAACACAACTATCTCCTTAACTATAAAACTAAACTTTACAAAGCCTGCATATTTGTATTATGTGGAGAGCCATGGCCTAGTTGAATGTATAGAGATTTGAAATGTCTGGTTAAGATATTAAAATGTAATAATATTAATACTATGATAATTTAAAATGCATTAAAATATTGTATGTTTAAAGAATAAAATAAAAAATTTAATAACATGGAAAAATATTTTACATGATACTATAGATTTTTAAATTTTTAGTAAATAAAATTGAAATACTAGATTTTTAACTTTTTAGTAAATAAAATTGAAATCCCAAAATAATCTAATTTCATAAAATAAAATGTGTAGAATCCTATATTTTTAATAGTATTATTAACATTATAACTTTGTCCCTTTGACATTTACGTTTACCTAATAAAGCAAAAAATTAAATTTATAAAAATTGATGATTCTTCCCTCTCATATTTATTGCCATCTATTTAGGCATGACTTAACTAGTGGGAGACAAAATTTGTGTTCATAATTTGTTTACTTGCCACATCCTCCCCTCAAACCAAAATTCTCTTCACATTTATAGCTTTTTGTTGCACTCTCTGACAATCCGTAGAGAAGAGGTCATTTTTTTTCACCCAATGACAATACACATAAATCATTTTTCAATAATTTTTTGTTAAAAAATTATCATGTTGACATAGGAAAAGTACAAATTTAAATCAAATTTACCTGACAAGAAAAATAATCCTGTCTTTTGATTGGTTTGCAATCAATAGATTAATAACTAGATAAGTGCAAACTCATTGCAATAGTACTGGCTGAAGGCAGGTATTAATAAAAAGGAAGGAAAAATAAAACATATATAAAACTAAAATGTTGTCCTCATTAACTGAATTTCTAACTAACCTCATCTTTATTAGCACCTAGCAGTACTATTGCATCTGTTGAGGCTTATCTAGTTATTAATCTATTAACAGTAAGCCAATCAAGACACATGATTATTTTTCTAGCAAATTTGATATAAATTTGAACTTTTCCTATGTCAAGATGATAAAATTTTAACAAAAAATCATTGAAAAAATATTTATCTCTATTTTCATTGGCTAAAAAAAATGACCACTTCTCTGTGGATTGTGGAGAGTGCAACAAACACCTATAAATGCGGAGAGAAATTCGGTTTGAGGGGAGGATGTGGTAAGTAAACAAATTATGAACACTATTACCTAAACTTCAAAATTACTTTTTGTCAAGGGTACAAAATTGTTATTATTTATAGTTATAATATTAATAATACTATTAATAATATTATTAATATCCATTATTAACACTTCTTCATATATTATCTTAATTGATATTATAATATTCTAATAATATTGTATAATAATATAATAATAAGCATAAACATAAATATAATATTTATATAATATAACAATATAATAAAAAATAAAAATATAATACAATACTATATAAAAATATTATAATATTAGAATAATGTAATAATAGAAATATATTATTATCATATTTATAATATAAACATTGTTTATTATCAATAAATAATTAATTATACTATTTCATTAATATTTAAACTAAAAATTTTATCAATTATACTATAAATATTACAATTTTATTATAATATTTATATTGGCTCTAAAAAAATTATTTGTTTAACATTATTGGAATCCAATTTATCTATACAACAAATATTTATTCTAAGAAGGAAATTAAGTCAAATATTATATCAATTAATATTATACTATATTATAATACTATAATATCAATTAAGATAATATATCAAGTGTTATAATAAATATTAATAATATAATTAATATTATTATTAATATTATAACTATAAATAATAATGATTTTGTTGGTTTGACAAAAAGTAAATTTGAAGTTTATCTAATGAATTAAAAAATTAAAACTAAAACACATACTATAATTACAACAATACAAGACGTGGCACTTGTTAATATTGTAACTATAAATAATAATGATTTTGTTGGTTTGACAAAAAGTAAATTTGAAGCCCCAGAAGGTGGGGAGGAAGAAGGATTAGGAGAAAGTTAAGATGGCTGGAGAGACATTGGTGGAATCTGGGTCGGTGAAGACATTGGTTACTCACTTCTCTCACCCTTCGCAATGATTGTGTTATCATGGAATGTAAGGGGTATGATTAGCATCCCTAGATAAAAGGCTATTTGGGACTTGGTTAGTGCTCATTCTTCGGATGTGGTTTTCCTCTAGAAGATGAAGTTATATGTGGATGGTATGATGCAGTGTGTTTCTAAGGTTTGGAACAGAGGGTTTTGCTAGTGAGTGGGTGCGCAAGGCAGCTCAAGGGGTCTTGCTTACCTCTGGGATCCTCGACGAATTTCTCCTGTTTGGTGGATCTCTAGTAGATTTTCCATTTATCTAGTTGTAATTAGTTTGGAGATGGGGGAAAGAATTCTTCTTTCTAACATTTATGCTCTGACGAATGTCCCTGGTAGGAATCTCCTGTGGTCTCATATCAATCTTCTGAGATCGTTGGATCCTTTCCTCCCCTGGATTATGGCAGGTGACATTAATACAATTACCTCCCTTGAGGAGAAAATGGGGGTGTGCCTCATTTGGATCCCTCTTCTAATCTTCTAAGGGATAATTTGGCTCAACACCAGCTTGTGGATATCAAACCTTCAAATGGCATGTTTACTTGGAATAATAGGAGGCTTGGGGATGATGCCATTTTTGAACAGTTAGATAGGTTTCTTGTTTCCTATTTTTGGGTGGGTGACAAGTGGCTATCAAGTTCTAAAGTTTTGGATTGGCGAGGATCAAACCATAGGCCGATCAAGTTCTCTGCCCATTTGGCTGGTGGTCCTAAGAAATAAACTTTTAGATTTCAGCTTATGTGGCTCAGGGAGGAGAGTCTTATTGACTTGGTTTCTAGATGGTGGATTGAAGGATGACCTGCTTTTGTACAGCTATGTACTCATTTGTAAAGAGGCTTCAATATGTGAAGTATAAATTGAAACATTGGAATAAGTATCAGTTTGGTAACGTGTTTCAGTGGAAAAGGGTTGCCCAGGAGTGCTTGGATTCTATTACCAGGCAAATTTGGGATCAGGGCCTGGATGTGAATTTAAGTAGGCTTGAGGTTAGTGCGGAAAGACCTCGAGGAATGGGAGCTTCGTGAGGAAATTTTTTGGAAACAAAAGGCTCTTGTTGATTGGCTTTAGGAAGGGGACAGGAATACTTCCTTCTTTCATAAATTGGTGAAGGCTCAAAGATAAGGTAACTTTATCTCTTCTCTCCGCTCTCTTGAGGGTTCTGTTCTTTCTTCCTCTTCAGGGATCTCTAGTGAGGTGGTTCATTTTTTCTTTGCTCTCTTTTCTGAAGATAGCCCGCCTACCAGTGAGGAGGAAGCTTCTATCCTGGCTTGTATTCCCTCTTTGGTGACTATGGATATGAATGCTTCTCTTCTTAAGCCTATTTCTTTGTAGGAGTTGGAGGATGTGGTGTTTTAGTTGAAAAAAGGGAAGGCTCTTGGTCCTGATGGGTTCCCAGCTGAGTTCTTTCAGGAATTTTGGGAAGTCATCAACCTTGATCTATTAGAGGTGGTGTAGGAGTCTTTTAGGAATAAGCAAATATTGCGATCCATGAATGCCATATTTCTTGCTCCTATCCCAAAACACGAGGGTACTGATTCTCTGGATCTTTTTCGACCAATTGCTTTGTGCAATGTGGTATATAGAATCATTACAAAGCTAATTACTGAACGTTTGAAGCCATGTCTAGATAAGTTGATCTTAGAGGAACAAGGGGGCTTTGTTGCAGGTAGACAGATTTTAGATGCAGTAGTTATTGTAGCTGAGACTATTCACTCTATGGCCTCTTCTAAGGAAAAGGCTATGTTTATAAAGTTGGACATGGCTAAATCTTATGGCAGAGTTAACTGGGGCTTTTTGATCAAAATTCTCAGAACCTTCGAGTTCAGTTGTGAGTGGATTGCTTGGGTCATGAGTTGTGTGAGGACTTCCTCATTTTTTGTTCTCATAAATGGGGAGTCTTCAGATCTATTTGGTGCTTCTAGAGGTCTTCAATAGGGGGACCCCTTATCCCCATATTTTTTCATCTTGATGGCTAAAGGCTTGGGGAGATTCATTAAGTCCCGTGTTATGGATGGGCTCTTTCAGTGATGGAAATGGAGCAATTCTCTTCCTCCTCAAACTCAACTTCAATTTGTGGATGATATGGCTTTGATGAGGTGTTTCTAAGGTGGCTGAAGTGGTTGCTTTGCATCAGATTTTGGATTGTTACCTGGCTACCTCAGGTCAAAGCATTAATGAAAGTAAGTCTTGCATTTATTTCTTTAATACTCCCAGGCTCATTTAGCAGCGTATTGCCAGGATCTTAAGGTTTTAGGTGGGCAAACTTCCCTTTATATACCTTGGCATCCCTCTGGATGTGCGCCCACTTCCCAGGTGTTTTTGGCAGGATGTGATGGATAAATTTTGTGGGCTGGTTTGTCACTGGACCTATAGATGGTTATCTATGGCTAGAAGAGTTACTCTGTTGAAGTCCATGGTGCGAGCCCTTCCTTTATATAGGTGCTTTGTGTTGACTGCTTCCTTAAGTTTCATCAAAGATTTTGAGGGCCTCTGTCGGTAGTTTCTTTGGTTGGGTAATCTCCTTTCAAAGAAGTGGAGCTTAATTAAGTGGGAAGTTGTTTGCCATCCAAAGTAGGATGGTGGTATGGGTTTGCATAGGACAAATTGGAATGGACAGGCTTTGGCTGCTAAGCTATATTGGAGATGGTGTTCATATCAACATCAGTATTGGGCTAGGATCCTTACCTTCAAGTACCTTGGGGAGGTGGAGGGTGTTGAGGTGCCTCATTTTAGTCTTTCACGGAGAGGTTCTATGATTTGGGATACTCTCAAGAGGGGGGCTGCGCTAGTTAAACAAGGACTTTTTTCGATCTGCAATAGAGGCTCTGATGCTCTTTTTTGGCATGACTCCTGGGATGGCTTCCTGCCTATCCTCTCCTCGCACCCTCACTTGGGGGATTTATGTAGGATTTTTGTTCAAGCTGGTTGAAGTAAAGCGATAGATTTCAAAGCCCCTTAGGCTTTGGGGCAGACTATTGTTTACCAGTGGAAGGATGTGCAGGAATGGCCCATGGGTGGATCTTTGGAGGATAGGAGGGAGTTATCCTCCATTTTGGCTGATAGAGTCTGTTGTGGGATGTGCTGGCTTGGGGTCTAGATCCAAAAGGGAATGTCACTGTTGCTTTAGGGTATCATGTTTTGGACAGACAAGACTGGGGTAGTGCTGAGGTTCCTTGGTGGAAAAATATTTGGAATAAAATCTCTTGGCCAAAATGTAATTTCTTTTCTTGGCTAGTGGTTTATGGCCGGTGTTTGACTTGGGATAACCTCTGTAAGCATGGCTTCCAAGGTCCTTCATTATGTTTCTTATGTCTAAAAGATGTTGAGACTGTTTCACATCTTTTCTTCCAGTGCCCTTTTGCTAGGACTATTTGGCATTTTTGGTGGGGGGCCTGGAGTTTGCAGTGCAAGCACCCTTCTTCTCTAGAGGAGTTTTGGTAGAACTTTGGGCCCATTTCGGTGAGGACTTTGTTTCTACACATAGCTTGGCCAATTGGCCCTAGTATGATTATATGGCACATCTGGTTGGAGTGCAACCACAGGGTCTTTCTGGATAAGAAGTTGCTAGTGGGTCAAGTTTGGTCTCGCATTCTTGGGGCTTTGTAAGAGACCTTGTATGCTAAATGTGATCTATCAACCTCAGTGTATCCTGGTGATACTAGAGTGATTCGTAATCTGGGGATTCTTGTTGGGGGTCCCGGAAGGCCCAAAATTGGGCGGAGCAGGTGTTCTAGAAGGAAGGATTCTAGAGAAGGGCATTGGCTGCCCCCTCCCACTAGAGTTTTGAAAAATCAATACTAATGTGTTTGCAAGGAGTAACCCTAGGCACGCTGGCATTGGTGGGGTGGGTAGAGACAGTTCTGGGGTGGTTATATTTTTCTTCTCAGAATATACAGGGCTGCACTCTAATAATCTTATGGAGGCCTTAGCTATTCTTTTGGCTTTGAAGAAGGCATATGCCATTGGCTAGAATAAGATTATCTACGAGTCAGATTCTCAGGTGGTGATAGACTTGATAAATAGAAGGTAGTATGATGATGTTAGTTGGCAGCTTGTAGTGGTGGCTAAGCAAATCACCAGTCTTGGAGAATTATTTGATTCTATCACCTTCTCTCATGTCCCTCAAGAATGGAATAAGGTGGCTGATGGGTTGGCCAAATGGGCTTCTAAGAAGAATGGGACCTGGCTGGTGGATGATTGGGATAGTTTACCTGGGGATCTTGCTCAAGATTTAGTGGATTTGGTCATGGAGAATGTGAGATGTTGCATGACCACTTCTTGATTTCTTATTTGTTGTCTCTGGGTCCATTTGGGCCTCTTGCTGCTTTTATACTTTTTATTGCTCTCTTTGATTAATAAAGTTTTTACCCTCTTTTGTTATTAAAAAGTAAATTTGAAGTTTACCTAATGAATTAAAAAATTAAAACTAAAACACAACTATAATTACAACTAAAACACATACTGTAATTACAACACTACAACGTAGGGATGTGGCACTTATTATTATTATTATTATTCTTGTTATTGTTGTTGTTGTTGTTGTTGTTATTATTATTATTATTATTATTATTATTATTATTAAGAATTATATTATTTTATTGAATACAAATTAAACTACATATTAATATGAAATTATTATTATTATTTTTAATATTATTATATCATTATTCTTATTATTATTATTAAAAATTATATTTTTTTATTCAATACAAATTAAACTATTATATTAATATTAATATGAAAATAACAATATAATATTACACAATAATAATAATAATAATAATAATAATAATAATAATAATAATTTAAAAAATGTTAGTAATTTTTATATTTTTATACAAAAGAATAAAATAACTTTAGAATGTTGACAAATAAATTATATCATTATAAATTATAATATAAATATTACAATAATATTATAATAAGTGCCACTTTTCCAGCTAAACTAATTAATGCTGAGAGGCATTCTACAATGGCAGTAAGGGGTGGAGTGTAATGGTGTGAGTGTATTAAAAAAAACTATTACCTTTTACCTTAAAATTGACAGCCATTTACATGTCAAATTATTAATATTTAGTAATAAATAAAATATAAATGGACAACTTTGGATAATAATCATTCTTTTCTCATTTTCCAAGTGTAGCAAGAAAATAAAATAAAACTCAGCCATTTACATGTCAAATTATTAATATTTAGTAATAAATATAATATAAATGGACAATTTTGGATAATAATCATTCTTTTCTTTTTCAACGTGTAGCAAGAAATTAAAATAAAACTCAAGAAAAATGTTAGAAAATCAAATATTGTTAAATGAAATCAATTTTTTTAAAAGTTAATGGGTTAAGAAAGAAAATATTTTGATTTCTTAATTTGAGATTTTTTTTAATTTATTAATTATAGTTGAGAATTGATAGACATACGGTTCAGTGAAGAAAAAAAATGTCAATAGATATCAATTTGAAGTAAAATCAAATAACTTAAAGTAAATAAAACAAATTCAAATTAATATCTCTTGGCATTTAATATTAATATTTAATTAATAAACATAATATTTCCAAAATAAGGAGATAAAACAAAGATATCCCATCATCAACACTAGCATAAAGAAAAAGTGCTGTAATTTTCTAAAAAAATGTTAGAAAATGGAAAATTACTTTGTATTAGTAAATGAAAGAAAAGAGCTTAATTTTTTTGTGTACTATTAGAAATAATTTCAACTAAAATTTTATACATGTTTTAGGTTTGAATCTTAATTAATTTATATAAAAAATTAGTAGTGTAATTCAATCAATAAAAAGTTTAAATTTGATTTGTTAATTAATTTGATGGGCAAGATATAAACCTTAAATAATTAAATAATTAACCAAAATTATGTATGTAGTAAATAAAATGGTTCTAATAAATAAAATAGCTTCAAATTGATATTTCTTGGCATTTTTTTAGATAGATGTATATAAGATATCTATACTAGTCATAGTATGTGTTCTAGTTGTAATTATAGTTGTGTTTTAGTTTTTATTTTTTAATTGATTAAATAAACTTCAAATTTACTTTTTGTCAAACCAACAAAATATAATATTAATAATAATATTAATTATATTATTAATATTTAGTATTATAATAATATTATATAATAATATAATAATAAACATAAACATAAATATAATTGTTACTAAATTATGTAAGGCTTTAACAACAGCTGTTAAAAGGGGGGTAAGAAATTTTTTTATACATAGGGTTATCTAGTCAATGTTTGATGTCTTGGTGAAGAGCCATTATATGATCACTTATCAGGATCATGTAACAGCTCAAGCTATGATACATTACACCCTCCGGTAAGTGAAAATTAAGAAACAAGAAAGCAGACATTCAAAAGATAACAGGGGTTTCAGGGTGAATCATTTGAGTTCATGTTTTAGTTATGTTATTGTTGTTCATTTAGTACATTTCAGTGCAGTTCAAAAAAGAGGTATTTATAAACTATCAAATCTTCATGATATAAACACATGTTTTAAATGAAGTTTAGTTTTTTCATGTTATGTAATTGATTCATAAATGAAAGTACACATAAGTCATTACATAATATGAAATAGTTGATTATATTCAAAAGAAATGTTTAAGATGTCCCACATAAGCCATGAAAGTAAATTATACAGCTGAAGAAAGAAAAGAGCATATGAAAAGAATAGGGACCCGTCATTCCCTATGAATGACGAATCTCGAGGTTGATCAGGTGCATCTTCAGCTCCCTCCATCCAGTAAGCTCCAGAAATACCTATAGGAGATGGTGTTAGAGCTCGGGTTCCAATTCTTTTCAAATACAATAACAACAAATATATAATCTACTTTTATGAAACATTAGATTCAGATGTTCAATCATCACAACTATACAAGGATAAGCATAATGAATAGCTGAACAAGAGATGCAGATACCAGATCAAAAAATAAATCAAGAAAGAGAAGCATCATGTACTATAAATCAAGGTATGTTTTGTATTCTAACATGTTTGTTGAATGTGCAGGAATAGGTTGATGTAATAACATATGAAAATTATAGCATATGGAGTAAATGTGGCTCCCACAAGGGTTGAGCCCAGCATGCTATCCTCTTTTTAGTAATAGAAAGAGTACATTCTAGATAGGCAACATACATGTTAAAGTACAGTCATAAAGTGCCGAGAGTCAAAGGACATACAAAGATAGAAGCCAACATTCATGTTGCCACTCATGCAAGTTAGCAACACAGTCATAAACATAAAGAATGCAGTCATTAATACATAAATAGTAGCAGAGCATGTCAACATGACATCATTAGTATATAGGATAACAATGAGTCCACAACAAATGAAGAAGGATAATGAGCAATCTATAATAGAAAGGTAGCCATGGTACCATGCTAATGGAACAAGCATTTAATGGTTGTTGATTCCTTATGCAAAAATGCAAGTGAAAGTACAGTCCCATAATACCAAAGGCAACCACTTGGTCATGAAGTAGTACAATACAGTCATAAGGAAGGTACAGGCCACTGCCACATAGGAGCATATCAATCACAAGAGAGCCATCAATGATCAGACATAAGGAGAATTTAAGCCACTAATAAGTGCATTCAACATGATTGAGATTCATTCATGAGTGTACTCATGATTGTCAAGTGCAAATAAAGTCTTAGCCACCTTCTAGGACAGTAGAGCATATGACAGTGAAGGTTATCAAGAACACAGTGGACTTGCATGTCATTTTGAATACTCAGTCTCAGAGACTAAATATGCTAAGCATCTCAAAGTAATAGTGCACTGCCATGAGCCATAAGGAGTAGTCATAGGCACTTAAAGACAATCAAGGTGACATGGAGAAGCATGGTTACAACAACAAAGATAAGCAGGAGTAGAATAAAGGCAAGATATGCATGAAGTTCAAGGTTGTCTTCAAGCATATAAGTAGGGTTCCAAGACTGTGAACTTACAAGTTTTTGAACTATCTAGGCATGAGAGACAATCACAAAGAAGACTTTCAAGAGGACAACATCACATGTGTATAGTGTGACAAATGAATTGCTTATAAGGAGCAGCAGAATACAATAAGATACCAGATCAAAAGATTAAACATCTGAAAGAAGAAGAAACATTTGTAAGAATAGTCAGTAACAATGACTATGTGAGCAGTCCTTGATAGGGTAATGAAGAGGAAGCAACAGTGAGCAATCCTTGATAGGGTCTGCATGTCTACCAAAAAAGTGATTAAAAGAAATGTTGAAGATTGTTCAAGCATGCTAGGATCATGTAAAACAAATGGGACAGTGAAGGATTCGTCCTTATGCAATCCACAAGGAGGACAACAGTTTAAGTCAACTATTTGTACATAGAGAAAAATGGACAACCACAATGCTATCTCAGTAGCCATGATGTCATTTCAAGTTTCTAGGAAAATGAGCATACAATAAGCCCTGTCAACAGGTACACTAGGGAGAAAACATTCAAATGGAAACCCTATAGAGAAGATTGTCCCAAAAATTATAGCCTACAGGAGGCAGTCACAAGAATAAGGACAATCTTTAGCCATTAAGAACAAAGAAGCTACCATCAGAAGACTAAAACATCAAAAGATAGTCAATACTAGAGGACAATAAGAGATCTGAGAATAACACAAGTCCAAAATAGTCTACATATTGATTCCTTAGAGGTTAAGATTCTCAAAATCCATCAAAGCTTCCCATAGTTAAAGAATATGATGTCAAAATTTAATTCAACTGGAGTTGCAAGTAACAAAAATGCATGAGACAATATTTAGAAAGTGAGACACAGTGAAAGAAATGATAATTCACAATGATAAACAGCCATATTTGCATTCAAGGGAGCCATATATAGGTCAACGTGGATAGTTATCTTACAAGGAGTAGCATGGAACAACAATGTAATAATAAAGTGAAAACACTATCAAGAGAACTGTCAAGACTATGTGGACAGCTGGAGTCTATCAAAAGAAAGATCAAGAATGTGATAGCACATAGGTATAAAATCCAGTCACTAGAGCATGTACAAGTCTTGGTACAGTGTCAAGAGTTGATTTAGACTCTGTTCAAGGTCCACGTCATCTTGATCAAACTATATGATGAAGATTTCTATGTTAAAGATCAAGAATGTGAAGTGAAAAGGGGCAGACAATTAGAAATTTCACTAAAGCAATGATGTAATGAAAGCCTACACGAGCCTAATAAAGACATTGACAGGACAGCCACAACCAAGCACAACACACATCAATAAAGAATCTAATTCATTATAAAACAATAAACATAGAAGCTCATATAACCCCACTAGGGTTTATTGAAGTAAGGATGAACAGGGAGATCAAAAGGCACCATTTTCAAACCATACCCCAATGAAGTTTAGACAACAGGTTTATTTTGGATGTCCAAGAAATACATTCATAATGCAAAAGATAAGGTTCACATCAAGTCTTCAGGGCATGGAAATAAGATGCTATAGTTTCCTCATATTTTCTTTACCATGCCACAACAACTTTCTTACCAGTAACTCATACACAGAGAATATATTGTCAGAGCCAAAGCCAAAAGGAAGAACATAGAGATATAGAGATACGTTTCCTGACTTTTCACATGGAAACTAGCAAACAAAGAATGCTTTCTCACCCTTTTCTTGCAAAAAGTACAGTAGCATTGTTGGCAAGAGACACTACTATGTTGAATAGTTGAGTGTTGTATTTGATGGCAACAAGAAAAGGAATGAGGATGAAACAGAGATTTTGGTCTAGTGAAGAAGACTTAGTCATTTTGGCTAAGTGTTGGTAGTGTACAAAGGCAGTGATAGAAAAACTGTATTTGGATTAGTATTGGTCCGCAGTTGAAGACCAAGTATTGTGGTTCTGGTATGATGTTCCTAACTCTCAGATGGTCTTACATCCAAGGTTTCAGCTCTTGATTAGTTCTAGAAGTATATCTTCAAATGGCCTAAGTCCAGTAGAATAGAATACAATGCCAGTTAAAGCAAAACACACATTTGTTTTGTTTTGCATTCTTCTGGTGTTGTATATCTTGATATGCAGTTTTGAGATGTTGTAAACACTTGTATGAAGTGTCTAAATCCAGAGTTGTAGGTTCTGAAGTCCACTAGAAAGATAGTTACAAGCTGCTAAGTATCACTATGTTGTTTGACAGAGTTTGACTGTGACGGGGTCTGAATTATGATGATCCGCATTTTTCTACTAAAGGATATTTTTCTTTGCAGTTCTGAAGGTATGATTGGTGATCTCTAAGGAATCTTTGATATGATTCTAAGAAAGTATTGTGGTCTGCAATGAAAGTTGTGATCTGACAGTTAGACTGAGTTAGTAACAGTCTGTGTTTGAGGCCGACATGATAGTTTGATTTGTGTGTGGTAAGTTCTATTGATTAGAACTTTATCCTTAGTGGTTCTCTAGTTGGAGCCGACATATGAGAAGGTGTTTCAAATGTTATTCAGGTCTGCTATGTATTTTAGTGAGTGGATTTGGCCGACAAGCTACAAGTTTATTAACTATATGCTTCATCCAAGTAGGCTGACTTAATGTGAAGATTTTAAGTGTTACGGATATATATATGGGATTGAATTTAGTGTTTGGTGTGTGATTGTGAATATAGTTATGTGTGACATGCGAAGTAAAGTGATTATGTGGAAGTAATAAGAGCAGAAGAAGAGAGATCTTGCTCCTACGTAAAAGTAGAGCAGTGAAATAGAGCAGTCAGAGATGAAGAGTTTTGAGACATCTGTGTTTCATTGGAATTGTAACCATGCATGTGTAGATGTAATCTGAGTAGTTCAAATTGGTAGTGAGCCATTCTTCTTTCTTATTTCTTTCTCTAGGTAGTGAACCCCTTTTGGCAATGACCCTTTCTTGCAGTGAGCATTTCTCTAGGCAGTGAGCCTTCTTATAATTTGGTCTTGCGCTATATTAATATATTGTGAGCTAACACTCATTGTGGTTTTTCCATTTTTGGGTTTTCCATGTAAAAATCTTGGTGTTCATGTGTTATGTCTTTATGGTTGTTGTTCCTATGTTTATTCTGCTTTCATATCATTAATTTTGGAGATTGGATTAATAAACTTGTTAAGAAGTGGTTTTGTGGAATAATGATTCACCCCCCCCTCTCATTATTCCTTACTATCAACAATTGGTATCAAAGCAAGGTTCCTTGGAATAAGTCTAACCGCTTGAGGAAGATCTAGGAGAGTTCACTTATGGCAGTCAAGAGATTTGAAAATTTCTCAAACAATGTTGAACTGGAAGCAAGTCTTATTGATCTTGAAAAGTCTGAAGTAGAAGTCAGGGATCTGAAAGATAACTTACAAGAAGTTGATGAATTTATTTCAAAGTTAAAAGAACAAGTCAAGAAATTCAAAGAAAAATACAAAGAGGTTAGTGATCAATTGATATCAGCAAATGAAACCCTAAATGATTTGGAAGTGGAAGTTATGGAAAGAGAAAAAGAAGAACAAAATTTGAATCTAATGGTAAAAAGCAAGTCAGAAGATTGTGTCAAACTTGAAAAACAAATTGTGAGCCTGAAAGCGGACTTACAAAGCCAAGAGCTGTGAAGAGAAGTTCAAGATAAGTTCTGCAAAACTTGATGAAATGATTTCTAGTCAAAAAGGTTTAGATGATAAGCAAGGCTGAGGATTTGAGAAAGGAAAAAGTTCAAGATCAAGTCAAGGGAATTTTTAGTTGAAGAAAACAAAGGCAACCAGTTCAGGAATAAAAAAGGAAGAGCTTGAAGATCTCCGATCAGACATCCAAATGCTCAAAGGTACCCATCTTTCAATGGCTATTGTTTTAATTGCAAAAAGTTTCGTCATAAATCTACTCAGTGTAGGAGTAGAATAAATCAGAATGTTCCATCATTCTCTAGTCAATGTTTCAATTGCAAGAAAATTGGTCATAGATCAAATGAATGTAGAAATCTGGTAAGAAATGGCTTTCAAAATACTCAATCATTCAATGGAAGATGTTTTGCATGCAATAGATTTGGACACATGGCTAATCAATGTAGATCAAGGATGAATTCATTCAAAGGAAGGAATCAAGGACAAGGAAACATTGTGTACTACAATTGCAACAAATTTGGACATGTTGTAAGAGTTTGTAGAAGCAAGAATGTGAAGAGAAATGACTATGCTGAAGAAAGGAAAACAGAGTAGAAGAATGATAAGGGAAAAGAAAAAGTTGACCTGGTTGAAACTCAGAAATAAATGGACAAGATCTGGATCAAGAAAGAAGTAATTGAAGTTAAGGATGGATCCACACTAGCGTCTGGTGCAGATACTTCCCCCGGGAAGTAAAGTGGGTGCTCTGGCTCAGGGGGGCATGTTGAAAATTTAAAACTCCCAGCCAGTCAGCCAGTGCTAGAATCTGACATGAAGATATGATGAAAAGAATCATATGATAGATCTTTTGAAGGAAGTTCTAGAAGAAAAGGATCAATTGTTGAGATTTGCAGAGTAATCTAAAGTGTCTGTGGTTGTCATGAAGGTGCTTGACAACTTTTTGAAAGATGACATTAATGACTTAGTTTCTCGCATGTGAAGGATGAAAGGAGTTATATCCGAAGGAAAAATCACCTTGTATTCTAATCTCTAAAGTATCCAAGGCAAATTGAAGCAAGATTCAAAAGAAACTACAACATTCTAAAAAGGATTTTAGGTCAAGATCAAGATCAAGGAAACCCTAATCTAACGAAAGAGGTATTTACAACTTGAAAAAACCCTGATGTGAAAATTAAATTATTCTGGGAAAATGTTTACTCCTCATGTCATAGAGATAGGGAAAATTCCTTGCCCCAAGTTTAAGAAACAATTCTTCAAATCACTAGAAAATGATCCATTAGGGGCATTCTTAATTACTCCACATGGGGTTATACATATGGAAGATGTTAGAGCATACATTCATATCAGTCTAGAAGAATATGATAACTTGAAGTTAGGAAAACTATAAATTAGACGAACTGACTACTGTGGATATTGTACTGAAAGATGAGTATATAGTTCTATGAGAAAAGAAATTTGACACCTGGTTGGATTTTCCCACAATTCTGAATGATGCATGGGTCAAGCTTATTCTAAGCAAAATTCATGATGAATTTCTATGGCTTGATGAACCATATATGATAACTAAAGAAGCTATCAAAGTTATAACTGGTATGAACTCCTCCAGAAGGGTTCCAGGCATGAAGAAAATGAAGAACAATGTGGTAATGCAGCTAACAAGAGCCAAATTTGATAAGAATTCCCTTACAACAAATGATATTAAGAATCCGGCTGTCAGATTTGCATCAATGATTGTTGGATACAAAATATACTTTTCCAACAAGAAAAATTTTGTGTCTGCATCAGCTATATACACAGCATATGACATAATAAAAAATGATATGGATTATGACCTCTGCGAATTGCTCCAGAGCAAACTAATGGAGAAGTTGAAAAGAACAAAAGAAACTAATCATCCTTTCAAATATGGAACATTGATTACATGTTTACTCTTTTACTTCCTGAGAGAGCTACCCAATTTAGGAAATAATGTCTAGCTTGATCACATACCTATAGCCACTCAAATAAGAAATCACTTACAGAGTTTGGGTAATGCAGATAAGCAGAACAAAATCTTATGGAAATACTTCAAAGACTTTCAAAAGAAAATGTCATGCAAGTTCTGGATACCTGAAAATGTAGTGATAAAGTATGAGAAGGATATTGTACTCATGGTGAACAAAGACAAGTGCTTCATGGAAGTTGTGGAACCAAGAACTGTATGGGTCCTTGCACTAGGATATGAAGTTGCAGAAGATGTCTTGACTGAATTAGCTGATGTACTACTAACCAAACCTAATGATCCCAAAGAGGGCAGATTTGGGACATTCTCAGAATTATCTTCCAGAGTGTTTAAGGAAACCGAAGAGTTAGAGAAAACATTAGATGAATAATCAAGTAAGGAAAATACCAAATCAGGAGGATCAATGTCCATAGGTGCTTCGATAGAATGGACATCAAGCACTCCAAAAAGGAAGATAAAAGATTTGAAGTGGAGAAACCAGCATCTAGTCCCAAAAAAAGAATAAGGACGTCATCCATTATAGAAGCCACAATTGAAGTAGAGAAATAGAAGGAAGCAGAAGAGAAGAAAAGAAAGAAAGTTTCACTTGATGAAGAAAAAGTGGCAAGAGACACTATTGCAAAACCCTTTGAAAAGCAACAAAGTGCACAAATCCTAGATTTACCCAAGTTTCTACAAGAACCAATAAATCTAAATTCCTTGTCTCTAGAACAGAAATTTAAATTAGTATCATTTGTCCAAGCAAAGGCACAGAAAGAAATAATGAAACACACATGCAAGACAATAATCTCATTACAATAGTATCTGATGTACTAGGAAAGTTGATGCCTAATTACTAGAAAGATACATCGTTATCATCAACTGATCAACTAAAATGTATGATAAAATCAATCAACAATCATTTTGAATCCTTTGAAAAATCTACAGACACCTAAAATTGACTTGCTTCGCAAACCAATTTCCCACATCTCTACACCACCAATTATCCCTCCTATTAATTAAATAAATTCATTATATTTAATTAATTTATCCTTAATCATCTACCCTTTGTGATCAATTAATTCACTTAATTTATCACTATACCTTATAACTATATCCTCATTAATTAAATAAATATTCCTAATATTTATTTAGTTAATTTGTCCATCTCCCTAATCCTTGTTAATTAGATAAATCATGCTTTTCTAATTAATCTACCCTACTAATCAACCGAAACCTAGCCTAGTTGATTAAATAGCAATTATTTAATTAATCTACCCTAGCCTACCTATCCCTTAGACCTAAATTAATTAAGCTAAACACTTAATTAACCTTGCTTAGCCCATCCTCCCACACACCTTTGAATAAAAATCATTTTTTTATTCAAAGGGTCAAATCTTCCTTACAACTCATTTATCACCCTCTTACATATGTAAGTGTACATGTGTCCTTCAACCTTCACACCTCCACTTAAAAGTGAATTTTTAATTCACACTCCCCCATGAGTTGAATTTTTAATTCACTTGTCATATCCACTCTTCCCAAAAATGAAATTTTAATTCATTTTTATCCTCAACACCTTTCCCCATGTGAATTTAAAATTCACAAATAATGAGAGCCCTCCAATCCCATTGACCAAATCTCAACCATTGATCTCTCTCATCCACTCCTCTTGTGAAAATTTCACAAGACTACAACTTCAATCCTAACCCTAACTCTCAATCATTCCTAGCCCTTGATCTCAACTTCTAATCCTCACCTCCATCCCTTTTCCAAAAATCTATAAATAAGACCCTCCTCTAAGCCATTCATAACAACTTCTTCTTGCATCCTTATCATGCCCAAATTTCTCTCAAATCTCCTCATCATACCATCATAATGCCAAAATCATTCTAGCCTCTCTATCCAATCTATCAATCTATCATCCAATCCGTCATCTACATTGTGTTGAATGCATTGAGCAACCCACATTTCACACTCCATCATCTTGGGTAAATCTAAGGACTTTTGGGTGCAACTCCTTCCACCCTATCAAGGAAAGGGATCACATTTAAAGGTATAACTTTGTGTATTTATGTATTTTGTTTTGTATTTCTAACTTCATTTGTTTTCCTTGTCTTCATTTGGCACACCTGGTGGGACCCGCAAGGTCCCTACCTAATCATTTTTTGAGTATTTTTCTTGTAGAAATGTGCCCTTTTGTAGGTGTAGCACCTTCTCTCCGTGTAGTAGTGCTATTTCTCAGCAAAGTGGCACCATTTCTACGTATTGTAGTGCTATTTATGTCTATTGTGGCACTATTTTAGCATGACAATCCCACTCATCTTTGACTTAAATCTAATCTTCTTTTTCTTGTTTTCTGGCCTTTCTAGCATTTTAGCTCTTGCCTTTTGCAGGTTTTAAACAGAAAAAAGGGGAAAACTATGGTAATTTTTTTCTAAAATCATCCATTGACCAACACTATACCATATTGGCGCTATCGACACCCAGAGTGGTGCCTTCGTCTGAGACAAATTGACCAAACCAAACTTCCGTGCAAAGTGGTACTATCTTCCTTATTAGCACTATCTCCTTTATCGACACCATCTTTTGTATCAGTGCCATCTATTTCTATGGTGCCATCATTTTTTGTAGTGCCATCTTTCATTGTGGTGCCATCCTCTGTTATAGAGCTATTTACTATATTGGCACCTTTTTGTATTGTAGCACCATTTGTATCTGTTTTAGCACTATTTTTCTGCACTAGCTTAGGGATCTGTGCAGGGTTGGGTCTCTTTTCTACAGGTCATCCAAAATCACCATCTCAAAACTACTAAAATATTTTGTAGGGATTTAGTAGATTCGACACATCTTCCTTTGGTGCACTAAAATGGACATTGTGTGCTTAGCTTAGAAAACACTTAAATTTGGTGCAACTAAAAAATCAATCATTGGCTTGTCAAACAAACAACAAACAAACATTTCATTTGGTGTACCTAAAAATAACTCTTTTGTGTGCCTATCATAGATAACATTTGATTTTGGTGCACTAAAATTAATCATTGCTTGTAACAAACAACTTTAGGCACATGTTGATTTGGGCTTAAAAAGAGCATAGCTTTGTTTGCCATGCTTGGTGCGCTTGCACACTTTGTCACCCAAGAGTTAGAATAAAAGTATCCTCTCCCATCGCCTTCAAAAGGATCTTGGGTGAAGAGAAATGGTTCTATTCTCTTTTTTCTAGAAAGTGGGCCTGCCCTTGAGACACATCCATACAGAGAACTCATTGGCGACCCCAAGCGGTACTTTCATCTAGTCCACTATATGTAAATTAAGGATAAGGTGAAAGCTAAGTCTAATTGGTATGAACGCTTAGCATTCGGTTCTAGCTTGAAAGGAAGTAGTACCCTTGAGGTATATTAAACTCCTAGTAGAGCTAGTCAAAACCTTAAGTGGTTTATCGGATGCTCGTAAGGTGCCGATCCCCTGGATGTACCCCCACTATGAACCATTGTTTTAGAAGCCAAAATCCCTCTACTTGTTCAACAAGTATTATCCTTGCCTCACCTTAGGTTGTGCATGCTTGATAAATCTTTCACATTTTTCATAAACAAAACCTTTGGCCATTGTGTTTTCTTGCTTGTTTGTTTGTCTACTTGCCAAGAAAAATCAAATTCATCCATCATTCCAACCATTCATAGTCCTTTAGTGCTATTTCCATCTATTTTAGCGCCTTCTTCATCCATGTTCAAAAATCAAATTTTCCCATCAAAAACTTCAATTTTATAAGCCCATTTTTCAAAAATTTCCAATCAGGGGCTGCGCCACTGAACCCCTGTCAACAATGGGTTGCATCCGCCCCCCCACACCCCCCTCATGTCAGGCTGGGTTTTCCTCCCAACACCGCTAAACCATCCCCCTATTTATCAAACCCCATCAATTGAGCTTATCCAATCCCTTTATTTGAGCTTAATCAAATTCATCGTAATCCACTTCATTGCTAGTCATAATCATCCTCATCATCCTTAATCTAATTCATTATCATCATCTTAATCCCATTCCTTCATCCATTTGATCAAAATTATCCAAATCCTCATCCAAAATCAACCCCAAGTCAAAATGATAACATCAATCCAAATCCAAAATCAAATCTAACTCATCCATTATCCACTCCAACCAAACATCCCAACCTTTAATCCTTAATCAATAATCATCCTTTTGCAAATCAAACTTTGGCTAAGGATTTAGTCTCCTTCATCCTCCATTAATCTTTCATCCAAAATCAATCCCAATCATCAATCATCCACATCATTATCAAAATCCAAATCCAAACCAACCCAACAAAAAATCAAGACTTTAATTGATCATCATTAACCTTTATCCAAACTTGCTTGAGGTCATTAGTCTATCTTAAGTAAGTCATCCAATCAAATCAACCCAATCAACCCTCTTGCTTGAGATCATTAGTCTATCTTAAGTATAGAGAATCATCAATCATCCACCAAAACAAATCAAATCAAATCATCCTAAGGTCTTGAAATTTGATCTCCAACATCACAATCATCCTTTATCTTCCATTTCATCCCATACCTCTCCAAAAACATGGATCCTTATGTAGCAATGTAACAATTACAAAGACTTAGAAAAATCTATGAGAACATGGATCCTAATGCTAAGGAAAAATGCAAAAATGACATTAAAGATATCCCCTTAGCATACCTCATCATTGGAGAATCCCAAGACCCTAACCAACCTCTATCATATCAACAAACACCCTACATTTCATCCCCATCCACATCATATCAACCTTCACCATACCAACCTACATCTTACATATCCACACCATAGACCTCATATCAACCTTCATTATATCAACCTATACCCTCATATCAATCTTCGTCCCCTTATACATCCATGCCATCATACTTATTCAACCAATCAATACCTCCAACTTATCCATCCCCCAACCTTTATCATGCAAACTTTGATCAAGGGAACACCAATCTAGCACACCTTATATCCGAAATCTAAAGCTTATATCAACAATCATTTCCCCATGTAAATCCCCCATCCTCTAATCCCCATCCTCCAATCCCTCTATCACCATATCTACCTTACAATCCATCAATCTCTATCCCCCCACCACAATATCCCTCCATTCCTATCAATCTTAATCCATCATCCTATGTATCTCCCAATCCACCAATCCCTATCACCCATCCACCATCAAATCTTTCAAATCCTATGCCCACAACATCCAAAGAATCCTTGTGGGATTTCCTCCAAAGATCATCAAAAAATGAAAGCAAAGCTATAGAATCCCCCAAATTCCACACCCTTCCAACACCACCATCTAATCCCACACCTATCCTTAAACCCATCCAAGAACTATCGCCATCTAATCCCATCACCCACCTATCCAATCCCAATCCTAATCCTACACCATCCACCATCATTATCCATCCATTATATTGTTCTTCAACCCATACACTCATGAAGGATGTCATCCATTGGCTATTAGCAAGGAATCAAACACCCTCATGCAAATTAACACCCATCGAAGCACCTATCACATCCATCCAAGCATCCACCACATATATCCAAATCACTTCCACTTCTACCCAAACACATGAGCTATGTCAAGAATCAAATCCAAATCATGTTGAAACATCAACCCCTTCTTCTAATCAAGATCTAACCATCCCATCTAATCCCATCCCCGATCCCCTCCCATCTATTGATCAACTTATTAACCCCACCCCTTATTCTACCACCCCTTTACCATCCCACATTAATCCTTTACCTCCATCTACCAATCCCATCCCAAATCCATCCCCTTATCCACTTGGACAAAGCACCTTCATCCGCGGTGACTCCCTCATAGGAGGTGAACAACTCCCTTCCACCACCTATCCTCTTCCAACAAATAATGGACTTGCATCGTGTTTCCAAAGAACTAAACATCCCAGTGCATGTCGCATGCTCCAAAATATGAACTATCAAGGCAAAGGCTTAGGCCTTCACAAACAAGGCATCTTGGAGCCCATTTACACCACATTCCATCCATCCTCGCATGGCCTTGGCTATACATGCCAAGGAAAATAATCTCAACATGTTGGTACCACCCACCCATCCTCCAAAACCCATTCATCCAATTCCCAATTTGGTGCATCTCATCGCACCCCCAAATCATATGTCGCCATCCCTCCTCCATCATCATATCATTTGTAAAAACATGTGACCATCCATCTTCCTCCAAAAAAAATTTACCTCCACTACTTCCAAGTCCAAATATCCCTATTAAATCCACTTTACCTCCTATCCTACCAACGCCAAACATCCCTATCCACAAATCCTCTTATCCTCCCATCCTTCGAACTCCTAATATCCCCATCCTCAAATCCCCTCATCCATTTATCCAAAAATCCACTTTTAACCCCTCCACCCACAAATCCCCTAAAATCCCAAATCAAGACCACCAAAAGCACACATCATCCAAACAGGAAGCTTCCACCAAATCTACAGGATTCAAAAATAAAAATTTGAATGCCTCAACTCATAAAGCACAAAAGCCCAGAGATGTTATCCCTTCCAAGCAAAATCCAAAATCCAAAAGGCTATCAAAGCCCACACCGTCACAAGAAAAAGAAAAAACAAAAATGGTGTGGGTCCCTAAACAAAAATCACAAAACTCTAATGAGGCATCCACATCCCAATCTACCCCAAGATCCCAAACATCCCACTCCCCATCTAAAAATCCCATAATTCCTAAGTCCATTTGGGTACCTAAAACCCCAAATCAACCATCCAAAAATCCCCTATTCTGATCCCCATTACTACCATCCCCACATTCAAAATACAAGCTTCCAAATACATCATGGTGTGTGCAACCATTGGTCTTGGTTCACCTCCACCACATGACATTCCCACATACCCTCATCTCTCCATCCTTCATCCACTATCCTACATATCTCCCCCATCACATCCCTATGGTCCATGCTTTTGCATAATACACATCATAATCCACTATCCACCATCCATTCGATCTTCTCCTATCTATCAATATCCATGCACTCATCATCCATAATGCTATCTAACATGGGACCATCTTCTCCTTTCTATGGAAACAGATGCTAGAGTCCCCATTCCATAAAAAAAGTAAAAAAATTGAAAAAATAAAAAAAATAGTAAAGAAAAAAAATCTGTCCAATGGTGAAAACCACTCCTTGTGGTACCTTGGATAAGTACCATGATGAAAACCCCTTGTGGACATCATGTGTAATCCCTTCTCCATCCATTTTGTATCCCTACACTTGGGGGCAAAACCATACCCTTCATCCACATCCATAATATCCTTTGCACATCTTATCCACTATCTTATCCTTATCATATCATATTCCTATCCACCATCCCCATTTACCCTCACATTCCCCATCTATTCTATCCACTATACCCTCCTCCTTAGATCTTAATAAAGATAAGGGGCAAAATCTCAACAACATGCTTTGGACACCTCTTGGCGTACTCCCTTTCCAATCATATCGTCCATCCATTTACTAAGTCCATCCATTAAAACACAAATCCATCATACAAAGTTCTAAGCATTGGGGCATATGATCCTTGCAACCTAGCCTTTGGAGAACATCCTTATCCCTATCTTCCATCTATCTAACATGCATCCCTATTGATTGTCCATTCATCTATCATGAATCAGCTATCCATCATCTTTCATCGCCAATCCTCCTATCCAACCCCATCACCTTCACCTCTAGACTTGTTGTTCCCTTGTCATTGGCATCTAGTGCAAAGGCTATCCAAATGAAATCCAATAAACCATGCCCTTTCCAAAATCTCAAAAATCCAAAAAAATAAAAAAAATCCATAAAATCCCAAAAATATCCATCACAAAATCAACATCATTCCATCAACATCTCATCATCTTCCAACATCCTCACAATCACCCAAATCATCCATCTCATCATCTTCCAACATCCTCACAATCACCTAAATCATCCAACACATCATCTTCCAACATCATCACATCTATCCTCAATCATCCCACATCATCATCACAAAGCCAGAACTACATATCATCACCACACGCATCTTAATGTGCCTTGATCCCATGGATACATGGTATGTGGGTAGTCTAGAATACGAAGGAAATTTTCAGTACTCAGGTACATAAGATGCACCCATCCAACCCACTTGAATGGTCCCTATCCCCTGAGCTTACATAATATCCCAAGCATCGCATTACCTATCAAAGCATCAACCCTTAACAAAAATCATCAACTATCAAATCAACATCAACCACAACTTGTAACCATCATATCTTGCACCAATCCAACAACATCAACTAAGCATGATCCAATCATCCATCGATTCCTATCTTAGGATATATCGTTCCTATGATAGGCAGAATCTATCCTATCATCATCCATCTTGGCAAGAGATACAATGGCTATTTGTTTGGTTCATTGGTCTTTTGGTTATTGATTTTTATCTTTTGTCCTATTCGAAGATCACATCAAAACTACCTTGATCTCACTATATCATGGTATGTGGCGAAAACATCTAGAATGGGGCATAGTCTTGCTTTGTATGTTGTGCTTGTGGGTTGGTTTCATTACTCCAAGCTAGTACTCATATCTTGTGGATGGTAGGGTCGGTTCTAGCATATTGATCTCCTTGTGCATCTACGGTTCTTCATACCTTTTGTGTATTAAGGGCTTATGCTATGAGTCCCCTTCCCTCATCTAGACAAGGTTGTACTATCTTGGACATGCATGGAATCACCCTTTTGTTTGCATGTCTAGTCCATGCAAATGTTGGATAAACATCATCACCCTAGTCTTCTATACCTTGGTGAAAATATCCACTTTGCTATAACAAAACCTAGGATTGCTCTAAATCATTTTCAGCACAATAATCATCCATTTCCCAATCTATCCATCATCTAATCATCTATCCAACATCATCAATCCTTCATCTCACGCCTTATCCTCCAACCACCTCCAACTAATCCGTTCTATCCATTTTGAGAGCACACCTATGTTCTTGCAACCCGCCTATCCTCTCGAGGGGGCATCACCCTTACCAATCATCCCTAAACTTTACCCTCTTCTTCGAAGACAAAATCTTTTTCCAACCAATCCATATCTATATTTTAACTTCTTTGAAATAATGTTACTTAGACGCAGCACCATTTCAAAGAGGGGTGAATATAGACACCTAAAATTGACTTGCTTCGCAAACCAATTTCCCACATCTCTACACCACCAATTATCCCTCCTATTAATTAAATAAATTCATTTTATTTAATTAATTCATCCCTAATCATCTACCATTTATGATCAATTAATTCACTTAATTTATCACTATACCTTATAACTATATCCTCATTAATTTAATAAATATTCCTAATATTTATTTAGTTAATTTGTCCATCTCCCTAATCCTTGTTAATTAGATAAATCATGCTTATCTAATTAATCTACCCTACTAATCAACCTAAACCTAGCCTAGTTGATTAAATAGCAATTATTTAATTAATCTACCCTAGCCTACCTATCCCTTAGACCTAAATTAATTAAGCTAAACACTTAATTAACCTTGCTTAGCCCATCCTCCCACACACCTTTGAATAAAAATCAATCTTTTATTCAAAGGGTCAAATCTTCCTTACAACTCATTTATCACCCTCTTACACATGTAAGTGTACATGTGTCCTTCAACGTTCACACCTCCACATAAAAGTGAATTTTTAATTCACACTCCCCCATGAGTTGAATTTTTAATTCATTTTTATCCTCAACACCTTTCCCCATGTGAATTCAAAATTTACAAATAATGAGAGCCCTCCAATCCCATTGACCAAATCTCAACCATTGATCTCTTGCATCCACTCCTCTTGTGACACTTCTCACAAGACTACAACTTCAATCCTAACCCTATCTCTCAATCATTCCTAGCCCTTGATCTCAACTTCTAATCCTCACCCTCCATCCCTTTTCCAAAAATCTATAAATAAGACCCTCCTCTAAGCCATTCATAACAACTTCTTCTTGCATCCTTATCATGCCTAAATTTCTCTTAAATCTCCTCATCATACCATCATAATGCCAAAATCATTCTAGTCTCTCTATCCAATCTATCAATATATCATCCAATCCCTCATCTACATTGTGTTGAATGCATTCACCAACCCACATTTCACACTCCATCATCTTGGGTAAATCTAAGGAGTTTTGGGTGCAACTCCTTCCACCCTATCAAGGAGAGGGATCACATTTGATGGTATAACTTTGTGTGTTTATGCATTTGGTTTTGTATTTCTAACTTCATTTGTTTTCCTTGTCTTCAATCATCAACTAATCAACTAAAATGTATGATAAAATCAATCAACAATCATTTTGAATCCTTTGAAAAATCTGCAGAAACAAAGGTTAGAAAAGAGTTTGACGAGAAAAGATTAGCTGAGTCAAAAATCATATTGATCAATGATAAAATCTCTTTAGACCACAGAATAAGAGGTATACAAAGTGTCATTAAAGAAGCCTATGACTTGTACAAATTTTATTTATCTTAGCCAGAAGTTACAAGGGATTTAGAAAATAAAATCAAGGACTTGGAACTCAAACTGCTAAATATTTCTAAGACATATAATCCGGCAGTTGAGTCAATAAGTACTAAATAAATACAGGTTACAAATATTCACAATGATTTGAACACTTTGATGAAGAAAAGGGAAGAAGTCAAAGATAGGTTGTGTTAGCTAAGGGGGCTGATAAGTCCAAAAATTGATTCCATGACCAATCTAGTAGAAGAAGCCTTGAAATCACAAGCATCAATTGGTACACCATCAGATGTGCAGAAGGCAAAAAAGTTAGTCTTTTTTATAAATGGCCACATCCATACTCTAGAAAGTGTGAGGAATAGATGGAATGGAGAGATAGCTCTGATAAAGATTATCTATAATGATGTTCTACCTTAAACTATAAATTAAGATAGAAATGTGTACTCGTATATATGCGGCAAAATATGATAGTTTTTGAAGAATTTTTGACACAATTTTTCTTGTACACCCACCTTTGCCATTGATGTCAAAGGGGGAGAGGATAACTAGTGAAAAATAAGAATACATCTAAAGGAGAAAAGAAAAATAGAGTGTAGAAAGTAAGGGGAAGCAACACAAGCATTTTTGACTAAGTGTTGCCATCAATGCCAAAGGGGGAGATTGTTGGCAAGAGACAATGCTCTGTTGAATAGTTGAGTGTTGTCAAATTGATGGAAAAAAGAAAAGGAACAAGGATGAAACAGAGATTTTGGTCCGGTGAAGAAGAGTTAGTCATTTTGTCTAAGTGTTGGCAGTGTACAGAGGCAGTGATAGAAAAAATGTATTTGGATTGGTATTGGTCTACAGTTGAAGATCAAGTATTGTGGTTCTGGTATGATATTCCTAACTCTTAGATGATCTTATATCCAAGGTTTCAGCTCTTGATCAGTTCTGGAAGTATATCTTCAAATGGCCTAAGTCTGGTAGAACAGAATATAATGCTAGTTAAAGAAGAACATGTAACATCCCGCCACGCAACCCCTAAGGGTAAGAGCCAAAAGAGGGCAAGAATATTTTTTGACATATATAGATAGCATACACATAACATGGTTTCTAACTCGGTAGATCAACAACATTTGTGGCCAAGTATGGCCAAATGTACAACCCAAAGGAGAGGACTAAATCACCCTCTAGTGAAACATTGCTAAAGCTATTAGATTTAGGACAGATAACTGAGAGGGGGGGTGAATCAGTTGTCCAAAACTTTCTTCCAATTAATCACTTAAATCCTTTTCTTAATTCAATAGCATAATAATAAATCAATCATAGAAAAATAATGCAACAATTCAAGAGCAGAAACACATTAACACATATGACACCAAGATTTTTAATGTGGAAAACCCGGTTAAGGGAAAAACCACGGGGTGAATAACCTAAGATTGTATTCTCTATTAAAAGAATAGGAAGAACAAAATGGCACATGCCAATTAGGGCTCACTGCCTGAGCACACTTCTCACAAGAGGCCCACTACCTACGGGAGACACACTGTCTACAGAATAATAAGTATTACATACTTGAACTAAAGAATAGCATCTTCACCATGCTTGAGTCAGTTCCATTTAAGCCCAATACTTCTCTACCTTTCACTCTGCTCCTCTCTACCACACTCTCATCTTTGCCTAATACCATGGAAATGACTTTACAACTCTTTATTTATACAAGACATCGACTTAGGGATAATCATCCAAGTCGGCATACATTACAAAGAAAATACATAAATCAACATGACTAATTACAAAAAGACTTCACACGGATCAACACACTGTCGGCCACATAGATCTAAGAATTTAATCTTCCTTTAGGAACATACCATTCTTCACAGAACATCTTCAAGATCATTCGTGGGATGTGTAAATCATCCAGTCGGCCAGACTTAGGAAGAACATCATCGTCTGGAAGTAATTCTTCAATTATGAGCTCAATCTTCAATGCGTACCACCAACAGGAACTAGACACAATCCAAAGACCTCCACAAGCTTGCTTGAATCACCAAGAACATCCACACTACTTCTGCTTGCTAAAATCATCCTCTCCTTCATCTGGAACCTCAAGAACATAGTCTGTCATCACTTTCATATTGGAATAGATGCTTGTGGACCTCCAGACCACGAACCAATTGAGTTGTCAATTCACATTGACTTCCTAAACACTCCACCAAATCTGTAGAACAAGATATTGCATTTCTGGATCTCACCGGACCTATCAATTGTCACTCTGTCACCTCTGAACATCTGCTAGAACCAGTTTTACTTAAGTGGCTATAACTTCTTCAGATCTTCTTTGTGGACCTCTAAAATCTTTACTGGATCATCTTAAGACACATATCTATAAACCCTTTGATGCACATTTGCTGATCTTCATCTTAGCTAGGATCTTTACCTCACTGTCTTCACTATTCTTTTAGGTTGTTGATAGGACTAATTTTCTCAATATCCTTAGCATACAACTCATCCATTCCTTATCATCAATGCAACAGGAGTATGTTGACATCAATGACAACATCGGTTAGGCCCATACTTGCAACAATCTCCCCCTTTGTCATTGATGGCAACATATGATGTGAAAAACTATTTTAACCATCAAGACAAGAACTTCTCCTCACTGACACAACTCCCCCTATCAACAACAACCATTTACATATCTTCTCTTCATTTCCTACTCCCCCTTTGATCATCAATGGTAAAGGGGACATACTTGCATCAATTCAGAATCATACTAGCTGCTCCCCCTGAGTGACAGCTTCCCAAACATCAATCCAGACCACAAGATATGACTGTGAAATCCACCGGACTGATGCACATCAGTGCACCTTAATTCAGAACTAGAGGGGTAATAACCCCTAACTTCTCCCTGAGATACTCAAAAGAGTCCTTAGGTAGAGGTTTAGTAAAAATATCTACAATCTGATCCTTGGAAGGTAAAAACTCCAATCTGACCTCATTCTTGTTCACTTGCTCTCTCAAAAAGTGAAACTTGATGGATATATGTTTAGTCTTTGAATGCAACACTAGATTTTTTGATATGTTAATTGCACTTGAATTATCACAGAAGATTGTGATAGGTTCTTCATACTCCACTCTGATATCTCTTAGCATTTGATTCATCCACAATACTTGAGTGTAACTACCTGCTGCTGCAATATATTCTGCTTCTACAGTGGACAGAGATATTGCCTCTTGTTTCTTACTCATCCAAGAAACCAATCTCTTCCCAAAAAAGAATGCTCCACCACTAGTACTTTTCCGGTCATCCACATCTCCTACCCAATCCACATTTGTATATGCATGAAGAGAGAAATCATGATCTCTAAGATACCACAAACCATACTCAACTATCCCTTTTAGATATCTAAAAATTCTCTTGATTGCCATGACATGAGATTCTCTAAGATCAGATTGGAATCTAGGAACAAGACCAACAACATTCATAATGTCAGGTCTAGTTTGAGTGAGATACAATAATCCTCCAATCATTGACCTATACTTTTTCTAATCATCCTTAGGAGAGTCATCATCTTTTCTCAATTTACATCCGGTTGCCATGGGAGTACTCATTGGTTTTGAGTCTTCCATCCCAAATTTCTTCAATAATTCTTTCACATATTTGGTTTGAGAAATGAAGATTCTTTTCTTTGTTTGAATGATTTGCAGACCCAAGAAGAAATTCATTTCCCCAAACATGGACATCTCAAATTCACTTTTCATTTGATTTACAAAAGTTTTGCACATACTATCTCTTCCTCCAAAAATGATATCATCAACAAACACTTCAACAATCAAGATATTTTCATGATCAATTTTGAAGTACAAATTACTATCAGCAGTACCTTTGTTGAAACCAATCTTCAAAAGATGCTTATCTAATCTCTCATACCAGGCTCTTGGGGCTTTCTTGAGTCCATACAGTGCTTTCTTCAACTTGCAGACCATATCACCATGATCAGACAATTGAAATCCATCAGGTTGCTCAATGTATACTTTTTCTTCCAAGTCACCATTCAGGAAAGTAGACTTGACATCCATCTGATATACTTTGAAGTCCTTGAATGAAGCAAAGGCAAGAAATAACCTGACTGCTTCAATTCTTGCCACTGGAGCAAAAGTTTCTTCAAAATCAACTCCTTCTACTTGAGAGTAACCCTTGCAGACAAATCTGGCTTTGTTTCTGACTACTTCACCAACTTCATTCAGTTTATTCTGGAAGACCCATTTGGTTCTAATCACATTCTTGTTTCTAGGTCTAGGAACAAGATCCCAAGTGTGGTTTTTCTCAATTTGCATCAACTCTTCCTTCACTGCTTTGGTCCAACTTTCATCATTACGTGCTTCATTCACTGTCTTTGGTTCAATCTTTGAAATCAGACAATACTCTTCTGAGTCTTGGGCAATCTTTCTTCTTGTTTGAACACCTTTGCTTTTATCAGCTATGATCTGGTCTTCAGAGTGATTTAGTCTTACATACCTGGGAATTTTGGGACTTTCTTGCACTTCTATTTCTTGAACAGGTTCATTCAAACTCATCTCTACTTCCTAATTCACTAGATCAGTTTGAATCTAAATTTCAGAAGGGGCTTGGACTCCTTGGATCAAATCATCATTTTGACCATCTTCATCATATTCATAAAACCTTGAGGGTTTTTCAATACCTTCATCAACCTTCACATTTGTACTTTCTATAATCTTTCTCAATCTCTTGTTATAAGACTTGTATGCTTTGCTTTGAGTAGGATAACCTAAGAATATTCCTTCATCACTTCTAGCATCAAATTTGCCTAGATCTTCATTTCTTTTAATGTAACATTTGCTACCAAAGACTCTAAAATACTTCATAGTGGGAGTGATGCCAAATTAGAGTTCATAAGGAGTCTTACCAGTATTGCTTCTGATTTGTACTTGATTAAGAGTATAGATTGCAGTGCTTACAAATTCTCTCCAGTAGATCTGAGGAACATTTGCTTCCATCATCATGGTTCTAGATGCTTCCTAGAAGGTCCAGATCTTTCTCTTCACTACTCCATTCTACTGTGGAGTTCTTGGAGTAGACAACTGTCTTTTTATTCCATGTTTCTCACAGAATTCTATGAACTCACTGGATGTGAATTCTCCACCTCTATTAGACCTTAGACATTTTATATTCAATCCGGTTTCATTCTCTACCATAGCCTTGAATATATTTAATTTCTCAAGAGCCTTTGATTTCTCTTTTAGAAAAGTCACCCACATCATCTAGGAGTAGTCATCAATTAATAACATGAAGTATCTATCACCTTGCACACTCCTGATACTTGCCGGACCAATAGATCAGTATGAACTAAGTCTAATAATCCGGTAGAAGACTGTTCCTTACTTCTGAATGTGACTCTTCTCTGCTTACCCAACTGACATTCTTTGCACAAACTATTAGTAGGTTTCACTATTCTTGGAAGATCTCTTACAACCTGAGTGTTTCTCATCTTGATGATATTATCAAAATTCACATGACACATTCTCCTATGCCATAATCAACTCCGATCAATTTGGACAAATAAGTGACTTTTACCAGTACCAACCAAGTGGAAGATATTACCTTTAGTTTGAGTACCGGATGCAATCTCTATTCCAAAACTTTCAAAGATCTTGCATTTCCCATTTTTGAATCAGAGATCATAACCTTTGTCCACCAACTATCCAACACTGAGAAGATTGTGCTTTAGGCCTTCAACATATAGTACATTACTAGTTTTGTTCTTTCCATCAAAAGAAATAGTTCCTCTACCTCTGATTCTGCTAGCAGAATTATCACCAAATTTTACCACTCCTCCTTCATACCTTTCCAAATCTATGAACTTATTTTCATCATCTGTCATATGGTGGGAGCATCCACTGTCAATGACCCAATCATCATTTTCTTCAGCTTGGGTAGCCAGAGCTCTTTCTACAATTTTATGATTGACAGATTCAGAGGGCATTGGATCTTCTTCCTTGATGGCAATAAACACCCAGTCACTTCTAGATTTGTTGCCTATCTTTGATTCATCATCTGTTACTCCTTCTTCATCATCATCTTCATGAACATAGTAACATTTCTTTTGGAACCTTGATCTGTTAGGATTTGGCCTTGAAAATCTTTTCGGACACCTTGAGGCAAAATGACCAATCTTATTGTAGTTAAAACATTTAAAAGGCAATTTCCCCTCATACTTACCGGATCCTCTTGGTAGTCTTTTTACAATAAGGGCTTCAAGTTGAGTAGCTTCTTCTTCATCTTCTTCCAGGTCTTTTCTTGCTTTTCATACCATGATAGTTTCTTTGAATATTTCTCTCCTAGATCAAACTTTTGTTTTCCTTTTACAAAGGCACTAGCTTTGAATGCAGATTCAGTCTTGGGGGATGCATCTCCAAACTTAGTAAACTCAAATGCAGCCAATTTACCAACCAATTGATCTCTTGTGATACCTAAATAGGATCTGAATTCTTCAATAGCAGCAACCTTGTATTTGTAAGAATCAAGAAGGGATCTGAGAACTTTGCCAACAATCTCTTCTTCATCCAAGATTCCACTAGCACATCTAATGCCACAAATAAGCTCATTTACTCTTGGCATAAATGTAGTGATATTTTCATCTTCTCTCATCTTTAGGTTTTTGAATTTTCCTTTCAAACTCTATAGCTTGGCACATTCAACATACTTGTCTCCTTCATGCAGAAGTTCCAATTTTTGCCAAATCTCATATGTAGTTTTTAGATCAATAACATTTGTCAGCTCTGAATCAGATAAGGCACTTAGAAGAGCTTCTTTAGTCTGCAGATTGTTTTCAGCATCTTTGATTTCATCTACGGTACTTGGACCATTCTATGGAGGATCATACTTCTTTGAAGCCATGATCCAATGCTGCATTCCCATGCATTGCAAGTGGCATTCCATGCAACTTTTCCAAAGAGTGAAATTGGTTCCATCAAACCTTGGACTATCCTTCTTGTAGGATGACATCATGGATCTCCTCAAGCGGTTAAGCTCCTTTTAGAGAAACTTAGCTTTGATACCAATTGTTAGATTTAGGACAGACAACTGAGAGGGGAGGTGAATTAGTTGTCCAAAACTTTCTTCCAATTAATCACTTAAATCTTTTTCTTAATTCAGTAGCATAATAATAAATCAATCATGGAAACATAATGCAGCAATTCAAGAGTAGAAACACATTAACACATATGACACCAAGATTTTTAACGTGGAAAACCCGGTTAAGGGAAAAACCATGAGGTGACTAACCCAAGATTGTATTCTCTATTAAAAGAATAGGAAGAACAAAATGGCACATGCCAATTAGGGCTCACTGCCTGAGCACACTTCTCACAAGAGGCCCACTACCTATGGGAGAAACACTGTCTACAGAATAATAAGTATTACATACTTGAACTGAAGAATAGCATCTTCACCATGCTTGAGTCAGTTCCATTTAAGCCCAATACTTCTGCTCTGCCTTTCACTCTGCTCCTCTCTACCACACTCTCATCTCCACCAGATACCATGGAAATGACTTTACAACTCCTTATTTATACAAGACATCGACTTAGGGATAATCATCCAAGTCGGCATACATTACAGAGAAAATACATAAATCAACATGACTAATTACAAAAAGGCTTCATGCGGATCAACACACTGTCGGCCACATAGATCTGAGACTTTAATCTTCCTTTAGGAACGCGCCATTTTTCATAGAACATCTTCAAGATCATCCGTAGGATGTGTAACTCATCCAATTGGCTAGACTTAGGAAGAACATCATCATCCGGAAGTAATTCTTCAATTATGATCTCAATCTTCAATGCAGACCACCAACATTAACTAGACACAATCCAAAGACCTCCACAAGCTTGCCTAAATCACCAAGAACATCCACACTTCTTCTGCTTGCTGAAATCATCCTCTCCTTCATCTGGAACCTCAAGAACATAGTATGTCATCACTGTCATATTGGAATAGATGCTTGCGGACCTCCAGACCATGAACCAATTGAGTTGTCAATTCACATTGACTTCCTAAACACTCCAAATCCACAGAACAAGATATTGCATTTCTGAATCTCACCAGACCTATCTGTGTCACTTTGTCACCTCTGAACATTTGCCAGAACTAGTTTTACTTAAGTGGCCATAACTTATTCAAATCTTCATGTGAACCTCTAGAATCTTTACTAGATCATCTTAAGACACATATCTACAAACCCTTTGATGTGCATCCTTTGATCTTCATCTTAGCTGGGATCTTTACCTCACTATCTTCACTTTTCTTTTTTGTTCCTAATAGGACTAATTTTCTCAATATCCTTAGCATATAGCTCATCCAATCCTTATCATCAATGCAACAGGAGTATGTTGACATCAATGACAACACCGGTTAGGCCCATACTTGCAACAAAAGCTACATTCATTTTAAACACCAATTCAAATGTTCCTAATACCCAAATCCACTTTTAAACATAAAGCCATAATAATCATCATAGTACAAGCGGTTTTGATACCAACATTGAGAAATTGTAAACCATATATAAAACATCTCATTTCTTCTCATTATGATAATTTACATCATCTCTCTCAAGAGAGTGCAAAATTACATAAAAGAATATACATAAGTATAATGGCATAGCCATGACCAAGATACAATAACTAATAAAATACATACAGTAGAGAACATCACCAATTGGTGCTCCAATAACCTGTACACAACCACTCACATTAGTCACAGAGCAGACACGGCACACAAAGCATAGTACAAACACGATAGCAACCCCACAAGCACAGTGACCCAAGGGGACTCTAACCACTCCTCGGATACTACTCAAGCTACCGCACCAGAGACTAGGCATTAAGAAATCAAGGACATATCAAGCTGAGTATAGCATACATCCAAAAGTCTCAATATGAGCACACATAAGTCAAGGGACAGCCTAGAGAATAAGTAGGTCAAAGTCAATGAACCAGTTGTTTACTAGAGACAGTGTGAAAAATAGCCAACTACCACATGGAGAATGGGCTTTCATTAAAGCATATCAATAGTGAAATTAAAGACCAATGAAATAGCTTTTGGAATGAAAATGCAGAACATCGGCAAGCAAGCATAGATAGACAAATTGCCTCAAGAGAAGTCCACTCATGCAAAATAGCAACATGATGCATATACCACAAGTGGACTATATGATAAATTGCCTTAAGAATGAGATCTCATAACAGTTAAAATAGTAACACATACTCACCATTGAGGTTGACAAGTATAAGCATCTCTAGTGTACAAAAATCAGGCTTCACAACATTAACCAGAAGCTCCTAGCCAACTGGGACAACAAATGAGCACGAGAACAAAATGGCAACATGTCTCAAACATATTATAGTTTCAAAGAAAGTATGCTGGTTTGGTAAGTATAACAAGGCACTTAAATGATTGACAAAATGTTCCCAATTCGATGGTCTTTCATAACAAAAAATGATTGCAGTTAGAATACATACATAGATTTGTTTTAAGACTTCAAAATCTTTCAAGATGCTCAAACATGACCTTCGATCTATCGGCAAGGAACAGAGGCTAGTGTGGACTACTCTAGCAGCCACACATGCTTAAAATAGGTGTGATAAATGCCTTGAACTGTTTGTCAAAATGCCTCAAGAAAACATGGTCTCATGGAATGTAATGATGACAAGATAAAACATACAATGGATTTGTTTAAGAAGTTTTTAAAACTTTCAAACTAAAGCAATTGGATGATGTGAAGCCAAATTCCTAGGCCTTTGCCAACATCAAATGTTCCCAAAAGAATGCCACTGGAAATGTTATCGTGGTAGACATAGGCTGCATAATACAACACATTTTTCGCACTCCAATCTACAGTCACAAAATAGCATTGCCATCCACTACTCATCTCAATCTCACAACATTATGTAGAGAGGGCTAGTTGAAGGAGGCACTGCCCATTCTATTTACACACACAACCCCCTGGAGACTCCTATACGTATATTCAATTATTGCAGACCTACAATTTAAGTTTGCAGGAAGGGAGCTTGGTAACAGGGTATGCACATATAGAAAAGTTTAACATAAGGGAGATTTTTGTCAGATGTTATAGTGGCAAGCACCTAGGTACACATGTATGTGAAATGTGCAAGCAGAGACATGTATGTGAAATTTTGCAAGATCTTGTAGTTGGGAAAGCTACGGTAGACATGTATGTGAAATGTGCAAGCATAGAAAGGGCACGCAAACTACCTCACAAAAATTCTTAGAAGAAATGTGCTCTCATGGACTATAATGATTGCATGATATACACAAAAATGGATTCATAGAGAAGGTTTTAGAAACTTACGTGCAAAGGCAATCTGCAGAAGGAACCCCCTTCTCCTCCAGCTGATGCCCTGCTCTCCCTTCTCATTTCCCTTCCAAACCCTAGCTCCCCTTTTCCCCCAAATCCAGAGTAGGAGTAGTTGTCAGTACGATTGAGAATGCCCCCAAAAAGGTATTAAAATTCCCACAACACAATAAAATTTAAAACCTAAAATTAAATATCAAAGCTCTCATATATCATGAATAAAAATAATTCAAAAAGACATTCTCCCCAAGTAAAAATACACATTGAATCACTTAATACCCAATGTTAGCTCACACTAATAGAATAATTTAAATCACCAATATGACATACCAAATAAATCACATAGTAAATTAATGCTAGACCATAATAAAATACTGACAACCCATAACGGGATACCCCAACAACCAAAGCTGGCAAACCACATAAGACCAAATGGGTAATCTATACATTACTACAGGGTAACCAGAGGGTAAGCACATATCACGAAATCACTGGACTAACCAAGTGCAGTGGGCTAGGCTAGGGAACATTTGGCTTGTGACTATCTCTAGTAACCACCATTGAGGAATAAGAGTACGCTCAAGCCTATGAACCCAGACAAAGTTGATACCTAGTATATGCATCACTTTGATCACATGTCAAAGCACATGTGCATATAACATACCTCATAGCTGAAGCAACAATAAGCATCAGGAAGAGGGTCATGACATCATAAGCCTCTCAGATACGAGTGTTACAACATTATCACTTTACTGTCCATAATCATACAAAAGCAATGATAACAATATATAAACATACAAGCATGTAATCCAACATAATAACTAATCATGTCAACATCATAATAGCATCAAAATCCATCAGGGAAAAGCAACAACCAAAATGCGAACACGGGGTTGTTACAGAACACACATTTGTTTTGGTCCACATTCTTTCGGTGTTGCATATCTTGATATGTGGCTTTGAGACATTGTAAACACTTGTATGAAGTGTCTAAATCTAGAGTTGTAGGTTCTGAAGTCCACCAAAAAGATAGTTACAAGTTGTTGAGTATTGCTACACTGTTTGACAGAGTTTGACTGTGACAGGGTCTGAATTATGGTGATCTGTATTTTGCCGCTAAAGGATATTTTGTTTTGCAGTTCTGAACATATGATCTGTGATGTCTAAGGAATCTTTGATATGATTCTAAGCAAGTATTGTGGTTTGCAGTGAAAGTTGTGATTTGACAGTTAGACTGAGTTAGTAGTAGTTTGTGTTTGAGGTCGACATGATAGTTTGATTTGTGTGCAATAAGTTCTATTGATTAGAACTTTATCCTAAGTGGTTCTGTAGTTGGATTTGACATATGAGAAGGTGTTTCAAATATTGTTTAGGTCCGCTATGTGATTTGGTGAGTGGATTTGGCCAACAAGCTACAAGTTTATTAACTATATGCTTCATCCAAGTAGGCTGACTTAATGTGAATATTTTAAGTGTTGCAGATATATATATGGGATTGAATTCAGTGTATGGTGTGTGAATGTGAATAAAGGTGTGTGACATTTGAAGTAAAGTGATTATGTGGAAGTAATAAGAGAAGAAGAAGAGAGATCTTGCTCCTATGTAAAAGTAGAGTAGTGAAACAAAGCAGTCAGGGATGAAGAGTTTTGAGATAGTATTTATGTGCTTCATTGGAGCTGTAACCATGCATGTGTAGATGCAATTTGAGTAGTTCAAATTGGTAGTGATCCATTCTTCTTTCGTCTTTCTTTATCTAGGCAGTGAGCCCCTTTTAGCAGTGAGTCTTTCTTCCAATGAGCATTTCTTTGGGCAGTGAGTCTTCTTGTAATCCGATATTGTACTATATTAATATATTGTGAGCTAACACTCACCATGGCTTTTCCCTTTTTGGGTTTTCCATGTAAAAATCATAGTGTTCATGTGTTATGTCTTTATAGTTGTTGTTCATATATTTATTTTTCTTTCATATTACTAATTTTGGAGATTGGATTAATAAACTTGTTAAGATGTGATTTTGTGGAATACTGATTCACCCCCCCTTCTCAGTATTCCTTACTATCAACAAGCATGTAGAAGGAAAACTTACCTAAGTGAGAAGATGGTAGAATAGCTCTGTATCGGTAGTGAGATCTCTTCAGTAGCATCATGAACACCTCCAAACCCTCAAACCCTCACAAAGAGTAACAGCATGGTGGCAGCGCACAGGAAGCAAAAGGTGAAGAATGAGAAGAGTGAAAGTTTTTAGGGTTTGAGTGGCTTTTGGCTCAAAGTGCCGTAACGACCATCATGTCTTTTTGACTTATCTTTAAAAGAAAATCATTGAAAATAAAGTGTGTCTGTGGTCAGAACATGAGAAGTGATGGAAACCTAGAAAATAATGATGGAGGCCACAGGAGTCCTAAGGAGAAAACATGACATTTTTGTAGAGTCTAAGGTTTCTTTTGACCTTGGGGAAAAACAAGTAATATGACTAAGGTTGAAGATGTAGTGAAGGAAACAAAAGTCTTTTGACTTTAATTCTTGCTTTAAGAATTTGAGTCTTTTTGAAGACCTTTTGACAGTGAGAGTGGTGAGGTTTTTTTTCTTTTACCTCTAAGTGTCATTATTTTCCATATTTAACTCAAATCCCTATGTTTGCACCATTAATAGACAAATTGTAAAATAACAATTATTAAATGCAATGAACCATAAATTGCTTTAATATGTGTTATGTAATAAACATAGGGGGAAGTCATGCATCACATAACAATTATTAAATCAATCATGTTGATTGTATTTAATAATTATTATTTTAGCTAACTTTGTCTCTCAATCATGCAAAAAATAGAGAGAGAGTTAACTGAAATACAAAGACTCATGCAAAGGTATTATGGAGTGTTTTTCCTTGATTTATTGTCAAACTAAGGTGATTTTGGAGATTTCCTTGGTCAAACAAAATGAGAGGGATAGTTTGGAGCTATTTTAGCTTGTTTTGGATCAGTTGAGACCCTTCTTTTTAGGGATTTTCTGTTGTGCTCGTGAGAGATATTTTGGAGTGGAGTTGACTGCAATTGACTTAGGAGAGTCCCTTGGAGGTTCTTTTTTGTATTATAGGAGAGGAAACTTAGTTTTTTCTCTTAGTTCTTGATTCTATGCTTTTTCTTGGATATTGCAGAAAAGCCATACATTTTTTTTGTAAGACATTCTTTTATGACAGATTTATACACAACAACAGGTTTACAAGTTATATCTTTGTCATTTTTTGCAATATTTTCCTTCTATTGTTCAAAAGATTAATATTTACCTTCTCAAATCCATGTGGGTGTCTTCATGAATAATTTTGATAGAATTAATGTGTTTTAAAACAAATCAGAACCTTTAATTCATGTCTCATTCATTGTTGTATACATACAAGAAATATTTCATATCATAGGTCCTAGGTTGTGCTTTTATTTATTTTGCCTTCAAAGTTGTGAAACATAGTTTCCTTCAAAAGACTTATAATCAAGCTTTCCTTTGAATTATTGATGTGATCAAATTGTCCTTTTTTTTGAGCTGTGTAGAACAAATTTATTGAATTTAGATAGTTGTGAATTAAGCTGGCCTTCTAAAAATCATTTGGTGCATCACCTTATAGAAGTAGTTGTTACTTTCAAACAAGTTATCCTTTTTTCCCTTTTCTTCAAGATACCATTAGTTTTATAGGATATCAAAAGGGGAACCAACCCATAATCTAGAGACTCAACTTCACTATGAGCATACCCACAGGCTCGAAGATGTTTCCATGTTTCACGGGATTGTTGAGCATTCAAGCTTAGCATCTGGGTGCAATCTTCGTGACAACAATAATATAATATAATAATATAATAATAAACATAAATATAATATAATAATATAATAATAAACATAAATATAATATAATAATATTTAATATTATAATAATGCAATTATACGCTGATAAGGGCGTGGTTCAGTGGTTAAGTTGCTCAGTTGGAGTGGCGGCCACCAGAGTTCAAACCCCTGCTGGGCCAATGAGCTCGCAGGATTTACGCCTTCGCTAGGCCAATGAGATCGCTGGTTTGAAGTGTTCTTGCTAGGGGATGAGGTCCCCTGTGTTGTGGCCTCACCAGTTCATTGCTTCGGGCAAAAGCATTCAGGTGGAGTCGGAGGGAGGGCGTGTCGCACTAGCATCGCCGGTCACGTTAAAAAGTTTACCAAGCGCATTATCTTTAAAAAAAATGCAATTATACAAATATAATATTATTATATTTAATATTATAACTATAATATTATATTATAATTATAATAAATTTATAATAATATTATAATTAAAATTAAATACAATATCTTTGTTTTCTTCTAAAATTTTCTATCTTTGGTATCAATCAAGAGTTGTATAATCACTTATTAATTTAATTTAAAGCATTGTGTTTTAGAATATGGTTTTCAAATACAACTATAGACAAAGTAAAACAAAAAAGTAGCATGTACAAAAAAATTATTCAAGAATTCATGAGAAGAATACGATAATAAGATATGACTAAATCATGTAAATGAGCCCTTTAAAGAGAAACATGTGGTTACCAAATTCTCACTATTTACTTTGTATTGCCAATATCACAATGGTAAAGACAACTATTACACAAAAAAATTGAAGATGAAGAGAGTACATGTGATAGATTTTGCTAAGCTAAGTTTCTCATATCCATAAGGAGATGCACTAATCTTTTGCCACAACATAGGAAACCGTTCATAAGAGTCTTTTAGTGCAACACAAACCCCTATCCAACATTGTTACAAGACATTTGGGAGTCTTTTAGTGTAACACAAACCCATATGCAACATGAATGATTTAAAGAAAAGCCAATGTAATAGGTACGACAACCACTGTAGTTGAATCAATTGGTGATCCTTGTCCTATCCTAACTTTGTATAGATGAAGAAATCCACCCAAAATAATGTTGGCTGCCTGTACAACTGCAATTACAATTAAAACAAAATCATAGGAAATCAAAACGAAAATAATAACACAAATATTACTAGTTATCAGTTGAAATAAAAAATAATAATGTAATAAGAAAAACATTACAGACCTCTTATTTCTCTATTCAAAATAATGTTTATTGTTTTGAATAATCCAACTCCAAGAAAATAACTACTCCTTAAAACGGTTGCCAAAAAAATAACGAACTATAAATTTTTTCCTTCTTAATTTTAAAATAATAAATAGTTAATAATTTTAAGATTGTTTTTTACTTGTACCATAAATTTTTATTTCTAAGTTTATATTTGGTGAACGAACTACAATTTGAACTCTTTTGAAGAATATATAAACTAGGAATAAATTAAATCAAAATGTTATATTGTAAAGAGAATATATATTTCTATGAGTGTCTAACTTAAAAAAAATCCTTTAATAACAAAAAATTACTTGTTTTATAACCAAATTCCCACAAAAATTTACTCACTCATAATAATAATTAATAATAATAATATATAAACATGTATATCACAACAATATTTTAATTTAGTCACTCATTATTTAATTAAACATATTAATTTGTTAGTACAAAAATTATAATTCCATTCATATGTAAAATCAATAATCCCATGAAATATTATTGTTATTATTATTATAATTATTATAATTAAGAATTATATTATTTTATTGAATACAAATTAAACTATCATATTAATATGAAATTATTATTATTATTATTATTATTATTATATCATTATTATTCTTATTATTATTAAGAATTATATTGTTTTATTCAATACAAATTAAACTATTATAATAATATAAAAATAACAATAACAATATAATATTACACAATATAATAATAATAATATTATTATTATTAATTAAAAAAATTGTTAGTAATTTTTATATTTTTATACGAACAAAATAACTATAGAATGGTGAAAAAAAATTATATCATTAAAAATTATAATATAAATAGTACAATAATATTATAATAATAATATAATATATTAATTTGTTACTAATTTTTAATATTGAGCAAACATAATAGAATAAAATAATAATATTAATATTAATAAAAAACAAATTAATTTCTGGGGATGGAGATGATGTTCTTTGGACTATTGTCCAAAGGAGGAAGCGAGGTCTTCCCAAGCATGTTTCTTTGAACCGCACTCATGCCAAGGGTGTTCGACCTGTTAGGTCTGGTTCTGCTATTGTTTAGGTTGTTGCTCCTTGCAACCTTGTTGCTTAGTCTGTTAGGCTTTGTTGTTGTTTCTTTTTTAGCAAGGTTGCTGTGCCTTTGCTGCTGGTCTTTCTTTGTGTTGGCTGAGTTCTGTCAGCACGCTGTTTTCTTGCCCCCTGGGCTTGGTTTTGTATAAGGGTTCGGCCCCTGGTTAGCCATCTTATCTTATCAAAAACAAATTAATTGTTAGTTATTTTTAATATTTTTATACCCAAAACAATAAAAAAACTATAGAAAACTCACAAATACATTAAATCATTATATATTATAATAATATAAATATTACAATGATTTTATAATTATAATAATGATAATAATCATATAACATTTTAATAAATAATTGTTTCATAACCAAATTCCCCCAAATATTGACTCACTCATAAAAATATTTAAAAAATCATTAGGATAATAATAATAATAATAATAATAATAATAATTTAATCATAGATGAATTGTTTCATAACCAAATTCCCCCAAATAATAATTGTCATAAAAAAAATTAAAAAGTTATTTAATTTCAAAAAAAAAATTATAAAATTATAAAATTATTTTATAAAAAAAAGTTATAAAATTATTTAATAAAAATTTATTTAATTTTTAAAAAATAAAATTAAAAAGTTATTTAATTTCAAAAACAAAATTATAAAATTATATATATATATATATATATATATATATTAAAAAAATTATAAAATTATTTAATAAAAAGTTATTTAATTTTAAAAATAAAATTATTTTATTTCTCCATTTTTTTTTCTTAGGCTTGTGTTGGTATTTGTTGCAGATTTTAAAGGGAGAGTATCCCTATTGCATTAGTGGTATCAGAGCATGTTGTTCCTGAGTCTGCAAGTAGATCGTCGAACATGAGATAGCTTGTAGCAGGACCTGTGTTGGTGGTGTGTGTGTGATTTGTGTGTAGACAAATCACCGAATGTGAGGTAGTCTATACTTGAGAAGTAGAAGATTAAGAGGTTTTCCTGATTGTGCAGGCAGAGCACTAAACGTGAGGTAGTTTACACTTGGAAGTGTTGAAGATTTGTAAACAGATCGCCAAATGTGAGGCAGTTTACATAAGTACAACTTGAGGATTTGAAGATTCATGTTGAGGCTTTGAGAGGCCTGGAAAATGGAGAAGAGAAAGAAGAAAAGGACTTTTGTCATTGGATGGATCTTGAGGATACCTGGACTTCAGAAGATCAAAGAAAGAATTAGAGAAAGAGAACAAGAAGAAATAAGAGAATTGAGGAAGCAAATAGATGAATTAAGGGAAGAGATTAAAAGGAGTAAACAAGAGAAGAGAAGAGTTGAGGGTAGTTTTTATCCTTCTAATGATATTTTGATTACAGGAAGGAAAGAGAATGCAATAGAGTGTCATGCATGTGACATCAAGAAAGAGGAAGAGGATGAATGTGAAGTAATCGATGAACCCGAATTTGAGGATGTCTATTGGAAGACATGAAGGATGAAATTCTAGAGGTTGCAGCAAAAGGCAATGAGTTTGCAGTAGAGTTTAGTACTTTGGAGGACACGGAGATAGTGATGCCAATGAGTGGGGAAGGTGAAAGTATTACAGCTGAAAGGGAAAGAGTAGAAGTTGCAATAGTTGAGGATGCTGCAGTTAGGACAAAGTATGCAAAGATGTATGAGGATCTAGTGTTTGATGAGGAACCTGATGAAGACAAAGATCTTCTTGAGGAAGAGATCATAGAGATAGAGAAGTCGTTTAATGCAACAACAAAGACAATAGCATTCAATAGTAAGGAAGAGGATGTTTTGACAGAATAAGTCATTGAGGTAAAATCTGATTTTTATGAGTTTTATAATGTTGAATCTGTAAATGATTTACATTTTGAAATGAGTAAAGAGATAGAGAAGAAAAAGGATTGTGTAGATGCAGAGTGGGATATAGATGTATACTTGCATGTAGAGGTTGTAAAGAATGGTGCAGGTAGAACATGGTGGAGGTGGTCAGTTTATGGTGCGTTGAATCCCACAAAGAAGGAGAAGAGAGGAGAAATAATTTGGCAGAGGAAGACAGTGCTTGGTGGATGCAAGTCCACGAGAGGAGAGAAGAATGGAGTGCAAATTTGTTGGAGGAACATGAAGCTTGTTCCAGGTAGATGCTGGAAAAAGAGGGAAAACAGAGCATTTTTGTGTACATATTTGTGAGTATATGCTCACAAACTTCTTACCATGGGTGTCTGATGTAGGAGCATCCAAGGTGTATGGGCAATCCTATGTCACCAAAAAAAAAAAATTAGTTGTTTGGTTTTCAATAATGTTGTGGGCTGTGGGAAAATCATATTTTTATTTGCAACAAATATATTTTGATGGATCACATTGTAATTGTAATTTTGGAGAAAATTACTCCAATAATTTGTAATTTCCAAAATTAGTGGGGAGAATCTTTCTTAGGCATCCACTTGGAGATATGCATTAATTTGTATTTTGGCGGGGCTGATTTGGTGGGTGAGATGTCATCATAAAGTGGGTCACCAACTCCTAATTTTAGCAAGCACTTATTTTGTAACTGACGTCATGTAAGGAACCTTGTAAGTGGTCTTTATGGCTAGGTTGGTGGACCTAACTCTCAGAATCTTATTTTATTAATTCCAAAATTTGTAACTCCAAGATGGGGGGTCGTAATTATGAGACCCATCCTCGGTAAAATGGGCATAAATTTCTCATTTTAGATTGAAATTGAAAAATTTAAAATGTTCTAGAAATCTAGGAAGGAGAGGCACGAAACCTAGAATTGAGTTTAGAAAATCACAAAAATTGAGGGAGCAATGACATGTTGGAAGTGACAGGTTTTCTTGTGGATTTGTGGAGGTTGTTTTGAGAAACCAATAGTGGTTTCTTCTCATGCAATTTTCTACATATTGAGGCTTGCTCATTTGGAAGAGAGAGAGCTTTGGATGAAGATATTTGCATAGCCAGGATGTTGAGAAATTTATTTGTTGCAGATGTTGCATGTATGATTCCAAGAAGCTCATAAACTTCATGTTGATGTAATGAAATTTCTTATTGAAATAAAATAAGTGTTGCAGATTTCTCTTCCATTTTTGTTTCACTTCATTTGTAGCCTTCTTGCATAGGCTTTGTGTTGGTATTTGTTGCAAATTTGAAAGGGAGAGTATCACTATTGCATCATTATGTTTTTCAGATTCGTCTCATTTGCTTTAAATGACGTGCAATGCACTAACACTATAGAAAGCATGTTAGGTAGTTTTATTTTTCTAACCTCTTTTTAGTTAATTTAAATATTATTATATTATATATATAATTTATAGTATATAAAATATTATAAATACAATTATAATAAAAAAATTTAATGTGTAGAATAAATATATTTAAATAATAAATATATAAATATTAAATCTATAATATATTTAATTTAAATATATGATTTTATAATATAATATTATATTACATATATTTAATAATTTACATAACATAAAATATAATTTATAATAATCAAAATAATTATAATATATATTTTATATATTGAATAGATATAAATATTGAATATTTGATATGAAAAGTATTTTCACATTCTGCATAGATACATTCACCATTTATTTTGTCATATTTATTTTTTCTACAATAACGATTTATAGAAATCCTCTTAAAATGGAATAAAATAATTAAGTCAAATAAACCCATTAAAAATATCTAACTTCCAATTAAAAATATCTAGGTTCCATTTATGTATTTGCTTATTACATTTAGTAAAACCTAGATATAGATATCTATGTAATATTTATCTTGGAGGGGGTGTTTTCGTGCAATGCATGTTCACTATTTTACTACCCGGTGAAAGGAGACACTGCTAATAAATGAGAAGTGAATATATATAATAAAACAAAAACAAATTCACGGAACCTGGAAGACCAACAGATACTCTCATCGTTAATAGGTAGAAGAGTTTTAATGGTAAAAATTAACAGACAGAAATAGTTCAATCATCTTGCATTGCTATGAGAAGACGTCCACTGTTGATCATTGATGCCAGACCAGTCCCTCTCATAGAGGGAATGCCTTCGACATAATTAATCAGAGTGAAAGCTTACATAGCATATTTACAAAACCATAACGCTAAAACCAGGCTAAGGCCATAGCCACCAAAAACACAACATTGAGAGCAAAAAACATTGTCGGCCAACTCGTGACATTCCACACCAAAAAGAGCACGCGAGCTCCAATGGAGAGAGACACCAAAAAGGAATATCAACACCACTAGTGCAAATATTTAATAAAAGAAAAAAGAAAACAAGCCACCACTAGGGGTCTAAGTCATCCAAAGCGCTCGCTGCCATCGTAGGAACTGTAGGTTCTTGTTGGGCAGTCTCCTTCTCCTGGTCCGGGTCCTCCTCCATGATGGCAGGATCTCTAGGGAGATGGGGTGCATAATCAACAACATGCATTTAGAAAAATCTAATTGATATGAAGACATCTATACACCTTTTCCTCATGGCTTTGGGCACAGAGTGGCTATGTCCTTTGAAAGCTCTCTCCAAAACATTAATACACCCGCATTCTAATCCCTTTTGCATAGCTCTGTAAATACACTCATAGGCTTGCATCATGCAGAGGTGTTGCAGTGGAAACAAGCTGCCAACCATGGCCTCACCTTCAAGAAGATCATAGTTTTGGACTATTGCGTGCCAGTGTTCCACATTATACAAGTGCTTGTAAATCATGCTAGTTGCAATGGCATGCACATAGCTGCCATCTAAGATGATATCCATGATGTTGGAGAGAAAGGTTGATACAACATTTGACCAATGCAGCTCATAATATTTTATCCCATTAAGCCAATTCTGGCCACATATGTTCCTGATAGCAAATTGGGCCAATGTACAGTTAACCTTAATTATCTGTATCAAGTCGACAATCCTTACTCGGCCTCTAATGACTGGTTCCCATGGAAGGGGAGGGAATGATAATCGAGTATTAGCCTTGTCTTCTTCCATCATACTCGTACAAGTCAACTCAACTAAAGAACAAAGATTGATGAGCTAGCATATTAGAAAGGCATCTGAAATCATGGCAAAGGATGATTAAAAAAGGATAGTAAAGGAGGTTATATAGCCAGTTGGTTGACAAAAAAGCACGTCATCTAGGGAAGGCTCCATTGAGTTGATAGATGGTGCAACTTCAAAATAAATGCTAAGATTTCAAATCAAAATACATTTTTCTATGACTTTAATGACCCATTGGAGGAATCATTTCACATATTAAACTCCCATCCTGTCATAACTGAATGATCACTTGGAGATTAAATTTTAGAGAAGAGGAGCACTTGTTGGAGGACAAGTCATCAAGAAATATTCACCCTGAATCCTTTCCAAATCTACATTAAAAACTTGAACCGGCTACTATGCACCAGAAGTCCCATCTATGTCTCGAAGCTCGATATCATAAAGAGTTATATGAAAGAAAGTACTCTACAATCTAATCATAGATGCTAATCTGCAAACCATTCATTATCCCATAAATGAAATCATACGCCAAAACTAGCAATCAAAGAATGTGAAAACATTCTATTTATCCCATATAATGATGTCAGCTATTTCCCCCTTAATCCATCTTAGCACTAGCTTTTAGATGTACTACTCTGCAAGCTTAGTAGACAAGCTGACTATGCATCCACCTCATCTATTATCTGATGAGACTAGTACATCCCTATCTAGACAGATCTTTAGCTGCTAAGGAAAATCACCTTGCTTCAGCCATATTGTCCATTCCTCTAAAGTTTTATCAATGACTTTATTAGCTAGCCAGTCTGCAACTTGGTTAGCTTCTCTATAGCAATGAGAAACCTGGAAGCTATTGAACTATTGCATTAAAGCCTAGCTTGAGATAGAATATCCACTCTCCACAATTCAGAATGACCTGATCTAATGGAATTGATTATATTAAGTGAGTCTCCTTCGATTCACACATCTTTGAATCCTGAAGAAGAAGTCAATTGAAGACCATGCAAAAGCGCCCATGCTTCTGCTATATTGTTTGTGTCAGGTAGGATTTTTGTTTTTATTTTTAGTGGTCCTCGACTCCTAACATATGGGTCAAAAAGTTTTGGGTTGAGTTTAAATAACTGGTGTATTGTCGGCAATGTACTCATTGTTTACGGTGGGAGTAGGTCTCATGTGTAAATAACTGATGCATAGGAGGCAAAAGTTTTGAGTTTCTTGTTTTTTACTTTTTTGTTATATTCAATAATCACAATCACTACTACAATTAAAATTTAATTATAATTCTTACATCTATTTCCCATCAATCCACTAAAAGTGCACCCAAATAAACTAAGCTATTATTAAACATCATCATTCTCGACCTTCCTAAGTTGAAATTTTTTGATTTATCTTTGACATTCGTAGATACAAATGAATTCCTCAATTATTCTCTATAGTAGTTGGAGAGCATGAAGGATGCCTCATGGGTGAGTGTCATGACTTTGTATGAGTAAGAGCTTAGGATGATTGATTCCATAAGATCAAGCACTCTTCCCTTCTTCCCATTTAATCCTTCCATACTATCGACTTTTCTACAAGGGTAAAATTATGAGGGCGTGTAGGTGGGGGTGAATCCTTGGAAGGTGATTGATTGTATGGAATGGCTAAACAAGAAGCCTATTTTGCTCATTGTGAATGTTTCATTGCCTCCTCCTCTATCTCCCACCATATTAAAGGCGAACAACATTGACAATATAGTTGCAAATGAAAAAAAATTTATAAAGCTTGTTTCCAGGTTGTGTGATTGCAAATAATAATTCAAAATGAGTAATTGTGTCTTTTATGTCAAAGGGGATTCAAATTGAACCATTTAAGGAATATTAGGTCAACTAAGCATTAGGGTTTTTAGGACCCAAAAATTGGAGCTAATTGGGTTTAATTTGGACATTAGCATCATGATGACTTTTTTATTAAGGCCATAGTGTTTTGATGTATTTTGACCAACTTTTGAATTTAGATCTAAATCTTTTAGCATAGGACATGGGAGTGAAAATAAGCTTGGTGGTTTAAAAATGCTAGAATTCATGAAGTGAAAGTGGGTCATGATGACATTGAGCTCTCCTAGATCTTTAATTTAAAAAAACAAGCTCAACCGACTTCCTAAATCAAATGTTATGGCATCTAAAGGTTAGACCCCCCACATTAGAAATCTAAGAGCATCTATCATGCATAAAAGAGATATAAAAGGGAGTTACATGTGTTGACCAAAAAAATTCACCAACTTATGATACAATATTATCAAAAAGTGTCTTTGAAGGGTTTGAATGAAAACCTAGAGTGCCAAAGTTGGGAGGATAACTATGACATGTTATGATAGATTCTTATGATAGGTGTAAGGAATGTTCTATATTTAGCATGAGAACTCTTCTGAGGATTTGGGTACCACTTTTGGGTGGTATTAGCTCATGGTTTTATGATTCCCCTTTGATGGTTTCATGTATTGATTTCTCTATTTGGTGGGTGTTTGGGATAAAGTTTGCATAGCGTATTTTGTAGGTATTGTTATGATATTGGTATTACTCTATATTTGAGTGTTGGTGTTGTCTTTTGTGAAGGCTCCTTGCCTAGATTGTATTGTAACCAACATTATTTCTATTTATAATACATTAGTTTAGAGTTTGGAGGTTAGGTTTTTTCCCAAAAAAGTTTTTCCAAGATACACGATTGTGCTATAGTGAATAATTTTATTGTATTGTTTCTTTCCTACAACTTATTTTAGATCATATTTTATATTCATCTCTCCTCTTAGATTAGTGTAGGAAGCATTTCCACACTTTAGCTTCATTTTATTTGGTATTAAAGTCTTATCAACTTGAGGCTTAGGTGGTAGGAACAAAGTTTTTTATACTAACTTTTTGAGTGGAAATACCTTTAGAGAAGATCTTTGTTTCAAGGAAGATGGAAAGCACATCTAGACTAGAGATCAAAAAATTTAGTGGCACTAACTTTGAGTTGTGGAAGACAGATGGAGGATATGCTCATAGATTGAGATATGTGGGTTGTAGTATCTAGATCCAAACTAGTTGCAATGTCATTGTATGATTAGGTAGTGTTGGAGAAAAAGGTGAGAAGCCTTATTATGCTTTGCTTGGTAGATTTTGTAATATTTAATGTCTACGAAGAATTAATTACAAAAACTCTATGGGAGACATCGAGGAACATGTACTAAGCTAAATCCTTAGATAATACAATTTTTCTATGGACGTTGTTGTAACATACACCCCTGGTATATGTTTTGATCTATAGGTTTTTTTTATGTTTTTGTTTGTTTTGTTGTTTAGGGTTTTATGGGTTTTGCTTTCATGTTTGATTTTGCATGAAATACATAGAATATGAACAATATACTGAAAACCCAAAAAACCTATTGCACAAATCAACAAACTAATGAAGACATAGATTGTATTATAGAAAAATATGAATTATGGTAACATACCCATATCAAGATTTACAACTTCGTCTAGATGTTGTAGCTGGACTAGCAACCGAGGCCACAAAAAATCACTCTAAACACCTTCACCAAGTGTGATAATTCAAGACAAATACATTGAATGGATCTGCAGACCCTAGGCAACCCTTTTGGAGAGATATAGAGTAACAAAATCAAATGAAAATCCTTCCTGGAGGTCCCATGTTCAGTCTACACTAGTACAGCCTGCTTGGTAGATTGTTTCAGCAATAATGTTCACTATAAATCTACCCCAACATACCTCTAAACTGATCTATAATCCATAGCAGATGCAAATCGACTAACAAGAGGTAGGAATGATCATCAAAAATCCAACAATGAGCACACAATCTCCTCCTAACTGGTATGACCTCCTACAAAAATGGTACGACCTACTTATGGCTACCAAAAACTATAATAAACTCCCTCAAAAGATGCATAAAACTGTAATAAACTCCCTCAAAAGATGCACAAAACTATCTTCAAGTATTTGGTATTGGCTGCACATTTATTCTTTGTCAAATAACTCCAATTTCAGCTCAAAACTTCCTCAAATTGAATCCACTGAAAGCACAATGAAGCTCTTGAAGTGAAGCTCCTCCAATCTTTTCCTGATATAATCTCTCATGCACGAAGAAAGGGACTAATGTTGGGGTTTTCGTCCCAACATAGCCATGAACAAACCCTAGAGCCAAGCTCAAATCCTATGCATGGGAAAAACTCAATATGAGAAAAAATCAATAATCTCAGCATATCCAAATGAAGTTGCTTTTGGCCTTTTTGTTTCTCTCCTTCCCCAATGCCCAAGAGGGATTATTTTTAAATATTTTAAATTATAACTCAACCCCTTATTTCTCCATGAGGGGCGGCCATCCCTAGGGACCAAACTTTAAGTTACAACTTCACTTTATAAAATAACTTTACTTTTTAACTTAAAGTCACTTTTGGTCTCATAAAATAAAATAAGTTAAATATTTAATTTGACTTATATTATATCAAATAGAGCTCTAGTCATATCAAGACCATGAACCTCGTGCACCTATCATCCACAACTACCCTGCTAAAAATAGAAAGTGTCTGGCTCCTGACTTACTATAAATAGTAAGTCCCTGAATTGACCTCCTAACCATTGTTATTAGCCTATGGAAGTCATGTGATAGGCTAATCTCCACCATCTGTGTGACTGGGCTAAATGGGGGACATTATAGTCTACCATCCCCAAGATTGCTTGTCCTTAAGCAACCTCAGCTCAGGATGCTGCAATATTTGTTCACTCTCCCATGTGGCATCCTTAATTGGTAAATTTTTCCACTTTACCAGGTACTCTCTGATGACCCATTTCCTCAAATTCCTCTCTTGAGTGTCAATAATAGCCTCTGGTACCAAAATTAGCTTCCCCTCCTCATCCAATGGTGGAAGCTCAACTGAAGGAATCACGTTGTGGCCAAGACCTTTCTTCAACCTAGAAACATGAAACACATTGTGCACCTTGGTATCTGCTGGTAGCTTAAGCTCGTATGGCACTTCACCCACTCTTCTGATAATCCTGAATGGACCATAAAACTTGGGTTTCAATTTTTCTGCTCCTCTTCTTGAGAATGGACTTCTTGTAGGGTTGGAGCCTCAAATACACCATGTTTCCAACCTCGAAACTCCTCTCCACTCGGTGCTGATCAACATAAATCTTTTATTGATTCTATGCCTATTGTATATTCTCCTTGAGCACCTTCACTATGTCCTAGCTCTTCTACAAAAGATCCTTTGCCTTAAGCACTCAACTATCACCAAGTAAGAGATCTGTGAAGCATGGGGCATCATAACCATATAGTGCCCTGAAAGGAGTCATCTAGATAGACATGTGGTATGTTGTGTTGTAACAGTACACCTACAAGTTCAACCATCTGCTCCAAGCTTTCTACTGCCCTAAAACATAATTACGAAGATATCCCTCCACCCATTTGTTCACCACCTCTATTTGGCCATCTGTCTGTGGGTGGTAACTCATACTAGGAGTCAACTCAGCGCCACATAATCTGAATAGCTCCTGCTAGAATAAACTCAGGAACTTGTTGTCCCTATCATTGACTATACTCATGGGTATCCCGTGAAGCCTGAATATCTCCTTGAAAAATAAATCAGCCACTTGAGCAGCTATATAGGTTGCTGAAGTGATGAAGAAATGTGCAAATTTGGTGAGTCTATCGACTACCACATAAATATAGTCCTTGCCCTGAACTTTTGGCAACCCTGTGATGAAGTCCATGGAGATACATTCCCATTTCTGATTGAGAATAGGTAATGGTTGTAATAAATCTATAGGATAAGTATGCTCATGCTTATTCTATTGGCAAATGGAACACTCACGAACATACTTAAGTACCTCCTCCTTTAGTCCTTTCCATGTGAAACTTTCCTGAATTTGCCTATAGACCTTAAAGAATCCAGGATGGCCAGCCATTGAAGTATCATGGAAAGTTCTTATCACCTTATACTTAAACTAAGAACTTGCAACAAAAATATTCTATCTTTGTATATGATCAAATCATTCACCACAGAATATCGATCATCCCTGATAGTGCCCTCAATGAATCCTACTGCCCAAGAGTCCTTAGCATGCTCTGCTACAATCAACTCCCTCCAATCAGCAGATATCTCTCCAACTAAGCACAAGTGGGGTCTCCTAGACAAAGCGTTTGCAACTATATTCCTCTTCCTTTTGATATACTCGATGTCAAAATCATAGGCCTGGAGCCTACTGACCCACTTCTACTATCTATCATTTAGATCCTTTTGGTTCATGAAATATTTTATACTGTTATGATCTATTTTTATGATGAACTTCCCACCAACTAGATAAGGTCTGAATTTGGCCAATGCATGCATTATGGCCAACATCTCTCGGTCATACACTGAGTAACTCCTCTCGACACCCCAAAGTTTCTTTCTCTTGAATTCTATCGGGTGCTTCTCCTACATAAGCACTACCCCTATCCCCTCTCCAGAAGCATCACACTACAACTCGAATGGTTTAGTGAAATCAGGAATCGCCAAAACGGGGCAAGTAGACATTAAGTGCTTGAAGTGGTCAAAGCACTGCTGAGCTTTGTCATTCCACTCAAAGGCTCCTTTCTTTGTCAAATCTGTAAAGGGTTGAGCTTTCTATGAGAAGCCTTTTACAAACCTCCTATAGAAACCACAAATCCTAAAGAAACCATTTAGCTGTGTGAGGTTTGTGGGTGGGGGCCAATCTATAATTGCCTTAATCTTCTCTAGGTCTACCCTGACACCATCAGCACTGATAATGTGACCCAAGTAAAGTAGCTTAGTCATGCTGAAGTCACATTTGGACTCCTTTGCATAGAGGGACTCACTCTCAAAAATACTCAACACTTCCTTTGAATGTCTCAAATGCACATCCCAACTCCTACTGAAAATTAATATATCATCGAAGAAGATCAATACAAAATTCTGAAGTTGTTGTCTGAAAATCTAATTCATGCAACTCTAGAAGGTAGTAGGGGCATTGGTTAGCCCAAATAGCATCACAAGAAAATCAAAGTGGCCGTAATGACACCTGAAAGTAATCTTTTCTACATCTTCTTCCCTCATGTGAATCTGATGGTACCCTGATCTCAGATCTATCTTAGAGAAATAGCAAGCCCCATGGAGCTCATCAATCAACTCATCTATGTAGGGGATAGGATGCCTATTTTTAATAGTCTTCTTATTCAATGCTCGATAGTCAATGCACATTCTAATTATCCCATCCTTCTTTTTGACCAAAACAACTGCAAAAGCAAAGGGACTCTTACTAGGCCGTATGTGACCCATCTCAACCAACTCCTTGATCGTCTTCTCTTTCTCATCCTTAAGTCTCTTAGGATGTTGATAGGGAGTGATCATGATGGGCTTTTTCACATCCTCCAACTCTATAACATGCTCTATACCTCTGTTTGGTGGTACTCCTGGAGGTATATCTCCAAACACTTTGTTGTGCTTGGTCAAGATCTTCTGAATGTCTGGATGATAACCGCCCTTTGGTGGTGGTGGGGACTGTAGCATGATAAGGCACTTTGTTGCCCAGTCTACCTAGTCATGTCACAATAGTCTTTCATTTCTCTTTAGTGACACTACCCATGGTCCACCATCTGACAAGTATCTAAGACATATTTTCTTCCCCTTGAATTCAAATTTCATCTCCATTTTGTTCACATTCATAGTGAACTCTCCTAGCTATCTCATCCAATGCATGCCTAGCACAACATCTGTATCCCCAATACAAACAACATAAAAATCATCAACCAACTCATACTCACCCATGATAATCTTCAACCCAAAGATTTTCCTGTTGAACTGTATTTTGAACCCATCGGCTACCATAGCTTTGAAGCCTTTAAATTCCTCTACCTGCAACCCACGTTGAGCTACCAACCCCTCATCAATAAAATTATGTGTGGTCCCTATGTCAATGAGAGTGATGATATGCTGACCTCCGAGTACACCACATACCCTGAAAGAGCTAACTTTCTGGAAACTAGAAAGATGGGAAAGAGTCCCATCACTACCAACACTGTGTTGTGATGCTCTCTCATCCCCACTATCTTCATGGTTTGAATGCTAATCTGAAGGTGAGTCTGATGCCTCTGATTGTGTGTCCTCAGTTGAATAGTATTCTATCAATTTGGCCTTAGCCTTGTGGGGGTATTTGTGAGAGGCATCCCATGGCTCTTTGTAGCGAAAGCAAAGCTTTTTTCTTCTATATTCATTGAGTTGGTCATCTGTCAACCAGTTTGATTTATCCTTAGATTGGTCAACATCCCTCTGGAAGGGTCTCCTATCCTTCTCCTTATCCCTCCTATGTGGAAAGACCTTAGACTGAAATTTATTTCTCCAAACTGTCGACTCCATATCTTTGGCCTTCTTTATGGCCTCCTATAGAGATGCAAGGTCAAAGCCCTTAACCCAACCATGTAATGGGTCTGATAGCCCATCTATAAATAAGATAACCAATCTATGCTCTAAGATGTCTAGGACCATAATAGATAGGTCCTAGAACTTTGATATATTTGAGTTTACCGATCCACTCTGCCTCAGCTATGCCAACTCCTTGAATTACAATTCAAGATCCTTTTTATCAAACCTGTCAATCAGTCTAGCAGTAAACTCCACATATTAAGTGATCTGATCATGACCCAATGTAACCTTCCTGTTACTCCACCACTTATGCATAGTCCCTTCCAGATGTAAATCTGCATAAGTTATAGCATCCTCCTCAGGCATAGGACTAATATGTAAGTAACTGTCCAATTTCTAGACCCAAGCTCTTGCGTGGTTTCACCAGAACCATCAAAATATGGTAGTGTCATCTTGCTAACTTTTTTCTGCAATTCCTGGTTCTGTGGTCTATTTCCCCTTTGAGGTTTATGCTTCATCTGGAGATCAAAGTATTCTCTGAATGTCATCTCAACTCTGAATTCTGCACTCGATGCTCGCCAGTCCCTCAAGATCTCATCCTAAAACTCCAACTGAGTGGCATCCTATTCAGGAACTTGGTTCATGGGTACAAAAACTTGTATGCCAAGTCTATCACCTACTATAAACTATGAAGCTCTTCGGTTGGTGACCGAAGCCTCACCCTCATCATCCATGTACCTATGTCTATCATCATGGTTTCTGTCCCCATTATTTCTATCTCCTTTGTTCCTGTCACCATTGTGCCTATCACCTCCTAGGTTATTTTTGTTCCTATCACCACCATTATTCCTATTCCTATTACCACCATTGTTCCTGAATCTGTCATGGTGATTGTTGTTATTATCCTTGTTGTTTCTTCCATCCTAGAGTGCCAACTGCTCAAGGATATGAGCCAACTCTGCCTGTGATTCTCTCAACTCCTCCCATGATTCCCTCATTTCTCTCTCCATAGCCAACTGACTTCTATTTAGTGCATTTAGAATTTCACACATGTTGGGTTCCTCATTTTCTCTATCACCCATCTCTTCTACCTGCACTGGAATTTCACCTGAAAAATGGGTCTGTAATCAGTATTGGATTCTCTGGCTCTTCTAACTATGGTACTTGTGTTTCCTATTGTAACATCTTTCTCCTGGTATTGTAGTTGTGTGTCAATGCCTGCATAGGTAACATACCTCAAATCTCACTGCATCTCTATATTTGTATCACAAGATGGCAAGATCTTCTGCTCTGATACCATTGTAACATACACCCCTGGTATATGTTTTTCTCTATAGATTTTTTTGTGTTTTTTTTTGTTTTGTTGTTTAGGGTTTTATGGGTTTTGCTTGCATGTTTGATTTTGCATGAAATACATAGAATATGAACACTATACTAAAAACCCAGAAAAACTATTACACAAATCAACAAACTAATGAAGACCCAGATTGTATTATTGTAAAATATGAATTATGGTAACATATCCATATCAAGATTTACAACTTCGTTTGGATGCTGTAGCCGGACCAATAACCAAGGCCATAGAAAATCACTCTAAACACCTTCACCAAGTGTGATAATGTAAGACAAATACATTGAATGGATCTGCAGACCCTAGGTGACCCTTTTGGAGAGATATAGAGTCACAAAATCAAATGAAAATGCTTCCTGGAGGTCCCACATTCAACCTGCACTAGTATGACCTACTTGGTAGATTGTTTTAGCAACAATGAACTATAAATCTACCCCAACATACCTCTAAACTGATCTACAATCCATAGCAAATGGAAATCAAATCACAAGAGGTAGGAATGATCACCAAAAATCCAACAATAAGCACACAATCTCCTCCTAACTGGTATGACCTCCTACAAAAATGGTACGACCTGCTTATGGCTACCAAAAACTATAATAAACTCCCTCAAAAGATGCATAAAACTATCTTCAACTATTTTCTATTGGTTTTACATTCATTCTTCATCAAATAACTCCAATTTCAGCTCAAAAATTCCTCAAATCAAATCCACTGAAAGCACAATGAAGCTCCTAAAGTGAAGCTCCTCCAGTCCTTTCCTGATGCAATCTCTCATGCATGAAGAAAGGGACTGATGTAGGGGTTTTCATCCCAACATAGCCATGAACAAACCCTAGAGCCAAGCTCAAACCCTATGCATGGGAAAAACTCAATATGAGAGCAAAAATTAATAATCTGAGCATATCCAAATGAAGTTACTTTTGGCCTTTTTGTTTCTCTCCTTCCCCAACACCCAAGAGGGATTATTTTTAATTATAACTCAACCCCTTATTGCTCCATGAGGGGCGGCCATCTCTAGGGACCCAACTTTAAGTTACAACTTCACTTTATAAAATAACTTTACTTTATAACTTAAAGTCACTTTTGGTCTCATAAAATAATATAATTTAAATATTTAATTTGACTTATATTATATCAAATATAGCTCTAGTCATATCGAGACCATGAACCTCATGCACCGATCATCCACAACTGCCCTACTAAAAATAGAAAGTACCCAACTCCCAACTTACTATAAATAATAAGTCCTTGAATTGACCTCCTAACCATTGTTATTAGCCTACGGAAGTCATGTGATAGACTAATCTCCACCATCTATGTAACTGTGCTAAATGACGGACATTACAGTTGTATACTTTAAGGATGGGTGATGGTGATTTTGGTGCAGGTCTAAATTCAAGGGTCTTATCAGACTACCGAATTAAGCAACAAAATAAAACCAACACAAAAGACAACACCACACCCACAACAACTTGTATTATTTATTTAGCAGCAACAATGAATTATAGGAGTAAAAATTCAAGTTCTACAATCATGCTTCAAAATCAAAATATCCTCTTTTCACAGTGTTCTGCAACATCTACATTCACAAGGAGAATTGAACCGCATCCCCACCACGATGCAAATTTTTTTAGTTATATACAGACTAGAAAACTGTCCAGTTGATGGTTGCATAACAGCCACATAACTATCACTAATTACATAATGGAATCACCGCCATTAATCCTCCCCATTAGCATGCAATAGTTGCCATGGCATACATTCAGTAGTTGACACATATTCGGCTCTAAGACAGTTATCGAAAAAATATCCATCCCACAAAACCATCGAGTGCTTCCTCAAAATATTCTTTATCGTCGTTCCTTTCCAAGCACACCAAATGGAAGAGGTTATTCACAAAATTTGTATTTCACAAAATTAGAAGTTTACAAACACATGTTATTAGTGAAACAATTAGTTTGCGAACTAAAAAGTTTGTCAATGCAAGCCTTAAGACATTAAGTCCTCTTTATCAGAAAAATAATCATTTTGCAAACCAAATACTTGTCGGTACAACACCTTTATCCATCAAACACCTTTATCGGCAAAGTTTAACTTTCACAAACTTATAGAAGCTTTGTTTATACTCTTGTCGGCATATCGACAAAGTTTGGAAATGGCGAACTAGTTTGCAAACAAAAAAGTTTGTCAATTAAGTGATCAAATCCTTCTATCAGCAAAATTAACCCTTTCCAAACATTTTATTGGCTTAATGACAATTTTCGAAGACCACAAACTAGCTGATACTTTTACTTTTCCTTCTATTGGTGATTTCTTCTCTCCATGAACTAAGGATCTTTAAGTTCAATTTCCTTCACTTGGCCATATCTTCAATCAACAAAATGGTTATCGGTAGAGTGGACCGTTGGTGAACCTAAAGGTTTACAAACTAGAGAGATTGTCGACAATGCAATGAACTTCAAGCTCCAACCTTGAAGACTTTTACAGGCAAAGTGAATTATCAGCAAACTAGAAGGTTCGCAAACTAGAGATTTTACCAATAGAGTTCTCAAATTCTCCACTTCGCCGATAGTAAAAGACTTTGTCCAAAGCTCACTTACGGTGCAATCAGTAAAGTTCCCAATGGCTAACTTGAACAATTCAAACTTCCCTTATGACTTAGTCAAAGAAATTGCCTATCACAAAACTAAGTTGTTGGTGAACTGAAGAGTTTGTGAACTAGAAATTCTCCTGACAAAGCTTCCCTTTGATAGACTTTTCAAAATGTGAACTTCCTTTTATGACTAGTCAACAAACTATCAAACCGAATAACTACTAGATCAGTGAACTGAGTAGTTTGAGAACTGAAGAAATCACTGACAAACAATTGCCGACTGGCTATAACTTAGCTAATTTTTGCCCAATCTTCACCAAAATGAAACTGGGCATACCCAATTGGGTCTGTAACAAGATGATGTCCTCAATTTGTCCCAACAAATATGAATTTGTTCCTAAAATATAAAAAACAACACTGCAAAGAAGACAAAGCCAAACACTTAGAAAATAAAACATATTTTTGGTGACATAGGATTGCTAGTGATCTTAGATGCTCCTGCATCCGACACGTCAGGTAAGATAAATGTTCCTTGAGGTTGTAACTCAAGAACATTTTAGAAACTCTGGAATAGAAATCCCATACTTCACCAATTCAAAAGCTTGCATCCAAGAGGCTTCATCAGCTGGTTTACCCTTCCACCAGATAAGATACTCCATGTATTATTTTCCCCTTGTTGGTTTATCCACACGAGAATCAATCACTTGATCAACCTGTTCAAACTACTTTTGAGGCAACTGATCTATCCATTCATATTTATCCTGAACATCTAAAATGAATCCCTCTTTTGTTTGACTCCCCTTCATAATATCGATACAAATCTGTGACTTTGAAAATGGGCAAAATATCTACACCTGGTGGAAGTTCTATTTCATAAGCATTGGATGAAAACTTACACAAGACCTTACAAGGCCTGATCTTCTTCCATTTTAATTTATTGTAAGTTCCCCGAGGCAACCTCTCCTTCCACAAATGTGCCAAAACCAAATGTCCAACTTGAAATTCTTGTTCTCTCCTATGAATATCAACACGTTCCTTGTATTTGGCAGCATTGTTCTCCAAATTCTTTTTCACTTGTTTATGCAAATCATGGATATACTCTACAAAATCTTCAGCTACAACACTCTTTCGAGTCAAATCAACACTATACCTCAATTCATCTACCCCTCTTGGACTGTAACCATACACAATGTGAAAAGGACTTTTCCCTACACTTTGATTGATTGAGTTATTATAGGCGAACTCTACTTGAGCCAAAACTAAGTCCCACTAGTTAGGTTTATTCCCTACCAAACATCTCAACAAATTTCCCAAACTTGTATTCACAACTTTAGTTTGACCATCACTCTGAGGATGGTATGCTGAACTAAAACCCAACTGTGTACCCATTTTCTTCCACAAGGTATGCCAAAAATGACCAACAAATTTCACATCCTGATTTGGAACTATGCTCTTAGGCAAACCATGTAATCTAACTACCTCTTTGAAAAATAATTTAGCAATGTGGGAAGCATCATTACTCTTTTGACATTGAATAAAATGAACCATTTTTTAAAATTTGTCAACAACAACAAAGATAGAATCATTACCTCTCTGTGTGCGAGGCAATCCCAAAACAAAATCCATACTTATGTGTTCCCACGGTCTCTCAGGTATAGGCAATGGTTGATATAAACCAGTATTATGCCTGACTCCTTTAGCATATTGGCAAACTCTACAACCTTGTACCAATTTCTTGACATCTATAGCCATACCAGGCTAGAAATAACCTTGACTCAATTGTGTCAATCTTTTATCAACAGCAAAGTGTTCACCTAAACCACCACTATATTTTTCTTTCAACAAATTATCCCTCATTGACCCTTGAGATATACACAATTTCTGCCCTTTGAACAACAAACCTTCCTAAATAAAATATTCCAACCATTGTGTTATATCCTTCTCTACTAGATTCATACAAGCAACCCACGCTTCCTTGAAATCAAAATTATCCTTATACAATTCTCTCATGTAGAATCAAGACCAACCACATTCACTCTCAATTCATTCAACAATAGACATCTCCTACTCAATGCATCATCTACCCTATTAGATTTTCCACTTCTATGTTTCAAAACAAAATAATAACTCTATAGAAATTCAACCCATTTTATATGTCTTTGATTTAACTTACCTTGGCTATTAATGAACTACAAAGCATGATGATTAGTATACAATACAAATTCCTTCAGTAGAAAATAATGTCTCCACTTCTTGAGTACACATACAATTGCATAAAATTCTTGATCATACATAGAATATTTCTTCTTTGCTTCATTCAACTTCTCACCGAAGCATGCAATTGGTTTCCCCTCTTGACTAAGGACACCTCCAATCGTTGTCCCACGTGCATCACAATATACTTGAAAAACTTTCCCAACATTAGGGAGTGCCAAAACTGGCTGTTCAGTCACGTTACTCTTCAAAGTTTTGAAACTCTTCTTAGTTGCTGCTGTCCACACAAACTCCTTCCTATTACCTTTCATTGTCAAAGTAATAGGTGTACAAATCCCACTAAAATTTTGAATGAATTTTCTATAGAAGCTCGCCAAGCCATGAAAACTTTTGGCTTCAAACATACTACGAGGAGAAGGCCAATCCACAATTGCCTTGACCTTCTCTGGGTCCATTTTCAGACCATCACTAGAAACTACAAATCCCAAATAAACCAACTCCTCCTTCATGAAACTACACTTCTTCAAATTTAATAGCAATTTCTCTTCTCTTAACCTTTGCAATATTGCCCTAACATGCAACAAATGTTCTTCCTTTGTCTTACTGAAAATTAAAATATCATAAAGATATATAATAACAAACTTACCAAGAAATGGCTTCAACACTTCATTCATCAACCTCATGAAAGTACTAGGAGCATTCAAAAACCCAAAAGGCATTACCAACCACTCATACAATCCATCTTTTGTCTTGAAGGCTATCTACCATTAGTCCCCTTCTTTGATTTGAATTTGATGGTACCCACTTTTCAAATCAATCTTTGTGAAATATTTTGCTCCACTTAAGAAATCCATCATATCATCCATCCATGGTAAAGGGAATACACAATTGATTTTTATTTTGTTAATGGCCCTTGAATCTATAGGCATCTGCCGTTCTCCATCCTTCTTTGGTGTCAGCACTGCTAGTACAGTACATGGACTAAGACTTTCCTTGATCAGCCCCTTATCTAACAATTCTTAAACTTGCCTATTTATCTCCTCATTCTCCACAGACGTCATCCTATATGGTGCCTTATTTGGTAAACTCACACCAGTGATCAAATCCATACAATCACTAATATTTCTCACAAGCGGAAATCCATCTGGCAAATCCTTCATCATTATCATCTCTTGAATTTCTATGGGTAGCTCTTCGTGTTTTTCTATTGTCATAGCAACTTTAGGCTTGGGAATAAAAGCAAAACATGACCCTCCTTTCTTCAATTCTTTTAAGAATTTCTTTCTAGAAATTAAACAAACTCTAGGATTACTCTCTATTTCATTTTCCTTATCCTTCATAGGATTCAAAGTATACTCTTTCCCATCCTTCTTTATCCTATATGTATTTGTTCTCTCATCATGAATAGATTGTCTATCAGACTGCCATGGTCTACCCAACAAAATATGACATGCATCCATTGGCATTATATCACACAAAATGTCATCCTTATAACTACCATTTTGAAAATTAACTAGGCATTGCTCACTTACCACTAATTGATGCTCCTTCTAGAACTAAGAAACTTTTCAAGGACTAGGATGCTTCAACCACTTCAACTTTAGTTCGTTAACCATTTCTTTAGACATAATATTGTTTGTGCTACCACTGTCTACTATCACCTTACAACATTTACCGCCCAACTTACATTTGGTTCGAAACAAGTTCCTCCTCTGAACAGGTTCAGATTTCTCCTTCTCTGGATTCAACAAAATCCAAGATTCAACATCAAGGATTCTCGATCCTTAGAATCTTCTCCATGCTTCGGTGAATCCATGCTTTCACATTGTTAGGAAAGTGTCTCAATCTTGCAACTACGAAAGGTTACTAATCTTCATAGTTTTGGTCTTTTTGAATACCCTTTATCTTGGAGAATGGTCTAGAACTTTCAAAGTTTCCAAAAGGCCTAAAAATTGCAGGACTTAATATTTTTAGTAACTCTACATTTGACCATGGATTGACCCAATTTTTTTTCCAAAAGGTGTAGAACTGCTAAGTAAACATCTCGGGAGAGTTTTGACTCAAGATCATATCTGGATTGCGAGTTATTAAAGTTTCTAATTTTTGAAACTGCCGAAATAAGTTTTGAACTCGATTTTTAGGGACTTAGAAGTCCCTAAATTCCCTAAAAGTTGTGATAACTAATGAAGTGGGTTATATATTGATAGATCTCTTCATGAGCTTTCCGATGCATTAAACAATTTGTCAATTGGACACCCAGATCAAAAGTTATGACCTCTAGAAGTTAGACCTCCTATTTTTGGGAAATGCAAAAACATGTTGGACACTCAAAAGAGTTGTAAAGGGGAGAGTTACATGTGTTGGTGTGTGATTTGGCACATCACAAGGCATCTTTGATTGGAGATAAGACTCTGTGTAGATTTTAGAGACCTAAATAAAGCATCATTGAAGGATCATTACCCCTTGCCTTATATGGAACAGATTTTGCAAACTGTAGCTGGGTTAGAGAAGTTTTCTTTGCTTGATGGTTTCTCAGGATATAATTAGATTTGGTTAGCAGATGAAGACCAACACAAGACAACATTCACTATGAAGTGGGGAACATTTGCATATGCCAAGATGCCCTTTGGTCTTTCAAATGCTGGAGCTACTTTTTAGCATGCAATGGATGTAGCATTTGGAGATCTTATAAATAAGATTATCCTGATTTATTTAGATGATCTTACTATATTTACCAAAGATACCAAAGATCACTTTGAGCATGTAGAAGCTATTTTTTAGAAATGTCAGGAGTTTGGGATTTCCTTGAATCCTAAGAAGTGTATCTTTGTTGTGCCCCAAGGGAAACTTTTGGGACACATTGTTTCAAAAGATGGGATCTCCATAGACCCAGAGCAAGTCACAACCATAATGAATCTATCTTTTCTAGTTAATAAAAAGGCAGTTCAATCCTTTTTAGGAAAGATTAATTTTGTCAGCCGCTTTATATCTAATTTTGCAAGGCTAGTTAGGCCCATTACTTTGTTGTTGAAGAAAGATTTAATTTTCAAATGGACAGTGGGTTTGGCTCATGGTTTTGTAATTTTCATTGATAGTTTACTATATTGTATCTCTTATATATCAAGAGCTTGAGATGGAGATTGTGTGTAAGAGTCTTATAGATGTTGATTTACCTCCTGGATCTCTGGTTGATTAATACTCCTATGAAAGCTTGCTCTGCAAGTATATTATAATCTTGTTGATTCCTGAATAATATATTGGACAGCTTTGGAGTGTGGGTTTTTTTACCTAAAAGGGTTTTCCCCACGTATATCTTGTGTTGTGATTTTTGCATTTGAATGTTGTTATTACCTTTCTGTTAATGTGCATCTTAATCTGTAACTGTAAAAGTTAAAATTTGCATACATCTTTCCTTACTAGATTAGTGTAGGAAGCATTTTCCACATACCTTGTTTCCTTTCAATTGGTATCAGAGCCTAATCACCTTTGGTTCTAGTTGTTGGGTAGAGGGTTTTTTGAGCTTATCTTCATTTGAGTGGGATCTTGTGCAAAGGGTTTTGAAATCTTTGTTGTAGGAAAGAGAAGACTGCAAAGGATCTTTGGAAGAAGCTTGGAGATGTTTACAGGGTAAATCCTTGCTAAACAAGTTATTCCTACGAAAGAAATTGTTATCTCCGAGGATGGAAGATAGAGGATTTGTCACTGATCACCTAAATACATTCAATATGCTTATTGCCCAATTAACCTCTCTTGGTGTGAATATGGAGGAGGAGGATCAATGTATGACATTACTGTATTTCTTACTAGATTCATGGGATCACCTTGTCATGGCCATTGGGAGTACCACTACCACCTTCAAGATGGATGAAGTGGTTTCTTCATTTTTGTCTAAAGAGATGTGGAGAAAGCCTTCTGAATTGGCTAAGGAGGCTGTTACAGTTTGTGGTAGATCTAAAGAGAAGGGAAAGAAAAAGGATAAGAAGAAGGAAGAAAAATGAAGATCCAAATCCCATGGGAGATCTAAGTCTCCCAAAAAGTCCAAGGCCTTATGTTGGAATTGTGCAAAACCTGGTCACTTTTGCAATGAGTGCAAGGAGGAGAAAAAGGAAAAGAAGAACTATGACTCAGATTTTGACAAGTCATCTCAGGGTGAAAAAGAAGTGTTTGTCTCTACCTTGTAAACACATGCATTTAAGGATACATGTGGCTTATTGACTCTGGTGCATCTTTTCACACGACCTCACATCAGGGTTGGTTTTTAAAGTATGAAGAATATGATGGTGGAAAGGTGTACTTGGGTGATGATTCACACCTATAGACTATTGGTCATGGAAGAGTCTTGATTAGATTCCCTAATAGACAAGTGAAGGGGATCAATGGTGTTCTTCATATCCCTGGTTTGGCATGAAACCTCCTTTCTGTAAGTAAGTTGAATGATGTGGGTGTGCAGGTTGTTTTCTTGAATGGAGGATGCAAGATGACTAGAGGATCTATGGTGTTGGCTAAAGGTGTTTGGATTGGCACTTTGTTTCATCTTGATGCATGCATGGTTCAGTGCAATAGTGCCTCTGTTTTGAAGAAGAGAGCTTTAGAGTCTTCATCCTCACCATTGGAACCAACAACGAAGATGACCGTTGCATCTACTTCTGATGGTCGTGTTTTCTAGGTACTTAAGGGTGTTCATTCTATGTAGATGAAACTTCCAAGTGAGAAGACAATGTTATGGCACCAAAGGCTTGGTCACATTGGTGAAAAGGGTTTGAGGACCCTAAAAAATACAAATCTTGTTGAGGGTATGAATGACTGTCATCTTGAGTTTGATTTCTACGAACATTGCATTTACAGAAAACAAAACCGTGTTCAGTTTTATTCCAGTTCTCACAAATCTTCTGAGGTGTTGGAATTGATTCATTCTAATGTGTTTGGTCTTGTTAATGTTCCTTCAATTTCAAAATTTATTTAATTTGTTCCATTCATTAATGATTATAGTAGGACATGGGTGTATTTCCTTAGAAGCAAATTTGAAGTCTTTAGTAGATTCAAAGAGTTCAAAGCTCTTGTAGAGAATTAGAAGGATAGAAAGATTAAGTGTTTGAGGAATGGCAATGGTGGTGAGTTTTGTTCAGCAGATTTTGACAAGTTATATAAAGAATAAGGGATTGAGAGGCACAAGACAACTTTGTATACCCCTTAGAAGAATGGAGTTGTAGAGAGGATGAATAGAATGTTGATGGAGAGGGCAAGGAGTATGCTAAGTAGAGCTGGCCTTGAACAAAAGTTTTGGGCTGAAGCTATTGCTACCACTTGTTACCTGGTTAATAGGTCTCCTACATCAGTGCTCATTGATAAGGCACCTATGGAGGTGTGGTCTAGTAAAAAGCCTTTGAACATTGAGACACATTCGAGTATTTGGTTGTGAGGCATATGCACATGTGAGTATGGAGAAAAGGTCTAAGTGAGAGAACAAGGCTATGAAGTGTATCTTCATCAGTTATGGCATTGGTGTGAAAGGGTACAAGCTTTGGGATTCAGTGGCTGAGAGTTTTGTATAGCAGAAGTGTGATCTTTAGAGAGATCAATCCTTCTTTTATTGTCTTACAACCAGAGAAAGAAGAGAAGCAAGAGGAGGTGGTTCAGCTTCCTTCCACCCCTGAGAAAGTTGAACCAAAAACATCTATTGGACCTGATAATGAGGAGAGCTCTAGTAGCTCTAAAAGTTCAAAAGAAGATGAAGAACCTCAACCTCAATCTTTGAGGAGGTCCACACAGATAAGGTGGTAACTTGATAGGTTTGGTTATTCATTGCATGATTCCAGTTGTACTTTTGTTTTGATTTCTAACACTGATGAGCCTAGAACTGTGAAAGAGGCTACATGTATGAAAGATGCATGTTCCTAGAAGGAGGCCATGGAAGAGGAGATGACTTCTTTAGAAAAGAATAATACTTGGGACTTGGTGCCTTTTCCTGAAGGACGAAAGCCTGTTGGATGCAAATGGGTGTTCAAAATGAAATTTGGTGTAGATGGTGGTGTTGAGAAATATAAGGCTAGATTGGTTGCAAAGGGGTATTCTCAGGTGGAGGGAATTGACTATGGTGATATTTTCTCTCCCATTGCAAAGATGACATATATTTGGTTCCTGTTATCTCTTGTAGCAACACATGATCTAGAAGTGGAACTGATGGATGTGAAGACAACATTCCTTCATGGTGACTTGGAGGAGGAAATCTATATGTCACATCCAGAGAACTACGTGGTGAAAGGTAAAGAAAATTTGGTTTACAAGTTGAAAAAGTCTTTGTATGGTTTGAAATAGTCTCCTAGGATGTGGTACCAGAAGTTTGATGCCTTTGTGTTGAGTATTGGATTTCTGAGATCAAAATTAGATCATTGTGTTTATTGCAAGTTTGACAATGATCACATTCACATTATTGTATTGTATGTCGATGATAAGTTACTCATTGGGAATGGTAAAAGTTTGATTTCTGATTTGAAACTTCTTAGATGTCAACATAGTTTGAGATGAAAAATCTAGGGGCAGCTCGATACATTCTAGGGATGGAGATCAGAAGAGATAGAGCAAACATAAAACTTTTGTTAGGCCAGAGTAAGTATGTTAACACTATGTTGGAAAGATTATGTAGAGTACCAAATTCCATCACATACATAACTGAAGTAAAAGTAACTGTAATTACACTATCAAGGAAAAGAGAGAGAGGTTTACTAATAATTGTCAAACACAAGATTTCATTCATTGATATGGTAAACAATAATGTTACAATTCATCATAATAAAGTACAGTTACAGATCTCCATGAAATAATATGTACAAGTTTCAATAATGGCTTAATTTCCTTACAAAATGTTTCGGTTCAATGAAGTAATACATATGTCAGCATATACAAGTAGAATCCAATACATAGATCAATCCTCAATCGCTATCGACCATCTGGTCATCTGCTATGTTAAAGGATAAGAACATGGTTCAGGTGTTTTTCTGCCCAACCATGAAGGTTATGCACTTGATGTATGTATGTTTCTTTTTCAATCAATGCATAGGATAAAGTAACAGATACTGAATTGTATGTTCCAAATATGACATGAAATGACAACTTAAATAAATATATTTCCTTCTTTCTTTCAAATATGATCAACTAAATAATCTATCTATCTTATAACTCCTAAAAGATAACACTATGTTAGATCAACTATATTTCTTAAATAATTGATTTCTTGACATTCTGATTCACTTGTTATGATGATTCATCAGTCCTGATTGGACTGATGGGTTAGCCTAACAACTGAATATCTATCTCTGCTTTGTCAAAACATCAATTGTTCATTGAATGCAATAACCTCAAAGTTTTTCTTTTATTCCTCCTAAAACCACTGCACTTAGGTCTAACTAAATTTAGTGTGAACAAAATTTAGTAACAGTAACCACAAATTTAATTTTCTATATAGAGTTGAGCATGCCCTCCATGGAAGGAAAACAATAACAAAAAGCTAACCTTGAATAACATATCTACACCAACAACCAACATAACATAACAAAATATCAGGTGGATCATCCCCACATACGTTTTCCTTTCCTAGCTATATATATATATATATATATATATATATATATATATATATATATATATATATATATATATATATATATATTAGGAAGGGAAACATTTGATTTAAATCCTATTAAATAGGATTATGCTTTATAAACCCTAAAATAAAAATATACTGTAATTGAATTCTATCGAGCTTCCACTAGATTTCGATCAAGGCATCACAATACCTTTAATATCATGATGAGAGAAAGGGTCATCAAAGATTCAATGAAGAAATAGTTAGAGAAAGAAAATGATTTAGAAGGGATTGAGATGTGCTTACTTCCACATCGAGTGTGATGAGGAATGTTTCTACCGCAGCTTTGGATGATGCTCACCGTTTTGGGGACATTAATGGAGGAAGCAATGGCGAGAGTAACCTTGGGACACACGCACGACATGTCGGCACCCTGATGAGCCCACAAAATGCTACAGAAGGAGCGTTTCCCTGCAATATGGGAGTGCAGTTGCTTGCCAAACCCTGTATCTCCTCTCCACACTTGTCCCCTCTTGCCAACATCACAAATGCCAACATCATAACCAAGAAGATGATGAATGATGCTCTGCGCCTCACCATTTCCTCACTCTTTACCAACGCAATTCAACAATGATGAGAAGGTTTTTTATAGCAGATTTGTGAATACCATGCATGCGGTTCTATGAAGAATTTGACGAAAGAAGTCATGTTGAAATCAACACACCATAAATATCTCGATAGGAGAGGGTCTTACATGTAAATGATTGCAGTCAAGATGGGATGTGGTAATTGAGAGAGTTAATGGAGTCACCTCCCTTATGTTGTTATGATTGTTGATTTATTGAATTAATTCATTCCCTATTCCCAAATTATATGTTTCCCACTTTAGCATTCACATGAGGGTAAGCATTTTTGTCGTTGGCTTAGAGAGATGAGAGGTGGAATTGGCATTGGTGTGTGTGGGTTATTCTTAAATATCATCCAATTCAAGAGTGGAAGGACAATTTTGGCTAATAAAAATAGGATAAATATTTACCAATTTTTTTTATGAATGAGATGTAAAATTGCTATTGACTATTTGACCATTGAAGTGGATGATATTTAAGTAGAGTGGTGTGGGTCACATTACTTTTTTTGGGCTCTTTTATTTTTCATTTTTAGTGGTCCCAACTCCTAACCTATGGGTCGAAATGTTTTGGGTTAAGTTTAAATAACTAGAGTATTGTCGTCAATGTACTCTTGTTTATGGTGGGAGTAGGTCTCATTTGTAAATAACTGATGCATTAATTATAACATACTAGTTGTTTTGAGGAGGCAAAAGTTTTGAGTTTCTTGTTTTTTTTATTTTTTTTGTTATATTCGGTACTAATGTAATGCCCCCTAGCTAAAATGCCCTAGAAAAATTCAAATATTGAAACTAGGGTTAGGGTTTTAGAATTACCATTTGGATTATCTTCACTTTTACTGCTCTTGTACTCTAAATCTGCATTCATAACATAAAAATATAGATGCAAAATACATGGGCATATGACATACCTCTTGAAACACAAATGTTAGGTATAAACAATAGTTACATAAATTTATTTTACTACTCATTGTTATGAAGTTACATTCATGAATTCCACTCCATTATAGTAGTGAAGACATGATAGTCCTTGGTACATGATGACTCCATGCAAGCCCTTACGTTCTCATGTTTAGTCCTCCATACTAGCCCTAAGGGGGCTTGGCAGGTTCAAGCTGTCATACATGGCCTCCATACTGGCTCTTACGGGGGGGGTATGGCAGGGGTGCAGATCAGATTGCCTCCAAACTGGCCTTAGGATATAAATAAGAATAAATTACTTATATAAATTCATAGCTGACATATTATGAATACAAGTCTAACCTACAGATCTGAACTGTATTATATAAATATTACAATGGCTTTATTTATGAGTCGAATGCTTTTATTATTATGATGCTCTCTGCTTGATAATATTGCCTTGTATAAATATGTCCTTTTGTAGATCCAAGTCTGCTATTTATGAATCAGACTCATTTATTTGCTTTTTTCATCTAATGAGGTTTGTTTTCCTTTTTTTCTTCCACAAAAGAATATTTCTGGATGACTTCTTCCTCTATCCGTTTGCCTTATATACCTCCATTGAATGCCTTTTGGGAACCGTGGTGACTATTCCTTTCATCATACCTTTTGAAGACCCTTAGTAATGTATCACTCATTTAATGAGGGTCAATTAGTATATTAGTTTTATTATCTTATATACTTGCTGCAATTGTGGGCTCCACCATGAGACTATTTTTTTTTAATTAAATCACAAGTGATTGCTGCTACATAAGACAAAGTCATGGTAATTTTATTTATTAATATTAATGTATTTAAACTTGTTGATATCCTTCACCAGATATATTTTCTGTCATATAAGACTTGTCTTATGTGACATTACCTATATATTTATTATATATTTAAATATTTATATTTTATATTATTATTATTTCTCATTTTATGTTTATATTTATATATTATATTTAATAGTATAATATATTATAATTATTATAATTACAATAATATTTGAATTGTTAATATTATATTTTTATTTATATTTATTATTTATAAATACAATGAGTATATTTAATTATAGGAAAATATGTTTAAATCTTTAATTTAAAAAATGCCTTATTATCGGGACATGATAGTCTACCCCACCCAAGTTTGCTTGTCCTCAAGCAAAATTTGTCAGGATCTAAATCAATTTCTATGAGGAATTGTTGTTAGTATTCTTGTCTTAGTTCCACTACCCTCATTTCTCTTTAAGATCATATGTGGCATGGATTGGATTTTATCGCCATTGTTTTAGTGAGTGTGGGTTAGATCACTTGGTTCCATAGGAGTAGAACAATTTATTCTTAATGATGTCTTGAATGTCTTTCTCAATGAATGCTCTTTTTGTATCTCAATTTTGAGGGAGTCACAAATTTTCACTTCAATAATTACAACTCTTCATTATTGTGTTTTGCCCTCTTGCTAGGGTTCTCTTCAGTTTCTTCTTCGATTGTTGCTTCTATGTTATGTATTCGGCTACTTTTTCCACACATGTGTCCCTGATCCCATGGCTCTTTGCACTTGAAGCACAAACCTTTCCTTTTTAGATCATCTCACCATTTTTGGATGTCTTCTTTTTGACATACATGCCTGTGTTCCCATGGTTTATTACAACAAAAGTAATTGCCTCCTCGAAATTCCTTCTCAGGCATTTCATCTTTATGAATAGTTTTTAAGGTTTGAATTTTTATAGAGTATTTGTCTTTTGTAAGTGGGGTATCCATACTTAATGCCTATTGAATGGCATCCTTTAGTGTCAAAGGATTGAGAGCACTTACCAATCCCTTGATAGAATCTGTTAGTCCCTGACAAACATGTATGTTAATCTTCGTTGAGATACCTCAAGCACCATTACCACAAGTTTTTGGAACTTGGTTACATATTCTTTCATGGTTCCTTGTTGTCTTAGGAGTGTGAGTTCTCAAAAATACCATCCAAGATGCTCTTGATTGAATCTTTGGATGAGTTCTTGTGTGAACTCATCATAGGATGTTATGTTTTGGTGATTTTTGGTAATGAGACTGTGATGCCACCAATCATGTGCTGCCCCTTCTAAGTGGAAGACAGAAAATGTTATTGCATTCTTTTCTGTCGTAGGGCTAAGTGTAAAGTATGTGTCCAACATTTGGACCCAAGCATGTGTTGTTACTTTGTCAGATCCATCAAATTTTGGGATTGCCATCTTACTAATCCTCCCCTTTAGGTCTTTATTGGGTTCTATTCTTTTTTTATTTGGTTTGTCATGTCTTTTGGCATCACAATAGTCTCTAAAAGGGACATCTTTCTTTATGACAAAACTAAGTTTTGAATAAGCTTCTGCTAGTTCTTCTATGCTATTCATATTTTTATTGGTTTCTACCTCATCGTCCACCTCTCTTTCTTGTAGTAGGAAAGAGGGTCTAGTTCGTCTAGGGGTTGAGTCTTTACTGGAGTTATTATTTTCAGAATGATTTGAGTGAATACCTCTTTCATCATTTGTATTACTGTTGTTAGTTAGCTTTTGGATTGCTTTGAGAAAAAGTTGAGTGTTTCTTTTGTTTTGCTCCATTAGAGCTTGGGTGAATGTCCTCAAGTCATTGTCTCCTTGTTCACCCATGGTGTAGTTAGGTATGGAGTTATTAATTGAAGATAGTTTCCTCTTTTCTCTTTCCAAAGCTCTTTGAGCCCTTTGACTATTTTGCATCAACAATATTTCACAGGATGGTAGGATTATGCTCTGATACCAATTGTAATGTCCCCTAGCTAAAATTCCCTAGAAAAATTCAAATAACAAAACTAGGGTTAGGGTTTTAGAATTACCGTTTGGATTATCTTCACTTTTACTACTCTTGTACTCTAAATCTGCATTCATAACATAGAAATATAGATGCAAAATACATGGACATATGACATACCTCTTGAAACACAAATGTTAGGTAATATCAGCCTGTATATAAACAATAGTTACATAAATTTATTTTGTTGATAACTGAGAAGGGGGGGGTAAATTAGTTATCTTAATTATTTGACTTTCTTTTGTTCTTTAATGATTAGTGCAGTATCAAAACATATAAGCATACATGAACATGAGAGAAGAAATAAACTCAACACACATAACACAATGATTTTGACATGGAAAATGTTAGAGTGGTAAGGATACTGAGAGGCGGGTGAATCAGTATCTTAGATATTTATTTTGCTTTTAGTAGAAATAATTGCATATTCTGATTTGAATTCCAGATAAAAACATTCAACTGAATTGATCATATGTCCATAGAATGATTATATGTAGGTATAAAACTGAAATATTCAATAGCAGATTGAAAGCATACCATAGAAATTGAAAACACAGTGATTTGTCCTGAGTGGAAAGCTCCTGGCATAAAACCACTCAAAAAAGTGCCTCACTAGCTTAAAATCTCACTTATTACAGGCCTCACTAGATTACAACTTGCCTCACTGGCATTAAAACAAAACTGTCAAATGAAAAATTTACATACAGAGGGATACTATGTTTCACTTCACTACTTACTAATATAATGTCAATAATGCATGAACTCTAAATTTTTATATTCACTACATTATTCACACTATATGAGTAACATATATATATCATGTACAAAAACATATTTGTATTTCTCTGATATTCAGATAAAACCAATTTTTGGAGGTTACACAACTGTTGAATAGTTTTTCTGATCGAATACCTAGAAATATTTTTAGTTATTTAACCAAAATAGGGTACCAAACCGGAGTCACAAAGACTTGCAAAATATGAATAGAACAATATATTCATGATGTATGTTTGCCAAAACCCTAACCAGGGTCATAACCCCAAGTCACATTACCAGATGCAAAGATTTCTGACCACGAAATCAATATGTATTTAAAAAATCTTAACAGAAACACATTTCCTCTAAACGGGTGTGTGCAAGAAGTTGTGTCCACTTATTGGCCAAAAAGTGGAAGTGTTTTCCCTGATTTTTAGAATTTGTCACATTTGACCTAAAAATTTGAAGCACTTAACGGTAGAATCTTGGAAAAATTCACTAAATATGAAATGTAGTACTCGAAGTCTAGTTTCCAAATATGTAATTTTTTTCAATACCCAGATGATAGAAAGTGATTTTGAATAGGTGTTTCTAAAAACCACTGTTTAAAAGTCACTTTTTTTTTACTATACCATGTACGTGTACGTCATCCATATTTTGACCTAAATAATCATATTTTTCAAAATCCTTTTGGGAAAATATTTGTAACTCACTGAAGCACGTTTTCCATATTTTTTTGTAATTTTTTATTGAATTTTTTTTTTATTAATTTTTTATTGGCCATTTTTGGTCTTTTAAAAAATCATGTAAGTCATGCATAAGATGACCTAAACTTAACATTTTTTGAAATTTTTTTTTTTTAAATTGAAAAGAATTGTCTAAAGTACGTTTTCCTACAATTTTTTTTACAAAAAAATATGTTAATAAAAAGTTATTAAAATACTAAAAAACCCTAATAATTCAAGTTTCTGGACCTATTTCATTAGAAATTGATTAAAAAATAGAAAAATTAATCCAATTGTAAAAAAAATTACATATTTCGAATCTACACTGTCTCATCTATAATGGGTTTTAATTTCGTCAAAATATTCTGCAAAATAGACCTTCAGATATATGTCCAAAGTCACTATTTTGTTGTGACATTGATAGGACCTTCAAGTTGCAAGTCAAACCTGGTCCAGAGGTCAAGTTTGGGTCCCCAAAGCATTTCCTGAACCGGGTTACAAAGCAAAACCCGAGCTTAAAATTCAAATTTTAAATAACGGGATCCCATTTTAAAACGGGATCCTGTTTCATAAAAGGTTAATATTTTAACCTTTATGAAACGGGATCCCGTTTCATAAAGGTTAAAATATTAACCTTTTATGGAACTCAAAACGTGATCCCGTTTCTTGAAAACGGGATCCCGCTTTTGGCTCGAGAACCCGAAGCAAAACAGGATCCCGTTTCATAAAAAGCGGGATCCCGTTTTGGTTAACCCGATTTCGGATTTTTTTCTAACTCTGAAACTTCCACCTTAAGTGGACACAACTTCTTGCATTTACCCAAACCATTCATGACAAACTACAATTGTCACCAAAAGAAAAAACTGTATGCAAGAGTAATCATAACTACCACAGTCAACAATAGTTGAAATGAGAGAAAGGAAATCATGACAATATCACCTGCTACCAAAAGTCAAACTGATTGCCGTGAAATCTAGAACTTCCATCCATAAAACCTCATCATTTTTGCGTAGGGTATGAAACCCTAAGTAAGAAGCGTATAACCGAAGCTCAAACATTATCATATAAAAAAGAGTAAGAAAGACTACCTTTTTTTTTAAGACGTTCGTGCCAATGACCTTTCTTTGTCAGAATAACTTTCATCGACGTCAACCACTATCGAAGTAACCATTGCATATTAGAGAAGAAACCCAAGACCATGCCGATAGCGAAAAACAACCTGATAGAGTATACCACTAGCCCTTCATCGGTAAGACCCCAACGCATCAGAGGAAGATATCCACAGCACGCCGATAGTAATTTTCATGCCAACACCAACTTCCATCAGAGGAGACCGGTGACTTTCACCGTCGAAAAACACTGAAGAACATGCCGATGAAGAATATGTGTAACATGTGGTGCTCACTAGGACATCCAACCATGGTGAACAACATTGCAAACCATAAGCCATAGCTCATAAGTAGTAATAAAACTGTTACCATGTGTGCCAAAAATCACTGTATCAGTGCATCATCATATGATATGTGAATATGATTAAAGAGGCCAGCCAATGTTGAACTGATCAAGACATAAAGATGCCTTATGCTAATCTAAGTTATACAGAATGTGAACCCAAGATCAAAGATTGATGCCATAAAAGTACAATGCTCACTGAAATATCATGCTAACAAATCTGATCAGAAATACATCAATACCTGATAGAAAATATCATAGAGGTCACATAGGCAAACCTTGAAGCATCATCTGAGAAAATGAAATGTTATGCAAACTATAACAATATCATAAGGATGCTTTTAACAAAGAAACCAAGTTATTCCCCATCAATTTCCTGAAGATGCTGATGTGATGTATTCCATGAAAAAACATAGATAGACCACAAAGTGTAAGAGTAGAGCATGAAACTTAACATTATAACACTAACATAACACCAAGTTGTCATAGCAGCATTTTGCATAGAAGTCCACAAAACGTTGAACATCAGGGACAACAACTAAGGAGAAAACCAACAATACTCCCCCTTTGGCCATGATGAGAAAAACACACAGCAACAACAGCGTTGATCCTTCTCCCCCTTTTTGTCATCAGGAGAAAGGGAGAACATAAAAAAAATGAATGGCTGCAAGATACAAAAAAACTGAAAAGAAGAATAGAGAAACCATACCAAGACTTGCATAGCACTGAGAATTATCCAGAAGATCTAAAACAAGAAGAGAATATCAGGACCAGAAAGAAAAATACTAGCAAGTAGAAACAGACAATAACTGAGGAGACTGTTAAGAGAACTGGTACATGAAACTGAAAACTGTCAGGGCATAGAAATATGCAAGAATCATCTCCCCCTGAAACTAAGATCTGAGAAACATTAATGCAGAGAAGAAAAAGAGAGAACTCAAAGCTTATCCTTGAGGCCCTCAAATATAGCTCTGGGAAGGGGCTTAGTAAATATATCAGCCACTTGATCAGCTGAAGAAACATAGTCCAAGATAACATCATTGAGAAGTGTTAGATCTAGGGCACACAACTGAGAGGGGGGGTGAATCAGTTGTGCAAAGACTTGCTTCTATTTTGAACACTTGATTCTTCTTTGTTAGTTAATAGCATATCAGTTAATCATTCATGAAAGCATAATGCATAAACACAAGAGCAGATAATCATCAACACATTGGACACCAAGATTTTGACGTGGAAAACCCAGTTAAGGGAAAAACCACGGGGTGATTAACCCAAGGATTATTCTCTGTTAGAAGAATAAGAAAAAAGAATGGCACATGCCAGTTAGGGCTCACTACCTGAGCACACTGCTCACAGAGAGGCACACTACCTACAAGAGACACACTATCTACAAAGTGATAAGAATCACAAACTTGAACTGGAGATTGACATCTTTACCATGTCTGGATCAGCTCCATTTAAGCCCGAGATACTTCTGCTCTGCCCTTCACTCTTTCGCTATACCACTCTCATCCGCTACTCCACACCCTTTGAAATGAACTCACAAACCTTTATTTATACAAGACATCGACTTAGGAACAATCATCTAAGTCAGCAATCAACCATAAGGATATTCGCAAGATGATTAATACATTCGGTCGGCCACCACAAGAACATTCGCAAGATGAACAACTCATCCGGTCGGCTAGTCTAAGCAAGAACTTCATCCAGAAGAATATCTTCAATTTTGGGCTCTACCACCAATGCAGACTGACAACATAACCTCAACATGATCCAAGAACCTTCACGAGCTTGCTTGATTAACCAGGTACACCCGCACTTCCTCTACTCAAGGGAATCTCTTCTCCTCTTCATCCAAAACTTCAAGAACACAGTCTATCACCACTATCATACAGAAGAAGGTGCTTCCGGACCTCCAAACTTTGTACAAACCAAGATGACACATCACAAGGACATACCAAACACTCCTTCCAATCCGTAGAGTCTGACAATGCTCCTCCAAATCTCACCGGACCTTTTTGTAACACTCTGTCACTCAAGAACAGCTCCCAGAACCGGTTCTACTTGACCGATCACAACTTTTTCATATCTTCATGCAGACCTCTGAGATCTTAACTAGATCATCTCAAGACTCATATCTACAAACCCTTTAATCCGCATCCTCTGATTCTCAAACTATTGAGTACATTTACCTTCTTCTTATCACTGTTCTTCACTGTTCCTGATTGAGACTGCTTTTCTTAATATCCTCAACACACAGCTCATCCAAACCTTCTTACCAATGTAATATGAGTATGTTGACATCAATGACAACACTAGTTAACCTCATACTTGCAACAAGCTCCCCCTTTGTCATTGATGGCAACATATAATGTGAAAAACCATCAAGACAAGAACTTCTCTTTTCTGTCATAGCTCCCCCTATCAGCAACAACTCTTCATATGTCTTCTCTTCCTTTACTACTCCCCCTTTGATCATCAACCACTTTTTTTTCACATGTCTTCTCTCCCCCTTTGAGAGGGCTCATACTTACACTTGTAACATATCAGAATCATACCAACTGCTCCCCCTTAGTAGCAGCTCCCCATCATCAATCCGGATCACAAGATGTGACTGTGATATCCACTGGACTTATGCACATCAGTGCATCCTAGTTCATCATCGGAGGGGCCATGACCCCTAACTTCTCTCGGAGATACTCAAAAGAGTCCTTGGGGAGAGGTTTAGTAAAAATATCTACAATCTGATCCTTGGAGGGTACATACTCCAATCTGACTTCATCCTTGTTCACTTGTTCTCTCAGAAAGTGAAACTTGATAGATATGTGCTTGGTCTTAGAATGCAATACCAGATTCTTAGAAATATTAATTGCACTTGAATTATCACAGAAAATTCTAATAGGCTCCTCATATTCAACTTTAATGTCTCTTAGCATCTGCTTCATCCATAAGATTTGAGTGCAACTACTTGCTGCTGCAATGTATTCTGCTTTAGTTGTAGACAGAGATATTGCATCTTGTTTCTTGCTTAGCCAAGAAACCAATCTCTTTCCCAAAAAGAATGCTCCACCATTGGTGCTCTTCCGGTCATCCACATCTCCTGCCCGATCTGCATCTATATATGCATGGAGAGAGAAATCCAGATCTCTAGGATACCATAGAACATACTCAACTATTCCTTTCATGTACCTAAAAATTCTTTTGATTGACATAACATGAGATTCTCTAGGATCAGCCTGAAATCTTGCCACAAGACCAACAGCCTGCATTATATCTGGTCTAGTCTGAGTGAGATACAACAATCCACCAATCATTGATCTATACTTTGTCTGATCTGCCTTTGGAGAGTCATCATCTTTGCTCAATTTACATCCAGTTGCCATAGGAGTGTTCATTGGCTTTGAATCTTCCATACCGAATTTCCTCAACAATTCTTTCACATATTTGGTTTGAGAAATGAAGATCCCTTTCTTTGTTTGAGTAATTTGCAGACCCAAGAAAAAATTCATTTCACCAAGCATAGACATTTCAAACTCACTTTTCATCTAATTTACAAAAGTTTTACACATACTATCTCTTCCTCCAAAAATGATATCATCCACAAACACTTCAACAATCAAAATGTTTTCATGATCAATTTTGAAATATAAGTTACTGTCAGTAGTACCTTTGTTGAATCCAATCTGCACAAGATGCTTATCCAACCTTTCATACCATGCTCTTGGGGCTTGCTTCAATCCATACAATTCTTTCTTCAACTTGCAGACCATATCATCATTATCAGACAACTGAAATCCATCCGGTTGTTCAATGTATACTTCTTCTTCCAAATCACCATTTAGGAAGGCAGACTTGACATCCATCTAATATACCTTGAAGTCTTTGAAGGCAACATATTCAAGAAATAATCTGACTGCTTCAATTCTTGCTACCGGAGCAAAGGTTTCTTCAAAATCAATTCCTTCTATTTGAGAGTAGCCTTTACAGACCAATCTGGCTTTGTTTCTGATAACTTCACCAATCTCATTTAGTTTGTTCTGGAAGACCCATTTGGTTCCAATTACATTCTTGTTTCTAGGTCTGGGAATAAGATCCCAAGTGTGATTTTTCTCAATTTGCATCAACTCTTCTTGCATTGCTTTTGTCCAATTTTCATCATTGCATGCTTCATTTATTGTCTTAGGTTCAATCTTTGAAATCAAACAACATTCATCTGAATTTTGAGCAATTTTCCTCCTTGTTTGTACCCCTTTGTTTTTGTCATCTATGATCTGATCTTCAGAGTGATTTAAAGTTACATACCTTGGAACTTTGGGAGTCTCTTGCACTGCTATTTCGTGATCAGGTTCATTCAGACAAACCTCTTCTTCCTGATTTACCGGATCAGTCTGAATTTGACTTTTAGGAAGGGATTGAGTTCCTTGAATCAGAGCACCATCCTGATCATCTTCATCATATTCATAAAACCTTGAGGGCTTCTCAATTCCTTCATCAACCCTCACATTTGTACTTTCTATCATCTTTTTCAGTCTCTTATTGTAACACCGGTATGCTTTGCTTTGAGTGGAGTAATCCAAGAAAATTCCTTCATCACTTCTAGCATCAAACTTTCCTAGATCTTCATCTCTTTTGATGTAACACTTGCTACCAAATACTCTAAAATATCTCACAGTAGGAGTTATACCAAACCAAAGTTCATAAGGAGTCTTACCGGTATTGTTTCTGATTTGAACTCGGTTAAGAGTGTAGACTGCAATGCTGACAGCTTCTCTCCAAAACATCTGAGGAACATTTGCTTCCATCATCATTGTCCTGGAAGCTTCCTGGATGGTCCGGTTCTTTCTCTCAACTACTCCATTCTGCTGTGGAGTCCTAGGAGTAGACAACTGTCTCTTTATGCCATGCTTCTCACAAAAGTCTATGAATTCACTGAATGTGAATTCACCACCTCTATCAGACCTTAGACACTTTAGTTTCAATCCGGTTTGATTCTCTACCATATCTTTGAAGATGTTGAACTTCTCAAGGGCTTCTGATTTCTCTTTTAGGAAGGTAACCCACATCATCTGGGAATGGTCATCAATTAGCAACATGAAATATCTATCACCTTGCATACTCTTGATTCTTGTCAGACCATAGAGATCAGTATGTACTAATTCCAACAATCCGGTAGTGGACTGATCCTTGCTTTTGAAAGAGGCTCTACTCTATTTACCCAGCTGACATTCCTTGCACAAACTATTTGTAGGTTTCACCAATTTTGGAAGATCTCTTACAGCCTAAATGTTGCTTATCTTGATGATGTTATCAAAATTTACATGACACATATGCCACAGCCAACTCTAATCAACTTGAACAAACAGACAACTTATATTTGAACCAACCAGATGGAAGATATTACCTTTAATTTGAGTACCGGATGCAATCTCAGTTCTGGAGCTTGTAAAGATTCTGCATCTTCCATTCTTGAACCGGAGATCATAGCCTTTATCCACTAACTGACCAACACTGAGAAGATTTTGCTTCAATGCTTCAACATATAGTACATTACCAGTTTTGCTCTTTCCATCAAAAGAAATAGTTCCCCTACCTCTGATTTTGCTAGCAGAATTGTCACCAAACTTTACCATTCCTCCATACTTTTCCAAATCTAAGAACTTGTTCTTGTCACCAGTCATATGGTGAGAGCATCCACTGTCAATAACCCAATCATCCTTTTCTTCAATTTGGGCAGCCAAAGCTCTTTCTATAACCTTATGATTGACAGATTTAGAGGATATTGAATCTTCTTCCTTGATGGCAATAAACACCCATTCATTTTTGGATTTGCTTCCTATTTCTGATTCATCATCTGTTACTCCTTCATTGTCATCTTCTTCATGAACATAATAGCAGTTCTTTTGAAACCTTTGTCTGTTGGTATTAAACCTTGCAAATCTTTCCAGACATCTTGAAGCAAAATGACCAATCTTATTGTAGTTGAAGCACTTAAATGGTAGTTTTCCTTCATACTTACCGGATCCTCTTGGTAGTCTTTTTGCAATGAGGGCTTCAAGTTGAGCTATTTCTGCTTCTTCCTCTTCCATATCTTTCCTTGCTTGTTCATACCATGACAGCTTCCTTGAAGAGTTCTCTCCTGGATCAAATCTTTGTTTGCCTTTCACATAGGCACTGGCTTTGAATGCAGATTCAGTCTTGGGGGGATCATCTCCAAACTCAGTCATTTCAAATGCAGCCAGTTTGCCAGCTAGTTGCTCTCTTGTGACAGTTGTATGGGCTCTGAATTCATCAATGGCAGCAACCTTGATTTTGTAGGCAGCAAGAAAGGATCTGAGAATTTTGTAAACATTTTCATTTTCATCCAGAACTCCACCAACATTCCTAATTCCACACACTAGCTCATTCACTCTTGGCATAAAGGTAGTGATATTTTCATCATCTCTCATTTTCAATCTTTCAAATTTCCCTTTCAGACTTTGCAACCTTGCACTCTTGACAAACTCATCTCCTTCATACAGAAGTTCCAGTTTAGTCAAGATCTCATATGTAGTTGGTAGGTAAATAACATTTGAGAGATCTGAGTCATTCAATGCGCTTAGAAGAGCTTCCTTGGTCCGCAAATTGTTTTCAGCATCTATGATTTCATTCAGAGTTGTTAGACCACCCTGTGGAGGTACATATGGTTTTGAGACCATGGCCAAGTATGCTTTTCCCATACACTCCAAGTGACATTTCATGCGACCTTTCTAGAGAGTGAAGTTGGTTCCATCAAACTTCAGACTATCCTTCTTATATGACGACATCCTGGATCTCCTCAAGCGGTTAAGCTCCTTTCAGAGGAACTTGGCTCTGATACCAATTGTTAGATCTAGGGCACACAACTGAGAGTGGGGGGTGAATCAGTTGTGCAAAGACTTGCTTCTATTTTGAACACTTGATTCTTCTTTGTTAGTTAATAGCATATCAGTTAATCATTCATGAAAGCATAATGCATAAACACAAGAGCAGATAATCATCAACACATTGGACACCAAGATTTTGACGTGGAAAACCCGGTTAAGGGAAAAACCACAAGGTGATTAATCCAAGGATTATTCTCTGTTAGAAGAATAAGAAAAAAGAATGTCACATGCCAATTAGGGCTCACTACCCAAGCACACTGCTTATAAAGAGGCACACTGCCTACAAGAGACACACTGTCTACAAAGTGATAAGAATCATAAACTTGAACTGGAGATTGACATCTTTACCATGTCTGGATCAGTTCCATTTAAGCCCGAGATACTTCTGCTCTGCCCTTCGCTCTTTCTCTATACCACTCTCATCCGTTTCTCCACACCCTTTGAAATGAACTCACAAACCTTTATTTATACAAGACATCGACTTAGGAACAATCATCTAAGTCAGCAATCAACCATAAGGACATCTGCAAGATGATTAATACATCCGGTCGGCCACCACAAGAACATTCACAAGATGAACAACTCATCCGATCGGCTAGTCTGAGCAAGAACTTCATCCGGAAGAATATCTTCAATTCCGGGCTCTACCACCAATGCAGACTGACAACATAACCTCAACATGATCCAAGAACCTTCATGAGCTTGCCTGATTAACCAGGTACACCCGCACTTCCTCTACTCACTGGAATCTCTTCTCCTCTTCATCTGGAACTTCAAGAACACAGTCTGTCGCCACTGTCATACAGAAGAAGGTGCTTCCAGACCTCCAAACTTTGTACAAACTGAGATGACACATCACAAGGACATCCCAAACACTCCTTCCAATCCACAGAGTCTGACAATGCTCCTCCAAATCTCACCGGACCTTTTTGTAACACTCTGTCACTCTGGAGCAGCTCCCGGAACCGGTTCTACTTGACCGATCACAACTTTTTCATATCTTCATGCGAACCTCTAAAATCTTAACTGGATCATCTCAAGACTCATATCTACAAACCCTTTAATCTGCATCCTCTGATTCTCAACCTATTGAGTACATTTGCCTTCTTCTTATCACTGTTCTTCACTGTTCTTGATTGAGACTGCTTTTCTTAATATCCTCAACACACAGCTCATCCAAACCTTCTTACCAATGCAATATGAGTATGTTGACATAAATGACAACACTGGTTAACCTCATACTTGCAACAAGAAGAACCTTATCATGAAGAAAGTGATATCTGATATCAATATGCTTGGTACGAGAATGCATCACAGGATTTTTAGAAATATTGATTGCACTGACATTGTCACATAGAATTCTGACAGGCTTAGAAATAGTAACTTTATAATCATTCAAAGTCTGAACCATCCAAAGGATCTGAGTGCAACAAGAGGTGGTTGCAATATATTAAGCCTCTACTATAGATAGAGAAACAAAATCTTGCTTTTTTCTATGCGAAGCAACTAGCCTTCCACCAAGAAAGAAAGTACCACCTGAAGTGCTTTTTCCATCATCAAGACTGCCAGCCCAATCAGCACCTGTGTATGCTGTCAATGTGAAATCTAAATGTCTAGGATACCACAGTCCATAACTAATGTTCCTTGAACATATTTAAGTATCCTTTTTATAGCATTTAAATGAGATTGTTTAGGTGCAGATTGAAATCTGGTTACCAGGCAGATATCATGCATTATATCAGGTCTAGTAGCAGTCAAGTACAACAAACTACCAATAATAGACCTATAAAAAGTATGATCAATATCTAGTTTATCTGCATCAGTACTTAGTTTACAACTAGTTTCCGTAGGTGTACTTACTGGATTACACTCATCCATTTGAAAATGTTTTAACATGTCTTTGGTATATTTTGTCTGAGAAATAAAAATACCATTTTTTAACTAAGAAACTTGTAAGCCAAGGAAGAAAGAAAGTTCACCCAACATTGACATCTCAAATTTTGATGTCATGACTTGTGGAAAGTATGCACTTAGTTCATCATCATCATTACCGAAGATTATGTCTTCAACATATACAACCACTATCAAGATGTGATCATTTTTACTCACAAAATACAGATTACTATTAGCTCCCCCTCTAGTGAAGCCTTGTGATTGTAAGTGTTTGTCTAATTTGGCATACCAAGCTCTAGGAGCTTGTTTAAGGCCATATAGTGCCTTTTTCAATCTGTACACATGATGTGGCTTATATTTGCAAACAAAACCTTCAGGTTGGTCCATATAAACTTCCTCTTCTAAGTCCCCATTCAAAAATGTTGTTTTAACATCCATTTGATATACTTTGAAGTTTTTATAAACTAAAAATGCAAGGAATAATCTAATTGCTTCCATCCTGGCTACTAGAGCAAAGGTCTCATCAAAGTCTATGCCTTCTATTTGAGAGTAACCTTTACAAACCAGTCTAGCTTTGTTTCTAACAACAATTCCATTTTCATCAAGTTTATTCCTGAAAACCCATTTAGCCCCAATAACATTTTTATCTTTTGGTCTTGGGACAAGTTCCCAAGTGTTATTTTTTCTCTATCTGGGCTAACTCATCTATCATAGCCTGAACCCACAAGTCATCTTGGCTAGCTTCAACATAGGTTTTAGGTTCTAATTGAGATACTAGACAAATATGAACCTGCTGATTTGCTTGAGCAGTTTTTCTTCTAGTTTGTATGCTAGAATCTAAGTCACCAATAATATGTTCACTTGGATGATTCTTTTGCAACAATCTTCTAGGAGTATAAATCAAAGATTTAGAAGGAGTATTAGTTTTAGGACTTACTGATTGTCCTTGATTTACTCTGGGATCTGATTCTTCATCAGATTTCTCTAACTCTTCTTTTGTGCTTGGCTCTTCTTGAATGATTTCTTCAACTTGTTGAAACTAAGGTTATTGTTCTTGCTGCAAATTCTCAACCACATTGACATTAGAGCTTTCAATTATTCTTCTTAACCTCTTATTATAACATTTGTAAGCCTTGCTATGAGTAGAGTAACCTAGAAAGATCCCTTCATCACATCTAGATTCAAAACTTCCTAGATGATCTTCTCTTCTTATATAACATTTGCTACCGAAGATTTTAAAATAAGATACATTAGCTATGTGACCACACCAAAGTTCATAGGATGTGTACCTAGTTTTGACCCTTATTTGTACCCTGTTTAAGGTATAAACTGTTGTATGAACTGCTTCTTTCCGGAAAGCATTTGATAGTCTAGCATCCTAAAGTATAGTTCTAGCCATCTCTTTTACTGTCCTATTCTTTCTTTCAGCCACCCCATTTTGTTGAGGTGTTCTAGGAGCTGAAAACTATCTTTTTATGCCATGTTTTTCACAATATTCAAGAAAAGTAGTAGAAGTATATTCTCCTCCATTATCAGACCTTAAACATTTCAGTTTTAAATATGTTTCTCTTTCTACCATGCTTTTAAAAATCTTAAATTTCTCTAATGCCTCAGACTTATGCTTTAAAAAGGTGACCCAAGTCATTCTTGTGTAATCATCTATGAATAACATAAAATATCTTTCACCATTTAAATATTTTGTTCTGGTTGGACCACATAAGTTAGTGTGAACCAACTGAAGAGGTTCTACAGAAAATTGTTCTTTAGATTTATGAACATTTCTTGTTTGTTTACCTTGCTGACACTCTTTACAAATCAGATTTTCAGGCTTAGAAATAGCAAGCATATGTCTAACATTTTTGTTGTGATTGATTTTAACTAAGTTATCAAAATTTATATGCCCCAACCTCCTATGCTAGAGTTTTCTTTCCTCAATTTGACTTATAAAGCACAAATTGTTTTTGCATTCATTAGCAGATCCATGCAGATTATAAATGTTACCTTTCATTCTCAAACCTGAAGCAATGACCTATTTTGAATTTTTGAGAACCTTGTAGCCTTGTGATGTAAAAACTACAACAAATCCACTATCACAAATCTGACTTACACTCAACAAATTATGAGTTAGTCCTTCAACAAAATAAACATCTTCTAGAGGTGTGTTATCTTCTAAAAGAACTGTACCTTTTCCTATGATCTGTAAGCAATAATCATCACCAAACTTAACTAACCCACTTGAACAATTTTCAAATGAAGTAAATTTACTTCTATCTCTAGTCATATGATGAGAACATCCACTGTCTATAACCCAAATTTCATTTTTCTTTGCATGAAATGTAACTTCAACAATCATAGCCTTGCTATTTTTGGGTACCCATTTCATTTTGGGTTGCTTAGTAAGAGAAATAATTTCTGATTTACAAAACTTGGCAATATGTCCAAGTTCTTTGCAGTTGAAGCATCTTATTTTGTTCAGAAAATTAAAAGTCCTGCCATTCAGAAAATGGGGCTGCTTTCTAAATGTAAACTTACATTCAATTGCTCTATGCCCATATTGATAACAGTAAAAACAATAACCAGAGAATCTAAAAGGCATTTTACCTTTGAACTGATTATCATTAGAGCATTGGCCTTTTGAGAAGCCTAGACTAGTCATGTCATTATACTCTTTTTGTTTTCCTAGCATATCAGCAAGTTTATCACTATTGTTACACATTTCAAGTTCTCTTCTTAGTTTAACTATTTCAGTCTCCTTGGAACAACATTCTTTATCCTTGGATTTTAACTGTTCTTAAGTATCTAAAAGAATTTTTCTATTTTCTTCAAGACTTAATTTTAAATCAAAAAAATTATTTTTCTTGATCAGATATTAACTTGCTTTGCACTCCATTTTCCTTTTTGAACCTTCTAATTTCACCAAAAGCACATTTTAATTCTCCTTCTAAGTCAACTTCATTTTTGAACATTTCTGCTTGTTCTTCTTCTGGCACAACGATAATTTTTGCCATGAAGAGAGTTTCATCTATTTCATCAGAGGATTCCTCTAATGCACTATCAGTTATTACAGCAATTAGACTCCTTTTCTTGAAAGTATTTTTCTTGTTAAAGTTGAAAGATTTTTTCTTATATTGTTTTCTATTATCTTCTTGTTCACTGTCAAGTTCTAGATTAGGACATTTTCCTGCATAATGTCTTATTTTTCCATAGTTGAAGCATTTAAAAGGTAATTTTCCTTTATATCTACCTAAGCCTCTTCTAAGTTTATTAACAAAAATAAATTCATCTTCACTGATATTTTCAGTTTCATGATTGGTTTCAATTTCCTTTTTCACAGTTTTAAAAGCTGCTTCCTTAACTTCTTTCCTGGGGTTTTCATTTTCCATTCTCATTTCATATGCAGTAAAGACTCCTAGAATAGAATCAATAGTTATAGTTTTCATATCTTTATTTTCAACCACAGAGGTCTTAGAGTCATATTTGGGAGTTACGGTCCGTAAGACCTTTTTAACAACAGTTATCTCTTCTAGTTTCTCCCCTAGACCTCTAATACTATTAACATTTTCCTGAACTCTTTGAAGGTATTCAGCTATCTTTTCCTCATCTTTCATTCTCATTCTTTCAAACCTTTCTCTAAGATCTTGTAACTTAGCCTCTCTAATGCTTTCATCTCCTTCATAAATATTTGAGAGTTTATCCCAAATACTTTTAGCTGTATCACATTCCATAACTTTATTTAAGACTTCATTTGTCAAACCACAACAAATAACACTAGCAACTTTTGAGTCACAATCAAGTGCCTTTTTTTCATCAGCATTTGATGGTTTGCCTATGACAGTACAACTAGTTTCAATGGCTTCCCAGACATCATATCCTAAAGCTTTGATATGACGAGTCATTTTGTATTTCTAAAAAGTATAATCTGTACCATCAAATAATAGTGCCTTGGATGAGGAAAGACCATCTTGAAAAGACATGGTTACCACTCAACCAAGAATTCCCTTAGGCAGATTAGGCCTTAAAGACAAAGGGTTTGGCACTGATACCACTTGTTAGAGTGGTAAGGATACTGAGAGGGGGGGGTGAATCAGTATCTTAGATATTTATTTTGCTTTTAGTAGAAATAATTATAGATTCTAATTTGAATTCCAGATAAAAACATTCAACTGAATTGATCATATGTCCATAGAATGATTATATGTAGGTATAAAACTGAAATATTCAATAGCAGATTGAAAGCATACCACAAAAATTGAAAACACAGTGATTTGTCCTTAGTGGAAAGCCCCTGGCATAAAACCACTCGAAAAAGTGCCTCACTGGCTTAAAATCTCACTAATTACAGGTCTCACTGGCTTACAACTTGCCTCACTCGCATTACAAAAAAACTGTCAAATGAAAAATTTACATACAAAGGGATACTCTGTTTTGCTTCACTCCTTACTGATATAATGTCAATAATGCATGAACTCTAAATTTTTGTATTCACTACATTATTCACACTATATGAGTAACATATATATATCATGTACAAAACATATTTTTGTTTCTCTGATATTCAAATAAAACCATTTTTTGGAGATTACACAACTGTCGAATAGTTTTTCTGATCGAATACCCAGAAAGATTTTTAGTTATTTAACCAAAACAGGGTAAGATATGTTGAGAACCCAAATTGGAGTCACAAAGACTTACAAAATATGAACAGATCAATATATTCATGATGTATGTTTGCCAAAACCCTAACCAGGGTCATAACCCCAAGTCACATTACCAAATGCAAAGATTTTTGACCATGAAATAATATGTATTTAAAAAATCTTAACAGAAACACATTTCCTCTCAACCATTCATGACAAACTACAACTATCACCAAAAGAAAAAATTGTATGCAAGAGTAATCATAACTGCCACAGTCAACAATAGCTGAAATGAGAGAAAGGAAATCATGACAATATCACCTGCTGCCAAAAGTCAAACTGATTGTCGTGAAATCCAGAACTTCCATCCATAAAACCTCATCATTTCTGCATAGGGTATGAAACCCTAAGTAAGAAGCATCTAACCGAAGCTTGAACATTATCATATAAAAAAGAGTAACAAAGACTGCCTTTTTTTAAGACATTCGTGCCAATGACCTTTCTTTGTCAAAATAACTTTCACCGATGTCAACCACTATCGGAGTAACCAATGCATATCGGAGAAGAAACCCAAGACCATGCTGATAGCGAAAAACAACCCGATAGAGTATACCACTAGCCCTTCATCGGTAAGACCCCAATGCATTAGAGGAAGATATCCACAGCATGCCAATAGTAATTTTCATGCCGACACCAACTTCCATCGAAGGAGACTAGTGACTTTCACTATCAAAAAACTTGCATTTTACCATATGAAAACTTCATAAACCTATTCGGGGGGTCAACACTTAAGAACATGTCGATGAAGAATATGTGTAACATGTGGTTCTCACTAGGACATCCAACCATGGTGAACAACATTGCAAACCATAAGCCATAGCTCATAAGTAGTAATAAAACTGTTACCATGTGTGCCAAAAATCACAGTATTAGTGCATCATCATATGATATGTGAATATGATTAAAGAGGCCAGCCAATGTTGAACTGATCAAGACATAAAGATGCCTTATGCCAATCCAAGCTATACAGAATGTGAACCCAAGATCGAAGATTGATGCCATAAAAGCACAATGCTCACTAAAATATCATGCTAACAAATCTGATCAGAAATACATCAATACCTGATAGAAAATATCATAGAGGTCACATAGGCAAACCCTGAAGCATCATCTGAGCAAATGAAATATTATGCAAACTGTAACAATATCATAAGGATGCTTTTAACAAAGAAACCAAGTTATCCCCCATCAATATCATGAAGATGCTTATGTGATGTATTCCATGAAAAAACATAGATAGACCACACAATGTAAGAGTAGAGCATGAAACTTAACATTATAACACTAACATAACACCAAGTTGTCATAGCAGCATTTTGCATAGAAGTCCACAAAACAATGTGTGTTTGAACATCAGGGACAACAACTAAGGAGAAAACCAATAGAAAACCCTGTTAAGGGAAAAAACCACGGGGTGAGTAACCCAAGATTGTATTCTCTGTTAAAAAAATAGAAGTACAAAATGGCACTTGCTAATTAGGGCTCACTACTGAGCACACTGCTCACAAGAGGCTCACTACCTACAAGAGACTCACTGTCTACAAGGTATAAAGAAATTAACCATGTGATTGAACTGACCAGGGGCATCCACATATGTTGAGGCTCAGTTCTAGTTAGGCTCAATATACTGATCTGCTACACTTCATTCTTCCTCTTCTTAGTGTTGTTGTTATGTCACATACCGGATTTGTATGGTTGCTTCCACACTGCTCTCTACTTTTCTTCGCACAACATAACACACCACACACACCTTCATACTAAAATCAATCTAGTATATATATCCACATCAAGGATTTCAACACCTTTCTAGTCGGCATCTGAAAAACTCAAGATATTTCCAAACTCTAGTCTATCAGCTAAATCCATGCTTACTAAGTGATGCATATCAAAAAGATAGTTGTAGAAGTCATCAATCATGTCAGCTAACCATGAATGATCCCTTAAGAAATTGATCACCATCAATTTCTCATCCAGATTAAGGTCTGATGCTCTGCCGGTCAGTTCTTCCTCAGTCTACTCTGCCAAACAGGAACCCAACACTTAGGTGCTCATATCTTTTCACTCTTTCATCACCGGATGCTCAATCTCTAGAATGTATTAGTCATGGTACTCCTCTTGACTTCCCCAAGTCCACACTTTACTGAGATACTTCCTCTAAGAGATCCGGACTTGATTGTCAGACCATGCTACATGCTCTGTTCTTGCTCACCGGACCAAAATACTCTTCAATCTGACTTCTGGTATAGACATACCATGTCCTGGGGATGTGTGGGATGGACTTTGTTGCCATCAATGACAACACTCATGAAGCCACACAGTGTCTCTTGCCAAAAATCTTCCCCTTTGGCATTGATGGCAACACTTAGTGAAAAATGACTAAGTGTTATAGCACACTCCCCCTTGGCTGATGCTCTATTCTTATGTACACTTTTCTAGAGCTCCCCCTTAGCTAGATTCCACATTTTTCACTACTCCTCACTCCCCCTTTGACATCAAAGGCAAAGGATAGAATCTGCACACCAAAATTTCCCAAAAACAATCTATACTTGGCCACATAAATATATATACATGTTATACTTTCATATACTGAAGTATGTCTGCAAAGGTGGTCTTCAACTGTACCACTTATGTTGCCCAACTCTTCTTCATCCTATCCAAAATTGAAATATGACCACTTAGCAAAAATGCAAAAGCTTCTACCCTCTTTAGGTCTGTCGGATCACTGGTCCGGGCTATGGTTTGGGTATCAGTTAGGGCCTCATGCATGGCCTCTAACTTGGGAATAATTGTCCCTCTTAGTTCACTTAGCCTGCTTATTCTATTTTTCTTCTCCTTCTCAAGCTTCTTTATTTCATTTATAGTTGTAGTAGTCTGACATTCTTGATTTATTATGGAAGAGGTGAGAGGATCAAAATTTTGAGATAAACTTGATAGTTTTCTCTCTTATTCTTCCACCTTCTTGGTGATATCTGTTGTCATGGTGGACCAAGATAGACAAAATTTTTATAGGTCTCCTCCATCTTTAAGAGCATTTTCTAAGATCTTTATCCCAATATCTAAATTTCTCCTATCATTTGTTATAAGTCCTTGTACCTCAGAGAATCTCTTACCCAAAAACTCTTTCTAGACTTTCTCTTCTACTGCTTTCTCCAAAGAATCAAAATGTGTGCTAACAGAATTAACAAGAGATTTCAAATTACTAGATGAGGAGGTTGAAAGATCCTTCTAGAATGATGACATGATCTTCTCCAACACACCGGATGCAATCTCTATCAGCTCACAGTCTTCCATGTGTGACTTCAGAAGCTTTTATTTTTCTTTGGCTTGAGCAAAAGATGCTACCTTCATTGTCTGGACTGGAGAGAGGGAGTCAAAATTGAGTGGTCCTTGGAATAGCTCCAGTTCATCTAATTCCATCATTTCTTTTGTTAGGAAGTCTTTAACAACTTCTGTAGTGTCTCTTGCCAGAGACAGAGTTTTCTTTCCTTCTGTGGCCTCAGAGCTATCATCTGGGGTTTTCCCTGTTTGATCTTTTTCTCTTCCCTTGACCTCTTCTTCTTGACCAATTTTATCATCTTTTCTTTCTTCTCCTTCAGTTCTGGAGTCAGCAGGGGATCCAAAAGAGAGATGTTTACTTCTTCAGGGACTTCCTCTTCCAGAGTAGAGGAATCCAAGTTCTTAGTCTTTTCTTCACCTATCTCCTTTGATTCTTCTGCAGTTTTCTCAGTAGAATCTTCCTTTGAAACACTTAATCCTTCGACATCCATGTCAGAAGGTTCATCACCTAAGTCCTCTATAATAGGAAGATTGAATCTTTTAAATGCATTATGGAGGATATCTTCTATTTCTTTTGCCACTTGGTCAGTCTCTCCAAGCATAAGCTGGTTCATTCTTACTTTGCTCTGGAACTCATCCTTGTAGTCCTTGAAGATCATGTTCATTTGTTGAGGGGTAATGGAAGGATAGAGTTGGATAGCAATCTGCTCCCAGATTTCTATGCCTTTTGCCTTGGCATTGTCCTTTCTCATTTCAAGTTCCTTCTCTAGGCTTTTGGGAATCAGAGATATAAATTCAATGAATGCTTTATTATAGATGTTTAGATATCTGACTGTTGCATCTTGTAAGATCTTCTGGTTAGCTTCAATATATTCATCATAAAATTTAGTCATTGGTTGCAGATTCCCATCCACAGTGACCAATTTGATGATATCATTAATGGAGAGTGTAGGCTTTTCAACAAACCCTTCTATTACTTCTTTGTTTTTGTCAGTAGATGATTCCATATAAGTTTTCTTTTTCTTCTTCATTTTTTTAACTTCCTCATCTGTTTCTGTCTCTTCATCATATTTTTGACTTGTATATGACCTTGTGGCCTTTTTCTTTGTTCTCTTCTCACCCTTTCCGGATGTCTTGACTTCTGGTTTAGAGGCTTTTTGGCTCTCAGAGGTGGCAGGTGCAGAGCTCTTGGAGGATCTGGTCTGGGAGGGGGCTTGCATCGGATCACTTTCTCTTTCTTCTTCTTGTTTCTCTTTCTTTGCTCTTTCTATTTGCATCAACTGCTTCTTTAGAAATGCCAAATCTTTTGGCAACTTCCTTAACTTCTTTTCTCACTTTTCTTTTCATCTCCGGTTGTCTTAGCTCAACATGAATCTTCACACTTAACTCTTGAAAGGTTCCAAACCTTTCTTCCTCAAGGTCCTTGGGCTGACTTAGCAGATGTTGGATATGTAGCTCTAGGATTTTCTCATCAACCTCATACCCCATTGGCATAATCCAGACTATCCTTGGCTCCACTGCCTCCATTAGGCATTGATCAGTGTCTACCATAAAGCACACTGTATCCTTGTATTTCTCAACCAATGATTGGGGGATTCTTTCTCTGGCCTGCATCATACTTTGAAAGTTCTTGAAGTAGCCCCAGAGTGCTGTATTTTGTGCCTTGGCATCACCAAGCCCATGCATATAATCTATGATTTGTATGGCTATTGATCTGTCATTTTGCCATATCCAAGCACTGGATCCAGGTAGCTCATTCATATAGTAGAAGAATAAACATAGAATCAAGCCACCATACTTGAATAAATTCTTCTTATCCTTCTTTATTTTCTATAGATTCTCTAACAGTTGGTTAGGGAGAAGCTCACAAAGATCATAGTCAACATTTTTCCTTAGCATTTCATATGCAGTATATATGGTAGTTCTATATACTGAGTTTTCCCTGTCGGAGTGATAGATTTTGTAACCAATTATCATAGGGGCAAATTTGATATCTGGATCTATGATGTCTTCTATTGTCATTGCCCTCTTGTCAAATTTTGATCTGGTAGCCTCACTTACAGTTTGGTTTTTGACTGATTTGAGAGCAGGCAACCCATCAGATGAGTGCAATCCAGTTACTACCCTAATGGCATCTTTTGTGATCTTAAATGACCTCATTAACCACATAAAGTTGTCATGCATTCTGCTCAGAACATACTGGACCCATTCATCTTCTGTAAAACAGGGGAAATGAATGTAGTGTCCAAAATGCTTATCCTGGATGGCCTTGTACTGAGGTTTGAGTTCAAATGATTCATCTATTAACTACTGGTGATAGACATCCATCAGCTTGGATTCCCCAAATTCCTCAATATTCGCATGAATGTATGCCCTAACATCTTCTACATGCAAAATCCCATGCGGAATGCTAGAGAAGGTGCCTAAAGGATCAATTTCTGAGATTTGTAAGGGTGTTTCTTGAACTTAGAATGCAGCCTATCAGTGATTTTGACAACATTCAGAGTAGCCATCTTTCAAAAGATTCAGAGAGAGATATTCAGGAGCGAAAATATCTTTTTACGCCTCTAGGGTTCACGATATGAGCCGGATAAGATTGCTGCTTGAATCAACTTCTGTGGTTGATCTTCAAGAGGTTTGAGGCAATCTTGTTGCAGAGCTCCTTTCTTATTCTTCAAATGCAAATGTACAAATGATGAACAAAAGAACCCTTTTATTTTTGTGCAAACCCTAATTCCATTTTGTAATAAATGCACAACTTAAGTTATTCCGGTTGCCTTGTTCTCCTTGTCCTGAGAGATCTTTCTGGATCACTGAGATGTACTTAGAGTTATTCTCAGTTATTATTGACAATCTGGCTTCCTTTCTCCAATCATTCCATTTATTCGCAAATCAAGATACCTCAAATTTTGAATCATACCGGATCTAACTGTGAAAATCCTACTCTTACTGGATGACTGTTAAACCAGATCAATCTTGGATGATTAACCTCTTCAAAACTTCTTGCGGATCTTTTACCAAGGGTTATTTAGATATCTCTTGAGAACTCTTCAATCTGCACCACTCCATGTGCCAATTTCAGGCACCGATTGACTGGCTGGGGCAAATTGTTTTCTTTTGTGACTCCCCCTGAGCCAGAGCTCATCTATTTAGTTTCGAGAAGGAATATCAGCACTAGATTCTGGTGTGGATCCATCCCCAACATTTTCTATACTTCTCTTCACCCAAATCTTGTTCATCTCCCTTTGAATTTCATCCACATTCATTTTTCCTTTTCCTTTGTCTTGATTTTGATTATGATGCACCAGACCCTTTTTATCCTGATTTTTACTTCTGCAGAATTTAGCAATATGACCGGATCTATTGCAATTGTAGAAAACAATATTTCTTTGCATATTTGACTGATATCCTCTAGATCTGCATTGATTAGCCATATGTCCCATTCTATTGCATGCAAAGCATCTACCATTGAATGAATTGTTTATTTTCATATTTCTACATTCATGAGATTTGTGACCATACCTTTTGCAATTAAAACACTATCCAGAGAAGGATTAATTAGTCTGATTCATTCTTCTTTTGCACTGATTTTCTTTCTGACCAAAGTTATTGCAATTGTGGTAGTATCCATTAAAGGATGGATATCTTTGGGCATTTGGTTGTCTTACCAAAGGTCTTTTAGGCCCATTCCTTGGATTTGTTGATCTAGAGTTCTTCTGGCCGGATCCGGAGCTTTCACCTTTCTCATACCCCAAGCCTTGCTTGTCATCCACCCTCTTTTGGATTTCAAGAACTTCTAGTTGAGCAGAGTTTATCTTGAATTTCTCTTTGTATTCATTTGTTGTTTGAAGATCCCTTTTAATTGTGTCAATTTGATTCTCAAGTTGTTCTTCATTATCTCTAGATTCTTCAAGATCAGATTCCAGATGCCTGATTATTCTATCCATTTTGTGATAGTCTTCTGACTTCTCTTTGAGAGATTGTTTTAGATTATCTTCAATTTTTCTCTTTTCTTCAATTTCTTGGGTGAATTTCATAACCCCTTATTCCATTTCATGTCTTACCATAATGACCTCTTTTGATAGCTTCTCACATAACTTGTTCTTCTCATTTAGATCTTCATTAGTATCATTGGCTTCATTTTGACTTGATAATTGTTGAAGTAGAGCCTTTCTCTTTTTCATAGAGATACTCAGTTTCTCCTTTAGTTCATTTATGAAATCATTAGCTTGTTTGAGTCTTTCCCTCAAGTTATTGACTTCAGAGTGAGATTGTTGAAGATCATCTAGGGCAGACTGAAGTTGATCCATCATACCATACATATCCATTAAGATTCCTAGATCTTTCTCAAGTTGTTAAGCTCTGTTAGGACAAACTTAGCTCTGATACCAATTGTTGATAACTAAGAGGGGGTGAATCAATTATCTTAATTATTTGACTTTCTTTTGTTCTTTAATGATTAGTGCAGTATCAAAACATATAAGCATACATGAACATGAGGGAAGAAATAAACTCAACACACATAACACAATGATTTTGATGTGGAAAACCCTGTTAAGGGAAAAAACCACGTGGTGACTAACCCAAGATTGTATTCTCTATTAAAATAATAGAAGTACAAAATGGCACTTGCCAATTAGGGCTCATTGCCCAAGCACACTGCTCACAAGAGGCTCACTGCCTACAAGAGACTCGCTGTCTACAAGGTATAAAGAAAGTAACCATGTGATTGAACTGATCAGGGGCATCCACATATGCTGAGGTTCAGTTCCGGTTAGGCTCAATATACTGATCTGCTACACTTCATTCTTCCTCTTCTTGGTGCTACTGTTTTGTCACATACCGAATTTGTATGGTTGCTTCCACACTGCTCTCTACTTTTCTTCACATAGCACAACACACCACACACACCTTCATACCGAAATCAATCTAGTATATATATCCGCATCAAGGATTTCAACACCTTTCTAGTCGGCATCCGAAAAACTCAAGATATTTCCAAACTCTAGTCTGTTAATTGAATCCATTCTTACTAAGTGATGCGTATCAAAAAGATAGCTGTAGAAGTCATCAATCATGTCAGCCAACCATGAATGATCCCTTAAGAAACTTGATCACCATCAATTTCTCATCCGGATTAAGGTTTGATGCTCTACCGGTCAGTTCTTCCTTAGTCTACTCTACCAAACAGGAACCCAACACTTAGGTGCTCATATCTTTTCACTCTTTCATCACCGGAGGTTCAATCTCTGGAATGTATCAATCATGGTACTCCTCTTGACTTCCCCAAGTCTGCACTTTACTGAGATACTTCCTCTGAGAGATCCAGACCTGATTGTCAGACCTTGCTGCATGCTCTGCTCTTGCTCACCGGACCAAAATACTCTTCAATCTGACTTCCGGTATAGACATACCATGTCCTGCGGATGTGTGGGATGGACTTTGTTGCCATCAATGACAACACTCATGAAGCCACACAGTGTCTCTTGCCAACATATTTTACTACTCATTGTTATGAAGTTACATTCATGAATTCCACTCCATTATAGTACTGAAGACATGATAGTCCTTGGTACATGAGGACTCCATGTAGGCCCTTATGGGAGGCATGGTAGTTCTCATGTTCAGTCCTCCATACTAGCCCTAAGGGGGCTTGGCAGGTTCAAGCTGCCATACATGGCCTCCATACTAGCCCTTATGGGGGGTATGGCAGGGGTGCATATCAGATTGCCTCCAAACTAGCCGTAGGGGGTATGACAGGACTATATAGCCTTAGCCTATATGTCCTTCACTCCTATTATGGAGGATATAAATAATAATAAATTACTTATATAAATTCACAGCTGATATATTATGAATACAATTCTAACCTGTAGATCTGAACTGTATTATATAAATATTACAAGAACTTTATTTCTGAGTCGAATGCTTTTATTATTATGATGCTTTCTACTTGATAATATTGCCTTGTATAAATATGCCCTTTTGCAGATCCAAGTCTGTTATTTATGAATCAGACTAGTCTATTTTCTTTTTTCATTTGACGAGATTTGTTTTCCTTTTTTCTTCCAGCAAAATATTTCTGGATGACTTCTTCCTCTATCTGTTTGCCTTATATACCTCCATCGAATGCCTTTTGGGAACCGTGGTGACTATTCCTTGCATCATACCTTTTGAAGACCATTAGTAATGTATCGCTCATTTAATGAGGGTCAATTAATATATTAGTTTTATTATCTTATATACTTGCTACAATCGTGGGCTCCACCATGAAATTGGTGTTTTTTTATTAAATCACAAGTGATCGCTACTGCATAAGACAAAGTCATGGTAATTTTATTTATTAATATTAATGTATTTAAACTTGTTTATATCCTTCATCGAATATATTTTCTATCATATAAGACTTGTCTTATGTGAGATTACCTATATATTTATTATATATTTAAATATTTATATTTTATATTATTATTTCTCACTTTATGTTTATATTTATATTTTAAAATTATATATTATATTTAATAGTATAATATATTATAATTAATATAATTACAATTATATTTGAATTGTTAATATTATATTTTTATTTATATTTATTATTTATAAATACAATGAGTATATTTAATTATATGAAAATATGTTTAAATCTTTAATTTAAACAATGCCTTATTATCGGGACATGACAACTAATCACAATCACTATTACAATTAAATTTTAATCATAGTTTTTACATCTATTTACCATCAATATGCTAAAAGTGAACCCAAATAAACTAAGCTATTATCAAAACATCATCATTCCCAACCTTCCTAAGTTGAAATTGTTTGATTTATCTTTGGCATTCATAGATACAAACGAATTCCTCAACTATTATCTATAGCAATTGGAGAGCATGAAGGACGCCTCATGGGTGATTGTCAATAATTTGTATGAGTTAGAGCTTGGCATGATCAATTCCATAAGATTAATCTCTCTTCCCTTCTTCCCATTTGACCCTTCCATACTATGGACTTTTCTACAAGGGTGAAATTATGAGGACATGCAGGTGGGGGTGAATCCTTGGAAGGCGACTAGTTGTATGGAATGGCTAAACAAGAAGCCTATGTTGTCTATTGTGAACATTGATGAAGGGGGTAAATCATAAAACACACGACAACAGAATTTAAACAGAGAAAATAGTACTTTCTTTATTGATTTGGACAACTTATTACATTATAGAAGCTCAAATAAAATCAGAGGAATCAACCCTCCATAGGCTGTAACACATTACAACTTCCTATTCCCAAACTCTAGAATCATCTGCCTTCTGTAACCCTAAATCAGCTAGGGTTTCTATTTTCCCACCTATTGTTGATTCTACACTTCCCCCCTTAACTCTACTACTACCCAGGGTTCCCAAAAATGGTTATTAATAGCCTTTTTAGTGGCCAAGAACCTAATTTCAAAATTTGTTTCTCCCTCCAAAAATAGGTCAACTTCCGGGAGCCATAACTTTTGATCCGAGTGTCCGATTGACGAACCATTTTATGCGTTGGAAAGCTCGTAGAGTGCTCTACACACTAAGAACAAATTAGCTAGTTTTAGCCATTTTTGGGCCCGTATGGGGCCATTTAGTCCCTCAAACCTAAGTTTGAATAATTTTTAGGCATTTTTCAAGAAACGAAAACTTTAATATCTTTCAGCTCACAAATGATCTTTGCGTGATTCCTTTGCCAAAGGTCTTATTTTTTAGTTATGAAACTTCCTATAAAATTTCACTTCATTTCGTTCCCAAATACAAACTTTCTAAGAATAGCAGGTTGCTATTTTTAGCAGTTTAGAAAAACTGAAAGTTGTACATCATTATTCAAGCGATTATGGAACCAGAACAACAAATTTTGAAAAAAAATGGAAAGAACATCAACAATTTTGAAACACATTTTTTTTGGGTGATGCAAGATTGCCCTTACACCACTAGATGCTCCTGCATCAAACATTTCATAGCCTCCTCCTCTGTCTCCCACCATAGTAAAGGCGAACAACACTGACAATATAGTTGCAAATGAAAGCTTTTTCATAAAGCTTGTTTCTAGGTTGTGTGATTGCAAATATTAATTCAAAATGAGGAATTTTGTCTTTTATGTCAAAGGGGATTCAAATTGAACCATTTAAGGAATATTAGGCCAACTAAGAATTAGGGTTTTTAAGACCCAAAAAATGGAGCTAATTGGGTTTAATTTGGACATTAGCATCATGATGACTTTTGTATTAGGGTCATAGTGTTTTGATGTATTTTTACCAACTTTTGAATTTAGGTCTAAATCTTTCAGCATAGGAAGTGGGAGTGAAAATAAGCTTGGTGGTCCATAAATGCTATAATTCATGGAAAATGGCCTTAGAATACCCATGTTAGTACAAGACTAGCCACTAAAATGGGCATAAGAACATAAGGTGGAGATTGCAACTTAGTAGGTTATTTTTGATGTTACAATTATAATTTGTGGCAACTATGGGGGATGAATGTTGGGAAAGATGTCTCAAACTTGAATCTTAATGTTGAGAACACTAAAATGAAATTTATAAGTTATAGGGGTTATTTTTTTCTCCAAAAATTATTGAAACAACATTTAACTAGCTAAAGTTGCTCATGATGACATTGAACTCTCCTAGATCTTTAATTTTTTAAAAATAAGCTCACCGGACTTCCTAAATCAAATGTTATGGCATCTAAAGGTTAGACCCCCCACATTAGAAATCTAAGAGCATCTATTATCCATAAAAGAGATATAAAAGGGAGTTACATATGTTGACCAAAAAAATTCACCAACTTATGATATGTAATGTCCCCTTTCCATCAGTAAGTATGGGTTAAAACATTAGCCTTTCTATTTCCTGAAGGTTAATTATTTGTTAAGGGAAATATGGCTTTTAAAAGATTCCTATAAGTTGACTCAATTTGCAAAAACAATATTATTTAACATATATCTTTTAAAAGCTTATTTACTTCTCCTTGTTGGGCATTGCCTTGGTGGGCCCTCTTGTAGTGGTCACCTATTTTTACTTGGGAGGAGTGGAGCGCTTGTCATGAATATTAATTGTATTATCCATTTCTACCTTGAGAGTGGTTTCTATGGGGGAATGATATTTATACTCCATTCACTCATTTTGGTGAGGTCTTCATGCAATTTGAATATTGGTTTTGAACTAGTGTTGTTGAGCAGATAGACTCTGGATGTTGTTTAGCTTCAAACAACTACTGGTTTCGGTTGTGTAATATCAACCCTAGCTGGGAGGTTCATGATTTTTATCCAGGAAATCAAAAGAGCTCAAATGGAGATGACTTATAGTTGTGTAGTTTTGACAGTGTTGGATGTGTTTTGATAGTTTTAATCAGAGTTTTTGTGTGGTGTTTGATTTCTATGTGTTTCTGGTATTTTTTTATGAATAGCAAAATCTAGAAAACAAAAGTGATTAAAAATAATTCCATGTGCAACCGTACATCCTATACGTGAGCAGTACCAATGCCTAGTCTTTCATAAGAGTTCCAAAAGTCAAAAAGGTGAATGAGACTAAGGACATTTTGTCTTGTAGTGTTCAAATAAGACAAAAATAATGATGAATGTGCAGCTTGGATTTTGAATAGCTTCCAAATCTTGAACCATACAGACCCTTGTGCTACCGTAAATCTGAAGGGTACATGAGCCATAGATAAATAAAATGCTACATATTGGATCCTTCTAAGTCACTTAAAAGTGATGCCTAGACCAAGGAATCAGATTGCAATAGGCTTGGTGATAAGTTGTGGGGTATTATAAGAGTTATGATCAAATTGGTGAGCTTTCTGGGTGCAACCATGATTGTACCAGCAAGGTATAGGTCTTTCTTTTGATGCTGGACAGTGTTTTTTATATTTTTTGAGTGTTGTATTGGATCAACCAGTAGCATATGCTCAATTCTTGCTTGCTATTTTTTGTGGGAACCTGGCAAATCATACATGACTATTCCTCAGCTCGAAAAATAATGGTAAACATCTACCTTTGGTGAATATGGCATTTTTTGAGTTAAATGTTCTTGATTTATTGAATGATATTTGAAAATTTGTGTCTATATACATCTTTCTTAATGTTAAAAAATATAAAAAAATTAGGGTGACCATTTCATGATACAATATTATCAAAAGTGTCTTTGAAGGGTTTGAATGAAAAACTAGAGTGCCAAAGTTGGGAGGATAACTATGACATGTTATGATAGATTCTTATGATAGGTGTAAGGAATATGCTATATTTATCATGAGAACTCTTCTTAGGATTTGGGTACCACTTTTGGGTAGTATTAGCTCATGGTTTTGTGATTCCCCTTTGATGGTTTCATGTATTGATTTCTCTATTTAGTGGGTGTTCGGGATAAAGTTTGCATAGTGTATTTTGTAGGTATTGTTATGCTATTGGTATTACTCTATATTTGAGTGTTAGTGTTATCTTTTGTGAAGGCTCCTTGCCTAGATTGTATTATAACCAACATTGTTTCTAAATAATGTACATTAGTTTAGAGTTTGGATGCTAAGTTTTTTCCCAAAAGAGTTTTTCCAAGATACATGATTATGTTATAGTGACTAATTTTATTGTATTGTTTCTTTCCTACAACTTATTTTAGATCATATTTTCTATTCATATCTCCTCTTAAATTAGTGCAGGAAGCATTTCCAAACCTTAGCTTCATTTTATTTGGTATCAAAGTCATATCAACTTGGGCCTTAGGTGGTAGGAACAAAGTTTTTTATACTAATCTTTTGAGTGGGAATGTTTTTAGAAAAGATCTTTGTTTCAAGGAAGATGGAAATCATATCTAGACTAGAGATAAGAAAATTTAGTGCCACTAACTTTGAGTTGTGGAAGAAAGATGGAGGATTTTTTCATAGATTGAGATATGTGGGTTGTAGTGTCTAGATCCAAACTAGTTGCAATGTCATTGTATGATTAGGTAGTGTTGGAAAAAAAGGTGAGAAGCCTTATTAGGCTTTGCTTGGCAGATTTTGTAATATTTAATGTACATATGAAGAATTAATTACAAAAACTCTATGGGAGACATTGAGGAACATGTACCAAGTTAAATCCCTAGCTAATATAGTTATTCTATGGAAGTTCTATACTTTGAGGATGGGTGATGGTGATTCTATTAGTGAGCATCTAAATGTACTCAACACAATTATAATAGTTACAATTTGTGGGTGTGAAGATGGAAGAGGAGGATTGATGCAAAAATGGAAGAGGAGGATTGATGCATGACCATTATATGTTTTTTTATAAAATCACATGTGGGACAACTTGATAATGGTTATTGGAAGCATTATCTCAAAACTAATGCTTAACGAGATCATGACTACTCTTATCCTAGAAGAGATAGGTGGAAGTCTAGTGAATCCACCAAGAAAACATTGGTTGTTTGTGGGTTATCTAAAGAAAAAGGTAAGAAAAATAAGAAGAAGAACAAGGGAAAATCTAAATCTCATGGGAGATCTAAGTCTCTTGGAATGTCCAAAGAAAAATGTTGGAACTGTAACAAGATGTGTCACTTTAAAAGAGACAACAAAGAGGAGAAAAAGAAGAAAAAGTTAAATATAATGATGATTCTAATAAATCTTCTCAAGAGAATGTAGGAATCTTCCTTTGTTGTAACATTGGCATTGGATGCATGGATGATTGAATTTTGAGCTTATTTCTACATGACTCCCCATTGGGAGTGTTTTTAGATTTTGAGAAGTATGATGGTAGGAAGGTACACTTTAGTTTAACTCATATCTTAGCACTATTGGTCATAGGAGAGTCAAGATTTGATTCTTTGATGGAGGATCAAATGGATTACTAGTGTCCTACACATCCTTGGTTTGGCACGAAACCTAGTACTATCGTTATGTGACTTTTTATCCAAAATGGAAAAGAAAGGTATTTATGAATAAGCCTCTAAAATTATAAGAGGACAAAGTTTATTTACCCTTTATAATTAAAAGGGAGATGGAAAATAAAGGATATTATGATCCTTTGGTTAAAAGGAAGATAAATAAATAATAATTATGAAAAACCCCCTTTTAAAAGGGAGGAGTTATTAATTTTATGATGCAGGAGCATCCCTAGTTCAAGACAAATCTTGCATCAACCAAAACAATATTTGCATTTCATTTTGCTTTCTTTCATTTTCCAGTTAGTTTAGTCAGTAGCAGTTTTAGTAGATTGGTCCGCATTCTGCTGAAGTTTCATTTTAGACCTTGCGGAGCTGGACTTAGCATCTAAACATCTTCATGCACATCATATCCAAAATTTAGATCATTTGGATTAGTTTACGGAAAGATATCGCTATCATAAGATCAACTATTTTCTCATAATAGAGCATCCTAATAGTCTCAAACAATCAGCTAAAGTAGAAGACTTACAGAACTAAATTACACATCATTTAAGGAACTTTGGATCATGACTGACCTTTCCTGATATCCACATGTTATTTCATTCACTTGTGTAGGATTCCCATTTGTTTAAGTCTGACCTGTCTGTGTACACACGTTACATCTCTTTCTTTGGAGTTTGTAATCTGTTTGGTCGACATGGAGGAATCTTGTGATCTAGAGATGATATATATTCATGTAATAGATACATTGGAAAGTAGTTCATGATTAGTTCATAGTCTGATAATTTGAATTCTTTTGTAAAAGTGCCTCAAAGTCATATCCGGCGCATGTATTGTAACTGGAGAATCAGGCTTGAGAACCCTAATCTGTAAGCTCGCTTGTTGTCAGCATGTTTGTATTTTGAATCTATGATATACTGAATGACTGAATCTACATTTGCATACTACAATTGAGTTGTTTCCGTTGTGTTTACTCTTGCTGCATGGTCTGGATTATTCACTTTGTGAACCCTCCTAACCGTGACTGCACCAAGTGGTATCAGAGCGAAGTTTGAATCCTTTGGGAGTGAAGTGAGTGAATTAAGCAAATTTTGTGAAGGCATTCCATAAGATCTTGCTATGAATAGATCACCAAATCTGAGGTAGACTACTTGTGTTGTCAACCAATCACCGAACATGATGCAGTTGACACCTTGTAGCCCGATCATCAAATCTGAGGTAGTCACACTTGATCCTAGGAAGAGATGCCACTAAGGAGAATACCTACTATTGGCACTATGGCTAGAAGAATGGATGAGATGATGGAAATGATGAAGATAATGCGAGTTTGCTTGGATGCTGTTGAAGAAGATCGAAGAAGAGGACTTACATCTCGACCTAATGTTGAAAGTGATGATGATGAAGAATTTCAATCCGTTGATCAACATGAAGAAACCCTAGGAGAAGAAGAAGAGCCAAATCAAGTGAAGATGTTACAAGCTATTTCAAAGATTGGGAAAAGACCTAGAGTTGATGTACTGAATTACACTGGCAATTTGAATCCTGAGGAGCTTATTGATTGGATAAATGACCTAGAAGAATACTTTTAATATCAAGAAATTGAAGATTTGAATAATTTGAAATTTGCAAAGACTAAGTTGAAAGGACATGTTGCTATTTGGTGGAAATAAGTTCAGTTGGATAGAAACAAAAGAGGAAAGGAAAAGATTACAAAGTGGGATAGAATGGTGACAAAATTGAAGAATCGGTTTATACCTACTGACTACGAGTTGGAATTGCTAAAGAGATTGTAGAACTTGAGAGAAAAGGAGAAATCTGTGGAGTATACTGAAGAATTTCATAAGATGATCATAGGGACAAGACATAGTGAAGCAAGCAAGGAGAAAGTGGCAAGATACATCAATGGACTAAGATTGAACATTCAAGAAGAACTAAGTTTGGTAAGAATGACAACATTGGAAGAAGCATATCAGTTTGTCCTAAAAGTTGAAGCGAAGTTGAACAAGAAGCATGAGCAAAGACAAAGAGGTAGAGGAGGTGAATTTTCGAGAGGTAGAACATTTTCCTAAGGAGAAAGATCATTTGTGGAGAAAAACAGACAAGATAGCACATTCAAGAAGTAAGATAGAGAAAACATTGCATACCAAAGAGATGACAAAACTTTCTACTGCAGAGGAAACCTAATTCATACCGGAGTAAAGGATATAGAAGAGGGGGAAGATGATTTGATAGGAGAACAGTCTAAGGAACCTATTTTAAGTGTGGAGGTGAAGGACACAGAGCATTTGAGTGTAACCAAGGAAGTACAAGCAAGAAGACAAAGAACAGTGGAAGTGTAGCCTATGTAGAAGAATAACCTGTTGGATCGCCTAGTTCAATTGGTAAACTTGAGAAAGGAGAATCACTTGTCATGAGGAGAGAACTATTTCAAGCAGAGACAAATGAGGAACCACCATAGAGGAAAAGTTTGTTCAGAACCAGATGCAAATCAGGAGGCAAATGTTGTAAAGTTGTAATTGATAGTGGTAGTTTAGATAATTTGGTTTCAGAGGACATGGTGCCTAAGCTAAAGTTGGAGAGATTGAAACACCCTAAGCCATATTAGATAGCATGGATTTAGGATGATCATAAGGTATTGGTGAGTGAACAATTTTTGGTGAAATTTCATATTGGATCTTTATCATGATAAAGTATTGTATGATATTATGCCTATGGATGTACATCATATATTGTTGGGTAGACCATCGCAGTATGATAGGAATGCTATACACAATGGGAGAAAGAATACATATACTATAACATCAAATGGAAGGAGAATTACTTTGATTCCTTTGGAAGATGATCCTAAGAGTGAAGTGTGTGGGAATGCTAGAATCATTTTGGTTGATGGAAGGATGTTTCTGAATGGTTTGAGACATGAGAATACGTGTTATGCTTTGATTCCTAAGAAGCCTAAAAAATTGAAGACAAAGGCTGAAGAATCACAACCTGAAAAAAAAACTAAGTTGCTGATAGAATATGAAGACATCATATCAGATAATGTACCTAAAGGATTACTACCAATCAAGAGTATCAGTCATCACACGGATCTTATACTTGGAGCTAGTTTTCCTAACAAAGCAGCACACAGAATGACACCGACAGAGAATGAAGAACTGAATAGATTGATACATGAGTTGTTGAGGAAAGGTATGATCAGAGAAAGTTTGAGCCCTTGTGTAGTACCTATAGTTCTAGCACCAAAGAAGGATGGAGAATGGAGGATATGTACAGACTCTAGAGCATTCAACAAGATCACAGTTAAGAATAGATTTCCTTTGCCTAGGATGGATGACATTATGGATTGTTTGAGTAGAGAAAAGTATTTTACAAAGATATAATTGAAGAGTGGATACCATCAGATCAAAATCAGAGAAGGAGATGAATGGAATACTACTTTTAAGACAAATGAAGGATTGTATTAGTGGGTAGTGATGCCTTTTGGACTGACAAATGCACCGAGTACTTTCATGAGATTCATGAATGAAGTTTTGAAGAAATTCTTGGGTAAGTTTGTTATTGTACATTTGGATGATATTTTGATTTTCAGTAAGACAAAACAAGAACATTTATGGCACCTAAGACAAGTATCGCAGAGACTGAGAGAAGAGAAATTGTTGACAAATATCAAGAAGTGTAGTTTCATGAAGGAAGAATTAGTATACTTTGGATTTATGATATCTGCGGAAGGATTGAAGATGGACCTTCAGAAAGTTAGAGCAATTGTTGAATGGCCTACACTTGAGAGCATTGGAGAAGTCATATCATTTCATGGATTAGCTAGTTTCTACTAGTTCATTAGAAATTTCAGTTCAGTATGTAACCCTATGACAGAGACAATGAAGGTGACAGAAAAGACTTTAAGTGGACATCAGAAGTAGATAAAAGTTTTGAGCTATAGAAATAGAAAGTGACAGAGCTACCTATATTGGCATTACTAGATTTCAATAAAGTATTTCAAGTAGATTGTGATGCAAGTGGAAATGCAATAGGAGCAATATTAAGTCAAGAAGGTAGACCTATAGCATATTTCAATGAGAAGTTGAATGATGCAAGGAGAAGATATTTAATTTATGATTAGGAGTTCTATGCCATAATTCAAGCCTTGAAGAAGTGGAGACATTATTTGTTGCCTAAGGAATTTGTGTTGTACATAGATCATCAAGCTTTGCAGTAGCTGAACAGTCAAGGAAAGTTGAATCAGAGACATATGAAATGGGTAGAGTTCATGTAGAGTTACACTTTTGTACTGAAGCATAGAAGTGGAAAATCAAACAAAGTTGCAGATGCATTGAGTAGGAGAAGGAATTTGCTAATAGAGATGAAAGTTGAAGTGTTAGGATTTGAAGAATTGAAGAACATGTATGAAGAAAACCTTGATTTTGCAGAACCTTGGAAAGCATGTAAGGAACCTATTGTGATAGATAGAAGTAAGTGGTTGGACTATTTCATTTAGGAGGACATGTTATTCAAAGGAAACCAGTTATGCATACCTAGGAGTTCAATGAGAGATAATCTGATAAAAGAGAAGCACAATGGTGGATTGGCAGGACATTTTGGAATTGATAAGACAGTGGCTTTGGTAAGTGAAAATTACTTTTGGCATTAGATATATAAGGATGTAAGGAAGTTTGTGTAGAGTTGTAGAATATGTCAAGTTGCAAAAGGAAGTAGTCAGAATATTGGATTGTACAAATCTTTGACAGTATTGAAGAGACCTTGGGAAGACATAAGCATGGATTTTATAATGGGATTGTTGAAGACACAGAGAGGACATGATTCTGTATTAGTATAGTGGATAGATTTTCAAAGATGACACATTTCATACCTTGTAAGAAGACAACTAATGTGGTTCATCTGGATGACCTATTTTTCAAGGAGATTGTGAGATTGCATGGATTACCTAAGAGCATAATTTCAGATAGAGATACAAGATTTATTGGATATTTTTGGAGGACACTTTGGAAGAAGATGAAGATAGACTTGAAGTTCAATTAAGAATTTCATCCATAGATTGATGGACAAATATAGGTAGTAAATAGGAGTTTGGGTAACTTATTGAGATGCTTGGTTGGAGAGAAGGTAGGAAATTAGGATTTGATTCTATCACAAGCAAAGTTTGCATATAATAATTCAGTGGATAGGAGCACAGGAAGAACACAATTTGAGATTGTGATAGTAACTAACCTTAGAGGAGTAGCAGAATTGAGAGATATCAGTATGAAGGAAAAGAGGAGTGCAGAAGCAGAAGAATTTGCAGTACATATGGAGACAGTGCATAATCAGGTTAAGAAACATTTGGAGAATATGAATAGTAAGTATAAAGAGAAATCATTTGAGAAGAGAAGACACAAAAAAAATTTAGTGGGAGATGAAGTGATGGTATATTTGAGAAAAGAAAGATTTCCAGTAGGGAAATATAACAAGTTAAAGATGAAGAAGTTTGGACCATGTAGGATACTTAGAAAGTTTGATTCAGGAAATGCATATGAAGTGGAGCTACCGAAGACATCCGGTATATCATCTATTTTCAACATTGCAAACCTATATCAGTATCATGAAGCAGAATTTAGTGACAACATTGAAGAAGACTTTAAGAAGCAGTTACCACCACAAGCACTAGAGCACATTGAAGACATCTTGGATAGCATAATTGGATGGAGCACCAGAGGAAAGAAATACAAGGAATATTTGGTAAAGTGGAAAGGTAAATCAGAAGAAGATTCATCTTGGATTTCTCAAGCTAAGGTGGACCATCTTGGTTTTCCTCTAGCCCCAACAAAGTGAGGGACTCACTTTTTCAACAACATTAGGTGTCTAATGTAGGAGCATCCCTGGTTCAAGAGCAATCTTGCATCAACCAAAAAAATATTTGCATTTCATTTTGCTTTCTTTCATTTTCCATTCAGTTCAGTCAGTAGCAATTTCAATAGATTGGTATTCATTCTGCCACAATTTCATTTTAGACCTTGCAGAGATGGACTTAGTATCTAGACATCTTCATGCACATCATATACAAAATTTAGATCATTTCAATCAGTCTATGGAAAGATATCACTATTAGAAGATTGACTATTTTCTCATAACAGAGCATCTTACCAGTCTCAGACAATCAACTAAAGGAGAAGACTTGTGGAGCACTTTCATGACTTGCGGAGATGAATTACACATCATTCAAGGAACTTTGGATCATGGTCATCCTTCCCTGAGATCCAGACACATTATTTCATTCACTTGCGGAGGACTCCCATATGTTTAGGTCTGATCTATTAGTGTACACATGTTACATCTCTTTCATTGGTGTTTGTAATTTGTTTGGTGGACGTGGAGGAATCTTGTGATCCAGAGATGATATATATTCATGTAATAGATGCATAGGAAAGTAGTTCGTGATTGGTTAATAGTTTGATAGTTTGAATTCTTTTGTAAAAGCACCTCAAAGTCATACATTGCACATGTATTCTAACTATAGAATCAAACCTGAGAGCCCTAATCTATAAGCCCGCATGTTTCCGACATGTTTGTATTTTGAATCTATGATATACTAAATGAATGAATCTACATTTGCATTCTACAATTGAGTTTCTTCCGTTGTGTTTACTCTTGCTATACGGTCTGGACTATTCACTTTGTGGACCCTCCTAACTATGACTGCACCAATTTATTAAACCATTAAACCATTATTAATGACAACCTTTGTGAAAAGGTGTGATGGTTTAGAAATCATCCTTAAAAGGTTATATAATGCATTTGTGTGAGACTTGAAATGGGCATGGAGAACAGTCAAGGAAGATAAGGAAAGAAAGGCAACAAATCATGAAGAAGAATGATTATAGATTCAATAGAGGAAAGTGTAGGAGTCCGGACAACACTGAGAGGGGGGGTGAATCAGTGTTGTGTAGATTTTTGCAACTTATTATAACTTTTAATTTACAAGACTCAGAAAGAGAAAGTCATCAATAAACTATTACACATATATGTACAAGTTTGATAATGAAAATTATGAGCAGGACCACATATAGATAAATCTTAACATAGAAGCAAAAACACACATAGAAGCATATCATTAACACAAGATTTACTGTAGTGGAAAACCCTCTCTGGGTAGAAAAACCACTCAAAACTGCCTCACTAGCTTAGCTGGAAAACATGCCTCACTGGCTACAATATGTATCTAGCAGCACCAACTCCTTATGGAGCACCAACTCCAATACCAAACAGAAGCACCCACTTCCAACACTGATATACCTCACTGGCAAACAAATAGGTCTCACTGACCTACAAGCCTCACTGGCTAATACAAGGCCTCACTGGCAAACTGAATCTTCACTGGAAGTAATAAACAAGTTCAGAGGGACACTCTGTTTCCATTCAATACAAAACATATGTCTGTCAAATGACCATTCTATTCAAAATCAATCCTACATCCGGATATACTCAACAACACTGCATTATTTTGTATGTTTTATCTCTATCATTCCAGACACACATCAATGCACCTGAAAAAACATTTTTTATACAAGTTGAATGTCTTTTCACCTTTCATCTTCTGTATGATCCATCTCTGTCAAATAAAATACAACTACCCTTTCACATTCTTCTAATTCACAAAACCCTTCAATCTACAAATTTCTTCAACCAAATTTTCATTATCCTCTTTGTACAAAACCCTTCAATCTCTGCAAAAATAAAATCATATATATATATATATATATATATATATATATATTTTGCAACATGATCAGCAAGATCATTGAAATTCCTTCTCCCTTAAAACTTTTTCAATATTCAACAACCTGCAAAATAACTCTTCATATCTTGCAAAAAAAATTCTCTATATCCAAAAAAAATCTTCAAAATACTTCATTAATAAACTTCAATCTATTCATCTTCTGCATAAAAAATTTCTTCAACTTCTTCCTTCAATTCCTTCATTTTCTTTTCAAAACACATCTCTGCAAAAATAACTTTTCACAAATTTTTCTGCAATTAATATGATCTAAAAAATATATTCTTCACACTACAAAATAATTTCTTCATAAAATTTGTCTTCAAAAAATTTGTATCCAATCTGCCTTATTCTCAAACAAAACTCTTAAACTTCATCCCATAAATCTCTTCAAAAGACAATCTCCTGCAATAAAAAATCTTTTCAACTTCTTCTATGAAAATAGAAAACTCCTTAAATTCTTTATCATCTCCATAGGAAATAGAAAATTTCTAATTATAAAGCATTTGGTGCTCTATACAAATCATGCTCCTTATAACATGGTCTCCAAGTTAAAACATTCAGTAATTTTTTATTACCTCTAAAACACACCTTTTACTAAATGCATTCCATGCTTTATAAAAATAAAGCTTTCCACCGAATGAATGCCTTTTCCTTAAAAGGAAACTTTAAAAACTAATATATTCCCTCTCTAAAGTTGAGCTCCTAAAAAGGCATTAAATATGGCTTATGAAAGAAAACTAAGGCCGATAAATGTGAGGTTTTAGAAAAAAGCCATAAAAAACCCTTAAAGGAAATCTTAAAAGGCCGATAGAGATTAATGCATATTTGAATGCAAATAAAGTCACAAGGAGGCTGATAAAGTTTTTGAAGACCACTGCAATAATAAGAGGACTGGTGGATAGCACGAGATATAATCCCTTTAGCAAGTCACTTTTAAGTGACTGACCTATATAACAGGTCAACAATCAATTAAATCAAAAAGTGATTTCTATGTTGATAGGCAGAGAGGATTATAAAATAGGTCTTTAGAGGCAAAGAATGGAATATAGAACTAGAGCTTGATCCCTCTAACTCAACTTGTAACATCATGACATATAGTATCAAATCTTCATGTGCTCATATACATGATAATAGACAATAAAGTCCTGATAAACTACAGCATAGAAATTTTGTCAAGCTTTCACTCAATCTTTGAATATCTATATCATCAATGAACTCCCTTATCAACAACACCATACCTTTGATTTCATAAGAGTATCATTATGATGCAAAACCCTGATAGAACCTTGTTATGTCTAATGCAAGGATGTAGCAATGAAGACACAAAACAAATTAGCTGGCAAGTGTCTTGATCAACAACTCATGAATATTTTGAACTATGATATCCAAAACATCATATCAACTTCTAAAGCACCAAACCTATGAAGACCAAGAGTATAAGTCCATTCTCTGCATCTGCAAGACACACATGATGTGATCATCACAAGACATTAAGGATTTCAAAGAACCAAGTAATACATTGTCTCTGCATTAAAACTCTGCCACTTGAAGACATCCTAAATAAAATCCAAACCAAGTGAAACATGAAGGAACTCCCCAACACCATGACATCAACCTCAACTCTGCCATATACACTGAGAACAACACACTACAAAGAACTAAACAATGAAGATGTTAACTCAAACCCAAGCAATCTTCTCCAATCCAACATATCATAAACTGGTGGTTGCAACACATATGATATCCATGCAGCATATGATATCCCTGCACCTGATCAACCATCTCTTGTCATGATCAACAACATGAACTTATGAAGGTCATCATTTCACACTGCATAACTATGGATGATGAACATTTGTCAACACTTGACAACCCCAAACAAATCACCTTGTGACTTCACTTACCAAAGGACATATGAAGACATCATTGAAGACCAAGCCTGATCAAACAAGTCCTTATGACATCAAACAAACTGAGGACACCTTTTTGACACCAATGACAACCTATCACCATTAGAAAGTATATAGGAAAATGTACAAGAACCAAAGGGCACAAAGGAGTGAAGATTAGGGTCTTTTGCTGGCAATTAAGCATTTGGAGAAGGGGCACATAGAGTGTTTCCAACTCAGGGTACAACATACACTTAGGAGTGTCCTGGTCAGGGCTATGTTTGTTTTATACCATGAGGCATAGTTGATTCTGTACACACCCAAATTTGTCCCCAAATTTGTTCATGTCTTGCAACACCTAGTTAAATACATTATTTAGACATCATGTAGCATTTTGTCCTACTACCACTCTTATGCCCACTTATTACATTACCCAATTAATTAAATAAAGGCCTATTTATTTAATTAATTTCCCATCATAATCCCATCCCATCTTAATCACCTAGCCAATTAATTAAATAAATCTTATTTATTTAATTAATTTTCCAACTAATTCAAATAAAATATTTGAATTAGGTCCTCACCTTTCACCACATTCAAACACTGGTCCACCTCTCACTTGAATCATGTGTGGTAGTACTTTTTGTGTACATAATCACACATGAACTACTTTTTGTGTACACAATCATACATGAACTTATTAAATAAAGGTTTTTGTGTACACGATCACACACGAGCTTTATACTCCTTTGTACACTTGTCACATGATTACAACTTCCTTGAAAAGTGGGAATAACTAATCAATCCTAGCCATCCATGTCGTTCATTTAGCCTTTTAATCTCAACCATCCATTCAAATCAATCCTTGCCTATAAATCTACCCCCTTACAAGCCATTAAGATGCATCCACATCTTGAGTATCCTTATTCTGCCAAAATCATTCTTCAATCTTTTCATCTATTTTCCATCTATCATCTTCATCTTATTGTTATGCTGCTAAATTGAGAAACCAACATATCAAATTCAATCAATCAACCTATCATGCATCTATCTATTTGAGGTATTGAAGATTTGGATTAGGTAATGTATTTCATTGTTTTATCATTTTCATTTTATCCAAATTTTTCTATACACACATTTTGGTGAACCTGATGTGAACATGATCAATTGGATCCAATTATAAGTTTTTGTAGGGTTTTGTTGTCAAAATTTTGGATTTTCCTAACTCCAGCTTTTTCAAATTTTACAAGTTTTGGTAGTGAATTGTTGCAGGTTGCGTCCTAGCTTAGATCTAACATCTCCATCACGTCCAAGAGGCCTGAGAAATGAAAATTGACATAAAATTTGATATATTTTGGACCTGAAAAAAATTTAAATTTGTTTTAGTTTTGTCCCTGTCATGGGGGCATACCGTATGAGGCCTCTGTGCAAGGGGTCTTTTTCAAAATCTTGGTTTTTGTTGTTTAGTGGCTAATCTTACATGTTGCAGGTCAATTTCATGGATTATGTGTTTGTAGGGTGAAATTTTGTTGTTGCAGTGTTCAAACCCTAAGCTCCTTGGCTGCCATTTGAATCCTTCGCTCCACAGTCTATCTCCTACCCTAGTCGCCACTCATAAGAAAACCTAATCGCCGCCTTCAAAATTCCAAATCTGTAATCATTTACCTTAATCTCCACTCAAGTTTCTGGTCACCATTCAAGTTTCCCTGCCACCATCTATCCAAATAGAGAACTGTCACCCTATTCTCTGTCGCTACACTTCATGGCGACCAAATTCTTAACTTCCATCCATTTAAAGTTGTCGACACCCTAAGGCCACACCTCCACCACTTCTCTGCCTGATCTGCCATCACTATTTTCAACCTTCATTTTTGTTTATTTGCCATAGCATTTGACCTTCTGTAGGGTGGATTCAGACGCCCTTCCTGATTTCTGAGCCATTAGATCTCCGTTGACCTTGGTCAATTCCTTCGTCGCTACCATATAACAGTTCACCTTGAAAACCAAGTCTTTGCATTTTGGTTCTCCGCTGCCCTATCCAAACTTCTTCGCTGCCTCTAAGATAGTCTTCACTACTCGATCTTTACCCCACACACACCTAGCAAACCATCCAAGATATCCTTGTTGATTAGCATCATCACTTGACCATGTTCAGGATACCCCTGCAACCTTTTCCCACCCGGTTGACATCATAGCTCGCTCTGGTCGCTATCTAAGTCCGTCATCACCACATCTTCCTTTATTGGTTGTTTAATAACTCTTGTGAGTAGGCCTTAATGTGGTGGCGTGTGTGTTTTCAAACTAAAATATTTAGTTGTCAAGTAATACTGTCAGTTATATCAAAGGCCACGTAAATATTCAAACTTACTCGTAGCAGTTGGTCGCTATTGTGAAAGGGTTGGTCGCAGTTAAAATCACCTTTCATGGTTTAGTTACCCACTGGTATCATTAAACTCCAGTAGTCTTTCTTTTTCTTTTATCACCTTTAAACATCACAGTTAGCATATTATCTTTAAATAGTGCATTTAGCATTGTTTGGTTAAACATTGTATGTGTAGGGGGGTGGGCTATCTATCGGCCTCCTTAACTTGTAATTTCTTTTTTTTTCTTTTTACATTGGGCTTGCCCATGGTCATATAGATGACCATGGGCTCTGCTAGCCCCAAACTATCAAGTTTAACTATTAGACACTAACCATGCCAATGTGACCACGAAGTCACTAACCATTAAATGTTACAACAAACAGTCACAGTCTGCCTTGTGCTTCCACATGCCTTAGAAGGGCTTTTTTTTTCTTTTTATCATAACTTTGTCATACGGAGGCCAAATCACACAAACGAGGACTTGCTAGAAAGCTAACAGGATGAACTTCATAGATGAGTAGAAATTATCAGGTGATTATGTCATTGTAAAAGATTTTTTTATCAGTCAAAGTCAAACTTGTTTTTAAACTTCGATTAAGCATATCTTAAGCATTTCTTATCGGATTTCAGCGATTATTTTTTAGAAGTGCATGAAATTTTCTAAATTTTCTGTTTATACAATCCATTTGGTTGTATCTAATAATTTTTATGAGTTTTTATCAGAATTCATTCTTTTCACATAATGATCTTCTTGTGCAAGTTTACTTGGACTTTTTCGATTTTGTGGCTTGTAGGTGAATCAAAGGAGCTGGAGTAGCATTTGGATCAATCACAACAGCAAATTGGAAAGAAAAAATAACCAAGTGCACTCCTTCCATATTTCATCTCTTAATCATTATTTGATCACACATTTGGATTTTGGGCTTCAAACGAATATTGCTTGCAATAACATCATTGAAATTGGGCCTAAAATGAACAAGTGTCTTCCTACACATTTGCATTTGGGATCTAAAATGAATAAGTGCTTGAATTTTTTGATCACACATCTCATTTTCTAAGGATCAATTAACAAATGCAAGTGTGGATCAAGCGACAGCTCACTTGGTTTGCTTTTGTAAAACCCTATCTAGGAGGCCTGCTTGGAGACACACCACTCCAAGGGATGACCTCAACTGAGGCTGAATCGAAAGACACCCTCATTAGGAGTTGTAAATCTTGTTACTCTTGGCTAAGCCCCAAAGAACTTTATACCTTTGGGAAGTGAAGGTGAAGGGTGGATTACTCGTTTCTCCTGGCTATGTGGCAGGATTTCTCTTTCAATTCCTTAGTCAACCTTGTGTAATCTAGCCTAAGACCTAATTGGCCATACCCACTTGACTAGCCATAGGGCTTGTTGATGTGTTTTCAAGTGCTTTCTTAATCATCACATTTAAATTTCAAAGTCAAAATTGCTTATGTGTCTTGCGTGAGTTATTCATGTGTGTATATGCATAATCATTTGTTTGAACATTGCCAAATCAATCTATAAACACCAAACACATAAACAAATCAATCTAAACATTCATCCTAGTCAACACACATCTTAAGCCACATCATCCACATCATCCCATCTTTTCATTCCATGTCACATCCTAATCATATCCAAATCAATTTCATCCTAAACATATCCTAGTCACATCCAAACAACATTAATCCTAATCATTTCTATCCTAATCATACCCCAATCACTTTCATCCTAGTCACCTTCATCCTAATCACACATCCAAGTCACCACACATCATCATCATAATCCGATCAAGCCTATCCAAAAGGGTCTTATTCCAACACGTGTGACACCATGTCAGTATTCGAAGACATAGCACAAGATCTCCTTCACGCACTTTACCAAAGGCTACAACCTTTAGATGAACAAACCATTCAAAAAGCCCATCACATTATCCAACGACTTCAACAAGCAAGTCAATCACCTCAAATGCGACAACTCATAGCACAAGCCCAACACATTATGGCCACTTGTCAATCACAAGCCCAACAAGAACATCATCCTCTATCCATTCAACATCAACCAATGCCAACTCAACCTTACATGTCATCACCTCCCACTTCATATCAACCAAATCCAACCACATGTTGTGAGGGGGAAAATAGGTTATTCAAATCAATGAAACATAAAACCCAAACATCTACAAAAAATGAAGATAAAGGAAGATTAAAAACAATGAAAAACAATGATACCTTCACCTTTTACCTTTCGCCTTCTATAGCTCGCCTATCTCTCTTTGATCTTGATAATAAAAGCCCTCAAAAGCTTTTGCTTGCTTGCTTGTTTGAAGATGACAAAGAGTGAATGGTTGTGATACTTGTGTATTTGAAAATGAGCTTCAAATACAGAAATGGATTATGAATGAGGATGCTCAAATGGGAGTAGGGATGCCAAAGGCACGCCGATATCTCTGCAGCATAAGTTTACACAAAATCCAGATATGAAATGAAGAGAAGAAGGTTGTATTTATAGAAGAGAGTGAGGGAAAATCAATGGTTGAGAAGAAAAGAATGAATCAACGGAGGAGGATTGTTGAGGAACGTGCATCCAATAGGAGGACACATGTCATTCCAAAAGCAGCCTAGTTGAGTTAACTCCTCTCTTGATGAGGATAAGATTTGATTTTCTTAAATTAGAATTTATTTTTCTAATTTAAGAGAAGATTTGCTTTTGTAACTCAGAGTTTTGCTTTTGTGTAACAAGAGGAAGGTTATTTTTGGAAGATAAGAATGATTTTTCAGAGAGATAGAAAGCATAATTAAATAAATAAATTTATTTAATTATTTTACAGATAATTGAGAGGAATAAATAAAATATAAAAATATATTTTATTTTTGTGAGGATTTTTTATTTTATTAAATAAAATTTGCATTTTATTTAAATTTGGAAGAATAAGAGATTTTAATTAAATAATTAAAATTATTTAATTATTTTAGAAGAATGAAGTTGGTGTAAGTGATTTTAATTAATTAAATAAATGTGATTTATTTAATTAAATGAGAGGAAGTGAATCAAATAAATAAATAAATTTATTTATTTAATGATGGAGGAATATGATGATAAATATAAATATTTAAAATATTTATTTAAGTAGAGTCATGCCAATTTTAGGTGTATACATCTTGCCCCTCTTTGATGCAATGTGTTTTATCACGTTGTTTCAAAGAATAAGAATTTTCGACAGTGATACATGCCCCAGTTTGCCCCTGGTGCAAATTTGACGACAGGATGCCCCCTCGGGAGATTGGATGGGAAGAAGACAAAAGGGCATGAGACAGACAATCTCACAAAGAAGAAGGTGAAGAACGGGTTAGGGCAGAGAAAAATGGGATATGGTTCGGAGAAATAGACATGGGAAGTAGTCACAGACATCATGCAGTCAGGTATGGGTCATTTGCTATATATAGGAGCTAGGGCCACATATTCTATTCATTTGCACACTTGTCCATAGTTGATTTATCCTCTGGAGAGCTTAGGAGAGCATGGCAGCCAGACAGATGGATATTTCGCGTGAGGAGCATCGGTTTGAGCGGATTTGACGGTTTGATCGGCTAGCAGAGGTAGGACCCCCGGTATGTGTTTCTTCAAAACTTGACAAAAGTCAATTTTTATGCGTATTTATGGCTAGGAAAGACCAACTAGGGTAGATGCGCAAAAACAACCGTTTGGCGCATATGCGTGCCGAAATGGCGCATGCGTTACGGAATGGTGCATTTACACTGCGAAGTGGTGCATGTGTTTCTTTTGCACATTTGAGTCATGAATGTGCGCATTTGCCACCATTGCGCATTTGAGCAATGAACAGGCGCATATATCTGGAAGTTGTGCATTTGACTCCTAAATAGGTGCATTTGACAGAGTTGCGCATGTGAGTTATGAAATGGTGCATTTGTTGGGAAGCTGCGTATTTGATATAGGAAGTGGCGCATGTGCGAGAATGGTGCATACGCGTCAGAAAGTGGCGCATTCACGGTGAAGTGGCTCTTTTTGTATGAAACGATGCATTTGCCACTTGGATTGGCACATTTGCACTTTAGGAAAATCAGTTGACTTAACGAAATTAACCCAATTGGCATCCTGATTGATGCGTCAATTGATTAGCGATCTCTAAGATTGCTGAGAATCTAGTCGAGAGATGATATGCTATTTTGATTAATTTGATATGTTAAGCCAATGATAGGATAGCTTGATTGTGTTGAGTAGGTCTGATATGGATATGGATTTCACTGACGGTATGCATTACTTGGTTGCAGGAGGATATTCGGGATGTTCTTACATCGCGAGAGTTGTTCCCGTTGCTGTTGTTGCAGCGATATATGCTGACCAAGTTGGATCGTGAGGCTCTAGGTGCTATGGGTTTGTATCATGTGCTCTTCATGCCTGAGGTTCGCATGAACCAGGCGATGGTGACTGCAGCCGTGGAGCGATTCCATAGCGAGGATGGGACCTTCCATCTTTCGATGGGAGAGATGGCCATTACTCTAGAGGATGTCTATCAGATTCTGCACCTCCCTATTCAAGGAGAGTTGGTTGAGTACGAGTCACAGCGTGACGCTGGGCTGCAGGAGTGCAGGCGTGTTTTTGATGATCCAGAGTTGGCAGGGGAGGAGATCTCATGGCAGGTCATGCATGATTGCTATGACTACTTCCCAAGCATAGTGGCTGGACTGATCGGTGGCGTAGTATGCCCTGATAGGAGAGTGCACGGCTTCCCCATTGGCTGGGGATGGGTGCTGGAGAGTATGATCACAGACGGGACCCGGTATGCTTGGGGTGTGTGCATCTTGCACACCTATACAGAGACATGCATCAGGCAGTGTACCACTGAGGCTCTGGTTTATTAGCAGGCATGTCTCTCTTACATTTTTGGTTGTGGGAGCACATTGCTATCACACGGCCAATATGCATTTTTCACAGGCAGAGGGGTGAGCCCTATAGTTACGGCTATGCAGGTGTGATTTCCTAGCACAGGCTGGGGAAGCTTGAGTACCGGAGGCATGCCTTTGATGGACTAGATGCAGTTGTTTGGCGGCTGTATATTGATTGCGAGGTATGGGATGACGAGGCAGATGAGCTGCCTTATTACTTCCAGACGAGATGGCTTATTGGTAGGACTCGGTACATTTTGGAGTGATAGATTGTCAACCGAGTTTAGAGATAGTTTGGCCACATACAGGGCAGACCACAGGGCAAGGCACGCTTTGCCAGGACTCACATAGAGAGGTATAGGTGGGGTCCTATGGCATCTTACGAGGAGGCATTGGCTGATTTATAGTAGATTCCTTATGCAGCCTGGCCGATGAGGAGAGACATAGTAGATGCTGGCATGACGCTAGACTATGAGGAGTGGTTTGCGGCACACCCATTCCTGAGCTATTCAGGGCCAGGAGAGTTCGCTCCTCGTAGAGATGAGGGCGATTCAGATGGGGAGGGTGCAGCTAGCAGGGGGAGGGAGGTCGGAGGAGGAGGAGGAGAGATTAGGGAGATGATGGTAGACAGAGATAGAGGCAGAGGGTCAGAGAGGGGCTTGTGGGTCAGCAGGCGGTTGGATAGGCACAGGTCCAGGTGCCAATGTAGCCAAAGGTAGCACAGAGACAGATGCCGCCGCCACAGCAGGTGGCACAGCCGATACAGGGACAGGTGCTAGCACAACAGGTGGCACAGGCCAAGCAGGCCCCATAGCTTGATGTGCAGCAGTAGGTTATGGTTTCATTACAAAGCCAAATTAGGCAGTTGAGGGCTCATCTGAGAGTAGCAGAGTCATGGAGAGAGTGAGATGTGATTTAGATATCAGATTTGTTGAGGGAGAGAGATGCAGCCTTAGCTAGCATGCGGGCTATGAGGTCAGAGAGAGATGCAGCCATGATGGCCATGGGCACAAATGGGACTTCTAGTTTTTTGGTTTCGCAGGTGCAGCAGGCACAGGCATAGGTGGTCTAGGTGCAGGGTGAGCTTACTAGAGCTCAGGCACAGGCTCAATACTATAGAGGTTTATATCACGGAGCTGTGTCAGTGGAGCATCGTGCCTCTAGCTTTAGGAGCCAGTCAGAGACATTACATAAGGTAGGTGGGTCCCGGTCTATAGGCTCAGTCAGGGGCCCATAGCAGATAGGGGGGATAGAGGAGATGCCAGTGCAGGGAGCAGTGTTCCTCCATAGCAGGGTTAGACAGACCCAGATACTTGTACCAATTTTGATTGTATCGTAGCACATTTGCGATAGAGGGCTGAGATAGCCGATATGTACTTTTATTCTGAGACATGTATCACCATTTGTTGTATACATTTATGACATGACTCTGAGATTGGATAGAGATTGTGATATATTGTACATTTGGACATGTTTTTGGTGTTTATGTGATGATGTTGTTGTTTCCCGATCTATATGCATGGGCTATATATGTGATGCTTTGATGTTTATATGTTATGGATGTAGCTTATCTTGTGATGTGTTATATGTGATGTATACTAAATGAATGATTTTGATTTATACAAATGCTAATGTGGATGGATATGATTTATGCAGTTCTATACGTATGTGACCTATGTTTTTGATTTTCTTTGGATATGATATATGGAGGCACATGTATGTGGATGACCTAAAAAATGTATGCAAAATGATTTAATCATGTAAATGACTATCACATGTGATGTGATGTGCAATCTATGCTATGTTTTTGATATGTCCAAATGTACTCAATCGACACAGGGGATGACATAGAAGGAAGAAGAGATGGAGAAATACTGACTTTCATTTGATATACTACAGGATTGATTTATGGCATGTATGATATGGATTTGCTGGATATGAGATGAATATGGATGTGGATTGTTATCTTTGCAAGGCTTTTTTCTTTCATCATTGGGCACTGTTTGGTATTTTTCATTTTTTTGAAATGTTGTAAGAAAATACAAGCATCTAGGTAAAATTAGACTGAGATGATCTGAGTATGTCTTACATGGATTTTGATATAGCAAGTTGATACAAGCATCTAGTCAAACTTGAATCTAGATGACCTGAGTACTTCTTGTGTTTTAACAGACAAGGATTGCCCCTTTTCATGTTTAGACCTCAGAGTCCTCGATGATCTTTTACTGATCATGTCGTTAGACAAAAGTCCTCACATTACTAAAGTTTAATCCATAAGAAGCAGACAAAGAAAACAATTATGCCCCCATCATAGCATCTCTAGCTTTTTGCATCCTTAAGTAGCATAGGAGGACATAATGACAAAAAATCCAGACCTTGTAAATTAACCCGTTGACAAAAATTCTTTGCATTAGATGTGTCTTTTGCCATAATTGATACAAAATGATTTTGAGTGTTTTGATATGGGGCTGTGCTTTGTTTAGGACAGGTTGATGTTTTGAGCTAAGGACTTTTGTTGTTGGGTAGCTTGCTTTGCTGCTCTTGCTTGTCTAGTGAAAGGTATCGCAATCCTTATTGGTATCCTCTTAGAACAGTGGCATTCAAGAACCCAAATCCGCAACTAGGTCGAGGAGTTGCCCCCAGTTTAGACAAGGATCGACTTATTATGAGTGAGATGACAGACAGACATGGAGAGATGGACCCTAAGGGACTGACCTAGTGCCTCGAGGGCTCATTGCTAAATGGCCTTGCCTACGTGACGACGTAGAGGCAACGTAGTTCGCGGTAAACCCTAGCGGACCTAAGACCTAGGCAATGGCAAAGTGGTGTAGAATTAGCATGGACTCAAATTGACAGAAGGACTAGATATGGGATGGATGAGACAGTGGAGTGGAGAGGAAGTGAAGTGAAGTGAAGCCTCAGGGGCGCATTAAGAATGGCCTTGCCTATGTGATAACTTAGAGGCAACGTAGTTTGACAACGGTTCAAAGGACTAGTTCAAGATGAACAATACAATGGACACAAGAGACACGAAGTCAAAACGGATGGAGGAAGTGGTTTGTCGCAGATAGCGCCTGTTTACCAAGTTTTCACCACTTGTTTTTATTTGCACGAGAAGCCAAAAGTACACATGACGCCTGTTTGCCAGGTTTTCACCATGGTACCTATCCTAGGCGCCTTTTTGCCAGGTTTTCACCGTAGGATGATTTTTTTGTTATTTTCTCATATTTTTTTTTTGTTCTATTTTTTATCACTTTTTTGATTTTTTTTGGATTTTTTTAGGACTCCCTTACATTGGGGTTTTCAGGTATAGAACTTGTGAAGGTGCATGCTGTTGATAGGATCATCGAACAGTTCACCTTCAGATGTAGCCAATTGATATGCCCCCGATCCATAAGCTGTGATGATGACATAGGGACCCAGCCAGTTAGGTTCAAACTTTCCTTTCTTTTCTCTGTCTTGCTGATTTCTAGGATTTTCTCTTAGGACTAGGTCACCGACTTGGAATATCTGGGGTTTTACTTTGCGATTGTAGCTTCTGGACATGCATTGTTGATATTCTTTCATGTGGTTAAAGGCCTGTTGCCTTCGCTCTTCGAGCAACTCTAATTCTTGGAGTCTGGTTACTCTGTACTCTTCATCTAATATGAGGCCTTTTAATGAGATTCGCAAGGATGGGATCTCGACGTCAATGGGCAAGATAGCTTCAGATCCATAGACTAGGGAGTATGGTGTTGCACCTGTGGGTGTGTGTATGCTTGTGCGGTAGGCCCACAATGCGGGATTTAGTTGGACATGCCAGTCACGGCCAGCATCATTGACAGTCTTCTTTAGGATTTTCAGAATGGTTTTATTTGATGCCTCAGCATGGCTGTTACCTTGTGGGTAGTAAGGAGTTGAGAAGTGGTGCTAGATATGGAATTTGTCACATAGTTCCCTGACATCTTGGTTTTTGAAGGGTCATCCATTATCCGTGATAATGGATGAAGGGACACCATAACGACAAATGATATAGTTCAAGATAAATGAGGCAATCTGTTTGCCTGTGATGTTGGCTAAGGGCACAGCTTCAATCCACTTTGTGAAGTACTCTGTGGCAGTGATAATGAATTTATGGCCGCTTGAGGAAGGGGGGTGGATCTTGCCCACTAAGTCGAGTCCCCACTGACAGAAAGGCCAAGGAGTTGTCAATGGTTGTAGCTCTTGCGCTAGTGCATGTATTAGGTTCCCATGGATTTGGCACTTTTTGCATTTCTTTACAAACTAATAGGAGTCTTGTTCCATTGTTGGCCAATAGTATCCCATGCATATGAGTTTCTTGGCTAGGGTAGGGCCACTAGAGTGAGTCCCGCATATCCCATCGTGTATTTCACTTAGAGCAGTTTGATATTCCTCTCTATCTAGACACCTAAGGAGAGTACCATTGAGACCTCGGTGATATAGGGTGTTAGCGATAATGGCATACCGGGATGCCTGCCGATGAAGGTTCTTTTCTAGTTATGGGAGAGGTCAGGTGGGAGGGTATTCTCTTTTAGATAGGCAAATATTTTACCATAGAGAGGGGAATCGGCTCCTACGATGTGGCATATGATATGGGAATCTGGAGTGTCATAAGCAGGACAGGAGACTGGCTCTACTAAGAACTCATATCATGTTTGATTACTCTGTATGTCGAGGAGAGATGCGATCGTGGCCATTGCATCTGCAGCTTTATTCTCGATCCTTGGTATCTGTTCAAATGATATCTTGACAAAATATTCCTTGAAGTCATCTACCAATCAGTTTCTCATCCTTTGTTTGGTAGTCGTCATTTACTTGGTTGATGACCAGTTGTGAGTCACCATAGACTTGAAGTTCCTTGATGTTCCACTCAACTGCTAGCTTGATACCGATGACTAGAGCCTCATATTCTGCTACGTTGTTAGTGCAAGGGAACATTAATTTGTATGACTTTGGAATAGTGTCACCATTAGGTGTGATTAATAAGATACCTACCCCCGATCCATGTTGAGTGTAGGAGCCATCAAAGTACATTTTCCAGTTTTCTATGTTGACATGGAAGATAGATTCATCTGGAAATTCAAAACTCAGGGGGTGGTCATCCGTTAAAGGTGCATCTGCTAGTTGATCCGCAAGCACTTGTCCTTTTATCGCTTTTTCTATCCACATATTCAATGTCAAACTCACTAAGAAGCATGACCCATTTGGATAATCTACCTATTAAGGCAGCCTTGTTGAGTAAGTATTTCAGTGGATCAATCTTTGCCACCAGTTTAACAGAGTGTGACAGCATGTAATGTCTCCATTTTTGCGAGGCAAATACAACAGCTAGACATGCTCTTTATATTGGTGTGTATTGCAATTCGTATCCTACGAGTGTTTGACTAATGTAGTAGATAGCCTGTTCTTTTCCATCATAGTTCTGTTGAGCAAGGAGAGCTCCCAGAGCCGTTGGTGTAGCTAAGATATACAGTAATAGAGGCTTGCCCTAAATTGGTGGCATTAATACTGGTGGCTTCATTAGGTATTCCTTTAGCTGTTGAAATGCCTGCTTGCATGACTTGTTCCATTCGAAGGGTACATTTTTGTGTAGCAGATGAGAGAATGGGTGGCACTTGTCTGCTAGTTGGGAAATGAACTATCTAATAGACTACAGTTTGCCTTGTAGGGATCTTAATTGGGTCAGATTTTTAGGAGGTGGCATTTCCATGATTGCCTTCACCTTAGTGGGATCAACTTCGATACCATTTGCAGACACTATGTATCCCAGTAATTTTCCTGATGTAACCCCAAACACACACTTTTTTGAATTAAGTCGCACATTGGACTGTTCCAGCCTGTTAAAGATCTTGTCTAGTACTGCTAGATGCCCTTCTCTTGTGAGAGACTTTGCTAGAATGTCATCGACGTAGTCTTCCATTATAGTATGCATCATATCGTGGAAGATCGTTGTCATGGCTCTCTGATATGTTGCCCCAGCATTTTTCAGACCAAACGGCATAACACACCAGTAGTAAGTACCCCAAGGACATGTCAAGGCAGTTTTGTGTTGGTCCTCAGGTGCAATCTTTATTTGGTTATATCCCAAGAAACTGTCCATGAGTGACAGCATAGTGTGTCCTGCCGTGAGATCGACAATCATGTCTATGTTGGGCAGGGGGAAGTCATCTTTGGGACAAGCCTTGTTCAAGTCTCTGAAATCATTGCATATTCTGACCCTGCCATCTGGTTTAGCCACTAGTACTATATTTGAAACCCATTTAGGATAGTCTATAGGCCTGATAAATCCAACATCTAACAGCTTCTTTAGTTCCTCTTTTACCATGAGGGCCACATGCGGATGCATCTTTCTGAGTTTTTATTTGACTGGTTTAGCTTCCGGAGCTAGAGATAAATGATGCATGATAAGATTTGGATCTAGCCCTGGCATGTCAGCGTATGTCCATGCAAAGTTGATCTGTTTTCTTTTGAAGAAATCTATAAATGCTAGTTTTTCATGTTCTGTTAGAGCCTTTGCCATGTGGACCATTCTTGGATTATCACCTGTGTTGACATTGATTGCTTCTGCCGGTTCTATTAAGATCGACGATATCTCCTGATGTGTAAGATTGGGGAGAGGGTCAAGCCTTCCATCCTTCAGCACCTCAGAGAGGTTTTCACTGTTGGATACGTCTTTATTTTTACTATTTTGATGATCTAACACTGCCGTGGAGCGGTTTTCACCATTAGATCACTCTTTTATCTTGATATTTTTATGACTAAAAGGCTTGGCACTCTCTCTAAAATAGGCCTTCTTATTGAGTTCAATAGCATAGCCAGCTCTGTGGTCTCCTGCAGGTATGTGATTTCTAAGCTCAAGATAATCGATGATTGCGTCATCGTTTTCGAAGGTGTCTAGTTCAAGGGTGGTACCTTCCAGGTCCCAGTCGATAAGTTTAGGGTGTACCAAAGGTAAGAGATCATTAGGTTGGTCTAGTTCAATGGTGTTGATGGTTAGAACAGAGTTATTGAAGGAGCAGACAAAGTCTGCGATGGTACTCTCTAATAGTGGGTCCGTCAAGGGGTGAAACATTCTTTCCTCACGATTTTCACTATTGTTGCTATGCGGGTCAGACTCTAATGGCCTAGCCCTTGGACCTTGTCCCTCGTTGGCATGGGTCGGGTCGTACTCGTGGACAATGTCAATATCCTTTTCATCACAAGACATCTCAGAGAGGCTGTCCCACTCATACTTGTTAGAATCAGTTTCGTTCCCCATTTGCATTCTCTAAATTTGTTCAACCAGATTACTAGTAGAGGTTTCCACTTGTTTGTCTTTATTCTTATTGGTTATGTTGTTTCTTGGTGCTCCAGTTTAGCCTAGCCCTGTAGTGTCTCGGGTTGTTAAGGTATGAGGTTGGATGTGTTCAGTGATGCCATCCTTTCTTGAACCAAGTGGACCGTGTCCTTCATACCCCATTCTCTGTAACATTTGGAAGCCTTGACCGTATTGTGCCATTTGTATAATGGGATGGTCATGTTGCGTTGAGGAGCTAGCTTCATCCTTGTATAGCCACTATAGGATATCTTTTTCATCACTTTCATCTTCTAGGCTTCCCCATTTCACAAATGGTCCTTTGGTTGGCTTTAATGCTGTTGGTGTTTTTACGATAGGTCTCCCATAGGATTGAGGAGATAGAGGCAGTTGTACCAAGAAGAGGGACTGAGATACTGTGTACTCACCTAGGCCATTATCTTTGAGTTGGAGTTTAGGTTGAGACAATCCTGAAGAGGAAGCAAGCGTAGCTAGATCTATACAAGATGAAGAGGTGGCAAAAGCATGGTTGGTGGGGATCACAACTTCTGGTTTGTGCTGAATGGAGTTGCAGTCTTGATAGGGGTTAGGATCACCTTGTATGGTGATCTCTTGTCCTTCATGTGGGAACTTGATACATTGATGGTATGTAGAAGGTACTTCTTTCAAAGTGTGGATCCATGGTCACCCAAGAAGAATGTTGTATGCTAGCTCCATGTCAAGGACTTGACAGGCTACATCTTTCACTACAGGGCCCACCCTGATTGGTAGGGTAACAATTCCTTTAGACTTTCTTTCTTCCTCATCATAGGCTTTTATGGTGATTTTTCTTTTCAGATCTATAGCCTTCTCTGAAAACCCCAATGTAAGGATTAGCTTCAATGTGCAGATATTCAAACCAGCCCCTCCATCGATTAGGACTCTTTTGATCTTGTGCTTGTGTATGAAAGCTTTAATGTGAAGGGAGGCATTATGTGGTTGAGTGATAGACATATCATTCTTCTCAGTGAATGATAGGGAGTGCGGCGAGGTGATGTGACCGACCATAGCTTGGAATTGTTCTTTAGCTAGGTTCGTGGGAACGGAGGCTTCTGTTAAGGCTTTGTCAAGTATGGACCTATGAGAAGGAGATAGACGTAGAAGTTCCAACATGGAGATGTGTGCAGGTGTTTTGTGGAGTTGATCCATGATACTGTATTGACTAGACAGAGGAGCAGAAGCTCCTCTAAGGGTGACCTTGTTACTATGGGTAGTAACATTGCAATCTGGATCCTTGTTGATAGTGATCACATTGATGTGTGAATCACCTTCTGAGATATGGTTAACAACATAGTCGAAGCTGACATTTGTGTAGTTTGCGTTGTTAGATCCACTATTATTTATGTTGGAAGGTCCTCCCTGCTCATAGTTAGGAAGAGGATCCTTGAATGCTTGATGATCGCTGTTGGAGGTATGTCTGTGAGATTGTCCGTTGACGGATATTTTGTTTTGCTCTATTAAGTCTTGGATTATATGCTTGAGTGCAATACAATCATTTGTCTTGTGCCCCCTGTTTTGGTGGTATTTGCAAAAATCATTGTCATTCCACCAACAGGGTTTGACCTTTGGTTCATACTTTCATGCTGAGGGAAGCGTTATGAGATTGTTGGCGATTAGTTTCTATAGGGTAGTTTCTAGTGACTCATCCAAAGGTGTGAACATTCTCCTAGGTCGAAAGTTGGTAAACCTAGATTCAGTATTTCTTGGTTTGTTTTGCAGGGGGTTATTTTGAGGTGTTGATAGGTTGAAAATTGGTTGCTTAGGTGCCGTATTTTTGGCATCCACCACCCCGTCGTTAACAACATTCTTGTTTTTCGTCCAGAATCTAGGTTTGTCATTGTTGGTGTTAGTATTGGGAGAGTCATTATAGAGCTTGATTTGACTTTTTGCGATTAGGGCTTTTTCTATGATGAGGTCCATCTCAATGACCTTGATAAAAGAAGTAGGACATTGGATTTAGATTTGGTAGCTTAGGTCTGTTTGCAAATTATGGATGAACATCTCTAGCATTTGTTTCTCTGGCATTTGGTGTGGGCATTTGCTTGCCAGTTGTCTCCATCTCTGTAAGAAGGTGGCGAAAGATTCTCCTCCTTTCTGTTTGGTGTTACAAAGATCCAATATTGAGGTGTCGTGCTTAATATTGTAAGAGAAGTGAGTGACAAATTTGTCTACAAGCTCATTGAAGGTTTTAATGCTAGGTGGCAGTCTAGAGAACCATTCCATGGCTTGCCCACCTAGGCTTCATGGGAAGAGTCACATAAGGTATGTGTCGTTATGTGCGACCTCGAGGCAAGCAGCGTTGAATTCTCTGATGTGATCCCTTGGGTCACCCTTTCCTCGATATTTGTCAAACTTAGGCACCTCAAATTTTGAGGGGAAAGATATCATGACCAAGGCCCTATAAAAAGGATATGGTGAAATATCCTCTAAGGTGTAGTGTTTAGTTGATGCTCCCATTTTCATGTCTAAAAATTGTTGTTGGAGAGCTTCAACTTTTTGGTTCATTAGGCTTAGGGCATCTAAAGAGTCAATTGTTGTTTTGCTCTTATCCGTGGGTATTTCATCCTGTCTACTTCCTTCATGGATTCTCTCTTCGTCGGTTTCTTTGAGAGCCTCCACGTCATAATCCTTAGGGAGTTTGGCTCCTAGACTTGCTAGATGTAAAAATAATTTTGATGGGTCTTGGGCAAGCACCCCTTCTAATAGGCGTTGAAATTTTGGGTCATGCTGCGTGTGGAGGATCTTGTCTATGGAAGGTTCTTCATCACTTTCGTGACCATTGAGGACACTTTTCTCTACCATTTCTAACTATTTTTGTTTTTGTAATCTTGTCAAGACCATGCAAGGGTGATATAGAAATGGGATGGAGTAAGATTGGAAAATTTGAGCAAGGTGGTAGAATGAAACAAAGTTTTAGCAAGGTTCTTCTTAGATCTAGGTGGTGTCAAACAAAGTGGTATATACAAAAGTGATAGTCAAAAGCTGGGATGTTAGGAATCCGTTACTTGATGTTGACTAGCATTTGCACAACCCCCTAGTGGAGTTCTGAAAGGATAAGTAACCCTTGATATTGGAGCCTCACTAGGTTTTTGTTTGAGATTTGATTTTGATCAAGAATAATTTGGCTATACCCTTGTTGGAAATTTGGAAGAAGATTTGGCGAGATTTTGGATGAACAAGCAGCTATGGTGCGGAAAAGAAGGAGAAATGGCTTATTTGCAAGGTCTCAATCAGATTTTGAAAAACTGAAATAGGTTTTTGAAGATGGTTTTTGAAAATTTTTTTACAGTTTTGCTCTTGGCAGGTACTGAATTTTGTTCTCTGGTTCAAATGTGCAATAGTTTAAATGCGCAACAATAGGAGTCAAATGCACCAGAAGTCAGAGTGAATGTGTAATTCTGTGTTTGTTTAAATGCGCCGCCAAATCAAATGCGCAATAAGTCGAAGTAGATGCACAAGAAGTCGAGGAAAATGCACAATTCTGGCTTTTTTGCTTGTTCTCTCTAAATTTTGGAAACTTGGTATTTCTGATGATGTTGATGTTCAATTATGGCAAAAGCACAGCAAACACATAGAAGTTTTCCATGATTTTTATCTTTTTATATTTTTTTGTGTTTTTGGACTATGATGACTCAAAACAAGTACAACCTAGGCTGGATGTGACAATATTTGTTGAATCCTCTAGTTGTGCCACTCAAAATGTGTAGCTCCAAAATTTGGTCGCACCGGCTCCCCTCGACGACACTCACTTCTTACGCATACCAGATTTAGGTTTCCTTAGCTCATCCCCACACCGAACCTTATGATTGTCCCTGCTACCTCTACTAAGAGTCACTTGAATCGAGGCTGCTTCAAGAGCTCCGCCCTTTGCATCAACGAATAGGGGTTTTTGGCTTGCTACACAATTGGTTCTTAGTTAGGGCAACCGTTCGAGTGGTTACACATGCAGCAGCACTACTCTCTGTTATGGAGTCTCCTAGCCTCAAAGGGTTATGCCTATGAGGGTTTTGGGGGAGGTTGGCCATCGGTGTAACACAGCAGCACTCGTTGTTTAAGGTTTTCACCCCAAGCACAATTTATTTTAAGTGGCTTGGTAGGGCTTGGCTTTACCCTGTTACCACTCAGGGTCGTTCCCACTTGGACAAGCGTGCATCCAAGGGCAGGCCCCCCTAAAGGTTTGACAAAAAGAATGACAAGTTTGGCACTTTGATCACCCAGTTAAGGGGAGAGCATAAGCCTATTGTCATTCACATGCACAAAAAACACTTGTTTATCCAACCTAGTTAAAAATAGAAAAACTAAATGAGTTAATCTACTTGTGCACTCACACGATTGTTAACTTGGAAGTGTTTAGATCATAGCATTGTTCATTTCCCATTTGTTAACTTTGAAAGTGATTAAGACATAGCATTGTTCATTTTCCATTTGCAAAAGATAGCAGTGATTGAACTAGAAAATAAATCAACAATGCACTGATAGCAATAAGGTTCAGTTACTTCCTTCCTAGTTAGAAAACTAAGTGAAGTTTGTTATGAAATGCACTTGTTACTTTCACCCCTAGTTAGTCGAAGTGAACTAGTCAAATCATCTAGATGACCTAATCCAGCCACTACTCCTGCAAAACCGACGTTAGCTCAACATGCAAAAATTAGAAACCATACAACAGAAAAGCAGAAGACAGATGCGCAACACTGAAGCCTGAATGCGTAGAAACAGGGAGTGTATGCATCTTTGTACAGAAGTGCAAGAATAGAAATCAAATGTGCAAGATTATGAAGTATATGTGCAATAACAGCACATGCGCCATTTGACAGAACAGATGCGCAAAAATATGGAGTAAATGCGCAACTTAGACAGATGCGTAGTTAGACAGGATGTATGGCAAGTAGAACTCAGTGTCGAATCCAAGGATGAATGCACAACTGCGAAGGTTGAATGTGCAACTGTGGAGGTAAGATGCGTTGGAGAAGCGAATGCGCAGCTTTGGGAGGTGTATGCACCATTTTTGAAGTCAAATGCACAACAACTCTCTGTCAGAGACCTATTCATCACCTGTACAGACCTGTCTACAAGAAAACTCAGATTTTTTGATTAGTAGAGGGGCAAGGGCCCCACGGTGGGCGCCAAAATGTGAGGGGGAAAATAGGTTATTCAAATCAATGAAACATAAAACCCAAACATCTACAAAATATGAAGATAAATGAAGATTAAAAATAATGAAAAACAATGATACCTTCACCTTTTACCTTTCACCTTCTATAGCTCACCTATCTCTCTTTGATCTTGATAATAAAAGCCCTCAGAAGCTTTTGCTTGCTTGCTTGTTTGAAGATGACAAAGAGTGAATGGCTGTGATACTTGTGTATTTGAAGATGAGCTTCAAATATAGAAATGGATTATGAATGAGGATGCTGAAATGGGAGTAGGGGTGCCAAAGGTATGCCGATATCTCTGTAGCATAAGTTTACACAAAATCCAGATATGAAATGAAGAGAAGAATGTTGTATTTATAGGAGAGAGTGAGGGAAGATCAATGGTTGAGAAGAAAAGAATGAATCAACGGAGGAGGATTGTTGAGGAACGTGCATCTAATAGGAGAAGGACACATGTCATTCCAAAAGCAGCCTAGTTGAGTTAACTCCTCTCTTGATGAGGATAAGATTTGATTTTCTTAAATTAGAATTTATTTTTCTAATTTAAGAGAAGATTTGCTTTTGTAACTCAGAGTTTTGCTTTTGTGTAACAAGAGGAAGGTTATTTTTGGAAGATAAGAATGATTTTTTAGAGAGATAGAAAGCATAATTAAAATAAATGAATTTATTTAATTATTTTACAGATAATTGAGAGGAATAAATAAAGTATAAAAATATATTTTATTTTTGTGAGGATTTTTGATTTTATTAAATAAAATTTGCATTTTATTTAAATTTGGAAGAATAAGAGATTTTAATTAAATAATTAAAATTATTTAATTATTTTAGAAGAATGAAGTTGGTGTAAGTGATTTTAATTAATTAAATAAATGTGATTTATTTAATTAAATGAGAGGAAGTGAATCAAATAAATAAATAAATTTATTTATTTAATGATGGAGGAATATGATGATGAATATAAATATTTAAAATATTTATTTAAGTAGAGTCATGCCAATTTTAGGTGTATACACATGTCATATCAATCCTTCATCAACCTATCACACTCCTTCCAATGTCCATCCTTATCCATATCAATCCATATCACAACAATCATTATCCTTTGCAACCTCTCCATCATCATCACATCAACACATTCAACCACAACAACATCAACCAATTCAACAATTCTAACTACAACATCAACACATTCACCACCACCACCAACAACAAATTATATCACAACAAAAAATCCAAACACCATCCCAACCTCAACAAATTCCACCTTAATCCTATGTGTCATCCACGTCAACTTCATACCAACCTAATCTGTCCACACATAATGTCAATGCTACCCCAACATTATCCAATTTCTCATTCCAACATTTCAACACATCACCAAACCCAGCCACAAGGCAACCAAGTATCCTCACAAGAAGCACCATTGATAGACCTAAGTCCACCTTTACAAGAAGCACATCCAAGTCCAAGTGGCCCCTTCTACATAACTCAAGTAAGCCCAAGTTATCCTATGCAAGACTTAATTACCTTTGACAAGGGAGATATGAATCTAGCCAATGCATCCTATGAGTCACCTTCACCATCTAATCACATGCCAACATATGAGCCTACTAGTCCTATCCCAACACCTTCATGTGATTCCAACCATAGTCCATTGGTCCATCAACCTTCATTACCTTCATCCCCATGTTCCACCAATCCTCCACCAAAGGATCCCTTGGAGATATTTCTAGAACAATTGGTCCAAGCAAATTTTATTGAGCTACCACCGATAGAACCCTTTGAAGTGATCTACATTAAACCCCATTTGTATAATGAAAACCATTATTGTACATACAATAGGTCTAAGGGCCATACAACACTCAATTGTGCCAAACTTAAGAGATTGATCAAAAACCTCATTAATTGTGGTAAGATCAATCCCAATCCTAATCCCAATCTATCCAATCCAATTAGCCCTAATCCTAATCATAAGCCTACAACATCATCCACCCTTATCATCCATCCACTATATTGTCCCTATACCCCTACACTTGAAAAGGATGTGATCCATTGGTTACTAGCAAGGAATTAACTATCTCCATATCAAACACCCATTCATGAGCCTACCAAAGAACTTCCAAAGGCCATGTCTAATCCTACAATCCCATCATGTGGTCCACCTGTCCTTAAGCATATTCAAGAGCCCTCCATTAACATGTCTATCCCTTCAAGCCCATTGCGTGGTCCACAAGCCATTAAGCCTATTCATGAACCTCCTATCATGAACCCAAGTCAAGACCTATCATACCCTCATGTCGACAATACTCAAGAGCATGTCAAGCCTATCCAAGAGTCTCCCACTTCCACTTCCATTCAAGAAAGTCAAGAGGTATGTCAAGAGCACAATCCTAAGCATGTGGAAACATTAACCCCTAGTCTAAGTCAAGATCAAATCCCTTCCATTCACCTAGCATCCATAACATATATCTTTTCCATGATCAAGATGATGTCCATAATGATGAACCTATCCATGAGCCACTTGATCCTATTTATACCCCTACAACTATCCATGAGTAAGACACCCAAGACCTACATGCTCCATCTAATGAAAGTCTGGTTGACCTACTTGAGTATTCACCCTATTTTATGGCCTTCCTTCAAAGCAAAGAGACCTATTGACCTATCCATGATGCACAAACATCCACTTGTCATGATGAGACACATGGCCCTCAAGAAAGCATAGAAGATCAAACAAATAACTTGGATCTTAATCAACATAACAAAGATCCTAATGGTCCTTCCACATCCATCATCAACCATGTTTCAAGTCCACCATCATATCCACTTGGTCTATCCACCTTCATACATGAGTGTTCTTCCCTAGGGGAACAATAACCTTTGTCCTCCACTTCACCTTGTTCATCCAATAATGAACTCAAGTCTAGTATTCAAACCACACCTAGTCCCATAGTCCATTGCATACTCCAAAACATGAACTACCAAGGTAAAGGCTTAGGCCTTTATGAACAAGGTATTTGGAGTCAATCCATGTCAAGGTCCCTCCACGTTCATATGGCCTTGGATATACACCCCAAGGTAAACACTCTAAAGATGTTGGTACTTCCTCCATGCATCCTAAGTCCACTTTCCATCCCTAACCACATCATATACCCAAAACATATGTAGCCATTCCACCTCCATTATCCTACAAATGTCAAAAGCATGTGACCATACACATCCCTCCATCTAATTTACCTCCATTACTTCCAACTCCTAATTTCCCTCCATCAAATTTACCTCCACTTCTTCCAAGTCCTAACATCCCTCCATCCATTTTACCTCCACTTCTACCAATGCCTAATTATCCACTTATCTATAAGTCCCCTAAAAATTCTAATCATGACCAACAAATGCACATATTGTCTAAACATGAAGCTCATTCCACCAAACCCATGGGATTCAAAAGTAAAAGTTTGCATGCCTATACCCATAAAGCCGAAAATCCTAAAGATACTCATGCCTTAGGGCATCAATGCAAAGAATTGAAGCAAAAGCTATCCAAATCACTATATAAGCCCATACCTCCACAAGAAGAGGCCAAAACCAAAATGGTTTGGGTCCCTAATAAAAAACCAATCAAGTCAAATGAAGCATCCACCTCTCAAAATCCCAACCATCCCTTTCCATCCAAAATTCTCATTCCATTCAAAAATTCCAAAAAATCCCAAAAGCAAAGACAAATAATAAAAATACTAAGTCTATGTGGGTTCCTAAATCACTACATCACCCATCCCCTAAGTAAACATCTCCATTTCTTCCTACACCACCTTCCCATCAAAAGCTTCAATGTTTATCATGGTGTGTGCAACCGTTGGTCATGGTTCCCTTCCATTCTGTAACACTTCCACATACCTCCATCTCCCTACCTTTCATCTATTATCCTACATATCTCCCCAATCACCTTCCTATGGTCCATGCTTTTGCATAAACTTTTCATCCACTTTTGCATAAACCCTACATAATCCACAACAAGATCCACTATCTTCCCTACATAATCCATATCATAACCCACTAGAATTCCCTTTCATAATCCACTATCTACCTAATCCATCTTTGTCATGCAATCCCCTACCAACATCTATGAGCATAGTGACATTTGACATGGTCCATGCAAGGACATCCATCTAATGGGACACTATCACTTTCATGGAACTAGCAACTTGAGTCCCTCCCATCCATTACCATGGTGAAAACCTACTCGTAGGAACCATGTGTAATTGTCATGCTACCCCATAAAAAAAAGTCAAAAAAAAAAGAAAAGAAAATCAAGAGTAAAGAGAAATCTGTTCATCCAACAGTGAAAACCTAGTAAACAGGTGCCTTGGATAAGTACCATGATTGAAAACCTGACAAACAAGCATCATGTGTAGGATGATCTTCTATGTCACTTACACTTGGGGGCACATTTTCTCATCCATATCCCACTATCATTTTCCTTCCGATCTATCCCATCATACCATTTCCATACCATCCCACCCTATCACCTTATTATCCTTAGCTATTACACCCATATACTTGTCCTATTGAGTCCATTCATCCTCCCTTCCTCCTTTTGATCTTGATAAAGATATGGGGGCAAAATGTTGAAATATGCTTTGGATATCTCTTGATATATCTCACCCTTTCCAAACAATCCTATCATTATCCACCTATCATAATCCTTGTTATGTAAAATCCATCATGTCCTCCTTTCGTCATAAGTTTTTGTCATGTAAGTCTACTACCTATAATGGGGCATGTTATTCCTATGTGACATAGCCTTTGGAGATCACATCCTAGCTCCATTATGATTCATACATCCATCCACTATAGCCTATCCTTGTATCTATCCATTTATCATGATCTTTCCGTTCTATCACATATCCTTCCATTCCATCCATATATCATGAGCTTTCCATCCCATTTACTAATCACTTATCCTTTTATCCCCCCATCCTATCCATCCATCCTACCTTCATCCTTCCAACTAGACTTGGTTCTCCCTTGTCATTGGTATCTAGCACAAAGGCTACCCAAATTATAAATCCATTGACATTCAAAATATTCCCTAACAAATCCAAAAAAATCAAAACATTTGAAAAATACCAAAAAAAAATCAAAATATTCCCACAAAAAAATAAAAAACATGCAAAAATCCAAAAAAAATTAAATATTCACAAAAATACAAAAAAATCAAATATTCCCAAAAATAAAAATAAAAATCAAATATCCAAAAAAAATCCAAGCAATAAGATCAATCATCATCAAAACAATCCATCACATCAAATACATCAAAACAAACCCAATCAAATCATCAAATCAAGCCAATCTACCAATCAATCAGAATCACCTCAATTCAATCCATATCATCCCATCAATAACATCATATAATCAAACAATCCATCACATTAATCACATCAATCCATAACTTGATCAATCCATCTACCTTCTCATCATCACCATCAATAAAACACAAATCAGAACTACATCTCATCTTTATCATTAAGTGCCTTGATCCCGTGGATACAGGGTATGTAGGCAATTTGGAATATGAAGGAAGTACCTAGATTTAGGCATAGGCAGTACACCATTTCCATCTTCTATCCTCCTAATCTTCACCAATCATCTTCTTTCTTCCATCTCATCTTCTTCTATCATCTATCTCCCACATCATCTATAAATACCTACAATTCAATCAATCCATTAAATCAATTCTCCAAGTTCTTCAATCATTTCATTCAATCATATCAATCAAAATCCAAGCAATGATCTAAATTCAAATCATCCTTAATCCATACCAATCAAGTGAATCAATCTTGTCAAATTATCCAATCACATATAATGGTCTTGATCCTAATCTTGTCGTAAACCAAATCCATCAATCAATTAATCATCATCAATGGGATATATTGTTCCTGCATCCTTGTGTTGATCTAGGGATATATCATTCCCCACCATGACAACACTATCATCATCATCATCAATCAATCAATCAATTAATTATTGGTTTACATCTTAACAGGGGCAATACCTTGTTTGTTTTTGAATCATTTGTGCATGCTTTCTTGCTTGCTTGTGTGTGTTATCATTTTATCTTGCATTTGTATCAAATATGTATCTTTCCAGCTAATATTCATATCTTGTGTATGTTGGAATAGTTTTTGCCACTATCCTTTGCATCTAAGGTCATATCATACCTTTTGTGCATTAGGACTTTAATTCTCTAAGTTTTCTTCCTCATACATCTAGACAAGGTTGTATTATGCTGGGTGCACAAGACACATCGTCACCCTGGTCCTTATATCTTGGTGCATAATATCTAGTGCTATATTAAACATCATGGTTGCTCACTTTCATTGCAGCATAACACATCCTTCATTTATTCTATCCATCCCCTTATCTTTCTTCCTTGATCAATCCCTTTTCATTTCGAGAGCCTACTGTGTTTGTCCAACTTGTCTATCCTCTCAAGGGGGCATCCTCATCCTATCTTTTCATCATCATCCTATCTTTCCATCCTCATCCTATCATTTCATCATTGGCCTATCTTTCCATTATCATCCCATTTAATTCATCTATCCATTTTCCTCTATCCATACCTTATCTTCTCTAAAATGATGTTACTCGACATAAATATTATCATCTCAAAAATCATCTCAAAGAGAGGCAAAATGTAGACACCCAAATTTGTCTATGTCTTGCAACACCTAGTCAAATACATTATTTAGACATCATGTAGCATTTTGTCCTAATCCCACTCTTAATCCCACTTATTCCATTATCCAATTAATTAAATAAAGGGCTATTTATTTAATTAATTTCCCATCATAATCCCATCCCATCCTAATCACCTAGCTAATTAATTAAATAAAATTTATTTATTTATTTAATTTTCCAACTAATTCCCAACTAATTCAAATTAAATATTTGAATTAGATCCCCACCTTTCACCACATTCAAACATTGGTCCACCCCTCACTTGAATCATGTGTGGTAGTACTTTTTGTGTACACAATCACACATGAACTACTTTTTGTGTACACAATCACACATGAACTTGTTAAATAAAGGTTTTTGTGTACACGATCACACATGAGCTTTATCTTCCTTTGTACACTTGTCACATGATTACAACTTCCTTGAAGAGTGGGAATAACTAATAAATCCTAGCCATCCACATCATTCCTTTAGCCTTTTAATCTCAACCATCCATTCAAATCAATCCTCGCCTATAAATCTACCCCCTTACAAGCCATTAAGATGCATCCACATCTTGAGTATCCTTATGCTACCAAAATCATTCTTCAATCTTTTCATCTATTTTCCATCTATCATCTTCATCTTATCATTATGCTACTGAATTGAGTAGCCAACATATCAAATTCAATCAATCAACCTATCATGGATCTATCTATATGAGGTATTGAAGATTCGTATTAGGTAATGCATTTCATTGTTTTATCATTTTCATTTTATCCAAATTTTTCTATACACACAGATTCTATGTAAGAACCAGTTCCTCCAAGGGTGCTTCTTTGCCAGGAACAGCCAGGACCTGTGATCATTCCTCTGAGTGTCGTATAACAACATCTCAATGCTTCACATATAAGTGATGTTTATATTTATTTGCAGGAAATGTTACAAATGTTGCATTGATTAAATTATTGTTGCAAATTGATGTTATTAAAGTTTATTGATGAATTATTTAGCTGTACAATGTCATTTTCTATGTTTTAGAATTTATTCAATATATGAAAAATGGATTAATTTATTTCTATTTCAAATAATTTACCTTAAAGTGTATTAAATATTATATGAGGACTTTATAGTTGTTTAGAAAATAATAACTTTCTAGTAAATAAACGTTACTTGGGTGAAAAGGAGATTACATTTGGTATCAAAGCCTAATGATTAGGCCTTTCTATCTAAAGTGTGCTATATGCTTTCAAATTTTAAAATTGACCAATTTTTAACATACTCCTTGTGTATATTCAACATTATACATTCACCCTAACCTCTAACACATCAAACCCAAATTTACAAGTTCTAACTTACAACCTTTGTCCATATACTAATTTTTTTGTGTCTTCATTTGTTCATTAGAATTATTGAAAATATTGTTCATATTTGATGTTTCTTTGAGAACTCCCTATTGAAATTAAGGAACACTGAGAGGGGGAGGGTGAATCAGTGTTCTGCAAAGCTTATTATCTTGTTCCTTTATTAATTTACCACATACATCCAAAAGAAAGAAGCATGAACACAAGAATAGAAACAACAAGATCACAACACATGAACACTAGGATTTTTATGTGGAAACCTGGTTAAGGGAAAAACCACAGTGGGGGTTAACCCACAAGAATTTATAGTTTATTAAAAGTATTACAAATGGGAAGGCACGTGCCTTTGAGCACACTACCTAGAGCTCCCTGCTCAATGGAGGCTCACTACCTATAGAATTAATTACAAGAGTTCACTAAATTATTTGAACTAAAGAATAGCATCTAACAATGCAAGATTATAGTTCTGATTGAGCTCAGTACACTGACTTTGCACACTTCATCTCTCTCTACCCTACTTCACTGCTCTACCATGATCCGGAGCTTAGATCTCTTTACTTCGCACTTGATACTACTCTCCTTCACACCTCACCATTCATATTCACATATTCACACTCCAAAATGCTTTAACTCATCGATTATATATATCTACTACATGAAATTGCATCAACTGGAGTCAGCCTTAAGAAAAACTTAGACTTTTAAGAACACTATTCTGTCGGCTAAATTCATGCACAATCACCAATATGGACCAAAACCTCTATATCCAAGTCACCTTTACATGTCGGCCAATACCACTGGATCTTACAAATAACTCAACCAACAACTTCTCTTCATTCGTACAAGGATCAAACACCTAGTCGGCCTATTCTTCACCGGACTGAACTGCTTAACCAGAACCTGATACTCAGATGCTTGTAACTTACAATCTCTTCATCATCGGAGGCTAAAATATTGGATTTAGGTAGCCCTGACATCCCTTAACATTCCCTCAAATCTGTACCACAATGTGATTACCTATGGACAAATGCGGACTAATATGTTGAACCTTGCCAAATGCTCTATTCTTGTCTATTTGGACTTAGATAAATCTACACTTTGACTTCCGGTATGATCAAATGATGTAATATGGATGTGTAAAATAGATTCAGTTGCCATCAATGACAACACCTGACATGCCTAGCAGTGTCTCTTACCAACAATCTCCCCCTTTGTCATTGATGGCAACACTTAGTGAAAAATGACTAAGTGTTAGAACAACTCCCTCTTACTATTTACACTTGTGATTTCCAATGCTCCCCCTTAGATTAATTCTTCATTTTTCACTGCTTTTCCTCTCCCCCTTTGACATCAATGACAAAGGCTGGGATCCACATATCAAAATTCATGCAAAAATCTTATGTTCATGGGTCAAAACTTTAAGTATATATACTTCCGCATATGAACACATAGTTCTTAAGCCTTGTTCATCAGCAAAAAGATATCACCAAATTATTTTTTTCAAACATGATAATTCTATTGGCAAGAGACATTGTGTGGCTTCATAAGTATTGTCATTGATGGCAACAAAATCTATCCCACACATCCACAGTACATAGTATGCCTATACCAAAAGTCAGATTGAAGATTGTTTTGGTCTGATGAACAAGAATAGAGTATGTAACAAGGGCTGACAATCAAGTCTAGATCTCTTTGATGGTGTAACTCAGTAAGTTGCGGACTTGGACAAGTCAAGAGGGGTATCATGACTACTGTATTCCAAAGATTTAGCCTCCAGTGATAAAGCAAGAAAAAGATATGAGTAGCTGAGTGTTGGGTTCCAATCAGGTAGAGCAGATAGAGGAAGAACTGACTGACAGAATATCAAACTTTAATCCGGATGAGTAACAGTTGTTGATCAAGCAATTTGTGGGACTATACATTGTTGGCCGACATGATTAATGAATTCTATGCTTAAGCTTTTGATATGCATTACAAATCAAGAATGGATTCAACCGACACATCAATAACTTGCAAATATCTTGAGTGTTCTTGTTGCTGACTAGAAAGTTGATGAAAATACTTGATGCGGATATATATACCAGATGGATTCTAGCATGTAAGTGTGTGTGTTGAAGATGTGAAGAAATAAGGTGAGAAGAAAAGTAGGGATAAGTGTGAGAACAACAATTAAAGTCCAGTATGTAACTGAATAACAACATTGAACAGAGGAAGAATGAAGTGCGTCAGATCAGTATATTGTGCCTAATCAAAACTAAACTCTTGCATTTGTAGATGCTTCTCATCAGTTCAATTACTTGACTATCTTCTGTAAGTTCTGTAGACAGTGAGTCTCTTGTAGGTAGTGTGCCTCTTGTGAGCAGTGTGCTCGGGTAGTGAGCCCTAATTGGCAAGTGTCATTTTGTACTCCTTTATTCTTTTATAAGAGAATACAATATTGGGTTAGTCACCCCATGGTTTTTCCCTTAATAGGGTTTCCACGTAAAAATCCTTGTGTTATGTGTGTTGATTTTATTTCTGTTCTTATGATTACATATGCTTTCATGTTTTGATATAACATTGAATATTGAGATTAAAAAATTAAGGAAATTTTGAGATAACTGATTCACCCCTCCCCTCTCAGTTATTTTCCTTGTTTTCAACAATTGGTATTAGAGCAAGGTTCCTCTGAGAAAAGCATAATAGCTTGAGGAAGATCTGGGAATCTTAATGGATGCATATGGTATGAAGGAAAAATTTTAGTCTGCCCTAGATGATCTTGAACAATCTCACTCTGAAGTCAATAATTTGAGAGAAAGACTCAAACAAGCTGATGATTTCATAAATGAGCTAAAAGAAAAACATAGTATCTCTCTGAAAAAGAGAAAGGAACTACTTCAAAAAATAGCCAATTAGAGTGAATTCAATGAGAAAATAAGCTATGTGAGAAGCTGTCAAAAGAAGTCATTATGGTCAGGCATGAAATGGAATCAAGGGTTATGAGATTCACCCAAGAAATTGAAGAAAAAAGAAAGATTGAAGATAATCTAAAACAATCCCTCAAGGAGAAAATAGAGGACTGCCACAAAATAGACAGAATAATCAGGCATTTTCAATCCGATCTTGAAGAAGCTAGAGACAATGAAGAACAACATGAGAATCAGATAGACACTCTTAAACAAGATCTTCAAATTGTAAATGAATAAAAAGAAAAATTCAAGATAAGCTCAGCCCAACTTGAAGTTCTTCTTGAAAGCCAAAAGAGGGTAGATGATAAGCATGGCTTGGGATATGAGAAAGGTGAAAGTTTTGGATCTGGTCAGAAGAACTTTGGATTAGGAAATTAAAGAAACAAGCCTAGAAGACCTTTGGTAAGGCAACCAAATGCTCAAAGATATCCATCCTTCAATGGATACTTCTTCAATTGCAACAATTTCAGTCATAAAGCAACTCAGTGCAGGAGGAGAATGAATCAGAATAATCCATCCTTCTCTAGACAATGTTTTAATTGCAAAAGGTATGGTCACAAATCTCATGAATGTAGAAATATGCAAATGAATAATTCATTCAATGGTAGATGCTTTGCATGCAATAGAATGGGACATATGGTTAATCAATGCAGATCAAGAGGATATCAATCAAATAAGAAAAGAAATTTTGTATGTTACAATTGCAATAGATCCGATCATATTGCCAAATTCTGTAGAAGTAGAAATTAGGATAGAAAAGGTCTGGTGGAACATAATTAGAAACAAGATAAGGGCAAAGGTAAAGTGAATACGGATGAAGTTCAAAAGGAAATGAGAACGACTTGGGTAAAAAGGAGTACAATGAATATTGGGGATGCATCCGCACCGGAATTTGGTGTTGATATTCCTTCCGGAAACTAAAAAGTGAGCTCTGGCTTAGGGGGAGTCACAGAGAAAAATAATTTCCCCCAGCAAGTTAGCCAGTGCCTAAATTCAGCACATTGAGTAAACATCTGACCCTGCGGATTAAAGGGTTCTCAGATAAACCTCCAAATAACCTCTAGTCAAAATGTGAAAGGTCCGCATGAAGTTTTTCCAAGATTTATAATAGCTTAAATTAATCCAGTTTCGATAGCTATCCGATAAAAGAAGAATTTCATAGACAGATCCGATATGACTCAAACTTGAAATGCTTTGATCTGTGGACCCATGACATGATTGAAGAAAAGAAGATATGTTGTCAATCCTCGCAGATAATGATTCTAAGTTCCACGCAGTGATTCAAGAAAATCTCTCTCAAAATAGGGCAACCAGATAACTTAAGTTATGCATTTATCACAAAAGGAAATTAGGGTTTGTACAAGGATAAAAGGGGTCTTTCACTCATTATTTACACACTTGCACTCACAAAGAAGAAAAGAAGAGCTTTGTGAAGAAGATTCTATAGTTCACTCAAGATCAACTGAAAATCAAATTCAACCAGCGATTCATTCCTGCTTCAAACCCTAAAGTGTGAAAAGGTACTTCCATTATAAAAATCTCTCTCTGAATCTCTTGCAAAATGGCTACTCCAATAGTTATCAATATTTCTAATAGGCTGAGACCTAAATTCAAGAAACACCCTTACAAATCTCTAGAAGTTGATCCCTTGGGTGCATTTTCTAGCATTCCGCATAGAGTGTTGCATGCAAAAGATGTTAGGGTTTATATCCATTCAAACATTGAAGAATTTAGAGACTCAAAATTGATGGATATTTAACACAAACAGCTAATAGATGAGAATTTTGAACTCAAACTTGAATTCAAGGCCCTCTGGGACAAACGCTTCAGACATTGCATACATTTTATGTGTTTTGCAGAAGACAATTGGGTCCAGTATGTTCTAAGTAGGATGCATGATAATTTTATGTGGCTAATGAGGCCATTCAGGATAACTAAAGATGCCATCAGCGTAGTGACTAGACTGCATTCATCAGGTGGGTTACCCGCACTCAAATCTATGAAGAACCAAACAGTAACTGAAGCCACCGGATCAAAATTTGACAAAAGAGCAATGACCATAGATGGCATCACAGATTTGGATGTCAAGTTACCTCAATGATAATTGGTTACAAAATCTATCATTTGAGCAGGGAGAATTATGTGTCTGGTACAACAATCTATGTTGCATATCAGATGTTGAGGGAAGATGCAGATTATGATCTATGTGAGCTTCTTCCAAATTAGTTGTTGGAAAACTTGCAGAAGATCAAAGAGGATAAGAAAAATTCCTTTAAATATGGTTGTCTAATATTGTGTCTATTCTTCTATTATATGAATGAACTACATGGATCAAATGGTTGGGTCTGGCAAAATGATAAACCCATTGCAATTCAGATCAGAGTTTACATGTATGGACTTGGTAATGCTCAAGCCCAAAACACAACCCTCCAGGGTTACTTTAAGAACTTCCAGAGCCTAATACAAGCCAGAGAGAGAATACCATGGTCCATAGTTGAGAAATACAAGGACACAGTTTGCTTTATGGTTGACACTGATCAATGCCTAATGGAGGCAGTTGAGCCAAGAATTGTATGGATAATGCCTATGGGATATGAGGTTGATGAAAAAATCTTGGAGCTACATATTCAACACCTTCTGAACCAGTCTAAGGACATTAAAGCAGAAAGGTTTGCCACCTTTGAAGAGCTAAGTATAAAAATACATGTTGAGTTAAGACAACTGAAGATGAAGAGGAAAGTAAGAAAGGAAGTTGAAAAAATTGCCAACAGATTTGGCTTATCAAAGGAGGCTGTAGATGCTAACAGAGAGAAAATGGGGAAGGCAGAGAAAGAGAGACAAGAAGCAAAGAAAGGAAATGTTTCAGTGCAAGCCTCCTCCCCGACTAGATCTTCCAAGAGCTCTGCACCTGTCACTCCTAAAAGCTCAAAGGCTACCAAACTGGAAGTCAAGCCATCTGACAAAAGTGAAAAGAGAATGAAGACCAAAGCCTCAAGAACATATACAAGCCATAAGGATGATGAAGAAATAGAATCAGATGAAGAAATCAACAAAATGAAGAAGAGAAAATCTGGAAAGTTCTCTGCTAGCAAAAATGAGGAAGAGAAGGGAGAGGAATTTGTTGAAAATCCCACTCTTTCCATTGATGGCATCATCAAGGCAGTTACTGTGGATGGGAACCTACAGCTGGTGACTGAGTTCTATGGTGCATATAGTGATGCTAACAAGAGAATTCTAGAAGAGGTTGCTGTCAGGTACTTGAACATTTACAATAAAGCCTTCATTGAAATTATATCATTAATTCCTAAGAGCCTATAAAAGGTACTTGAGCTTAGAAAAGATAATGCAATGGCAAAAGACTTAGAGATTCAGGAGTAGATAGCAATTCAGCTTTATCCTTCCATCACTCCAAAACAAATGGACATGATTTTTAAGGAATGTAAAGATGAGTTCTTGAGCAAGGCAAGAATGAACAAACTCATGCTTGGAGAAACTGACCAAGTAGCAAGAGAAACAAAAGATATCCTCTGGAATGCCTTGAAGAGATTCAATCTTCCTATTGTAGAGGAAATAGATGAAGAACCTTCTACCGTGGATGTTGAAGGATTAAATGTAATCAATGAAGAACTTTTTGACAAGGATGTCGAAGGATTAAAGAAAATAGATGAAGAGAAGTTTGAGGGCTTAGACTCCTCTGTTTCAGTAGAGGAAGCTCATAAAGCAACAGACACTGGTAATATTACTCCTCCAGATCCTATAGCTAGCAAGACAAATCTTCCGGGCACTAGAGAAAAAGAGGAAGGAAGAAGAGAAGAAAAGGAAATGCAAGAAAAGGAAGACAAAGCAAAAGAAGAAGAACAAGCAGAAATGGTTTGCAATGACACATCCAAACCAGACAACCCTAATATCTCTGAAGGAAAGAAATCTAATTCATCAGCAAGAGACACTATAGATACAGTGCATAATTTCCTAAACAAAGAGGTTGTGGAGTTAGATGAACTGGAGCTGCTTCAAGGGCCTCTAAATCTAGACACTCTCTCTCTGGTATAGATGATGAAGATTGCATCATTCGCTCAGGCCAAGGCTAAAGAGAAACTTTTGAAATCTCATATGGAGGATTGTGAGCTATTGGAGAGTGCATCTGGGATATTGGAAAGATCATGCCAACCTATCAAAAGGATCCTTCGGCCTCACCATCCGGTAATATAAAAAACCTAGTCAATTATGTTGACACTTATTTTGAATCTTTAGAGAAATCAGTAGAAATAAAGGTCCAGAAAGAATTTTTGGGGAAAAGATTCACTGAGGTGCAAGGGCTTATTGCTAATGATAGGAAGAATCTAGAGATTGGAATAAAGAGCCTTGAAAATGCTCTTAAAGATGGTGGGGACCTATTCAAATTTTGTCTAGCTTGGCCTAAAGTGACAAAAGACATTGAGGAGAAAGTAAAAGAACAAGAAGAAAAAATGTCAAGCCTAGTTCAAAATTTTGACCCCCTCTCTTCCTCTCTAATGAATCAAGAATTCTAGGCTATTGTTATCATAAATGAAATAAAGAAGTTGGACAAAGAAAATAAGAACATAATGAATAGAATGGGTGAATTCAGAGGGATAATTATCCCTAAGCTAGAGGCAATGCATGAGGCCTTGACAGATGGTAAAACCACAACCTGGACCAGTGATCTAGTCGATTTAAGAAGGGAAGAAGCATATGCATTTTTGTTGAGTGGTCACATCTCCATTCTAGATAGGATGAAGAAGAGCTAGGCCACAGAGCTTGTACAACTGAAGACTACTTTTGTGGATATACTTAAGTATATGTAAGTATAACATATGATTTATATATACTTATGCGGCCATGTATAGAATAATTTTTGCAAAATTTTGGTATGCGGATTCCGCCCTTTGCCATTGATGTCAAAGGGGGAGTGAAGAGTAGTGAAAAATGTGGAGTCCAGCTAAGGAGGGGCTCTGGTAAAATAGTGCAAAAGATAGAGCATCAACCAAGGGGGAGTTACTGTGACACTTAGCCATTTTTCACTAAGTGTTGCCATCAATGACAAAGGGGGAGATTGTTGGCAAGAGACACTATGTGGCTTCATAAGTGTTGTCATTGATGGCAACAAAGTCTATCCCACACATTCGCAATATATAGTATGCCTATACCGGAAGTCAGATTGAAGATTGTTTTGGTTCGGTGAACAAGAACAGAGTATGTAACAAGGTCTGACAATCAGGTCTGGATCTCTCAGATGGTGTAACTCAGTAAGTTATGGACTTGGACAAGTCAAGAGGGGTATCATGACTACTGTATTCCAAAGATTTAGCCTCTGGTGATAAAGCAAGAAAAAGATATGAGCATCTGAGTGCTGGGTTCTAATCAGGCAGAGTAGACAAAGGAAGAACAGACTGACATAGTATCAGACTTCAATCGGGATGAGTAAAAGGTGTTGATCAAGAAATTTGTGGGACTATACATTGTTGGCCGACATGATTAATCACTTCTATGATTAAGCTTTTGATACGCATCACAAATCAAGCATGGATTCAGCTGATAGATCAATAACTTGCAAATATCTTGAGTGTTCTTGTTGCCGACTAGAAAGTTGATGAAAATCCTTGATGCGGATATATATACCAGATGGATTCCAGCATGTAAGTGTGTGTGTTGAAGATGTGAAGAAATAAGATGCAAAGAAAAGTAGGGATAAGTGTGAGAACAATAATTCAAGTCCGGTATGTCACTGAATAACAACATTAAACAGAGGAAGAATGAAGTGCGTCAGATCAGTATATTGTGCCTAATTATAACTAAACTCTTGCATTTGTAGATGCTTCTCATCAATTCAAACACTTGACTATCTTATGTAAGTTCTATAGATAGTGAGTCTCTTGTAGGCAGTGTGCCTCTTGTGAGTAGTGTGCTCAAGTAGTGAGCCCTAATTGGCAAGTGCCATTTTGTACTCCTTTATTCTTTTAATAGAGAATACAATCTTGGGTTAGTCACCCCATGGTTTTTCCCTTAACAGGGTTTCCACATAAAAATCCTTGTGTTATGTGTGTTGATTTTATTTATGTTCTTATGATTACATATGCTTTCATGTTTTGATATAACACTAAATATTAAGATAACAAAATTAAGGAAATTTTGAGATAACTGATTCACCCCCCCTCTCAGTTATCTGCCTTGTTTTCAACAAATTCATTATCGTAGTTCTTCTTTATGCTGCCCAAAATGGATATATGCCCACTAAACAAAAATGCCTGTGATTCTACCTTTTGAAGATCAGAAGGATCACTAATAGCAGCAGCAGCTTGGGATTCTACCAATATATCATACATAGTCTTCAACTTAGGGGAAATTAGTCCCTGAAGCTCATCCAATCTGCCCAAAACTTTAACCTTTTCCTTCTCCAAATCATCCAATTCATTCCGCAAACTCACTACTTGGCATTCTTTGATTGCTACAGACTCAGTTAAAGGACTATAGGATTGAGAAATGTTAGATAGTTTGAGCTCTAAGTCCTTAATCTTTTTCTCAATATCTTCAATAGCTTTAGACCGGTTTAGACAAAACTTATAAATCTCTGCACCTTCAGAGAGAGCATTTTGAATACTCTTTACACTGGTATCAAGTAATGATCTATCATAGCTAATTATTTTCCATATTTAAGCAAATCTCTTCACATTATATTCATTTTTGACTTTAACTTCTCTTGACATCTCTAAGGTTTCAAAATGAGTACTCACAGAGTTTATCAGACTCTTCAACTGACCAGAGGGAGAGTCGAATGAATCCTTTTGAAAGGTTGGCATAATCTTTTCTAGAATTTCGAAGGTAACCCCAAGCAACTCACTATCCTCAATGTGAGTTTTCAGAATCTCCTCTCTTGCTTTTGCTTGTGCCACAGATGCTAACTTCATCTTTTGTAGAGGGGAAAGAGTGTCAAAATTGATAGGTCCTTGAATCAGCTCTGGTTCATCAAACTCAAGCTTGTCTTTCTCAAGTAATTTCTTCACTGTATCTGCAATGTCTCTTGCCAAAAATGCAGCTCCATCTTTCAGATACTTTTCGGTACTATCATCTTGCTTTTTCTCTTTAATATTCTCTATTGTTTCTCCTTTTTGTTCATCCTTGTCCTTAACCTCTTTTGCTTCTTGCTCTTTATTCTTCATAGAGTCATCTTCACCAGGAGCATCTACTTCTATATTCATCTCTGTATATTCTTGAGCAAATTGGTCTAGAAGAATTTGAGTGTCCTCTGCACCATCAAAATTAACTACCTCCACCATCTCTTCATCTCCTTTATTTAGCATTTCATCTTCCAGAGCAGAGATGTCAGCATGTTGTTCACTTTTTTCAACTCCTAAACATTTGGAATGAAGGAATCAATTTCATTATCAGTTTATTCTTCAACAGTGGGAAGATTATGCCTTTTCAATGCATTCAGAAGAATCTCCTAAGTACCTTCAACTATCTTATCAATCTCTCCTAGCATGAGCATATTCATTTTGATCTTACTCTTGAAGTCCTCTTTCACTTCTTTGAATATCAAGTTCTTTTGATTTGGAGTAATTTGAGGACACAATTTTATTAGCGCATGCTCCTGGAGCTCAAAGTCTTTAGCTTTTACATTCTCTTTTCTTATTTCTAGAATTTTTGCAAGGCTTTCCAAAATTTCAGAAGTTATTTCAAATAAAGTCTTACTATAGATATTTAGGTATATAACTATTGCTTCCTCCAAAACTCTCTTATCAGCATCACTATAGTGATCATAAAATTCAGTCACATCTATAGTAACTGACTTAATGATGTCATCCACAGAAAGAGTAGGCTTCTCAACATAGGCCTCTGTCTTATGCCTTTTACTTGACTTTATGCTTCCGGAGGGCTTCTGCTTAGACACTTTAGCAATTTTGGTGCCTAAGGCTTTCGACTCCTTAACCTCATCATTTGAGTCAATTTCTTCTTCATCCACTTTCTCCAAACTGACATATGTTCTTTTTCCTTTTACCTTTGTCCTTTTTCTTTCCTTACCTGTAGGTTTTTCTATAGCAAGAGAAGGTGACACACCGGAGGTTGAACTAGAACTCCTAGTAGTCCTTGCTTTAGAAGTGGATTCCACTGGAACACTTCTCTATTCTCTGTCCTGTTTCTCCTTCTCAACTTTCTCTATCCTTTTGCTATTTTTTCTGATAGCTTCTTTTGTTATGCCAATGCTTTCTACATACATTTCAACTTGTCTTTGAATCTTTCTCTTAGATTCAGGTTTTTGGAGCTCACTATGCAATTTCACACTGAGATCACCATATGTCCCAAATCTTTCAACTGTGGTGTCCTTTGGTTTACTTAGAAGGTGTTGAACATACATATCCAATACTTGCTCATCAACATCATACCCCATGGGCATGATCCACATAGTTCTTGGTTCAACTATTTCCATTAAACACTAATTTGTATCCACCATAAAACAAATTGTATCCTTGTATTTTTCAACCATAGATGTAGGGATTCTTTCCCTTGATTGCATCTTATTCTGAAAATTCTTGAAATATCCCCATAGAGCAGTCCTTTGGGCATTGGAATCACCAATCTTGTTCAAGTGCTCTCTTATTTGTATGGCAATAGTCTTATCACTGGTCCAACACATGCTTTTTTTGCCGGGTAACTCATTCATGAAGTAGACGAACAAACATAATACCAATTTACCATACTTGAATGTATTCTTCTTGTCCTTTTTGATCTTGTTCAGGTTTTCCATCAGCTGGTTCTGCAGCAACTCACACAAGTCATAGTCAGCATTCTCTCTTAACATCTGATAAGCTACATAGATAGTTGTACCAGATACAAAATTCTCCCTACTGGAATGATATATCTTGTATCCAATCACCATTGATGCAAATTTGACATCCGGATCCGTGATGTCATTTATTGTCATTGCTCTTTTGTCAAACCTTGAACCAATAGCATCAGTTACCATTTGATTCTTTACTGACTTCAACATTGGCAATCCATCAGATGAGTTCAACCTTGTCACGACCTTGATGGCATCCTTGGTGATCTTGAAGGGTTTCATTAACCACATAAAATCATCAAGCATCCAATTGGTGATCTTCATCGAAGGATGGAAACCCTATAATTTGAATGAAGTGTTTATCTTGCAGTGCCTTATACTCATGTTTGAGTCTATGAATTTCATCCCTCAGATGATTCTTAAACAAATCTACTAACTTTGAATCCCCAAACTCATCTATGCTAGCATGAATATAAGCCCTAATATCTTCAATATGCAACACACCATACAGAACACTTGAAAAGGCACCTAACAGATCGACCTCTACTGATTTGTGTGGATGCTTCTTAAAATTTGGCTTAGGTCACTCAGTGATATTCACAACTAGAGGTGTATCCATTTCAAAAAGATCACAAGTTCAAAGCTTCGCAGAAAAATACCTTTTTCTCCATGGGATTAGGGTTAGTTGATGAATTTGCCTGTTGCACTTCAAATTTTTGAAATCTCAGCTCAAGCGCTCTTCTTCTTGTTTTCTTCAAATGCAAAGTGAGTCAATTGTTGAATGAGTGACTTTTTATGCTCTGCAAAACCTAATTCACCATTGTAATAAATGTTCTACCCTAATACATCTGGTTACTCTATTTCTGAATACTGTCAATCTTCAATTGCTCCGCAATCAATTGCTTTAGCTTCTTTTCTTCCATAATTTACTTCAATATATCTACAATAGGCTTCTTTATCTTCATTCATCCTGCCAGATTCAAGTACCCACTTACTGGTAGGGGGAATTAGATTTTCAATGTAGCTCCTCCTAAGCCTGAGCTCTTGTTTTAATTCTCAGAGGAATTATTAGCACTAGATTCCAGTGTGGACCCATTGTCAACATTCATTTCACCTTTCTTCACCCATCTTTGTTCATTTCATTCTGGATCTCATTCACATCAACTTTGCCCTTGCCTTTGTCCAACTTCTACTCTATTTTTTCTTTACTTGCCTGTGAGTTCTCCTTTTTGCTTCTGCAAAATTTAGCAATGTGTCCGAATTTGTTGCAGTTGAAACACACAATCTTATTTTTCTAACAATTACATGTTGGAGCAGGTTTAGATCTGCATTGCATTGCAATATGCCCAAACCTTTTGCAACTAAAACATCTTCCATTGAACACTTGTTTGTTCTTAGGAGGATTCCTTGATCCACTTCTACATTTCTCAGCCTTATGACCTATCCTTTTGCAATTAAAGCATTGGCCGGAGAAAGATGATGCATTTTGATTCACTTAACTTCTGCATTGATTAGCTCTATGACCATACTTATTGTATTTGAAACAATTACCATTGAAAGATGGATACTTTTGAGCATTAGGTTGTCTTACCAGAGGTCTTCTAGGATTCCTTCTTTGATTTCTTGCTTCAAGATTTCTTTGACTGGATCCAGAACTTTCACCTTTCTCAAATCCCAAATCATGCTTATCATCTGCCTTCTTTTGACTATCAAGCAGCACCTCAATTTTAGCTGAGCTTATCCTGAATTTCTCTTTATATTCATTTGCAACTTCTAGGTCATGTTTGAGAATGACAATTTGTCTTTCAAGTTCTTCCTCAATATCCCTGGTTTCTTGTAGATCAGATTCTAGATGGCCAATTATCCTATCCAATCTGCAACATTCTTCTATTTTTTCTTTAAGAGATTGATTCAATTTTTCCCCAGTCTTCTTCCTTTCCTCAATTTCCTTGGTTAGTCTCATCATCCCATATTCCATGTCATGTTTTAGGATAACTTCTTTTGCTAGCTTCTCACATTCCTTTGTCTTCTCCCTCAAGAACTCATCCATGTCATTGCCTTCATTCTAATTTGCCAATTGATGAAGTAGCTCCCTTCTCTTTTCATTAGATTTGCTCAGTTTTCCTTTTAAGGTCTCAATGAAATCTTTAGCATCTTTAAGGTTCTCTTGTAGATCTCTAATTTTTGCTTTGGAAAGATCAAGATCATCTAAGGCTACTTGGAGTTGTTGATTGATGCCATCAGAATGCTTGAATGAACCCATTGAAAACACCTTCCCAGATCTTCCTCAAGCTGTTAAACTTCTTCTAAGGAACCAAGCTCTAATACCAATTGTTGAAATTAAGGAACACTAAGAGGGAGGTGAATCAGTGTTCTGTAAAGCTTATTGTTGTCAATCAGGATTGCGCCACTAGTCAAGTCAATCTTGACTGTCCTATTGAAACATGGAAACCCTCTCAGATGTGGGTGACATGTCGAGAGGGAATCTCTAGAGTGACCTGGTTCTCCAAATGATTTCCTAATTTAATTGATTTGCAAGGAAAAAGGGATAGAGAACAAACTAAAATGCAAAACTAACTCTAGGATCTAGTCTAAATGAATATGTTCACTCATAAACAGCTCTTTGAACTTAAATTTTCACAACACCACCTATGATGATTTATCCCAAAAATAGTTTGTAATAAGGTTTAATTTAAAACACAAATCACAACCAGGGAAAACATGCAATTTAACAGTACTGAGACATATCAAAGGACATAAAACTACCACAATGAGACATCAGATCAAAACTGTAAATAGACAAGTAGATGGAATAGGAAAATCTGTTATACTGAACTGGAAGGAATACAATGTATAATAAAAATGAACTGAGTCAACTGCCTGTATACATCTATGCTTGTGAACAAGAGAGAAGAAACTAATATCAACCAACTCCGAAAAACTAAGTTTTTCTCCTATAAATGCCCTGCCAAGAGATCTCTACAAAAAAGCTGGAAAAACTCCTAATAATAGACGTTGAAATCCATTTTCGACCTTTAGAAAAAAGATGTCAAAAATAGCACCAAATCCCCTCCAATCTGTGAAAGCAAAGTGCCAAACTACAACTTTAGGTGGCCCCACCGCAAATCTGCTTTCTTCTGCCCATGAAATCTTCAAATTTTGTCCTATATGCCTCTAAATAAAACAAATTGAAAAGAATATTTGATTTGTTTTATTAGCCTATTAACTGCCTAAAAATAGTTAAGTTTTAAAAACAATTTATAATTGATTGCTTTAGAACTAACCTTATAATGCACTGGCAGTTTGATCCCATTTCCTAATCAATTTGATTTTTGCAAAAAATAAATAATACTTGGCTCATAATTTTGCCAAATATTTTATAGTGCATTACAATTGATTTTTCTATAAAAAATCATAAAAAATAATGAAAATATCACTATGTTTTTTGCAAAAATAAATTAAAGCCTTGGAGGCTTAATCTCCATGGTCCTACAACATAATTCCTAAGGCAAGTGAGTTCATGTCCTGACTCACACTATATGAGCATATGACATATGGCATGTATCACATCATGATGGTGGCTTATGTACTTGTCTCACACCAAAATTGAAGGTTTGCATATATTCTATAGTATGAATTCCATTTTATCTTCAAGAGCTAAGACATAAGGAATACCACAAGTTGACCTAGGCAGTTTAAGACATTGAATATTTTGAGGGAGCCATGGGCTTGACCTCACCATAAGTTATGGGGCCTAGGCATAAAGGGGACCGTGACTAGGCATTAGCCAATGTATTTAAAAAAGAAAACCATGTGATAAAACACACCACGATCCTAGGGCATTTCAAACCCTAGAACATAAACAAAACTTTGCCCTAACATTGCGGGTCACTTTCACTTGTAATTTTGGTGAAGATGATCTCTGCCCAGCCACCATGGTGATGAGGGTTTAAAGCTTGGAAAACTTTGATATCTCTGGATTTTGCATTATTTTGAGCAATTTTCTAGTGGAATCTTAGAGAAAACAAAGGGTAAGTAGTTTTTGTTCCAATGTGGATCATACTCTAAATTTCCTTTTCAATTCATGTGATGTAAGTGACCTCTCGAGCTGCGGACTCTACATATTTTTGATCATTCAGTCTTTGTTTATCTGTGTTGGCCACCATTAAAGTTCATCAGTCAAGCTTGAAAACCCCTCGATCTCTCACACTTCTGAGAAAGGTCCTTATGATTCTAGCAGGGAAAATGAGGTAAAGTCTTTTACCATGGATTTTGAACAATTTCTTCATTATAAATGCAAATCCTTTTGGCTTTAAGGCCATAGCCCCATGGCTTTTCTGATGGATTTGTGTTTGTCTATTCTTCATATTCTTGGCCACTGCTAACAACTTGAGCCTTGCCTGGAGCAAAATAAAATGAAACCAACAAGAGAAGCCTCAACTGAACACCTAACCAGCTGAGTCTTTATGAGTTCAAACAAAACTCTTGGTTGCTATGGCATTCTGTAACTTTTATACTTAAAACTTGCGGCCATATATTCTTTATCATGTTGTAGCTATAGCTTTATTCTCTAAAAAATGAAGTGGGTATTCGTGAGTCCCTGAGGAAAGAATACTTCATTGGAAATTGTTGTAGCCGTGTTCATTTTGTGTAGTCTTGTTCATTATAGCTTGAAACCCTAGTGTGATTATACATTTTCTCCTCTCTATGGGTTTCCTTGTATGGCCACGACATCATATACATTTCATCCCATGCATTTTGTGTTGAGTTTGAAACCCTAAATGGGGTTTGAATCAAATATCATTTCTATTTCTTTCTGTAGCTAACTCTGAAACTCAAAATGAGTTTAAGCTATTACCTCTGTAGCTTTATTTTGCAAAAATAATGAAGATTTTGATATTCTTCCCATAGCAAGAGATTATTATGCAATCAAAACCTATATTCTCTGTAATTGCATCTCTTCAAAATTCATGATTTCTATTTGGATATCTCTGACTGGGCAATTGCTTCATTGTATTTCCTATATGTTGAACCAAAATGTGTTGTCACACACACACACACAATACCCAATGGCTCCTTTATTCTGTGTGCTTATCAAACTTTGGTGGCATAAAACTTATTACTCTTTTCCTGTATCTGATTTACCCATGTATCTTGCCCATTAGAGACCATGGTTGTGATGATATTGGACCTAGTTTTTGGTTACCACTGGTCTACAATGCAAAAATAGGCTTATGTTGGCCATGACCTATGAGAGAATAGCTGAGACTCTACTCATTTTTTGAGGATGGCACCATTTCTACATGCACATACTTATCTTGATTGCTTAACTTGTGGCATATACATGTGATGTTGATTCAATCCATACTCTTTCTATCATATGGAATACAAATGTATATTCTTGATGGCTGTTGTGTAGTTCCATGATACCTTTCATGTATAACTGTCACTTTCCTTTATCCATGTATAAATCTTTGCCAGCTGCTCCATATATGCATTTCTTTCTGTACTGTAGATAGTCACGGATACTTGGACATCTCTATCACTTTATATGCTTTTCATTGCAATCTTGACTGTCCCAACTTGATATGCTTCTTTTTCCTTATTATACTGATTTACACAAGGCATCATTTGATAAGACATGTCATTATAGCTTCAACTCACTGCTGCTCTCTTATCTAACTCATCCTGTAGCATAAATAGGAACATTATGATTCCCTCCTTTTGTCAATGATAAATTGTATCTTGATGCTTAGGAGTATAGCAATGAATTAATACAGTCCTCATTGTGACAATATTATTTCTGTGCAACTCAATGCATTTGTGTATACTTCACTTGGTAACTATAGCATTTTGATGTATTCTCATACATACTACATTATGCACAATGGTAATTATCTTTCACTCACTGTCTAAGGCATGGACACTTTGCATATCATGAGTCTTTCTGAATATAACTTGCAACTGTATCAGCATGGATATTTTCTGAGTATAGCATTTCTTCTCGTGCTACCTCCCGTAGCTTATGATGGTTACATTCTTTGATCTCTGTATGAAATTCAAATCATGGCATGGTATCTTTTATGGATGTTTCATATATTGTTGAGTAGAAGCTTTATTACACTCGAACTGCAACCTTTCATGTCTGGCTTTCATTCAACTTCACTCCTTTTTTATCAGCTAGTCTAATTTTCCTTGTTATTACTGTACTGAAGTTGATCAAGGCTGCCCTACTATACTTGTATTCTTTCAAACTCCATTGACAATTTCCTTATGACAATTGAACAATATAAGCACACTTATCTTCATTGTTGGTTGCACTATTACATTTGACTATACCTCCTATAATGTGGCATTGATTGCTTATGACTAATATAACAATCATGATGATGGTTGTTTTTAGATCATTCATGGTTGCCATGCATTATAACTATTATTGTTGTCCTCTATAATGCAAAAGCAAACTTTTTAGTATTTCATGGCAGCTATTTGATACTCCCTATCTCATTATGCACATGATAACACCTTTGCATTTATTATATTAGCACTAGATGTGTAATTTCCTTGATTAGCAAAAGAATATAATGTTGTCCTCTTTGTGACTGCAACTACCTTCCATATGATTATGCCCGGTCCATTAATGATATTAGTTTGAAGGCTTCTATAGTCTTTTAAACTATATTGCTTTGAGATAGTGCATTGGACAGTGTCCCGAATGAGTTCAGTTTACTCTTATGATTCCATTTCATTCTTTGAGGTGCAATCATAGGTGTATCCTGTTCTCAACATAAATGCATATGACTTATTTGATCTCTATTCCATCTCATCCCCTCTTAAGAGCCAGGGACAACATGCTGAGCTCTACCCTTGTGGGAGCCCGTTTTACACCACATGCTTATCTTTTATATTAGTAACATAATTTTACCTGCTCCTGCACATGAAACAAATAGATTAGAATAAAACAATGATGCTCCATGATTGTTTCTTTTTTTAGTTCCTTCTGCATATGAATGATGTTCATTTGATCAATGCACTATAATCAAAGTATTATGCCTCTTCTGATGGATAAAGGATTTTCATAACCAGAGCTTCTAATGGGACCCTTCCCACATTTTTCCACGGCATGTAGAGATCAGGAGCAGGATGGGAGGCTTACTTCGAAGATCGACAAAACAAGGCAATGATGGCTATGTCTTTCCCTTTTCATTAATTAGATGCATAGTATTTTATTTATATTTGCATATGTTCAGCTATAACCCATGGCTTGTGTGGGACACCTGATATGTCATCATTTCTTTCAATGTAATGCTTGTTCCTTTATGTACTTCAACTTGTAAATGAATAACCATTGAAATGAATGAAATACTTATCTCACTTGACTGTTCTTCAATGCAATGAATGATCCAAAATCTTTCCTTCTTTCTTGAACAACTGAACTGCAATTATCATTGAAACATAATAACTTTACAACTAACTCATAACAGAAGAAAATAAAACCTCACTCAAAAATGATAATGTCACATTTGCTCAGCCAATTTTGAGCTGTGGTAAAAAATGGTAACATTTCTGGTGACTTCTACTATATGCTTGCCTGCTAAGCATCATGATCAGTTGCCTTGAACATCCATTGGGCATTGAGTCATACTCTACTATTCTTAAACTCAGAAAACACTGCAAATATGTACTCCAATAGTCCAAACAACAATAGAATACTAACAACAAACTAAACTAAAAGAAGACTAATAGGCCCTGATGGCCAAAGACTATGCAACAACACTTAGGGAAACAAAACTGATTGAAAGAAAATGTTCATGAAGCACTTATTGACTAAAAATGTTGATAACTGAGAGGGGGGGTGAATCAGTTATCCTAATTATTTCTTCTTTTGAACCTTCTTATTAATCAAAGCAGTATTGAATCAAACAAACAAACATTACCATGAAATGAGAAACACATGACACAGTATTTTTGACGTGGAAACCTGGTTAAGGGAGAAAACCATGCGGTGATTAACCCAAAGATTATTCTCTGTTAGAAGAATAAGGAATTACAAAATGGCACTTGCCAATTAGGGCTCACTGCCCGAGCACACTGCTCACAAAGAGGCCCACTGCCTACAAGGAGACACACTGTCTACAAAGTGATAAGAATCACAGTCTTGAACTGGAGAATGACATCTTTACCATGTTTGGATCAGTTCCATTTAAGCCCAGAAACATCTGTTCTGCCTTCTGTACTTCTCTTCGCTACTACACTCTCATCCACACTAAATCCCACTTCAAAATGAACTCACAAACCTTTATTTATACAAGACATCGACTTAGGAACAATCATCTAAGTCGGCAATCAACCATAAGAATATCCGCAAGATGAATAACACATCCGGTCGGCCACCATAAGAACATTCGTAGGATGAACAACTCATCTGGTTGGCTAAACAGAGTAAGAACTTCATCCGGAAGAATATCTTCAATTCCAGGCTCTACTATCAATGCGGACCAACAACACAACCTCAATATGATCCAAGAACCTTCACAAGCCTGCCTGAATGACCAGGTACGTCCGCATTTCCTTTACTTACTGAAATCTCTTATCCTCCTTATCCAGAACTTCAAGAACACTGTCTGTCGCCACTGTCATAATGCAAGAGGTACTTCTAGACCTCCAAATCATACACAACTCGAGATGGCACATCATAAGGACATCCCAAAGACTCCTTCCAATCCGCAGATTAGGATTATACAGTTCCAGACCTCACCGGACCTTTTTGTGATCCTCTGTCACCTCTGAATACTTGCCGGAACCGGTTCTACACCGACAGCCACAACTCCTTCAGATCTTCATGCAGACCTCTGAAATCTTAACTGAAGCATCTCAAGACTCATATCTACAAACCCTTTAATCCGCATCCTTCAGTTCGCATCCTATACAGTACATTTGCCTTCTTCTCATCACTGTTCTTTACTGTTCCTGACTGAGGCTAATTTTCTCAATATCCTCAGCACACTGCTCATTGAATCCTTCTTGTCAAAGCAATATGAGTATGTTGACATCAATGACAACACTGGTTTACCTCATACTTGCAACAATCTCCCCCTTTGTCATTGATGGCAACATATGATGTGAAAAACCATCAAGACAAGAAACTTCTCCTTTCTGTCACTTCTCCCCCTATCAGCAACATGTCTTCTCCTCATTTACTACTCCCCCTTTGATCATCAGCTACTTGTTTTTCACATGTCTTCTCTCCCCCTTTGACATCAATGGCAAAGGGCTCATACTTGCAATTTTAACATATCAGAATCATACCAGCTGCTCCCCCTTAGTAGCAACTCCCCATCATCAATCCAGATCACAAGATATGACTGTGAAATCCACCGGACTGATGCACATTAGTGCATCCTAGTTTATCACCGGAGGGGCCATGACCCCTAACTTCTCCCAGAGATATTCAAAAGAGTCCTTGGGAAGAGGTTTAGTAAAGATATCTGCAATCTGATCCTTGGAGGGAACATACTCCAACCTGACTTCTTCCTTGTTCACTTGTTCTCTCAAGAAATGAAACTTGATAGATATGTGCTTAGTCTTAGAGTGTAATATCGGATTCTTGGAAATATTAATTGCACTTGAATTATCACAGAAAATTGTGATAGGCTCCGCATATTCAATTTTAATATCTCTTAGCATTTGCTTCATCCATAGGATTTGAGTGCAACTACTTGCTGCTGCAATGTATTCTGCTTCAGTTGTAGACAGAGATATTGCATCTTGTTTCTTGCTTAGCCAAGAAACCAATCTCTTCCCCAAAAAGAATGCTCCACCACTGGTGCTCTTTCGATCATCTACATCTCCTGCCCAATCTGCATCTGTGTAAGCATGAAGAGAGAAATCTAGATCTCTAGGGTACCATAGACCATACTCAACTGTTCCTTTCAAGTACCAAAAAATTCTTTTGATTGCCATAACATGAGATTCTCTAGGATCAGCCTGGAACCTTGCCACAAGACCAACAGCCTGCATTATATCTGGTCTAGTCTGAGTGAGATACAACAATCCACCAATCATTGATCTATACATTGTCTGATCTGCCTTTGGAGAGTCATCATTTTTGCTCAACTTACATCTGGTTGCCATGGGAGTGTTCATTGGTTTTGAATCTTCCATACCAAATTTCCTTAACAATTCTTTCACATATTTGGTCTGAGAAATGAAGATTCCTTTCTTTGTTTGAGTAATTTGCAGACCTAAGAAGAAATTCATTTCACCAAGCATAGACATTTCAAACTCACATTTCATCTGATTTGCAAAAGTTTTGCACATACTATCTCTTCCTCCAAAAATGATATCATCTACAAACACTTCAACAATCAAACTGTTTTCATGATCAATTTTGAAATATAAGTTACTGTTAGCAGTACCTTTGCTGAATCCAATCTACACAAGATGCTTATCCAACCTTTCATACCATGCTCTTGGAGCTTGTTTTAATCCATACAATGCTTTCTTTAACTTACAGACCATATCATCATTGTTAGATAATTGAAATCCATCCGGTTGTTCAATGTTAACTTCTTCTTCCAGATCACCATTTAGGAAGGTAGACTTGACATCCATCTGATATACCTTGAAGTCTTTAAAGGCAGCAAATGCAAGAAATAATCTAACTGCTTCAATTCTTGCCACGGGAGCAAAGGTTTCTTCATAATCAATTCCTTCTATTTGGGAGTAACCTTTGCAGACCAATCTAGCTTTGTTTCTGATTACTTTACCAGCTTCATTTAATTTATTCCGGAAGACCCATTTGGTTCCAATCACATTCCTGTCTCTAGGTCTGGGAACAAGATCCCAAGTATGATTTTTCTCAATTTGCATTAATTCATCTTTCATTGTTTTAGTCCAGTTTTCATCATTGCAGGCTTCATTTACTGTTTTAGGTTCAATCTTTGAAATCAGACAACATTCATCCTGATTTTGAGCAACATTCCTTCTAGTTTGCACACCTTTGCTTCTGTCCCCTATGATCTGATCTTCAGAGTGGTTTAGTGTCACATACCTTGGAATTTTGGGAGTATCCTACACTACTGCTTCTTGATCAGGCTCATTCAAACCTATCTCTTCTTCCTGATTTACTGGATCAGGCTGACTCTGTCTTACTGGAGAGGATTGAGTTCCTTGAACACTGTCTTGGTCATCTTCATCAGACTCATAAAATCTTGAGGGCTTCTCAATTCCTTCATCAACTTTCACATTAGTGCTTTCTATCATCTTCCTCAGTCTCTTATTGTAACACCGGTATGCTTTGCTTTGAGTGGAGTAGCCCAAGAAAATTCCTTCATCACTTCTAGCATCAAACTTTCCTAGATCTTCATCTCTTTTGATATAACACTTGCTACCAAATACTCTGAAATATTTCACAGTGGGAGTGATGCCAAACCAGAGTTCGTAGGGGGTCTTACCGGTATTGTTTCTGATTTGAACTCGATTTAGAGTGTAGACTGCAGTGCTGATAGCTTCTTTCCAGAACAACTGAGGAACATTTGCTTCCAACATCATTGTCCTGGCAGCTTCCTAGATGGTCCAGTTCTTTCTTTCAACTACTCCATTCTGCTGTGGAGTCCTAGGAGCAGACAATTGTCTCCTTGGAGCAGACAATTGTCTCCTTATACCCTACTTCTCACAATAGTCAATGAACTCTCCAGATGTAAATTCACCACCTCTATCAGACCTTAGACACTTTAGTTTTAATCCGGTTTGATTCTCTACCAAAGCTTTGAAGATTTTGAACTTCTCAAAAGTTTCTGATTTTTCTTTTAGAAAGGTAACCCACATCATTCGGGAATGATCATCAATTAACAACATGAAATATCTATCACCTTGCAGACTCTTGATTCTTGTCGGACCACAGAGATCAGTATGTACTAATTCCAACAATCCGGTAGAAAACTAATCTTTGCTTTTGAAAGAGACTCTGCTTTGTTTACCTAGCTGACATTCTTTGCACAAACTATTTGTAGGTTTCATCAATTTTGGAAGATCTCTTACAGCCTGAGTATTGCTTATCTTGATGATGTTATCAAAATTTACATGACACATTCTTCTATGCCATAACCAACTCTGATCAATTTGAACAAACAAACAACTTTTATTTGAACCAACCAGATGAAAGATATTACCTTTTGTCTGAGTACCGGATGCAATTTCAGTTCCGGAGCTTGTAAAGATTCTGCATTTTCCATTCTTAAACTGAAGATCATAGCCTTTGTCTACTAACTGACCAACACTGAGAAGATTGTGCTTCAATCCTTCAACATATAGTACATTACCTGTTTTGCTCTTTCCATCAAAGGAAATAGTTCCCCTGCCTCTAATTCTACCAGCAGAATTGTCACCAAACTTTACCATTCCTCCTTCATACCTTTCCAAATTCAAGAACTTATTCTTGTCACCAGTCATATGGTGAGACCATCCACTGTCAATAACCCAATCATCCTTTTCTTCCACTTGAGCAGCCAAAGCTTTTTCAACAACTTTGTGATTGACAGATTCAGAGAGTATTGAATCTTCTTCCTTGATGGCAATAAACACCCACTCATTTCTGGATTTGCTTCCTAGCTCTGATTCATCATCTGTTACTCCTTCATTGTCATCTTCTTCATGAACATAATAGCAATTCTTTTGAAACCTTTGTCTGTTAGTATTAGACCTTGCAGATCTTTCCGGACATCTTGAAGCAAAATGACCAATCTTATTGCAGTTGAAGCACTTAAAGGGTAGTTTTCCTTCATACTTACTGGATCCTCTTGGCAGTCTTTTTGCAATGAGGGCTTCAAGTTGAGCTGTTTCTGCTTCTTCTTCTTCCATGTCTCTTCTTGCTTGATCATACCATGTCATCTTCCTTGAAGAGTTTTCTCCTGGATCAATTCTCTGTTTGCCTTTCACATAGGCACTGGCTTTGAAAGCAGATTCAGTCTTGGGAAGATCATCTCCAAACTCGGTCATTTCAAATGCAGCTAGCTTGCCAGCCAATTGTTCTCTTGTGACAGTTGTGTGGGCTCTGAATTCATCAATTGCAGCAACCTTGATTTTGTAGGCAGCAGGAAGGGATCTAAGGATTTTGCAAACGATCTCATTTTCATCCAGAGTTCCACCAGCATTTCTAATTCCACACACTAGTTCATTCACTCTTGGCATAAAAGTAGCGATATTTTCATCATCTCTCATCTTCAATCTTTCAAATTTCCCTTTCAGACTTTGCAACCTTGCACTTTTGACAAACTCATCTCCTTCATACAGAAGTTCCAGTTTAGTCAGGATCTCATATGCAGTTGGTAGGTCAATAACATTTGAGAGATCTGAGTCATTCAATGTGCTTAGAAGAGCTTCCTTGGTTTGCAGATTATTTTTAGCTTCTGTGATTTCATTCAGAGTTGTCAGACCACCTTGTGCTGGTACATATGGTTTTGAAACCATGGCCAAGTATGCTTTTCCCATACATTCCAGGTGACATTTCATGCGACCCTTCCAGAGAGTAAAATTGGTTCCATCGAACTTCGGACTATCCTTTTTGTATGACGACATCCTAGATCTCCTCAAGCAGTTAAGCTTCTTTCAGAGGAACCTCGCTCTGATACCAATTGTTGATAACTGAGAGGGGGGGTGAATCAGTTATCCTAATTATTTCTTCTTTTGAACCTTCTTATTAATCAAAGCAGTATTGAATCAAACAAACAAACATTACCATGAAATGAGAAACACATGACATAGTATTTTTGACGTGGAAACCCGGTTAAGGGAGAAAACCACGGGGTGATTAACCCAAAGATTATTCTCTATTAGAAGAATAAGGAATTACAAAATGGCACTTGCCAATTAGGGCTCACTGCCCGAGCACACTACTCACAAAGAGGCCCACTACCTACAAGGAGACACACTATCTACAAAGTGATAAGAATCACAGTCTTGAACTAGAGAATGACATCTTTACCATGTCTGGATCAGTTCCATTTAAGCCCAGAAACATCTGTTCTGCCTTCTGTACTTCTCTTCGCTACTACACTCTCATCCACACTAAATCCCACTTCAAAATGAACTCACAAACCTTTATTTATACAAGACATCGACTTAGGAACAATCATCTAAGTCGGTAATCAACCATAAGAATATCCGCAAGATGAATAACACATCCGGTCGGCCACCATAAGAACATTCGCAGGATGAACAACTCATCCGGTTGGCTAAACAGAGTAAGAACTTCATCCGGAAGAATATCTTCAATTCTGGGCTCTACTATCAATGCGGACCAACAACACAACCTCAATATGATCCAAGAACCTTCACAAGCCTGCCTGAATGACCAGGTACATCCACATTTCCTTTACTTACTGAAATCTCTTATCCTCCTTATCCGGAACTTCAAGAACACTGTCTGTCGCCACTGTCATAATGCAAGAGGTACTTCCGGACCTCCAAATCATACACAACTCGAGATGGCACATCATAAGGACATCCCAAAGACTCCTTCCAATCCACAGATTAGGATTATATAGTTCCGGATCTCACTGACCTTTTTGTGATCCTCTGTCACCTCTGAATACTTGCCGGAACCGGTTCTACACCGACAGCCACAACTCCTTCAGATCTTCATGCGGACCTCTGAAATCTTAACTGAAGCATCTCAAGACTCATATCTAGAAACCCTTTAATCCACATCCTTCAGTTTGCATCCTATACAGTACATTTGCCTTCTTCTCATCACTGTTCTTTACTGTTCCTGACTGAGGCTAATTTTCTCAATATCCTCAGCACACTGCTCATTGAATCCTTCTTGTCAAAGCAATATGAGTATGTTGACATCAATGACAACACTGGTTTACCTCATACTTTCAACAAAAAATACTACTCTAACCTACTCTAACTAGCCAAAGTGACTGATCAAACAAACCCATTCATAGATTGGGTGAAATAACTACCTTTCCTAACTAATTGAGGATGCTTCTCATGCTTACAAACTAGTAAGAAGGAGAAAAACACGAGGACACACCTAATAAACTGTTGTATTACTTTCTGAGAAAAATAAATATAGCTATCTACCCCGTTGTCCTATCTGGTAAACTAATCAAGTAAGCCAATCGGCTGATTGAACTCAACTTGATGTTCTCTTAGATGATCTGAACTAGTGTTGTTATGAGGCTGCTTCTTCTTAGTGGTTGCCAACCTAGCTAGATATCTAATGGGGCATCCTCTTGAAGGCTTGGGACTGGAAACAATAGCATGACTAGTACCTTGCATGATAGCCTGCCATGTGGCTTCTTCATCTTCAGTCAATGGATCACTCTCCTTAGTCAAAGTAGCTAATAGCTCATCTAAACCATCAAAACTTGGACGATCCTTAGTAAGATCTTTACTAAACTCAAAAAATTCATTATGACATGAGGAGATACATTTAGAAATAGGAATCTCTTCAATTAATGAAGGAAAGTGTTCAAATGATGGACTAACTTCTTTCAACATATCATCAATTGGCACATCAACTTTAAATTTCTCCATGTGACAGTAAGGTAGTTCTAACCAGTCAAGATTAGGCTGCTAGTTATGTTGCACTATAACTAGTGACTCATTTGGAAATATAGTCACCTCTTCCTCATGCTTTTTCTATTCTAGACAATTCTCCTCCAAAGATGTTGGCATAACAGCTAAATGTGAGCAGAAAAGCTCAATTTCAGCTTGAAAATGATCTTCTTGAAGCTCTTGATCACTTGAATCAGGACTGTCTTCACAAATCTGTCCTTGGATTAGAAAGTCATCTAAATGGTCTTCATCATTACCAACATACTTGGGTAGTTGATCGAACAAGAAAACTAAATTATCTCCCTCTTCCGGTCTGTTCTCTCTTTGAGCCTGAGAAACATGTCTTTGTGATTGAAGACTTTTTCCCTCAAACTTCTGCATCCTACTTTGATTCATCTTGTAGAAAGCATCATAAGATTTTTCAAATGATTCAAAATGCATAGGGTTCAGGACCAAGTTTGAATCAACTTCCTTCACACATTCATTATGCTCATAATCAGTCGGGGCTGTAGAACAAACATTAGTAACTATTGGATCTAGGGCATACAACTGAGAGGGGGGGGGGTGAATCAGTTGTATAAAACTTCTTGCTCTTTCAAACACTTGATTCTTTGTTGTTAGTTAGTAGCATATCAATTAATCATCCATGGAAGCATAATACATAAACACAAGAGCAGATAAGCATCAACACATTGAACACCAAGATTTTGACGTGGAAAACCCGGTTAAGGGAAAAACCACGGGGTGATTAACCCAAGAATTATTCTCTGTTAGAAGAATAAAGAAAAATGAATGGCACATGCCAATTAGGGCTCACTGCCCGAGCACACTGCTCACAAAGAGGCCCACTGCCTACAAGGAGACACACTGTCTACAAAGTGATAAAAATCACAGTCTTGAACTGGAGAATGACATCTCTACCATGTCCGGATCAGTTCCAATTAAGCCCAAAAACCTCTGTTCTGCCTTTCGCACTTCTCTTCGCTATGCCACACTCATCCACACACCACACACCGAAATGAACTCACAGACCATTATTTATACAAGACATCGACTTAGGATCAAACATCTAAGTCGGCAAACAATCATAAGAGTATCTGCAAGATGAATAACACATCCGGTCGGCCACCACAAGAACATTCGCAGGATGAACAACTCATCCGGTCGGCTAAATAGAGCAAGAACTTCATCCGGAAGAATAACTTCAATTTCGGGCTCTAATATCAATGCAGATCAACAACACAACCTCAACACGATCCAGAAAACTTAACAAGCCTGCCTGAATGTCCAGATACATCCGCACTTCCTTTACTTGCTGGAATCTCTTGTCTTCCTCATCTGGAACTTCAAGAACACAGTCTGTCGCCACTGTCATAATGCAAGAGGTACTTCCGGACCTCCAAATCATACACAACTCGAGATGGCACATCACAAGGACATCCCAAATACTCTTTCCAATCCGCAGATTAGGATTGTACAATTTTGGACCTCACCGGACCTTTCTGTGATCCTCTGTCACCTCTAAGCACTTGCCGGAACCGGTTCCACACAGACAGCCATAACTTCTTCAGGTCTTCATGCGGACCTCTGAAAACTTGACTGAAGCATCTCAAGACTCATATCTGCAAACCATTTAATCCGTATCCTCCGGTTCTCAACCTATCCAATATATTTGCCTTCTTCTCATCACTGTTCTTCACTGTTCCTGACTGAGGGTAATTTTCTCAATATCCTCAACACACAGCTCATCCAATCCTTCTTGTCGATGTAATATGAGTATGTTGACATCAATGACAACACTTGTTCACCTCATACTTGCAACAATCTCCCCCTTTGTCATTGATGGCAACATGTGATGTGAAAAACCATCAAGACAAGAACTTCTCCTTTCTGTCACAGCTCCCCCTATCAACAACAACTTTTTACATGTCTTCTCTCCCCCTTTGATCATTAACCACTTGTTTTTCACATGTCTTCTCTCCCCCTTTGACATCAATGGCAAAGGGCTCATACTTGCAATTCTAATACATCAGAATCATACCAGCTGCTCCCCCTTAGTAGCAGCTCCCCATCATCAATCCGGATCACAAGATATGACTGTGATATCCACCGGACTGATGCACATCAGTGCATCTTAGTTTATCACCGGAGGGGCCATGACCCCTAACTTCTCCCAGAGATATTCAAAAGAGTCCTTGGGAAGAGGTTTTGTAAAGATATCTGCAATCTAATCCTTGGAGGGAACATACTCCAATCTGACTTCTTCCTTGTTTACTTGTTCTCTCAAAAAGTGAAATTTGATAGATATGTGCTTAGTCTTAGAGTGCAATACCGGATTCTTAGAAATATTAATTGCACTTGAATTATCACAGAAAATTGTGATAGGCTCCTCATATTCAACTTTGATGTCTCTTAGCATCTACTTCATCCATAAGATTTGAGTGCAACTACCTGCTGCTACAATGTATTCTGCTTCAGTTGTAGACAGAGATATTGCATCTTGTTTCTTGCTTAGCCAAGAAACCAATCTCTTCCCCAAAAAGAATGCTCCACCACTAGTGCTCTTCCAGTCATCCACATCTCCTGCCCAATCTGCATCTGTGTAAGCATGAAGAGAGAAATCTGGATCTCTAGGGTACCATAGACCATACTCAACTGTTCCTTTCAAGTACCTAAAAATTCTTTTGATTGCCATAACATGAGATTCTCTAGGATCAGCCTGGAATCTTGCCACAAGACCAACAGCCTGCATTATATCTGGTCTAGTTTGAGTGAGATACAACAATCCACCAATCATTGATCTATATTTTGTCTGATCTACCTTTGGAGAGTCATCATCTTTGCTTAACTTACATCCGGTTGCCATAGGAGTGTTCATAGGTTTTGAGTCTTCCATACCAAATTTTCTTAACAATTCTTTCACATATTTGGTCTGAGAAATGAAGATCCCTTCTTTTGTTTGAGTAATTTGTAGACCCAAGAAGAAATTCATTTCACCAAGCATAGACATTTCAAACTCACTTTTCATCTGATTTGCAAAAGTTTTGCACATACTATCTCTTCCTCCAAAAATGATATCATCCACAAACACTTCAACAATCAATATGTTTTCATGATCAATTTTGAAATATAAGTTACTGTCAGCAGTACCTTTGTTGAATCCAATCTGCACAAGATGCTTATCCAACCTTTCATACCATGCTCTTGGGGCTTGCTTCAATCCATACAAAGCTTTCTTCAACTTGCAGACCATATCATCATTATCAGACAATTGAAATCCATCCGGTTGTTCAATGTAGACTTCTTCTTCCAGATCACCATTTAGGAAGGCAGACTTGACATCCATCTGATATACCTTGAAGTCTTTGAAGGCAGCAAATGCAAGAAGTAATCTGACTGCTTCAATTCTTGCCACCGGAGCAAAAGTCTCTTCAAAGTCAATTCCTTCTATTTGAGAGTAGCCTTTGCAGACCAATCTAGCTTTGTTTCTGATTACTTCACCAGCTTCATTTAGTTTGTTCTGGAAGACCCACTTGGTTCCAATTACATTCCTGTCTCTAGGTCTGGGAACAAGATCCCAAGTATAATTTTTCTCAATTTGCATCAATTCATCTTTCATTGCTTTGGTCCAGTTTTCATCATTGCAGGCTTCATTTATTATTTTAGGTTCAATCTTTGAAATCAGACAACATTCATCCTGATTTTGAGCAACATTCCTTCTAGTTTGTACACCTTTGCTTTTGTCACCTATGATCTGATCTTCAGAGTGGTTCAGTCTTACATACCTTGGAATTTTGGGAGTATCCTGCACTGCTGCTTCTTGATCAGGCTCATTCAAACCTATCTCTTCTTCCTGATTTACTGGATCAGGCTGACTCTGTCTCACCGGAGAGGATTGAGGTCCTTGAACACTGTCTTGGTCATCTTCATCAAACTCATAAAATCTTGAAGGCTTCTCAATTCCTTCATCAACTTTCACATTGGTGCTTTCTATCATCTTCCTCAATCTCTTATTGTAACATCAGTATGCTTTGCTTTGAGTGGAGTAACCCAAGAAAATTCCTTCATCACTTCTAGCATCAAACTTTCCTAGATCTTCATCTCTTTTAATATAACACTTGCTACGAAATACTCTGAAATATTTCACAGTAGGAGTGATGCCAAACCAGAGTTCATAGGGGGTCTTACCGGTGTTGTTTCTGATTTGAACTCGATTGAGAGTGTAGATTGCAGTGCTGATAGCTTCCTTCCAAAACATTTGAGGAACATTTGCTTCCAACATCATTGTCCTGGCAGCTTCCTGAATGGTCCGGTTCTTTCTCTCAACCACTCCATTCTGCTGTGGAGTCCTAGGAGTAGACAACTGTCTCCTTATACCCTGCTTCTCACAAAAATCAATGAATTCACCATATGTAAATTCACCACCTCTATCAGACCTTAGACACTTTAGTTTCAATCCGGTTTGATTCTCTACCATAGCTTTGAAGATCTTGAACTTCTCAAATGCTTCTGATTTTTCTTTTAGAAAGGTAACCCACATCATCTGGGAATGATCATCAATTAACAACATGAAATATCTATCACCTTGCAGACTCTTGATTCTTGTCGGACCACAGAGATCAGTATGTACTAATTCCAATAGTCCGGTAGAAGACTGATCTTTGCTTTTGAAAGAGACTCTGCTTTGTTTACCTAGCTGACATTCTTTGCACAAACTATTTGTAGGTTTCATCAATTTTGGAAGATCTCTTACGGCCTGAGTATTGCTTATCTTGATGATGTTATCAAAATTTACATGGCACATTCTTCTATGCCATAACCAACTCTGATCAATTTGAGCAAACAAACAACTTTTATTTGAACCAACCAGATGAAAGATATTACCTTTTGTCTGAGTACCGGATGCAATCTCAGTTCTGGAGTTTGTAAAGATTCTGCATTTTCCATTTTTGAACCGGAGATCATAGCCTTTGTCCACCAACTGACCAACAATAAGAAGATTGTGCTTCAATCCTTCAACATACAGTACATTACCTGTTTTGCTCTTTCCATCGAAGGAAATAGTTCCCCTGCCTCTGATTCTGCTAGCAGAATTGTCACCAAACTTTACCATTCCTCCTTCATACCTTTCCAAATTCAAGAACTTATTCTTGTCACCAGTCATATGGTGAGAACATCCACTGTCAATAACCCAATCATCCTTTTCTTCCACCTGAGCAGCCAAAGCTTTTTCAACAACTTTGTGATTGACAGATTCAGAGAGTATTGAATCTTCTTCCTTGATGGCAATAAACACCCACTCATTTCCAGATTTGCTTCCTAGTTCTGATTCATCATCTGTTACTCCTTCATTGTCATCTTCTTCATGAACATAATAGCAATTCTTTTGAAACCTTTGTCTGTTAGTATTAGACCTTGCAGATCTTTCCAGACATCTTGAAGAAAAATGACCAATCTTATTGCAGTTGAAACACTTAAAGGGTAGTTTTCCTTCATACTTACCGGATCCTCTTGGCAGTCTCTTTGCAATGAGGGCTTCAAGTTGAGCTGTTTCTGCTTCTTCTTCTTCCATGTCTCTTCTTGCTTGATCGTACCATGACATTTTCCTTGATGAGTTTTCTCCCGGATCAAATCTCTGTTTGCCTTTCACATAGGCACTGGCTTTGAAAGCAGATTCAGTCTTGGGAGGATCATCTCCAAACTCGGTCATTTCAAATGCAGCTAGTTTGCCAGCCAGTTGTTCTCTTGTGACAGTTGTGTGGGCTCTGAATTCATCAATGGCAGCAACCTTGATTTTGTAGGCAGCAGGAAGAGATCTTAGGATTTTGCAGACAATCTCATTTTCATCTAAAGTTCCACCAGCATTTCTGATTCCACATACCAGCTCATTCACTCTTGGCATAAAGGTAGTGATGTTTTCATCATCTCTCATTTTCAATCTTTCAAATTTCCCTTTCAGACTTTGCAACCTTGCACTTTTGACAAACTCATCTCCTTCATACAGAAGTTCCAGTTTAGTCAGGATCTCATATGCAGTTGGTAGGTCAATAACATTCGAGAGATCTGAGTCATTCAATGCACTTCGAAGAGCTTCCTTGGTTCGCAGATTATTTTCAGCTTCTGTGATTTCATTCAGAGTTGTCGGACCACCTTGTGGAGGTACATATGGTTTTGAAACCATAGCCAAGTATGCTTTTCCCATACATTCCAAGTGACACTTCATGCGACCTTTCCAGAGAGTGAAGTTGGTTCCATCGAACTTCGGACTATCCTTCTTGTATGACGACATCCTGGATCTCCTCAAGCGGTTAAGCTCCTATCAGAGGAACTTAGCTCTGATACCAATTGTTGGATCTAGGGCATACAACTGAGAGGGGGGGGGTGAATCAGTTGTATAAAACTTCTTGCTCTTTCAAACACTTGATTCTTTGTTGTTAGTTAGTAGCATATCAATTAATCATCCATGGAAGCATAATACATAAACACAAGAGCAGATAAGCATCAACACATTGAACACCAAGATTTTGACGTGGAAAACCCGGTTAAGGGAAAAACCATGGGGTGATTAACCCAAGAATTATTCTCTATTAGAAGAATAAAGAAAAATGAATGGCACATGCCAATTAGGGCTCACTGCCCGAGCACACTGCTCACAAAGAGGCCCACTGCCTACAAGGAGACACACTGTCTACAAAGTGATAAAAATCACAGTCTTGAACTGGAGAATGACATCTCTACCATGTCCGGATCAGTTCCAATTAAGCCCAAAAACCTCTGTTCTACCTTTCGCACTTCTCTTCACTATGCCACACTCATCCACACACCACACACCGAAATGAACTCACAGACCGTTATTTATACAAGACATCGACTTAGGATCAAACATCTAAGTCGGCAAACAATCATAAGAGTATCCGCAAGATGAATAACACATCCGGTCGGCCACCACAAGAACATTCACAGGATGAACAACTCATCCAGTCGGCTAAATAGAGCAAGAACTTCATCCGGAAGAATAACTTCAATTCCGTGCTCTACTATCAATGCGGATCAACAACACAACCTCAACACGATCCAGAAAACTTAACAAGCATGCCTGAATGTCCGGATACATCCGCACTTCCTTTACTTGCTGGAATCTCTTGTCTTCCTCATCCGGAACTTCAAGAACACAGTTTGTCGCCACTGTCATAATGCAAGAGGTACTTCCGGACCTCCAAATCATACACAACTCGAGATGGCACATCACAAGGACATCCCAAATACTCTTTCCAATCCGCAGATTAGGATTGTACAATTTCGGACCTCACCGGACCTTTCTGTGATCCTCTATCACCTCTAAGCACTTGCCGGAACCGGTTCCACACAGACAGCCATAACTTCTTCAGGTCTTCATGCGGACCTCTGAAAACTTGACTGAAGCATCTCAAGACTCATATCTACAAACCCTTTAATCCGCATCCTCCGGTTCTCAACCTATCCAATATATTTGCCTTCTTCTCATCACTGTTCTTCACTGTTCCTGACTGAGGGTAATTTTCTCAATATCCTCAACACACAGCTCATGCAATCCTTCTTGTCGATGTAATATGAGTATGTTGACATCAATGACAACACTTGTTCACCTCATACTTGCAACAGTAACCTTTTGTTATATATTTGATCTTTCAGTTGCTGGCTTGAAGTTTGAGACTCTGATTGATTTGGGTTCTTGATATGGTTGAAGCTGAGGACTAATGGACTAGTCTTGAATGCAGACAGGCTCCTGAACAAAATCAAAACTTCTAAAACTTGGGAGTTTGATTTTCTGGGGAGTCTGTTTGCATTCAAAACCTGTCTCTTGGCCTTGGGGATAATTCTCATCACAAAATTCAGGGCTTTTCCAATTCATAAAAACTACTTCAGGGTTATGATTTCTTCTTGGGCCCTGTGGATCAGTTTGGAAGGGTGGCCTATTTGGCTGATTAGGCTAGCACGGGGCTTCGTAAGGCTTATGTTCTTGACTGATTTGCCTCCTGATATTAACAAATTCTTTGCCAACAGCTTGCGGCATAATTCTACCCTCTCAAAGCTCTAGAGAACGAGATGGAACAACATGATCTTGAATAGCAGCCTGGTGTCCTAAGGCCAATACAGCTGGGACAACAACTAAAAGAGGAATTGTCATCAGCTCAGGTAGTTGGATTTGTGGAAAAATGGGTAAGGGAGGCTTTGGAGCTACTTTCCCTGCTAGAATAAGGTAGTTTTATGCTCTAACAACAATCTCAAAAGCATCAAGAAGGGTAGATCCACCTAGAGCCTAAATCATAACAAATATTTCGAATATTTCGCTATCTAAAGCTCTAAGATAAAATAGAAAGGCATGCAGTGGTGTAGGCCTTACCATCATGAGGATTCTATCCCAAGTCCTCCGAAAGCGGTAATTTAAATCAGACATATGTTCATGCGGATGCCTCTTGATGGTACTCAATTGCTGCAACAGAGACAAAAGATCAGATTTGTATTCAAAGTGTTTGTGCAACCCATCTCCTAGCTAATCCCACATTGTGATTGAGCCTGCTGTGAGTCCTCGGAACCACTGCAAAGCTTTCCCTTTCAACGATGTAGCCAAGAGTCTAATTGCTATGTTCTCTTGGGTAACATCATGCACTGAACATAGAGTTGCAACATCTTGAATATGCTCAACAGCTGTGATGTGATCTTCTCCGGTGAAATATAGCAGTCCTTTGAGGGTTGCAGCTGGAATGTCATCACGCTAAGCAAGTTGTAACAAACTGCCCCCATTAAACGCAACAAAAGGATACGGTCTAGCCATTTATTTAGAGTCACTGGGGTGTTTGATAACTTTTCCTCTAAAGGCTATTGATATCGTAGAAAACACCTGATTCTTTAGCATGTCATGTGCTGATCACTGGATCTGCATGCAAAGCTAGAAATTTGAGTCGCCAAGTATGATGTCATTTCCTCTAAAGGATGAAAACCTTGCTACACATACCAAACAACAAAGAAAGCAATGTGCTTTGGTCCCACCGGGCGTGCCAAAAACTGTTGTCAATCAGGATTGTGCCACTAGTCAAGTCAAGCTTGACTATCCTGTTGAAACATGGAAACCCTCTCAGATGTGGGTGACCTATGTCGAGAGGGAATCTCCAGAGTGAGCTGGTTCTCTGAATGATTTCCTAATTTAATTGATTTGTAGGGAAAAAGGGATAGAGAACAAACTAAAATGCAAAACAAACTCTAGGATCTAGTCTAAATGAATATGTTCACTCACAAATAGCTCTTCAAACTTAAATTGTCATAACCCCACCTATGATGATTTATCCCAAAAATAGTTTGTAATAAGGTTTAATTTAAAATACAAATCACAACCAGCAAAAAACATGCAATTTAACAACACTGAGACATATCAAAGGACACAATTCTGTCACAATGAGACATCAGATCAAAACTGTAAATAGACAAGTAGATGGAATAGGAAAATCTGTTATACTAAATTGGAAGGAATACAATGCATAATAAAAATGAACTTAGTCAACTGCCTGTATACAACTCTGCCTGTGAACAAGAGAGAAGAAATTGATATCAACCAAGTCTGAAAAACTAAGTTTTTCTCCTATAAATGCACTGCCAAGAGATCTATGCAAAAAAGTTGGAAAAACTCCTAATAATAGATGTTGAAATCCATTTTCGAGCTTCTGAAAAAAGCTGCCAAAAATAGCACCAAATCCCCTCCAATCTGTGAAAGCAAAGTGCCAAACTACAACTTTAGGTGTCCCCACTGCAAATCTTCTTTCTTCTGCCCATGAAATCTTCAAAGTTTGTCATATATGCCTCTAAATAAAACAAATTGAAAAGAATATCTAATTTGTTTTATTAGCTTATTAACTACCTAAAAATAGTTAAGTTTTAAAAGCAATTTATAATTGATTGCTTTAAAACTAACCTTACAATGCACTAGCAGTTTGATCCCATTTCCTAATCAATTTGATTTTTGCAAAAAATAAATAATACTTGGCTCATAATTTTGCCAAATATTTTACAATGCATTACAATTGATTTTTCTATAAAAAATCATAAAAAATGATGAAAATATCACTATGTTTTTTGCAAAAATAAATTAAAGCCTTGGAGGCTTAATCTCCATGGTCCTGCAACATAATTCCTAAGGCAAGTGAGCTCATGTTTAGACTCACACTATATGATCATATGACATATGGCATGTATCACATCATGATGGTGGCTTATGTACTTGTCTCACACCAAAATTAAAGGTTTGCATATATTCTATAGTATGAATTCTATTTTATCTTCAAGGGCTAAGACATAAGGAATACCACAAGTTGACCTAGGTAGTTTAAGGCATTGAATATTTTTAGGGAGCCATGGGCTCGACCTCACCATAAGTTATGGGGCCTAGGCATAAAGGGGACCATGACTAGGCATTAGTTAATGTATTTAAAAAAGAAAACAATGTGATAAAACACCCCACGACCCTAGGGCATTCTGAACCGCCATGGTGAAGATGTTCTCTACCCAGCCGCCATGGTGATGAGGGTTTGAAGCTTGGAAAACTTTGATACCTCTAGATTTTCTATTGTTCTAAGCAATTTTCTGGTGGACTCTTAAAAAAAACAAAGGGTAAGTAGTTTATGTTCCAACGTGGCTCATACTCTAAATTTCCTTTTCAATTCATGTGATGTAAGTGGCCTCTTGAGCCGCGAACTCTGCATATTTTTTATCATTCAGTCTTTGTTTATCTGTGTTGGCTTCCATTAAAGTTCATCAGTCGAGCTTGAAAATCCCTCGATCTCTCACACTTCTGAGAAAGTTCTTTATGATTCTAGCAGGGAAAATGAGGTAAAGTCTTTTACCATGGATTTTGAAATATTTCTTCATTGTAAATGCAAACCCTTTTGGCTTTAAAGCCACGGCCCCATGGATTTTCTGATGGAATTATGTTTGTCTATTCTTCATACTCTTGGCCGCTGCTAACAACTTGATCCTTGCCTGGAGCAAAACAAAATGAAACCAAGAAGAGAAGCCTCGACTGAATGCCTACCTAGGTGAGTCTTTATGAGTTCGAACAAAACTCTTGGTTGCTATGGCATTCTGTAACTTTTATACTTAAAACTTGCGGCCATATATTCTTTATCTTGCTATAGCTCTGTAGCTTTATTCTCTAGAAAATGAAGTGGGTATTTATGAGTCCCTGAAGAAAGAATACTTCATTGGAAATTGTTGTAGCCATGTTCATTCTATGTAGTCTTGTTCGTTATAGCTTGAAACCCTAGTGTGATTATACATTTTCTCCTCTCTGTGGGTTTCCTTGTATGGCCACGACAACATATACATTTCATCCCATGCATTTTGTGTTGAGTCTGAAACCCTAAATGGGGTTGAATCAAAGATCTTTTCTATTTCTTTCAGTAGACTCTGAAACTCAAAATGAGTTTAAGTTGTTACCTCTATAGCTTTATTTTGCAAAAATAATGAAGATTTTGATATTCTTCCCCTAGAAAGAGATTATTATGCAATCAAAATCTATATTCTCTATAATTACATCTCTTCAAAAGTCATGATTGCTATTTGGATATCTCTGACTGGGCAATTGCTTCATTGTATTTCCTATATGTTGAACTAAAATGTGCTTTCACACACACACTATACCCAATGGCTCCTTTATTCTGTGTGCTTATCAAACTTTGGTGGCATGAAACTTATTACTCTTTTCCTGTATCTGATTTACCCATGTATCTTGCCCATTAGAGACCACGGCCGTGATGATATTGGACCAGGTTTTTGGTTACCACTGGTCTTCAATACAAAAATAGGCTTATGTTGGCCATGACCTATGAGAGAATAGCCGAGACTCTACTCATTTTCTGAGGATGGCACCATTTCTACATGCACATACTTATCTTGATTGTGTAACATGTGGCATATACTTGTGATGTTGATTCAGTCCATACTCTTTCTGTCATATGGCATACAAATGTAATTTCTTGATGGTTGTTGTGTAGTCCCATGATACCTTTCATGTATAACTGCAACTTTGCTTTATCCATGTATAAATCTTCACTAGTTGTTCCATATATGCATTTCTTTCTATATTGTAGATAGTCATAGATACTTGGACATCTCTATTAGTGTAGATGCTTTTCATTGGAATATTGACTATCGCAACTTGATATGCTACGTTTTCCGTATTATATTGATTTGCACAAGGTACCATTTGATAAGAAATGTCGTTACAGCTTCACCTCACTGCTGCTCTCTTATCTAACTCATCCTGTAGCATAAATATGAACATTGGGATTCCCTCCTTTTGTCGATGATAAATGGTATCTTGATGCTTAGGAGTATAGCAATGAATTAATACAGTCCTCATGATAACAATATTATTTCTGTGCAACTCAATGCATTTGTGTATACTTCATTTGGTAACTATAGCATTTTGATGTATTCTCATACATACTACATTATGCACAATGGTAATTATCTTTCACTCATTGTCTAAGGAATGGACACTTGGCATATCATGGGTCTTTCTGAATATAACTTGCAACTGTATCAGCATGGATATTTTCTGAGTATAGCATTTCTTCTTGTGCTACCTCCTGTAGCTTATGATGGCTGCATTCTTTGATCTCTGTATGAACTTCAGATCATGGCATGGTATCTTTTATGGTTGTTTCATATATTGTTGAGAAGTAGCTTTATTACACTCGAACTGCAACCTTTCATGTCTGGCTTTCATTCAACTTCACTCCTTTTTTATCAGCTAGTCTGACTTTCCTTGTTAGTACTGTACTAAAGTTGATCAAGGCTGCCCCACTATACTTGTATTCTTTCAAACTTCATTGGCAATTTCCTTATGACAATTGAACAATATAAGCACACTTATCTTCATTATTGGCTACACTATTACAGTTGATTGTACCTCCTATGATGTGGCATTGATTGCTTATGACTAATATAACAGTCATGATGATGGTTGTTTTTAGATCATTCATGGTTGCCATGCATTATAACAATTATTGTTGTCCTCTATAATGTGAAAGCAAACTTTTTAGTATCTCATGGCAGCTATTTGATACTCCCTATCTCATTATGCACATGATAACACCTTTGCATTTATGATATTAGCACTAGATGTGCAATTTCCTTGATCAACAAAAGAATATAATGTTGTCCTCTTTGTGACTGCAACTACCTTCCATTTGATTATGCCTGGTCCATTAATGATATTAGTTTGAAGGCTTCTATATTCTTTTAAACTCTACTTCTCTGAGATAGTGCATTGGACAGTGTCCCAAATGAGTTCAGTTTACTCTTATGATTCCATTTCATTCTTTGAGGTGCAGTCATAGGTGTATCATGTTCTTGACATAAATGCATCTGACTAATTTGATCTCTATTCCATATCGTCCCCTCTTAAGAGCTAGGGACAACATGCCAAGCTCTACTCTTGTGGGAGCCCATTTCGCACCACATGCTTATCTTTTAGATCAGTAACATAATTTTACCTACTCCTGCACATGAAACAAACATATTAGAATAAAACAATGATGCTCCATGATTGTTTCTTTTTTCAGTTCCTTCTGCATACGGAGGATGTTCATTTGATCAATGCACTATAATCAAAGTATTATGCCTCTTCTAATGGATAAAGGATTTTCATAACCGGAGCTTCTAACAGGACCCTTCCCACATTTTTGTAGGGCATGTAGAGATCAGGAGTAGCACAAGAGGCTTTCTTCGAAGATCAATAAAACAAGGCAATGATGGCTATGTCTTTCTCTTTTCATTCATTAGATGCATAGTATTTTATTTATATTTGCATATGTTCAACTATAACCCATGGCTTGTGTGGGACACCTGATATGTCATCATTTCTTTAAATGCAATGCTTGTTCCTTTATGTACTTCAACTTGTAAATGAATAACCATTGAAATGAATGAAATAGTTATCTCACTTGACTGTTCTTCAATGCAATGAATGATCCAAAATCTTTCCTACTTTCTTGAACAACTGAACTACAATTATCATTGAAGCATAATAACTTTACAACTAACTCATAACAAAAGAAAGTCAAACCTCACTCAAAAATGATAATGTCACATCTGCTCAGCCAATTTTGAGTTGTGGTAAAAAATGGTAACACTTATTATCTTGTTCCTGTATTAATTTACCACATACATCCAAAAGAAAAAAAGCATGAACACAAGAATAGAAACAACAAGATCACAACACATGAACACCAAGATTTTTACGTGAAAACCCAGTTAAGGGAAAAACCACGGTGGGGGTTAACCCACTAGAATTTATACTCTGTTAAAAGTATTACAAATGGGAAGGCACATGCCTTTGGGCACACTGCCTAGAGCTCACTGCTCAAAGGATGTTCACAACTTACAGAATTAATTACAAGAGTTTATTGAATTATTTGAACTGAAGAATAGCATCTAACAATGCAAGATTATAGTTCCGGTTGAGCTCAGTACACTAACTTTGCACACATCATCTCTCTCTGCCCTACTTCACTACTCTACCATGATCTGGAGCTTAGATCTCTTTACTTCGCACTTGGTACTGCTCTCCTTTGCACCTCACCATTCATATTTGCATCTTCGTACTCAAAAATGCCCAAACTCATCGATTATATATTTCTGCTACATGAAATTGCATCAACTGCAATCGGCCTTAAGAAAAACTTAGAGACTTTTAAAGAACACTGTTCTGTTGGCTGAATTCATGCATAAACACCAATGTGGACCAAAACCTTTGTATCCAAGTCACCTTTACATGTCGGCCAATACCACTGGATCTTACAAATTACTCAACCATCAACTTCTCTTCATCTGCACAAGGATCAAACACCTAGTCAGCTTGTTTTTCACCGGATTGAACTGTTTAACCAGAACTTGATACTTAGATGCTTGTAACTTACAATATCTTCATCACTGGAGGCTAGCCTCAACATCCCTTAACATTCCCTCAGATCCGCAGCACAATGTGATTACCTATGGAGAAATGCGGACTAATATGCTGAACACTATCAAATGCTCTGTTCCTGTCTATCCAGACTTAGATAAATCTGCACTCTAACTTTCGGTATGATCAAATGATGTAATTCAGATGTGTAAGATAGATTCAATTGCCATCAATGACAAGACCTAACATGCCTAGCAGTGTCTCTTGCCAACACTCCCTATTTGTACCCAAACTCATCCTAAGGCACCATGTGCATAGCTAGGCAATGGGCTTTTCTATGTGTATTCATGTGAGATGTTGATTTACATATTCATTCTTGTGCATTGTTCAAAGATCACATCCATGGAAGATCCTTTCACACTAGCTCTTACCTATTGTAATGGAATGTATTTAACAACACTATTTATTGACTTTGATATTATTCTTACCATTTTTTCACCACAACTAAAAAATTGGCAGAGCTGGTGCAACAAATTCATTTTTAAAGTAAAGGTTAAAATTCTTTTGTTATAATTTGTTTGCATAGTTGTTTGTGTTTCAAGATTGTAGTTTAGTTATTCAAGAGAAAGAAAAGTTTTTAGATCATTCATTGTATTGCAAAACATATTTCACATGAGAGATAAGTATTTCATTCACTTCAATGATTATTCATTTACAAATTGAAATACAAAAAAGGATAAACATTGCATTGAAGGAAATATTGATAGATCAAATGTTCCACAGAAGCCGTAGGTAATAGCTAAACATATGCAAGTATAAGAAAAATGCTATGCATCTAAAGACAGGGAGATAAGGTCATAGCCATCATTGCCTTGTTGCGGTCTTTAGTCTTTGAAGTTATCATCATGTTCCTACTCCTGAGCTTCGACAAAATATGCAAAAAATGTGGGAAGGTCCTTTTAGACCTCCTGTTATGAGATCTATATATCCTATCAGAAGAGGCATAACACACTACCTATAATGCACAAATCAGATGAATATCATTCACATGCAAGAAGAACTGAAAGAGAAAAACAACCATTGAACTTCATTGTTTTATTCTAATCTGTTTGTTTCATGTGCAGGTATAGGATAAGTCAAGTAGTTGATTGAAGACATATCAACATGTGGTGTAAAGTGGGCTCCCACAAGGGTAGAGATCAACATGCTGCCCCTAAGTCAAAGTGGATGAAATCAGAGTGTTCACTCATACTATGCAAAAGGAACATGATAAAGTAAATAATGTTGCATCAACTTAGCCTATTGAACTTAACTTTAGTGTCCATTTATGACTACCATTCAAGCTGAGTTGAAGTGACCATCATCCATGAATAGTGAATTTTTAGCTAATGAGGTATGAGATTGAAAATCATCATATTTATAATGCCATGTATTGCTCAAGTATGCATTTCAAAGTCATGATATTGATTGAGCAGTAAAATAAAGAACCATAGAATATCAATCACTATTTAAGTCAAGTAAACAAGTGCAGAAGATAGCATGTGCACAAGTGAAATAGAGTTTACATCAAATAAACTGATCATTTCAAGGAAAGTACATTGCTCCTATCTCAACAGTGGCAAAAGAGAATCAAGTACATGTATGGAGTAGCTAAGGCAGCCATGAGAATGAATTGAATGCATGTTGCATTGTATATTATAGCAAGCATACATCTTTGACAAGATTGTCATAAAAGAGAGATATAATGCTCATTATGTATTTATTTTTACCATATCATAGTGAAAGAAAGAAATAACAATAACCATATAATGTTCTAGTCATATATGTAGATCAATTGCAAGATATACACCGGATGTATTACCCAAGCTAGGAGAAGTAAAGAGTATATACAATGAAACAAGCAACACCATGTCAATCAAATGATATGCATTTGTCTCACATGATAAATAGCACATACATGGAGTAGGCTGAAAAGTACATAATAGAATAACCAACTGATAATCATCATATATCTCATCTGCCATTATACAGTAAGGAAGTTGTTGTCATTCATAATGACATATGATATAATTGCCAAGTGTATGTGTCTTGTTGTAGGAAGAACCATATGAAGTATGCAGAATTCCTATATAGTCAATAAAGAGTATCTACAAGTGTCATCAATAAAGATTTTCACAACTAAAACAGCCAATGAAAGATGCTATCCCATATGTGATGTATACCTATAGACAATGAACTCAATCAACATCACATGTATATGCTACATGTTAAGTAATCATCTTAGGTATGGGCATATAGAAATGGTGTCATCTTCAGAAGATGCAAAGACATAATAAGAACATTAGTTATTTGATATGTTTCATCATGGCAACAATGTAAAAACCCCAATGTCCATATACCTCAACAGTATTAAAGTAATTGTATCATATAAATGAAGAAAGAGAGTAACTTCCATTGAAACAATAAACTAGAATATGCCATATATATCAAATATAGTATGTGCCTAATAGATGCAATATAAGAATGGGACTGCTGGCAAAAATCATATATTGCAAGTCAAATGAACATCTTTGTCATAAAGTAAAAGAACAGTCAAAATGTCATGTATCCCATCTGCCATAAGGAAAGGGTGCTATCATTTAAAATAGTATGAGATATAAGTGCCAAATGTATTTGCCATGTTACAATGAAGAAAAAATACAGTGGAGTGAGTAGTCTTCACCAATCAAATGTTTGTAAGTGACAGTGTTTGATTCATCTCGGTGAAGTAGACTGTTGGTATGAAGGTTGTAATTACATTGAAGTGCAGAGTCATAATCATCCAAATGGAATTTCAAAATAGTAAACAATGTTGTATAGCCACTGCCACAGAAGAAGGAAGACCATAGCTGTGGCCACATAGAGGAGATTGGTATGTGTTTAAACTTAAATGCATATCTACAGTTGTAGCCTTTAGAAGTATCAGATACCGAAAGAAATGGATGAACAAACTTTTACTTGAACCCACTTAGGGTTTTAAGAGACAAGAACAATATACAATGGGTTTTATGTAGATACAGAGTTAGAAGGAGTGATTTCAAGCCATGAAGAGATGAAAAGACTGCACAAAAGGTTATTTTCCAGTCGTTGCCAAATATGTCATTTTCCTTAACATTTCTAAAACCCATTCTCATTTCATTAAGTAAACCGAACTACAGGAGAACAAAGAGCATGGCCACGGGATTCAACTTCCAAATCTATAGAATGCCACGGAAATGATAAAACATTTGAGAATATATCCAAAGATTGAGATTTTTGAGTAAAACTTACCTTCTCAAATGATGTAGAGCCAAAGGTTTTCTTTTTGCTTCATTTTTCTCTCTCAAAAACATAGGAATGGTAGCCAGAATATAGAGAAGAAGTGATAGTGAAACAAATGATAACAAATTCATCAGGGACAACACATAGGCCGTGGCTATTGAAGCCTTTTAAACCTCAGAAATTGAGAGGAAAGATTAAAGAATGGAAAGAAAATATGCATCTGGCAAAGTTTACCTTCAAAATCTACAAAAAATCCATGAAAGGCATGCTCAAACCTACCAAAGGGATGAAGTTTCATGCTTGAAACCCTAGCTGGGAACTACCACAGAAGCCTCATATCCACAAAATTTGAAGATGCAAATGACAAATGGAGTTTAGGGTTCAAGAGTTTTGTTTGAGGGCTCACTTTTCCCCAAGTGTCAAGTGGGGAATTTGTCACATTTCATTTATTTTGAGACCTCTCTTAATGCCATTGTGGGTATGTGGCCATAGAACCCCTTGCCTAGGTATTTTTTGGGCCCTAGTAACCTTTTGTGAAGTCTTGATGCCTTAGGAACAGATTATTGTTTTAATGCCTTAGAGATATTTTGGAGATGGGGCTTATACCTACAATCCTCTCTTTTGGAACATTAGACAAGTCAATATGCTTATGGAGTATGAGACAAGTCATATGGAGATAAGCCATCAAGCTTCTATTTTTACGAACACCATATAATGCTTTGATTATTTTTATGATTTTTTTATGGAAAAAATCAAATATTGTAATTGCAACATACTTGGCAAAATAAGAAAAATGTAAGCCTTGTATTATTATTTTTGCAAAAATCAAATCGAATAAGGGGTATGAGATAAACTGCAAATTATTGTAAAAAAATATTTGAGGAAATGTTTCTATAAATTGTTTATAAATATTTGTTAAGTTATGCAGTTAAGATGGAGTAAAACTAGCAAGAATCTTTCCCTTTTGGTCTATTTTTTCTTTCTGGGTGAAATTGGAAAAAAATAAGCAAAATAGACCTTTTATTTTCAGTCTCTAGCCAGATAAGGCCTAAAATTTTGCACCTTTTTAGGTGGGGACCACTTGACAGAAGCTCTGATAGCTGTTATTTCCAATTTGCAGGCAATTTAGGCCCTATTTTGGAGTCTTTCTTTTGGAGCTCGGGAATGGCTTGGAAGTTGCCTTTTTTGAGTTTTTCTGAGTTGTTCCATCCTTTCTCATTTTTAGAAAGCCTGTTGGCTATAAAAGGAGGGTGGAGGACTTGGTTTGGGTTAGTTGATATCTTTGTTTCTTCTCTCTTGAGCATAGAAAGAGAGTTAAATGTAGCCCTTTCATTTTACTACAGTAAAGCATTCCTGTTTCACATTTGTTGCCTCTTTTATAACTTTGATTTGATGTTTTCACTATGATTATGATGTATAATCCTCTGATTATGTCTCAATGTTATTGAAAGCTGTGTAGCTATTGCCCATCTAATCCAGGTTGTGTGTTGTGTTTAAGTTAAATCTTCATATGAAGTACTTTTGGATTGTTGGACTTAGGTGAAACTGAGAAAGTTATAGGCTTGAGATTTGTTTGTGGGGAGATATTTAGATTTTAGAGTCATCTTTAGATAAGAATAGAATTTCATTTCAGCTATTCCTCTTCCCTTTTCTCAGTCAAGTCAATAGTTTAGAAAATTCATAAGGAGAACCAACTCACTCTGGAGATTCACTCTTGCTATAGGAAACCCACATCCTGAGAGTGTTTCCATGTTTCAACAGATAGCTAAGTCTTCTGTAGACTTAGCATAGGGTGCATATCTAATTGACAACAATTACATAAATGTATCCAACTATCACTTTTAATTGTTTGTCCCCACCATTTATTGTTCCTCCATCAACCCTATTTACAGAGATATCTCTTAGTTTTATTTTTATTTTTAATTGCCAGAGTGTTCTTCCACATGGATGTGACAAACATATCTATGTAATCATTTGAATGAAGTATGTGAATGAAACACTATATTCCAACTAGTTTATATGTGCATACCTATTTATTTTTATATGGGAATTTTAGATCAAAGTATTTTATATGAATGTTTTGGTTGATTTTATTGCATCATCTCATATCTAAGTAATTTATATGAATATTTTAGTTAAGGGTCTTTACATCTATCTACAAGATTTTGAGGTTTGTTCCCCCCAATGTGTTTTGTCTAGAGTTCCTGCGGTAGGTTGATGCCATTGATTTCTAATATGGTGACAATAGTGGATGACATCCTTTCTATACCCTCTTGTAGACATGTTGTGATATTACTATACTTAACAAAAGGTCAACAGAGGTGTTGGATGTCAAACTGAGGGAGATGTAGCTAGCTAAAATCTATGACCATCAGGATTTTGACCCTAATGGATTGTTTGTTGCATGCCTTAAGAATATCAAGAGCAACAAAGTAGGAGAATTCATCCATTAGCACTAACTTAAGATAGAGGCCAAGAAAAATCTAGCGGAAGAGAATATCAACAAGTTTGTCAATGCATGGCCTACCATGACACTAGTCTAGCCCCCCAACCTTATGAGACCACCTACATGAAGGTAAAGGATTATGATCCCAATATGATCAATGATTAGGTATCTACTTTGATATAATAGTTATATTATGTAGTAATGTTGGGGGATGAAAGCACATTTTTTTTATATATAAAATGCATATTCCCCTTAGACTCTCCATTGTAGATGATTGTTGAGTGAAAATGAAAGAAACATAAGGTGGGGTAAATTAGAAAGCATAATTTTTTTTAGGTTAGATAGAATTTATTCCTAGACACACAACATGCACACCTTCACCTCCTCATGTTTTTGTGAAGGCATCTTTTTTAGGAAATGTAAAAATATAAGATGTAGGGAGATAAAATGATGGGTTTGAAAAGAAAATACATTTTAAATGATGAAATACTTCTCATTCTACATTTTCACTTGATGAATGAATTCTAAATAAATGCCATGTAGGTTTGGGAAAGGGTGGTTTCACAAAGCAAGGTCACCTTATTCAAAATAAAAAAAAATTAAACAAGGGTGCCAAAGTCTTAGGATTTGGGTGATGTTGACCAACAACAAAATTATTTCTAGGCACATAACATTGTTCTAATAATTCCCTTCAATGCAATGCAGAAAGGATTGGGATGTGGGTGCATAAGTTGTCTCGACAAGGCCCTCCATGGTCACCACCACAATTTCTCCAAACAGATGACAACTAGATGCAGGGATGTATTCACGTCAATTCATTTCCTCAGGATGCATGCCCTTGACTAGACACCCCATCTCCCCAAGGTGATATAAAATAATGAGGATTCAACTTTTCTAGATGATGAGAATGAGTCAGACAACCCAATTGTGTCGTCCATGACTGGAATGAGCAACATGGAGCCAGTGGATGGATAGGGAGATATCCAAGGACCTAGGGAGAGGTAAAGAGAGGACCTATAATAGTGGGTTGTTTTTCTCCCCCCACTTGATTGAAAACTTAGGGGTGTGTTGTGGTGTGCCTTTTTTGTTTTTTTGTTGTTTTAAAAACTACATCTGTCAAGTCTTTTTTTCTTTAAAGACAATAACTCAAGGTCATTATTGTGTTTGAGTGAATAATTTATCTATTCCCTATAGTTTATGTGTACTTAGGTTTGTGAGGTTAAACAACATCTTGTCTGACTGAATGTGCAACCTTTTAGAGGTTAGAGGTTACCTAGTCATTTGGTAAACCTCATGTGCATACCTTTTGAGGTTGGAAGACTTTCCATCTCACCTCAAAAGGCACTTTGTAGTCATCCAACACTTGTCACACAAGGTTGTTGGTTTGCACATTCCAAGTGATCCAAAAGTTGACACCTTATAGGACACTTGTCTTCTTGTTTGTGCCACATCATGGGGCTCTTGTCAATCCATGTGCTACCTCCTCCATGCCTATATAATGAGGCATTCTCTTGTAAATTTCTAAGTGAGGTTAATATATGTTTATACTCTATATTCATATGCTCATTGATAGTTATTGGATTAGTTATTTTGCTTATAGTCATTGTGGAAGATTTATTTGATGTTGCATTCATACTGCTACTCCAACATGGTATCAGAACATTGAATTGCAAGTCCCTTCCTACCCTTTTGGTGAATCAAGCACTCAACCCTATCACCGGAGCATCGTGGAGTCAAATAGACCTCGCCGTTGAATCTAGAAGGCTTGAGAAATGAAGAATAGCCTTTCATTTAATGATTTTTGGTAAAAGTAAATTTTCACAAAAAAAATTAGCTCCTACACTTAAACAGTACAACCGAACGGCCTGTACCGTGCCCATACAGGAATTTTTGTTAAACAAATTACAGAGGGAAAAATTTTCCTACTGCAATTTGGTCAATTTGGTTGACATTTTTTTTGGTAGGTGGCTTTGTGCACATTTTTGTGACCTCTCGGCCTGTGCAACTCTATTCTATCAGAATCGCACTCAACACCCACTGAACAGAGGATATCATTGATGTCATCAACAGAAGGGGTTGTATTGCCACCCAAGGCGACAAGCAACATAGCCACCACAACCTCCATAATTGTTTAGTTTTTTCTTTGCAAATGATTGACGCAGCTCTGAAGATTGAACATTTCCCACTTGCAATAGCCTCCATTTGAAGTTTTGTGGGCTTTGCTGCTCGGTCTCTATTTTGTTTTTTCGGCAGCATTAGCTCCTTTTTTGCCCATTTTAGGCGCTTTCAGATATAATGGCTGAGGATCCCTAGTTCAAACAACCTCCGATCTGTAAACTTGGGGTTGTGGTTTGTTGCAAGTATGAGGTGAGCCAGTGTTGTCATTGATGTCAACATACTCATATTGCATTGACAAGAAGGATTTGATGAGCTGTGTGCTGAAGATATTGAGAAAATTAGCCTCAGTCAGGAACAGTGAAGAACAGTGATGAGAAGAAGGCAAATGTACTGTATAGGATGAGAACCGGAGGATGCGGATTAAAGGGATAGTAGATATGAGTCTTGAGATGCTTCAGTTAAGATTTTAGAGGTCCGCATGAAGATCTGAAGGAGTTGTGGCTGTCGGTATAGAACCGGTTCCGGCAAGTATCCAGAGGTGACAGAGGATCACAAAAAGGTCCGGTGAGGTCCGGAATTGTATTATCCTAATCTGTGGATTGGACGGAGTGTTTGGGATGTCCTTGTGATGTGTCATCCTGATTTGTGTATGATTTGGAGGTCTGGAAGTACCTCTTGCATTATGACAGTGGCGACAGACTGTGTTCTTGAAGTTCCGGATGAGGAAGATAAGAGATCCCAGTAAGTAGAGGAAGTGCGGATGTATCCGGACATTCAGACAGGCTTGTGAAGGTTCTTGGATCATGTTTAGGTTGTGTTGTTGGTCCGCATTGATGGTAGAGCCCGGAATTGAAGTTATTCTTCCGGATGAAGTTCTTGCTCTGTTTAGCCGACCGGATGAGTTGTTCATCCTACGAATGTTCTTGTGATGGCCGACCGGATGTGTTATTCATCTTGCGGATACTCCTATGGTTGTTTGCCGACTTAGATGTTTGTTCCTAAGTCGATGTCTTGTATAAATAACGGTTTGTGAGTTCATTTCAGTGTGTGGTGTGTGGATGAGTATGGCATAGCGAAGAAACGTGCGAAAGGCAGAGCAGAGATTTTTGGGCTTAATTGGAACTGATCCGGACATGGTAGAGATGTCATTCTCCAGTTCAAGACTGTGATTTTTATCACTCTGTAGACAGTGTGTCTCCTTGTAGGCAGTGGGCCTCTTTGTGAGCAGTGTGCTCAGGCAGTGAGCCCTTATTGGCATGTGCCATTCATTTTTCTTTATTCTTCTAACAGAGAATAATTCTTGGGTTAATCACCCCGTGGTTTTTCCCTTAACCGGGTTTTCCACGTCAAAATCTTGGTGTTCAATGTGTTGATACTTATCTGCTCTTGTGTTTATGTATTATGCTTCCATGGATGATTATTTGATATGCTGCTAACTAACAACAAGAATCAAGTATTTGAAAGAAGAAGAAGTTTTATACAACTGATTCACCCCCCCCTCTCAGTTGTATGCCCTAGATCCAACAATTGGTATCAGAGCTAAGTTCCTCTGATAAGAGCTTAACCGCTTGAGGAGATCCAGGATGTCGTCATACAAGAAGGATAGTCCGAAGTTCGATGGAACCAACTTCACTCTCTGGAAAGGTCGCATGAAGTGTCACTTGGAATGTATGGGAAAAGCATACTTGGCTATGATTTCAAAACCATATGTACCTCCACAAGGTGGTCCGACAACTCTGAATGAAATCACAGAAGCTGAAAACAATCTGCGGACCAAGGAAGCTCTTCTAAGCGCATTGAATGACTCAGATCTCTCGAATGTCATTGACCTACCAACTGCATATGAGATCCTAACTAAACTGGAACTTCTGTATGAAGGAGATGAGTTTGTCAAAAGTGCAAGGTTGCAAAGTCTGAAAGGTAAATTTGAAAGATTGAAAATGAGAGATGATGAAAACATCACTACCTTTATGCCAAGAGTAAATGAGCTGGTATGTGGAATCAGAAATGCTGGTGGAACTTTAGATGAAAATGAGATTGTCTGCAAAATCCTAAGATCCCTTCCTGCTGCCTACAAAATCAAAGTTGCTGCCATTGATGAATTCAGAGCCCACACAACTGTCACAAGAGAACAACTGGCTGGCAAACTAGCTGCATTTGAAATGACCGAGTTTGGAGATGATCCTCCCAAGACTGAATCTGCTTTCAAAGCCAGTGCCTATGTGAAAGGCAAACAGAGATTTGATCCGGGTGAAAACTCATCAAGGAAAATGTCATGGTATGATCAAGCAAGAAGAGACATGGAAGAAGAAGAAGCAGAAATAGCTCAACTTGAAGCCCTCATTGCAAAGAGACTGCCAAGAGGATCCGGTAAGTATGAAGGAAAACTACCCTTTAAGTGTTTCAACTGCAATAAGATTGGTCATTTTGCCTCAAGATGTCCGGAGAGATCTGCAAGATCTAATACTCACAGACAAAGGTTTCAAAAGAATTGCTATTATGTTCATGAAGAAGATGACAATGAAGGAGTAACAGATGATGAATCAGAACTAGGAAGCAAATCCGGAAATGAGTGGGTGTTTATAGCCATCAAGGAAGAAGATTCAATACTCTCTGAATCTGTCAATCACAAAGTTGTTGAAAAAGCCTTGGCTGCTCAAGTGGAAGAAAAGGATGATTGGGTTATTGACAGTGGATGTTCTCACCATATGACTAGTGACAAGAATAAGTTCTTAGATTTGGAAAGATATGAAGGAGGAATGGTAAAGTTTGGTGACAATTCTGCTGGCAGAATCAGAGGTAGGGGAACTATTTCCTTTGATGGTAAGAGCAAAACAGGAAATGTACTGTATGTTGAAAGATTGAAGCACAATCTTCTCAGTGTTGGTCAGTTAGTGGACAAAGGCTATGATCTCCGGTTCAAGAATGGAAAATGCAGAATCTTTACAAGCTCCGGAACTGAAATTGCATCCGGTACTCAGACAAAAGGTAATATCTTTCATCTGGTTGGTTCAAATAAAAGTTGTTTGTTTGTCCAAATTGATCAGAGTTGGTTATGGCATAGAAGAATGTGTCATGTAAATTTTGATAACATCATCAAGATAAGCAATACTCAGGCTGTGAGAGATCTTCCAAAATTGATGAAACCTACAAATAGTGTGTGTAAAGAATGTCAGTTAGGTAAACAAAGCAGAGTCTCTTTCAAAAGCAAAGATCAGTCTTCTACCGGATTGTTGGAATTAGTACATACTGATCTATGTGGTCCGACAAGAATCAAGAGTCTACAGGGTGATAGATATTTCATGTTGTTAATTGATGATCATTCCCGGATGATGTGGGTTACCTTTCTAAAAGAAAAATCAAAAGCTTTTGAGAAGTTCAAAATCTTCAAAGCTATGGTGGAGAATCAAACCGGATTGAAACTAAAGTGTCTAAGGTCTGATAGAGGTGGTGAATTTACATCTGGTGAATTCATTGACTTTTGTGAGAAACAGGGTATAAGGAGACAGTTGTCTGCTCCTAAGACTCCACAGCAGAATGGAGTAGTTGAGAGAAAGAACCGGACCATCCAGGAAGCTGCTAGGACAATGATGTTGGAAGCAAATGTTCCTCAAATGTTTTGGAAAGAAGCTATCAGCACCGCAGTCTACACTCTCAATCGAGTTCAAATCAGAAACAACACCGGTAAGACCCCCTATGAACTCTGGTTTGGCATCACTCCTACTGTGAAATATTTCAGAGTATTTGGTAGCAAGTGTTATATTAAAAGAGATGAAGATCTAGGAAAGTTTGATGCTAGAAGTGATGAAGGAATTTTCTTGGGTTACTCCACTCAAAGCAAAGCATACCGGTGTTACAATAAAAGATTGAGGAAGATGATAGAAAGCACCAATGTAAAGGTTGATGAAGGAATTGAGAAGCCTTCAAGATTTTATGAGTTTGATGAAGATGACCAAGATAGTGTTCAAGGACCTCAATCCTCTCCGGTGAGACAGAGTCAGCCTGATCCGGTAAATCAGGAAGAAGAGATAGGTTTGAATGAGCCTGATCAAGAAACAGCAGTGCTGGATACTCCCAAAATTCCAAGGTATGTAAGACTGAACCACTCTAAAGATCATATCATAGGTGACAGAAGCAAAGGTGTACAAACTAGAAGGAATATTGCTCAAAATCAGGATGAATGCTGTCTGATTTCAAAAATTGAACCTAAAACAATAAATGAAGCCTGCAATGATGAAAACTGGACCAAAGCAATGGAAGATGAATTGATGCAAATCGAGAAAAATCATACTTGGGATCTTGTTCCCAGACCTAGAGACAGGAATGTAATTGGAACCAAGTGGGTCTTCCGGAACAAACTAAATGAAGCTGGTGAAGTAATCAGAAACAAAGCTAGATTGGTCTGCAAAGGCTACTCTCAAATAGAAGGAATTGACTTTGAAGAGACTTTTGCTCCGGTGGCAAGAATTGAAGCAGTCAGATTACTTCTTGCATTTGCTGCCTTCAAAGACTTCAAGGTATATCAGATGGATGTCAAGTCTGCCTTCCTAAATGGTGATCTGGAAGAAGAAGTCTACATTGAACAACCGGATGGATTTCAATTGTCTGATAATAATGATATGGTCTGCAAATTGAAGAAAGCTTTGTATGGATTGAAGCAAGCCCCAAGAGCATGGTATGAAAGGTTGGATAAGCATCTTGTGCAGATTGGATTCAACAAAGGTACTGCTGACAGTAATTTATATTTCAAAATTGATCATGAAAATATTTTAATTGTTGAAGTGTTTGTGGATGATATCATTTTTGGAGGAAGAGATAGTATGTGCAAAACTTTTGCAAATTAGATGAAAAGTGAGTTTGAAATGTCTATGCTTGGTGAAATGAATTTCTTCTTGGGTTTGCAAATTACTCAAACAAAAGAAGGGATCTTCATTTCTCAGACCAAATATGTGAAAGAATTGTTAAAGAAATTTGGTATGGAAGACTCAAAGCCTATGAACACTCCTATGGCAACCGGATGTAAGTTAAGCAAAGATGATGATTCTCCAAAGGCAGATCAGACAAAGTATAGATCAATGATTGGTGGATTGTTGTATCTCACTCAAACTAGACCAGATATAATGCAGGCTGTTGGTCTTGTGGCAAGATTCCAGGCTGATCCTAGAGAATCTCATGTTATGGTAATCAAAAGAATTTTTAGGTACTTGAAAGGAACAATTGAGTATGGTCTATGGTACCCTAGAGATCCGGACTTCTCTCTTCATGCTTACACAGATGCAGATTGGGCAGGAGATGTGGATGACTGGAAGAGCACTAGTGGTGGAGCATTCTTTTTGGGGAAGAGATTGGTTTCTTGGCTAAGCAAGAAACAAGATGCAATATCTCTGTCTACAACTGAAGCAGAATACATTGCAGCAGGAGGTAGTTGCACTCAAATCTTATGGATGAAGCAGATGCTAAGAGACATCAAAGTTGAATATGAGGAGCCTATCACAATTTTCTGTGATAATTCAAGTGCAATTAATATCTCCAAGAATCCGGTATTGCATTCTAAGACTAAGCACATATCTATTAAATTTCACTTTTTGAGAGAACAAGTAAACAAGGAAGAAGTCAGATTGGAGTATGTTCCCTCCAAGGATCAGATTGCAGATATCTTTACAAAACCTCTTCCCAAAGACTCTTTTGAATATCTCCGGGAGAAGTTAGGGGTCATGGCCCCTCTGGTGATGAACTAAGATGCACTGATGTGCATCAGTCCGGTGGCTATCACAGTCATATCTTGTGATCCGGACTAATGGGGAGCTGCAACTAAGGGGGAGCAGCTGGTATGATTCTGATATATGAGAATTGCAAGTATGAGCCCTTTGCCATTGATGTCAAAGGGGGAGAGAAGACATGTGAAAAACAAGTGGTTGATGATCAAAGGGGGAGCAGTAAAGGAAGAGAAGACATATGAAAAGTTGAAGTTCTTGTCTTAATGGTTTTTCACATCATATGTTGCCATCAATGACAAAGGGGGAGATTGTTGCAAGTATGAGGTGAGCCAGTGTTGTCATTGATGTCAACATACTCATATTGCATTGACAAGAAGGATTTGATGAGCTGTGTGCTGAAGATATTGAGAAAATTAGCCTCAGTCAGGAACAGTGAAGAACAGTGATGAGAAGAAGGCAAATGTACTGTATAGGATGAGAATCAGAGGATGCGGATTAAAGGGTTAGTAGATATGAGTCTTGAGATGCTTCAGTTAAGATTTCAGAGGTCCGCATGAAGATCTGAAGGAGTTGTGGCTGTCGGTATAGAACCGGTTCCGGCAAGTATCCAGAGGTGACAGAGGATCACAAAAAGGTCCGGTGAGGTCTGGAATTGTATTATCCTAATCTACAGATTGGACGGAGTGTTTGGGATGTCCTTGTGATGTGTCATCCTGATTTGTGTATGATTTGGAGGTCCGGAAGTACCTCTTGCATTATGACAGTGGCGACAGACTGTGTTCTTGAAGTTTCGGATGAGGAAGACAAGAGATCCCAGTAAGTAGAGGAAGTGCGGATGTATCCGGACATTCAGACAGGCTTGTGAAGGTTCTTGGATCATGTTTAGGTTGTGTTGTTGGTCCGCATTGATGGTAGAGCCCGGAATTGAAGTTATTCTTCCGGATGAAGTTCTTGCTCTGTTTAGCCGACCGGATGAGTTGTTCATCCTGCGAATGTTCTTGTGATGGCCGACCGGATGTGTTATTCATCTTGTGGATACTCCTATGGTTGTTTGCCGACTTAGATGTTTGTTCCTAAGTCGATGTCTTGTATAAATAACGGTTTGTGAGTTCATTTCAGTGTGTGGTGTGTGGATGAGTATGGCATAGCGAAGAAACGTGCGAAAGGCAGAGCAGAGATTTTTGGGCTTAATTGGAACTGATCCGGACATGGTAGAGATGTCATTCTCCAGTTCAAGACTGTGATTTTTATCACTCTGTAGACAGTGTGTCTCCTTGTAGGCAGTGGGCCTCTTTGTGAGCAGTGTGCTCGGGCAGTGAGCCCTTATTGGCATGTGCCATTCATTTTTCTTTATTCTTCTAACAGAGAATAATTCTTGGGTTAATCACCCCGTGGTTTTTCCCTTAACCGGGTTTTCCACGTCAAAATCTTGGTGTTCAATGTGTTGATGCTTATCTGCTCTTGTGTTTATGTATTATGCTTCCATGGATGATTATTTGATATGCTGCTAACTAACAATAAGAATCAAGTATTTGAAAGAAGAAGAAGTTTTATACAACTGATTCACCCCCCCCCTCTCAGTTGTATGCCCTAGATCCAACATGGTTATCTCAAAACCACTCTAATGGCTTGCCAGAGGTATGCCCTGTTCTTGTTCTCTCAACCACAAAGGTACAAGTCGACTTCCACACTTGTGAGGTTGACATATTCCATGGCTCTAGCGAGATCTCCTTCTTGATTCAGGGGTTGGAGCCGCAGTTAATGAGGTTGTAATAAGCTTTGGGTTTTCTAGTCAAATGTTTTAAACATATGCAGTTGTACTTTCTTTGGAGCAACGGTTGTAGCGACAACAAACTCCACGTCGTCGCACATCTAGCTGGTGCCCTCACACATCCACTTCCTCAAACAGTTTAAACTTTGACAAAGTTGGTATTACTTGGTCTTTGATAAATGCTGGGATAATGTGAATGGATACTAAGCCATGGCTACGTCACTTTCTTCTTTATAGTCTATGCTATTAGTCCATTTGTTTAGAAGGAGTCGATTGATTATATGTCATTATTGTTTGCCCATCAATGCATGAAAAACAATACTTTGTAATTAGTATTCACAAAAATGGCCTATTAATGCTTCTTCCCATTTTTTGTTGAAGTTAGTATTTTTTCTAAACTTTGAAGACAAACTGTTAACTTTTTTTGAAATGCCGAAGCTGTCATTTTCTATCAACGGAGTCCACTAGATCCCTTCAAAGTGCTGAAGGAGGGCATTTCTTTTCATTTTGTGACAACTTTGGCAAACGGAGGCTGTTTTTTTTTGCAAACTTATAGTCTATGCAAAGGTATTTCCATCAACTTCATAGTGGCAGAGTTTTTTTTTATCAAGTTTTACTGTTTTGATTGATTTTAATAGCTCTGAAGTTTAATTGCACGCAAATTTTGACAGGGATATCTTTTACCCCATTTATCAAAATTTTGCACAACCTTTTTTGAAAGATCCTAGAAAACGCAAGGAACTTGGTTATGAATGTATTTTTCAACCTAAATTAGCCATTATTTCTCAAATTTGTACAAATCACCGTGTTTTATAAATGATTGATTTCGACTGTCAGGTTGTTCCAATTGTAATAAAATCTTGTCATATTTTTCTGGGGGGGAGTGTGAGGCACAATTTACGTGCCTACTTGTGTCATCTTCAACAATGGACTCTAAAATTGACTTGTTATCTCTACAGAACTACCATACATGGAAGACTAAAGTACAACAACTTCTTCAATCTAAAGGGAGGGTTATGGCAAATGCTCAATGATTAATAGCTACAATTCAATAGGGAGTATGAACAATTTGTCTATCGCAATAAGTTAGATAAGGCAATGGGATTCATTGGCCTCCATGTATCTGATAAATGCAATTTCATCTAAGCAATTATACAACTCCTCAGCAAATGTGGAGAAATTTAGTGATTTATTTGGTACAGTTGATGAGTTCAAAATATTACAATTGGATGCTAAATTAACAACTTTGTCACCTGATGTCTTCCCTTAAATTGAAGATTACTTAATCAAGTTCAAGTCTTTGCTTTCTCGACTTCAAGGTTGTGGTAAAACAAAAATAGATAAGGAATGTGTCTTCTTGGTTTTGTCAAAGTTAAAAGGCCCCTATCAGGTCTTTTCTTCTACTTTTTACTCTATAATGGATGCACTCGGTTCAACATTTACTATGGCCACTTTTACTCTCCATGGATGTAATCACCTCTAAAAGTCAAGCACTTGTGGCTCAATCATCTAAGGGTAAAAGCAAGAAATTCAACAAATTTAAGGCACATTCCAGATCAACAATTGAGCATACCTCCAAGAAGAAACAAAAGTTTGATAAGCAAGCCACTCAATCTTCTAAGTCAAGTAAGAATCCCTCCAAGACACCTAAGAAGAAAAGTAAAGGGTCATGTTCTTATTGTGGAAAACCAAGTCATGATATGATTCATTTCTTTCAAAGGATGGAAGCCTTGGGAGAGATAATGAAGAAACACAATATTTCTTTACCCAAACCTAGCAAAGGACATGCACTTATAGCTAGAGGTTTGGGTACATCCAATGACAGTTGGATACTTGACTCGGGAGCCTCTCATCACATGACCAAGTCACATGATCTTCTTGATCATCTTTTTGATAGTTCAACATCTCAAATTATAGTGGGTAACTCTACACAGATTCCAGTTTTGGGGTCAAGATCTATTCAGTTGACAGATGGTTGCATTGAGGATGTACTCTATGTTCTTGATATTTCTGCCAACCTTATCTCCATCTACCAGATTTTCCATAATGGGGAAGGGAAGATAGTGGAGTTCTCCCCACATGATGTAGTTATTCAAAAACTATGACATCCTAAGAATATTGTTGCTTCAATCATTTAGTTGATAATGGGTCCAAATTGTATAGGTTCCATTCTTTTGAGTCATCTTGTGGATCATCACACATTGCCCATGCAGATTCTTTGAGTCAACTTTGGCATGAGAGGTTTGGACACCTCAATTATAGATATCTTTAGCATTTGAGTACACATGTTATGGCACTTGGTCTTCCAAAGATTTCATGCATGGATGGAGTATGTCGAGGTTGTGTCCTTGGCAAGCATCATCAAGATCCCTTTCCTAAGGGAAAGGCACATCGTGCATCTACCTTGCTTGAGTTGGTTCATAGTGACCTCGTGTCATTTCCAACTCGATCTTTTTCTGGGGCCAAGTATGTACTCACATTCATTGATGATTTCTCTAGTCAAACATGGGTGTACTTTCTCAAGTACAAAAGTGATGTCTTCACAACTGTCAGGAACTTCAGGGTGTTCATGGAGAAGCAATCAGGTTCTTTGATTCGATAGCTTCATACAGATAATAGGGAGAGTATGTGAACTAGTTTTATTAGGATTATTGCACTAAGCATAGTATACTTCATCAGTATTTAGTTCCCTATACTCCTCAACAAAATGGTGTTGCTAAAAGAAAGAATAGATCTCTCAAGGAGATGGCAAATTGTATGCTTCAATCTTGGTCTATGGCCACTTCAGTTTGGACTGAAGCTATCAATTGTGCTAATTATATTTAGAACCGCACACCCCACAAAGTGGTTCTCATATCACTCCAGAGAAGGTTTGGTCTAGCATCAAGCTAGATGTTTCCTTCTTCAGGGTATTTGGTAGTGAGGCTTGGGCATTCATACCAAATGGTCGGTGTAAAACAACAGAGAAGAAAAGTCAACAATTCATCTTTGTTGGCTATTGTGAGTATATGAAGGCTTATCAATTGTTTGATCCAACCACTCAGGATGTCTACTTCAAATGAGATGTCCAGTTTGATGATTCCTTCCATATTGATCCTACATCCACTTCTTCATCACTACCTACTCCTCCCTCTTCATCACATGATGATACCTTAGCACTTGAGGATACTTCAAATGATGGTCCTGATATTACACCACCACCAACTCTGCCACCACCACCTCCACCTCCTCCTACTCAAGTTTTGCTTAGATGCACCTGCAATACTATTCAAGAGGTTGGATCTTTAGTTGGTGATCCTATGTGTTCTCTTCGCACTCGCTCACAGACTTTTGGCACTAGTCTTTTGGGTCATGCTATATCCACTGATCCGTAGAGTTTTTTAGAGGCTTTAGGTATTCCAGAGTGGGATAGTGCTATGACATATGAGTATTCTTCTTTGATGAAGAATAATACTTGGGAGTTGGTTTCTCTTCCTAAGGGAAGAAAGATGGTTTGGTGCAAGTGGGTGTACCACATCAAGTATGCAACTGATGGGTCTATTGAAAGATACAAGGCATGTCTTGTTGCTAAGGGTTTTTCTTGATTACTCTGAAACCTTTGCCCCTGTAGCCAAGATGGATTTTGTTTACCTTATTCTTTCTATTGTTGCATCTCAGAGATGGCAAATATTTCAGATGGATGTGAAGAGTGCTTTGTTGCACGGTGATCTTCATGAGGAGATCTACATGGAGCAACCTCTAGGATTTGTGTAGGACTCTTCACTTATATGCAGGTTTTGACATTTTTTATATGGTCTCAAACAAGCCCCTAGGGCTTGGTATGAGAAGATTGATGTATTCTTGCTTTCATCTGGTTTCACTCGTTGCCACTCAGATCACATTGTTTATAAATTTAGCATCACCGAGATGGTCTTTTGATACTAGTCTTGTATGTTGATGATTTGTTCATCACTAGTAGTTCATCATCCATGATTCGATATATTTAGCATTCTTTGATGGAGCACTTCGACATGGTAGACCTTGGGCTTCTGCATTACTTTCTTGATCTTCAGGTTCTTCAATCTACTGAGGGGATCTCCATTTATTAGTAGAAGTATTCCATTGAATTGCTTCATCAATTTTGCATGGATGATTGTAAGCCTATCCCTACACCATTTCAATTTGGTGTAACTTTGACTGCCACTTGCACTTCACCTTCTGTTGATGCTACTTTGTATAGACAGTTAGTTGGCAGTCTTTTGTATTTGACACACACTGGTCTTGATATCACCTTCATTGTTGGGCTTGTCTCCCGCTTTTCACATGATCCTCATGAGAGTCATTGGTAGGAAACAAAGCATATTTTGAGGTACATTCAGGGCACTACACATTTTTGCATTCAGTACACACCAGGTGCTTCACACATAGTAAGCTTCACTGACTCAGATTGGGTCAGTGATGTTGACTCATGAAAGTCCACTTCTAGGTTTGTTTTCTATCTTGGTATAGGTCCCATTGCATGGTCTTGAAAGAAGTAATTTGCTATTGTATTATCATCCACTGAGGTTGAGTATCGAGGTGCAGTACTTCCTAGCTAGGAGGGTCTATGGCTTCGACAGCTTATGACAAACTGTGGTCTACCACCTAATCATCCTACTATTTTTTGGTGTGATAACCAAAGTGCCATTCATATTTCTTGCAATCCAGTTGAGCATCAGAGGACAAAACACATTGAGATACACATGCATTTCATTCAATAGCTTATCTAGGATGGTGTTCTCTCCTTAGAGTATTTGTCTACTCAGGAGCAGATTACAAACATCTTCACTAAACCTTTGGCATCACCTCACTATCTTGAGTTGCGACATATGCTTGGGGTGAAGGAAGTTGTCCTTGGGGGGTCATCTTGAGTCCTCCTTCCTTGGTCACTTTTTTGGAGAGGATTTTTTTCGATACTGGACATAATAACCTAGCCAAAATAACCCTAGACACAATAACCCTGTCATAATAATCCAAGGACAAAATAACCCATGGATAGAATAACCTGTGGTCAAAATAACCCATGGATAGAATAACCCGTGGTCATTTTAGATCAAGCTAGTAAACTAGAAATGACATAAAATCAATTAGAAAATTAGAATTTAGATATTTTTCCAATTCTTATGCCAAATTTTTGCTCCAATTTGCACTGCTATCTCTTCATGTGCTAAAATGACTATAAATAGTCACAAAAACTATTTATTAAACTAAATTATAAATATGATTACAAGGAACATAAACAAGCATGTCAAAAGATTAAGTAACATTAATCTTTAAGATTAAAAAAGGGATTGTGAGGCACCCTAGAGGCTATTTAGGTCATTTTTAGACCATATATCCATTATATACCCCTAAAATAGCCTTAAAACACCTTTAATATGCTTAAATAACCTATAAAATGGTAAATAATTATAAAAATAAAGGCAATTTCGTGGGAATAAGTTGATTAAGAGTTATTATGAAAAGATATAAGTGAAAAGGTATTATGAAGAGGCATTAAGAAGATATATAAAGTGGTAGAATTAAGAGAAGTAATGAAAGGAAGAAGGGAGAAGAAGTAAGAGTGTGTAGAGTGATAAGAAGAGGAGAAATCCAAATTCATTAAAGAAGATATTTTGTAATATATTTTTTTGAACATTATTTTAAATTTTCCTAGGGTTTTCTAAAAGAGTGTACAAAAATCAATATACTTTTAGGGAACCAACATATTCTTCATAATTTTTAATATATACAATGCCTCTTCAGTTTTTAATAAGTCAAAAAAATAAGAATTTACTTATTTTAAATGGTTACACATTTTAGTTTCATCGACAAGGCATCAATAATACGATCTGGCGTTGTGCGGAATATTTTACAAATAAATGTTCAAGTCGGTGCTATACTATGACACAAATAGAATCTGGTGATGTGATTAATAGTACAGAACATAATCATGCTCCAAAACCTGACATGATCACTGTCAAACACAAATTGAATGAAATGAAAGACATGGCATGCTCGACTCAAGATTCTACAAGAAATATCATTGCTTCTTCATGTTCTAATATTCCATTACCTGTAGTAGGAGCAATACCATCAACCAATGCATTATCCAAAACGATTCAAAGAAAAAGATTAAGATTTGAAGCGCCGCCACCAAATCCTCAGACATCGACAGATCTTATCTTACCAGTTGAATATTCAATTACCAATAGAGAGGATAAGTTTCTTTTTCATGATAGTAATGATGAGAATCATTTTTTAATATTCACCACCACACAAAATTTGCAATTACTGAAAGAATCTAAAAATTGGTTTAGGGACGGTACATTTAAAACAGTGCCAAGTATTTTTCAACAGTTGTACATGATTCATGGCTTGAAAGTTGATGCAATATTTCCACCCATTTATATTCTTATCACCAACAAAACAAGAACCACTTATACACAAGTACTTGCAGAATTAAAACAACTTCAACCTGATCTAAAGCCAAAAACTATACTTATTGATTTTGAATTAGGTTTCATGGGAACTATTTCTGAAAATTTTCCAAATGTCACTATTCGGAGATGTTTTTTCCATTTCTCTCAATGCTTGTGGAGGAAAGTTTAAGAAGAAGGTCTATAAACACATTACAGTGTCGATGAAGTATTTGCATTTGAGATCAAGAAAATTGTTGCATTAGCTTTCGTGCCTCAGATAGATGTAATTGATGCATTTGAAACACTTCAACAATCTCCTTATTATACAGAACATGAGGAGACTCTGCAACCCATAATTGATTATTTTGAAGACACATGGATTGGCAGACTAACCAGAAGAGGCAACAGACAATCACCCAAGTTTCCAATGACAATGTGGAATTGCTACTCAGCTATTCAAGATGATCTTCTCAAAACCAATAGTACTATTGAGGGATGGCACAGAGGATTCAGTGAATTGATTCAAGCATCACAAAACTCAGTATGGAAATTCATCAAAGTAGTGAAAAAAGAATAGGGTCTCCAAGAGAATAAAATAGAGAAATATATGGCTGGATACACTGGGCAACCAAGCAGGAAAAATACTGTGAACTCAAAGAAAGACTAAAAAGATTGGTTGATGGTTATGACAACCATAACATTTTAGATTATATAAGAGGCATCGCTCATAATTTGACACTTTAATTGAAAATTTGAATAATAAAGTTTTTTTAGCAACATACATGTAATTTATAAATTTTGTTTTCCTTTCTCTATATTCTTATGGGGATATTATGTCCATGGGTTATTCTAACCACAGGTTATTTTGGCTTGAGTTATTATGACCCTGGGTTATTTTGTCCTTGGGTTATTGTGATCGGGTTACTCTGTCTAGGGTTATTTTGGCCGGGTTATTATGTCCTACAATCATTTTTCCCATTGGGTTTTCTCCTTTTCTCCTTTTGTGAGAGAATTTATTGTACATGGGTACCTCATCAGACCTAGTAGCTGGGATCCATATTTTTTGTATCTATTACACTTTTGTGTTCTCCCCAAGTATCACTTAAGGGGGGGTGTTAGAGTGAATAATTTATCTATTCACTATAGCTTAAGTGTACTTAGGTTTGCGAGGCTAGACAACATCTTGTCTAACTGAATGTGCAACCTTTTAGAGGTTAGAGGTTACCTAGTTGTTTGGTAAACCTCATGTGCATACCTTTTGAGGTTGAAAGACTTTCCATCTCACCTCAAAAAACACTTTGTAGTCATCCAACACTTGTCACACAAGGTTGTTGGTTTGTACATTCGAAATGATCCAAAGGTTGACACCTTATAGGACACTTGTCTTCTTGTTTGTGCCACATTATGGGGCACTTCTCAATCCATGTGCTAGGTGGATTTCCTCTTCCATGCCTATATAAGGAGGCATTCTCTCATAAATTTGTAAGGGAGGTTAATATATGTTTATACTCTACATTCATATGCTCATTGATAGTTATTAGCTTTGTTATTTTGATTATATTCATTATGGAAGAGTTATTTGATGTTGCATTAATACTTCTGCTCCAACATATAGCGCCTGATATGTATGTGTTTTGGCTTTGATAGCTTAGAATAGAGCATGCACTGGATGGTATCTATCTTTTTCATATAAATTGTTGTATTTTAATCAATATATGTCTAGGTGGTTCGCCACCTTTAAAAAAAATCCCTTCAACTTGGTTGTGTTGACTTAAACTCCTCCAAGATGGGAGAATCATATAGGTGTCATGGATAGGGTAATAAAGCCATAAAAAGACAAAATCAAAAGAAAGATACAGTTTGGCTACTTGTCATCACTTGAATGGAAAGCTTTGTAGTTGTTACACACTAAAAATGAAAGAAGATGAGAGCTCAATTGGATTCAAAGGGTTAACATAGAAGATGAATAGTCAATGTGAGCAACATTAAACATCCAATCATTATATTAAATTCTGAAATCACTTTTTGGATTCATTCACTTGCAAAAGAGAGGAATAAAAATTAACACCATGTAATATTCTATTAGGAAACAATAATCTACTTAAATATCATCCACTTCAATGGTCAAACAATCAATAGCAATTTTACACCTCATTTAAAATAAAAAGTGTTAAATATTTGTCCTATTTTTATTGGCCAAAATTGACCATTGACTGTTGAAGTGGATGATATTTAAGAACAACCTTTATTGATACTTTGTTTAGTCTTCCTTTAGATTTTTAGTTTAGACTATTAAAACCATGTTTTATAGCACATTCAATGATATGATCTATTAATTAGCAATAGACATTAACTTGTAACAATTTTTTTTGTTTTACAACAATAATAAAATAAATCTAATTTTAGTGTTCTCTTCAATGATCTTGATAGTGAATAATGTGTAGATTGAGGGGTTTGATAATTTGGTTACAAAGAAAAGGTTGTCATGAAATTGACCCTCTATCCTTATTTAAATCATCTTGATATAGCTAACAAATAGAAAATCTATTAGCATATTAAATTACAAATGTATTAAAAACCTATAACTCTATAATGCATTTTAAAATAATGGAAGAAAAGAAAACAAAGTAGTTAATCCACCATGCTAAGATAGTATCATGTAAAATAATGTAATTAGGACAATTCATGGTATACAATTATGTAGCAAGATTTAGGATTGAAATTGTAAATTGGAACTATATGTTTCTTTTCATCCCTTTTTAATTTATTCTAGAATTTGATCATGACTTCATGTAACAACTAAGGAAGGTCTAATGTGTAGATGAATTTAATCAATATGAGAAACAAATATTATGTTTCTAAGACCATCATATTGTTTATTACCTCATTGAAAATTAAGAATGGAAGATATGAGAAATAAAATTGAATTCTCCAACCAATATGTTATTAATATTACAATCTTTTTGAGAATACAATAGTCTATTTTTTAGTTATGTAACAAATCATCTAAAGATAAATGCCCAAGTACAAGCTATCATTATGCTTTTAGAACATGTAAGGAAATGCACTTATAGGGAAATAAATGTGTTTATTATAATATAATATATTATTTTCAACAATAGAATGTAACACATGATTTAAGTAAAATGGGAGGTATTGTAATTGTGGAGTACCTAAACAATTAACATTCCTCAAAAATAACACTTGATTTTTTTTATAGTATGAGAGACATCTAACTAAATTGAGATATTTATAAATCCCTTAGATAATGAATTATTTACTAAGTTTATAACTCGTAACAGACAATGAATATTTGATCATGGCCTTTTGGTAGTTAACTTAGACTAATTACAATTTAATTTTTATACAAAAGTATCAACTGAAATATATGTTATACTTCCCATGTTGAAGTGCATGCATAAAAAATAACCATATCTAACAATCAAACAATTGCTATAATTTAATATAAATAATTATTCTATGATATAATTTATTTATGTTTTAGTTAGACAATGCATATATCAATTAAAATCATAATAATAATCTATGTTTTTACAATTCATTAAGATAAAATAAGAAGTTTTATTTCATATTTGAAAATCAAATTATGTACATGATCATGAACAATCATTTAGCCTGGTCTATCAAAATACATCTAAAATCTAAATCTCAAATAGATCAAATCTCAAATCTAAATGTTATCAATATAATAAATTTGGATTACAATGATCTCAAACCCAAATGTCATGTGTCATGGAAATTATATGAAATAATCAATAACATCACAATAAGACTATACAATGAAAGATTCTACCAACTAATTGAATTCATGGAGAAATATAGCCATGGCAAGCAACATCATTGAAGTGATTTTCCATCAAATGTAAAGATTCTAGCATCTCTCCCAGTGAGCCATCCCAAATTGAGAGGTATCCCTTCTCTTCACAAAGGAATTCATGAACAAGAACCAATAAAACAAAATTAAATGAATGTGTTTCATTTCTAATAACATTGCAAAATTATTAACATAAACATCTAACATATTATCACACAAATACAAACTAGCAATCAAAAATGTCAACCATATATTAAGCTAAATACAATCATAAACCAATACTTTGGCCAAACATTTGGATTATAAATTCAAACTCACATCATAAATTTATTTTAGTTAATTTTCCCCATAACTTCCTTATCCTAATTCCACAAACCCTATTAGTACCTCTAATGATTCATGATTAGAGATAGGATAAGTGAACCAATCCTTGATAAACCCTAATTAAGATCTTAATTTCTATCTAGGTTTCATTAATTACAACATTCCATCATAAAGAAGAAATTAGATTAAAGTGCAATATGATAGATCAAATGAATAAATAACAATTATTTTTCAAGTGTCATGGGGTTGAAACATAGCCACACCATGATAAGTTATTTGTATAAGAAAATAAATGATTGACTTTATAGTGATGAACTAATTTAATAATGATTTGACTGAATAAAATGTGTCTATTATATCACAATCTAAGTCATGAGTTGAATATGACATATAGGAAACCAATCTCATAATGATGTATAATTATAGCATAATGAGAAAGGACTACATATTATAGTGTTATAGATTTGAGTCCTAAAGTATAAGAAGTTCATCATATTTATTTTCCACGTAACCAATTTTTTTACAAAATCAACACCTTCACCATCCATCATGGTTCATTCCATGGTTCCAAAAAAGAAATTGTAAACAATGATGATTAACATTATCTAGGTCAAACCACATTATTTTCTTACAACAATAATCAACTTATGAGCATCTTTCATATTCAATGACATGACAAATGTCAATATATATGGAGGGAGAGGGAGAGGGACTACAACCATGTAACAATAATACTTTTTTATAACAAGTTTTGAAGACAAACTTTATAATTTTGCTTACAAGTGTTTTCATAATAAACCCACCATTTCATATTTTATTAATAGTCTAAAAAATCATAATTTAAACAACTAAGTTTATTTTATTTACATGCTAACTTTTTCCTTATAAAATAAATATGATTGTATCTTAACTAGCATACCTATATTTAAAAAATATATCTAAAGTACGCCGAGAGATATCCTTCTCGAGGCGCCTATTTTTTTTATCAATTTGCCACATATAGGTAGAATAGGCGCCTTGAGAAGGATATCTCTCAGCGTACTTTAGATATATTTTTTTAATATAGGTATGCTAATAGCATTTGGAGCGACAAGCCTAATTCTAACTATATTACATAATTATATGAATTATTATAATTATATAATATAATATTATAATATAGGTTAGATATATTATTATAATATATTATATATGATAATTATAATTATAATATATATAATAATTAAAATTATATATTATATTATTTAATAATTCTAATTCTAGTAATATTATATATTATTATATTTAGGATTAGAGTTAGGGGTTAAAATTACGGTTAGGGTTACTATTTAAGTTAGAATTAGAGTTAAAATTAGGGTTAGCGTTAGGAATAGAATTAGGGTTAGGGTTAGAATTGGAGTTATGGTTAGCATTAGTGTTAGGATAAGGGTTAGGGTTAGGGTTAGAAATATAATTCAAACCCTAAGCCTAACTATAATTCAAACCCTAACCCTACCCTTAATACTAACCTTAACCCTAATTGAACTCTAGCTCTAACTCTAGTCTAAACCCTAACCCTAACTATAACTCTAATTCTTACCCTAATTCTAATAGTAACCCACCTTAATTCTAACCCTAATTTTAATAGAAACCCTTATCCTAACCCTAAGCCTAACCCTAACCCTAATTCTAATCATAACCGTGATTCTACCCTAACTATGACCCTAATTTTAAATCTAACATTAACCCTAATTCTAACCCTTACTTTAATCCTAATTTTAACTATGATTTTAACCCTAACCCTAACCCAAATTCTAACCCTAACTCTAGCCCTAACCCTAACTATAACTCTAATGCTTACCCTAACTCTAATTCTTACCCTATTTCTAATAGTAACCACCTTAATTCTAACACTAATCATAATAGGATTCCTAATCCTAACACTAACCCTAACCCTAATTCTAATTCTAATCAAAACCCTTATTCTACCCCAACTATAACCCTAATTTTAAACCTAACATTAGCCATAATTCTAACCCTTACCTTAATCCTAATTCTAACTATGATTTTAACCCTAACCCTAACCCAAATTCTAACCCTAAGTCTAGTCCTAACCCTAACCCTAAAGTTGTAACTCTAATGCTTACCCTAACTCTAAGTCTTACCCTAATTCTAATAGTAACCACCTTAATTCTAACACTAATTGTAATAAGAACCCTAATCCTAACACTAACCCTAACCCTAATTCTAATCATAACCCTGATTTTACCCCAGCTATAACCTTAATTTTAAATCTAACAATAACCTTAATTCTAACCCTAATCATAATTCTAACTATGATTTTAACCCTAACCCTAACCTGAACCCTAATTGTAACTCTAATGCTTACTCTAATTTAGTAACCCTAATTCTAACTTTAATGCTAACCTCAATTCCAACCCTAACCCTAATTCTAACCATAACCCTAATTTCAACCCTAACCCTAACTGCATTGCTAATTGTAATCCTAACTCTATTTTTAAACCTAACCCTAATCCTAATTTTAAACTTAACGCTAACCCTTATTCTAAACCTAAACATAGCTCTAATTTTAACCCTAACTCTAATTGTAGCTCTAACCTTAAGCCTGACTATAATTCTAACTGTGATTTTAACCATAATCCTAACCTGAATTCTAACCCTAATTGTAGCCCTAACCCTAACTATAACCCTAATTCTAATGCTTACCTCAATTTAGTAACCCTAATTCTAATTCTAACCCTAACTTCAATTCTAACCCTAACCTGAATTCTAACCCTAAGCTTGATCCTAATTGAAACCCTAACCCTAACCTTAATACTAATCTTTACCCTAATTGTAAACCTAACCCTAACTCCAATTCTAACATTAACCCTAACCCCCACTCTAATTATAATCCTAACCCTAACCCTAATCCTAATTTTAATCTAATAACTATAAAATTCAACTTATTTAAGTTTTCTTCTAAAATAAATAAAATACAACTTTTTTTTGAAAATAATAAATAAAGTTAAACAACACTATACATTTTTTAAAGATTTATACTAATTTATATTCTTCTAATTTACACTTTTGTTTTTGTGTTTTTATTAAATAAAACTTGCCTTTGCTAATTTATATTTGTCTAATTTGGAATAAATGTAACATAACAAATAGATCATAAAGTCACATTGCATAAAACAAGGGATTCCATAATTAAATAATAAAAATCAATTTTAAAGCACATGTAACAAATAAACCTATTTCAAATCACATCACAATCATTAAGTCATAAGTTATGGAGTCATTTACCTAAAATATAGGTATATGATTTAAATAAAATCACATGATTTAGTAATTATAAACTAAAATTCTAATTTAACTACTACACATTAATCTAATTTTAAATCACATTAGATAGAAAATAGGGAGTTGTGGAATAAATATTAAAACTTACCAAAATGACATAAAAGCATATAAAAACTATAGTTTTACACTACCTTATTTTAATTTTCTCCATAGTTGTTTTTTTTAGGCTCTCTAATTTCTTCTTCTTGGTTTGCATGAGGATTGCACAATGAGAGAAGTTTTTTTTTAGGCTCTCAAATTTCTTCTTCTTCTTGATTTGCATGCAATTGAGGTGTTGTACAAATTATTTTAACTATTTTATAGTTTAGTTGTATATATGTCATTTTTATTGCAGCTGCAGGATTGAAGATGGTATGCATGTAGGTGCTAAGAGGAAGGAAGATGAGATATTTAGCTAGGGTTTGATTGCAGGGTACAAAAGATTACAGAAAATTTGAGATCCATAAACCTCAGTTTTCTTAGTGGTGTTTACACACATAATCTATATATGATCGTGTTTTAATTATTTAAGGTCTATCATTTTTGTTATCAATTTTACTCTGTACAAAAATAAAATTACATTCTTTTATTTTGGATCTATGTATTGAAATTGAAAAAAATATATTTAACTCTATATGTTGGTAGAGACTAAGGAAGCATAGGGTTAAATTGTATGAAAATGATTTAATAAATTAATAAATATATAATTTACATTTTATATAAAACAAAAAAATAAGTTGGAAGAGGGGAGACAGCTGCCACAAGAGTGCCGAGAGATATCCTTCTCCATGCACCTATTTTTTTATCAATTTACCGCACTCACCTCAAATCCTACAATTTGATATGTCCGTTCTACATGTGTAAAAAATTAAGGAAAGAGGCAATATAATTAGATTGAATGTGTCTTTAGCTCCCATTCGTGCTATGAATGTAGGAACGCCTCTCGGCGTAATCATGAAATAAAAATATTATTTTTTATTTCTAGATAGAGTTGAGCATGTCCTCCATGAAAGGAAAACAATAACCAGAAGCTAACCTTGAAAAACATATCTACACCAGCAACCAACATATAGGATCATCCCCACATACGTTTGTCCTTCCTAGCTATATATATTAGGAAGGGAAACATTTTTTTAAAACGCTATTAAATAGTATTATGCTTCATAAACCCTAAAATAAAACATTCTGGAATTGAATTCTATCGAGCTTCCACTGGATTTCAATCAAGGCGTCACAATACCTGCAATATCACAATGAGAGAAATATTCTTCAAAGATACAATGAGGGAATAGTTAGAGAAAGAAAATGGCTTTGAAGGGATTCAGATGTGCTTACTTCCGCATCGAGTGTGATGAGGAATGTTTCTACCGCAGCTCTGGATGATGCTCACCATTTTGGGAACATTGATGGAGGCAGCAATGGCGGGAGTAACCTTGGGACACACGCAGGACATGTCGGCGCTCCTGATGAGCCGACAACACGCTGCAGAAGGAGCGTTGCCCTGCAATATAGGAGCACAGTTGCTTGCCAAACCCTGTATCTCCTCTCCACACTTGTCCCCTCTTGCCAACATCACAAACCCCCACATTACAACCAAGAGGATGAGGAATGGTGCTCTGTGCGTTGCCATTTCCTCACTCTTTGCCAATGCAATTCAGCAATGGTGAGAGGGCTTTTTTATAGCAGATTTGTGAATACCATGCACGCGGTTCTGTGAAGAATTATGGGTTTCAAAGTTCATCTTCATACGTTAAATTTGACGAAAAAACTTAAACAAATGAGCGGGTCTTACACGGAAACGATCGCAGTCAAGATGGGACGCGGTAATTGAGAGAGTATGAGATTCAATTGTTATCATAGTCGCCTTCCTTACGCTGTTATGATTGTTGATTTACTGATGGCATTCGCCGCTTCGCGTATTAATTCATGTCCTCTCATCTTTTTCCGAATTATACGCTTTCATATGCATGTTTTTTCGCTGGCTTGGAGTGACGTTGGTGTGTGTCACATTACTCTTTTTGGTCCCCAACTTTTAACCTCTAGGTCAAAAAGTTTTGGGTTGAGTTTAAATAATTGGTGTATTGTCGTGAATGTACTCATTGTTTATGGTGGGAGTAGGTGTCATATGTAAATAACTAATCCATTGACTATAACATACTAGTTGTTTCTAGGAGGCAAAAGTTGAGTTTCTTGTTTTTTTTTTGTTTTTTTTGTTATACTCAGTAATCACAATCACTACTAAAATTAAATTTTAATTATAGTTTGTACATCTTTTTCTCATTAATATACTAAAAGCGCACCCAAATAAACTAAGCTATTATCAAAACATCATCATTCTCGACCTTCCTAAGTTGAAATTGTTTGATTTACCTTTGACATTCGTAGATACAAACGAATTCCTCAACTATTATCTATAGCAGTTGGAGAGCATGAAGGATGCCTCATGGGTGATTGTCACTACTTTGCATGAGTTAGAACTTTGGATGATCGATTCCATAAGATCAAGCTCTCTTTCCTTCTTCCCATTTGACCCTTCCATACTATCGACTTTTTTACAAGGGTGAAATAATGAGGGCATGTAGGTGGGGGTGAATCCTTGGAAGGCGACTGATTGTATGGAATGGCTAAACAAGAAGTGTTGCATCCTCTTTTTGGATTCAATATTACTATTTACTTTTTATTGAATAATACAGCCAAGTGGATATGTTTTAACATCATAGGAAATGATGATATGTTTAGGAAAGGTTAATTTTATGAAGTCATGGATTTTTACTTGATTATGATCAATATGATGTTATGAATTAGAATGTCTTTTCGATATAAAAATGAAATGATTTGATATAAATGTGTTTTGATCAGAATATTGGTGCTTTGACCACAAAATTGTATATGAGATTGTCAATGACAGGAATATATGGAACATGTTCGCCAGGAAGAAAGAAGAAGAGAAAATATCTTTGAGAAAGAGAGAATAGACCTTGGAATAACCCATGGGAGCTTGCCAAGTGCTAAAAACGAATATCAGGTAGATAAACCTAGATGCCTTGAGTTAAGCTTTGATTACGAGCTAAGTCAATTTTAGACGAGATGTCGAGGTTTGCAAGAATAGGTCTTTCTCCTTTCATAAGTTGTCGTATTGAGTATGGGAAATCGACATCGGTGTTGTAATACTCTAATTCGTGTCATCAAATATGGACGACTGATATATTGTTTATATGTATATATATGTATATACTTGAGATCGAGTTGTAAGTCGTGTCTTGTTTAGTGGATCGGCGCAAAAGTCGAAAGTTGTGTGTAAGTCGACCCCAAACCTTGTTTTGCGTTCACGCTCAATTCGTCGTTATCGTCGTAAAGCTCTGCGAGCGTATGACGTAAACGTCTCCTTGCAAAATTCGACGGATGTTGAATTGTTTCTATAGTGGGCTATTATCGTATTATAAAAGGATTAAATAATGTTTAATTCTTGAGACCATGGTGTGTAGTACCTTTGGTCGTATTGTATTGGAATATACAATATTATATTAGTTATAATTAAATTGTCATTTTGAGATAATTCCTTTATTCTTTATGATGTTGGTGATCGGGCAGTAGCTCGAAAGAGACTCACTCAAGTCCTTTCTATGATGACTTTTATTTTGAAATAATCTATTTGCCTTCAAACTTTAAACCTCATGATGGTCGTTGGCCTAGTCTTTATTCATAGTGTTTGCATTTGATTTATACTCATAAGCGGATATGAGTGTGTGACAGTTTGTTAAAACTGCCAACCGCCACCTCGCCAAGTATGGAGCTCCACTTTGGAGAATAATCGCGGATTGAGTGGATAAGGCCAAACCATTTTTGGTAGTGGTCGAGTAAGGAGGAGAACTTTATGCATGCCAGGTAGTGACCCTTATTGTTAGGCATGGTCTTGTGGGTGGAGAGGTAGTTTTCCTTCATAGCTAGATGGGATTTAGAGGATAATTAGAGTCAGTTTGAAAATGGAGAGAAAACGTAGAGTAGAAGTGGAGAGGAGACTGAGCAAGAAGCAAAGGTGAACAGCTTAGAGAATAACGAACACCGTGGACCAGTCTGCCAGAAGACACAAGAGATTACCTTCAGGTTCTCTTCTTCTCATCTCTGTGCTATCTTAGTTAACAGATATGTTTGTATTAAGTAATGACTCTACTTACTTTACGTTGGATCTTAGTATTTGCTTAAAGATGCAAGGTGCAAATTGTTACCAACTGTGGCCTGTGTGTTTTATCACCTTCAAAACGGAAGCAATGTTTTGTCTCCTACACTACACTGCACCACATTCGTGAAACCCACAGTATATTTTATTGTTCTTCGAAGGTCGAGATTATTGTGTAGTTGTTGGCTCAACTTTAGGAGTTTATTTGGTTATGTGTTAAGTGCATTTTAGACTAAGTGTTTGGTCGTAAAATATCTCACAGTTATCACAAGCCGCAGTGGCAAAACCTTTGTCGACGTAGAATGAGTTCTCATTTGACCAGTTGAATACAAATGCTTGGTTCTGTCAAATTCAAAAGACAACTAGTTTTAAAGTAAAAGACTTGTTCTGTTATATCCGTTGATAGAGGAGTATCGATGGTGTGAAGTGTATGTCGATACCTACAAGACTTCACAGTCTTCCACAAGTTTTGAGTTTAAAATGGTGGGTCGACCAATGAGAATATACTTACTTTGCTACAAATAGTAACCAATTTTAGGCCACTCATCTTTGTGAAAAACTCCTATTGCTATAAATATATTCAAACTATTGTGTCTTGAAAGAAGGTATAGAATTACTTTTGGATCTTACAGTTGAACCAGTTAAATAATGAAGTTCTAGAGCAAACATAAAGAGTTTTAGCCAAGTGTCTAGTCTAGACTTGCATGCATTTTTAGTGCAAATAGAAATAGCAAGATAGGATTACTAAATGTAAAGTTCAACAAAAGAATAAGCTATGTCAAAGATTCGACAGGTCGAAGGAGATTCTTGAGAATGTTTAATTTTAAACTTAGGTCTTCAAATATTTCTATTCTATAAATTGGTTTATAGTAAATCCATTCTGAAACAACAAAGTTGAGTTTAATGTCCACTCTGGAGTAGATAATTTAAGTAGTGGACTAACTTAAAGATCAATGAAATAACTTATAGCATTATCCGAATAATCGATAAGTTAGGAACCCATTCTTTTATCATGTGGACGGAAATGTTTCCATGAGCTAAGTAGAGATAGAGTAAACCTCATTGCCATGAGTTAATGCATGATGAGTTTCAAACACCTTGAGGTTATCGAGGTTGTTGTATTGAACTTATTTATAGGTAACTGTAGGATTGCGATTAATTTGAGTCGAGTTGGGGTGGGTGAACTTATTACTTGCATTACTACAACACTAATTATATTCAAATCCTTTGGCCAAGGTAATGCATGAGCCTCAAGTGCATTGATAGTTCACTGTGGCTGGATGGCGTAGCTTGTGGAGTGGTCATGCATGACTAGATGGTATCTAGGGGATTACATGATAACAAGTTACGTAGGTCACAACACCAGTACTCAGATGGCAAACACCATTGGTTATCTTAAGTCTATCCTCTTGAGTAGGGTAGGGCCACTTCCGGATAGGAAGGAGTGCGGGAGACTGACGGTCTGTGGTTGGAGGTTAAGCTCCTTGAAGATACTTTCTCTTCTTTATTCTTGAGGATTGCCGAGACTTGAATTTGGATGGTCGACAATCGAGATGCAGTGACTTTGGTAAGTTTCTATTTTGGAATTGTTCTAAGTAACTTTATTCAATATATTGTTTAATGTTGTAGATGGATATAACATTTGAATAAGTTATAATTTCATGATTATTGTTAGTCGATGGATGATCTACTTGGTTTTAAGAATTGGAAATAAATTACTTTTCTGTTTTAAACTTTCCAAAAAAAAAAATTATTACATTTGGATAAACTTAGTTTTTAGGGTAAAAACAAAACTGGGTGTTACAACAAGCCTATGTTGTCCATTGTTAACATAATTCATTGCCTCCTCTTTCTCCCACCATAGTAAAGGCGAACAACACTGACAATATAGTTACAAATTAAAGCTTTTTTTATAAAGCTTGTTTCCAGGTTGTGTGATTGCAAATAATAATTCAAAATGAGGAATTTTGTCTTTTATGTCAAAGGGGATTCAAATTGAACCATTTAAGTAATATTAGACCAACTAAGCATTAGGGTTTTTAGGACCCAAAAATTCAAGCTAATTGGGTTTAATTTGGACATTAACATCATGATGACTTTTGTATTAAGGCCATAGTGTTTTGATGTATTTTGACCAACTTTTGAATTTAGGTCTAAATATTTCAGCATATGAAGTAGGAGTGAAGATAAACTTGGGGGTCTATAAAAACTAGTCTAAAACAGGGTAAAATGCTATAATTCATGGAAAATGGCCTTAGAATGCCAATGTTAGTACAAGCCTAGCCACTAAAATGGGCATAAGAATAGAAGGTGGAGATTGCAACTTAGTACGTGATTTTTGATGTTACAGTTATAATTTGTGGCAACTATGAGGGATGAGTGTTACGAAAGGTGTCTCAACCTTGAATCTTAATGTTGAGAACACTAAAATGAAATTTATAAGTTATAGGGGTTATTTTTTTCTCCAAAAATTATTGAAACAAGATTTAATTAGCTAAAGTGGGTCATGATGACATTGATCTCCCTTAGATCTTTAATTTAAAAAAACAAGCTCAACTAACTTCCTAAATCAAATGTTATGGCCTCTAAAGGTTAGACCCCCCACACTATAAATCTAAGAGCATCTATTATGCACAAAAGAGATATAAAAGGGAGTTACATATGTTGACCAAAAAAATTCACCAACTTATGATATAATATTATCAAAAAATGTCTTTGAAGGGTTTGAATGAAAAACTAGAGTGCCAAACTTGGGAGGATAACTATGACATGTTATGATAGATTCTTATGATATGTGTAAGGAATATGCTATATTTAGCATGAGAACTCTTCTTAGGGTTTGGGTACCACATTTGGGTGGTATTAGCTCATGGCTTTGTGATTCCCCTTTGATGGTTTCATGTATTGATTTCTCTATTTAGTGGGTGTTTGGGATAAAGTTTGCATAACGTATTTTGTAGGTATTGTTATGCTATTGGTATTACTCTATATTTGAGTGTTGGTGTTGCATTTTGTGAAGGCTCCTTTACTAGATTGTATTATAACCAACATTGTTTCTAAATAATACATTAGTTTGGAGCTTGGAGGCTAAGTTTTTTCCAAAAAGATTTTTTTCCAAGATACATGATAGTGTCATCTAGTGAATGATTTTATTGTAATGTTTCTTTCCTACAAGTTATTTTAAATCATATTTTCTATTCATCTCTCCTCTTAGATTAGTGTAGGAAGTATTTCCATGCCTTAGCTTCATTTTATTTGGTATCAAAGTTTTATCACCTTGGGCCTTAGGTGGTAGGGACAAAGTTTTTTATACTAATCTTTTCAATGGGAATGTTTTTAGAGAAAAACTTTGTTTCAAGGAAGATGGAAAGAACATCTAGACTAGAGATCAAAAAATTTAGTGGCACTAACTTTGAGTTGTGGAAGACAAATGGAGGTCTTGCTCATAGATTGAGATATGTGGGTTGTAGTATCTAGATCCAAACTAGTTGCAATGTCATTGTATGATTAGGTAGTGTTGGAAAAAAAGGTGAGAAGCCTTATTAGGCTTTGCTTGGTAGATTTTGTAATATTTAATGTCTACGAAGAATTAATTACAAAAACTCTATGGGAGACATTGAGGAACATGTACCATGCTAAATCCCTAGCTAATACAATTTTCTATGGAAGTTGTATACTTTGAGGATGGGTGATGGTGATTCTATTGGTAAGTGCCTAAATGCACTCAACACAATTATAATAGTTACAATTTGTGGGTGTGAAGATTGAAGAGGAGGATTGATGCATGACCATTATATGGTTTTTGCTAGGCTCACATGTGGGACATCTTGATAATGGTTATTGGAAGCATTGTCTCAAAACTAATGCTTAACGAGATCATGACTACTCTTGTCTTAAAAGATATAGGTGGAAGTTTAGTGAATCCACCAAGAAAACCTTGGTTGTTTGAGGGTTGTCTAAAGAAAAAGGTAAGAAAAATAAGAAGTAGAACAAGGGAAAATCTAAATCTCATGGGAAATCTAAGTCTCCTGGAATGTCCAAGGCAAAATGTTGGAACTACAACAAGATGTGTCTCTTTAAAAGATACTGAAAGGAAGAGAAAAAGAAGAAAAAGTCTAAATCTAATGATGATTCTAATAAATCTTCTCAAGAGAATGTAGGATATTTGCCTTTGTTGTAACGTTGGCATTGCATGCATGTGAGGACAAATGGATGATTGAATTTTGAACTTCTTTCCACATGATTCCCCATTGAGAGTGGTTTTTAGATTATGAGAAGTATGATGGTAGGAAGGTACACCTCCACAATAACTCATATATTAGCACTATTGGTCATAGGAGAGTCAAGATTTGATTCTTTGATGGAGGATCAAATGGATTACTAGTGTCATACACATCCTTAGTCTGGCATGAAACCTAGTATCTATAAATAAAATGAATGATGTGAGTGTGTAAGTAATATTAGGTAATGGAGGTTGTAAGATTGTTTGAGGAGATTTGGTGCATGAGAAGGGGGTTTCAGTTGGTACTCTCTTTTGACTTGATGCATGCACTTACATACAATGCAATAGTTCTTCAATACATGTAGTGAAGAGATATGTAGAGACTACAACTTAGTCATTGAAACCTACAATGAAGAGATCTATTGTATCTAGTTTTGATGGTCATCATTATGGGTACTAATGAGGCTAATTCTAGCCTCATCAAATTTATAACCAAAGTACCCTTTTCCCCCTTGTCCACCTCTTTATTCATGTTAAATTAATGTTTGTTTGAGAAATTATTGATTACAGTAGGGGTAGAATAGACTATATATTTCCTATTTATTGTTGATTAATCAAGTCAAAATGTTGATAAAATCCTATTTAAAAAAGTTTTATTTTTGTTCTAATAGGGTATCTTGGAAGCTTTTAGGAAGATTTCGCTCAATCTTTGCAAATTCTCATTAGGTAGTACAATGTACTCCAAAGAAAATTTCACCAACTTTGAAGACATCAGAATTAAGAGAAGGTGGAGGTAGACGGGTGCATCGTGGAGGCTATAGACTTCAAAGAAGATAGTACCAAGAGACTACAGAGAAGACAACACCAATATAGACCCTTGGACTCTAGAATGAATACACACTTAGCCACAAAGCTCCATTTTTCTTAAGTTGATATTCTTCATATATAGTAGTGGATTAGAAAATTTAGTTCATTAATTACAAATGAAGCCTCTAAAGATAGTAGAATCCTATTAGGAGTCATTGTTGAAGACATTTTCCTCATTTTATGCTTAAAATCAAACTTGTATTAATTTGATAACAAACTTGTTTATTTGCTTTTCATTATGACTCCTTATGAGACTTGAATAGTGCATGCATGTTTAACACTTTGCTATATCTTACGGATCTTTCATAAGTTTGTAGTTAATTAGTGGTAGTAAAAATGCATCTTTAGAGTTAGTTGTTATTATCTTTTATCCTTGTCAATAGAAAACATATGTTCTATCTATCTTTTCAGTTGAATTCAATTGCAAACTTGAAGTAGTATTATTATGAGAAAATATAGTGTTGTGTTTTTATTCCTGTAAGCTTTGATTTAAGTATGGTGGTTTGAGAATGTTCTGATCTTTGAAGAGTTGGCCAATCATTGGAGAAGAACCTATGTTTCTATAGATAAGCATTTGATGTTTATTTGCATAAGTATGTGAAAATAAGTCATGTTGTTATCATATTATGTTAACCTACAAGTTTGTTATGATAGTCATCATTTGTGTATGAAATTCTTACATGTTTTAAAGTTATTAAATAGAAAACTAGAAAAACTAATTTTTTTTTCAATTTCCATAGCTTCAAATATCATAGCCACTTGCTTTTTATATCTCTATTTTATCCTTGTTGCCAAGAGGAACACCCCATTGTTGCAGAGGAAGGAACAATTTCCAAAAGGACTTCTGAGGACTCGCACCACACACTATCACCTGATTCATACAAGTTCTTCAAGTTTTAGTAGTAATTAGAGATCAAAATTTGATCTTGGGAAAGTAACACATTGCTTTATTTTCTCTTGATAGGTAGATTTAATTTGCTTTCCTAGAGTAATTTTGTATTTGAATTGCTTAGATTAATTTTAATTTGTAGACACTTAAAATTGACACATCCTAATCGACACATTTAACATCACATCTAACACATCACTTTCAACATTTTCCTAAACACATCTTAATCACATTTGTCTAATCACTAATTATCTTTTAACATTTACCTCATTCCCAAATTAATTAAATAAATCACATTTATTTAATTAAGGTAATTCCCTTCACGTAACACCTAATGTTTCATACCATGTCAACATTTCTTCATTTCATGCTAATTTCCCCTTTGTCATCACCACCACTAATTAATTAAATAATTCATATTAGTTAGTTAATTAAGCAAATATTAATTTCATTTCTTCCAAAATGGATAAATAAATCTATTTTTCCATTTTCCACAAATTAAAAAAATCTATTTATCCACTCACATCATGTTATAACTCCCTCTAAGATTCCTTTCTATTTTTAACCCACACACATCTTTTTCTAGTCAAAAATAAAAAATATAAACAACTAATTTCCCTCACCCATTTTAGAGTCCAGTAAAATTGCGTCATAACCCCTCATCACTCCTTCTGACTATTTTTATCTAGGAATATTCTCCACGCTTTCTCATTCAATTTCAACCATTCATTCTCTATCAAATCTTGACTATTCACATCCTCAACAAGGCATCTATAAATCCCTCTCATCTGCTCAAACTCTAGCCTAGATGCTAGCCTTTCTAAATTTCTTGACTTTTGATCTTTTGAATTTGAATCTTTTAAGCTTTCATCATAGTTATATTTTCACAGGCACATGATGTTGAAATCTTGCACAAGTTCATGAGCATCCACATCGAAATCAATAGAGCAAATCCATGTATCAAAGAGTCAACATTTGGTAACTTTATTTGTGTTTGAATTATGTTATTTTCTCTCTTTCATCTACTCTATTTGAGGTTTGCATGAGTTTAGAATAGGAAGCATTTCATTTAAATTTGTTTTCTATTTAAAGTTCATCATATTTCTTTTCCAAATAAACAATTTTTTAACAAAATCAACACCTTCACCATACATCATGGTGTTAGCATAACTATTACATTGTTTACCTAGTAACTACATTTCGTAGTTATATCAGTTATATCTGTAGTTACACCTATTGGTAACTGTCAACTACTGTTATATATTCACTTGATGTATTCTCCAACATCATCGAATAAAGCAACTCTTTCTTCTGCCTGTCCATTAAATGGTATCAAAGCCTCTTTTGGCTAGCGTCCTATTGAGCAGTTAGCATGGGTGATCCCTGTTGAGCAGCAAGCATGGGCGATAGAGTCCTGTTGAGCAGTGAATGGAAGAAGACCGCTTTGAAGATTGTTGCAGGCCCCAGATAGGAAGCAAGGAAGCCGTTGGAGTTTGTAGATTGTGTTTCTGTTGAAGAGTCTGAGAAGACCGCTAGAACCTTCTCTGATCACTGGGCATTTCCTATGTGAAATGGAGTTTCCTATGAGCCGTTGACTGTGACGAGTAGAAGATATGTGCTGGTGATGAAATTGCATAAGGTGTTTGAAGACGAAGATATGCGCTGGTGATGAAATTGCGTAAGGTGTTTGAGGACTGAGTTAAGGTGTGTAGAGGGAGACACCCGATGAACTTTGGCGTTGTTTGGTGAAGTATAGATTGTGACAAGGCCCTTGGAAGAGGAAGACATAGTCTGCAAACCCAGCAATCAAAGAAAAGTGGATGTCAACTGCACCCGATGCTAGTAGTGTGGCCAGTAATCATGCGAATGATCCACCTCAAGGCGGACGTGCTGTTTCAGAAAGCTCAGGCTTCTATTTTGCTCTTCTAGATGCCCTGCAAAACACCGGCAATCTCCAATTTGATGAATTGTTTAGGCAAGGATTGATAGATTACTTTCTATTTGATGTACAATGTCAAGCAAGGAAGATTAGAGCAAAACTAGACGAGGGTTATGATGCTGATGACGAAGATGAGGTAGAATGCACACCAAAGCGTCCCCATCTCACAGCACAGGCCTATCGTGCTCATCTCCATGCCACAATTTCCTCTTGAAAGTGAATGCACTATCAAATAAAATAATAATATATTTGTTGTCTGGATTATTTTGTTTTTTGAAAATGTCTGCCCCGAAATTGCTTCTTTCCGATGCTCAACTTTTGAAAGGGCCAAATTATGCCGCATGGAAGACAAAGATGCAGACTATTCTCATTTTTGAGGAGCTATGGGGAATTGTCAATGGTGACATAACCAGACCAACAGACCTAGATGAAAGGTAGAAGTTTGACAAGGCCGATGCCAAAGCATTGATGTTGATAACACTTGGCATCACCGATGAAGTTCAACCTCACATTCGGGATGCAGCAACATCAAAGGCGGCATGGGATTCTCTCTCCACAATCTACCAAGCGAAAAACTAGACGAAGATCCTCCATCTACAGTCCAAGCTACATACACTCAGTATGCATGCTGGCGAGAAAGTTGAGGAATTCTTACGGCGGGTATCTGAACTGCGAGCTGAGCTTGTTGCACTTGGAGAAAAGGTGGAGGACAAACTACTTGTCCCAATTACACTGAGAGCACTGCCATCTTAGTTCAAAATCTTTGTTACCACGCTGAACATCACCAAGAAAGATGTTTCATATGATGAATTGGTGAATTTTTTGCAGCAAGAAGAAGTCATTCAATCTGTTCAAGGTGAACTGGAAGATAAGGCCATGATCTCCAGACAATCAAAAGGTCAGAAGTTTCATGGAAAGCATCCACAGAAACAACAAGAACATCAACAGACGAAGCCTCCAAAGGCAAACCGATGGTGTCATATATGCAACAAGAACAATCATGACACTATCAACTGTTGGTACAATGCCTTAACAAAAGGCAATTCAAGCAAAGAAGGCTTTTCTGGTTGCAGTGATACTCAGCCATCCAAACGTCATCATCATCACAGAAGGCACAAAGGAAATGTAGCAGCCCAACAAGATGATGCATTAGAAGAAGATGAACCAGAAATAGCCAACTGCGGCACTCATCACAATCTAGTCCTTGTCTCCCAAACCTTGCAGCCCACGAGGGATATTTGGTTGATAGACTTGGGTGCCAGCAAGCATATGACAGGCAATCGTGAGCTGTTCGATGCACTGACAGAACAACCTATTGGAGATAGTGTTCGAATTGCTGACAATAAGGAGTATGTTGCAGAGGGTATAGGCAAGGTCATCATTCCTCTCGGGACAAGCCGTTGTACCCTCACCAAGGTGTTGTATGTTCCTGGTTTGACAACAAACCTGCTCTCTGTCAGTCAGCTTCTGAACCACAAACTGAAAGTTGAGTTCCAGGTGAAGGACGGTGTCAAGACCTATCTAATCTCAAGAGAAGGTATGATACTTGCTAGAGCATTTATGAAGGATAGACTGTTTGCATTAGATGCTGTCTCCTCCCCTACAGTAGCTCTATCAGCCTCAACAATAGAATCTACGGGACTCTGGCACTATCGCTATGGGCACCTTTCAGTCAGCTCCTTGCATCAGCTCAGCTCCAAACAAATGGTAAGAGGTCTTCCTCCAATTTCAAATTCATTGCCTATATGTCCTGGATGCCTTGCAGGTAAACAACACCGGGATCCGTTCGAGGCTAGTAGCTTCCATGCTACACATCGCCTTGAGTTGGTACATACCAATCTGTGTGGACCCATGCCTACTTCATTTTCAGGCCATAAGTACTTCCAATTGTTCGTGGATGACTTCTTCCGAAAGACCTGGGTGTATTTTCTCAAGAAGAAAGATGAAGCCTTTGCCAACTTTCAGGATTTTCACACACAAGTTGTCAAAGAAGCCAGCTAGTCTCTTCTTGTCCTCTGCTCAGATCGAGGGTGCAATTCACCTCCAAGGAGTTCATGGCATCAAGCAGCACCTCACTGCTCCCTATACACCCCCAACAGAATGGAGTTGTAGAACATCGCAATCGGACTGTCATGGAGATGGCTCGATGCATGCTCTCCACAGCCAAGTTGGAGGAAAGATTTTGGGCAGAAGCAGTACGGACAGCTGCATACCTCATCAATAGGGCACCAACAAAGATTCTGTAACACAAGACACTGGAAGAGGTATGGACTAGACAAAAGCCTTCAATTTCTCATCTAAGGGTGTTTGGTTGCACTGCATACATGCATGTCCTTGCCAATAGGAGAAAGAAGACTGATCCTAAGACACTTCAGTGTATATTGTTGGGATATAGTATTACATCAAAAGCTTATCGTCTCATAGATCCTAAGACAATGAAGATACATGAGAGTCGAGATGTGGTATGTGATGAATCGTCATTTGATTCCTTATCACAGAAAGAAGAGCAACAGCCTCCTACTTCTCATAAATTGCTCTCACAATCACATGATGAGCATATGGAAGACTCTCACAGAGACAGTGAACTACAAGGAGAGTTGTATGTTGATCTGGGCCCTCTAGAAAACATTACACACCAACAGCAGCATAGTCAACCTCCAAAGTGGGTCTAAAGTACAATCAGGGACTCTAACTTGCACACTCTTCTAGACACTTCGTCAGGAGTCAGAACTAGGAGTCAGACAAGAAATGAAGTGAATCTTGCGCTCATGGGTACTGTTGTTGACAGCACTGAACCTGACACAGTTCGAGAGGCATTAAGCCAACCTCAGTGGAAGAAGGATATGGAAGCAGAGTATGATTCTCTGATACAAAATCATACTTGGGAACTTGTCGATCTGCCTGAAGGGAAGAAACCCATTGGCTGCAAATAGATCTTCAAAACAAAGTACAAGGCAGATGGATCTATCGACAAGTACAAAGCACGACTTGTAGCAAAGGGATATGCTCAACAGGAAGGCATTGATTATGAAAAGACCTTTGCACCCACTGCGAAGATCAAAACTATCATAATGGTTTGTGCATTGGCAGCGCGGAAGGGATGGAAGCTTAAGCAGATGGATGTCAAGAGTGCTTTCTTAAACGGTGATCTCAAAGAAGAAGTGTACATGACCCAGCCAGAAGGATTTGTTGATGTACATCATCCACACAAGGTATGTCATCTTATCAAATCTCTTTATGGCCTTAAGCAAGCTCCTAGGGCACGGTACATCAAGATTGATGGTCACCTATTGTAGCATGGATTCACCCGTAGCCCCTCAGATCCTAATTTGTATATTAAGAAGGTAGGCACAGAGATTGTCATTCTGGTTTTATATGTGGACGATCTTATTCTCACTGGCAGCTCAAACAGTCTTGTTGATGATGTCAAGAATGATCTCAAGAACTCCTTCAACATGACAGATTTGGGGCTACTTCATTATTGTCTTGGCTTGGAGATATGGCAGAAGAAGAACCACATATTCATCTCCCAAATGAAATATGCCAAGACACTCCTTGAAAAGTATGGAATGGTTAACTGTAAGCCTATGTCCACTCCAATGGAGAAAGGTTTGCAACTATCTCATTTTTAGGATTCACCTCAAGTAGATGTCACTCTCTATAGGCAGCTAGTTGGGAGCCTTATCTACTTGACCTACACCAGACCAGACTTGTGTTTTGCTATAAGCTATCTTACCAGATTCATGCAGGAACCAAAGAAGTGTCATTGGGTTGCAGCAAAGCATGTGTTGCGATATATCCGAGGCACAGTTGATTATGGTCTAGAGTATAAGAAGAATAGCCAGTTCTTCTTACAAGGATATACAGACTCAGATTATGCAGGATCTATAGATGACAGGAAATCCACCTCAGGTTATGTTTTTCATCTTGGATCTGGGCCAATTTCATGGGTTAGTAAGAAGCAAACTGTTGTTGCTCTTTCATCCACTGAGGCTGAATATCATGCCGCACGAGGAGCTGTGTGCGAAGCGATTTGGTTACGTCAGATTCTGGTAGATATGGACATTCCTGAAGAAAAGTCACCAGTTCTTCATTGCGACAATCAGGGTGTGTTAAAACTTGTGAAGAATCCAGTTTTCCATGAGCACACTAAGCATATTGAGGTCGAATGTCGTTACATTCGGGACCAAGTTTTGAACCACCACATCCAGCTCCATTACTGCCCTATAGACTCTCAGATCGCATATATGTTCACCAAATCTCTTGGTAGGATCAAATTTCAACTGTTTAGGGGGTACATTTGTAAAAACAATGTAATAAGGGGGGGAATGTTAGCGTAACTATTACATTGTTTACCTAGTAACTACATTTCATAGTTATATCAATTATATCTGCAGTTACACCTGTTGGTAACTGTCAACTACTATTATATATTCACTTGATGTATTCTCCAACATCATCGAATAAAGAAACTCTTTCTTCTGCCTGTCCATTACATGGTTCATTCTATGATTCCAAAAATGAAATTGTAAACAATGATGATCAACATTATCTAGGTCAAACCACTTTTTTTCTTACAATAATAGTCAACTTATGAAAATCTTTTGTATTCAATGACAAATGTCAATATATGAGGAGGGAAAGGAGAGGGACTACAACCATGTAACAATAATACTTTTTTATAACAAGTTTTGAAGACAACCTTTAAAATTTTGTTTACAATTGTTTTCATAATAAACCCATGATTCCATATCTTATTAATAGTCTAAAAAATCACAGTTGACACAACCAGATTTATTTAGTTTACACAATAAGAAGAAGCTAACCTTGAAGAAGGTATCTACACCAGAAACCAACATTACATAACAAAATCTCATTTCTAACAATAGAAGATAATATGGGTGGTTCAAAAATATCAGGTGGATCATCCCCACATACGTTTGTTCTTCCTAGCTATATATATTAGGAAGTGAAACCTTTTATTTAAATACTATCAAAGAGGATGATGCTTCATAAACCCTAAAATAAAATATATTCTGTAATTGAATTCCATCAAGCTTCCACTGGATTTCGATCAAGGCATCACAATACCTGCAACATCATGATGGGAGAAAGAGTCGTCAAAGATACAATGATGGAATAGTTTGAGAAAGAAAATGATTTAGAAGGGATTGTCCAAGGAAAAATGTTGGAACTGCAACAAGATGTGTCACATTAAAAGAGACTGCAAGGAAGAGAAAAAGAAGAAAAAGTCTAAAGCTAATGATGATTCTAATAAATCTTCTCAAGATAATTTAGGAGATTTACCTTTGTTGTAATGTTGGCATTGCATGCATGTAAGGATGCATGGATGATTGAATTTTGAGCTTCTTTCCACATGACTCCCCATTTGGAGTGGTTTTTAGATTATGAGAAGTAAGATGGTAGGAAGGTACACCTCAACGATAACTCATATCTTAGCACCACTGTTCATAGGAGAGTCAAGATTTGATTCTTTGATGGAGGATCAAATAGATTACTAGTGTCCTACACATCCTTGGTTTGGCATGAAACCAAGTATCTATAAATAAAATGAATGATGTGAGGTTGTAAGATGATTTGAGAAGCTATGGTGCATGAGAAGGCTGTTTGAGTTGGTACTCTCTTTTGACTTGATGCATGCACTTATGTATAATGCAATAGTTCTTCAATACATGCAGTGAAGAGATCTGTAGAGACTACACCTTAGTCATCGAAACCTACAATGAAGAGATCTATTGTATCTAGTTTTGATGGTTTTCATTATGGGTACTAATGAGGATGATTCTAGCCTCATCAAATTCATAGCCAAAGTACCCTTTTCCCCCTTGTCCACCTCTTGATTCATGCTAAATCAATGTTTGTTCAAATGAGAAATTATTGATTACTACTTGGGTAGAGTAGACTATATTTTTCTTATTTATTGTTGATTAATCAAGTCAAAATGTTGATAAAATCCTATGCAAAAGATTTGTTTTTGTTCTAACAGGGTATCTTGGAAGATTTTGGGAAGATTCCACTCAATATTTGAAAATTCTCATTAGGTGGTACAATATACTCCAAAGATAATTTCACCAACTTTGAAGACACCAGGATTCACAGAAGGTTGAGGTAGATGGGTGCATCCTGGAGGCTATAGACTTCAAAGAAGATAATCAACACACTACAAAGAAGACAACACCAATGTAGACCCTCATACTCTATAATGAATACACATTTAGCCACAAAGCTCCATTTTTCTTTTGTTCATATTCTTCATATATAGCAGTGGGATTAGAAAATCTAGTTCATTAATGTAATGCCCCGCCACGAAACCCTAGAGAAAATCTCAACTAAACAACGCAAGAGATAAATATATATATATATATATATATATAAATATATATATATATATATATATATATATATATATATATATATATATATATATATATATATATATATATATATATATAACAAAAAAATATCAATGGAATGCAAAACATGATTATTTATACATCTCAGTTAAGCTTTAACCTCTAGAGATTACATGGCTACATTACCCAATAATAAGATCTAACTAACATTATGAGTTACCTAACAACCATAGATCACTCTAAGTCTATTTGCAATAGATGAATATACACATACAATTCCTTATTATAACATTAGATAAGTATTCATTTAGGTCTTGTATAAAGGATTACAAGAAATTGTCATGTATAATAGAAGATACATGTTTGATAAACAAGCAAGGTTTATTTTACAACACCAAGTTAGATGATCCTATATTACTCACTTCTATAATGTGGCAACTGATATTCAAATGCTACAATTCAATTTCTAGCTAACTAGTGTATAGATGATATAAATAGAGATACAAATTTACAAATACATAATAAAAGGATCATTTCAATTAGTAACAAGAACCATATACTTGTCCTTAGCATAGTGGAAAACATATTCTTTACTCCAGTAAGCTGCTCAGGTGACAGACATGTATCTTCGTAGCTTCAGATTCTTGCATGGCTTAGAGATCTCAAACTACACATCTAATGAAACATTAGTCCTACATAATTATTAATTACACAATACAATCATCATTTGCATAAAATGACAAGCCTAAGACCTTAAGAGGCTGACCTAATGTCTCGGGGGCACAAGATGGCCTTCCCTATATGTACGTGTAGTGCAGAGACTTCATAGTTCAGGGACTTGAGATTCCTACCACAAATTGATAACCAAATATGCAGATCTCCTTGTCATACAAGGTGTGTAGGATCGTCAAACATTCTTACCACAACCAGACAATGTCATAACTAGAAACCATTAAACTAGAAATCCACTCTAAAACAACAATAAAGTCTTACATCTCATTCATTACCACACCAGGTCAATAACATATTAAATATACCCATCAACTATTTTTCTTAACAAGTAGGGAGACACCTTCTACAACCATAATCATTAATTTTACATGTTTTATTCTACAACCAATAATCTATCAAGCATCTCTTCATTCTATATATATATATACTAATACATAGAATTGGGGAAATAAAGACAAGTCTCAGAGCATATAAAGAGTAATTAGAAAGTATAAAGAACATAACTAGTTAAATTTCAAGAAAAAGTATTCCCTCTACTAAAATATCACTTCTACTAAAATCACGTAGATAAAATACATTATCAAAGAACATGTAAAATATTATCTTTTAGTTAATGGCCAATTATGCTATCCTGTCAAGAATCTCTTTTAATAATAAAAAAAAATATTAAGTTCATAATACATATTAGGGTTTACTAAAATACCCATAATAAGTGAACCTATAAAGAACACCGTTCTATTTCAAGAATTAATAATCATCAAAGATTCTGCAGATTCCAAAACTATCCCAACCCTGATCTAGGCGAAAGATAGATTCCAATAGAATTTTGGTAGACTAAAAAAAACATAACCCATAAGAATGGAATATCATAACTTATCCATTGAACCTATACAAGAAGTCGCAAGATTAAAAGCCCACTTATATCAATCTATAAATTCCATTAAAAAATCAACTAAACCACTTGATGAACAATGAAGGCAATAAACATCAGTCATAGCTTAATGTTTTTACCTAGGTGTTTTATATCCGAGAAATATTTCATGACTAACTACCAACCAAATCTTTAAGTACTATTATCGGTACTAAACTTCATGTTATAGACTGAAAAACATGAGTGTTTGCTACAAATACTATGAAGCACTCATTCTGAGTGATCAAGTCAAGGACATCTAATTATATTTTTAGATGAATATTCAACAAATCACTACACAACCATGCATTGTACGAACACAATTATTTCTAGTCTATATAAATTTCCACAGAGAAACCAAAATAAGCATAACACTACTCTCGACTGACTATTACATTATATGTGGTATAATAGATATGCAGTTGAAATAGACAAATAGCATACTGATAAGATTACTTGTCAAGGCATAAAAGATAGAGAGAATTTCTCAGAATGTTGCAATTACAACTGAATGATAGACTTGATTGCAATGAGAGGAAACACAACAAAGGCACGGGATTTGTTGGACTAAAATTCTACAAGAATTGTGGTTTTCGTGAAATGCCATCCTAGCCGGATATTTACAAAAAAAAAAAGATTTGGAGGAAGGATTTTTAGAAACTTTCCTACAAATACCTTTGGCAGGAGTTTAAGTGAATTGAGAGAACAATGTGGCAGTTAAGGATTCAAAAACAGCGTTGCTACAAAATCTCCTACAGGCACCAAGTGATCACATCCATAAACATAAAAGATTGATGCAAAGCTCGAGAAATTAGCTTGGAAGATGAAGACGACAAGGTATTTTCCAGATAGGATCAATAGTCGAGTTTAGAAAATTTTTGGGCGTCAAAGTTACAATCATGGGATAATTTTCTAAGCACTATAATGCTCTCATATATAAGCCTATCAGCTAATTATCCTAGGAATAAAGCACCACTACAGAAATCATCTAGTTTCTCATTCTAATAAAAGGAAAGTGTAATATATCGAGAACAAAAGGATTCTATGTTAATGGAAGCTGATTAAAAAGGTCAAGATGTTTGCATATGAATAAATATTAGTTCTTACCATACATAACTGAGGCATTTCCTTCTGCCTAAAGAAGTGATTCATATGCTATTTGGTTTGGCAGATTTTTGTTAGACAATATAGAAGGAAATGCTCTGGTTGTCCTACATGCAAATAAAAGAATTTAAGACAGGGCTCATGGACTTTTGGTGGGAGGACTCATAGAGTTCCCATCACATGGAGTGCAATCACATGGAGTGCCAAAAAGGAGGGGCGGCAGGGTGAATCATGGAGATCAAGAATACATTGGTGACTATATACAAAATGAGAGTCAAAGCCAATTGCATAAAGATTCGAACAGATAAGAGAAAGTAGTCATTTCTATGTATGATGACATTCAAATCCCATGGTCTATAACCTTATTTCTCTTAGATTCGAAATGAGAATAGAAACATTATTTAAAATGCCATTTTAAAATCTGAGCATGATATACAATTAAGACGCCTACAGAGAGACAATAATTTATATCATCCACAATTAGATTGTCTAACTTTTCAGTGATAAATAACTTATCTTTAGAAAATGAAAATATAAATCGTCAGTTTAAAGAAGATGTTACAAAATCCAAAACACAGACGTTGTTGCTAATTATAGGTAGACAACAACATAGTAAGAAACTTAAACTTATCTAAATCCAACCAAATCAGTGCCTAGAACAAGCAAAGACATTTTGACAGCAAAATAAATTATAGTTGGAAATGCTTTAGTAGTCATACATGGAAAAGGTGAAAGCACAGACAAGACATATGAAACATTTGACAGAAAGATACAACGATAAGTTCCATTAATACATGAAAACACAACAAAATCCAATGGGTGGTCACTTTAGAAACCAACAGGTTTAAGATCTTAATGCAAAGAGATAAAGTGGAGACTTCAGATACAATGTTACGAATGTCACTAATATTTTTCCCGCTTACAATGATAATAGCAGATATTTTATGTAAAGTGGAAAACACAGACAAGGCACACAAGTCTGATAGCCCAAATGCATCAAGGGATGTCATCTTAGCAAAAGTATGATCAAGGATATGCTCAATGGTATCATTGGGTCAAAATATTTCAAGAATGCAATAAGATGATTACAGAATACACTCTAAAATAGATTAGAAAACTTGGCTAAATACACAAGTAGTGAAAATTTACAGGACACCGCACTTGTCTAGAAATCCAGAAATCAAGTTGAATTCATTTCATCGAATGAACCAGAGACCGCATTCAAGGAAAACTAAAAATTTGCGTGCAAAAGAGAAATAACATACCTAGTAAAATTTTGCATAGGGAAAAATTACTCCTTCGAAATCTCTCATTTGATGTTTTCTTTAGACCAACCCCTGAATTCTACCATAACCTCTTTGAGATGGAGGACTAAAAATAACCCTGGAGTTCTCAGCTCCTTTTGCAATGGTGAAAACTCAGTCAGTTTATGCAATGAAAAATCCTCTGTGGGATTTACTATCAAATGTTGAAGATGTAGGGTTCCGGGAAGGTATGCATGTCATTCCTCCCCAAAATCCTTGAAAAAAATTTCTTATTTTCAGAAGAGGATATTTTCTTCCTTCCTCGCTCCCTAAACATCCCTCCCCCATCTTCTACGGATCTCCCCATAAAATAACCATCCTCCACTGACTCCAATTTACTAAAATTAACTCCATTAATTAGAAACAATAAAAGAGATATTACTCCCAAATATCCCTTCATTAAATTGTGTAACCGCCACTTCTAAATGTGGACCTAAATAATAATGAACTAAAAGAATCTTTATAAAATGTAAAAGCATAAAATAACAATCCATGATTTTCTTTTGTACTAATACTAACTCATAGATAATTACTCCAAAACAATACAATTAATAAAATATCATAGTTAGTAACTAAGTTTCAAGTATACTCTATGCCTCTCGGTGGAAAGTGTATTCCGCACCTGAGTCAGACTTAGTCAACGATTGTCAAACTGGACAACCACAGTGAGAATGGAGGGCACTACATCCTCCCTCCCTAAAGCTTGACTTCCTCCAGGAAGTCACAAACTAAGGTGGAAACATAACACATTAGTACCAACATCAAAACTGATTCATTACATCAAAATAATATACACTAGTTTACCTATGAAAATAATTCATCTCACAAGAACATATACTTATATAGTCTATATCAAGCATGACCTATCCTTTTAGCCTTCAATGTTAAAATAATAACACAATCAAGACTTGCATTTCAAAAATGACTCTATTGTACATAAACCACTCAAAATCCTTACATATCAGTAATGACACCCATCAGTTTCTTTCAGGACAAAGACAACATTGTACCCTCACTAGTAGAATTTCTCATATCAGAAACATAAAAAGTATTCAATTTCAAATGCATTACCATATCATTTCTTTATCCTTAAATTACAATTCTTTTTCCAATACACTATTAAGAAATCAATACATCAGAATGCTATATTTTCACATAATATCGGCATACTTATACACATAAAACACACACTTTCCATTAAATATCCATCATTTATAAATGAGACATTTCACTTGAATTATTTTTCAACACTAAATCTCATAACATATTCAACAAAAGATCATGATTTTTCATCTTTTTGAAGCATGCAAACACAATTTATCATTTCATAAGTATTATATTCATGATTTAACATACATTCTTCACATACACACAAATTCACATAACTAGGAATCACATCACAAGGCTACATAAGAGTCCATCTGGACACCAGAAATCAACATACTAATCCATAGCCAAGAGCTAAAATCCATCTCATATAATCCATACCTCACACTCAGTGGCTTGTTGTTGTTAGGCCACACTCATAGGGTGAGACCATCCAAACAGGCCATTACGATCTCTCTCTTGTTGTATAAGGTGGTTAGTCTCCAAGAGATAGTCATCACACATAGGTAGGTAGTGGGTCCTAGCTTATAACAGCCTCACATACCCCCATCCTCAAGGTTCCTTGATACACTCACCAAGTCTGCCTCATACGTTCTTGGAGAGGAATCACCATACGACACATGGCCAACATCGAAAACAATAAGGATAAACTAGTTTAGCCACCAAAGTCATAAAGAAAGATTTAATAAAAATTCAATTTTAACAATAAGGCAAGAAATGCGCTCAATTTCAACACTAAATCAAATGTAACTATGAGGGTTACTTGTAAATAAGATCACAAAGTGTGGCTAAACCATCACAATCAAATAGAAACAAAGTGTCGGCCTTCACAATCAATAGAAAATCATCAATAACCATAGAGAAAGTCCACAATATTTGAAATTGCACTATACAACACTGTGTGACTAGATACTAGCCACCAAATGAGGAAGGAGGGAACAACGTTAGGCTATAGCTGTAGCCCTCATGTGGTGCGGAGTGAGCACACCATCCACATGGCTTAGAGTGTACTCTTCGGCTACACCCTACATCGCATCGTCACATGACATGGACTAGCCAAGTGGCCCACACACTCCTTGGTTGCCCACATGGAATGTGCACCTCAGCCACATCTTGCATCACATCTCAGTGTGGCATGGTCATACACCAGTTGGAGAAGGCACATATTGGTCGTATACCGCATGGCAGTGTGTTTGTGGCTTTGTAGAAGTAGGCACGCGCAGAACACACCCCCCATAGCGATACCTCGTGGAAAAGGCACACACAGGTACTCACTGTAGCTAGAGGTATACATGGCTAGGACATACCCATATGCTAACCGACCCAAACACTATCGAAAGCAACCATGAATATCCCTCTACAAGTTTGTGAGGCCCCATTATTCTCATCACACAAGTAGGCTATAACAACATCTCATATTGCACCTTCACGTGTCTAAGCACATGACAGCATGTCCTCGAGCCCAGCTCACTACCATCAGCAACGTGGCATCATCACCAGCACTGTGTCAGAACATTAGTGGGGTGTGGCATCGTACCTATTGCATCATGTCGGAACATGTGCAGATATGGAATCTGTCTCAGCATGGGTAACAAATCTCTCTCCACATGCTGGACCTCAAAACATACATGGGGCACATGGTCTCACTTCGGTTATCCATGCAGGTCCTAGACCCTAGCCCCCAAGTGACAACTCATGTCATCACATAGTTCCAGTTGGGTTGTCCATGCAGGTCTTAGATCCTGGCCCCCAGCTGACAACTCATGTGGCATATCATACCTTTCGTGAAGACAAGGTAAATGATCCTCCAAGAAATACCATCCAAATGCTTAGAAACTATGGGGATTGGGCTAACACATATGGATCAAGTACCCTAATCCATCATAAGGGGAAGTAGTGAGTACGTTTCCTCAGGTTCAGTTGAGAGAGGGACCGCTCTGCACCATCATAAGCGTACGGTGCACACTCTACCCAAGGAACTTTGTGGCTGCTACTACCCCTTCATAGACTAAGGGGCTAGAGAACCAAAAGAAGAGAATCTATGAATCTAACTTTTGGCTACTCTCTTATATATATTTTTTCAACCACACAAGGGTTGGCCCTCAATTAGGTAACAAACATACAAACACACGTAATGGTATGGTTAATCCCACACCAAAAATACACACATTCCCCATGGATGGGTACCCAATATCACCATCCCATGGGCACATAAAGCATGTATGGGGTATTCACAACACTCAACCAATGCACAGTTATTGGTTTCCCACATTATAGGGGAAGATTATATTTTCACACACAATTTCATTACTACCATAAGTACATTTATTTCCATAACCAATGTGATTCCCTTTGCAAATTCATAACCTTACTTGTTATCCTCTTCCCTATTCCAATATCCTTTCACTCTACTTTTTCTACATTTCACATGATACTGAAAGACAACATCATGACCATCTATCCAAAACATCAAGTTGGGTGTTTAGATTAAAGCATGGTATCCAACACAAGGTTTCCTACCACCTCCATAAGAAGTATTACTATAGCTAAACATGGGCGACAATATTAACTAGAGATCCCAGTGCTGAAACTTGGCTCTGATACCAAATGTAATGCCCCACCACAAAATTTTAGAGAAAAGCTCAACTAAGAAATACAAGAGACAAATATATATATATATATATATATATATATATATATATATATATATATATATATATATATATATATATATATATATATATATATATATATATATATATATATATATATATATATATATATATATATATATATATATAACAAAGAAATATCAACAGAATGCAAAACATGATTAATTATACATCTCAATTAAGCTTTAACCTCTAGGGATTACATGGATGCATTACCCAATAACAAGATCTAACTAACATTATGAGTTACCTAACAACCATAGATCACTCTAAGTCTATTTGCAACAGATGAATATACACATACAATTCCTTATTATAACATTAGATAAGTATTCATTTAGGTAACGTATAAAGGATTACAAGAAATTGTCATGTATAATAGAAGATACATGTTTGATAAACAAGTAAGGTTTATTTTAAAACACCAAGTTGGATGATCCTATATTACTCACTTCTATAATGTGGCAACTGATATTCAAATGCTACAATTTAGTTTCTAGCTAACTAGTGTATAGATGATATAAATAGAGATACAAATTTACAAATACATAATAAAAGGATCATTTCAATTAGTAACAAGACATCTCTCATGTAATTATAAACAAGTATAACAAGAACCATATACCCATCCTTAGCATAGTGGAAAACATATTCTTTGCTCCAGTAAGCTGCTTAGTTGATAGACATGTATCTTCTTAGCTTCAGATTCTTGCATGGCTTAGAGATCTCAAACTGCACATCTAATGAAACATTAGTCCTGCATAATTATTAATTACATAATACAATTATCATTTGCATAAAATAAAAATCCTAAGGCCCTAAGAGGCTGACCTAATGTCTCGGGGGCACAAGATGGTCTTGCCTACGTATGCGTAACACAGAGACAAGTCATAGTTCAGGGACTTGAGCTTCCTACCACAAATTGATAACCAAATATGCAGATCTCCTTGTCATACAAGGTGTGCAGGATTGTCAAACATTCTTACCACAACCAGACAATGTCATAACTAGAAACCATTAAACTAGCAATCCACTCTAAAACAATAATAAAGTCTTACATCTCATTCATTACCACACCAGGTCAATAACATATTAAATATACCCATCAATTATTTTTCTTAATAAGTAGGGAGACACCTTCTACAACCATAATCATTAATTTTACAAGTTTTATTCTACGACCAATAATCTATCAAGCATCTCTTCATTCTATATATATATAAGAGTTTCTAATACATAGAATCAGGGAAATAAAGACAAGTCTCAGAGCATATAAAGAGTAATTAGAAATTATAAAGAACATAACCAATTAAATTTCAAGAAAAAGTATTCCCTCTACTAAAATATCACTTCTGCTAAAATCATGTAGATAAAATATATTATCAAAGAACATGTAAAATATGATCATTTAGTTAATGGCCAATTATGCTATCCTACCAAGAATCTCTTTTAATAATAATAAAAAAAAAGTTCATAATACATATTAGGGTTTACTAAAATACCCATAATAAGTGAACCTATAAAGAACACCTTTCTATTTCAAGAATTAATAATCATCAAAGATTCTACAGATTCCAAAACTATCCCAACCCTGATCTAGGTGAAAGATAGATTCCAATAGAGTTTTGGTAGACTGATAAAAACATAACCCATAAGAATGGAATATCATAACTTATCCATTGAACCTATACAAGAACTTACAAGATTAAAAGCCCACTTATATCAATCTATAAATTCCATTAAAAAATCAACTAAACCACTTGATGAACAATGAAGGCAATAAACATCAGTCATAGCTTAATGTCTTTACCTAGGTGTTTTATATCCAAGAAATATTTCATGACTAACTACCAGCCAAATCTTTAAGCACTATTATCGGTACTAAACTTCATGTTATAGATTGAAAAACATGAGTGTTTGCTACAAATACTATGAAGCACTCATTCTGAGTGATCAAGTCAAGGACACCTAATTATATTTTTACATGAATATTCAACAAATCACTACACAACCATGCATTGTATGAATACAATTATTTCTATTCTATATAAATTTCCACAGAGAAACCAAAATAAGTATAACACTACTCTCGACTGACTATTAAATTATATGTGGTATAATAGATATGCAGTTGAAATAGACAAATAGCATACTGATAAGATTACTTGTCAAGGCATAAAGGATAGAGAGAATTTCTCAGAATGTTGCAATTACAACTGAATGATAGACTTGATTGCAATGAGAGGAAACACAACAAAGGCATAGGATATGTTGGACTAAAATTCTACAAGAACGGTGGTTTTCGTGAAATGCCATCCTAGCCGGATATTTACAAAAAAAAAAAAAAAAGATTTGGAGGAAGGATTTTTAGAAACTTTCCTGCAAATACCTTTGGCAGTAGTTTAAGTGAATTGAGAGAACAATGCAACATTTAAGGATTCAAAAATAGCGTTGCTACAAAATCTCCTACAGGTACCAAGTGATCACATCCATAAACATAAAAGATTGATGTAAAGCTTGAGAAATTAGCATGGAAGATGAAGATGGAAAGGTATTTTCCAGATAGGATCAATATACAAGTTTAGAAAATTTCTAGGCGTTAAGGTTACAATCATGGGATAATTTTCTAAGCACTATAATGCTCTCATATATAAGCCTATCGGCTAATTATCCTAGGAATAAGGCACCACAACAGAAATCATCTAGTTTCTAATTCTAATAAAAGGAAAGTGTTGTTAGATTCAAGATAGAGAACTGAGAGGGGGGGTGAATCAGTTGTCAAACTTTCTTCCAATTAAACACTTAAATCCTCTTTGTGATTTTATCAGCATATCAATAAATCAATCATGGAAACATAATGTGTTAAATCAAGAGTAGAAACACATCAACACATAAGACACCAAGATTTTGACGTGGAAAACCTGGTTAAGGGAAAAACCACAGGGTGATTAACCCAAGATTGTATTCTCTATTAGAAGAATAGAAATAACAAAATGGCACATGCCAATTAGGGCTCACTGCCTGAGCACACTGCTCACAAGAGGCTCACTGCCTACAAGAGACACACTATCTACAAAATAATAAGTATCACATAATTGAACTGGAGAATAGCATCTTCACCATGGTTGAATTAGTTCCATTTAAGCCCAAAAACTTTTGCTTTGCCTTTCGCTCTCTTCCTCGCTACCACACTCTCATCTCCACAAGACACTTTGAAATGACTTTACAACTCTTTATTTATACAAAACATCGACTTAGGAATAATCATCTAAGTCGGCAAACATCTACAAGAACATCTGCAAGATGTGTAATTCATCCGGTCAGCCAAACTTAGGAAGAACACCATCATCCGAAAGTTATTCTTCAATTGCGAGCTCAAACTCTTGTTGCAAGTATGAGGATAACTAGTGTTGTCATTGATGTCAACATACTCATATTGCATTAATGAGAAGGATTGAATGAGCTGTGTGCTGAGGAATTGAGGAAATTAGTCTCAATCAGGAACAGTGAAGAACAATGATGACAGTAAGGTAAAAGTACAAGATAAGATGAAGATCAGAGGATGTGGTTTAAAGGGTTTGCAGATATGAGTCTTGAGATGACCCAGTCAAGTTTTCAGAGGTCCGCATAACGATCTAAAGAAGTTATGATTTCTCTAGTAGAACCAGTTCCAGCAGATGTTCAGTGGTGACAGAGTGTCACAGTTTGGTCCGGTGAGCTCTAGAATTGCATTATCTCAGTCTGCGGATTGGAGGGAGTGTTGAAGAAGTCTATGTGAAGTAACAACTAGATTTGTTAATGGTTTGAAGGTCCGGAAGCACCATTTTCATTGTGACAGTGATAATAGACTGTGTTCTTGATGTTCTGGATGAAGAAGAGAAGGATTCCAGGAAGATGATAAAGTGCGGATGTTGTTGTGACTCAGGAAAGGTTTTGGTGATCCTTGGATCGTGTACAATTCTTATTGGCAGTACGTATTAAAGTTAGAGTTTGGATTTGATGTAAAGACCACCGGTTGTTGGTGTTCTTCCTGAGACAGGCCAACCGGATGTATTACACGTCTTCCGGATGATCTAAAAGTGTTTGTCGACTTAGATGATTGTTCCTAAGTCGATGCCTTGTATAAATAAAGGATTGTGAAATCATTCCAAGGTGAGAATTGTGTGGATGAGTGTGGAATAGTGAAGAAGAAGAGCGAAAGGCAGAGTAGGAGTTTTTGGGCTTAAATGGAACTAATCCAAGCATGGTAAAGATGTCAATCTCTAGTTCAAGTTTGTGATACTTGATTACTTTGTAGACAGTGTGTCTCTTGTAGGTAGTGTGCCTCTTGTGAGCAGTGTGCTTAGGCAGTGAGCCCTAATTGGCATGTGCCATCTATTTTTTCTTATTCTTCTAACAGAGAATAATCCTTGGGTTAATCACCCCATGGTTTTTCCCTTAACCGGGTTTTCCACGTCAAAATCTTGGTGTCTCATGTGTTGATGTGTATCTGCTCTGGTGTTTATGCTTTATGCTTTCATGAATGTTTAATTGCTATGCTATTGAATGACAATGTGGATTTAAGTGTTTGAATTGGAAGCAAGTTTAGGATAACTAATTCACCCCCCTCTTAGTTATCAACAATTGGTATGAGAGCCAAGTTCCTCTAAAAAACAGCTTAACCGCTTGAGGAGATCTAGGATGTCATCATACAAGAAGGATAGTCTGAAGTTTCATGGAACCAACTTCTCCCTTTGGAAAGGTTGCATGAAATGTCACTTGGAGTGTATGGGAATGGCATACTTGTCCATGGTCACAAAAGCATATGTACCTCCACAGGGTGGTCCGACAACTCTAAATGAAATCACAGATGCTGAAAATAATCTGCGGAGCAAAGAGGCTCTTCTAAGTGCTTTAACTAACTCAGAACTCTCAAATGTTATTGACCTACCAACTGCCTATGAGATCTGGGTTAAACTGGAACTTCTGCATGAAGGAGATGAGTATGTTAAGTGTGCAAGGTTGCAGAGTCTAAAAGGGAAATTTGAAAGATTGAAGATGAGAGATGATGAAAATATTACTACCTTTATGCCTAGAGTAAATGAGCTGGTGTGTGGAATAAGGAATGTTGGTGGAGTCTTGGATGAAAATGAGATTGTTGGCAAAGTTCTCAGATCCCTTCCTACTGGCTACAAAATCAAGGTTGCTGCCATTGATGAATTCAGATCTCATACAACTGTCACAAGAGACCAATTGGCTGGCAAACTAGCTACATTTGAAATGACCGAGTTTGGAGATGATCCCCCCAAGACTGAATCTGCATTCAAAGCCAGTGCCTCTGTGAAAGGTAAACAAAGATTTGATCCAAGAGAAAACTCTTCAAGGAATCTATCATGGTATGATCAAGCAAGAAGAGACATGGAAATGGAAGAAGCAAAAACAACTCAACTTGAAGCCCTCATTGCAAAGAGACTGCTAAGAGGTTCTGGTAAGTATGAAGGAAAATTACCCTTTAAGTGCTTCAACTGCAATACGATTGGTCATTTTGCCTCAAGATGTCCGGAAAGATCTACAAGGTCAAATTCTAACAGACAAAGGTTCCAAAAGAATTGTTATTATGTTCATGAAGAAGATGATAATGAAGGAGTAATAGATGATGAATCAGAGATAGGAAACAAATCCAGAAATGAATGGGTGTTTATTGCCATCAAGGAAGAAGATCCAATGTCCTCTGAATTTGTCAATCATAAGGTTGTAGAAAGAGCTCTGGCTACCCAAGTTGAAGAAAAGGATGATTGGGTTATTGACAGTGGATGCTCTCACCATATGACAAGTGACAAAAACAAGTTTTTAGATTTGGAAAGGTATGAAGGAGGAATGGTAAAGTTTGGTGGTAATTCTGTTGGTAGAATCAGAGGTAGGGGAACTATTTCTTTTTATGGAAAGAACAAAACTGGTAATGTACTGTATGTTGAAGGATTGAAGCACAATCTTCTCAGTGTTGGACAGTTGGTGGACAAAGGTTATGATCTCCGGTTCAAGAATGGAAGATGTAGGATCTTTGAAAGTTCTGAAACTGAGATTGCATCCAGTACTCAAACAAAAGGTAATATCTTTCATCTAGTTGGTACTAATAAAAGTTGTCTATTTGTTCAAGTTGATCAGAGTTGGCTATGGCATAGAAGGATGTGTCATGTAAATTTTGATAACATCATCAAGATAAGCAATACTCAGGTTGTAAGAGATCTTCCAAATTTGGTAAAACCTACAAATAGTTTGTGCAAAGAATGTCAGCTAGGTAAACAGAGTAGAGTCTCATTCAAAAGCAAGGATCAGTCCTCTACCGGATTATTGGAATTAGTTCATACTGATCTATGTGGTCTGAGAAGAATCAAGAGTATGCAAGGTGATAGATACTTCATGTTACTGATTGATGATCATTCCCGGATGATGTGGGTTACCTTTCTGAAAGAGAAATCAGAAGCTTTTGAGAAGTTCAAAATCTTCAAGGCTATGGTAGAGAATCAAACTGGATTAAAACTAAAATGTCTAAGGTCTGATAGAGGTGGTGAATTCACATCTGGTAAATTCATAGATTTTTGTGAGAAGCATGGTATAAAGAAACAATTGTCTGCTCCTAGGACTCCACAACAGAATGGAGTAGTAGAGAGAAAGAACTAGACTATCCAGGAAGCATCCAGGACAATGATGATGGAAGAAAATGTTCCACAAATGTTTTGTAGAGAAGTTGTTAGTACTGCAGTCTATACTCTTAATCGAGTTTAAATCAGAAGCAATACCAGTAAGACTCCTTATAAACTTTGATTTGGCATCACTCCTATTGTGAGATATTTCAGAGTATTTGGTAGCAAATGTTACATTAAAAGAGATGAAGATATAGGAAAGTTTGATGCTAGAAGTGATGAAAGAATCTTCTTGGGTTACTCCACTCAAAGCAAAGCATACCGGTGTTACAACAAGAGACTGAGAAAGATGATAGAAAGTACAAATGTGAAGGTTGATGAAGGAATTGAGAAACCCTCAAGGTTTCATGAATATGATGAAGATGATCAGAATGATGTTCTGGTTCAAGGAGCTCAATCCTCTTCTAAAAGTCAGATTCAGACTGATCCGATGAATCAAGAAGAAGAGATAGGTCTGAATGAGCCTGATCAAGAAACAGAAGTGCAAGAAACTCCCAAAGTTCCAAGGTATGTAAGACTGAACCACTCTGAAGATCAGATCATAGGTGACAAAAGCAAAGGTGTGCAAACTAGAAGGACAATTGCTTCAAATTCAGATGAATATTGTCTAATTTTAAAGATTGAACCTAAGACAATAAATGAAGCCTGCAATGATGAAAACTGGACCAAAGCAATGGAGGAAGAGTTGATGCAAATTGAGAAAAATCACACTTGAGATCTTGTTCCCAGACCTAGAAACAAGAATGTGATTGGAACCAAATGGGTCTTCCAGAACAACCTAAATGAAGTTGGTGAGGTAATCATAAACAAAGTCAGATTGGTCTGCAAAGGCTACTCTCAAATAGAAGGAATTGATTTTGAAGAAACCTTTGCTCCGGTGGCAAGAATTGAAGCAGTCAGATTATTTCTTGCATTTGCTACCTTCAAAAACTTCAAGGTATATCAGATGGATGTCAAGTCTGCCTTCCTAAATGGTGATTTGGAAGAAGAAGTATACATTGAGCAACTGGATGGATTTCAATTGTCTGATCATGGTGATATGGTCTGCAAATTGAAGAAAGCACTATATGGATTGAAGCAAGCCCCAAGAGCTTGGTATGAAAGATTGGATAAGCATCTTGTGTAGATTGGTTTCAACAAAGGTACTACTGACAGTAACTTATATTTTAAAATTGATCATGAAAATATCTTGATTGTTGAAGTATTTGTTGATGATATCATCTTTGGAGGAAAAGATAGCATGTGTAAAACTTTTGCAAATCAAATGAAAAGTGAGTTTGAGATGTCTATGCTTGGTGAAATGAATTTCTTCTTGGGTCTGCAAATTACTCAAACAAAGAAAGGGGTCTTCATTTCTTAGACCAAATATGTGAAAGAATTGTTGAGAAAATTTGGGATGGAAGATTCAAAGCCAATGAATACTCCCATGGCAACCGGATGCAAGTTGAGCAAAGATGATGACTCTCCTAAGGCAGATCAGACAGAGTATAGATCAATGATTGGTGGTTTGTTGTATCTCACTCAAACTAGACCAGATATTATGCAAGCTGTTGGTCTTGTTGCTAGATTCTAGGCTGATCCCAGAGAATCTCATGTCATGGCAATCAAGAGAATCTTTAGATATCTAAAAGGGATAGTGGAGTATGGTTTGTGGTATCCTAGAGATCATGATTTCTCTCTTCATGCATACACAGATGCAGATTGGGCAGGAGATGTGGATGACCGGAAGAGTACCAGTGGTGGAACATTCTTCTTGGGAAAAAGATTGGTTTCTTGGCTAAGCAAGAAACAAGATGCAATATCCCTGTCTACAACTAAAGTAGAAGACATTGTAGCAGCAGGTTGTTGCACTCAAGTTTTATGGATGAAGTAGATGCTAAGAGATATTAAAGTTGAGTATGAGGAGCCTATCACAATTTTCTGTGATAATTCAAGTGCAATAAATATTTCTAAGAATCTGGTGTTGCACTCTAAGACTAAGCATATATCTATCAAGTTTCACTTTATGAGAGAGCAAGCGAACAAGGATGAAGTTAGACTGGAGTTTGTGCCTTCTAAGGATTAGATTGCAGATATCTTTACTAAACCTCTTCCCAAGGACTCTTTTGAGTTTCTCAAGGAGAAGTTAGGGGTTATTGCCCCTCCAATGATGAACTAGGATGCACTAATGTGCATCAGTCTAGTGGATATCACAGTCATATCTTGTGATCCGGATTAGTGATGGGGAGTTGCTACTCAGGGGGAGCAGCTGGTATGATTCTGATGTGTTAAAGTTGCAAGTATGAGCCCTTTGCCATTGATGTCAAAGGGGGAGAGAAGACATGTGAAAAACAAGTGGTTGATGATCAAAGGGGGAGCAGTAAAGAAAGAGAAGACATGTGAAGAGTTGCTACTGATAAGGGGAGCTGTGACAGAAAGGAGAAGTTCTTGTCTTGATGGTTTTTCACATCATATGTTGCCATCAATGACAAAGGGGGAGATTGTTGCAAGTATGAGGATAACCAGTGTTGTCATTGATGTCAACATACTCATATTGCATTAATGAAAAGGATTGAATGAGCTGTGTGCTGAGGATATTGAGGAAATTAGTCTCAATCAGGAACAGTGAAGAACAATGATGACAGTAAGGTAAAAGTACAAGATAAGATGAAGATTAGAGGATGTGGTTTAAAGGGTTTGTAGATATGAGTCTTGAGATGATCCAGTCAAGTTTTTAGAGGTCCACATAACGATCAGAAGATGTTATGATTGCTCTATTAGAACCGGTTTCGGCAGATGTTCAGTGGTGATAGAGTGTCACAGTTTGGTCCGGTGAGCTCCAGAATTGCATTATCTCAGTCTGCGGATTGGAGGGAGTGTTGAAGAAATCTGTGTGAAGTAACAACTAGATTTGTTAATGGTTTGAAGGTCCAGAAGCACTGTTTTCATTGTGACAGTGATAACAGACTGTGTTCTTGATGTTCCGGATGAAGAAGAGAAGGATTCCAGGAAGATGATAAAGTGTAGATGTTGTTGGTGACTCAGGAAAGGTTTTGGTGATCCTTGGATCGTGTACAATTCTTATTGGTGGTCCGTATTGAAGTTTGGATTTGATGTAAAGACCACTAGTTGTTGGTGTTCTTCCTGAGATAGGCTGACCGGATGTATTACACGTCTTCTGGATGATCTAAAAGTGTTTGCTAACTTAGATGATTGTTCCTAAGTCAATGCCTTGTATAAATAAAGGATTGTGAAGTCGTTCCAAGGTGGGAATTGTGTGGATGAGTGTGGAATAGCGAAGAAGAAGAGCGAAAGGCAGACCAGGAGTTTTTGGGCTTAAATGGAACTGATCCAGGCATGGTAAAGATGTCAATCTCCAGTTCAAGTTTGTGATACTTGATTACTTTGTAGATAGTGTGTCTCTTGTAGGCAGTGTGCCTCTTGTGAGCAGTGTACTCAAGCAGTGAGCCCTAATTGGCATGTGCCATCTATTTTTTCTTATTCTTCTAATAGAGAATAATCCTTGGGTTAATCACCCCGTGGTTTTTCCCTTAACCGGGTTTTCCACGTCAAAATCTTGGTGTCTCATGTGTTGATGTGTATCTGCTCTGGTGTTTATGCTTTATGATTTCATGAATGTTTAATTGCTATGCTATTGAATGACAAAGTGGATTTAAGTGTTTGAATTGGAAGCAAGTTTAGGATAACTGATTCACCCCCCCTCTCAGTTATCAACAACTCTAATGCGGACCACCAACATTAACTGGACACAATCCAAAGACATCCACAAGCTTACCTGAATCACCAAGAACATCCACACTTCATCTGCTTACTGAAATCCTTATCTCCTTCATCTGGAACCTCAAGAACACAGTCTGTCATCATTGGCACAATGGAATAGATGCTTGCGAACCTCCAGACCACTAATCAATTGAGTTGTAACTTCACATGGACTTCCCAAACACTCCACCAAATCTGTAGAATAGGATATTGCATTCCAGATCCCACCAGATCTATATGTGTCACTCTATCACCTCTGAACACCTGCCGAAACTGGTTTTACTTGAGTGGCCACAACTTCTTCAGATCTTCATGCGGACCTTTGAAATCTTTACTGGATCATCTTAAGACTCATATCTACAAACCCTTTGAACCACAGCTTGTGATAGTCATTTTATCTTGGATCTTTACCTTACTGTCTCCATTGTTCTTCTTTGTTCCTAATATGACTAATTTTCTCAATATCCTCAGCACATAGCTCATCCAATCCTTATCATCAATGCAATGGGAGTTTGTTGACATTAATGACAACATCACTTAGGGCCATACTGGCAACAATCTCCCACTTTGTCATTGATGGCAACATATGATGTGAAAAATTGTTTTGACCATCAAAACAAGAACTTTTCTTTACTGACACAACTCCCCCTATCACCAACAACCATTCACTTTTCTTCTCTTCCTTTACTGATCCCCCTTTGATCATCCACCACTTATTTTTCACATGTCTTCTCTCCCCCTTTGACATCAATGGCAAAGGGCACATACTTGCAATTCTACCATTTCAGAATCATACCATCTGCTCCCCCTAAGTAGCAGCTCCTCATCATCAATCCAGACCACAAGATATGACTATGATATCCACCAGACTGATGCACATCAGTGTACCTTAGTTCATCATCAGAGGGGTAATAACCCCTAACTTCTCCTTGAGATACTCAAAAGAGTCCTTAGGTAGAGGTTTAGTAAAGATATCTGTAATCTTATCCTTGGAAGGCACAAACTCCAATCTGACTTCATTCTTGTTCACTTGCTCTCTCAGAAAGTGAAACTTGATAGATATGTGCTTGGTCTTTGAATGTAACACCAGATTCTTAGATATATTTATTGTACTTGAATTATCACAGAAGATTGTGATAGGCTCCTCATTTTCTACTCTTATGTCTCTTAGCATTTGCTTCATCCACAAAACTTGAGTGCAACTACCTACTGCTGCAATATATTCTGCTTTTGTAGTGGACAAAGGTATTGCCTCTTGTTTCTTGCTCATCCAAGAAACCAATCTCTTCCCCAAAAAGAATGCTCCACCACTGGTACTCTTCCGGTCATCCACATCTCCTGCCCAATCTGCATCTATATATGCATGAAAAGAGAAATTATGATCTCTAGGATACCACAAACCATACTCAACTGTCCCTTTCAGATACCTAAAAATCCTCTTGATAGCCATGACATGAGATTCTCTAAGATCATCTTGGAATCCAGCAACAAGACCAACAACATTCATAATATCAGGTCTAGTTTGGGTGAGATACAACAATCCTCCAATCATTGACCTGTACTTTTTCTGATCAGTCTTAGGAGAGTCATCATCTTTCCTTAATTTACATCCAGTTGCCATGGGAGTACTCATTGGTTTTGACTCTTCCATCCCAAATTTCTTCAACAATTCTTTCACATATTTGGTCTAAGAAATGAAGATTCCTTTCTTTGTTTGAGTGATTTGTAGACCCAAGAAGAAATTCATTTCCCCAAGCATGAACATTTCAAATTCACTTTTCATTTTGATTTGCAAAAGTTTTACACATATTATTTGTTCCTCCAAAAATGATGTCATCAACAAACACTTCAACAATTAAGATATTTTCATGATCAATTTTGAAGTTCAAATTACTGTCAACAATACCTTTGTTGAAACCAATCTTCAGAAGACGCTTATCCAATTTTTCATACTAGGCTCTTGGGGCTTGCTTTAGTCCATACATTGCTTTCTTCAACTTGCAGACCATATCACCATGATCAGACAATTGAAATCCATCCGGTTGCTTGATGTATACTTCTTCTTCCAAGTCACCATTTAGAAAGGTAGACTTGACATCCATTTGATGTACTTTGAAATCCTTGAAGGCAGAAAAAGCAAGAAATAATCTGACTGCTTCAATTCTTGCCATCAGAGAAAAAGTTTCTTCAAAATCAACTCCTTCTATTTGAGAGTAACCCTTGCAGACCAATCTGACTTTATTTCTGATTACTTCACCAACTTCATTTAGTTTGTTCTGGAAGACCCATTTGGTTCCAATCACATTCTTGTTTCTAGGTCTGGGAACAAGATCCCAAGTGTGATTCTTCTCAATTTGCATTAGCTCTTCCTCCATTGCTTTAGTCTAGTTTTCATCATTGCAAGCTTCATCCTTTGTCTTAGGTTCAATCTTTGAAATCAGACAATATTCATCTGAATCTTGAGCAATCCTCCTTCTTGTTTGTATGCCTTTGCTTTTATCACCTATGATCTAATATTTATAGTGGTTCAGTCTTACATACCTGGGAACTTTGGGAGTTTCTTGCACTTCTAATTCTTGATTAGGCTCATTATAACTCATCTCTTCTTCCTGATTTACTAGATCAATTTGAATCTAAATTTTAGAAGGGGCTTGGGATCCTTGAATCAAAACACCATTCTAATCATCTTCATCATATTCATAAAACCTTGAAGGTTTTTCAATTCCTTCATCAACCTTCACATTTGTACTTTCTATAATCTTTCTCAGTCTCTTGTTATAACACCGGTATGCTTTGCTTTGAGTAGAGTAACCCAAGAATATTCCTTCATCACTTCTAGCATCAAACTTGCCTAGATCTTCATCTCTTTTAATATAACATTTGCTACCAAAGACTCTGAAATACCTCACAGTAGGAGTGATGCCAAACCAAAGTTCATAAGGAGTCTTACCGGTATTGCTTCTGATTTGAACTCGATTGAGAGTATAGACTGCAGTGTTGATAGCTTCTCTCCAATAGATCTGAGGAACATTTTTTTCCATCATCATGGTCCTAGATGCTTCCTGTATGGTCCGGTTCATTCTTTCCACTACTCCATTTTGTTGTGGAGTCCTAGGAGCAGACAACTGTCTCTTTATTCCATTTTTCTCATAGAATTCTATGAACTCACTGGATGTTAATTCTCCACCTCTATCAGACCTTAAACATTTCAATTTTAATCTAGTTTCATTCTCTACCATAGCCTTTAATATTTTGAATTTCTCAAGAGCTTCTGATTTCTCTTTTAGGAAAGTAACCCACATCATCTGGGAATGGTCATCAATTAATAACATGAAGTATCTATCACCTTGCACACTCTTTATTCTTGCCGAACCACATAGATCAATATGAACTAAGTCCAACAATCTGGTAGAAGATTGTTCCTTTCTTTTGAATGAGACTCTACTTTGTTTCCCTAACTGACATTGTTTGGACAAGCTATTTGTAGGTTTCACCAGTTTTGGAAGATCTCTTATAGCCTGAGTGTTGCTTATCTTGATGATATTATCAAAATTCACATGATACATCCTCCTATACCATAGCCAACTCTGATCAATTTAGACAAATATACAACTTTTACCAATACCAACTAAATGGAAGATATTACCTTTTATCTGAGTACCAAATGCAATCTTTATTCTGGAACTTTCAAAGATATGGCATTTTCCATTCTTGAATCAGAGATCATAGCCTTTGTCCACCAACTATCCAACACTGAGAAGATTGTGCTTCAATCCTTCAACATACAGTACATTCTGGTTTTGTTCTTTCCATCAAAAGAAATAGTTCCTCTACCTCTAATTCTACCAGCAGAATTATCACCAAACTTTACCACTCCTCCTTCATACCTTTCCAAATCTAAGAACTTATTTTTGTCACCTATCATATGGTGAGAGCATCCACTGTCAATGACCCAATCATCCTTTTCTTCAACTTGGGTAGCCAGAGCTCTTTCTACAACTTTATGATTGACAAATTCAAAGGGCATTAGATCTTCTTCCTTGATGGTAATAAACACCCAATCACTTCCAGATTTGATTCCTATCTCTGATTCATCATCTATTACTCCTTCATTATCATCCTCTTCATGAACATAGTAACAATTTGTTTGGAACCTTGATCTGTTAGGATTTGGCCTTGAAAATCTTTCTAGACACTTTGAGGCAAAATGACCAATCTTATTGCAGTTAAAACACTTAAAAGGCAATTTCCCTTCATACTTACCAGATCCTCTTGGTAGTCTTTTTGCAATAAGGGTTTCAAGATGACAGTTTCAGCTTCTTCTTCTTCTAGGTCTTTTCTTGCTTTTTCATATCATGATAGTTTCCTTGAAGAGTTCTCTCTTGGATCAAACCTTTGTTTTCCTTTTACAGAAGCACTAGCTTTGAATGTAGATTCAGTCTTGGGTGGGACATCTCCAAATTTGGTCATTTCAAATGCAGCCAATTTACTAACCAATTGATCTCTTGTGACACTTGAATGGGCTCTGAATTCTTTAATGGCAGCAACCTTGATTTTATAAGAAGCAAGAAGGGATCTGAGAACTTTGCCAACGATCTCATCTTCATCCAAGACTCCACCAGCACATCTAATGCCACAAACAAGGTCATTTACTCTTGGCATAAGGGTAGTGATATTTTCATCTTCTCTCATCTTTAGATTTTCAAATTTCCCTTTCAAACTCTGTAACCTTGCACATTTAACATACTTGTCTCCTTCGTGTAGAAGTTCCAGTTTTTCCCAAATCTCAAAAGTAGTTTGTAGATCAACAACATTTGTAAGCTCTGAATCAGACAAGGTGCTTAGAAGGGCTTCTTTAGTTTGCAGATTGTTTTCAACATCTGTGATTTCACTTGCGGATTTCAAGCCATTCTGAGGAGGCATATACTTTGTTGTAGCCATGGTCTAGTACTACATTCCCATACATTGTAAGTGACATTGCATGTGACTTTTGCAAAGATTAAAATTGGTTCCATCAAACTTTGGACTATCCTTCTTGTAGGATGACATTCTGGATCTCCTCAAGTGGTTAAGCTCCATTTAGAGGAACTTAGCTCTGATACCAATTGTTAGATTTAGGACAGACAACTGAGAGGGGGCTGAATCAATTGTCAAACTTTCTTCCAATTAAACACTTAAATCCTCTTTGTGATATTAGTAGCATATTAATAAATCAATCATGGAAACATAATGTATTAAATCAAGAGTAGAAACACATCAACACATAAGACACCAAGATTTTAATGTGGAAAACCCAGTTAAGGGAAAAACCACAAGGTGATTAACCCAAGATTGTATTCTTTGTTAGAAGAATAGAAAGAACAAAATGGCACATGCCAATTAGGGCTCACTGCCCAAGCACACTGCTCACAAGAGGCTCACTACCTACAAGAGACACACTGTCTACAAAATAATAAGTATCACATACTTGAACTGGAGAATAACATCTTCACCATGGTTGAATCAGTTCCATTTAAACCCAAACACTCTTACTCTGCCTTTCGCTCTCTTTATCGCTACCACACTCTTATCTCCACAAGATACTTTGAAATGACTTTACAACTCTTTATTTATACAAGACATCAACTTAGGAATAATCATCTAACTCGGCAAACATCTACAAGAACGTCTGTAAGATGTGTAATTCATCCGGTCAGCCAAACTTAGGAAGAACACCATCATCCAGAAGTTATTCTTCAATTATGAGCTCAAACTCTAATGTGGACCACCAACATGAACTGGACACAATCCAAAGACCTCCACAAGCTTGCCTAAATCACCAAGAACATCCACACTTCATCTGCTTACTGAAATCCCTATTTCCTTCATCCGAAACCTCAAGAAAATAGTCTGTCATCACTGTCACAATGGAATAGATGCTTGTGGACCTCTAGACCACTAACCAATTGAGTTGTAACTTCACATGGACTTCCCAAACACTCCACCAAATCCATAGAATAGGATATTGCATTTCTAAATCCCACTGGACCTATCTGTGTCACTCTGTCACCTCTGAACACCTGTCGGAACCAGTTTTACTTGAGCAGCAACAACTTCTTCACATCTTCATGCGGACCTCTGAAATCTTTACTGGATCATCTTAAGACTCATATCTACAAACCCTTTGAACCACATCCTCTGATAGTCATCTTATCTTGGATCTTTACCTTACTGTCTTCACTATTTTTCTCTGCTCTTGATATGACTAATTTTCTCAATATCCTCAGCACATACCTCATCCAATCCTTATCATCAATGCAACAGGAGTATGTTGACATCAATGACAACACCGGTTAGGCCCATACTTGCAACAAGTGTAATATTTCGAGAAAAAAAGGATTCTATGTTAATGAAAGCTGATTAAAAAGGTCAATATGTTTGCATATGAACAAATATTAGTTCTTACCATACATAACTGAGGCATTTCCTTTCGCCTAAAGAAGTGATTCCCATGCTATTTGGTTTGGTAGATTTTTGTCAGACAATATAGAAGGAAATGCTTTGGTTGTCCTACATGCAAATAGAAGAATTTAAGACAGGGCTTATGGACTTTTGGTGGAAGGACTCACAGAGTTCCCATCACATGGAGTGCAATCACATGGAGTACCAAAAAGGAGGGGTGACAGGGTGAATCATGGAGATTAGGAATACATTGGGGACTATATACAAAATGAGAGTCAAAGCCGATTGCATAAAGATTCGAATGGATAAGAGAAAGTAGTCATTTCTATGTATGATGACATTCAAATCCCATGGTCTATAACCTTATTCCTCTTAGATTAAAAATGAGAATAGAAACATTATTTAAAATGCCATTTTAAAATCTAAGCTTGATATACAATTAAGACGCCTAAAGAGAGACAATAATATATCATCCACAATTAAATTGTCTAACTTTTCAGTGATAATAACTTATCTTTAGAAAATGAAAATAGAAATCGTCAGTTCAAAGAAGATGTTACAAAATCCAAAACACAGACGTTGTTGCTAATTATAGGTGGACAACAAAATAGTAAGGAACTTAAATTTATCTAAATCCAACTAAATCAATGCCTAGAACAAGCAGAGACATTTTGATAGCAAAAGAAATTATAGTTGGAAATACTCTAATAGTCATACATGCAAAAGGTGAAAGCACAGACAAGACATATGAAACATTTGACAGAAATCTACAATGATAAGTTACATTAATACATGAAAACATAACAAAAGACGGGTGGTCACTTTAGAAACCAACAGGTTTAAGATCTTAATGCAAAGAGATAAAGTGGAGACTTCAGATACAATGTTACGAATGTCACTAATATTTTTCCTGCTTGCAATGATAACAACGAATATTTTATGCAAAGTGGAAAACGCAGACAAGGCACACAAGTCTGATAGCCCAAACGCATCAAGGGATGTCATCTTAGCAAAAATATGATCAAGGATATGCTCAATGGTATCATTAGGTCAAAATATTTCAAGAATGCAATAAGATGATTACATAATACACTCTAAAATAGATTAGAAAACTTGGCTAAATACACAAGTAGTGAAAATTTATAGAACACCGCACTTGTCTAGAAATCCATAAATCAAGTTGAATTCATTTCATCGAATGAACCAGATACCACATTCAAGGAAAACTAAAGATTTGCATGCAAAAGAGAAATAACATACCTAGTAAAATTTTGCACAGGGAAAAATTACTCCTTCGAAATCTCTCATTTGATGTTTTCTTCAGACCAACCCCTAAATTCTACCATAACCTCTTTGAGATGGAGGACTAAAAATAACCCTGGAGTTCTTAGCTCCTTTTGCAATGGTGAAAACTCAGTTGGTTTATGCAATGAAAATTCCTCAGGGGGATTTCCTTTCAAATGTTGAAGGTGTAGGGTTCCCGGAAGCTATGCATGCCATTCCTCCCCAAAATCCTTGAACAAAATTTCTTATTTTTAGAACAGGATATTTTCTTCCTTCCTCAGTCCCTAAACATCCCTCCCCCATCTTCTACAGATCTCCCCATAAAATAACCATCCTCCACTGACTCCAATTTACTAAAATTAACTCCATTAATTATAAACAATAAAAGAGATATTACTCCCAAATATCCCTTCATTAAATTGTGTAACTGCCACTTCTAAATGTGGACTTAAATAATAATGAACTAAAAGAATCTTTATCAAATGTAAAAGCATAAAACAACAATCCATGATTTTCTTTCGTACTAATACTAACTCATATAGATAATTACTCCAAAAAAATACAATTAATAAAATATCATAGTTAGTAACTAAGTTTCAAGTATACTCTATACCTCTTGGTGGAGAGTGTATTCCACATTTGAGTTAGACTTAGTCAATGATTGTCAAATTGCACAACCATGGTGAGAATGGAGGGCACTACAATTAATCATAGATGAAACCTCTACAGATAGTAGAATCCTATTAGGAGTCATTGTTGAAGATATTTCACTCATTTTATGCTTAAAAACAAACTTGTATTAATTTGATAACAAACTTGTTTATTTGCTTTCCGTTATGACTCCTTATGAGACTTGAATAATGCATGCATGTTCAACACTTCACTATATCTTAGGGATATTTCATAAGTTTGTAGTTAAGTAGTGGTTGTTAAAACATCTTTCTAGAGTTAGTTGTTATTATCTTTTATCTTTGTCAATAGAAAATATATGTTCTATTTATCTTTTCAGTTGAATACAATTGCAAACATGAAGTAGTATTATTATGAGAATATAGAGTGCCGTGTTTTTATTCTTGTAAGATTTGATTTAAGTATGGTGGTTTGAGAATGTTCTGAAGAGTTGGCCAATCATTGGAGAAGAACCTATGTTTCTGTAGATAAGTATTTGATGTTTATTTGCATAAGTATGTGAAAATAAATCATGTTATTATCATATTGTGTTAACCTACAATTTTGTTATGACAGTCATTATTTGTGTTTTAAATTCTTACATGTTTTAAAGTTATTAAGAAGAAAACCAAAAAACAAAAAAAAAACTTTTTTTTTGTTTCAATTTCCATATCTTCAAAGCTCATAGCCACTTGCTTTTTATATATCTATTTTTTTGTTGTTGCCAAGAGGAACACCCCATTGTTGTAGAGGAAGGAATGGTTGCCAAAAGGACTTCTAAAGACTCACACTAGGCACTGTCACCTGATTCATATAAGTTCTTCAAGTTTTAGTAGTAATTAAAGATGAAATTTTGATCTTGGGAAAGTAACACATTGCTTTCTTTTCTCTTGATAGGTAGATTTAATTTCCTTTCCTAGAGTAATTTTTTATTTGAATTTCTTAGATTAGTTTGACTTTGAAGACACTTAAAATTGACACATCCTAATCGACACATTTAACATCACATCTAACACATCACTTTCGACACTTTACTAAACACATCTTAATCACATTCATCTAATCACTAATTGTAATGTCCCCATTTTTAGAATGGTCTCCATTAGGGTTGATTTGGGTCTTTCACTCCACTCTGGGACATTTGGAGGATCTCACAAACAATGGAGATGACTTGTCGTATTTGCATATTACCTTTGGTACACTCATCAGGGATATGGTGATTTGTCTTCTTCGGAGCCAACTAATTAGAGGACCTTTCATATGGATTTGTGTTAGGAGTTGGACTTCATCATGTGTTGTATGGATGCTATCATTACATCTTGGGGATGCTTTCATATGTATACTTTGTCATGGTCACATGGTGTACATCATCATGGAACTTATTATTCACCTTGGGTGACTTGACATCACCATGGAGATTACTATTCATTTTGGGCGAAGAGAAAACATTCTCCATATGCCTCTCCTAGATGCTCATTGATAGATTATCATATTATTTGACTAGCATTTGATGTGGAATAAAATAATTAACTTTTATCATTGGTGGCGCCCTTGCTAGTCATCCTAATTCATATCTTTGATTTGAATTAGGCACTTTTCTTGGAAGTAAAACACACTACACATGGGTCGGCCCTCTTGGAGGGAAATCTATATTCAAAATGTGATATTATTGCCCAAGTCAACCATGAGAAGTTGGATTGGGAGTGTATATATAAATGATCATTTGGCATTCCAAAATCATCCATTCAGAATTTATTCATTCATACTTTGGAGAGCGATCTCTAATAGGAGCTTGGGAGAAAAACCTCAAGTGTCCAAGGAGGAGTTGGGCACCAATCTAGTTTCTCTTATTGTGGATTTCGTGATGGGGAATCAAGTGAACTTCAATCATTAATAGAAGAATTTTACATCATCTTAGAGAGCATCTAGCATGGGCGAATTGGTCTAGGGTTTACCCTAGCTTGGAGCACACCTCTTGTAGGTCAAGGCTACTTACATTGGAGGTGATTCAGAGGATACATTGGTTGCTAGTGTTTCATGTTACAGTAGATCTGCTACAGCAGTTAGGGCAGACCTCATTTGCCCTCCTTCTAGAGCATATTTTGGCATATTTGGTATGTAACTTGATCGTAGATACTTTGGTATGTAATTTGTGACTTGTGGTTGTTTGCTCTAGTTAGATACTTGTCATTTTGGACTCTATATTTCCATTTTATAACAATAGATCAAATTCCTTTATTTGGGAGTTGATGTTATGGTTGCAATGGTGTATTTCATGGTGTAATATGTTCATATGCTTGGTTGAACTAAATATGATGATCATTTGATGTGTAGATGCATTATATTGGCTATTATACATGTTGCAAACCTGAATATTGATAGAAATCATACTTCAGTCGCCTAGGGTTTGAGCTGAAATTGTAGGAAGATTATTTGGAAAGCCTAAAAATCCAAACTAGGGAAAAATATCCCCATTTGGGATATTACAGTGGTGTCAAAGCCTTGATCCTGCTAGCCTATGGGTCTAAAAGATATCATGGAGGAAACATGGAAGATTCTCAAAGAGATGGAAGCAAGTAGGCCAAGCTTGAAGATGTTCCTATCTCAATACATGGATATGGGTGAGAGTGACCATGACTACATAGAGAATAATGACCTTCACATATTGGGCCAGTCGATTATCATAGAAGATGAACCTCAAGAAGCGACTCCGGAGTTGGAAGAGCCCAAAGATATAATGGACGTGAAGGACAACTATGGCCTACAAAAGAAGATATGAGAGCCTACATGTGATTATGAAGAAGACATGAATCCATCTATGTATGTTGAAGATTGGACCCCAAGCCCTAAAGAAGACAAAGCCAAAGATACACTTCAACCCTATGAGGATAAGAACGAAGGAGAATCACCTATTGAGGCTACAAGTGAAGACTTCAGACATGGGGCATCATGATGACTATCCAATTGAAGAAGTTGCCACCATGGAGATTGACAAACCAACCATGTGAGATCAACTACAAGAAGGTATGAATTCATTTGATGTTCCTTTGGTTGAGCCTAGCATTGTTTCATTACCTTTGCATCAAAATGGCATGAAATTGGATGGTGGTATGGGTATCTTTGAGATGAGTGTTATTCATAAGGATAATTCAGAAATTTTAGTGACAAGTGACCAAAGTGGATTAGATAAGCTTGATTTGACATTGCAAGATAAAGAGGTCATAGCAGTGCATACATCTTATAGGTCAGCCATGGAGGAAGATCATGAAGTAGAAGACTCTACCTACTACTTTGATGGAGGAGGTGTGAATGATGAAGTTGATTTATGGAGGCATGATTGGGATATGTTGCATGAAGACCTTGGGTCCCATAAGCCTCATCACTTGGAGGTGCAATTGAAGACAAATAGAGGTGAGCCTGTGGTTGCCCTAAATCATTTTGATAATGTTCATAAAGCAATGGTAGGTTTGTGTTGGATAACCCTAGAGAGGTGTGAGCACTTTAAAGAAGATCTTTACCTTGGCAGGTTTCAAGAGCTTCAAGAGGCCATGGCTATGGTGAAGAACAAGTACTTGCATCTACTTGCGGATAGAGATCATCTATTCAAGATGGGTGAGATATATGCTGGCACTTTGAGAAGGGAGGAAGATGAAGTGGACAAGCTCACCTTGGAGGTCGAAGACACTATGGATTCTTTGAAGAGAATTCAAGAGGCCCTTCAAGAATCAGAGGACCAAGTGAAGAAGCTTCGTTGGGAATTGAGTGTGGCACACTCTTTGTCATACACCGCAAAGTTTCAGTCTTCTATGGCAACCACTTCCAAGGGACAACACGCCAATATGAAATCTATGAAGAGTGGATATAAGGATGAAGGAATTGGTGAAACACATGGGGACGTAGCTTGTAGTCATGGGACAAAGTTTGGGATACATGACACACTTGATTATCCATGGGAAATGTTCCTTGGACCTGCCCTAGTTGATGATCACTTAATCATGGAGGAAGAGGAGATTAGGGTCTACAAAGGCATCTCTCAAAGGCACAAGGTAAGGTCTAATTCTCTAAATTGCAACAACAATCCTTTGTCTTCACCTTATCATGACATGACAACCATGATGATCAGCCTTAAGGCATGTGCTTTCCATGGAGAGAATCATGTTGGATCAGCCTTGGATGGAGAGCATGCAACAACAATGAAGAGAAGGTTTGAGAAGGGTGAAGGTACTACAAAAAGGTATGACAATAGTTCTAATTTTATTTGGGACAATAGCCTTTCACTCTTGCATAATCACATGTTGGTAGCCCTTACACATGAGAAGGAGGTTGGGTAGACTTCTTCTATTGTTAGCTTTCATGTTGGGGTCTTTTGTTGGCAATATTGTCATTGATGTCAAAGGGACTAATGAATGGTAAGGGTCCACTAAATGGTGAGTAAGGATCTATTGAATAGTTAGTTTGATGTCAAAGGTTTGATGACAAAGGTTTCAGTTTGATGTCAACAAGATGTGTTGAAGTATGGAGATTGTTGGACAATTTGTCAAGAGTGTAATAATTGTGATATTGAAGATTTGTTAGCAAAAGGTGGTGTTGCATAACTATTGACACAAAAATTATTAGTTTGAACTGAAGCCCATTGGCAATTTGAAAGAAGTGAGAAGTTTGACACTGTCAGCAATTTGGAAAAAATATGAAGTTATATTATTTACATTGGCAATGGAGGATGAGATTTTATCGACACCTCTTAAGAAACAAGAAATTATCAAAATGGCCTCAGGCCGAACCTATCTGACATGTGTTCTCAGTCAGCAAAAAGGTCTCAGCTCGAACTTGGACTTGGAGAAAACTCAACATATAACATCAAGTCAGTTCAATACAGTCCAAAAGGAAAGAATGCTATTATGTCGGCACTTTTGAAGAAATAGAGTTCTATCGGCAACTTTGAATAAAGTTGAAGTCATGTTTGTTCTATCAACAATATCTATTTTATTTGAGTGTTAAGTATCAGTAATTTTATTTAAGTGTTAAGTATCAGCAAAGTGTTAAGTTTATTGTTCTATCAGCAAAGTGTTCAATTTTTGAACTACTTCACTAGTTCATTAGTTTAGTGGTTAGCCAATATGTTGATTAGCTGACTACAGCTTAAGGCTAAGTGTTTCTAGTGTTGTCGGCAAAATACATCATGACGGAACTGATTTTATTGTTTAATTGGCAACTTGAGAGAAAGAAAAGATAAAATCATGTTATATTGACAAAGTTAATATATAGCGAACTTGTTTTAAAGTTCGGCACTTACCTGATTAGCTGACTAGTCGATATGGCTTAGGAAGGTGGCATTCTTCGAAGCTTAGAAGGTAAACAAATTTTTTTTATTAAGTGTTTTCGACAAAGTTCATAAAAATTGAACTAGGTTGAAGGTTCGATGTTTCTCCAATAAGCCGATAAGCCTATATAGGCTTAGCTTCAGCAAAGGCAAAGACTTAGCTTTTTAAAGAAGAATCTCAGTGTTGTCGGGCAAACGAAGAAAAGATAACAAGTTCTAAAGTTCCTCATTTCACCGATATGCTGATAGAAGGGTTCAATTTAAAAAGTTTGGAAGAGTTACTTTTTGCTGATAAAGGTATTAAAGGCATAAGTTCAGCTAGCCAGCAGTTCGCCAATAAACCAATGAGTTTGTTACATGGTCTTTTTACTGACAAAAGAGGAATTGATTAAGTATGGAGCAAGGTTCAATTTTTTTTTATTTCACCGATAAAGAGAAGGTTCTAGTAAATTGCTTAGTTCAAAAAGTTTCACTTTTGCCAATAAGGGAAATAATTCAAGTCAGCTTAGATTTGCTGATAAAAGGAAGAAGTCAAGGTAAGTTTGAGAAAGTCTACTTTCACCGATATAAAGATTGGTTCATAAAAAATTAAATTTGCCGATAAGAGGCACATGAGCCAAGTTTCAAAAAAGTAAAAATTGCCCATAAAGGCAATAAAGTGAGCTAAGGACCTAAGTTTCGAAAGGGTATATTTGCTGACAAAAAGGAGATGAAGGTAAGTTTAGAAATCTCTACATTTTTCTGAGAACGAAGGAATAAAGGCAAGTTCAGGTTTGTGTGACTTCACTAATAAGATATTAAAAAAGGCAAGTTCTAAAAAGTGTCCATTTGCCGATAAAGGGAATAAATAGTGGTAACTTGGGTTTTGAAAAAGTAACATTGGTTGATAGAGAAGGAAGGAGCCTCAATTTGATAAACTATTTTTTCGTCGACAAAGGGCAAGTATAAAAGACATTTTTGAAGATTGGTAATAATGTATTCTTGCCAGTATGTTCAACGACAATTTCAGGAGCATGGTATTGTTATGTGAGTTGCCAGAATGGATTTTAGTCACTCATATGGGAATGCTAAAATATTTTATTGGAGCCCGAAGGTTGAATCAGGTGTGACAATTGAACCAATTTTGGTTAGTTGTGAAATTGCTTGGAATTGACAATGTTCAGTTATTGAACAGTTGCTAGCAATTCAATAGTTGAAGTGGATGTGTTTTTATACACATCAAATCAATTGTGAATAGGTTACTAGCTGAACTGAATTGAATATCTTTTGTTCATAGAACTAGAAGGGAGGTTTTATACAAACATTCAGATGTTCATAGATAAACTGTGTTGAAGAAGGGAGACTTGGTAAGAGAGAAGAGAATGTAGAGTGCATAGAGAAAGGAGACAACTGTGTTGATGGAAAAAATAGAACGAATATGTGGTAACAAGGTGCATTTTAGGTTACAAAAGAACCAATTTTTGCACATATGAAACTGTACAATTCAAGAGTTGTAGCCTCTTTGTGTAGATTGGGGTTGAAGCCTCATTGTATTGAGTTGGAGCTCATTGTAGGTGTGTGATGTACCTATAGGTGGTAGCCTCAAAACATTGCCTTGGGTGTTGATGTACCTATGGGTTGGTGCCTGCAAAACATATGTAATCATTGCTTATTGTGAGGTTGGATCTGAGTAGTAAACTCAGGCAACTTTCTCACTATGGTTTTTCCCATTTTAGGTTTTCCACATAAATTTGGTATTCTCTTGTGAGTTTGCATTGTATGTGTGCTTTCTAGTTTAGTTTTGTTAGGACAGTCCAAAATCCATTTAGTCCCATCTTGTTTCATTCCCACATATTTATCCTAGGAGGTCTAAGTCCTTATCTCATTCATGAAAAAGTTCTTTTGATCATTTCCCATAGGTCCTTCCTAGTATAACCATGTAAAATTTTCCAAGTTCTTGCTAGTTTTTGATTGTCTGACAATATCATATTAAAGAGGTCTTTGGCCTAGGGTTTTGCCTAATGAAAACACTTTGAATAATACCCCTTAAAACCTAAACCCTAGTGTCATTTGGTCATGAGCAGTGAAAGTTACTTTTGTTCTATTTTTAGGTTGACCTCTTATCACCCGTCACTCATTTTATTAAGTTGCCTTGTTATGTCTCAGGACACATTGTCTATCGGCCCCTTACATACGATTTACTGCCTCTAGCCAGTGTCAAATGTTTTATTATTATCCCTAAGATTTTAGTAGGTAACACCTTTGATGACCCCAGTGACCCTTTCTCCTAGAAGACTAAGGTTGTTTTTAAATAAATATGCTGAGGGTCGGGTCCCACTAACTTTGTTGATAGGTGGCATGTGTTGATTTGATTTCGTCTTTCCGTCGATGATAAAATATTGAGAAAATAATCACCAACAAAACTACGGAAAGGCGCCATCTGGCAAGAAATATTTCATTGACTATAACAAGAGGAAGTGGTGGGTCCCAACAGATATGTGGGGACTTCTCAATAGCTTCCACCATTCCACCGAGCTTCACCAAGGGGTCCCACTAGAAATCTGTGAAGAGGAAAAATGACATGTGGCATCCGTACTACATATTGAGGTCTAGGTGGAGAAGGGCATGCAAGGTTGAGTGTGCCTACATCTTTCTGCCATTCTGTGGAGTCACAAAATTATTGTGCCCCACTAGACCATGGAATGGCAGAAAGTTGCCACATAGCAGGGGTGACATATTTTCGATGGCATGTCATCTCTAATAATTTATCAAGGTAATGAGTGGGAACCTCTTGATTAGCCCGAAGGACACTTCATGACATATCAAGTGGGGTCAAATCTTTACAACCGATCATGGTCATTCAATCTCTACTAGTGTTGTATAATCCAACGATGGGTATTCAAATTTTAAAGAATTTAATGATTCTCCAAATCTAGTTCGCGCAAGATGGAGTAATGGCAAACATGACTAATTTCAGCCTCGAGTTATTGGTGATCCTTATATAGCTCATGCTCCAATTCTTTTGCACTTTCCATTTTAGTTATTTGAGGCATTAAATCATTGAAGTGGTGACTACTATGACATCCCTGGCATTCATTTTAAAGTTGGTTGTGTGAAACAATCCGATAAGTGGCATACATCTTGTCTCTTACACTCTACTGTTCCCACTAGGGTTTTTCTTTCCTTTCTTCTCTCATAAAATTATTCTAAATCTAGCCTAGTCTATCAAAATACAACTCAAATCTAATTCTTATCAATATAATAAATTTGGATTACAATGTGTTAGAGGAAATATAAACAACAGAAAAGTAAACTATTAACTATCCAATAACTCAATGAAATTGATGCAAATGCAAGCAAACAAAAGATAATACCCTCGCAGACTGATTCACCTCATACCTTCCATTATTGCCTATCTCATATTGATCTTATGAATGAGTTGAGCTCTTAGAAGTTGTACTTCCTTGCTGTTGAAGATGACAATAGGAGAATGGTTGTAGATGGATAATGCAATGGAGATTAAACTACAAATGTAATTCTATGATGATGGATAACGGAGATATGGAGACATGGTTGGATGATTGTGATGATAATGGGATTATGCAAATGCAATGAGGATACTTTGCCAAAGGCATGCTGGTAGGATTTTTGCAGAGTAAGATTACTAAAGCTTGAGTGATGGATATGAGTGTGAGAGCCTTGCTTTTATAGGCTTTAAGAGGCTAAGATTGCTAAAGCTAGAGTGATGGATATGAGTGTGAGAGCCTTGCTTTTATAGGCTTGAAGAGGCTAAGATCCAAGTGTCAATAGATCCATGATTGGAGGAATTATCTATGAGGTGTACGGTTGAGATGAAGTTGAGAGAGATAATCATGGGAAATGTTCCTACTACGTTTATAAGGTAGAGGAATAAGTGGATCCATGAGCCACATGTCATTGTGCTCACAAATGACTGTGCTCACAAAATGCAGAAAAGTATTATAATTTGATTATTAGGGAAGTTTTTGGTTGTATAAGTAATTAGTTGAATAGAGTTAATAAATTTTTATGAGATTAGTATGTTGCATAAATGCCATGGTCAACTAATATGTTCTAATAGGTGGTTATTAGGTTGCTACACATCTTCTGTAGTGATAAGATACTTGTTATGTTTATAATATGACAACCTAGGTCTTGGTAGGTATAAAGAATCATCATATGAATAATTAGCAAGTCAAAGGTGAATGGTGTAGTGTTATCAATCTCATCCTTTGTTTGGAGAATATGTTTTCTATGTTCATAAAATCATCATGCCTTCATGAAATCCATTAGAGGTAAATTGATTGGGCTTATTATTAGCATTAAAAGTTAGTCTTTTAATTTGTGATGACTACTTTTAGGTGTAGAGAACTAAGTTAATGATTAGTACATTTGTGTTAAGTTAACAACCTTTCTAGAAGAAAACCTAGATGAAATCTATGATTTTTTCTTATGAGTGATCTATTATACTGTAAATGTATTTTTTTAATATAATAAGAGTATTTGATGATATTACAAGAATTATATGTTCTTCTGATAAGTTTAGGCTCTAGGAATATTGACATCTTAGTCAAAGCATAGTGTTAGATGTGGTTTTAGCCAAGATTCTCCTATTTAATAAAATTTTGGGAGTTCTTTATAGAATGTTTACATTTTCTCAATAGGCAAAGTAAAAATGAGAATTGAATCTATAATAGGAAAGGAGTCCAATTATGTGAATAGCATCTCAGATGAAAGATCATTGTTTTAGCACTGTGTATTTGACTACTTGTGACATGTCTCCATTCATTATGTGAAAAATTGACATTGCATGTTGTAAGGTTATGTATGCCATTACATGATGCATCTTTTATTTTTATTTCTTCTGATGAGTTGAGAAAGAGCATGGACTGGTGCCAAATATGGAGCAATAGAGAAGAGAAGGTTCCTTTTAACCTACCTACCCCTCATTGGCTTAAAAGATGCTTTGGCCAAAGCTTGTAAGTCAAATTAGTAATTATTGCTATTTGATGTTTTATTTTACTCTTTTCCATATCATTGACACATGCTATAGGGATGATAGATAAATCATGCCACACTAGATTCCTTCATGCATGCCGGCTTTAGTATGCTAGACCCCTCGTGAAGGATCAGGCTTCTCCCTTAAAAGGAGGAACACCGAGGAGGCATGAGCCTCATGGCTGGGTGGTAAATCACCTTGATGATGCTCTCTCTCCTCCAAGTTTAGTGGTGAAGATATGGTTTGGTAATGAAGACATTATTGGTTGTGAGATACTTTTATATGAGCTTATATGGATAGATAATGAAAAGGAATAGTCCTTTATTTGAGCTACTTGATTTGCTGATGTAATGAATATGATGCAGGAGCATCCAGTGGTGTAAGGGCAATCTTGCATCACCCAAAAAGAAGTTAATTCAAAATCATTGTAGTTATTTTCATTTCCTTCCATAATTAGTATTTTTGGTTCCATAATATCTAGAATAATAATGTAGGACTTTCAGTTTTTTCTAAAACTGCTAAAAATAGCAACCTGCCTAATTAGGAAAGTGTACCTGCTATTTTTAGAAAGTTTGCATTTGGGCACATAATGAAATAAAAACTTCCAGAAAGTTACATAATGGGAATATAATACCTTTGGTGAAGGAATCAGGCAAAGATCATTTGTGAGCTGAAAGATATTAAAGTTTTTATTTTCTGAAAAGCCCCTGAAAATTTTTGGAACAAGATATGAGGCACTAAAACTTTCCATAATGTGCTGAAAAGTTGACAAAAATCCATTTACAAATTTTTGATGTGATAGTTCACATCGCAAGATTTCTGGTGCTTAAAACGGTTCATCAATCGGACACCCGGATCAAAAATTATGCTTCCAGGAAGTTGACCTACTTTTGGAGGGAGTTGCAAAATTCAAAATTTAGCTGGAAGCCACCAAAAAGTGCTATTTATGACTATTTTGGGAACTTTGGGCAGTGGTAGAGTGAAGGGGGCCAATGTAGAGTCAAGAATAGGTGGAAAAATAGAAACCCTAGCTGATTTTGGGGTTATAGAAGGCTGAAGATTCAAGAGTCTTGAGGTTGGGAAAGCTGTAATGTGTTGTAGCTAGTAGAGGATTCATCCTCTGATTGTAATTGAGCTTCTATAATGTAATGAGTTGCCCAGTTCAATAAAAGAAAGTTCTATTTGTTGTGTTCAATATATGTTATTATGTGTTTTGTGATTTACCCCCTTCATCAAGTGGTATCAGAGCGAGGGTTCCTGAGTGTGTAGACAGATCACCGACCATGAGGCAGTTTGCACCAGGACCTGAGGTTGTGGGTTTCCTGCGGAGACCAAGATGCCTCCACGAAGAAATCGTGTTGGGAGGAATGCTTTGACGGAAGAGGGTTTTAGAGCCCTACAAAGGCAAATCGATGCATTGCAAGAGGAACTACAAAGAGGGTTTGAGCCGAGGACAAGAGAAGAAAGTGAAGATGAAGTTGAAGAAGAGCTATCTGAGGAAGAACAAGAAGCTACTGAAGATGCTACGGAAGTAAGGTTGTTGAGGGTCATTTCAAAGATCAGAAAGAGGCCTAGGATTGAAGTTTCTACATATTCTAGAGATTTTAATCCAGAACAGCTTATTGATTGGATCAATGACATGGAGGAGTATTTTGAGTATGAAGATGTGGAGGACCTAGATCGGGTTAAGTTTGCAAAAACAAAGTTGAAAGGCCACGCCAATATTTGGTGCAAGGAGGTCCAATTAGAGAGGAACAGAAGAGGAAAAGCAAAGATTACCAGATGGGATCAGATGGTGGAGAAACTGAAGAAGCAGTTCATTCCTGTGGACTATGAGATGGAGTTGTTGAAGAAACTGTAAGGACTGAAGCAAGGTAACAAGTCTGTTAAGGAGTATACAGAAGAGTTTTATAAAATCACTATCAGGATAGGCCATGTAGAGTCCAATAAGGAGAAGGTAGCCCATTACATTAATGGGTTCAGGCCGAGTATTCAAGAGGAGTTGAGCCTGGTCAGAATGACCACCATAGAAGTGTTGATAACTGAGAGGGGGGGGTGAATCAGTTATCCTAATTATTTCTTCTTTTGAACCTTCTTCTTAATCAAAGCAGTATTGAATCAAACAGACAAATATCATCATGAAATAAGAAACACATGACACAGTATTTTGACGTGGAAACCAGGTTAAGGGAGAAAACCACGGGGTGATTAACCCAAAAATTATTCTCTATTAGAAGAATAAGGAATTACAAAATGGCACATGCCAATTAGGGCTCACTACCCGAGCACACTGCTCACAAAGAGGCCCACTGCCTACAAGGAGACACACTGTCTACAAAGTGATAAGAATCACAGTCTTGAACTGGAGAATGACATCTTTACCATGTTCGGATCAGTTCCATTAAGCCCAGAAACATCTGCTCTTCCTTCTGCACTTCTCTTCGCTACTTCACCTTTTTCCACATCAGCCACACTTCAAAATGAACTCACAAATCTTTATTTATACAAGACATCAACTTAGGAACAATCATCTAAGTTAGAAATCAATCATAAGAATATTCGCAAGATGAATGACACATCCGGTCAGCCACCATAAGAACATTCGCAGGATGAACAACTCATCCGGTCGGCTAAACAGAGCAAAAACTTCATCCGGAAGAATATCTTCAATTCTGGGCTCTACTATCAATGCGGATCAACAACACGACCTCAACATGATCCAAGAACCTTCACAAGCCTACCTGAATGACCAGGTACGTCCGCATTTCCTTTACTTACTGAAATCTCTTATTCTCCTTATCTGAAACTTCAAGAATACTGTCTGTCGCCACTGTCATAATGCAAGAGGTACTTCTGGACCTCCAAATCATACACAACTCGAGATGGCACATCACAAGGACATCCCAAAGACTCCTTCCAATCCACAGATTAGGATTATATAGTTCCAGACCTCACCGGACCTTTTGTGATCCTTTGTCACCTCTGAATACTTGCCGGAACTGGTTCTGCACCGACAGCCACAACTCCTTCAGATCTTCATGCGGACCTCTGAAATCTTAACTGAAGCATCTCAAGACCCATATCTACAAACCCTTTAATCCGCATCCTCCGGTTCACATCCTATACAGTACATTTGCCTTTTTCTCATCACTGTTCTTTACTGTTCCTGACTGAGGCTAATTTTCTCAATATCCTCAGCACACTGCTCATTGAATCCTTCTTGTCAAAGCAATATGAGTATGTTGACATCAATGACAACACTGGTTTACCTTATACTTGCAACAATCTCCCCCTTTGTCATTGATGGCAACATATGATGTGAAAAACCATCAAGACAAGAAACTTCTCCTTTCTGTCACTTCTCCCCCTATCAGCAACATGTCTTCTCCTCATTTTACTGCTCCTCTTTTGATCATCAGCTACTTATTTTTCACATGTCTTCTCTCCCCCTTTGACATCAATGGCAAAGGACTCATACTTGCAATTTTAACATATCAGAATCATACCAGCTGCTCCCCCTTAGTAGTAGCTCCCCATCATCAATCCGGATCACAAGATATGACTGTGATATCCACCGGACTGATGCACATCAGTGCATCCTAGTTTATCACCGGAGGGGCCATGACCCCTAACTTCTCCTGGAGATATTCAAAAGAGTCCTTAGGAAGAGGTTTAGTAAAGATATCTGCAATCTAATCCTTGGAGGAACATACTCCAACCTGACTTCTTCCTTGTTCACTTGTTCTCTCAAGAAATGAAACTTGATAGATATGTGCTTAGTCTTAGAGTGTAATATCGGATTCTTGGAAATATTAATTGCACTTGAATTATCACAGAAAATTGTGATAGGCTCCGCATATTCAATTTTAATATCTCTTAGCATCTGCTTCATCCATAGGATTTGAGTGCAACTACTTGCTGCTGCAATGTATTCTGCTTTAGTTGTAGACAGAGATATTGCATCTTGTTTCTTGCTTAGCCAAGAAACCAATCTCTTCCCCAAAAAGAATGCTCCACCACTGGTGCTCTTTCGATCATCTACATCTCCTACCCAATCTGCATCTATGTAAGCATGAAGAGAGAAATCTGGATCTCTAGGGTACCATAGACCATACTCAACTATTCCTTTCAAGTACCTAAAAATTCTTTTGATTGCCATAACATGAGATTCTCTAGGATCAGCCTGGAATCTTGCCACAAGACCAACAACCTGCATTATATCTGGTCTGGTCTGAGTGAGATACAACAATCCACCAATCATTGATCTATACATTGTCTGATCTGCCTTTGGAGAGTCATCATCTTTGCTCAACTTACATCCGGTTGCCATGGGAGTGTTCATTGGTTTTGAATCTTCCATACCAAATTTCCTTAACAATTCTTTCACATATTTGGTCTGAGAAATGAAGATTCCTTTCTTTGTTTGAGTAATTTGCAGACCCAAGAAGAAATTCATTTCACCAAGCATAGACATTTCAAACTCACATTTCATCTGATTTGCAAAAGTTTTGCACATACTATCTCTTCCTCCAAAAATGATATCATCTACAAACACTTCAACAATCAAAATGTTTTCATGATCAATTTTGAAATATAAGTTACTGTCAGCAGTACCTTTGCTGAATCCAATCTGCACAAGATGCTTATCCAACCTTTCATACCATGCTCTTGGAGCTTGTTTTAATCCATACGATGCTTTCTTTAACTTACAGACCATATCATCATTGTCAGATAATTGAAATCCATCCGGTTGTTCAATGTAAACTTCTTCTTCCAGATCACCATTTAGGAAGGCAGACTTGACATCCATCTGATATACCTTGAAGTCTTTGAAGGCAGTAAATGCAAGAAATAATCTGACTGCTTCAATTCTTGCCACGGGAGCAAAGGTCTCTTCATAATCAATTCCTTCTATTTGGGAGTAGCCTTTGCAGACCAATCTAGCTTTGTTTCTGATTACTTTACCAGCTTCATTTAATTTGTTCCGGAAGACCCATTTGGTTCCAATCACATTCCTGTCTCTAGGTTTGGGAACAAGATCCCAAGTATGATTTTTCTCAATTTGCATTAATTCATCTTTCATTGCTTTAGTCCAGTTTTCATCATTGCAGGCTTCATTTACTGTTTTAGGTTCAATCTTTGAAATCAGACAACGTTCATCCTGATTTTGAGCAACATTCCTTCTAGTTTGCACACCTTTGCTTCTGTCCCCTATGATCTGATCTTCAGAGTGGTTTAGTGTCACATACCTTGGAATTTTGGGAGTATCCTGCACTGCTGCTTCTTGATCAGGCTCATTCAAACCTATCTCTTCTTCCTGATTTACCGGATCAGGCTGACTCTGTCTTACCAGAGAGGATTGAGTTCCTTGAACACTGTCTTGGTCATCTTCATCAGATTCATAAAATCTTGAGGGCTTCTCAATTCCTTCATCAACTTTCACATTAGTGCTTTCTATCATCTTCCTTAGTCTCTTATTGTAACACCGGTATGCTTTGCTTTGAGTGGAGTAGCCCAAGAAAATTCCTTCATCACTTCTAGCATCAAACTTTCCTAGATCTTCATCTCTTTTGATATAACACTTGCTACCAAATACTCTGAAATATTTCACAGTGGGAGTGATGCCAAACCAGAGTTCGTAGGGGGTCTTACCGGTATTGTTTCTGATTTGAACTCGATTTAGAGTGTAGACTGCAGTGCTGATAGCTTCTTTCCAGAACATCTGAGGAACATTTGCTTCCAACATCATTGTCCTGGCAGCTTCTTGGATGGTCCGGTTCTTTCTTTCAACTACTCCATTCTATTGTGGAGTCCTAGGAGCAAACAATTATCTCCTTATACCCTGCTTCTCACAATAGTCAATGAACTCTCCAGATGTAAATTCACCACCTCTATCAGACCTTAGACACTTTAGTTTTAATCCGGTTTGATTCTCTACCAAAGCTTTGAAGATTTTGAACTTCTCAAATGCTTCAGATTTTTCTTTTAGAAAGGTAACCCACATCATCTGGGAATGATCATCAATTAACAACATGAAATATCTATCACCTTGTAGACTCTTGATTCTTGTCGGACCACAGAGATCAGTATGTACTAATTCCAACAATTCGGTGGAAGACTGATCTTTGCTTTTGAAAGAGACTCTGCTTTGTTTACCTAGCTGACATTCTTTGCACAAACTATTTGTAGGTTTCATCAATTTTGGAAGATCTCTTACAGCTTGAGTATTGCTTATCTTGATGATGTTATCAAAATTTACATGACACATTCTTCTATGCCATAACCAACTCTGATCAATTTGAACAAACAAACAACTTTTATTTGAACCAACCAGATGAAAGATATTACCTTTTGTCTGAGTACCAGATGCAATTTCAGTTCCAGAGCTTGTAAAGATTCTGCATTTTCCATTCTTAAACCAAAGATCATAGCCTTTGTCTACTAACTGACCAACACTGAGAAGATTGTGCTTCAATCCTTCAACATATAGTACATTACCTGTTTTGCTCTTTCCATCAAAGGAAATAGTTCCCCTGCCTCTGATTCTGCCAGTAGAATTGTCACCAAACTTTACCATTCCTCCTTCATACCTTTCCAAATTCAAGAACTTATTCTTGTCACCAGTCATATGGTGAGAACATCCACTGTCAATAACCCAATCATCCTTTTCTTCCACTTGAGCAGCCAAAGCTTTTTCAACAACTTTGTGATTGACAGATTCAGAGAGTATTGAATCTTCTTCCTTGATGGCAATAAACACCCACTCATTTCTGGATTTGCTTCCTAGTTCTGATTCATCATCTGTTACTCCTTCATTGTCATCTTCTTCATGAACATAATAGCAATTCTTTTGAAACCTTTGTCTGTTAGTATTAGACCTTGCAGATCTTTCCGGACATCTTGAAGCAAAATGACCAATCTTATTGCAGTTGAAGCACTTAAAGGGTAGTTTTCCTTCATACTTACCGGATCCTCTTGGTAGTCTTTTTGCAATGAGGGCTTCAAGTTGAGCTGTTTCTGCTTCTTCTTCTTCCATGTCATCTTCCTTGAAGAGTTTTCTCCTGGATCAATTCTCTGTTTGCCTTTCACATAGGCACTGGCTTTGAAAGTAGATTCAGTCTTGGGAAGATCATCTCCAAACTCGGTCATTTCAAATGCAGCTAGCTTGCCAGCCAATTGTTCTCTTGTGACAGTTGTGTGGGCTCTGAATTCATCAATTGCAGCAACCTTGATTTTGTAGGCAGCAGGAAGGGATCTAAGGATTTTGCAAACGATCTCATTTTCATCCAGAGTTCCACCAGCATTTCTAATTCCACACACTAGTTCATTCACTCTTGGCATAAAAGTAGTGATGTTTTCATCATCTCCCATCTTCAATCTTTCAAATTTCCCTTTCAGACTTTGCAACCTTGCACTTTTGACAAACTCATCTCCTTCATACAGAAGTTCCAGTTTAGTCAGGATCTCATATGCAGTTGGTAGGTCAATAACATTTGAGAGATCTGAGTCATTCAATGCGCTTAGAAGAGCTTCCTTGGTCCGCAGATTGTTTTCAGCTTCTGTGATTTCATTCAGAGTTGTCGGACCACCTTGTGGAGGTACATATGGTTTTGAAACCATGGCCAAGTATGCTTTTCCCATACATTCCAGGTGACATTTCATCCGACCCTTCCAGAGAGTAAAATTGGTTCCATCGAACTTCGGACTATCCTTTTTGTATGACGACATCCTAGATCTCCTCAAGCGGTTAAGCTTCTTTCAGAGGAACCTCGCTCTGATACCAATTGTAGATAACTGAGAGGGGAGGGCTAAATCAGTTATCCTAATTATTTCTTCTTTTGAACCTTCTTCTTAATCAAAGCAGTATTGAATCAAACAGACAAATATCATCATGAAATAAGAAACACATGACACAGTATTTTGACGTGGAAACCCGGTTAATGGAGAAAACCACGAGGTGATTAACCCAAAGATTATTCTCTATTAGAAGAATAAGGAATTACAAAATGGCACATGCCAATTAGGGCTCACTGCCCGAGCACACTGCTCACAAAGAGGCCCACTGCCTACAAGGAGACACACTGTCTACAAAGTGATAAGAATCACAGTCTTGAACTGGAGAATGACATCTTTACCATGTCCAGATCAGTTCCATTAAGCCTAGAAACATCTGCTCTTCCTTCTGCACTTCTCTTCGCTACTTCACCTTTTTCCACATCAGCCACACTTCAAAATGAACTCACAAATCTTTATTTATACAAGACATCAACTTAGGAACAATCATCTAAGTTGGCAATCAATCATAAGAATATCCGCAAGATGAATGACACATCCGGTCGGCCACCATAAGAACATTCGCAGGATGAACAACTCATCCGGTCGGCTAAACAGAGCAAAAACTTCATCCGGAAGAATATCTTCAATTCTGAGCTCTACTGTCAATGCGGATCAACAACACGACCTCAACATGATCCAGGAACCTTCACAAGCCTGCCTGAATGACCAGGTACGTCCGCATTTCCTTTACTTACTGAAATCTCTTATCCTCCTTATCCGGAACTTCAAGAATACTGTCTGTCGCCACTGTCATAATGCAAGAGGTACTTCCGGACCTCCAAATCATACACAACTCGAGATGGCACATCACAAGGACATCCCAAAGACTCCTTCCAATCCGCAGATTAGGATTATACAGTTTCGGACATCACCGGACCTTTTGTGATCCTCTATCACCTCTGAATACTTGTCGGAACCGGTTCTACACTGACAGCCACAACTCCTTCAGATCTTCATGCGGACCTCTGAAATCTTAACTGAAGCATCTCAAGACCCATATCTACAAACCCTTTAATCTGCATCCTCCGGTTCGCATCCTATACAGTACATTTGCCTTTTTCTCATCACTATTCTTTACTATTCCTGACTGAGGCTAATTTTCTCAATATCCTCAGTACACTGCTCATTGAATCCTTCTTGTCAAAGCAATATGAGTATGTTGACATCAATGACAACACTGGTTTACCTTATACTTGCAACAAGAAGATGCGTACCAGTTTTCCTTGAAGGTGGAAGAGAAGCTGAATAAAAGATTTGACAGCAAGCAAAGGGGAAGAGGTCAAGGCGGAAGGAGTGGTGGAAGACCCTATGGGGGCCGAAATGAAGATGCAAAGAAAAGTGAAGAAGCTGGTACCAGTCGAAATCAGAGAGGTGATAATACCTACTGCCCTCATGACCAGAACAATGGTGAGCAAAGAGGAAGAGGAAAAGGCAAACTTGGGCAAGGACCTGGAAGAGGAGGTTTTAGAGGAACCTGTTTCCAATGTGGAGAAGAAGGGCATCGAGCATACGAGTGTCCGTAACATCAAGGAAGGATGAATAGAAGACCTGAAGGTAATGCATGAGTTGCACATGTGGATGAAGATGCACAGTCTAAGTGCTCTGAAGATGCAGAAAGGGGAGAAACCCTAGTTGTCAGAAGAACTTTGTTGAATGAGGAGAAAGAACCCAATCAGAGGAAGAGTTTATTCCGCACAAGGTGCAAATGTGAAGGTAAGTGTTGTGATATTATTATTGACAGTGGAAGCAATGATAATCTTGTTTCAGAGGAGATGGTTGACAAGTTGAAGTTGACAAGAAGAAAGCATCCACATCCATACAGGATTACATGGTTGCAGAAGGACCATAGAGCTTTGGTCAATGAATAGTGTTTAGTGAAGTTCAAGATTGGTGACTACCATGATGAGGTGTTGTGTGACATCATACCAATGGATGCATGCCATATGCAATTGGGGAGGCCATGGCAGTATGATAGGAGCGATGTCCATGCTGGCCGTGCAAACACATATTCCCTAACAAAGGATGGTGTTCGTCATAAGTTGAAGCCCTTGAAGGAGGTGGAAGAAAAGGTATGTAGTACTGCCAGAATTTGTTTGGTAGATGGTAGGAAATTTTTGGAGGGTATGAAGCATGAGCGTCATTGCTTTGCCTTAATCCCTAAGATTAGTCAAGAGAAATGTGAAGATGTACTAGCAAAAGTTTCAAATATGTTGGAAGAGTTCCAAGACATTATCTCTGATAATGTCCCAAAAGGTTTACCACCAGTAAGGAAGATAAGTCATCAAATGGATTTGATACCAAGAACCAGTTTGCCAAACAAGGCAGCCCATAGAATGACCCCTGCAGAGAATGAAGAGTTGAACAGACAAGTCTAGGAGTTGTTGAGGAAGGGATTGATAAGGGAGAGCCTAAGTCCATGTGCAGTACCTGCAGTACTAGCACCAAAGAAAGATGGAGAATGGAGGATGTGTACAGACTCTTGAGCCATCAATAAGATAACGATCAAGTATAGATTTCCATTGCCAAGAATGGATGACATCATGGATTGTTTGAGTGGAGCCAAGTACTTCACGAAAATTGACCTGAAGAGTGGGTATCACCAAATTTGTATTAGAGAAGGGGATGAATGGAAGACAGCCTTCAAGACAAAGGAAGGTTTGTATGAGTAGTTAGTCATGCCATTTGGGCTAACCAATGCACCGAGCACATTCATGCGGCTCATGAATGAGGTACTAAAAGAATTTTTGGGAAGTTTTGTTATTGTTTATTTGGATGATATTTTGATTTTCAGTAAGACTTGGGATGAGCATCTGATGCATATCAGAAGAGTTCTAGAGAAGCTGAGGGAGGAGAAGTTGCTGATTAATCTAAAGAAATGTAGTTTTGCAAAGAAAGAGTTGGTATACCTGGGATTTGTTGTCTCAGAGAAAGGTCTTAAGATGGACCCAGAAAAAGTAAGGGCTATCATTGAGTGGCCTATGCCAAGGAGTGCAACAGAGGTAAGATCTTTTCATGGTTTGGCAAGTTTTTATAGAAAGTTTATCAAGAATTTCAGTAGCATTTGTGCACCTCTAACTGAGACAATGAGAGGGGATAGAAAAGAGTTTAGATGGACTAAAGGAGCAGACAAGAGCTTTGATACATTGAAGCAGAAAGTTGTAGAACAACCTGTTTTAGTAATTCCAGATTTCAATAAGGTATTTCAAGTAGATTGTGATGCTAGTGGTAGTGGTATAGGAGCTGTTTTAAGCCAAGAAGGTAAGCCCATTGCCTATTTTAGTGAGAAGCTTAATGATGCCAAGAAAAAGTATTATGTTTATGATCAGGAATTTTATGCAATAGTTCAGGCTTTGAAGAAATGGAGACATTATTTGTTGCCAAAATAGTTTGTTTTATATACTGATCATCAAGCTTTGCAGTATATTAATAGTCAAGGGAAGTTGAACCAAAGGCACTTAAAATGGGTTGAGTTTTTGTAGAGTTATACCTTTGTTTTGAAGCACAGGAGTGGGAAGTCCAACAGAGTTGCAGATGCCTTGAGCAGAAGGCAAAATTTGTTGACAGAAATGAAGATAGAGGTTGTTGGGTTCGATGAGCTCAAAAGTTTGTATCCTGAAGATCCAGATTTTGCAGAGGCTTGGAAAGCTTGTCTGGAGCCTGTTACTTTGGATAGGACAAAATGGTTGGATTTCATAATCCAAGATGGCATGTTGTTTAGAGGAAGCTAGTTGTGCATTCCGAGGAGTTCCATGAGAGAGAACCTGATTAAGGAGAAGCATAGTGGAGGATTGGCTGGACACTTTGGTCGAGATAAGACCATTTCTATTTTTGGTGAAAATTATTATTGGCCACAGCTGCAGTAGGATGTGAGGAAGTTTGTGCAGAGTTGCAGAGTATGTCAGATGGCAAAAGGAACAAGTCAAAATATAGGATTGTATCAACCATTACCTGTACCAGAGAAGCCATGGGATGATATTAGTATGGATTTTGTTCTTGGTTTACCAAGGACACAGAGAGGGCATGATTCTATTTTTGTGGTGGTGGATAGATTCTCAAAGATGGCACATTTTATTCCTTGTAAGAAGACTAATGATGCTGTTCATATTGAAGAATTATTTTTCAGGGAAGTGGTGAGACTACATGGTCTACCAAAGAGCATAGTTTCAGATCGAGATACCAAGTTTGTTGATTATTTCTGGAGGACATTGTGGAAGAAGTTGAAGATAGATTTGAAGTTTAGTTCTACACACCATCCACAGACTGATGGACAAACTGAAGTGGTCAATAGGAGTTTGGGTAACCTGCTACGATGCTTAGTAGGAGATAAGCCCAAGGGATGGGATTTGATTTTACCACAGGCAGAATTTGCTTACAACAATTCTGTCAATAGGAGTACTGGTAAATCACCAATCCAGATTGTATATGGCAATAGCCCAAGAAATGCTTCTGAGTTAAGGAAGCTGGACAATGGAGAAAAGACAAGTGCTGAAGCTGAAGACTTTGCAGAACATCTGAAGAATTTGCATGAAGAGGTGAGAAAGCACATTAATAAAATGAATATTCAGTACAAGGCTAAGGCTAATCAGAAGAGGAGATATAAGGAATTCCAGGTAGGAGATGAAGTCATGGTTCACTTGAGAAAAGAAAGGTTCCCAATTGGAACATACAATAAGTTGAAAATGAAGAAATTTGGACCATGCAGAATCCTAAAGAAGCATGATTCAGGAAATGCATATGAGGTAGAGCTGCCAAGTGGGATCAATATTTCTCATGTTTTCAACATTGCTAATTTATCATAATATCATGAAGCTGGAACAGAGGATGGACCAATAGAAGTGCGTGGAGTATTCCGGCATCTACTTCAATGGAGGCGATAGAAGAGATCTTGGATAGCCGTGTGGGAAGAAGTATTCAGAACAAGAAATATGAAGAATATTTGGTAAAATGGAAAGGAAGGCCTGTTGAAGATTCTTCTTGGTTGTCTAAGGTAGAGGTTGACCGTTTGGGTTTTCCTCACACAAACATATGAGATGTGACAGGGTCACTTCTCAAATTACCCTGGGTGTCTAATGCAGGAGCATCTAGTGGTGTAAGGGCAATCTTGCATCACCCAAAAAGAATTTAATTCAAAATCATTATAGTTGTTTTCATTTCCTTCCATAATTAGTATTTTTGGTTCCATAATATCTAGAATAATAATGTAGGACTTTTAGTTTTTTTCCAAAACTGCTAAAAATAGCAACCTGCCTAATTAGGAAAGTGTACCTGCTATTTTTAGAAAGTTTGCATTTGGGCACATAATGAAGTAAAAACTTCTAAAAAGTTACATAATGGGAATATAAGACCTTTGGCGAAGGAATCAGGCAAAGATCATTTGTGAGCTGAAAGATATTAAAGTTTTTATTTTTTGAAAAGCCCCTAAAAATTTTTGGAACGAGATATGAGGCACTAAAACTTTCCATAACGTACTGAAAAGTTGATAAAAATCTATTTACGAATTTCTGGCGTGATAGTTCACATCGCGAGCTTTTCAGCGCTTAAAACGGTTCGTCAATCGGACACCCGGATCAAAAGTTATGCTTCCCGGAAGTTGACCTACTTTTGGAGGGAGTTGCAAAATTTGAAATTTAGCTGGAAGCTGCCAAAAAGTGCTATTTAGGACTATTTTGGGAACCCTGGGTAGTGGTAGAGTGAAGGGGGCCAGTGTAGTGTCAAGAATAGGTGGGAAAATAGAAACCCTAGCTGATTTTGGGGTTATAGAAGGCTGAAGATTCAAGAGTCTTGAGGTTGGGAAAGCTGTAATGTGTTGCAGCTAGTAGAGGATTCATCATCTGATTGTAATTGAGCTTCTGTAATGTAATGAGTTGCCCAGTTCAATAAAAGAAAGTTCTATTTGCTGTGTTCAATATATGTTATTGTGTGTTTTGTGATTTACCCCCTTCATCAGAATATTATTTTATTATATTGATGAAAGCATTTTTCATGAGTTGTGTTAATTATGGGAAGAATTTTAATTCTTCCCTTTTTCCGATCTATTTTGTAGGAATAATATTATTTTATTCTAGTGTATTGGAAAGGTGCTTACATGTGGTATCTGAGTGTTCCAGGTTCAACACTTGGGCCTCGAGTCTTCTATGCTTTAGGATGTAGTATAGTAATGTGAACCTATCTGATGATGTAAAGTCATAGATGCCTCAAATGCATGGAGGACCCCAATTATGGGTCAAAGATTCCTTTGATGAGTTGGAATCTTGTCACTTATTAGTTGATTCATTTGGAACCTAGTAGAAGTTTGGGCATAGTTTGTTAGTTCAAAGAAATCTAGAGTTGTGAATCCACTTCTCCTTAGTTGCATTTTTGTAGGACTCTTTAGTGAGAATGATGTCATGGTTAAAAACAAGGATTGGAGACCTTTTTAAAAAAAGAACTGGATGATGGGATAGACCAGTTGAGATGGATAAGATATGGTGACAACCCATAAAAGATCTGATGTGGAGCATAAAATGGATAAATAGAGAAATGTTTTGAGAAAAGATGTAAAAGTTGGATGAGCAAATTTCAAAAGAGGACAAGATACAAGGGAAAGAAGATCTACAAAGAAGTAAAGTATATCGAATTAATCTTAAAAATATTCCAATAAGAAAAGAACAATCACTAGGGAAACAGATAGAGTTGACATTGATGGTCTAAAAGAGCCTAAGATGGATGTTTTAAGGGTGTTTGTAATGTTAATAGACTATGGGCAAGCTGATTTTCTAGAAACGCCTTTTCTTGATGCAGAGGGATTTCCTCTTGCCAAACAACTTCACAAATTCACACACAACAACAAATACAAATATAGATTGCAACAAAAATTTTGGATTTATTTATTCAACAGCACTCATAATCGAACTATACATTTGCAACAAATGAATTACAATGTTTTGCCTCTCAATGGCCTTTCAAATTTCAAAAACTCTGCTCTTTCCTCTATCCTCTCACAACTCTCTTCAAGCCCCTCACATAGGCTGAGATCCCTCCTCAAACTCTACCTGAGAAATCTACCTCCTTTGTGCAAAAAAATATTGCTTTTAAATAGCATGAACTATCTGCAATCTTTTGGATTTTCATTTCCACCACGTTTTGACATACCTTCTCCTTTGAAAATGTGTTATTCGTGGAGACTCAAAAGAGGTTGTTCATCTTCATTAATTTTTTTGTTGTTATAAATTAAAATATGCAATAAATCAAATGCTTATCTTCATCTCCTTTTCCCACGTTGGTTTTTTTTCCTCTTAAAAAAAAAACATATGAAATGGGTGGGTGCAAAGAGTTGGGGGACCAAAAAGTGGCCAATTTTTTTTAAAAAAATTAGTAATAATGTGAGTGCATTATAACGTGCTCACATTATGGCTTGGTGTTTCCGAGCCTACACCAATCCATAACGTGCTCATGTTATGTGCTACTTTATATATAAAAAAAAGCAGCGTTCTATTTCATTATTTCACAGCAAATTGCAAGAAACCTGCGGCTTGAAAAATGAAAGGAGCGCACTCGCATTATTTGAGGTCCAATCATCAGCTATTGCTCTCTAATTCATCATCAAAATGTCACCATGACGTCGGGGAAATCAAAGAAGTAAGTTTTATTTGCTTTCTTGTGTGAATTTGTTGCTAAATAGGTAGGTTAAAATAGTTTTTGATGTAAATTTCTTAAATTTACAGGAGTTGATAATGCATCTCCTTCTCCTGAAAATCCACAAAATCCTCCAGCAAATGAACAACAAATACCTATTGAAGAAGAACCCCAACCACAAACACCTCCATTTATTCCTGAATATGCCCTTGGAACATAAGAAAATCTAATGGGGCAAATTGAAAATAATAAGAAACAAATTGAGGACATAATTGCAAGGTTGAAAGAACGTACAACTTCAACCTTGCATAGATCCACGCTTTCTCAATCCCTTGAATCTATGTTATCAAATGTAGATTCAATAAGCAAGCAAATCACTAGTTGGACAAAAAAGAGGAGAGAATTTAGAGAATATTATGCTGACAAATTATCATATGAACAAGTGAAAAAGGAACAAATTACAAAACTTGACTTGTGTTCTATTTTCACAAACCCACAAACAAATGAATCTCTACCCCTTACATGCAAGAGGTCCCCTATCCATTGGTGTAACAACCAAGTGATAAGGGACAATTTTGCACAGAGGTGGTGAATGGTTTTTGACCATCCTCCATGCAACAATAATGAGCTCCTGCAATATTTTTTGAGGAAACTCTACTGCGAGTTTGTCAAAAATAAAGTGCCAAATTATTTTGATATGCGGGAGTTCCAGGGTAGATGTAGGGAGTCAGCACAAGATAGACCAGGGGCACATGTTGATCCACAGCGGCCAGCGAGATGAGCACTCACCAGACTAGCCCATGAGCACGTTTCTATCCCTTCCATTGTGAAGGAGAGTGTTGAGGTCGAGGTACTTCAGTCCATTAGTGCCTTGACCCAGACCATCATACAGCATGCTAGTCCTGTAGCATAGCGTGGGCTAAGAGAGAGTTCGAGTATGGTTCCACCCCATACTTGTCAGACTTGTGAGTCAGCATGTGGTTATGACCCCACATATAGTCATGATGCAGGTGTGCAGGCTACATCTGCAGCTGAGCATATGGTGATGACAGATGCCCTCCTAAGTGAGACTTTCAGGCTTGATACTTAGGTAAATCTTAGCAAGTTCATTGAATTTAATTTATTAAATTTTATTTTTGAAATGCAAGATTAACTAATTTAGTTTGATGATTTTAATAAAATTTCAAGGTCATAGCATTGATGCAGTTTTTAGTGGTTCTCCACCTACATATTACACTACATCATCTACTATCAGGGTATGTAACTAGTAAACAATTATAAATATTACATGTGAATAGCATCATTATATGAATGGTATTCTAATATCTAATTTTGGATGTTGAATAGGTTAATATTAGAGATTTGACGGCAACACCTGCCAGCGGTGGTGGACTTCAAAGCTTCACGGAGGTAATAAAATAAATAGTTTAATGAATGAATTGTACTTACTAGATTTTTGAATGTAACTTGTGTTCTTTATTGTGTGTACTTCCATGTTTAGGTGAACGTGTGTGTATGTTAGGAGCCATGATTTGCATCACTGTTATAGTTTTCTTAATTGAATAATGTTGTTTTATTTCTAGATGATGTAGGCTGCGGAGACACCTTCCGATGTTCATAGGGAAATGGAGCATGGTGTGACCTCTACAATTCATAGCTCCATGTCATTGACAGGGATATGAGGCAGATTAGTAAATTTTAATTTACATTCATTGTTATAGTTGTTTATTTTTGAAAAATCAAAAGATTATTGATTTGAAGTTTAATTTCTATCTAGATGGTTTCTATAGGACATGACATCACCACAGCCTAATCCTGCTACTAAGGCAAGTGAGGAGACAGATTATATGGTAGCAGTAAGTGATTATTTTGTTAAATGTTTCATTTATTATAACATGTAATTTCTATATATTAATGTCTATACTTTTTATTGTAATAGCTACAGATGCAGGAAGAACTAAAAAGGAGGAGTAGCCCTCGGGTTCATAGTAGACCACCCACATACCTGTCTCCATCCTGTAGAAGATCAAAGGCTGCCCATGATCTATTCTCATCACCAGCCATAGGGGAATGGCTTTTTATTGTGTTCCTTTGTTGTATGCCTATATGGCATTTGTGGACATATATTTTGTATTGCATATAGTTGACATTGTATGCCTATATGGCATTCTTGTAAGCTTATATGGCTATTTTGTATATATGTTATACTTATATCGACAGATATTGATGTATGCCTATATGGATATTTGGTTAATACAAATCTTTTTGATTGATGGCATCCATACTTGCATTATAAATCCACGTTTGAATGGATATTTATAGATGGCTACTTCAAATATTTAAAGTCCAATTGTATTACATAGGATGTTTGTTGATCCAATAAGCTAGCTATTGTTATTCAAGTATCACCTAAACCTCAATTTGGAACTAAAAGATAAAAGTTGTATTTAAAATAAAAATGAGTCATCATGTTGAACAGAAAATATTCATATTCTTTATGAGCTGCTCAATTGAAAATATTCAAATAAGTATGCTGATCCATATTCTTTATGAGTTGGTCAATTGAAAATATTTCTTAATTTCTTGTTATTATACCATATTGGGATGTAAAGAGAATGTTTGTTGTTTTGAATAAGATAGTCAAAATTATATGCTTATGAGCACCTGATGACCATTGTGGTTTTTAAATGTAATTCCTCTTGCATATAAGGTGAGGTTATGACATTAGATTGAGTCTTATCTAATTTTAGTATGCAACATAACATTGGGGCTATAGGCTTCCATAAGTCATCAACAATCAAGGTTCAAGGTTGTCATTGAAGTCAAAGGGTCAAGGTTGTTTGTCATTGATGTCAAGGTTGATGCCATGGTGTTGATAAGGTGATACAGTGATTCAAGGTAAGTGATGGTCACGAGGTGCATGATGTTGTGAATATGGTTTTCATGATAAGGTCTCTCAATTCATGTTGATGTTTCACAAGACAAACATGGTTCATATGATGCAAGTTTCATGTTCATGGTGGATGTGGTTTTATTCATGCAAGGTTTTGTTGTGAATATGGTTTTCATGATAAGGTCTATCTTGAAAGGTTGATATGATGCAAGGTTCATATTCATGGTGGATGTGGTTTTGTTCATGCAATAAGAAGTTAGAGAAGACACGAGATTTCATAATCATAATGTTATTGATAGTTAGGATTTGCATATTGGGCATTAAACCCTAAAAATAATCTACTTTCCTTAAGACTTTAAAACCCTCAATTGCCTATCGTGTGTAAATTGCACTTTTGTTTTAATTTAATATTGACTTATAATCCAAAGTTACTATCACTTAAATCAACCTACTAAATGGTCTTTAAGTCATTAGTTCACTGGCCCTTCAACCTAACTCAACCAGTGTCTCTGGTAAAGTCTCATAAGCTCGAGCAACATATCATAATTGAAGGTCATATTTAATTAATATGAGGGCGGGAAAAAGGATTGGAAGGTCAGTATTTAAAAGGAATTTGAAATACAAACAATCATCTCTATGCAGTTGAATTTCATGGGCATGCCTTTATAAAAGGCTAAAAGACAACTTTATGCAGGATATCATGGTATTTGTAGTATTTGAAGATTGAAGACTAGTTAGTGTTTGTAGCTCAGACTATTTTGGCATGTTTAGGTGTGAAACAGGACCATGCCTAGCCTAAACATACCCATCTAGATACGTTGAAATTATTGGTTTGGCCACATGAGGAGAAGAGCAAAAGTTACACCCCTTTGCAACTTTACACTGCCTCTTTTTGACAATTTTTGGGGTAGTAGAAAAACTTTCACCACAGGCAAACACCTCAGAGATATAAAAATTTGAGAGAGGTTATTGTAGAGGGACCCTATGTGATTGCGTTGCCTTAGATGGAATATATCTAAGTAACATGATTTCTGTGTAACAACTCGTCAAAGATTGCTACCTTTTTGCACTTTGGACTCTTTAGGAATATCGCCGGTACAATGTAGCTCAGACTGTTTCAGCATATTTGAGTGCAAAAGAGGACCATGCCTAGCCTAAACCTACCCATCCAAATGTGTTGGAACTATCAATTTGGCCACACGAGGAGAAGAACAAAAGTTACACCCCTTTGTAACTTTACACTGCCTCCTTCTGACGATTTTTGGGGCAGCAGAAAACCTTTCACCATGGGCAAACGCCTTAGAGATATAAAAAACTGAGAGGTTATTGTAGAGGGACCCTACATGATCATTTTTGCCTCATACTTAACGTATCTAAGTGACACAATTTCTAAATAACAGCTCGTCAAAGATTGTTGCCTTTTTGCACTTTGGACTCTTCAGGGATATCGTCGATACAATGTAGCTCAAACTGTTTCAGCATGTTTGGGTGCAAAATAGGACCATTCCTAGCCTAAACATACCCATCCAGAGGTGTTGGAACTATTAGTTTGGCCACACGAGGAGAAGAATAAAAGTTACACCCCTTTGTAACTTTACACTACCTCCTTCTGATGATTTTTGGGGCAGCAAAAAACCTTTCACCATGGGCAAACGCCTCAGAGATATAAGAAACTAAGAGAGGTTATTGTAGAGGGACCCTACATGATCATGTTGCCTTAGACATAATGTATCCAAGTGACATAGATTCCAAGTAACAAATCGTCAAAGATTGCTACATTTTTGCACTTTGGACTCTTGAGGGATATCACTGGTACAATGTAGCTCAGACTATTTTGGCATGTTTGGGTGCAAAATAGAACCATGCCTAGCCTAAATGTACCCATCCTGATGTGTTGGAACTGCCAGTTTGGTCGCATCAGGAGCAGGACGAAAGTTACACCCCTTTGCAACTTTACACTGCCTCCTTCTGACGATTTTTGGGGTAGCAAAAAACCTTTCACCATGGGCAAACACCTCGGAGATATAAAAAATTGAGAGAGGTTATTGTAGAGGGACTCTACATGATTATTTTTCCTTAGATGGAATTTTTCTAAGTGACATAGTTTTCAAGTAACATCTTGTCAAAGATTGCTGCCTTTTTACACTTTTGACTCTTCAAGAATATCGTCGGTATAATGTAGCTCAGATTGTTTCAACATGTTTGAGTGAAAAATAGGACCATGCCTAGTGTAAATGTGCCCATCTAGATGCATTGGAATAGTCAGTTTGGTCACATCAGGAGAAAGACGAAAGTTACACCCCTTTGCAACTTTACACTACCTCCTTCTGATGATTTTTGGGGCAGCAGAAAACCTTTCACCACGGGCAAACGCCTCAGAGATATAAAAAACTGAGAGAGGTTATTGTAGAGGGAGTCTATGTGATCGCGTTGCCTTAGACAGAATGTTTCTAAGTGACATGATTTTTGAGTAACATCTCGTCAAAGATTGTTGCCTTTTTGCACTTTGGACTCTTCAGGGATATCATCGGTACAATGTAGCTCAGACTATTTTGGCATGTTTGGATGAAAAATAGGACCATGCCTAGTGTAAATGTACCCATTCGGACACATTGGAATAGTTAGTTTGGTCGCATCAAGAGTAGGATGAAAGTTACACCCCTTTGCAACTTTACACTACCTCCTTCTGACGATTTTTGGGGCAGCAGAAAACCTTTCACCATGGGCAAACACCTTAGAGATATAAGAAACTAAGAGAGGTTATTGTAAAGGAACCCTACATGATCGTGTTGCCTTAGATGGAATGTTTCTAAGTGAAATAGTTTTCGAGTAACATCTGGTCAAAGATTGTTGCCTTTTTGCACTTTGGACTCTTCAGGGATATCATCGGTACAATGTAGCTCGAACTGTTTCGACATGTTTGGGTGAAAAATAGGACCATACCTAGCATAAATGTACCCATCCGAATGTGTTGGAATAGTCAGTTTGGTCACATCAGGAGCATGACGAAAGATACATATTGGCAAACGTTGCAAGCCATCGCAACGATGACATGTGCCATCTAAGCATAATTGCTTGTAGAATATTTGACCTTCCTCTCTTTCACATAAAATTCTTGATATGACGTCTCTTGAAGATGTGGGTGGTGTACGTATGGCACAACCCTGCAAAACATTGTTAGTATGCAAATCTAAACATATAGACCTATAAACATCAAAATGGTTAGAAAATTCAATATGTAATCTACAACAACAAGCAGTGTGTGTGTGATTTATCTTGACATAGAAAGGTTTTAGCATTTCAAAATATCTTTGGCAAATTTTAATTTGAGCATACTTCTCTAGAAATTTACCATAAAATTGTGTTTGAGTCTCATCCAAAAAATACTTTAGATGTGGCTCATGGTTCTGACTACTGATTCTTCTTCTTACCACATCCCTTTGATTCAGAGATAACCTTGTATAATTCTTCCAAAAATCTTGAATTAGTGATCTCAATGCTTCAACAATTGGTTTATCTTTTCATGATAGTCTCCCCGAGAATGCCCATAATTCATTAGCATCAGTGTCCTTAATTCTTTAGCATCTTCCAATGGCTCTTGATAAAATTTTCCTATTAATTCTCAATTCTTGACTTGTCTTTCTAATGAGATGAGCTTTCCTCAATTGACTATTTACTATAGTCGATGTAATCACATGCCCTGTTGCATTACTATCTTTTGTGCGTGAGGTGTTACCCACACTCTCATACACACTCATTAGATTCTTGACAATAGATTTTTCACTTGAAGCCTCTGATGTTCTCAACCCAAGAATCTTCATGATGGACCTATACTTTATACTTTGCATCATTTCAATGAATAGTTGACATCTTGCAGTCTCATTTAACTTTTCAAAGAACAATCTCCAAATCTTATGAGCATATCTTCTACAAGTGCATTGTAGAATCTTACCTTCCATTGGCCACAAAATATTCTCATCAATATCAATCAAATACTTTGGCTTTCTATGCAAAATTCTAGGTGGTGTTAAGTTAGGTAAATTCATCAATATTTAAATGAGATGGGCTAGATGGCATACCTTTGATTGAAGATGGAATAGATGACATACCTTTAGGTTGAGGTGGGAACGATGGCGTACCTCCTTCATCACATGTGAGTGATGATGTACTCTCAACTTGAGATGTGGTAGATGGTGTCCCTACATGTTGACTTGCAGTAGAGGACGTGTCTCCAACTATGGTATTCAAATCTCTGATAACACAAAGTTTTTGCATTCGTTCTCTTTGTGCCACCAATACCATATCTCTTTGTGATGGTTGTGGCTCCTCTTCAATTGGCACGTTTCCTCAGCATGACAGAGAATTTGTCTATAGCATGATAAAGAGACCAATATTAGTTCCTAAAAAATGAATCCATATAAATAACTAAAATATATGTCATTCAACCCTTCATAGTAAATGTACATACAATCATCATGTAAAAGAGTAAATGTCACTCAACCAAAATAGGTACAAAGCATATAAAGCAAATTATTGCAGCCATACAAAGCATTATGGTACAAAGTTCACTTCAGTCCTAGATGAGGGTAAGGTCAAAGGAGAGTCACCTATTGAGGCTACAAGTGAAGAGTACATTGGACTTCATGCTTGAAAAGGTTGAGGCAAACCCAATTTGACATGTTTGTTGTTACTAGGGCTACTAGGATTTGGAATTGAGAAAGTGTTTTGTTGGTACTAGGGATACTAGGATTTGGGTGGCTTGTGAAGGAATAGACAACAATTAAAGAGTGTAGACTTGAGTAAGGGTTTAGAATGGTTGTGTCTAAGTTCCTGAGGGGTAAGAAGACCTCTAGTAGCCTTGTTAGGTTTTGAAGTATTGAAGACCCTCTTTGTGCCTTTGTATAGGGAGATTGCTCAAGAGGAAAGCTTATGAAATTTGAAGAAACTATTGGTTTGATCCCTTTGGATTTAGTTGAACCCTACCTCTACATCACATACCTAGGATTGTTATAAAAATCATTAGACTAATCTCTATAATTTAGGGTATTGAATCGTATATAGTCGATTAAGGAAACCACCATTATGTGCTAACAAAGGACGATTACGAGATTTTGAAATATTGTTGTATCATGTGTATATACAAATCATCATGAATAGGTGCATAAGGAATGTCCTAGCCCAATATATGTGCATACAAATCATCATGTCATGTGCATACTTGTATGATCTTAGCACCTATTCATTTGTATTTTAACTTTTTAATATGACAAGACAATAGTGGGATTGTATTTTTATTATGTTGTAAGGATTTATTCTTGTATAGTTTGACATCATGGTATGTTAAGGTCTATTTATTACACATAATTATTAAAGAGCCCAAGTGTAAAAAATATACATGGCATCATGTGAGATTATAGGCTGCTTTCTTCATTCGAAATGTGTCTATTTTAAACATGTATGATAAAGCACAATAAAGTAATTCAAATAGAATTAAGAAAAATGTAAAGAACATGCATGTAAAGACTTGACATACCTAAAAAATGGAGATTCAAATGGAGAGAGTACCCAATTACGTATTGTTTTTTTATTCTTACATCAAACTCCTCAATAACTTGAGTTTTTCACCACTTGCTTCCTTTTCAATGTTAAATTGAATAACACTCAAATATAATTAGTAACAATAATACTATTAACCAATCTATAATGTTAAATTCCTAAAATTGAATCACAATTAACATTGCAACACTACAAAAATTGAAACTTGAATAGATATATATCAAATTTGGTGTGAAAACTATGTTATTTCCTCCTTCTCAAGTTGGCAAAGCAGAAAATGTGGTGGAAAGAACATGCAAAGGTGGTAGAATGTGTAAAATGTGCATGTGAACTTCCCAACAGCATGAAAGCACTTCTTTTTTGTCGAAACATGCGCATAATCAGCATGAAAATAGAGCATGTGGGCTTGGATCATGGGGGTCAACACTTTTTTACCATTTCTATAGTAGGACAAAATGCGAGTGCATTATAACACGCTCGTGTTTTGTCCTGCTATAGATTGATCCATAAATATTTGTGCCTATCTCACCTTTGATAGCACCTTTACAATATCTCACCTCTAGTTCCATTATCTCATGTTCTATATCTCACTTATATTTCCCCCTCACCTCTCTACCTCTCCCCTCTGTATGCCTCTCAGTCACTCCTTGTCTACCTCTCCATCCATCGTTAGCCATCTAGGTCTCACTTAATCCTAAACCCTAAACCCAGCTATCCATATTCCTAAACCCTCAACAGGCTTGATACTATACCTTAAACCCTAATCCCTAATCCCTAAACCCTCCAACCCTATCCTTAATCCTTATACCCTCAACACTCTACTTTAACCCTAATCCCTTGACCCTCAACCCTATCCCTAAACCCTCAACTGTCGAACCTCAACCCTTAATGTCAAACCCTAATCCCTCAACCCTTAACTCTAATCCCTCAACCCTCAACCCTATCCCTAAACTCTAAAACCTAAAACGTAAACCCTCAACCCTCAACATCAACTCTTAATCCCTCAACCCTTCACTCTAATCCCTCAACCCTAAACCCTATCCCTAAACCCTCAACACTATACCTTAAACCCTAATCCCTCAACCCTAAACCCTAAACCTTATCCCTAAACACTGATCCCTCAACCCTCAACCCTAATCCCTCAACCCTCAACTCTAATCCCTCATCCCTAAACCCTAAACGCTATCCCTATTCCTAAACCCTCAATGGGCTCGATACTATACCTTAAACCCTAATCCCTTATCCCTAAACCCTCCAACCCTATCCCTAATCCTTATACCCTCAACACTCTACTTCAACCCTAATCACTCGACCCTCATCCCTATCCCTAAGCCCTCAACACTTGAACCTCAACCCTCACCCCTCAATGTCAAACCCTAATCCCTCAACCCTATCTCTAAACCCTAAACCCTAAAACCTCAACCCTCAACATGAAATCCTAATCCCTTAACCCTTCACTCTAATCCTGCAACCCTAAACCCTATCCCTAAACCCTCAACACTATACATTAAACCCTAATCCCTCAACCTTAAACCCTAAACCTTATCCCTAAACCCTAATCCCTCAACCCTCAACCCTAATCCCTCAACCCTCAACTCTAATCCCTCATCCCTAAACCCTAAATGCTATCCCTATTCCTAAACCCTCAACGGGCTTGATACTATACCTTAAACCCTAATCCCTTATCCCTAAACCCTCCAACCCTATCAATAATCCTTATACCCTTGACACTCTACTTTAACCCTAATCCCTCGACCGTTAACCCTATCCCTAAACCCTTAACCCTCAAACCTCAACACTCAACCCTCAACGTCAAACCCTAATCCCTCAACCCTTAACTCTAGTCCCTCGACCCTCAACCCTATCCCTAAACCCTAAACCCTAAAACCTCAACCCTCAACCCTAATCCCTCAACCGTCAACTCTAATCCCTCATCCCTAAACCCTAAATGCTATCCCTATTCCTAAACCCTCAACGTGCTTGATACTATACCTTAAACCCTAATCCCTTATCCCTAAACCCTCCAACCCTATCCTTAATCCTTATACCCTCGACACACTACTTTAACCCTAATCCCTTGACCCTTAACCCTATCCCTAAACCCTTGACCCTCGAACCTCAACCCTCAACCCTCAACGTCAAACCTTAATCCCTCAACCCTTAACTCTAATCCCTCAACCCTCAATCCTATCCCTAAACCCTAAACCCTAAAACCTCAACCCTCAACCCTCAATGTCAAATCCTAATCCCTCAACCCTTCACTCTAATCCCTCAACACTATACCTTAAACCCTAATCCTTCAACCATAAACTCTACACCTTATCCCTAAACCCTAATTCCTCAACCCTCAACCCTAATCCCTCAACCCTCAACTCTTATCCCTCATCCCTAAACCCTAAATGCTATCCCTATTCCTAAATCCTCAATAGGCTCAATACTATACCTTAAACCCTAATCCCTTATCCCTAAACCCTCCAACCCTATCCCTAATCCTTATACCCTTGACACTCTACTTTAACCCTAATCCCTTGACCCTCAACCCTATCCCTAAACCCTCAACCCTCGAACCTCAACACTCAACCCTCAACTTTAAACCCTAATCCCTCAACCCTTAACTCTAATCCCTCGACCCTCAACCCTATCCCTAAACCCTTAACCCTAAAACCTCAACCCTCAACCCTCAATGTCAAACCCTAATCCCTCAACCCTTAACTCTAATCCCTCAACCCTAAATCCTATCCCTAAACCCTCAACACTATACCTTAAACCCTAATCCCTCAACCCTAAACCCTAAACCCCATCCCTAAGCCTTAATCCATCAACCCTCAACCCTAATCCATCAACCCTCAACCCTAATCCCTCATCCCTAAACCCTAAACACTATCCCTATTCCTAAACCCTCAACGGGCTCGATACTATACCTTAAACCCTAATCCCTTATCCCTAAACCCTCCAACCCTATCCCTAATCCTTATACCCTTGACACTCTACTTAAACCCTAATCCCTCGACCCTTGAACCCCAACCCTCAACCCTCAATGTCAAACCCTAATCCCTCAACCCTTAACTCTAATTCCTTGACCCTCAACCCTATCCCTAAACCCTCAACCCTAAAACCTCAACCCTCAACCCTCAACATCAAACCCTAATCCCTCAACCCTTAACTCTAATCCCTCAACCCTAAACCCTATCCCTAAACCCTCAACACTATACCTTAAACCCTAATCCCTCAACCCTAAACCCTATCCCTAAGCCCTAATCTATCAACCCTCAACCCTAATCCATCAACCCTCAACCCTAATCCCTCATCCCTAAACCCTAAACACTATCCCTATTCCTAAACCCTCAATGGGCTCGATACTATCCCTTAACCCTTAACCATTAAAACCTGAACCCTAAAACCTATCCCTACACCCTTGACACTCAACACTATATCTTAAACCCTAATCCCTTAACTCTCATCCCTAAATCCTTAACTCTAAATCCTTAAACCTTCAACCCTAAACCCTATCCCTAATCCCTCTACCCTTGACACTCTACTTTAACCCTAATCCCTTGACCATCAACCCTATCCCTAATCCCTCTACCCTTGACACTCTACTTTAACCCTAATCCCTTGACCATCAACCCTATCCCTCAACCCTCAACCGTCAACCCTCAACTCTCAACATTAAACCCTAATTCATCAACCCTAAAACCTAATCCCTCAAACCTAAAACCTATCCCTAAACCATCAACCATCAACACTATACCTTAAACCCGAATCTCTATCCCTCAACCCTTAACCCTTAAAACTTAAACCCTATCCCTACACCCGCAACACTCAACACTATATCTTAAGCCTTAAACCCTCATCCCTAAAGCCTCAACCCTCAATCCTTAAACCTTCAACCCTAAACCCTATCCCTAATCCCTCTACTCTCAACACTCTAACCCTAACTTTGACATTAAATGCTAATTTGTCAACCCTAAACCTTATCCCTAAACCCTCAATCCTCAACACTATACCTTAAACCCTAATCCATCAACCCTAAAACCTAATCCCTCAACCCTCAACCCTAAACCCTATCACTAAACCCTCAACCCTCGACACTATACCTTAAACCCTAATCCATCAACCCTCAACCCTAATCCCTCATCCCTAAACCCTAAATGCTATCCCTATTCCTAAACCCTCAATTCTCAACACTATACCTTAAACTCTAATCCCTTATCCCTAAACCCTAAACCCTATCCCTCAACCCTTAACCCTTAAAAATTAAACCCTAAAACCTATCCATAAACCCTCAATGCTCAACACTATATCTTCAACCCCAATCCCTTAACCCTCAGCCCTAAAGCCTCAACCCTCAATCGTTAAACCTTCAACCCTAAAACCTATCCCTAATCCCTCTACCCTCAACACTCTACTTTAACCCTAATCCCTTGACCATCAACCCTATCCCTAAACCCTCAACCCTCAACTCTCAACATTAAACCCTAATATGTCAACCCTAAACCCTAATCCCTCAACCCTAAACCCTATTCCTAAACCCTCAACCCTCAACAATATTCCTTAAACCCTAATCCATCAACCCTGAACCATAATCCCTCAACCCTCAACACTATTCCTTAAACCCTAATCCCTCAACCCTCAACCCTAAACCCTATCCTTAAACACTCAACCCTGAACAAGTTATACCTTAAACCTTAATCCCTCGATCCTCAACCCTCAACCCTAATCCCTCATCCCTAAACCCTAAATGCTATCCCAATTCATAAACCCTCAACCCAAGACACTATACCTTAAACCCTAATCCCTTACCCCTAAACCTTAAACCATATCCCTCAACCCTTAACCCTTAAACCTTAAACCCTAAAACCTATCGCTAAACCCTCAACCCTATACCCTCAACAATATACTTAAGCCCTAATCCCTCAATCATCAACCCTATACCTTAAACCTAAAGCCTACACCCTCAAACCCTCATCCCTAGACCATATAACCTCACCCTTATATCCTAAACCTCGAATATTGTGCCTCAACCATATACTTAAATTAAACCTAAACCATACGTGCTCTCAACCCAAGTCACCCTATGCCTTATATACCCTCAATCCATATCATAAACCCTAAACCCTAATCCCCGCGCCTTACACACTTAATCTTATACACTCAACAACTTGAATATTAACCCTCAACTGTAACCCTCAACCCTCTACCCTCTACCTATTACTTAAGCCCTAATCCCTCGACCCTCAACTCTCAACCCTCAAAACTATAAAGGATCAGGTCCTTATATACACTAAACCCAAAACACTTACATACATACATACAAAGATGCATAAATACAAGCATCCATACATGTACATACATACAAGCATACATACATGTACATGCATACATACCTACAAAAATAGATATAAACATCCATGAAACATACTTATGAAATTTGAACATATCTCATTCAAAGGAAGACATAACGCGAGCGTCTTATAATGTGCTCGCGTTATGTCGAACTGGGAAAACACCGGCAAACATGCAAAAAGGCAAAAAAAGAACAACATAACGCACTTACGTATTATATTGTGCTTTGGTAATCCCAAGCCTTGGGCTTGGGATTTTCTTTGGATTTCCAACCCAATGGCTTGAAGTGCCTTTTCAACATCCACAGATGAGTTTTTGCAAATTCTACAAGATTTCACATAATTTTGTTCGTGCTAACCCTCAAATTTGCACGTGTTTCAAGTTCATACAAATCGCACATTGGGTAATGTTAATCATTCTCTTAGCTATTTAACAATGTAATTTTTTTCACATTTTGACAATGTTAAGCCTTTCATCTTTAATTTATTTTGTTTGTGTCTGGTTTTGGGCAAAAACCATTGTTTAGTCTTTTTTTCATTGTAAATTAACCATTCATTGACATTTAAAAAAAATTACATATTTAGAAACTAGACTCCATTCTACACATATTAAAAAAAAAGAAAAAATGATTTTCAATTAGTTTTCAAAATTTATAGGGGTAGCACAGCCAAAATTCTATTTTTTAGGATGTGTCCACTTTGAAAATTAGTAAAAAATAAATATTCATCAAAATATTATTAGAAAAAGCAGGGATAAACTACATGCTGTTAGCTAATTTCTCACTGAAGCGATTTTAAAAATACCAAAAAAAAGTTAACCTTTTGAGGGAGCCACAAAACATGCTATGTTATGTTTTTTTGACAGAAACAACACCAATTTCTGTGGCTCCCTCTTTTGAACCCCTTAATCTATACCATTTTCAAAAAAAATTATTAGTTTAGAAAGTAGACTCGGAGCATTACGAACATTGTTTTGGTTGCATCTCCAAATTTTGAGAGTAACTATGCTCAATTTCTCATCCAAGGCCAGCATTTCCTAATTTTAGAAAAAAAGTGGCCACTTGAGACCCCTTTCTGGCCCCCCATCTTTTTGCACTTACCCAAATAATTTATGGTTCCAAACTTGTTGCATTTCCTCCAAAAAGGCGTTGAATTTCCTCCTTATTACCTACCTCCCAATTCACTATATGTGCCCCCCCATAAGTATATATTTTATTATTAAATGAAGTTTGAAAATGCGTACATAAGGAAAATGGAAGAAGAATCATTTTTAAATCTAGAAGTTCATTTACACCTTTTTTGAATTTGCACAATAGATTGGAGGAAAAAAATCCATTTATGCGACTTCGAATGGTGCACCATTACCTGAAAAAAGACTTCTGATGTAAATTCTTACCAGGAGCTCAGATTCTCATGAAAATTTACCAGGATGTGAGGAATGTCAATACAATGTCTCCCTCCAAATAATTTTGCTTCATACTTTGTAAAAATCAAGAAATTAAATTTCCCGTAAAGTGCCAGCCATGATCAAAGAATTTAAAATTCTCTCAAACCGTGAAAGATTTAGTGACGATTCCTTTTGCCCATTAGGAAAAACATATTCAAGTATATACCCCTAAAAGTATTTTTGCTCATCTCTTATGGATCTTCAGAAACAATTGTTTCTATGAAACTGCATGTGGGGCCTCTAAAACGACGAACCGATGAAAACTTGAAACTCATAAATCTGTTCACACCAAGTGCTCGTAATGTTGAGAGATGCCAATGATGCCAAGAACAAATGAAAATGAAGAAAAAACAATTACAATTTTTTTTGGTTGATGCGGGATAGCCCATTCATCCAGATGCTCCTACATCATTTCTTGATCAGGATGTGAGCATGAATCTGGTAGAATCTATGCGATCTTGAAAGATGCAAAATTAAGATACATCTAGGGTCTTTGTCAATGTCCTAGGATTAGGAGTTGACTAGATCATAAGAATATTATATGCCTGAATGCTATTAGTGATACTACTTGTAAATTTGTACTATATAAGAATTATACTTTTTCTTGTGCGAGTAATGCACTTATCATATTTATTGTACTTATACATGAGCGAGTAATGTTTACTATATTTATACTAATGTAAGTGATGCATAGTTCATATTTTATGAGTGATACACTCTTCGTGAATGATGCATGTGATGCACTATAAGTATTTTTGGTACTCTTATTCGGTATGATTCATGTATTCATGATTGTTATTTATTCATATTGTGTGCACTGTGATTGTGTATTCACTCACCTGAATCTTGTATCCATACTTTGTCTACAAAAGTTTGAAAAAAATGTATTTCCACCATGAGTATTGCATTGAGTGTGTGATGATTCTTTAATAATTAAAATGAGTACGCAAGGATATATTAAGAATAATGAACACTCTTAAGTTAGATAAGAGAGAAAATCTTCTAGTTTAAAATTATACATTTAGCCTTATTTGGAAATGAGAAATTGTAGTTCCTATTATTTGAAACTTATCAAGCATTGAGTGCTATGCAATGTGCTTCTATGTAAATGAAACTTTGTTTTACTCTAAGAAGATTTGAAAAAACTTTCTAAAAAATTAATCATTTATCATGATGATTTTGATTATCTATGATTTAGTGAGGTGAACTATTGAACCTTATTGTTTATCTTATCACCTTTTCTTTAATGACGATGAGCTTCTTTGTTTCAATGTTTCAAATTTTGACAAACCTTTCTTGATGATTTTGGTTGTGTTCTTCTTAATTGATCATCTCTTTTGGTTGTGTGTATATTCCTTCTTGTTGACCATATTATTTGGTTGGTGATGAAACTTGGTAACCTTGGTGATATGATGATCTTTTACATTCAAGATTTAACATTGAAATCTAGTTTTATTTTTGAAAAACTCTTTGTTGACTAAGTTGGTCTTGAATGATAAACTTTGCCAACCTAGTGTTGACTTCCATTCTCAATGTCAAACCATGAAGGCTAGTGTTGTGATTTTTTCAACTGATTTCATTGATGGCAACCTTCTATGTTAAGTTAATAGCTATTGTTGAAGTCTTTCCTTTCTTGACCATTTTCAATCAATTGAAATGAAGTGACTTCATTTATTTTGAGATTTGACTCTCCCTGATTTAAAAGTATTGTTGTCTACTTTTGAGATTTGATTATCTTTTGACTTAAGAGCCTTGTTGTTTATGTTGATACAATAGTGTATCTATTGAAATATTCCTTTTGATTTAGTGATGAAAATTATGATGATCCATTTGACTTTTGAGTTCCTATGGACTAGTTTCTATCATCTTAGTAATACTTAATCTTGATCTTCTATGAATTAGTATCAAGATCATGATGATCTACTTGACATCCAGTCTTCTTGGCTTAGTGTTGTAATCAAGTTGAATCTCTTATTAGTGGTGATGATCTTTTATGAGTAATGATGTTCAATGATTTAGTGTTGAAAACTTGTTGATCTTCATATCTTTAATGTTGATCTTCGATGATCTAATAAAATGTTTTTGATCATGTTGATGATCTTATTATAATTTATTGTTGGAAAACATTTAAAACTTAGTGTTGATATTTTATTGAGACTTAATGTTGAAACTCTTTCTTTTTGTTTAGTGTTGTTGATTTGCTAATGATGATAACAAGTAGTATTGAGGATGCTTGTTTTTCATCATAATGGCAATTGTTCAGATGTCTCATGCAAGTAGGCATACATTGACAAAATGAACATATTATATGTAATCTTTATGTAAGTGGTTATGTGTGATTTAAAAGGTAGATATACCTTTGTGAGTAAGTTAGTGGGATAGAAATTACTTGTATGTAAATGCATTTGAATATGATAAGACTTGTTCAAAATTATTGCATTGATAACAAAGGTAGAAAATATAAGATTTTAGAAAAGATATGAATTAATTGATAAACCCTTTGCAAGGAATAATTGCTTATAAACTTGGAATATCATTATTTCCATCACTCAAGTGAAGATATTTGTATATTTACTCAAGTTGGACTAGATTATGATTTGCATATCTAACTTATCTGAAAGTATGGACTATCCATAGACTTAATGTTTATATTATATTTTACCCAATGCTACTAATGTTGGAAGATAATTTAATTCATACAATGGTGACTTCCTCACTCTTGACACTCTTTCAACAACCTCAATGATGTCTATTGTCTTCTACCCAATGTTGTAATGTTGTAAGATAATTTAGAATGTTTTGATACCTTCTACCCAACAACCCTATGCTAGAAGATATCTCCACACTTCTTCCATTAGCCACCTATTTAATAGATCACCTAGTGTGCAACACACACAAGGTCTTTGTGATCCACTTCTCAAGTGGATTACTTGTGTTGTTGCATTATTTTATTTTTCATTTAATTTATTATTTTTAGCCAATAGGCTTATTAGTGGGAGATTTTGCTCCTGGAAATATGTCATCCTGCCTAGCGGTTGTTGCTGGAAAAATTTGTCATTGTCTGCTATTTTTTTTACTACCAATAGTTATGAGTTTCAACTCTCACACCATCACTTTTTTCTTACTCATTACTGATTGGGGAATTAGTAATTAATAAACAAACAAAAAAATTATTATTAGTTGGGGCATTGATAATTATTCTTAACACACAGGTAACTGCACAACCCATGTGCATCACACCATGTTTAAATAGGTTAAAGTTTTCAAAATTTGATTTTAAAATGATTAGCATGTATGCTAGTCAATGTAGTACTTGTTAGCGTTGGTTATGGTTATGTTGTTTATGGTTACTACATTGTTCGGTTGGTTCAGTTTTAACTGTCTTCAATTTTAACTGTGTGATGGTTGCATAACTATATCATCACAGTATTTAGCTGTGTCTTGTATCTCTCTTGATCATCGAATGAATGAATAAAGAATTTATCTTTCTTCATTTGGTATTAGAGCGTATGATCTTGTGCGATGTGAGGAGTAACAGAGATCGATGTTTGAAGACACAGAGTTCGTTGCCAACAAGTGCCGTATGAATGAAGAAACATAACAGCATTCTAAGGAGCAACCGTATTTGCTTTGTTTGTATGCATTTAAAGGCAAAGAATGCGTGTTTGATGAAGATATTCTTATAAAGGCATGTGGAGACTTGCTGTGTGTGGAGGAGAATTCCAAACATGGAATATAAAGGTATTTGAAGATTATGTTTTTTTTTTTGGAGTTGTTTGAAGATAGGCGTCAAAATTTGTATCTACCGTTTGATACAAGGTGCTGTATCATGAGAATCATCTCTTCTGCGTGCCACTAGTGACCAGTTTTGATAGGTGATTTGGATGTGTTGGTTGGTGTTTATTAAATCTGCTGTCTATTCTTCTTTTAAATCTTAGCGCCTGGCTGCCTGGGTAAGTATAATTTGAAATAATGCCCTTAATTGGTGTCTGATGTAAAACAATGCGCATAGCTTATGTTGGAAGGAAGCATCATTTGGAGGTCTTTGCAAGGAGATTAAAGTCATTCTCATTTCCGTTGTGCTCTCTGATGTAGCGGTTGTTGCCTAAACTGAAGTTTCTCTATCCAAGCCATGTGTAGCACTCTCCATAAGGCAGTTGAATGAGGAAGACATAGTCTACAAAATCTGGCAATCATTGGTATGTATTGAAGTGTGTATTTAATTCTAAGTAAGAAGTCAATCTTTTGGAGTATTATCTACATGGAGATTCCATTAGACAAGTATTCTAGTTTCAATTTTCATACTTGGAGAATGAAAATTCAAATGCAACTAATGAATAAAAATTTGTGGGCAATAGTAAATGGAAAGGAAAAAGCACCTACAGATGCAAATAAGTTATTAGATTGGAGTAGTAGAGATGATAAAGCCAAGGCTATAATTGGTCTTACTCTTTTTGACACTGAATTGCACCATATTGATTTGGATAAATCATCAGCTGAAATTTGGGATAATCTGAATAAATTATTTGGAGCAAAAGTTGTTAATGCAAAGTTTTCTCTAAAACTTCAATTATTTCGATTTAAGATAGAAGATGGAATCACAATGTCAAATCATATAAGTAACTTGCAGTCTCTCATTAGACAGCTAGCAGAGGTTAAGGTTACAGTAGATGATGATGATGCTAGGGCCATCCTATTAAATAGCTTGCCTTCAAAATACAACAATGTTGTTTTTACTCTCAGTCAAATATCTTCACAAACTCTAGAAGGTATGATTTTTGCTCTTCTATCAGAAGAGAAGAGAACAACAGAAGATTCAGAAGATGATCCTCAGGAGAAAGCATTATTTTCAAGAAGGAATTACAAGAGATCAGAGAGAATCAAATGTTTTTTATTGTAAGAAAAATGGTCACATAGCTTGGGATTGTAGAACTCGAGCGAGTGATGTTCTTAAAGGAAAGCTCAAAAATGAAGGAAATCTTGCTTGCATTGAAGATGATAAGGACCCACTAGATATTCAGGGTGAGGATCCACCAGATGGTACTATTAATTTCTGTGGATATGCCCTTTGAGCAGGGTCATATTGGAGGCTGGCGGCATCGGAGGATGGAGGATTTACCATCATCTCAAGTTATCTTCTCGCTTTGAGATGATGCTTTGCATGAGAAGCATTTTTAGTTTTGGTTGTTTTGTTTTTTTCTTTGTTGATGTTGACAGAGCTAACAGATTTGAAGAATGTATGTTTTATGAATGAAGATTTTGTTTTGGAGACAGGTTTGGGGTTTGGTGTTGAGCTCAATATGGATTGTTGTCCAACGAGATTCAAAGAGTATATGATCTTGAATTATACCCTTTTGCGGTCACTAGACAACATGGCAGAGATCTGTCGTATCTCTTAGGGGCCGTTGTCGAATAATTCAAGACTCTGTGATTTGAGAGCTTGGGACTAAAGAGCTCAAGAACACAGCTCGAAGTGACACCTTTCCGAGGGTAGACGAGATAGCATGATGGAGCCTCACTTGGTTCACGATTTGTGCTTTGGGAGAAGATCTTCTATAAAATATGTATTCATACTATGTAATCAGCTTTGTTGAGCTTTTAGCATTAAGGGGGGGTACCTTGGTACTATTACAGGAACAATGTAATAAGGGGGGAATGTTAGCGTTGGTTATGGTTACGTTGTTTATGGTTACTACATTGTTCGGTTGGTTTAGTTTTAACTGTGTGATGGTTGCATAACTATATCGTCACAGTATTTAGCTATGTCTTGTATCTCTCTCAATCATCGAATGAATGAATAAAGCATTTATCTTTCTTCAATACTTACATAAACAAGCAAATGCCCAAGGTGACATTTTTCTTCTAGAAGGCAATATATTCAATAATTTGAATAACTTTATTTTTTTATTTTAACTTTTATCTTTATAAATAAGCAAATGTCCATTGACATTTTTCTTTTGGAAGGCAAAATATTCCTTAATTTCAACAACTTAATTTTTTTATCTTTATAAATAAGCAAATGTCCAGGTTGACATTTTTCTTTTGGAAGGCAAAATATTCCCTAATTTTAACAACTTTATTTTTTTAATTTTACCTTTTATATATGAGATGCCCTTTGAATCTAAAAGTCAATTGACTCGGTGATCACATTATTATTTTATTTTGATTTCTTGGTGGACTGCAGATAATTTCTAACAGGAATTTTTCTGCACTGTATTGTAGACACATGTAGGTATTCCACCTCCACAAATGGCAATTGATAGAATTTGGTTATTAAATTATTACTAAATAGCCTTTGTGCAAACTATTGTTGTTTTTTAATTATAAATTTGGTTGTTTTTTTCTTATTTTTTTATTAAAGGTGGTGAATAAAATTAAGCTGAAGATTTTTTTTGTTTTGACTGCCTTGACCTCTCTAGCTGCCACATTTTATTTCCTTGCCACCTTTTGTACACATATCTATTTTCTATTTTGGGTTTAAGAAATGCATTCGCCTTAATACAAATAGATGGCTTCATTATGTCATTATATTATTTCCTACCCTGCTCACAAACACACTCTCTAGGTAATTTTTTATTTTACTGTGGTTTCTCTTGTAATTTTGTATTTCATTGTGGTTAATCATAATTTTTGTATTGTTTAGGTTTGTTTTACTACAACTTTTCATGCTTTTCCAGGCGCTCGTCTATCAGAAATGGTTTGAAAATAGTCCTGCACAATTAAACATTTTTGTTAAATATCTTGACAGTAGGGAATTTTTCCACCATACAATCTTCTCCCAACGCCTCAGAATCCCTTGAAATTTACCACTCTTAACATACCAAGGTGGGCATTTGAACATACCATCCTCCTATTGGACAACAATTATGTCCACAACACCCGCAAAAGGATGTAAGGGGGTAGCAACAATATAAACACCCTGTGAAATTAGCAATCTGCTAAAATCAATTGCTTGTCTCCTAAGAAATATAAAATAAAAAATGTCACAAACCCTGTAGACTGTCAGGTAAACAGAATTTTGGACCAAATTTACCAAATTTGTATCTAGATAATAGTATTAGCTAACATTTTTATCTTCTTTTGGTTATCGCCTTACATTATGCCATAACATTCAAATATTTGTGTTTCATATCGTAGTCTGATGTACATGGTTAAGCACCATAAATTGAGTACATGTAGAGCTAGAGTAATATATCACAATTTTAGCCTCCAATTATATGAATAGTAGAAGGAAATGTACATATGTTTAAATTTGAAGGGTTTCTATATTGTTGTATCTTGTTTCTTGTAGTCTTGTATAGTTTGGAAAAAAAATTACATAGAAAAATTGTTAGGATCTAGTTATGTATTAATAATAATTCTACGAATCTTCTTTTTTCTTTTAATTAGAAGTAATATGTTCTTTTCTATTATTATCTTGTGCTCGATTGGTAGGTAAAGTGGGGTAGCCCATGGTTTTTCCATAAAGAATTTTTTTCTTTTCTTTTATTATGTTTTTGTTAGTATTTTATATTTAAAGAAAATTGATTAATTTTTTTAAATTTGATTATTGTTAGTTGTCTCTTTCATTTATGATGCATATTTGTTGTTGTTTGAAGCTATTTTTAGACTATAGTTTTGGTTTATCCATAAATGTATGCAAGTTCTCTTGGAATTTATATGTAGTTTTACAGCTTCTAAAGAAAATGGAACTCCTTTAGGAAGTGATGAAAAGAACTCAAAATTCCACATACATATAAACTAGAAATTCAAACATTGATTGCATACACTTATTTATGCTAGTTAGATTTCCCTATGGTACAAATAACAATTTTTTCATACCTTGGAATTGCGTTAAATAATGTTATTCCCTGGATTTGTTAGTAGAAAGTAAATTTTTATTTGTATTCCTTTTTCTCACCATTGTTTACACAGATTTTTTTAATTCTAAAACTATACTCATACTTCATTAATCCAACCATTGTGAAAGAGGCCATCAAGTTTGTCAAAACTAACACCTTCTGCTACCCAGTTTGTCCGTTAATGGTTAATTGCAAAGAGTGGAAGAAAAAGTGCATCCAAGCTAATGACAGTAAATGGTGTTGAATGAGATGTAGGGTTCTTGAGGATTGTAATTATAAATACCTCTTATGCCTTCAAACTCAAGACCGCATTGGGAGTATTTGGGTTGTGGCCTTTGATGAGGTTGCTGGTGATTTGTTGCAAATATCTACAAAAGAACTTTACATGTTGCAGTATGAAGTCCATGCTGAAAGGTCTCCTTAATCTATAATCAATGATGTCTTTTTCAAGCAATTCCTCTTCACCATCTCGGCTAGGACTGAGATATACAACTCTGAATCAAGGCTGAAAGAAACCATTACCAAAGCAACAAGATTAGAATTTGAGAATGAGCAAGCACTAAAATTGGAAGACGGACCCTTTACTATTCACATTGTAAATGAACATTTTATTGATATTATTGTCCTACATGTATCTGCACAACACTGGACAACAAAAAACAAAAACAATATTTTAAAGCTTTGTTCCATAGGTGTAGTAAATAGTATATATTTTTCCAGATATCCTCTTGTTGCCCATGTACAACATTATGGGCCTATCTTAGAGGATGATATGTGTGCATTCTTCAACCAAATTAAAACAAGATTCTCACAATGCCTTGCTCAAAGTTTTACAGACTACCTCATTGACCACAATTACTATGATCTGCCAAGGGTTGAGTTCTACTCCTTCTGTGAAGACTACTCATTTAAAGAGGAAATACAACATTCTCAAATCACCATAACCCATGCAAAAATGTCCTATCTTTTCCACCATGTTCAAATTATAGACGGTGTATTACATCACCGACCTTCACCAAAGGCAATCGTATAGTTGTGATTGTAATTATAAGCTTGTATTTACAAAGTTGCACTAAATACTTTTGTACTGTGTCACAGAAATGCAACTACAAGTCAAATTGTATTTATATCCTTGAATGTAATATTTTGTAGTTATTTTTAATGCAGTTGAAAGCTTGAATATATTTGGTTTTGGATTTGAGTATTGTGGTATTCTCTGTTCTTTCAACACTTTTTTAGATATGCAGCAATAAACACTTTGTAATTGTATTTATATCCTTGAATGTAATATTCTGTAGTTATTTCTACCTTTACTACAACTGTGAGTTCAGGCAAGACAATTGAGAAATTTAGGGGGCATAAAAGGCATATTCATATCTTCTAAAGGTTTGCATTCATTTTTATTGAACTCTGTAATATCCAATTGCATCATAGATCTGGGTTATATCTGAAGCGAATTTTGTCCTAAATTCTTGTACATAATTTAGCTTCTCTTTCATTAGTGGCTGATGGTAAACAACCTAAATCTGCTAAAGGTTTGGATTCGTTTTTTTAACTCTGTATTAGCCAATAGCTAATGCTTCACTAAATGTATAACATTTCATACATAAACATCCCAGAACCCTTACGAGCTATGCTATGCCTTTCACAGTTCAAGAGTACTAACCATGCTGATGTGATATACTACTTTGGCTCAACATGTACCCAATTTATGGTGCTTAACCATGTACACCACACTACGATATGAAATTCAACTATTTGAATGTTATGGCATATAGCTAATGTTGGTGTTGGAAATAAGCCACACCTGGACCGATGATGGATTGGTCCAAGAGGGGCCAGTAGCTCAGTGGTAGAGCACTCCAGCAGCAAATGGAAGGTCCTAGGTTTGAGTCCTAGCTGGTCCATGTCTCAACATGGTATCAGAGCTAGGACTATTATGTGGATACTATTATCTAGATCCGTTCAAATTCTTACCTTTATGGAAATTTCAAGAGATTTTGAAGCATCTTTGGTATGGTAGAAAATTTTCCTATGTGTGTACATATTTAATAGAAATATTTTTTTTTTCTGAATTTTCCTGTCTCTGTTTTGAAACTATTCACATCACTGAATATACATTGAATAAAGGTATACAACAATACATAAGTTATTTTCCAATGTACTTCATGCAGGGCTTTATTTCAGTTTTACAGTTAAAACCTGAGATATTGATATACCCTATCAACTATTTCGTTGGGCACAAATTCAGTGCAACAGGTAGTTTTATATATTATTCACCTAGAATATGATAAGATTACTTAAACGCAGCCGGATGATTCCCTTTTGTCCCTCAAAATTGTCGGATAGGCCGGCAACAATATGCGTTCGTTGATTAATATGCAGGCATCGATGATTACCAATTAGCCTTTGTTTTCTGTTTTAGAATAATATTTATTTATTCAGTTTCGACAGAATAAGTTTTAGTTTACAATAACAGATGAAAGGTTTATTAAATAACAGCTCAAAAGCTTAGATAAAAAATAATGTTTTCTCTTGTGAGATATGATGTCATATATTTAATGGATCCAAGTATGAGGCTGACGCGTATATACATCAGTATAATGTTCGGCTCCATTGTTATGGCTAAAAATATTAAATATTCAAATATTTAAAAAGTGAATGATGTTCGGCTCCTCATAATTTACGTATCATTATTATTAATATTTTCAAATATTTAAAAAATGGATGATGTTAACGTTAAGATTTGTATGAGTGTGATTTTTTATTTTGTTATAGTCTTTATATATCACTGCTATTTACAAAGCCAACACCTGTGAGGTGACTTAGCACTTTAACCAAACTATCCACACTAAACCACCTCCATCTACTGCCTCTATAGGTCCTAGACATATATCTTCTGTTCTTTAAGTTCATTCAGAAGAGCTTAACTAACCGTCACATTGTAAAATGGTAAGTTGGTTGAAATCAAATCATTTCGACTGATCGATCGACAAAGAATAGAGTTGAGGATGTGTAGATAGGTTGATTGAATTAGTGGGTGACAGAAGTCAAAGAATCAAGAGGTTGATTCCACCTGCTTAATGTCAGACCTCATACCGACTATTCTTAAATATCATCCACTTCAACAATCAAAGGTTAAAAATAAAATAAACAAAGATTAACTACATTAAAAAATGGTTATTGTGATGGCTAAATGAAAATAATGACAGAAATTTGAATAACATTAGTTGTTTCTTATGTCCTACATGAATTAGCTACATTTGCATCCATAGAAACATTTGTCTTCAATCTAACAAAAATAGAGAACTTTGTTTGAAATGGATAGCTATTAATTTTGTTGAGAGTATATTTTTTTGTTATCTATTTTCATTTGACAACGCCCTTAAGTGATCCTCTTGTTTTCTTAATGCAACATATAGACTATACTGCATATGTGCATTTCTTTTGTATGTGAAAGTGGGGCATATATGAAAACCCACAAGGAAACATAAGTTCTTGATATTGTTGTGAATGTGAGTATTTGTTGATCAATGTTGTCGATTTTGATTATTTCTCTTTCAATTGATAGACCTTGTGATTTATGGATTGTTAAGGCCCATGTCATCTTAAGAGAAAACTTGCAATGCCAACCACGACTTATTGAGATGATTTCATTTGTAGGGGTGAATTTATGAATAATACATCTTGAATCTTCTTGAGATGAGCATGATTGAGATGGAAATGATCCCAACAAGACTTGGGAGTTCATTGATGGAATTATTAGGTCCTTAAGCGAATGATGTGTTGGCTCAAGCATAGCTCCCCATGGACATGAAACAACTGATCGAAAGTCAATCTTTCTTTTCTCTATCTCCCCCCACCACCTCTCTTTTGGATATGATATTTAAGTAGAGTGCCTCATACCTCCCCCACCACCTCTCTTACAGCTAGCCATACAAACAAACAAAATTACACGGGGATGTCTTCGAGCATTGTAGCCCGGTTCCCATGTTTTTTGCGATTCAAGAAAATTCTGAGATTAAGACCTTTCTATATTAAAAAACAAGTATATCTCCGTCAAATGCTCTATGCAAATATTTTAAGATTTACATGCTTCGTAATGTGCTACGTTGTCGAAGGTGACCTCCTAAAAATCTGGTATAAAAGGCCCTCTCACCATCGGTGAAAGTGCATTGGCATTGAAAGGAAAGAGTGAAAATGGCGAGAAAACATTTGGGGATGATCCTGTTAGGGTTTGTGATGATGATGTTGGCAAGAGGGGATCCGTGTGGAGATGAGATACAGGGTTTGATAAACACCTGCGGTCCTGTGTTGATGGGCAGAGCTCCTTCTGCGAGTTGCTGCGCAAACATCAGGGGCGCCCACCTCTCGTGCGTGTGTCCGATGATTACTCCCGACATTGCAAAGTCCATCGATGTACCCAAAATGGTGGCCATCGTTGAGGGCTGCGGTAGACACGTTCCTCATCACACTAAATGTGGAAGTAAGAACATCTCTTCAATCCCTTCTAAATCATTTTCTTTCTCATTGCATTTCTCACCACTCTTTCTCTCATCGTCATATTGCAGGTATTGTGACACCTTGATTGAAATCCAGTAGAAGGAAGCTCAATAGAATACACTTCTATATAGTTAGATTTTAAATAAAATGGTCCATGCCACTGGAGCTTGCAACTTTAATAGCGTCTATAGATATAATCAAATATTAGAGAAAGTATTTCGCTGAAATATTATCACAACCTTTATTTTCATTATTATGTATTAAGAACCAAATGAAATGATTTCGTTGTAGCAATATCAACTGCACATCTATTATTATAAATCAAGGTATAACCTTTTTAGCTTTATTTTGTTATTGTTTTCTTTAACATTAAGTTATAATTGTATATTTATTTTTTATTTCTGTTGTTTTCTTTTCATAAAATGTATAATTCAATCATCAAAAAACGAATTTGTAATTATGAAAAATACAATCTAATTAAATTAAAAAATTACTTTTTTGAGATTAAGATATCTACTTGGGGGGGACAGGAGGGGAGTGGGTGGGAGAGGGGGGTGGTGTCATTTTATATGAAATCTTCCAATAGACTAACTATTTTTGTAAGTAAACAATGTGGTTTGATGTGGTAGACATAGAACACGATCAAGATAATGTCAATCATCATTGCTTACAATTTTTTGGAACCATCGAATAAATGATGATGGGTAGTGAGGGTGTTGATTTTGTTAAAAAATGCTTGCTTGGACAATGAAAATGATGAAGTTCTCATACTTGCTCCAAACATTATGCAAGCTTGAGACTCAAATCCATAACACTATAGTATCTAGTCTTTTTTCATTATGCTATAGTTATGTCATTATGAGATTGGTTTCTTGCATGTCATTTTCAACCCTTCACTTTGATTATGATATAATAGGCATCTTTTGTTCACTCAATAATTATTAAATTAGCTCATAACTACAAGTTCATCGTTTATTCTTTGAGACAAATAACTTGTCATGATATGGCTAATGACTACATTTCAATCCCATGACGCTTAGATAATAATTGTTGTTTATCTATTGATCTAATCATATAAATTTTTAATCTAATTTCTGTTAGTGTATATATATTTCATATATTTGTATACACTTAGGAATAAGCCTACTTAGGTGTGCCCTAATACAATCTTGACACATCCCTCATTGAGGTGTCAAGGTTGTTGGGCGGTTAGGAGAGGTGTCTCCAAGTTGCCCACTAACTAGCCACTCACACTAGTTTGTAGGGAGGTAACTCGCCACCACTCATAGTTGAGGAGTCTTTTCCTTAACTAATAACTTCCTATCCTCTCCTATATGTACAATTTTATTTGCCTGTCAATCTACTTTAAATTTGGTAATCAGCATTGGCTTTTGGATTCTTGGTTCTTATAATTTCTTCTTCTATGAAATGTTGTAATTAATGACACTTAGATAAAGTTTGAGATGCTAATTAAGGGTCATCTAGAATTGGTTCACTTGTCCTATCTCTAATTATGTTCATCCTTGGAGGTACTAGGGTTTTTGGAATTAGGATAAGGAATTCATGGGGCAAATTAACTATAAAAAATTCATGATGTGTGTTTGAATTTATCATGTGAATATTTGGTCAAAGTATTGGTTTATGATTATATTTAAAGCTTATTATTGTGGTCAACATTTTTGATTGCTAATTTTTATTTCTATGATTAATGGTGGTATATTACATGTTTATGATAATCATTTTGGAATACAATATTAGAAATGAAATACATTCATTTTATTCTTTTTTATTGGTTGTTTTTCATGAATTTCCTTTTGAAGAGAATGGATACCTCCTAATTTTGGATGACTTAGTGGGAAAGATACTAGAGACTTTACTTTTGGTGGAAAATCACTCCCATGATGTTCTCATTCACTAGGCTATATGCATTCATCACTTTCAATTGTTGGAATCTTTCATTGTACAAACTTATCATGATGTTAATGATTATTTTGTATAGTTTCCATACAATCCATATGACATTTGGATTTGAGACCATTGTAATCTATATTCATGATATTGATAACATTTAGATTTGAGACTTTTGTTGATAAACTAGGCTAAATGATTTCTCACACTCACGTAAGGAATCTAATTTGTAAATGAAATCACACTTCTTATTTTACATTAATGGATTATGAAAACTTAGATTGTTATTATTACTTTCCATTGATAAGTATTTTATTCCTAAAACATAAATAAATATCACAAAATATTGACTTTATTTTTTATTACACCCATGTTAGTTACAAATCATTGCATATCTAAACAATACATGTTGGCACCATGGTGGGCCAACCCCTTTTTGTAATTAACATTGTCATGCACACAAACTTGGCATATTTTTAATTGTATTCATTTTAGTGAGCATATTTGATCAAATGATAGTTTTTGTACATAGCTTTATAAATGATTAACACAATATGATAACAACATGATTTATTTTCACATACTTAAGCAAATAAACATCAAATACTTATCTACAAAAACACAGGTTCTTTTTCAATGATTTGCCCACTCTTCAAAGATTAGAACATTCTCAAACCACCATACTTAAATCAAATCTTATAGGAATAAAAACATAGCACTGTATTTTCTCATAATAATAATACTTCAAGTTTCCAATTGTATTCAACTAAAAAGATAGATAGAACATATGTTTTCTATTGACAAATATAAAAGATAATAACAACTAACTCTAAAGATATTTTAACTACCACTACTTAACTACAAAGTTATAAAAAATCCCTAAGATATAGAAAACTATTGAACATGTACACACTATTCAAGTCTCATAACGAGTCATAATGGAAAGCAAATAAATAAGTTTATTATCAAATTAATACAATTTTTTTTAAGAATAAAATGAGGGAAATGTCTTCAACAATGACTCCTAATAGGATTCTACTATTTGTAGAGGATTCATCTATAATTAATGAACTAGATTTTCAAATCCCACTGCTATATATGACAAATATCAACATGAGAAAAATGGAGTTTTGTGGCTAAGTGTGTATTCATTCTAGAGTCTAAGGGTCTACATTGGTGTTGTCTTCTCTATAGTTTGTTGGTACTATCTTCTTTGAAGTCTAGCCTCCACGATGCACCCATCTACCTCCACCTTCTTTGAATCCTTATGTCTTCAAAGTTGGTGAAATTATCTTTGGTCGTACATTATACCACCTAATGAGCATTTTCAAATATTGAGTGGAATCTTCCCAAAAGCTTCCAAGATACCCTATTAGAATAAGAAAAAATCTTTTTCATAGGATTTTATCAACATTTTGACTTGATTAATAAACAATAAATAAGAAATATATAGTTTATTCTACCGCTAGTAATCAATAATTTCTCAAACAAACATTAATTTAGCATGGATAAAGAAGTGGACAAGGGGGAAAAGGGTACTTTGGCTATGAATTTTATGAGGCTAGAATCAGCCTCATTAGTACCCATAATGATGACCATCAAAACTAGATACAATAGATCTCTTCGTTGTAGGTTTCGATGACTAAGGTGTACTTTATATAGATCGCTTCACTGCATGTATTGAAGAATTGTTGCAATGTTGTATGTAAGTGCATGCATCAAGTCAAAAGAGAGTACTAACTCAAACCATCTTACAACCTCCATTACCTAAGACTACTTACACACTCACATCATTCATTTTATTTATAGATACTATGTTTCGCGCCAAACCAAGGATGTGTAGGACACTAGTAATCCATTTGATCCTCCATCAAAGAGTCAAATCTTGACTCTCCTATGACCAATAGTGCTAAGATATGAGTTATCACTAAGGTGTACCTTCCTACCATCATACTTATCATAATCTAAAAACCACTCCCAATGGGGAGTCGTGTGGAAAGAAGCTCAAAATTCAATCATCCATGCATCCTCACATGCATGCAATGCCAACATTACAACAAAGGTAGATTTCCTACATTATCTTGAGAAGATTTATTAGAATCACCATTAGATTTAGACTTTTTCTTCTTTTTCTCCTCCTTGCAGTCTCTTTTAAAGTGACACATCTTGCTACATTTCCAACATTTTGCCTTGGACATTCCAGGAGACTTAGATCTCCCATGAGATTTAGATTTTCCCTTATTCTTCTTCTTATTTTTCTTACCTTTTTCTTTAGACAACCCACAAATGACCAAGGTTTTCTTGGTGGATTCACTAGACTTCCACCTATCTCTTCTAAGATAAGAATAGTCATGATCTCATTAAGCATTAGTTTTGATACAATGCTTCCAATAACCATTATCAAGTTGTCCCACATGTAAGTCTACCAAAAAAAAATATAATGGTCATCCATCAATCCTCCTATTCCATCTTCACACCCAAAAATTATAACTATTATAATTGTGTTGAGTATATTTAGGTTCTCACCAATAGAATCGGCATCACCCATCCTCAAAGTATACAAATTCCATAGAAAAAATTATTAGCTAGGGATTTAGCTTGGTACATGTTCCTCAAAGTCTCCCATAGAGTTTTTGTAATAAATTTTTCATAGACATTAAATATTACAAAATCTGCCAAGCAAAGCCTAATAAGGCTTCTCACCTTTTTTTAACACTACATAATCATACAATGACATTGGAATTAGTTTGGATCTAGATACTACAACCCACATATCTCAATCTATGAGAAAATCTTCCATCTATCTTCCACAACTCAAAGTTAGTGCCACTAAAGTTTTTGATCTCTAGTCTAGATGTGCTTTCCATCTTCCTTGAAACAAATCTATCTTCTCTAAAAACATTCCCACTCAAAGGATTAGTATAAAAAACTCCGTTCCTACCACCTAAGGCTCAAGTTGATAAGACTTTGATACCAAATAAAATGAAGATAAGGTGTAGAAATGCTTCCTACACTAATCTAAGAGGAGAGATGAATAGAAAATATGATATAAAATAAATTGTAGGAAATAAACAATACAATAGAATCACTCACTATACCACAATCATGTATCTTGGAAAAACTCTTTTGGGAAAAAACCTAGCCTCCAAACTCCAACTAATGTATTATTTAGAAACAATATTGGTTATAATACAATCTAGGAAAGGATCCTTCACAAAAGATAACACCAACACTCAAATTATAGAGTAATACTAATAACATAACAAAACCTACAAAATACACTATGCAAACTTTATCCCAAACACCCACTAAATAGAGAAATCAATACATGAAACCATCAAAGGGGAATCACAAAGCTATGAGCTAATACAACCCAAAAGTGGTACGGAAATCTTAAGAAGAGTTCTCATGCTAAATATAGCATATTCCTTACACCTATCATAAGAATCTATCATAACATGTCATAGTTATCCTCCCAACTTTGGCACTCTAGTTTTTCATTCAAACCCTTCAAAGAAACTTTTTGATAATATTGTATCATAAGTTGGTGATTTTTTTTGGTCAACATATGTAACTACCTGTTATATCTCTTTTATGCATAATAGATGCTCTTAGATTTCTAATGTGGGGGGTCTAACCTTTGGATGCCATAACATTTGATTTAGGAAGTCGGTTGAGCTTGTTTTTTTAAATTAAAGATCTAGGAGAGCTCAATGTCATCAGGACCCACTTTAGCTAGTTAAATCATGTTTCAATAATTTTTGAAGCAAAAAATAACCCCTATAACTTATAAATTTCATTTTAGTGTTCTCAACATTAAGATTCAAGGTTGAGACACATTTCCCAACACTCATCCCCCATAGTTGCCACAAATTATAATTGTAACATAAAAAATCACCTATGAAGTTGCAATCTCCACCTTATGTTCTTATGCCCATTTTAGTGGCCAGTCTTGTACTAACATAGTGGTATTCTAAGGCCATTTTCCATGAATTCTAGCATTTTTAGACCACCAAGCTTATTTTCACTCCTACTTCCTATTTTGAAAGATTTAGACCTAAATTCAAAAGTTGGTCAAATTACATCAAAACACTAGGGCCCTAAGACAAAAGTCATCATGATGCTAATGTCCAAATTAAACCCAATTAGCCATTCCATATAATCATTCGTCTTCCAAGGATTCACCCCTATCTGCATGCCCTCATAATTTCACCCTTGTAGAAAAGTCGATAGTATGGAAGGGTCAAATGGGAAGAAGGGTAGAGAGATTGATCTATGGAATCAATCATATCAATCTCTAACTCATACAAAGTAGTGGAAATCACCCATGAGGCATCCTTTATGCTTTCCAACTACTATAGATAATAGTTGAGGAATTCATGTGTATCTACTAATGTTAAAGATAAATCAAACAATTTCAACTTAGGAAGGTGGGGAATGATGATGTTTGGTATTAGCTTAGTTTATTTGAGTGCACTTTTAGCAGATTAATGGTAAATATATGTGAAAATTATAGTTAAAATTTAATTGTAGTAGGTAGTGATTGTGATTACTGAGTATAACATAAATAAATAAAAAATAAAGAAACTCAAAACTTTTGCCTTTGAAAACAACTAGCATATTATAATCAATGCATTAATTATTTACAATGAGACTGACTCCCATCATAAATAATGAGTACATTAACGACAATACACCAGTTATTTAAACTCAACCTAAAATTTTTGACCCATAGGTTAGGAGTTGGAGAGCAATAAAAATAAAAACAAAAGAGCGAGTTAACATGTTGTTTAAGCTCAGTCAAGAAAAAGTAATGTGACACACACAAACGCCAATTCCACTCCTCATCTCTCCTGCGAAAAAAATGCATATGAAAGCGTATAATTCAGAAAAAAATGAGAGGACATGAGTTAATACGTGAATGCCATCAGTAAATCAACAATCATAACAGTGTAAGGAAGGTGACTCCATTAACTCTTTCAATTACCGCATCCCGTCTTGACATCAATCATTTACGTGTAAGACCCGCTCCTATCTAGATATTTATGGTGTGTTGATTTCAACACATAACTTTTTTCATCAAATTCTTCACATAACCGCGTGCATGGTATTCATAAATCTGCTGTAAAAAGCCCTCTCACCATTGCTGAATTGCATTGGCAAAGAGAAAGGAAATGGCGAGGCGCAGAGCATCATTCCTGATCCTCTTGGTTGTGATGTCAGCAGTTGTGGGAAATATAGTGGGGACAAGAGGGGACAAGTGTGGAGAGGAGATGCAGGGCAACGCTCCTTCTGCAGCGTGCTGTGGGCTCATCAGGAGCACCGACATGTCGTGTGTGTGTCCCAAGGTTAATCCCACCATTGCTGCCTCCATCCCAAAATGGTGAGCATCATCCAGAGCTGCAGTAGAAACATTCCTCATCACACTCGACTAATATTAATCAAAATAACAATTACATACGGTGTATCAAAACCATCCAGTGGATGCTCTGTGATAGATCTCACAAAGCCCAAAAGAACATACATTCGGGCCCTATAATCACCTTAAACTATTAACCATAATAATATCAAAATATCGGAAAGAGTTTTTAACTGACACGTGACCAAGAAGGAAAAAAGATTATGCACCAGCACCCAGGAAAATCAAACAGGAAGGGGAAGGAGAGTGACCCCTTGTTATTGGTCATCCCTCTCCCTCACCCTAGTCAACTATACTCCACCCTGTAAATCCGATGGCTCCAAGACACTCCTCGTAGTTGTGGCCAGTACACACGAACTCTCAAGCTCCTTTTCATCATCCAAAGGTTTTTCTACATCAACGTTTGTTATAGATTTAGGGAGGTGAGGTGCCTAGTCTGGGGCATGCATCCTAAGAAACTGAATTGAATTAAATACATCCCCACACCTTGTTGTCATTTGCTTAGGAAAATTGTGACTATGTCCATGGAAGGCCCTGTCCAAACTGCATATGCAACCACAGTTGAGTCCTATTGGTCATGATGTTAGTCATAAACAAACATAGAATAAAAGTTACACAAGAACCTTTACTCATCTTGAAAGATACGATGAATTTAAAGAATTCATGATCCCAAGTCTCCGTGGATTAGTTCTTAATCAACTCACATTACTCAGTGGTTGATGTGTGTTGCTATTTTTCATTTAGGGGCCTTACGTTTGCTTATCAGTAAGATTCTGTTTCTGTAAAGATGCTACATAGAAAGGTTATTCTACACAGTATATTTCTACAAATAGTGTGTCTATGCTCAAATCTTTGCATGATATTTATCAATTGTACATGCTTTAACTCTAAATATGGTGTGAATTTTCAAGTATCTACAAGATGTCTGCATATTTCATGTTTATTTGCTTCTGATTATCTATTATTTGCAATTTTGATGGTGAATTTATAAAATTAAAAGAAATTGAAAAAGAATACTTCAAATTATGATGAATCTTCAGCTATTGAGCCACATACACACTTGATATTGTCATTAGGAAAAGAAATCAAACTATATTTTCACCAGGATGTTCTCTAACTAGATACAGATGATGCTAACTTCAAAGGATGATGAATGAAGACAATACATGTAGATTAATGAGCACTCCAAGGGATGTAGAAAATTAAAGCATGTATCAAGAATTCAAACACAAACTACTTAGGATTTATGATAATTTGTAATCAAAATGGTCTTCTCTTTCATTAAGTATACAAAAACATGTAGGTTTACAATAACTTTGAAATATGCCCTGATATTTTAGCAAACAAATTTTAATTAAGCTTCAAATGTTTAAAACAAGACATCCCTGTACCTTTTATAGAATAAGGTGAGGGAGCAGTTACAAATGATCTATGATCAAGATTTATCGATTAAGATCCACGGTGCATATTCTTTTTGACTTGGTCAACTACCTCTTATGGCACAAGTTGCCAGCTGGCAACCATCTAGGTAACTTATTTTCTTCTAAGTACCTGATGCAGATGTTTCCCTTGTAGTTCATCTTCATTTAATCCTCAGGGTCTTCTTCTTCATCATCATGATCATCATGATCATCGCTTTCTGTGTCTTCATCACCCTAATGGATATCGCCTTATATATGGACCTGCATTATTGTCATGATATTTTCATATGCTTCTACTATTCTTTCAACTTTCCCACCATCCCGAGTTTTGGCTTTACTGATGGTGTGCTTGTGGGCTTGAAACTTATCTCTGAGGATCTCCAATTTACTCTTCCTGTTGCTCAATGTTTCATCATAGTTTTCCACCTTGACTTTGATCCCCATGATCTTGTTCATTGCTTCTTTAGTCAGGTGGGTGAGAAGGTCATCAACCATCGGCTGGAAGTTATTATGCAGAGCTTTTATAGCAAAGTCCGCATCTTGGTTTTCAATTTTCCCTTCCACTTTTCCCTCTAAGGCCTCCACGACTTCTGTTTCATAGGACATCATGCTGTGTAGTTTCACACTGATATCTCTTAACTTATTAGTACACTTCTTCAGTACATCACATTCAAACTTGATGTCTTTATACCAAATATCTACCAGCATGGTATTGTTATTATACAACACTTGATTATTTATTAGGATCTAAGGATTAATTCTCTTTATTTCACTCAGAGCACCCAAGGCTTTCTCTAACTGGAATGACCTTCTTCTGGTCTCAGTTTGTAATTTATCAACTTTCTTCCTAGAGATACTCAAAGAATTCCACCTCTGCAAAGAGGTTTTCACTACTTCCTCAGCTTCTGTTAGTGCTAATGACATCCATTTTCTCATAATCACTGACTCATGCTTCATAAGATCTAATTTATTAACCTCTTCTTGAGAAATTACAGTCAATGGGACTGCTTGATTTGATGATGTATTGTCAAGGTTAATCAACCCTTTTATGTATGAGTGCAACCGAGCAATGTGCTCTTTATGTTGCTTGCAACTCATCATGTTTTGCAGAGATTATTTTGAATTTTTCTTTGTAGCTATTGGCTACTTCTAGATCAAACTTTAAGAGCAGAACTTCTTTCCCTAATTTTTCACATTCATTTGACTTGTCCTTCACAATTTGATTCAAACATTCCTCATTCTTGGTCTTTTCTTCAATCACCCTGAGAAGACTCTCTGTGGATTCATTTGCTTGTTTTAGTTGCTCACATAATTCTTTCCTTCTTTCCTGAGATTTATTGATCCGTTCTTTTAATTTTAAAATGCAATCATCAGCTTATTTGATACTCTCCTCTAAACCCTTGATAACAGCCTTGGAGTTGTTAAGATCTTCGAGAGTTGCTTCAAATTGTTCATTGTTGGCATAAATATGATCACCAATCGTAATTCTACCAGGATGACTTGTTTCAAAATAAGTGAGATACTTTTTTGCTGCCATGAGAACACCTTCCCAGATCTTCCTCAAGCTATTAAGCTTCTTCCAAGGAACCTGGCTTTGATACCAATTATTGAATACACATTGAGAGGGGGGGTGAATCCGTGTTCTACAAAACCATTTAGGCACTTGTTCTTTTATGCATTTACCAAATTCAATTATGTGAAAGTAGATTAAACAAATGAACAACAACCACAAAGGCATAACACATGAACACCAATATTTTAATGTGGAAAGCCCAAAGAGGGAAAAACCACAGAGATTGTTAGCTCTCAATATATTATTATAGAACAATACCGCATTACAAAAAGACTCACTGCCTTAGGGCTCACTACTCAGAGCTCATTGCTAAAGAAAAGGCTTATTGCCAATTAGAAGAAGAAAGAAGAAGAATGGTGGCTCACCGCCAAAGATGAACTACTATGAATGCATCTACATATGTATGGTAACAGTTCCAATTAAGCTCATAAACACTAACTCAGAGCTCTTCATTTCAGTCTGCCACTATTTCTCTACTCTGATCATACATATGCTCAAGATCTCTCCTTATTTTCTACGGCCATTCTATCTTCGCATATTTTGCATTCATATACATCACATTGCACACACACTATATAAAACACTGAAATCCATCCTTTATTTATATCCGCAACTAAATCTTTCTCATGATTAGGTCGGCAAGCAAACTATGAAACATTATACCAAATGTTATATCTTGTCGTCTTGTTCTTGTGTTAAATCTTCAATGCGGATCCAAACCATCATACAAATGTCTTCATATGTGTCACCTCTAATCATAAAACCAGTTACATTTATCATCCAGCTCATAGTTCTTCTCCACATAAGGAATTAACCATCCTATCGGCTTGTTCCTTCATAACATATATGATAGGTTCCTCTGTCACATCACAACTTATGTTGGGGACCAAATGGGACTTCATGAATCACATTCAACAAATCATTATTGATCTCTTGACATGTCTTCAAATTCACAGAACAAGATAAATTTATATGCCAAAATGCAGACCTTAGAACTGTTGCCCTGTCACACTGTAACACTATTATACTGGATGCCAGTATTGGAGAGCCTTTAGCATAAGATCTATTGTACTTATGGAGCTACAAACTTGGATTTTGATAGTCATGGCCTATCTCTATCTTACTTTAGAACCATAGAATGAAACATGCTAATGTGGAGGATTGCGAACCAATTAACTCAGCACTATTCACTGTCTCTGTCTTACTTCTGTAGACCTGAACTTGGTCTTTTCATCAGATGACTTTTGGAGGAAGTCATGACTTGATTATTGAAATGTAACATCAATAGATAACTGTGAACTTCATACCTAAGCTGCATCTTCATACCTTCATTTGCAGAGGAGTACTGATCCTTTTTCTGTCTCATACATGAACACTTCCAACACTTAGCCAATTTAGGGCTTTCTAGACTTGTGCCTTGTTCCTAATCACAAATGAACTTCCGGTGTTATGTCTTCCTATCATGTTGATGTGTTCTCCTTATCTTGTTGCCATCAATGACAACACTTAGCTTGTCTTCATACCAGTGTCTCTTGTCAACAGTATTGTCATTCAAGGTTGTCATTAGGCCTTGTTAAGGGTTTGAGACTAGTGTAATAAGCTTGAAAAGAACAAGTTTGTAGGGTATAGTTTGAGATACCGTTGAAGGGTTTGTAGTGGCTGAAAAATCTAGGATATAGGAATTCTATCACATGTTGTATTTGTAGCTGCCCTTGTAGACATGTATGCAAAGTGTGGAAGCATAGACAAGGCACGCGAATTGTTTGATATAATGCCTCAAATAAATGCAGCCTCATGTAATGTAATGATTGCAAGATATGCACAAAATGTATTTTGCAAGGATGTTGTTACGTTAGAAAATGTCCCCTTAGGGGCTTTTCTCTCTTAAGGTTTAGCTCCTAGGTCCTGTTTATGCATTTAGTGTATTTTCTATGTTAATCTAACTTCCCGATGAGAAAGCCCTAAAGTTCCATGGCAATTTGGACTCAGGGGATGCACTTATGACAAATCCTACCTCAAATAGGGGGTGGAATTGGACACTTGCACCCTAGTCTTGCCCTATTTTAGGTCAGGACCAATTTTAAAGTGTTGGTTTGTGAATGTCATTTACGTCCTACGCCGACACGGTAAGTTTCAATTATGAAATTCTTGGTGGGAATGTTTGTAGTTGCATATATAAGCATGTTTAGGCATTCATTTAAAAACTAGATGGCTATTGTAAAATTTATGCATTCTTGTGATTCTAGAGCATTCAAAATATTTATTGTGTTGTAGAGTTGAGCATTGTTTTTGTGTTTGTGTTTGTATATTTGGCATCCATCTCCTCATGGCATGAAGAGTATTTTCCTTCCATCAGATCTTCACTACAAGGCAATATCAATTGTGTTTTCAATCATTTATCATTTGGATTTTGCCTCTATCATGCAGGGATACACACTCTTTATCTGACAACGGTGTTCGGAAGACTTGAATGTCTCTCCAGGGCTTGACTGAGGCAAGCCTCTAAACACCACAACACCCAACCTATTTTTTCATGATTACAGGTTACAGGTTGCAGGGGTAGAAAAAGTGGAGTTGTAGGGGAGCAGTGCAAACTATCAGAATTGCAGATCTGAAGAGAAAACAGGGACCTAGACTCAGGCGCCTGCTCATTAGTCCTTTGGATCCTGCAACTGAAGAATCTTTGGATCAACATGAATAGGTTGCAGACAAGGTTCCTAGATCGTGAAGAAAATGATGGCACTGGACTAGGGTGCCCACTCATTAGTCCCCAACTTTTCCATTCTCTAAACATTGAAATCTAGTACGCATTTGATTATCAGTTAGTATCTCTGTGTGCGAACATTTTTTGTAATTTGTCTATTTGCTTCCAAATTTGTATAATTAGGCTTTTGAGCATAATTGAGCACAATCAATCAACTAAATCACACAATTCCAATTTTCTCTACATTCCAAGTGACTACAAGCTTGATAGTAGGTTTTCTACTCATCCTAAAGTCCTTGAATTTTTAAGGTGAAAGGAGGATTCACATAAACTATCAAATCAAACCCTCTTACAATTTTACTTTAAACATTTTGGTGAACCTGTGTTTTTAATGAATTTTGAACCTTGTTGAGTGTTGTGCTTCAAATTTACATTCATTTCGTTCATTTATTTCATTGTTTTTCTTATTGCATTTGAAAAATTACAAAAAAATTGAAATATTTGAATTTTTTTTTAAAAATGGCATTTTTAGCTTGCATTTCATATATTATGGATTAGATGGCATTTAATTTCACTAAATTTCTATAATTAGCATCATATCTGATTTAATTTACATAAATTTTTTATTCATCATTCATTTAGATTGCATTTTCATGCTTAAATTGATAAAAATTGCTTGAAATTGTGCATTTTTTCATATAACCTAGTTTTGCATTAGCCAGGGTTTGTAGTCAAAATCTTGTTTCAGATTTTACTAATATTTTAAAACACTCATTAGGACTGATTTCTAACTGTAGTGTTGCATCATAGTGGTTTGCTTGCAACATTTCATGCCTAGGGTTTGAAAACCTTGGTTTTTCACTAGATTTGGCCTTATCATCTCTCTAGATTTACATCATAGGCATGTTTTAAATGATTTTTCTGAACTAATTGGCTGTTACCAAGGTTATTATCTTCTTCCCCTCCTAAAAGTTTTTACAACACATTTTTATTGGCTCCTTACAGTGGAAATTTGATGAAAAATTGCATATTTTACCTATATTTGACCTAGGGTTTGACCTAGATTTGCACTCCAAGCATGTTGTGAAAGATTTTATGGTTTTAGGTGACTTATATTACTAATATAATCTTCTTCACCTCCTAAAATTATTTACAACACCTTTTTATTGGACCCTTACAGTGGGAATTTGGTGAGAAATCACATATTTTGGCTATTTCCGACCTAGGGTTTGACCTAGATTAGCACTTCAAGCATGTTGTGAAAGATTTTATGGATTTAGGTGACTGATATTACTTATATAATCTTCTAGACCTCCTAAATTATTTACAACACCCCTTTTAGTGGGTCTTTGCATTCAAAAGTTGTGAAAAATTGCATATTTTAGTGTATTTTCACTAGGTTTTGACTTGTCATCATTCTAGGCTGCATCAAAAGTGTGTTGTGAAGAATTTTATGGGTTTATTGGACTGATATCAGACATATTATTTTTTTCTCCTAATCAATTTTTTTACAACACCTTTTCTTTCACTTATTTGCATTGAAAAAAAGATGAAAAAATCAAGCATTTTAGGTCATTTTTACACATAGTTTTGCACTTGTATTTTGCATAAAATTTGAAAAGATTTTAAAATCTGATCTCACATTGATTTGAATAAATATACACATGGCTTCTAATCACAAAAATAACAATAGGTTCCCTCCTAGGCCTTACACAAAAAGAAAGGTCCCTAAACTTGAAATTGTGTTCACAGCTCATGATAGAACAATCGGAGAAACTGGAGAACCTCTCTATATCACTATGAAGATAATGGAAAATCCTATGGATGGAATCCTTATTGATCCTAATTGCATGACTAATGTCTCCATGGAAGAGTTCCTCTTTTCACATCAATTATGTAATGTCCCCATTTTTGATTTCTCTTACAGATCAGTCAGAGCTGACTTTCTGGGTTGGTGATAGCATAATCAGAGAAGTATTTCTATGTCACCAGGGTGTTTCGGTGATCCAAATGAGCTAGTTGACACTTTCCAGAGGGTTTTCGGACAACTTGTCCATACTTACTATTTATAGTAAGTGCTTGCATGTTATTAATCTTTCTGGGTTTTTCTGGGTATGTTCTCTTTGGTCCTCGATGGTCACTGCTATTTTTAGTAAGTGGCAGTTTGGCGCTATTTGGGTGACTTGGCAGTCGAATGTTGGATCTCATAGACATTGCACTAAGCTCAGAGTTATCAGATGGTTTGTGGATCCAGTTGGCACCCTCTGAGTTGGCTCAATTTGCTTATGGCCGTTACTATTTTTAGTAAGTTTAGGATTGGCATCAGAATGAGATTTTAAGAGTGGGGTTGGATTTGTCTTGTCAAGACCTTTCCAACGAGCTATAGACCATTGGTTTCTGACATCATCTTGGCCTCCATTTCAAAGTCCGTAAATTAAACATTATTATTTAATATTGGACCTTGGTGCCTAGGCTCAACAACTTAATGTTGTTTTAAAAGAGGGGACTTTAAGGGTGATGTTGAGGAAATAATTAAAGAGAATTATATTGTATTTTTCCTCTCATGTTTTATCCCATATGCAAGAGGATTTTAGAGACTCCCAGTTGAAAAAGTATAAAAGGAGGAAAAGTGCTCTCATTTGGATATGCTTGGTTTATTATTTTCTTCTCTCTTTGAGATTTCCCTTGCTAGGGTTTGGAGCTTTGGCTCTAGGGTTTGAGGATTCAAACCAGAGGCTCTTGGAGACAGAAACCTCTCTAAGTAGCGGTATCCCACAGGTGTGAAAGATCACCCAACGGTGCCTTCTATGGTGGATATATTCAATATTCACAAATGTGCTTCAATGGAGTTGACGGATTGAAGGTTTGATGCAATTCTTGATACATCCTTTGCAGTTTAATGGAGATTTATGTGTACAGATTGGAAGGACTATTTTAAAGGCAAATTTTGTTGTGGTTAAGGTGAGTTATTGCTGCTATGTAAAACCTTTTTGTTTCTGATATACACTTCCAGCCATGGTCGTACACATCTAGGGATGAAGTTGGGAGTTTTGAGCTTCATTTCTCTTTGTGGGAAGCTTCTATTCTACATTGAATGAGGCGTCTAGAGCCTTATTTATTGTTGTTATCAATTTGTATGTTTATCTTTGTATTCTTTAGAGTTTGGAGTGATTTTTGGCTATGCCCATTTGATGGTCTGGCTACAGCAGAAATATCAAAGTGCAAAACTTGACATGGGTATGTAACGATAATTAATATTTGTAGATTTGGTGATCTGGGCCATTGTTTGTTTGTGCAAATTCATTGCACTTTTTCTGGGTTTCCTATATATGCTCTATATTGTATGCTACGACAACACATCTGCAGGAAAACATAAAACCCCTTCTGCATCTTCTATCTATCTGAAAGACCACATAAAATAATAATAAAATATCACACATAAAAGATTCATAAAATATACAAACAGGTACGACACATTACAGTGGTATCAGAGCTATGATCTTGCCATCCTGTGAGGTTGAACAAACATACAGCTTAGCTTTACATGTGAGTGATCAGCATTTGCATGAGTACACATACAGGTTTTCCAGATTGATCCTTTTATAGGTATAGATATAGTAGTGATAGAGGAAATGGGTGACAGGGAAGGTGATGAACCCAGCTTGTGTGAGATCTTGAATGCACTCACCCAAGAGATGAGGACATCTCGACAGGAGTTGAGAGAATCACGGGCGAAGATAACACGGGTCCTTCGATAGTTGCATGATGATGAGGATGAGGCCTTAGTTATTCATAGGAGGGCTTCATAGTTTACAGCGGGTGACAAACTTGGTATCTCTACATTTGCTCCCAGGAACCAAGTTCCTGAACAGGATCCCACAGAGGCAGAGTTTCAGGAGGAGATTCTGAGGGATTGGAGAGAGTCCAATGAAGAGTTCAGAGCTGAATTGACATTTGCCGAGTACTCTCACATCAGGATAAAGACTAGACCCCGCAGGGGAGGTAGACCTCAGAACCAAGAGTTGCAGAGGAAATTGAGCAAGAATCACGTGAGAAGACAAAGCCTATGCTTCTCTTGCAAAGAATTTTGGGAGCCTAACCACCAATGTACCAATAAAAGGGACTCACAAATTGATGTTGGTTTGGCAAATGAGGTTACTTTTAGCACTCAAGAGGTTGTTATCAGCCCTAATAACAGTTCTGATTTTTATGATAGCAGTCATTCTCTTGAGTGTAGTAGTGATTTAAATGTTATGGCACAAGAGGAAAAAATTGTAAAAGATACTTCTAGTGTTGACACGCAAAATATGAGTGTCAAACACGAGGAAAACCATGAGGATACAAGCCATAACAATTCTAAATTTTGTGATAGTAGTTTGATCAGTTTGCATCAGCATGAAGATACTGCTATTACACATGATGATGTTGGTTGTGTTGAGTCATTCAATGTAGACACTCCAGTTTCGGGTGATAGTGATGCAATAGGTGTTGGGGATTCATGCCACAACAAATTTGATTTGGTAAATCAGATTTTAGATGATGTGAACAAATCAGAAAATTTACTTGTTAATGACGGGTCCCAGGATAGCTCTTTGGATGAGCATGTGTCTACTTTGGAGATAGTAGTGAGCATTGATGATGTCCAATCAACAGCTTCTATTGTGTCATTGGAGTCATCTCGTGAGGTACATAACAACAGTACCTTTGTTGAGGAAGTGTGCAGAACTGATAGCACACATGAGGATGCTTATCAATCGGTGAGTGATAATGATTCAGCCTCTTTCCATAGTGCAGATTACAAATTAGAAGATTTGTGTGGAGATGATTCGTCACAGGGGTATCATCATTTGACTAGGCAATTAAAAGTTAATGACAATATGATTGCTATAGCTTTGGAACATTTTGATGTTGCTAGACAGATGTTGGCAACCTATGGTTGGAGTACTCTTGAGATGGAGGAACATGATGACAGAGGACTTTCCCTTGCTGAATTTCAGGCACTTAGAGATGTAGTTGGGATCATGAAGAATAATTACCTACAGTTGTTATCAGATAGAGATCATCTTCTTAGGCTTGATGATATTTATCATGATTCTCTAAGGGGAAAAGAAGAGGAGGTTGATGAGCTCACCTATGAGCTTGAGGTCGCCACAGACTCTTTGAAGAGTGCTCAAACAACCCTTCAAGAGTCAAAGTTACAGGTAGATGAGCTTACCATGGAGTTGAGATTGACACAGTCTTCATCACCTATAGATACAATTCAGAGATCTATGGCAGCATGTAGTGATGAGCATACATCCACGGATAGTGGTAATGAGCATGTGGAGGATGTGGTCACATCCATTTCATTTACTGGTACAGGTGACACAGATAGGATGATTGCAGTAGAGGACCACATGATGCGCTAGGTTCTCTTGAGATTAGTCCCATGACAGGTGATGCAGAGCAAGTTGTTGATGGCTCTTGTGGTGTAGTAGTGAATTTTCCAGAGAGTTGTGTAACAGATCACCACACTATTTCATCATTTTTGCAAGAGATATGCAGGGCATCATCTAGTCGAGTGATCGGTCCTCATGTTGATTTGTTTCCCTCTCATGGAAGCAAATTAGAGTCTACATCCCATGCAGCTGATTTTGATTGACAGCTTATTGAGCCACAGAGATGGAGAGATCAGCTGGAGGTTACTCGACAGAAGGTTGATTCAACCTTATCTCGTTTAGATTACACTCATAGGAATGTTGAGAACCTTCTCTGGACAGCAAAGTTGGAGGAGAGACAGTATGGGGTCTCGGCTGGTACTCACATTCATGATTTGCAATTCATCAAGAGTGCTTTGGAGGAGATAAAATTAGAATATCTCCAATTGTATCGTGATAGGGAGTATGCTATTGGGTATGCAGAGAAGGTTGCCAGAGTATCTACCCAGTTAGCTATTCAAGATCAGAGACATGAGCCATATTCTGATTCAGGTGATGTGAGTGATGACGAGTGTGTTCCCCATGACTATATCAGTCAACCGTTGACACAGGTAAGTGCTTTTTATTCTGACTGTATAGTGAGGAGTGCTCATCATTTCTCCTTTAGTCCACACACAGATGACCTGATGATGTGTGAGTATGGATTGGCTCAGGATTTATACCATCCATTGTGGGATGAAGGGTTGCCATCTACAGAAGGTGGAAGTAGAGATTGCAGGTGGCTAACTCAGATACATTCAGAGGATTATTTGCAGAGTCAGAGATCAGATTACCATCATGGTGATATGTATCAGACAGAGTTTGCAGCTTCTTGGTCTCCTAAATTTCCATTGGAGACATGGCTTTTGAGAGGTTGCAGTGTCAGTAAGCATGATGGCATGTTTAGTCTTTATAGCAGTGATGGAGGAGAGTTTATTCATTACCTCATTCTGAGAGGAGCAATTTCATATTTTCCAGCACCAATATTGTGTAGTCAGTACATCCATAGGAGTTTTGCAGAGGATAGAGGGGAATGTTGTGGTTCAGACACTTCAAGGGTTAATTTCCTCTTCATGATTGATGGATGTGAGGTTCTAATGTGTTGGGATCTAGGTGGTGATATGTTTGGCATGACAGTTCAGTCAGATTCTGAGGTGTTGCTTCACCACTCTCTGCATGGTGAAGGTTTTATCAGAGTAGCGCAGTGTCGACGTGGTGGTTCTATGATGAGAATAACTTGGGACCCTAGGATCATTTTTGGTTTCAGTTGGGTTCAGTTTGTTGCTTGGAGGTTGTATTGGCATTGCTTGAGGACAAGCAATCTTTGGGAAGGGCGGACTGTAATGTCCCCATTTTTTATTTCTCTTGCAGATCAGTCAGAGCTGACTTTCTGGGTTGGTGACAGCATAATCAGAGAAGTATTTCTATGTCACCAGGGTGTTTTGGTGATCTAGAGGAGTTGGTTGACACTTTCCAGAGGGTTTTTGGACAACCTGTCCATAGTTACTATTTATAGTAAGTGCTTGCATGTCATTAATCTTTCTGGGTTTTTCTGGGTTTGTTCTCTTTGGTCCCCGGTGGTCACTGCTATTTTTAGTAAGTGGCAGTTTGGCACTGTTTGGGCGACTTGGCAGTCAGATGTTGGCTCTCATAGACATTGCACTGAGCTCAGAGTTATCAGACAGTTTGTGGATCCAGTTGGCACCCTCTGAGTTGGCTCAGTTTGCTTATGGCCGTTACTTACTATTTTTAGTAAGTTTAGGATTGGCATCAGAACGGGATTTTGAGAGTGGGGTTGGATTCATCTTGTCAAGACCTTTCCAACGAGCTATAGATCATTGGTTTCTGACATCATCTTGGCCTCCGTTTTAAAGTCCGTAAATTAAACATTATTATTTAATATTGGACCTTGGTGCCTAGGCTCAACAACTTAATGTTGTTTTAAAAGAGGAGACTTTAAGGGTGATGTAGAGGAAATAATTAAAGAGAATTATATTGTATTTTCCCTCTCATGTTTTATCCCATATGCAAGAGGATTTTAGAGACTCCCAGTTGAAAAAGTATAAAAGGAGGAAAAGTGTTCTCATTTGGATATGCTTGGTTTATTATTTTCTTCTCTCTTTGAGATTTCCCTTGCTAGGGTTTGGAGCTTTGGCTCTAGGGTTTGAGGATTCAAACTAGAGGCTCTTAGAGACAGAAACCTCCCTAAGTAGCGGTATCCCGCAGGTGTGAAAGATCACCCAACGGTGCCTTCTATGGTGGATATATTCAGTATTCACAAATGTGCTTCAATGGAGTTGACAGATTGAAGGTTTGATGCAATTCTTGATACATCCTTTGTAGTTTAATGGAAATTTATGTGTGTAGATTGGAAGGACTATTTTAAAAAAAGATTTTGTTGTGGTTGAGGCGAGTTATTGCTGCTATGTAAAACCTTCTTGTTGCTGATATACACTTCCAGCCATGGCCGTACACATCCAGGGATGAAGTTGGGAGTTTTGAACTTCATTTCTCTTTGTGGGTAGCTTCTATTCTGCATTGAATGAGGCGTCTAGAGCCTTATTTATTGCTGTTATCAATTTGTATGTTTATCTTTGTATTCTTTGGAGTTTGGAGTGATTTCTGGCTATGCCCATTTGCTGGTCCAGCTACAGCAGAAATATCAAAGTGCAAAACTTGACATGGGTATGTAATGATAATTAATATTTGTAGATTTGGTGATCTGGGTCATTATTTGTTTGTGCAAATTCATTGTAGTTTTTCTGGGTTTCCTATATATGCTCTATATTGTATGCTATGGCAACACATCTGCAGGAAAACATAAAACCCCTTCTGCATCTTCTATCTATCTGAAAGACCACACAAAATAATAATAAAATATCACACATAAAAGATTCATAAAATATACAAACAGGTACGACACATTACAAATTAATGCAAGGATCTTATGACCCTTCAGATATGATGATTAAGACACATAAGGGAACCTTTGTAAACACCTCTGGGAATATGTCTTTACTGGTCACTATATTTGAGAAACATGTTGAACAATGGTTTGATGTTGTCCCCGTTTCTGACATTTTCCATATAAAACTAGGGCATCCATGGTTAAAGACTATGAAAGCTATCCCTTCAACAATTTATAACTATGTGAAATTTCCCATCAATGGACAATTGCATACTATTCATCGCAATAGGTATAAACCTTTGATTACAAGACAATATTTTATACTAGATTACTTTTGGGAAATATATGAAAGAGAACTGGAGCCATGGATAGATTTCAACTTCTTGAGCTATAGAAATTACAAAAAAAAATTACTACATCAAGTGGCCAGTCCTTCTATGCAAGAAACAACAAGAGACAAACAACCCACATTTGAAGAGAATCCTAGATCGAAACGAAATGGACCCTATACTAAGGTTCCTCCCCCACCATTCTTACAAGGATCAGGAGGTAGTCATCAACAACAAAATATTCCACCTAGAGAAATGAGATTTGATCCTTGCACTTCCTCCTCTAAAGCACAAAAACCTATGAAAGAGAAAAACACTATCTTACAAGAGATAAGTGGTAAGACAAAAAGAAATAGACAAGCAAGAGAAAGGAGGAGACGACAAGAATATGCCCAACAACTTACATCTCAACAAGAAAACATCTCACCAAACATTGAACCAAGCCAAGAAGATCTTAAGAATAAGAGTTGGGCTATGGTACCTTATGTCTCACTTTTCTCTAACATTTAGGAGTGGGAAGACGATGATGTTTTACCTCTATGACAACACTTAGTTCGATGATCCTCATAGGTAAGTATCTCTAAACCTTTACCTCTCATGATGTGTTTCCCCCATGATGTGTTATGTGTTGTTTAGGCCTCCTTGGATGACCCTTGTCACTCTTGTAAGGTCCAGGATACCACCTCTGTTGTGACCCTTCTTCTATTTGTATCATCATTCTTCTATATTTCTTCTCCTCTATTTTCATTGTTGTGTGTTATGGACATAGCATTGCGGTTGGTTACTTGGGGGCACCCTCCTACGTGACTATCCCTAGCACACTTGTTTCTCCTCTCTTGATTTATTGTTTTCCTTCCTCTAGTGTTTCTATCTAGTGGGTGGATGATGAAAAATATTCTATACTGATGCAGACCTAGCGTCCCTTTAGCAAGAAATAAAAAATTAGACTTAGTTCCTCTATGACGACGTGGTTGATGTATATTATCTGATGCTTGGCTAGTAGAATCACTCCATGCACTTTGTTGCGTGATCTTGATGATGTCTTATCTCTCTTACAAAACATAACAATATTGCTGCTCTATGCACTTTGTTTGACTTTGAATCTCACCATGGTGACACTTAGTTCTGAGATTTTTGTGGTATAGCCCCACGGTTATACACAATCTCTGAGTTCATAGTATAACCTTGGCTCTTTGTGTAGTTGATCATATGCATTGTTGTTTATCATGATTATTTGGACACTAAAACTTTTCTTGTAGGGATGTGTTTGTGGGAACATTTGGCGATCGTAAAGTACATGTCACCTCTAGGGGGAATGGGCTTTGCAAGAGCTTGTGTTCCCTTGTGTATTTTCTTCCTACATTAACATGCTTGATATCAATACCTGATATCAACCACCTTAAGATGGGGGCATATATAAGGTAAGTTGTCTGTTGTGGATGTTAGCAATGTGCTTGTTCTCAGATGCAGTCTTAAAGACTTGTGGCGATGAGTCCCTCCTACACTCTGAGGTTTGTTTGAAATGAACTCGCAATCATTTAAGCCCTCACCATGAGGTGGGGATGGTGTATTTCTCGTGGAGAGTGCACATCCTATCATTTTCAAAAGTCCTCATCGTGAGGTGAGGAGTGGTTCTATGACTAACTCAACCCTTATGTGTGTCTTCAGCAATTATGGTGGTGAAGCGCAATCATCGGTGTGTGCCTGAGATGGTGTTGAACCTAGAAATAAGAACACTCCATCGCTTGTCTATCATGTTTTCTCTGTGTCTTCCAAGTGTGTGTGTATTGCATGTCTGTTCCAAAGCATAGTTTAAAGATTGGTGACGATGAGTCCCTCCTATTTTTTGGGATTTGTATGGTGTGTTTGATTTGTTTGGCATGTATTGTATGTGTGTTGCCTCATATGTAGTTTAAAGACTAGTGGTGATGAATCCCTCCTTCATTATGGGTGGTGTGTTTACTTTCATGTACTTGCATCTACATTTCATATATGAAAAGAAAAAGAAAAAGAAAAATCATTACTGTCTTCACTACATTCACTGTATTCACTATGTTTTGCATGACTTCAATGATGTCTTCTCCATGTTTTGCATGACTATAACAGTCTTCTCTGTGTTTTGTGTGCCTTTTACTGTCTTCTATGTGATTGCCATGTCTTCTCTGTTCTTAGCGTGTTTGTTGTGTTTGTTGACCATACTTTAATGCATGTATTAGCCTTCTATTTATACATATATTAAAGTGGGGGCTAAATCTTACGTCAGAAAATGTCCCCTTGGGGATTTTCCCTCTTAAGGTTTAGCTCTTGGGTCCTGTTTATGCATTTAGAGTATTTTCTATGTTAATATGACTTCCCAATGAGAAAACCCTAAAGTTTCATGTCAATTTGGACTTAGGGGATGCACTTATGATAAATCTTTCTTGAAATAGGGTGGTGGACTTGGGTGCATGTGCCCTAGTCCTACCCTATTTTAGGTGAGGACCAATTTCAAAGTGTCAGTTTGTGACCGTTATTTAGGTCCTACACCAACATGGTAAGTTTCAATTATGAAATTCTTGGAGGGAATGTTTGTAGTTGCATATATAAGCATGTTTAGGCATTCATTTGTAAACTAGATGGCTATTGTGAACTTTATGCATTCTCTTGATTCCAGAGGATTCAAAATATTCATTATGTTGTAGAGCAGAGCATTGTTTTTGTGTTTGTGTTTGCAGATTTGGCATCCATCTCCTCATGGCATGAAGAGTATCTTCCTTCCATGAGATCTTCACTACAAAGTGATATCAATTGTGTTTTCAATCATTTATTATTTGGATTTTGCCTCTATCCTATAGGGATATGCACTCTTTATCTGACAACGGTGTTCGGAAGAATTGAATGTCTCTCTTGGCTTGACTAAGGAAAGCCTCTAAACACCACAACCCCTAGCCCATTTTTTCATGATTACAGGTTATAGGTTATAGGAGAAGAAAAAGTGGAGTTGCAGGGGAGCAGCGCAGACTATCAGAATTACAAATCTAAAGAGAAAACAGGGACTTGGACTCAAGCACCTGCTCATTAGTCATCCGGATCCCGAATTGAAGAATCTCTAGAACAACAAGAATAGGTTGCAGATAAGGTTTCCAGATCCTGAAGAAAATTATGGCACTGGACTAGGGTACCCCCTCATTAGTCCCTAACTTTTCCATTTTCCAAACTTTGAAATCTGGTATGCATTTGATTATCAATTAGTATATATGTGTGCGAGCATTTTCGTAATTTGTCTATTTGCTTCTGAATTTGTATAATTAGGGTTTTGAGCATAATTGGGCACAATCAATCAACTAAATCACATAATTTGAATTTTCCCTACAGTCCAAGTGACTGCAAGCTTGATAGTAGGTTTTCTATTCAACCTAAAGTCCTTGAATCTTTAAGGTGAAAGGAGGATTCACATAAATCATCAAATCAAACCATCTTACAATTTTACCTTAAACAGTTTTCAAAATATTTGAATTAATCAAACCATACTTGACACATATATTGAACTATAATTGAATATAATATCATTTCATGAAAACATTGAACACATATGCAATATCAAAACTTTTAAGCATGATACAATATCTATCCTATAACCATAATTGATCATAATATTATATTTAATGTAAAATGTAATATACATAATGTCATGAAAATAACATATAGTGTATATAAATCTATATAGGCATGTACAGACAAACCCATATAGGTATATACAAAGATATACATCTGTAAAATACAAAAGTATGTATACAAAGTCATCTAGCTATACAAACAAATGTACCAAAATCGAATTTCCTATGAACTTCTATCAAATAATCGATGGACCTTGCTTGGCCATGAAAATGGAGAGTCAATTAGTGACTCATCCTCTCTCTCTCATGGTGACTAGACCTCCTCGACAAATATTTTTGAAGCTCCACCTATTAATACAATCAAACAATATCCACACTAATATAGAAAACATGAAATATATAACATGGCATATGTAATCAATCACTTATCTCTAGTTGATGATCCCTCTCAATCATTTTTTATTTCTCTTCATTCATAGCTAGATGGGTTGGAGTTGTGACCTCTTATGAGAAGCATGAAGAAGATAAATTGAGTAAACATGAATATCATTTATGGACATTAAATGATATGAGATAAAACAAGAAATACAAGATGATATTTGTATGTTACTGGCTCATACCTTGGTCAAAGGATTTGCAGACAAAATCGCTATAGTAATGCCCACCTCCACTGACTAACGAAGATGAGGAGTATCCATATTCAACATCTAAAAATAGAGCCCAACATTATTTGACCAAAATAGATACATAACATTATTTAAAAACATAATGATTACAAATGGTAAAATCTACCTTAGTGAAAGTGCTTTTGCATGTAGGGGAGTGAGGAAATCATGGTGGTGGTGGTGAAGCTCCTTGTTCATCATCAAATTTTCACTAAATAATATTACCATTGATATATGTACTATATTTATGATCTTTTGATAAATTATATACCTGTTGAATTGACCTCCTCTCATAACCCTGCACTGGATAGACAACAAATGTAGGATGAATACTTTGACCCTAGAATTTCATAGTGTAGACAATTACATACATTAATTTTGACTTATAATATAGATACTTATATAATTAATTAGAAATTTCAAATACAAATATATTAAATCAAGATGAACCTTGTAAAAATTACTTAGGAGTCAATACCAAATGTTTCCTGCAAGATGACATCTATGAGGGCAATATCATCCAATATGGTTGTGTCCATCACTAGTTGCTACCCCTGCATCGTAGCATCCTAGCACTCTACATCATCATTTGGATTGCCTAAATGGTGAGAGTCATGGGTCCCATAATTGCACAAGTTCCCACGTGAATTGTAAAGATGTGGGGACCAATGACGCCTACTTCTCTCACCCTTGTTGGCCTGGGTAAGATCATCACCATGTTGTGCTAGAGACTAGGTGAGAGAACTCAATGAATGTAGTGTCTCCACCTCAACACTCTCCTTCAAATACAAAAGGGAGTGATATATGTGCTAGCCTCATGAGGGGTCTAGGTACACATTTTTAGTCTCAATGTGCCCCCTAGCTATCTTGGGCAGATCCACCACCTCTACCCTGGAACTCTTAAATGTCAATGTAATTAGGAATCTAGTGAGGATGAACTCATAATAGAGTTTCGTCAAGAAATATTGTGACACCTCATTGTTATTACAAGGATGCTCCTCAAAGACCATGTACCATCTATCCCAAAAGTTTTTGGATATACCATCGTGTGCACACTAATGAATTGAGAACCATTTACAACTCTCTTCTAGTGTTTGGCTAGTTTTACGATTTGTCACATCTCATTTTTATGGACTATATTATTATTCTAGATTAGTGAACATTTACCATGATTATTTTACTTTGAGTAAGTTCCACGTGTGTGAAGGTAATTATCATGATATTATATTTGTGTAAATTAGAAAGTTAATTTAAATATTAAATATTATTGATACGATTATAATGTTTTGCTTCAGCTATGTTTTGAGGAACTAATCTATTGACGTCGAGTTGAGTGCAAATAAATGTAGGTATTCGTCAAATATGAGAACATGGTTGAGGTAGAGGTGTTCTAGCCACTTGGCAAGAACTATTTGGGATGGTTAATCTTGATGCACTCACACACTCACATAGCCTCATATTACATTTTGAATGGTTTATTATGCATTGTTGTTTGGATAATAAATGTGATTGGTGGTTAGATACTTAGAGAAATATTTTGTTTTTAATTGCAATAAATGTTCTTTTCAAATGCATGATCTAATGATAAATATTTAAGTTCTTTCATTATATATTTTAAATGGTTTATTTTATTTTAAATGGTATAGATGTATTTATATTATTTAACAATAAATAATAAATATTTTCCTAATTATTTAAATATGGATGTTTGGAAGACAATATCTACATTAAACTTAAAACAATTAAATTTCAATTGTAATCTATATATATATAATTTTAAATACTTATTGTTTGATTTAAGTGATTAGGCTATTTTGAAGACAAATAAATTATATTAATAATAACTATTATATTTAGAAAATTAAATATAGGAATTAAAAGAAATGGTTGTTACTTATTTAAAATTAGATAAATTGCTTTGTTATTATGAATATTATATTTAGAAATATAATAAAAAGAGTTAAAAGAATAATAATTCTATCATGCAAGATTAAAATAAGTTTATTTTTATTATTTTTGGAGGCTTTTGGAGGCTTTTGGAGGCTTTTGAAGGCCAAATTTCATGCAAACTCAAACAAAAACTTTAGTTAAAAAGGCAACCTCAAAACCTAATTTTCAACACCGATATTAGGAGAAATTTATAATAAAACAATATAATAGAAGGGAAGAAAAAGCGCATTCTTTTTGACAAAAAGAAGAAGACTTGGAAGAGAAGAGGACACCACATTTTGGCAGTAGCAAGGAAAGGCAAGAGATCATTTTTGAGTGACTGAAAGCAAGAGGTGATGAGTAGAAGGAACATAATTTGAACCTTAGCATCACAATAATCAGGTATTTTACTGTTATTAGCAATAGATTAATGGTGAAATAATACTGAATATTGTGGATATGTTGGTCTGAGAATAGTCTTTTCTTCTATCTATGGTTGCAGGATCAAATTCCTCTTGTTTCTATTCTGTCGCCGACCCAATTTTACCTCTTATGCTACTGTTATTCTCCCTCTACTCTTATCTTTGTAACGGCCTATTTTCTAAGTGGCATGGCTGTGAATAACAACCTACTATAAAGAAAAATCCTCTCCTAAAAATCTACCTAGCCACTGATAAAAAACCTCCCATGTCTGCATTGATTTTACTAGCCTATGGCCGTTGTTTTATTATCCCTGTTGCTAGTTAGACAATCCCTGTAGCTATCTTTTTACCTACCCTTTTAATCACTGAAATTATTTAGTTGTATGTTTATTTGTTATTTTCTAACCTTCATCTGATTGTTATCCTATCATGGATCTAAATAATTCTATTTTTATCCTCTTAAAACAATTCTTGTGGTTGTATTAAATTTTTGTTAGTTTATCAGTTCCCGTCACCTATTTATCGGTTTCTATAACCTATTTTACACAGTTCTTGTCACCTGATTTACACAGTTCCTATAGCTTCTCTAAAACACTCTTAAACTAGTTATATCATTACTCAGAAAAGAAACAGTAGGATTTTTTGATATTTATCTATGCTCTTAAATTTAGTTGTGAGATGTTGAAACAATCATATATTATTATCAACTCTTATTCAAATGAATTACTTGAAACTTAAATCAGAATTGAATGGAAAGAGTTAAACATTGATTTTCTTCAACCTTTTTGACAACAAATTACAGTTAAGGATTATAATCATATTTTAGACACCCAATTTATACTTACATAAATGAATGAATAGATTGATGTTAAAATTATCTTTTGTTTATATGTTAGATTGATGGAGTAAAATTTGTGATGTAAATAACAGTCTTATTAAAAGATTCTTGAAGAGAATTAGTATACTTGGTTTGAATGATTAGAAAACTTTATATATTATGGAATATGAATTAAATATGAATTAGGAAATAAAACCAGTTGGCCAACCTTTAGATGCAATTGTATGAACGAATGATGGACTATTGCTTGCAAAGTGAGTTTTCATGATTGATGTTTGGAAAGGGGAATTAGGAATGGGTTATAGGAGAACATTGATTGTTTTATTCTATTATTTTAATTTTTCTTGTTTTTGGGGAAAGAAAGTAGTTTTTTTATCTAGAAATGTGTTTGGGTTACTTTCTGGGCTAGGATGCCGAATGTGGAATATCAGAGATAGATTTTCCTCTTTTCATGAATTGAACTGGTTACTATGTTTTAAAGGTTTATATCTAAATGAGCTTCCATTGAAAAAGATGAATATTTGTCTAGCAAACTTATTGATATATCTCTGCCACATCCTATTGTGAGACAATCTACATTTCATTATTTAGAATTACACATTAAGACATTAGGTTGCATCAAGTGTTCTCACCTGCCAGTTGTTCTAGGTAGCTAGACATTTTGTGCAGGGCTGGGTTTCCTTCGTGTCATGAAGGGATTCGAGGAAGTGTAATTGCTTCATGGTTAGGTGGAAAAGCACTTGACCCATGTTGATGAAGGGGGTAAATCATAAAACACACAACAATAGAAATTGCACCAAAAAAAAAAAATTCCTTTATTGATTTGGATAACTTATTACATTATAGAAGCTCAAATACAATCAGAGGAATCAACCCTCCATAGGTTGCAACACATTACAACTTCCTATTCCAAGACTCTAGAATCCCTGTCTTCTGTAACCCCAAATCAGTTAGGGTTTCTATTTTCCCACCTATTCTTGACTCCACACTTCCCCCTTCACTCTACTATCGCCCAGGGTTCCCAAAAATGGTTATTAATAGCTTTTTTAGCGGCCAACAACCTAATTTCAAAATTTGCATCTCGCTCCAAAAATAGGTCAACTTCTGAGAGCCATAACTTTTGATCTAGGTGTCTGATTGATGAACCGTTTTATGCGTCTAAAATCTTGCAAAGTGCTCTATGTGCTAAGAACCCGCTCTACCAGTTTCAACCATTTTCAGGCTCGTACGAGGCTTTTGGTGCCTCAAACCAGAGTTTGAATAATTTTCAGGCATTTTTTGGGAAACAAAAACTTTAATATCTTTCAGCTTGCAAATGATATTTGTGTGATTCCTTTGCCAAAGGTCTTATATTTCTATTATGTAACTTCCTGTAAATTTTCACTTCAATCTGTGCCCAAATGCAAACTTTCTAAAAATAGCAAGTTACTATTTTTAGCAGTTTGGAAAAATTGAAAGTTCTACATCATTATTCAAGCTATTATGGAACCAAAACCACAAATTTTGAAAAGAAATGGAAAGAACATCAAAAATTTTGAATCACATCTTCTTTTGGGTGATGCAAGATTGCCCTTACACCACTGGATGCTCCTGCATCACATGTTCTCATCTCTCAGCTCGCAGGAGAATCACTTGGTTCGTGGTGACTGGAGAGCATATTGATTTATTTATACTTGTACATGATTATTGTAACTTGTAATTGGATGTATTATGGCATGAATGCCAATGGACTTTATATATTATTTTATAGTGCTTTCACCTGGATTTCAAGCACGTGACTTTCATACGATTTAATGACTTTTATTGATTTATATTGATGAGATTTATCTTTTACTTGTGATATTGTAATTAAGCAAATTAATTACATCATTTTATCTTTTATATTGTGATTAAGCGGATTAATTACCTCTTTTTACTTTCACTACTTATGATGTTGTAATTTAAATGGATTATTTACTTTATTTTCTTTATTTTATTTTTGTGATGGTTTGAGGGCTTTTATAGGATTGATAAAATGTGAGCATAATTGAGATTTTTTCATTTTTTTGTCCTTAACTTGTTTGTAAGACAATTTGTTAGCATAGTATTGCCAACTCCTCTCCCTATAGTCATTCCACTCAGTGATTTGGTTTGTCACTAATTCAATATGAGAAATAATGATCTCTAATGAATTGGCAAGGGATCTCCTATGATTAGTTCTTGTATTTGGACTATTTAATGTTTCAATTAAGGTTTCAAGATGTTTTTAGTTTTCTTGAATTCACCATAAATAATTTTCTTGTGTGTCTCTTTGATGGTGAGGACGTGAAGGTGGGGGTTTTTGAGGGTTCTCCTTAGTTCGAGGGGGTTGGGGGTTGTTTTGAGCCTCCTCTGCTAGATTAGAGTTTTGTGGTGGCTCATTAGCTAAAAATTCAAGATAAAAATCTAATTAAAACATTGTAAAATTAAAAAATTCTTTTCAAATTCACCAAAAAAAATGAAACCGTACCTTATTCAACTTCTACACCCTCCACCTCATGCACGACATCCTTAAGAGTGGGATTGGTGAGGTGGCATGGTGAAAATGTTATTTTATCTTTAAAATTGTTATTTCTATGTCTCCTATACCATGCTCATGGTAGTAGAAGTGAAACATGCGGCTAATTTTTGCAAATGAGATGTGGGTTTCACTTTTTGCTATTTTTATTTTGTGTTTTTACAAACCTAAAATGCGAGCACATTATAGCATGCTCATGTGTTAGGATTAGTAATATCGATCCATAATGCAAGTGCGTTATAATGCAGTCACATTATAGCCTATAATATGGGACCAAAAAGTGGTTGTGGCCACTTTTTGGTCCCTCATCTTTGTGCATTGACCCTAATATCACATAGTGACATTAGCCCACTAAAGTGGGGGAAAAAAATAAGGTCAAAAATTACAAACACTACAATTTCGACACTACAAATTATCCTTATTTTAGTGTCCATTCATGTGTAGTATGTTTTAGGGACCATTTTATCCCTCTTTCCTAGCCTAGTTACTAATCAAGATGTGAAGTTTTGTGTTTTTTTGTGTGTCTATGTTCTTCTCTTGTATTTTTAATGTTTCATGTGTTTAATGTGACCATTTTGTAATGTTTAAATTTGTTTCTTCTTAGACGTTAACATAGTCACACAAATGTATATGCAAGTGTACTAGTGTCTTGCAACCATACAATCGGGCAAGCTTTACATCTCCCATCCAAAATATATGTCTATTTGACTTCACTTATTTGTAAGCATCATTTTCCTATCTTGTCAAGTTTTTAATAGTCTTTTTTTTATTCCTTTACCAATAGCCTCTCGAATGATTTATATTTTGAATTGGGATTCCTCCTTCTTCATGCTTTGAAACTAGTTTTTGGTTTCAACTATTCTCCTCCAATCTTCTGTAGGACTCTATAGCATTCCAACACTCTACAATAGCTCTTTATTTTGTGAACATCCTCTACTACCATTGTGAATATTTTTACACACTACCAGTCACTATTTTCTTAGGATAGTCAACTTGTTCTCTTTTTCTTTCCTTGTTATTTCTATATTGTATTGCTGACTTGGTATTTCTAGATTCTACATCTCCTAACTCTTCTCCATACACATGGAGATAATTGTGGACACACTAATTATTATTTCTTTATCATATCCATTTTTTCTCTTACTCCTAGATGCACATACAATAGTAGCACACATTCTTCCAATCTTTTAATATAACTACCAATGGAGACTGAAAGACCATAATTGGGGCTTGGCCATTTTGGAAGGCTCCCAAGAAATCACCATCTTTTTTCTCTATCCCAACTATAAGTACACTTAAAGACTCAGTTCTCACATGAAGGTTTACATCTTCTCTAACCTTTCATTGTTATTCTATCATTACACTCAAGATTGAAATCTAGTTAAAATATATACTTTTGCCATTATATACTTTTCTAGATATACCCTATGTCCTTTTGTGTGTTTAGATTCTCTATATGTTCATGAATTATAAAATCTATATAAACACTTTGTTTTTATGATATTTTGGGATGATAACATGTTTTCTAGACAATAGATTGAACATGTTGGCATTAAAACTTCTATATTCACCTTGCAAAATATCTATAGCTCCAGGTTCCTATTTCTATAGTTTATTTTCACATTTTGCTTGTCTATTTTCTAAATTTTCTATTTTCCATTCCCAACTCTTTCTCCATTTTATGTTTAATTAAATTAATATAACTTCAAATGTTTTGTTAGTTTAACTAATACACCACACATTTGTTAATAAAATTTAATCTACCTTTATGTTCAAAGTAGAATAAATTTTACATTTACACTATTGTTTTGTTCTTTTTTGAAAAAAATATTTAAGTGCACTAATTAGCTATTAATTGAAAGAGGTTTCTTTTTTTTACAATTATTTAATGAATTGAATTTTCCTAAATGTAATCTCTATGGTTTGTGTTTTTTTTTCTATTTTCCATTTGACAAATAAATCTTGTTATTGTTTTGGTTGTTGAAGACAAATAGATCTTGTTTTTGAACAAATATAACTTGTTTTTGTAAATATTTTAAATTTACAAAGTGCTTTGAAGAAAAATAAATGAAAGAAAATTTAAAAGAATATTCTCTAAATGTAATTTACTCTAAAGAAGAAAATTAAATCTAATCTAATCTAGAAAGTAATAACATAATCTAAATCTAACCAAGAAGTGGCAATGAAATGTTTCAGTTCATGAGCAAGTTGATGATCTAATTACTAATTTTAACTACCTCCTTCAAAAGAATGCTTTTATATAGAAATGAATAAAACTAGGGAACCTATTTGAAACTTTAATGGAGCTTTCTTGAAGTTGTAGTAATTTGTGTTCTTAAAGGATCCAAATTTTGTGTTATGTTTTCCTTTTCAACTTTAGGGTTCTCCTCTTGATGAAAGCAAGGAAGGTAAGATAAAATGCTATAGAGAGATTTAAGATTCCTTGTAAGATGGTATGGGAGATTTGGAAGCTTAAAATGCTATATAGGAAGGCTTGTAGACTATAAGGACGTTTTGATGAATCTTGGATTTGGATTAAAAGGGGGATCTTGTGTACCTATTAAGGTGAGATTATAATCCTACTCAGAGAGGAAGAAGATATAGAGCTTCTTTACAAAATCATGCAAAAGCAACCAAATAGAACCAAGAGCTCCACCTAGATACATGAGGCAAGGGAAGTTTAAATAGGAAAATGAACAACCAATCAAAGGCAGATGACAATCACTCAAGGGGAGGATAGTTGTAGTTAGGGGTAGTGACTCATGTCATCAAGACTTAAGAAGACTGTTAATTAGAGACCAAAGTGGAAGAGAAACTATCGAGACTGGAAGATTCACACACCAACCAAACACAACAAGGTCACCTCTTTTAGAAAGATGGATCACCCATTTTAATTGGGTATTCTAAGAAAACCTATAGCTTAACCCAAGTTTCTTGGGTGACCTTAAGGTATCTCAAGAACCCTTGCAACTAAAAGTGCAGAAAATCCATTTTAAAAGGAGAGGATGCACAAGATGACTATGTGGTTTGTAAGGATGATGAACACATGAGGGAGGGTACTAGAAACACAAGGGGGACATCCATCAAGGTGGAGAAGCTCTGAAGAGAAATTATTCACACCACATGGGTCATGAGTTCAACCACCAAATCATCATTGTACAATCATGTAGGCCTATACAATTTTGAGCACTTACAAGTTTGACACTTAGTAGACCTATGTCTCATCGAAATTTACCTTCCAATGATACACAAAAATACAAGACAATGTATATGTAGCCCTAAGGAAAGGGAGGAGGCTCACCAAGGGCTTTTCCATCTTCCTTTGGGTAGGCATTTCAACTCTTTGTGTACCTCATCTCCTCACTCTTTCAATTTTGTAAAGTGCATTACAATCAATAGAAAAAATGCACTTGTTTTATGCTCCCTATTTGCTTCTTCTATTGTGGTGCATCCAAATGTCTATTCGCATGCCCATTGCATAATGGGTGTGATTTCTTGTGCGTGTGAGTGATCACATAATTTACCATTTCTTTTATATGTATTGTTCTTAAAAAGTTATTTAAATTAATTTTAAAAGAGAAAACAAATTTTTTTTGTTCTTTAAAAATGTTATTTATATACTAATTTTAAAAGACATAATATTTTATTAGTACTTACCTTCGACAATACTATTATAATAAAAAATTGTAATCTAGTTTTTTTTTTAAATTTACCAATCTAAAACAATAATTTTTTATTGGTAAACAATGTGCAATGTCTATAAACCAATAAAAAACAATTATTTTTATCGTTAAATAATTTAGAAAATGTAAATGCAAATTTTTTAACAATTAGTATTGAAAAAATTAATAATAATTTTTTTTATTGATTCCAATGTTGTTGCTATTTTTTTGATTGGCCAAAAATTTTAGGTGTTATGGGTGGGTTTTTTGAGCAGTTTATTAAAAGGTGGAATAATCCTAAAAAAAATGAATCACATAATATTGATCTCTCTATAAATAGTTTTTTATTTTTTTACACTGTGTGTTTTTACTTTTTCTTAAAAGGGTAAACATTAAGCCTTTTTATGTTTTAATTATTGAATAAGAGTGGGAACTTTTCAATCAGTGGCAATAAGATAAGTGCCAAAGTGGGGGTTGATTTTAACATTTTTTAAAATGACATGTTTTATTATTTATAGTAAGGTTTTGTAACAATTTTTTGAATGACATTGGAATGGTACTTCATAAGCTTGAGGAATAGTAAATGTAGAGGATAAGCACTCCTTGAAAACCCACATCACTAGTTTGGCACATCAAATTGTGCATTGCATTCTTGATGATGAGAATGACAGTTACAGAATTCCTAATTTGCATTAGGCGTGTAGGCTGAGTATCTTTAACACATGCAAGGTAGTATCTATGCCCTTTACTTACCTACTTGGTTTTTTAATCTTGATTATCATGCCTATTTTTTGTGTTTATTAAATACAATGGCTAGGTATCCATAGTTTATTTGGTTTGCAATGAATAGTTGGACTATTGTGAGTTTGACTGGTGTAATAGGACTTGTTAGAAAGAAAAACACTCTTGCATCACAACCTTCAACTCTTTTCAATAAGGACTTTCAAATCAAGAGCTCCAATTTGTCATGATTTCCTTGCACTCTAGAAAAGATGGAGTTACAAGATAAGGGAAGAATATAGTAAACACCTTCCTTATCAAGTAAATAAAGTTCTCTCACTTGTTTTCAATATTTTGTTGATTGCAACTAGATCTTAGGCCTAGTTTGTGTATGAGGACCATGTTTAAAAAGAGGTATTTTTTTCTATTTTCACTAAGAGTATAGGTAACCCAAGAACAACAATACATCTGCTTGGGGAAGGCAAGAAAAATCCACACAAGGTTAGCACTTGCAATCCAAGCTAGGAAATAAATTTGGTTGGCAACTGGTCTACAAATTATATTGACTACTCTTCTTTTCCATGGCCTCCTTGGATGCATCTTAGTGAAAATTTGTAGATTTGTATTCTCATGACAAATACTTAAATATATGTCATATTGAAGTCTATAGCTATCAGGAGTGAGTTAATAAACAATAAACTATATTATACTTACAATGGTTAGATCTTTCATTGCTTCATGAGTAAATTTAATCAATCATACTTGTGTTCATAGTTAACCATTCGGTAACATTGCTTACGAGTTGCATATTTAGATTAGATCTACATGTTGCATCATGGAAAGATCTTGCATGTTTGTTAGGCTATATATTATTATTCTTAAGTAAACATCAGTTAGGGTTTTAAATTTTAACTTTATTTGTAACTCTTATAGGCCTTCAATCTTGATCCTACTGCAAGGAGTGCTGCAAAGTCTAGAAATTGTCATTTTGGGTAAAATGAGTACTTGCGTTAACATTTTAATCTATCTTATGTTATGTAATCATCTCAGGAAGTGGATTATTAGGTTGCACATTCAAGAGGTTTGAATGTTTAACTATTTAAACTATTCACTTTTTGTCTCTAATTCAATAGTTCTTACATTCTTCAAAGGACATAAAGCACCAACCCCATTTCTCTCATGGGAAAGCAATTTGAAGAAATACCCTTATGTTACATCCTAAATTTTTGACTTGCAAAACTTTTCAGATTTACTAGGACATAAGTAAATATATTGTGATGTTATAGTTTAATGACAAGGAATGATATGGATTATATTGAATGTCATTTATGAAATTATGGAAATGATTGTGTTATTGTCAATTTAATATTGCATTATGAAATTTGGTTTATTATTTGAATAATGATGTGTTGATCATAATTTGTTTGGTTACAAGTTGAAACAGGATTACAGGTTTTCAGATGACTCTCAAAGAAGAGAGAGAGAGAGAGAGAGAGAGAGAGAGAGAGAGAGAGAGAGAGAGAGAGAGAGAATCTTTCGAGGAGACAGATATAGACCTCAGATTACGAGTGGTCTATTTGCCAAATGAGTATAAGTGTTTAATGAAAATGTGAACCAATGTGTTGTAAGAGGTAACTCTTGGCTTGTCAGTTTACTTTTGAATCTAATCGATAGGTAGTCGATATCTTGATTCTTATCTAGTCAAGTCAATTGTGAGTTGACTTCATCGTTTGAGAAGTAAATGTCACCTGAATAAAACTATGACCATTTACGTTTAACATAAAAATTATGATGTCATTGATGTAAAATAGTTGTGATAGTATTATTGAGTCATTTAGTGTTTTATTGTTGACATTTAACATTATATGACAATCTTATCAAGTCAAATCGACATGATTTAATGAGATTTTGTTAAGGGGAGACAAGCTCGACCCTATCACATTACTCGTAATCTTTTTGAATTATTATTATAATTATCATATTTTGATCAAAGATTAAATATGGACAAGGACTATTATTGTTATTATCATGTCTATTCATTCTATTCTTGAGATGTGTTGTAGAGGGAATCTTTAAATTTTTATGAGGCAATTACTACCTCAATGTCCTCTTAAACATTCATGTCTATCCATAGGAGAAATCTACGATGTGGACATAATTGTTTAAACCATTTAACCAACTCATGGGCATTAAGATGCCTATAAAGAGTAGTATCATGAGTAGAGACACTTTATTAATCATGTAGACCTCTCATTGATGCTTAAGTGTTTAAAGGTTTATTAAAAAGGAGAAACTCTTAGTCGTAGAGAACCTTCTATTGAATAGATAAGTGGAGCTTCTACAGTTTGATAGATGCTTTTGTTATAACTATATCATTATGGATTCATTTTGACCATTAGTCATTGTTGTGTGAGTATTAATTATTGACCATATACTCCCTTCTCTTTGTAGTCCAACTAAGAGCCTTTGTAGGCTAATTTGGTGGAGATACCCACGGCCTTGTGGTCATTTTTAACAAATCTGTAGTGGAGTCATAACTTTTTTCATCATTGTGGAAGAATCTGCTATTTTAAAGGAAAATGTTTTAGCAACATGAAAGTGGATCTTTTCATGGCTAGTGGAAAGGAGGATAACAACCCAAGAGTGGAATCGTTAATAGTGGGGCTGGGATCTTGTAATATAAAATGACACCTGTATGAAATGCCACTAGAGGTTAGTTTAACTATCGTAGTGGATCTTTATTTGACTGATAATCATGGAAAGGAGAGGAGAAACGATTTTAGATAGAGTCAAGTGAGCTCTTAAAGAACGCTCATGCCCATGCGCCGGGGGTCTAGGTTATCTATGGTAAAATTAAATAGATAGAAATTGGTAGTTTGACAAGGAGGAAACAGATAAGAGAGTAGTTCTTTCATAGTTAAAAAGGATAGTGAAATTACTTCCACAGGAGGAAAGAAGATAGTTGGTAGCAGAGGAAGGAGGAAATTTCTATGTAGGCAACCCTACTCTATCAACAAAATCTTACCAGGTTCTCTCTTTACAGGAAGTCTTTTTGTCAATATAAAATTATTTACATATTAATTCATACTATTGAATAAATGTCGAGTTGTTACTCTATTTATTCTGAGGTCTATGTTTTAGAATGTTACTAAGGCTGATACTCTTATGATAGACGACCTGCTAGTTAGTTATTTCTATGACTTTTATGTATTCATAAATCCATGATTTCAAGATGATTTCATCAAAAGGTTACGACACTTTAGGATATCATTAAGTTGATATTGTAGTTATACTTTTGCATGGTCGAATGAATGATATATGAACGAGTTTTTGAGAAGGATTTACTTGATAAGTCTCTATGACGATTTTATACATCGTTCACACCAAATCAGATTAGTATGACTTTGAGTAAACTATTCTTTTAAGTGTATACAAGTTTTTGCATAATGGTAGAATTCTTTACATGTCAGAAACTATAGATTATATAATACACAATGTAATGCCCCCTCATTTTTGGCTTGTGATAGTTGTTAGTTTTACATTACTCTTTGTCTAATCTGAGACAGTTGTTAGTTCTTCCTTTGCATTTAGACAGTTCTGAGACATTTGGATTATTAGGCCTATGGTTTATGCTTATTTTGATCATGATAGACTATGTTTGACTGATATAGTTCTGACATGTGTTATGAGTTATGATGACATTATTGTTATTCCAATTATGATGAGATAGACACGATTAGTGATGGTTTTATATTATCATGTTTTATGTGAATTAAGGATATCTGATTTTAAATGTAAATGGTTATAGTTTTGTTTTAGAGCAGGAACGGGGTAGTATTACTCTGTTTGAGCACCCTACTACGTCACGATTCTCTGACTCTATGCATGTTTCATATTTATGCAGTTGATAGTATACAACCTATTGTTCTTATGCAGGTTGCAGGTACCGGGCCTTGACTCCACCTGACTCAGCAGGTTTGAGTGGGCCCTAGACCATGGATAATGTTGATGGAGATAACATGAGGTCTAACCCCTAAGTCAGTTCAACCTTTTGTTGATGGTTGTCATGTGGTTCGTATGTTTATTGTTGGGTCCTTGGTAGGTTAGCCTGTGTGTATTCTTGTATGCATAAATGATCTATAATATTATAACATTTTATTGTCAAATATTATAGTACTTTGTTGTGTCATAAAATTGGAATATTCTTGGAGGAAGCTATTTAAATAAATTATAATGCAATATCAGGTAGCAATTCTTATGTTGGTAAATTTTATATGTGGGTCAATGTTTCATTTTAAATCATGATTATTTATAGTTATGTATTGAATTTCTTCTTGGGGATTAATGTTAAGGTGGTAAGTTGTCATTTATGATTCCAGAGTGGGGAATCTCCATGAATAGTAAAAAAAATTAAATTTCTGGTGAAGAGGATTCACGAGAGAGGATTTGGTGTGAGTGGGTATTTATGACTAAAGGTTATTGTGTTCGGGGGGAATTTTTGGTGAAGGAGGATTTGGAGGATTGATTGGGAGGAAGGAAGAAGAATTTTCAGAGGAAGAAAAGTTGGGAAAAGAATCTATTCTAGAGCATGGACTATTCTGGGTATGTCTCTTCTAGGAAGGAATGTGTCTTGTGCTAAAGATTTTATTATCACTTCATGTTTTGTTTCTTTTAAAATTGCACACTTTTGATTAAATCCTCTTCTTTGATTTGACTACTTGGGAATGCCTCACTATTCCTATTCATTGAAGCTTCTATCCTTTGATCTAGACATTTGACCATCTGGTTGACCCTTGCCTGCAAATAAATCTATTATAAATTTTAGTTGCAATGCTTGTCTGTCTATAAGTCACAAATCATGGTTGGTCTCTGTTAATAGAAGGATCATTCATTTTTCATAAACAAAAATCGCATTCCTTTAGGAAACGTGGCCAAGAGTTCCATATTTCATATTTTCAACTGCATACCTCCCATTGAAATCTAGCAGTCATTATTTTTGCCCATCTGTTTTGTTGCCAAAGTCATCATTTTTAACGGATGGCCATTCTGACTCCACTTTTATGCCCTAGATATCATTTGAATTTTTTTCTCATAGGCAAGGTTCTCCATTCGATCTATCTACTTGACCTAATTATGCATCAACCTTTGATCTACGGCCGAACCCCCTCCGACTAGCTGTTGTGATCCCTTGCATCATTAAGGAGCCCACTTATTCTGAACCAATGCTATGGATAATGTGAGCTTCTTCTAGTTGTCTCCATGCCTTGAACGACTTTCACTAAGCTTTCTTAAAACTTGGTGCTATTTTATCCTTGTTTCGTAGTGTGAAGGAAAGGCCTTGCTCTTATTCTTGAACGTCGACAACCCTGGCAACCGTGATTTAGAAAGTTGTTTGATGAATTTCCTCTTTTGTTATCGCTTGTGGACTATCTAAAAATTGGTTGCTTCCTTGGTTTTGTTCATTCATCGATCCATGATCGCTTAGATGAGGACATTTTTTTCCTTGCAAAATCAAACCTAAATTTTATTCTTTGGCACCATTGTTTATTCCAAGCATAAACTTGTGCGGCAGTCTTATCTTTCTCATGTCCTAGAAAACTAAAGATCATATTCTAAACCTCACCATCTTGGAATGATGTGTAAAGAAATTACCTCAGCAGAATCTTATTGTTTTAGATCCCCCTTGCTAGAATGGAGTTACGCAACCATTGACCCCTCTCTTGCCAATCATTGATACCACACTTTCTAGCAAGACACGCCTAGGAGGGTCGTTGCAATTACATCATCTGTCAAAATGTCTCCTTATTTTCTATGTTGATGGATGCCCTTAAAGACTAGCACTATGCTTGAGATTTTATTATGTATTTCCTTGATTCCACTAGAGCATAATATCTTTCCTCAACTTAGAAATCATTATAGTTTATGCTTACTTACAGTGGATTTGTCTTATGAATGGAACATATATAGCAATTTTATTATGATTTCCATACTATTTTCAATGTGAGTTAGGTTTAGAAGGCCGTAAGGTCGATATTAGAATCTTGCCTTCAGTTTAGGTTGTAGAATCATCATAGGATCTATGATGTAGTCATTAACGATGAACTCGTCGTTAGTAGGAATGCATTACTTTTTCATTCATAAAATAGTACTTCCTTTTCCTTACGCATGTCTCTATGCAAAAATTGTTAGAAAATGAAGTTAGTAGTTTACCGTGGCATAAGGTTTATTCTAACTTGATCCTCTTTTACTATGTTAAGGGATAGATTAGATTCTAGTGAACTAAAACTTTATCATATGATTAGTCTCCTATGTACATGGTAGAATAAGGTAGCATTAATACTTAGAGTTATAACTCATTCTCGGTGAAAGTGTAGTGTTATATTGGAAGAAGTCTTTTATGCGAATTCAACTTAGGTCAACCCTAGTATAGAGTTAGTAAGTTAAGTTTACTCTTATTAATGCTTGTTGACTCTGTGAGATCTTAGGACTCTAGGTAAATGTTTGAGATAGTCAAAAACTTAAAAGTCTCATTTTCTCTCATATTTTGAAGGAGAAATTGCAACTTTACCTATGCATGGAATAATGCCTACTTGAGACCTTGTAAGAATGATCTTTTGATGTTAAACAATAGGTATTTAAATATGTTTATGTAATTGTATTTTGACAATTCGAATCCATAAATACTTAATGTTAAACCCTGTGTAGTAAGTGATGTTCTTTGTGAATACGAGCGTATTGTTAATAATGGTATAGTTAATAACTTGTACTTTCATGCAAAGTTGTTAGTACAGAGTCACTTAAGATTGATGATTGTGATTAGGAATAGAATAAATAGGGTTTGGAATAATAGTTTTTAGACCTTGAAGTTGAGTAGAAAATTGTTGAAATCTTTCATTATAATCCATGTTAGAATAGTCAGAAGGTGACATAATATTGATAGAGATGCTTGTTGTTAAATCGATAATAGTTATTAGAAAATGAAAGTTATTTTTTATAAATGATGGTATATATATTTTCTCATTAATCTTGTTTACATAGAAAGTAAGAATTACACATATTATTGAATTTTGTCTTGTTTAGTGAAACTAGGGGTATGGTACTTTATATGATCAAATTGTTAAGTATTGTAGAGTAGGATAGAATTAGAACTTTAAGATCTTACATGTGGAATTGGTAGTTGGTTTATATTTGTCTATTTGAAGAAGTTGTTGACTAAATTTAAATCACCTCTTTTCATAATGATTGAAATTAAGTTATTATAGTCTCTTAAATTGTCGTTGTTTCAATCTATTAATGTATTACTAGTATTCTTTTTGAGTAGGTTTTGTGTCTTGTAAGGTTTGGAGTTCTTTCTGTCATTAATCCAATGAAGTAAGAATAATTTGGTTGTATTATTGTACTTACCTTTTTATTAAAATGATTTAATTTTGTAGAATTAGTGTGAAGTCATCCTTGGGACTAATTTGTTTATTGATGTAGGAGCATCCAGTGGTGTAAGGACAGTCTTGCATCACCCAAAAAAAAAAGATGTATTTCAAAATTGTTGATGTTCTTTCCATTTCTTTTCAAAATTTGTGGTTCTGGTTCCATAACCGCTTGGATAATGATGTAGAACTTTCAATTTTTCCAAACTGCTAAAAATAGTAACCTGCTATTTTTAGAAAGTTTGCATTTGGGCACAAATTGAAGTAAAAATTTACAGGAAGTTACATAATGAAAATATAAGACCTTTGGCAAAGGAATCACACAAAGATCATTTGCAAGCTAAAAGATATTAGAGTTTTTGTTTCCTGAAAAATGCCTGAAAATTATTCAAACTCAGGTTTGAGGCACCAAATGGCCCCGTACGGGCCCGCAAATGATAGAAACTAGATGAGTGGGTTCTTAGCGTGTATAACACTCTGCAAGCTTTCTGATGCATAAAACAGTTCATTAATCAGACACCCAGATCAAAAGTTATGGCTCCCGAAAGTTGACCTATTGTTGGAGGGAGATGCAAATTTCAAAATTAGGTTGTTGGCCGCCAAAAAGGCTATTAATAACCATTTTTGGGAACCCTGGGCAGTAGTAGAGTTAAGGGGGCAAGTGTGGAGTCAAGAATAGGTAGGAAAATAGAAACCCTAGTTGATTTGGGGTTACAGAAGGTAGGTGATTCTAGAGTCTGGGAATAGGAAGCTGTAATGTGTTGTAGCCTATGGAGGGTTGATTCCTCTTATTGTATTTGAGCTTCTGTAATGTAATAAGTTGTCCAAAATCAATAAAGGAAGTTCTATTTTTTATGTGCAATTTTGTTGTTGTGTGTTTTATGATTTAGCCCCTTCATCAAGTGGTATTAGAGTAAGGATTCCTGAGTGTGCAGATAGATCGCCGATCGTGAGGCAGTTTGCACTAGGACTTGAGGTTGTGGGTTTGCTGTGAAGACGAAGATGCCTCCACGAAGAAATCATGTTGGGAAGAATGCTTTGACAGAAGAGGGTTTTAGAGCCCTACAAAGGCAAATCGATGCATTGCAAGAGGAGCTACGAAGAGGATTTGATCTGAGGATAAGAGAAGAAACTAAAGATGAAGCTAAAAAAGAGCTATCTGAGGAAGAACAAGAAGCTGTCGGAGACCCTGCCGAAGTTAGGTTGTTGAGGGCCATTTCGAAGATCAGAAAGAGGCCTAGGATCGAAGTTTCTACATATTCTAGAGATTTGAATCCAAAACAGCTTATTGATTAGATCAATGACATGGAGAAGTATTTTGAGTATGAAGATGTGGAGGACCTAGATCAAGTTAAGTTTGAAAAAATAAAGTTGAAGGGCCATGCCAATATTTGGTGGAAGGAGGTCCAATTGGAGAGGAACATAAGAGGAAAAGGAAATATCACTAGATGGGATCAGATGGTGGAGAAACTAAAGAAGCAGTTCATTCCTATGGAGTATGAGATGGAGTTGCTGAAGAAGTGGCAAGGACTGAAGCAAGGTAACAAGTCTATTAAGGACTATACAGAAGAGTTTTATAAAATTACTATCAGGACAGGCCATGCAAAGTCCAACAAGGAGAAGGTAGGCCGTTACATTAATAGGTTGAGGCCAAGTATTCAAGAGGAGTTGAGCCTAGTCAGAATGACCACCATAGAAGATGTGTACCAATTTTCCCTAAAGGTGGAAGAAAAGATAAACAAAAGATTTGATAGAAAGCAAAGAGGAAGAGGTCAAGGTGGAAGGACTGGTGGAAGACCCTATGGAGGTCATAATGAAGATCAAAAGAAAAGTGAAGAATCAAGCATCGGTTGAAATCAAAGAGGGGATAATACGTACCACCCTCGTGACCAGAACAATGGTGAGCAAAGAGGAAGAGGAAGAGGCAGACCTGGGCAAGGACCTAGAAGAGGAGGTTCCAGAGGAACATGTTTCCAATGTGGAGAAGAAGGGCATTGAGCATATGAGTGTCTGCAACATCAAGGAAGGACAAATAGAAGACCTGAAGGTAATGCACGAGTGGCACATGTAGATGAAGATGCACATTCTGAGCATTCTGAAGATGCTGAAAGGGGAGAAATCCTAATTGTTAGAAGAACCTTATTGAATGAGAAGGAACCCAATCAGAGGAAGAGTTTATTCTACACAAGGTGCAAATGTGAAGGTAAGTGTTGTGATATTATTATTGACAGTGGAAGCACTGATAATCTTGTTTCAAAGGAGATGGTTGACAAGTTGAAGTTGACAATAAGAAAGCATCTGCATCCATATCAGATTGCATGGTTGCAGAAAGACCATAGAGCTTTGGTCAATGAGCAGTGTTTAGTGAAGTTCAAGATTGGTGACTACCATGATGAGGTGCTGTGTGATATCATACTGATGGATGCATGTCATATGCTGTTGAGGAGGCCGTGGCAGTATGATAGGAGTGTTGTCCATGATGGCCATGCAAACACATATTCCCTAACAAAGGATGGACTTCATCATAAGTTGAAGCCATTGAAAGAGGTGGAAGAAAAGGTATGTAGTACTACTAGAATTTGCCAGGTAGATGGTAGGAAATTTTTGGAAGGTATGAAGCATGAGTGTCATTACTTTGCATTGATTCCTAAGATCAGTCAAGAGAAATGTGAAGATATCCTAGTAGAAGTATCAGATATGTTGGAAGAATTTTAGGATATTATCTTTGATAATGTACCAGAAGGTTTACCACCAGTAAGGAAGATAAGTCATCAAATAGATTTGATACCAGGAGCTAGTTTGCCAAACAAGGCAGCCCATAGAATGACTCCAGCAAAAAGTGAAGAGTTGAATAGACAAGTTCAGGAGTTGTTGAGGAAGGGATTGATAAGAGAAAGCCTAAGTCCATGTGCGGTACCTATAGTACTCGCACCAAAGAAAGATGGAGAGTGGAGAATGTGTACAGACTCTCGATCCATTAATAAGATCATGATCAAGTACATATTTCCATTACCTAAAATGGATGACATAATGGATTGTTTGAGTGGAGCCAAGTACTTCACGAAGATTGACCTGAAGAGTGGGTATGACTAGATCCATATCAGAGAAGGAGACGAGTGGAAGATAGCCTTCAAAACCAAAGAAGGTTTGTATGAGTGGTAAGTCGTGCCATTTGAACTAACCAATGCACTGAGCACATTCATGCGGCTCATGAACGAGGTACTGAAAGAATTTTGAGGAAGTTTTGTTATTGTTTATTTGGATGATATTTTAATTTTCAGTAAGACTTGGGATGAGCATCTGATGCATATCAGAAGAGTTCTAGAAAAGCTAAGGGAGGAGAACTTGTTGATTAATCTAAAGAAATGTAGTTTTGCAAAGAAGTTGGTATACCTGGGATTTGTTGTCTTAGAGGAAGGTCTTAAGATGGATCCAGAAAAAGTAAGGGCTATCATTGAATGGCCTACACCAAGGAGTGCAACAAAGGTAAGATCTTTTCATGGTTTGGCAAGTTTTTACAGAAAGTTTATCAAGAATTTTAGTAGCATTTGTGTACCCCTAACTAAGACAATGAGAGGGGATAGAAAAGAGTTTAGATGGACTAAAGGAGAAAACAAAAGCTTTGATACATTGAAGCAAAAAGTCATAGAGCAACCTATTTTGGCATTTCCAGATTTCAATAAGGTATTTTAGGTAGATTGTGATGCTAGTGGTAGTGGTATAGGAGCTGTTTTGAGTCAAGAAGGTAAGCCCATTGCCTATTTTAGTGAGAAGCTTAATGATGCAAAGAAAAAGTATTTTGTTTATGATTAGGAATTTTATGCAATAGTTCAGGCTTTGAAGAAATGGAGACATTATTTGTTGCCAAAGGAGTTTGTTTTATATACTGATCATCAAGCTTTGCAGTATCTTAATAGTCAAGGAAAGTTGAACCAAAGGCACTTAAAATATGTTGAATTTTTACAGAGCTATACTTTTGTTTTGAAGCACAGGAGTGCGAAGTCCAACAAAGTTGCAGATGCTTTAAGTAGAAGGCAAAATTTGTTGACAGAAATGAAGATAGAGATTGTTGGGTTTGATGAGCTCAAAAGTTTGTACCCTGAAGATCCAGATTTTACAGAGGCCTAGAAAGCCTGTTTTGAACCTGTTACTTTGGACATGACAAAATGGTTGGATATCATAATCCAATATGGCATGTTGTTTAGGGGAAGCCAGTTGTGCATTCCAAGGAGTTCCATGAGAGAGAACCAAATTAAGGAGAAGCATAGTGGAGGATTGGCTGGACACTTTGGTCAAGATAAGACCATTGCTATTATTGGTGAAAATTATTACTGGCCACAGTTACAGCAAGATGTGAGGAAATTTGTACAGAGTTGCAGACTGTGTTAGATGGAAAAAGGAACAAGTCAGAATACAGGGCTATATCAGCCATTGCCTATACCAGAGAAGCTATGGGATGATATTGTAAGGAAAGTACAGGTGCGGAAAATAGCTTCCCTAATGAAAATTCCAAGGGGAAACTACAGACAGGTAACTTTCAAAACAAAACAATCAGATAAATACACTAGAGAAACAAAATAGACAACACAGACTCCAGTATTACGTGGGAAAACCCTTTCAGGTAAAAAACCCACCACCACAATAGAGTAATCTTTATTACAGCAAACTGAAAGATTACAATAAAGATTCCCAGCTCTAATGTTTAGGTATCAATACTTTTTACAATTGTACAAAGTTGTTTATATCATCTGCACATTCTACAATAATAAATAGTACAAATCGAATCATTTCATCTTCAAACAATGATGCCAGCAGATTAGTTTTATAACATCAGTCTGCAAGAGCAAAAACTGTTACTCAACTCTTTCCCTAACTGAATGATTCTCCTTCCCCATCGTCGTTGCTACTCAACAGTCGTAACTGTTCGCATTCCATGAGATGAATAATCCCACATGCATCAGGTTGCAAATTGTACTGTAGTTTATATTGCCTAATAGATGGTCATACTATCGTCGGCAATTTTGTTGCTGACGAAGCCAACCCACAAGCTCATCGGCCTAACATGCTCCATCAGTGATCACATTGCTTCCTTCACCGATCACATTCAGTCTCCCCGATGCCCAATTTTATCATACATCGGATAGATCTTCGCCATCGGTCCAAATAATCTCCATTGCTCCGATGAACAATGTCATGCTGATCTCTGAAGAACTATCGGAGTGACAATAACTATCAGAGCCACTTCTTTACCCTTCACTGATCATCAAACTTAGGCTGATAGTTTACATCTCTATTGGAGTGACTCATACTATCTAGACAGCATCTCCATCTTTCGCCAATATATAAAGTCATCTCGACGATAGGTATTGTTCTGCATGTATCTCCTCATCATACGACGCTGACATACAAACGCCAACATACAACACCTATATGTAATGCTGACATACATTCAGAAATGACACTGTTCACAATGTATCTGCACTACATACAATGCCAATATACAATGCCAAAGAACATTCAAGGATCAAAATATGAGTTTCAAGCAGTAATATGAGACACTAAGTCTTTTCAATCTCCCACTTGTCGAAGAGATTACTACTACCTCATAGTCCTCATATGATTACAGAGAAATATGAGCCTGAAGACCCATTTCATCTGAACACCATTTACACTTGGTTGTGCTCACTGGTTTAGTTAAGGCATCAGCAACATTTTCCAAAGTGTCAACTTTTACCAGTTTTACCTTCTTGTCTTCCACCATATCATGAACAAAGTGATATTGGACATCAATATGTTTTGTCCTAGCATGAAATGTAGGGTTCTTAGCCAAACAGATAGCACTTTGAATGTCACAATGTATTTGTATCTACCCTGCATTAAAACCAACATCAGAACACAACCTCCTCAAACAAACAACTTCTTGGCATGCACACGTAGCTGCCATGTACTCTGCCTCTATTGTGGATAAAGTGACTATAGCCTATTGATTGCTCATCCAACTGATAGCACCACCATTTAACGTGAACACATATCCACTGGTGGATCTTCTACTGTCAATGTCCCCTGCCCAATCAGAATCAACATATCCTTGAATGCTGATAGATCTCTGTGACCCAACTGAGTTTCCATGATAGCAAATCACATAATCAGAAGTTCCCTTCAAATACCTCATAACTCTTTTCACAGCATCCCAATGTGATCTGCCTGGATTCACCATAAACTAGCTCAAAAATCCCACTGCTTGAGCAATGTCTAGTCTGGTATAGACCATTGCATACATCAAACTACCAACAACACTTGCATAAGACACTCTTTCATATCGTCTACTTCATTCGAAGATTTAGGACAATCTTCAACAGAGAGTTTCATTCCCTACATCACTGGAACAACTAACTGTTTAGAATTAGACATATTAAACTTATCAAGAACATTAGTAATATACTTGCTCTGGCTGAGCCAAAGCTTTCTCTTAGATCTGTCCCTTTTGATCTCCATTCCCAGAATGTACTTTGCTGCCCCCAGATTCTTCATTTCAAATTTCAAGGATAACTAAGATTTTAAATTTGAGATCATCCCCTTATCATTGCCAATGAACAACATATCATCCACATACAATGCAATTATAAGAATCCGATCACCTTCAGTTTTGTAATAGATACAATGATCAAATTTAGATCTCACATATCCTAAAGATAACACATACGTATCAAACTTCAGATACCACATTCTGGGAGATTGTTTCAAACCATAAAGAGACTTTTTAAGTTTACATACCAGATGTTCTTTTCCATTTACCACAAAATGCTTTGGCTGGGACATATAAATTTCTTCTTCAAGGTCCCCATGAAGAAATATTGTCGTCACATCCATCTACCCAATTTCAAAGTCATATGCTGCTGTAAGTGACAAAAGAAATCTAATGGATGTTAGCTTAGCTACAGGAGAAAAAATTTCTCCATAATCAATACCTTCCTTTTGGGAATACCCCTTAGCAACCAGTCTTGCCTTGTACTTATCAATACTACCATCTGGACCATATTTCTTTTTAAATACCCACTTATAGCCCACAAGTTTTGTACCTTCAGGAAAGGGCACCAGATCCTAGGTTCCATTTTTCTCCAATGACATCATTTCACTATCCATGGCTTCCAACCAAGAATCTGAATCAGATAAACTAATAGCTTCTTTCACAGTCCTAGGTTCATTAATATCAGTAAGTAAAGCATAAGCACAACTTGAATCAAGTATTGAAAATCCATACCTATCTGGTTGTCTTCTTTCATGTGTAGACCTCCTCAATGGCTGAGGTGCACGTTCAGGTTCTTGCTCTGGATCAGAGTCTTCGGAGCTACTCGAACTCACATCTAAATCATCTACACTTGAATCTTGTTGTTTCTCTTTTATAGGAGTCAGAGGAACATTCACAATACTCTTTTCTTTCTTCTCTTCTATCTTCTCTCGCTGAGGATCAATAACCAAAGGTTTTAGCTCTCTGAAAACTACATTCCTACTGTAGATTACCTTTTTAGTTTCAGGATTCCAAAGCTTGTACCCTTTAATACCGACTCCATAGCCGATAAAGATACATTTAACTGCCTTGTTATCCAACTTAGATCTGTTTACCTTAGGAATATGAGCATATGCCTCATAGCCAAAGACTTGAATGTGTCTAAGAGAGGGCTTTTTACTAGACCATGCTTCCATAGGCATCTTATCAACCAATGCCGAAGTAGGAGAACGATTCAACAAGTAACAAGATGTAGCAACTGCCTCAGCCCAGAACATTTGTTCAAGACCAGCATAACTCAACATACTTCTTGCTTTCTCCATCAACGATTGATTTAACCTTTCAGCAACTCCATTTTGTTGTGGAGTATAAGGTGTAGTTTTATACCTTTTAATTCCATGATCTACACAATACTTATCGAAATCTGCATTGCAATATTCACCACCATTATCTATTCTCAAGCATTTTAGTTTTCTACCTGTCTAATTTTTCACAAGAGTTTTAAATTCTTTAAACTGACTGAACACTTCTAATTTATTTTTCATAAAATATACAAATGCCCTTCTCGAATAATCATCAATAAACGATACATAGTATCTTGATTTGGATAAAGAAGGTACATTAACTGGACCAAAAACATCAAAATGCACATAGTCCAGTACACCAGAAGATTTATGAGAACTAGAGTAAAAAGAAACATAGTTTTGTTTTCCATATATACAATGTTCACAGAAATTGAACTCTAGATTACAATTAATCAGCCCATCTACTAGGTTTTTGTTTTTCAAGGTTTTTAAACCTTTTTCACCTATGTGACCAAGTCTATGATGCCGGAGCATTGTTTTCTCTGTAGGAAGTTTAACTTCCATAGAGTTTGCATCATGTGTTATAATAGTAGCTTCTTCAGATTTTACACAGACATTATTACAACACACTGGTTTTGCATCTAACCTATACAGAGTTCCAATGCGTTCACCCTTTGCCAATACAATAGACCCTCTAGTCATCTTACAGCCACCATTCACAAAAGTAACTTGTAGTCCAACACCATTAAGCTTACTAATAGAAAGTAAATTTTGAGCCAGACCTAGTATGTGAAGAACTCCATTCATTCCCTTTATCCTGCCATCCAGGAACTAGATTTTGACTCGTCCTCGGCCAACAATTTCTAGTGTTGAATCACTTGCCAGGAACACCTTTCCACCAGCATATGGTTCATACTTTGTGAACCACTCTTTGTGTGATGTCATATGAAAAGATGCTCCTGAATCCACTAGCCAAACATCTTCAGATGCAGGCGTTGCCAAAGCAGCAATGAAGGCATCAACATTGTTGTGTGAAGACTCAGAGTCAGAGAAGTTCTTCTTCTTCTTTTTCTCCTCTTTACAGTCTTTCTTGACATGACCTTTCTACCCACAATTCCAGCACTTCACCTTGGACTTCTTGCCAGGAGATTTTGATTTCCCCTTTGATTTGGACTTAGACTTCTTGTCCTTCTTCTTGCCTCTTTCCTTTGATCTACCTTGAATAGATAGAGCCTCTTTGGCCATTCTAGAATACTTCCTCCGCATCTCTTCAGACAATAGTGAGGCAACAACAGTTTCTATTGAAAACCTAGATGTTGTACTTCCAATAGCCATCACTAGATGGTCCCATGAGTCAGGTAAGGAACATAACAGAAGCATACAATGGTCTTCCTCTTCTATTTTTACACCTATAGATGTCAACTGAGTAACAATCATATTGAATGCACTCAGATGTTCTGCTACAGATGCACCTTCATCCATCTTTAGAGCATACAATTTCTTTTTGAGGAAAAGTTTATTCACCAAGGACTTGCCCTGATAAATATTATTCAACTTCTTCCACAAATCACTTGCAGTCTTCTCCTCATGGACGTTCAATAGAACAGAGTTAGATAAACTCAATCTTATTAGTCATTTGGCTTTCCTATTTGCCAGATCCCAATCTTCTTGCTTCATGCCTGTAGGTTGAGTTCCAGACACATCAACCCAAAGATCTCTATAGACCAGCATGTCTTCAACTTTAAGTTTCCACAACTCAAAGTTTGTGCCATTGAACTTTTCAATGTCTATTTTGTCTAACATACTTTTCATCTTATTTAACCAAATAAATCTCTGTAGAACTCCCACTCACAGAATTGACACAAAAAACCCAAACTACCAACAAGAATAGCACAACTGGCTAGGCTCTGATACCACTTGTAAGGAAAGCACAGGTGCAGAAAACAACTTCCCTAATGAAAATTCCAAGGGGAAACCGCAGACAGGTAACTTTCAAAACAAAATAATCAGATAAATACACTAGAGAAACAAAATAGACCAAATAGACAAAACAGACTCCAGTATTACATGGGAAAACCCTTTCGGGTAAAAAACCCACCACCATAATAGAACAATCTTTATTACAGCAAACTGAAAGATTACAATAAAGATTCCCAGCTCTAATGTTCAGGTATCAATACTTTTTACAATTGTACAAAGCCGTTTATATCATCTGCACATTCTACAGAAATAAACAGTACAAATCGAATCGTTTCATCTTCAAACAATGATGCTAACAAATTAGTTTTATAACATCAGTCTGCAAGAGCAAAAATGGTTACTCGACTGTTGCCCTAACTGAATGATTCACCTTCCCCATCATCCTTAATACTCAACAGTCATAACTGTTCGCATTCCATGAGATGAATAATCCCACATGCATTAGGTCACAAACTGTATTGCAGTTTATATTGCCTAATAGACGGTCATACTATCGTCGGTAATTTTGTTGCCAACGAAGCCAACCCACAAGCTCATTGGCCTAACATGCTCTATTGGTGATCGCATTGCTTCCTTCACTGATCACATTCAGTCTCCCCGATCCCCAATTTTATCATCCATTGGACAGATCTTTGCCATCGGTCCAAACAATCTCCATTGCTCTGATGAACAATCTCATGCTGATCTCTGAAGAACTATCAGAGTGACAATAACTATCAGAGCCACTTCTTCACCCTTCGCCGATCATCAGACTTAGGTCAATAGTTTACATCTCTATCGGAGTGACTCATACTATCGAGACAACATCTCCATCTTTCGCCGATATATAAAGTCATCCCGATGATAGATATTGTTCTGCATGTATCTTTTCATCATACAACATTGACATACAAATGCTAACATGCAATGCCTATATGCAATGCCGACATACATTCAGAAATGACACTGTTCACAATGTATCTACACAACATACAATGCCAATATACAACGCCAAAGAACATTCAAGGATCAAAATATGAGTTTCAAGCAGTAATATGAGACACTAAGTCTTTTCAGATATCAGTATAGATTTTTTTCTTGGTTTACCAAGTACATAGAGAGGACATGATTCCATTTTTGTGGTGGTGGACAGATTCTTGAAGATGGCACATTTCATTCTTTGCAAGAAGACTAATGATGATGTTCATATTGCTGAATTATTTTTTAGGGAGGTGGTGAGATTACATGGTCTACCAAAGAGCATAGTTTTAGATCGAGATACCAAGTTTGTTGGTTATTTCTAAAGGACATTGTGGAAGAAGTTGAAAACAGATTTGAAGTTCTGTTCTGCACACCATCCACAGACTGATGGATAGACAGAAGTAGTGAATAGGAGTTTGGGTAACTTGCTATGATGCTTAATAGGAGATAAGCCCAAGGGATGGGTTTTGATTTTACCACAGGGAAAATTTTCTTACAACAATTCTATCAATAGGAGTACTGGTAAATCACCATTCTAGATTGTATATGAGAATAGTCAAAGAAATGCTTCAGAGTTAAGGAAGTTGGACAAAGGAGAAAAGACAAGTGCTGAAGCTAAAGACTTTGCAAAACATCTGAAGAATTTGCATGAAGAGGTGAGAAAGCACATTAATAAGATGAATATTTAGTACAAGGCTAAGGCAGATCAGAAGAGGAGGTATAAGGAGTTCTAGGTAGGCGATGAAGTCATGGTTCACTTGAGAAAAGAAAGGTTCCCAATTGGAACATACAATAGGTTGAAAATGAAGAAGTTTGGACCATGTAGAATCCTGAAGAAGCATGATTCAGGAAATGCATATGAGGTAGAGCTTCCGAGTGGGATTAATATTTCCCCTATGTTCAACATTGTTGATTTAACAAAATATCATGAGGGTGGCATAGAGGATGGAATAACAGAAGAATAATGGAGTATTTTGGCATCTACTTCAATGGAGGAGATAGAAGAGATCTTGGATAGCCATGTGGGAAGAAGTACTTGAAATAGACAATATGAAGAATATCTAGTGAAATGGAAAGGAAGACCTGTTGAAGATTCTTCTTGGTTGTCTAAGGCAGAGATTGACCGTTTGGGTTTTCCTCACATAAACACCTGAGATGTGATAGGGTCACTTCTCAAATTACCCTGGGTGTCTGATGCAGGAGCATCTAGTGGTGTAAGGGAAATCTTGCATCACCATAAAAAAAAGATGTGTTTCAAAATTGTTGATGTTCTTTCCATTTCTTTTCAAAATTTGTGTTTCTAGTTCCATAACCACTTGAATAATGATGTAGAACTTTTAATTTTTCCAAACTGCTAAAAATAGTAACCTGCTATTTTTAGAAAGTTTGCATTGTTGCAAGTATGAGGTGAACTAGTGTTGTCATTGATGTCAACATACTCATATTGCATTGACAAGAGGGATTCGATGAGCAGTGTGCTGAGGATATTGAGAAAATTAGCCTCAGTCAGGAACAGTGAAGAACAGTGATGAGAAGAAGGAAAATGTATTGTATAGGATGCGAACCGAAGGATGCGGATTAAAGGGTTTGTATATATGAGTCTTGAGATGCTTCAGTTAAGATTTCAGAGGTCTGCATGAAGATCTGAAGGAGTTGTGGCTGTCAGTGTGGAACCGGTTCCAGCAAGTGTTCAGAGGTGACAGAGGATCACAGAAAGGTCCGGTGAGGTCTGGAATTGTATAATCCTAATCTGTAGATTGGAAGGAGTGTTTGGGATGTCCTTGTGATGTGTCATCTCAAGTTGTGTATGATTTGGAGGTCCGGAAGTACCTTTTGCATTGTGACAGTGGCGACAGACTGTGTTCTTGAAGTTCCGGATAAGGAAGAAAAGAGATTCCAATAAGTAGAGGAAGTGCAGATGTACCTGGTCATTTAGGCAGGCTTGGAAATATCCGTGGATCATGTTTAGGTTGTGTTGTTGGTCCACATTGATGGTAGAGCCCGGAATTGAAGATAATCTTCCGGATGAAGTTCTTGCTCTGTTTAGCCAACCGGATGAGTTGTTCATCCTACGAATGTTCTTGTGGTGGCCGACCGGATGTGTTATTCATCTTGCGGATATTCTTATGGTTGATTGCTGACTTAGATGATTGTTCCTAAGTCGATGTCTTGTATAAATAAAGGTTTGTGAGTTCATTTTGTAGTGTGGATTGTGTGGATGAGAGTGGTGTAGCAAAGAGAAGTGCGGAAGGCAGAGCAGAGGTTTTTGGGCTTAAATGGAACTGATTCGGACATGGTAAAGATGTCATTCTCCAGTTCAAGACCATGATTCTTATCACTTTGTAGACAGTGTGTCTCCTTGTAGGCAGTGGGCCTCTTTGTGAGCAGTGTGCTCGGGTAGTGAGCCCTAATTGGCAAGTGCCATTCTTTTTCTTATTCTTTTAACAGAGAATAATCCTTGGGTTAATCACCCTGTGGTTTTTCCCTTAACCGGGTTTTCCACATCAAAATCTTGGTGTTAATTGTGTTGATGTCTATCTGCTCTTGTGTTTGTGCATTTTACTTTCATGGATGATTAATTGATATGCTGTTAACTAACAAGACGAATCAAGTGTTTGAGATAGAAAGCAAGTTTGTCTACAATTGATTCACCCCCCCTCTCAGTTGTATGCCCTAGATCCAACAATTGGTATCAAAGCCAAGTTCCTCTGAAAGGAGCTTAACCGCTTGAGGAGATCCAGGATGTCGTAATACAAAAAGGATAGTCCGAAGTTCGATGGAACCAATTTCACTCTCTGGAAGGGTCGCATGAAATGTCACTTGGAATGTATGGGAAAAGCATACTTGGCCATGGTTTCAAAACCATATGTACCTCCACAAGGTGGTCCGACAACTTTGAATGAAATCGCAGATGTTGAAAACAATCTACGGACCAAGGAAGCTCTTCTAAGTGCATTGAATGACTCAGATCTCTCAAATGTTATTGACCTACAAACTGCATATGAGATCCTGACTAAACTGGAACTTCTGTATGAAGGAGATGAGTTTGTCAAGAGTGCAAGGTTGCAAAGTCTGAAAGGGAAATTTGAAAGATTGAAGATGAGAGATGATGAAAACATCACTACTTTTATGCCAAGAGTGAATGAACTAGTGTGTGGAATTAGAAATGCTGGTGGAACTCTGGATGAAAATGAGATTGTTTGCAAAATACTCAGATCCCTTCCTGCTGCCTACAAAATCAAGGTTGCTGCAATTGATGAATTCAGAGCCCACACAACTATCACAAGAGAACAATTGGCTGGCAAGCTAGCTGCATTTGAAATGACCAAGTTTGGAGATGATCCTCCCAAGACTAAATCTGCTTTCAAAGCCAGTGCCTATGTGAAAGGCAAACAGAGATTTGATCCGGGAGAAAACTCTTCAAGGAAGATGTCATGGTATGATCAAGCAAGAAGAGACATGGAAGAAGAAGAAGCAGAAACAGCTCAACTTGAAGCCCTCATTGCAAAAAGACTACCAAGAGGATCCGGTAAGTATGAAGGAAAACTACCCTTTAAGTGCTTCAATTGCAATAAGATTGGTCATTTTGCTTCAAGATGTCCGGAAAGATCTGCAAGGTCTAATACTAACAGACAAAGGTTTCAAAAGAACTGCTATTATGTTCATGAAGAAGATGACAATGAAGGAGTAACAGATGATGAATCAGAACTAGGAAGCAAATCCAAAAATGAATGGGTGTTTATTGCCATCAAGGAAGAAGATTCAATACTCTCTGAATCTGTCAATCACAAGGTTGTGGAAAAAGCTTTGGCTGCTCAAGTGGAAGAAAAGGATGATTGGGTTATTGACAGTGGATGTTCTCACCATATGACTGGTGACAAGGATAAGTTCTTGAATTTGGAAAGGTATGATGGAGGAATGGTAAAGTTTGGTGACAATTCTGCTGGCAGAATCAGAGGTAGGGGAACTATTTCTTTTGATGGAAAGAGCAAAATAGGTAATGTACTATATGTTGAAGGATTGAAGCACAATCTTCTCAGTGTTGGTCAGTTAGTAGGCAAAGGCTATGATCTCCGGTTTAAGAATGGAAAATGCAGAATCTTTACAAGCTCCGGAACTGAAATTACATCCGGTACTCAGACAAAAGGTAATATCTTTCATCTTGTTGGTTCAAATAAAAGTTGTCTGTTTGTTCAAGTTGATCAAAGTTGGTTATGGCATAGAAGAATGTGTCATGTAAATTTTGATAACATCATCAAGATAAGCAATACTCAGGCTGTAAGAGATCTTCCAAAATTGATAAAACCTACAAATAGTTTGTGCAAAGAATGTCAGCTAGGTAAACAGAGCAGAGTCTCTTTCAAAAGCAAAGATCAGTCCTCTACTGGATTGTTGGAATTAGTACATACTGATCTCTATGGTCCGACAAGAATCAAGAGTCTACAAGGTGATAGATATTTCATGTTGTTAATTGATGACCATTCCCGGATGATGTGGGTTACCTTCCTAAAAGAAAAATCAGAAGCATTTGAGAAGTTCAAAATCTTTAAAGCTATGGTAGAGAATCAAACCGGATTGAAACTGAAATGTCTAAGGTCTGATAGAGGTGGTGAATTTACATCTGGTGAGTTCATTGACTTTTGTAAGAAGCAGGGTATAAGGAGACAATTGTCTGCTTGTAAGACTCCACAGCAGAATGGAGTAGTTGAAAGAAAGAACTGGACCATCCAGGAAGCTGCCAGGACAATGATGTTGGAAGCAAATGTTCCTCAGATGTTCTGGAAAGAAGCTATCAGCACTGCAGTCTACACTCTAAATCAAGTTCAAATCAGAAACAATACTGGTAAGACCCCCTATGAACTATGGTTTGGCATCACTCCTACTCTGAAATATTTCAGAGTATTTGGTAGCAAGTGTTATATTAAAAGAGATGAAGATCTAGAAAAGTTTGATGCTAGAAGTGATGAAGGAATTTTCTTGGGTTACTCCACTCAAAGCAAAGCATACTGGTGTTACAATAAGAGACTGAGGAAGATGATAGAAAGCACTAATGTGAAAGTTGATGAAGGAATTGAGAAGCCCTCAAGATTTTATGAGTTTGATGAAGATGACCAAGACGGTGTTCAGGTTCAAGGAACTCAATCCTCTCCGGTAAGTCAAAGTCAGCCTGATCTGGTAAATCAGGAAGAAGAGATAGGTTTGAATGAGCCTGATCAAGAAGCAGCAGTGTAGGATACTCCCAAAATTCCAAGGTATGTAACATTGAACTACTCTGAAGATCAGATCATAGGTGACAGAAGCAAAGGTGTGCAAACTAGAAGGAATGTTGCTCAAAATTAGGATGAATGTTGTCTGATTTCAAAGATTGAACCTAAAACAGTAAATGAAGCCTGCAATGATGAAAACTGGACCAAAGCAATGAAAGATGAATTAATGTAAATTGAGAAAAATCATACTTGGGATCTTGTTCCCAGACCTAGAGACAGGAATGTGATTGGAACCAAATGGGTCTTCCAGAACAAATTAAATGAAGCTGGTGAAGTAATCAGAAACAAAGCTAGATTGGTCTGCAAAGGCTACTCTCAAATAGAAGGAATTGATTTTGAAGAGACCTTTGCTCTGGTGGCAAGAATTGAAGCAGTCAGATTATTTCTTGCATTTGCTGCCTTTAAAGACTTCAAGGTATATCAAATGGATGTCAAGTCTGCCTTCCTAAATGGTGATCTGGAAGAAGAAGTTTACATTGAACAACCGGATGGATTTCAATTGTCTGACAATGATGATATGGTTTGCAATTTGAAGAAAGCATTGTATGGATTAAAACAAGCCCCAAGAGCATGGTATGAAAGGTTGGATAAGCATCTTGTGCAGATTGGATTCAGCAAAGGTACTGCTGACAGTAACTTATATTTCAAAATTGATCATGAAAACATTTTGATTGTTGAAGTGTTTGTGGATGATATCATTTTTGGAGGAAGAGATAGTATGTGCAAAACTTTTGCAAATCAGATGAAATGTGAGTTTGAAATGTCTATGCTTGGTGAAATGAATTTCTTCTTGGGTCTGCAAATTACTCAAACAAAGAAAGGGATCTTCATTTCTCAGACCAAATATGTGAAAGAATTGTTAAGGAAATTTGGTATGGAAGATTCAAAGCCAATGAACACTCCCATGGCAACCGGATGTAAGTTGAGCAAAGATGATGACACCCCAAAGGCAGATCAGACAAAGTATAGATCAATGATTGGTGGATTGTTGTATCTCACTCAGACCAGACTAGATATAATGCAGGCTGTTGGTCTTGTAGCAAGATTCCAGGCTGATCCTAAAGAATCTCATGTTATGGCAATCAAAAGAATTTTCAGATACTTGAAAGGAACAGCTGAGTATGGTCTATGGTACCCTAGAGATCCGGATTTCTCTCTTCATGCTTACACAGATGCAGATTGGGCAAGAGATGTGGATGACCGGAAGAGCACCAGTGGTGGAGCATTCTTTTTGGGGAAGAGATTGGTTTCTTGGCTAAGCAAGAAACAAGATGCAATATCTCTGTCTACAACTGAAGCAGAATACATTGCAGCAGCAGGTAGTTGCACTCAAATCTTATGGATGAAGCAGATGCTAAGAGACATTAAAGTTGAATATGAGGAGCCTATCATAATTTTCTGTGATAATTCAAGTGCAATTAATATTTCCAAGAATCCGGTATTGCACTCTAAGACTAAGCACATATCTATCAAGTTTCACTTTTTGAGAGAACAAGTGAACAAGGAAGAAGTCAGGTTGGAGTATGTTCCCTCCAAGGATCAGATTGCAGATATCTTTACTAAACCTCTTCCCAAGGACTCTTTTGAATATCTCCGGGAGAAGTTAGGGGTCATGGCCCCTCCAGTGATGAACTAGGATGCACTGATGTGCATCAGTCCGGTGGATATCACAGTCATATCTTGTGATCCAGATTGATGATGGGGAGCTGCTACTAAGGGGGAGTAGCTGGTATGATTCTGATGTGTTAAAATTGCAAGTATGAGCCCTTTGCCATTGATGTCAAAGGGGAAGAGAAGACATGTGAAAAACAAGTAGATGATGATCAAAGGGGGAGCAGTAAATGAGGAGAAGACATGTTGCTGATAGGGGGAACTGTGACAAAAAGGAGAAGTTCTTGTCTTGATGGTTTTTCACATCATATGTTGCCATCAATGACAAAGGGGGAGATTGTTGCAAGTATGAGGTGAACCAGTGTTGTCATTGATGTCAACATACTCATATTGCATTGACAAGAGGGATTTGATGAGCAGTGTGCTGAGGATATTGAGAAAATTAGCCTCAGTCAGGAACAGTGAAGAACAGTGATGAGAAGAAGGCAAATGCATTCTATAGGATGCGAACTGGAGGATGCGGATTAAAGGGTTTGTATATATGAGTCTTGAGATGCTTCAGTTAAGATTTCAGAGGTCCACATGAAGATCTGAAGGAGTTGTGGCTGTCGGTGTGGAACCGGTTCCATCAAGTGCTCAGAGGTGACAGAGGATCACAGAAAGGTCCGGTGAGGTCCGGAATTGTATAATCCTAATCTGCAGATTGGAAGGAGTGTTTGGGATGTCCTTGTGATGTGTCATCTCAAGTTGTGTATGATTTGGAGGTCTGAAAGTACCTTTTGCATTGTGACAGTGGCGACAGACTGTGTTCTTGAAGTTCCGGATAAGGAAGAAAAGAGATTCCAGTAAGTAGAGGAAGTGTGGATGTACCTGGTCATTTAGGCAGGCTTGGAAATATCCGTGGATCATGTTTAGGTTGTGTTGTTGGTCCGCATTGATGGTAGAGCCCGAAATTGAAGATAATCTTCCGGATGAAGTTCTTGCTCTGTTTAGCCAACCGGATGAGTTGTTCATCCTGCGAATGTTCTTGTGGTGGCCGACCGGATGTGTTATTCATCTTGCGGATATTCTTATGGTTGATTGCCGACTTAGATGATTGTTCCTAAGTCGATGTCTTGTATAAATAAAGGTTTGTGAGTTTATTTTGTAGTGTGGATTGTGTGGATGAGAGTGGTGTAGTGAAGAGAAGTGCGGAAGGCAGAGCAGAGGTTTTTGGGCTTAAATGGAACTGATCCGGACATGGTAAAGATGTCATTCTCCAGTTCAAGACCATGATTCTTATCACTTTGTAGATAGTGTGTCTCCTTGTAGGCAGTGGGCCTCTTTGTGAGCAGTGTGCTTGGGCAGTGAGCCCTAATTGGCAAGTGCCATTCTTTTTCTTATTCTTTTAATAGAGAATAATCCTTGGGTTAATCACCTCGTTGTTTTTCCCTTAACCGAGTTTTCCACGTCAAAATCTTGGTGTTCATTGTGTTGATGTCTATCTGCTCTTGTGTTTGTGCATTTTACTTTCATGGATGATTATTTGATATGCTGTTAACTAACAAGACGAATCAAGTGTTTGAGATAGAAAGCAAGTTTGTATACAACTGATTCACCCCCCCTCTCAGTTGTATGTCCTAGATCCAACATGCATTTGGGCACGGATTGAAGTAAAAATTTATAGGAAGGTACATAATGAAAATATAAGACCTTTGGCGAAGGAATCACAAAAAGATAATTTGTGAGCTGAAAGATATTAAAGTTTCTGTTTCCTGAAAAATGCCTAAAAATTATTCAAACTCAGGTTTGTGGCACCAAACTATCTTGTACAGGCCCACAAATGACTGGAAGTAGTAGAGTGGGTTCTTAGTGAGTAGAGAACTCCGTGAACTTTCCGACGCATAAAATGGTTCGTCAATCAGACACCTAGATCAAAAGTTATGGCTCTCGGAACTTGACCTATTTTTGGAGGGAGATGCAAATTTCAAAATTAGGTTGTTGGCCACCAAAAAGGCTATTAATAACCATTTTTGGGAACCTAGGGAAGTAGTAGAGTTAAGGGGGTAAGTGTGGAGTCAAGAATAGGTGAGAAAACAAAAACCCTAGCTGATTTGAGGTTACAGAAGGTAGGTGATTCTAGAGTCTGGGAATAGGAAACTGTAATATGTTGCAGCCTATGGAGGGTTGATTCCTCTGATTGTATTTGAGCTTCTGTAATGTAATAAGTTTTCCAAAATCAATAAAGGAAGTTCTATTTTCTGTGTGCAATTTCTATTGTTGTGTGTTTTATGATTTACCCCCTTCATCATTTATTTTATCAACTTGTATTAAGGATGGTATTGAATTATTTTTCTTTCTCTTTATTCCTTGTTGACCTCATATTATTGTCATGGTTGTTGAAATATAGTGTCCATATCGGGGAAGGTACTATGGGAACTTAGTAAATAACTCAATTACTGTATCTAGAGGCTTAACTATTTGGTATTCAACTTGATACTTGTGTCATACTGTTTCAAGATGTATTATTTGCATTTTGATGGGGACAAGGGGACTTATATTGTTGTGATCAAGTGAATGGCTTGTGTATTGGATCAAAATCTATTGTAACCCTTGTCCTTGCATATTTTTGGTTTTGGGATGATTGGTCAGAGATTGCTAGGAGAGTGGCTTTCATGATGGGCCCGATGCCAAAGAGGCCACCTGGGTAACCCCGTGGAAGTTGTAAGGAAGTGATAACTTAATAACTTATTTAGGAGGGTTGGGGTAGTAAATCACATAACAAGATAAGTAAGATACCTCACCCATGCCTTGAGCACTCTTGCAGGCTAAGGATGGGATGAGAAGGCCTGGTTGGCAAGGCTGACCTCCTTGTCTTCATGAGAGGGCATGTCGGCTCCGCATGTGTCACCCTATGGGGCCAGTGCCTAGAGAGGCTGCCAGGATAACCACAGATGGGGGTCGGCTTCTAGTGAGAGATAGCCTAGGTAACCCATGCTAGGACCATGCGATGACACTCTCCTTACACAGTCTAGTTACTTCCTCTTTATCTTTGTTGTTACCTCTGGAGTGTAGACTTGCCTTCATGGTTGAACTTAGCTTGATGTTTTGATTTGTCTTGTTTTGGTGAGTACTGTCGTGTCTGTGTAGTCTTGTTATCTTGTTTCTTTGCATGTAGTCTGGATCTTGTTATTGTGTTCATGGTTGTAACCTTGACCTAGTGGAACCTCATTTTTATCTCTTAGCTCGGTGGGGTGGACCTCAGGGTTCCACATGGTTGGGAGGCAAAGTTATCCATTGGTTCTTTTGCATGTTTGTTTCGAGATCAATGCAGAAGTGTTTCTAGTTCCAAAGTTGCTCTACACCTTCAAGTTATTGTATACATTCATAATTGTATTATTTGTAAACCGATATTGAAACTTGTAATTATTTAACTCTGCCAATGTATAATGTATTATTCTTCTATTGTATTGTGTTGCATATCACTTGTATGGTTATATTAGTATCTGATGCAATTATGTTCCCTAGATGTGTTAGTTGTTCATTTCATTTAATGTCATTTTATTGTTGTTATTTTTAATGTATAATGTATATCTTTGCTTGAAAAAAAAAATTATGTAATGTTGTCTCTTGTTTAGTCTAACACTCTAGGGTTGCGTGATAGGGTATCACATTTGGTATCAGAGCCAAGTTTAAACATTGGGTACTTTGGTTATAATTAAGCCCATTATGTGACCGAGTGTCATTTTATTATTGTTATTTTTAATGTATAATGCATATCTTTGCTTGAAAAAAAAAATTATGTAATGTTGTCTCTTGTTTAGTCTAACACTCTAGGGTTGCGTGATAGGGTATCACATTTGGTATCAGAGCCAAGTTTAAACATTGGGTACTTTGGTTATAATTAAGCCCATTATGTGACCGAGTGCTTAAACTCTATAGATTAACTTCATCCCTATTGTTTTCCTTTCTGTGTATAATAAATCATCTTTTGGTGTTCTAGGTAGATGCCTAGAGGTAGGGGTCGAGGTCATGGTAGAGGTAGGGGTCGTGGGAGAGGTGGTGGCGGTACACCTCCTCCTAGTTCTCCTCATGAGAGTGCTCATGAAGGCAAGGGTCAGAATATGGAGGGTCAGGGCCAACCTGAGGGAGCCCAGTTATGACAGTTACTTGAGGAGGCTCTTGCCTAATTAGGTCCTAGGCAAGAGGGTGAGCAGCCTAGAGGGGGTCAGGAGGTAGAACAGTTGAAGCCTCAAGAAAGAGAGAGATGACCCAGGTGGAGAGAGTTGAGAGATCTACTAAGGGCACGCCCTCCCATCTTTAATGGAGCTGGTAGAGGTCTAGAGGTAGATACTTGGTTATTGGATTTAGGTAGGTGTTTCGCCATGCATCCTTATGGTAGCAACACCAAAGCTAGATGTGCTATTTTGTACCTCCAAGGTGTTGCTTTGACTTGGTGGCAGTTAGAGGAGTAGAAGCCACACTTGGACATTAGTACTATGTCTTGGGAGTTGTTCTTAGAGAGATTCAGAACTTATTTTCTATTTGATCATTAGAGGTAGCGTCGCGTAGATGAGTTCCATGAGGTGAGGCAGATGGCCATGTCAGTTGAGCAGTATGAGCGCAGATTCTATGAGCTCAAGTAGTATGCAGGTATCGAAGATGATGAGTCTATGTTGGTGCAACATTTTATCAGGGGCCTAAATGCCCGAATCAGTGGAGGGGTTCATGTATTCGAACCTAAGTCTATGGAGGTAGCAGTGGAGAAAGTCTAGTTAGTGGAGGAGAATTTTTCTATGGCACTTGGTGGGCATACAGCTGTGCATATTGGTAGTGCAACTTCTTTAGGTTTTGGTTCACGAGGTGGACATACTCAAGCTTCAGGATCTCATGCACCCTCAAAGTATGGACGAAAGCAGCACTCTCAGGCCAAACTGAAGAATTATCAGCCTCAGCAAGGTAATAGAATTCAGTCTAAGACCGGTCTTGGCAGTGTAATAAGAGCAATCACTTTGATCAACCAACTTAGAGCACGTAGCCCGCAGTGAGCAGAGGTAGTTTCCAATAGTCTAGTGCTTTCCATGGTGGTGGTGGTTTTGGTAGAGGTACAAGGTGATTCTCTTGTGGCCAACAGGGCCATATTGCCAGACAGTACCCTTAGAAGGGTACTTTAGGGTTTGGACATTGACTGGTGGCTTTAGAGCCAACGGTTGGTGATACAAGCAAATCACACAGAGTCTTTGCAGTAGTTGATAACCGTTAGGCAAAGCATCAGGGCATCATGGTGGAGACTTTTGGTTTCATGCGAGGTATTGGTTTTTTTATTCTTTTTGATTCCGGTGCATCTGATTCGTTCATATCTCCTTCTCTTGTGGAGCGTTGTGGGTTAGTGGAAACAAAGCAGGATGATAGGTGGCAAGTTGAGTTAACTTCTAGGGCTAAGATTGCAATCGAGTCTCTAGTTGTTGGGTGTGAGTTGAGGATCGGCTCTCTAGCTACTACAGTAGACCTTCACATCCTACCCCTTTGTTCATATGATATAGTTTTGGGGATGGATTGGCTTGAGGCCCATTGGGCAGTGATCGATTGTTGGCACAAGTTTGTTAGATGTTTAGATGATTCTGGTGCAGAGGTGGAGGTTGTAAGAGTTTAGAGACCTATTTCCCTACGTATGATCTCTGCTATGCAACTTAAGAGATGCATGTGTCAGGGATGTCAGCTTTTTATAGGTTCTGTTAGTGACTTGGAGATGGAGGAGAGTCAAGAGGCATCTCTTGATGGTCATCCCCTGTTGAGGGAGTATGTGATGTTTTTCCTTCTGAGATTCTAGGGATGCCACCTAAGCATGACATCGACTTCAGGATTGATCTTGTTCCTAGTATAGAACCCATCTCATGAGCTCCATACAGGATGACCACTTAGGAGCTTAAGGAGCTCTGACTATAGTTGGAGGAGTTGTTAGCCAAAAGATTCATTCAACCTAGTGTCTCTCCTTGGGGAGTACCTATGATCTTTGTGAAAAAGAAGGATGGATCTCTGTAGCTGTGTATCGACTATCGACATCTCAATAAGGTGACAGTGAGAAATAGATACCCCTTGCCTCAGATCAATGATTTGTTTGATTAGATTAAGGGAGCCAAGGTCTTCTCTAAAATTGACCTTAAGTCAGGATATCATCATTTGCAGATATTTGAGGTAGATATTCACAAAATGACATTTTGTACCTGTTATGGGCATTAAGAGTTCACGGTAGTACCATTCGGGTTGACGAATGCACCTTCAATTTTCATGAGCCTAATGAATGGTATTTTTCACACTTATCTTGATAGGTTTGTCCTTGTATTTCTAGATGATATATTGATCTATTTGAGGACTATGGAGGAGCATGAGGAGCAATTGCATCAGGTGTTGCAGTGTCTGAGAGAAAATCAACTTTATGCTAATTTGTCGAAATGTGAATTCTTTCAGATGGAGGTGAAGTATTTGGGTCATGGCATCTCTAGAGAGGGTATTGTGGTGGATCCTTTGAAGATCCAAGCTATTATGGATTGGCTTGCACCTATTAATGTTTCTGAAGTCTGCAGTTTTATGGGTTTGGCAGGCTACTATCACCATTTTGTTATGGGGTTTTCGAGGATTGCTCATCCTATTACTTCTCTTTAGAGGAAAGGGAAGAAGTTTGTTTGGTCAGAGTAATGTCAGGCAACTTTTCAGACCCTTAAGGAGTAGTTGACCAATGCACCTATTTTAGCAGTTCCTGATCCTACTAGGGACTTTGTTGTTTGTACAGATGCTTCTTTGGAGGGTTTAGGAGTAGTTTTGATGCAGGATGGTCGTGTGATTGCCTATGAGTCTCATAAACTCAAGGATCACGAATTGAACTATCCCACTCATGATCTGGAGTTAGTCACAATTGTGCATGCCTTGGTGAGGTGGAGGCATTTTCTCTTAGGACATCAGTTTGAGCTGTATAGTGATCATCATACCTTGCAGTATATTTTCACGTAGCCAAACTTGAATGCGAGGCAGAGACGTTGGATGGAGTTCTTGTGCGAGTATGACTTTGAGGTCAAGTTTATCTAGGGCAAAGAGAATGTAGTAGCAGATGCTCTTAGTCATTGGTGACATGAGATCTCAGTGGTCTCTCTCATAGTTGATTTGAGAGGTTAGATTCTCTTAGCACTTTCTACTGACAATTGGTGCTAGGAGGTGAGATCCGAGATTGAGTTTGGTAGACCTTTAGAGGGTAGATTCTCCAGTTACTCTCTTGAGTCAGATGGTCTTTTGCAACATTTGGGTCGTATCTATGTTCCTAGTTCTGAGGGTCTTCATACCCTAGTGTTGTCAGAGGCACATCGGGCACCTTATTATGCTCATCCAGGTGTCAAGAAGATGCATGCAGATCTACGTTAACTATACTTTTGGAGTGGCATGAAGTGGGATATTTCTAATTTTGTGTCAAGGTGTCTTGAGTGTCAGAGAGTGAAGGCAGAGCATCATCATCCTGCAGGTCTTTTGCAGCCTCATTTAATTCCAGAGTGGAAGTGAGACATCATTTCGATAGACTTCATTGTTGGTTTTCCAATATCCTCTCGTCGACACGATGCTATTATGGTCACTGTGGATAGGTTGACGAAGGTAGCTCACTTTTCTCCTATCTGTTCTTCTTACAATGCTACTACAGTGGCCAGAGTGTTCATGGAGGACATCGTCAGACTTCATGGGATTCCTCATAGGATCATCTCTGATAGGGATCCAGTGTTCACTTCTGCCCTTTGGACTTCTCTGCAACATGCCTTGGGGACACAGCTGAACTTTAGTTTAGCTTACCATCCTAAGATTGATGGACAAACTGAGAGGGTTAATCAGGTTCTTGAGGATATCCTTAGGAGGTATGTGATGGATCGGCAAAGCTGTTGGGAGGACTACCTATACCTTGTGGAGTTTTCTTATAATAATTGGTATCACAGTTCTATCAACATGTCTCCATTTTAGGCTTTGTATGGTCGCCCTTGTAGGACCCCTCTGAGTTGGGATCATCTCAAGGATAGAGTTCTTCTTGGTCCAGATATGCTTAGAGATATGGAGCAGCAGGTCGAGAGGATTAGAGAGCATTTGGTGGCAGCTCAGGATAGACATAAGAAGTACATGCAGATGCTCATAGGATCAATCGATAGTTTTCAGTTGGAGATCAGGTTTTCTTGCATGTACGACCGCAAAAGAGTTTGATCTGTTACGGAAAGGGCTCTAAGATAGCACCATGCTTTGTTGGACCTTTTGAGGTGTTGGAGAGGATCAGTCCTATTGCTTATCATTTTGCTTTGCCACCTAGCCTTTCATGCATCCATGACGTGTTTCATGTTTCTATACTTAGACATTACTATCCAGATATTGCTCATATTCTTGATTGGACTGCTCTACAGGTAGAGGATAGGCAATTGCCTTTGGAGCCCATAGGCATTCTATAGCACAGGAGACTTACTCTTAGGGCCAGAGACGTGGAGCAGGTCAGGGTCCAGTGGGATCCTAATGATGAGACTTCTGCTACCTAGGAGGATGCTTCCAGGATGAGAGAGTTATACCCTTACTTATTTACAGGCTTCCAAGAGTAAGCCTGACTCTAGGGGGGGACTATGTAATACCCCCTCATTTTTGGCTTGTGATAGTTATTAGTTTTACATTACTCTTTGTCTGATCTGAGATAGTTGTTAGTTCTTCCTTTGCATTTAGATAGTTCTGAGACATTTGGATTATTAGGCCTATGGTTTATGCTTATTTTGATTGTGATAGACTATGTTTGACTGATATAGTTCTGACATGTGTTATGAGTTATGATGACATTATTTTTATTCCAGTTATCATGAGATAGACATGATTAGTGATGGTTTTATATTATCATGTATTATGTGACTTAATGATATCTGATTTTAAATGTAAATGGTTATAGTTTTGTTTTAGAGTAGGGATGGGGTAGTATTTCTTGGTTCAAGCACCCTACTACGTCGTGATTCTCTGACTCTATGTGTGTTTGATATTTATGCAGTTGATTGTATACAACCTATTGTTATTATGCAGGTTGTAGGTACCAGGCCTCAACTCCACCTGACTCAGCAGGTCTGAGCGGGCCCTACACCATGGATAATGTTGATGGAGATAACATGAGGTCTAACCCCTAAGTTAGTTCAACCTTTTGTTGACGGTCATCATGTGGTTCGTATGTTTATTGTTGGGTCCTTGGTAGGTCAACCTGTGTGTATTCTTGTATGCATAAATGATCAATAATATTATAACATTTTATTGTCAAATATTATAGTACTTTGTTGTGTCGTAAAATTAGAATATTCTTGGAGGAAGCTATTTAAATAAATTATAATGCAATATCAGGTAGCAATTCTTATGTTGGTAAATTTTATATGTGGGTCAAAGTTTCATTTTAACTCATTATTATTTATAGTTATGTATTGAATTTCTTCTTGGGGATTAATGTTAAGGCGGTTAGTTGTCATTTATGATACTAGAGTGGGGAATCTTTGTGAATAGTAAAAAAAATTAAATTTCTGGTGAAGAGGATTCAGGAGAGAGGATTTGGTGTGAGTGGGTATTTATGAATGAAGGTTATTGGGTTCAGGGGGAATTTTTGGTGGAGGATTCAGAGGATTAATTGGGAGCAAGGAAGAAGAAGTTTCAGAGGAAGAAAAGTTGGGAAAAGAATCGATTCTGGAGCATGGACTATTCTAGGTATGTCTCTTCTACAAAGGAATGTGTCTTGTGCTAAAGCTTTTATTATAACTTCATGTTTTGTTTCTTTTAAAATTGCACACTTTTGATTAAATCCTCTTCTTTGATTTGACTTCCTGGGAATGCCTCACTGTTCTTGTTCATTCAAGCTTTTGTCCTTTGATCTAGACATTCAACCATCTGGTTGACCCTTGTCTACAAACAAATCTATTATAAATTTTAGTTGCAGTGCTTGTCTATCTATAAGTCACAAATCATGGTTGGTCTTTGTTAATATAAGGATCATTCATTTTTCATAAACAAAAACCACATTCCTTTAGGAAATGTGGACAAGAGTTCCATATTTCATATTTTCAACTGCATACCTCCCATTGAAATCTAACAGTCATTATTTTTGCCCATTTGTTTTGTTGCCATAGTCATCACTTTTAATGGATGGCCATTCTGACTCCACTTTTATGCCCTAGGTATCATTTGGATTTTTTTATCATATGTAAGGTTCTCCATTCAATCCATCTACTTGACCCAATTATGCATCGACCTTCAAGTCAGGGCCGACCCCCTCCGACTAGCTATTATGATCCCTTGCATCATTGAGTAGCCCACTTATTCTGAACCAATGCTATGGATAATGTGAGCTTCTACTAGTTGTCACCATGCCTTGAATGACTTTCACTAAGCTTTCTTAAAACCTGGTGCTATTTTATTCTTGCGTCGCAGTGTGAAGGAAAGGCCTTGCTCTTGTTCTTGAATGTCGACAACCCTGGCAACCGTGATTTAGAGAGTCATTTGATGAATTTCCCCTTTTGCTATCACTTGTGGACTCTCTAAAAATTGGTTGCTTCCTTTGTTTTGTTCATTCATCGATCCATGATCATTTGGATGAGGACATTTTTTTCCTTGCAAAATCAAACCTAAATTTTATTCTATGGCACCATTGTTTATTCCAGGCATAAACTTGTGCAGCGGTCTTATCTTTCTCATGTCCTGGCAAAACTAAAGATCATATTCTAAACCTCACCATCTTGGAGCGATGTGTAAAGAAATTACCTCAGTGGAATCTTATTGTTTTAGATCCCCCTTGCTGGAATGGAGTTACCCAACCAATGACCCCTCTCTTTCCAATCATTGATACCACACTTTCTAGCAAGACACACCTAGCAGTGTCATTGCAATTGCACCATCTATCAAAACTTCTCCTTATTTTCTGCATTTATGGATGCCCTTGAAGACTAGAGTTGTGCTTGAGATTTTATTATGTATTTCCTTTATTCCACTAGAGCATAATATCTTTCCTCAACTTAGAAATCATTATAGTTTATGTGTGCTTACAGTGGAGTCATCTTATGAATAGAACATATATAGTAGTTTTATTATGATTTCCATTCTATTTTCGATGTGAGTCAGGTTTAGAAGGCCATAAGGTTGATATTAGAATCTTTCCTTCAATTTGGGTTGTGGAATCATCATAGGATCTATGATGTAGTCATTAACGATGAACTCATCGTTAGTAGGAATGCGTTACTTTTTCATTCATAAAATAGTACTTTCTTTTCCTTACACATGTCTCTAAGCCAAAATTATTAGAAAATGAAGTTAGTAGTTTACCGTGGCATAAGGTTTATTCTAACTTGATGCTCTTTTACTATGTTAAGGGATAGATTAGATTCTAGTGAACTAAAACTTTATCGTATGCTTAGTCTCCTATTTACTTGGTAGAATAAGGTAGCATTAATACTTAGAGTTATAACTCATTCTTCAGTGAAAGTGTAGTGTTATATCGGAAGAAGTCTTTTATGTGAATCTAACTTAGGTCAAGCCTAGTATAGAGTTAGTAACATAAGTTCCATCTTATTAATGCTTGTGGACTCTGTGAGATCTTAGGACTCTAGGTAAATGTTTGAGATAGTCAAAAACTTAAAAGTCTCATTTTCTTGCATATTTCGAAACAGAAATTGCAACTTTACCTATGCATGCAATAATGCCTACTTGAGACCTTGTAAGAATGATCTTTTGATGTTAAACAATAGGTATTTATATATGTTTATGTAATTGTATTTCGACAATTAGAATCCGTAAATACTTAATGTTAAACCCTGTGTAGTAAGTGATGTTCTTTGTGAATACTAGCATATTGTTAATAATGGTATAGTTAATAACTTGTACTTTCGTGCAAAGTTGTTAGTACAAAGTCACTTAAGATTTATGATTGCAATTAGGAGTAGAATAAATAGGGTTTACAATAATAGTTTTTAGACCTTGAAGTTGAGTAGAAAATTGTTGAAATCTTTCATTATAATCCATGTTAGAATAGTCAAAAGGTGACATAATATTGATAGAGATGCTTGTTGTTAAATCTATAATAGTTATTAGAAAATGAATGTTATTTTAGATAAATGATAGTATAGATATTTTCTCATTAAGCTTGTTTACATAGAAAGTAATAATTACACATATTATTGAATTTTGTCTTGTTCAGTCAAACTAGGGGTATGGTAGTTTATATGATCAAATTGTTAAGTATTGTAGAGTAGGATAGAATTAGAACTTTAAGATCTTACATGTGGAATCGGTAGTTGGTTTATATTTGTCTATTTGACAAAGTTGTTGACTAGATTTAAATCACCTCTTTTCATAATGATTGAAATTAAGTTATTATAGTCTCTTAAATTGTTGTCATTTCAATCTATTAATGTATTACTAGTATTCTTTTTGAGTAGGTTTTGTGTCTTGTAAGGTTTGGAGTTCTTTCTATCGTTAATTCAAGGAAGTAAGAATAATTTGGTTGTAATATTGTATTTACCTTTTTATTGAAATGATTTAATTTCGTAAACCTTGTCCAAAATTAGTGTGAAGTCATCCTTAGGACAAATTTGTTTATTTTATCAACTTGTATTAAGGATGGTATTGAATTATTTTTCTTTCTCTTTATTCCTTGTTGACCTCATATTATTGTCATGGTCGTTGAAATCTAGTGTCCATATCAGGGAAGGTACTATGGCAACTTAGTAAAGAATTCAATTATCGACTCCAGAGGCTTAATTGTTTGGTATTCAACTTGATACGTGTGTCATACTATTTCAAGATGTATTGTTTGAGTTTTGATCGGGACAAGGGGACTTATATTGTTGTGATCAAGTGAATGGCTTGTGTATTGGATCAAAATTTATTGTAACACTTGTCCTTGCGTATTTTTTGTTTTGGGATGATTAGTCAGAGATTTATAGGAGAGTGGCTTTTGTGGTGGGTCTGGTGCCAGAGAGGCTACCTGGGTAACCCCATGGTAGTTGTAAGCAAGTAATAACTTAATAACTTATTTAGGAGGGTTGGGGTAGTAAATCACATAACAAGATAAGTAAGATACCTCACCCATGCCTTGAGTGCTCTTGTAGGCTAAGGATGGGATGAGAATGTTAGATTCAGGATAGACAACTAAGAGGGGGGGTGAATCAGTTGTCCAAAACTTTTATTCCAATTAAACACTTCAATCCACTTTGTAATTCATCAACATAATAATTAATCAATCATTGAAACATAATGCATTAAACCAAAAGCAACAACACATCAACACAAAAGACACCAAGATTTTGACGTGGAAAACCTAGTTAAGGGAAAAACCATGGGGTGATTAACCCAAGATTGTATTCTCTGTTAGAAGAGTAGAAGAACAAAATGGCACATGCCAATTAGGGCTCACTGCCTAAGCACACTGCTCACAAGAGGCTCACTACCTACAATAGACTCACTGTCTACAAAATAATAAGTATCACATACTTGAACTAGAGAATAGCATCTTCACCATGCTTGGATTAGTTCCATTTAAGCCCAATACTTCTTCTCTATCTTTCGCTCTGCTCCTCGCTACCACACTCACATTTTCCTTGGTCACACATTGAAATGACTTTACAACTCCATTATATTCAAGACATTAACTTAGGAATAATCATCTAAGTTAGAAAATATCTACAAGATCATCTGCAAGATGAGTAACTCATCCAGTCGGCCAGTCTCAGGAAGAACACTATCATCTGGAAGTTATTCTTCAATTGCAAGCTCTAACTCTAATGTGGACCATCAACTTGAACTGGACATGACCCAAAGACCTCCACAAGATTGCCTGAATCACCAAGAACATCCACACTTCATCTGCTTACTGAAATCCTTCTCTTCTTCATCTGGAACCTCAAGAACACAGTTTGTCATCACTTGTCACAAAGGAATAGATGCTTGCAGACCTTCAAACCATGAACCAATTGAGTTGACACTTCACAAGGACTTTCTGAACACTCCATCAAATCTGTAGAATAGGATATTTCATTTCCGGATCTCACTGGACCTATCTGTATCACTCTGTCACCTTTGAACACCTACTAGAACCGGGTTTACTTGAGCAACCACAACTTCTTTAGATGTTCATGCGGACCTCTGAAATATTTATTGGATCATCTTAGGACACATATCTACAAACCCTTTAAACTGCATCCTTTGATCCTCATCTTAACTTGGACTTTTACCTTACTGTCTTCATTGTTCTTCACTGTTTCTGATATGACCAATTTTCTCAATATCCTCAACAAACAGATCATCCAATCCTTATCATTAATGCGACAGGAGTATGTTGACATCAATGACAACACTGGTTAGGCCCATACTTTCAACAAAGAAGGCCTGGTTGGCAAGGCCGACCTCCTTGTCTTCATGAGAGGACATGTCGACTCCGCATGTGTCACCCGATGGGCTGGTGCCTAGAGAGAGGCTGCCAGGGTAACCATAGATGGGTACCAGCTTCTAGTGAGAGATAGCCTGGGTAACCCATGCTAGGACCATGCGATAACACTCTCCTTACGCAGTCCAGTTACTTCCTCTTTATCTTTGTTGTTACCTCTAGAGTGCAGACTTGCCTTCATGCTTGAACTTAGCTTGATGTTTTGATTTGTCTTGTTTTGGTGAGTACTATTGTGTCTGTGTAGTCTTGTTATCCTATTTTTCTGCATGTAATATGGATCTTGTTATTGTGTTCATGGTTGTAACCTTGACCTAATGGAACCTCATTGTTATCTCCTACCTCGGTGGGGTAGACCTTAGGGTTCTACATGGTTGGGAGGCAGAGCTATCTATTGGTTCTTTTGGATGTTTGTTTCGAGATCAGTACAGAAGTGTTTCTAGTTCCGGAGTTTCTCTACACCTTCAAGTTGTTGTATACATTCATAATTGTATTATCTATAAACTGATATTGAAACTTGTAATTATTTAACTCTGCCAATGTACAATGTATTATTCTTCTATTGTATTGTGTTGCATATCACTTGTATAGTTATATTATTATTTGATGCAGTTATGTTCCCTAGAGGTGTTAGCTATTCATTTCATTTAATGTTGTTTTATTATTGTTATTTTTAATGTATAATGCATATCTTTGCTTCAAAAAAAAAATCTGTAATGTTGTCTCTTGTTTAGTCTAACACTCTAGGGTTACATGACGGGGCATCACACATAGGACTATGAATATTGTATACATTGATCTCTTGGAACCACCTATTTATATATGAGTTCAATATTGTAGACCTTATTCTGTTTACATCAACTTGACGCAGAGAATATTAACAAATAAAGATATATATTCATATATTTATATTTGGTAATCTTTATTATTTTCATAGGGAATGATAGAAATGGTTGTAATCCAAGACAACTCATTGATATAATGGAACAACAACTTTTGGATATTATATTCTAATGGTTTCCAAATAGAAGAATAATCTCTTACCTATGATACTCTAACTTAGTTAAAGTTTAAGAACTACAAAGAACATAGTTGAAAGGAATAATCTTTCGATAATGAGTGCTAGTGGATAGTAGACTTGGATTAGACTTATCCACAGAGTTATATCAAGTTGATTATAGTGAATGCAAAACTTGATTAGAATCTTTTATTGGTTTAATTAATATTCTCTATAAATGAGAAATAGTCTTGTCTTGAGTGTTTGAAATGACCTTTTAGTCAGAACAAGTCTATGGGTCAATTGTTTATCTAGAAACCTCATTCAAACTTATAAATGAATGTTAATTCAAGATTATGGAAAAGGAAAGGCAAACCCTAGCTTGACTAAGTAGGGGAAAATCTAGTAATGTATCTTTTAGAATACATCTTGTCTTACCTATTTCTATATAGATTGAAAAAGAAGGGACTTATACCCTAATTATGATAGAAAACTAGGAATATGTTAATAGAAGAAATAAGGTCTATTGGACAAACCTTATTATCTATTTTATTAATCTTGTTAAAGATATCCTTTGAAAACCATTATGATGGAATAGACTGAGTCTAACTAGAAATTGACCTAGCATGGAAACATATATAAGTTTATATTGTGATTGTTAATAATAACATGATAAGGAAGATACTAATACTCCTTTTTGTAGGAGGTACTATCTATTACAGAGCCATACTATTCTTAACCTTGGTTGAGTTAACCCAAGGGTCATTTATAAACCTTAGTCTTGTAAGTTATGAGAAATGGTTATTTTGATATATCAGACTATTCAAGGTTATTATGAAAACCCTAGAAGTTGAAGATGAAATCAAATTATGAGTTATGTCATATGAACTCATCTAAATCAAATAGATTATGGTCATGGAGATATTAAGACTATTTACATAAACACATTTAGCGAGGAAAAACTGTAGGAATATGATACTATCCAAGTCGAGTTGGGGTGGGTGAACATTACGACAACGTTCATTGCAAACATCAATTTATATTGAAACTATGGCCATAGTAATGCATATGTCTCTGCATGCATTATCGATTCATTGTATCTGGATTGCACAACCTATTAGAAATCATACTTAGCTAGAGGGTATCTAGGGCTGTATGATTGATAGAGTTGTGAAGGATACAACACTATATACTCGAGAAGGCAAATTACCACTGGTCGTGTTTGGTCTATATCCGTTGTGAAGGGTAGGGTCACTTCCTATGTGGAAGATGTGTGGGAGACCACCGGTCTGTGGTTGGAGGTAAATCACTGGAAAGATACTCTCTCTCTCTAGCAGAAGACACGCTGAGGCTTGTGATAAAGATGTCAATTTTTTGGATGCAACATATCTCTGAGACTTGTGTTTATTAAGACTATGTAAAACATTATTTGATGTAGATATTTGTAATTGATTTACTTTTGTAAACATTGTACTTGAGAAAGACAATATGGGTTATTGTATTTTGTAATGAAAAATCTTGTAATTGTAGTTACTTGATTATATGTTGAATAAAAGAAATTTTTTCTCTATCTCATTTTTACCTTGCTAAATTACTTATGGTAAATTTTTTGATTTTATTATGTATTTAGAACATGGATGTTACATATGGTATTAGAGCTACCAGGTTTGACACTAGGGCTTATGAGTCCACTGTGCTAACCTGTAGTCAACATTATGCGGTTAGCTAATGTTTGAAATTTCTTATGCCAGAATGGCATGGAGAAGAACTAAGAAAACTGCTAGAAAGTCTGTTCCCTAGCATTTGCCTGAATTAATGGTTAAGAAGAAACCTCTCGAGGAGGTTGAACTTAAAGAACATATTATTTACTCTAAAGGCGCATGGATGGAGGATTTAGAGACTTTTCCTGATGCACTTACGTATTCAGCTAGAAAGAAAACAACATTTTGAACTAGCCAAGAATCCTACTATTTCTACTTGTGTAGTAAAAACCTAGTAAATTGTAGCCAATTACAACATGTCACTTGAGGGTTGTTGTGATACTTCTATTTAGGAACGAGGTGTTGGAGGAGTACTTGTGTGTACATCCAACCTCTATGTTGTTTAATTGGAAGATTGTAAATTGATAGTGACATATAGCCTTGTCCTATCAACTATATAAATGAGGATGCGGTTACTCCTAAATAAATTATAATAAAGATGGGAATGTTTTGTGCCAATCTATTGATTGTTATGAGTTAAATATGTTATGATGTTTGGTTTTTGAAAGAAACATGTTGTCATTTTTCTCATACCAAGAAAAAACAAGTTATCTAATAGTTTTCTAAATCTAAAGTGACTCAAAATTAATGGAATCAAAGCCCCATTACAAGAATGATTGGCTAAAGGTTTGATTAGATCCAGTATTGTACCATAGGGTGTACTAGATATCTTTGTCAAAAGAAAGGATAAAATTTTGTAATTGTGTATTTAGTAGATCGTATGCTCATTAAATCAATGATAAAGAACAAATACCTTTCACTATGTATTGATGACCTCTTTGATTAGGTGCATGGAGCTGCAGTGTTTTCAAAGATTGATTGGCGATCAATATATCATCAGTCAAGATTGAAGGATAAAGATACCCATAAAACAACTTTTTAGACAAGAAATGGGCACTGTGAGTTTGCAGTGTTGCCTTTTGGACTTACAAATGCCTTGTCGCATTCATGAATCTCATGAACAACATGATTAGAGATTTTTTAGACATGTTGTTCTAGTCTTCTGGAAGATATAAATTATGTATTCTAAGAATGAAGGAGAACATTACCAACATGAGCAAGTGGTTCTGCAATGGTTGAGAGAAATGAGTTGAGTGGATAAATAAATGTCAAAGGGGCAACTAAATTACTAAAAGAGAACAGAGTGGCTGACGCTATGAGTCTAAGGGGATATATTCCTTCAATTATCACTATTCATGCAAACTTTAAAGATTAAGTGTTGCAAAATTTATTAGGTGATGAGTATTATGAGCAAGTCAAGTAGGCTCTTATGATAAAACCTAAAGATTTAAGGTATGATAGGTTTCATTTTGAGTCTGATGGATTATTGAGTTTCAGAGGAAGAATATATGTGTGGAAAGAAGTACATATCGCACCATACCCAAGACATCTAGGGGTAACCAACTACTAACAGATATACAACCTCTTTAATTCTTGAAAAAAATGAAGAAGATACTATGAAATTTGTAGCAAGTTATCTAGAGTGCTAGATAGAACATCAACACCTTGTAGGATGGTTGAATCCACATGATATACTAGAGTGGAAATGGCAAGTTTTACTATGGATTTTGTCCAAGGTCTTCCTATGTCTAGGAATTGACATAATGCCATTTTAGTTGTGGTTGATAAACTCGCAAAGGTAGCACATTTTATACCAAGGAATTTGACTGATGGAGCACTAGTGTTAGCTTGCAATTATGTGCAAGAGGTGTTTAGATTGCATGGTTTTCCTGAGAAGGTTATCTTGGATAGAAATGTGCATGTCATGTCAAGGTTTTGGCAAACTTGTTCTCTATGCTAAGGACTAAAATTGATAAGGGTACAATTTATCATCCTGAGAATAGATGGTTAAACTAATAGAGTTAACCAAGTTTTGGAAGATTTGTTTCAAACATATTGCATGGATTGGCAATATAAGTAGGGAGACTACTTATCACTTGTGAAATTTTTAACAATACCTAACTTTTGCTATTAAGATGGCTTGAATAGAAACATTGGATAGAAAAGATGTCGAACTCCTATAAGCTGGGTAAGCTAGAAAATAGGATTAGCATTAGTCTGGAAATGTTATAAGAAATGGATGAAAAGATTTAGTTGATAAAAGAAAAAGATCAACGGAAATCGATAATAAATAGAAAAGTTATGTTGATGTTAAGCATACACCAAGACAATTCTCGATTAGAGAAGGAAAATTCTTTTGAGGGTTAAACCCCAGAAAAAGTTTCATAAAGTACGAAATGTATTCCAAACTAGTTCCTAAATATAAAGGACTCTTCTAAATTTTCAAGGTTATAAATTTTATTGATTTCAAGAATCAATCCATTACTAGTTATTGCTAAGAGGCATAATGCTTTTTGTGATTCATATATGAAAAATATATTTATGAATATTAAATTCTTAGAATGTTTTATAAGTACAAAACCTAGGAAAGGTTATGATCAATCTTCTTAAATGCTTGAAGTTCGCAAGCAATGCTTGTGTAACGTAGAGGTTATGTAGTGTAAGGTCCAGTGGGACTAGTATGCATAGAATAGTTTTACATGGGGGCGGGGGGGAATTACCATGAATTCTAGCAAAAAACCCCTCATTTATTTTATGCTTATAGAAGTTAAACAATGAACTTGCTTGTTAGTTGCATTTTGATACTTTATATCATCAAGGATAATGAATCTTTAGGGGAAGGATATGTTACATCCCACATTTTTGACTTGCTAAACTTTTCACTTTTACTGGGACATAAGTAAATTTATTGTGATGTTATAGTTTAATGACAAGGAATGATATCGATTATATTGAATGTCATTTATGAATTTATGGAAATGATTGTGTTATTGTCAATTTAATATTGCATTATGAAATTTGGTTTATTATTTGAATAATGATGCACTGATCATAATTTGTTTGGTTACAAGTTGAAATAGGATTACAAGTTTTTAGATGAATCTCAGAGAAGAGAAGAGAGAGTATCTTTCAAGGAGAGAGATATAGACCTCAGATTCTGAGTGGTCTATTTTCCAAATGAGTATAAGTGTTTAACGAAAATGTGAAACCAATGTGTCGTAAGAGGTAAGTCTTGTCTTGTCAGTTTACTTTTGAATCTAATCAACAGGTAGTCGATATCTTGATTCTTATCTAGTCAAGTTGATTGAGTCAACTTTGTCATTTGAGAAGTGAACAATGTCGTCTGAATAAAAATGTGATCATTTACATTTAACGTAAATATTACGACGTCATTGATGTAAAATGGTTGTGATAATATTATTAACTCATTTAGTGTTTTATTGTTGACATTTAATGTTAGATGATGATCTTATCAAGTCAAGTCGACGTGATTTAACGAGAGTCTGTGAAGGCGAGACAAGCTTGACCCTATCACATTACTCATAAGATTTTTGACTTATTATTATAATTATCATATTTTGATCAAAGATTAATTATGGACAAGGACTATTATTGTTATTATCATGTCTATTCATTCTATTCTTGAGATGTGTTGTAGAGGGAATCTTTAAATTCTTATGAGGCAATTACTACCTCAATGTCCTCTTAAATGTTCATGTCTATCCATAGGAGAAATCCACAATGTGGACATAATTGTTTAAACCATTTAACCAACTCGTGGGTATTAAGATACATGTAAAGAGTCGTATCATGAGTCGAGACACTTTATTAATCACGTAGACCTCTCATTGATGCTTAAGTGTTTAAAGGCTTATTAAAAAGGAGAAACTCTTAGTCGTAGAGAACCTTCCATGGACTAGATAAGTGGAGCTTCTACAGTTTGATAGATTCTTTTGTTATAACTATATCATTATGGATTCATTTTGATCGTTAGTCATTGTTGTGTGAGTATTAATTATTGACCATATACTCCCTTCTCTTTGTAGTCCAACTAAGAGCCTTCATAGGCTAATTTGGTGGAGATACCCGCGGCCTTGTGGAGGTCATTTTTAACAAATCTATAGTGGAGTCATAACTTTTGTCATCATCATGGAAGAATTCGCTATTCTAAAGGAAAATTTTTTAGCAACATGAAAGTGGATCTTTTCATGGCTAGTGGAAAGGAGGATAACAACCCAAGAATGGAATCATTAATAGTGGAGGCTGGGATCTTGTAACATAAAATGACACCTATAGGAAATGCCACTAGAGGTTAGTTTAACTATCATAGTGGATCTTTATTTGACCTATAGTCATGGAAAGGAGAGGAGAAATGATTTGCATAGAGTCAAGTGAGCTCTTAAAGAAGGATCATGCCCATGCGCCGGGGGTCTGGGTTATCTATGGAAAAATTAAATATATAGACGTTGGTAGTCTGACAGGGAGGAACTAGATTAATAGATAAGAGAGTAGTTCTTTCAGAGTTAAAAAGGATAGTGAAATTGCTTCCACAGGAGGAAAGAAGATAGTTAGTAGCAGAGGAAGGAGGAAATTTTCACGTAGGCAACCCTACTCTGTCAAGAAAATCTTACCAGGTTCTCTCTTTACAGGAAGTCTTTTGTCAATATAAAATTATTTAAGTATTAATTCATACTGTTGAATAAATGTCGAGTTGTTACTCTATTTATTCTGAGGACTATGTTTTAGAATGTCACTAAGGTCGATACTCTTATGATAGATGGCCTACTATTTAGTTATTTCTGACTTTTATGTATTTGTAAATCCATGATTGCATGATGATTTCATCGAAAGGTTCCAACACTTTAGGATGCCATTAAGTTGATATTGTAGTTATACTTTTGCATGGTCGAATGAATGATATATGAACAAGTTTTTGAGAAGGATTTAATTGATAAATCTCTGTGACGATTTTATACATTGTTCACACCGAATGGGATTAGTATGACTTTGAGTAAACTATTCTTTTAAGTGTATACAAGCTTCTGCATAATGGTAGGATTCTTTACATGTCAGAAAATGTAGATTATATAATACATAGGACACTGTGAATATTGTATACTTTGATCTCTTGGAACCACCTATTTATATATGAGTTCAATATTGCAGACCTTATTCTATTTACATCAACTTGACACAGAGAATATTGACAAATAAGGATATATATTTATATATTTATATTTGGTAATCTTTATTATTTACATAGGGAATGATAGAAATGGTTGTAATCCAAGACAGCTTATTGATATAATGGAACAACAACTTTTGGATATTATATTCTAATGGTTTCCAAACCAGAGAATAATCTCTTACCTACGATATTCTAACTTAGTTAGCAAAGCTCAAGAATTACAAAGAACATAGTTGAAAGGAATAATCTTTTGATAATGATTACTAGTGGATAGTAGACTTGGATTAGACTTATCCACCTAGTGATATCAAGTCGATTATAGTCAATGCAAAACTTGATTAGAACCTTTTATTGGTTTAATTAATATTCTCTGTAAATGAGAAATAGTCTTGTCTTGAGTGTTTGAAATGACTTTTTTAGTCAGAAAAAGTCTATGGGTCAATCGTTTATCTAGAAACCTCATTCAAACTTATAAATGAATGTCAATTCAATATTATGGAAAAGAAAAGGCAAACCCTAGCTTAACTAAGTAGGGAAAAATCTAGTAATGTATCTTTTAGAATACATCTTGTCTTACCTATTTCTATATAGATTGAAAAAGAAGGGACTTATACACTAATTATGTTAGAAAACTAGGAATATGTTAATAGAAGAAATAAGGTCTATTGGACAAACCTTATTATCTATTTTATTAATCTTGTTAAAGATATCCTTTGAAAACCATTATGATGGAATAGAATGAGTCTAACTAGAAATTGACCTAGCATGGAAACATATATAAGTTTATATCGTGATTGTCAATAATAACACGATAAGGAAGATACTCATACTCTTTTTTGTAGGAGGTATTATCTATTACAAATCCATACTATTCTTTACCTTGGTTGAGTTAACCCAAGGGTCATTTATAAACCTTAGTCTTGTAAGTTATGAGAAATGGTTATTTTGATATATCGGACTATTCAAGGTTATTATGAAAACCCTAAAAGTCGAATATGAAATCAAATTATGAGTTATGTCATATGAACTCATCTAAATCAAATAGATTATGGTCATGGAATATATTAAGACTATTTATGTAAACGCATTTGGCGAGGATATACTATAGGAATATGATAGTCTCCAAGTCAAGTTGGGGTGGGTGAACATTATGACAACGTTCATTGCAAACATCAATTTATATTGAAATAATGGCCATAGTAATGCATATGTCTTTGCATGCATTGTCGATTCACTGTATCTAGATTGCACAACCTATCAAAAATCATACTTAGCTAGAGGGTATCTAGGTTGATAAATCACTCGAAAGATACTCTCTCTCTCTCTCTAGCAGAAGACGTGCCAAGGCTTGTCATAAATATGTCAGATTTCTAGATGTAGTATATCTCTGAGACTTGTGTTTATTGAGACTATGTAAAACATTATCTAATGCAAATATTTGTAATTTATTTACTTTTGTAAACATTGTACTTGAGAAAGACAATATGGGTTATTGTATTTTGTAATGAGAAATCTTGTAATTGTAGTTACTTGATTATATGTTGAATAAAAGAAAAATTTTCTCTATCTCATTTTTACCTTGCTAAATTACTTATGGTAATTTTTTTGATTTTACTATGTTTTTAGAATGCGGATGTTACACCTTAACAGAACAACATTCTTTCATGACTATTATTGGAGCCTCTACCAGAACCTTAATCCCAGGGTAATTTGATCCTATTTGATGTCAAATTTGTAGATCTTGGGGTGAACTATCTGACTAGGCTATATATGTCTTGATTTCAGTTCTCTGATTTCACATATATTGATTTTTTATTGATTAAATAAATTGGTATTTTTTGTTTTATTTTGAAGGTGTACTCCCAGTGTTCCCCAATAGCTTCTAGTGTTTTTCTTTTCACATTTTATTATTTTTTATTGTCTTATTAAGTGTTCACCCATTTTGCCTTTTATTATTATAGTCCTAATTTGTCCTTTATTTTCTCATTTAAATTCTTCTTAGGCTCTGTGAAATCTTTCTTGTATAGAAGCACCTTGTACAATGCATGTTTTTGGTGAATTGTCAATCTAATTGCAGTATTCTCAATATATTATTGTTTTGGTTCTAGGATTTAGACTTGTTAGTTGTCTCAAATTTATATTTCTCCACCATGAATCACCTAGTTGGTTCCCTCCAAAAGATACAAAGTCTATATATGGGTCGGCATATACAAATTATACACATGTAGTAATGTATACACACTGTTGTTATATGTGAAAAGTGGGAAGATAGTGGATGGTGTTAAAGTATATCAAATCAAAGCCTCCTTTCACAATAACATTTGATGACAAGAACCGAGCCATGTCACTATAGATGGATGAGGACTTATCTATAGGTTTTGTACTTAGGAATGATATGGAAAGAATAGATTATATTGAGAGATTTGTCAAACCCTAGTTCCAATAAGCCTCAAACCCTAATTATAGTGCAATTAGGTACAAACAGATAGAATGCTACAAGAAACTATATAGGAAGATACTCATGGATGATAAAAAACATACCAAAAGTAGAGTTTCTGGAAATGGAAACTTTGCAGACTACGGGGCGGGCACCCAAGTCCAATAGGGTAGAATTTCTGGAGATTCTGAATAAAGTGATGTTGTAGACTATATCCTGCTTCTGAGTTCTAGACCAAACTTATCAGAAGGACTATGGGGCAGGTGCCCTAGTCTAGGAGGGAGGAATATCATCGAGATTCTTCAAGATCTTGAATCCTTATCCTTCAAACTACTTCTCTGCACCTGTACCTTTCCAACTCCCACACCTATAACCTATAATCACAAAAAAAGGGTGGTTGGGGGTTGTGATGTTTAGGAGCTTGCCTTGGTCAAGACCTAGAAGGACATTCAAGTCTTCCAACACCGTTGTTAGATAGAGTGTGTGCCCAAGGAGGGCAGAGACCAAATCCAATGATGAAATGAAATGATTAAAACACAAATTGATGTCACCTTAGAGGTGAATCCCTCATAGAGATGAAGATCTTTCACACCATGAGGAGATGGATTAATGAAGTCAAATCTGCAACAAACAAACATAATAACAACACAATTTTTCTTTGAAACACAATGAAGGCCTTGAAATCTCTTTGTTCAATATCACAAGTTCGTGTTATCCATTTTAACTTAAAATGAAGCCATAAACCTAGATTTAAATATGTTTTCTTGCTAACATTCGTAAATTAAATCAAGAAGGCCGAGAAAGGGAAACCTTTTGAGAGGGCCCAAGATGACATGCATTTATTTTCATCCTGACAAATTAGGCTGGACTTGGGCGTGAGCACCCAAATCCCAAGGCATTAATTTGGTCATGATTAAGATTTAGAATGGGCTCCTGAGTCCCATTTGACATGGTTTCGAGGGAAATTGCTCCAAGATGAGTATTTAACTTGTAAAGTGTAAACACGGGGACCTAGGAGCTAAACTAGGAGGTAAAAAGACATAGGGAAACTTTTTACTCCATAACAATTGTGTATATTACACTCCTATTTATGGATTTAGTTTATAACATAAACTCTTTCTCTATTGAACATCACATGCCCATTCAACTACTAGGTCCCCCCCCTAGCGGCTTCCCTACACATACACATTGTGTGTATCTTAATCACCAAGATAGAGCGACGAAAAAACACAACCTGGAATCTTTGGACAAATAAGGCAGAAAATGGAATACCCACCAAAATAGACCCACACAAAATATCTCTTCCTCTAACTTAGCTACCACTTGACTCTACCTAGCAGATCCATTCATGTTCAACACAAAATTCATCTCCATTATTCATCTATTAAGCAATTGAACACACATTATTATAGGAAAGATTAAACTTGGGATATGTTCCAAGTATGGATGGGAGAGGACAAGCTACTGCATTATGTGAGATATTTAGATTACCAAGTCTCAGAAACTAAGATGTTTCATTGGGTACTCATCTTGTAATCTGATTTATGATTTATCTCAAAGAATCTATTTATTGTGAAAAAAGATGGTGTGCATAGATTTATGATTTATCTCAAGGCATCTAAGCATACTCTACTTTTATAGTAAGCTTCAGATTGCAAACAAGATTTGTAATTGTAAGCATAAGCTTTGTAATACAAATTTAAATAATTGTAAGCATAAGATTTGAAATATGTAACATCTCCTCTAGTCACATATAGATCACTTTATGAAGTATCTTCTATAGTCACACTAATCACTTTCTATTTATAAGTTTGGTTTCTACAACAATGAACCAAACATAGTATCAAAAGGTTCTAATAAAGATGAATTATCATTTCAACATTTGATATGGCCAGAATGTGAGATGCATAAATTGTAGCTAAGAATTGTAGAAAAGTTTAAATAAAACTAAGCTCCAAACATTACTTTGAAAATAATGGGATCAAGGATTAAGTGCTTAAGGCGTCATGGAGCATTAATTTTTAAAAGAGCCCACTAAATGACTTTGGATTCATAACACATAATATACTTGCCTTAAATGTGACATTTTCTTCCTAGGTGAAACCAAAGTGTTGACTACTTCAAAAGGTTGGACCTTCATTTTTGAGGAAAATAGTTTTAAGTTCACTAATCCTTTTAAATAACTAGATTATTTTATTAGAACATTCCATTATTTGATAGACAAATAAGATACAAGACACAAGATAATGAGATGGTAATCATTATTCATCATGACTACCAACCCCTCCCTATGCTTGCTAACTTTGTCATTGATTTATTTGTCCATATGCCCACAAGACAACCTTACAAATGTTATGAAACTTTGTTCTATCTCTATAAATGCTTCAAAGAACAACAATCCTATATTAGCAAGAGCAACCTCTCCCTTACTCTCCCTCCTCCATTGGCACTCACTATTCACTCCATTATAGTGTATGTTAACCAAACAAATACTAAATCAAACTCAAAATCAACTAATCAATTTATAAAGACTATATCTATATTAAACAAATATTTAATTTGAGGAACAGAATTCAACTACAAAACACATACTATTATTACAACACTACAAAGGCACATACTTGCCACTACACAACACTTATTTTAGAAGGGACCACAAATTGGGGGTCATTTAATTGGGGTCATTTAATTGGGTACCCACTCAAGGGATATAAAATTTGATGTATGTAAAAAGAAAATTGTACAGTTACCAATTCCCTCACGACGGATTAATAGAAGTCAAAGAGCATTAAAGTGGAGGCCAGTCGCTACAGCGTGTTTCGACGTCAACCTTTTGACCCGAAAATATAACAATTGTTAATTTTTATGTAGCTTGGACAGGTGTTCTAGTCTCGGGTGGTGATTACGAGGCTGGAAACACAGATGGAATAATTATCTCCATACCTAGATAATTGATTTCTCGAGAGACTTCTAGATATTAGGGTTTAGAGTCTCATTAATCCTAGCCATTGATTTAGATTAAATCATGTTCATTGGTTTTCAATAAGGGGATTATAAAAGAGGATCAATAGGCATTTGGAGAATACGGATCCGAGAAGTATTTACAGCGATAGCAAATAAATAAATTTGCGGTGATAGCAAATTGATTTGTAGTGAGAGCAAGGGCGCAGCGATAGTGTTTGAGACAGTAGTAGTGGAATTTCTATAGGAGAAATTGGGAGAAGAATTTCCAGAGGAGATCATTGCCGGAGCTCTGCCAGTAAGAGGCAAGCAGTCTATGTATTTCCTGATTTGATTTAATAAAGTTCCTCATCTGCAGTACTGGTTTTTCCTTCGGGGTTTTTCCAGGGACAATTTGTCCAAAATGTTGTGTTGATTTTATTTTTCTATTTCCGTGATTTTTCCGTGAAGTTGCAGCTATGTTATTATTTAATATTTGCTATAAATTAATTAATTTTTCGGCAGCCAAATAATCTTATAAGATAGGAAATTAATAATCAGTAGCTGCAATAGATTTTTCACATGGTATCAGAGCGGATCTGAGGGCAGAACAGGCACAGGGAGAAAGGAAAAATAAATCTAGGGTTTATAAAACCTAGTTTGACCTCTTCAAATTATTATTTTCTTTTGAGATGGCCTCAGCAGGTTTAAGAGATCAGGACAGATTGGATGGAGCCTCAAATTTTGGTGTCTGGAAAGCCAGAATTTCTTTATTGCTGGAAGAGAATGGTATCAAGGATTATGTGACCACTGATGTACCTGTACCTACAGACGCAACACAGCTCGTAGCATATAAGAAGGAAGATGCCAAGGCAAGGAGGCTGATTCTTGACGGTGTTAAGGATCATATTGTTCCGCATATTGCAGAGTTAGATACAGCAAAGACGATGTGGGATGCCATTATGAATCTGTACCAGAATGCTACCCTTAACCGAAAGCTGATTCTCAGAGAAAAGTTAAGGAATACCCGGATGAATAAGGGAGAAGACGTCACAAGTTACCTCACCAGACTTAGACTTGTCAAGGATGAATTGGCAGCTGTTGGAGACAAACCAAAGGATGATGAGCTAGTACGAATAGCCCTGAATGGGTTTACTAAGCAGTGGGATGTCTTTGTTCAAGTTATTAATGGACGAGACACCTTACCGAGTTGGGATCGACTATGGAGTGACTTCACTCAGGAGGAGCTTAGACTAAGTCTTGTCAATGGAACCAGCAGTAATAGTCAGAAAAGTGAGGTGGAATAGGAAAACGTTGCCCTAGCAGGAAAAGGGAAAGCGAAGAAGGGGTCTGGCAAAGGATCAAATCCAAAAGGTGAGAAGAAGAAGGATTTATCTAAGATCAAATGCTATGGCTGTCACGAGTTCGGCCACTATGTCAGCGATTGCCCACAAAGGAAGAAAAATGAAAAGAAGGGCAAGAAGCAGACGGCAGCTTCAGCAAGTGTAGATGAGCTTTCTAGTAGAATGGAGGATGAGTTTGCACTCATAGCTTGCCTGACTAGCTCAACCTCATAGGGTGTTTGGTATATAGACAGTGGGGCGTCATTTCATATGACAGGAGTTAGGGAGTACTTCTCCAGATACAAGGAGGAGGACATCAGATTCCAGATTCAGATGGGGAACAAGTCCAAGTGCAATCCAGTTGGGAGAGGGACTGTTCTATTTCAGAGGGAGAATGGCAAGCCTATTTCCATTCATGATGTGTTGTATGTGCCAGGCTTGGGCATGAATCTAATTTCCATATCTGTCCTTCAGGATAAAGGCTACAATGTACTCTTTAGAGGGGCGCATGTTTTAATCAAGCATAAGGATTGGAAATCACCCATAGCTATTGGAGTTAGGAGCGGCCGACTTTATAGGTTGCAGTTTGATACTCCTAAGGCACTAGTGAGCAGCAGTAATCCTAGAGATCAAGGAGAGCTATGGCATAGAAGGATGGGCCATATACATCATGGAGCACTTAAATTGCTTCGTGAGACAGTGACAGGTGTTCCAGACGTGAGCACAGAGCATGATGATGTATGTAAGGGATGTGTATTGGGGAAGTTTGTGAAAGCAGCTTTTCCAAGGAGTGACACCAGATCCAAGGGGGTTCTTGATCTAGTACATTCAGATATATGTGGACCAATGTCAACGAAGTCTCTCAGAGGATATGAGTACTTTGTTACTTTTATTGATGATTTCTCTGTTAGCGTAATTATTACATTGTTAACTTGTTTAGTAACTAGTAACTACATTGCATAGTTGTATCGGTTATACAGTTACATCGGTTATACAGTTACACCTGTGCGTAACTGGCACTTACTGTTATATATATACACTTGATGTATTATCCAAAATCATCGAATAAAGTTTATCCTTCTCTTGCTTACCATTAAATGGTATCAGAGCAAGTCTGATCGCTGGAGCATTGAGTTTTGGCGTTGTTCCAGTCTGTGGAGATGTAGATAGGCGATGGGGTCTTCAAAACCTGCGGTGGAGTGCTGATGCTGCCGGCCAAACAATAGAAGGAGGAAATATCTGTTGGTGTCTGCAGTCTATCTCCTCCTACATGCAAGAAATCACTGTTGATGGTCTCAACGACTTGGAGAAGGACTGAAATTGATGTTGATGGTCTGAACAACTTGGAGAAGAAGACTAGGAGGCTGAAAGGTGCTTACGGTCTGAAAGAAGACTAGAGAAGTGCTAAGACAACGAAGGAGGTGTCTGGAAATCCTACCAATTGCATCCACAAAGCACGTGTTGATTGAAAGCAAGTTTGTACGTCCTCAAAAGAGACCTTGCAAACCAGTGGATGTCTACCGCACCCGATGCCAGTAGTGTGGCCAGCAATCATGCGAATGATCCACCTCGTGGCGGACGTGCTGTTTCAGAAAGCTCAGGCTTCTACTTTGCACTTCTAGATGCCCTACAAAACACTGGTAATCTCCAATTCGATGAATTGTTTAGGCAAGGATTGCTAGACTACTTTCTATTTGATGTACAATGTCAAGCAAGGAAGATTAGAGTAAAACTAGACGAGGGTTATGATGCTGATGACGAAGATGAGGTAGAACGCACACCAAAGCGTCCCCGTCTCACAGCACAGGCCTATCGTGCTCATCTCCGTGCCACAATTTCCTCTTGAAAGTGAATGTACTGTCAAATAAAATAATAATACATTTGTTGTCTGGATTATTTTGTTCTTTTTGGAAAAATGTCTGCCCCGAAATTGCTTCTTTCCGATGCTCAACTTTTGAAAGGGCCAAATTATGCTGCATGGAAGACAAAGATGCGGACTATTCTCATTTTTGAGGAGCTATGGGGAATTGTCAAAGGTGACATAACCAGACCAACAGACCCAGATGAAAGGCAAAAGTTTGACAAGGCCGATGCCAAAGCATTGATGTTGATAACACTCGGCATCACCGATGAAGTTCAACCTCACATTCGGGATGCAACAACATCAAAGGCGGCATGGGATTCTCTCTCCACAATCTACCAAGCGAAGAACCAGATGAAGATCCTCCATCTACAGTCCAAGCTACATACACTCAGTATGCATGCTGGCGAGAAAGTTGAGGAATTCTTACGACGGGTATCTGAACTGCGAGCTGAGCTTGTTGCACTTGGAGAAAAGGTGGAGGACAAACTACTTGTCCCAATTACGCTGAGAGCACTGCCATCTTAGTTCAAAATCTTTGTCACCACGCTGAACATCACCAAGAAAGATGTTTCATATGATGAATTGGTGAATCTGTTGCAGCAAGAAGAAGCCATTCAATCTGTTCAAGGTGAACTAGAAGATAAGGCCCTGATCTCCAGACAATCAAAAGGTCAGAAGTTTCGTGGAAAGCAGCCACAGAAACAACAAGAACATCAACAGTCGAAGCCTCCAAAGGCAAACAGATGGTGTCATATATGCAACAAGAACAATCATGACACTATCAACTGTTGGTACAATGCCTTAACAAAAGGCAATTCAAGCAAAGAAGGCATTTCTAGTTGTAGTGATACTCAGCCATCCAAACGCCGTCATCATCGCAGAAGGCACAAAGGAAATGTAGCAGCCCAACAAGATGATGCATCAGAAGAAGATGAACCAGAAACAGCCAACTGCGGCACTCATCATAATCTAGTCCTTGTCTCCCAAACCTCGCAGCCCACGAGGGATATTTGGTTGATAGACTCGGGTGCCAGCAAGCATATGACAGGCAATCGTGAGCTGTTCGATGCACTGACAGAACAACCTACTGGAGATAGAGTTCGAATTGCTGACAATAAGGAGTATGTTGCAGAGGGTATAGGCAAGGTCATCATTCCTCTTGGGGCAAGCCGTTGTACGCCTGACTATCGCTATGGGCACCTTTCAGTTAGCTCCTTGCATCAGCTCAGCTCCAAACAAATGGTAAGAGGTCTTCCTCCAATTTCAAATTCATTGCCTATATGTCCTAGATGCCTTGCAGGTAAACAACACCGGGATCCGTTCGAGGTTAGTAGCTTCCATGCTACACATCGCCTTGCGTTGGTACATACCGATCTGTGTGGACCCATGCCTGCTTCATTTTCAGGCCATAAGTACTTCCAGTTGTTCGTGGATGACTTCTCCCGAAAGACCTGGGTGTATTTTCTCAAGAAGAAAGATGAAGCCTTTGCCAACTTTCAGGACTTTCACAAGCAAGTTGTCAAAGAAGCCGGCCAGTCTCTTCTTATCCTCCGGTCAGATCGAGGGGGGGAATTCACCTCCAAGGAGTTCGTGGCATACCTGAAGCATCATGGCATCAAGCAGCACCTCACTGCTCCCTATACACCCCAACAGAATGGAGTTGCAGAACGTCGCAATTGGGCTGTCATGGAGATGGCTCGATGCATGCTCTCCACAGCCAAGTTGGAGGAAAGATTTTGGGTAGAAGCAGTACGGACAGCTGTATACCTCATCAATAGGGCACCAACAAAGATTCTGCAACACAAGACACCGGAAGAGGTATGGACTGGACAAAAGCCATCAATTTCTCATCTAAGGGTGTTTGGTTGCACTGCATACATGCATGTCCCTGCCAATAGGAGAAGGAAGACTGATCCTAAGACACTTCAGTGTATATTGTTGGGATATAGTATTACATCAAAAGCTTATCGTCTCATAGATCCTGAGACAATGAAGATACATGAGAGTTGAGATGTGGTATGTGATGAATCGTCATTCGATTCCTTATCACAGAAAGAAGAGCAACAGCCTCCTACTTCTCATAAATTGCTCTCACAATCAGATGATGAGCATATGGAAGACTCTCATAGAGACAGTGAACTACAAGGAGAGTTGTATGTTGATCTGGGCCCTCTAGAAAGCATTTCACACCAGCAGCAGCACAGTCAACCTCCAAAGTGGGTCCAAAGTACAATCAAGGACTCTAACCTGCACACTCTTCCAGACACTTCGTCAGGAGTCAGAACCAGGAGTCAGACAAGAAATGAAGTGAATCTTGCGCTCATGAGTACTGTTGTTGACAGCACTGAACCTGACACAGTTCGAGAGGCCTTAAGCCAACCTCAGTGGAAGAAGGCTATGGATGCAGAGTATGATTCTCTGATGCAAAATCATACTTGGGAACTTGTCGATCTGCCTGAAGGGAAGAAACCCATTGGCTGCAAATGGATCTTCAAAACAAAGTACAAGGCAGATGGATCTATCGACAAGTATAAAGCAAGACTTGTAGCATAGGGATATGCTCAACAGGAAGGCATTGATTATGAAGAGACCTTTGCACCCACTGCGAAGATCAAAACTATCAGAATGGTCTGTGCATTGGCAGCGCAAAAGGGATGGAAGCTTCAGCAGATGGATGTCAAGAGTGCTTTCTTAAACGGTGATCTCAAAGAAGAAGTGTACATGACCCAGCCAGAAGGGTTTGTTGATGAACATCATCCACACAAGGTATGTCGTCTTATCAAATCTCTTTATGGCCTTAAGCAAGCTCCTAGGGCATGGTACATCAAGATTGATGGTCACCTATTGCAGCATGGATTCACTCGTAGCCCCCTCAGATCCTAATTTGTATATTAAGAAGGTAGGCACAGAGATTGTCATTCTGGTTTTGTATGTGGATGATCTTATTCTCACTGGCAGCTCAGACAGTCTCATTGATGATGTCAAGAATGATCTCAAGAACTCCTTCGACATGACAGATTTGGGGCTACTTCATTATTGTCTTGGCTTGGAGATATGGCAGAAGAAGAACCACATATTCATCTCCCAAATGAAATATGCCAAGACACTCCTGGAAAAGTATGGAATGGTCAACTGTAAGCCTATGTCCACTCCAATGGAGAAAGGTTTGCAACTATCTCATTTCCAGGATTCACCTCAAGTAGATGTCACTCTCTACAGGCAGCTGGTTGGGAGCCTTATCTACTTGACCTACACCAGACCAGACTTGTGTTTTGCTGTAAGCTATCTTGCCAGATTCATGCAGGAACCAAAGAAGTGTCATTGGATTGCAGCAAAGCATGTGTTGAGATATATCCGAGGCACAGTAGATTATGGTCTGGAGTATAAGAAGAACAGCCAGTTCTTCTTACAAGGATATACAGACTCAGATTATGCGGGATCTATAGATGACAGGAAATCCACCTCAGGTTATGTTTTTCATCTTGGATCTGGGCCAATTTCGTGGGTTAGTAAGAAGCAAACTGTTGTTGCTCTTTCATCCACTGAGGCTGAATATCGCGCCGCACGAGGAGCTGTGTGCGAAGCGATTTGGTTACGTCGCATTCTGGCAGATATGGACATTCCTGAAGACAAGTCACCAGTTCTTCATTGCGACAATCAGGGTGTGTTAAAACTTGTGAAGAATCCAGTTTTCCATGAGCGCACTAAGCATATCGAGGTCGAATGTCATTACATTCGGGATCAAGTTTTGCACCACCACATCCAGCTCCAGTACTGCCCTACAGACTCTCAGATCGCAGATATGTTCACCAAATCTCTTGGTAGGATCAAATTTGAATTGTTTAGGGGGTACATTTGTAAAAACAATATAATAAGGGGGGGAATGTTAGCGTAATTATTACATTGTTAACTTGTTTAGTAACTAGTAACTGCATTGCATAGTTGTATCGGTTATACAGTTACACCTGTGCGTAACTGGCACTTACTGTTATATATATACACTTGATGTATTATCCAAAATCATCGAATAAAGTTTATCCTTCTCTTGCTTACCATTATTCTCCAGGAAGACCTGGATATACTTCTTGAAGACCAAGGATGAGGTCTTCAGTCACTTCCAGGAGTTCAAAGCTCTTGTGGAGAATTCGACAGGCAGGAAGGTAAAGGTTCTTCGGTCAGACAATGGAGGCGAGTACAAAGGGAAAGAGTCCCAGGAGTTCTGTACCAGGGAAGGAATCAAGAGAGAGTGGACTGTTCCTTACAACCCGCAGCAGAATGGGGTTGCTGAGAGGAAGAATCGTTCTATATCAGAGGCAGCAAGGGCTATGTTGTATGACCAAGATATGCCACGATACTTATGGGAAGAGGCATGCAGTACAGCAGTATACATACAGAACAGGGTTCCACATAAGGTATTGGGCAAGATGACACCAGAGGAGGCATTCTTAGGGAAGAAGCCAGATGTTAGTCACTTCAGGATATTTGGGAGTTTGGCATTTTGTCACATTCCAGGGGCTACACGTTCCAAGTTAGATCAGACTGCAGAGAGAGGGTACTTTGTGGGGTACAGTGAGACCTCAAAGGCATATCGGATTTTTATTCCAGGGACCAGAAGGATTATAGTCAGGCGTGATGTCAAATTCATGGAGGACAAGGCATATAGGAGGTCCAGAGATTTGCCAGCAGATGATCAGAATGAGCAGCCAATAGAAGCTCCAAGGATTGTTCAACCAGAACAGGGGCAGCGAAGCACGAGTACAGTTACTAGTACAAGCACAGGCTCAGGTGCTGAGAGTTCGCAGAGTATGGAGCAACAGATACAGCAAATCCAAGAGATGCATCAAGAAGATATGGAGTTTGATATTTCATCCTCTATAGTTGACAGGAGGAACCGTGAGGTTCAACAGACACATAAGGATACTCAGGAGTTTGTGGGAGCTCCTAGGACGAGTAATAGACAGCGAAAACAACCAGCTAGGTATAATGACTATGTGGCATTGGTTAGTCAGTTGGTAGATAGTGAGCCTTCTAACTATTAGGAGGCTGCACAGCAACAGGTGTGGCAAGATGCGATGGTTGACGAATATACCTCAATAATGCAGAATGATGTGTGGGAGGTTGTGCCTAGACCGACAGATAGGGCAGTGGTTGGATCACGCTGGATCTATAAGATTAAGCATGGTGCAGATGATAGCATCGAAAAATACAAGGCAAGGTTTGTGGCCAAGGGGTTCTCTCAAAAGGAGGGAATAGACTATGAGGAGACATTCGCTCCAGTGGCCAGGTATACTTCTATACGAGCCGTAATCTCACTTGCAGTGCATATGGGATGGCAGATCCATCAAATGGATGTCAAGACGGCATTTCTTAATGGTGAATTGTTAGAAGAGGTATACATAGAACAACCAGAGGGCTTTGTAGCACACGGCAGTGAAACCCACATGTGCAGATTGAAGAAAGCTTTGTATGGACTCAAGCAGGCTCCCAGGGCGTGGTATGAGCACATTGATAGATACTTGCAAGGAATAGGCTTTGTGAAGAGTGAGGCGGATGCTAACCTCTACTACTTGGTGGTTGGGGGTGAAATTCTCATTTTTATTCTATATGTGGACGACTTGTTTTTAACAGGTTCACAGGGGCTTATAGAGGAGTGCAAGAGGGACCTTGCAGCAGAGTTTGAGATGAAGGATTTGGGGCTTATGCACTACTTTCTAGGCATGGAAGTGTGGCAGACAGATGGAGAGATTTTTCTTGGACAAGGGAAATACTGCATTGAAATCTTGAAGAGGTTTGAGATGCAAGATTGCAGAGCCATGTCTACACCTATGATCACGAATTGGAAGAAGGTAGACGCATCCAAGGAAAAGGATGTAGACCCCACCTTATACAGGATGTTGATTGGATCTCTCATGTATTTGGTCAACACTAGGCCAGATATATCCTTTGCAGTAAACTCTCTTAGTCAGTTCATGGTTGAGCCAAAGAGAGTGCATTGGATAGCGGCAAAGCATGTATTGCGGTATTTGCATGGTACAATCGAGTATGGGATCAGATATGCTCGAGGTGATGGTATCAAGTTGATAGGCTATACTGATGCAGATTGGGTAGGTAGTGCGGTGGACAGGAAAAGCACTTCAGGGTGCTGCTTTAGTTTGGGATCAGGAGTTGTCTCTTGGTACAGCAGGAAGCAAAAGTCCGTGGCTCTGAGTTCTGCAGAAGCAGAATACATAGCAGCTAGCATGGCAACGTGTGAGGCTATATGGCTTCGGAAGTTGCTGGTAGCCTTGTTTGGTCAGAGGGTTGAGACTACAGTGATACACTGTGATAATCAGAGTTGCATCAGATTATCTGAGAATCCAGTGTTTCATGATAGGTCTAAGCATATAGACATCAGATATCATTTCATCAGGGATTATGTACAGCGGAGGGTTGTTCAGCTACAGTATATACCTACAGATCAGCAGGTAGCAGACATTTTGACAAAGGCATTGGGGAAGGCGAAATTCATCTTCTTCAGAGATAAGTTGGGTGTTATGCAGAACACCTTCCTCGCTAAGAGGGAGTGTTAATTTTTATGTAGCTTGGACAGGTGTTCTAGTCTCGGGTGGTGATTACGAGGCTGGAAACACAGCTGGAATAATTATCTCCATACCTAGATAATTGATTTCTCAAGAGACTTCTAGATATTAGGGTTTAGAGTCTCATTAATCCTAGCCATTGATTTAGATTAAATCATGTCCATTGGTTTTCAATAAGGGGATTATAAAAGAGGATCAATAGGCATTTGGAGAATACGGATCCGATAAGTATTTGCAGCGATAGCAAATAAATAAATTTGCGGTGATAGCAAATTGATTTGCAGTGAGAGCAAGGGCGCAGTGATAGCGTTTGAGACAGCAGTAGTGGAATTTCTATAGGAGAAATTGGGAGAAGAATTTCCGGAGGAGATCATTGCCAGAGCTCTGCCAGTAAGAGGCAAGCAGTCTATGTATTTCCTGATTTGATTTAATAAAGTTCCTCATCTGCAGTACTGGTTTTCCCTTCGGGGTTTTTCCAGGGACAATTTGTCCAAAATGTTGTGTTGATTTTATTTTTCTATTTCCGTGATTTTCCCGTGAAGTTGCAGCTGTGTTATTATTTAATATTTGCTGTAAATTAATTAATTTTTCGGCAGCCAAATAATCTTATAAGATAGGAAATTAATAATCAGTAGCTGCAATAGATTTTTCACAACAATCAATTTGGTGGTATTTGACAAGATAATTACGTTACATGGAAGAGACAGAATTATGCAAGAACCAATGGCACTAAATCCATTCTTGCATGGCTAAGTTTCTAAACTTTTTACGATCGACTTGGAGGATGTTATACAGTATTCTAGGTTAAGATTGGTCTGCTGCTTAAATTGAGTTTACGACGGTTTACTCGACTTACACCTAAAATGGAGTCATAATACAAGACAAAAGAATGTAGTGGATCTTGGTAGGTGAAGCTAATTGTCAAATTTATAACTTAGTCGCCTGAATCAGGCAATTTGAAGTCAGCGTGCGAATTGACTCGCATAAGTTGTACCTGTTTTAATGGAGTTGGATCACACTTTGGAGCATCAATTTTCTTCTCTCGTTGTCATTTTATATCAAACATTTCAGCAGTTTGCTCCGCAAGTTCCCATTCAATTCAACATTCTCAAGTCTGATATTGTCTTGTACGACAGTTTGACACAATTATAACTGTTCTCTCTCTTTAGGTCATCGGATATTAATTTTCAGTGCTTCTTAGGGAGAGCCTTTTACCTTTTGTTTTCATTTTTATTGTCAATCTTCATTTTATTTATTTGAAGATGTGACTGGGAATGTTTATTGAATGTAAACTATTTAAAAAAATAAGATTATATGGGATTAGCTCTCAAAGTCAGATATACTAGTCAAAATTTTGAAAACAAATAATTTTAAGAAAATCACACACAATTTAAAAGACCAACTACTTAAAATATTACATTTTTAAAATAAATAAGATTGTATTCATCCAAAACACAAGATTATATGAGAAGAGTTTTAAATGCCAGTGTGTTGTAGTCAACACGTTACAACCTTAAACAACCCATACATTGACTACAACACACCAACATTTTACCTGAAGTAGTTGCATGGAATCATACTTCAAAATCACTCATACTAATTAAAGAATAGAAAAACAAACAATGGAAAAAAACTAAGACCAACAGCTCCAAACATTACATCCTTAAAATAAATAAAAAATCAAAAGACCAACAACAAATGATAGATCATAGTTCTCCCCCTTAAATTTTGCCCCCAGTAAACAGCCAGTGAGTTGTAACTCACCACTGTACGGTAATCCAGTCGACAGGAGCAGTCGACTAAACTTAATTAATGTCTACATTCAGTTTTTCAACCTCAACCAATATTCAATCTGCCGTACACCAGTTTTCGACTCCTTCTATCTGCTGTACCACATGTCGATCAGCTGGTCACTTACAACACACCGGCTGGTTAAGCTCTTCCTTAAAACTTCATCCAACATGGACAAATAATTTTTATTTTAAAGAGAAAAAAATTAACAAACAATTTTTTTTCCAAAAACTTTATAACTCAAACTCAACATGGCCAAGTGTTAATATAAATTCAATTGAAATTCACAAGTGAGAATATGAATAGGGGGATTTAATTCAAAGTTGATTCAATACAATTGACTATTTATAACATCAATGCCATTGTTGCATGGCATGTTATTGAAATAATAATTTATAATTTAATGACAGATTTCAGGGGTCCTTTTTGCCTCCCATCCGGGTCGTTTGAGCTATATTGATAGACTATAAAAAAAAAATAAAGAAATAGAGGATTATAGAATGACCCCAGAATCTGTTTGAGAACTGGAGGATCTTGATTGAAAATATGTAATTAGAGAAGCTTAATGCATGGCTTTGCATTGCTTGGCAAGTCTCTCTAATCTCTTCAATGCAACTTCCATGGTGGATATATTCATATCAGCAAAGCAGACTCGAAACCAGCCAGGCTCCATGCACTTGAATGAAGACCCAGGAGATATATTCAGTTTGGCCTCGTCTACAATTTGTCTCCATAGTTTGAGCTCTCCATCTAAGTCATTTGATGAAAGTAGATGACTCATATTTACCCAACAGAAAAGACCTGCATTCCCTTCTAAGTATTTAATGCCAGCTTGCTCAAGCCCTGAAATAAGAAATCTATGCCTCTCTTTCAATTTCTTCTTATTCTCAGCTATATAATAATTAACGAATTCAGAATCTGAAAGCATGGTGGCCAATAAATGCTGAGTCTGAGATGAAACCATGCAGAAACTGGACATTCTTCTAGCTGTTGTGACTACTGTATCGTTGTAGGAATAAATTGTCCCAACTCTGAAGCCTGGAAGGCCCAGATCCTTTGATAAACTGTACACTATGTGCACATTATCTGGGTTGTGCACTCTATCTTCAGCCACAATCTCTGCAATGCTGTGAAAGTGTGGAGAAGAGAAGACTGAACCTGAGTAAATCTCATCACACACAAGATGTATTTTCTTTTTATTTGCAAAAGCAAGCAGCATCCTCAATGTGTCAGCGCTAGATATTGTACCCAGTGGGTTGCATGGATTTGTTATGAGAATTCCTTTCACCTTCTTCTTTAGACTTTGGGCTTTCTTGAATGCTGATTCCACTGCAGATTTGGTGATTTCGAAGTTGTTTGAGCTGTGACAATGGATTGGCACAATCTCTACTCCTGTGCGCCACCTCAGATCTCTGTCAAACCTACAGTAAAAGGAATACCAAGTTAGAAAATAACTGTTTGCAACATATGCATCATCATTGCAGAACTAAAAGAAACTTACAAACTAAATAATACCCACCAAAGCTAGATCACTGACATGAATTTTAAAGGTCTATGTAATATGAAACAGATTTTTTTTCATGAAGTTTAATGCTCGTTCCATAAGGTTATCCTCATATCTCTGAAGCCTAACTTACCCAGGATAATAAGGAGATGGTACTAAGAAGACATCCCCTGGATCAGCAAGACAGAACATTAGCACCTCGTTAGCTGCAGTTGATCCAGCAACATTTACTATCCTATCAGAATCAAATTTCACTTTGTTTCCTCTCAATGCCTCCATGAAACTTGCCATAGCCTGCAATGACAATGCAGAAAACTCATAAGAAAAATTGCACTGAAGTAAGGATGAAGTTAGGATGAAGAAAACTTCTTTTTAGCCTCTTGACATCGTAATGAGAGTGCTTCTGGATTCAACTGCATATGTTTTTGCTTCAATGTTTCAGATCATACTCAATGATCCATCATCGTTTCAATTTACAGACATTTAGATTTAAAAACTTCAAATCAAAACAATCAAATTCATTCCATCCTCAAAATCTGTTGTTACCTTTCTAAACTCTGGTAACCCATGATAATCCTGATAAAGTGCCAATTCCCTGAATACACCCTGTTTGGAATTAATTGTTGCCTCTGGGTGTTTTAGCAACCACTCTTCCAACAGATCAAATGAGAGCTGCACAGAAGAATAAGTGGTAAATATTTACGCACAATCTAAACGACAATAATTGCAAGTACATCCTCATTTTTCATGTTCAGTATCAAAAATAACATTCTAACTAAACATGGGAATACTCTGCATGAATTTACGTCATAAACGCTGTTGCTTGAAAGCGAAAGTTGAACTTGCAGCAGCGTATTATACCTAACTAAAATAGTCGAATATTTTTCACTACCTAACAAAATAAACAAACATGATTTGGGCTGTTTTATATTACCCTATTCTCTGCAAGGCCCATCTGGATAACCCCCAAGGGATTGAGCACTCGGTCATATGGATTGTTTCTATACGCCTCCCACCCAGCAAAGTAAGGCGAGTTTTCTCCATGTAAACTGCAAGTTGCCATCTCAGAGATATTTGTTCCTTTGTCATTCATATTACCTAAACTTCCATTCAGGCATTTTTCTTCATTAATATTACCTAAACTTGCACTCTGGCATTGTTCTTCACATATATCCATTGTCATGTTTATCTTTAACTGTAAGAAAGCTCAAACTCTTAAGCTATACGCAAATTTCTCAGACAATCCCTTCTAAATACTTAACTTAAACTGCAAGCAAGCTCAAACTCCCAAGCTATATTGAAGCTTATTAGACAAGAGGTCCCTTTAAATACTTCAAATTCATTCATTAAGTCAAAAACGTGTAGGCAGGAAAGAGTCTGCGAAGCTAATAAGGAAACATCGTAATAGTGTCGGTCCCTTAGTGCCCAAGAAATTGCAAGCATATAAATGTAAATGTTTGAACATGGTGCAGAATTATAATGCTATACCCATATAAGCTGTATGCAAATACCGTCATAAAAGACATATAACATTTAATTATGATTATTTATCTAGCATTTTAAAATAAGCATTATATTTTAATCATCCAGTTTTCCCACTTGTCAATAAAGAATTAAGTGTTTAATATTTTATCTTTTAAATTATTTAGATTATTTAGATATTGATATTTTGTGTTTAATATATTAAAGAAATATTCAGTTGTATGAAAAGTCTCCCGTACCGTCAGAAAAGCAAAAAAAAATATTTATTTTAATTTATTATTATTAAAAAGTAATTATTTTTCAAAAAATTGTTATAGAGTAGTTCAAAGAACATCAGAACAGTATAAAGCAGATCCTATAATATCTATTTGGATAATTTTGACAATAAATCAAACAATTTTCAAACAAGAAAATATTAGTAATATTATAATGTATAAAGTGTTTGAGTTTCTCACTCACACTTTTAGATGTCCTGTGGATTGTGAATAATAATTATTGGAATTTTTGAAAAAAGTATTAGGTGCAGCTTTTTTAAATATTATCTACCTCAACAGTCAAAGGTTAATTTTGGCCAATAACAATAGGACAAATATTTAACACTTTTTGTTGTGAATGAGATGTAAATTTGCTATTGAATGTTTAACCATTGTAGTGGATGATATTTAAGTAGAGTGGGAAGGTGCTGGAGTCCTATATTAAAAAGAAGAGCTTAAACTGCTGACACCTGGAAATGGTCTCATCATAAAATGCCAATAGGGTGACCTTTGGAATGAGTGATCTTACTGTAAAATGCGGACACAGTGACCACAACATATCGATAGTTTAGATAAACAGTTTTAAAATACCTTTAGTTTTATAAATTTATACAGTATTATCCAAAAATTTAACTTAAACTATTAATAAACAGTTAATATGTTACTGTAGTTTACATAAAGAACAAAATACTGTTCTTTAAGCCCTTCCCAATAGTGACATGTAATACTCATTGATCTATGATAAAACAGTTTCCTCATCTAATCAGCATAAGAATGGTCATTATGCCGAAATGTACGCTTATCAGAAGATTCATCTTCTACGGTTATCAGCTGTTATCCGTCTCCAAGTTGAATACGGTGCTGGAATTTCTTTTAATATAATTCGGAATATTGTTCATTTAAACCGTCAAAGACGTTTTAAATGTTGAGAGGTGTGATCAGCTGACTGTGAAAAATGAGATATGTCAAGTCAAAGGTAAGAAATTCATTCAAAATCATACTTTCCAGGTTGCTACAGCTTTGCGAATGGCGAGGATATCCAGTCTTTGGTCCAAACTTTGAACAGTCATTCTCAATCAATGTTTCAAGTCTTACCACAGACCTTATGTGGGCTGGTAAAAATTCCAAGCACATATGTATCGAATTTAAAACATGGAAATTCGGTCCATTGTCTGTCCAAATTTACGAAAGGTTACCTATTCCAGTTTTACTCTAGTTTAAATGCACCATGTTATCCCTTTGAATTCTAATAAAGATTAAAAGCATATGATTATAGACTTTCTCCCCTAATCAAACTCTTTTTAGTTTGGTAGTTCATTAAAACGTTTTGATTTGAAAAAGTAAATTGTTCCTGTTGAAGAGCTTGTACAAATGAGCATGTGTTTTATGATGGGTCAATCCCATATGATTGTAAATATAAAATAATTTGTAGAGCTCTTGTTATAAGAGTGAATTACATTCTAAGTTAGAGTTTTGGTTTTGGGATATAATTAAAAAGAAATTGTTTCTGATAAAGAGTTTGTACAAATGAGCATGTGTTTTATAACCAATTCCATATGATTGAAAATATAGAATAATTTGTAGAACTCTTGTTACTACATTGGAAGTTGGAGTTTTGGTTTTGTCATATAATTAAAAAAGAATGATAAAAATGAATTAGTTGTTTTTAATGTATGCACAACTTATAAGCTTTTTATTATTTTTTTTGGAATTACAACATTTTATCTACTATGAGTGTAAGATTTATGTAAGAAAATTATATTAGAGCTTTTGATGTAGAATAAAACTCATCTCAAAAGACATTAAATTATGTAAAATTAACAATTATAAAATATATTTATGTAACCATGTTTTAAAAACATCCTAAAGTGATGGAACTTTCTTTAATTTGTTCCATGAATGATTCATATCCAAAATACTATTTATATTTTATTATTGGGTATGCTTTTCTATCAAGAGTGCCTAGGAGACCTTAGGATCACATGAGTGAGCTAGGTTAATGTGTAGGGTTGCTTGGGCAACTTGCTTTGGTAAAATGGATGAGCCACCATCTAAAAGAGGTGACCTTGTCATGTTTGGTTGCACATGTCAATCTTCTAGCTCTAGTAGTTTCTCTTCCAATTCTTCCTTTGATTATAAGTCCTCTTGAGTCTTGGTCACAACAATCACTCCTTGTAACTGATGATCTTCTCCCCTTAATTGATTTTCATCTCCCCTCCGATTGTGAATTCATTCTCTTATTTAAACCACCCTACCCCTCATTCATCTCAGAACCATTTTTTTCTAAATAGAAGCATCAACATTTTTGTGAAGAGGTGGAATGAAGAATAGAGTAGAAGGAATTTGGTTTCCTCTACGAGATTTTACTAGAATCTCTACATCTTTTCCTCTAGGAAAAAGATCCACCAACACTTTGTGAAGAGGTGGCATGAAGAATAGAGTAGAAGGAATTTGGATTCCTTTGTGAGATTTTGCTAGAAACTTTGCAAGCCACTTTGGAAATCCAATTCCTAGATCTCTCATTGTCAGGCTCTAGCCTTCCTACATAGCATCAAGAAGCTTCTAAAGCTTCCATTCCTACCAAGAAATCTCCAATCTTAGCTCTCCCCTTCCATTAAGACGAGCATCCCAAAGTTGGAGAGGAGAAGATACAAAATACAAGTTGGATCCTTTGAGGATTCCAGTTATAGTAACTTCAAAGAAACTCTTGAAGATTTAAATAGGTTCCTTGTTTTAGATTTATTTCATTAGAATCTTTCATTTTACAATAGAATAAAGTACTAATCAGGACAACAAAATTTTCCTAAGGACTACATTATATTATTGATTCTTTGTTAGAGTAGAATCCATTACTAGTTTCCTAGATTAAAAGTAGATTAGAAGCTTTCTTTAATTTTATTCTTTCTCTACAAATTTGAAAATCAAAATAAAAACTCATTGTTCATCAACACTTAGGTCAAAACAATATGAAAATTGAAAAAAGACATATAAATTATATTTAAGAAAATTCAATTGAAATCATTTAGATGCATCTAATAAAATACAAAAAAAGGCATTGCTAATTAGGTCACATTTTATTTTTGGACAAGTACAAGAAGATATAGTAGGTTTATTTTTGCATACATTTATATTAATTCGTTTAGATTGCAAACACATGAAAATGCAAAATACAAAAACAAAAGCCCTTGATAACATCATGAGGTATCTACCAAACATCAAGCAAACTAACAATTTAACATCAAAGCAATCAAAGGAAGCTCAACAAAGTAAACATCAAACATCATCAAAACAAAACAAGTCAAACAAACACATGAACACACCAAAACTTCTCTCCTGAGTCTTCCATTCCTCACTTGGATTTTTATGCCTGATGCATCCTCAAATTAAGGAAGACTATATTAAAGTAATCCTCAACAAAATCATAACAAATTTACCAGTACAAGAAAATCCTTAGAAGAACAAACCCAAGAACAAGTAAAAATGTTAAGGGAAATCCAAGATGCCAATGAAAGGAGGCATAAGAGGGAAGCGTTTCATGCAAGAGAACTTGCACCCTTGGAAGAACTCATTGAACTAGAGGAATAAAGGCTAAATACCTTTTGTCTCTTTGTAGCTAATGAACTAAATAGAATTAGAGCTAATAACCTACTAAGCCACATTATAATTACAATAATCATATCTCGTCAAAAGTTTGCAAAGAAGCATCCCACAAATTTGACCATTCCAATTTTGATAATGATGCAGGAGCATCTAGTGGTGTAAGGGCAATCTTACATCACCCAAAAAAAATAATGATTTTGTTTTCTGTTCTTTTCAATTTTGGTATTTTTAGATACCCAATTGCTTGAATAATGATGTAGAACCTTCTTTTTTCCCAACCCACTAAAAATAACAAATTGCTATTTTTAGAAAGTTTGTGTTTGAGCATGAATGGAAGCAAAAATTTATTCAAAGATTCAGAATTAAAAATATAACCTTTGGTGAAGGAATTGGCCAAAGACCAATTGTGGGCTAAAAGATATTAAAGTTTTCATTGCTTTAAAAACCCTTGAAAAAGATTCAAAGTCATATATGTGGCACTTAGAGGTCCCATACGACCTAAAAAATGAGTGGAATTGGTAAAACAAATTCTAGGGGTGTAGAGCACTTCATGATTGTAACATCCATGTTCTAAAAACATAGTAAAATCAAAAAATTTACCATAAAGTAACTTAACAAGGTAAAAACGAGATAGAGAAATTTTTTCTTTTATTCAACATATAATCAAGTAACTACAATTACAAGATTTATCATTACAAAATACAATGTTTACAAAAGTAAATCAATTACAAATATCTGCATTAGATAATGTTTTACATAGTCTCAATAAACACAAGTCTCGGAGATATTCTGCATCCAAAAATCTAACATCTTTATCACAAGCCTCGACATGTCTTCTGCTAGAGAGAGAGAGTATATCTTTCTAGTGATTTACCTCCATCCACAGACCGGTGGTCTCCCACACATCTTCCACATAGGAAGTGGCCCTACCCTTCACGAAGAATATAGACCAAAGATGACCATTGGTAATTTGCCTTCCCGAGTACATATTTTTTATCCTACACAACTCTATCAATCATACAACCCTAGATACCGTCTAGGTAAGTATGATTTCTGATAGGTCGTCCAATCCAGATACAGTGAACTGACAATGCATGCACAGACATATGCATTACTATGGCCATAGTTTCAATATAAATTGATGTTCACAATGAATATTGTCGTAATGTTCACCCACCCCTACTCAACTTGGAAACTATCATATTCCTACAGTTTGACTTGGTCAACTATGTTTAACTTATGAAGTCCTGACAATTTCAATATTTTAGTCTTTCTGACCTAGACAAGTTTACATTCATTGTCTATATTCCATAGACCTTATCGACTACCTTTCTTTACGAGGATTCTCATTGCATCCTTGTAATACCCGAGATCCATGACTTATCAATTCCTAAGAATTTTAAATCGATTAATAACAACTAAGATGGTTACCTTATCCAGGTCAAGCATCATAGTCTATGAAACTATTTCCCTTCTTACAAGTAAGAATAATTATCCATAGTTAGGGCACTTGTCCCTTCAATCACGATCTATATAATGATAACAATGATTTAATATAAATAAATACCTTATTTGGTCAAGTTAAGGTTTAACTAAAGAGTTTTATCTAACTCAACTCTAGTCTTTCTGACTTAGGTGAATTCACAAGACATTGTCATTGCTCCTTAGACCTTATGGAATGACTAGCCATTCTTGTGTATCTCTTTGCATCTTTGTAACATTTGAGATTCATCACTTATCGACAAGTAATAGCTAAGAGAAGATGTGACTAAAAAGGGTATAATAAACTTTATGTTTGACTAACCATTTAATGGTACCTCTTGCATGCTTGCAAAACCCGAGGCTTATGACTTATATCTCAAGTCGACTTGAAATCAAACAAATAGGCTTCTCTACCTAAGGTTAAACATTATCGATTAATAACAAAATCTCTTTATGATCAAGGGGGTAAATCATAAAACACACAATAACAGAAATTGCACACAGAAAATAAAATGATATTTTATTAATATGGGAAAAACATTACATTACAGAAGCTCAAATACAATCAGAGGATGAATCCCCTATAGGCTGCAACACATTTATGCTCCCTCTCTCAAAACTCTAGAATCTTCAGCCTTCTGTAATTCCCAAATCAGCTAGGTTTTCTAATTTCCTGCCTTTCTTGACTCTACACCTTCCCGCTTAACTCTACTACCCTAAGGGTTCCAAAAAATGGTTATATATAGCCCTTTTTGGCGACCACCAGCTTAATTTCAAAAATTGCATCTCCCTCCAAATATAGGTCAACTTCACAGGGCCATAACTTTCGATCCGACCGTTGGATTTTCAATTATAATACCTTTTCGGAAAGCTCTCGAAAAGGCGATGGTGCGCGATGTAGTACTGATAGGTAGACTACTTGGGTTTCCCACCAAATTTCGGGACCATCTGGAGCCTCTAAGTGCCTCAAATTTGACTTCGAATATTTCAATAGGATTTTTGGAATTTGAAATTATAATATCTCACAAATGACAAATGATATTGAAGTGATTTATTCACCATTAGCCTCAATTCACCATTCTAGAGGTCTGTGTAAGATTTTGTATCCAACCGTGCATAAATGCAAACTTACTAAAAATAGTAACCCTGCCAAATTTAGCCCTTATTGAAAAGAATCAACATTTTTTTTTTGGTTGATGCAAGATTGCTCTTACACCCTAGATGCTCCTGCATCAGACACCCAGGGTAATTTGAAAAGTGACCCTGTCACTTCTCACGTGTTAGAGGGAAACCAAAATGATTAACCTCAATCTCAGATAACCATGATGAATCTTCAACAGGCCTTCCTTTCCATTTTTCCAAGTATTCCGTATACTGTCTGTTTCTTGTACTCTTACCCACATGGCTATCTAGAATTGCCTCTATCTCCTCCTTCTCTGAAGGAGATGCTGGAATGTCCCACTGTGTTCCTTTATCAAGTCCATCATCATGATATTCTGTCAGATCTAAAATGTTGAACACTGGTGAAATATTAATGTCATTAGGCAACTCTACCTCAAATGCATTTCCTGAATCGTGCTTCTTCAGGATTCTACATGGTCCAAATTTCCTCATCTTCAGCTTATTATATGTACCAACTAAAAATCTTTCTTTTCTCAAGTGAACCATGACTTCATCACCCTCCTGAAACTCCTTATGCCTCCTCTTCTGATCGGCCTTAGCCTTGTACTGAGAATTCATCTTATGGATATGCTTTCTTACCTCTTCGTGCAAATTCTTCATGTGCTCAGCAAAAATTTCAACTTCGGCACTACTCTTCTCCCCCTTATCCATCCCCAATTCAGAAGCAGTTCTTGGGCTACTCCCATACACAACCTGGAATGGACATTTACCTGTGCTCCTATTGACAGAATTGTTGTAAGCAAATCCTGCCTATGGTAAAATCAAATCCCATCCCTTGGGCTTATCTCCTACTAAGAATTGTAGCAGGTTACCCAAACTCCTATTCACCACTTCTGTCTATCCATCAGTCTGTGGATGGTGTGCAAAACTGAACTTCAAATCTATCTTCAACTTCTTCCACAATGTCCTCCAGAAATAACCAACAAACTTGGTATCTCGATATGAAACTATGCTCTTAGGTAGACCATGTAGTCTCACCACCTCCTTGAAAAATAACTCTGCAATGTGAATAGCATCATTAGTCTTCTTGCAAGGAATAAAATGGGCCATCTTTGAGAATCTATCCACCTCCACAAAAATAGAATCATGCCCTCTCTGTGTCCTTGGTAATCCAAGAACAAAATCCATACTAATATCATCCCATGGCTTCTCTGGTATAGGTAATGGCTGATATAGCCCTGTATTTTGACTTGTTCCTTTTGCCATCTGACACACTCTGCAACTCTGCACAAATTTCCTCACATCTTGTTGCAATTGTGGCCAGTAATAATGTTCACCAACAATAGCAATGGTCTTATCGTGACCAAAGTGTCCAGCTAATCCTCCACTATGCTTCTCCTTAATCAGGTTCTCTATCATGGAACTCCTCAGAATACACAACTAGCTTCCTCTAAACAATATGCCATCTTGGATTATGTAATCCAACCATTTTGTCTTGTCTAAAGTAACAGGTTCCAAACAAGCTTTCCAAGCCTCTGCAAAATCTAGATCTTTAGGATACAAACTTTTGAGTTCATCAAACCCAACAACCTCTATCTTCATTTCTGTCAACAAATTTCACCTTCTGCTCAAGGCATCTACAACCTTGTTGGAGTTCCCACTCTTGTGCTTCAAAACAAAAGTATAACTCTGCAAAAACTCAACCCATTTTAAGTGCCTTTGATTTAACTTTCCTTGACTATTAAGATACTGCAAAGCCTGATGATCAGTATATAAAACAAACTCTTTTAGCAATAAATAATGTCTCCATTTCTTCAAGGCCTAGACTATTGCATAAAACTCTTGATCATAAACAGAATACTTTTTCTTGGCATCATTAAGCTTCTCACTAAAATAAGCAATGGGCTTACCTTCTTGACTTAGAACAGCTCCTATACCACTACCACTAGCATCACAATCTACCTGGAATACCTTATTGAAATCTGGAAGTACCAACATAGGTTGTTCTATAACTTTCTGCTTCAATGTATCAAAGCTCTTGTCTGCTCCTTTAGTCCATCTAAACTCTTTTCTATCCCCTCTCATTGTCTCAGTTAGGGGTGCACAAATGCTACTGAAATTCCTGATAAACTTTCTGTAAAAACTTGCCAAACCATGAAAAGATCTTACCTCGAAAGTACTCCTTGGTGTAGGCCATTCAATGATAGCCCTCACCTTCTCTGGGTCCATCTTAAGACCTTCCTCTGAGACAACAAGTCTCAGGTATACTAACTCCTTTGCAAAATTACATTTCTTCAGATTGAACAACAAATTCTCCTCCCTCAGCTTCTCTAAAACTCTTCTGATATGCATCAAATGCTCATCCCAAGTCTTACTGAAAATCAAAATGTCATCTAAATAAACAATAACAAAACTTCCCAAAAATTCCTTCAGTACCTCATTCATGAGCCGCATGAATGTGCTCAGTGCATTTGTTAGCCCAAATGGCATGACTAACCACTCATACAAACCCTCCTTTGTCTTGAAGGCTGTCTTCCATTCATCTCCTTCTCTGATTTGAATCTGGTGATACCCACTCTTCAGATCAATCTTTGTGAAGTACTTGGCTCCACTCAAACAATCCATTATGTCATCCATTCTTGGCAATGGATATCTATACTTGATTGTGATCTTGTTGATGGCTCGGGAATCTATACACATCCTCCACTCTCCATCTTTTTTTGGTGCTAGTACTACAGGTACCGCACATGGACTTAGGCTCTCCCTTATCAGTCCCTTCCTTAACAGCTCATGAACTTGTCTGTTCAACTCTTCATTTTTGGCTGGAGTCATTCTATGGGCTGCCTTATTTGGCAAACTAGCTCCTGGTATCAAATCCATTTGATGACTTATCTTCCTCACTGGTGGTAAACCTTCTGGTACATTATCAGAGACAATATCTTAAAATTCTTCCAACATTTCTAAGACCTTCATGCTTCATACCCTCCAAAAACTTTCTACCATCTACCAAGCAAATTCTGGCAGTACTACATACCTTTTCTTCCACCTCCTTCAAGGGCTTCAACTTATGACAGACTCCATCCTTTGTTAGGGAGTATGTGTTTGCACGGCCATCATGGATAGTGCTCCTATCATACTGCCATAGCCTCCCTAATAACATATGACATGCATCCATCGGTATGATGTCACACAACACCTCATCATGGTAGTTACCAATCTTGAACTTCACTAAACATTGTTCATTGACCAAAGCTCTATGGTCCTTCTGCAACCATGCAATCTAGTATGGATGCAGATTCTTTCTTCTTGTCAACTGCAACTTGTCAACCATCTCCTCTGAAACAAGATTATCAATGCTTCCACTGTCAATAATAATATCACAACATTTACCTTCACATTTGCACCTTGTGCGAAATAAACTCTTCCTCTGATTGGGTTCTTTCTCCTCATTCAACAAAGTTCTTCTAACAACTAGGGTTTCTCCCCTTTCTGCATCTTCGGAGCACTCAGACTGTGCATCTTCTTCAGGTCTTCTCTTCATCCTTCCTTAATGTTGCGGACACTCATATTCTCGATGCCCTTCTTCTCCACATTGGAAACATGTTCCTCTGAAACCTCCTCTTCCAGGTCCTTGCCCAGGTCTACCTCTTCCTCTTCCTCTTTGCTCACCATTATTCTGGTCACGAGGGCAATACGTATTATCTCCTCTCTGATTTTGACCGGTTCCAGCTTCTTCACTTTTCTTTGGTTCTTCATTTCGGCCTCCATAGGGTTTTCCACCAGTCCTTCCGCCTTGACCTCTTCCCCTTTGCTTTCTTTCAAATCTCTTATTCAACTTCTCTTCCACCTTCAGGGAAAACTAGTACTCATCTTCTATGGTGGTCATTCTGACCAGGCTCAACTCTTCTTGAATACTTGGCCTCAACCCATTAATGTAATGGGCCACCTTCTCCTTGTTGGCCTCTCCATGGCCTATCCTAATAGTGATCTTATAAAAAAATTTTGTATACTCCTTAACAGACTTGTTACCTTACTTCAATCCTTGCAGCTTCTTCAGCAACTCCATCTCATAGTCCACAGGAATGAATTGCTTCTTCAATTTCTCCACCATCCGATCCCATTTGGTAATCTTTGTTTTTCCTCTTCTATTTCTCTCTATCTAGACCTCCTTCCACCAAATACTAGCATGGCCCTTCAACTTTGTCTTTGCAAACTTGACTCGTTCAGGGTCTTCCACATCTTCATACTCAAAATACTCCTCCATATCATTGATCCAATCAATAAGTTGTTCTGGATTCAAATCTCCAAAATAGGTAGAAACTTCGATCCTAGGCCTCTTTCTGATCTTTGAAATGGCCCTCAACAACCTAACTTTTGTAGGATCTCTCGCAACTTCTTGTTCTTCCTCAGATAGCTCTTCTTCAGCTTCATTTTCGCTTTCCTCTCTCCTTCTTGACTCGAACCCTCTTCGCAGCTCCTCTTGCAATGCATCGATTTGTCTTTGCAGGGCTCTAAAACCCTCTTCCATCAAAGCATTCCTCCCACCACGGTTTCTTCATGGAGGCACCTTGATCTATGCAGCAAACCCACAAGCTCAGGTCCTAGTGCAAACTGCCTCACGGTCGGCAATCTGTCTACACACTCAGGAACCCTTGCTCTGATACCATTTGATCAAGGGGGTTAATCATAAAACACACAATAACAGAAATTACACACAGAAAATAGAATGATATTTTATTAATATGGGAAAAACATTACATTACAGAAGCTCAAATACAATCAGAGGATGAATCCCATACAGGCTGCAACACATTATCGCTCCCTCTCTCAAAACTCTAGAATCTTTAGCCTTCTGTAATTCCCAAATAAGCTAGGGTTTCTAATTTCCCACCTTTCTTGACTCTACACCTTCCCCCTTAACTCTACTACCCTAAGGGTTCCCAAAAATGGTTATATATAGCCCTTTTTGGCGACCACCAGCTTAATTTCGAAATTTGCATCTCCCTCCAAAAATAGGTCAACTTCACAGGGCCATAACTTTCGATCTGACCATTGGATTTTCAATTATAATACCTTTTCGGAAAGCTCTTGAAAAGATAGGTAGACTACTTAGGTTTCCCACCAAATTTCGGGCCCATCCGGAGCCTCTAAGTGCCTCAAATTTGACTTTGAATATTTCAATAGGATTTTTGGAATTTGAAATTCTAATATCTCACAAATGACAAATGATATTGAAGTGATTTCTTCACCATTAGCTTCAATTCACCATTCTAGAGGTCTGTGTAAGATTTTGTATCCAACCATGCACAAATGCAAACTTACTAAAAATAGTAACCCTGCCAAATTTAGCCCTTATTGAAAAGAAACAACTTTTTTTTTTGGTTGATGCAAGATTGCTCTTACACCCTAGATGCTCCTGCATCACTTTATGATAAGATATAAATAAACTTTTATTATTTAGGGTTCTTAACCCTTTAATGTCTACCCACATAAAATAACTAAAACGGGTTATAACCATAAAGGTGTTTAAATAGTCTTTAACCCTTCTAGGTTTAAACTAGAGTTTTATCTAACCTATCCCATCACAATGGAATGACAAACTCGCTAATGCTAGAAAGAACCATCTCTTAAGTAAACAATTTTCCTTTAGTCTTCTTTTGACTATGAGGTCATTTCAATCTTTCAAACATGATTATTTCTTACTTACAAGACAACCTTAGTTATAACTAATAAAAGTATTTACCCACTACTAGACTTTGACTAGATTCGACTTGATTCCAAAATGGTGATAGACATTTTTAGTTTTCTATCCTCTTGAATTCTTGTTTAAGTTCTCTCTTTTAGCATATTGAACTATATAAAGTCAATATTATACGAGAGTTATTATCTAAGTTTGATGTAGGGAATCCACTCATTTTGAACATCCCTAGAGTAAAGTATTCTCTTAATGAAGTAAATAAGTATTTAAAACTAAAGCATGAGGTTACTAACTTCGAAGTATCATATGCCATGCAAGTTAGATTCTTGTCATAAAAGAGTTGTTTAACATCGAACCCTATAGTAAACAAGAAAATAAAGGCATGAATATATAAAACTCTATTAGACATTACTCTCTCCTTAATAAGAGTCTACTTATCAATATATATACTTCATCATTATGAGCAAATCCAAGTATTTCTTTTAAATAAACTCTTCATATGGCAATATGTAAATACTAATATAATGAGTAAATTCTTCTCCATGGCATTAGAGGTCTATGTTTTATTGTTTACACTATGATCTATGTGTGTAAAATAATACTAGTGTTACATAGTATCTCTACGGCAAAAGTATATTAAGGTTGAATATAAACCTCGGTTATCTAGTATCTTACACCAAATTTATATTATAAGAGTAATACATAGAGACTTTTTGCCCAATACATTTTCAATATCTCAATATTGGTTAGCCAATTTACACAACATAATATCTCAAGTTTGTCAGGGGTTCCATACTCATAAATCTATCGTACTTGATCAACAACTAACATAGCATCCACTTATTTGACCAAGGTTCTACTTCACAATAATAATATATTTATAAAACCACTCGGTTTAATGTTTGTAGTAAAGACTATAAGCCCCCTCATACATTATGCTTCTACGTTTTCTATATGAGAAGAATTCTGATAAATAAGAAAAACATTAAACATCATTTAAAATGAATTCACTAAACTATGAAATAATACTCGACTCATGCTATACTCTTAGTCATAGTCTTAAGAAAAGATGCATAGTTGGAGTGAAAATAAACATACCTCTATTATGTTATGTTGAATAGTATAGAAAACCTGAGTAGATCTAATACATAGGTAGTAATACTTCTCTTCTATCGGCTCCTCTCAAGTCATTCTCTAATGAGAGTTATGTTAACCTCCCCAAAACAATGCCATTTTTTTCCTCCTTCCTCTATTCTTCCCTAATGATAACAACGTACCTCTTCCCCAAAACATAACACGATTCTTATCCTTTTCTCGACTCTTAATGAGTCATTACCTTATGGACGTCAATACAACTCTTGATAAGTCATACAATTCATACTCATCCACTTTTTTCAGTTGATAGTAAAATGAATTCAAAATAGTCCTCAAACTCTTTCAGTTTCAACTAAATCCACAAAATTTGAAAAATTTCCCACATGTCGATGGGAGATAGCCAAACTCCATGGCTCATCGGTTGTGGTGGTTAATACCACAGTCCTCCTCTTTTGGATGAGGCCGACAAAAGCATTTAAGCACTACTAATCTTTAAATGATCACAATAAGTGGTTCGGTCCACCACTGATATTATTGAAGACTCCTAAAAGTAAGCCTTCGACTACTCAAGCATTACATTAATTACTCATTATGAGGTATTATCCTTACTCGATGCATATGCATTTACATACTTGATTACATCAAATATGATTCAAATAACATCGCCTCTATATTAGATAGTTATGGTTTAATCAATAAAATGATAATATCTAAACAAAGGATTACGAATAATGTGATTGGGTTGAGCTTGTCTCCCCATCACAATCCATCGACAATATTCATGTATTCTTAACTTGACAAAATTGTCTTTATGTTTAAGAATCGTTTATAATATGTCAAGATACTTAATAAAATAAGAGAACCATTTTACGACAATTTACATCGTAATATTTACGTTTAACATAAATAACCATAGTTCATATTCAAATGACATCGTTAACGCTATTAATGACTACAATGATTTATTATGTCTTACAAAGATTCATAAGGTATCGACTACCTATCGATTGGGTTTAAGTAAACTGACAAGTTAAGGCTTGCCTCTCACAACACATTGGTTCACACTTTTGTTACACATCATACTCGTCATGGAAAATAGACCACTCATAACCCGAGGTCTATATCTCTCTCCTCAAAAGATACTCTCTCTCTCTCTCTCTCTCTCTCTCTCTCTCTCTCTCTCTCTCTCTCTCTCTCTCTCTCTCTCCTCCAAGAGTCATATAAAAATCTATATTCCTATTTCAACTAGTAACCAAACAAATTATGATTAGTATATCATGAATTAAATAATAAATCAAATCTCATAAGCAATTATTAAATTGATATAAACATAATCATTTTCATAATTTTGTAAATGACAATCAATACAAACCATGTCTTTTCTTAGCATTAATCTATAACATCACAATAGATTTACTTATGTCCCAGTAAAAGTAAAAAGTTTAGTAAGACGAAAATTGGGGATGTAACATATCCTTCCCCTAAAGATTCATCGTCATTGTTTTCAACTGGTAACAATATAAATAAATGAACTTTTGGTAAAATTCATGGTAATCCCCCCATGTAGCACTATCCTTTGCATATTGGTCCCACTAGACCTAGCACTACATAACCTCTACGTTACACAAGCATTGCTTACAAACTTCAAGCATTTAAGAAGCTTGATCATAACCATTCCTAGGTTCTATACTAGTAAAACATTCATAGAATACAATATTCATATATTACATAAATATATTTTTCATATATGAATCACAAAAAACATTATGCCTCCTGGAAATAACTGGTAATTGATTGATTCTTGTAATCAATAGAATTGATAATCTTGAAAATTTAGAAGAGTCATTTATACTTAGGAACTAGTTTGGAATACACTCCATATTTTATGAAACTTTTTAAGGGGGTTTGACCTCAAAAGAATTTTTTTTTCTTCTCTAACTGAGATTTGTCTTAGTGTACACTTAACATCAACGTAACTTTTCTATTTATTAATGGTTTCCACCGATCTTTTCTGATCAGCTTAATCTGTTTATCCATTTCGGACAACATTTCTGGATTAATGCTAATCCTATTTTCTAGCTTACCTAGCTTATATAGGAATTTGGCATCATTCATGTCCAATGTTTCAATTCAAGCCATCTTAATAGCAAAAAGTTTGGTATTGTTATAAGAAAATTTGACAAGTGATAAGTAGTCTCCCCACTTTTATTGTCGATCCATGCAATACATTCGCAACAAGTCTTCCAAGACCTGGTTAACTCTCTCAGTTTGCCCATCAGCTTTAGGATGATAAGTTGTACTCACATTGAGTTTAGTCCTTAGTGAAGAAAGAAAAGTTTTCCAAACCCTTGATGTTACATGCGCATCTCTATCTGAGACAATCTTTTTAGGGAAGCCATGCAATCTAAACACCTCTTACACAAATTTGCGAGCTAACACTAGTGTGTAGCACATTTCACAGTTGAGTATATTGTCTTTTCATTGATGACAAAATGATGGTGGTTTTCATTGATGCCAAAATGGTAGTATCATCAGTGAATGGTCTTCATCAGTGAATGGTCTTCATCAAAGACATGGTCTTCATCAATGGCAATGATTTCAGTAACATGGTTTTCAGATCTCTCAGTTTTGATCTACATTAGTGACATGGTTTTCTCTCAGTTTTGATCTTTCAGTGGGTTAGTGTGGTAGTGATTTCTCAGTTTTGATCTTGAGTGAAGTTGTTGTGACTTGATAATTTCAGTGGATTAAATTGATTAATCAGTGGCATCTCATATGTTGGTTTGTCATATTAAGTAGATGGCATTCACTACATATCATCAGTGTTGAATGAGAGCAAGGTTCTTGGAGTTGTATCACATGTTAAAGGTTAATATGCATCATTCTAACTCCACCTAATTGACATCATGATAGTGGCATCATATTTTATAAATTTGATACAATATGGTTCATTTTGCTGAGTTAAAGGTATTATGATGTTTAGATTTCTTGGAATGGCAAGTGTGGTGAGTGCTCAATACCTAACAAGCTTTGAACAAATGTGATTACCACTCATTTCAAAGCAATCATAATCTGCCCGTCACCTTTGTTTGCACTTTATGATATAATTTTGAATTGACCGTTGATAGCAGGTTTCATTTGAATGGTGACCGGTCGAAGGTGGTTTAAGTCATGATGGGGTAAGTCATATGGACCCCAATCCCCTAGCGCAAATGGTGGATGAAAGTTGTGTTTGAAGCCTTTGCATCCAACGATCACAATTTAATGTGAGATTGGCATGCACCGCACATCGGAGGGATGTGTTTTAAATTAGAAAGTTTTTCAAACGGTCAGTTTACCTTATTAAACTTGACGTTCATTGTTGATAAAAAGGCAATAAACATGTTATTTTTGACTTTTCCCACTGAAGTTCAAGGGGCAATGAAGTTGATTTTTGTGTGAAGGAAAGAGTGAAATTAAGAAGGTTTCTAATTGAGAAGAAGATGAAAAGACAGAGCTCTTCGAAGGATTTTATTTTTTCTGTTTTGTTGTTTGATTTTCATAAGAGAGAATGTGATAAGTTTGAGAAAATAAAACAACATGATGTTGAAGTTGAACAGTTTTTGAAGAGAATATATGATGGAATCTTATCTTGTATAAGATTTGATTTTTGTATGGCAGATGTGGGAGATTGCAGAGAAGAGATGATAATTGAAGGTTGTAAGAAATTTTTGTGAATAGTATTTTTGTTTTTGAAATATATTTTTTTTGCAGGTATGAAGAAACAATTTTTCAGGGAAGTATGTTGAAGTTTTGAAAGAAAATTGGTTCAATAAATGAATGGAGTCCTTCAATGATCAAGATGGATTAATGTCTGTTCAGATAAAGAGAAATTGATAAAAGACAATAATTTCTCAGAGAGGGTCAATTGTTCAGATTTGTACAGGGAGAATGTTCAAGAAATGGTGAATTAGTATGAGATTGTTTTGCAAAGGTATGAAGTATCTTGAAGATAAAAATTGAATGATTGTAGATGTTGAAGACAGTTGAAGGTTGATTGCTAAGAATATATTTTGTTTGTCTTTTAAAGGGAGAAATAAGGTTTTGGTTTTATTGAAATAGGGAAATCCCCTGAGTTATAATTTTCATTGAAATTGTTGATGTTGTAATGTCAGTGAGACAATTGTAATCTAAAATTTGTGTTAAGCCAGTGAGGCAGTTGAGTGGTTTTTATACCCCAGGAGGGTTTTCCACTCGGGAAATTTCTTGTGTCAAGTTTTGTGTTGATACTCTGCATATTTTCTTTGTTCTATCTGAAGAATTTTACAATTGTGAAATTAAATTAAGAAAAGGAGTAAAAATTGTTAACAACACTGATTCACCCCCCCTCTCAGTGTTGAGTGTATTCCTACAATTGGTATCAGAGCCTGGTACCCTGTCAAAGCTTAATCAGCTTGGGTAGATCATATTTCTGGAATACTTATCATGGCAAGTCAAGAAGGTTACTCAAATTATAAGGCACCTATGTTTGATGGCTCTAACTATGCTTTTTGGAAATTCAGGATGGAGTCATATTTGTCATCTCTGGGGTATGATGTGTATGCTGCCATTGTTACTGCATATACTGCTACAAATCCTCCTAGCACAGCTGATGAGAAAAGGGCATATGAAAATAATGCTAAGGCTAAAAATGCATTATGTTGTGGTCTTACCAATGACATACTTGTCAAAATCATGGAGTGTAAAACAACCAAGGAAATATGGGACAAACTGTCTAATATCTATCAAGGAGATGATAAAATCAAAGAAGCAAAACTGCAATCCTACAGAGCAAAATTTGAAAGTCTCAGAATGAGTGATGATGAGAAAGTGGCAGAATATCTTCTAAGGGTCCAAGAAATTGTAAATGCTATCAGAGGACTTGGTGATACACTGGAAGAGAAGACAGTTGTTACAAAAATCTTAAGGACCTTAAATCCAAAATATGAATCCAAAGTGTCTGCAGTTGAAGAAAGAGACTTAAGCAAAGTTACCTTTGATGAACTTCATGGCACTTTCATAGCTTATGAGATGAGAATTAGTAATGACATATCTTCAAGCAAAGAAGCTGCTTTCAAATCAGTCAGAAAAGAAAAGGAGATTTCTGATTTAGATGAATTGGATGATGATCAAGAAATATCTCTTGCAAGCAAGTTGAAGAAGGGATCTGTTGGTAAGTACAAAGGTAAGCTTCCATTCAAATGTTTTGAGTGTGGAAAGATTGGACACTATGCAGCTCAGTGTCCTTACAAAGATCTAGACAGTGATGAAGATGAAAACAAGAAGCAATTCAAAAAGAAATAGTTTGTTTCTAGAAGGAAAAATAATTTCAGAAAGAAAAGAAGTTTGTTCATCAAAAATGTTGATATGACTGAAAGTGATTCAGATGATTTTCTTGATGAAAATGCACAGAGTTTGTTTATGGCCATTCTAAATGAAGTTCAAAATGAAAAATGTGAGGAGCAATCAAATAGTTGTGAAGCTGTTATTGATTTTGAAGGAGAATTGATGTGTGCATTAAGTCAAGTCAAGAAACTTAAAAAGGAAATCATTGCACAAAGAAGTCTGTTTCAAAAAGAAAATGATATCATGAATAATAAGTTAACTTGTTATGAGAAATAGATTACTGATCTAATTCTTTCTCTTGAAGAAAGTAAGAGAATTATTGATGATAAAGACAAAGAGTTGAATAACAAGGACAAGGAATGTCATACACTTGAAGCTGAAATTGTTGATCTGAGAAGAAGACTTGATATGTGCAGAAGCAGTGATAAACTAGATGATCTTCTTGATAAACAAAAAGGATTCAAAGATAAATCAGGTCTTGGATTTGAAGAGGGACAATGTTCACAAAAGGCTAGTACAAATGGCAAATCAATCATAAGGACAACAAACTACAACAGAAGTGATACTTTCAGATATAATGCTCACTTTACTGGATATTGTTTTTGTTGCAACAGGTTTGGACATAAAGCTAGTGAATGCAGATTTGGAGTCAGGAGAGAAAAGCATTTATTTCCAAGGAATCCATTCATGTTTTTAAGAAGTTTGAAGTGTCACAATTGTAAAAATTTTGGGCATATTGCCAAATTTTGTAGACCTTCTTTGCAAATGCAGCAAACTATAAGGAATACTGTTACAGGTTTGTCTTCTTCAAGTTCTGAAAAGAAGTTGCTTGTTTGGAAACCTAAGGTAATCAATAAGAGCATTAATGTTATGATTGCACAAGCTACTTTTCATGCCAGAAAGAAGGAACAGTGGGTGATTGACAGTGGCTGTTCCAATCACATGACAGGAGACAAAGAAAAATTTGTTAAGTTTGAAGACATTAATGAAGGTTTTGTTATGTTTGGAAATAATGATTGCATTATGATCAAAGGCAAAGGTACAATTCTTCTTGATGAAGAAACACCACTACATGATGTGTATTTTGTAGAAGGACTGAAGCACAACTTGTTAAGTGTCAGTCAAATATGTGACAATGGTTTTAATGTGGTTTTTGATGCACATGGATGTGAGATCAAAAAGAAATCAGGTAAGGTTATTGCAGCAGGTCTAAGGACTAGTGGTAACATCTACAATCTTCATAACTCAGAAACTAAAAGTATTGATAGCCAGATCTGTTTCATGGGTCAAACTGAGGAAAGCTGGTTGTGGCATAGAAGACTTGGTCATGTGAATTTTGACAATCTTGTGAGAATCAGCAGGAATCACAATGTCAGAAATATGCCTCATATTTCAAAACCAAGTAATACTATATGCAAAGAGTGTCAGCTAGGTAAGCAAACTAAAGTTAGTTTCAAGCCTAAGGAGTATTTTACTTCAAAACCTCTGCAGCTGGTACATTCAGATTTGTGTGGTCCTACAAGGACTAAAGCTCTGGGAGGAGAAAAATATTTTATGCTTTTCATTGATGACATTTCAAGAATGACATGGGTAACATTCTTAAGGCATAAATTAGAGGCATTTGATAGATTCAAAATCTTCAAGAAGATGGTTGAAAAGGAATCTGATTTCAAGCTAAAATGTCTAAGGTCAGACAATGGAGGAGAGTACACTTCAAAGGAATTTGAGGAGTATTGTGAAAAACATGGGATAAGAAGGCAATTCTCCACTCCTAGAACTCCACAGCAAAATGAAGTAGCTGAAAGGAAAAACAGGACTGTAAAAGAAATGGCAAGAACCTTACTACATGATGCAAATCTGCCTAATGTCTATTGGAGAGAAGCTGTTCATACAGTTGTATATACTCTGAACAGAGTTCAATTAAGGGTAAAGTCAAATTATACTCCTTATGAACTGTGGTATGGTAAGTCAGCTAATGTTGGGTATTTCAAAATTTTTGGAAGTAAGTGTTACATCAAGAAAGATAATGATAGCTTATGTGGTTTTGAGTCTAGATGTGATGAAGGCATTTTTCTTGGTTATTCTACACATAGCAAGGCATATAAGTGTTTTAACAATAGGCTCAAAAGAATAATTGAAAGTACTAATGTTAAGGTGGATGAGGATTTGCAGCCCTGTATGCAGTTGATTCATGACATTGAAGTTGATCATCATTCACAAAAGGAAGAAGAAATTCAGGAAGAGGAAGAAGATCCTGAAAAATCTGTTGATGTTAAGACAAAGACTCTTTCAAAGGCATTTCAAAGAGATCATCCTCATGAGTTGATCATTGGGGATAAGGACAGTGGTGTGTTAACAAGAAGAGGAAAGCAAGCTGCTGCACATAATCAAGCACATGTGTGTTTGATATCTGAAATGGAACCAAAGAATTATGTTGAGGCCAGCAAAGATGAAGCATGGGTTAATGCCATGGAAGAGGAGTTAAGCCAAATAGAAAAGAACAAAACATGGGAACTTGTTCCAAGACCAGAAGGTAAGAATGTCATTGGATCAAAATGGGTATTTAGGAATAAGCTTGATGATAAAGGTAAAGTTGTTAGAAACAAAGCTAGATTGGTTTGCAAAGGGTATTCACAAATTGAAGGTATTGACTTTAAAGAAACATTTGCTCCTATTGCTAGATTAGAAGCTATAAGAATGTTTTTAGCTTTTTCAGTTTATAAAAATTTCAAAGTTTACCAAATGGATGTAAAATCAGCATTTCTAAATGGAGATCTTGAAGAAGAAGTCTACATGGAACAACCAGAAGGTTTCGTGAATAAAGATAATTCAGATCATGTTTACAGGTTGAAAAAGGCTTTATATGGTTTAAAGCAAGCTCCAAGGGCTTGGTATTATAGACTGGATAAGTTTTTGCAGGAATAGGGATTCACAAAAGGAGGTGTGGATAGTAATTTGTACTATTTAATCAAAGGTGAGGATATTCTGGTTGTTGAAATTTATGTAGATGATATCATTTTTGGTAGTAACAATGATGATATGAGTCATTCATTTCCTAACATCATGAAATCAGAATTTGAAATTTCTATGTTGGGAGAATTGTCTTTCTTTCTTGGTCTTCAGGTATCTCAGCTTGAAAAGGGAATATTTATCTCACAAAATAAATATGCCAAAGAGATGTTAAAGAGATTTCAAATGGATGATTGCAAACCTTTGGGTACTCCTATGGAGACAGGGCATAAGCTAAGTAAAAATGATGAATCACCTGAAGTAGAACAATCTCTGTATAGATCTATGATTGGGAGTCTTTTATATCTCACTGCTTCTAGGCCTGATATTATGCAGGCTGTTTGTTTGGTTGCTAGATTTCAAGCTTGTCCTAAACAATCACATTTGAATGCTGTTAAGAGAATCTTTAGATATATTAAGGGTACACTTGATTTTGGTTTATGGTATCCTAGACACAATGATTTTACACTTCTTGCCTATACAGATGCAGATTGGGCAGGGTGTCCTAATGACAGAAAAAGCACAAGTGGGGCAGCTTTCTTTCTGGGTGGCATTGGTTGCATGGCATAGTAAGAAACAAGATTGTGTTTCTCTATCTATAGCTGAAGCTGAGTACATTGCTGCTTCATCTTATTGTACACAGGTACTTTGGATGGTACAATCACTTCTTGATATTAAGGTTGAGGTTAAAAATCCTGTATCTATTCTTTGTGATAACACAAGTTCTATCAATATGTCAAAGAATCCTATAATGCACTCAAGAACTAAGCACATTGCTATCAGATATCATTTTCTAAGGGAAAAGGTGATTGAAAATGAAGTTGCTTTGGAATATGTGCATACTAGTGATCAATTAGCTGATATCTTCACAAAGCCTTTGCCAAAGGAGACATTTGAAATTCTGAGACAGAGATTAGGAGTTCTGTCTCTTGTCTCTCTTCAGTAAGTTACAAAGATATTAGATTCAGGGGGAGTTGTTTTCTAGATTATTTTTGATGTCCTGAATCTCATTTGTACATAGCCTGTATATAGTTTTTGTACATATTTTTTGTGGTTGGCAGTGTTACAGTATTGTATATTTGATTAGTATGAAGTAAAGTGTTGGTTTTGACAAATTTTTTCAGAGGATTGTATTTACAAGAACAGGAATCTATTGGTTATCGTGTTATTTTTTTTTGCCTTTGACATTTTTATGTCAAAAAGGGGGAGAAATCAATTATGGTTTTGCCATCAATGTCAAAGACAAAGGGGGAGTTTTGTAGCACATTTCACAGTTGAGTATATTGTCTTTTCATTGATGACAAAATGATGGTGGTTTTCATTGATGCCAAAATGGTAGTATCATCAGTGAATGGTCTTCATCAGTGAATGGTCTTCATCAGAGACATGGTCTTCATCAATGGCAATGATTTCAGTAACATGGTTTTCAGATCTCTCAGTTTTGATCTACATTAGTGACATGGTTTTCTCTCAGTTTTGATCTTTCAGTGGGTTAGTGTGGTAGTGATTTCTCAGTTTTGATCTTGAGTGAAGTTGTTGTGACTTGATAATTTCAGTGGATTAAATTGATTAATCAGTGGCATCTCATATGTTGGTTTGTCATATTAAGTAGATGGCATTCACTACATATCATCAGTGTTGAATGAGAGCAAGGTTCTTGGAGTTGTATCACATGTTAAAGGTTAATATGCATCATTCTAACTCCACCTAATTGACATCATGACAGTGGCATCATATTTTATAAATCTGATACAATATGGTTCATTTTGCTGAGTTAAAGGTATTATGATGTTTAGATTTCTTGGAATGGCAAGTGTGGTGAGTGCTCAATACCTAACAAGCTTTGAACAAATGTGATTACCACTCATTTCAAAGCAATCATAATCTGCCCGTCACCTTTGTTTGCACTTTATGATATAATTTTGAATTGACCGTTGATAGCAGGTTTCATTTGAATGGTGACCGGTCGAAGGTGGTTTAAGTCGTGATGGGGTAAGTCATATGGACCTCGATCCCCTAGCGCAAACGGTGGATGAAAGTTGTGTTTGAAGCCTTTGCATCCAACGATCACAATTTAATGTGAGATTGGCGCGCACCGCACATCGGAGGGATGTGTTTTAAATTAGAAAGTTTTTCAAACGGTCAGTTTACCTTATTAAACTTGACGTTCACTGTTGATAAAAAGGCAATAAACATGTTATTTTTGACTTTTCCCACCGAAGTTCAAGGGGCAATGAAGTTGATTTTTGTGTGAAGGAAAGAGTGAAATTAAGAAGGTTTCTAATTGAGAAGAAGATGAAAAGGCAGAGCTCTTTGAAGGATTTTATTTTTTCTGTTTTGTTGTTTGATTTTCATAAGAGAGAATGTGATAAGTTTGAGAAAATAAAACAACATGATGTTGAAGTTGAACAATTTTTGAAGAGAATATATGATGGAATCTTATCTTGTATAAGATTTGATTTTTGTATGGCAAATGTGGGAGATTGCAGAGAAGAGATGATAATTGAAGGTTGTAAGAAATTTTTGTGAATAGTATTTTTGTTTTTGAAATATATTTTTTTTGCGGGTATGAAGAAACAATTTTTCAAGGAAGTATGTTGAAGTTTTGAAAGAAAATTGGTTCAATAAATGAATGGAGTCCTTCAATGATCAAGATGGATTAATGTCTGTTCAGATAAAGAGAAATTGATAAAAGACAATAATTTCTCAGAGAGGGTCAATTGTTCAGATTTGTACAGGGAGAATGTTCAAGAAATGGTGAATTAGTATGAGATTGTTTTGCAGAGGTATGAAGTATCTTGAAGATAAAAATTGAATGATTGTAGATGTTGAAGACAGTTGAAGGTTGATTGATAAGAATATATTTTGTTTGTCTTTTAAAGGGAGAAATAAGGTTTTGGTTTTATTGAAACAGGGAAATCCCCTGAGTTATAATTTTCATTGAAATTGTTGATGTTGTAATGTCAGTGAGACATGCAGAGAAGTACAATATGCCAGTGAGGCAAAATTGTAATGTCAGTGAGACAATTGTAATCTGAAATTTGTGTTAAGCCAGTGAGGCAGTTGAGTGGTTTTTATACCCCAGGAGGGTTTTCCACTTGGGAAATTTCTTGTGTCAAGTTTTGTGTTGATACTCTACATATTTGCTTTGTTCTATCTGAAGAATTTTACAATTGTGAAATTAAATTAAGAAAAGGAGTAAAAATTGTTAACAACACTAATTCACCCCCCCTCTCAGTGTTGAGTGTATTCCTACATAGTGTTCCATTAGTCAAATTCCCTGGAATAAAATGTGCTACCTTTGTGAGTTTATCAACCCCAACTAAATGGCATCATGTCTATTCCTAGACATAGGAAGACCTTGAACCAAATTCTTACTAATAAATTGCCATTTCCACTCTGGCATATCATGTGGGTATAAAAATCCTATAGGTGTTGATGTTCTATTTTTTTACCCTTTGGCACTCCAAACAACTTGCTACAAATATCGCAGCATCGTTCTTCATTCTTTTCTTGAAATTAAGAGGTTTAACATCTGCTAGAAGTTTGGTTACTCTAGGATGTCTAGAGTATTGTGGTAAGAACTTCTTTCCATACTAGATTCCTTAATTCAGCAGAATTAGAAACACATTCTTCCTCTGAAACTCAATAGTCCGTCAGTCTCAAAATGAAATCTAGATCATACCTTGAATCTTTAAGATTTACCATAAGAGGTTGCTTAACTTGCTCATCATGTATAGGTACACCCCTTAATCCTTCTCCTAAGCCATCAGTTTTTCCCTCAAGCTGTCCTTCGGGATAGGAATTCATAGAATTGGTGCTGTTGTAATTTCTCTTAACCATTGCAGAATCACTTGCACATAATGATAATGTTCTCCTTCATTCTTAAAATAAATAAGTATATCTTCCAGAAAGGCTAGAACAAACTTGCCTAAACAATAACTAATCAACTGTTTATGAGATTTATGAATAGGGTAGAGGTATTTGTAACTCCAAAAGGCAACACTACAAACTCAAAGTGCTCATTTCTTGTCCAAAAAGTTGTTTTATGGTTATCCTCATCCTTTAATCTTGACTGATGATATATTGATCGCCAATCAATCTTTGAAAACACTGCAGCTCCATGCATCTAATCAAAGAGGTCATCAATACATGGTGAAAGATATTTATTCTTTATCATTTCTTTAATGAGCATATGATACTAAATACACAATTGCAAAGTTATGTCCTTTCTCTTGACAATGATAACAAGTGCACCCCATGGTGAAATACTAGATCTAATCAAACCTTTAGCCAATAATTCTTGTAATGGGGCTTTGATTCCATTAATTTTTGTAGTTCTCATAAGGCAAGGTACTTTTCTAGGTAACTCATCCCAAAACTCTAGGAGGAATAAAAATTTCAGTTGCTTCAATCACTTGTTCCATCAACTTTGGTAGAATGACTTTCTTAATATCTGGGAAAGTCCTAAGGCAAGCCTATCCTTTGCTTCCTTTTAGAGTCTATGGTTACAAGATTTCCATTACTCACTCTATATTCTTGGTGATTTTCCTTTCTCATCCCATGAGAAATCTCATTTTCCCCCTTTAGGTTTTCCTTGATTTCTTACTTTCTTTTCTAGAATACCAGGTTTCTCCTTGGTTTCTACAAACATGGTTAGGATTGCTCCAATTTGTCCAAGAGATTAACTAGTGGTTTATTCTCTTCTAGACTCTCATCCTAGTTTGTTCTTGTATGAAATGTGTTATTTTTGTCATGTCAGATAAATAAGTTAGCTCATAGTTTTTTGAATCTAAAGCGACTTAAAACATAAAACATATTTGTCTCATAACAATCAATATATTGATACAAAACATTCTCATTTTTATTATAATTTATTCAGGAATAACCATATCCTTATTTATATAGTTGATACGACAAGACTATATGTCACTGTCGATTTAACAATCTTCCAATTAAACAAACATAGAGGGTGGATGTACACACAAGTACTCCTCCAAAACCTTTTGCCTAAAATAGAAGTGTCGTAACAACCCCCAAGTGACATGTCATGACTGGCTATAGTTTACTGGGTTTTACTACATAGGTAGAAATAGTAGAATTCTTGGCTAGTTCAAAACCTTGTTTTCTTCCTAGCCAAATACACTTAAGCACATCAGCAAAAGTTTCTGAATCCTCCAGCCATGCACCTTCAGAGTAAATAACATTCTCTTGAAGTTCAACCTCCTCGATAGGTTTCTTCTTAACCACTAAATTAGGCAAATGCTGGGAAACAGACTTTCTAGCAGTTTTCTTGGTTTTTCTCCACGCCATTCTGGCATAAGAGAATTCAAACATTAGCTAACTGCATAATGTTTACTATAGGTTAGCATAGTGGATTCATAAGCCCTAGTGTCGAACCTGGTAGATCTGATACCATATGTAACATCCACATTCTAAAAACATAGTAAAATCAAAAAATTTACCATAAAGTAACTTAACAAGGTAAAAATGAGATAGAGAAATTTTTTCTTTTATTCAACATATAATCAAGGAATTACAATTACAAGATTTCTCATTACGAAATACAATGTTTACAACAGTAAATCAATTATAAATATCTGCATTAGATAATGTTGTACATAGTCTCAAAAACACAAGTCTCAGAGACATACTGCATCTAAAAATCTGATATCTTTATCACAAGCCTCGGCATGTCTTCTGCTAGAGAGAGAGTATCTTTCCAGTGATTTACCTCCATCCATAGACCGGCGGTATCCCACACATTTTCCACATAGGAAGTGGCCCTAGCCTTCACGAGGAATATAGACCAAAGGTGACCAGTGGTAATTTGCCTTCCTGAGTACATAGTGTTGTATCCTACACAACTCTATCAATCATACAACCCTCTAGATACCCTCTAGCTAAGTATGATTTCTGATAGGTTGTGCAATCCATATATAGTGAACTGGTAATGCATACAGAGACATATGCATTACTCTGGCCATAGTTTCAATATAAATTGACATTCGCAATGAACGTTATCATAATATTCAGCCACCCCTACTTGACTTAGATACTATTATATTCCTATAGTTCGACTTGGTCAACTACGTTTAACTTATGAAGTCCTGACAATTTCAATATTTTAGTCTTCTTGACCTAGACAAGTTTGCATTCACTGTCTATATTCCATAGACCTTATCGACTACCTTTCTTTATGAGAATTCTCATTGCATCCTTGCAATACCTAAGATCAATGACTTATCAATCCCTAAGAATTTTAAATTGATTAATAATGAATAAGATGGTTACCTTACCCAGGTCAATCATCATAGTCTAGGAAACTATTTCCCTTCTTACAAGTAAGAATAATTATCTATAGTTAGGGCACTTGTCCCTGCAATCATGATCTATATAATGATCACAATGATTTAATATAAATAAATACCTTATTTGGTCAAGTTAAGGTTTAACTAAAGAGTATCTAACTCAACTCTAGTCTTTCTAACTTAGGTGAATTCACAAGACACTGTCATTGCTCCTTAGACCTTATGGAATGACTATCCATTCTTGGGTATCTATTTGCATCTTTTTAACATTTCAGATTCATCAGTTATTGACAAGTAATAGCTAAGAGAAGATGTGACTAAAAAGGGTATAATAAACTTTATGTTTGACTAACCATTTAATGGTACCTCTTGTATGCTTGCAAAACCCAAGGCTTATGACTTATGTCTCAAGTAGACTTGAAATCAAACAAATAGGCTTCTCTACCTAAGGTTAAACATTATCAACTAATAACAAAATCTCTTTACGTTAAGATATAAATAAACTTTTATTATTTAAGGTTCTTTACACTTTAATGTCTACCCACATAAATTAACTAAAACGAGTTATAACCATAAAGGTGTTTAAATAGTCTTTAACTTTTCTAGGTTTAAACTAGATTTTTATCTAACCTATCCCATCACAATGGAATGACAAACTCACTAATGCTAGAAAGAACCACATCTTAAGTAAATGATTTTCCTTTAGTCTTCTTTTGACTATGAGGTCATTTCAATCTTTCAAACAAGATTATTTATTACTTACAAGACAACCTTAGTTATAACTAATCAAAGGATTTACCCACTACTAGACTTTGACTATTCGACTTGATTCCAAAATGGTGATAGACATTTTTAGTTTTCTATGCCCTTGAATTCCTGTTTAAGTTCTCTCTTTTAGCATACTGAACTATATAAAGTCAATATTATATGAGAGCTATTATCTAAGTTTGATGTAGGGAATCCACTCATTTTGAACATCCCTAGAGTAAAGTATTCTCTTAATGAAATAAATAACTATTTAAAACTAAAGCATGAGATTACTAACTTCGATGTATCACATGACATGCAAGTTCTTGTCATAAAAGAGTTGTGTAACATCGAACCCTATAGTAAACAAGAAAATAAAGGCATGGATAAACTGTGTCAAACTATATTTATTCTAAGCGAGTATGAATATATAAAAATCTATTAGACATTACTCTCTCCTTAATAAGAGTCTACTTATCGATGTATATACTTCATCGTTATGAGAAAATCCAAGTATTTGTTTTAAATAAACTCTTCATATGGCAATATGTAAATACTAATATAATATGGAGTAAATTCTTCTCCATGGCATCAGAGGTCTATGTTTTATTGTTTACACTATGCTCTATGTGTGTGAAAGAATATTAGTGTTACACAGTATCTCTTCGGCAAAAGTATATTAAGGTTGAATAAAAACCTCGGTTATCCAGTATCTTATGCCAAATTTAAATTATAAGAGTAATAAATAGAGACTTTTTTCCCAATACATTTTCAATATCTCAATATTGGTTAGGCAATTTACACAACATAATATCTCAGGTTTGTCAGGGGTTCGATACTCATAAATCTATCATATTGGATTAGAAACTAACATAGCATCCACCTATTCGACTGAGGTTCTACTTCATAATAATAAGATATTTATAAAACCACCCATTTTAATGTTTGTAGTAAAGACTATAAACCCTCTCATACATTATGCTTCTACATTTTCTATATGAGAAGAAGTTTGATAAATAAGAAAGACATTGAACTTTGTTTAAAATGAATTCACTAAACTGTGAAATAATACTCGGCTCATGCTATACTCTTAGTCATAGTCTTGAGAAAAGATGCATAGTTGGAGTGAGAATAAACATACCTCTATTATGTTATGTTGAATAGTGTGGAAAACCTGAGTAGATCTAATACACAGGTAGTAATACTTCTCTTCTATCAACTCCTCTCAAGTCATTCTCTACTGAGAATTATGTTAACCTCCCCAAAACAATGACATTTTTTTTCCTCCTTCCTATATTATTCCTTGATGATAACATCATACCTCTTCCCCAAACCATAACGTGATTCCTATCCTTTTCTTGACTCTTAATGAGTCGTTACCTTATGGACGTCAATACAACTCTTGATGAGTCGTGCTATTCATACTCATCCACTCTTTTTAGTTGATAATGAATTTAAAATAGTCCTCAAACTGATTCAATTTCAACTGAATCCACAAAATTTGCAAAATTTCCCACATATCGATGGTAGATAGCCGAACTCCACAGCTCATCCGTTGTGGTGGTTAATACCACAGTCCTCCTCTTTTGGATGAGGCCGACAAAAGCATTTAAGAACTACTAATCTTTAAATGATCACAATAAGTGGTTCGATCCACCACTGATAGTATTGAAGACTCTCCTAAAAGTAAGCCTTCGACTACTCAAGCATTACATTAATGACTCATTATGAGGTATTATCCTTACTTGATGCATATGCATTCACATACTTGATTACATCAAATATGATTCACATACCATCGCCTCTATATTAGATATTTATGGTTTAATCAATAAAATGATAATATTTAAACAAAGGATTACAGATAATGTGATTGGGTTAAGCTTGTCTCCCCATCACAATCCATCAACAATATTCATGTATTCTTAACTCTACGAAATTGTCTTAACATTTAAGAATCGTTTATAATACGTCAAGGTACTTAATAAAATAAGAGAACCATTTTACGACAATTTATGTTGTAATATTTATGTTTAACGTAAATAACCATAGTTCATATTCAAATGATGTCGTTAATGCTATTAACAACTACGACGATTTATTACGACTTACAAAGATTCGTAAGGTATCAACTACTTGTCAATTGGGTTTAAGTAAACTGACAAGTTAAGGCTTGCCTCTCACAACACATTGGTTCACACTTTTTTAACACATCATAGTCGTCATGGAAAATAGACCACTCATAACTCAAGGTCTATATCTCTCTCCTTGAAAGATACTCTCTCTCTCTCTCTCTCTCTCTCTCTCTCTCTCTCTCTCTCTGAGAGTCATCTAAAAATTTGTATTCCTATTTTAACTTGTAACCAAACAAATTATGATAAGTGCATCATGACTTAAATAATAAATCAAATCTCATAAGCAATTATTAAATTGATATAAACATAATCATTTTCGTAATTTCGTAAATGACAATCAATACAAACCATGTCTTTTCTTGGCATTAATCTATAACATCACAATAGATTTACTTATGTCCCGGTAAAAGTGAAAAGTTTAGTGTGACAAAAATTGGGGATGTAACAAAAATCTTTCCAATGCATCCAATGGTTCATCAATCGAACACTCTGATCAAAAGTTACAGCTCCTAGAAGTTGACCTATTTTTGGAGGGAGTTACAATTTTTAAAGTTTTTGCTAGAAGGAGCCAAAGATGGCTATTTATGACCATTTTTGGGAATGCTTTGGGCAGTAGAGAAAGGGGGGACAATGGTGAGTTGGGAAAAGGAGGCAAAATAGAAACGCTAGTAGATTTGAAGCTACAAAAGGCAGGAGGCTCTAGAATCTAGAGGAAGGAAGTTGTAATATGTTACCACTTGTTGAGGATTCATCCTCTGATTTGATTCCAATTTCTATAATGTAATCTGTTGTTCAGTTCAATAAAATAACATTCATATTTTCTATGTGTAATCTACATGTTATTGTATGTTTTGGGTTTAACCCCCCTCATCGAGTGGTATTAGAGCAAGGGTTCTTGAGTGTGTAGATAGATTGCTGACTGTGAGGTTGTTTGCACTAGGACTTGAGGTTGTGGGTTTGTAGATATCAAAATGCCTCCATGAAGAAACCATGGTGGGAGAAATGCTTTGAAAGAAGAGAGTTTAGAGCCCTACAAAGGCAAATCAATGCATTGCAAGAGTTGTGAAGAGGGTTTGAGCCAAGAATAAGAGAAGAAAGAAAAGATGAAGCTGCAGAATAAGAGCTATCTGAGGAAGAACAAGATGATATAGGATATCCTGTGCAAGTTAGGTTGTTGAGAGCCATTTTTAAGATTTGGAAGAGTCCTAGGATTGAAGTTTCTACCTATTCTGGGGATTTGAATCTGAAAGAGGTTATTGATTGGATAAACAATATGGAGGAATATTTCAAGTATGAAGATGTGGAGGATCTAGAATGGGTTAAGTTTGCAAAAATGAAGTTGAAGGGCCATGCTAGTATTTGGTGGAAGGAGGTCCAATTAGAGAGAAATGAAGAAAAGGAAATTTTGTAAAAGTGGCAAAATTTAGTGCTCCTGCATCAGAAGAAAAATTTATAACTTTAAAAAGTGAAATCTGCAACTTGGTTTATTTTGTAAATTTCAATGAACCGACAAAGGATAACACTCATAAAGACATTTCAAGGCTAGGAGACCATGCATGAGGGTTGTTGAAATGCACAGGACAACTAGGAGGGGGGTGAATCATTTGTCATAAAAACATAACTTCATAGGAATATCAAATCATCAAATCCATAACTACTGATAATTAGAATTAAACATGAAAGCATGAAACAATAGACTTAATAACAATCACACATTTGACACAGTAGGCACCAGATTTTTTACATGGAAAATCCTAAGAGGCAAAAACCATGGTGGGTGTTAGCCCACAAAATATATGAGTTATAATAATACTGAAAAACAAAGGCTTACTGCCTATAGGGCTCACTGCCCAAGTTGCTCACTGCAAAGAACAACTAACTGCCAAAGGGTGGCTCACTGCCAAGGGTTGGCTCATTGCCAAAATGGTGAACTAATTAAGTAGCATCTAGTCCATGTATGGGTTCATTTCCTTTGAAGCACAATTAAACTTCTCTTCTCTACTTCTTCACACCTTTGCACTTATCTCTTCATTTTTGCATACACACACTATTTTTCGTAATTACATTACATGCTTTTATACAATTCATCACCCTTGGAATGTACATCAAGGTTGGCATTACATTCATCAACCATTGGAACAATCTCCAAGGTCGGCATTACAAACATACATAAAATAAGTCTAGACCTAATAAAAATTTTGCTAAGGAAAAGATGTAAAGATGTATGTGGATCATGCCACGCCTTAGCTAGGACTTAAATTAAATCTTCCACACCATGACATGCTTCTACAATCTTTAATGCATCTCCGCAATTAGTGAAATCAACCAAGTCGATAAGACTGATGAGAACACCGGGTCTTCTAAGAACATTCTCCATTCATGATCCAACTTACTCTTTGCAGACCAACCAAAATATAGGAACACAATTGAGAGACATCCACAAGTACATTATAATTATCAAAAACATCTGTACAATACCCAAACACTTTGCCCATCAGATTCTTCAAACCAGAGCACAAGAATAACACTGTCAGCTACTGACATAAAGAAAATATCACTTGTGGACCACCAGATCATGAACCAATTGACTTAAAGGTGCATACTATCATCCCAGACTTAACTCTAGAACCATAGATCATAACTAGTCATTGTGCAGAAATGTAGAGCAAAATACTGTCACCCTGTCACAACCAAATATACAAAAAAAATAGTTTTCACTCTGGTGAATATAAATCACTCAAATCTTCATTTTGGAGGCTCAAACTTGGAATATTGAACATCTTCAGACAGACTTCTAAATCACTTCCAATCCGCAGGAAAAGATATTCATTCTACAGGAAATGTAGAGCAAACTTCTTGACTATTTTTCTGAATACAATACATTATTTCCACTGCAACACACTGTTACCACTGGAGGAGCTAATTTTCTCAATATCCTCAACATCAAGATCACTTACATAAGTAATTACAAAGCATCTCACTCCCTACAAGTAAGAAACAAAATAAGAGCATAGTTAACACGAATGACAACACCGATTAGGCACATACTTGCAACAATCTCCCCCTTTGTCATTGGTGGCAACATACGATGTGAAAAACTGAAAGGACCATCAAGACAAGATTCTCCACCTCTCTTTACACATCTACATTCTTTCTCCTTCTGAGTTTTTCACAAGATTTCTCTCCTCCTTTGACATCAATGGCAAAGGGCTCATACTTGCATTCTACTGCTCTAATCCAACTAAACTGTTACCAACACATCTAGCTACTCCCCCTAAGAGGTAGCCCTCAAAACATCAATCCAAATCAAGAAGTGAGACTTTGAACATCACTGGATTGATGCATTCTCATGCATCTTAATTTGAGGCAAGAGGGGTAATGACCCCTAATTTTCCTCTGAGATACTCAAAAGTATCCTTAGGCAGAGTCTTAGTGAAGATATCTGCAATCTGGTCCTTTGTGGATACATATTCCAACTTTACTTCATTTTCTATCACCTTTTCTCTCAAAAAGTGATACCTTATAGATATATGCTTTGTTCTTGAGTGCATCACTAGATTCTTAGAAATATTTATAGCACTTGTATTGTCACACAAGATTGCAATTGGGTCTTCATAAACAACTCTTATATCCTTCAAATTTTTCTTCATCCATAATACTTGAGTACAACAACATGCTGCTGCAATATACTCTGCTTCTGCAATTGACAAAGAGATTGAATCTTGTTTCTTGCTTACCCATGAAACCAATTTATTACCCAAGAAGAAGGTACCTCCACTTGTACTCTTCCTATTATCAACATCTCTGGCCCAATCAGCATCTGTATATGCACTAAGAGTGAAATTATTATCCTTTGGATACCATAACCCATGATCTAAGGTGTCTTTTAAATACCTCACGATTCTCTTTACTGCCATCACATGTGATTCTCTTGGATCAACTTGAAATCTTTCAATAAGACAAACTACATGCATAATATCAGGTCTAGTTTGAGTTAGATAAAGCAACCCTCCAATCATGGATCTATACTTTTTCTGATCAGTCTTAGGTGATTCATCAGTTTTCCTCAACTTGTAGCTAGTCACCATGGGAGTACATACCGGTTTAGAGTCTTCCATCCCAAACTTCTTCAACAACTCTTTAACATACTTAGACTGAGATATGAAGATTCTTTTTATCTGATTGATTGATTTGTAGACCCAGAATGAAATTTATCTCACCAAACATAGACATCTCAAACTCCTTCTGCATTTCACTAGCAAATTTCATGTACATACTTTCATTGCCTCCAAAGATGATATCATCAACAAAGACTTGAACAATCAAGATTTGATCACCATTAATCTTGAAATAGAGATTACTATCAGTAGTACCTTTATTAAACCCTAATTGTAACAAGTACTTATCCAACCTTGCATACCAGGCTCTAGGAGCTTGCTTGAGTCTATACAATGCTTTCTTCAACCTGCATACCATATTATCTTGATTTGACAGATAAAATCCTTTTACTTGTTCAATGTAGACTTCCTCTTCCAATTTACAATTTAAAAATGTAGACTTCACATCCATCTGATACATTTTGAAATATTTATAAGTTCTAAATGCTAGAAACATTCTAATTGCTTCAATCTGAGCTACTGAAGAAAAAGTCTCTTTAAAGTCTATCCCTTCAATTTGAGAATATCCTTTGCATACAAGCCTTTCTTTATTCCTTACAACTTCTCCATTTTCATTCAGCTTATTCCTAAAGACCCATTTGGTTCCAATAACATTTTTTTTAGTAGGTCTAGGAACTAATTCCCAAGTCCCATTCTTCTCTATCTGCATTAGTTCTTCTTCCATTGCCTTAACCCAATTTTCATCATTGCAGGCTTCATTCACAGTCTTTGGTTCAACTATAGAGAGAAAAGAGTAATTCACTTGTTCTTCTGTAGTTCTTTTCCTTGTCAGTACTCCTTTGTCTTTGTCTCCAATAATTTGATCCTCAGAGTGATTAATTCTTACATACCTGGGGGTCTTAGCAGCAACTTTTGGACCCTTTTCTTCTTCATCTTGATTGACTTCTCATTCAACTTTTTATTCATAAGTAGCAGTAGGTTCATATGATTCATAATCATTTTGATCTGATGTTCTTCCTTTGTGTTCATCCACCTTCACATTTTCACTCTCCACAATCTTTTTCAACCTTTTGTTGTAGAACTGGTAGGCCTTGCTCTTGGTAGAGTATCCAAGGAAGATTCCTTCATCACATCTTGCATCAAATTTCCCTAGATCATCTCTTCTGATATAGGATTTGCTTCCAAAGACTTTAAAATATCTTACTGTTTGAATTCTTCCATACCATAGTTCATAAGGAGTTTTAGTACCATTTCCTTTTACTTGAACTCTATTTTGAATGTAGACAACAATATGTATATCTTCTTTCCAAAAGACTTCCGGCAGACCTCCTTCCTTCATCATTGTCCTAGTAGCTTCTTGAATTGTTCTATTCTTTCTTTCCACAACTCCATTTTGCTGAGGAGTCCTAGGTGCAGACAATTGCCTCTTTATTCCTTGTTCTTCACAGTGGTTGTTGAATTCATTTGATGTGAACTCACCTCCTCTATTAGACCTCAAGCATTTGATTTTTAACTCTATTTCATTTTCAACCATTTCCGTGAAGGATTTGAACTTCTCTAGGGCTTCAGATTTATCTCTTAGAAAAGTAACCCAAGTCATTCTAGAATAGTCATCAACAATCAACCTGAAGTACTTGTCACCTTTTAGATTTCTTATCCTTATAGGAACACATAGATATGTATGAACTAGATCCATCAAACCAACATAAAATTGCTCTTTGATCTTAAAAATTGTTCTTGTCTACTTCCCCAACTGACATTTTTTGCAAAGGGTATTGGTAGGTTTCACAAGTTTTGGTAAATCTCTCACAGTCTAACCTGAACTTATCTTTACCAGATTATCAAAGTTCATATGACACATCCTTATATGCCATAACCAACTCTCATCTGCTTGAGCTAATAAACAGTAATAATTAGTTCCTCTTAATTGATAGATGTTACCTCTAGTCTTCTTACCGATAGCAATCATAGTTCTAGAGCTCTCCATGATCTTAAACCCATTATCTTTGAATCTTAGATCATAACCTTTGTCACACATCTGACCCACACTCAAAAGATTATGCTTCAAGCCCTTCACATATAGGACATTGTTAGTATTATGTTTTCCATCAAATGAAATATATCCTCTTCCACATATCTTACCAATTGCATTGTCTCCAAACCTAACCAGTCCTCCATCATACTTTTCCAAACTTACAAACTTACTTTTGTCACCGGTCATGTGATGTGAGAATCCACTATCAATAATTCATTCATCTTTATATTTCTCAACCTGAACAGCCAAAGCACTTTCTTCTTCTGGTTTTTCTTCCTTCACATAGCTAGCAGAATTAGTAGACACAGGTTCTTTAATAGTAATAAACAAGAATTCATTTGCACTAGTATTAGCATCATCAGATTCATCATCTGTCACACCTTCATCATCAAAACCTCTAACATAGTAGCATTTCTTTGGAGCTCTAGGCCTGTTCTCAAATCTTTTTCTATTTCTTTCAATTATTTCCAGACATCTGGAAGCATAATGACCTACTTTACCACATGAAAAACATTTGAAAAGTAGTTTGCCTTTGAACTTACCAGAATCTCTTTCCAGTATGTCAACAAAATTGGCTTCAACTTCATCAAGCTCATCATCAGATTTGACCTTATACTTTTCTTCTCTAGAGATCTTCTCTGAAATATCGGCTTTGAAAGTTGTTTTAACTTTTGGCAAAGTGTCACCAAATTCTCTCATTTCAAAAGAAGTAATCTTACCAAGCAATTGATCCTTGTTTATCTTTTTCACAGTCATTAATTCTTCAATTGTGGCTACCTTGTGAGCATAGGATTTAGGTAATGACCTAAGAATTTTTATCACAACCTTAGTTTCATCTATAGTTCCTCCCATACCTTTGATCCTAGTAACAAGTTCATCAACCTTTTGCATGAAGGATGTTATGTTTTCATCTTCTCCCATCTTAAGATGTTCATATTTAGCTTTTAGTCCCTGCAGCTTGGCACTCTTTATAGATTCATCTCCTTCATACATATTACTTAGCTTATCCTAGACTTCTTTGGATGACTCATAGTGTTGGTTTTTTCTTCTGAATCAGCATTAGGGTTTGACACTTCTAATGCACAGGCAGATTCAGCCAACTAATACAGGAGGTTGCGTGAGCTGCCTCCCCTTCACTTCTAGTTCTGCCGCATCAAGGGGGGTATCCCTATAACTCAAGATGTAACCTTGACTAGCTCAAAGATAGAAAGATCTAACTTGACAACAACAGGCAGAATACTCTCATGTATGGACCAAGATCTGCATGATAGATCACAAGGTGGGCAACATTCTTGGACATATATGTCTGGTTGGGTATGAGAGCATGCAGGGGGTTCCTAATCCTACTCCTACAACTAACAGGTGGAAGATATGAAATGAGTTGATTTGATGTTTGGATGCAAACCTGGACCTAGTGTATAACCTCAACACAGAGCTAGATTGGTGCCTATCCAGGGCTTGGATTCAGTAGACATACACCTGTGAATGATCAGCATGAACACAATAAAATATCTGCCTTATAGATATCTCCCAATATAGAGTGTTAAGTTATCTCTACTTATGGCATCCCTATTGCAGTATACCCTTTCCAATACTTAATCTGAAAACACTTTAATCTACCCTCTAAGCAGAAGTTGAAAGATCAAGCACTCAATAAAGGAATTCTATATTCTAGAATACCAGACACCCCTTAGATATCTAGATTCAGAAGAACACATGCAATACTGGAGACAGAATTAACATAACACATGCAAATATAGCATTACTCATATAAAACCAATCATGAAATCAGTAGATTCATGCATGAGACATACAACAAGTGATACATAAACTCACAAGACCTCCTATACAGAGCAACCAAAACTAGTTGTATCTTTTTACAGAGCCAAAATGTCCAGTTTTCAACAACCAAAACAATGGTAACACAGTCTGCCTATATTGGCCAGAAAGTGTACCCACAGCAATTAATTACATGGCTTAACAAAAATCTGCCAGATACATTCCATGAGAAATGGCACTCATAAGTCATCAATGCAGTAGGCAGGAGAGTTGACAGGGGAGGCCTCGAGCCTTGCGCCACCATCTGGGAGTCTTCATCTAGAAATTGAGCAACCTGATCATGTGTACCATCGCCCATACCCCTGCTACAATCGCCATTGATGGCTCTACCACCCGCGGCCTACTTGGAAACCGTCGCACTGTTCAAAATGGAGCTTCCCACCAAAAAGTGTTTTATCGCAGTTTCAAAAATGCAGGGAAATTAATCCCACATGCATAGTGAGAAGACCACCTTAGCACTTTAAAAACATAGCCGCATCTATAACAAATGTTGAGCACCTTTTGCCGTGCTCGACGCACAAGCCTTCTCCAAAAGCCCATCGCCAAGACTAACACCATCAGCTCACCCCAAAAAACTCACCCCGACATCAAAAGTCTCGCCGACCGCACCATCACATTCCCTTGTATCGGCCAACCCAAAAGCTTCCCCACCAATGTCAAATGTTACGCTGACACCTACTCAAATCTAGGTCATCGGCAAGACATATGCCGATGACTCTTCATCGGCAAAATGCCTAACTGTCGGCCCAACCTAGAAATCATCCGCCGATCGCACATGTTACGCCGATGAACACAACATCCAAGGTCTTCGGCGAGACCACCATCCCATTGGAACAACAAGAAATTCCCTGGCCGATAGTATAAGTCACCCCGATGGCCAGCCTTACAAACTGCTAACCCTCCATCGGCCAGAGGTGAACCATCAAGTTAGCTCTCCACCATCCATCCAATAGTGCAAATCACTCCGATGGCCGAACAAAACATATCCCCTTCGGCAAAACGACCACCATCGGCCCAGCTGAAAATCCTCCTGCCGACACACACTGTCATACCGATTACCACCTCCATCAGTGTGACTTACACTGTCAGAGCAACCAAAATCTCCCCAGCCGATCACAATAGTCTCGCTAATGCACCAACGAGCTACACTTTGTTCCTCCATCGGCCAGACACACACCGATGACTCCCCATTGGCCAAACCTCCCGTCGTCGGCACAACCTAGAAGTCCTCCACCGATCACACATGTTACGCCAATGAACAAGAAGACTAAAGCTTTAAACCATTGAACTGAACTGTTGAACCTTGAAGAAAAGGGTTCAAGCGGGAGGTTCAACTACACCGATTGGATCAAAAAGATGAGCAAAGGATTCACTTAGTGAAAATATGGAACCAAAGCCCCTAAACCATTGAACCGTTGAACCGCTTCAACCCGATGGTTCAATGGGGAGGTTCAACACTGAGGTTCACCGGCGAGGTTCAAACTAAAAGTTCAGAGACACAATCGGAGCACTCAAAAAACAAAACTTTCACCGATGGACAAAACATGATGACCCCTTCCTCAAGAAAGATGATGCGGATGCTGCAAAACACTGAAGGGGTGCCAAAACTCAGAACTTTTTTGGATTTTTTAGGAAGGTGCCTGCATGAAAATTGCTCAAAAATTGTCAGTCAATTCAGGCACCAACAGTGGCTTTGATTGGGGACGTGTAGGTGCAAGACTACAGCAAGAACCCCAGATTTCTGGGATACAGACCAGTCCCCTATCCATTGGGCATAGAGTCAAACTTGCACCAATTTGCATCACCAAACACATTATTTCAAAATAAACATGGTGGTCCAGGGCCACCAAAAAGGAAAAACTAGACTTTTCCTTTGTCAAACACCTGATTTTCTTTTGATTTCTTCAAATGAAGCCTAAAAGCATTTAACTGTCTATAGCAAGCCCCTTGGCAATTATTTGTGCTGCTGCTCATTTTTTTTTCTTCAACAAATCTACAACTAGCTTCATCAGCATATATTATTATCAGTTGTAGAATGTCATCATCATATGAGTCACTGATGTTGCTTGGAAAAATAACAGACTCACATGAAACAAATGAATCCACATCAGAATTTTGCCCTTCCTCAAAAAATAAGAGCTCCTCTGTATCAAACATGCAATATTCAGGCACAAGCAACATCTCATAATCAAATTTATCTTGATGAACATACAGATATCCATCATCATCATGCTCAGTAGTTTTGTCATTAATGTCCACCTAAAATGTCTCAAGAGAAGGCAGAAATAACTCAGAATGCAGCCCTACACTGAAAGCTTCATAGTCACCCCTGCAATCAACACTATCCCCAACTATATAAGCACACACATCTGCAATTTTCCCATCCACCTCTAAACAGTGACCTTGTTTTTTATCTTCACCAGTGCCCTGATAATCAAAAGCAAAGTTTTCAACCTCTGCACTATGAAGGTGGCCAAAATCTTCAAGGAAACATTCATAATTAGCATCCAAATATATTTCATCATCTGAAAGGCTCACATATGCATCTGAATGCTGGCAATCACTAGCAAATTCATTGCCATCCCTTGAATCAATGTTTTCTATATTTAGAGTGAAGCTCTGCATATCCACTTCATATAAATAATCAGGCATAACTAGGATATGCACACTACTGCAAGACACAACTTCATGTATGTCTCTCATTTGATCAATTGGAGGGCACCTTGTATCTATAGGCTAGTCTTCTAAAGGCTGATAACAATCTTTGTTTTCATTATTACAAGATGTGCTTACATTTTCTACAACGTTTTCTTCATGCATCACATCATGGCTGCACACATTATTCTGAAATATATTTCCCTCTATACAATCATCTCTTAATGCACATGCTGGGAGAGCTGAAATATATTCACTTTGGTAACTGTTTTGACAATTTGCAGCCATGAAACCTACTGGCATTCCATATTTCTGATTGTTTTCTATATCCATAGCAAATTGGAAAGCTTGGTGAAGTGTGACTGGTTCTTTATCTCTCAATAGATAACTCATTTCTTCATCAAATGCAGCCAAATAAATTATCAAGCACAATGCATTATTAGGTCTTATATATTCAGGGATCTGCCTGAGCAATTTAATAAACCTAAGATTAAAGGCTGGAACCAATTCCTCATCTTCCCTTTGGATATTCATAAAATTATGATCAATGAGGCCACATCAAACCTTTCACCAAACTGCCCTAGGAATGCAACTTCTAAATCTATCCATGAAGAAACTGAACAAACAGGCAGGTATGAAAACCATATCCTAGCATCATCTTCCAATGACTGAACAAAGAGTCTCATTACTACATCTTCATTCTCTACCTCATAATCTTCTATTAAATTACAAAATCTTTGCAGATGTTTGTTTGCCGATTCAGAATCTGATCCACTATATTTTGGCAAACATCTTCTAATTTTATTGGGAATAATATTTGGGTAACCATATATCCCTATGAAATTTAGGGCTTTATATCTTTCAATAAAGAATGGTCTTCTCTGAGAGCACAACCAGGCTTGCTGTTCTAAACTCAACATTTTGAATCAAAGATGAATCCCTGGATATATGTTGCAACACTGATAGGTTCTTTCAACAGAGTCGCCACCTCTCAGAGAGAGGACAGAATGTCAGCAAGGCACTTTTGTTTTCTGGATTCATCACCCCAGCAAAGCACCACATGGTTCCTTTTTGCTGCAACAACTTCACTGGAAGCTAGATTTTCCAGCCCTCAGGTTACTTGACTCTCTCTGTCCCTAGTGGAGTCGCCATTTTGTTGGTTTTTTCTTCTGAATCAGCATTAGGGTTTGCCACTTCTAATGCATAGGCAGATTCAGCCAACTAATACAGGAGGTTGTGTGAGCTGCCTCCCCTTCACTTCTGGTTCTGCCACACCAAGGGGGTAATCCCTATAACTCAAGATGTAACCTTGACTAGCTCAAAGATAGAAAGATCTAACTTGACAACAATAGGCAGAATACTCTCATGTATGGACCAAGATCTGCATGATAGATCACAAGGTGGGCAACATTCTTGGACATATATGTCTGGTTGGGTATGAGAGCATGCAGGGGGTTCCTAATCCTACTCCTACAACTAACAGGTGGAAGATATGAAATGAGTTGATTTGATGTTTGGATGCAAACCTGGACCTGGTGTATAACCTCAACACAGAGCTAGATTGGTGCCTATCCAGGGCTTGGAGTCAGTAGACATACACCTGTGAATGATCAGCATGAACACAATAAAACTAGATTTCAAGGGGATTTGTGTGATATCTGCCTTACAGATATCTCCCAATACAAAGTGTTAAGTTATCTCTACTTATGGCATCCCTATTGCAGTATACCCTTGTTGATAACTGAGAGGGGGGGTGAATCAGTTATCCTAATTATTTCTTCTTTTGAACTTTCTTATTAATCAATGCAGCATTGAATCAAACAAACAAACATTACCATGAAATGAAAAACACATGACACAGTATTTTTGACGTGGAAACCCTGTTAAGGGAGAAAACCACGGGGTGATTAACCCAAAGATTATTCTCTGTTAGAAGAATAAGGAATTACAAAATGGCACTTGCCAATTAGGGCTCATTGCCTGAGCACACTGCTCACAAAGAGGCCCACTGCCTACAAGGAGACACACTGTCTACAAAGTGATAAGAATCACAGTCTTGAACTGATTGGAAGCATCTATATATGCTGGAGTTCAGTTCCGGTTAGGCTCAGTACACTGATCTGCTGCACTTCATCTTTCCTCTGTTCTTTATTCTGCTATCCTTTCACATACCGGATCTTTCTTACTACTTCTGCTCTGTTCTGCACTTATTCGCATACACCATCACACAATTACGCCCTTCACAACTAAATCCATCCTCTATATATATCCGCACAAGTAATTTCATCACCTTTCTAGTCAGCATCCGGAACAGTCTAGTTTCTTACAAACTCTGTTCTGTCGGCTGAATCCTTGCTCACCAAGCAATGCGGATCAAGCATATACTTGTAGATATCATTAATCATGTCGGCCAAACATGATTCATGCCTTCACAACCTTTACCATCAACAGTAACACATCCGAAAAATAGTCTGATACTCTGTCAGTCAGTTCTTCCTCTGTTCTCACTGTCTCTCAGGAATCCGGTACTCAACTATTCATATCTTTTTCTTTGTTCATCACCGGAGGCTAAATCCTTGGAATATACTACTCAAGGTAGTCCTCTTGACTTCCCCAAATCCGCACTGCACCAAGACACTTCCTCTGAGAGATCCGGACCAATCTGTTGGACCTTACCACATGCTCTGTTCTTGTTCACCGGACCACAACAATCTTCATTTTGACTTCCGGTAGAGACACACCATGACTTGCGGATATGTGGGATGACTTTTGTTGCCATTAATGACAACAACCATGAATCCATATAGTGTCTCTTGCCAACAATCTCCCCCTTTGGCATTGATGGCAACACTTAGTGAAAAATGACTAAGTGTTTATACTACGCTCCCCCTTGGCTAATGCTCTATATACAATTTTCGGAACTCCCCCTTAGTTGGATTCCTCATTTTTCACTGCTCCTCACTCCCCCTTTGACATCAATGGCAAAGGGTAGGGTCCGCACACCAAAATTTTCAAAAATTTTCTATACATAGCCGCATATTTACATACTCACATATACTGAAGAATGTCTGCAAAAGATGTCTTCAGTTGGATCAATTCTGTAGCCCAACTTTGCTTCATTCTATCCAAAATTGAAATGTGACCACTCAACAAAAATGCAAATGCATTTGCCCTTTTTAGATCTTTCAGATCACTTGTCTGGGCTGTGATTTGAGCTTCTGCTATGGCCTCATGCATGGCCTCTAGCTTAGGGACAATTAATCCCCTGAGCTCACTCAACCTGCTTATTCTATTTTTCCTTTCCTTCTCCAATTTCTTGATTTCACTCAAGACTGCAATAGTCTGACATTCTTGATTTGTTATAGAGGAAGAAAGAGGATCAAAACTTTGAGACAAGCTTAGTAGTGTGTCCTCTTGCGCTTTTATTTTCTTCTCAATGTTCACTGTTACCTTGGACCAGGAGATACAAAATTTGTATATTTCACCGCCATCCTTAAGAGCATTTTCTAAGCTCTTTATCCCAATGTTCATGTTTCTCCTATCATTAATGATCAAACCCTGAACCTTGGAGAACCTTTTATCCAAAAACTCCTTCCGGACCTTTTCTTCAGCTAATTTTTCTAAAGATTCAAAATGTGTATTAACACTGCTGACTAAGGTTTTGAGATTACCGGAAGAGGAGGCTGCCGGATCTATCTGGACCGATGGCATAATCTTCTCAAGCACTCCGGAAGCAGCCTCTATCAACTCATAGTCTTCCATATGAGACTTTAGGAGCTTTTCATTTGCCTTAGCATTTGCAAATGAGGCTATCTTCATTGTCTGCACCGGAGAGAGGGAATCAAAGTTGAATGGGCCTTGTAGTAGCTCCGGTTCATCGATCTCTATTGTTTCTTTGCTCAAAAATTGTTGAACAGTTTGTGTAGTGTCTCTTGCCGGAGACAGATGTTTCTTTTCTTCTGCAGTCTTGGAACTGTCCTTTGGGATTTTCTCTCCTTCCACATTCTTACCACTATCAGTCATGGTCTTCTCTGATGGAGTCTTCTCTTTCTCTGCACCCTTGGTACTGTCAACCTCTTTATCTTTCACCACTGCTTCCTTCTCCTATAATTTCACTTCTTCTTTAGATCCAGAGACTGTAGGGGAAACCGGAGGAGAGATGCTAGCCTGTTCATAGGCCACTTCTTCTAGAGCAGAGGGTTCCAAGTCCACAGCTGTTTCTGCACCTAAGTCCTCTACAACAGGAAGATTGAACCTTTTGAAGGCCTTCCGGAGGATCTCTTCTGTCTCTTTGGCCACCTTGTCAGTCTCACCAAGCATAGGTTGATTCATCCTGGCTTTACTTCTGAACTCATCTTTGCAGTCTTTGAATATTATGTTCATTGTCTTGGGATCAATTTGAGGATATAGCTGAATAGCTATCTGCTCCCGGATCTCAAGATCTTTTGCCTGAGCATTATTCTTTCTTAATTCTAATTCCTTTTCTAGGCTTTTAGGGATTTCAGAGATAATCTCAATAAAAGCTTGATTGTAGATGTTCAAGTACCTTATTATAGCTTCTTGCAGGATCTTTTGATCTGCCTCGTTGTAGTCACCATAAAATTCAGCCACCGGTTGAAGATTCCCATCCACAGTGACTGATTTGACTACACTGTCTAGGGATAGAGTGGGCTTTTCAGCAAATTCTTCTGCCATTTCTTCCTTGTCTTGGCCTGTGGAGGGTTTCCCGAATCCTTTCTTCTTCTGCTTCTTTATTTCTTTTACTCCCTCATCTGACTCAGTTTCCTCTTCATCCTTTTGGCTTTCATAAGCCCTTGTGGCTTTTGTCTTAGATCTTTTACTGGATGCCTGGACTTCCGGTTTTGAACTTTTGGTTGTGGGAGGTGCAGATCTTTTTGATGATCTGGTCCGGGTGGAAGTTTCAACCAGAACACTTTCTTTACTTTTCTTTTCTGCCTCTTTCTTTTCTTCCTCAGATTTTCTTCTCTTTTCCCGGCTGGCATCAAGTGCCTCTTTTGAGATGCCTAGGCCTTGAGCAATGTGCTCTACTTCTTTTCTCACCTTCCTCTTTATCTCAGGTTCCCTGAGTTCTACATGGATCTTTACACTCAGCTCCTCAAAGGTTCCAAACCTTTCTGCCTTTGGATCTTTGGGTTGACTTATCATGTGTTGAACATGCAGCTCCACTATCTGTTCATCCACTTCATACCCCATGGGCATGATCCAAACAATCCTTGGCTCCACTGCCTCCATTAGGCACTGATCAGTGTCCACCATAAAGCACACTGAGTCTTTGTATTTTTCAACAAGAGACTGGGGAATTCTTTCTCTTTCTTGCATCATGCTTTGGAAGTTTTTGAAGTATCCCCATAGGGCTGTATTTCTTGCTTTGGCATCCCCAAGCCCATGTAGATAGTCTCTTATTTGTACTGCAACAGGTTTGTCATTCTGCCATGCCCATCCACTTGATCTGGGTAGCTCATTCATGAAGTAGAAGAATAGACATAATATAAGAGTACCATACTTAAAGGAATTCTTCTTGTCCTTCTTGATTTTCTGTATATTTTCCATTAATTGGCTTAAGAGCAGTTCGTAGAGATCATATTCTGCATTCTTCCTTAGCATTTCATAGGCAGTATACACTGCAGTTCTGGATACAGAATTCTCCCTGCTGGAGTGATAGATCTTGTATCCTATTATCATGGACGCATACTTGATATCCGGATCAGAAATATCTTCAATGGTCATTGCCCTCTTATCAAATTTTGATCCGGTGGCCTCAGTTACAATGTTATTTTTGACAGATTTGAGGATAGGTATCCCTCCGGAAGAGTATAGACCAGTTACTGCTCTAATTGCCTCTTTTGTGATCTTGCAGGGTCTATCCAGCCATAGGAAGTTGTCATGCATCCTGCTCAGTACATACCGGACCCATTCATCTTCTTCAAAGCAGGGGAAATGAATGAATTGATCAAATTATTTCTTCTGGATACCCTTATACTCTGGTTTAAGCTCAAAAGCATTGTCTATCAGTTGTTTGTGATAGAGATCTCTCAATTTGAATTCCCCAAATTCCTCAATGCTTGCATGTATGTAAACCCTAATGTCTTCTGTGTGTAAAACTCTGTGAGGAACACTGGAAAATGCTCCTAAGGGATCTACTTCCAATGACTTGTATGGATGTTTCTTAAATTCAGGTCGGGGCCTATCTGAGATTTTTACTATATTTGGAGTAGCCATTTCTTCAAAAGATTTGTAGCAAGATATCGAAAGTGGAAAATACCTTTTGCGTCTTCGGTTGCACGGAGTAGCTGGATTGATTTCTGTATGTAATGACTTCGGCAGGAGATCTTCGGTGTGCTTGATGAGTCTTGTTGCAGAGCTCCACTTTTCTCTTCTTCTTGAGTGCATAATGAGCAAATGATTTATGAGAAATCCCTTATATCATTTCACAAACCCTAATATCTGTTTGCAATAAATGCTTCACCTATATTATTCTGGTTTGCCTTGTCCGGATAGCTTGGAGTATCCCGGATTAGTCCTGATCTATGAACATCATGCGGATCTTTCAATCATGGATAAATCGAGATGACACATTACAAGAACATCCCAAACATTCTGTCCAGTCCGCAGAGTAAAATAATGTACTTCCGGATCTCTCTGGACCCTTTTGTAGTCCTCTGTCATTCCGGAGCATCTCCCAGAACAGGTCTTTACTTGATCGATCACAACTTCTTTATATCTTCATGCGGACCTCTGAAATCTTGTCTGGATCATCTCAGGACTGGTATCTTCAAACCCTTTACTCCGCATCTTGTGTCACATCCAGCACCACTTGATTCGCTGGGGGAACAGGATTTTCTTTGAGTCTCCCCCTGAGCCAGAGCTCACTTTTTAATTTCTGGAAGAAATATCAGCACCAGAGTCTGGTGCGGATCCAACCTCTACATTCTCTGAACTTTTCTTCACCCAAATCTTGTTCATCTGATTCCTAACTTCATCCACATTCATCTTTTGTTTACCCTTGTCTTGATTCTGATTGTATACCGGACCTCTTTTGTCCTGATTCTTGCTTCTGCAGACTTTTGCACTATGACCGGACCTATTATAGATTTGGCAAATAACATTTCTTTGCATATTTGACTGATAACCTCTTGATCTGCATTGATTAGCCATATGACCTACTCTATTGCATGTAAAACATCTACCATTGAATGATTTGTTTACTTGCATATTTCTGCATTCATGAGACTTGTGTCCATACCTTTTGCAGTTAAAGCACTATCCGGAGAAGGATGGACTAGTTTGATTCATCCTTTTTCTGCACTGATTAGCTTTGTGACCAAAGTGATTGCAGCTGTGGCAGTATCCATTGAAAGATGGATATCTTTGAGCATTGGGCTGTCTTACCGGAGGTCTTCTAGGCCTATTCCTTGGATTTTCTAATCCAAAATTCTTTTGACCGGATCCGGAGCTTTCTCCTTTCTCATATCCCAAACCATACTTGTCATCTGTCCTCTTTTGACTTCCAAGAAGTACTTCAAGTTGGGCAGAACTTATCTTGAATTTTTCTTTATATTCATTTGCTGTTTGAAGATCTCTTTTGAGAGAGACAATTTGATCCTCAAGTTTTTCTTCATTATCTTTGGCATCTTCAAGATCAGATTCAAGATGTCTGATAATCCTGTCCATCTGGTGGCATTCTTCTGATTTCTCTTTAAGAGATTGTCTTAGATTGTCTTCAGCTTTTCTTTTTTCTTCAATCTCTTGAGTAAACTTTATAGTTCCTCATTCCATTTCATGTCTTAACATAATGACTTCTTTTGATAACTTTTCACATAACTTGGTTTTCTCAGTCAATTCTTCATCTGTATTGCTTTCTTCACTTTGTCTTGCCAATTGTTGGAGCAGCTCCTTTCTCTTTTTCATAGAGAGACTTAATTTGTCCTTTAATTCTCTCATGAATTCATCAGCCTGTTTGAGTCTTTCCTTTAATTCATTGACTTCAAAATTTGACTGTTCAAGATCCTCAAGGGCAGTCTTGAGTTGCTCCCTTAAACCATATGCATCCATTTGAACTCCCAGATCTTCCTCAAGCTGTTAGGCTCTATTAGGAGGAACTTAGCTCTGATACCAATTGTTGATAACTGAGAGCGGGGGTGAATCAGTTATCCTAATTATTTCTTCTTTTGAACTTTCTTATTAATCAATGCAGCATTGAATCAAACAAACAAACATTACCATGAAATGAAAAACACATGACACAGTATTTTTGACGTGGAAACCCTGTTAAGGGAGAAAACCACGGGGTGATTAACCCAAAGATTATTCTCTGTTAGAAGAATAAGGAATTACAAAATGGCACTTGCCAATTAGGGCTCACTGCCTGAGCACACTGCTCACAAAGAGGCCCACTGCCTACAAGGAGACACACTGTCTACGAAGTGATAAGAATCACAGTCTTGAACTGATTGGAAGCATCTATATATGCTGGAGTTCAGTTCCGGTTAGGCTCAGTACACTGATCTGCTGCACTTCATCTTTCCTCTGTTCTTTATTCTGCTATCCTTTCACATACCGGATCTTTCTTACTACTTCTGCTCTGTTCTGCACTTATTCGCATACACCATCACACAATTACACCCTTCACAACTAAATCCATCCTCTATATATATCCGCACAAGTAATTTCATCACCTTTCTAGTCGGCATCCGGAACAGTCTAGTTTCTTACAAACTCTGTTCTGTCGGCTGAATCCTTGCTCACCAAGCAATGCGGATCAAGCATATACTTGTAGATATCATTAATCATGTCGGCCAAACATGATTCATGCCTTCACAACCTTTACCATCAACAGTAACACATCCGGAAAATAGTCTGATACTCTGTCAGTCAGTTCTTCCTCTGTTCTCACTGTCTCTCAGGAATCCGGTACTCAACTATTCATATCTTTTTCTTTGTTCATCACCGGAGGCTAAATCCTTGGAATATACTACTCAAGGTAGTCCTCTTGACTTCCCCAAATCTGCACTGCACCAAGACACTTCCTCTGAGAGATCTGGACCAATCTGTCGGACCTTGCCACATGCTCTGTTCTTGTTCACCGGACCACAACAATCTTCATTCTGACTTCCGGTAGAGACACACCATGACTTGCGGATATGTGGGATGACTTTTGTTGCCATCAATGACAACAACCATGAATCCATATAGTGTCTCTTGCCAACAACCCTTCCCAATACTTAATCTGAAAACACTTTAATCTACCCCTTGAGCAGAAGTTGAAAGATCAAGCATTCAATACAGGAATTCTATATTCTAGAATACCAGACACCCCTTAGATATCTAGATTCAGAAGAAGAACACATGCAATACTGGAGATAGAATTAACATAACACATGCAAATATAGCATTACTCATATAAAACCAATCATGAAATCAGTAGATTCATGCATGAGACATACAACAAGTGATACATAAACTCACAAGACCTCCTGTATAGAGCAACCAAAACCAGTTGTATCTTATTATAGAGCCAAAATGTCCAGTTTTCAACAACCAAAACAATGGTAACACAGTCTGCCTATATCGGCCAGAAAGTGTACCCACAACAATTAATTACATGGCTTAACAAAAATCCACCAGATACATTCCATGAGAAATGGCGCTCATAAGTCATCAATGCAGTAGGTAGGAGAGTTGACAGGGGAGGCCTCGAGCCTTGCACCACCATTCGGGAGTCTTTATCCAGAAATTGAGCAACCTGATCATGTGTACCATCACCCATACCCCTACTACAATCGCCATTGATGGCTCAACCACCCGCGGCCTACTTGGAAACCGTTGCACTGTTCAAAATGGAGCTTCCTACCAAAAAGCATTTTATTGCAGTTTCAAAAATGCAGGGAAATTAATCCCACATGCATAGTGAGAAGACCACCTTAGCACTTTAAAAACATAACCGCATGTATAACAAATGTCGAGCGCCTTTTGCCGCGCTCGACGCACAAGCCTTCTCCAAAAGCCCATCACCAAGACTAACACCATCGGCTCACCCCAAAAAACTCACCCTGACATCAAAAGTCTCACCAACCGCACCATCACATTCCCCTGTATCAGCTAGAGATAGTCTATTGGCCAACCCAAAAGCTTCCCTGCTGATCTCAAATGTTACACCGACGCCTACTCAAATCCAGGTCATCGGCAAGACATACGCCGATGACTCTTCATCGGCAAAACCCCTAACTGTCGGCCCAACCTAGAAATCATCTGCCGATCGCACATGTTATGCCGATGAACACAACATCCAAGGTCTTCGTCGAGACCACCATCCCATCGGAACAACAAGAAATTCCCTAGCCGATAGTATAAGTCACCCCGATGGCCAGCCTTACAAACCGCTAACCCTCCATCGGCCAGAGGTGAACCGTCGCGTTAGCTCTCCACCATCCATCCGATAGTGCAAATCACTCTGATGGCTGAACAAAACATATCCCCTTCGGCAAAATGACCACCATCGGCCCAGCCGAAAATCCTCCTGCCGACACACACTATCATACTGGTGTGACTTACACCGTCAGAGCAAGCAAAATCTCCCCAGTGGATCACAATAGTCTCGCCGATGCACCAACGAGCTACACTCTGTTCCTCCATCGACCAGACACACACCGATGACTCCCCATCAGCCAAACCTCCCATCACCAGCACAACCTAGAAGTCCTCTGCCGATCGCACATGTTACACTGATAAACAAGAAGACTAAAGCTTTAAACCATTGAACCGAACCGTTGAACCTTGAAGAAAAGGGTTCAAGCAGGAGGTTCAACCACACCGATTGGATCAAAAAGACAAGCAAAGGATTCACTTAGTGAAAATATGGAACCAAAGCCCCTGAACCGTTGAACTGTTAAACCAGTTCAACCTGATGGTTCAATGGGGAGGTTCAACACCGAGGTTTGCCGGTGAGGTTCAAACTGAAAGTTCAAAGACACAATCAAGGCACTCAAAAAACAAAACTTTCACCGATGGACAAAACATGATGATCCCTTCCTCAAGAAAGATGATGCAGATGCTGCAAAACACTGAAGGGGTGCCAAAACTCAAAATTTTTTTGGATTTTTTGGGAAGGTGCCTGCATGAAAATTGCTTAGAAACTGTCAGTCAATTTAGGCACCAACACATAGTCCATAAACTTTATCAAATCAGAGTCATTCAATGCACTCAACAGAGCATCTCTGGCTTTTATATTTATCTCATATTCTTTGATTTCATCTTCTATTGTTAGACCAGCCTTCGGCATGGTATAATCAGTCTGTGTCACTTGCCATACTTTATAACCAACACGCAACATATGGCTTTCCATGTGAATCTTCCAAGTTGCATAATTTGTCCCATCAAACTGTGGATCCTCCTTCTTGTAAGACATCCTAGATCTACCTCAAGCTGTTAGGCTTACCATCGAGTAACCTTGCTCTAATACTAATTGTTGAAATGCACAGGACAACTAAGAGGGGGGGGTGAATTAGTTGTCATAAAAACTTAACTTCATATGAATATCAAATCATCAAATCCTTAACTGCCAATAATTAGAATTAAACATGAAAGCATGAAACCATAGACTTAATAACAATCACACATTTAACATAGTAGGCACCAGATTTTTTATGTGGAAAACCCTAAGAGGGAAAAACCATGGTGGTTGTTATTGTTGCAAGTATGAGGTTAATCAGTGTTGTCATTGATGTCAACATACTCATGTTACATTGACAAAAAGGATTGGATGAGCTGTGTGCTAAGGATATTGAGAAAATTAGTCTCAGTCAGGAAGAGTGAAGAACAGTGATGAGAAGAAGGCAAAGTACTCAATAGGTTGATGGTCAAAGGATACAGATTAAAGGGTTTGTAGATATGAGTCTTGAGATGATCCAGTTAAGTTTTTAGAGGTCCACATGAAGATTTGAAGAAGTTGTGATTGATCAAGTAGAACCAGTTTCAGGAGATGCTCCGGAGTGACAGAGTGTTACAAAGAGGTTTGGTGAGATCCTAAAATGCATTGTCTTATCTTGCGGATTGGATGGAGCATTTGGGATGTCCTTGTGATGTGTCATCTCAATTTGTTCATGATTTGGAGGTCCAGAAGCACATGTTTCAGTATGACAGTGGCAAATAGATTGTGCTCTTGATGTTCTGGATGAGGAAGAGAAGAGATTCTGGTGAGCAGAGGAAGTGATGATGTTCCTGGTCATTCAGGGAAGCTTGTGAAGGTTCTTGGATCATGTTGAGGTTGTGTTGTTGGTCTGCATTGGTGGTAGAGCTTGGAATTGAAGATATTCTTCTGGATGAAGTTCTTGTTTAGACTAGCCAACCGGATGAGTTGTTCATCTTGCAAATGCTTTTGTGGTGGCCGACCGGATGTCTTATTCATCTTGCGAATGTTCTTATGGTTGATTTCTAACTTAGATGATTGTTCCGAAGTTGATGTCTTGTATAAATAAAGGTTTGTGAATTCATTTCAAAGGGTGTTGTGGAGCGGATGAGTGTGGAATAGTGAAAGAGCAAAAGCCAGAGCAGGTGTGTCTCGAGCTTAAATGGAACTGATCCAGACATAGTGAAGATGTCATTCTCTAGTTCAAGTTTGTGATACTTATAATCTTGTAGACAGTGTGTCTCTTGTAGGCTATGTGCCTCTTTGTGAGCAGTGTGCTCAGGTAGTGAGCCCTGACTGGCATGTGCCATTTATTTTTCTTATTCTTCTAACAGAGAATAATCCTTGGGTTAATCACCCCATGGTTTTTCCCTTAACCGGGTTTTCCACGTCAAAAATCTTGGTGTCAAATGTGTTGATGATTATCTGCTCCAGTGTTTATGTTTTATGCTTTCATGAATGATTAATTGATATGCTGTTAACTAACAAGAAGAATCAAGTGTTTGAAGTAGAAGCAAAGTTTTTATACAACTAATTCACCCCCCCTCTCAGTTGTGTGCCCTAGATCTAACAATTGGTATCAAAGCCAAGTTCCTCTGAAAGGAGCTTAACCGCTTGAGGAGATCCAGGATGTCGTCATACAAGAAGGATAGTCTGAAGTTTGATGGAACTGATTTTTCACTCTGGAAAGGTCGCATGAGATGTCACTTGGAATGTATGGGAAAAGCATACTTGTCCATAATCACAAAGGCTTATGTACCTCCACAGGGTGGTCCGACAACTCTGAATGAAATCACAGATGCTGAAAATAATCTACGGACCAAAGAAGCTCTTCTAAGCGCATTGAATGATTCAGAGCTCTCAAATGTTATTGACCTACCAACTGCATATGAAATCCGGGTTAAACTGGAACTTCTGCATGAAGGAGATGAGTTTGTTAAGAGTGCAAGGTTGCAGAGTCTGAAAGGGAAATTTGAAAGATTGAAAATGAGAGATGATGAAAACATCACTACCTTTATTGCAAGAGTGAATGAGCTGGTATGTGGAATCAGGAATGCTGGTGGAGTTCTGGATGAAAATGAAATTGTTTGCAAAATCCTCAGATCCCTTCCTGCTGCCTACAAAATCAAGGTTGCTGCCATTGATGAATTTAGAGCCCATACAACTGTCACAAGAGAGCAATTGGCTAGCAAACTGGCTACAATCGAAATGACTGAGTTTGGAGATGATCACCCCAAGACTGAATCTACATTCAAAGCCAGTGCCTATGTGAAAGGCAAACAAAGATTTGATCTGGGAGAGAACTCCTCAAGGAAGCTATCATGGTATGATCAAGCAAGGAAAGACATGGAAGAGGAAGAAGCAGAAACAGCTCATCTTGAAGCCCTCATTGTAAAAAGAATGCCAAGAGGATCTGATAAGTATGAAGGAAAATTACCCTTTAAGTGCTTCAATTGCAATAAGATTGATTATTTTGCCTCAAGATGTCCGGAAAGATCTGCAAGGTCAAATGCTAACAGACAAAGGTTCCAAAAGAACTATTATTATGTTCATGAAGAAGATGATAATGAAGGAGTAACAGATGATGAATCAGAAATGGGAAGCAAATCCAGAAATGAATGGGTGTTTATTGCTATCATGGAAGAAGATTCAATATCCTCTGAATCTATCAATCATAAGGTTGTGGAAAGAGCTTTGGCTGCCCAAGTTGAAGAAAAAGATGATTGGGTTATTGACAGTGGATGTTCTCACCACATGACAGGTGGCAAGAACAAGTTCTTAGATTTGGAAAGGTGTGAAGGAGGAATGGTAAAGTTTGGTGACAATTCTGCTAGCAGAATCAGAGGTAGGGGAACTATTTCTTTTGATGGAAAGAGCAAAACCGATAATGTATTGTATGTTGAAGGATTGAAGCACAATCTTCTCAGTGCTGGTCAGTTGGTGGACAAAGGCTATGATCTCCGGTTCAAGAATGGAAGATGCAGGATCTTTGAAAGCTCTGGAGCTGAGATTGCATCTGGTACTCAAACAAAAGGTAATATCTTCCATCTAGTTGGTTCTAATAAAAGTTGTATGTTTGTTCAAGTTGATCAGAGTTGGTTATGGCATAAAAGAATGTGTCATGTGAATTTTGATAACATCATCAAGATAAGCAATACTTAGGCTGCAAGAGATCTTCCAAAATTGGTGAAACCTACAAATAGTTTGTGCAAAGAATGTCAGCTAGGTAAATAGAGTAGAGTCTCTTTCAAAAGCAAGGATTAGTCTTCTATCGAATTGTTGGAATTAGTTCATACTAATCTCTGTGGTCTAACAAGAATCAAGAGTATGCAAGGTGATAGATATTTCATGTTGCTAATTGATGACCATTCCCGGATGATGTGGGTTACCTTCCTAAAAGAGAAATCAGAAGCCCTTGAGAAGTTCAAAATCTTCAAGGCTATGGTAGAGAATCAAACCGGATTGAAACTAAAATGTCTAAGGTCTGATAGAGGTGGTGAATTCACATCTGGTGAATTCATAGACTTTTGTGAGAAGCATGGCATAAGGAGACAGTTGTCTGCTCCTAGGACTCCACAGCAGAATGGAGTAGTTGAGAGAAAGAACCAGACCATCCAAGAAGCAGCCAGGACAATGATGATGGAAGCAAATGTTCCTCAAATATTTTGGAGAGAAGCTGTCAGCACTGCAGTCTACACTCTTAATCAAGTTCAAATCAGAAGCAATACCGGTAAGACTCCTTATGAACTTTGGTTTGGTATAACTCCCACTGTGAGATATTTCAAAGTATTTGGTAGCAAGTGTTACATCAAAAGAGATGAAGATCTAGGAAAGTTTGATGCTAGAAGTGATGAAGGAATTGTCTTGGGTTACTCCACTCAAAGCAAAGCATATTGGTGTTACAATAAGAGATTGAAAAAGATGATAGAAAGTACAAATGTGAAGGTTGATGAAGGAATTGAGAAGCCCTCAAGATTCTATGAATGTGATGAAGATGATTAGAATAATTCTCTAGTGCAAGGAGCTCAATCCTCCTCTGAAATTCAAATACAGACTGATCCGGTAAATCAGGAAGAAGAAGTTTGTCTGAATGAGCCTGATCAAGAATTAGTAGTGCAAGAAACTCCCAAAGTTCCAAGGTATGTAACTCTAAATCATTCTGAAGATCAAATTATAGGTGAAAAAAGCAAAGGGGTACAAACAAGGAGGAAAATTGCTCAAGATTCAAATGAATACTGTCTGATTTCAAAGATTGAACCTAAGACAGTTAATGAAGCTTGCAATGATGAAAACTAGACCAAAGCAATGGAGGAAGAATTGATGCAAATTGAGAAAAATCATACTTGGGATCTTGTTCCCAGACCTAGAAACAAGAATGTGATTGGAACCAAATGGATCTTCCAAAACAAACTAAATGAAGTTGGTGAAATAATCAGAAACAAAGCTAGATTGGTCTGCAAAGGCTACTCTCAAATAGAAGGAATTGATTTTGAAGAGACCTTTGCTCCGGTGGCAAGAATTGAAGCAGTCAAATTATTTCTTGCATTTACTACCTTCAAAGACTTCAAGGTATATCAGATGGATGTCAAGTCTGCCTTCCTAAATGGTGATTTGGAAGAAGAAGTATACATTGAACAACCGGATGGATTTCAATTGTCTGATCATGATGATATGGTCTGTAAGCTGAAGAAAGCACTGTATGGTTTGAAGCAAGCCCCAAGAGCATGGTATGAAAGGTTGGATAAACATCTTGTGCAGATTGGTTTCAACAAAGGTACTGTTGATAGTAATCTATATTTCCAAATAGATAGGGAAAACATTTTGATTGTTGAAGTATTTGTTGATGATATCATCTTTGGAGGAAAAGACAGTATGTGTAAAACTTTTGCAAATCAAATGAAAAGTGAGTTTGAAATGTCAATGCTTGGTGAAATGAATTTCTTCTTGGGTCTGCAAATTACTCAGACAAAGAAAGGCAGCTTTATCTGTCAGACCAAATATGTAAAAGAATTGTTGAGGAAATTTGGAATGGAAGATTCAAAGCCAATGAACACTCCTAAGGCAACCGGATGTAAGTTGAGCAAAGATGATGACTCTCCTAAAATAGATCAGACCAAGTACAGATCAATGATTGGAGGACTATTGTATCTCACTTAGACTAGACCAGATATAATGCAGGTTGTTGGTCTTGTGGCAAGATTTCAGGTTGATCCTAGAGAATCTCATGTCATAGCAATCAAAAGAATTTTTAGGTACTTGAAAGGAACAATTGAGTATGGTCTATGGTATCCTAGAGATCAGGATTTCTCTCTTCATGCATACACACATGCAGATTGGGCAGGAGATGTGGATGACTGGAAGAGTACAAGTGGAGGAGCTTTCTTTTTGGGAAAAAGATTGGTTTCTTGGCTAAGCAAGAAACAAGAGGCAATATCTCTGTCTACAACTGAAGTAGAATACATTGCAGCAGTAGGTAGTTGCACTCAGATTTTATGGATGAAGCAGATGCTAATTGACATTAAAGTTGAATATGAGGAGCTTATCACAATTTTCTATGATAATTCAAGTGTAATTAATATCTCTAAGAATCCGGTATTACATTCTAAGACTAAGCACATATCTATCAAGTTTCACTTTCTGAGAGAACAAGTGAAAAAGGAAGAAGTCAGATTGGAGTATGTACCCTTGAAGGATCAGATTGCAGATATTTTTACCAAACCTCTTCCCAAGGACTCTTTTGAGTATCTCCGGGAGAAGTTAGGGATCATGGCCCCTTCGGTGATGAACTAGGATGCACTGATGTGCATCAGTCTAGTGGATATCACAGTAATATCTTGTGATCTGGATTGATGATAGGGAGTTGCTACTAAGGGGGGGCAGTTGGTGTGATTCTGATGTGTTAGAGTTGCAAGTATGAGCCCTTTGCCATTGATGTCAAAGGGGGAGAGAAGACATGTCGAAAAAAAGTAGTTGATGATCAAAGGGGAGCAGTAAAGGAAGAGAAGACATGTGAAGAGTTATTGCTGATAGGGGGAGCTATGACAGAAAGGAGAAGATCTTGTCTTGATGGTTTTTCGCATCATATGTTGCTATCAATGACAAAGGGGCAGATTGTTGCAAGTATGAGGTTAATCAGTGTTGTCATTGATGTCAACATACTCATATTACATTGACAAAAAGGATTGGATGAGTTGTGTGTTGAGGATATTGATAAAATTAGTCTCAGTTAGGAACAGTGAAGAACAGTGATGAGAAGAAGGCAAAAGTACTCAATAGGTTGATGATCAAAGGATGTGGATTAAAGGGTTTGTAGATATGAGTCTTAAGATGACCCAGTTAAGTTTTCAGAGGTCCGCATGAAGATTTGAAGAAGTTGTGATTGATCAAGTAGAACCGATTCTGGGAGATGCTCCGGAGTGATAGAGTGTTACAAAGAGGTCCGGTGAGATCCGGAAGTGCATTGTCTTATCTTGCGGATTGGATGGAACGTTTAGGATGTCCTTATGATGTGTCATCTCAATTTGTTCATGATTTGGAGGTCTGGAAGCACATGTTTCAGTATGATAGTGGCAAATAGACTGTGCTCTTGATGTTCTGGATGAGGAAGAGAAGAGATTCCGGTGAGTAGAGGAAGTACGGATGTTCCTGTTCATTCAGGAAAGCTTGTGAAAGTTCTTGGATCATGTTGAGGTTGTGTTGTTAGTCCGCATTAGTGGTAGAACCCAAAATTGAAGATATTCTTCTGGATGAAGTTCTTGTTTAGACTAGCCGACTGGATGAGTTGTTCATCTTGCAAATGCTTTTGTGGTGGCCAACCGGATGTGTTATTCATCATGTGAATGTTCTTATGGTTGATTGCTGACTTAGATGATTGTTCCTAAGTTGATGTCTTGTATAAATAAAGGTTTGTGAATTCATTTCAAAGGGTGTTGTGGAGCGGATGAGTGTGGAATTGTGAAAGAGTGAAAGGCAGAGCAGGTGTGTCTCGAGCTTAAATGGAACTGATCCAGAAATAGTGAAGATGTCATTCTCCAGTTTAAGGTTTTGATACTTATAATCTTGTAGACAGTGTGTCTCTTGTAGGTTGTGTGCCTCTTTGTGAGTAGTGTGCTCGGGCAGTGAGCCCTGACTGGCATGTGCCATTTATTTTTCTTATTCTTCTAATAGAGAATAATCCTTGGGTTAATCACCCCATGGTTTTTCCCTTAACCGGGTTTTCCATGACAAAAATCTTGGTGTCAAATGTGTTGATGATTATCTACTCCAGTGTTTATGCTTTGTGCTTTCATAAATGATTAATTGATATGCTATTAACTAACAAGAAGAATCAAGTGTTTGAAGTAGAAGCAAAGTTTTTGTACAACTGATTCACCCCCCCTCTCAGTTGTGTGCCCTAGATCTAACAGTTATCCTACAAGATATATGAGTTATAACAATACCAAAAAATAGAGGCTCGCTGCCCAAATTGCTCACTGCAAACAATGACTCACTGCCAAAAGGTGGCTCACTACCAAGGGTTGGCTCACTGCCAAAATGGTGAACTAATTAAGTAGCATCTACTCCATGCTTGGGTTCAGTTCCTTTGAAGCACAATAAAACTTCTCTGCTCTGCTTCTTCACACCTTCACACTTATCTCTTCATTTTTGCATACACACATTGTTTTCGCAATTACATTGCATACTTTTATACAATTCATCAACCTTGGAATGTACATCAAGGTCAGCATTACATTCATCAACCATTGGAACAATCTCCAAGGTCGGCATTACAAACATACATAAAACAGGTCTGGACCTAATAAAAATTTTGCTAAGGAAAAGATGTAAAGAGATGTATGTGGATCATGCCATGCCTTAGCTAGGACTCAAATTAAATCTTCCACACCACAACACACTTCTACAATCTTCAATGCATCTTTGCAATTAGTGAAATCAATCAAGTCGGCCAAGATTGATGAGAACACCGGGTCTTCTAAGAACATTCTCCATTCACGATCCAACTTACTCTTTGTGGACCAACCAAAATATAGGAACATGATTATGAGACATCCACAAGCACATTATAATCATTAGAAACATCCACACAATACCCAAACACTTCACCCATCAGATTCTTCAAACCAGAGCACAAGAATAACACTGTTAGCTACTAACATAAAGAAAAGATTGCTTGTAGACCACTAGATCATGAACCAATTGACTTGAAGGTGCATACCATCATGCCAGACTTAACTCTAGAGCCACAAATCATAACTAGTCATTGCATAGAAATGCGGAGCAAAATTCCATCACCTCGTCATAACCAAATATATAGAAAAAGTAATTTTCACTCTGGTGAACATTACTCAATCAAATATTCATTCTGGAGGCTCAAAATTGGAATATAACATCTTCTAAAAGACGTCTAAACAACTTCCAATCTGTAGGCAAAGATATTCATTCTATAGGAAATGCAGAGCAAAATTCTGCACTATTTTTCTGAATACAATACATTGTTTCCATTGCAACACATTGTTACCACCGGAGGAGCTAATTTTCTCAATATCCTCAACATCAAGATCACTTACATAAGTAATTTCAAAGCATCTCACTCCCTAGAAGTAAGCAACAAAATTAGAGCACAGTTGACACCAATGTTAACACAAATATGTTGACATCAATGACAACACCGATTAGGCACATTCTTGCAACAAGGGTAAATGCAATTCACCTCATTTTGTGTGCTTAGAGTGTGTGGGATACGAAATAGACAAGTTTCATAGGGGTTATCCCACAAATTGGGTGTAGCTGAATGTGAGGATAACAATGTGATTATGAGTCTCTTTTATCATCCTACTATTATCTATATGTTTTTGTTATATCTTTGTTATGATCATGATGTTGCTTGCTTAAGGTTGCAAGGATGGATAGTCCTTCATTGGACCCTCCTACATTGACTGTGTCAAGTGGTATTAGAGCTGGTTGTGAATCTGTTGGGAAGATAGAAAGTGTTGGAAGAAAGTGTAGATCTGTAAAGTATAACAAGTGCCACTGTAGAAGGAGAGAAACCACCACAAACAAAGAAGAATCACTTCAAAAGGAGCCTTTCACATTAATTGTTTGTATAATTTGTTTCAATGAAGAAGATTGGAAAAAGAGTGAAGAAAGAAAATGAAAACCTAATGCATAAGAAGGATATTTTGGAAGAAGAATTGTGCGAAATCAAAAGATATAACTCAGAATTTATGGAGAGGATAAGAGAACTAGGAGCAGACAAATATGATACTCTTGAAGAATAAATGGAAAATGTCAAAAAGAGGAATGAAGAATTAGAAGAAGAGTTAAAGTTGTTTGAGTATGTCAAAAGGAGTTTTGAAGAATTGGAAGAAGGATGCAAGTTGTTTGATAAGATTGAAAAGAGGAACTTAGATCTAGAAGAAAATTTGAAGAAGATGAAAAAGGAGAACAATTTACAAAAGAGTGAAATATCAAGATTGAAAGAACAACTTAATCAACTAGAGTAGTCACTTGTAGCATGTAGGAAGGAAAATGAATGTCTAAGATCTAAGCCTGAACTTTGTAATGTTTTGTGTGATACTAAGGATTTGTGTGATATCACAAAAGCTTCTTTAGACAAGGAGGGTGAGGTTGAAGATAATAATGTAGTTGAATTTGCAACTATTGGTGAAGGTGTTGATAAAGAGAGTTCTCAAAAAAATGTTGGTTATAATATCATGAGAAGAATAGGATATGAAGGAAAAGGATTGGGAAAACATGAGAAACAAATTATAGAGCCCATTGAGCCAATAGACCAATAAATGAGGGCCTTGGATATATTAGAGGTAAAGAGAGTAAGGGTGTTGTAACAAGTTCAACCGAATCAGCTCAAGGAAGGCAATGTATGCATTGTTCTTATTGAAATAGACATGGACATGGAATTGAAATGTGTTGGGATATTTACCCTTGTAAAATATGTGGATTAAGGAATCACTCTAAAAAGATGTGTTGGAATAAAATGCAAAGGAAGGAGACTATGACATATTGTGTACAAATGGACTATGGAAGAATTGATGGGAAGAAATGGAAATATGTTACTTATATGTTCAAAAGGTTGTATAGGCTGAAGTATTCACATGTGAGAGAGAAATAAAGTCTGCTAAAAGAAAAAAAGGGGAACATGGATCAAGATGTGGAGAAGGAAGACCATATGCATGTTGCAAGGTGTGTGCCCTTGGTCTCCTTGTGCTATGCAGTGCAACGCTTGGGTTCGTGACAAGGCTTAATCACCTCCCATGGAATCATTAACTCTAGCGGTTGTATCATGCATTAACAGGTCAATCTTTTGGTACAATGACAACCATCTTTGCAACAATTGGTATCAGATCCTAGGTCACTGGTTCAAACCCCTCATTTGTACTAGGAGGATTGTTGCAAGGTGTGCACCCTTGGTCTCCTTGTGTTGTGTAGCACAACACTTGGGTTTGTGACAAGGCTTAACTGCCTCACGTGGAATCATTAACTCTAGAGGTTGTATCGAGCATTAATAGGTTGATCTTTTGGTGTAATGACAACCATTTTTGCAACAATGCAGAGTGTGATGCCCCACCATGCAACCCTAGAGAGTTAGTCTCACAAGAGAAAAATTATAGAAATAATTTTTTTTTTAAAGCAAGAAATTCCAATATTAGTAACCAAATATATGATAATACACAACATATATAAAAGTATACTTCTAACTCCTCTAGGGAAACATAACTGCATCAGTTGAAAAAGTCTTAACAACACAAGTGATAGACATCATACCACTGCAAGTAAGTAAAACATTAACATTTGCAAAGATAATTAATTTACACAGTTACAATACAAGACTACAAGACTGATCACATCATCTTACAAATGGATACATATGAAAGTATATAACAACTCTGAAGGTGAAATGCAAATCTAGAACTGGATCACTTCTGCACTAGACTCAAACTGATTCTCCAAGAAGACCAATGGATAGCTTTGCCACCCAACCATGTGGAACCTTGAGGTCCACCCCTCTGAGCTAGGAGATAACATCGAGGATCCACAAGGCCAACAGCTACAGACAAGCAGAAATAGACCTAACATAAACAACTCAAATCACACTCAACAAGACAAATCAATCATCAATATAAGTCAATAAAGTACTCCAGAGGCTACAACGAGACGTAAAAGGGAGTAACTATGCTACAATTGGGAGAGTGTCATCGCATGGTCCTAACATGGGTTTTCCAGGCTATCTCACACTAGAAACTAGCCCCCATCTATGGTTTTCCTGGTGACCTCTCTATAGGCACCAACCCCATAGGGTGACACATGCAGAGTTGACACTTCCTTTCATGGAGATAAGGAAGTCGACCTTGCTGACCAGGCCTTCCCATCCCATCCTTAGCCTATGGAAGCACTCAAGGCATGGGTGAGGCATCAAACTTATCTTGTTACATTAATTACTACCCAATCCCACCTAGATCAATTTTTTAGAGTTATCACTAGATTACAACTTCCATGGGGTTTTCCAGGTAGCCACTTTGGGCACCAGCCCCACCATGGAAGCCACTCCCCAACAAACAATTATCACTCCTAATCATAGTATAGGTTCATTACATACAGGGTCAAGGACACTGAAAACATTTATCTTTTACCAACCAATACATTCCAATTTCCATCTCAACAATAAAGCTTTAACTTGCCCAATAAACCACTCAAAACAAGAAACACTCAAATAGAATGACACAAAACAGATTGAAGCCCAAAAGGTCTAACCCTTGGAGCCACTTACATAAACCCGCCTCACAACAAAGCTTGAGGGTATAAACTATTTACAACATGTCCCATAACAATATAACTCGAGGCAAAATACACAACAACCAAATTATGTTGACACAAGAACTGATACTAACAATTGGTCATGGAATTTCAACCACATCATATTAACATCTATAAACCTACAATTATCATAGGGTTCCTACATTCTTAAAAGAAGTAAATATACATAAGTAATGACATCTAACATTCACATAGCATGACTATCCTATTATCAACATAACAAACAATTTTACATCTAACAAGGTAACAAAATTTGGTTCACGTACTATTATTACCTCTTTTTTTTTTAAACTAGCATTGCAATTCAAGTCACTTCTTTAATTCTTTTCTATCCTGATATATATGTAACATAACTGCCCAATTTATGAGTAAACAAATATTAATACTTAGCCTTAACATTATTGCAACAATATTGTAAAATGCTCTATTCCTACTCATTTAATCATTTACATTATTACATAACCTAAACAAATTTCTTCCCTTAAAAGATCCTAAGGAGATCTATTACAGATTTTATTCTAATAAAAGAATTTGTTAACTAATCTACTATTACAAGTTAAACCTATTAATCTAATAAGATTAACCTAAATTCTAAGCGTATACTAGCTTTTGGAAAGGGGTAGAACTTAACAATTTTTATATTCACATAATAATAAAACTACTTTCCAAAACATTTGATTAGAAAGAAGAATGGGACTGTTGAAATCTCATAATTCCTAAATAGTAACTATGAGAACAAAATGAAACTTAACCAAAACTAATGCACCAACTTTCCATTTCTTAACCTAGAAAGTCGACACATACTAAAGCAACTAAAACATAAAGATTTAAAAGAAATCTAGCTTGCAGAATGAAAGGTATGCAAAAGACAATAATTAAAGAACAGCAAACTTCATTATTCATTGTGGTTCACATGCCAGAAGGAGGAGTCAAGCCAGCATAAAGCCTCAAAATACATGATACATAGTAGATGGTCATCAATGTAAGGTCCGCGGTGAGCGTAAGGCTGGACTGGAGCGTGATCTGGCCATGGCACACATAGGGTGAGGACGGCAGACTTGCACCAACAAGAACGTTGACAGGAATTTCAAGGGCCACCCCTCAGGAATGGGATGAAGGCAGGTTAAGCATGTCACAAGGATGGCACAAGGGACGCTCTTCCAAACCTCAAATGATGATGCACAAAGATCATAACCTAACACTGAGAAACAATAGGCAGAAAGATCATATATAGTCTTTGAGTCTACCCTAACAATGACGCCCAACCTAAATTCAAACATGTTTTCACTGCAGAGAAGAATATCATCTGATATGACATTGATTCTAGGATGAAGCAATGGAAGAGATATGAATCTAGTTGCCTAAGTGCGAGTGACCCAAGGAGTAACCGAAATAGCCATAACTGCATGTGGATTCTACAGACCAATGAGGAAATAATACTTTAGAGAACAAAAAGTGCAGTTGGCCACATAGTGGCACCAAATAGGACAAAGATAAAAGTTTTAAGATATATTTTTCTATTTTGCTTTCACAGACTTCTCAGCCACGTTGATCGGCCAGGCAACTAAGTATTCTGCAGGGTAAAACAGATTTAAAGGTAGAAGAAATCTAAGGAGTGAGATAACAAAATCGCATGGCAATGGATGGGTTAGATTGAACGTTGCAGGTTGATACTACACCAAACCCTTAACCCAAAAGAACATTGATGTGTTCTGGTGATATCAAGGAAAAGAAATAGGTGAGCTAAATAGTCCAAGGTACCATTTTTTTTCTTTGTTTTACATGATTTTATTGGAAATATCATCTCGACACACAAGGAGCACGATTAAAATTAGAATTGGATAAAAGAATTGGGTTCAAGTAATCTCAATAATTCTTTGTCTGATAAACTTGCAGGGTTCCCATTGGAACAACTAAGAGTTCAATCAAGGTGAAGAGAGAGAGAGAGAGAGAGAAAGAAATCCTAAATTTCTCAGAGAGGAATATCACACTATCAAATACAAAATTGTAGGGAGTTTCAAATGGAACCAGGAAGGCAAGAAATCCACAATGATAAAGAGACAGAATAAATTGCACACAAGAATTTCAATAATAATTTAACTAAATTGCCTGAAATGCTATAGAAAACACCAATATCCATACCTGAAAATCTTGATCCAAAACTTCAAACTTTCATCAGCTTCCTTCTTTTCCACTTCCCGTAACCAATCTTCTCTCCCCAAAATCTCCTTCCTTTCCTTCCTTTTTTAACATTTCCCCTTCCCGCAAAAGAAATATCCAAAGAAGTAATTGTCCATTATCATGCATCCGTTACCCAAAATCCCACTATTCAGACAAAATTAATAATTTCACTTAACATAGAGATTCTCAAATCTCCAAATATATCAGTACAACTGACAACATTAAATTATTTACCAATAATATTCTTTAACTCAACTATGTACTAATTACCCATAAAAACAGCTTAAGACTCATATACATTTAAAACATTACAACAATTAGTTTTGTCAATAATACACTTTACTTAAACAATATTTCAAATTTTACGACTATACAAAAATACTATAAGATTTAACATAATGATAACAAAGAGCATATAGATGCAACTTAAACAAATTCAACACTACTCCACAACACATGATGACCAACAACATGAGACAAGGATCAAATGTCACATTACGACACATGACTACAACAAAAGAATGGGATTGACCTAGAAGAATAAACCTCGAGTTATCTCCCATGACCAATACCCATTGGTGCAAGAGCCTGCTCAAACCTTCTATATCAGGTGGAGTTGAGGCTCAGTACCTACAGCCTGCATTGGAATAATAGGTTGAATATGATCAAGCACATATATGTCTACACACACATAGTCAGAGAATCACAGCGTAGTAGGGTACTCGAGGCGAGTAGTACTACACCGTCCCTACTCTTAAAACAAGACTATAACCACTTATTTGAATTCAGATATCAACAGATCGAATAAAACCTGATAATATTAACCATTACTAAACATGTCACACTCATCATAAACTGGAATAATAATAATGTCATCATGAACTCATTACACATGTCAAAACTATATCAGTTGAACATACTCCATCATTATCAAAATAAACCCAAACCATAAACCTACTAATCCAAATGTCTCAGAACTAAATAAATTCAATGAAAGACTAGCAACTATCTCAGAACTGACAGAGAGAAACATGAAACTAACAACTATCACAAGCCAAAATATGAGGGTCATTACATAGAGCACAACAACTCACACCATCAAGGGAGTAATGACAGGAGTTTCTACTGCAATAATGAAGGAACTTACAATTCTTACCGCAATGAAGGATACCGAAGGGATGAAAGAGGATTTGATAGGAGATCGTTCAGAGGAACATGTTTTCAAACATGGATGTGAAAAATATTGAGCATTGAATGTCACCAAGGGACTATGGATGGAGAAGTAGTAAATAATGTAGAGATAACTTATGCAAAAGAAGAAGCTATTGAATCACGAAGTTTAGTAGAGAAACTAGAAGAGGGTGAAACATTGATCTTAAGGAGAGTTTTGTTGTAGACTAAAACAATTGAGGAATTGGTGCAAGGGACAAGTTTGTGTAAATTAGGGGCAAGGAACATGTACAAGTCAAAATACAGTAGGGAAAGAACATGTGTGGAGTATAATAGGAAAGAAGTCCATACCGTAGTAAGGGATGACAAGAAATTCTACCGCAAGAGGAAGAGAAGTGATAAATCACACTACAGTAAAGGAAGTATTGGTGAAGTAACAAAGAGAAGAATAGGGGAAGTACATGTGGAGGAGGAATCAGACAAATTCCATGTGTGTGAAATGAGTTGCAACTAGAAATGAGGGCTAGAAGCACTGCATACATAATTTAAGGATGTTTTAGTTAACTCAATACTGAATTGAGGTAGCCTACAGGTGTTGCTAACAGAGTGCTAAACTGTGAGGTAGTTGAAACCTTGTAGCCAGATCACCAAACCTAGACCACTACAAATGAAGAATTTGAGGCATCTTGTAAAGAAGACTTGCTCAGACTGCCAACCATTGAGGCAATGCAATGATTTGTAAGTAGAGCACCGAACCTAGACCACTGCAAAAGAAGAACTTGAGATAGTCTAAAAAGAATATTTAATGTCCCCTTATAGCAAGCCAAAATTTTTGCAACCTTGCAAATAATTTCAACTCGTAAAATAGTACATTAGAATTCAATCCTTCTTATCTAATTATATTAACCACAAAGATATATTAAATCAAGTCTTATAATCATAATCTATATGCATTATACCTTTCACTATATCTACTATACATGTTTCATGATTTACCTCGGGAGAGACATACTTGGGCCTAGACATTAATCAAACCACTCACCCAACAAGAGAGGGTTTATTAGGGTGCAATATTGCCATGGGTCCAATATTCCTTTCCTTTGACTCGAAGGGGTGAAGGAATTCACCCGCTTGAGTCAAAGGTCTATCCACTTGTCTCGGAGGGGTGATGTTTTCACCATCTTGAGAGAAGCGTTCTCCACTTGTCTCGAAGGGGTGATAGTTCTCCATCTTGAGACAAGGGCCTTTCCATTTATCTCGGAGGGGTGATAGTTCACCAACTTGAGATAAGGGCCTCTCCACTAATCTCGGAGGGGTGATAGTTCACCAGCTTAAGATAAGTGCCTATTTACTTAGCTTGGAAGTGTGATATCTCACCAGCTTGAGCATTACGCATCATTAGGATAAATGTTAATCCTTAGACTCAACTTATATGGTGTGTTGGTGGATTAACTATGAGGTCTACTTCTCATCTTGGGTATTCCATGATTATGCATTGCACTTATAAGGATTATTTTTATTATCTCATTATTTGGTAAGATACATTCTTTTGCCTCAATCATAGTTACGAGCCTTTCAAATCATAAGATCCTTATCCTATATTTTCAATATATTCTATATATTCATTTATTCTATGATAGCAATTCCTATAATGATCTTACTAATTGATTCTATACTGATGATAACATCTTATTATATATAATTGTTCCTTAATCATAACATTTATTCTATATTTATGTATGACAGCATTATTGTTTATGGTTTATGCATTCTAGATTATTCCTTCCATGTCATATTTATGTTTCAACTCCTATTTTATGATCATGTTCAATCATGTATTAGCAATTGTAATAATAATATGGTCTAATTCCATTCTATGGTATATGATTGCATTGATCATTCTATGATGTCATTTCATTCTATTATAATTATTCTTATTTTATCATTACAAATACTCTTATGTTATTCGATTTCAATATGATTATAGTGTTTTTTTAATTTCATTTTTACTCATATATTCTTTTCATATCCTCATGTTAGAATATTATCATCACATACTCTTATTTGTTCTATCATCATGGCGGTGACATATTAACTCTAAAATAGTTTACATACCTTATTGACCGATCCTTTGTTGTCCTTGAATGCTGCAAATACCCCAATCATATTGTTCTTAAATATGATGTTCATGGCACTTATAAGTAATGATTGTAATCTTCTGTTGTCCCACGTGTATATATGTTTGCTGGAATATCTGATTTGATAATGAATATGTACAAATGTCTTTTATTTCCTGATCGATGGATCTGAGCATCTTGGTTGATGATCTCTGAAAACTCCCACTTTTTCCTATTGATCAATGCCTTTTCAAATGTCTATTTATCTTCCTTTATATACTTCCTTTTCTTCCATAAACGGTGCAACTTTTCATTCATTGTTGTCCCCAAAAAGGGATGTTTCTTTTAATAAATAGATCATTGCTTACCTTAAATAATATGCTTATATTTACACCGCTACATATCAACCTCTCTTGTGTTATGATTATTGTTGCCTTTATGCATCAGTTTATTAATTGTTATGGTATGAGTCTTATAAGGATAATCGCTCATGGCTTGACTTATATAAAGCCATAAGTAAATATGTAATATTTATTAGTAATTAATTTATAATAAGATTCTAATTTATATTTATTTATTAATAATAAGATTTAATTTATATCTTATTATTATCTAATAAGATATATATTACGATAATATTTAATTATTAATATTTATATTAATAATTATATAAATATTAATATTTATATTATTATTATTTCTATTTCATGTATATATTTAATATTATATTATAATTATAATAATATATACTTTTGTATTTATTATTTATAAATACAATAAAATAAAATAATATTATTTAATATTATTATATATTAATAATTATACATGTTTATTAAATATTATTATATGCATGATTATCGTCAAAAGTGACTTCTCCCTCTTATCATGATGTTTAAACCTTTAATTTAAACAATACCTTAATATGGGGGACATGACAGTCCTCCCCACTCAAGATTGCTTGTCCTCAAGCAATCACCATAAGTTCTTTCATTACCTTGCACTTTAACATTTACCTTTAATGTGTTGAGATGAAGTCATGGTCTGGATGAACATGCTTTAGTGAAAAAATGATTGTGATTCAATGAAAGAGAAATTGTAACCAAAGAATATTTGAAAGGTCTAATGAAAGACAAATGTCTAGGTAAGCATTTGTTTGATGTTTGAATAACAATAAGGTGATGCAAGTACCATAGATGAAGATATGGTTTTAGATAATAAACTATTCCAACACTTGAGATTCCATGATTCCAATGAATGATATCTTGATCTTTTAATCATGAATGAAGGGTTAATCTTAAAATAAGAAGATCTTTGGATGAAATGATCTACCCTAAAATAAGACAAAGTTCACAATATCAATGTTATAGGTTACAAGGTAGATCGTATGATATGGGTTGGGTTGTTTCGTTTTTGTTTCAATAAGTGAGTACATTTGATCTCTTCTAAGTTTGATGAATCTATCCTATTATGAATTTCCATATTTCTTTTAGATCTTTCTCCCCATTTGTGGGTTCCTAGTTGTCTTTATTATGTCTCCTCAAATTTATTGTTTTGGATTTTAAGAGATTGACCCTTCTAGGTTGATATGATACCTTAGTGGTCCTAAATCTTAATTGAATTATTTAATGATGGTTTTAGATATCTTTCATAGATGAAATGCTCTTCCCTTTTTCACCTCAAGGTCAAATGGTGGTGAGTGATCTCCTCAGGATGTTAAATATAGAAGTGATTGCACCAATTTGTAGGTTGCATGCATTGCCATTTAGTTACATAATAAAATTGAAGTAGACAACCAAGTAGCTCATGAACGTGAGCAACTAGCTCAAGCAAGTAGGTAAGTAGCTCAAGTAGACAAACAAGTATCTCAAGTAAGTAGGCAAGTAGCTCAAGTAGACAAGCAAGTAGCTCAAGCAAGTAGGCAAGTAGCTCAAGTAGACACGTAAGTAGCTCAAGCAAGTAGGCAAGTAGCTCAAGTAGACAAGCAAGTAGGCAAGTAGCTCAAGCATGCAAGCAACTAGCTCAAGTGAGTACATCAAGTCACAAAGCATACATGTAAGTTGTATACACTTAAATATAAAAGTCTCATGAATGCACTGCCTCAAGGTATACACTTGAATACAGATAAGCCACAATGTATACACTTGAATACACTTGAATACACATAAGCTACAAAATATACACTTGAATACATAATTCACAAGGTATACACCTGAATACATTTGAATACATATAAGTCTTGAATACAAACACAAGTCATAGACTATACACTCGAATACATAGTCATGAAGTATACACTTGAATACAAAGTCATAGAGTATACAAATACAAGGTCATAGAGTATACTTTCGAATACAAATACAAATCATAGAGTATACACTCGAATACAAGTACAAGTCATAGAGTATACACTTGAATACAAATACAAGTCATAGAGTATACACTTGAAGACAAATACAAATCATAGATTATACACTCGAATACCAATATAAGTCACAGAGTATACACTCGAATACATAATCATATTTGAATACAAAGTCATAGAGTATACACTCACATACAAATACAAGTCATAAAGTATACACTCGAATACATAATCATACTTGAGTACAAAGGCATAGAGTATACACTCTCATACAAATTCCATCACAATTCATAGAGTATGCATTCAAATATAAATACAATCACAAGTCATGGAGTATACTGATGCAGGAACCTCTGGAGATCATAACTTTTGACTCGGATATGAGTTTTCTATGAGATTTTATGAGTGGATGCGTTATGAGGTGGAAAGTGGTTTCGTAACCAACCCTAGTGGGTTGGACCCCATTTTGGCATTTTTTCAAGGCTTGAAACTTTCATCTTGGCCCTCAAAATAGCAATTTAGTGTTTTTTTTCTAGATTTTTTAAAAGTTGCTTTTGTAATAAATGGAAACTCATGTTTCAAAGTTAGAATATTAGTTGGCATTTCATCCTACCTTAGTTTTAGGAAGCTTTTGGGAAAAACTAGATTTTTAGGATATGATTGAAAAATTACTTTTTTTGGCATATTTCGACAATTGTCATATTTTGCCATTTTAGGTAATTTTACAATCATATCCTAAAAATCTAGTTTTTTTCCCAAAAGCTTCCTAAAACTAAGGTAGAATAAAATGCCAACTAATATTCTAAATTTGAAACATGAGTTTCAATTTATTACAAAAGCAACTTTTTAAAAATCTAGAAAAAAACACTAAATTACTATTTTGAGGGCCAAGATGAAAGTTTCAAGCCTTAAAAAAGTGCCAAAATGGGGTCCAACCCACTAGGGTGGTTACGAAACCACTTTCCACCTCATAACACATCCACCTGTAAAATCTCATAGAAAACTCACATCTGAGTCAAAAGTTATGATCTCCAAAAGTTCCTGCATCATATGCTTTCTCAATTATGCTTCAATGGATGTCTAGATTCAATTTTAGAGCTTTCATTTTGGCATCAGACAAGAGTGTTGTTGGCTAAAGTTTATTACAGGTAGGAAGAATGTGAGTAATGTCATGGAATTTGGTTTTGTAGCTGCTAGTTGGATCTGCTTAAATTCTTCAAAGGAATTTTCAGCAAATCCATACACACCTACTTCAAATTGCCCACCTTTTCTCATAATTGATTGCTGTAGTTGCATAGAAGTAGCGCCATTAGACATACAAGCAAAAATTCTAATCTATGTCTATTACATGCTTATTATGTGCAGTATATACCACCCTATTGATGGTATATGCCTTTGTTAGGTGTATGTCTAATAGAACTGAGCATATGCTGGCTGTGTATGCACTGTAGTCAAGTTCTATTAGACCACATTTCTTTGAGGCATTGAATCAAATGGCTCACATACCTTGTCTATCTTACAATCTATAGTCAAACAGTTCATCAGCCTTGTCTACACTTCCACAATTTACATTCATGGCAGATAGGGAAGCCTACTCTACAACCTCTGCCAATTGTATTTGCTTGAAATTCTTAAATCTTTTTCAACAAATCCATTTTGTCAATATATTTGTTTTAATAAAGTTGGCACCATGTTTCAAATTTCTAGTTGGAACACTACAAATGGACTAAAAGCTCTATGATATGCATTCCAACCTCTCTGGAGTTTTTTTAATAGGATTGTGGCTTGAACATGCCCTGATTTCATTTCATTGTTCAATAGTACAGAGATGTATTGCGTAGCCAACTGTTCAAACATATCTTTACCAGTCATTGCTTTATGATTGATTTTTTAACACCTTTCATTTTGTAGTCTTCTTAATGACCACACAGCACATTGGAAAAAAATAGCAAAACTATACAATGCATCAATCTTTGAACATCAAAATACAAAGACCAAACAATCTATAGAATAGGTAAACAAATTAACTTCCTAACAGGTTTATCTTTGTCATTTTTTTGGATAGTACAGAGTTGTATTACATAACCAACTGTTCAAACATATTTTCACTAGTCATTGCTTTAGCACTGATTTTAGAACACCTTTTATTCTATAGCACAAGAGACTTTGCAACAACAATAGCAGAGTTGCAGACTTTGGTGGATTGCATTATGAACAACAAGAAGTACATCACATTATTCTAACATGCTACCAGCCTTACTTGCACGGGGCTCTTAGAGAAGATACATTAGATTTAGAGACATGCTCTTCTAAGGTCTATTATGACTCAGACAATTTTCCACCACCATTCTGTAGAAGCAACTCTGCTACTGTAGCTTCTATGCTTAGATTGCTAGTGCTAGATGATGCTTGATCTTCCACCAGTGATAGTTGCTCTTGCTACCAGTCTAACACTTCCGATGATGTAGGAGGAGAACAATTATTGGATTGTGATAGACAACTTCGTTAGTTGCATATTTTCAAATTTTAGATTACTTGAGACCTTGATAGACTCCTTGTTTATAATCACCAAACTGCCTAACTCCAATATCTAAACATTTCTACATGCTTTCAATTCTAGATTACTCAAACTTTGATATACTCCTTGTGTCTATCAAATAGAACACTTAACTATCAGGCCCGTTTCATTTTTGAATTTTCTCTTTGTTTCCAAATTTTTAGATTTTTTTCTCAGCAATTCTCTTTTCACTACAACCAAGATATGCATCAACATGGCTATTTAGCAAATTTTAGACTACTAATAGATGTAGACCATTGTAATAAATAATGTTTTGGTTGTAAGCCAACTTGTTATATTAATCTTTGTTAGCATTAGCTAGTAATGTAAGTGCTTGTGATACGGTTGTTTGCAGTTGTGTAACCAATAGCCATAAATCTTGACATTCAAATAGTAAGTCTTATGATAGGTCTAAGGGGCTCTTGTTTGGGTCTACCCTATACCGAATTGGTGACAACTTTTGCATGATACAATCTTGCAATTTACAGTTCTAACTCGGTGTCTTCTCCTTAAATTCCACCCCCTTTCACCAGTCTCAATACTTGTGCTCCACATCATATTTGTAATAAGATTTAGTGAAGTAATAAAGGCCTTAGCCCCCACATCAACACTGACCCCTTTAACAGAGTCCCTATAAATGTTCCCAATTGTTCTCCTCACCTCCTCTCTTCTGAGAGGTTGCAAGGCCTCTGTGCTCTTGGTGTTGAAAATCTCCTGAACACAAATTTTTCTGAGCAAACACCATTTGGCTCCATTAGGGCTCCATAGGATATCTAATGCATAATATGCAATGCAACTGGCAACAACAGCCACACTTCTGTTTGCAAATTTCTGGTCGCCTATCTTGCGGGTAACAAACCTTTCAATTTTTATGTGGCAATATAGCTAAATGTACATTAAAATCCCTCACTTAGGTAGCCTATATCATATCAACAGGCATCAACACCACTAATATGGTGTTGGATAGCTTCTCTTGCTACCAGTCTGACACTTCTGATGATGTAGATGGAATTAAATGCTAGATATACATCTTGTAACACATCTGGCCTTTTGAATTTAGTATACATGATATATCATTCATATGCTCACTTTTCTTGTTGTTCCTACTTTGCTCACTTTTCTTGTTGTTCCTACTTTGCAGCCTCACTGTCTCACTCCACAATAACAAACAAAAGGGATGGATATTGATATGGTGAGACCCAACTTATTATCACTTCCTTGATGTGGCTTTGCTCCATCTGTGTTTTCCAATCATTTTGTTTTCTAATTTTTTTTAGTCTAAGTATAGTTAAAGGGATAGTTAACTGACAAGCAAAGATTATTGTTAGTATTGTTTACTTGCCAAATTCCTATCCTTTTTGTTCTATAATTTCCATAATGTTGGGCTAATGCACTAAAAGGAAATATGTTGAAAGTTGAATCTATACTCCTGTCTCCTGTAAGAACTCTGCGAAGTTGCTCAATTGGACTTACTGATCAGCCAAGAACAACAAAATTGCTTTGAAAGTTATGCCCTCTCAATTTGCACTTTCGCTGATACTCTAAAGTTACATTGTTCCAATTTGTTAATCAAATACAAAGATGCAATGCTTTTTACATGTGAGAGTGTTGTGTAAACAAGACCATGGCAATAGACTCTAGAAGGGTCAAAAGTAAGCCCATCCATTGTCAATCCTTGTACTCTATGAATAGTTCATGCACATGCAACTTGCAAAGGGAACTGACTACGGACGAATATTCATCTTTCCAACTGTATCTTTTTCACCACTCTTTTTATAGGTGTCCAAGATGACAGTATGTACTTAGTATATAGTGATTGCAAGTTTTGATGACGAGCCTTGCCAACTCCAGGATCATTGAACTGAATCCAGATAATTTGTTGTTCAACTGCATAGAACCTAAATATACCATCTACTCCATTTACTAGCCCATCTTGTGTGTTAATGTTTCTAGCAATCAGCTCAACCAATACGCCTTGCCTAAGTGTTATGATCTCAACTAATGTCATTTTCTCTATTGTAGGAGTATTGTCATCGACAGGTGCAACTTGTGCATTAATTGCTTTCAACAAAGTAAGCAATATGTTATTATGCTCGTTCACATCTGAATTCTTATGAAACAAATAAGGGAAGATTGGGTCATTGGGTGGAGCCCTATGACAATTAGCATTCAAGTAGCAAATATCCTCTTTAGTTTGTTGGCAACATCTAATTCGATTTAGAAATAAAGATATTTGTAAAATTAAATGTATGTTTTGGGTAAATTTGATGTGATAACAACTCACTAATAACAAAATGAATAAATACAAGATAAAAAAGAGTTTTGTAGAAAAAAAAGTATATGAACTTCTAAATCAAGTTTTAAATCACACTCTAAAAGTGTTTAGTAGACAAGAAATTTTTAAAATTAAATGAAATTTTTGGATAAATTTGATCCTATAACTACTCACCGATTAAAAAAAATGAAGTACAAGATACATAAAGAGCTTCTAGTGTATGAACTTTTGAGTCAACATTTGAGATCACACTCCATGATCCATCATTAGATTAAGGAAGAGAAATATACAAACCAATAATATTGATACATAACACTAAATAGGTTTAACCTTGTAAATATTTCTTTTTTAGTAATAAATTACAATTCTCTTTCTCATATTTCTAAAATATCATTTCTCTAATCCCAATATCAAATTTAACAAGTGCCATGTAGTGGCCACTACCTCCCTTGTAGTGTTGTTATTATAGTATTTATTTAGTTGTAATTTTTTTTGTTGATTAGTTATTGGTTGTATATAGTATTTGTTTAGTTGTAATTTTTATGTTGATTAGGTATTGGTTGTATAGACAAATTGCATTCTAATAATTGAAAAATTAATTTTTGAAGAGTGTTGAAATGTCTTGGGTAAATAAAATTAAAATCTAAAAAATAATCTAATTTGATAAAAATAAAATAGGACTAAAATATTTCCTTAACTATAAAACTAAACTTTGCAAAGCCTATTAACTAACACAAATATTTCCTTAAAATGTAATAAGACTAATACTTTTATAATTTAAAATGTATTAAAATATTGTAATTTTGAAGAATAAAATAAAAAATGTAGGTTTTTAACTTTGACTATTTATAAAATCGAAATCCTAGATTTTTAACTCGAGTAAATAAAATTGAAATCCCAAAAATAATCTAATTTCATAAAATAAAATGTGTAGAACCCTAACCCTAGTTGGGTGTGGAGAGATTTGAAATGTCTACCTAACATATTAAAATGTAATAATATTGAATACTATACAATTTAAAATTATTAAAATATTGTAATTTTGAAGAATAATTACACAATATAACAACAATAATGTATTCATATTTAGATCACTACAGTATTTTATCTTAGTCACTTAATTTTTTGTTTCAGTAATAATAGTAAGTAGTTTTAGAGAACATGATTTTAATTATTTTAATTAATCTAATATTGTGGTTTAGTAATAATTTTTTCTAAAGATAAAGAATTGTTTATCATTTAAAATTTGTAACTATTATATTTCGAGAACTAAATTTATAAGGAAAAATTTATGTGAACTCGTTTTGAAATGTATTGATAAATAAAATTGAAATCTCAAAAATAATTTAATTTCATAAAAATAAAATAACACTAAAATATTTACTTAGCTATAAAACTAAACTTTACGAAGCCTATTAAATAACACAAATATCTCCTTAACTATAAAACTAAACTTTACAAAGCCTACATATTTGTATTATGTGGAGAGCCCTGGCCTAGTTGAGTGTATAGAGATTTGAAATGTCTGGCTAATATATTAAAATGTAATAATATTAATACTATGATAATTTAAAATGCATTAAAATATTGTACGTTTGAAGAATAAAATAAAAAATGTAATAACATGGCCAAATATTTTTCATGATACTATTGAAATCTACAAAATAATTTAATTTGGTAAAAATAAAATAACACTAAAATATTTACTTACCTATAAAACTAAACTTTACAAAGCCTATTAAATAACACAACTATCTCCTTAACTATAAAACTAAACTTTACAAAGCCTGCATATTTGTATTATGTGGAGAGCCCTGGCCTAATTGAGTGTATAGAGATTTGAAATGTCTAGTTAACATATTAAAATGTAATAATATTAATACTGTGATAATTTAAAATGCATTAAAATATTGTATGTTTGAACAATAAAATAAAAAAAGTAATAACATGGCAAAATATTTTTCATGATACTATAGATTTATAAATTTTTAGTAAATAAAATTGCAATACTAGATTTTTAACTTTTTAGTAAATAAAATTGAAATTCTAAAAATAATCTAATTTCATAAAATAAAATGTGTAGAATCCTATATTTTTAATAGAATTATTAATATTATAACTTTAAATTTTTACGTTTACAAAAAATTAAATTCATAAAAACTGATGATTCTTTCCTCTCATAATTATTGCCAGCATGACTTAACTAGTGGGAGATAAAATTTGTGTTCATAATTTGTTTACTTGCCACATCCTCCCCTCAAACCAAAATTCTCTTTGCATTTATAGCTTTTTGTTGCAATCTCCAACAGTCCATAGAGAAGAGGTCATTTTTTTTCACCCAATGACAATACAGATAAATCATTTTTCAATAATTTTTTGTTAAAAAATTATCATGTTGACATAGGAAAAGTACAAATTTAAATCAAATTTACCTGACAAGAAAAATAATCTTGTCTTTTGATTGGTTTGCAATCAATAGATTAATAACTAGATAAGTGCGAACTCATTACAATAGTACTGGCCGAAGGTACTAATAAAAAGGATGGAAAAATAAAATATATATAAAACTAAAATGTTGTAATTTCTAAACTAACCTCATATTTATTAGTACCTAACAGTACTATTGCATCCATTGAGGCTTATCTAGTTATTAATCCAATCAAGACACATGATTATTTTTCTAGCAAATTTGATATAAATTTGAACTTTTCCTATGTCAAATGATAAAATTTTAACAAAAAAGCATTCAAAAAATATTTATCTCTATTCTCATTAGCTCAAAAAAAAAATGACCTCTTCTCTGTGGATAGTGGAGAGTGCAACATTCTGAGAGTGAAAAATCATCAATTTTTTAGAATTTAATTTTTTACTTCATTACCTAAACTTCAAAATTACTTTTTGTCAAAGGTACAAAATTGTTATTATTTATAGTTATAATATTAATAATACTATTAATAATATTATTAATATCCATTATTAACACTTCTTCATATATTATCTTAATTGATATTATAATATTATAATAATATTGTATAATAATATAATAATAAGCATAAACATAAATATAATATTTATATAATATAACAATATAATAAAAAATAAAAATATAATACAATACTATACAAAAATATTATAATATTAGAATAATGTAATAATAGAAATATATTATTATCATATTTATAATATAAGCATTGTTTATTATCAATAAATAATTAATTATACTATTTCATTAATATTTAAACTAAAAAATTTATCAATTATACTATAAATATTATAATATTTATATTGGCTCTAAAAAAATTATTTGTTTAACATTATTGGAGTCCAATTTATCTATACAACAATTATTTATTTTGAGAAGGAAATTAAGTCAAATATTATATCAATTAATATTATACTATATTATAATACTATAATATAAATTAAGATAATATATCAAGTGTTATAATAAATATTAATAATATAATTAATATTATTATTAATATTATAACTATAAATAATAATTATTTTGTTGGGTTGACAAAAAGTAAATTTGAAGTTTATCTAATGAATTAAAAAACTAAAACTAAAACACATACTATAATTACAACAATACAAGAAGTGGCACTTGTTAATATTGTAACTATAAATAATAATGATTTTGTTGGTTTGATAAAAAGTAAATTTGAAGCCCCAGAAGGTGGGAAGGAAGAAGGCTCAGGAGAAAGTTAAGATGGTTGGAGAGACATTGGTGGAATCTGGGTCGATGAAGACATTGGATACTCACTTCTCTCACCCTTCATGATGATTGTGTTATCATGGAATGTAAGGGGTATGATTAGCATCCCTAGGCAAAAGGCTATTTGGGACTTGGTTAGTGCTCATTCTTCAGATGTGGTTTTCCTCCAGGAGATGAAGTTATCTGTGGATGGTATGATGCAGTGTCTTTCTAAGATTTGGAACAGAGGGTTTTGCTAGTGTGTGGGTGCGCAAGGCAGCTCAGGGGGTCTTGCTTGCCTCTGGGATCCTCGATGAATTTCTCCTATTTGGTGGATCTCTAGTAGATTTTCCATTTCTCTGGTTGCAATTACTTTGGAGATGGGGGAAAGAATTCTTCTTTCTAACATTTATGCTCTGACGGATGTCCCTGGTAAGACTCTCTTGTGGTCTCATATCAATCTTCTGAGATCGTTGGATCCTTTCCTCCCCTGGATTATGGTAGGTGACTTCAATGCAATTACCTCCCTCGAGGAGAAAAAAGGGGGTGTGCCTCGTTTGGACCCCTCTTCTGATCTTCTAAGGGATAATTTGGCTCAGCTCTAGATTATGGATATCAAACCTTCGAATGGCATGTTTACTTGGAATAATAAGAGGCTTGGGGATGATGCCATTTCTGAACAATTAGATAGGTTTATTGTTTCCTATTTTTGGGTGGGTGACAAGTGGCTATCAAGTTCTAAAATTTTAGATTGGCGAGGATCAAACCATAGGCCGATCAAATTCTCTGCCCATTTGGTTGGTGGTCCTAAGAAACAAACTTTTAGATTTCATCTTATGTGGCTCAGGGAGGAGAGTCTTATTGACTTGGTTTCTAGATGGTGGACTGAAGGACAACCTGCTTTTGGTACATCTATGTACTCATTTGTGAAGAGGTTTCAATATGTAAGTATAAATTGAAACATTGGAATAAGTATCAGTTTGGCAATGTGTTTCAGTGGAAAAGGGTTTCCCAGGAGTGCTTGGATTCTATTACCAAGCAAATTTGGGATCAGGGCCTGGATGTGAATTTAAGCAGGCTTGAGGTTAGTTCAGAAAGACCTTGAGGAATGGGAGCTTCATGAGGAAATTTTTTGGAAACAGAAGGCTCTTGTTGATTGGATTCAGGAAGGGCATAGGAATACTTCCTTCTTTCATAAATCGGTAAAGGCTCGAAGATAAGGTAACTTTATCTCTTCTCTCTGCTGTCTTGAGGGTTCTATTCTTTCTTCCTCTTCGGGGATCTCTAGTGAGGTGGTTCATTTTTTCTCTGCTCTCTTTTCTTAAGATACCCCGCTTGCTAGTGAGGAGGAAGCTTCTATCTTAGCTTGTATTCCCTCTCTGGTGACTATGGATATGAATGCTTCTCTTCTTAAGCCTATTTCTTTGAAGGAGTTGGAGGATGTGGTTTTTTAGTTGAAAAAAGGGAAGGCGCTTGGTCCTGATGGGTTCCTAGCTGAGTTCTTTCAGGAATTTTGGGAAGTCATAAACCTTTATCTATTGGAGGTGGTGCAGGAGTCTTTTAGGAATAGGCAAATGTTGCAAGCCATGAATGCCACATTTCTTGCTCTTATCCCAAAACACGAGGGTACTAATTCTCTAGATCTATTTTGACCAATTGCTTTGTGCAATGTGGTGTATAAAATCATTACAAAGCTAATTACTGAACATTTGAATCCATGTCTAGATAAGTTGATCTTAGAGGAACAAGGGGGCTTTGTTGCGGGTAGACAGATTTTGGATGGAGTAGTTATTGTAGCTAAGACTATTCACTCTATGGCCTCTTCTAAGGAAAAGACTATGTTTATAAATTTGGACATGGCTAAAGCTTATGACAGAGTTAACTAGGGCTTTTTGATCAAAATTCTCAAAGCCTTCAAGTTTAGTTGTGAGTGGATTGATTAGGTCATGAGTTGTGTGAGGACTTCCTCATTTTTTGTTCTCATAAATGGGGAGTATTTAGATCTATTTGGTGCTTCTAGAGGTCTTCGATAGGGGGACCCCTTATCCCCATATTTGTTCATCTTGATGGCTAAAGGCTTGGGGAGATTCATTAAGTCCCGTGTTATGGATGGGCTCTTTCAGGGATGGAAATGGAGCAATTCTCTTCCTCCTCAAACTTATCTTCAATTTGTGGATGATACAACTTTGATGGGGTGTTGCTAAGGTGGTTGAAGTGGTTGCTTTGCGTCAGATTTTGGATTGTTACCTAGCTACCTCAGGTCAAAGCATTAATGAAAGTAAGTCTTGCATTTATTTCTTTAATACCCCCAGGCTCATTCAGTAGTGTATTACCAGGATCTTAAGGTTTTAGGTGGGGAAACTTCCCTTTATATACCTTGGCATCCCTCTGGATGTGCGCCCACTTCCTAGTTGTTTTTGGCAGGATGTGATGGATAAATTTCATGGGCTGGTTTGTCACTAGACCTATAGATAGTTATCTACAACTGGAAGAGTTACTATGTTGAAGTCCATGGTGCAAGCCCTTCCTTTATATAGCTGCTTTGTGTTGACTGCTCCCTCAAGTTTCATCAAAGATTTTGAGGGCCTCTGTCGGTAGTTTCTTTGGTCGGGTAATCTCCTTTCGAAGAAGTGGAGCTTAATTAAGTGGGAAGTTGTTTGCCGACCAAAGTAGGATGGTGGTCTGGGTCTGTGTAGGATAGATTGGAATGGATAGGCTTTGGCTGCTAAGCTATATTGGAGATGGTGTTCATATTAGCATCAGTATTGGGCTAGGATCCTTACCTCCAAGTACCTTGGGGAGGTGGAGGGTGCTGAGGTGCCTCATTTTAGTCTTTCAGGGAGAGGTTCTATGATTTGGGATAATCTCAAGAGGGGGGCTGCACTAGTTAAACAAGGCCTATTTTTGATCTGTAATAGAGGCTCTGATGCTCTTTTTTAGCATGACTCCTGGGATGGCTTCCCGCCTATCCTCTCCTCACACCCTCACTTGGGGGATTTATGTAGGGTTTTTGTTCAGGCTGGTTGGAGTAGAGTGATATATTTCAAAGCCCCTCAGGCTTTGGGGCAAACTATTGTTTACCAGTGGAAGGATATGCAGGAATGGCCCATGGGTGGATCTTTGGAGGATAGGAGGGAGTTGTCCTCCATTTTGGCTAATAGAGTCTATTGTTCTCTTCCAGAGCGGGATGTGCTAGATTGGGGTCTGGATCCAAAAGGGAATATCACTGTTTCTTTAGGGTATCATGTTTTGGATAGACAGGACTAGGGTAGTGTTGAGGTTCCTTGGTAGAAAAATATTTGGAATAAATTCTCTTGGCCAAAATGTAATTTCTTTTCTTGGCTAGTGGTTTATGGCCAGTGTTTGACTTGGGATAACCTCGGTAAGCATGGCTTCCAAGGTCCTTCATTATATTTCTTATGTCTAAAAGATGTTGAGACTGTTTTACATATTTTCTTCCAGTGCCCTTTTTCTAGGACTATTTGGCATTTTTGGTGGGGGGCTTGGAGTTTGCAGTGCAAGCACCCTCTTCTCTGGAGTAGTTTTGGCAGAACTTTGGGCCCATTCTAGTGAGGACTTCATTTCTACACATAGCTTGGCCAATTGGCCCTAGTATGATTATATGGCACATCTGGTTGGAGCACAACCGCAAGGTCTTTCTAGATAAGAAGTTGTTGGTGGGTCAAGTCTGGTCTCGTATTCTTGGAGCTTTGTAGGAGACCTTGTATGCTAAATGTGATCTATTAGCCTCGGTGTATCCTAGTGATACTAGATTGATTCATAATCTGGGGATTCTTGTTGGGGGTCCCAGAAGGCCCAAGATTGGGTAGAGCAGGTGTTCTAGAAGGAAGGATTCTAGGGAAGGGCATTGGCTGCCCCCTCCCACTAAAGTCTTTAAAATTAATACTGATGGGTCTGCAAGGGGTAACCCTAGGCATGCTGGCATTGGTGGGGTGGGTAGAGACAGTTCTAGGGTGGTTGTGTTTTTCTTGTCGAAATATACGGGGCTGCACTCTAATAATCTTATGGAGGCCTTGGCTATTCTTTTGGCTTTGAAGAAGGCATATGCCATTGGCTAGAATAAGATTATCCGTGATTTAGATTCTTAGGGGGTGATAGACTTGATAAATAGAAGGTAGTTTGATGATGTTAGTTGGCAGCTTGCGGTGGTGGCTAAGCAAATCACCAGTCTTGGAGAATTATTTGATTCTATCACCTTCTCTCATGTCCCTCAAGAATGGAATAAGGTAGCTGATGGGTTGGCCAAATGGGCTTCTAAGAAGAATGGGACCTGGCTGGTGGATGATTGGGATAGTTTACCTAGGGATCTTGCTCAAGATTTGGTGGATTTGGTCACGGAGAATGTGAGATGTTGCATGACCACTTCTTGATTTCTTATTTGTTGTCTCTGGGCCCATTTGGGCCTCTTGCTACTTTTATGCTTTTTATTGCTCTCTTTGATTAATAAAGTTTTTACCCTCTTTTATTATTAAAAAGTAAATTTGAAGTTTACCTAATGAATTAAAAAATTAAATCTAAAACACAACTATAATTACAACTAAAACACATACTATAATTACAACACTACAACGCAGATACGTGGCACTTATTATTATTATTATTATTATTATTATTATTATTATTATTATTATTATTATTATTATTATTCTTGGTGTTGTTGTTGTTATTATTACTATTATTATTATTATTAAGAATTATATTGTTTTATTGAATACAAATTAAACTATCATATTAATATTAATATGAAAATAAAAATATAATATTACACAATATAATAATAATAATAATTAAAAAATGTTAGTAATTTTTATATTTTTATACAAAAGAATAAAATAACTATAGAATGGTGACAAATAAATTATATCATTATAAATTATAATTTAAATATTACAGTAATATTATAATAATAACAAGTGCCACTAATGTCGAGAGGCATTCTACAATGGCAGTAAGGGGTGGAGTGTAATGGCGTGAGCGTATTAAAAAAAAACTATTACCTTTTACCTTAAAATTGACAGCCATTTACATGTCAAATTATTAATATTTAGTAATAAATAAAATATAAATGGACAACTTTGGATAATAATCATTCTTTTCTCATTTTCAAAGTGTAGCAAGAAATTAAAATAAAACTTAGCCATTTACATGTCATTCTCATTTTCAAAGTGTAGCAAGAAATTAAAATAAAACTCAAGAAAAATGTTAGAAAATCAAATATTGTTAAATGAGATCAATTTTTTAAAAAGTTAATGGGTTAAGAAAGAAAATATTTTGATTTCTTAATTTGAGATTTTTTTTTAATTTATTAATTATAGTTGAGAAATTGATGGACATAGGGTTTAGTGAAGAAAAAAAAATGTCAATAGATATCAATTTGAAGTAAAATAAAATAACTTAAAGTAAATAAAACAAATTCAAATTAATATCTCTTGGCATTTAATATTAATATTTAATTAATAAACATAATATTTCCAAAATAAGGAGATAAAACAAAGATATGTCATCATCAACACTAGCATAAAGAAAATAAAGTTAAAAACCTATTAGAAAATCAAAACATTATTTTGTATATATTAAATGAAAGAAAAGGGCTGCAATTTTCTAAAAAAATGTTAGAAAATGGAAAATTACTTTGTATTAGTAAATGAAAGAAAAGAGCTTAACTTTTTTGTGTACTATTAGAAATAATTTCAACTAAATTTTTTTACATGTTTTAGGTTTGAATCTTAATTAATTTATATAAAAAATTAGTAGTGTAATTTAATCAATAAAAAGTTTAAATTTGATTTGTTAATTAATTTGATGGGCAAGATATAAACCTTAAATAATTAAATAGTTAACCAAAATTATGTATGTAGTAAATAAAATGGTTCTAATAAATAAAATAGCTTCAAATTGATATTTCTCAGCATTTTTTTAGATAGATGTATATAATATATATATATATATATATTAGTCATAGTATGTGTTCTAGTTGTAATTATAGTTGTGTTTTATTTTTTATTTTTTAATTGATTAGATAAACTTCAAATTTACTTTTTGTCAAACCAAAAAAATATAATATTAATAATAATATTAATTATATTATTAATATTTAGTATTATAATAATATAATAATAAACATAAACATAAATATAATTGTTACTAAATTATGCTTGTGGCTCAATTTAGTAAGGCTTTAACATCAGCTGTTAAAAGGGGGGTAGGAATTTTTTTTATACATAGGGTTATCCAGTCAATGTTTGATGTCTTGGTGAAGAGCCATTATATGATCACTTATCAGGATCATGTAATAGCTCAAGCTAGGATACATTACACCCTCCGGGTAAGTGAAAATTAAGAAACAAGAAAGCAGACATTCAAAAGATAATAGGGGTTTTAGGGTGAATCATTTGAGTTCATGTTTCAGTTATGTTATTGTTGTTCATTTAGTACATTTCAGTGCAGTTCAAAAAAGAGGTATTTATAAACTATCAAATCTTCATGATATAAACACATGTTTTAAATGAAGTTCATTTTTTTCATGTTATGTAATTGATTCATAAATGAAAGTACACATAAGTCATTACATAATATGAACTAGTTGATTATATTCAAAAGAAATGTTTAAGATATCCCACACAAGCCATAAAAGTAAATTATACAGCTGAAGAAAGAAAAGAGCATATGAAAAGAATAGGGACCCGTCATTCCCTGTGAATGATGAATCCTGAGGTTGATCAGGTGCATCTTCAGCTCCCTCCATCCAGTAAGCTCTAGAAATACCTATAGGAGATGGTGTTAGAGCTCGGGGTTCCAATTCTTTTCACATACAATAACAATAGATATATAATCTACTTTTATGAAACATTAGATTCAGATGTTCAATCATCACAAATATACAAGGATAAGCATAATGAATAGCTGAACAAGAGATGTAGATACCAAATCATAAAATAAATCAAGAAAGAGAAGCATCATGTCCTGTAAATCAAGGTATGTTTTGTATTCTAACATGTTTGTTGAATGTGTAGCAATAGGTTGATGTAATAACATATGAAAATTATAGTATGTGGAGTAAATGTGGCTCCCACAAGGGTTGAGCCCAGCATGCTATCCTCCTTTTAGTAATAGAAAGAGTACATTCCAGACAGGCAACATACATGTTAAAGTATAGTCATAAAGCGCTGAGAGTCCAAGGACATACCAAGACAAAAGCCAACATTCATGTTGCCACTCATGCAAGTTAGCAACACAGTCATAAACAGAAAGAAGGTAGTCATTAATGCATAAATAGTAGTAGAGCATATCAACATGACATCATTAGTATATAGGACAACAATGAGTCCATAACAAATGAAGAAGGATAATGAGTAGTCTATAATGGAAAGGTAGCCATGGTACCATGCTAATGGAACAAGCATTTAATGGTTGTTGATTCCTTATGCAAAAATGCAAGTGAAAGTATAGTCCCATAATACCAAAGGCAACCACTTGGTCATGAAGTAGTACAATACAGTCATAAGGAAGGTACATGTCACTGCCACATAGGAGCATATCAATCACAAGAGAGCCATCAATGATCAGACATAAGGAGAATTTAAGCCACTAATAAGTGCATTCAACATGATTGAGATTCATTCATGACTGTACTCATGATTGTCAAGTGCAAATAAAGTCTTAGCCACCTTCTAGGACAATAGAGCATATGACAGTGAAGGTTATCAAGAACACAGTGGACTTGCATGTCATTTTGAATACTCAGTCTCAGAGACTAAATATGCTAAGCATCTCAAAGTAATAGTGCACTACCATGAGCCATAAGGAGTAGTCATAGGCACTTAAAGATAGTTAAGGTGACATGGAGCAGTATGGTTACAACAACAAAGATAAGCAGGAGTAGAATAAAGGCAAGATATGCATGAAGTTCAAGGTTGTCTTCAAGCATATAAGTAGGGTTCCAAGACAGTGAACTTACAATTTTTTGAACTATCTAGGCATGAGAGACAATCACAAGGAAGACTTTCAAGAGGACAATATCACATGTGTATAGTGTGACAACAGAACTACTTATAAGGAGTAGCAGAGTACAATACGATACCAGATCAAAAGATTAAACATCTGAAAGAAGAAGAAAAATTTGTAAGAGTAGTCAGTAACAATGACTATGTGAGTAGTCCTTGATAGGGTAATGAAGAGGAAGCAACAATGACCAGTCCTTGATAGGGTCTACATGTCTACCAAACAAGTGATTAAAAGAAATGTTGAAGATTGTCTAAGCATGCTAGGATCGTGTAAAAAAAATGGGATAGTGAAGAAGGAGTCGTCCTTATGCAATCCACAAGGAGGACAATAGTTTAAGTCAACTATTTGTACATAGAGAAAAATGGACAACCACAATGCTATCTCAATAGCCATGATGCCATTTCAAGTTTCCAAGAAAATGAGTATACGATAAGCCCTGTCAACAGGTACAGTGGGCAGAAAACATTCAAATGGAAACCCTATAGAGAAGATTGTCCCAAAAATTATAGCCTACAGGAGGCAGTCACAAGAATAAGGACAATCATCAACCATTAAGAACAAAGAAGTTGCCATCAGAAGACTAAAACATCAAAAGACAGTCAATACTAGAGGACAATAAGAGATCTAAGAATAACACAAGTCAAAAATAGTCTACATATTGATTCCTTAGAGGTTAAGATTCTCAAAATCCATCAAAGCTTCCCATAGTTAAAGAATATGATGTCAAAAGTTAATTCAACTGGAGTTGCAAGTAGAAAAAATGCATGAGACAATATTCAGAAAGTGAGACATAGTGAAAGCAATGATAATTCACAATGATAAACAACCATAATTGCATTCAAGGGAGCTATATACAGCTCAACGTGGATAGTTATCTTACAAGGAGTAGCATGGAACAACAATGTAATAATAAAGTGAAAACACTATCAAGAGAACTGTCAAGACTATGTGGATAGCTGGAGTCTATCAAAAAAAAGATTAAGAATGTGATAGCACATAGGTATAAAAGCCAGTTACTAGAGCATGCACAAGTCTTAGTACAGTGTCAAAAGTTGATTTAGACTCTATTCAAGGTCCAAGTCATCTTGATACAAACTATATGATGAAGATTTCTATGTTAAAGATCAAGAATGTGAAGTAAAAGGGGGCAGACAATTAGAAATTTCACTAAAGCAATGATGTAATGAAAGCCTACACGAGCCTGATAAAGACATGGACAGGACAGCCACAACCAAGCACAACACACATCAATAAAGAATCTAATTCATTATAAAACAATATACACAGAAGCTCATATAACCCCACTAGGATTTATCTGAGTAAGGATGAACAGGGAGATCAAAAGGCACCATTTTCAAACCATACCCGAGTGAAGTTTAGACAACAGGTTTATTTTGGATGTCTAAGAAATAAATTCATAATGCAAAAGATAAGGTTCACATCAAGTCTTCAGGGCATGGAAATAAGATGCTATAGTTTCCTCATATTTTCTTTACCATGCCACAACTTTCTTACCAGTATCTCATACACAGAGAATATATTGTCAGAGTCAAAGCCAAAAGGAAGAACATAGAGATATAGAGATACTTTTCCTGACTTTTCACATGGAAACCAGCAAACAAAGAATGCTTTCTCACCCTTTTCTTGCAAAAAGTACAGTAGCATTGTTGGCAAGAGACACTGCTCTGTTGAATAGTTGAGTGTTGTATTTGAGGGCAACAAGAAAAGCAATGAGGACAAAACAGAGATTTTGGTCTAGTGAAGAAGACTTAGTCATTTTGGCTAAGTGTTGGTAGTGTACAGAGGCAGTGATAGAAAAACTATAGTTGGATTAGTATTGGTCTGCAATTGAAGAACAAGTATTGTGGTTTTGGTATGATGTTCCTAACTCTCAAATGATCTTATATCCAAGGTTTCAGCTCTTGATTAGTTTTGGAAGTATATCTTCAAATGGCCTAAGTCTAGTAGAATAGAATACAATGCCAGTTAAAGCAAAACACACATTTGTTTTGTTTTGCATTCTTTTGGTGTTGCATATCTTGATATGCAGTTTTGAGATGTTGTAAACACTTGTATGAAGTGTCTAAATCTAGAGTTGTAGGTTCTGAAGTCCACCAGAAAGATAATTACAAGCTGCTAAGTATCACTACACTGTTTGACAGAGTTTGACTGTGACAGGGTCTGAATTATGATGATCTGCATTTTGTTGCTAAAGGATATTTTGCTTTGTAGTTCTAAAGGTATGATCAGTGATGTCTAAGGAATCTTTGATATGATTCTAAGAAAGTATTGTGGTCTGCAATGGAAATTGTGATCTGACAGCTAGACTAAGTTAGTAACAATCTGTGTTTGAGGCTGGCATGATAGTTTGATTTGTGTGTGGTAAGTTCTATTGATTAGAACTTTATCCTAAGTGGTTCTCTAGTTGGAGCTGACATATGAGAAGGTCTTTCAAATGTTATTCAGGTCTGCTATGTATTTTGGTGAGTGGATTTGGCTGACAAGCTACAAGTTTATTAACTATACACTTCATCCAAGTAGGTCGACTTAATGTGAATATTTTAAGTGTTACGGATATATATATACGATTGAATTTAGTGTTTGGTGTGTATGGTGTGTGATTGTGAATATAGGTATGTGTGACATGCGAAGTAAAGTGATTATGTGGAATTAATAAGAGAAGAAGAAGAGAGATCTTGCTCCTATGTAAAAGTAGAGTAGTGAAATAGAGCAGTCAGAGATGAAGAGTTTTGAAACATATGTGTTTCATTGGAGTTGTAACCATGCATGTGTAGATGCAATCTGAGTAGTTCAAATTGGTAGTGAGCCATTCTTCTTCCTTATTTCTTTCTCTAGGTAGTGAACCCCTTTTTGGCAATGAGCCTTTCTTGCAGTGAGCATTTCTCTAGGCAGTGAGCCTTTTTGTAATCTGGTATTGTGCTATATTAATATATTGTGAGCTAACACTCACTGTGGTTTTTCTATTTTTGGGTTTTTCATGTAAAAATCTTGGTGTTCATGTGTTATGTCTTTATGGTTGTTGTTCCTATGTTTATTCTGCTTTCATATTATTAATTTTGGAGATTGGATTAATAAACTTGTTAAGAAGTGGTTTTGTGGAATAATGATTCACTCCCCTCTTAGTATTCCTTACTATCAATAATTGGTATCAGAGCAAGGTTCCTCAGAATAAGTCTAACCACTTGAGGAAGATCTAGGAGAGTTCACTCATGGCATCCAAGAGATTTGAAAATTTCTCAAACAATGTTGAACTAGAAGCAAGTCTTATTGATCTTGAAAAGTTTGAAGTAGAAGTCAGGGATCTGAAGGATAACTTACAAGAAGTTGATGAATGTATTTCAAAGTTAAAAGAACAAGTCAAGAAATTCAAAGAAAAATACAAAGAGGTTAGTGATCAATTGATATCAACAAATGAAACCCTGAATGATTTGGAAGTGGAAGTTACGTAAAGAGCAAAAGAAGAACAAAATTTGAATCTAATGGTAAAAAGCAAGTCAAAAGATTGTGTCAAACTTGAAAAATAAATTGTGAGCCTGAAAGAAGACTTGGACAAAGCTAAGAGCTATGAAGAAAAGTTCAAGATAAGTTCTGCAAAACTTGATGAGATGATTTCTAGTCAAAAAGGTTCAGATGGTAAGCAAGGCTTAGGATTTGAGAAAGGAAAAAGTTCAAGATTAGGTTAAGGGAATTTTTAGTTGAAGAAAAACAAAGGCAACCAGTTTAGGAATCAAAAAGGAAGAGCTCAAAGATCTCCAATCAGACATTCAAATGCTCAAAGGTACCCATCTTTCAATGGCTATTGTTTTAATTGCAAAAAGTTTGGTCATAAATCTACACAGTGTAAGAGTAGAATAAATCAAAATGTTCCATCATTCTTTGGTCAATGTTTTAATTGCAAGAAAATTGGTCATAGATCAAATGAATGCAGAAATCTAGTAAGAAATGGCTTTCAAAATACTCAATCATTCATTGGAATATGTTTTGCATGCAATAGATTTGGACACATGGCTAATCAATGTAGATCAAGGATGAATTCATTCAAAGGAAGGAATCAAGGACAAGGAAACATTGTGTGCTACAATTGCAACAAATTTGGACATGTTGTAAGAGTTTGTAGAAGCAAGAATGTGAAGAGAAATTACTATGTTGAAGAAAGGAAAATAGAGTAGAGGAATGATAAGGGAAAAGAAAAAGTTGACCTGCTTGAAACTCAGAAATAAATGGACAAGATCTGGATCAAAAAAAGAAGTAATTGAAGTTAAGGATGGATCCACACCAGCGTCTGGTGCAGGAGCACCCGCACATGATCAGGATATAGGTCCGCATGATGACATACATGATCAGGATATAGGATAGTTATCAGCATGATGACAGGGTAGTAGGCTATTTTTAGTATGTTTGACTTTATCATGTAATAAGGTCCACTGGACCGATGCTATGTATTAGTTCAGCCTAGGAGTATGTGTAGGCAGTTAGAGATCAGGATAAGGTATCTGAGTTGTCCTCTCTCCCAGCCGCTTGGAAGCTCCCAGCCGCTGGGAAGTGAAGTTGGTAGTACTCGAAGGATTTGTTATATATACCTTCGATCTGTTAGGGTTTAGATAGATAGAGTTCATATTGACAGTTCATTTTGATTTTGATAGGTGTTATGTTCAGGAGAGTAGTACTGGTGATATGCTGTACTGGTGATCAGTCCAGATATTGTGAAGGAGAATTGTAAAAGCAGGACATTTGAATCTCAATTGAATAAGATCTCATCTTTTGCAGTATCTGGTAGTATCAGTTCTATTTGTGTTGATTTCCTTTCCGTTTGCAAGTTAATGGGCACTTTCAACCCTTCCACTGGTTGATCCTGCAAATCGGTGGAATGGTCCTGTATCATAGTTTAGGCTGCATTTGTGTTTTCTGTTTATGCATTGCATTGTTCAGGAGATCAGTTAGGAGCATGCTGTGAATCAGCCTAGCATCCTCATGTGCTAGGTCTAGAAGATAAGTTGTTAGATTTTGGTTTGAAGGTGATCCGGCCCGGTCGTCACATGAACTTTGTGAAATAGAGCGGTTCGGAGTGTTTACATGCAGTGGAAGGATACACAAAAGTCTGCATGTGTGTTTCCAGTCAGAACGAGCCGCATCATCATCTGCGAATGCATCGCCATCAGGATCGGGTCGTGGAGTTGTTGAAGTTTGCATGTTGCAAGTGCATCATGATGTTTTGAGTTGGATATATACTCAGTGTATATATCGCAGTTAGGATCATCTCTCGGGGAAGTTCATCATCTGCATATCGCTAACGGATGCGGGTGTGAAAGTTAAGTTTTTTTGGCTAAGTGTTGAAGAGTTCATCAGGAGGATGTGTGACGTCATCGTCATCAGGATATGACGTCATCGTCATCAGGATATTAGGAAATCCCTCAATGCGAGTTTATCCTGTTGTCACTAAGTGGTTAAGTATCAGTGAAGGCTCTCGGCAGAAAGTCGTGAAACATCAGCAGGAGGTGTATCGGCGTAGGCAGGAAGTTGTATTAGCATCATCAGGAGGTTTCGAGGAACCGGATGAACAATATCATGATGCTGTTGCTTGTATCGTCAGGCAGTGGAGCATCGAAGGCAAGTTGTTGAAGTGCAACGTCATCAGGATATTTGAGCAACCGGATATTTGGATATCCTGCTGACGAAGGTGATATTGAATATCATGATGATGCCGCTTGTATTTGGCACCCGATGAACAGTGCAACCGGAGGATGTTTGCGCCCGTTGATTATCATGATGATGATGATAGGCGACAACCGGAGGAGGTAAATAGTAGTCGACAGGAGGATATTTGCGATCATCCGAAATATGATGATGCTGTTGAAATATGATGATGCTGTTGGTGTCTCTAGGAAATATGATGATGATGTTCAGCCGATAGAGAATTTTATCATGCTGTTTGTATTGTTGGCTACTCCTTCCTGTTAGTTAGCCTCCGTTGCGTCCCACTCTGCATCATAGTGGTATCAGAGCAAAGGTTAGGATCTTTTGGAAAAGATAGGCAGGATGTCAGACGAAGAAGGAACATCTGAGTTTCCAACAAAGATGACCAACGCTGAGTTGGCAGTTCTGGTGAAGAAACAGATTGCAGAAAGTAAGGCCGTGAAGGCTCAGAATCAGGAGTTGAAAGATGAGTTAGCAAAGTTGAGGAGCAGAGTAGGTTCTGGTAGAGAAGATGATAGGGAAGAAGAGGATATCCCTAATTGGAGTGAGGAGGTCGTTCCTGCAGACCAGAGACCGCTGTTGAACGCCCTCAAGGCCATGGAGAGGAGAACCATGGATGTGAAGCTGGATTTGCCAGTGTTTACAGGTAAGATGGACCCTGATTCAGTAATGGAATGGATAGATTGTCTGAACAATTTCTTTGTGACAGAGGAGATACCAGAACAGCAGAGAGTGAAGATAGCACAGTCAAAGATGAAAGAAGCTGCCTTGACATGGTGGAACTTTGTTCAGGATGATAGAGTGCAGGAGGGAAAACGTAGAGTTGCCACATGGAAGAAGATGATGGAATTGGTAAAGGAGGCTTATATTCCTTTGGATTACAGTATCCAGTTACACAAGAGGAAGCAGAACCTGAAGCAGAAGGAGCTAGATGTTAGCTCATATACAGAAGAGTTCATGAAACTCTGTATGAAGACCAAGGTGAAAGAAAGTGAAGAGGAAAAGGTAGCCAGATACCTTAATGGATTGAGGTTTAATATTCAGGAAGATCTCAGTCTGCATAACCCAGATACAGTGCAGAAAAGTTTTCAGTTGGCACTGAAAGTGGAAGAAAAGCTGAAGAGAAAACAAGATCAGAACAACAGAGGAAGAGGAAGACAACAAAGAGGTGGAAGAAGTCCTTTCAGAGGCAGAGGACATGGACAGGGATATCAAGGAGAGTCCAGTCAAGACACTAGCAAGGGCAGCAATAGTCAGAATCAGAGAGAGAACTTCAGTTAGCAAGGAAACTTCAGAGGCAGAAGACCTTACAGAGGAAGATCCCAGGGCAGAGGATCCATCAGGTGTTACAACTGTAACAAAGAAGGCCATATAGCCAGCAGATGTCCAGACAAGGCCACAAGCTCAGCAGGAGAAAGGAGGACAAATCTGGTCAATGAACCTGATAATCAAAGTAGGACAAGCTCTAATGATTTTCAGAGTGTGAATGGTCCTGAGAATTATGGATATCCAGAAAGTGGAGAGTCCCTGATGATGAGAAGAACAGTAACTACCATGAAGGTACCTGATAAAGAAGCCCCTCAAAGGAAGTCCCTTTTCAGAACCACTTGCAAAGCAGGAGGTAAGGCTTGTAAAGTTTTGATTGATTCTGGTTCTACTGAGAACTTTGTGTCTGAAGAAATGGTGGTAAAGCTGAAGCTTAGGAGATTGCCTCACCCAGCTCCATATATAGTCTCATGGCTTACTCAAGGTCAGCAGACAACTGTAGAAGAGCAGGCTTGGGTAGAGTTTCAAATTGGTGGATATAAGGATAAGTTGTTGTTTGATATCACCAAGATGGATGCTTGCAACCTTTTGTTTGGTAGACCATGGCAATATGATCTGAAGGCACAGCATGATGGTGTTAAAAACACCTATAAAATCACTAAAGATGGTAAAGAAGTAACGTTATTCCCATTGAAGGAGAAAGAGGAGAAGTCTAAAGGCAAAGAAGTGAAGGTCATGCTGATGGAAGGCAAACAGTTCATGAAAGAAGTAGCAGCAGAAGGTGCAGTTGCATATGCCCTAATCCCATGTCTGAGTGTGAATAAGAAACAACAGCCAGAAGCCAAGAAAGAGAAGAAGCCAAGGTTGATAGACCCAGCTGTCCAAGAGTTATTGGATAAGTACAAAGGTGTTATCTCAGAGGGAATGCCAAGATCCCTACCACCTGTTAGAGATATCAGTCATTGCATAGACTTGATTCCAGGGTCTACACTTCCAAATAAAGCAGCTTATAAGCTTACCCCAGAACAGAATGCAGAAGTAGCCAGGCAGATTGAAGAACTGATGAATTCAGGTCTGATTGGGAAGAGTCTGAGTCCATGTGCAGTACCAGCTGTACTAGCACCTAAGAAGGAAGGCACTTGGAGACTTTGCACAGATTCCAGAGCCATCAACAAGATCACAATCAGGTATAGGTTTCCAATCCCCAGAATTGAGGATTTACTTGATTGTTTGGGAAATGCTAAGTACTTTACTAAAATAGACTTGAAGAGTGGATACCATTAGATCAGGATTAGACCAGGTGATGAGTGGAAGACAGCATTCAAAACAAATGAAGGTTTGTATGAATGGAAGGTTATGCCTTTTGGTTTGTCTAATGCCCCTAGTACTTTCATGAGGCTGATGAATGAGGTTCTGAAGGAATTCATTGGTAAGTTTGTCATAGTCTATTTAGATGACATTCTGATTTTCAGTAACACCAGAGAAGAACATCTCAGGCATATAGAACTGGTTCTCAAGAGGTTACATGAAGAGAAGCTGATGATAAACTTGGACAAGTGTCTGTTCATGAAACAGGAGATCACATATTTAGGTTTTGTCATCTCACAAGGAAAGCTACAGATGGATAAGGAAAAGGTGAGTGCCATATTGAATTGGCCAACTCCACAGACCATGAATGAAGTCAGAAGTTTCCATGGGTTAGCAACCTTCTACAGAAAGTTTATCAGAGGGTTCAGTCATATTTGTGCACCCATGCTGGATACCATCAAAGGAGGACAGAAGTGCAGGTTTGTTTGGACTCAAGGAGCAGATGATTCCTTTGAGGCATTGAAGAGGAAGGTGGCACAGCAGCCAGTCCTTGCACTTCCAGATTTCAACAAGATCTTTCAGGTAGAGTGTGATGCCAGTCACATGGCCATTGGAGCAGTACTCAGTCAAGAGGGTAGACCAATTGCATTTTTCAGTGAAAAGCTCAATGATGCTAAGAAAAGGTATTCATCATATGATCTGGAAATGTATGCTTTAGTTTAGTCCCTAAAGAAATGGAGGCATTATCTGTTGCCAAAGGAGTTCATAGTTTTCACAGACAACCAGGCTTTGAGTTTCATCAACAGTCAGGAGAAGCTGAACCACAGACATATGAAGTGGGTAGAGACATTACAGGCTTTCACTTTTACCTTGAAGCATAAGAAAGGGGTTAAAAACAAAGTTGCAGATGCTTTGAGCAGGAGAGTTCTCACAGTCAATCAGATTCAGTTAGAGAGTGTTGGTATTGATTCACTCAAGACCATGTATGAGTCTGATGCTGATTTTGGAGAGATATATCAGGTCTGTACTTCTTTTGGGGAGAAATACCATGCTGAGTTCTCGGAATTCCTGATCCAGGATGGATTGTTGTTCAAGGGTGGACAGTTGTGTATCCCAAGATGTTCCATGAGGTTGAATATAATCAAGGAGAAACATTGTGGAGCAATGGCAGGTCATTTTGGTCTCGACAAGACTCTTGATCTGGTTAGGAGGCATTATTTCTGGCCTAAGTTGCAGTCAGATGTCAGGAAATTTGTAGAAACCTGTGTAATTTGTCAGAAGGCTAAGGGCAGGTCAACTAATGCAGGATTATATCAGCCCTTACCCATTCCTTCCAGACCATGGGAAAGTATCAGTATGGATTTTGTTTTGGGTTTGCCAAGGACCAGGAGAGGATTTGACAGTGTCTTTGTTGTAGTGGACAGGTTCAGTAAGATGGCACATTTCTTGCCATGCAAAACCACTGCCGATGCCTCATATATGGCAGATTTATTCTTCAGGGAGATTGTCAGAATCCATGGGTTGCCTTTGAGCATAGTTTCAGACAGAGATGTGAAGTTTGTGGGTCACTTTTGGAGAACCCTATGGAGGAAGTTGGGAACCAATTTATCTTTTTCCTCTGCATATCATCCTCAAACGGATGGACAAACTGAGGTAGTGAACCGTTCCTTGGGGAATCTACTTAGATGCTTGACAAAACAACATGGAGAGAAGTGGGACAATATTCTGTCTCAAGCTGAGTTTTCATATAATGATACTGTCAACAGAAGCACAGGAAAATCGCCTTTTCAGGTAGTGTATGGAATGCATCCCAGAGGTATTTTAGAGTTGCGAGAGCTACCTACAGCAGATCCTGTTAGTGCAGATGGAGAAGCTTTTGCTGAAGCAATCAAAGAAGTTCATGATCAGGTTAAGACCCAACTCCAGCAATCTACCTTGAAATATAAGGAATATGGTGACAAGAAGAAGAAGGATGTTCAATTTGCTGTTGGAGATTTGGTTTGGGTTCACTTGAAGAAAGACAGGCTTCCTAAGGGAAAGTATACTAAGCTCATGCCAAAGAAAGTTGGACCATGTCAGATTTTGCAAAAGCATGGACAAAATGCTTATGAGATCCAACTACCACCTGATCTTGGTTTATCTCCTATCTTCAATGTATGTGACTTAACTCCATACAAGGTTAATCCAGATGCAGATCAGGATGTCCTACAGGATACAGTTGCTGAAGACATTCCTCAACATGATCCTCCACAGATACAGCAGATTTTGGACACTAGAGTGGTCAAACAGACCAGGAACAAGAAGTACTTGGAGTACCTCGTCTCTTGGAAGGGCCAGCCGACTTCTGAAGCAGTATGGATGACTGCAGAACAGATACAGAAACATGGTGCCGACCTTGATACTCTCATCTCAAGTGGACTTGAGATTTCTTCTTTTGGGGAGTATGGTGCAGGAGCACCCACACATGATCAGGATATAGGTCCGCATGATGACATACATGATCAGGATATAGGATAGTTATCAGCATGATGACAGGGCAGTAGGCTATTTTTAGTATGTTTGACTTTATCATGTAATAAGGTCCACTGGACCGATGCTATGTATTAGTTCAGCCTAGGAGTATGTGTAGGCAGTTAGAGATCGGGATAAGGTATCTGAGTTGTCCTCTCTCCCAGCCGCTTGGAAGCTCCCAGCCGCTGGGAAGTGAAGTTGGTAGTACTCGAAGGATTTGTTATATATACCTTCGATCTGTTAGGGTTTAGATAGATAGAGTTCATATTGACAGTTCATTTTGATTTTGATAGGTGTTATGTTCAGGAGAGTAGTACTGGTGATATGCTGTACTGGTGATCAGTCCAGATATTGTGAAGGAGAATTGTAAAAGCAGGACATTTGAATCTCAATTGAATAAGATCTCATCTTTTGCAGTATCTGGTAGTATCAGTTCTATTTGTGTTGATTTCCTTTCCATTTGCAAGTTAATGGGCACTTTCAACCCTTCCACCGGTTGATCCTGCAAATCGGTGGAATGGTCCTGTATCATAGTTTAGGCTGCATTTGTGTTTTCTGTTTATGCATTGCATTGTTCAGGAGATCAGTTAGGAGCATGCTGTGAATCAGCCTAGCATCCTCATGTGCTAGGTCTAGAAGATAAGTTGTTAGATTTTGGTTTGAAGGTGATCCGGCCCGGTCGTCACATGAACTTTGTGAAATAGAGCGGTTCGGAGTGTTTACATGCAGTGGAAGGATACACAGAAGTCTGCATGTGTGTTTCCAGTCGGAACGAGCCGCATCATCATCTGCGAATGCATCGCCATCAGGATCGGGTCGTGGATTTGTTGAAGTTTGCATGTTGCAAGTGCATCATGATGTTTTGAGTTGGATATATACTCAGTGTATATATCGCAGTCAGGATCATCTCTCGGGGAAGTTCATCATCCGCATATCACTAACGGATGCGGGTGTGAAAGTTAAGTTTTTTTGGCTAAGTGTTGAAGAGTTCATCAGGAGGATGTGTGACGTCATCGTCATCAGGATATGACGTCATCGTCATCAGGATATTAAGAAATCCCTCAATGCGAGTTTATCCTGTTGTCGCTAAGTGGTTAAGTATCGGCGAAGGCTCTCGGCAGAAAGTCGTGAAACATCAGCAGGAGGTGTATCGGCGTAGGCAGGAAGTTGTATTAGCATCATCAGGAGGTTTCGAGGAACCGGATGAACAATATCATGATGCTGTTGCTTGTATCGTCAGGCAGTGGAGCATCGAAGGCAAGTTGTTGAAGTGCAACGTCATCAGGATATTTGAGCAACCAGATATTTGGATATCCTGCTGACGAAGGTGATATTGAATATCATGATGATGCCGCTTGTATTTGGCACCCGATGAACAGTGCAACCGGAGGATGTTTGCGCCCGTTGATTATCATGATGATGATGATAGGTGACAACCAGAGGAGGTAAATAGTAGTCGACAGGAGGATATTTGCGATCATCCGAAATATGATGATGCTGTTGAAATATGATGATGCTGTTGGTGTCTCTAGGAAATATGATGATGATGTTCAGCTGATAGAGAATTTTATCATGCTGTTTGTATTGTTGGCTACTCCTTCCTGTTAGTTAGCCTCCGTTGCGTCCCACTCTGCATCAGCGTCTAGTGCAAATACTTCCCTCGAGAAGTAAATTGGGTGCTCTGGCTCAAGGGGGCCATGTTGAAAATTTAAAACCCCCAGCCAATCAGCCAGTGCTAGAATCTGGCATGAAGATATGATGAAAAGAATCATATGATAGATCTTTTGAAGGAAGTTCTGGAAGAAAAGGATCAATTGTTGAGATTTGCAGAGTAATCTAAAGTGTCTGTAGTTGTCAGGAAGGTGCTTGACAACTTTTTGAAAGATGACATTAATGACTTAGTTTTTCGCATGCGAAGGATAAGAGTTATATCCGAAGGAAAAATAACCTTGTATTCTAATCTCTAAAGTATCCAAGGCAAACCGAAGAAAGATTCAAAAGAGACTACAGCATTCTAAAAAGGATTTCAGGTCAAGATCAACATCAAGGAAACCCTAATCTGACGAAAGAGGTATTTACAACTTTAAAAAAACCCTGATGTGAAAATTAAATTATTCTGGGAAAATGTTTACTCCTCATGTCATAGAGATAGGGAAAATGCCTTGCCCCAAGTTTAAGAAACAATTCTTCAAATCACTAGAAAATGATCCATTAGGGGCATTCTCAATTACTCCACATGGGGTTATACATATGGAAGATGTCAGAGCATACATTCATATTAGTCTAGAAGAATATGATCACTTGAAGTTAGGAAAACTGTAAATTAGACGAACTAACTACTGTGGATATTGTACTGAAATATGAGTATATAGTTCTATGAGAAAAGAAATTTGACACCTAGTTGGATTTTCCCACAATTCTGAATGATGCATGGGTCAAGCTTATTCTAAGCAAAATTCATGATGAATTTCTATGGCTTGATGAACCATATATGATAACTAAAGAAGCTATCAAAGTTATAACTGGTATGAACTCCTCCGCAAGGGTTCCAGGCATGAAGAAAATGAAGAACAATGTGGTAATACAGCCAACAAGAGCCAAATTTGATAAGAATGCCCTTACAATAAATGATATTAAGAATCTAGCTGTAAGATTTGCATTAATGATTGTTGGATACAAAATATAATTTTCCAACAAGGAAAATTTTGTGTCTGCATCAGATATATACATAGCATATGACATGATAAAAAATGATATGGATTATGACCTCTACGAATTGCTCCAGAGTCAACTAATGGAGAACTTGAAAAGAACAATAGAAACTAATCATCCTTTCAAATATGGAACATTGATTACATGTTTACTCTTTTACTTCCTAAGGGAGCTACCCAGTTTAGGAAATATTGTCTAGCTTGATCACATACCTGTAGCCACTCAAATAAGAAATCACTTATAGAGTTTAGGTAATGCAGATAAGTAGAACAAAATCTTATGGAAATACTTCAAAGACTTTCAAAAGAAAATGTCATGCAAGTTCCAGATACCTGAAAATGTAGTGATAAACTATGAGAAAGATATTGTATTCATGGTGAACAAAGACAAGTGCTTCATGGAAGTTGTGGAACCAAGAATGGTACGGGTCCCTGCACTAGGATATGAAGTTACAAAAGATGTCTTGACTGAATTAGCTGATGCACTACTAACCAAACCTAATGATCCCAAAGAGGGTAGATTTGGGACATTCTCATAATTATCTTCAGATGAATAATCAAGTAAGGAAAAAACCAAATTAGGAGGATCAATGTCCATAGGTGCTTCGATAGAATGGACATCATGCACTCTAAAAAGGAAGATAAAAGATTTGAAGTGGAGAAACCAGCATCTAGTCCTAGAAAAAGAATAAGGACGTCATCCATTACAGAAGCCACAATTGAAGTAGAGAAAGAGAAGGAAGCAAAAGAGAAGAAAAGAAAGAAAGTTTCACTTGATGCAGAAAAAGTGGCAAGAGACACTATTGCAAAACCCTTTGAAAAGCAACAAAGTGTACAAATCCTAGATTTACCCAAGTTTCTACAAGAACCAATAAATCTATATTCCTTGTCTCCGTAACAGAAATTTAAATTAGTATCATTTGTCCAAGCAAAGGCACAGAAAGAAATAATGAAACACACATGCAAGACAATAATCTCATTACAGTAGTATCTGATGTACTAGGAAAGTTGATGCCTAAATGCCAGAAAGATACATCGTTATCATCAACTGATCAACTAAAATGTATGATAAAATCAATCAACAATCATTTTGAATCCTTTAAAAAATCTACAGACACCTAATATTGACTTGCTTTGCAAACCAATTCCCTACATCTCTACACCACCAATTATCCCTCCTATTAATTAAATAAATTCATTATATTTAATTAATTTATCCCTAATCATCTACCCTTTGTGATCAATTAATTCACTTAATTTATCACTATACCTTATAACTATATCCTCATTAATTAAATAAATATTCCTAATATTTATTTAGTTAATTTGTCCATCTCCCTAATCCTTGTTAATTAGATAAATCATGCTTATCTAATTAATCTACCCTACTAATCAACCTTAACCTAGCCTAGTTGATTAAATAGCAATTATTTAATTAATCTACCCTAGCCTACCTATCCCTTAGACCTAAATTAATTACGCTAAACACTTAATTAACCTTGCTTAGCCCATCCTCCCACACACATTTGAATAAAAATCATTTTTTTATTCAAAGGGTCAAATCTTCCTTACAACTCATTTATCACCCTCTTACACATGTAAGTGTACATGTGTCCTTCAACCTTCACACCTCCACATAAAAGTGAATTTTTAATTCACACTCCCCATGAGTTGAATTTTTAATTCACTTGTCATATCCACTCTTCCCAAAAATGAATTTTTAATTCATTTTTATCCTCAACACCTTTCCCCATGTGAATTTAAAATTCACAAATAATGAGAGCCCTCCAATCCCATTGACCAAATCTCAACCATTGATCTCTCTCATCCACTCCTCTTGTGACAATTGTCACAAGACTACAACTTCAATCCTAACCCTAACTCTCAATCATTCTGAGCCCTTGATCTCAACTTCTAATCCTCACCCTCCATCCCTTTTCCAAAAATCTATAAATAAGACCCTCATCTAAGCCATTCATTTCAACTTCTTCTTGCATCCTTATCATGTCCAAATTTATCTCAAATCTCCTCATCATACCATCATAATGCCAAAATCATTCTAGCCTCTCTATCCAATATATCAATCTATCATCCAATCCATCATCTACATTATGTTGAATGCATTGAGCAACCCATATTTCACACTCCATCATCTTGGGTAAATCTAAGGAGTTTTGGGTGCAAATCCTTCCACCCTATCAAGGAAAGGGATCACATTTAAAGGTATAACTTTGTGTATTTATGCATTTTGTTTTGTATTTCTAACTTCATTTGTTTTCCTTGTCTTCATTTGGCACACCTGGTGGGACCTGCAAGGTCCCTACCTAATCATTTTTTGAGTATTTTTCTTGTAGAAATGTGCTCTTTTGTAGGTGTAGTGCCTTCTCTCCGTGTAGTAGTAATATTTCTCAGCAAAGTGGTGCCTGTTGTTCTCAAAATCAGCTATGCTCATTTTTGTAGACAACCCCACGAAACTTGTCCGTTTCATGAATCTACACTCTAAGATTGCAAATCGAGAAAAGATTCCCTTGTTCTCGTGCAAGGTCATTTGACATTCTAAACTCGTCTGCGACATTCCCTTGAACTGATTTCTCGATATTCGCGAGGATCGTTTAAGTCGTAAACTGGTTAAAAAGTCAAGTTTTAGTCATTTTTCAGGTGTTAGAAAATTTTTTATTTTTGACATGTAAAGGCAATTATTTCAGCCGCCCTTACATGTTGAAGTTTAAATGTGTGTAATGGCGACATTTATGACCGCTATTACGTATTTAAAAGTTTGTTTGGTCACTTGTAAAAGCGGTGGAAAACACCGCTATTACATATGATTGAATTTTTGTTGCCTTATGTACTAGTGGCCGAAACACCCGACTCTGCATTGTCTGGCACACCTAACCTGTCTGAGTGGCCGAAATACCCGCCCATTCAAGATCTTCAGAATCTTGAACACCGAGTGCCATTAATGGCCACTCATGCCGCTTATTAAAACTGTTATTTGAGCTTTAAATAAGTCTTTTGTATGTCATTTTTGCTATTTCGTTTCTCCTAGCTCTGTCTCCGAACTTCCTCGTATCACCCGATCACGCCATTGAAGAAGCTCAACCTACATTACCATTATCAAGTCTAGGGTTTCAAGTCTTAGACAGGTAAGCTTTCCAACTGCTATCTTTTTCTTTACTAGGGTTTTATTAGTTTTGGAGGTTTCTTTTTTGTTTTATTTTTGTTATAGTTTTTATTGAAAGTTTCTTTTTCGCCAGTTTTGTTTAAAATCCTTGGTAGCCCACATACCCCAGTTCGTGCCCTAAAAGTCTCTTTGCATGTAATGGCGGATTTACCGCTCAAACCTTTGGCACTTCCCAAGTAGCAAATTACACCTCCACACAAGCATCACATGCAAAGCAGTAGAAAAATGACACTTGGATATCAAAGACGTTGCCTGTTCTAGCGTCATTTTCTGCCGTCAGAACTTTTGCACGAAGGGAAAAATTACTCCCCTGCCGGAGCGGTTAAAATGCCCGACCAAACATTACTATTGTCTCTTCCTACCTGCAATGGTGGTTGTTTCCGCCGCCCCTGCACCAAAACCCTTGAAGTTATACTTACTTGCATGAGCGGCGATTTATACTGTTCAAACATCTGTTGGCGTTTCATGGAGTTACCTGTAGTAGCGGTCCTTTCATCTGCTCGAACATGTTAACCAATAATCTCCCAAATGCTCGAGCAGCATTTTCATCTGCTCCTACATCAAAAACTTGTTTGGTCATTTCCTTGCAAGAGCGGCCAAATCACCCGCCCGAGCAGTTGAGATTTTCAACTTGTCGCTTGCGATAGCGGTCATTTTAACTGCTCGAGCAAGTCAAATCAAAACTTCCAAAATACATGCAGAAGCAATGTTTTTCACCGCCTTTACACATGAAATCTCCCCCAACTTGCAAGGGTGGTCAAATCACCCGCCCAAGCACATTTTCCTAATTTTTCCCTAACACTGGAGAATTCATTTTTTCAAAACCAAAAGCCCACTTTCACCTTCGCCTTGATTTGCGCACTCAAGCCCTTTGAATGCATGCTTTCCCGTCCATGATCGTCAAAATGCAGTTGACCCAGTTTATCCAATTTTTCCCCTAACTGCGAGATCATGGGCTTTTGCAGTTCTTAATCAGCGTTCGTGGTGGTGTTCAAATTCACAGTTTTCTCCAGGGCTCATGTCAGAATCATCTCCGTCAAAGTCTAGATCCATGAAGTACAAGTACTAGGGTGTCTTTCCGGTAATGGCAGTGCAGTCAAACGTTGATGAAATTAGAGACACGAAAATTGGGCATGTAGATATGGCCGAATTCATGGATAGAACTAAATAAGCAAATCCCTCCAAACATATGCAGAAAATCATTGATAGTAGTATTCATTTGGTCGCATCATTTCCGGTCAGTGCACATAATCCTAAATTTGTTCTACAAGTGGCCAACCACTACAATAGAGACACTAAAGCTGTGACGGACTCACAAGGAAATGTTATCATGAGATTGGATGCAGAATTCATGGACAAAATCTTCATGTGTCCACCAATTGAAAATGTCAGGCAGATTGATTTTGCTCAGGGTCAACAAGACTATGACAATGATTTGGAATCTGCTAGGAGACACATAAATAGCAAATGGTTAAAGATTCCTAGGGTAACTTTGACCAGATGGCCAAAAGACCTTCACAGGAGTGATTTTGTGGAGGAAGTGTGTGATTTGATTACTCTCTTGAGTCGCATAAGAGGACTCCCTTCTACTTCCAAATTCCAGGACTGGATGTACACTTACATCAAGGTGATTCTATGGGGTAATCAGAAGATATTCTGGGGTGAACAGATCAGCAATGCTTTGCACGAGCAACTGGTAAGGGTCAATACTACCTTCAAATTTTACATGACCTCTTACCTTGTCTACGTTACTGCAAGCATGAGGAACTTTTCAGGTTTAACCCAAGTAGGGGATAGGAGATTGGTCCCAGTGTATGAATACTACCCCCAAATCACTCTGAAGGGGTCGATTCATCATTTCAGAAGAGTCAATGATGCATTCTTCTCAGTTTTCATGTGCTTGTGGGATGGTGAACTGGTTCAGAAAAGAGTTTCTGATGAAGCATGGCAGGTTGTAAATTCTTTTGGTTGCTTGTTCTTGCAATTTCCCACTTTCACTTATCTTCAGGTAGGATACTATCCTGGTTACCCTTACATGCTGCCACGGTATCCCAGTGATCGCATTGTTCTTATGGAGCTTTGCAGACAACTGATTGTGGTACACAACAAACAGATGGAGCTTAAGAAGTCAGGGATAAAGTTTCCCATTGAAATTGGGAGGTACTCAGTTTAGTCTACCAACAAAGCAAAGATAATTGACTCTGAGTTGCAGTTGGTCACCATAAAGACCTACAAGAAAAGAAACCATTTTGACTTAAGAAGGGTTCAAGATAAAATCAAGAGGAAGTCAAATTTTCATGAGCCAATAGAAATAAAAGCTCATGAGGATACTAATAGAAATAAAAGCTCCTCTTCTACTAAAAACGCTTCCACAAGCACCACAGATCCAATGGTGCAAAAGCTAGCAAATGAATTGCTAGCTCTGAAGAGACAAATGTCCCAAGGTATATCTACGCCTCCTTCTTACTGAGATATACCAAGGAGGACATTTCCAAATAATTCATATCAAGGCAATGCTGCTAGGAATCAAGGACAACAAAACCGTCTTCCTCCTACATAGGGAAAGCTCGCCATTGAAGTAGCGCCGGTCAACTCTGCTGTTGGCTACTATGAAGCCGAAAATGAACTTCCTTTCCAACCTGAGTTGGAATACGAAAATGGTGCTAATCTCTTCACAGAAGGAGAAGAAGAGTTAGCTGGCGACTCTACCATCAGCTTTCTGAACTATCAGGATGAAGCTGAAAAAGGAGAAGTGTGTGAAGGAGCATATGCTGTTTTCACTAGGTCTCAAAATTAGTCAGCTCTTCAAGCTGATAAAGGGAAGGTGAGAGAAGAATCTCAACCGGCAATTTCAATCGCTAAACGGGGGACTCCGCTACCTTTCCAGTCAAAAGACCCAGTGGTCAATAAACAAGTAAGTGCCTCTAATGAATTTGTACCTTCCACTTCTACTCCTCAGACTAGTGCTGTCTCTACCAAAAATCAAAATGATGGTTTTTCTTCCTCCGTAGCTAATTCTTTTTAGCAATTTGATATAACAGATCATGCTAGGAGAACTAAGATACAAATGTCTGAAGTTGAGTATCTACAGGCTAATCCTGAACAATTTGATAGATTAGCCAAATATGTCAAAAATAAGGCCATCCCTGCAGGACAAGAGTTTCCCAAAGCTACTCATGACTCCTCCAAAAGTAAATCTACCCAAAACAATCTTGTTACTACTCCCCCTTAAGTCTCTGGAAAAATCAAACCTTTCTATGTTTCCCTATTAGTAAATGGTCATAAATTGAGCAATTGCGTAATAGATTCTGGAGCCTCAGACAATGTTATGCCTGCTAAGGTAGCAGATGCCCTTGGCCTTACCTTAACCAAAACTTTTGGGAGATGTTTCTCTATGGAGAATAAGCAAGTTCCACTTTTGGGTCAAATCAAAGACGCCCAATTTGCATTTGCAGCTTTCCCAGATAAGAGAATCAAGATGACAGTCTTGGTAGCTGATGTTCTAGCTTCATACGGCATTCTTCTTGGACGTAATTTCTGCAAGGATGTGGGTGGAGAGTTGAACATGAATTTGTCTGAAGCTAGGATACCTGTTAAAGGTGTCATGCAGAAGCTGCTTCCTGAGAAGGAGGCAAAATATATTGTTACTCAAACATCAAATCCCAAAGCTCAAATTTTGTTTGAGTCCTTGGGAATGAGTAACTATTTTCTGTCTACTAAAGATTGTTCCAATTCATTAGATGAGAGTACATCGGGTGATAGCTCTGATATGTCAGATGGAGACTCAGAAGAGTTTTCAGATGAAAGTTCAGGTGAGGGTATAGCAATACCAGATTCTTTCCTCACTGATGAAGAGGAATCTTCTGACCAAAGAAAGTCCAAGAAATCAAATTCTGATGGAGTCTGGATTTTAGAATTTGATGGCAGCTGTTCTTCTACTGGTTCTAGAGCCGGAGTGGTCTTGATATCGCCACAAGGTGATATTTTACCTTTTTCATACAAGTTACAATTTGACAATACCAATAACACTGCCGAATACGAATCCTTATTGCTCGGATTGGAAGTGGCGCGTGCCAGAGGTGTTAAAATCCTTCATGCTCAAGGGGACACCAAATTGGTGGTTTGTCAAGTAAGAAATTTGTACCAAACTAAAAATGAAAGACTGAGACACTATCGCAATCGCGTATGGGATTGCATTGAAGATTTTGATGCTTTCAATATTTCAGCAGTGCCAAGAGAGTTCAATGACCGTGTAGATTCATCGGTTGTTTCCGCCACTCTCATGGTGCCTCACAAGGATTTCAAAGGAAATAAGTACACTATTGAGCTGGTCTTCCGACCAAGTGTACCTAATAACGCTGACCATTGGCAACTGTTCAATGGTGATAATCAAATCATTGCTTTCCTAGAAAAGATGGATAGTTTTGATGAGCTTTACTTTGAAGGAAGCGAATCACCATCGCGAGAATATGTTTCTAAGGTAGATTCATAGACCGGTGAAGAATTTCTACAATTGAAAGGAAATAAAATCCCAAAAGGTTTGGTTTCCCTTGAGAAACTCTTTGATAAACATGACAGGTATATCAAGCAGCGGCAACAACAATAGGATTCAGGTTCCTTTATGGAATTTGAGTAGGTCAATTTTGGTTCGGAAGCAGATTCTAAGATGGTCAACATTGGAAAATGTTGCACTTCTGATGAAAGATTCAAATTCATTACCCTCCTCCACCATTTCATTGATGTTTTGGCTTACTCCTATGATGACCTGAAGTCTTTCAGGCCTAAGGAGGTTCGACACAAAATTCCCCTCAAAGCTGGATCGTTGCCTCACAAACAGAAGCAAAGGCAATACAATCCAAAGATATCAGGTATGATTCTTTCTGAAATTCAGAAGATGCTGAATGCAAGGATAATTTTTCCAATTCATCATTCCACATGGATTGCAAACATAGTACCTGTAAGGAAGAAGAAAGGAGAAATCTGTATCTATGTTGATTTCAGGAATCTCAACCAGTCTTCCTTGAAAGATAACTACCCTTTGCCCATCATGGACCAAGTGTTGCAAATAGTGACAGGTTCAGAAATGCTATCTATGTTAGATGGTTTTTCGGGGTATAACCAAGTGGAGGTAAATGAAGCTAACCAGTTCAAAACTGCCTTCACCACACCATGGGGTACGTTTGCATATCGCAGAATGCCTTTTGGTCTGATCAATGCTGGCGCAACATTTCAGCGAGTGATGGATCTTGCTTTCAGAGATGAGATGGGTAAGTTCATCGTGGTATATCTCGATGACTTGACTATTTTCTCCAAAAACCATCATGATCATGCACATCATTTGCGACAAGTGCTGGAGCGTTGTCAGCAAAATGGTATTTCCCTCAATCCCAAGAAGTTAGTTTTTGGGGTGATGGAAGGCAAGCTTCTCGGACACATTGTATCCCGGGAAGGTACTAAGATTGACCCGGAGAGAGTTAAATCTATTCAAAGTCTCACTCTGCCCGCAAGTAAGACTGTTGTTCACTCTTTCTTTAGAAAGGTGAATTTTCTGCGAAGGTTCATTCCTGAGTTTGCAGAAAAAACTCGTCACATTGTTAATATGATGAAGGGTAAGGCTACTTTCCGTTGGACCGCAGAAGGTAAGGAAGTGTTCGAGGATATCAAGAGAGCTATTGCTCATGCTCCAGTTCTTGTTTGTCTCAACTACACTAAGGATTTCATAGTCTATAGCTACGCTTCAGAACACACACTTTCAACTATTCTGGTTCAGCAGAATGAAGAAGGCATTGAATCCCCTATATCATTTATGAGTTGTCCTCTCAAAGCTCATGAATTGAAGTATTCGAATATGGAGAGGCATGCCTATGCCATGGTCAAAGCTGTTAAGCATTTCAGGTTCTATATTCTAAACTCACACACTGTTGTCATGGTGCCTGATACAACAGTCAAATCTATCCTAACTCAACAGGAGTTCGAAACAAAGAGAGGTAATTGGATCGCTAAGATCCAAGAATTCGATCTGGATATCAAGCCTACCAAGCTTGTGCGTGGTAAAGGTTTGTGTCAATTGATCACAGATAATGTTCCAAAAGAGACAGGGGACGAAGAAGAAGAAGTTGTGGACATGCCAACTGTTCTTTTTGTTACTACAACTGACGAGTGGTATTCCAATATTGCTCATTTCCTTACCTATGGTGAGTGCCCTTCTCACTTGTCTTATAAGGAAAAGAGAACTGTCAAGTTAAAAGCCGCTAACTACGTCCTTTGGGACAATGGTTTGTACAAGAGAAATCTTGATGGTGTATTTCTCCGTTGCGTGGATAAAGCGCAACAAAGTAGACTTTTGGAGTCTTTTCACAATTTGGCTTGTGGAGGACATTTTTCAGCACCTGTAACGGCTCACAAGATTCTGCGAGCTCGATACTATTAGCCTACACTATTCCAAGATGCATACAATTGGGTACGTAGGTGTGAGTTATGCCAACAGTTTGTTGGCAAACCAAAATTGGTAGCCTTACCTCTAAAACCAGTGGTAATTGAGGAGCCTTTTCAACAATGGGGTATTGACTTCATTGGCGCAGTGAATCCATCATCAAGTGCAGGACATAACTATGTTCTCACTGCAACAGACTATTTTACCAAATGGGTGGAAGCTATTCGAGTCAAGCATGCTACTTCAGAAGTGGTATGCAGTTTTCTTAAGGAGAACATTATTTCCAGGTTTGGAGTTCCAAACAAGATTGTAGCAGACAATGCTACTTGCTTTTCCTCTCATGAGATCACTGAATTTTGCTATGAGCATGGGATCATTCTTTCCCATTCTTCAGATTATTATCTGCAAGGGAATGCTCAGGCAGAATCAAGCAATAAGAATCTGGTCACTATCATCAGGAAACTGGTAGATGAGAATCAGAGAACTTGGCATAAGGCATTGTTTGATGCTTTATGGGCAGATAAAATTACACCCAAAAGGGCAATAGGCATGTCACCATTTCAGCTTCTATATGGTCTGAATGCAGAGATACTGATTACCTTGGAACTACCAGCATTGAAGTTGGTAAAGGCATTGGAAGATAGAACTTTTGATAGTTCTATTGATAAAAGGATCATGTATTTGACTGAACTTGAGGAGCAGCACACTATGGTGGTGGACCGTATTGCTGAATACCAAAATCAAGTAAAGAAATTCTTCGACAAGAAGACAAAGGCTCGTGAGTTTCAGGTTGGAGATCAAGTCTTGTTGTGGGACAAGAGGAGAGAACCAAAAGGAATGCACGGAAAATTTGATTCCTTGTGGAGAGGTCCATTTGCCATTCATCAATGCTATGGTGAAAACAGTTTCTTGCTGGAGTATTAGGATGGGACACCATTCTCATTGCCTCACAGTGGACAACATCTGAAGCACTTCAATCTCTGAAGTTTCAGATAAGTTAAAAATTGTACATTTGTATAGTTTTGAGTTTTTGTTTGTCTTTTCATTTAGTCATTTGTGTCTTTTTCTTTTAGCTTGACTCTATAGCCCAATGGCATGGATGAAGGCACTTAGAGACTGGATTCTAATCCCTTTGATCATTTCAAAGTTTGATCGAAGGAATTTCCCCAGTTAGAGCCAGCTGTTGTTCTCAAAATCAGCTATGCTTGTTTTTGTAGACAACCCCACGAAACTTGTCTGTTTCGTGAATCTACACTCTAAGATTGCAAATCGAGAAAAGATTCCCTTGTTCTCATGCAAGGCCATTTGACATTCTAAACTTGTCTGCGACATTCCATTGAACTAATTTCTCGATATTCGTGAGGATCGTTTAAGTCGTAAACTGGTTAAAAAGTCAAGTTTTAGTCATTTTTTAGGTGTTAGAAAATTTTTTATTTTTGACATGTAAAGGCAGTTATTTCAGCCACCCTTACATGTTGAAGTTTAAATGTGTGTAATGGCGGCGTTTATGACCGCTATTACGTATTTAAAAGTTTGTTTGGTCACTTGTAAAAGCAATGGAAAACACCGCTATTACATATGATTGAATTTTTGTTGTCTTATGTACTAGCGGCCGAAACACCCGCCTCTGCATTGTCTGGCGCACCTAACCTGTCTGAGCGGCTGAAATACCTGCCCGTTCAAGATCTTCAGAATCTTGAACACCGAGTGCCATTAATGGCCACTCGTGCCACTTATTAAAACTATTATTCAAGCTTTAAATAAGTCTTTTGTATGTCATTTTTGCTATTTCGTTTCTCCTAGCTCTGTCTCCAAACTTCCTCGTATCACCCGATCGCGCCATTGAAGAAGCTCAACCTACATTACCATTATTAAGTCTAGGGTTTCAAGTCTTAGACAGGTAAGCTTTCCAACTGCTATCTTTTTCTTTACTAGGGTTTTATTAGTTTTGGAGGTTTCTTTTTTGTTTTATTTTTGTTATAGTTTTTATTGAAAGTTTCTTTTTCGCCAGTTTCGTTTAAAATCCTTAGTAGCCCACATACCCCAGTTCATGCCCTAAAAGTCTCTTTGCATGTAATGGCAGATTTACCGCTCAAACCTTTGGCACTTCCCAAGCAGCAAATTACACCTCCACACAAGCATCACATGCAAAGCAGTAGAAAAATGACTCTTGGATATCAAAGACGTTGCCTGTTCTAGTGTCATTTTCTGCCGTCAGAACTTTTGCACGAAGGGAAAAATTACTCCCCTACCGGAGCGGTTGAAATGCCCAACCAAACATTACTATTGTCTCTTCCTACCTGTAATGGCGGTTGTTTCCGTCGCCCCTGCACCAAAACCCTTGAAGTTACACTTACTTGCATGAGCGGCGATTTATACCATTCGAACATCTGTTGGCGTTTCACGGAGTTACCTGCAGTAGCGGTCCTTTCATCCGCTCGAACATGTTAACCAATAATCTCCCAAATGCTCGAGCAGCATTTTCATCCACTCCTACATCAAAAACTTGTTTGGTCATTTCCTTGCAAGAGCGGCCAAATCACCCACCCGAGCAGTTGAGATTTTCAACTTGTCGCTTGCGATAGCGGTCATTTTAACCGCTCGAGCAAGTCAAATCAAAACTTCCAAAATACATGCAGAAGTGGTGTTTTTCACCACCTTTACACATGAAATCTCCCCCAACTTGCAAGGGCGGTCAAATCACTCGCCCAAGCACATTTTCCTGATTTTTCCCTAACACTGGAGAATTCATTTTTTCAAAACCAAAAGCCCGCTTTCACCTTCGCCTTGATTTGCGCACTCAAGCCCTTTGAACGCATGCTTTCCCGTCCATGATCGTCAAAACGCAGTTGACCCAGTTTATCCAATTTTTCCCCTAACTGCGAGATCATGGCCTTTTGCAGTTCTTAATCAGCGTTCGTGGTGGTGTTCAAATTCATAGTTTTCTCTAGGGCTCATGTCAGAATCATCTCCGTCAAAGTCTAGAGCCATGAAGTATAAGTACCAGGGTGTCTTTCCGGTAACGGCAGTGCAGTCAAACGTTGATGAAATCAGAGACACAAAAATTGGGCACATAGATATGGCCGAATTCATGGATAGAACTAAACAAGCAAATCCCTCCAAGCATATGCAGTATTCATTTGGTCGCATCATTTCCGGTCAGTGCACATAATCCTAAAATTGTTCTACAAGTGGCCAACCACTACAATAGAGACACTAGAGCTGTGACGGACTCACAGGGAAATGTTATCATGAGATTGGATGTAGAATTCATGGACAAAATCTTCATGTGTCCACCAATTGAAAATGTCAGGCAGATTGATTTTGCTTAGGGTCAACAAGACTATGACAATGATTTGGAATCTGCTAGGAGACACATAAACAGCAAATGGTTAAAGATTCCTAGGGCAACTTTGACCAGATGGCCAAAAGACCTTCACAGGAGTGATTTTGTGGAGGAAGTGTGTGATTTGATTACTCTCTTGAGTCGCATCAGAGGACTCCCTTCTGCTTCCAAATTCCAGGACTGGATGTACACTTACATCAAGGTGATTCTACGGGGTAATTAGAAGATATTCTGGGGTGAACAGATCAGCAATGCTTTGTACGAGCAACTGGTAAGGGTCAATACTACCTTCAAATTTTACATGACCTCTTACCTTGTCTACGCTGCTGCAAGCATGAGGAACTTTCTAGGTTTAACCCAAGTAGGGGACAGGAGATTGGTCCCAGTGTATGAATACTACCCCCAAATCACTCTGAAGGGGACAATTCATCTTTTTAGAAGAGTCAATGATGCGTTCTTCTCAGTTTTCATGTGCTTGTGGGATGGTGAACTAGTTCAGAAAAAGAGTTTCTGATGAAGCATGGGAGGTTGTAAATTCTTTTGGTTGCTTGTTCTTGCAATTTCCCACTTTCACTTATCTTCGGGTATGATACTATCCTAGTTACCCTTACATGCTGCCACGGTATCCCAGTGATCGCATTGTTCTTATGGAGCTTTGCAGACAACTGATTGTAGTACACAACAAACAGATGGAGCTTAAGAAGTCAGGGATAAAATTTCCCATTGAAATTGGGAGGTACTCAGTTCAGTCTACCAACAAAGCAAAGATAATTGACTCCGAGTTGCAATTGGTCACCATGAAGACCTACAAGAAAAGAAACCATTTTGACTTCAGAAGGGTTCAAGATAAAATCAAGAGGAAGTCAAATTTTCATGAGCCAATGGTCGAAGACATATGGGCAGATCTTAGGACCTAAAATGAGATCAGAAAACTAGATTTCTGCAGGCTTCATCTGAGCCAAATTGAAGAACTAGGACTAGCTGATATTCCAGATGGAATGGAGGATGATGGGGATGTCCTAGATCATAAATACGAGGCAGAGAATGTTGAGGCTTCACCTCTCCCAGAGGTGAAATGGTCAGTCAAGGAGGAGACATCTATCAGAAAGAGATTCCAACCAATACTGGAAAACACCAATCTGTGGTTGGAAAGTAAGGGAATTAAGTTGAAAGAGTTCCTTACAGGGTCCGAAGAGGGAACACAGGAGCAAACAGGTAAGAAAGTGGAAAACCAAACTAAGAATAGGAGTGACACTCCTTCCTCCTCCAAGGTACACAAACCAAATATCAAATTTGTATCCAAGAGAGGAAAGAAGAAGGAAACCACAAAGGCTTCTGATGCCACTAAGTCAGATGTTGAAGACATCAATGATGATAAGATGGAAATTGAAGATGTTGAGACTGAAGAACAAAATGTTCAAAGGTCTAAGACAAATGTATCTGATGACGCTGAACAAGGTGAAGATGAAGATACAGAGGTAGAGCGACTTGATGGTTCCCCACAGACTCCTATGAAAGACCTTCCCTCCAAGACACAAGTTCTTACACCTCCTCCTCATGTTCCGTTTTCTGATGGTTTGCCAACAATTTCAAATGTTCCTCTTTCTCCAATTTTTTTTGTGTCTTCAGACAATACTCCTCCATCCATGAAAGTTAGCTTTGGAACTGTTTTTGATTCTTCTAATTCCATTCCAAGTTTATCTTCCCCATCTTTTGATATCAGGGAACAAACTGTCTTAGAGAACCTTCTGGATGCTTCACAAAAGGTTGTTGACACAGGTGTTGTGTTTACCAACACAAGCCTAATTGTCACTATCACTGGCATGAATATAGACACAGCCAAGCAAGTGGTGGATCCCCCTCCAGCTCTTGATGCATCTATACTTCCTCCATGGCTATCTGCCTATACTCCAAAGAGGAAGAAGCAAGCCATCTCACCTGATGAGATTGAAATTGAAAAGTTGTTGCCTGTGAAAGCAAAGAACCAAAAGAAGAGGCCTAAGACTGTTTCTAGGCTGGTCACTAAAAAGGGAATCAGATATGCCGAAATTGCCAAACCTCCTGAAGATGCTATGGTTGATACTTTTGACATGAGCAGTTATGTCATCTCAAGGGTTGAACTTGGTAAAGTGACTCATGAGGGTGTCAAAGCAGATTTCTAGACCACTGCTAGTACCCTACTTGAAAAGTATGATGAAGCCAAGATGGAGAAGGAGCAATACAAAGCAAAAGCAGAATAATTGGCTGCTGTCCTTTAGAAAATAGTGAAGTCATCAGAAATAGTAGAACCAATGGCAGTGATAGTGGAAGATCCCCTGATACAGAAGGTTGAAAAAGCCCAAGCCAAAGGCAGGATAGTGGGGGATGTAGTGGAGCAGTTGTTGGCTCAAGGACGAGTTCTGTTGAAAACTGTTGTGGAAAGAAAGGAGAAAATGGACAAAGCTAAAGCAGAGCTAGACAATCTGGTAGATCTACTTTCACAAGAGCTACAAGATCAAGAAGAGAGCCTAGAAGAGTGGATAGATATGAAGAAGATCAAGATAAAGAACCTGATCACCATTGGGGTCGTCACCAACAGGGAATCATACCTCAAGACCAAAGAGACTCTAGCTCATCGTATTTTCATAATAAAGAGTCTACTTAAAGATCTATGTCAAGATCGAGAAGCCAGTGAAGATAGTGATGTCACACTCCTACACCGGCTGGAAGAACTTCCTTGCACCTTAACAAGGGAAGATCATAGTTTCCTCATAGCACAGGAAATGATAAGTTCTTTTGAAGAAATGGTACAAAAGAAATTTGAAGAGAAAGCTCCCTCAATGCTCTCAATGGACAACCTGTATGATCAACATTCGACTCTGGAGAATCTGAAGGATAATCTAGACAAGCATGAAAAGGCAGTAAAGGCGGTGAAAGATTCAATTCTCTAAGCTCGCACCATCTCTGAAAACACAGCAAAACTAGATGCATGCGAGATGTCAGTTGTTCAAACCATGTATCAGAATTTCCTGAGGAAAAAGGATGGAGGAAGCTAGTGCCTTAGCTTGTTTTTCTTAGATATTATGTAAATGGAATTTTTTTTTGGACATCTACACATGTAATTTTCCAAAATGTAATTACATGTGAAACAAGAGAAGTCATAAGTCAAATAGGACTCTCTTGTTGAATAAGTCAAAGTAGTTGTAGATTTCCTAGATTTTCTCAAGGTCTTTCCCTATAAATAAAGGGGACCTCTTTTGTAAATATTATCTTTGGTCTATTGCAAGAAAACTTTGGCGAATTGAGAAGCAAATCAAGACTTTGTGCTTTTTGTGAAAATCAATATTCAAATACTTATCAATACAAGAAAGCAAGTTTAATTCCAATCTTTGTCTTGGGATTATTTGTGTTGTGATAGTTTTGTTCTTATGTCTTGCTATCATAATCTTATTTGATAATAATTGAAGTGTGGAGTTTGTTTCAAGTGATTGAAGAGCGCTCTTAATTTGATTCTGATAAACTTTGTGTTATCAAATCAGTTGTAGGTTATATGTTCATGTTTGTGAGAATACAATAGTTTGGAGACTTTGTGCTGCAAGTTGTTATATTTGATTTACTTTTATCATCTTGAAGAAGAGTGAAGACTTTGGGCTGCGTTCTACTTCAAATAGTTCCCTTTACAAGTAGTAAGTGAGGTAACAGAAAACTTTGTGTTTCTGTGATTTTGTGATAATTTATAAGTCTTATATCAAGAATTTGAAATATAAACATCTATTCCGAAAAAAGAGAATGAGATGAGATGGAACCATCACAAATATAGTTTTTAGTATACATAAATTTGATAAGTTGTTTGATTTGCAAAAGTTAAGTAATTAGAGGGAACCTCCCCTTGCTGAGAGGAGAGACTTTGTCTCATCATAGCTGTGGCTGATATACCCATTTTGTCGTTAGCGAGTTAACGACAAAATATTCACCCAACAGTGCCATTTCTACGTATTGTAGTGCTATTTATGTCTTTTGTGGCACTATTTTAGCACGACAATCCCACTCATCTTTAACTTGAATCTAATCTTCTTTTTCTTGTTTTTTGGCCTTTCTAGCATTTTAGCTCTCGACTTTTGTAGGTTTTACACAGAAAAAAGGGGAAAACTATTGTAATTTTTTTCTAAAATCATCCATTGACCAACACTGTGCCATATTGGAACTATCAACACCCAAAGTGGTGCCTTTGTCTGAGACAAATTGACCAAACCAAACTTCTATGCAAAGTGGCACTATCTTTCTGTCTTGTGGCGCTATCTTCCTTATTAGCGCTATCTCCTTTATCGACGCCATCTTTTGTATTAGCGCCATCTATTTCTGTGGTGCCATCATTTTTTGTAGCACCATCTTTCATTGTGGCACCATCCTCTGTTATAGCGCTATTTACTATATTGGCACCTATTTGTATTGTAGTGCCATTTGTATCTGTTTTAGCACTATTTTTCTGCACTAGCTTAGGGATCTGTGCAGGGTTGGGTCTCTTTTTTACAAGTCATCCAAAACCACCATCTTGAAACTACTAACATCTTTTGTAGGGATTTACTAGATTAGACACATCTTCCTTTGGTGTACTAAAATGGACATTGTGTGCTTAGCTTAGAAAACACTTAAATTTGGTGCAACTAAAAAATCAATCATTGGCTTGTCAAACAAACAACAAACAAACATTTCATTTGGTGTACCTAAAAAGAACTCTTTGTGTGCCTAGCATAGATAACATTTGATTTTGGTGCACTAAAATTAATCATTTCTTGTAACAAACAACTTTAGGCACATGTCGATTTGGGCTTAAAGATAACATAGCTTTGTTTTCCATACTTGGTGCACTTGCACACTTTGTCACCCAAGAGTTATAATCAAGTATCCTCTCCTGTCACCTTCAAAAGGATCTTGGGTGAAGAGAAATGGTTCTATTCTCTTTTTTCTAGAAAGTGGGCCTACCCTTGAGACACATCCATACAGAGAACTCATTGGTGACCCCAAGCGGTACTTTCATCCAGTCCACTATATGTAAATTGAGGGTAAGGTGAAAGCTAAGTCTAATCGGTATGAGTGCTTACCATTCAGTGCTAGCTTGAAAGGAAGTAGTACCCTTGAGGTATATTAAACTCCTAGTAGAGCTAGTCAAAACCTTAAGTGGTTATCAGATGCTCATAAGGTGCTGATCCCCTAGATGTACCCCCACTATGAACCATTGTTTTAGAAGCCAAAATCCCTCTACTTATTCAACAAGTATTGTCCTTGCCTCTCCTTAGGTTGTGCATGCTTGATAAATCTTTCACATTTTTCATAAACAAAACATTTGGCCATTGTGTTTTCTTGCTTGTTTGTTTGTCTACTTGCCAAGAAAAATCAAATTCATCCATCATTCCAACCATTCACAATCTTTTAGTGCTATTTCCATCTATTTTAGCACCTTCTTCATCCATGTTCAAAAATAAAATTTTCCCATCAAAAACTTCAATTTTATAAGCCCATTTTTCAAAAATTTCTAATCAGGGGCTACGCCCCTGAACCCCTATCAATAGCGGGTTGCATCCGGGCCCCCACACCCCCCTCACGTCAGGTTGGGTTTTCCTCCCAACACCGCTAAACCATCCCCCCATTTATCAAACCCCATCAATTGAGCTTATCCAATCCCTTTATTTGAGCTTAATCAAATTCATCATAATCCACTTCATTGCTAGTCATAATCATCCTCATCATCCTTAATCCAATTCATTATCATCATCTTAATCCCATTACTTCATCCATTTGATCAAAATTATCCAAATCCTCATCCAAAATCAACCCCAAGTCAAAATGATAACATCAATCCAAATCCAAAATCAAATCCAACTCATCCATTATCCACTCTAACCAAACATCCCAACCTTTAATCCTTAATCAATAATCATCCTTTTGCAAATCAAACTTTGGCTAAGGATTTAGTCTCCTTCATCCTCCATCAATCTTTCATCCAAAATCAATCCCAATCATCAATCATCCACATCATTATCAAAATCCAAATCCAAACCAACCCAATCAAAAATTAAGACTTTAATTGATCATCATCAACCTTTATCCAAACTTGCTTGAGGTCATTAGTCTATCTTAAGTAAGTCATCCAATCAAATCAACCCAATCAAGCCTCTTGCTTGAGATCATTAGTCTATCTTAAGTATAGAGAATCATCAATCATCCACCAAAACAAAACAAATCAAAAAAAATCATCCTAAGGTCTTGAAATTTGATCTCCAACATCACAATCATCCATTATCTTCCATTTCATCCAATACCTCTCCAAAAACATGGATCCTTATGTAGCAATGCAACAATTACAAAGACTTAGAAAAATTTATGAGAACATGGATCCTAATGCTAAGGAAAAATGCAAAAATGACATTAAAGATATCCCCTTAGTACACCTCATCATTGGAGAATCCCAAGCCCCTACCCAACCTCCATCATATCAACAAACACCCTACATTTCATCCCCATCCACATCATATCAACCTTCACCATACTAGCCTACATCTTACATATCCACACCATCGACCTCATATCAACCTTCATTATATCAACCTATACCCTCATATCAATCTTCATCCCCTTATACATCCATGCCATCATACTTATTCAACCAATCAATACCTCCAACTTATCCATCCCCCAACCTTTATCATACAAACTTTGATCAAGGGAACACCAATCTAGCACACCTTATATCCAAAATCCAAAGCTTATATCAACAACCATTTCCCCATGTAAATCCCCCATCCTCTAATCCCCATCCTCCAATCCCTCTATCACCATATCTACCTTACAATCCATCAATCTCTATCCCCCCACCACAATATCCCTCCATTCCTATCAACCTTAATCCATCATCCTATGTATCTCCCAATCCACCAATCCCTATCACCCATCCACCATCTAATCCACCATCAAATCTTTCAAATCCTATGCCCACAACATCCAAAGAATCCTTGTGGGATTTCCTCCAAAGAACATCAAAAAATGAAAGCAAAGCTATAGAATCCCCCAAATTTCACACCCTTCCAACACCACCATCTAATTCCACACCTATCCTTTAACCCATCCAAGAATTATCACCATCTAATCCCATCACCCACCTATCCAATCCCAATCCTAATCCTACACCATCCACCATCATTATCCATCCATTATATTGTTCTTCAACCCATACACTCATGAAGGATGTCATCCATTGGCTATTAGCAAGGAATCAAACACCCTCATGTAAACTAACACCCATCAAAGCACCTATCACATCCATCCAAGCATCCACCACTTATATCCAAATCACTTCCACTTCTACCCAAACACGTGAGCTATGTCAAGAATCAAATCCAAAGCATATTGAAACATCAACCCCTTCTTTTAATCAAGATCTAACCATCCCATCTAATCCCATCCCCAATCGCCTCCCATCTATTGATCAACTTATTAACCCCACCCCTTCTTCTACCACCCCTTTACCATCCCACATTAATCCTTTACCTCCATCTACCAATCCCATCCCAAATCCATCCCCTTATCCACTTAGACAAAGCACCTTCATCCGCGGTGACTCCCTCATAGGAGGTGAACAACTCCCTTCCACCACCTATCCTCTTCCAACAAATAACAAACTCGCATCTTGTTTCCAAAGCACTAAACATCCCATTGCATGTCGCATGCTCCAACATATGAAGTATCAAGGCAAAGGCTTAGGCCTTCATGAACAAGGCATCTTGGAGCCCATCCACACCGCATTCCATCCATCCTCGCATGGCCTTGGCTATACATCCCAAGGAAAACAATCTCAACATGTTGGTACCGCCCATCCATCCTCCAAAACCCATTCATCCAATTCCCAATTTGGTGCATCTCATCACACCCCCAAATCATATGTCACCATCCCTCCTCCATCATCATATCATTTGCAAAAGCATGTGACCATCCATCTTCCTCCATCAAATCTACCTCCACTACTTCCAACTCCAAATATCCCTATTAAATCCACTTTACCTCCTATCCTACCAATGCCAAACATCCCTATCCACAAATCCTCTTATCCTCCCATCCTCCCAAATCCTAATATCCCCATCCTCAAATCCCCTCATCCATTTATCCAAAAATCCACTTTTAACCCCTCCACCCATAAATGCCCTAAAATTCCAAATCAAGACCACCAAAAGCACACATCATCCAAACAAGAAGCTTCCACCAAATCTAAGGGATTCAAAAATAAAAATTTGAATGCCTCAAATCATAAAGCACAAGAGCCCAAAGATGTTATCCCTTCAAGAAAAATCCAAAATCCAAAAGGCTATCAAAGCCCACACCATCACAAGAAAAAGCAAAAACAAAAATGGTGTGGGTCCCTAAACAAAAAGTACAAAAGTCTAATGAGGCATCCACATCCCAATCTACCCCAAAATCTCAAACATCCCTCTCCCCATCTAAAAATCCCATAATTCCTAAGTCCATTTGGGTACCTAAAACCCCAAATCAACCATCCAAAAATCCCCTATTCTGATCCCGATTACTACCCACCCCACATCCAAAATACAAGCTTCCAAATACATCACAGTGTGTGCAACCACTGGTCTTGGTTCCCCTCCACCACATGACATTCCCACATACCCTCATCTCTCCATCCTTCATCCACTGTCCTACATATCTCCCCCGTCACATTCCTATGGTCCATGCTTTTGCATAATACACATCATAATCCACTATCTACTATCCATTCCATCTTCTCCTATCTATCAACATCCATGCACTCATCATCCATAATGCTAACCAATATGGGACCATCTTTGCCTTGCTATGGAAACAGACGCTAGAGTCCCCATTCCATCAAAAAAGTAAAAAAAATGAAAAAATTAAAAAAATAGTAAAGAAAAAAAATCTATCCAATGGTGAAAACCACTCCTTCTGGCACCTTAGATAAGTACCATGATGAAAACCCCTTATGGACATCATGTGTAATCCCTTCTCCATCCATTTTGTATCCCTACACTTGTGGTGAAAACCATACCCTTCATCCACATCCATAATATCATTTGCACATCTTATCCACTATCTTATCCTTATCATATCATATTCCTATCTTCCATCCCCATTTACCCTCACATTCCCCATCTATTCTATCCACTATACCCTCCTCCTTAGATCTTAATAAAGACAAGGGGTAAAATCTCAACAACATGCTTTGGACACCTCTTGGCGTACTCCCTTTCCAAGCATATCCTCCATCCATTTACTAAGTTCATCCATTCAAACACGAAGCCATCATACAAAATTCTAAGCATTGGGGCATATGATTCCTTGCAACCTAGCCTTTGGAGAACATCCTTATCCCTATCTTCCATCTATCTAACATGTATCCCTATCGATTGTCCATTCATTTATCATGAATCAGCTATCCATCATCTTTCATCGCCAATCCCCCTATCCAACCCCATCACCTTCACCTCTAGACTTGTTGTTCCCTTGTCATTGGTATCTAGCGCAAAGGCTATCCAAATGAAATCCAATAAACTGTGCACTTTCCAAAATCTCAAAAATCCAAAAAAATAAAAAAATCCATAAAATCCCAAAAATATCCATCACAAAATTAACATCGTTCCATCAACATCTCATCATCTTCCAACATCCTCACAATCACCCAAATCATCCATCTCATCATCTTCCAACATCCTCACAATCACCCAAATCATCCAACACATCATCTTCCAACATCATCACATCTATCCTCAATCATCCCACATCATCATCACAAAGCCAAAACTACATATCATCACCACCCGCATCTTAATATGCCTTGATCCCGTGGATACAGGGTATGTAGGTAGTCTGGAATACGAAGGAAGTTTCCATTACTCAGGTACATAAGATGCACCCATCCAACCCACTTGAATGGTCCCTATCCCCTAAGCTTACACAATATCCCAAGCATCACATTACCTATCAAAGCATCACCCCTTAACAAAAATCATTAACTATCAAATCAACATCAACCACAACTTGTAACCATCATATCTTGCACCAATCCAACAACATCAACTTAGCATGATCCAATCATCCATCGATTCCTATCTTAGGATGTATCATTCCTATGATAGGTAGAATGGCTATTTGATTGGTTCATTGGTCTTTTGGTTATTGATTTTTATCTTTTGTCCTATTTGAAGATCACATCAAAACTACCTTGATCTCACTATATCATGGTATGTGGTGAAAACATCTAGAATGGGGCATAGTCTTGCATTGTATGTTGTGCTTGTGGGTTGGTTTCATTACTCCAAGCTAGTACTCATATCTTGTGGATGGTAGGGTCGGTTCTAGCATATTTATCTCCTTGTGCATCTAAGGTTCTTCATACCTTTTGTGTATTAAGGGCTTATGCTATGAGTCCCCTTCCCTCATCTAGACAAGGTTGTACTATATTGGGTATGCATGGAATCACCCTTTTGTTTGCATGTCTAGTCCATGCAAATGTTGGATAAACATCATCACCCTGGTCTTCTATACCTTGGTGAAAATATCCACTTTGCTATAACAAAACCTAGGATTGCTCTAAATCATTTTCAGTACAACAATCATCCATTTCCCAATCCATCCATCATCTAATCATCTACCCAACATCATCAATCCTTCATCTCACCCCTTATCCTCCAACCACCTTCAACTAATCTGTTCTATCCATTTCAAGAGCACACTTGTGTTCTTGCAACCCACCTGTCCTCTCAAGGGGGCATCACCCTTACCAATCATCCCTAAACTTTACCCTCTTCTTCTCAGACAAAATCTTTTTCCAACCAATCCATCTCTATATTTTAACTTCTTTGAAATAATGTTACTTAGACGCAACAACCTTTTAAAGAGGGGTAAATGTAGACACCTAAAATTGACTTGCTTCGCAAACTAATTTCCCACATCTCTACACCACCAATTATCCCTCCTACTAATTAAATAAATTTATTTTATTTAATTAATTCATCCCTAATCAACTACCATTTGTGATCAATTAATTCACTTAATTTACCACTATACCTTATAACTATATCCTCATTAATTAAATAAATATTCCTAATATTTATTTAGTTAATTTGTCCATCTCCCTAATCCTTGTTAATTAGATAAATCATGCTTATCTAATTAATCTACCCTACTAATAACCTAAACCTAGCCTAGTTGATTAAATAGCAATTATTTAATTAATCTACCCTAGCCTACCTATCCCTTAGACCTAAATTAATTAAGATAAACACTTAATTAACCTTGCTTAGCCCATCCTCCCACACACCTTTGAATAAAAATCATTTTTTTATTCAAAGGGTCAAATCTTCCTTACAACTCATTTATCACCCTCTTACACATGTAAGTGTACATGTGTCCTTCAACCTTCACACCTCCACATAAAAGTGAATTTTTAATTCACACTCTCCCATGAGTTGAATTTTTAATTCACTTGTCATATCCACTATTCCCAAAAATAAATTTTTAATTAATTTTTATCCTCAACACCTTTCCCTGTGTGAATTCAAAATTTACAAATAATGAGAGCCCTCCAATCCCATTGACCAAATCTCAACCATTGATCTCTCGCATCCACTCCTCTTGTGACACTTGTCACAAGACTACAACTTCAATCCTAACCCTATCTCTCAATCATTCCTAGCCCTTGATCTCAACTTCTAATCCTTACCCTCCATCCGTTTTCCAAAAAATTATAAATAAGACCCTCCTCTAAGCCATTCATAAAACTTCTTGCATCCTTATCATGCCCAACTTTCTCTCAAATCTCCTCATCATACCATCATAATGCCAAAATCATTCTAGTCTCTCTATCCAATCTATCATCCAATCCCTCATCTACATTGTGTTGAATGCATTGAGCAATCCACATTTCACAATCCATCATCTTGGGTAAATCTAAGGAGTTTTGGGTGCAACTCCTTCCACCCTATCAAGGAGAGGGATCACATTTGACTGTATAACTTTGTGTATTTATGCATTTGGTTTTGTATTTCTAACTTCATTTGTTTTCCTTGTCTTCAATCATCAACTAATCAACTAAAATGTATGATAAAATCAATCAACAATCATTTTGAATCCTTTGAAAAATTTGCAGAAACAAAGGTTAGAAAAGAGTTTGATGAGAAAAGATTAGCTGAGTCAAAAATTATATTGATCAATGATAAAATCTCTTTAGACCACAGAATAAGAGGTATACAAAGTGCCATTAAAGAAGCCTATGACTTGTACAAATTTTGTTTATCTTAGCCAAAAGTTACAAGGGATTTAGAAAATAAAATCAAGGACTTGGAACTCAAACTGCTAAATATTTCTAAGACATATAATCCGGCAATTGAGTCAATAAGTACTAAATAAATACAGGTTGCAAATATTCACAATGATTTGAACACTCTGATGAAGAAAAGGGAAGAAGTCAAAGATAGGTTGTGTTAGCTAAGGGGGCTGATAAGTCCAAAAATTGATTCCATGACCAATCTGGTATAAGAAGCCTTGAAATCACAAGCATCAATTGGTACACCATCAGATGTGCAGAAGGCAGAAAAGTTATTCTTTTTGATAAATGGCCACATCCATACTCTAGAAAGTGCGACGAATAGATGGAATGGAGAGATAGCTCTGATAAAGACTATCTATAATGATGTTCTACCTTAAACTATAAATTAGGATAGAAATGTGTACTTGTATATATGCGGCAAAATATGATAGTTTTTGAAGAAGTTTTGACACAATTTTTCTTGTACACCTACCTTTTCTATTGATGTCAAAGGGGGAGAGGAGAACTAGTGAAAAATAAGCATACATCTAAAGGAGAAAAGAAAAATAGAGTGTAGAAAGTAAGGGGAAGCAACACAAGCATTTTTGACTAAGTGTTGCCATCAATACCAAAGGGGGAGATTGTTGGCAAGAGACAATGCTCTGTTGAATAGTTGAGTTTTGTCAAATTGATGGCAAAAAGAAAAGGAACAAGGATGGAACAAAGATTTTGGTCTAGTGAAGAAGACTTAGTCATTTTGGATAAGTGTTGGCAGTGTATAGAGGTAGTGATAGAAAAAATGTATTTGGATTCATATTGGTCGGCAGTTGAAGATCAAGTATTGTGGTTCTGGTAGGATATTCCTAACTCTCAGATGATCTTATATCCAAGGTTTTAGCTCTTGATCAGTTCTAGAAGTATATCTTCAAATGGCCTAAGTCTGGTAGAACAGAATATAATGCTAGTTAAAGCAGGAAATGTAACATCCCACCATGTAACCCCTAAGGGTAAGAGCCAAAAGAGGGCAAGAATATTTTTTTTGAAATAAATAGATAGCATACACATAACATGGTTCCCGACTTGGTAGATCAACAACATTCATGGCCAAGTATGGCCGAATGTACAACCCAAAGGAGAGGACTAAATCACCCTCCAGTGAAACATTGCTAACGCTGTTAGATTTAGGACAGACAACTGAGAGGGGAGATGAATCAGTTGTCCAAAAGTTTCTTCCAATGAATCACTTAAATCTTTTTCTTAATTCAATAGTATAATAATAAATCAATCATGGAAACATAATGCAACAATTCAATAGCAGAAACACATTAACACATATGACACCAAGATTTTTAACGTGGAAAACCCGGTTAAGGGAAAAACCACGGGGTGACTAACCCAAGATTGTATTCTTTGTTAAAAGAATAGGAAGAACAAAATGGCACATGCCAATTATGGCTCACTACCTAAGCACACTTCTCCCAAGAGGCCCACTGCCTACGGGAGACACACTGTCTACAGAATAATAAGTATTACATACTTGAACTGAAGAATAGCATCTTCACCATGCTTGAGTCAGTTCCATTTAAGCCCAATACTTCTGCTTTACCTTTCACTCTACTCCTCTCTACCACACTTTCATCTCTACTTGATACCATGGAAATGACTTTACAACTCCTTATTTATACAAGACATCAACTTAGGGATAATCATCCAAGTTGGCATACATGACAGAGAAAATACATAAATCAACATGACTAATTAAAAAAAGACTTCACGCGGATCAACACATTGTCGGGCACATAGATCTAAGAATTTAATCTTCCTTTAGGAACATACCATTCTTCACAGAACTTCTTCAAGATCATCTGCAAGATGTGTAACTCATCCGGTCAGCCAGACTTAGGAAGAACATCATCATTTGAAAGTAATTCTTCAATTACGTGCTCAATCTTCAATGCGGACCACCAACACAAACTAGACACAATCCAAAGACCTCCACAAGCTTGCCTGTATCACCAAGAATATCCACACTACTTCTACTTGCTAAAATCATCCTCTCCTTCATCTGGAACCTCAAGAACACAATCTGTCATCACTTTCATATTGGAATAGATACTTGTAAACCTCTAGACCATGAACCAATTGAGTTGTCAATTCACATTGACTTCCTAAACACTCCACCAAATCCGCAGAACAAGATATTGCATTTCCGGATCTCACCAGACCTATCTGTGTCACTCTGTCACCTCTGAACATTTGCTAGAACCAGTTTTACTTAAGTGGCCATAACTTCTTTAGATCTTCATGCGGACCTCTGAAATCTTTACTGGATCATCTTAAGAAACATATCTACAAACCCTTTGATGTGCATCCTCTGATCTTCATCTTAGCTAGGATCTTTACCTCACTGTCTTCACTATTCTTTTCTATTCCTGATAGGACTATTTTTCTCAATATCCTCAGCATATAGCTCATCCAATCCTTATCATCAATGCAACAGGAGTATGTTGACATCAATGACAACACCGGTTAGGCCCATACTTGCAACAATCTCCTCCTTTGTCATTGATGGCAACATATGATGTGAAAAACTATTTTAACCATCAAGACAAGAACTTCTCCTCATTGACACAACTCCCCCTATCAACAACAACCATTCACATGTCTTCTCTTCATTTCCTACTCCTTTGATCAACAATTACTTGTTTTTCACATGTCTTCTCTCCCCCTTTGACATCAATGGCAAAAGGCACATACTTGCATCAATTCAGAATCATACCAGCTGCTCCCTTGAGTAGTAGCTTCCCAAACATCAATCTGGACCACAAGATATGACTATGAGATCCACCAGACTGATGGACATCAGTGCACCTTAATTCAGAATCGGAGGGGTAATAACCTCTTTAAACTTCTCCGTGACATACTCAAAAGAGTCCTTAGGTAGAGGTTTAGTAAAAATATCTACAATCTAATCCTTGGAAGGCACAAACTCCAATCTAACTTCATTCTTGTTCACTTGCTCTCTCAAAAACTGAAACTTGATGGATATATGTTTAGTCTTTGAATGCAACACTAGATTGTTTGATATGTTAATTGCACTTGAATTATCATGGAAGATTATGATAGGTTCTTCATACTCCACTCTAATATCTCTTAGCATTTGCTTCATCCACAATACTTGAGTGCAACTACCTGCTGCTGCAATATATTCTGCTTCTGCAGTGGACAGACATATTGCCTCTTGTTTCTTGCTTAGCCAAGAAACCAATCTCTTCCCCAAAAAGAATGCTCCACCACTAGTACTCTTCTGGTCATAACATCTCCTGCCCAATCTGCATTTGTATATGCATGAAGAGATAAATCATGATCTCTAAGATACCACAAACTATACTCAACTGTCTCTTTTAGATATCTAAAAATCCTCTTGATTTCCATGACATGAGATTCTCTAGGATTAGCTTGGAATCTAGCAACAAGACCAACAACATTCATAATGTCAGGTCTAGTTTGAGTGAGATACAATAATTTTCCAATAATTGACTTGTACTTTTTCTGATCAACCTTAGGAGAGTCATCATCTTTGCTCAATTTACATCCAGTTGCCATGGGAGTACTCATTGGTTTTGAGTCTTCCATCCCAAATTTCTTCAATAATTCTTTTACATATTTGGTCTGAGAAATGAAGATTCCTTTCTTTGTTTGAATGATTTGCAGACCCAAGAAAAAATTCATTTCCCCAAACATGGACATCTCAAATTCACCTTTCATTTGATTTGCAAAAGTTTTGCACATACTATCTCTTCCTCCAAAAATGATATTATCAACAAACACTTCAACAATCAAGATATTTTCATGATCATTTTTGAAGTACAAATTACTGTCAGCAGTACCTTTTTTGAAACCAATCTTCAAAAGATGCTTATCTAATCTCTCATACTAGGCTCTTGGGGCTTGCTTGAGTCCATACAGTGATTTCTTCAACTTGCAGACCATATCACCATGATCAGACATTTGAAATCCATCAAGTTGCTCAATGTATACTTCTTCTTCTTCTAAGTCACCATTCAAGAAAGTAGACTTGACATCCATCTGATATGCTTTTAAGTCAAAGGTAGTAAAGGCAAGAAATAACCTGACTACTTCAATTCTTGCCACCGGAGCAAAAGTTTCTTCAAAATCAACTCCTTCTACTTGAGAGTAACCCTTGCAGTAATCTGGCTTTGTTTCTGACTACTTCACCAACTTCATTCAGTTTATTCTAGAAGACCCATTTGGTTCCAATCACATTCTTGTTTCTAGGTCTGGGAACAAGATCCCAAGTGTGGTTTTTCTCAATTTGCATCATCTCTTCCTTCATTGCTTTGGTCCAACTTTCATCATTGCATGCTTCATTCACTGTCTTTGGTTCAATCTTTGAAATCAGACAATACTCTTCTAAATCTTGGGTAATCTTTCTTCTTGTTTGAACACCTTTGCTTTCATCACCTATCATTTGGTCTTCAGAGTGATTTAGTCTTACATACCTAGGATTTTGGGACTTTCTTGCACTTCTATTTCTTGAACAGGTTCATTCAAACTCATCTCTACTTCCTAATTCACTGGATCAGTCTAAATCTGAATTTCAGAAGGGGCTTGGACTCCTTGGATTAAATCATCATTCTGATCATCGTCATCATATTCATAAAACCTTGAGGGTTTTTCAATACATTCATCAACCTTCACATTTGTACTTTCTATAATCTTTCTTAATCTCTTGTTATAACATCAGTATGCTTTGCTTTGAGTAGAATAACCCAAGAATATTACTTCATCACTTCTAGCATCAAATTTGCCTAGATCTTCATCTCTTTTAATGTAACATTTGCTACCAAAGACTCTAAAATAGTTTACAATGGGAGTGATACCAAACTAGAGTTCATAAGGAGTCTTACCAGTATTGCTTCTGATTTTTACTCGATTAAGAGTATAGATTGCAGTGCTTACAACTTATGTCCAGTAGATCTGAGGAACATTTGCTTCCATCATCATGGTTCTAGATGCTTCTTGGATGGTCCAGTTCTTTCTCTCCACTACTCCATTTTGCTGTGGAGTTCTTGGAGCAGACAACTGTCTTTTTATTCCATGTTTCTCACAGAATTCTATGAACTCACCAGATGTGAATTCTCCATCTCTATCAGACCTCAGATATTTTATGTTCAATCTGGTATCATTCTCTACCATAGCCTTGAATATTTTGAATTTCTCAAGAGCCTCTAATTTCTCTTTCAAAAAAGTCACCCACATCATCTAGGAGTAGTCATCAATTAATAACATGAAGTATCTATCACCTTGCACACTCCTGATACTTGCCAGACCACATAGATCAGTATGAACTAAGTCCAATAATCTAGTAGAAGACTATTCCTTACTTCTGAATGTGACTCTGCTCTACTTACCCAACTGACATTCTTTGCACAAACTATTAGTAGGTTTTACTAGTCTTGGAAGATCTCTTACAGCATGAGTGTTTGTTATCTTGATGATATTATCAAAATTCACATGACACATTCTCCTATGCCATAACCAACTCTGATCAATTTGGACAAATAAGCAACTTTTACCAGCACCAACCAAGTGGAAAATATTACCTTTAGTTTGAGTACCGGATGCAATCTCTATTCTGGAACTTTCAAAGATCTTGCATTTTCCATTTTTGAATCAAAGATCATAACCTTTGTCCACCAACTGTCCAACACTGAGAAGATTGTGCTTTAGGCCTTCAACATATAGTACATTACTGATTTTGTTGTTTCCATTAAAAGAAATAGTTCCTCTACCTCTGATTCTGCTAGCAGAATTATCACCAAATTTTACCACTCCTCCTTCATACCTTTCTAAATCTATGAACTTATTTTTGTCACCTGTCATATGGTGGGAGCATCCATTGTCAATGACCCAATCATCATTTTCTTCAGCTTGGGCAGCCAGAGCTCTTTCTACAATTTTATGATTGACAAATTCAGAGGGCATTGGATCTTCTTCCTTGATGGCAATAAACACCCAGTCAATTCCAAATTTGTTGCCTATCTCTGATTCATCATCTGTTACTCCATCATCATCATCTTCATGAACATAATAACATTTCTTTTGGAACCTTGATCTGTTAGGATTTGGCCTTTAAAATCTTTCTAGACACCTTGAGGCAAAATGACCAATCTTATTGCAGTTAAAACATTTAAAAGACAATTTCCCCTCATACTTACTAGATCCTCTTGGTTGTCTTTTTGCAATAAGGGCTTCAAGTTGAGCAACTTTTGCTTCATCTTCTTCCAGGTCTTTTCTTTCTTTTTCATACCATGATAGTTTCTTTGAAGATTTCTCTCCCAGATCAAACTTTTGTTTTCCTTTTACAGAGGCACTAGCTTTGAATGTAGATTCAGTCTTGGGGGGTGCATCTCCAAACTCGGTCAATTCAAATGCAGCCAATTTACCAACCAATTGATCTCTTGTGATACCTAAATAGGATCTTAATTCTTTAATAGCAGCAAACTTGTATTTGTAAGAATCAAGAAGGGATCTGAGAACTTTGCCAACAATCTCATCTTCATCCAAGATTCCACCAGCACATCTAATGCCACAAACAAGCTCATTTACTCTTGGCATAAATGTAGTGATATTTTCATCTTCTCTCATCTTCAGGTTTTTGAATTTTCCTTTCAGACTATGTAGCCTAGTACATTTAACATACTTGTCTCCTTAATGCAGAAGTTCCAAGTTTTGCCAAATCTCATATGTAGTTTTTAGATCAATAACATTTGTCAGCTTTGAATCAGATAAGGCACTTAGAAGAGCTTCTTTAGTCTGTAGATTGTTTTCAGCATCTTTGATTTCATCTATGGTACTCAGACAATTCTGTGGAGGAACATACTTCTTTGAAGCCATGATCCAATACTACATTCCCATGCATTGCAAGTGGCATTCCATGTGACTTTTCTAAAGAGTGCAATTGGTTCCATCAAACCTCAGACTATCCTTCTTGTAGGATGACATCCTAGATCTCCTCAAGTGGTTAAGCTCCTTTTAGAGGAACTTAACTTTGATACCAATTGTTAGATTTAGGAAAGACAACTAAGAGGGGAGGTGAATCAGTTGTTCAAAACTTTCTTCCAATTAATCACTTAAATCCTTTTCTTAATTCAGTAGCATAATAATAAATCAATCATGGAAACATAATGCAACAATTCAAGAGTAGAAACACATTAATACATATGACACCAAGAGTTTTAATGTGGAAAACCCGGTTAAGGGAAAAACCACGGGGTGAATAACCCAAGATTGTATTCTCTATTAAAAGAATAGGAAGAACAAAATGGCACATGCCAATTAGGGCTCACTTCCTGAGCACACTTCTCATAAGAGGCACACTGCCTATGGAAGACACACTATCTATAGAATAATAAGTATTACATACTTGAACTGAAGAATAGCATCTTCACCATGCTTGATTCAGTTCCATTTAATCCCAATACTTCTGCTCTGCCTTTCACTCTGCTCCTCTCTACCACACTCTCATCTATGCCAGATACCATGGAAATGAATTTACAACTCCTTATTTATACAAGACATCGACTTAGGGATAATCATCCAAGTTGGCATACATTACAAAGAAAATACATAAATCAACATGACTAATTACAAAAAGACTTCATGTGGATCAACACACTGTTAGCCACATAGATCTGAGACTTTAATCTTCCTTTAGCAATGCACCATTCTTCATAGAACATCTTCAAGATCATCCACAAGATGTGTAACTTATCCAGTCGGCCAGACTTACGAAGAGCATCATCATCCAGAAGTAATTCTTCAATTATGATCTCAATCTTCAATGCAGACCACCAACATGAATTGGACACAATCCAAAGACCTCCACAAGCTTGCCTGAATCACCAAGAACATCCACACTACTTCTGCTTGCTAAAATCATCCTCTCCTTCATCTAGAATCTCAAGAACATAGTTTGTCATCACTGTCATATTGGAATAGATGCTGGCGGACCTCTAGACCATGAACCAATTGAGTTGTCAATTCACATTGACTTCCTAAACACTCCACCAAATCCATAGAACAAGATATTGCATTTCTGGATCTCACTGGACCTATCGGTGTCACTTTGTCACCTCTGAACATCTGCCAGAACCAGTTTTACTTAAGTGGCCATAACTTCTTCAGATCTTCATGCGAACCTCTGAATATCTTTACTGGATCATCTTAAGACACATATCTACAAACCCTTTGATGCGCATCCTTTGATCTTCATCTTAGCTAGGATCTTTACCTCACTGTCTTCAATGTTCTTTTTTGTTCCTAATAGGACTAATTTTCTCAATATCCTCAGCATACAGCTCATCCAATCCTTATCATCAATACAACAGGAGTATGTTGACATCAATGACAACACCGGTTAGGCCCATACTTGCAACAAAAGCTACATTCATTTTAAACACCAATTCAAATGTTCCTAATACCCAAATCCACTTTTAAACATAAAGCCATAATAATCATCATAGTACAAGTGCTTTCGATACCAACACCAAGAAATTGTAAACCAAATATAAAACATCTCATTTCTTCTCATTATGATAATTTACATCATCTCTCTCAAGAGAGTGCAAAATTACATAAAAGAATATACATAAGTACAATGGCATAGCCATGACCAAGATACAATAACTGATAAAATAAATACAATAGAGAACATCACCAATTGGTGCTCCAATAACCTATACACAACCACTCACATCAGTCACAGAGAAGACATGGCACACAAAGCACAGTGCAAACATGATACCAACCCCATAAGCACAGTGACCTGAGGGGACTCTAACCACTCCTCGGATACTACTCAAGCTATCGTACTAGAGACTAGGCATCAAGAAATCAAGGACATATCAAGCTAAGTATAGCATACATCCAAAAGTCTCAATATGAGCACACACAAGTCAAGGGATAGCCTAGAGAATACGTAGGTCAAAGTCAATGAACTGGCTGTTTACCAGAGATAGTGTGAAAAATAGCCAACTACCACACAAAGAATGGGCATTCATTAAATCATATCAACAGTGAAATTAAAGACCAATGAAATAGCTTTCAGAATGAAAATGTAGAACATCGGCAAGCAAGCATAGATAGACAAATTGCCTCAAGAGAAGTCCACTCATGCAAAACAGCAACACAATGCATATACCACACGTGGACTATATGATAAATTACCTCAAGAATGAGATCTCATAATAGTTAAAATAGTAACACATACTCACCATTGAGGTTGACAAGTATAAGCATCTGTAGTCTACAAAAATCAGGCTTCACAACATTAACCAGAAGCTCCCAGCTAATTGGGATAGCAAATGAGCACGAGAACAACATGGCAGCATGTCTCAAACATATTATAGTTTCAAAGAAAGTATGTTGGTTTGGTAAGCATAACAAGCCACTTAAATGATTGACAAAATGTTCCCAATTCGATGGTCTTTCATAACATAAAATGATTGCAGTTAGAATACATAGACAGATTTGTTTTAAGACTTCAAAATCTTTCAAGATGCTCAAACATGGCCTTCAATCTATTGGCAAGGAACAAAGGCCAGTGTGGACTGCTCTGGCAGCCATGCATGCTTAAATAGGTGTGATAAATGCCTTGAACTGTTTGTCAAAATGCCTCAAGAAAACATGGTCTCATGGAATGTAATGATGACAAGATAAAACATACAATGGGTTTGTTTGAGAAGTTTTTAAAACTTTCAAACTAAAGCAATTGGACGATGTGAAGCCAAATTCCTAGGCCTTTGCCAACATCAAATGTTCCCAAAAGAATGCCACTAGAAATGTTATTGTGGTAGACGTAGGCTGCATAATACTGCACATTTTCTGCACTCCAATCCACAATCATAAAATAGCATTGCCATCCACTGCTCATCTCAATCTCACAACATTATGTAGAGAGGGCTAGTTGAAGGAGGCACTGCCCATTCTATTTACACACATAACCCCCTGGAGACTCCTCTACGTATCTTCAATTATTGTAGACCTGCAATTTAAGTTTGTAGGAAGGGAGCTTGGTAACAAGGTATGGACATATTACAAATTTTAACAAAAGGGAGATTTTTGTCAGATGTTATAGTGGCAAGCACCCAGGTACACATGTATGTGAAATGTGCAAGCAGAGACAAGGCTTGCGAACTATTTGACTAAAATCCTCAAGGCAATGTCATCTCATGGGACGCACTGATTGCAGGATACGCACAAAAGGGTTTTGTTAAAAAGGTGTTAGATACTTTTAAACAAATGTCACTCACTGGTGAAAGTCCAATTTCCTATACCTTTGCCAACATTCTCACTACCTGTGCCAAGATGGGAGCTATGGAACAAGGTATAGGCATCTGTCAAGCATAATGGAAGGGATATTTTTGTTAGATGTTGCAGTTGGAAAGGCTACGGAAGACATGTATGCAAAATGGAGAAGCAAAGACAAGGCATGTAACTATTTGACCGAATGCCTCATGATGCATAAAGTAAAAGTATAGACAATGCACATGAACTACTAGGCAAAATGCCTCAAAGCGACGACACCTCCTGGAATAAAATGATTACAGGATAAGAACGAAATAGATTTGTTGAAGCAACTTTAGAAACTTTAAAGTAAATGCAATTGGCAGATGTAGACCCAAAACCATGGCTTTTACACCATCCTCGCTGTGTCAAAATGGGAGCTTTGGAACAGGGTAAGAACGTTCATCAAAGCATAAAGGATAGAGGAATTTCACAAGATCTTGTAGTTGGGAAAGCTACGGTAGACATGTATGTGAAATGTGCAAGCATAGAAAGGGCATGCAAACTGCCTCACAAAAATTCTTAGGAGAAATGTGGTCTCATGGATTGAAATGATTGCATGATATACACAAAAATGGATTCACAGATAAGGTTTTAGAAACTTACGTGCAAAGGCAATCTGCAGAAGGAACCCCCTTCTCCTCCAACTGATGCCCTACTCTCCCTTCTCCTTTCCCTTCCAAACCCTAGCTCCCCTTTTCCCCCAAATCTAGAGTAGGAATAGTCGTCAGTCTGATTGAGAATGCCCCCAAAAAGGTATTAAAATTCCCACAACACAATAAAATTTAAAACCTAAAATTAAATATCAAAGCTCTCATATATCATGAGTAAAAATAATGCAAAAAGACATTCTCCCTAAGTAAAATACACTTTGAATCACTTAATACCCAATGTTAGCTCACACTAATAGAATAATTTAAATCACCAATATGACATACCAAATAAATCACATAGTAAATTAATGCCAAACCATAATAAAATACTGACAACCCATAATGGGATACCCCAACAACCAAAGCTGGCAAACCACATAAGACCAGATGGGTAATCTGTACGTTACTGCAGGGTAACCAGATGGTAAACACGTATCATGGAATCACTGGACTAACCAAGTGCAGTGGGCTAGGCTAGGGAACATTTGGCTTGTCACTATCTCCAGTAACCACCATCGAGGAATAAGAGTACGCTCAGGCCTGTGAACCCAAGCAAAGTTGATACCTAGTACATGCATCACTTTGATCACTTGTCAAAGCACAAAAACATATAACATACCTCATAGCTGAAGCAACAGTAAGCATCGGGAAGAGGGTCATGACATCGTAAGCCTCTCAAATACGAGTGTTACAACATTATCACTTTACTATCCATAATCATACAAAAGCAATGATAACAATATATAAACATACAAGCATGTAATCCAACATAATAACTAATCATGTCAACATCATAATAGCATCATAATCCATCAGGGAAAAGCAACAACCAAAATGCGAACACGGGGTTGTTACAGAACACACATTTGTTTTAGTCCACATTCTTTCAGTGTTGCATATCTTGATATGTGGCTTTGAGATGTTGTAAACACTTGTATGAAGTGTCTAAATCTAGAGTTGTATGTTCTAAAGTCTACCAGAAAGATAGTTACAAGTTGTTGAGTATCGCTACACTGTTTGACAGAGTATGACTGTGACAAGGTCTGAATTATGATGATCCACATTTTGCCACTAAAGGATATTTTGTTTTGTGGTTCTGATTGTATGATCTGTGATGTCTAAGGAATATTTGCTATGATTCTGAGCAAGTATTGTGGTTTGTAGTGAAAGTTGTGATTTGATAGTTAGACTAAGTTAGTAGTAGTTTGTGTTTGAGGCCGACATGATAGTTTGATTTGTATGCAGTAAGTTCTATTGATTAGAACTTTATCCTAAGTGGTTCTGTAGTTGGAGTTGACATATGAGAAGGTGTTTCAAATATTATTTAGGTCCGCTATGTGTTTTGGTGAGTGGATTTGGCCAACAAGCTACAAGTTTATTAACTATATGCTTCATCCAAGTAGGCTGACTTAATGTGAAGATTTTAAGTGTTGTGGATATATATGGGATCGAATTCAGTGTTTGGTGTGTATGGTGTGTGAATGTGAATATAGGTATGTGCGACATTTGAATTAAAGTGATTATGTGGAAATAATAAGAGAAGAAGAAGAGAGATCTTGCTACTATGTAAAAGTAGAGCTGTGAAATAAAGCAGTCAGAGATGAAAAGTTTTGAGATAGTATTTATGTGCTTCATTGGAGCTGTAACCATGCATGTGTAGATATAATCTGAGTAGTTCAAATTGGCAGTGATCCATTCTTCTTTCTTCTTTCTTTCTCTAGGCAGTGAGTCTTTCTTGCAGTGAGCATTTCTCTGGGTAGTGAGCCTTCTTGTAATCCGATATTGTACTATATTAATATATTGTGAGCTAACACTCACCATGGCTTTGCCCTTTTTGGGTTTTCCACGTAAAAATCCTAGTGTTCATGTGTTATGTCTTTATAGTTGTTGTTCATATGTTTATTCTTCTTTCATATTATTAATTTTGGAGATTGGATTAATAAACTTGTTAAGAAGTAATTTTGTGGAATACTGATTCACCCACCCTCTCAGTATTCCTTACTATCAACAAGCATGTAGAAGGAAAACTTACCTAAGCGAGAAGATGGTAGAATAGCTCTGTATCAGTAGTGAGATCTCTTCAGTAGCATCATGAACACCTGCAAACCCTTAAACCCACACAAAGAGTAACAGCATGGTGGCGGCGCATAGGAAGCGAAAGGTGAAGAATGAGAAGAGTGAAAGTTTTTAGGGTTTGAGTGGATTTTGGCTCAAAGTGCTCTAACGACCATCATGTCTTTTTGACTTATCTTTAAAAGAAAATCATTGAAAATAAAGTGTGCCCGTGGTCAGAACATGAGAAGTGATGGAAACCTAGCAAATAATGATGGAGCCCACAGGAGTCCTAAGGAGAAAACATGATATTTTTGTAGAGTCTAATGTTCTTTTAACCTTTGGGGCAAAACAAGTAATATGATTAAGGTTGAAGATGTAGTGAAGGCAACAAAAGTCTTTTGACTTTAATTCTTGCTTTAAGAATTTGAGTCTTTTTGAAGACCTTTTGACAGTGAGAGTGGTGAGGTTTTCTTTCTTTTACCTCTAAGTGTCATTATTTTTCATATTTAACTCAAATCCCTATGTTTACACCATTAATAAACAAATTGTAAAATAACAATTATTAAATGCAATAAACCATAAATTGCTTTAATATGTGTTATGTAATAAACATAGGGGGAAATCATGCATCACATAACAATTATTAAATCAATCATGTTGATTGTATTTAATAATTATTATTTTAGTTAACTTTGCCTCTCAATCATGCAAAAAATAGAGAGGGAGTTAAACTGAAATACAAAGACTCATGTAAAGGAATTATGGAGTGTTTTTCCTTGATTTATGGTCAAACTAAGGTGATTTTGGAGTTCTCCTTGGTCAAACAGAATGAGAGGGACAGTTTGGAGCTATTTTAGCTTGTTTTGGATCAGTTGAGACCCTTCTTTTTAGGGATTTTCTGTTGTGCTCGTGAGAGATATTTTGGAGTGGGGTTGACTGCAATTGACTTAGGAGAGTCCCTTGGAGGTTCTTTTTTGTATTATAGGAGAGGAAACTTAGTTTTTTCTCTCAGTTCTTGATTCTATGCTTTTTCTTGGATATTGCAGAAAAGCCATACAGTTTTTTTTTGTAAGACATTATTTTATGACAGATTTATACACAACAATAGGTTTACAAGTTATATCTTTGTCATTTTTTGCTATATGTTCCTTCTATTGTTCAAAAGATTAATATTTACCTGCTCAGATCCATGTGGGTGTCTTCATGAATGATTTTGATAGAATTAATGTGTTTTAAAACAAATCAGAACCTTTAATTCATGTCTCATTCATTGTTGTATACATACAAGAAATATTTCATATCACAGGTCCTAGGTTGTGCTTTTATTTATTTTGCCTTCAAAGTTGTGAAACATAGTTTCCTTCAAAAGACTTATAATCAATCCTTCCTCTGAATTATTAATTGTTGATAACTGAGAGGGGGGGTGAATCAGTTATCCTAATTATTTCTGCTTTCTAAACTTTCTTATTAATCAATGCAGCATTAATTCAAATAAGCAAACATAACCATGAAATGGAAATACACATGACATAATATTTTTGACGTGGAAACCCTGTTAAGGGAGAAAACCACGGGGTGATTAACCCAAGATTGTATTCTCTATTAGAAGAATGGAAATACAAAATGGTACTTGCCAATTAGGGCTCACTGCCCGAGCACACTGCTCACAAGAAGCACACTGCCTACAAGAGACACACTGTCTACAATTTATAAAGAGTGTAATACAATACTTGAACTGAAAAGGAGCATCTACATATGCTAGAAATCAGTTCCAGTTAGGCTCAGTATATTGATCTCCTACACTTCATCTTTCCTCTTCTTTTGTGCTGCACTCCTTTCACATACCAGATCTTCCTTACTATTTTTACTCTGCTCTACTGCTCTTCTTCACACATAACCAAAAACCACAACACTCCTCACAACTAAATCCATCTTGTATATATATCTGCATAAGTGATTTCATCACCTTTCTAGTCAGCATTCGGAATAGTCAATCTTTTCCACAAACTCTGACCTGTTGGCTAAATCCTTGCTTACCAAGTAATGCGGATCAAGGATATACTTGTAGAAGTCATCAATCATGTCGTCCAATCATAACTTATGCCTTAATAACCTTTACCATCATTAGTAACACATACAGAATAATGTCTGATGTTCTGCCGGTCAGTTCTTGCTCTGTCCATACTGGCAATCAGGAACCTGATACTCAAGTATTCATATCTTTTTCTTCTTCTATCACCAGAGGCTAAATCCTTGGAATCTATCATTCAAGGTAGTCCTCTTGACTTCCCCAAATCCACACTTCACCAAGATTCTTCCTCTAAGAGATCTGGACCTGACTGTCGGACCTCGCCACATGCTCTGTTCTTGCTTACCAGACCACAACATTCTTCACTCTGACTTCCGGTATAAACACACCATGTCCTACAAATGTGTGGGATGAACTTTGTTGCCATTAATGACAACAATAATGAATCCATATAGTGTCTCTTGCCAACAATCTCCCCCTTTGGCATTGATGGCAACACTTAGTGAAAAATGACGAAGTGTTTACACTATGCTCCCCCTTGGCTGATGCTCTGTTTTTATATACATTTTTCAAAGCTCCCCCGTAGTTAGATTCCTCATTTTTCACTACTTCTCTCTTCCCCTTTGATATCAATGGCAAAGGGTGGGGTCTGCACACCAAAATTCTCAAAAATTCAACTATATAAGTATATTTTCCGGTTATACTTTACATAAACTTTAGCCTATCTGCAAAAGTATTTGTCAATTGTAAAACTTCTATCACCCAAGTCACCTTCATCCTGTCCAAAATTGAGATGTGACCACTCAATAGGAATGCAAAAGCTTCTACCCTCTTAAGAGCTGTCGGATCATTGGTTCGGGCGGTAGTCTGAGCCTCACTTATGGCCTCATGCATGGCCTCTAAATTAGGGATAATGATCCCTCTAAGTTCACCCATCCAGCTAATTATGTTCTTCCTTTCCTTCTCAAAATTCTTTATGGTATTTGGGATTGCAATAGCCTAACACTCTTGATTTACTATGGAGGATGAGAGAGGACCAAAACTTTTAGACAAACTTAGTAGTTTATCCTCTTGCTCTTTTACTTTCTTCTCAATATTTTTGGTCACTGTGGGCCAAGATAAGCAAATTTTGTACATATTTCTGCCATCTTTAAGAGAATTTTCCAAGCTCTTTATCCCAATATCCACAACTCTCCTATCATTTGTTATCAAACCCTGTACTTCAGAGAATCTCTTATCCAAAAACTCCTTCCAGACCTTTTCTTCAGCTGAATTCTCTAGAGAATCAAAATGTGTCTTAACACTGTTGACTAGAGTTTTGAGATTACTGGAAGAGGAGGCTATGGGATCCTTCTGAAAAGATGGCATGATCTTTTCCAACACTCTGGATGCTATCTCTATAAGCTCACAGTCTTCCATGTGAGATTTCAGTAGTTTCTCTTTGGCCTTCGCATTTGCAAATGAAGCTATCTTCATTGTTTGTACCGGAGATAGAGAGTCAAAGTCTAATGGCCCTTTTAGTAATTCCGGTTCATCCATCTCATTAGTTTCTTTTGTCAAGAAGTCCTTGATAGATTCTGCAGTGTCTCTTGTCGAAGACAAATTCTTCTTCTCTTTTGCAGTGTCACTTATGTTCTTTTCAACTTGACTTCCTTCTTTACTTTTCACCTCTTGTTCTTTCTTTTTTATTATTTCTTCTTCTTTGGATCCGGAGTCAGCAAGGGAAACTGGAGGAGTGATGTTTGTCTATTCATGCACTTCCTTTTCCAGAACAAAGGATTCCAAGTCCTTATCCTTTTCTATACCGGTGCCCATTACTTCTTCTGCCATTTTCTCAATGGACTCTTCTGCAATATTTGTGGCCAAGGGGTCAGCACCCAAGTCCTCTATGATAGGAAGATTGAATCTTTTGAAGGCCTTCCGAAGGATCTCTTCTATTTCCTTGGCTACCTTGTCATTCTCACCAAGCATGAGCTAATTCATTTTGGCTTTACTCCTGAACTCATCCTTGCAATCTTTAAAGATCATATTCATTTGCTTTGAATCAATTGAAGGATATAGCTAAATAGCTATCTGTTCCCGGATCTCAAGGTCTTTTGCCATGGCATTATTCTTTCTTATTTCTAACTCCTTTTCTAGGCTCTTGGGAATAAGAGATATAATTTCAATAAAAGCCTTATTATATATGTTCAGATACTTAACTGTAGCTTCCTGCAAGATCTTTTGGTTAGCCTCATTATAATCATCATAGAATTCGGCCATTGGTTGAAGGTTTCCATCCACAGTGACTAATTTGATTATATTTTCTAGAGACAGGGTGGGCTTTTCAACAAATTCTTCTACCATTTCTTCCTTGTCTTGACCTGTGGAAGTTTCACCGAATCCTTTCTTCTTCTGCTTCTTTATTTCCTTTATCCCCTCATCAGATTCAGTCTCTTCTTCATCCTTTTGACTCGCATAAAACCTTGTGGCCTTAGTCTTGGTTCTTTTCTCTATTTTACCAGATGATCTTGCTTCCGGTTTAGATGTCCTTGAGCTTTTGGCAGTGGCAGGTGCAGATCTCTTTGATGATCTAGTCCGGGTGGAGGTTTCTACCAAAGGACTTTCCTTGCTTTCCTTTTCTGCCTCTTTCTTGTTTTCCTCAGCCCTTTGCTGCTTTTCCCTGTTGGCATCAAGTGCCTCCTTTGAGATGCCAAATCCTTTGGCAACAACTTCAACTTCTTTTCTCACCTTCCTCTTGATCTCTGGTTGTCTGAGTTCCACATGAATCTTTACACTTAGCTCTTCAAAGGTTCCAAACCTTTCTGCCTTTGGATCCTTTGGCTGACTTAGCATGTGTTGAACATGTAGCTCCACAATGTTCTCATCAACTTCATATCCCATTGGCATGATCCACACTATTCTTGGTTCCACTGCCTCCATTAGGCATTGATCAGTCTCTACCATAAAGCATATTGTGTCTTTGTATTTCTCAACTAGAGATTGGGGAATTCTCTCTCTAGCTTGCATCATGTTTTGGAAGTTCTTAAAGTATCCCCACAGAGCTATATTCCTTGCCTTGGCATCCCCAAGTTCATGCAAGTAATCTCTGATTTGAATTGCTACCGGTTTGTCATTTTCCCATACCCATCCATTGGATCCAAGTAGTTCATTCATGAAGTAGAAAAATAAGCACAATATCAGTCCACCATATTTAAAGGAGTTCTTCTTGTCCTTTTTGATCTTCTATATGTTTTCCATCAATTGACTCAGAAGGAGTTCACAAAGATCATACTCTGCATTCTTTCTCAGCATCTCATAGGCAGTATATACTGCAGTTCTGGATACTGAATTTTCCCTACTAGAGTGATATATCTTATATCCTATTATCATAGATGCAAACTTGATATCCAGGTCAGTAATATCTTCAATGGTCATTGCCCTCTTATTAAATTTTGATCAGGTGGCCTTAGTTACAATGTAGTTTTTGACAGATTTGAGGACAGGTATCCCTCCAGAGGAGTATAAACCAGTTACTGCCCTAATTGCCTCCTTAGTGATTTTGCAAGGTCTATTTAGCCATAGGAAGTTATCATGCACCCTACTCAATACATACAAGACCCATTCATCTTCTTCAAAGCAGGGGAAATGAATGAACTGATCAAAATGTTTCTCCTGGATGCCCTTTTATTTTGGTTTAAGCTCAAAAGCATCATCTATCAATTGTTTGTGATAGATGTCTCTTAGTCTGAATTCCCTAAACTCTTCAATATTTGCATGTATGTAAACCCTAATGTCTTCTGTGTGCAAAACGCCATGCAGAACACTAGAGAATGCTCCTACAAGATCTACCTCCAAGGATTTGTATGCATGTTTCTTGAATTTTGGGCGAGGCCTATCAAAGATCTTTACTATATTCAGAGTATCCATTATCAAAGAATTTTACTGAGAGATATCGAGAGTGGAGAATACCTTTTAACGCTGTCTAGGGAACACAAAGGAATCCTGATTGATTTGTAGGAAGAATCATCTTGATCTTGGGAGAATTTGTTGCAGAGCTCCTTTTCTTTTCATTTCTTCTTAAATGCAGAATGAACAAATGCTTAATGAGAAAACCCTTATATTGCTCCAAAAACCCTAATGTTAAGTTGCAATAAATGCTCGACCTAAGTCATTCTGATTCACCTTATTTGGATGACTTGAAGAACCAGATCAATCTTGATCTTAAACATCTTGCAGATCTTTCAAATCTTAACCATAGTTTATTTGGATGTTTCTCTTATGAACCCTTTAATCTGCAACTCTTCTTGTGCCAATTTCGGCACCAATTGACTGGCTGGGGGAACAAGGTTTTCTTTGTGTCTCCCCCTGGGCCAGAACTCATTTTTTAATTTCTGGAAGGAATATCAACACCAGACTCTGGTGTGGACCCATCCCCTACATTCTCTATACTTTTCTTCACCCAAATCTTGTTCATCTCACTTTGAACTTCATCCGCAATCACTTTTTGTTTTCCCTTATCTTGATTCTGATTATGATGTACCAGACCTCTTTTGTCCTGATTCTTGCTTCTACAGAATTTTGCAATATGACCGGATCTATTGCAAATTTGGCAAACAATATTTTATTGCATATTTGATTGATATCCTCTTGATCTGCATTGATTAGCCATATGACCTGTTCTATTGCATGCAAAGCATCTACCATTGAATGATTTGTTCATTTGCATATTTCTGCATTCATGAGATTTGTGACCATACCTTTTATAGTTGAAACACTGTCCAGAGAAGGATGAATTAGTCTAATTCATTCTCTTTCTGCACTGATTAGCTTTATGACCAAAGTTATTGCAGTTGTGGTAGTATGCATTGAAGGTTGGATGTCTTTGGGCATTAGGCTGCCTTACCAGAGGTCTTCTAGGCCTGTTCCTTGGATTTTCTGATCCAAAATTCTTCTAACTAGATCTAGAGCTTTCTCCTTTCTCATATCCCAAACCACACTTGTCATCTACCCTCTTTTGACTTTCAAGAAGAACTTCAAGTTGAGCAGAACTTATCTTGAATTTTTTTATATTCATTTGTTGTTTGAAGATCCCTTTTAAGAGAGACAATTTGATCCTCAAGTTTTTCTTCATTATCTTTAGCATCTTCAAGATTAGATTCAAGGTGTCTGATTATTCTATCCATCTTGTGGTAGTCTTCTAATTTCTCCTTAAGAGATTGTCTTAGATCATCTTCAGTTTTTCTTTTCTCTTCAATTTCTTGGGTAAACTTCATAACTCCTGATTCCATCTCATGTCTTACCATGATGATCTCTTTTGATAACTTTTCACACAACTTGGTTTTCTCCTTTAGATCTTCATTTGTATCATTGGCTTCACCTTGACTTGCCAGTTGCTAAAGGTGCTCTTTTCTCTTTTTCATAGAGAGACTTAGTTTCCCTTTTAGTTCATTTATGAAATCATCACCCTGTTTGAGTCTTTCCTTCAATTCATTGACTTCAGAATTTGACTGCTCAAGATCATCTAGGGCAGACTTGAGTTGCTCCCTCATACCATACACATCCATTTGAATTCCTAGATCTTCCTCAAGCTGTTAGGCTCTGTTGGGAGGAACTTCACTCTGATACCAATTGTTGATAACTGAGAGGGGGGGTGAATTAGTTATCCTAATTATTTATGCTTTCTAAACTTTCTTATTAATCAATGCAGCATTAATTCAAATAAGCAAACATAACCATGAAATGGAAATACACATGACAAAATATTTTTGACGTGGAAACCCTATTAAGGGAGAAAACCACGGGGTGATTAACCCAAGATTGTATTCTCTGTTAGAAGAATGGAAATACAAAATGGCACTTGCCAATTAGGGCTCACTGCCCGAGCACACTACTCACAAGAGGCACACTACCTACAAGAGACACACTGTCTACAATTTATAAAGAGTGTAATACAATACTTGAACTAATAAGGAGCATCTACATATGCTAGAGTTCAGTTCTAGTTAGGCTCAGTATACTAATATGCTGCACTTCATCTTTCCTCTTCTTTTGTGCTGCACTCCTTTCACATACCGGATCTTCCTTACTTCTTTTATTCTGCTCTACTGCTCTTCTTCGCACATAACCAAAAACCACAACACTCCTCACAACTAAATCCATCTTGTATATATATCCACATAAGTGATTTCATCACCTTTCTAGTCGGCATCTGGAATAGTCAATCTTTTCCACAAACTCTGACCTGTCGATTGAATCTTTGCTTACCAAGTAATGCGGATCAAGGATATACTTGTAGAAGTCATCAATCATGTTGGTCAATCATAACTTATGCCTTAATAACCTTTACCATCATCAGTAATACATCCAGAATAATGTCTGATGTTCTGCCGATCAGTTCTTCCTCTGTCCATACTACCAATTAGGAGCCCGATACTCAAGTATTCATATCTTTTTCTTCATCTATCACCGGAGGCTAAATCCTTGGAATCTATCAGTCAAGGTAGTCCTCTTGACTTCCCCAAATCTACACTTTACCAAGATACTTCCTCTGAGAGATTCAGACCTAACTGTCAGACCTCGCCACATGCTCTGTTCTTGCTTACCGAACCACAACATTCTTCACTCTAACTTCCGGTATAGACACACCATGTCTTGCGGATGTGTGGGATGAACTTTGTTGCCATCAATGGCAAAAATAATGAATCCATATAGTGTCTCTTGCCAACATTAATGTGATCAAATTATCCTTTTTTTTGAGCTGTGTAGAACAAATTTATTGAATTTAGATAGTTGTGAATTAAGCTACCCTTCTAAAAATCATTTGGTGCATCACCTTATAGAAGTAGTTGTTACTTGCAAACAAGTTATCCTTTTTTCCCTTTTCTTCAAGATACCATTAGTTTTATAGGATATCAAAAGGGGAACCAACCCATAATCTGGAGACTCAACTTCACTATGAGCATACCCACAGGCTCGAAGATGTTTCCATGTTTCACGGGATTGTTGAGCATTCAAGCTTAGCATCTGGGTGCAATCTTTGTGACAACAATAATATAATATAATAATATAATAATAAACATAAATATAATATAATAATATATAATATTATAATAATGCAATTATACACCAATAAGGGTGTGGTTCGGTGGTTAAGTCGCTCAATTGTAGTAGCGGCCACCAAAGTTCAAACCCCTGTTAGGCCAATGAGCTCACAGGCTTTACGCCTTTGCTAGGCCAATGAGCTCACGGGTTTGAAGTGTTCTTGCTAGGGGATGAGGTCCCCTGTGTTGTGGCCTCAACGGTTCATTTCTTTGGGCAAAAGCATTCAAGTGGAGCCGGAGGGTGTGTCACACTAGCACCGCCGGTCACATTAAAAAGTTTACTAGGTGCATTATCTTTATAAAAAAACAATTATACAAATATAATATTATTATATTTAATATTATATTATAATTATAATAAATTTATAATAATATTATAATTAAAATTAAATACAATATCTATGTTTTCTTCTAAAATTTTTTATCTTTGGTATCAATCAAGAGCTGTATAACTTATTAATTTTATTTAAAGCGTTGCATTTTAGAATATGGTTTTCAAATACAACTATGGACAAAGTAAAACAAAAAAGCAGCATGTACAAAAAATTATTCAAGAATTCATGAGAAGAATACGATAATAAGATATGACTAAATCATGTAAATGAGCCCTTTAAAGAGAAACACGTGGTTACCAAATTCTCACTATTTACTTTGTTTTACCAAGATCACAATGGTAAAAACAACTATTACACAAAATGCTAGAAAACTAAAGATGAAGAGAGTACATGTGATAGATTTTGCTAAACTAAGTTTCTCATATCCATAAGGAGATACACTAATCTTTTGCCATGACATAGGAAACCGTTCATAAGAGTCTTTTAGTGCAACACAAACCCCTATCCAACATTGTTTCAAGACATTTGTGATTCTTTTAGTGTAACACAAACCCATATCCAACATGAATGATTTAAAGAAAAGCCAATGTAATAGGTACGACAACCACTGTAGTTGAATCAATTGGTGATCCTTGTCCTATCCTAACTTTTTATAGATGAAGAAATCCACCCAAAATAATGTCGGCTTGTTGTACAACTGCAATTACAATTAAAGAAAAATCATAGGAAATCAAAACGAAAATATTAACACAAATATTACTAGTTATTAGTTGAAATAAAAAATAATAATGTAATAAGAAAAACATTACAGACCTCTTATTTCTCTATTCAAAATAACATTCATACATTTATTGCTTTGAATAATCCAACTCCAAGAAAATAACTATTCCTTAAAACGGTTGCCAAAAAAATAACGAACTATAAATTTTTTCCTTCTTAATTTTAAAATAATAAATAGTTAATAATTTTAAGATTGTTTTTTACTTGTACCATAAATTTTTATTTCTAAGTTTATATTTGGTGAATGAATTGAACTCTTTTGAAGAATATATAAACTAGGAATAAATTAAATCAAATGTTATATTGTAAAGAGAATATATTTCTATGATTGTCTAACTTAAAAAAATTCCTTTACTAACAAAAAATTACTTGTTTTATAACTAAATTTGAATAATCCAACTCCAAGAAAATAACTACTCCTTAAAACGGTTGCCAAAAAAATAACGAACTATAAATTTTTTCCTTCTTAATTTTAAAATAATAAATAGTTAATAATTTTAAGATTGTTTTTTACTTGTACCATAAATTTTTATTTCTAAGTTTATATTTGGTGAATGAATTGAACTCTTTTGAAGAATATATAAACTAGGAATAAATTAAATCAAATGTTATATTGTAAAGAGAATATATATTTCTATGATTGTCTAACTTAAAAAAATTCCTTTAATAACAAAAAATTACTTGTTTTATAACTAAATTCCTACAAAAATTTACTCACTCATAATAATAATTAATAATAATAATATATAAACATGTATATCACAACAATATTTTAATTTAGTCACTCACTATTTAATTATAATTCCATTCATATGTAAAATCAATAATCCCATAAAATATTATTGTTACTATTATTATAATTATTATAATTAAGAATTATATTGTTTTATTCAATACAAATTAAACTATCATATTAATATAAAAATAACAATAACAATATTATAATAATAATAATAATAATAATATTAATTAAAAAAAATTGTTGGTAATTTTTATATTTTTATACATAAAAGAATAAAATAACTATAGAATGGTGAAAAAAATTATATCATTAAAAATTATAATATAAATAGTACAATAATATTATAATAATAATATAATATATTAATTTGTTACTAATTTTTAATATTGAGAAAACATAAGAGAATAAAATAATAATATTAATATTAATAAAAAAAAATTAATTTGTTAGTTATTTTTAATATTTTTATACCCAAAACAATAAAAAAAACTATAGAGAACTCACAAATACATTAAATCATTATATATTATAATAATATAAATATTACAATGTTTTTATAATTATAATAATGATACTAATCATATAACATTTTAATAACCAATTGTTTCATAACCAAATTCCCCCAAATATTGACTCACTCATAAAAATATTTAAAAAATTATTTGGATAATAATAATAATAATAATTTAAGCATAGATGAATTGTTTCATAACCAAATTCCCCCAAATATTGACTCACTCATAAAAATATTTTAAAAATTATTTGGATAATAATAATAATAATAATTTAAGCATAGATGAATTGTTTCATAACCAAATTCCCCCAAATATTGACTCAGTCATCAAAAATATTTAAAAAGTTATTTAGTTTTTTTTTTAAATTATAAAATTATTTAATAAAAATTTATTTAATTTTAAAAATAAAATTATTTTATTTTATTTTTTTTAAAAATAAAATTAAAAAGTTATTTAAATTCAAAAACAAAATTATAAAATTATATATATATATATATATATAATTAAAAAAATTATAAAATTATTTAATAAAAAGTTATTTAATTTTAAAAATAAAATTATTTTATTTCTCCATTTTTTTTCTAAGGCTTGTGTTGGTATTTGTTGCATATTTGAAAGGGAGAGTATCCCTATTGCATTAGTGGTATCAGAGCATGTTGTTCCTGAGTCTACAAGCAGATCGTCGAACATGAGATAGCTTATAGTAGGACCTATGGTGGTGGTGTGCGGTGATCACGGAATGTGAGGTAGTCTATACCTGAGAAGTAGAAGATTAAGAGGTTTTCCTTATTGTGCAGGCAAAGCACTAAACGTGAGGTAGTTTACACCTGGAAGTGTTGAAGATTTGTAAACAGATCGCCGAATGTGAGGTAGTTTACATAAGTACAACTTGAGGATTTGAAGATTCGTGTTGAGGCTTTGAGAGGCCTGAAAATGGAGAAGAGAAAGAAGAAAAGGACTTTTGTCATTGGATGGATCTTGAGGATTCCTAGACTTGAGAAGATCAAAGAAAGAATTAGAGAAAGAGAGCAAGAATAAATAAGAGAATTGAGGAAGCCAATAGATGAATTAAGGGAAGAGATTGAAAGGAGTAAACAAGAGAAGAGAAGAGTTGAGGGTAGTTTTTATCCTTCTAATGATATTTTGATTACAGGAAGGAAAGAGAATGCAATAGAGTGTCATGCATGTGACATCAAGAAAGAGGAAGAGGATGAATGCGAAGTAAACGATGAACCAGAATCTAAGGATGTCTATTGGAAGACATGAAGGATTAAATTCTAGAGGTTATAGCAAAAGGCAATGAGTTTGTAGCAGAGTTAAGTACTTTGGAGGACACGAAGATAGTGATGCCAGTGAGTGGGGAAGGTGAAAGTATTGCATCTGAAAGGGAAAGAGTCGAAGTTGCAATAGTTGAGGATGTTGTAGTTAGGACAAAGTATGCAAAGATGTATGAGGATCTAGTGTTTGATGAGGAACCTGATGAAGACAAAGATCTTCTTGAGGAGGAGATCACAGAGATAGAGAAGTCATTCAATGCAACAACAGAGACAATAGCATTCAATAGTAAGGAAGAGGATGTTGTGACAGAAGAAGTCATTGAGGTAAAATCTAATTTTTATGAGTTTTATAATGTTGAATCTGCAAATGATTGACATTTTGAAATGAGTAAAGAGATAGAGAAGAAAAAGGATTGTGTAGATGCAGAGTGGAATATAGATGTATACTTGCATGTAGAGGTTGTAGAGAATGGTGCAGGTGGAACATGGTGGAGGTGGTCAGTCTATGGTGCGTTGAATTCAACAAAGAAGGAGAAGAGAGGAGAAATAATTTGGTAAAGGAAGATAGTGCATGGTGGATGCAAGTCCGAGAGGAGAGAAGAATGGAGTGCAAATTTGTTGGAGGAACGTGAAGCTTGTTCCAGGTAGATGCTGGAAAAAAAGGGAAAAGAGAGCATTTTTGTGCACATATTTGTGAGTATATGCTCACAAACTTCTTACCATGGGTGTCTGATGCAGGAGCATCCAAGGTGTATGGGCAATCTTGTGTCACTAAAAAAAAAAAATTAGTTGTTTGGTTTTCAATAATGTTGTGGGCTATGGGAAAATCATATTTTTATTTGCAACAAATATATTTTGATGGATCACATTGTAATTGTAATTTTGGAGAAAATTACTCCAATAATTTGTAATTTCCAAAATTAGTGGGGAGAATCTTTCTTAGGCATCCACTTGGAGATATGCATTAATTTGTATTTTGGTGGGGCTGATTTGGTGGTTGAGATGTCATCATGAAGTGGGTCACCAACTCCTAATTTTAGCAAGCACTTATTTAGTAACCAACATCATGTAAGGAACCTTGTAAGTGGTCTTTATGGCCAGGTTGGTGGACCTAACTCTCAGAATCTTATTTTATTAATTCCAAAATTTGTAACTCCAAGATGGGGGGTCGTCATTATGAGACCCATCCTTGGTAAAATAGGCAGAAATTTCTCATTTTAGATTGAAATTGAAAATTTTAAAATGTTCTAGAAATCTGGGAAGGAGAGGCACAAAACCCATAACTAAGTTTATAAAATCACAAAAATTGAGGGAGCAATGACATGTTGGAAGTGACGGGTTTTCTTGTGGATTTGTGGAGGTTGTTTTGAGAAACCAATAGTGGTTTTTTCTCATGCAATTTTCTACATATTGAGGCTTGCTCATTTGGAAGAGAGAGAGCTTTGGATGAAGATATTTGCATAGCCAGGATGTTGAGAAATTTATTTGTTGCGGATGTTGCATGTATGATTCCAAGAAGCTCATAAACTTCATGTTGATGTAATGAAATTTCTTATTGAAATAAAATAAGTGTTGCAGATTTCTCTTCCATTTTTGTTTCACTTCATTTGTAGCCTTCTTGCATAGGCTTTATGTTGGTATTTGTTGCAGATTTGAAAGGGAGAGTATCCCTATTGCATCATTATGTTTTTCAGATTCGTCTCATCTGCTTTAAATGACGTGCAATGCACTAACACTATAGAAAGCATGTTAGGTAGTTTTATTTTTCTAACCTCTTTTTAGTTAATTTAAATAATATTATATTATATATATAATTTACAGTATATAAAATATTATAAATACAATTATAATAAAAAAAATTTAATGTGTAGAATAAATATATAAATATTAAGTCTATAATATATTTAATTTAAATATATGATTTTATAATATAATATTATATTACATATATTTAATAATTTACATAACATAAAATATGATTTATAATAATCAAAATAATTATAATATATATTTTATATACTGAATAGATATAAATATTGAATATTTGATATGAAAAGTATTTTCACATTCTGCATAGATACATTCACCATTTATTTTGTCATATTTATTTTTTCTACAATAACGATTTATAGAAATCCTCTTAAAATGGAATAAAATAATTAAATCAAATAAACCCATTCAAAATATCTAAGTTCCAATTAAAAATATCTAGGTTCCATTTATGTATTTGCTTATTATGTTTAATAAAACCTAGATATAGATATCTGTGTAATATTTATCGTGGAGGGGGTGTTTTCGTGCAATGCATGTTCACTATTTTACTACCTTGATGAAAGGAGACACTGCTAATAAATGAGAAGTTAATATATGTAATAAAACAAAAACAAATTCATAGAACTTGGAAGACCAACAGATACTCTCATCGACGATAGGTGGAAGAGTTTTAATGGTAAAAAATTAACAGACAGAAACAGTTCAATCATGTTGCATTGCTATGAGAAGAGGTTCGCCGTTGATCGTTGATGCCAAACCAGTCCCTCTCATAGAGGGAATGCCTTCAACATAATTAATTAGAGTGAAATCTTACATAGTGTATTTACAAAACCATAATGTTAAAACTAGGCTAAGGCCATAGCCACCAAAAACACAACATTAAGACCAAAAAACATTGTCGGCCAACTCGTGACATTCCACACCAAAAAGAGCACGCGGGCTCCAATGGAGAGAGACACCAAAAAGGAATATCAACACCACTAGTGTAAATATTTAATAAAATAAAAAAGAAAACAAGCCACCACCTCAGGGGTCTAAGCCATCCAAAGTGCTCACTGTAGTCCTAGGAACTGTAGGTTCTTGTTGGGTAGTCTCCTTCTCCTGGTCTGGGTCGTCCTCCATGATTGCAGGATCTCTAGGGAGATGGGGTATATAATCAACAACATGCATTTAGAAAAATCTAATCAATATGAAGACATCTATACACCTTTTCCTCATGGCTTTGGGCACAGAGTGGCTATGTCCTTTGAAAGCTCTCTCCAAAACATTAATACACTCGCATTCTAATCCATTTTGCATAGCTCTGTAAATACACTCATAGGCTTGCATTGTGTGGAGGTGTTGCAGTGGAAACAAGTTGCCAACCATGGTCTCATCTTCAAGAAGATCATAGTTTTGGACTATTGCGTGTCAGTGCTCCACATTATACAAGTGCCTATAAATCATGCTAGTTGTAATGGCATGCACATAGCTGCCATCTACGATGATATCCATGATGTTGGAGAGAAAGGTTGATACAACATCTGACCAATGCAGCTCACAATATTTTATCCCATTAAGCCACTTCTGGCCACATATGTTCCTGACTGCAAATTGGGCCAATGTACAGTCAATCTTAAATATCTGTATCAAGTCGATAATCCTTACTCGGCCTCTGATGATTGGTTCCCATGGAAGGAGAGGTAACAATAATCGAGTATTAGCCTTGTCTTCTTCCATCATACTCCTACAAGTCAACACAACTAAAGAACAAAGATTGACGAGCTAGCATATTAGAAAGGCATCTGAAATCAGGGCAAAGGATGATTAAAAAAGGATAGTAAAGGAGGTTATATAGCCAGTTGGCTGACAAAGAAGCACGTCATCTAGGGAAGGGTCCATTGAGTTGATAGATGGTGCAACTGCAAAATAAATGCTAAGGATTTCAAATCAAAATACATTTTCCATGACTTTAAAGACCCACTGGAGGAATCATTTCACATATTAAACTCCCGTCCTGTCATAACTAAACGGTCACTTGGAGATTAAATTTCAAAGAAGAGGAGCACCTATTGGACGACAAGTCATCAAGAAATGTTCACCCTAAATCCTTTCCAAATCTACATTAAAAACTTGAACCGGCTACTATGCACCAAAAGTCCCATCTATGTCTCAAAGCTCGATATCATTAAGAGTTGTATGAAAGAAAAGTACTCTACAATCTAATCATAGATGCTAATCTGCAAACCATTCATTATCCCATAAATGAAATCGTACACCAAAACTGGCAATCAAAGAATGTGAAAACATTCTATTTATGCCATATAATGACATCGGCTATTTCCCCCTTAATCCATCTCAACACTAGCTTTTAGACGTACTACTCTGCAAGCTTAGTAGACAAGCTGACTATGCATCCACCTCATCTATTATCTGATGAGACTAGTGCATCCCTATCTAGATAGATCTTTAGCTGCTAAGGAAAATCAAATTGCTTCCACCATATTGTCCATTCCTCTAAAGTTTTATCAATGACCTTATTAGCTAGCCAGTCTGCAACTTGGTTAGCTTCTCTATAGCAATGAGAAACCTAGAAGCTATTGAACTGTTGCATTAAAGCCTATCTTGAGATAGAATATACTCCACTCTCCACAATTCAGAATGACTTGATCTAATGGAATTGATTATATTAAGTGAGTCTCCTTCGATTCACAAATCTTTGAAGCCTGAAGAAGAAGTTAATTGAAGACCATGCAAAAGCACCCATGCTTCTGCTATATTGTTTGTGTCGGGCAAGATTTTTGTTATTATTTTTAGTGGTCCTTGACTCCTAACCTATGGGTAAAATTTTTTTGGGTTGAGTTTAAATAACTGGTGTATTGTCGGCAACGTACTCATTGTTTATGGTGGGAGTAGGTCTCATGTGTAAATAACTGATGCATAGGATAAAAGTTTTGAGTTTCTTATTTTTTACTTTTTTGTTATATTCAATAATCACAATCACTACTACAATTAAATTTTAATTATAATTCTTACATCTATTTCCCATCAATCTGCTAAAAGTGCACCTAAATAAACTAAGCTATTATTAAACATCATCATTCTCGACCTTCCTAAGTTGAAATTGTTTGATTTATCTTTGACATTCGTAGATACAAACGAATTCCTCAATTATTATCTATAGCAGTTGGAGAGCATGAAGGATGCCTCATGGGTGATTGTCACTACTTTGTATGAGTTAGAGCTTGGGATGATCAATTCCATAAGATCAAGCTCTCTTCCCTTCTTCCCATTTGATCCTTTCATACTATCGACTTTTCTACAAGGGTAAAACTATGAGGGCATGCAGGTGGGGGTGAATCCTTGGAAGGCAATTGATTGTATGAAATGGCTAAACAAGAAGCCTATTTTGTTCATTGTGAACATTTCATTGCCTCCTGCTCTATCTCCCACCATAGTAAAGGCGAACAACATTGACAATATAGTTGCAAATGAAATTTTTTTTATAAAGCTTGTTTCCAAGCTGTGTGATTGCAAATAATAATTCAAAATGAGGAATTGTGTCTTTTATGTCAAAGGGGATTCAAATTGAACCATTTAAGGAATATTAGGTCAACTAAGCATTAGAGTTTTTAGGACCCAAAAATTAGAGCTAATTGGGTTTAATTTGGACATTAGCATCATGATGACTTTTTTATTAAGGCCATAGTGTTTTGATGTATTTTGACCAACTTTTGAATTTAGGTCTAAATCTTTTAGCATAGGACGTGGGAGTGAAAATAATATTTGTGGTCTAAAAATGCTAGAATTCATGGAGTGAAAGTGGGTCATGATGACATTGAGCTCTCCTAGATCTTTAATTTTAAAAAACAAGCTCAACCGACTTCCTAAATCAAATGTTATGGCATCTAAAGGTTAGACCCCCCACATTAGAAATCTAAGAGCATCTATCATGCATAAAAGAGATATAAAAGGGAGTTACATGTGTTGACCAAAAAAATTCACCAACTTATGATACAATATTATCAAAAAGTGTCTTTGAAGGGTTTGAATGGAAACCTAGAGTGCCAAAGTTGGGAGGATAACTATGACATGTTATGATAGATTCTTATGATAGGTGTAAGGAATATTCTATATTTAGCATGAGAACTCTTTTAAGGATTTGGGTACCACTTTTGGGTGGTATTAGCTCATGGTTTTATGATTCCCCTTTGATGGTTTCATGTATTTATTTCTCTATTTAGTGGGTGTTTGGGATAAAGTTTGCATAGCATATTTTGTAGGTATTATTATGATATTGGTATTACTCTATATTTGAGTGTTGGTGTTGTCTTTTTTTAAGGCTCCTTGCCTAGATTGTATTCTAACCAACATTATTTCTATTTATAATACATTAGTTTGGAGTTTGGAGGTTAGGTTTTTTCCCAAAAAAGTTTTTCCAAGATACATGATTGTGCTATAGTGAATGATTTTATTGTATTGTTTCTTTCCTACAGCTTATTTTAGATCATATTTTATATTCATCTCTCCTCTTAGATTAGTGTAGGAAGCATTTCCACACTTTAGCTTCATTTTATTTGGTATTAAAGTCTTATCAACTTGAGCCTTAGGTGGTAGGAACAAAGTTTTTTATACTAACTTTTTGAGTGGGAATGTTTTTAGAGAAGATCTTTGTTTCAAGGAAGATGGAAAGCACATCTAGACTAGAGATCAAAAAATTTAGTGGCACTAACTTTGAGTTGTGGAAGGCAGATGGAGGATTTTCTCATAGATTGAGATATGTGGGTTGTAGTATCTAGATCCAAACTAGTTGCAATGTCATTGTATGATTAGGTAGTGTTGGAGAAAAAGGTGAGAAGCCTAATTATGCTTTGCTTGGTAGATTTTGTAATATTTAATGTCTATGAAGAATTAATTACAAAAACTCTATGGGAGACATCGAGGAACATGTACCAGGCTAAATCCTTAGATAATACAATTTTTCTATGGACGTTGTTGTAACATACACCCCTGGTATATGTTTTGATTTGTAGGTTTTTTCTGTTTTTGTTTTTTTTGTTGTCTAGGGTTTTATGGGTTTTGCTTGCATGTTTGATTTTGCATGAAATACATAAAATATGAACAATATACTGAAAACCCAGAAAAACTATTGCACAAATCAACAAACTAATGAAGACCTAGATTGTATTATAGCAAAATATGAATTATGGTAACATACCCATATCAAGATTTACAACTTTGTCTGGATGCTGTAGCTAGACCAGCAACTGAGGCCACAAAAAATCACTCTAAACACCTTCACCAAGTGTGATAATGCAAGACAAATACATTGAATGGATCTGCAGACCCTAGGTGACCCTTTTGGAGAGATATAGAGTCACAAAATCAAATGAAAATCCTTCCTAGAGGTCCCATGTTTAGTCTACACTGGTATAGCCTTCTTGGTAGATTGTTTCAGCAATAATCTTCAATATAAATCTACTACCCAACATACCTCTAAACCAATCTATAATCCATAGAAGATGCAAATTAACTCACAAGAGGTAGGAATGATCATCAAAAATCCAATAATGAGCACACAATCTCCTCGTAACTGGTACGACCTACTTATGGCTACCAAAAACTATAATAAACTCCCTCAAAAGATGCATAAAACTGTAATAAACTCCCTCAAAAGATGCATAAAACTGTAATAAACTCCCTCAAAAGATGCACAAAACTATCTTCAAGTATTTTCTATTGGCTGCACATTCATTCTTTGTCAAATAACTCCAATTTTAGCTCAAAACTTCCTCAAATTGAATCCACTGAAAGCACAATGAAGCTCCTGAAGTGAAGCTCCTCCAATCCTTTCTTGATATAATCTCTCATGCATGAAGAAAGGGACTAATGTATGGTTTTTCATCCCAACATAGCCATGAACAAACCCTAGAGCCAAGCTCAAATCCTATGCATGGGAAAAACTCAATATGAGAGAAAAAATCAATAATCTCAGCATATCCAAATGAAGTTTCTTTTGGCCTTTTTGTTTCTCTCCTTCCCTAATGCCCAAGAGGGATTATTTTTAATTATTTTAAATTATAACTCAACCCCTTATTGCTCCATGAGGGGCGGCCATCCCTAGGGACCAAACTTTAAGTTACAACTTCACTTTATAAAATAACTTTACTTCATAACTTAAAGTCACTTTTGGTCTCATAAAATAAAATAAGTTAAATATTTAATTTGACTCATATTATATCGAATAGAGCTCTAGTCATATCAAGACCATGAACCTCGTACACTTATCATCCACAACTACCTTGCTAAAAATAGAAAGTGCCAGAATCTTGACTTACTATAAATAGTAAGTCCCTGAATTGACCTCCTAACCATTGTTATTAGCCTATGGAAGTCATGTGATAGGCTAATCTCCACCATCTATGTGACTAGGCTAAATGGGGGACATTACAGTCTACCCTTCCCAAGATTGCTTGTCCTTAAGCAACCTCAGCTCAGGATGCTGCAATATTTGTTCAGTCTCCCAAGTGGCATCCTCAATTAGTAAATTTTTCCACTTTACTAGGTACTCTCTGATGACCCGTTTCCTCAAATTCCTCTCTCGGGTGTCAATAATAACCTCTGGTACCAAAATTAGCTTCCCCTCCTCATCCAATGGTGGCAGCTCAACTGAAGGAATCACATTGTGGCCATGACCTTTCTTCAACCTGGAAACATGAAACACATTGTGCACCTTGGTATCTGCTGGTAGCTCAAGCTCATATGGCACTTCACCCACTCTTCTGATAATCTTGAATGGACCATAAAACTTGGGTTTCAATTTTTCTGCTCCACTCTTCTTGAGAGTGGACTTCTTGTAGGGTTCGAGCCTCAAATACACCATGTCTCCAACCTTGAAACTCCTCTCCACTTGATGTTGATCAACATAAATCTTTTGTTGATTTTGTGCCTATTGTATATTCTCCTTGAGCTCCTTCACTATGTCTTGGCTCTTCTACAAAAGATCCTTTTCCTTAAGCACTCAACTATCACCAAGTAAGAGATCTGTGAAGCATGGGGCATCATAACCATATAGTGCCCTAAAAGGAGTCATCTGGATAGACATGTGGTATGTTGTGTTGTAACAGTACTCCTACAAGTTCAACCATCTGCTCCAAGCTTTCTACTATCCTAAAACATAATTACGAAGATATCCCTCCACCCATTTGTTCACCAGCTCTATTTGGCCATTTGTCTATGGGTGGTAACTCAAACTAGGAGTCAACTCAGTGCCACATAATCTAAATAGCTCTTGCTAGAATAAACTTAGGAACTTGTTGTCCCTATCATTGACTATACTCATGGGTATCCCGTGAAGCCTGAATATCTCCCTGAAAAATAAATTAGCCACCTGAGCAGCTGTATAGGTTGCTGAAATGATGAAGAAATGTGCAAATTTGGTGAGTCTATTAACTACCACATAAATATAGTCCTTGCCCTGAACTTTTGGCAACCCTGTGATGAAGTCCATGGAGATACATTCCCATTTCTGATTGGGAATAGCTAATGGTTGTAATAAACCTATAGGATAAGTATGCTCATGCTTATTCTATTGGCAAATGGAACACTCACGAACATACTTAAGTACCTCCTTATTTAGTCCTTTCCATGTGAAACTTTCTTGAATCTTCCTATAGATCTTAAAGAATCTAGGATGGCCAGCCATTGAAGTATCATGGAAAGTTCTTATCACCGTATGCTTAAACTGAGAACTTGGTACCAAAAATATTCTGTCTTTGTATATGATCAAATTATTCACCACAGAATATTGATCATCCCTAATAGTGTCCTCAATGAATCTTGTTGCCCAAGAGTCCTTAGCATGCTCTACTGCAATCAACTCCCTCCAATCAGCAGATATCTCTCCAACTAAGCACAAGTGGGGTCTCCTAGACAAAGTGTTTGCAACTATATTCCTCTTCCCTTTGATATACTCGATGTCAAAATCATAGGCTTGGAGCCTACTGACCCACTTCTACTATCTATCATTCAGATCCTTCTGGTTCATGAAATATTTTATACTGTTATGATCTATTTTTATGATGAACTTCCCACTAACTAGATAAGGTCTAAATTTGGCCAATGCATGCATTATGGCCAACATCTCTCGATCATACATCGAGAACTCCTCTCGACACCCCAAAGTTTCTTTCTCTTGAATTCTATTGGGTGCTTCTCCTACATAAGCACTACCCCTATCCCCTCTCCAGAAGCATCACACTGCAACTTGAATGGTTTGGTGAAATCAGGAATCGCCAAAATGGGGCAAGTAGACATTAAGTGCTTGAAGTGGTCAAAGCACTGCTGAGCTTTGTCATTCCACTCAAAGGCTCCTTTCTTTGTCAAATCTGTAAAGGGTTGAGCTTTCTATGAGAAGCCTTTTACAAACCTCCTATAGAAACCACAAAGCCTGAAGAAACCCTTTAGTTGTGTGAGGTTTGTGGGTGGGGGCCAATCTACAATTTCCTTAATCTTCTCTAGGTCTACCCTGACACCATCAGCATTGATAATGTGACCCAAGTAAAGTAGCTTAGTCATGCCAAAGTCACATTTGGACTCCTTTGGATAGAGGGAATCACTCTCAAAAATACTCAACACTTCCTTTTAATGTCTCAAATGCACATCCCAACTCCTACTGAAAATCAATATATCATCAAAGAAGATCAATACAAACTTTTGAAGTTGTTGTCTGAAAATCTAATTCATGCACCTCTAGAAGGTAGCAGGGGCATTGGTTAGCCCAAAAAACATCACAAGAAACTCAAAGTGGCTATAATGACACCTAAAAGTAATCTTTTCTACATCTTCTTCCCTCATGCGAATCTGATGGTACCCTGATCTTAGAGCTATCTTAGAGAAATAGCAAGCCCCATGGAGCTCATCAATCAACTCATCTATGCAGGGGATAGGATACCTATTTTTAATAGTCTTCTTATTCGATGCTCGATAGTCAATGCACATTCTAATTATCCCATCCTTCTTTTTGACCAAAACAACTGCAGAAGCAAAGGGACTCTTACTAGGCCGTATGTAACCCATCTCAAGCAACTCCTTGATTGTCTTCTCTATCTCATCCTTAAGTCTCTTAGGATGTCAATAGGGAGTGATCGTGATGGGCTTGGTCCCATCCTCCAACTCTATAAATGTTGTTATATGGAGCCTAATCAGTCTCAGAGGTTATATTTACCCCACTTTTATTAGTGCAGTTTCCCCCCAAATTCCTACGGGGTCAAGGGGCAGCGCCCCTTGCGGGGGTTTAGCGGCAGGGCCCCCAAGATGGGGTCAAGGGGCAGCGCTAGGATTTATTTTTCATTGACCGACATAAGAAAACCCTATTTTTGTAACCAACAAAAAGTTTGATAAAAAGTGGCCAAGGGTTAGGGTTTTGGTATTGTATTGTATTGTAGCATTTTGCAGCGGTATTGAGTTGCAGGGATTGCTGATTGTAATCAGTTTGATTTACTAGATAATAATATTGGACTCTCTATTTGGTGGATGTAGCTCAAGTTTGGGTGAACCAAATTAAAACTTGTCTCTCGTTGTTATTATTTTTGTGTATTTCCATTCCTCTGTTTAATCTTTATTGGCATTTAATTGATATCTTCTGCCGGTTAACCCTAACAATAACATGCTCTATACCTCTGTTTGGTGGTACTCCTAGAGGTATATCTCTAAACACTTTGTTGTACTTGGTCAAAAGCTTCTGAATGTCTAGATGATAACCGCCCTTTGGTTGTGGTGGGGACTCTAGCACAATAAGGCACTCTGTTTCCCACTGTACTTGGTCATGTCACAATAGTCTTTCATTTATCTTCAGTGAGACTACCCGTGGTCCACCATCTAACAAGTATCTAAGACATATTTTCTTCCCCTTGAATTCAAATTTCATCTCCATTTTGTTCACATTCATAGTGAACTCTCCTAGCTATCTCATCCAATGCATGCCTAGCACAACATTTGTATCCCCAATACAAACAACATAAAAATCATCAACCAACTCATACTCACCCATGATAATCTTCAACCTAGAGATTTTCCTATTGCACTGCATTTTGAACCCATTGGCTACCATAACTTTGAAGCCTTTGAAGTCCTCTACCTGCAACCCATGTCGAGCTACCAACCCTCATCGATAAAATTATGTGTGGTCCCTACGTCAATGAAAGTGATGATACGCTGACCTCCAAGACACCACGTACCCTGAAAGAGATAACTTTCTAGAAACTTGAAAGATGGGCAAGAGTCCCATCACTACCAACACTATGTTGTGATGCTCTCTCATCCCCACTATCTTCATGGTTTGAATGCTAATCTGAAGGTGAATCTGATGCCTCTGATTGTGTCTCCTCGGTTGAATAGTATTCTATCAATTTATCCTTAGCCTTGTGGGGGCATTTGTGAGAGGGATCCCATGGCTCTTTGTAGTGAAACCAAGTCTTTTTTCTTCTATATTCATTGAGCTAACCATTTGTTAACCTGTTTGATTTATCCTTAGAATGGTCAACATCCCTCTAGAAGGGTCTCCTATCCTTCTCCTAGACTAAAATTTATTTCTCCAAACTACCGACTCCATATCTTTGGCCTTCTTTATGGCCTCCTGTAGAGATGCAAGGTCAAAGCCCTTAACCCAACCATGTAATGGGTCTGATAGTCCATCTATAAATAAGATAACCAATCTATGCTTTGAGATGTCTAGGCCCATAACAGATAGGTCCTGGAACTTTGATATATTTGAGTCTACCGATCCACTCTGCCTCAGTTGTGCCAACTCCTTGAATTATAATTCAGGATCCTTTTTATCAAACCTGTCGATTAGTCTAGTAGTAAACTCCACATATTAAGTGATCTGACCATGACCTAGTGTAACCTTCCTGTTACTCCACCACTTATGCGCAGTCCCCTCCAGATGTAAATTTGCATAATTTATAGCATCCTCCTTAGGCATATGACTAATCTACAAGTAACAGTCTAATTTCTTGACCCAAGCTCTTGTGGTGATTTCACCAGAACCATCAAAATATGGTAGTGTCATCTTGCTAACTTTTTTCTGCAATTCCTGAATCTATGGTCTATTTCCCCTCTAAGGTCTATGCTTCATCTAGAGATCAGAGTATTCTCTAAATGTCATCTCAACTCTGAATTCTACACTCGATGCTCGCTAGTCCCTCAAGATCTCATCCTGAAACTCCAACTGAGTGGCATCCTATTCAGGAACTTGGTTCATGGGTACAAAAACTTGTATGCCAGGTCTATCACCTATAGTAAACTATGAAGCTCTTCAGTTGGTGACCGAAGCCTCACCCTCATCATCCATGTACCTATGTCTATCATCATGGTTTATGTCCTCATTATTTCTATCTCCGTTGTTCCTGTCACCATTGTGCCTATCACCTCCTGGGTTATTTCTATTCCTATCGCCACCAGTATTCCTATTCCTATTACCACCATTGTTCCTAAATCTGTCATGGTGATTGTTGTTATTGTCCCTGTTGTTTCTTCCATCCTGGGGTGCCAACTGCTCAAGGATATGAGCCAACTCTGCCTGTGATTCATTCAACTCCTCCCATGACTCCCTCATTTTTCTCTCCATAGCCAACTGACTTCTAGTTAGTGCATTTAGAATCTCACGCATGTTGGGTTCCTCATTTTCTCTGTCACCCATCTCTTCTACCTGCATTGGAATTTCACCTGAAAATAGGTCTGTAATCGGTATTGGATTCTCTGGCTCTTCTAACTATGGTACTTGTGTTTCCTATTGTAACATGTTTCTCCTGGTATTGTAGTGGTGTGCTAATGCCTGCATAGGTAACATAATTCAAATCTCACTACATGTCTGTATTTGTATCACAAGATGGCAAGATCTTCTGCTCTGATACCACTCTAACATACACCCCTGGTATATGTTTTGCTCTATAGGTTTTTTTTTTGTTTTGTTGTTTAGGGTTTTATGGGTTTTTCTTGCATGTTTGATTTTGCATGAAATACATAGAATATGAACACTATACTCAAAAAGCCAGAAAAACTATTGAACAAATCAATGAACTAATGAAGACCCAGATTGCATTATTGTAAAATATGAATTATGGTAACATACCCATATCAAGATTTACAAATTTGTTTGGATGTTGTAGCCGGACCAACAACCAAGGCCATAGAAAATCACTCTAAACAACTTCACCAAGTGTGATAATGCAAGACAAATATATTGAAAGGATCTGCAGACCGTAGGTGACCCTTTTGGAGAGATATAGAGTCACAAAATTAAATGAAAATGCTTCTTGGAGTCCCACGTTCAGCCTACACTAGTATGACCTACTTGGTAGATTGTTTTAGCAACAATGAACTATAAATCTACCCCAACATACCTCTAAACTAATCTGCAATCCATAGAAAATGGAAATTGACTCACAAGAGGTAGGAATGATCACCAAAAATCCAACAATCTCCTCTTAACTGGTACGACCTCCTACAGAAATGGTACGACCTGCTTATGGCTACCAAAAACTGTAATAAACTCCCTCAAAAGATGCATAAAACTATCTTCAACAAGTTGCACATTCATTCTTCATCAAATAACTCCAATTTTAGCTCAAATTTTCCTCAAATTGAATCCACTGAAAGCACAATGAAGCTCCTGAAGTGAAGCTCCTCTAGTCCTTTCCTGATGTAATCTCTCATGCACAAAGAAAGGGACTAATGTAGGGGTTTTCATCCCAACATATCCATGAACAAACCCTAGAGCCAAGCTCAAACCCTATGCATGGGAAAAACTCAATATGAAAGCAAAAATTAATAATCTCAGCATATCCAAATGAAGTTACTTTTGGCCTTTTTGTTTCTATCCTTCCCCAACACCCAAGAGGGATTATTTTTAATTATAACTCAACCCCTTATTGCTCCATGAGGGGCAACCATCCCTAGTGACCCAACTTTAAGTTACAACTTCACTTTATAAAATAACTTTACTTTATAACTTAAATTCACTTTTGGTCTCATAAAATAATATAATTTAAATATTTAATTTGACTTATATTATATCAAATATAGCTCTAGTCATATCGAGACCATGAACCTCATGCACCGATCATCCATAGCTGCCCTACTAAAAATAGTAAGTACCTGGCTCCCAACTTACTATAAATAGTAAATCCTTGAATTGACCTCCTAACCATTGTTATTAGCCTACAGAAGTCATGTGATAGACTAATCACCACCATCTATGTAACTGGGATAATGGGGGACATTATAGTTGTATACTTTAAGGATGGGTGATGGTGATTCTGGTGCAGGTCTAAATTCAAGGGTCTTATCAGACTACCGAATTAAGCAACAAAATGAAACCAACACAAAAGACAACACCACACCCACAACAACTTGTATTATTTATTTAGCAGCAATAATGAATTATAGGAGTACAAATTCAAGTTCTACAATCATGCTTCAAAATCAAAATATCCTCTTTTCAAAGTGTTCTGCAACATCTACATTCACAAGGAGAATCGAACCGCATCCCACCACTATGCAAAAATTTTCACTTATATACAGACTAGAGAACTGTCCAGTTGATGGTTGCATAACAACCACATAACTATCACTAATTACATAATGGAATCATCACCATTAATCCTCCCCATTAGCATGCAATAGTTGCCACAGTATACATTCGGTAGTTGACACATATTCAGCTCTAAGACAGTTATCGACAAAATATCCATCCCACAAAACCATCGAGTGCTTCCTTAAAATATTCTTTATCGTCATTCCTATCCAAGCACACCAAATGGAAGAGGTTATTGGCAAATTTGTATTTCGTAAACTTAGAAGTTTACCAACACACATTATTAGTGAAACAATTAGTTTGCGAACTAAAAAGTTTGTCGATGCAATCCTTAAGACATTAAGTCCTCTTTATTAGAAAAATAATCATTTTGCAAACCAAATACTTGTTGGTACAACGTCTTTATCCATCAAATACCTTTATCTATAAATTTTAACTTTCACAAACTTACAGAAGCTTTGTTTATACTCTTGTTGGCATATCGACAAAGTTTGGAAATGGCGAACTAGTTTACAAACAAAAAAGTTTGTCAATTAAGTGATCAAATCCTTCTATCATCAAAATTGACCCTTTCCAAACATTTTATCAGCTTAATGACAATTTTTAGAGACCACAAAATAGCTAATACTTTTACTTTTCCTTCTATTGGTGATTTCTTCTCTCCATGAACTAAGGATCTTTAAGTTCAATTTCCTTCCCTTGGCCATATCTTCAATCAGCAAAATGGTTATCGATAGAGTGAACCATTGGTAAACCTAAAGGTTTGCAAACCAGAGAGATTGTCAACAATGCAATGAACTTCAAGCTCCAACCTTGAAGACTTTTACAAGCAAAGTGAATTATCAGCAAACTAGAAGGTTCGCAAACTAGAGATTTTGCCAATAGAGTTCTCAAATTCTCCACTTCGCCGATAGTAAAAGACTTCGTCCAAAGCTCACTTACAGTGCAATCAGTAAAGTTCCCAATGGATAAATTGAACAATTCAAACTTCCCTTATGACTTAGTTAGAGAAATCTAATATCAGGAAACTAAGTTGTTGGTGAACTGAAGAGTTTGTGAACTAGGAATGCTCCTAACAAAGCTTCCCTTTGATAGACTTTTCAAAATGTGAACTTCCTTTTATGACTAGTCAACAAACTATCAAACTAAATAACTACTAGGTTAGTGAACTGAGCAATTTGAGAACTGAAGAAATCACTGACAAACAATTGCTGGCTGGCTATAACTTAGCTAACTTTTGCCCAATCTTCACCAAAATGAAACTAGGGATACCCAATTGGGTCTGTAACAAAATGATGTCCTCAATTTGTCCCAACAAATCTAAATTTGTTCCTAAAATATAAAAAACAACACTGGAAAGAAGACAAAGCCAAACACTTAGAAAATAAAACATATTTTTGGTGACATAGGATTGCTATTGAGCTCAAATGCTCCTGCATCCAACATGTCAGGTAAGATAAATGTTCCTTGAGGTTGTAACTCAAGAACATTTTAGAAACTCTGTAATAGAAATCCCATACTTAGCCAATTCAAAAGCTTGCATCCAAGAGGCTTCATCAGCTAGTTTACCCTTCCACTGGACAAGATACTCCATGTATTATTTTCCCCTTGTTGTTTTATCCACACGAGAATCAATCACTTGATCAACCTATTCCAACTGCTTTTGAGGCAACTGATCTATGCATTCATATTTATCCTAAACATCTGAAATGAATCCCTCTTTTGCTTGACTCCCCTACATAATATCGATACAAATCTGTGACATTGAAAATGGGCAAAATATCTACACCTGGTGGAAGTTCTAATTCATAAGCATTGGATAAAAACTTACACAAGACCTTACAAGGCCCAATCTTCTTCCATTTTAAGTTATTGTAAGTTCCCTAAGGGAACCTCTCCTTCCACAAATGTACCAAAACTAAATGTCCAATTTGAAATTCTTGTTCTCTCCTATGAATATCAACACGTTCCTTGTATTTGGCAGCATTGTTCTCCAAATTATTTTTCACTTGTATATGCAAATCATGGATATACTCTACAAAATCTTTAGCTACAACACTATCCCTCAATTCATCTACCCCTCTTGGACTATAACCATACACAATGTGAAAAGGAATTTTCCTTACACTTTGATTGACTGAGTTATTATAGGCAAACTCTACCTAAGCCAAAACTAAGTCCCATTAGTTAGGCTTATTCCCTACCAAATACCTCAACAAATCTCCCAAACGTCTATTCACAACTTCAGTTTGACCATCACTCTGAGGATGGTATGTTGAACTAAAACCCAATTGTGTACCCATTTTCTTCCACAAGGTATGCCAAAAATGACCAACAAATTTCACATCCTGATCTAAAACTATGCTCTTAGGCAAACAATGTAATCTAACTACCTCTTTGAAAAATAATGTAGCAATGTGGGAAGCATCATTACTCTTTTGACATGGAATAAAATGAACCATTTTTTAAAATTTGTCAACAACAACAAAGATAGAATCATTACCTCTCTGTGTGCGAGGCAATCCCAAAACAAAATCCATACTTATGTGTTCCCACGGTCTCTCAGGTATAGGCAATGGTTGATATAAACTAGTATTCTGCCTGACTCCTTTAGTATATTGGCAAACTCTGCAACCTTGTACCAATTTCTTAACATCTATAGCCATACCAGGCCAGAAATAACCTTGACTCAATTGTGCTAATGTTTTATCAACAACAAAGAGTTCACCTAAACCACCACTATATTTTTCTTTCAACAAATTATCCCTCATTGACCCTTGAGATATACACAATTTCTGCCCTTTGAACAACAAACCTTCCTAAATAAAATATTCCAACCATTGTGTTCTATCCTTCTCTACTAGATTTATACAAGCAACCCACGCTTCCTTGAAATCAAAATCATCCTTATACAATTCTCTCATGTAGAATCAAGACCAACCACATTCACTCTCAATTCATTCAACAATAGACATCTCCTACTCAATGCATCAGCTACCCTATTAGATTTTCCACTTCTATGTTTCAAAACAAAATAATAACTCTGTAGAAATTCAACCCATTTTATGTGTCTCTGATTTAACTTACCTTGGCTATTAATGAACTACAAAGCATGATGATTAGTATACAATACAAATTCCTTTAGTAGAAAATAATGTCTCCACTTCTTGAGCACATGTACAATTGCATAAAATTCTTGATCATACATAGAATATTTCTTCTTTGCTTCATTCAACTTCTCATTGAAGTATGCAATTGGTTTCCCCTCTTGACTAAGGACACATCCAATTTTTGTCCCACGTGCATCACAATATACTTGAAAAACTTTCCCAACATCAGGGAGTGCCAAAACTGGTTGTTCAGTCACGTTACTCTTCAAAATTCTGAAACTCTTCTTAGCTGCTGCTGTCCACACAAACTCCTTCCTATTACCTTTCATTGTCAAAGTAATAGGTGTACAAATCCCACTAAAATTTTGAATGAATTTTCTATAGAAGCTCTCCAAGCCATGAAAACTTTTGGTTTAAACATACTACGAGGAGAAGGCCAATCCACAATTGCCTTGAAATTCTTTGGCTCCATTTTTAGACCATCACTAGAAACTACAAATCTCAAATAAACCAACTCCTCCATGAAACTACACTTCTTCAAATTTAATAGCAATTTATCTTCTCTTAACCTTCACAATATTGCCCTAACATGTAACAAATGTTCTTCCTTTGTCTTACTGAAAATTAAAATATCATAAAGATATATAATAACAAACTTACCAAGAAATGGCTTCAACATTTCATTCATCAACCTCATGAAAGTACTAGGAGCATTCGGAAACCCAAAAGGAATTACCAACCACTCATACAATCCATCTTTTTTCTTGAAGGCTATCTTCCATTAGTCCCCTTCTTTGATTTGAATTTGATGGTACCCACTTTTCAAATCAATCTTTGTGAAATATTTTGCTCCACTTAAGAAATCCATCATATCATCCATCCATGGTAAAGGGAATATATAATTGATTTTTATTTTGTTAATGGCCCTTGAATCTATAAGCATCCGCCATTCTCTATCCTTCTTTGGTGTCAGCACTGCTGGTACAGTACATGGACTAAGACTTTCCTTGATCAGCCCCTTATCTAACAATTCTTAAACTTGCCTATTTATCTCCTCATTCTCCACAGACGTCATCCTATATGGTGCCTTATTTGGTAAACTCACACCATGGATCAAATCCATACAATCACTAATATTTCTCATAAGCAGAAATCCATCTGGCAACTCCATCATTATCATCTCTTGAATTGCTATGGGTAGCTCTTCTTGTTTTTCTATTGTCATAGCAACTTTAGGCTTGGGAATAAAAGCAAAACATGACCCTCCTTTCTTCAATTCTTTTAAGAATTTCTTTCTAGAAATTAAACAAACTCTGGGATTACTCTCTATTTCATTTTCCTTATCCTTCATAGGATTCAAAGTATACTCTTTCCCATCCTTCTTTATCCTATATGTATGTGTTCTCTCATCATGAATAGATTGTGTATCAAACTGCCATGGTCTACCCAACAAAATATGACATGCATCCATTGGCATTATATCACACAAAATGTCATCCTTATAACTACCATTTTGACAATTAACTAGGCATTGCTCACTTACCACCAATTGATGCTCCTTCTAGAACCAAGAAACTTTTCAAGGACTGGGATGCTTCAACCACTTCAACTTTAGTTTGTTAACCATTTCTTTAGACATAATATTGTCTGTGCTACCACTGTTTACTATCACCTTACAACATTTACCGCCCAACTTACATTTGGTTCGAAACAAGTTCCTCCTCTAAACAAATTCATATTTCTCCTTCTCTGGATTCAACAAAATCCAAGCTTCAACATCAAGGATTCTCCATGCTTGGAATCTTCTCCATGCTTTGGTGAATCTATGCCTTCACATTGTTCGGAAAGTGTCTCAATCTTGCAACTACGAAAGGTTACTATTCTTCATAGTTTTGGTCTTTTGAATACCATTTATCTTGGAGAATGGTCTAGAACTTTCAAAGTTTACAAAAGGGCTAAAAATTGCAGGACTTAATATTTTTAGTAACTCTACATTTGACCATGGATTGACCCAAATTTTTTCCAAAAGGTGCGGAACTGCTAAGTAAACATCTTAGGAGAGTTTTGACTCAAGATCATGTTGCAAGTATGAGGTTAACCAGTGTTGTCATTGATGTCAACATACTCATATTGCTCAATGAGAAGGATTGGATGAGCTGTGTGCTGAGGATTTTGAGGAAATTAGTCTCAATGTGAAACAGTGAAGAATAGTGATGAGAAGAAGGCAAAAGTACTCAATCGGTTGAGTATCAAAGGATGTGGATTAAAGGGTTTGTATATATGAGTCTTGAGATGTTCCAGTCAAGATTTCAGAGGTCCACATGAAGATATGAAGAAGTTATGATTGATCAAGTAGAACAGGTTCCGGGAGCTGCTCCGGAGTGATAGAGTGCTACAAAAAGGTCTAGTGAGATCTGAAAGTGCATTGTCCTATACTGCGGATTGAATAGAGTGTTTGGGATGTCCTTGTGTTGTGTCATCTTGATTTGTTCATGGTTTGGAGGTCCAGAAGCACATCTTTCAGTATGACAGTGGTGTATGTTCTTGAAGTTCCAAATGAAGAAGAGAAGAGATTCCAGTAAGTAGAAGAAGTGCAGATGTACCTGGTCATTCAGGCAAGCTTGTGAAGGTTCTTGGATCATGTTGAGGTTGTGTTGTTGGTTTGCATTAGTGTTAGAGCCCGGAATTGGAGATATACTTCCAGATGAAGATGTTCTTGTTTAGGTTGGTCGACCGGATGGGTTATTTATCTTGCGAATGTTCTTGTGGATGATTGCCGACTTGTGGATGCTCTTATGGTTGATTGCCAACTTAGATGATTGTCCCTAAGTTGATGCCTTGTATAAATAAAGGATTGTGAATTCATTTCGAAGTATGTTGGGGTGTGGATGAGTGTGGTATAGCAAAAGAGCGAAAGGTAGAGCAGGTGTGACTAGGGCTTAAATGGAACTAATCCAAACATGGTGAAGATGTCATTCTCCAGTCCAAGTTTGTGATACTTGTGATCTTGTAGATAGTGTGTCTCTTGTAGGCAGTGTGCCTCCTTGTGAGCAGTGTGTTCGGGCAGTGAGCCCTAATTGGCAAGTGCCATTATTTTTTCTTATTCTTCTAATAGAGAATAATCCTTGGGTTAATCACCCCGTGGTTTTTCCCTTAACCAGGTTTTCCACGTCAAAAATCTTGGTGTCTAATGTGTTGATGTTTATATGCTCGGGTGTTTATGCTTTATGCTTTCATGAATGGTTAATTGATATGTTGTTAACTAACAAAGAAGAATCAAGTGTTTGAAGTAGAAGCAAGTTTTTGCACAACTGATTCACCCCCCCTCTTAGTTGTGTGCCCTAGATCTAACAATTGGTATCAGAGCCAAGTTCCTCTGAAAGGAGCTTAACTGCTTGAGGAGATCCGGGATGTCATCATACAAGAAGGATAGTCCAAAGTTTGATGGAACCAACTTCTCGCTCTGGAAAGGTCGCATGAAATGTCACTTGGAGTGTATGGGAAAAGCTTACTTGTCCATGGTCACAAAAGCATATATACCTCCACAGGGTGGTCCGACAACTCTGAATGAAATCATAGATGCTGAAAATAATCTGCGGACCAAAGAAGCTCTTCTAAGTGCATTGAATGATTCAGAACTCTCAAATGTTATTGACCTACCAACTGCATATGAGATCTGAGTTAAACTAGAACTTCTGCATGAAGGAGATGAGTTTGTTAACAATGCAAGGTTGCAAAGTCTGAAAGGGAAATTTGAAAGATTGAAGATGAGAGATGATGAAAATATCACTACCTTTATGACAAGAGTAAATGAGCTGGTGTGTGGAATCAGGAATGCTGGTGGAGCTCTGGATGAAAATGAGATTGTTTGCAAAATTCTCAAATCCCTTCCTGCTGCCTACAAAATCAAGGTTGCTGCCATTGATGAATTCAGAGCCCATACAACTGTCACAAGAGAGCAATTGGCTGGCAAACTAGCTGCATTTGAAAGGACCGAGTTTGGAGATGATCATCCCAAGACTGAATCTGCATTCAAAGCCAGTGCCTATGTGAAAGGCAAACAAAGATTTGATCCAGGAGAAAACTCTTCAAGGAAGCTGTTATGGTATAATCAAGCAAGGAAAGACATGGAAGAGGAAGAAGCAGAAACAGCTCAACTTGAAGCCCTCATTGCAAAGAGACTGCCAAGAGGATCTGGTAAGTATGAAGGAAAATTACCCTTTAAGTGCTTCAACTGCAATAAGATTGGTCATTTTGCTTCAAGATGTCCAGAAAGATCTGCAAGGTCAAATGCTAACAGACAAAGGTTCCAAAAGAACTGTTATTATGTTCATGAAGAAGATGATAATGAAGGTGTAACAGATGATGAATCAAAAATAGGAAACAGATCCAGAAATGAATGGGTGTTTATTGCCATCAAGGAAGAAGATCCAATATCCTTTGAATCTGTCAATCATAAGGTTGTAGAAAGAGCTTTGGCTTCCCAAGTTGAAGAAAAGGATGATTGGGTTATTGACAGTGGGTGCTCTCACCATATGACAGGTGACAAGAACAAGTTCTTAGATTTGGAAAGGTATGAAGGAGGAATGGTAAAGTTTGGTGATAATTCTGCTGGCAGAATCAGAGGTAGGGGAACTATTTCTTTTGATGGAAAGAGTAAAACTGGTAATGTACTATATGTTGAAGGATTGAAGCACAATCTTCTCAGTGTTGGTCAGTTGGTAGACAAAGGTTATGATCTCCGGTTCAAGAATGGAAGATGCAGGATCTTTGAAAGCTCTGGAACTGAGATTGCATCTGGTACTCAAACAAAAGGTAATATCTTCCATCTAGTTGGTTCAAATAAAAGTTGTTTGTTTGTTCAAGTTGATCAGATTTGGTTATGGCATAGAAGGATGTGTCATGTGAGTTTTGATAACATTATCAAGATAAGCAATACTCAGGCTGTAAGAGATCTTCCAAAATTGGTGAAACCTACAAATAGTTTATGTAAAGAATGTCAGCTAGGTAAACAGAGCAGAGTCTCTTTCAAAAGCAAGGATTAGTCCTCTACCAAATTATTAGAATTAGTTCATACTGATCTATGTGGTTCGACAAGAATCAAGAGCATGCAAGGTGATAGATATTTCATGTTACTGATTGATGATCATTCCCAGATGATGTGGGTTACCTTCCTAAAAGAAAAATCAGAAGCCCTTGAGAAGTTCAAAATCTTCAAAGCTATGGTAGAGAATCAAACCGGATTGAAACTGAAATGTGTGAGGTCTGATAGAGGTGGTTAATTCACATCAGTGAGTTCATAGACTTTTGTGAGAAGCATGGCATAAGGAGACAGTTGTCTGCTCCTAGGACTCCACAGCAGAATGGAGTAGTTGAGAGAAAGAACCGGACCATCCAGGAAGTATCCAGGACAATGATGATGGAAGCAAATGTGCCTCAAATGTTTTGGAGAGAAGCTGTCAGCACTGCAGTCTACACTCTTAATCGAGTTCAAATCAGAAGCAATACCGGTAAGACTCCTTATGAACTTTGGTTTGGTATAACTCCTACTGTGCTATATTTCAGAGTATTTGGTAGCAAATGTTACATCAAAAGAGATGAAGATCTAGGAAAGTTTGATGCTAGAAGTGATGAAGGAATTTTCTTGGGTTACTCCACTCAAAGCAAAGCATACTGGTGTTACAATAAGAGATTGAGAAAGATGATAGAAAGTACAAATGTGAAGGTTGATGAAGGAATTGAGAAGCCCTCAAGATTTTATGAATATGATGAAGATGATCAAAATGATTCTCTGGTGCAAGAAGCACAATCCTCCTCTGAAATTCATATTCAGACTGATCTGGTAAATCAAGAAGAAGAGGTTTGTTTGAATGAGCCTGATCAAGAAACAGTAGTGCAAGAAACTCCTAAAGTTCCAAGGTATGTAACTCTAAACCACTCTGAAGATCAGATCATAGGTGACAAAAGCAAAGGGGTACAAACAAGGAGGAGAATTGCTTAAGATTCAAATGAATACTGTCTGATTTCAAAGATTGAACCTAAGACAATTAAAGAAGCTTGTAATGATGAAAACTGGACCAAAGCAATGGAGGAAGAGTTGATGCAAATTGAGAAAAATCATACTTGGGATCTTGTTCCCAGACCTAGAAACAAGAATGTGATTGGAACCAAATGGGTCTTCCAGAACAAAATGAAGTTGGTGAAGTAATCAGAAACAAAGCTAGATTGGTCTGCAAAGGCTACTCTCAAATAGAAGGAATTGATTTTGAAGAAACCTTTGCTCCGGTGGCAAGAATTGAAGCAGTCAGATTATTTCTTGCATTTGCTACCTTTAAAGACTTCAAGGTATATCAGATGGATGTCAAGTCTGCCTTCCTAAATGGTGACTTGGAAGAAGAAGTATACATTGAACAACCAGATGGATTTCAATTGTCTGATCATGATGATATGGTCTGCAAGTTGAAGAAAGCACTGTATGGATTGAAGTAAGCCCCAAGAGCATGGTATGAAAGGTTGGACAAGCATCTGGTGCAAATTGGTTTCAACAAAGGTACTGCTGATAGTAATCTATATTTCCAAATAGATAATGAAAACATCTTGATTGTTGAAGTATTTGTTGATGATATCATCTTTGGAGGAAAAGACAGTTTGTGTAAAACCTTTGCAAATCAAATGAAAAGTGAGTTTGAAATGTCAATGCTTGGTGAAATGAATTTCTTCTTGGGTCTGCAAATTACTCAGACAAAGAAAGGCATCTTTATCTCTCAGACCAAGTATGTGAAAGAATTGTTGAGGAAATTTGGAATGGAAGATTCAAAGCCAATGAACACTCCTATGGCAACCAGATGTAAGTTGAGCAAAGATGATGACTCTCCTAAGACAGATCAGACCAAGTATAGATTAATGATTGGAGGATTATTGTATCTCACTCAGACTAGACCAGATATAATGCAAGCTGTTGGTCTTGTGGCAAGATTTCAGGCTGATCCTAGAGAATCTCATGTTATGGCAATCAAGAGGATTTTTATATATCTAAAGGGGACAGTTGAGTATGGTCTATGGTATCCTAGAGATCAAGATTTTTCTTCTCATGCATATACAGATGCAGATTGGGTAGGAGATGTGGATGATAGGAAGAGTACAAGTGGAGGAGCATTCTTTTTGGGAAAAAGGTTGGTTTCTTGGCTAAGCAAGAAACAAGAGGCAATAACCTTGTCTACAACTAAAGCAGAATACATTGCAGTAGCAAGTAGTTGCACTCAGATCTTATGGATGAAGCAGATGTTAAGAGACATTAAAGTAGAATATGAGGAGCCTATCACAATTTTCTGTGATAATTCAAGTGCAATAAATATTTCTAAGAATCCAGTGTTGTATTCTAAGATCAAGTACATATCTATCAAGTTTCACTTTCTGAGAGAGCAAGTGAACAAGGATGAAGTCAGATTGGAGTATGTACCCTCCAAGGATCAGATTGCAGATATTTTTACTAAACCTCTTCCCAAGGACTCTTTTGAGTATCTCCAGGAGAAGTTAGGGGTCATGGCCCCTCCGATGATGAACTAGGATGCACTGATGTGCATCAATCCGGTGGGTATCACAGTCATATCTTGTGATCCAGATTGATGATGGGGAGGTGCTACTAAGGGGGAGCAGTTGGTATGATTCTGATGTGTTAGAATTGCAAGTATGAGCCCTTTGCCATTGATGTCAAAGGGGGAGAGAAGACATGTGAAAAACAAGTGGTTGATGATCAAAAGGGGAGCAGTAAAGGAAGAGAAGTCATGTGAAGAGTTGTTACTGATAGGGGGAGCTGTGATAGAAAGGAGAAGTTCTTGTCTTGATAGTTTTTCATATCATATGTTGCCATCAATGACAAAGGGGGAGATTGTTGCAAGTATGAGGTTAACCAGTGTTGTCATTGATGTCAACATACTCATATTGCTCAATGAGAAGGATTGGATGAGCTGTGTGCTGAGGATATTGAGGAAATCAGTCTCAATGTGAAACAGTGAAGAACAGTGATGAGAAGAAGAGAAAAGTACTCAATCGGTTGAGTATCAGAGGATGTAGATTAAAGGGTTTGTATATATGAGTCTTGAGATGTTCCAATCAAGATTTCAGAGGCCCACATGTAGATATGAAGAAGTTGTGATCGATCAAGTAGAATAGGTTCTGGGAGCTACTCTGGAGTGACAGAGTGCTACAAAAAGGTCCGGTGAGATCCGGAAGTGCATTGTCCTATTCTGCGGATTGGACAAAGTGTTTGGGATGTCCTTGTGATGTGTCATCTCGATTTGTTCATGATTTGGAGGTCTGGAAGCACATGTTTCAGTATGACAGTGGTGGTAGACTATGTTCTTGAAGTTCTAGATGAAGAAGAGAAGAGATTCCAGTAAGTAGAAGAAGTGTGGATGTACCTAGTCATTTAGGCAAGCTTGTGAAGGTTCTTGGATCATGTTGAGGTTGTGTTGTTGGTCCGCATTAGTGTTAGAGCCCGGAATTGGAGATATACTTCCGGATGAAGATGTTCTTGTTCAGGTTGGCCGACCGGATGGGTTATTTATCTTGCAAATGTTCTTGTGGATGATTGCCGACTTGCGGATGCTCTTATGGTTGATTGCCGACTTAGATGATTATCCCTAAGTCGATGCTTTGTATAAATAAAAGATTGTGAATTCATTTCGAAGTATGTTGGGGTGTGGATGAGTGTGGTATAGCGGAAGAGCGAAAGGCAGAGCAGGTGTGACTCGGGCTTAAATGGAACTGATCCAGACATGGTGAAGATGTCAGTCTCCAGTTCAAGTTTGTGATACTTGTGATCTTGTAGAAAGTGTCTCTTGTAGGCAGTGTGCCTCCTTGTGAGCAGTGTGCTCAGGGAGTGAGCCCTAACTGGCAAGTGCCATTCTTTTTTCTTATTCTTCTAACAGAGAATAATCCTTGGGTTAATCACCCTGTGGTTTTTCCCTTAACCAGGTTTTCCACATCAAAAATCTTGGTGTCTAATGTGTTGATGTTTATCTGCTCAGGTGTTTATGCTTTATGCTTTCATGAATGGTTAATTGATATGCTATTAACTAACAAAGAAGAATCAAGTGTTTGAAGTGGAAGCAAGTTTTTGCACAACTGATTCACCCCCCCTCTCAGTTGTGTGCCCTAGATCTAATAGATCATATCTAGATTGCGAGTTATTAAAGTTTCTAATTTTTGAAACTGTCGAAATAAGTTTTGAACTCAGTTTTGAGGGACTTAGATGTCCCTAAATGCCCTAAAATTTGTCATAACTAATGAAGTGGGTTATATATTGATAGATCTCTTCATGATCTTTATGACACATTAAACAATTTGTCAATTGGACACCCAGATCAAAAGTTATGCCCTCCAGAAGTTAGACCTCCTATTTTTGGGAAATGCAAAAACATGTTGGACACTCAAAAGAGCTGTAAAGGAGAGAGTTACATGTGTTGGTGTGTGATTTTGCACATCATAAGGCATCTTTGATTGGAGATAAGACTTTGTGTAGATTTCAGAAACCTGAATAAAGCATCATTGAAGGATCATTACCCCTTGCCTTCTATGGAATAGATTTTGCAAACTGTAGCTGGGTCAGAGAAGTTTTCTTTGCTTGATGGAATCTCAGGATATAATTAGATTTGGTTAGCAAATGAAGACCAACACAAGATAGCATTCACTACAAAGTAGGGAACATTTGCATATGCCAAGATGCCCTTTGGTCTTTCAAATGTTGGAGCTACTTTTCAGCGTGCCATGGATGTAGCATTTAGAGATCTTATAAATAAGATTATCCTGATTTATTTAGATGGTCTTACTATATTTACCAAAGATACCAAAGATCACTTTGAGCATGTAGAAGCTATTTTTTAGAAATGTCAGGAGTTTGGGATTTCCCTGAATCTTAAGAAGTGTATCTTTGTTGTGCCCCAAGGGAAACTTTTGGGACACATTGTTTCAAAAGATGGGATCTCCATAGACCCAGAGCAAGTCACAACTATAATGAATCTATCTTTAGTAGTTAATAAAAAGGTAGTTCAATCCTTTTTAGAAAAGATTAATTTTGTCAGCCGCTTTATATCTAATTTTGCAGGGCTAGTTAGGCCCATTACTTTGTTGTTGAAGAAAGATTTAATTTTCAAATGGACAGTGGGTTTGGCTCATGGTTTTGTAATTAACATTGATAGTTTACTGTATTGTATCTCCTATATATCAAGAGCTTGATATGGAGGTTGTGTGTAAGAGTCTTATAGATGTTGATTTATCTCTGGTTGATTAATACTCATGTGAAAGCTTGCTCTACAAGTATATTATAATCTTGTTGGTTCCTGAATAATATATTGGGCAGCTTTGGAGTGTGGGGTTTTTTACCTAAAAGGGTTTTCCCCACATATATCTTGTGTTGTGATTTTTGCATTTGAATGTTGTTATTACCTTTCTGTTAATGTGCATCTTAATCTGTAACTGTAAAAGTTAAAATTTACATACATATTTCCTTAGTAGATCAGTGTAGGAAGCATTTTCCACAGACCTTGTTTCCTTTCAATTAGTATCAGAGCCTAATCACCTTTGGTTCTAGTTGTTGGGTAGAGGGTTTTTTGAGTTGATCTTTATTTGAGTGGGATCTTGTGCAAAGGGTTTTGAAATCTTTGTTGTAGGAAAGAGAAGATTGTAAAGGATCTTTGGAAGAAGCTTGGAGATGTTTACAGGCTAAATCCTTGCTAAACACGTTATTCCTATGAAAGAAATTGTTATCTCTGAGGATGGAAGATAGAGGATTTACCATTGATCACCTAAATACATTCAATATGCTTGTTGCCCAGTTGACCTCTCTTGGTGTGAATATGGAGCAGGAGGATCAATGTATGACATTACTGTATTTCTTACTAGATTCATGGGATCACCTTGTTATGGCCATTGGGAGTACCACTACCACCTTCAAGATGGATGAAGTGGTTTCTTCATTGTTGTCTGAAGAGATGTGGAGAAAGTCTTCTGAATCGGCTAAGGAGGCTGTTACGGTTCGTGGTAGATCTAAAGAGAAGGGAAAGAAAATGGATAAGAAGAAGGAAGAAAAATGAAGATCCAAATCCCATGGGAGATCTAAGTCTCCCAAAAAGTCTAAGGCCCTATGTTGGAATTGTGGAAAACCTGGTCACTTTTGCAAGGAGTGCAAGGAGGAGAAAAATAAAAAGAACTATGATTCGGATTTTGACAAGTCATCTCAAGGTGAAAGAGAAGTGTTTGTCACTACCTTGGCAACACATGCATTTAAGGATACATGTGGCTTATTGACTCTGGTGCATCTTTTCACACGACCTCACATCAGGGTTGGTTTTTAAAGTATGAAGAATACGATGGTGGAAAGGTGTACTTGGGTGATGATTCGCACCTACAGATTGTTGTTCATGGAAGAGTCTTGATTAGATTCCCTAATAGACAAGTGAAGGGGATCAATGGTGTTCATCATATCCCTAGTTTGGCATGAAACCTCCTTTCTGTAAGTAAGTTGAATGATGTGGGTGTGCAGGTTGTTATCTTGAATGGAGGATGCAAGATGACTAGAGGATCTATGGTGTTGTCTAAAGATGTTTGGATTGGCACTTTGTTTCATCTTGATGCATGATTGGTTCAGTTCAATAGTGCCTCTATTTTGAAGAATAGAGCTTTAGAGTCTTCATCCTCACCATTGGAACCAACAATGAAGATGACGGTTGCATCTACTTCTGATGGTCGTGTTTTCTAGGTACCTAAGGGTGTTCATTCTATGTAGATGAAGCTTCCAGGTGAGAAGACAATGTTACAGCACTAAAGGCTTGGTCACATTGGCGAAAAGGGTTTGAGGACACTAAAAAATAAAAATCTTGTTGAGGGTATGAATGACTATAATCTTGAGTTCAATTTCTGTGAACATTGCATTTACGGAAAAAAAAAACCATGTTCAGTTATATTCCAATTCTCACAAATCTTCTGAGGTGTTGGAATTGATTCATTCTGATGTGTTTGTGATGCAGAGGAAAGGATCAACTCAACTTCATACTAGGCAAATTTCAACTACACCAATGAGCCCAAAAACAAGGATCTTCATGGAAAAGTGGGAATAGCAGTTAAAGTTCTTGAATTCTTCTTGGAAATGGTGTTTGAATATGTATTAGATCCCATCCCATCCATTGGCAAAGGTGGATCAAACTTCAAACTACTAGTTCCTTCACAAATCCCAAGAAAGACTAGTAGCCTACAAACGGAGAACAGTCCCAATAACTTTCTGTATAAACATCCAAATACAAATCTTAGACATGTATTAGATACCCATTATGCCTCCCCACAATATACTCTAGAATGGGTTTGGGTTGTTTTGGAAAATGTGCTCTAAAAATGGATTGGTAATTCTGCTACAAGGGTTCAAACTCAGAAATGTCACTGTGAAATGCCACGAACAGTCATACATAACTTCCACACAACACAAAATGAGGTTGATTGCTTTAGTCAGATTGTAGATAATATAGTTACAAACATTTTCTCCAAGTTACATAAAGATCCAACAATGGAAACAAAAGTTATGGCATTTTTCCCAAAACAAGTTACTCTAAATCAGGGTTTTGACAGTCTAGACAAAAAATGCAATATCTTGCTCTAAACAAAACTAAAATGCATGCAACCAAAAGGAAATGGAGGGTGATTGATAGGACTATCACTTAAAACCAATTACATAGCCATGCATGCCCATACAGATCTGTACAAGGCCTGAAAATAGCATTTTCTGATGAAAAATGCAAAAAAACAGTGGATTTCTTTATTCAAAACTCTTAACTTCAATCACCCATGAATTTCTAAAGGTTACAAGGCCTTTTTTTAAAGGCATCTCATCAAGACTTTTTAGTTTCCAACTGATTTCTAACTTCCTACAACGAATCAAACCTTCATGACCTTTCATCTTCCCACCATTTGCACTTCTTTGCAACTTTACAATGTTGTGACAACTTTTGCATTTTGCAACAAATGGACTTAAACTTTAACCTTCCTAACACATACAAATGACTTAATAAACCTTATACAATGTTGTAAAATTATAATTTAATCAAAGCTAAGGTGCTCTTGCACCATACTCCTCAGCATGAAGAAAACTCTTGTCCCAAGAGTTGTGTGGTCTGCTTCAAATGACTTTTGCCTCTTTATGTCTTCAACCCCTATTTGATGCCTTCTCTACTTCCTTTTTACTTTCCAACTGTGACTCCTATTAATGGAGTTTGACTGGCTGCCTCCAAGGTGCATCAGAAGTCCACTCCTTCCTACTACAACAACACTTCTATCCCTCACCTGGGAGTCCTCTCTTGCCTCTCTCCCCAAGACTGTTGGTGACAACCAATGGACCATCTTCTCTGGCCCTCTTGATAGACCTTCTTGTCTGCCTACAGCAGTGAGTGAACTTGCACCTGCAACCATAAAACTTCTCAACAAGAATTAGATAGCAAAAACCAATGCTCATCCCGAACTCTTGGTGTAGATTACCTCCTTCAGCACTCTATCTACATGCTTAGAATCTTATGAGCTCTAATACTAATTTGATGCAGAGGAAAGGATCAACTCAACTTCATACTAGGCAAAGTTCAACTACACCAATGAGCCCAAAAACAAGGATCTTCATGGAAAAGTGGGAAAAATAGTTAAAGTTCTTGAATTCTTCTTGGAAATGGTGGTTGGACATGTATTAGATCCCATCCCATCCATTGGCAAAGGTGGATCAAACTTCAAACTACTAGTTCCTTCACAAACCCCAAGAAAGACTAGTAGCCTACAAACGGAGAACAGTCCCAGTAAATTTATGTATAAACATCCAAATGCAAATCTTAGACATGTATTAGATACCCATTATGCCTCCCCACAATATACTCTAGAATAGGTTTGGGTTGTTTTGGAAAATGTGCTCTAAAAACAGACTGGTAATTCTGCTACAAGGGTTCAAACATAGAAATGTCACTGTGAAATGCCACGAACAGTCATACATAACTTCCACACAACAAAAAATGAGGTCGATCGCTTTGGTCAGATTGTAGATAACATAGTTACAGACATTTTTCCCAAGTTACATAAAGATCCAATAGTGGAAACAAAATTTATGGCATTTTTCCCAAAACACGTTACTCTAAATCAGGGTTTTGACAGTCTAGACAAAAAATGCAATATCTTGCTCTAAACAAAACCAAAATGCATGAAACCAAAAGAAAATTGAGGGTGATTGATAGGACTATCACTTACAACCAATTACATAGCCATGCATGCCCATACAGATCTGTACAAGGCCTGGAAACAATATTTTCTGATGAAAAATGTAGAAAAATAGTAGATTTCTTTATTCAAAACTCCTAACTTCAATCACCCACGAATTTCTAAAGGTTACAAGGCCTTTTTTTAAAGGCATCTCGTCAAAACTTTTAGTTTCCAACTGATTTCTAACTTGCTATAGCGAATCAAACCTTCATCACCTTTCATCTTCCCACCATTTGCACTTCTTTGCAACTTTACAATGTTGTGACAACTTTTGCATTTTGCAACAAATGGACTTAAACTTTAACCTTCCTAACACATACAAATGACTTAATAAACCTTATACAATGTTGTAAAATTACAATTTAATCAAAGCTAAGGTGCTCCTGCACCAGTTTGGTCTTGTTAATTTTCCTTCAATTTCAAAATCTATTTACTTTGTTCCATTCATTAATGATTATAGTAGAAAGACATGGGTGTATTTCCTTAGAAGCAAATTTGAAGTCTTTAGTAGATTCAAAGAGTTCAAAGCTCTTGTAGAGAATTAGAAGGATAGAAAGATTAAGTTTTTGAGGAATGGCAATGGTGGTGAGTTTTGTTCAGCAGATTTTGACAAGTTCTATAAAGAATAGGGGATTGAGAGGCACAAGACAACTTCGTATACTCCTCAAAAGAATGGAGTTACAGAGAGGATGAATAGAATGTTGATGGAGAGGGCAAGGAGTATGCTAAGTAGAGCTGACCTTGAACAAAAGTTTTGGGCTGAAGCTGTTGCTACCACTTGTTACCTAGTTAACAGGTCTCCTACATCAGAGCTCATTGATAAGGCACCTATGGAGGTGTGGTCTGGTAAAAATCCTTTGAACATTGAGACACATTCAAGTATTTGGTTGTGAGGCATATGCACATGTGCCTATGGAGAAGAGGTTTCAATGGGAGAACAAGGCTATGAAGTGTATCTTCATCTGTTATGGTATTGGTGTGAAAGGGTACAAGCTTTGGGATCTAGTGGCTGAGAGTTTTGTATAGCAAAAGTGTGATCTTCAGAGAGATCAATCCTTCTTTTATTATCTTACAGCCAGAGAAAGAAGAGAAGAAAGAGGATGTGGTTCAGCTTCCTTCCAACCTTGAGAAAGTTGAACCAAAAACATCTATTGGACCTGATAATGAGGAGAGCTCTAGTAGCTCTAAAAGTTCAAAAGAAGATGAAGAACCTCAACCTCAATCTTTGAGGAGGTCCACGCAGATAAGGTGACAACTTGATAGGTTTGGTTATTCATTGCATGATTCTAGTTGTACTTTTGCTTTGATTTCTAACACTGATGAGCCTAGAACTGTGAAAGAGGCTACATGTATGAAAGATGTAGGTTCCTAGAAGGAGGCCATGGAAGAGGAGATGACTTCTTTGGAAAAGAATAATACTTGGGACTTGGTGCCTTTGCCTGAAGGACAAAATCATGTTGGATGGAAATGGGTGTTCAAAAAGAAATTTGGTGTAGATGGTGGTGTTGAGAAATATAATGCTAGATTGGTTGCAAAGAGGTATTCTCAGGTGGAGGGAATTGACTATGGTGATATTTTCTCTCCCGTTGCAAAGATGACATCTATTTGATTCCTATTATCTCTTGTAGAAATGCATGATCTAGAAGTGGAACTGATGGATGTGAAGACAACATTCCTTCATGGTGACTTGGAGGAGGAAATCTATATGTCACATCCAGAGCACTACGTGGTGAAAGGTAAAGAAAATTTGGTTTGCAAGTTGAAAAAGTCTTTGTATGGTTTGAAATAGTCTCTTAGGATGTGGTACCAGAAGTTTGATGCCTTTGTGTTGAGTATTGGATTTCTAAGATCAAAATTAGATCATTGTGTTTATTACAAGTTTTACAATGACCACATTCTCATTAGTGCATTGTATGTCAATGATAAGTTACTCATTGGGAATGGTAAAAGTTTGATTTCTGATTTGAAACTTCTCAGATGTCAACATAGTTTGACATGAAAAATCTAGGGGCAGCTCAATACATTCTAGGGATGGAGATCAGAAGAGATAGAGAAAAAACAAAACTTTGGTTAGGCCAGAGTAAGTATGTTAACACTATGTTGGACAGATTATGTAAAGTACCAAATTCCATCACATACATAACTGAAGTAAAAGTAACTACAATTACTCTATCAAGGAAAAGAGAGAGAGGTTTACTAATAATTGTCAAACACAGGATTTCATTCATTGATATGGTAAACAATAATGTTACAATTCATCATATTAAAGTATAGTTACAGATCTCCATGAAATAATATGTACAAATTTCAATAATGGCTTAATTTCCTTACAAAACATTTTGGTTCAATGAAGTAATGCATATGTCAGCATCTACAAGTAGAATCCAATACATAGATCAATCCTCCATCACTATCGACCATCTAGTCATCTGCTACGTTAAAGGATAAGAACATGGTTCAGGTGTTTTTCTGCCCAACCATGAAAGTTATGCACCTGATGTATGTATGCTTATTTTTCAATCAATGCATAGGATAAAGTAACAGATATTGAATTGTATGTTCCAAATATGACATGAAATGACAGTTTAAATAAATATCTTTCCTTCTTTCTTTCAAATATGATCAACTGAATAATCAATCTATCTTATAACTCCTGAAAGATAACACTATGTTAGATCAACTGTATTTCTTGAATAATTGATTTCTTGACATTCTAATTCACTTGTTATGATGATTCATCAGTCTTGATTGGACTGATGGGTTATCTTGACAACTAAATATCTATCTCTGCTTTGTCAAAACATCAATTGTTCATTGAATGCAATAACCTCAAAGTTTCTCTTTTATTCTTCCTAAAACCAATGCACTTAGGTCTAACTAAATTTAGTGTGAACAAAATTTAGTAATAGTAACCACAAAATTAATTTTCTATATAGAGTTCAACATGTCCTCCATGGAAGGAAAACAATAACAAAAAGCTAACCTTGAATAACATATCTACACCAGCAACCAACATAACATAACAAAATATCAGGTGGATCATGTAGGAGTCAAGGACAACACTGAGAGGGGGGGTGAATCAGTGTTGTGTGAATTTTTAAATATTTTTCAAAATTTAACTTGCAGAGCACAAAGGAGAGAAAGCTATTATTGATTTGTCAACCACATATACACAAAACTAAGAATGAAGAAGGAGAACAAAACCTTATAAGCAACGTATTAACATACACACATATAGATGAAAACAATATGACACATAACACAAATTTGCACGAGTGGAAAACCCTCCTGGGGTATAAAAACCACTCCAAAACTGCCTCACTGGCTTAACCTTGAAAATATCTTTACAAGTCTCACTGGCTGATGTAAGTGTCTCACTGACAAATGGTCTTACCGACCTACAAGCCTCACTGGCATACTATTGTGCCTCACTGGCATTTCTTAATCAATTAGAACTAAAAATCTAATGTGCAAGAAGTGATTGCTGCTCAATCTGATTTGCACCATTCAAATCAACTCATCTGCAACATTCATTCCATCATTCCAATCCTCTGATATTTTATTCTTGAATCATCTAATTCACCTGATCAGGGAAACATCTCTCTTTTATTACAAATTGGTTTTTCATATTTTATACATTCATCTGTATTAACAAAAAAATTCATCATTGATCTGCACCCTCAACTTCCTCAAATCAAAACACTTGTAGAGCCATTAAATATCATATGTCCTTTCACATTCAATTCTTCTCTGCTTTTTCAATTTGCCTGTTCAAATTCATCTTCAAGTTTTGCAAGATGCAAGATCCTTCATATTCCTGCAAAAGAATCTTATTCAAAAATATCATTTAACCTTCAACAAATTTTTGCCCTTGAAGGAGAAAAATAAAATCTCTTCATAAAAATAATCAATCTCCTCCTTTGGAATTAACATAAAATGATATCTATTTACCACAACCCCAACACATTTTTCTGACCCTTGACATCTGTAAAAATGACAAACTTGACCTTTCATTTTCTCCGATATTTCAATGCCCTATAGGAGAAAATAAAATCTCTGAACACTTTCATCTTAAAACAGAAAAACTCTGATATTCTTCCAATTTGTCTTTTTCATCTTCCTCTACAAATAAAAAATCTTTATCTCCACAATTACAAAAAATTTCTCAAATCTCTTCATATCCACCATGTTTATAACATGCAAGAAATCCTGAACCAAACAGATTACTTCTCTGCAAAAATTGTCAATCATTTTTCTCAAACAAATCATCTGTATTAATAAAAATAATTATTAATCTTCATCTGCTCATTTGCATGTCCTTTCACCTGCAAAGAAAAAATAGTCTATTGCTTTTCTCCAATCAAATCATCTCATATTTCTTTTTCCAAGATCTCCAAAAAACATTTTTATTCTTCAAATATCTTCTCAAAAATATAATCACTCTTTAAATATTTTTCTTTTCTTTCCATGAGATAATCCTTCATTTGATATGAGGAAAGAAAAAAAACTTCCAAATAAATCTCCTTCATATTATTTGCTTTTATAGAAAGATGCCTTTATTTTTAATTATTTAAATGCAAAAATATCTTCATAAAAAAATTCCTTTCACAAAATCTGCCTTAAGAAAATTTTCTAATAATAAGAGCCTTCTAAAAAGGCATCCCCACTATCTCCTCCAATTTATATGATGGAGAGTCTTTTTTTTAAAAAAAAAATAGAACCTTCCCACAAAATTTGCCTTGTTTTAAATAGCCTTTTTGAAAATAAACTCCTCTTTTAAAATCCACGTGAGGGAGAGAGGGAGGCCCATTTTCTTTAAATAAAAAAACTTCATAAAGCCTCCTTTAAAAGCTCTTAAAAATCTCCCTTTAAAAGATTAAAATTAGTCTTATAAAATAGCCCTTTTAAAAAAGAACTTTTTTTCTTTAAAACAAAAAAAATCTTCACCCATATTAAATATTAATTTTTGATATTTTTTTAATTTATTTATTGGTGCTCATAAACTTTAGGAGATGACCACTTGGAAAGGTAAAGGAACTGGTCACACATGTTATAAACCCCTTTGGCAGGTAACCCAACTCTTGACATCATGAAGCATGAACTTCTTAACATATATCAATGACATCTCTTTACTTTCCCAACACCATCACAACTTCAACACCATGACATCCTAAGATCCTGAAAGCGTGATGAACATGATTAAAGAAAAACCAATCTTGTTAGCTCTTGACTTCACTCAATTCTACAAATACCTTAACCAACCTGATGATGTACTTCTCAACTCAAATCAAAAATACTTGCATACAATACTCCAATCTTGACCTTATAATGACATTCTGTTCCACCAACAACTCAACAAGCATCAAAGCATAGATGAGATGAACAACATCACTACAACCTATAAACTAATAAGCATTATACAAACCATATAAAGATGTCTTCTACCCCATTGAAACCAAGTGGACAACCTGTGAACAACATGGCTACATGAAACACACTTTGTCAACCAACTTTATATCACAAGATATATGCATTGCATCATATCTGCATCAAATATGCATTGCATCATTTATGAACTGAAACAAGAGACAATCATATCAATCATATCAAACCATGAACATGATGAACAACCCCTGTCAATATCAACACCTTGTGAACCTGCAAAGCCTTTTGACATCAATGACAATCAATCTCCATCAGATCATCACCACATATGTTTTCCCTTCCTAGCTATATATATATATATATATATATATATATATATATATATATTAGGAAGGGAAACATTTTATTTAAATCCTAATAAATAGGATTATGCTTTATTAACCCTAAAATAAAAAATACTATAATTGAATTCTATCAAGCTTCCACTAGATTTTGATCAAGGCGTCACAATACCTATAATATCATGATGAGAGAAAGGGTCATCAAAGATTCAATGAAGAAATAGTTAGAGAAAGAAAATGATTTAGAAGGGACTGAGATGTGCTTACTTTCACATTGAGTGTGATGAGGAATGTTTCTACCGTAGCTCTGGATCATGTTCACCATTTTGGGGACATTGATGGAGGCAGCAATGGAGGGAGTAACCTTGGGACATAGGCACAACATGTTGGTGCCCTAATGAGCCCACAAAATGTTGCAGAAGGAGCGTTACCCTGCAATATGGGAGTGCAGTTACTTACCAAACCCTGTATCTCCTCTCCACACTTGTCCCCTCTTGCCAACATCACAACCAAGAAGATGACGAATGATCCTCTGTGCCTCGCCATTTCCTCACTCTTTACCAATGCAATTCAACAATGGTGAGAAGGATTTTTATAGCAGATTTGTGAATACCATGCATGCAGTTTTGTGAAGAATTTGACATTGAATTTGACGAAAGAAGTCATGTTGAAATCAACACACCATAAATATCTCGATAGGGGAGGGTCTTACATGTAAATGATTGCAGTCAAGATGGGATGCGGTAATTGAAAGAGTTAATGGAGTCACCTCCCTTACACTGTTATTATTGTTGATTTATTGAATTAATTCATTCCCTATTTTTCCCAAATTATGCGTTTCCTACTTTGGCATTCACATGAGGGTAAGCATTTTTTCCATTGGCTTGGAGAGAAGAGAGGTGGAATTGGCATTGGTGTGTGTGGGTTATTCTTAAATATCATCCAATTCAAGAGTGGAAGGACAATTTTGGCTAATAAAAATAGGATAAATATTACCAATTTTTTTTATGAATGAGATGTAAAATTGCTATTGACTATTTGACCATTGAAGTGGATGATATTTAAGTAGAGTGGTGTGGGTCACATTACGTTTTCCGAGCTCTTTTATTTTTTATTTTTAGTGGTCCCAACTCCTAACCTATGGGTCAAAAAGTTTTGGGTTGAATTTAAATAACTAGAGTATTGTCGTCAATGTACTCTTGTTTATGGTGGGAGTAGGTCTCATTTGTAAATAATTGATGCATTAATTATAACATACTAGTTGTTTTGAGGAGGCAAAAGTTTTGAGTTTCTTGTTTTTTTATTTATTTTTGTTATTCTCGGTACTAATGTAATGTCCCCTAGCTAAAATGCCCTAGAAAAATTCAAATATTGAAACTAGGGTTAGGGTTTTAGAATTACCATTTGGATTATCTTCACTTTTACTGCTCTTGTACTCTAAATCTGCATTCATAACATAGAAATATAGATGCAAAATACATGGACATATGACATACCTCTTGAAACACAAATGTTAGCTATAAACAATAGTTACATAAATTTATTTTACTACTCATTGTTATGAAGTTACATTCATGAATTCCACTCCATTATAGTAGTGAAGACATGATAGTCCTTGGTACGTGATGACTCCATGCAGGCCCTTACGGGGAGCATGGCAATTCTAATGTTCAGTCCTCCATACTAGCCCTAAGGGGGCTTGGCAGGTTCAAGCTATCATACATGGCCTCCATACTTGCCCTTATGGGAGGTTATGGCAGGGGTGCAGATCAAATTGCCTCCAAACTAGCCTTAGGGGGGTATGGCAAGACTGCATAGCCTCATCCTATATGTCCTTCACTCCTATTATGGGGATATAAATAAGAATAAATTACTTATATAAATTCACAGCTAACATATTATGAATACAAGTCTAACTTGCAGATCTAAACTTTACTATATAAATATTACAATGGCTTTATTTCTGAGTCGAATGCTTTTATTATTATGATGCTTTCTGCTTGATAATATTGCCTTGTATAAATATGCCGTTTTGTAGATCCAAGTCTGCTATTTATGAATCAGACTCATTTATTTGCTTTTTTCATCTAATGAGGTTTGTTTTCCTTTTTTCTTCCACAAAAGAATATTTATGGATGACTTCTTCCTCTATCCATTTTCCTTATATACCTCCATCGAATGCCTTTTGGGAACCGTGGTGACTATTTCTTGCATCATACCTTTTGAAGACCCTTAGTAATGTATCACTCATTTAATGAGGGTCAATTAATATATTAGTTTTATTATCTTATATACTTGTTGCAATCGTGGGCTCCACCATGAGACTTTTTTTTTAATTAAATCACAAGTGATCACTGCTGCATAAGACAAAGTCATGGTAATTTTATTTATTAATATTAATGTAGTTAAACTTGTTTATATCCTTCATCAGATATATTTGCTGTCATATAAGACTTGTCTTATGTGAGATTGCCTATATATTTATTATATATTTAAATATTTATATTTTATATTATTATTATTTCTCATTTTATGTTTATATTTATATATTAAAATTATATATATTATATTTAATAGTATAATATATTATAATTACAATAATATTTGAATTGTTAATATTATATTTATATTTATATTTATTATTTATAAATATAATGAGTATATTTAATTATATGAAAATATGTTTAAATATTTAATTTAAACAATGCCTTATTATCGAGACATGACAATCTGCCCCACCCAAGTTTGCTTGAGGAATCAATTTCTATGAGGAATTGTTGTTAGTATTCTTGCCATAGTTCCACTACCCTCATTGCTCTTTAAGATCATATGTGGTATGGATTGGATTTTATCGCCATTGTTTTAGTGAGTGTGGGTTAGATCACTTGGTTCCACAGGAGTAGAACAATTTATTCTTAATGATGTCTTGAATGTCTTTCTCAATGAAATGCTCTTTTTGTATCTCAATTTTGAGGGAGTCACAAATTTTCACTTCAATAATTACAACTCTTCATTATTGTGTTTTGCCCTCTTACTAGGGTTCTCTTCAGTTTCTTCTTCGACTGTTGCTTCTATGTTATGTATTCGGCTACTTTTTCCACACATGTGTCCTTGATCCCATGGCTCTTTGCACTTGAAGCACAAACCTTTCCTTTTTAGATCATCTCACCATTTTTGGATGTCTTCTTTTTGACATACATTCCTGTGTTCCCAATGTTTATTACAACAAAAGTAATTGCCTCCTTAAAATTCCTTCTCAGGCATTTCATCTTTATGAATATTTTTCAAGGTTTGATTTTTTATAGAGTATTTGTCTTTTGTAAGTGGGGTATCCATACTTAATGCCTGTTGAATGGCATCCTTTAGTGTCAAAGGATTGAGAGCACTTACCAATCCCTTGATAGAATCTGTTAGTCCCTGACAAACAGGTATGTTAATCTTCATTGAGATACTTCAGGAACCATTACTGCAAGTTTTTGGAACTAGGTTACGTATTCTTTCATGGTTCCTTGTTGTCTTAGGAGTGTTAGTTCTCAAAAATACCATCGAGGATGCTCTTGATTGAATCTTTAGATGAGTTCTTGTGTGAACTCATCGTAGGATGTTATGTTTTGGTGATTTTTGGTAATGAGACCATGATGCCACCAATCATGTGCTGCCCCTTCTAAGTGGAAGACAAGAAATGTTATTGCATTCTTTTCTCTCATAGGGCTAAGTGTAAAGTATGTGTCCAACATTTGGACCCAAGCATGTGCTGTTACTTTGTTGGATCCATCAAATTTTGGGACGGCCATCTCACTAATCCTCCCTTTTAGGTCTTTGTTAGATTCTATTCTTTTTTCATTTGGTTTGTCATGTCTTTTGGCATGACAATAGTCTCTAAAAGGGACATCTTTCTTTATGACAGAATTGAGTTTTGAATAAGGTTCTGCTAGTTCTTCTATGCTATTAATATTTTTATTAGTTTATGCCTCATCGTCCACCTCTCTTTCTTGTGGTAGGAAAGAGGGTCTAGTTGGTCTAGGGGTTGAGTCTTTGCTGGAGTTATTATTTTCAAAATGATTTGAGTGAATATCTCTTTCATCATTTGTATTACTGTTGTTAGTTAGCTTTTGGGTTGCTTTGAGAAAAAGTTGAGTGTTTCTTTTGTTTTGCTCGATTAGAGCGTGGGTGAATATCCTCAAGTCATTGTTGTTGATAACTGAGAGTGGGGGGGGGGGTGAATCAGTTATCCTAATTATTTCTTCTTTCTGAACTTTCTTATTAATTAATGTAGTATTAAATCAAACAAGCAATCATAACCATGAAAATAGAGATACACATGACACAATATTTTTGACGTGGAAACCCTGTTAAGGGAGAAAACCACGGGGTGATTAACCCAAAGATTATTCTCTATTAGAAGAATAAGGAAATACAAAATGGCACTTGCCAATTAGGGCTCATTGCCCAAGCACATTGCTCACAAGGAGGCACACTGCCTACAAAGACACACACTGTCTACAAAAGAGTATTATACAATACTTGAACTGATTGGTAGCATCTGCAAATGCTAGAGTCCAGTTCCTGTTAGGCTCAGTATACTGATCTGTTGCACTTCATCTTTCCTTTTCCCTTAAGCTTCTTTCCTTTCACATACCACACCTTCCTTACTGCTTCTGCTTTGTACTTCTTCTTTTATTTGCACATAACTAACCACAACACACACTCTCACAACTGAGTCCATCGTGTATATATATCCGCATAGGTAATTTCATCACCTTTCTAGTTGGCACCCGGAAATAGTCAATCTTTTCACTAATTCTGATCAGTCGGCTGAATCCTTGCACATCAAGTAATGCAGATCAAGTATATGCTTGCATAAATCATTAATCATGTCGGCCAAACATGATTCATGCCTTCATAACCTTTACCACAACCAGTAACTCATCCAGAAAGTAGTCTGATATTCTGTTAGTCAGTTCTTCCTCTGTTCACACAGTCACTCAGGAATCCGGTACTCAACTATCCATATCTTTTTCCTCATCTATCACCGAAGGCTAAATCCTTGGAATATACCACTCAAGGTAGTCCTCTTGACTTCCCCAAATCTGCACTGCACCAAGATACTTCCTCTGAGAGATCCAGACCTATCTGTCAGACCTTGCCACATGCTCTGTTCTTGTTTACCGAACCACAACATTCTTCACTCTGACTTCCGGTAGAGACACACCATGTCTTGTGGATGTGTGGGATGAACTTTGTTGCCATCAATGACAACAATCATGAATCCATATAGTGTCTCTTGCCAACAATCTCCCCCTTTGGCATTGATGGCAACACTTAGTGAAAAATGACTAAGTGTTTACACTATGCTCCCCCTTGGCTGATGCCCTATCTTTATATACATTTTTCGGACCTCCCCTTTAGTTGGATTCCTCATTTTTCATTGCTCCTCACTCCCCCTTTGACATCAATGGCAAAGGGTAGGATCCACATACCAAAATTTTCAAAAATATAACTATACTTAGCCGCATAAGTATATATAGACAAGCTGTACTTACATATACTTAAGTATGTCTGCAAAAGTGTTCTTCAACTGTACAACTTCTGTCGCCCAACTCTGCTTCATCCTGTCCAAAATTGAGATATGCCCACTCAACAGGAATGCAAATGCATGTGCCCTCTTTAGATCTGTCGGATCATTGGTTTGGGCTGTAATTTGGGCTTGTTTTATGGCCTCATGCATGGCCTCTAGCTTAGGGACAATTAACCCCCGAAGCTCACTCAACCTGCTTATTCTATTTTTCCTTTCCTTTTCCAACTTCTTGATCTCACTCAAGACTACGATAGTCTGACATTCTTGATTTGTTATAGAGGAAGAGAGAGGATCAAAATTCTTTAACAGGTTTGATAGTTTATCCTCCTGTTCTTTTATTTTCTTCTCAATGTCCAGTGTTACTTTGGACCATGATAAACAAAATTTATACATTTCACTGCCATCCTTAAGAGCATTTTCTAAGCTCTTTATTCCAATATTCATGTTTCTCCTATCATTAATAATTAATCCTTGTACCTCTAAGAATCTCTTATCCAAAAACTCCTTTCGGACCTTTTCTTCAGCTGATTTCTCTAGAGAATCAAAATGTGTACTAACACCGCTGACTAAGGTTTTGAGATTACCGGAAGAGGAGGCTATGGGATCCTTTTGAAAAGATGGCATGATCTTTTCCAGTACTCCAGATGCAGCTTCTATCAACTTACAGTCTTCCATATGAGACTTTAGGAGTTTTTCATTAGCCTTAGCATTTACAAATGAAGCTATCTTCATTGTCTGTACCGGAGAAAGAGAATCGAAATTGAATAGACCTTGTAGAAGCTCCAGTTCATCAATCTCCTTGGTTTCTTTGCTCAGAAATTCTTGGATAGTTTGTGTAGTGTCTCTTGCTAGAGATAGATGTTTCTTCTCTTCTGCAGTCTTGGCACTGTCCTTTGGAGTTTTCTCTCCTCCTACAATCCCACCACTAACAGTTGTGGTTTTCTCTGCTGAAGTCTTCTTTCCTTCTGCAATCTTAGCACTGTCATCTTCTTTTTCCTTCACCTCTTCTTCTTTCTCTTGTGATTTTTCTTCTCCTTTAGATTCGGAGACTGTAGGGGAAACCAGAGGAGAAATGTTTGTCTGTTCGGGGCCCACCTCTTCTGATATTTTCTCAAGAGTTTCTTGTGCAACATTTGTGGTGGAGGGGTTAGTACCCAAGTCCTCTATGATAGGAAGATTAAATCTTTTGAAGGTTTTCCAGAGAATCTCTTCAGTGTCCTTGGCTACCTTGTCAGTCTCACCAAGCATAAGCTGATTCATCCTTGCAGTCTTTGAATACCATGTTCATTGTCTTGGGATCAATTGAAGGGTATAGCTGAATAGCTATCTGTTCCTGGATCTCAAGGTCTTTTGCCATGGCATTGGTCTTTCTCATTTCCAACTCCTTTTCTAGACTTTTAGGAATTAAAGAGATAATTTCAATAAAAGCTTTGTTGTAAATGTTCAAGAACTTAACTGTGACTTCCTCTAGAATCTTTTTATCTGCTTCATTATAATCATCATAGAATTTTGTTAGGGGTTGAAGGTTGCCATCCACAGTGACTACTTTTACTACATCATCTAAGGAGAGAGTAGGTTTTTCAACAAATTCCTCTTCCTTCTCTTCTTCTCCTTGACCGGTAGAGTGTTTACCAGATGATTTCTTCTTCTGTTTCTTTATCTCCTTTACCCCCTCATCTAATTTAGTTTCCTCTTCATCTTTTTGACTTGTATAAGCCCTTGTGGCTTTTATTTTAGACCTTTTCTCTCCTTTACCAGATGTCTGACCTTCTAGTTTTGATGTTTTTGAGATTTTGGTTGTGACAGGTGTGGATCCTTTTAATGATCTGGTCCGGGTTGAGGTTTCCACCGGAGTACTTTTCTTGCTTTTCTTTTCTACCTCTTTCTTCTCTTCCTCAGCCTTTTGCCTCTTTTCCCAGTTGGCATCAAGTGCCTCCTTTGAGATGCCAAAACCTTTTGCTACTTCCTCAACTTCTTTTCTTACCTTTCTTTTGATTTCTGGCTGCCTAAGCTTAGTGTGTATTTTCACACTTAGTTCTTCAAAGGTTCCAAATCTCTCTGCTTTTGGGTCCTTTGGTTGTCTGAGCATGTGTTGGACATGCAATTCTACAATTTGTTCATCCACTTCATACCCCATAGGCATGATCCAGACTATTCTTGGCTCTACTGCCTCCATTAGGCATTGATCAGTGTCTACCATGAAGCACATTGTATCCTTGTATTTCTCAATTAGTGATTTGGGGATTCTTTCTCTGATTTGCATCATAGTTTGAAAGTGTTTGAAGTAACCCCACAGAGCTGTATTCCTTGCCTTAGCATCCCCAAGTTCATGCAAGTAATCTCTGATCTGGACTGCTACCGGTTTGTCATTCTGCCATACCCATCCACTTGATCTGGGCAGCTCATTCATGAAGTAGAAAAATAGACATAATATTAGTGTACCATACTTGAAAGAATTCTTTTTGTCCTTTTTGATCTTTTGTATGTTTTCCATTAATTAGTTTAAAAGAAGTTCACAGAGATCATAATCTGCATTCTTTCTCAGCATCTCATAGGTAGTATATACTGCAGTTCTGGATACTTAATTCTCCCTACTGGAGTGATAAATCTTGTATCCTATTATCATAGATGCAAACTTGATATCCGGGTCAGAAATATCTTCAATGGTCATTGCCCTCTTATCAAATTTTGATCCGGTGGCCTCAGTTACAATGTTATTTTTGATAGATTTGAGGATAGGTATCCCTCCAGAAGAGTATAGACTAGTTATTGCCCTAATTGCCTCTCTTGTGATCTTGCAGGGTCTATCCAGCCATAGGAAGTTGTCATGTACCCTACTCAATACGTACCGGACCCATTCATCTTCTTCAAAGCAGGGGAAATGAATGAATTGATCAAAATGTTTCTTCTGGATACCCTTATACTCTGGTTTAAGCTCAAAAGCATCGTCTATTAGTTGTTTGTGATAGATATATCTTAATTTGAATTCCCCAAACTCCTCAATATTTGCATGTATGTAAACCCTAATGTCCTCTGTGTGTAAAACGCCATGTGGAACACTAGAGAATGCTCCTAAAGGATCTACCTCCAATGATTTGTATGGGTGTTTCTTAAATTCAGGTCGGGGCCTATCTGAGATCTTTACTAAATTCGGAGTATCCATTTTTCAAAAGATTTGCAGTGAGATATTGAAAAATGAAAAAATACCTTTTGCACCTTTCAGTTTCACGGAGATGGTCGGATTGATTTCTATAAAAATATCTTCTGCAAATGATCTTCGATGAGCTTGAGAAATTTTGTTGTAGAGCTCCACTTTTCATTTCTTCTTGAATGCAGAATGAATAAGTGGTTAATGAGAAGACCCTTATATTGCTCCACAAACCCTAATGTCAGGTGCAATAAATGCTTGACCTACATTATTTTGATTTTGCCTTATTTAGATGACTTGAAGAACTGGATCAATCCTGAACTTTAAACAACTTGCAGATTTGCCAAATCTTAACCCCAGTTTGTTTGAATGTATTCCTTATGAATCCTTCAATCTACAACTCTTCTTGTGCCAGTTCCGACACCAATTGACTGGCTGGGGGAACAAGGTTTTCTTTGTGTCTCCCCCTGAGCCAGAGCTCATTTTTTAATTTTTGAAAGGAATATCAACACCAGAGTCTGGTGCGGATCCAACCTCTACATTCTCAGTACTTTTCTTCACCCAAATCTTGCTCATCTCACTTTTAACTTCATCCGCATTCATCTTTTGTCTACCCTTGTCTTGATTCTAATTATGATATACTGGACCTCTTTTGTCCTGATTCTTGCTTCTACAAACTTTTGCACTATGACTGGACCTATTACAGATTTGGAAAACAACATTTCTTTGCATATTTGACTGATATCCTTTTGTTTTGCATTGATTAGCCATATGACCTATTCTATTGCATGCAAAGCATCTACCATTGAATGAATTGTCCATTTACATATTTCTACATTCATGAGACTTGTGACCATACCTTTTGCAGTTAAAACACTGTCCGGAGAAGGATGAATTAATATGATTCATTCTCTTTCTGCATTGATTAGCTTTGTGACCAAAGTGATTACATCTGTGGCAGTATCCATTGAAGGATGGATATCTTTGAGCATTGGGCTATCTTACCGGAGGTCTTCTAGGCCTGATCCTTGGATTTTCTGATTCAAAATTTTTTTGACTGGATCCGGAGCTTTCTCCTTTCTCATATCCCAAACCACACTTGTCATCTGCCCTCTTTTGACTTCCAAGAATAACTTCAAGTTGAGCAGAACTTATCTTGAATTTCTCTTTATATTCATTTGTTGTTTGAAGATCCCTTTTGAGAGAGACAATTTGATCCTCAAGTTTTTCTTCATTATCTTTGGCATCTTCAAGATCAGATTCAAGATGTCTGATAATTCTATCCATTTGGTGGCAATCTTTTGATTTCTCCTTGAGAGATTGTCTTAGATTGTCTTCAGTTTTTCTTTTCTCTTCAATCTCTTGGGTAAACTTTATAACTCCTGATTCCATTTCATGTCTTACTATAATGACTTCTTTTGATAACTTTTCACATAACTTGGTTTTCTCAATTAGCTCTTCATTTGCATTATTTGCTTCACTTTGTCTTGCCAATTGCTGAAGCAGTTCCTTTCTCTTTTTCATAGAGAGACTTAATTTGTCTTTCAGTTCTCTCATGAAATCATCAGCTTGTTTAAGTCTTTCCTTTAATTCATTGACCTCAGAGTTTGACTATTCAAGATTCTCAAGGGTAGTCTTGAGTTGCTCTTTTAAACCATATGCATCCATTTGGATTCTCGGATCTTCCTCGAGCTGTTAGACTCTTGTTGGGAGGAACTTGGCTCTGATACCAATTGTTGATAACTGAGAGGGGGGGTGAATCAGTTATCCTAATTATTTCTTCTTTCTGAACTTTCTTATTAATTGATGTAGTATTAAATCAAACAAGCAATCATAACCATGAAAATAGAGATACACATGACATAATATTTTTGACGTGGAAACCCTGTTAAGGGAGAAAATCGCGGGGTGATTAACCCAAAAATTATTCTCTGTTAGAAGAATAAGGAAATACAAAATGGCACTTGCTAATTAGGGCTCACTGCCCGAGCACACTGCTCATAAGGAGGCACACTGCCTACAAAGAGACACACTGTCTACAAAAGAGTATTATACAATACTTGAACTAATTGATAGCATCTGCAAATGTTGGAGTCCAATTCTGGTTAGGCTCAGTATACTGATTTGCTGCACTTCATCTTTCCTTTTCCCTTAAGCTTCTTTCCTTTCACATACTGGACCTTCCTTACTGCTTCTACTCTGTACTTCTACTTTTATTCACACATAACTAACCACAACACACACTCTCACAACTGAGTCCATCGTGTATATATATCTGCATAGGTAATTTCATCACCTTTCTAGTCGGCACCCGGAATAGTCAATCTTTTCACTAATTCTGATCAGTCGACTGAATCCTTGCACATCAAGTAATGCGGATCAAGTATATGCTTGTAAAAATCATTAATCATGTCAGCTAGACATGATTCATGCCTTCATAACCTTTACCACAATCAGTAACTCATCCAAAAAGTAGTCTGATATTCTGTCAGTCAATTCTTCCTCTGTTCACACAGTCACTCAAGAATCTGGTACTCAACTATCCATATCTTTTTCCTCATCTATCACCAGAGGCTAAATCCTTGGAATATACCACTCAAGGTAGTCCTCTTGACTTCCCCAAATCCACACTGCACCAAGATACTTCCTCTGAGAGATCTAGACCTGTCTGTCAGACCTTGCCACATGCTCTATTCTTGTTTACCGGACCACATCATTCTTCACTCTGACTTCCGGTAGAGACACACCATGTCCTGCGGATGTGTGGGATGAACTTTGTTGCCGTCAATGACAACAATCATGAATCCATATAGTGTCTCTTGCCAACAATTGTCTCCTTGTTCACCCATGGTGTAGTTAGGTATGGAGTTATTAATTGAAGCTAGTTTCCTCTTTTCTCTTTCCAAAGCTCTTTGAGCCCTTTGGCTATTTTGCATCAATAATATTTCACAGGATGGCAAGATTATGCTCTAATACCAATTATAATGTCCCCTAGCTAAAATTCCCTAGAAAAATTCAAATATTGAAATTAGGGTTAGGGTTTTAGAATTACCGTTTGGATTACCTTCACTTTTATTGCTCTTGTACTCCAAATCTGCATTCATAACATAGAAATATAGATGCAAAATACATGGACATATGACATACCTCTTGAAACACAAATGTTAGGTAATATCAGCCTGCATATAAACAATAGTTACATAAATTTATTTTGTTGATAATTGAGAGGGGGGATGAATCAGTTATCTTAATTATTTGACTTTCTTTTGTTCTTTAATGATTAGTGTAGTATCAAAACATATAAGCATACATGAACATGAGAGAAGAAATAAACTCAACACACATAACACAATGATTTTGATATGGAAAATGTTAGAGTGCTAAGGATACTAAGAGGGGGGTGAATTAGTATCTTAGATATTTATTTTGCTTTTAGTAAAAATAATTGCAGATTTTGATTTGAATTCCAGATAAGAACATTCAACTGAATTGATCATATGTCCATAGAATGATTATATGCAGGTATAAAACTGAAATATTCAATAGTAGATTGAAAGCATACCACAAAAATTGAAAACACGGTGATTTGTCCTGAGTGGAAAGCCCCTGGAATAAAACCACTCGAAAAAGTGCCTCACTGGCTTACAAATTGCTTCACTGGCATTACAACAAAACTGTCAAATGAAAAATTTACATACAGAGGGATACTTTGTTTTGCTTCACTCCTTACTAATATAATGTCAATAATGCATGAACTCTAAATTTTTATATTAACTACATTATTTACATTATATGAGCAACATATATATATCATGTACAAAAACATATTTTTGTTTCTCTTATATTCAGATAAAACCAATTTTTGGAGGTTACACAGTTGTCGAACAGTTTTTCTGATCGAATACCCAAAACGATTTTTAGTTATTTAACCAAAACAGGGTAAGATATGTCAAGAACCCAAACCGAAGTCACAAAGACTTGTAAAATATGAACAGAACAATATATTCATGATGTATGTTTGCCAAAACCCTAACAAGGGTCATAACCCCAAGTCACATTAACAGATGCAAAGATTTCTAACCACAAAATCAATATGTATTTAAAAAATCTTAATAGAAACACATTTCCTCTGAACAATTCATGACAAACTACAACTGTCACCAAAAGAAAAAAATTGTATGCAAGAGTAATCATAACTGCCACAGTCAACAAGAGCTGAAATGAGAGAAAGGAAATCATGACAATATCACCTACTACCAAAAGTCAAACTGATTTCCATGAAATCCAGAACTTCCATCCATAAAACCTCATCATTTCTGCGTAGGGTATGAAACCCTAAGTAAGAAGTGTATAACCGAAGCTTGAACATTATCATATAAAAAAGAGTAACAAAGACTGCATTTTTTTTAAGGCATTCGTTCCAATGACCTTTCTTTGTCAAAATAACTTTCACTGATGTCAACCACTATCGGAGTAACCATTACATATCGGAGAAGAAACCCAAGACCATGCTGATAGTGAAAAATAGCCTGATAGAGTATACCACTAGCCCTTCATTGGTAAGACCCCAATGCATCAGAGGAAGATATCCACAACACATCAATAGTAATTTTCATGCTGACACCAACTTCCATTGGAGGAGACCGATGACTTTCACCATAAAAAAACTTGCATTTTACCATATGAAAACTTCATAAACCTATTCAGGGGGTCAACACTTAAGAACATGCCAATGAAGAATATTTGTAACATGTGGTGCTCACTAGGATATCCAACCATGGTGAACAACATTGCAAACCATAAGCCATAGCTCATAAATAGTAATAAAACTGTTACCGTGTGTGCCAAAAATCATTGTATTAGTGCATCATCATATGATATGTGAATATGATTAAAGAGGCCAGCCAATGTTGAACTGATCAAGACATAAAGATGCCTTATGCCAATCCAAGCTATACAGAATGTGAACCCAAGATCAAAGATTGATGCCATAAAAGCACAATGCTCATTGAAATATCATGCTAACAAATCTGATCAGAAATACATCAATACCTGATAGAAAATATCATAGAGGTCACATAGGCAAACCCTGAAGCATCATCTGAGCAAATGAAATGTTATACAAACTATAACAATATCATAAGGATGCTTTTAACAAAGAAACCAAGTTATCCCCCATCAATATCCTGAAGATGCTTATGTGATGTATTCCATGAAAACACATAGATAGACCACAAAGTGTAAGAGTAGAGCATGAAACTTAACATTATAACACTAACATAACACCAAGTTGTCATAGCAGCATTTTGCATAGAAGTCCACAAAACAATGTGTGTTTGAACATCAGGGACAACAACTAAGGAGAAAACCAACAATACTCCCCCTTTGGCCATGATGAGAAAAACACACAGCAACAACAGCTTTGATCCTTCTCCCCCTTTTTGTCATTAGGACAAAGGAAGAACATAAAAAAAATGAATGGCTGCAAGATACAGAAAAACTGAAAAGAAGAACATAGCAACCATACCAAGACTTACATAGCACCTAGAATTATCTAGAAGATCTGAAACAAGAAGAGAATATTAGGACCAGAAAGAAAAATAATAGCAAGTAGAAATAGACAAGAACTGAGGAGACTGTCAAGAGAACTGGTACATGAAATTGAAAACTGTCAGGGCACAAAAATATGTAAGAATCATCTCCTGCTGAAACCAAGATCTGAGAAATATTAATGCAAAGAAGAAAAAGAGAGAACCCCAAGCTTATCCCTGAGACCCTCAAATACAGCTCTGGGAAGGGGCTTAGTAAATATATCAGCCACTTGATTAGTTGAAGAAACATAGTCCAAGATACAATCATTGAGAAGAACCTTATCATGAAGAAAGTGATATCTGATATCAATATGCTTGGTACGAGAATGCATCAAAGGATTTTTAGAAATATTGATTGCACTGACATTGTCACATAGAATTTTGATAGGCTTAGAAATAGTAACTTTGTAATCATTCAAAGTCTGAACCATCCAAAGGATCTAAGTGCAACAAGAGGTGGCTACAATATATTCAGCCTCTATTGTAGATAGAGAAACAAAATCTTGCTTTTTTCTATGCCAAGCAACTAGCCTTCCACCAAGAAAGAAAGCACCACCTGAAGTACTTTTTCTATCATTAAGACTGCCAGCCCAATCAGCATCTGTGTATGCTGTCAGTGTGAAATCTAAATGTCTAGGATACAACAGTCCATAATCTAATGTTCTTTGAACATATTTAAGTATCATTTTTACAATATTTAAATGAGATTGTTTAGGTGTAGATTGAAATCTAGCTACCAGGTAGACAACATGCATTATATCAAGTCTAGTAGCAGTCAAGTACAACAAAATACCAATAATAGACCTATAAAAAGTAGGATCAATATCTAGTTTATCTGAATCAATACTTAGTTTATAGCCAATTTCCATAGGTGTACTTACTAGATTACATTCATCCATTTGAAAACGTTTTAACATGTCTTTGGTATATTTTGTCTGAGAAATAAAAATACCATTTTTTAACTAAGAAACTTGTAAGCCAAGTAAGAAAGAAAGTTCACCCAGCATTGACATCTCAAACTTTGATGTCATGACTTGTGGAAAGTATGCACTTAGTTCATCATCACCACTGCCAAAGATTATGTCATCAACATATAAAACCACTATCAAGATGTGATCATTTTTAGTCATATATATAGATTACTATCAGCTCCCCCTCTAGTGAAGCCTTGTGATTGTAAGTGTTTGTCTAATTTGGCATACCAAGCTCTAGGATCTTGTTTAATGCCATATAGTGCCTTTTTCAATCTATACACATGATGTGGCTTATCTTTGCAAACAAAACCTTCAAGTTGGTCCATATAAACTTCCTCTTCTAAGTCCCCATTCAAAAATGCTTTTTTAACATCCACTTGATATACTTTGAAGTTTTTATAAACTGAAAATGCAAGGAATAATCTAATTGCTTCCATCCTGGTTGCTGGAGCAAAGGTCTCATCAAAGTCTATGCCTTCTATTTGAGAGTAACCTTTACAAACCAGTCTAGCTTTGTTTCTAATAACAATTCCATTTTCATCAAGTTTATTCCTGAAAACCCATTTAGCCCCAATAACATTTTTATCTTTCGGTCTTGGAACAAGTTCCCAAGTGTTATTTTTCTCTAGCTGGGCTAACTCATCTATCATAGCCTGAACCCACAAGTCATCTTGGCTAGCTTCAACATAGGTTTTAGGTTCTAATTGAGACACTAGACAAATATGAACCTGCTGATTTGCTTGAGCAATTTTTCTTCTAGTTTGTATGCCAGAATCTAAGTCACCAATAATATGTTCACTTGGGTGAATCTTTTGCAACAATCTTCTAGAAGGAGTATAAATAGAAGATTTAGAAGGAGTATTAGTTTTAGGACTTACTGATTGTCCTTGAGGTACTCTGGGATCTGATTCTTCATTAGATTTCTCTGACTCTTCTTTTGTGCTTGGGTCTTCTTGAATGATTTCTTCAACTTGTTAAAACTGAGGTTGTTGTTCTTGATGCAAATTCTCAACCGCTTTGACATTAGTGTTTTCAACTATTCTTCTTAACCTCTTATAATAACATTTGTAAGCCTTGCTATGAGTAGAGTAACCTAGAAAGATCCCTTCATCACATCTAGATTCAAAACTTCCTAGATGATCTTCTCTTCTCATATAACATTTGTTGCTGAAGATTTTAAAATAAGATACATTAGCTGTGTGACCATACCAAAGTTCATAGGATGTGTACCTAGTTTTGACCCTTATTTGTACCCTGTTTAAGGTATAAACTGTTGTATGGACTACTTCTTTCCAGAAAGCATTTGATAGTCCAGCATCCTGAAGTATAGTTCTAGCCATCTCTTTTACTATCCTATTCTTTCTTTTAGCCACCCCATTTTGTTCAGGTGTTCTAGGAGCTGAAAACTATCTTTTTATGCCATGTTTTTCACAATATTCAAGAAAAGCAGTATAAGTATATTCTCCTCCATTATTAGACCTTAAACATTTCAGTTTTAAATCTGTTTCTCTTTCTACCATGCTTTTAAAAATCTTAAATTTCTCTAAAGCCTTAGACTTATGCTTTAAAAAAGTGACCCAAGTCATTCTTGTGTAATCATCTATGAATAACATAAAATATCTTTCACCATTTAAAGATTTTGTTTTGGTTGGACCACATAAGTCAGTGTGAACCAACTGAAGAGGTTCTGCAAAAAAATGTTCTTTAGATTTATGAACATTTCTTGTTTGTTACCTTGCTGACACTCTTTACAAATCAGATTTTCAGGCTTAGAAATAGTAGGCATATGTCTAACATTTTTGTTGTGACTAATTTTAACTAAGTTATCAAAATTTATATGCCCCAACCTCCTATGCCAGAGTTTGCTTTCCTCAATTTGACTTATAAAGAAAAAATTAGTTTTGCATTCATTAGCAGATCCATGCAGATTATAAATGTTACCTTTCATTCTCAAACCTGAAGCAATGACCTATTTTGAATTTTTGAGAACCTTGCAGCCTTGTGATGTAAAAACTACATCAAATCCACTATCACAAATCTGACTTATACTCAACAGATTATGAGTTAGTCCTTCAACAAAATAAACATCTTCTAGAGGTGTGTTATCTTCTAAAAGAACTATACCTTTTCCTGTGATCTATAAGCAATAATCATCACCAAATTTAATTGACCCACTTGAACAATTTTCAAATGAAGTAAATTTACTTCTATCTCCAGTCATATGATGAGAACATCCACTGTCTATAACCTAGATTTCATTTTTCTTTGCATGAAATGCAACTTCAACAATCATAGCCTTGTTGTTTTTGGGTACCCATTTCATTTTGGGTTGCTTAGTAAGAGAAATAATTTCTGATTTACAAAACTTGGCAATATGTTCAAGTTCTTTACAGTTGAAGCATCTTATTTTGTTTAGAAAATTAAAAGTCTTGCCATTCAGAAAATGGGGTTGCTTTCTAAATGTAAACTTACATTGAATTGCTCTATGCCCATATTGATAACAATAAAAACAATAACCAGAGAATCTAAAAGGCATTTTACCTTTGAACTGATTATCATTAGAGCATTGGCCTTTTGAGAAGCCTAGACTAGTCATGTCATTATACTCTTTTTCTTTTCCTAGCATATTAACAAGTTTATCACTGTTGTTACACATTTCAAGTTCTCTTCTTAGTTTAACTATTTTAGCCTCCTTGGAACAACATTCTTTATCCTTGGATTTTAACTGTTCTTGAGTATTTGAAAGAATTTTTCTGTTTTCTTCAAGACTTAATTTTAAATCAGAAATTTGTTTTTCTTGATCAGATATTAACTTGCTTTGTACTCCATTTTCCTTTTTGAACCTTCTAATTTCACCAGAAGTACATTTTAATTCTCCTTCTAAGTCAACTTCAGTTTCGAACATTTCTACTTGTTCTTCTTCTGGCACAACAATAATTGCTGCCATGAAGAGAGTTTCATCTATTTCATAAGAGGATTCCTTTGATGCACTATCAGTTATTCCAGCAATTAGACTCCTTTTATTGAAAGTATTTTTCTTGTTAAAGTTGAAAGATTTTTTCTTATATTATTTTCTATCATCTTCTTGTTCACTATCAAGTTCTAGATTAGGACATTTTGCTACATAATGTCCTATTTTTCCATAGTTGAAGCATTTAAAAGGTAATTTTCCTTTATATCAACCTGAGCCTCTTCTGAGTTTACAAACAAAAACATATTCACCTTCACTAATATTTTTAGTTTCATGACTGATTTCAATTTCCTTTTTCACAGTTTTAAAAGCTGCTTCCTTAACTTCTTTGCTAGGGTTTTCATTTTCCGTTCTCATTTCATATGCAGTAAAGACTCCTAGAATAGAATCAATAGTTATAGTTTTTAGATCTTTATCTTCAACCACAGAGGTCTTAGAGTCATATTTGGGAGTTAGGGTCCTTAAGACCTTTTTAACAATAGTTATCTCTTGTAGTTTCTCCCCTAGACCTCTAATACTATTAACAGTTTCCTGAACTCTTTGAAGGTATTCAACTATCTTTTCATCATCTTTCATTCTCATTCTTTCAAACCTTTCTCTAAGAGGTTGTAACTTAGCCTCTTTAATGCTTTCATCTCCTTCATAAATATTTGAGAGTTTATCCCAAATACTTTTAGCTGTATCACATTCCATAACTTTATTTAAGACTTCATTTGTCAAACCACAACAAATAGCACTAGCAGCTTTTGAGTCACAATCAAGTGCCTTTTTTTCATCAACATTAGATGGTTTGCTTGTGACAGTACAACGAGTTTCAATGGCTTCCTAGACATCATATCCTAAATCTTTGATATGACGAGTCATTCTATATTAAAAAAAGTATAATCTGTACCATCAAATAATGGTGCCTTGGATGAGGAAAGACCATCTGGAAATGACATGGTTATCACTCAACCAGGAATTCCCTTAGGCTGATTAGGCCTTAAAGACAAAGGGTTTGGCTCTGATACCACTTGTTAGAGTGGTAAGGATACTGATAGGGGGAGGTGAATTAGTATCTTAGATATTTATTTTGCTTTTAGTAGAAATAATTGCAAATTCTGATTTGAATTCCAGATAAAACATTCAACTGAATTGATCATATGTCCATAGAATGATTATATGCAGGTATAAAACTAAAATATTCAATAGCAGATTGAAAGCATACCACAGAAATTGAAAACATAGTCATTTGTCCTGAGTGGAAAGCCCTTGGCATAAAACCACTCGAAAAAGTGCCTCACTGGCTAACAACTTGCCTCACTGGTATTACAACAAAACTGTCAAATGAAAAATTTACATATAGAGGGATACTCTGTTTTGCTTCACTCCTTACTGATATAATGTCAATAATGTATGAACTCTAAATTTTTATATTCACTACATTATTCACACTATATGAGTAACATATATATATCATGTACAAAAACGTATTTTTGTTTCTTTGATATTCAGATAAAACTAATTTTTGGAGGTTACACAACTATCAAATAGTTTTTTCTGATCGAATACCCAGAAAGATTTATTGTTATTTAACCAAAACAGGGTAAGATATGTCGAGAACCCAAACTGGAGTCACAAAGACTTGCAAAATATGAACAGAACAATATATTCATGATGTATGTTTGCCAAAACCTTAACTAGGGTCATAACCCCAAGTCACATTACCAGATGCAAAGATTTCTAACCATGAAATCAATATGTATTTAAAAAATCTTAATAGAAACACATTTCCTCTGGACCATTCATGACAAACTACAATTGTCACCAAAAGAAAAAATTGTATGCAAGAGTAATCATAACTGCCACAGTCAATAATAGCTGAACTGAGAGAAAGGAAATCATGACAATATCACCTGCTGCCAAAAGTCAAACCGATTGCCATGAAATCAAGAACTTCCATCCATAAAACCTCATCATTTCTACGTAGGGTATGAAACCCTAAGTAAGAAGCATATAACCGAAGCTCGAACATTATCATATTAAAAAGAGCAACAAAGACTACCTTTTTTTTTAAGACATTCATGCCAATGACCTTTCTTTATCAAAATAACTTTCACTGACATCAACCACTATTGGAGTAACCAATGCATATCGGAGAAGAAACCCAAGACCATGCTGATAGTGAAAACTAGCCCGATAGAGTATACCACTAGCCCTTCATCAGTAAGACCCCAACGCATTGGAGGAAGATATCCACAGCACACTGATAGTAATTTTCATGCCGACACCAACTTCCATCAGAGGAGACTGGTGACTTTCACCATCGAAAAACTTGCATTTTACCATATGAAAACTTCATAAACCTATTCAGGGGGTCAACACTTAAGAACATGCCAATGAAGAATATGTGTAACATGTGGTGCTCACTAGGACATCCAACCATGGTGAACAATATTGCAAACCATAAGCCATAGCTCATAAGTAGTAATAAAATTGTTACCATGTGTGCCAAAAATTACTGTATTAGTGCATCATCATATGATATGTGAATATGATTAAAGAGGCCAGACAATGTTGAACTGATCAAGACATAAAGATGCCTTATACCAATCCAAGCGATACAGAATGTGAACCAAAGTTCAAAGATTGATGCCATAAAAGCACAATGCTCACTAAAATATCATGCTAACAAATCTGATCAGAAGTACATCAATACCTGATAGAAAATATCATAGAGGTCACATAGGCAACCCTGAAGCATCATCTAAACAAATGAAATGTTATGCAAACTGTAACAATATCATAAGGATGCTTTTAACAAAGAAACCAAGTTATCCCCCATGAATATCCTGAAGATGCTTATGTGATGTATTCCATGAAAAAACATAGATAGACCACAAAGTGTAAGAGTAGAGCATGAAACTTAACATTATAACACTAACATAACACCAAGTTGTCATAGCAACATTTTGCATAGAAGTCCACAAAACAATGTGTGTTTCAACATTAGGGACAACAACTAAGGAGAAAACCAATAGAAAACCCTATTAAGGGAAAAAACTACGAGGTGACTAACGTAAGATTGTATTCTCTATTAAAATGGTACTTGCCAATTAGGGCTCACTGCCTACAAGAGACTCACTATCTACAAGGTATAAAGAAAGTAACCGTGTGATTGAACTGATCAGGGGCATCCACATATGCTGAGGTTCAGTTCTGGTTAGGCTCAATATACTAATCTGCTACACTTCATTCTTCCTCTTCTTAGTGTTTCTATTCTGTCACATACCGGACTTGTATGGTTGCTTCCACACTGCTCTCTGCTTTTCTTCGCACAACACAACACACCACACACACCTTCATACCAAAATCAATCTGGTATATATATCCGCATCAAGGATTTCAACACCTTTCTAGTCAGCATTCGAAAAACTCAAGATATTTCCAAACTCTGGTCTATCGGTTGAATCCATGCTTACTAAGTGATGCGTATCAAAAAGATAGTTGTAGAAGTCATCAATCATGTTGGCCAACCATGAATGATCCCTTAAGAAACTTGATCACCATCAATTTCTCATCCGGATTAAGGTCTGATGCTCTGTCGGTCAGTTCTTCCTCAGTCTACTCTGCCAAACAGGAACCCAACACTTAGGTGCTCATATCTTTTCACTCTTTCATCACTGGAGGCTCAATCTCTAGAATGTATCAATCATGGTACTCCTCTTGACTTCCCCAAGTCTACACTTTACTAAGATACTTCCTCTGAGAGATCTAGAGCTGATTGTCAGACCTTGCTACATGCTCTGTTCTTGCTCACTAGACCAAAATACTCTTCAATCTGACTTCTGGTATAGACATACCATGTCCCGCGGATGTGTGGGATGGACTTTGTTGCCATCAATGACAACACTCATGAAGCCACATAGTGTCTCTTGCCAAAACTCTCCCCCTTTGGCATTGATGGTAACACTTAGTGAAAAATGACTAGTGTTATTGCACACTCCCCCTTGGCTGATGCTCTATTCTTATGCACACTTTTCTGGAGCTCCCCCTTAGCTAGATTCCACATTTTTCACTGCTCCTCACTCCCCCTTTGACATAAATGGAAAAGGATAAAATCTACACACTAAAATTTCCCAAAAACAATCTATACTTAGCTGCATAAATATATATACATGTTATACTTACATATACTGAAGTATATCTGCAAAGGTGGTCTTCAACTGTACCACTTATGTTGCCCAACTCTTCTTCATCCTGTCCAAAATTGAAATATGACCACTTAGCAAAAATGCATAAACTTCTACCCTCTTTAGGTCTTCCGGATCACTGGTCCAGGCTGTGGTCTGGGCATTAGTTAGGGCCTCATGCATGGCCTCTAACTTGGGAATAATTGTCCCTCTTAGTTCACTTAGCCTACTTATTATATTTTTCTTCTCCTTCTCAAGCTTCTTTATTTCATTTATAGCTGCAATAGTCTGACATTCTTGATTTATTATGGAAGAGGTGAGAGGATCAAAATTTTGAGATAAACTTGATAGTTTTCTCTCTTGTTCTTCCACCTTCTTGGTGATATATGCTGTCACGATGGACCAAGATAGACAAAATTTTTATAGGTCTCTGCCATCTTTAAGAGCATTTTCTAAGCTCTTTATCCCAATATCTAAATTTATCCTATCATTTATTATAAGTCCTTGTACCTCAGAGAATCTCTTACCCAAAAACTCTTTCCGGACTTTCTCTTCTGTTGCTTTCTCCAAAGAATCAAAATGTGTGCTAATAGAATTAACAAGAGATTTTAGATTACCGGATGAGGAGGCTGAAAGATCCTTCTAGAAGGATGGCATGATCTTCTTCAACACACCGGATGCAATCTCTATCAACTCATAGTCTTCCATGTGTGACTTCAGAAGATTTTCTTTTGCTTTGGCTTGAGCAAAAGATGATGCCTTCATTGTCTAGACCTGAGAGAGGGAGTCAAAATTGAGTGGTCCTTGGAATAGCTCCAGTTCATCTAATTCCATCATTTCTTTTTTTAGGAAGTCTTTAATAGCTTCTGCAGTGTCTCTTGCCAGAGATAGAGTTTTCTTTCCTTCTATGACCTCAAAGCTATCATCTGGGGTTTTCTCTATTTGATCTTTTTCTCTCCCCTTGACCTCTTCTTCTTGACCAATTTTCTCATGTTTTCTTTCTTCTCCTTCAGTTTTGGAGTCAGCAGGGGGATCCAGAAGAGAGATGTTTACTTCTTCAGGGACTTCCTCTTTTGGAGCAGAGAAATCCAAGTTATTAGTCTTTTCTTCACCTATCTCCTTTGATTCTTCTATAGTTTTCTCAGTAGAATCTGCCTTTGAAACACTTAATCCTTCGACATCCATGTCAGAAGGTTCATCACCTATGTCCTCTATAATAGGAAGATTGAATCTTTTAAATGCATTACGGAGGATATCTTCTGTTTCTTTTGCCACTTAGTCAGTCTCTCCAAGCATGAGTTGGTTCATTCTTGCTTTGCTTCGAAACTCATCCTTGTAGTCCTTGAAGATCATGTTCATTTGTTGAGGGGTAATGGAAGGATAGAGTTGGATAGCAATCTACTCCCAGATTTCTAGGTCTTTTGCCTTGGCATTGTCCTTTCTCATTTCAAGTTCCTTCTCTAGGCTTTTGGGAATTAGAGATATAATTTCAATGAATGCTTTATTATAGATGTTTAGATATCTGACTATTGCATCTTGTAAGATCTTCTGGTCAGCTTCACTATATTCATCATAAAATTCAATCATTGGTTGCAGATTCCCATCCACAGTGACTAATTTGATGATATCATCAATGGAGTGTGTAGGCTTTTCAACAAACCCTTCTGCTTCTTCTTCTTTTTTTTTTGCGATAGATTGTTCCATAGAAGTTTTCTTTTTCTTCTTCATTTTATTAACTTCCTCATCTATTTCTGTCTCGTCATCATCTTTTTGACTTGTATATGACCTTGTGGCCTTTTTCTTTGTTCTCTTCTCACCCTTTCTGGATGTCTTGGCTTCTGGTTTAGAGGATTTTTGGCTCTCCAAGGTGGTAGGTGCAGAGCTCTTGGAGGATCTGGTTTGGGAGGGGGCTTACACTGGATCACTTTCTCTTTCTGCTTTTTGTTTCTCTTTCTCTACTCTTTCTAGGCTTTCTCTATTTGCATCGACTGCTTCTTTAGAAATGCCAAATCTTTTGGCAACTTCCTCAACTTCTCTTCTCACTTTTCTTTTCATCTCCAGTTGTCTTAGCTCAACATGAATCTTCACACTTAACTCTTAAAAGGTTCCAAACCTTTCTTCCTCAGGGTCCTTGGGCTGACTTAGTAGATGTTGGATATGCAGCTCTAAGATTTTTTCATCAACCTCATACCCCATTGGCATAATCCAGACTATCCTTGGCTCCACTGCCTCCATTAGGCATTGCTCAGTGTCTACTATAAAGCACACTGTATCCTTGTATTTCTCAACCATTGATTGGGGGATTCTTTCTTTGGCTTGCATCATACTTTGAAAGTTTTTGAAGTAGCCCTAGAGTGCTGTATTTTGTGCCTTGGCATCACCAAGCCCATGCATAGAATATCTGATTTGTATGGCTACTGGTCTATCATTTTGTCATATCCAACCACTAGATCTGGGTAGCTCATTCATATAGTAGAAGAATAAACATAGAATCAAGCCACCATACTTGAATGAATTCTTCTTATCCTTCTTTATTTTTTGTAGATTCTCTAACAGTTGGTTCAGGAGAAGCTCACAAAGATCATAGTCAGCATTTTTCCTTAGCATTTCATATGCAGTATATATGGTAGTTCTGGATACTGAGTTTTCCCTACTGGAGTGATAGATTTTGTAACAAATTATCATAGAGGCAAATTTGATATCCAGATCTATGATGTCTTCTATTGTCATTGCTCTCTTGTCAAATTTTGATCTGGTAGCCTCACTTATAGTTTGGTTTTTGACTGATTTGAGAGCAGACAACCCACCGGATGACTGCAATCGAGTTACCACCCTAATGGCATCTTTTGTGATCTTAAATGGCCTGATTAACCACATGAAGTTATCATGCATTCTGCTCTTCTGCTCAGAACATACCAGACCCATTCATCTTCTGTAAAACAAGGGAAATGGATGCAGTGCCCAAAATGCTTATCCCGGATGGCCTTGTACTGAGGTTTGAGTTCAAATGATTCATCTATTAACTGCTTGTGATAGACATCCATCAGCTTGGATTCCCTAAATTCCTCAATATTCACATGAATGTATGCCCTAACATCTTCTACATGCAAAATCCCATGCGAAATGCTAGAGAAGGTGCCTAAAGGATCAACTTCTAGAGATTTGTAAGGGTGTTTCTTGAACTTAGGACATGACCTATCAGTGATTTTGACAACAATCAGAGTAGCCATCTTTCAAAAGATTCAGAGAGAGATATTCAAGAGAGAAAATACCTTTTTACGCCTCTAGGGTTCACGATATGAGCTGGATAAGATTACTGGTTGAATCAACTTCTGCGGTTGATATTTGAGAGGTTTGAGGCAATCTTGTTTTAGAGCTCCTTCTTTCTTCTTCTTCAAATGAAAATGTGCAAATGATGAACAAAAGAACCTTTTTATTTCTGTGCAAACCTTAATTCCATTTTGCAATAAATGTACAAATTAAGTTATTCTAGTTGCCTTATTCTCCTTGTCCTGAGAGATCTTTCTAGATCACTGAGATGTACTTAGAGTTATTCTCAGTGATTATTGACAATCTAACTTCCTTTCTCCAATCATTCCATTTATCTGTAGATCAAGATACCTCAAATTTTGAATCATACCAAATCTAACTATGAAAATCCTACTCTTACCAAATGACTGTTAAACCAAATCAATCTTGGATGATTAACCTCGTCAAAACTTCTTGCGGATCTTTTACCAAGGGTTATTTAGATATCTCTTGAGAACTCTTCAATCCGCAACACTCCATGTGCCAATTTTAGGCACCAATTGACTGGCTGGGGGAAATTGTTTTCTTTTGTGACTCCCCCTGAGACAGAGCTCATCTACTTAGTTTTTTGAAGGAATATCAGCACCAGATTCTGGTGTGGATCCATCCCCAACATTTTCTATACTTCTCTTCACCCAAATCTTGTTCATCTCCTTTTTAATTTCATCCACATTCATTTTTCCTTTTCCTTTGTCTTGATTTTGATTATGATGCACCAAACCCTTTTTATCCTAATTTTTTCTTCTATAGAATTTGGCAATATGACCGGATCTATTGCAATTATAGAAAACAATATTTCTTTGCATATTTGACTGAGATCCTCTAGATCTGCATTGATTAGCCATATGTCCCATTCTATTTCATGCAAACCATCTACCATTGAATGAATTGTTTATTTGCATATTTCTACATTCATGAGATTTGTGACCATACCTTTTGTAGTTAAAACACTATCTAGAGAAGGATGAATTATTTTGATTCATTCTTCTTCTGCATTGATTTGCTTTATGACCAAATTTATTGCAATTGTGGCAGTATCCATTAAAGGATGGATATCTTTGGGCATTTGGTTGTCTTACCAAAGGTCTTCTAGGCCTGCTCCTTAGATTTTCTGATCCAGAGTTCTTCTAGCCAGATCCAGAGCTTTCACTTTTCTCATACCCCAAGCCTTGCTAGTCATCTACCCTCTTTTGGCTTTCAAGAAGAACTAGTTGAGTAGAGCTTATCTTGAATTTCTCTTTGTATTCATTTGTTGTTTGAAGATCCCTTTTAAGTGTGTCAATTTGATACTCAAGTTGTTCTTCATTATCTCTAGCTTCTTCAAGATCAGATTCTAGATGCCTGATTATTCTATCCATTTTGTGGTAGTCTTCTGACTTCTCTTTGAGATATTGTTTTAGATTATCTTCAATTTTTCTCTTTTCTTCAATTTCTTGGGTGAATTTCATAACCCATGATTCCATTTCATGTCTTACCATAATGACCTCTTTTGATAGCTTCTCACATAACTTGTTCTTCTCATTTAGATCTTCATTAGTATCATTGGCTTCATTTTGACTTGCTAATTGTTGAAGTAGCTCCTTTCTCTTTTTCATAGAGATACTCAATTTCTCTTTTAGTTCATTTATGAAATCATCAGCTTGTTTGAGTCTTTCCCTCAAGTTATTGACTTCAAAGTGAGATTGGTCAATATCATCTAGGGCAAACTTAAGTTGATCCCTCACACCATACATATCCATTGATATTCCCAAATATTCCTTAAGCTATTAAGCTCTGTTAGGAGGAACTTAGCTCTGATACCAATTGTTGATAACTGAGAGGGGGGGTGAATCAGTTATCTTAATTATTTGACTTTATTTTTTTCTTTAATGATTAGTGAAGTATCAAAACATATAAGCATACATGAACATGAGAGAAGAAATAAACTCAACACACATAACACAATGATTTTGACGTGGAAAACCCTGTTAAGGGAGAAAACCACAGGGTGACTAACCCAAGATTGTATTCTCTATTAAAAGAATAGAAGTACAAAATGGCACTTGCCAATTAGGGCTCACTACCCGAGCACACTGCTCACAAGAGGCTCACTGCCTACAAGAGACTCACTGTCTATGAGGTATAAAGAAAGTAACCATGTGATTGAACTAATCAGGGGCATCCACATATGTTGAGGTTCAATTCCGATTAGGCTCAATATATTGATCTGCTACACTTCATTCTTCCTCTTCTTAGTGCCGTTGTTCTATTACATACCAGATTTGTATGGTTGCTTCCACACTGCTCTCTACTTTTCTTCGCACAACACAACACACCACACACACCTTCATACCAAAATCAATCCGGTATATATATCCACATCAAGGATTTCAACACCTTTCTAGTCGGCATCCAGAAAACTCATGATATTTCCAAACTCTAGTCTGTCGGCTGAATCCATGCTTACTAAGTGATGCGTATCAAAAAGATAGTTGTAGAAGTCATCAATCATGTTGGCCAACCATGAATGATCCCTTAAAAAACTTGATCACCATCAATTTCTCATCCGGATTAAGGTCTAATGCTTTGCTAGTCAGTTCTTCCTCAGTCTACTCTGCCAAACATGAACCCAACACTTAGGTGCTCATATCTTTTCACTCTTTCATCACCAGAGGCTCAATCTCTGGAATGTATCAGTCATAGTACTCCTCTTGACTTCCCCAAGTCCACACTTTACTGAGATACTTCCTCTGAGAGATCCGGACCTAATTGTCGGACCTTGTTGCATGCTCTGTTCTTTCTCACCAGACCAAAATACTCTTCAATCTAACTTCTGGTATAGACATACCATGTCCAGGGGATGTATGGGATGGAATTTGTTGCCATCAATGACAACACTCATGAAGCCACACAGTGTCTCTTGCCAACATATTTTACTACTCATTGTTATGAAGTTACATTCATGAATTCCACTCCATTATAGTAGTGAAGACATGATAGTCCTTGGTACATGATTACTCCATGCAGGCCCTTACGGGAGGCATGGTAGTTCTCATGTCCAGTCCTCCATACTAGCCCTAATGGGGCTTGGTAGGTTCAAGCTGTCATACATGGCCTCCATACTAGCCCTTATATATATGCCCTTTTGCAGATCCAAGTCTGCTATTTATGAATCAAACTAATCTATTTTCTTTTTTCATTTGATGAGGTTTGTTTTCCTTTTTTTCTTCCACAATAGAATATTTCTGGATGACTTCTTCCTCTATCTGTTTGCCTTATATACTTCCATCGAATGCCTTTTGGGAACCGTGGTGACTATTCCTTGCATCATACCTTTTGAAGACCATTAGTAATGTATCGCTCATTTAATGAGGGTCAATTAATATATTAGTTTTATTATCTTATATAATTGCTGCAATCGTGGGCTCCACCATGAAATTAGTGTTTTTTATTAAATCACAAGTGATCGCTACTGCATAAGACAAAGTCATGGTAATTTTATTTATTAATATTAATGTATTTAAACTTGTTTATATCCTTCATCGAATATATTTTTTATCATATAAGACTTGTCTTATGTGAGATTACCTATATATTTATTATATATTTAAATATTTATATTTTATATTATTATTTCTCATTTTATGTTTATATTTATATATTAAAATTATATATTACATTTAATAGTATAATATATTATAATTAATATAATTACAATAATATTTTAATTGTTAATATTATATTTTTATTTATTATTTATTATTTATAAATACAATGAGTATATTTAATTATATGAAAATATGTTTAAATCTTTAATTTAAACAATGCCTTATTATCGGGACATGACAACTAATCACAATCACTATTACAATTAAATTTTAATTATAGTTTTTACATCTATTTACCATCAATATGCTAAAAGTGCACCCAAATAAACTAAGCTATTATCAAAACATCATCATTCCCAACCTTCCTAAGTTGAAATTGTTTGATTTTTCTTTGGCATTCATAGATACAAATGAATTCCCCAACTATGATCTATAGCAATTGGAGAGCATGAAGGATGCCTCATGGGTGATTGTCAATAATTTGTATGAGTTAGAGCTTGGCATGATCAATTCTATAAGATCAATCTCTCTTCCCTTCTTCCCATTTGACCCTTCCATACTATGGACTTTTCTACAAGGGTGAAATTATGAGGGCATGCAGGTGGGGGTGAATTCTTGGAAGATGACTAGTTGTATGGAATGGCTAAACAAGAAGCCTATGTTGTCCATTATGAACATTGATGAAGGGGGTAAGTCATAAAACACACAACATAATTTGCACAGAGAAAATAGTACTTTCTTTATTGATTTGGACAAATTATTACATTACAGAAGCTCAAATAAAATTTGAGGAATCAACCCTCCATAGGCTATAACACATTACAGCTTCCTATTCCAAGACTCTAGAATCATCTGCCTTTTGTAACCCTAAATCAGCTAAGGTTTCTATTTTCCCACCTATTCTTGATTCTACACTTCCCTCCTTAACTCTACTACTGCCCAGGGTTCCCAAAAATGGTTATTAATAGCCTTTTTGGCAGCCAAGAACCTAATTTCAAAATTTGCTTCTCCCTCCAAAAATAGGTCAACTTCCAGGAGCCATAACTTTTGATCTGGGTGTCTGATTAATGAACCATTTTATGTGTCATAAAGTTCGCAGAGTGCTCTACACACTAAGAATCGGCTTAGCTGGTTCAGACCATTTTCAAGCCCGTATGAGGCCGTTTGGTGCCTCAAACCTAAGTTTGAATAATTTTCAAGCATTTTTTAGCAAACAAAAACTTTAATATGTTTCAGCTCGCAAATGATCTTTGTGTGATTCCTTTGCCAAAGGTCTTGTTTTTCAGTTATGAAACTTCTTGTAAAATTTCACTTCATTTCATGCTCGAATGCAAACTTTCTAAGAATAGCAGGTTGCTAATTTTAACAGTTTGGAAAAATTGAAAGTTGTACATCATTATTCAAGCGATTATGGAACCAGAACAACAAATTTTGAAAAGAAATGGAAAGAACATCAACAATTTTGAAACACATCTTTTTTTGGGTGATGCAAGATTGCCCTTACACCACTAGATGGTCCTGCATCAAACATTTCATAGCCTCCTCCTCTGTCTCCCACCATAGTAAAGGCGAACAACACTGACAATATAGTTGCAAATGAAAGCTTTTTCATAAAGCTTGTTTCTAGGTTGTGTGATTGCAAATATTAATTCAAAATGAGGAATTTTGTCTTCAATGTCAAAGGGGATTCAAATTGAACCATTTAAGGAATATTAGGTCAACTAAGAATTAGGGTTTTTAGGACCCAAAAATTGGAGCTAATTGGGTTTAATTTGGACATTAGCATCATGATGACTTTTGTATTAGGGTCATAGTGTTTTGATGTATTTTGACCAACTTTTGAATTTAGGTCTAAATCTTTCAGCATAGGAAGTGGGAGTGAAAATGAGCTTGATGGTCCATAAATGCTAGAATTCATAGAAAATGGCCTTAGAATACCAATGTTAGTACAAGACTGATGCAAGGACTTCCGGAGGTCATAACTTTTGACTCGGATGTGGGTTTTCTATGAAATTTTACAGGTGGATGCATTATGAGGTGGCCAGTGGTTTCCCAACCCACCTTAGTTAGTTGGACCTCGTCTTGGTACTTTTTCGAGGCTTGAAACTTTCATCTTTGCCCTCAAAATGGCAAATTAGTGTTTTTTTCTAGTTTTTTAAAAGTTGCTTTTTTTAATAACTCAAAACTCATGTTTCGAATTTAGGATGTTAGTTGGTTTTTTGTCCTACCTTAGATTTATGAGTTTTTTGGGAAAAAACTGGATTCTCAAGATATGATTGTAAAATTACCTAAAATGGCAAAATCTGACAATTGTTGAAATCTGCCAAAAAAGGTAATTTTTTTTTGTTTTCTTAGATATAAGAGAGTTTTCTCTCATTGTAGTAGCAGAGTTGATGAATAGAAGTTTTTTTTATATTCCAGCTTCCAAAACTTTTTCTCTCATTTGTTTAATGGCACAATTCTATTGAGTGTATGTTGTGTGTTGCATCATCTGGTATCAAAGCAGGAAGATGGCTGGGAGAGGAAGAGGAAGAGGCAGTCTTGCCCAGATGCATAGAGAAATGCAAAATCTGCAAAGGCAAATAGCAGAACTTACAACACAGATGGAAAACCAAAGACTGGGTAGAGGAGGAGATGAATATGATGAAGAGATAGGTCAAGGAGGTGCAAATCAAGATACAAAACATGAAGAAGAAGAATTAGAAGGCATGACTTTTGAAAAGAGGATGCCCAAGGCCTTAGAAGGGAAAAATGAAGGGATCAAGGTAGATGTTTCAGATTATGCAGGTAGTCTTAAACTAGAGGAGTTGATAGACTGGTTGAATGACATAAGAAAATTTTTTGAATGGAAATCCATGACAGAGGAGAAGGTAAAATTCACATGCACCAAATTAAAGTGTCATGCAGTGATTTGGTGGGATCATTTTCAAAAGGAATGAATAAGGAAAGGCAAGGATAAGATTAGGACATGGAATAAAATGGAGAAGAAATTGAGTGAATTTTTTTTCCCATAGATTATGCGTAAACCCTTTTTCGTAGGTTTCAAAATTTAAAGAAGAACCTCTCTTTTGTGCAAGATTATACAAATTAGTTTTATACACTGTCTATACGTATAGAGCATCAAGAAACTGATGAACAGACGGCTGCTAGATATGTGAATGGCCTAAAGTTTTCTATTCAAGATGAATTGAGCATGCATCGACTCAACAATATGGAAGAGGCTTACCAATTGGCTCTAAAAGCTAAAGAAAAACAAAACAGATAGTACCATTAGAGGAATAGAGGAGGAAGAAGGGGTACATCAACCCCATTTCGAGGAGGTTCAAATTATGGCAGGAGAGAGTCATCCCATATTTTGGAAAAACAAGTAGACACTTGACAAGATCCTCTGAATCAAGAATGAGGAAGGGGATTTCAAAGAGGTAGAGGTTATGGTAGTAGTAGAGGATGGGAAAACCAGAGAAGGCCTTTCACTTGTTTTAGATGTGGAGAAGAAGGTCATAGGGTGTTTGAATGCTCAAATTATAACATGCAAGAAAGAAATCAAGGAGGACAACCTAGGGTGAACATGATTCAAATGCAGCATGAAGTGGAGGGACAGAACTAGAGGTTCCACCAGATGTGGGAGAAAGTCTCATGATGAGAAGAGTAATGGTGATTCTAGAGAAGGAGAAAACACAAGCCAAAAGCTCTGATGGTTCATGGCTTCGAACCAATATCTTCAAAACTAGATGCACTTCAGGTGGCAAGGTATGTCAAGTTATTGTTGATGGAGGTAGTTGTGAAAATATGGTTTCTAAAGAAATGGTAGAAAAATTGAATTTACACTGTGAAAAACATCCTCATCTGTATCACATTGCATGGTTTAAAAAGGGAAATGAAGTCACTGTTGATAAAAAATGCCTAATTAAGTTTAGCATAGGGAAGATCTATCAGGATGAGATATGGTGTGATGTTGTTGCAATGGATGCTTGTCATGTGTTATTGGGAAGGCCATGGCAGTATGATAGAAAAGTTATGCATGATGGAGAGAAAAACACATACACCTTTTGGAAAGATGGCTCTAAGGTGATTTTATTGCCTCTCAAGGATGAAGGAAAAGGTGAGACCATATTGTCTGAAAGAGATCTTGTTAAAGAAATGAAGGTGACAAGGTGTTGCTATGCATTAGTAGAGAAAAAAGGTGAAGAGGAAGACATTTCAGTTCCCCCAGAAGTAGTGAAGCTATTGAAAGAATTTGTTGATGTTTTACCTAATGAATTGCCTGATGGTCTACCGCCAAAGAGAGATATTCAGCATCATATTGATTTGATTCCAAGAGAAACTCTACCCAACCAAGCAACTTATAGGATGAATCCAACACAACATGCAGAGATGAATAAGCAAGTAACAGAACTCATAAGTAAAGGTGTGGTGAGAGAGAGCATGATCCCATGTGCTGTACCTGCATTGTTAACCCCCAAAAAAGATGGAACATGGAGGATGTGCACTGATAGCAGAGAAATTAATAAGATTACCATCAAGTATTAGTTTCCTATACCGCGTATGGAGGACATGATGGATGTCCTTGCAGGGGCTAAATATTTCAGCAAGATCGACCTACGAAGTGGCTACCACCAAATCCGGCTTTGAGAAGGGGATGAGTGGAAGACAACCTTTAAGACTGGAAATGGATTATATGAGTGGATGGTTATGCCATTAAAGTTATCAAATGCACCTAGCACATTTATGAGATTGATGAACACTATACTACGCCCTTACATTGGTAAGTTTGTGGTAGTTTATTTTGATGATATTTTAGTATTTAGTAACAGCAAAGAAGAGCACCTACAACACTTGAGGATCATCTTTGGTGTGTTAAGGAAGGAGAAGCTCTATGCCAATTTGAAAAAGTGTAGGTTCATGCAGGACAGTTTGGATTTTTTAGGCTTTGTCATTTCTAAAGATGGTGTCAGAATGGATCCAGAAAGGTCAGGGCAATTCTAGAATGTCCTAGTCCAAGTAGCAACACAAAGGTAAAAAGTTTTCATGGCTTGGCCACTTTCTATCGAAAGTTCATTCAAAATTTCAGTAGTATTGTAGCTCCTATAATAGATTGCACCAAAGGAAGGGAGTTTGTATGGACCAAGGATGTTGAGGAGAGCTTTAAGTACTTGAAGCAAAAGGTAACAGAAGCACCTATACTTGTATTGCCAAATTTTGATAAGGTATTTGAAGTAGAATGTGATGCCTCCCGTGTGGGAATAGGTGTTGTGCTTAGCCAAGCTGGAAAACCTATAGCTTTCTTTAGTGAAAAGCTGAATGAAGTGAGAAAGAACTATTCTACTTATGATTTGGAATTTTATGCAATTGTTCAAGCATTGAGGCATTGGAGACATTATCTAGTTCCCCAGGAGTTTGTATTGTTTATAGATCATATTGCACTAAGATACTTGAACACAAAGAAAAAGTTGAATAGTAGGCATGCCAAGTGGGTCTCTTTCTTGTAGGGTTACAACTTTATGTTGAAGCATAAGTTTGGAAAACAAAATCAGGTTGCAGATGCGTTAAGTAGGCATGTTGCACTTTTAACCACAATGGAAACTGAGGTGATTGGTTTTGATGCCATCAAAAATTTGTATGAGTCTGATGATGAATTTTGGGAGATTGTGGAATAATTGAAGGCACCAATATCTGGTAACTTGGATCACTTTAGGGGTGAATATTTTATGCAAGATGGGTATCTATTTAAAGGAAAATAACTATGCATACCAGCTGGCTCTATGAGGGAAAACATTATCAGAGAATTTCATAGTAGTGGGTTGGCTGGACATTTTGGCAAGGATAAGACAATAGCCTTGATAGAAGATAAATATTACTGGCCAAAGATGAAAAGGGATATAACTAAGTATGTAACAAGGTGTAGAATCTGCCAAGTGGCTAAGGGACATTCACAGAATACAGGGTTGTATATGCCCTTACCAGTACCATCTGTACCATGGACAGATTTGAGCATGGACTTTGTGTTGGGATTTCCACATAATCAACGAGGTAATGACTCCATTTTTGTAGTTGTTGATAGGTTCTCCAATATGATTCATTTTATTGCCTATTAGAAAACTAATGATGCAACGAGGGTTGCAGAGTTATTTTTTTCAGAAGTTGTTCAACTACATGGTGTTCCAAAGACTATTACCTCTGACAGGGATACCAAATTCCTCAGTCATTTCTGGAGAAATTTATGGAAAAAGATGGGGACTAAGTTACAGTTTAGTAGTGCCTATCATCCTCAAACAGATCAGAAAACAGAGGTAGTCAATCAGAGTCTGGGAAATTTACTGCGGTGTATTGTTGGAGAAAAGCCAAAATAATGGGATTTGGCATTACCCCAGGATGAATTTGCCTATAATAGTCTTGTTAACAGATCAACGGGAAAGTCCCATTTCTAGATTGTGTATGGTAGGAATCCTCAGGATGTTCTAGATTTGGTACAACTACCAATGAAAGATAGGGTCAGTGATGATGGGGAAGCATTTGCAGAACACCTTCAATAGTTGCAGAAAGAAGTGAGACAGAAGTTGTAGGACAGTAATGAGAGGTACAAGAATTCAATGGATACTAGTAGGTGACATCAGACATTCAGTGAAGGTGACTTAGTGATGGTATATTTGAGAAAAGAGTGGTTTCCTACTGGAACATATCACAAGTTGAAGTATAGGAAAATTGGTCCTTGCAGAATTATAAAGAAGATCAATGATAATGCATATGAGGTCAGTTTACCAAATGATCTCGATATTTCTCATGTGTTTAATATTTTTGATTTATATGCATTACATGGTGAGGATGATGCTAAAGATAGTCAACTAGAGGTGGCATGGCACAATCACATTCCCCATAAGAAGAAGGACAAGATTGCACAGGTTCTTGATAAGAACACTATCTACACTCGGCAAGGGCATTACAACAAGTATTTAGTACAGTGGGAAGGATTACCACCAACAGATAGCACATGGATTACAAAGTGGGAAGTGCAAAGGTTAGATCCAGTCAAATGGCAGCAGTTTGAAGACACTCACTTGCAGGAGCTGCGTTCTTTTCAACCAGAGGAGAATGATACAGGGACTTCCGGAGGTCATAACTTTTGACTCGGATGTGGGTTTTCTACAAAATTTTATAGGTGGATGCATAATGAGGTGGCCAGTGGTTTCCCAACCCATCCTAGTGTTGGCAAGAGACACTATATGGATTCATGGTTGTTGTCATTGATGGCAACAAAGGTCATCCCACATATCCGCAAGACATGATATGTCTCTACCGGAAGTCAGAATAAAGAATGTTGTGGTCCGGTGAAGAAGAACAGAGCATGTGGCAAGGTCCGACAGATTGGTCCGGACCTCTCAGAGGAAGTGTCTTGGTGCAGTGCGGATTTGGGGAAGTCAAGAGGACTACCTTGAGTGGTATATTCCAAGGATTTAGCCTCCGGTGATGGACAAGGAAAAAGATATGAATGGTTGAGTACCGGATCCCTGAGAGACAGTGAAAACAGAGGAAGAACTGACTGGCAGAGTATCAGACTACTTTCCGGATGAGTTACTGTTGATAACAGAGGTTGTGAAGGCATGAATCATGTTTGGCCGACATGATTAATGATATCTACAAGTATATGCTTGATCCGCATTGCTTGGTGAGGAAGGATTCAGCCGACAGAATGAGAGTTTGTAAGAAACTAGACTGTTCCGGATGCCGACTAGAAAGGTGATGAAATTACTTGTGCGGATATATATAGAGGATGGATTTAGTTGTGAAATGCGTGTGGATGTGGAGAGATATGCGAATAAGTCCAGAGAAAGAGCAGAGGTAGCAAAAAGGATCCAGTATGTGAAAGATAGCAGAACAAAGAACAGAGGAAAGATGAAGTGCAGCAGATCAGTGTACTGAGCCTAACCGAAACTGAACTCCAGCATATGCAGATGCTTCCAATCAGTTCAAGACTGTGATTATCATCACTTTGTAGACAGTGTGTCTTCTTGTAGGCAGTGGGCCTCTTGTGAGCAGTGTGCTCGGGCAGTGAGCCCTAATTGGCAAGTACCATTTTTGTAATTTCCTATTCTTCTAACAGAGAATAATTCTTGGGTTAATCACCCCGTGGTTTTCTCCCTTAACAGGGTTTCCACGTCAAAAATACTGTGTCATGTGTTTCTTACTTCATGGTTAATGTTTTGTGTTTGATTTTATGCTGCTTCAATTAAAAGGAAAGTTCAATAAGGGAAATAATTAGGATAACTGATTCACCCCCCCCCTCTCAGTTATCAACAATTGGTATCAGAGCTAAGTTCCTCCTAATAGAGCCTAACAGCTTGAGGAAGATCTGGGATTTCAAATGGATGCATATGGTTTAAGGGAGCAACTCAAGACTACCCTTGAGGATCTTGAACAGTCAAATTCTGAAGTCAGTGAATTAAAGGAAAGACTCAAACAGGCTGATGAATTCATGAGAGAATTAAAAGACAAATTAAGTCTCTCTATGAAAAAGAGAAAGGAGCTGCTTCAACAGTTGGCAAGACAAAGTGAAGAAAGCAATACAAATGAGGAATTGACTGAGCAAACCAAGTTATGTGAAAAGTTATCAAAAGAAGTCATTATGTTAAGACATGAAATGGAATCAGGAACTATAAAGTTTACTCAAGAGATTGAAGAAAAAAGAAAGGCTGAAGACAATCTAAGACAATCTCTTAAAGAAAAATCAGAAGAATGCCACCAGATGGACAGGATTATCAGACACCTTGAATCTGATCTTGAAGATGCCAAAGATAATGAAGGAAAACTTGAGGATCAAATTGCCTCTCTCAAAAGAGACCTTCAAACAGCAAATGAATATAAAGAGAAATTCAAGATAAGTTCTGCTCAACTTGAAGTTCTTCTTGGAAGTCAAAAGAGGACAGATGACAAGTATGGCTTGGGATATGAGAAAGGAGAAAGCTCCGGATCCGGTCAGAAGAATCTTGGATCAGAAAATCCAAGGAGCAGGCCTAGAAGACCTCCGGTAAGACAGCGAAATGCTCAAAGATATCCATCCTTCAATGGATACTGCCACAACTGCAACCACTTTGGTCACAAAGCTAATCAGTGTAGGATAAGAATGAATCAGAATAATTCATCCTTCTCCGGACAGTGCTTCAACTGCAAAAGGTATGGACACAAATCCCATGAATGCAGAATTATGCAAGTAAACAAATCATTCAAAGGTAGATGCTTCACATGCAATAGAATAGGTCATATGGCTAATCAATGCAGATCAAGAGGATATCAGTCAAATATGCAAAGAGATGTTATTTGCCAAATCTGCAATAGGTCCGGTCATAATGTTAAAGTCTGCAGAAACAAGAATCAGGACAAAAGAGGTCCGGTGTATAATCAGAATCAAGACAAGGGTAAACAAAAGATGAATGCGGATGAGGTTAGGAATCAGATGAGCAAGATTTGGGTGAAGAAAAGTTCAGAGAATGTAGAGGTTGGATCCGCACCAGACTCTGGTGCTGATATTTCTTCCGGAAATTAAAAATGAGCTCAGGCTCAGGGGGAGACTCAAAGAAAATCTTGTTCCCCCAGCCAAACAAGTGGTGCCGGATGTGGCACAAGATGCGGATCAAAGGGTTTGTAGATATGAGTCTTGAGATACTTCAGTCAAGTTTTCAGAGGTCCGCATGGAGTTATGAAGAAGCTATGATCGATCAAAAAGGACCTGTTCAGGGAGATGCTCCGGTATGATAAAGGATTACAAAAAGGTCCGGAAAGATCCGGAAATGCACTATCTTGTTCTGCGGATTGGACAGAGTGTTTGAGATGATCTTGTAATATGCCACCTCGATTTATTCATGATTGAAAGATCCGGATGATATCCACAGATCAGGACTAATCCGGGATACTCCAAGCTATCCAGACAAGGCAAACTGGAATGATGTAGGTGAAGCATTTATTGCAGACAGGTATTAGGGTTCGCGGAGCAATTTAAGGGATTTCTCAAAGGTCATTTGTTCATTCTGCACTCGAGAAGAAGCGAAAAGTGGAGCTCTGCAACAAGGTTCTTCAAGCACACCAAGGATCTCCTGCCGAAGCTATTGGATAAAGAAATCAATCCAACCACTCCGTGCAAACCGAAGGCGCATAAGGTATTCTCCGTTTTTCATTACCTCACTGCAAATCTTTGAAGAATGGCTACTCCAAACATAGTTAAGATCTCTGATAGACCTCGCCCCTCATTCAAGAAACATCCCTACAAATCATTGGAGGTTGACCCACTAGGAGCCTTCTCTAGTGTTCCTCACGGAGTTTTACACACTGAAGACATTAGGGTTTACATACATGCAAACATTGAGGAATTTGGGGAATTCAAATTAAGAGACCTCTATCACAAGCAGCTGATTGACAATGCTTTTGAGCTCAAACCAGAGTATAAGGATATTCAGAAGAAACAATTTGAGCAATTTATTCATTTCCCCTGTTTTGAAGAGGATGAATGGGTCCGGTATGTACTGAGCAGGATGCATGACAACTTTCTATGGCTAGATAGACCCTGCAAGATCACAAAAGAGGCAATTAGAGCAGTAACTGGCCTATACTCCTCCGGAGGAGTACCTATCCTCAAATCTGTCAAGAACAACATTGTAACTGAGGCCACCGGATCAAAATTTGACAAAAGGGCAATGACCATTGAAGACATCTCTGATCCGGATATCAAATATGCATCAATGATAATAGGATACAAGATCTACCACTCCAGCAGGGAGAATTCTGTATCCAGAACTGCAATATACACTGCTTATGAAATGTTAAGAAAGAATGCAGAATATGATCTCTGCGAACTACTACTAAGCCAATTAATGGAAAACATACAGAAAATCAAGAAGGATAAGAAGAATTCCTTTAAATATGGTACTCTTATTGTATGTCTATTCTTCTATTTCATGAATGAGCTACCCGGAACAAGTGGATGGGTATGGCAGAATGACAAACCTGTTGCAGTCCAGATAAGAGACTACTTGCATGGACTTGGGGATGCAAAAGTGAGAAATTCAGCTCTATGGGGTTACTTCAAAAACTTTTAGAGCATGATGCAAGCAAGAGAGAGAATTCCTCAATCTCTCATTGAGAAATACAAGGACTCAGTGTGCTTTATGGTTGACACTGATCAGTGCCTAATGGAGGCAGTGGAGCCAAGGACTGTCTGGATCATGCCCATGGGGTATGAAGTTGATGAACAGATAGTGGAGCTGCATGTTCAACACATGCTAAGTCAGCCCAAAGATCCTAAGGCAGAAAGGTTTGGAACCTTTGAGGAGCTGAGTGTAAAAATACATGTAGAACTCAGGGAACCTGAGATTAAAAGAAAGGTAAGAAAAGAAGTAGAGCACATTGCTCAAGGCCTAGGTATCTCAAAGGAGGCACTTGATGCCAGCCGGGAAAAGAGGAGGAAGGCCGAGGAAGAAGAGAAAAGCAAAGAAAGTGCTCCGGTTGGAGCTCCCACCCGGACCAGATCAACAAAGAGATCTGCACCTCCCTCAACCAAAAGTTCAAAACCGGAAGTCCAGGCATCCGGTAAGAGATCAAAGGCAAAAGCCACAAGGGCTTATGGAAGCCAAAAGGATGAAGAGGAAACAGAATCAGATGAGGGAGTAAGAGAAGTAAAGAAACAGAAAAAGAAAGGATCCGGTAAGCCCTCCACAGGCCAAGACAAGGAGGAAATGGCAGAGGTAACTGTTGAAAAGCCCACTCTGTCACTAGAGAGCATAATCAAGTTGGTCACGGTGGATGGAAACCTTCAACCAATGACTGAATCCTATGATGACTTCAGTGAGGCAGACCAAAAGACTCTGCAGGAAGCCACAGTTAAATATCTGAACATATACAATAAGGCTTTCATTGAGATCATATCTCTCATTCCTAAGAGCCTAGAGAAGGAAATGGAAGTAAGAAAGAATAATGCTCATGCCAAAGATCTTGAGATCCGGGAGCAGATAGCTATTCAGCTATATCCTCAAATTGATCCCAAGACAATGAACATTATCTTCAAGGACTGCAAAGATGAGTTCAGAAGCAAAGCTAGGATGAATCAACTCATGCTTGGTGAGACTGACAAAGTGGCTCAAGAAACAGAAGAGATCCTCCGGAAGGCCTTCAAAAGGTTCAATCTTCCTGTTGTAGAGGACTTAGGTGCAGAAACAGCTGTTGATCTGGAATCTTCTGTTCCGGAAGAAGTGAGCCCTGAACAGACAAGTGAGGACTTGGGACCCTCTGCTCCAGAAGAAGTGGCCCATGAACAAGTTAGCATCTCTCCTCCGGTTTCCCCTACAGTCTCCGGATCCAAAGAAGAAGAGCAATTACAGGAGAAGGAAGCAGTGGTGAAGGACAAAGAGGTTGACAGTTCTAAGACTGCAGAAGAGAAGAAACATCTGTCTCCGGCAAGAGACACTGCACAAACTGTTCAACAATTTTTGAGCAAAGAAACTCTAGAGATTGATGAACCGGAGCTTCTAAAAGGCCCATTTGATTTTGACTCTCTCTCTCCGGTACAAACAATGAAGATAGCTTCATTTGCAAATGCCAAGGCAAATGAAAAGCTCCTGAAGTCTCATATGGAAGACTGTGAGTTGATAGAGGCTGCTTCCAGAGTACTTGTGAAGATCATGCCATCAATCCAGATAGATCCGACAGCCTCCACTTCCGGTAATCTAAAAACCTTAGTCAGCAGTGTTGATACACATTTTGATTCTTTAGAAAAATCAGCTGAAGAAAAGGTCCGGAAGGAATTTTTGGATAAGAGATTTTCAGAGATATTAGAATTAATCTCTAAAGACAAAAAGATTGTAAGCATTGGAATAAAGAGCTTAGAGAATGCTCTTAAGGATGGCGGTGATATCTACAAATTTTGTATATCCTGGTCAAAGGCAACAGCAGCATTTGACAAGAAAATAAAAGAGGAACAGGATAAGCTACAAAGCTTATCTCAAAGTTTTGATCCTCTCTCTTCCTCTATAATAAATCAAGAATGTCAGACTATTGCAGTCTTGAACGAAATAAAGAATCTTGAGAAGGAAAGGAAGAACATCACCAACCGGATGGGAGAACTTAGAAGGATTATAATCCCTAAGTTGGAAACCATGCATGAGGCCATCAGTGATGCTAGGACCACCGCCCAAACAAAAGATCCGACAGATCTCAAGCGGGCAGAAGCGTTTGCATTTTTGTTAAGTGGTCACATTTCAATTTTGGACAGAATGAAGCAAAGTTGGGCTACCGAAATGATTCAATTACAGACATCCTTTGCAGACATTCTTCAATATATGTGAGTATGTAAATATGCGGCTAAGTATAAGAAATTTTTGAAAATTTTGATATGCGGACCCTACCCTTTGCCATTGATGTCAAAGGGGGAGTGAGGAGCAGTGAAAAATGAGGGATCCAACTAAGGGGGAGTTCCGGAAACTGTATATAAAGACAGAGCATCAGCAAAGGGGGAGCATAGTGAAAACACTTAGTCATTTTTCACTAAGTGTTGCCATCAATGCCAAAGGGGGAGATTGTTGGCAAGAGACACTATATGGATTCATGGTTGTTGTCATTGATGGCAACAAAGGTCATCCCACATATCCGCAAGACATGATATGTCTCTACCGGAAGTCAGAATAAAGAATGTTGTGGTCCGGTGAAGAAGAACAGAGCATGTGGCAAGGTCCGACAGATTGGTCCGGACCTCTCAGAGGAAGTGTCTTGGTGCAGTGCGGATTTGGGGAAGTCAAGAGGACTACCTTGAGTGGTATATTCCAAGGATTTAGCCTCCGGTGATGGACAAGGAAAAAGATATGAATGGTTGAGTACCGGATCCCTGAGAGACAGTGAAAACAGAGGAAGAACTGACTGGCAGAGTATCAGACTGCTTTCCGGATGGGTTACTGTTGATAACAGAGGTTGTGAAGGCATGAATCATGTTTGGCCGACATGATTAATGATATCTACAAGTATATGCTTGATCCGCATTGCTTGGTGAGGAAGGATTCAGCCGACAGAATGAGAGTTTGTAAGAAACTAGACTGTTCCGGATGCCAACTAGAAAGGTGATGAAATTACTTGTGCGGATATATATAGAGGATGGATTTAGTTGTGAAATGCGTGTGGATGTGGAGAGATATGCGAATAAGTCCAGAGAAAGAGCAGAGGTAGCAAAAAGGATCCGGTATGTGAAAGATAGCAGAACAAAGAACAGAGGAAAGATGAAGTGCAGCAGATCAGTGTACTGAGCCTAACCGGAACTGAACTCCAGCATATGCAGATGCTTCCAATCAGTTCAAGACTGTGATTATCATCACTTTGTAGACAGTGTGTCTTCTTGTAGGCAGTGGGCCTCTTGTGAGCAGTGTGCTCGGGCAGTGAGCCCTAATTGGCAAGTACCATTTTTGTAATTTCCTATTCTTCTAACAGAGAATAATTCTTGGGTTAATCACCCCGTGGTTTTCTCCCTTAACAGGGTTTCCACGTCAAAAATACTGTGTCATGTGTTTCTTACTTCATGGTTAATGTTTTGTGTTTGATTTTATGCTGCTTCAATTAAAAGGAAAGTTCAATAAGGGAAATAATTAGGATAACTGATTCACCCCCCCCCTCTCAGTTATCAACACCTAGTCAGTTGGACCTCGTCTTGGCACTTTTTGGGGGCTTGAAACTTTCATCTTGGCCCTCAAAATGGCAAATTAATGTTTTTTTCTAGTTTTTTAAAAGTTGCTTTTTGTAATAACTCGAAACTAATGTTTCGAATTTAGGATGTTAGTTGGTTTTTTGTCCTACCTTAGCTTTATAAGTTTTTTGGAAAAAAACTGGATTCTCAAGATATGATTGTAAAATGATCTAAAATGGCAAAATCTGACAATTGTCAAAATCTGCCAAAAAAGGTAATTTTTTTTTTTGTTTTCTTAGATATAAGAGAGTTTTGTCTCATTGTAGCAGCAGAGTTGATGAATAGAAGTTTTTTTTATGTTCTAGCTTCCAAAACTTTATCTCTCATTTGTTTAATGGCACAATTCTATTGAGTGTATTTTGTGTGTTGCATCAAAGACTAGCCACTAAAATGGGCATAAGAACATAAGGTGGAGATTGCAACTTAGTAGGTTATTTTTGATGTTACAACTATAATTTGTGGAAACTATGGGGGATGAATGTTGGGAAAGGTGTCTCAAACTTGAATCTTAATGTTGAGAACACTAAAATGAAATTTATAAGTTATAGGGGTTATTTTTTTCTCCAAAAATTATTGAAACAACATTTAACTAGCTAAAGTTGGTCATGATGACATTGAACTCTCCTAGATCTTTAATTTTAAAAAAACAAGCTCACTGGACTTCCTAAATCAAATGTTATGGCATCTAAAGGTTAGACCCCCCACATTAGAAATCTAAGAGCATCTATTATCCATAAAAGAGATATAAAAGGGAGTTACATATGTTGACCAAAAAAATTCACCAACTTATGATATGTAATGTCCCCTTTCCATCAGTAAGTATGGGTTAAAACATTAGCCTTTCTATTTCCTGAAGGCTAATTGTTTGTTAAGGGAAATATGGCTTTTAAAAGATTCCTATAAGTTGCCTTAATTTCCAAAAACAATATTATTTAACGTATATCTTTTAAAAGCTTATTTACTTCTCCTTGTTCAGCATTGCCTTGGTGGGCCCTCTTGTAGTGGTTGCCTATTTTTACTTGGGAGGAGTGGAGCACTTGTCATAAATATTAATTGTATTATCCATTTCTGCCTTGAGAGTGGTTTATATGGGGGAATGATATTTATACTCCATTCACTCATTTTGTTGAGGTCTTCATGCAATTTGAATATTGGTTTTGAACTGGTGTTGTTGAGCAGATAGACTCTAGAGGTTGTTTAGCCTCAAACAACTACTTGTTTCGGTTGTGTAATATCAACCCTAACTGGGAGATTCATGATTTTCATCCAAGAAATCAAAAGAGCTCAAATGGAGATGACTTATAGTTGTGTAGTTTTGGCAGTGTTGGATGTGTTTTGATAGTTTTAATCAGAGTTTTTGTGTGGTGTTTGATTTTTGTGTGTTTCAGGTATTTTTTTATGAATAGTAAAATCTAGAAAACAAAAGTGATTAAAAATAATTTCATGTGCAACCGTACATCCTGTACGTGAGCCATACCAGTGCCTAGTCTTTCATAAGAGTGCCAAAAGTAAAAAAGGTGAATGAGACTAAGGACATTTTGTCTTGTAGTGTTCAAATAAGACAAAAATAATGATGAATGTGCAGCTTGGATTTTGAATAGCTTCCAAATCTTGAACCGTACAGACTCTTGTGCTATCGTACATCTAAAGAGTACATGAGCCATAGACAAATAAAATGCTACAGATTGGATCCTTCTAAGTCACTTAAAAGTGATGCCTAGACCAAGGCATCAAATTGCAATAGGTTTGGTGATAAGTTGTGGGGTATTATAAGAGTTATGATCAAATTGGTGAGCTTTCTAGGTGCAGCCATGATTGTACCAGCAAGGTATAGGTCTTTCTTTTGATGTTGGACAATGTTTTTTATATTATTTGAGTGTTGTATTGGATCAACTAGTAGCATATGCTCAGTTCTTGCTTGCTATTTTGTGTGGGAACCTGGCAAATCATACATGACTATTCCTCAGTTGGAAAAATAATGGTAAACATCTACCTTTGGTGAATCTGGCATTTTTGGAGTTAAATGTTCTTGATTTATTGAATGATAGTTGAAAATTTGTATCTATATAAATCTTTCTTAATGTTAAAAAATATATAAAAATTAGGGTGACCATTTCATGATACAATATTATCAAAAGTGTCTTTGAAGGGTTTGAATGAAAAACTAGAGTGCCAAAGTTGGGAGGATAACTATGACATGTTATGATAGATTCTTATGATAGGTGTAAAGAATATGCTATATTTATCATGAGAACTCTTCTTAGGATTTGGGTACCACTTTTGGGTGGTATTAGCTCATGGTTTTGTGATTCCCCTTTGATGGTTTCATGTATTGATTTCTCTATTTAGTGGGTGTTTGGGATAAAGTTTGCATAGTGTATTTTGTAGGTATTGTTATGCTATTGGTATTACTCTATATTTAAGTCTTAGTGTTATCTTTTGTGAAGGCTCCTTGCCTAGATTGTATTATAACCAACATTGTTTCTAAATAATGTACATTAGTTTAGAGTTTGGACGCTAGGTTTTTTCCCAAAAGAGTTTTTCCAAGATACATGATTGTGTTATAGTGAATAATTTTATTGTATTGTTTCTCTCGTACAACTTATTTTAGATCATATTTTCTATTCATATCTCATCTTAAATTAGTGTAGAAAGCATTTCCAAACCTTAGCTTCATTTTATTTGGTATCAAAGTTTTATCAACTTGGGCCTTAGGTGGTAGGAACAAAGTTTTTTATACTAATCTTTTGAGTGGGAATGTTTTTAGAGAAGATCTTTATTTCAAGGAAGATGGAAATCATATCTAGACTAGAGATCAGAAAATTTAGTGGCACTAACTTTGAGTTGTGGAAGAAAGATGGAGGATTGTTTCATAGATTGAGATATGTGGGTTGTAGTGTCTAGATCCAAACTAGTTGCAATGTCATTGTATGATTAGGTAGTGTTGGAAAAAAAGGTGAGAAGCCTTATTAGGCTTTGCTTGGAAGATTTTGTAATATTTAATGTACATATGAGGAATTAACTACAAAAACTCTATAGGAGACATTGAGGAACATGTACCAAGTTAAATCCTTAGCTAATACAGTTATTCTATGGAAGTTCTATACTTTGAGGATGGGTGATGGTGATTCTATTAGTGAGCATCTAAATCTACTCAACACAATTATAATAGTTACAATTTGTGGGTATGAATATGGAAGAGGAGGATTGATGCATGACCATTATATGTTTTTTATAAAATCACATGTGGGACAACTTGATAATGGTTATTGGAAGCATTATCTCAAAACTAAAGCTTAACAAGATCATGACTACTCTTATCTTAGAAGAGATAGGTGGAAGTCTAGTGAATCCACCAAGAAAACATTGGTTGTTTGTGGATTATCTAAAGAAAAAGGTAAGAAAAATAAAAAGAAGAACAAGGGAAAATCTAAATCTCATGGGAGATCTAAGTCTCTTGGAATGTCCAAAGAAAAATGTTGGAACTGTAACAAGATGTGTCACTTTAAAAGAGACAACAAGGAGGAGAAAAAGAAGAAAAAGTCTAAATATAATGATGATTCTAATAAATCTTCTCAAGAGAATGTAGGAATCTTCCTTTGTTGTAACATTGGCATTGGATGCATGGATGATTGAATTTTGAGCTTCTTTCTACATGACTCCCCATTGGAAGTGTTTTTAGATTTTGAGAAGTATGATGGTAGGAAGGTACACCTCAGTTTAACTCATATCTTAGCACTATTGGTCATAGGAGAGTCAAGATTTGATTCTTTGATGGAGGATCAAATGGATTACTAGTGTCCTACACATCCTTGGTTTGGCACAAAACCTAGTATCTATTGTTATGTGACTTTTTATCCAAAATGGAAAAGAAAGGTATTTATGAATAACCCTCTAAAATTATAAGAGGACAAAGTTTATTTACCCTTTATAAATAAAAGGGAGATGGAAAATAAAGGATATTATGATCCTTTGGTTAAAAGGAAGATAAATAAATAATAATTATGAAAAAACCCCTTTTAAAAGGGAGGAGTTATTAATTTTATGATGTAGGCATATCCCTAGTTCAAGAGAAATCTTGCATCAACCAAAACAATATTTGCATTTCATTTTGCTTTCTTTCATTTTCTAGTTAGTTTAGTCAGTAGCAGTTTTAGTAGATTGGTTCGCATTCTGCCGAAGTTTCATTTCAGACCTTGCGGAGCTATACTTAGCATCTAAACATCTTCATGCACATCATATCCAAAATTTAGATCATTTAGATTAGTTTACGGAAAGATATCGCTATCATAAGATCAACTATTTTCTCAGAATAGAGCATCTTGATAGTCTCAAACAATCAACTAAAGTAGAAGACTTGCAGAGCTAAATTACACATCATTTAACGAACTTTGGATCATGACTGACCTTTCCTGAGATCCACATGTTATTTCATTCACTTGTGTAGGATTCCCATTTGTTTAAGTCTGACCTATCTATGTACACATTTTACATCTCTTTCTGTGGAGTTTGTAATCTGTTTGGTCGACACGGAGGAATATTGTGATCTAGAGATGATATATATTCATGTAATAGATAGATTGGAAAGTAGTTCATGATTAGTTCATAGTCCAATAATTTGAATTCTTTTGTAAAAGTGCCTCAAAGTCATATCTTGCGCATGTATTGTAACTAGAGAATCAAGCCTAAGAACCCTAATCTGTAAGCCCGCTTGTTGTCGGCATGTTTGTATTTTGAATCTATGATATACTGAATGACTGAATCTACATTTGCATACTATAATTGAGTTTCTTCCATTGTGTTTACTCATGTTGCATGGTCTGGACTATTCACTTTGTGAACCCTCCTAACCATGACTGCACCAAGTGGTATCAGAGTGAAGTTTGAATCCTTTGGGAGTGAAGTGAGTGAATTGAGAAAATTTTGTGAAGGCATTCCATAAGATCTTTCTATGAATAGATCACCAAATCTGAGGTAGACTACTTGTGTTGTCAACCAATCACTGAACATGATGCAATTGACACCTTGTAGCCCGATCGTCAAATCTGAGGCAGTCACACTTGATCCTAGGAAGAGATGCCGCCAAGGAGAATACCTACTATGGCACTATGGCTAGAAGAATGGATGAGATGATGGAAATGATGAAGACAATGTGAGTTTGCTTGGATGCTATTAAAGAAGATTGAAGAAGAGGACTTACACCTCGACCTAATGTTGAAAGTGATGATGATGAAGAATTTCAATCCGTTGATCAAAATGAAGATACCCTAGGAGAAGAAGAAGAATCAAATCAAGTGAAGATGTTACAAGCTATTTCAAAGATTGGGAAAAGACCTAGAGTTCATGTACTGAATTACACTGGCAATTTGAATCCTGGGGAGCTTATTGATTGGATAAATGACCTAGAAGAATACTTTTAATATCAAGAAATTGAAGATTTGAATAATTTGAAATTTGCAAAGACTAAGTTGAAAGGACATGCTGCTATTTGGTGGAAATGAGTTCAGTTGGATAGAAACATAAGAGGAAAGGAAAAGATTACAAAGTGGGATAGAATGGTGACAAAATTGAATAATCAGTTTATACCTGCTGACTACGAGTTGGAATTACTGAAGAGATTGCAGAACTTGAGACAAAAGGAGAAATCTGTGAAGGAGTATACTGAAGAATTTCATAAGATGGTCATAAGGACAGGACATAGTGAGCAAGCAAGGAGAAAGTGGCAAGATACATCAATGGACTAAGATTGAACATTCAAGAAGAACTAAGTTTGGTAAGAATGACAACATTGGAAGAAACATATCAGTTTGCCCTGAAAGTTGAAGAGAAGTTGAACAAGAAGCATGAACAAAAATAGATAGGTAGAGGAGGTAAATTTTAGAGAGGTAGAACATTTTCTAGAGGAAAAAGATCATTTGTGGAGAAGAACAGACAAGATAGCACATTCAAGAAGTAAAACAGGAAAACATTGCATACCAGAGAGATGACAAAACTTTCTACTATAGAGGAAACCTAATTCATACCAGAGTGAAGGATACAAAAGAGGGGGAAGATAATTTGATAGGAGAACATTATGAGGAACCTATTTTAAGTGTGGAGGTGAAGGACACAGAGCATTTGAGTGTAACCAAGGAAGTACAAGCAAGAAGACAAAGAATAGTGGAAGAGCAGCCTATGTAGAAGAATTAACCTATTGGATCACCTAGTTCAGTTGGTAAACTTGAGAAAGGAGAATTACTTGTCATGAGGAGAGAACTATTTCAAGCAGAGACAAATGAGGAACCACCATAGAGGAAAAGTTTGTTCAGAATCAGATGCAAATCAGGAGGCAAATGTTGTAAAGTTGTAATTGATAGTGGTAGTTCAGATAATTTGTTTTCAGAGGAGATGGTGCCTAAGCTAAATTTGGAGAGATTGAAACACCCTAAGTCATATTAGATAGCATGGATTTAGGATGATCATAAGGTATTGGTGAGTGAACAATTTTTGGTGAAATTTCATATTGGATCTTTATCATGATAGAGTATTGTGTGATATTATGCCTATGGATGTACGTCATATATTGTTGGGTAGACCATCATAGTATGATAGGAAAAGCTATACATAATGGGAGAAAGAATTCATATACTATAACATCAAATGGAAGGAGAATTACTTTGATTCCTTTGGAAGATGATCCTAAGAGTGAAGTGTGTGGGAATTCTAGAATCTTTTTGGTTGATGGAAGGAAGTTTCTGAATGGTTTGAGACACGAGAATACGTGTTATGCTTTGATTCCTAAGAAGCCTAAAAACTTGAAGACAAAGGCTGAAGAATCACAACCTGACAAAATAACTAAGTTGCTGATAGAATATGAAGACATCATATCAGATAATGTACATAAAAGATTACTACCAATCAGGAGTATCAGTCATCACATGGATCTTATACCTGGAGCTAGTTTTCCTAACAAAGCAGCACACAGAATGACACCGACAGAGAATGAAGAACTGAATAGATTGATACATGATTTGTTGAGGAAAGGTTTGATCAGAGAAAGTTGGAGCCCTTGTGTATTACCTATAGTTCTAGCACCAAAGAAGGATGGAGAATGGAGGATGTGTACAGACTCTAGAGCATTCAACAAGATCATAGTTAAGAATAGATTTCCTTTGCCTAGGATGGATGACATTATGGATTGTTTGAGTAGAGAAAAGTATTTTACAAAGATATAATTGAAGAGTGGATACCATCAAATCAAAATTAGAGAAGGAGATGAATGGAATACTACTTTTAAGACAAATGAAGGATTGTATTAGTGGGTAGTGATGCCTTTTGGACTGACAAATGCATCAAGTACTTTCATGAGATTGATGAATGAAGTTTTGAAGAAATTCTTGGGTAAGTTTGTTATTGTACATTTGGATGATATTTTGATTTTCAGTAAGACAAAACAAGAACATTTGTGCACCTGAGACAAGTATTGCAGAGACTGAGAGAAGAGAAATTGTTGATAAATATCAAGAAGTGTAGTTTCATGAAGGAAGAATTAGTACACTTGGGATTTGTGATTTTTGCGGAAGGATTGAAGATGGACCCTGAGAAAGTTAGAGCAATTGTTGAATGGCCTACACTTGAGAGCATTGGAGAAGTCAGATCATTTCATGGATTAGCTCGTTTCTACTAGTTCATTAGAAATTTTAGTTTAGTATTTAACCCTATGATAGAGACAATGAGGGTGATAGAAAAGACTTTAAGTGGACATCAGAAGTAGATAAAAGTTTTGAGCTATTGAAGTAGAAAGTGACAGAGCTACCTGTATTGGCATTACTAGATTTCAATAAAGTATTTCAAGTAGATTGTGATGCAAGTGGAAATGCAATAGGAACAATATTAAGTCAAGAAGGTAGACTTGTAGCATATTTCAATGAGAAGTTGAATGATGCAAGGAGAAGATATATAGTTTATGATTAGGAGTTCTATGCCATAATTCAAGCCTTGAAGAAGTGGAGACATTATTTGTTGCCTAAGGAATTTGTGTTGTACATAGATCATCAAGCTTTGCAGTAGTTGAACAGTCAAGGAAAGTTGAATTAGAGACATATGAGATGGATAGAGTTCATGTAGAGTTACACTTTTGTACTGAAGCATAGAAGTGGAAAATCAAACAAAGTTGCAGATGCATTGAGTAGAAGGAATTTGCTAATAGAGATGAAAGTTGAAGTGTTAGGATTTGAAGAATTGAAGAACATGTATGAAGAAGAACTTGATTTTGTAGAACCTTGGAAAGCATGTAAGGAACCTATTGTGATAGATAGAAGTAAGTGGTTGGACTATTTCATTCAGGAGGACATGTTATTCAAAGGAAACTAGTTATGCATACCTAGGAGTTCAATGAGAGATAATCTGATAAAAGAGAAGCACAGTGGTGGATTGGCAGGACATTTTGGAATTGATAAGACAATGGCTTTGGAAAGTGAAAATTACTTTTGGCCTTAGATATATAAGGATGTAAGGAAGTTTGTGCAGAGTTGTAGAATATGTCAAGTTGCAAAAGGAAGTAGTTAGAATATTGGATTGTACAAATCTTTGACAGTACCAAAGAGACCTTGGGAAGATGTAAGCATGGATTTCATAATGGGATTGTTGAAGACATAGAGAGGACATGATTCTATATTAGTATAATGGATAGATTTTCGAAGATGGCACATTTCATACCTTGTAAGTAGACAACTAATGTGGTTCATTTGGCTGACCTATTTTTCAAGGAGATTGTGAGATTGCATGGATTACCTAAGAGTATAATTTCAGATAGAGATACAAGATTTATTGGATATTTTTGGAGGACACTTTGGAAGAAGATGAAGATACACTTGAAGTTCAATTAAGAATTTCATCCATAGACTGATGGATAGATATAGGTAGTAAATAGGAGTTTGGGTAACTTATTGATATGCTTGGTTGGAGAGAAGGTACGAAATTAGGATTTGATTCTATCACAAGCAAAGTTTGCATATAATAATTTAGTGGATAGGAGCACGGGAAGAACACCATTTGAGATTGTGACAAGAACTAACCTTAGAGGAGTAGCAGAATTGAGAGATGTCAATATGAAGGAAAAGAGGAGTACAGAAGCAGAAGAATTTGCAGTAGATATGGAGACAGTACATAAAGGTTAAGAAACATTTGGAGGAGATGAATAGTAAGTATAAAGAGAAAGCATATGAGAAGAGAAGACACAAAAAAATTTTAGTGGGAGATGAAGTGATGGTATATTTGAGAAAAGAAAGATTTCCAGTAGGGAAATATAACAAGTTGAAGATGAAGAAGTTTGGACCATGTAGGATACTCAGAAAGTTTGATTTAGGAAATGCATATGAAGTGGAGCTACCAGAGACATTCAGTATATCATCTATTTTCAACATTGTAGACCTATATTAGTATCATGAAGCAGAATTTAGTGACAACATTGAAGAAGACTTTAAGAAGCAGTTACCACCACAAGCACCAGAACAGATTGAAGACATCTTGGATAGCATAATTTGACAGAGCACCAAAGGAAAGCAATACAAGGAATATTTAGTAAAGTGGAAAGGTAAATCAAAAGAAGATTCATCTTGGATTTCTCATGCTGAGGTGGACCATCTTGGTTTTCCTCTAGCCCCAACAAAGTGAGGGACTCACTTTTTCAACAACACTGGGTGTCTAACGTAGGAGCATCCCTGGTTCAAGAGCAATCTTGCATCAACCAAAAAAATATTTGTATTTCATTTTGCTTTCTTTCATTTTCCATTCAGTTTAGTCAGTAGTAGTCTCAATAGATTGGTATTCATTCTACCACAATTTCATTTTAGACCTTGCAAAGATGGACTTAGCATCTAGACATCTTCATGCACATCATATCCAAAATTCAGATCATTTAGATCAGTCTATGGAAAAATATCACTATTAGAAGATTGACTATTTTCTCATAACAGAGCATCTTACTAGTCTCAGACAATCAACTAAAGGAGAAGACTTGTAGAGCACTTTCATGACTTGCGGAGATGAATTGCACATCATTCAAGGAACTTTGGATCATGGCAGTCCTTCCCTGAGATCCAGGCACGTTATTTCATTCACTTATAGAGGACTCCCATCTATTTAGGTCTGATCTATTAGTGTACACATGTTACATCTCTTTCATTGGAGTTTGTAATTTGTTTGGTGGACATGGAGGAATCTTGTAATCCGGAGATGATATATATTCATGTAATAGATGTATAGGAAAGTAGTTCATGATTAGTTCATAGTTTGATAGTTTGAATTATTTTGTAAAAGCACCTCAAAGTCATATCTTACGCATGTATTCTAACTACAGAATCAGACCTGAGAGCCCTAATCTATAAGCCCACATGTTTCCGGCATGTTTGTATTTTGAATCTATGATATACTAAATGAATGAATCTACATTTGCATTCTACAATTGAGTTTCTTCCATTGTGTTTACTCTTGCTGTACAGTCTAGACTATTCACTTTGTGGACCCTCCTAACTATGACTGCACCAATTTATTAAACCATTATTAATGACAACCTTTGTGAAAAGGTGTGATGGTTTAGAAATCATCCTTAAAAGGTTATATAATACATTTGTGTGAGACTTGAAATGAGCATGGAGAACAATCAAGGAAGATAAGGAAAGAAAGGCAACAAATCACGAAGAAGAAGGATTATAGATTTGATAGAGGCAAGTATATAGGAAAATGTACAAGAACCAAAGGGCACAAAGGAGTGAAGATTAGGCTCTTTTGTTGGCAATTGAGAATTTGGAGAAGGGGCACACAGAGTGTTTCCAACTCAGGGTACAACATACACTCAAGAGTGTCCTAGTCAGGCCTATGTTTGTTTTATGCCATGAGGCATAGTTGATTCTGTAGACACCCAAATTTATCCCCAAATTTGTCCATGTCTTGCAGCACCTAGTCAAATACATTATTTAGACATCATGTAGCATTTTGTCCTAATACCACTCTTAATCCTAGTTATTCCATTACCTAATTAATTAAATAAAGGCCTATTTATTTAATTAATTTCCCATCATAATCCCATCCCATCCTAATCACCTAGCCAATTAATTAAATAAATCTTATTTATTTAATTAATTGTTTAACTAATTCAAATAAAATATTTGAATTAGGTCTTCACCTTTCAACACATTCAAACACTGGTCCACCTCTCACTTGAATCATGTGTGGTACTACTTTTTGTGTACACAATCACACATGAACTACTTTTTGTGTACACAATTATACATGAACTTATTAAATAATGGTTTTTGTGTACACAATCACACACGAGCTTTATACTCCTTTGTACACTTGTCACATGATTACAACTTCCTTGAAAAGTGGGAATAACTAATCAATCCTAGCCATCCATGTCGTTCATTTAGCCTTTTAATCTCAACCATCCATTCAAATCAATCCTTGCCTATAAATCTAGCCACTTACAAGCCATTAAGATGAATCCACATCTTACGTATCCTTATGCTGCCAAAATCATTCTTCAATCTTTTCATCTATTTTCCATCTATCGTCTTCATCTTATCATTATGCTGTTGAATTGAGCAACCAACATATCAAATTCAATCAATCAACCTATCATGCATCTATCTATTTGAGGTATTGAAGATTTGGATTAGGTAATGCATTTCATTGTTTTATCATTTTCATTTTATCCAAATTTTTCTATACACACATTTTGGTGAACTTGACATGAACATGCTCAATTGGATCCAATCATAAGTTTTTGTAGGGTTTTGTTGCCAAAATTTTGTATTTTCCTAAATCTAGTTTTTTCAAATTTTACAAGTTTTGGGAGTGAATTGTTGCAGGTTGCGTCCTAGCTCAGATCTAACATCTCCATCACGTCCACCTAGTTTGAGAAACAAAAATTGAAATAAAATTTGATATATTTTGGCCACTAAAAAAAATTGAATTTGTTTTAGTTTTGTCCCTATCACAGGGCCATACCGTACGAGGTCTCTGCGCAAGGGGTCTTTGTCAAAATCTTGGTTTTTGTTGTTTAGTGGCTAATCTTACATGTTGCGGGTTGATTTCATGGATTATGTGTCTACAGGGTGAAATTTTGTTGTTGCAGTGGTCAAACCCTAAGCTCCTTGGCTGCCATTTGAATCCTTCGCTCCATAGTCTACCTCCTACCCTGATCACTGCCCATAAGAAAACCTAATCACCGCCTTCAACATCCCAAATCTATAATCATTTACCTTAATCTCCACTCAAGTTTCTGGTCACCATTCAAGTTTCCCCACCACCATCTATCCAAATAGAGAACCATCACCCTATTCTTTGTCGCTACCCTTCATGGCGACCAAATTCTTAACTTCCATCCATTTAAAGTTGTTGACACCCTAAGGCCACACCTCCGCCACTTCTCCGCCTGATCTGCCATCACTAGTTTTGACCTTCATCTTTGTATTTTTGCCATAGCATTTGACCTTCTGTAGGGTGGATTCAGATGCTCTTCCTGATTTCTGAGCCATTAGATCTCTGTCGACCTTGGTCGATTCCTTCGTCCCTACCATATAACGGTTCACCTTGAAAACCAAGTCTCTGTGTTTTGGTTCTCTGCTGCCCTATCCAAACTTCTTCACCACCTCTAAGATACTCTTTACTACTTGATCTCCACCCCACACACACCTAGAAAACCATCCAAGATATCCTTGTTGATTAGCATCATCACTTGACCATGTTCAGGATACCCCTGCAACCTTTTTCCACCCAGTTGACATCATAGCTCGCTCTGGTCACTATCTAAGTCTGTCATCACCACGTCTTCCTTTATTGGTTGCTTAATAACTCTTGTGAGTAGGCCTTAACATGGCGGTGTGTGTGTTTTAAAACCAAAATCTTTAGTTGTCAAGTAATATTGTTAGTTATATCAAAGGCCACGAAAATCTTCAAACTTACTCATAGTAGTTGGTAGCTATTGTGAAAGGGTTGGTTGCAGTTAAAATCACCTTTCATGGTTTAGTTACCTGTTGGTATAATTAAACTCCAGTAGTCTTTTTTTTTCTTTTATCACCTTTAAACATCACAGTTAGCATATTATCTTTAAACAGTGCATTTAGCATTGTTTGGTTAAACATTGTATGTGTGGGGGGTGTGGGCTATCTATCGGCCTCCTTAACTTGTAATTTTTTTTTTCTTTTTACATTGGGCTTGCCCATGGTCATATAGATGACCATGGGCTCTGCTAGCCCCAAACTATTAAGTTTAACTATTAGACACTAACTGCGCCAATGTGACCACGGAGTCACTGACCATTAAAGGTTACAACAAACAATCACAATCTGCCTTGTGCTTCCACATGCCTTAGAAGGGCTATTTTTTTCTTTTTATCATAACTTTGTCATACGGATGCCAAATCATGCAAATGAGGACTTGCCAGAAAGCTAACAAGATGAGAAGAAATTATCAGGTGATTGTGTCATTATACAAGATTTTTTTATCAGTCAAAGTCAAACTTGCTTTTAAACTTTGATTGAGTATATCTTAAGCATTTCTTATTGGATTTCAGTGATTGTTTTTTTAAAAGTGCATGAAATTTTCTATTTATGCAATCCATTTGGCTGTATCTGATAATTTTAATCAGTTTTTATCAGAATTCATTCTTTTCACATAACAATCTTCTTGTGCAAGTTTACTTGGACTTTTTTGATTTTGTGGCTTGTAGGTGAATCAAAGGAGTTAGAGCAGCATTTGGATTAGTCACAACATCAAATTGGAAAGCAAAAATAACCAAGTGCACTCATTCCATCTTTCATCTCTTAATCATTATTTGATCACACATTTGGATTTTGGGCTTCAAACGAATATTGCTTGCAATCACATCATTGAAATTGGGCCTAAAACAAACAAGTGTCTTCCTACACATTTGCATTTGGGATCTAAAATGAATAAGTGCTTGAATTGTTTGATCACACATCTCATTTTCTAAGGATCAATTAACAACTGCAAGTGTGGATCAAGTGACAGCTCACTTGGTTTGCTTTTGTAAAACCCTATCTAGGAGGCCTTCTTGGAGACACACCACTCCAAGGGATGACCTCAACTGAGGCTAAATTGAAAGACACCCTCATTGGGAGTTGTAAATGTTGTCACTCTTGGATAAGCCCCAAAGAACTTTATACCTTTGGGAAGTGAAGTTGAAGGGTGGGTTACCCCTTTCTCCCGACTGTGTGGCAGGATTTCTCTTTCAATTCCTTAGTCAACCTTGTGTAATCTAGCCTAAGACCTAATTGGCCATACCCACTTGACTAGTCATAGGGCTTGTTGATGTGTTTTCAAGTGCTTTCTTAATCATCACATTTAAATTTCAAAGTAAAAAATGCTTATGTGTCTTGCGTGAGTTATTCATGTGTGTATATGCATAATCATTTGTTTGAACATTGCCAAATCAAGCTATAAACACCAAACACATAAACAAATCAATCTAAATATTCATCCTAGTCAACACACATCTTAAGCCACATCATCCACATCATCCAATCTTGTCATTCCACATCACATCCTAATCATATCCAAATCAATTTCATCCTAAACATATCCTAGTCACATCCAAACAACATTAATCCTAATCATTTCTATCCTAATCATACCCCAATCACTTTCATCCTAGTCATCTTCATCCTAATCACACATCCAAGTCACTGGACATCATCATCATAATCCCATCAAGCCTATTCATAAGGGTCTTATTCCAACACATGTGACACCATGTCAGTATTCAAAGACATAGCACAATATCTCCTTCATGTACTTTACCAAAGGCCACAAACTTTAGATGAACAAACCATTCAAAAAGCCCATCACATTATCCAATGACTTCAACAAGCAAGACAATCACCTCAAATGCGACAACTCATAGCACAAGCCAAACACATTATGGCCACTTGTCAATCACAAGCCCAACAAGAACATCATCCTCTATCCATTCAACATCAACCAATGCCACCTCAACCTTACATGTCATCACCTCCCACTTCATATCAACCAAATCCAACCACATGTCATATTAATCCTTCATCAACCTATCACACTCCTTCCAATGTCCATCCTTATCCATATCAATCCATATCACAACAATCATTATCCTTTGCAACCTCTCCATCATCATCACATCAACACATTCAACCACAACAACATCAACCAATTCAACAATTCCAACTACAACATCAACACATTCACCACCACCAACAACAACAAATCATATCACAACAAAAAATCCAAACACCATCCCAACCTCAAGAAATTCCACCTCAATCCTATGTGTCATCCATCTCAAATTCATACCAACCTAATCTATCCACACATAATGTCAATGCCATATCAACCTATCAACCTTTACCCCAACATTATCCAATTTCTCATTCCAGCATTTCAACACATCACCAAACCTAGCCACAAGGCAACCAAGTGTCCTCACAAGGAGCACCATTGATAGACCAGATTCCACCTTTACAAGAAGCACATCCAAGTCCAAGTGGCCCCTTCTACATAACTCAAGTAAGCCCAAGTTATCCTATGCAAGACTTAATTACCTTTGACAAGGGAGATATGAATCTAGCCAATGCATCCTATGAGTCACCTTCACCATCCAATCACATGCCAACATGTGAGCCTACTAGTCCTATCCCAACACCTTCATATGATTCCAACCATAGTCCATTGGTCCATTAACCTTAATTACCTTCATCCCCATGTTCCACCAATCCTCCACCAAAGGATCCCTTAGAGATATTTTTAGAACAATTGGTCCAAGCAAATTTGATTGAGCTGCCACCGATAGAACCCTTTGAAGTGATCTACATTAAACCCCATTTGTATAATGAAAACCATTATTGTGCATACAATAGTTCTAAGGGCCATACAACACTCAATTGTGCCAAACTTAAGAGATTGATCAAAAACCTCATTAATTGTGGTAAGATCAATCCCAATCCTAACCCCAATCTATCCAATTCAATTAGCCCTAATCTTAATCATAAACCTACAACATCATCCACTCTTATCATCCATACACTATATTGTCCCTATACCCATACACTTGAAAAGGATGTGATCCATTGGCTACTAGCAACGAATTAACTATCTCCATGTCAAACACCCATTCATGAGCCTACCAAAGAACTTCCAAAGGCCATGTCCAATCCTACAATCCCATCATGTGGTCCACCTATCCTTAAGCATATTCAAGAGCCCTCCATTAACATGTCTAGCCCTTCAAGCCCATTGTGTGGTCCACAAGCCATTAAGCCTATTCATGAACCTCCTATCATGAACCCAAGTCAAGACCTATCATACCCTCATGTTGACAATCCTCAAGAGCATGTCAAGCCTATCCAAGAGTCTCCCACTTCCACTTCCATTCAAGAAAGTCAAGAGGTATGCCAAGAGCACAATCCTAAGCATGTGGAAACATTAACCCCTAGTCTAATTCAAGATCAAATCCCTTCCATTCACCTAGGATCCATAACATATATCTTTTCCATGATCAAGATGATGTCCATAATGATGAACTTATCCATGAGCCACTTGATCCTATTTATACCCCTACAACTATCCATGAGTAAGACACCCAAGACCTACATGCTCTATCTAATGAAAGTCTTGCTGATCTACTTGAGTATTCACCTTGTTTTATGGCCTTACTTCAAAGGAAATAGACCTATTGACCTATCCATGATGCACAAACATCCACTTGTCATGATGAGACACATGGCCCTCAAGCAAGCATAGAAGATCAAACAAATAACTTGGATCTTAATCAACATAGTAAAGATCCTAATGGTCCTTCCACATCCATCATCAACCATGTTTCAAGTCCACCATCATATCCACTTGGTCTATCCACCTTCATACATGAGTGTTCTTCCCTAGGGGAACAATAACCTTTGTCCTCCACTTCACCTTGTTCATCCAATAATGAACTCAAGTCTAGTATTCAAACCAGACCTAGTCCCATAGTCCATCGCATACTCCAAAACATGAACTACCAAGGTAAAGGCTTAGGCCTTTATGAACAAGGTATTTTGGAGCCAATCCATGTCAAGGTCCCTCCATATTCATATGGCCTTGGATATACACCCCAAAGTAAACACTCTAAAGATGTTGGTACTTCCTCCATGCATCCTAAGTCCACTTTCCATCTCAAACCACATCATATACCCAAAACATATGTAGCCTTTCCACCTCCATTATCCTACAAATGTCAAAAGCATGTGACCATACACATCCCTCCATCTAATTTACCTCCATTACTTCCAACTCCTAATTTCCCTCCATCAAATTTACCTCCACTTCTTCCAACTCCTAACATCCCTCCATCCACTTTGCCTCCACTTCTACCAATGCCTAATTATCCACTTATCTATAAGTCCCTTAAAAATCCTAATCATGACCAACAAATGCACATATTGTCTAAACATGAAGCTTTCACTCATTCCACCAAACCCATGGGATTCAAAAGTAAAAGTTTGCATGCCTATACCCATAAAGCTAAAAATCCTAAAGATACTCATGCCTTAGGGCATCAATGCAAAGAATTGAAGCAAAAGATATAAAAATTGCTATATAAGCCCATACCTCCACAAGAAGAGGCCAAAACTAAAATGGTTTGAGTCCCTAAGCAAAAACCAATCAAGTCAAATGAAGCATCCACCTCTTAAAATCCCAACCATCCCTTTCCATCCAAAATTCTCATTCCATTCAAAAATTCCAAAAAATCCCAAAAACAAAGAAAAATCATAAAAATACTAAGTCTATGTGGGTTCCTAAATCACTACATCACCCATCCCCTAAGTAAACATCTCCATTTATTCCTACACCACCTTCCCATCAAAAGCTTCAATGTTTATCATGGTGTGTGCAACCATTGGTCATGGTTCCCTTCCATTCCGTAACACTTCCACATACCTCCATCTCCCCACCTTTCATCTATTATCCTAAATATCTCCCCAATCACCTTCCTATGGTTCATGCTTTTGCATAAACTTTTCATCCACTTTTGCATAAACCCTACATAATCCACAACAAAATCCACTATCTTCCCTACATAATCCATATCATAACCCACTAGAATTCCTTTTCATAATCCACTATCTGCCTAATCCATCTCTATCATGCAATCCCCTACCAACATCTATGAGCATAGTGACATTTGACATGGTCCATGCAAGGACATCCATCTAATGGGACACTATCACTTTCATGGAACTAGCAACTTGAATCCCTCCCATCCATTACCATGGTGAAAACCTACTCGCAGGAACCATGTGTAATTGTCATGCTACCCCATCAAAAAAAAAGTCAAAAAAAAAAGAAAAAAAAATTACAAGAGTAAAGAGAAATCCCTTCGTCCAATGGTGAAAACCTAGTAAACAGGTGCCTTGGATAAGTACCATGATGAAAGCTTCACAAACAAGCATCATGTGTAGGATGATCTTCTATGTCACTTACACTTGGGGGCACATTGTCTCATTCATATCCCACTATCATTTTCCTTCCAATCTATCCCATCATACCATTTCCATACCATCCCACACTATCGCCTTATTATCCTTAGCCATTACACCCATATACATGTCCTATTGAGTCCATTCATCCTCCCTTCCTTCCTTTTGATCTTGATAAAGATATGGGGGCAAAATGTTGAAATATGCTTTGGATATATCTTGATATATCTCACCCTTTCCAAACAATCCTATCATTATCCACCTATCATAATCCTTGTTATGTAAAATCCATCATGTCCTCCTTTCATCATAAGTTTTTGTCATGTAAAATCCTCAGTCTACTACCTATAATGGGGCATGTTATTCCTATGTGACATAGCCTTTAGAGATCACATCCTAGCTCCATTATGATTCATACATCCATCCACTATAGCCTATCCTTGTATCTATCCATTTATCATGATCTTTCCATTCTATCACATATCCTTCCATTCCATCCATATATCATGAGCTTTCCATCCCATTTACTAATCACTTATCCTTTTATCCCCCCATCCTATCCATCCATCCTACCTTCATCCTTCCAACTAGACTTGGTGCTCCCTTGTCATTGGTATCTAGCACAAAGACTACCTAAATTATAAATCCATTGACATTCAAAATATTCCCAAAAATACAAAAATAATTCAAAATATTCCCTAACAAATCCAAAAAAAATCAAAACATTTGAAATATAGAAAAAAAAAATATTCCCACAAAAAAAATCAAAAACATGCAAAAATAAAAAAAAAACATTTCAAAAATCCAAAAAAAATAAATATTCACAAAAATATCAAATATTCCCAAAAATACAAAAAAATTAAATATCTAAAAAAAATCCAAGCAATAAGATCAATCATCATCAAAACAATCCATCACATCAAATACATCAAAACAAACCCAATCAAATCATCAAATCAAGCCAATCTACCAATCAATCAAAATCACATCAATTCAATCCATATCATCCCATCAATAACATCATATAATCAAACAATCCATCACATTAATCACATCAATTCATAACTTGATCAATCCATCTACCTTCTCATCATCACCATCAATAAAACACAAATCAGAACTACATCTCATCTTTATCGTTAAGTGCCTTGATCCCGTGGATACACGGTATGTAGGCAATCTGGATACGAAGGAAGTACCTAGATTCAGGCATATGCAGTACACCATTTCCATCTTCCATCCTCCTTCTAATCTTCACCAATCATCTTCTTTCTTCCATCTCACCTTTTTCTATGATCTATCTCCCACATCATCTATAAACACCTACAATTCAATCAATCCATCAAATCAATTCTCCAAGTTCTTCAATCATTTCATTCAATCATATCAATCAAAATCCAAGCAATGATCCTAATGCAAGTCATCCTTAGTCCATACCAATCAAGTGAATCAATCTTGTCAAATTATCCAGTCACATCTAATGGTCTTGATCCTAATCTTGTCGTAAACCAAATCCATCAATCAATCAATCATCATCAATGGGATATATTGTTCCTGCATCCTTGTGTTGATCTAGGGATATATCATTCCCTGCCATGACAACACTATCATCATCATCAATCAATCAATCAATTAATCATTGGTTTACATCTTGATAGGGGCAATACCTTGTTTGTTTTTGAATCATTTGTGCATGCTTTCTTGCTTGCTTGTGTGTGTTATCATTTTTTCTTGCATTTGTATCAAATCTGTATCTTTCTAGCTAATATTCATATCTTGTGTATGTTGGAATAGTTTTTTGCACTATCCTTTGCATCTAAGGTCATATCATACCTTTTGTGCATTAGGACTTTAATTGTCTAAGTTTTCTTCCACATACATCTAGACAAGGTTGTATTATGCTGGGTGCACAAGACACATCGTCACCCTGGTCCTTATATCTTGGTGCATAATGTCTAGTGCTATATTAAACATCATGGTTGCTCACTTTCATTGCAGCATAACACATCCTTCATTTCTTCTATGCATCCCCTTATCTTTCTTCCTTGATCAATCCCTTTTCATTTCGAGAGCCTACCGTGTTTGTCCAACCCATCTATCCTCTCAAGGGAGCATCCTCATCCTATCTTTCCATCATTATCCTATCTTTCCATCCTCATCCTATCATTTCATCATTACCCTATCTTTCCATTATCGTCCCATTTCATTCATCTATCCATACCTTATCTTCTCTAAAATGATGTTACTCGACATAAATATTATCATCTCAAAAATCATCTCAAAGAGGGGCAAAATGTAGACACCCAAATTTGTCCATGTCTTGCAACACCTAGTCAAATACATTATTTAGAAATCATGTAGCATTTTGTCCTAATCCCACTCTTAATCCCACTTATTCCATTATCCAATTAATTAAATAAAGGCCTATTTATTTAATTAATTTCCCATCATAAACCTATCCCATCCTAATCACCTAGCCAATTAATTAAATAAAATTTATTTATTTAATTAATTTTCCAACTAATTCCCAACTAATTCAAATAAAATATTTGAATTAGATCCCCACCTTTCACCACATTCATGTTGATAACTGAGAGGGGGGGGTGAATCAGTTATCCTAAACTTTCTTTACTTTCAACACTTAAATTCACTTAGTAGTATAACAATAAATCAAACATGAAACTTAATGCATCTAATCAAGAGCAGATAACACATTAACACAAGAGACACCAAGATTTTAACGTGGAAAACCCAGTTAAGGGAAAAACCACGGGGTGATTAACCCTGTTGCAAGTATGAGGTGAACCAGTGTTGTCATTGATGTCAACATACTCATATTGCATTGACAAGAAGGATTGGATGAGCAGTGTGCTGAGGATATTGAGAAAATTAGCCTCAGTCAGGAACAGTGAAGAATAGTGATGAGAAGAAGGCAAATGTACTATATAGGATGAGAACCGGAGGATACGGATTAAAGGGTTTGTAGATATGAGTCTTGAGATGCTTCAGTTAAGATTTTAGAGGTCCGCATGAAGATCTGAAGGAGTTGTGGCTGTTGGTGTGGAACCGGTTCTGGCAAGTGTTCAGAGGTGACAAAGGATCACAGAAAGGTCCGGTGAGGTCTAGAATTGTATAATCTTAATCTGCGGATTGGAAAGAGTGTTTGTGATGTCCTTGTGATGTGTCATCTTGAGTTGTGTATGATTTGGAGGTCCAGAAGTACCTTTTGCACAGTGACAGTGGCGACAGACTGTGTTCTTGAAGTTCTGGATAAGGAAGAGAAGAGATTCCAGTAAGTAGAGGAAGTGCGGATGTACCTGGTCATTCAGGCAAGCTTGTGAAGATTCTTGGATCATGTTGAGGTTGTGTTGTTGGTCCGCATTGATGGTAGAGCCCGGAATTGAAGATATTCTTCCAGATGAAATTCTTGTTCAGACTAGCCGATTGGATGAGTTGTTCATCCAGCGAATGTTCTTGTGATGGCCGACCGGATGTGTTATTCATCTTGCGGATATTCTTATGGTTGATTGCCGACTTAGATGATTGTTCCTAAGTCGATGTCGTGTATAAATAAAGGTTTGTGAGTTCATTTCAATATGTGGATTGTGTGATGAGTGTGGCATAGCGAAAAAAAGTGCAAAAGGTAGAGCAGGGGTTTTTGGGCTTAAATGGAACTAATCTAGACATGGTAGAGATGTCATTCTCCAGTTCAAGACTGTGATTCTTATCACTTTGTAGATAGTGGGTCTCCTTGTAGGCAGTGGGCCTCTTTTTGAGTAGTGTGCTCGGGCAGTGAGCCCTAATTGACAAGTGCCATTCTTTTTCTTATTCTTCTAACAGAGAATAATCCTTGGGTTAATCACGCCGTGGTTTTTCCCTTAACCGAGTTTTCCACATCAAAATCTTGGTGTTCAATGTGTTGATGTTTATCTAATCTTGTATTTGTGCATTATGCTTCCATGGATGATTAACTGATATGCTGTTAACTAACAAAGAAGAATCAAGTGTTTGAAGTATAAAAGAAGTTTTTATACAACTGATTCACCCCCCCTCTCAGTTGTATGCCCTAGATCCAACAATTGGTATCAGAGCCAAGTTCCTCTGAAAGGAGCTTAACCACTTGAGGAGATCTAGGATGTTGTCATACAAGAAGGATAGTCTGAAGTTCGATGGAACCAACTTCACTCTCTGGAAAGGTCGCATGAAATTTCACTTGGAATGTATGGGAAAAGCATACTTGGCCATGGTCTCAAAACCATATGTACCTCCACAGGGTGGTCCGACAACTCTGAATGAAATCACAGATGCTAAAAATAATCTGCGGACCAAAGAAGCTCTTCTAAGCGCACTAAATGACTTAGATCTCTCAAATGTTATTGACCTACCAACTGCATATGAGATCTTGACTAAACTGGAACTTCTGTATGAAGGAGATGAGTTTGTCAAGAGTGCAAGGTTGCAAAGTCTGAAAAGGAAATTTGAAAGATTGAAGATGAGAGATGATGAAAACATCACTACTTTTATGCCATGAGTGAATGAGCTGGTGTGTGGAATTAGAAATGCTGGTGGAACTCTGGATGAAAATGAGATTGTTTGCAAAATCCTCAGATCCCTTCTTGCTACCTACAAAATCAAGGTTGCTGCCATTAATGAGTTCAGAGCTCACACAACTGTCACAAGAGAACAACTGGCTGGCAAACTAGCTGCATTTGAAATGACCGAGTTTGGAGATGATCCTCCCAAGACTGAATCTGCTTTCAAAGCCAGTGCCTATGTGAAAGGCAAATAGAGATTTGATCCAGGTGAAAACTCTTCATGGAAGATGCCATGGTATGATCAAGCAAGAAGAGACATGGAAGAAGAAGAAGCAGAAACAGCTCAACTTGAAGCCCTCATTGCAAAAAGACTACCAAGAGGATCCGGTAAGTATGAAGGAAAACTACCCTTTAAGTGCTTCAACTGTAATAAGATTGGTCATTTTGCTTCAAGATGTCCAGAAAGATCTGCAAGGTCTAATACTAACAGACAAAGGTTTCAAAAGAACTGCTATTATGTTCATGAAGAAGATGACAATGAAGGAGTAACAGATGATGAATCAGAACTAGGAAGCAAAGCCAGAAATGAATGGGTGTTTATTGCCATCAAGGAAGAAGATTCAATACCCTCTGAATCTGTCAATCACAAGGTTGTGGGAAGAGCTTTGGCTGCTCAAGTGGAAGAAAATGATGATTAGGTTATTGACAAGATGTTCTCACCATATGACTGGTGACAAGAATAAGTTCTTGGATTTGGAAAGGTATGAAGGAGGAATGGTAAAGTTTGGTGACAATTCAGCTGGCAGAATCAGAGGTAGGGGAACTATTTCCTTTGATGGAAAGAGCAAAACAGGTAATGTACTATATGTTGAAGGATTGAAGCACAATCTTCTCAGTGTTGGTCAGTTAGTGGACAAAGGTTATGATCTCAGGTTCAAGAATAGAAAATGCAGAATCTTTACAAGCTTCAGAACTGAAATTGTATCCGGTACTCAAACAAAAGGTAATATCTTTCATCTGGTTGGTTCAAATAAAAGTTGTCTATTTGTTCAAGTTGATCAGAGTTGGTTATGGCATAGAAGAATGTGTCATGTAAATTTTGATAACATCATCAAGATAAGCAATATTCAGGCTGTAAGAGATCTTCCAAAATTGATGAAACCTACAAATAGTTTGTGCAAAGAATGTTAGCTAGGTAAACAGAGCAGAGTCTCCTTCAAAAGCAAAGATCAGTCCTCTACCGGATTGTTGGAATTAGTACATACTGATCTCTGTGGTCCGACAAGAATTAAGAGTCTGCAAGGTGATAGATATTTCATGTTGCTAATTGATGACCACTCCTGGATGATGTGGGTTACCTTCCTAAAAGAGAAATCAGAAGCCCTTGAGAAGTTCAAAATCTTCAAAGCTATGGTAGAGAATCAAACCAGATTGAAACTGAAGTGTCTAAGGTCTAATAGAGGTGGTGAATTTACATCTGGTGAGTTCACTTTTGTGAGAAGCAGGGTATAAGGAGACAGTTGTCTGCTCCTAGGACTCCACAACAGAATGGAGTAGTTGAGAGAAAGAACCGGACCATCCAGGAAGCTGCCAAGACAATGATGTTGGAAGCAAATGTTCCTCAGATGTTTTGGAAAGAAGCTATCAGCACAACAGTCTACACTCTCAATCGAGTTCAAATCAGAAACAATACTGGTAAGACCCCCTATGAACTCTGGTTTGACATCACTCCTACTGTGAAATATTTCAGAGTATTTGGTAGCAAGTGTTATATTAAAAGAGATGAAGATCTAGGAAAGTTTGATGCTAGAAGTGATGAAGGAATTTTCTTGGGTTACTCCGCTCAAAGCAAAGCATATCGGTGTTACAATAAGAGACTGAGGAAGATGATAGAAAGCACTAATGTGAAAGTCGATGAAGGAATTAAGAAGCCCTCAAAATTTTATGAGTTTGATGAAGATGACCAAGATGGTGTTAAGGTTCGATGAACTCAATCCTCTCCGGTAAGTTAGAATTAGCCTAATCCGGTAAATCAGGAAGAAGAGATAGGTTTGAATGAGCCTGATCAAGAAGCAGCAGTGCAGGATACTCCCAAAATTCCAAGGTATGTAAGACTGAACCACTCTGAAGATCAGATCATAGGTGACAGAAGCAAAGGTGTGCAAACTAGAAGGAATGTTGCTCAAAATTAGGATGAATGTTGTCTGATTTCAAAGATTGAACCTAAAACAATAAATGAAGCCTGTAATGATGAAAACTGGACCAATGCAATGAAAGATGAATTGATGCAAATTGAGAAAAATCATACTTGGGATCTTGTTCCCAGACCTAGAGCCAGGAATGTGATTGGAACCAAATGGGTCTTCTGGAACAAATTAAATGAAGCTGGTGAAGTAATCAGAAACAAAGCTAGATTGGTCTACAAAGGCTACTCTCAAATAGAAGGAATTGATTTTGAAGAGACCTTTGCTCCGGTGGCAAGAATTGAAGCAGTCATATTATTTCTTGCATTTGCTGCCTTTAAAGACTTCAAGGTATATCAGATGGATGTCAAGTCTGCCTTCCTAAATGGTGATTTGGAAGAAGAAGTTTACATTGAACAACCGGATGGATTTCAATTGTCTAATAATGATGATATGGTCTGCAAGCTGAAGAAAGCATTGTATGGATTAAAGAAAGCCCCAAGAGCATGGTATGAAAGGTTGGATAAGCATCTTGTGCAGATTGGATTCAACAAGGTACTGCTGACAACAACTTATATTTCAAAATTGATCATGAAAACATTTTGATTGTTGAAGTGTTTGTGGATGATATCATTTTTGGAGGAAGAGATAGTATGTGCAAAACTTTTGTAAATCAGATGAAAAGTGAGTTTGAAATGTCTATGCTTGGTGAAATGAATTTCTTCTTGGGTCTGCAAATTACTCAAACAAAGAAAGGGATCTTCATTTCTCAGACCAAATATGTGAAAGAATTGTTGAGGAAATTTGGTATGGAAGATCCAAAGCCAATGAACACTCCCATGGCAACTGGATGTAAGTTGAGAAAAGATGATGACTCCCCAAAGGCAGAACAGACAAAGTATAGATCAATGATTGGTGGATTGTTGTATCTCACTCAGACTAGACCAGATATAATGCAGGCTATTGGTCTTGTAGCAAGATTCCAGGCTGATCCTAAAGAATCTCATGTTATGGCAATCAAAAGAATTTTTAGGTACTTGAAAGGAACAGCTGAGTATGGTCTATGGCACCCTAGAGATCCAGATTTCTCTCTTCATGCTTACACAGATGCAGATTGGGCAAGAGATGTGGATGACTGGAAGAGCACCAGTGGTGGAGCATTCTTTTTGGGGAAGAGATTGGTTTCTTGGCTAAGCAAGAAACAAGATGCAATATCTCTGTCTACAACAAAAGCAGAATACATTGCAGCAGCAGGTAGTTGCACTCAAATCTTATGGATGAAGCAGATGCTAAGAGACATTAAAGTTAAATATGAGGAGCCTATCACAATTTTCTGTGATAATTCAAGTGCAATTAATATTTCTAAGAATCCGGTATTGCATTCTAAGACTAAGCACATATCTATCAAGTTTCACTTTTTGAGAGAACAAGTGAACAAGGAAGAAGTTAGATTGGAGTATGTTCCTTCCAAGGATCAGATTGCAGATATCTTTACTAAACCTCTTCCCAAGGACTCTTTTGGATATCTCCGGGACAAGTTAGGGGTCATGGCCCCTCTGGTGATGAACTAGGATGCACTGATGTGCATCAGTCCGGTGGATATCATAGTCATATCTTGTGATCCAGATTGATGATGGGGAGCTGCTACTAAGGGGGAGCAGCTAGTATGATTCTGATGTGTTAGAATTGCAAGTATGAGCCCTTTGCCATTAATGTCAAAGGGGGAGAGAAGACATGTGAAAAATAAGTAGCTGATGATCAAAGGGGGAATAGTAAATGAGGAGAAGACATGTTGCTGATAGGGGGAGCTGTGACAGAAAGGAGAAGTTCTTGTCTTGATGGTTTTTCACATCATATGTTGCCATCAATGACAAAGGGGGAGATTGTTGCAAGTATGAGGTGAACCAGTGTTGTCATTGATGTCAACATACTCATATTGCATTGACAAGAAGGATTGGATGAGCAGTGTGCTGAGGATATTGAGAAAATTAGCCTCAGTCAGGAACAATGAAGAACAGTGATGAGAAGAAGGCAAATGTACTATATAGGATGAGAACTGGAGGATGCGGATTAAAGGGTTTATAGATATGAGTCTTGAGATGCTTTAATTAAGATTTCAGAGGTCTGCATGAAGATCTGAAGGAGTTGTGGCTGTCGGTGTGGAACCAGTTTTGACAAGTGTTCAGAGGTGACAGAGGATCACAAAAAGGTCTAGTGAGGTCTAGAATTGTATAATCTTAATCTGCGGATTGGAAGGAGTGTTTGTGATGTCCTTGTGATGTGTCATCTTGAGTTGTGTATGATTTAGAGGTCTGGAAGTACCTATTGCATTGTGACAGTGGCGACAGACTGTGTTCTTGAAGTTCTGGATAAGGAAGAGAAGAGATTCCAGTAAGTAGAGGAAGTGCAGATGTACCTGGTCATTCAGGCAGGCTTGTGAAGATTCTTGGATCATGTTGAGGTTGTGTTGTTGGTCCTCATTGATGTAGAGCCCAGAATTGAAGATATTCTTCCAGATGAAATTCTTGTTCAAACTAGTCGACCGGATAAGTTGTTCATCCTGTGAATGTTCTTGTGATGGCCGATCGGATGTGTTATTCATCTTGTGGATATTCTTATGGTTGATTGCTGACTTAGATGATTGTTCCTAAGTCAATGTCTTGTATAAATAAAGGTTTGTGAGTTCATTTCAATGTGTGGATTGTGTGATGAGTGTGGCATAGCAAAGAAAAGTGTGAAAGGCAGAGCAGGGGTTTTTGGGCTTAAATGGAACTGATCCGGACATGGTAGAGATGTCATTCTCCAGTTCAAGACTATGATTCTTATCACTTTGTAGATAGTGGGTCTCCTTGTAGGCAGTGGGCCTCTTTTTGAGTAGTGTGCTCAGGTAGTGAGCCCTAATTGGCAAGTGCCATTCTTTTTCTTATTCTTCTAACAAAGAATAATCCTTGGGTTAATCACCCCATGGTTTTTCCCTTAACCAGGTTTTCCACATCAAAATCTTGGTGTTTAATGTGTTGATGTTTATCTGCTCTTGTATTTGTGCATTATGCTTCCATGGATGATTAATTGATATGCTGTTAACTAACAAAGAAGAATCAAGTGTTTGAAGTAGAAAGGAAGTTTTTATACAACTGATTCACCCCCCCCTCTCAGTTGTATGCCCTAGATCCAACAAACCCAAGATTGTATTCTCTGTTAGAAGAATAGAAGGAACAAAATGGCACATGCCAATTAGGGCTCACTACCCGAGCACACTGCTCACAAGAGGTTCACTGCCTACAAGAGACACACTATCTACAAAAGAATGATTATCAAATACTTGAACTGGAATATAGCATCTTCACCATGCTTGAGTCAGTTCCATTTAAGCCCAAACCTTCTGCTCTATTTTTCACTCTTCTCCTTACTACCACACACTCATCTCTACAAGTCACACCTTGAAATGACTCCACAATCCCTTATTTATACATGACATCACCTTAGAAACAAACATCTAAGTCGGCACACATCCACAAGAACATTCACAAGGTGTATAATTCATCCGGTCAGCCAATTACAAAAGGAACACCAACATCCGGAAGTTATTCTTTATTTCCGGGACTCCAATTCTAATGCAAACCATAAACATGAATTGATCATGATCCAAGGACCTCCACGAACTTGCCTAAAACACCAAGAACATCCGCACATCCTCTACTTACTAAAATCCTTCTCTCCTTCATCCAGAACCTCAGAAACACAGTTTGCCATTACTATCACAAAGGAATAGATACTTCCGGACCTTCAAACCATGAACCAATCGAGTTGACACACCACACAGACTTCCCCAACACTTCCTCAAATCCGTAGAACTGGAGAATACATTTCTGGATCTCACCGGACCTATCTGTATCACTCTGTCATCACTGAACATCTGCCAGAACTGGTTTCACTTGAACTATCATAACTTCTTCATATCTTCATATGGACCTCTGAAATCTCTACTGGAACATCTTATGACACATATCTCCAAACCCTTTAATCCGCATCCTCTTATTCTCATCCTATCTTGGACTTTTGCCTTATGTCATTATTGTTCTTCACTATTCCTGATTGAGACCAATTCTCTCAATATCCTTAGCACACAATTCATCCAAACCTTATCATTAATGTAACAGGAGTATGTTGACATCAATGACAACACTAGTTAGGCCCATACTTGCAACAATCTCCCCCTTTGTCATTGATGGCAACATATGATGTGAAAAACTATTTTAACCATCATGACAAGAAAGTCTCCTTACTGTCACAACTCCCCCTAACAGCAACATCCATTCACATGTCTTCTCTACCTTTATTGCTCCCCTTTGATCATCACCCACTTATTTTTCACATGTCCTCTCTCCCCCTTTGACATCAATGGCAAAGGGCACATACTTGCAATTCCACTACCTCAGAACCATGCCTGCTGCTCCCCCTGAGTAGCAGCTTCTCATCATCAGTCTAGACCACACTATGAAATCCACCGGACTGATGCACATCAATGCATCTTAGTTCACCACCGAAGGGGCAATAACCCCTAACTTCTCCCTGAGATACTCGAAAGAGTCCTTAGGTAGAGGTTTAGTAAAGATGTCTGCAATCTGATCCTTTGAAGGCACAAAATCCAATATGACTTCATTCTTGTTTGACTTCATTCTTGTTTACTTGCTCTATCAAAAAGTGAAACTTAATGGATATATGCTTGGTCTTTGAATGCAACACCGGATTCTTGGATATGTTTATAGCACTTGAATTGTCACAGAAAATTGTGATAGGCTCCTCATACTCTACTATGATGTCTCTTAACATCTGTTTCATCTAAAAAACTTGAGTACAACTTCCTGTTGCAACAATATATTCTACTTCTGCAGTGGACAGAGATATTGCTTCTTGTTTCTTCATTAACCAAGAAACCAATCTCTTCCCCAAGAAGAATGCTCCACCACTGGTACTCTTCCGGTCATCCACATCTCCTGCCCAATCAGCATCTATATATGCATGAAGAGAGAAATCATGGTCTCTGGGATACCACAACCCATACTCAACTATTCCCTTTAGATATCTAAAAATCCTCTTGATTGCCATAACATGAGATTCTCTAGGATCAGCTTGAAATCTAGCAACAAGACCAACAACTTGCATAATATCTGGACTAGTTTGAGTGAGATACAACAGTCCTCTAATCATAGACCTATATTGTGTCTGATCAACCTTGGGAGATTCATCATCTTTGCTCAACTTGCATCTGGTTTCCATTGGAGTGTTCATAGGCTTTGAGTCTTCCATCCCAAATTTTCTCAAGAATTCTTTCACATATTTTGACTGAGAAATGAAGATTCCTTTCTTTGTTTGAGTAATTTGCAGACCCAAAAAGAAATTCATTTCTCCAAGCATGGACATCTCAATTTCACTTTTCATTTGATTTGCAAAAATTTTGCACATACTATCTCTTCCTCCGAAAATGATATCATCAACAAATACTTCAATAATTAAGATACTTTGATGATCAATTTTGAAATATAAATTGCTATCAGCAGTACCTTTGTTGAAACCAATCTTCAAGAGATGCTTGTCCAATCTTTCATACCATGCTCTTGGAGCTTGCTTCAGTCCATATAGAGCCTTTTTCAATTTGCAGACCATGTCATCATGATTAGACAATTGAATCCATCCGGTTGCTCAATGTACACCTCTTCTTCCAAGTTACCATTTAGGAAGATAGATTTGACATCCATCTGATACACCTTGAAATCCTTGAAGGTAGCAAATGCAAGAAATAATCTGACTACTTCAATTCTTGCCACCGGAGCAAAAGTCTCTTCAAAATCAACTCCTTCAATCTGAGAGTAACCCTTGCAGACCAATCTAACTTTATTTCTGATTACTTCACTAGCTTCATTCAGTTTGTTCCGAAAGACCCATTTGGTTCCAATCACATTCTTGTTTCTAGGTCTAGGAACAGGATCCCAAGTATGATTTTTCTCAATTTGCATTAGTTCTTCCTCCATTGCTTTTGACCAATTTTCATCATTGCAAGCTTCATTCACTATCTTAGGTTCAATCTTTGAAATCAGACAATATTCATTTGAATTTTGAGCAATTCTCCTTCTTGTTTGCACTCCTTTGCTTTTGTCACCTATGATCTGATCTTCAGAGTGGTTTAGAGTTACATACCTTGGAACTTTGGGAGTTTCTTGTACCTCTAACTCTTGATCAGTCTCATTGAGACATAACTCTTCTTTCTGTCTTACCGGATCAACTTGACTTGATTTATCAGAAGAGGCTTGAACACTTTGGATCTGGACACCATTCTGATTATCTTCATCATACTCATTAATTCTTGAGTGTCTTTCAATTTCTTCATCAACCTTCACATTTACACTTTCTACAATCTTTCTCAGTCTCTTGTTGTAACACTGGTATGCTTTGCTTTGAGTAGAGTAACCCAAGAATATTCCTTCATCACTTCTAGCATCAAACTTTCCTAGATCTTCATCCCTCTTAATGTAACATCTACTACCAAAAACTCTGAAATATCTCACAGTGGGAGTAATGCCAAACCAAAGTTCATAAGGAGTCTTATCGGTATTGTTTCTAATTTGAACTCGATTGAGAGTGTAGACTGTAGTGCTGGCAACTTCTCTCCAATAGATCTAAGGAACATTTGCTTCCATTATCATGGTCCTGGATGCTTCCTGGATGGTCCGGTTCTTTCTCTCAACTACTCCATTCTGTTGTGGAGTTCTACGGGCAGACAACTATCTTTTTATTCCATGTTTCTCACAAAAGTCTATGAACTCACCGGATGTGAATTCTCCACCTCTATCAGACCTCAGACATTTCAGTTTTAATCTAGTTTCATTCTCCACCATGGCCTTGAATATTTTGAATTTCTCAAGTGCTTCTGATTTTTCTTTCAGAAAGGTTACCCACATCATCCGGGAATAATCATCAATTAGCAACATGAAGTATCTATCACCTTGGACACTCCTAACTCTTGCCGGACCACAAAGATCAGTATGGACTAAGTCCAACAGTTTTGTAGAAGACAATTCCTTGCTTTTGAATGTGACTCTGCTCAATTTGCCTAACTGACATTCTTTGCACAAGCTATTAGTAGGTTTCACTAATTTTGGAAGATCTCTTACAACCTGAGTATTGCTTATCTTGATGATATTATAAAAATTCACATGACACTTCCTCCTATGCCATAACCAACTCTAATCAATTTGAGCAAATGAGCAACTTTTACCAGTACCAACCAAGTGGAAGATATTACCTTTAGTTTGAGTACCGGATGCAATCTCTGTTCCGGAGCTTTCAAAGATCTTGCATTTTCTATTTCTAAATTTGAGATCATAGCCTTTGTCCACCAGTTGTCCAACACTGTGAAGATTATGATTTAATCTTTCAACATACAGTACATTACCAGTTTTGTTCTTTCCATCAAGAGAAATAGTTCCTTTACCTCTAATTCTACCAGAAGAATTGTCTCCAAACTTTACAATTCCTCCTTCATACTTTTCCAACTTTAAGAACTTATTCTTGTCACCTATCATATGGTGAGAGCATCCACTGTCAATGACCCAATCATCCTTTGTTTCAACTGGGGCAGCCAGAGCTCTTTCTTCAACTTTATGATTGATAGATACAGAGGATATATGTTCCTCTTCTTTGATGGCAATAAACACCCATTCATTACCGGATTTATTTTCTATCTCTGAATCATCATCTGTTACTCCTTCATTATCATCTTCTTCATGAACATAGTAACAATTCTTTTGAAACCTTGGTTTGTTAGGATTTGGTCTTGAAAATATTTCCAGACATCTTGAGGCAAAATGACCAATTTTATTGCAATTAAAACACTTAAAAGGTAATTTTCCTTCATACTTACCGGATCCTCTTGGCAGTCTCTTAGCAATAAGAGCTTCAAGATGAGAAGTTTCAGCTTCTTCTTCTTCCAAGTCTTTTCTTGCTTTTTCATACCATGATGGGTTCCTTGAAGATTTTTCTCCCGGATCAAATCTTTGTTTCCCTTTTATGGAGGTACTAGCTTTGAATGCAGATTCAGTCTTTGGGGGATCATCTCCAAACTCAGCCATTTCAAAAGCAGCCAACTTACGAATCAATTGATCTCTTGTGACTGTTGTGTGAGCTCTGAATTCTTCAATTGCAAAAGCCTTCATTTTATAAGAATCAGGAAGGGATCTAAGAACTTTGCCAACAATCTCATCTTCACTCAGGGTTCCACCTGTATTTCTGATTCCACAGACTAGCTCATTTACTCTTTGCATGAAGGTGGTAATATTTTCATCATCTCTCATCTTCAATTTTTCAAATTTCCCTTTTAGACTTTGTAACCTTGCACATTTGACAAACTGGTCTCCTTCATGCAAAAGTTCCAGTTTATTCCAGATCTCAAAGGCAGTTGGTAGATCAATAACATTTGAGAGTTTTGAATCAGATAGCGCGCTTAACAGAGCCTCTTTGGTCTGCAGATTATTTTCAACATCCGTGATTTTATTTAGGTTGTCAGACCACCCTGTGGAGGTACACAGGCCTTTTTAACCATAGACCAGTATGCAAATCCCATACACTGCAAGTGACATTCCATGCGACCTTTCCAAAGAGCAAAGTTAGTTCCATCAAACTTCAGACTATCCTTCTTGTAGGACGACATCCCAGATCTCCTCAAGCGGTTAAGCTCCTTTTAGAGGAACTCAGCTCTGATACCAATTGTTGATAACTGAGAGGCGAGGGGGTGAATCAGTTATCCTAAACTTTCTTTACTTTCAACACTTAAATTCACTTAGCAGTATAAAAATAAATCAAACATGAAACTTAATGCATCTAATCAAGAGCAGATAACACATTAACACAAGAGACGCCAAGATTTTGATGTTGAAAACCCGGTTAAGGGAAAAACCACAGGGTGATTAACCCAAGATTGTATTCTCTGTTAGAAGAATAGAAGGAACAAAATGGCACATGCCAATTAGGGCTCACTGCCTGAGTACACTGCTCACAAGAGGCTCACTGCCTACAAGAGACACATTGTCTACAAAAGAATGATTATCAAATACTTGAACTGGAATATAGCATCTTCACCATGCTTGAGTCAGTTCCATTTAAGCCCAAACCTTCTGCTCTATTTTTTGCTCTTCTCCTTGCTACCACACACTCATCTCTACAAGTCACACCTTGAAATGACTCCACAATCCCTTATTTATACATGACATCAACTTAGGAACAAACATCTAAGTCGGCACACATCCACAAGGTGTATAATTTATCCGGTCGGCCAGTGACAAAAGGAACACCAACATCCAGAAGTTATTCTTTATTTCTGGGACTCCAATTCTAATGCAGACCATAAACATGAACTAAGCACGATCCAAGGACCTCCATGAACTTGCCTGAAACACCAAGAACATCCGCACATCCTCTACTTACTCAAATCCTTCTCTCCTTCATCCAAAACCTCAGAAACACAGTCTGCCATTACTGTCACAAAGGAATAGATACTTTCAGACCTTCAAACCATGAACCAATCAAGTTGACACACCACACAGACTTCCCCAACACTTCCTCAAATCCGCAAAACTAGAGAATGCATTTCTAGATCTCACCGGACCTATCTGCATCACTCTATCAACACTGAACATCTACCGAAACTAGTTTCACTTGAACTATCATAACTTCTTCATATCTTCATGCGGACCTCTAGAATCTCTACTGGAACATCTTAAGACACATATCTCCAAACCCTTTAATCCGTATCCTCTTATCCTCATCCTATCTTGGACTTTTTCCTTATGTCATTACTGTTCTTCATTATTCCTGATTGAGACCAATTCTATCAATATCCTTAGCACACAATTCATCCAAACCTTATCATTAATGTAACAGGAGTATGTTGACATCAATGACAACACTAGTTAGGCCCATACTTGCAACAATTCAAACACTGGTCCACCTCTCACTTAAATCATGTGTGGTAGTACTTTTTGTGTACATAATCACATATGAACTTATTAAATACAGGTTTTTGTGTACATGATCACACATGAGCTTTATCCTCCTTTGTACACTTGTCACATGATTACAACTTCCTTGAAGAGTGGGAATAACTAATCAATCCTAGCGATCCACATCATTCCTTTAGCCTTTTAATCTCAACCATCCATTCAAATCAATCCTTGCCTATAAATCTAGCCCCTTACAAGTTATTAAGATGCATCCACATCTTGAGTATCCTTATGCTGCCAAAATCATTCTTCAATCTTTTCATCTATTTTCCATCTATCATCTTCATCTTATCGTTATACTACTGAATTGTGCAACCAACATATCAAATTCAATCAATCAACCTATCATGCATCTATCTATTTGAGGTATTGCAAATTCATATTAGGTAATGCATTTCAGTGTTTTATCATTTTCATTTTATCCAAATTTTTCTATACACACAGATTCTATGTAAGAACCAGTTCCTCCAGGGGTGCTTCTTTTCCAGGAACAACCAGGACCTATGATCATTCCTCTGAGTGTTGTATAACAACATTTCAATGCTTCACATATAAATGATGTTTATATTTATTTGTAGGAAATGTTACAAATATTGCATTGATTAAATTATTGTTGCAAATTGATGTTATTAAAGTTTATTGATGAAATATTTGGTTGTACAATGTCATTTGCTATGTTTTAGCATTTATTCAATATATGAAAAATAGATTAATTTATTTCTATTTCAAATAATTTACCTTAAAGTGCATTAAATATTATATGAGGACTTTATAGTTGTTCATAAAATAATAACTTTCTAGTAAATGAATGTTACTTGGGTAAAAAGGAGATTACATTTGGTATCAAAGCCTAATGATTAGGTCTTTCTATCTAAAGTGTGCTATATGCTTTCAAATTTTAAAATTGACCAATTTTTAACATACTCCTTGTGTATATTCAACATTATACATTCACCCTAACCTCTAACACATCAAACCCAAATTTACAAGTTCTAACTTACAACCTTTGTCCATATACTAATTTTTTTGTGTCATCATTTATTCATTAGAATTATTGAAAATATTGTTCACATTTGATGTTTCTTTGAGAACTCCTTGTTGAAATTAAGGAACACTGAGAGAGGGAGGGTGAATTAGTGTTCTGCAAATCTTATTATCTTATTCCTTTATTAATTTACCACATACATCCAAAAGAAAGAAGCATGAACACAAGAATAGAAACAACAAGATCACAACACATGAACACTAGGATTTTTACGTGGAAACCTGATTAAGGGAAAAACCACAGTGGGGGTTAACCCACAAGAATTTATAGTTTGTTAAAAGTATTACAAATGGGAAGGCACGTGCCTTTGAGCACACTACCTAGAGCTCACTCAAAGGAGGCTCACTACCTATAGAATTAATTACAAGAGTTCACTAAATTATTTGAACTGAAGAATAGCATCTAACAATGCAAGATTACAGTTCTGGTTGAGCTCAGTACACTGACTTTGCACGTGTCATCTCTCTCTGCCCTACTTCACTGCTCTGCCATGATTTGAAGCTTAGATCTCTTTACTTCGCACTTGATACTGCTCTCCTTCACACCTCACCATTCATATTCGCATCTTCACACTCCAGAATGCTTGAACTCAACGATTATATATATCTGCTACATGAAATTACATCAACTGTAGTCGGCCTTAAGAAAAACTTAAAGACTTTTAAGAACACTATTCTATCAGCTAAATTCATGCACAAACACCAATATGGACCAAACCCTCTATATCCAAGTCACCTTTACATGTCAGTCAATACCACTAGATCTTACAAATAACTCAACCAACAACTTCTCTTCATCCACACAAGGATCAAACACCTAGTCGGCCTATTCTTCATCGGATTGAACTGTTTAACCAGAACCTGATACTCAGATGCTTGTAACTTACAATATCTTCATCACCGGAGGCTAAAATCTTGGATTTAGGTAGCCCTAACATCCCTTGACATTCTGTCAAATCTGCACCATAATGTGATTACTTGTGGACAAATGCGAACTAATATATTGAACCCTATCAAATGCTCTATTCTTGTCTATCTGAACTTAGATAAATCTACACTCTGACTTCCGGTATGATCAAATGATGTAATATGGATGAGTAAGATAGATTCATTTTCCATCAATGACAACACCTAACATGCCTAGCAGTGTCTCTTGCCAACAATCTCCCCCTTTGGCATTGATGGCAACACTTAGTGAAAAATGACTAAGTGTTAGAACAACTACCTCTTACTATTTACACTTGTGATTTCCAATGCTCCCCCTTAGATTAATTCTTCATTTTTCGCTGCTTTTCCTCTCCCTTTTTGACATCAATGACAAAGGCTAGGATCTGCATATCAAAATTCAATCAAAAATCTTAGGTACATGGGTTAAAACTTTAAGTATATATACTTCTGCATATGAACACATAGTTCTTAATCCTTGTTCATCAGCAAAAATATATCACCAAATTTTTTTTTCAAACATGATAATTCTATTGGTAAGAGACACTGTGTGGCTTCATAAGTGTTGTCATTGATGGAAACAAAATCTATCCCACACATCTGCAGTACATAGAATGCCTATACCAGAAGTTAGATTGAAGATTGTTTTGGTCTGATGAACAAGAACAGAGTATGTAACAAGGTCTAACAATTAGGTCTAGATCTCTTAGATGGTGTAACTTAGTAAGTTGTGGACTTGGACAAGTCAAGAGGGGTATCATGACTACTGTATTCCAAAGATTTAGCCTCCAATGATAAAGAAAGAAAAAGATATGAGTATCTGAGTGTTGGGCTCCAATCAGGTAGAGCAGACAAAGGAAGAACTGACTGACAAAATATCAGACTTTAATCTGGATAAGTAAAAGGTGTCGATCAAGCAATTTGTGGGACTATACATTGTTGGCTGACATGATTAAAGAATTCTATGCTTGAACTTTTGATATGCATCACAAATCAAGCATGGATTCAGCCGACACCTCAATAACTTGCAAATATCTTGAGTGTTCTTGTTGCCGACTAGAAAGTTGATGAAAATACTTGATGTAGATATATATACCAGATGGATTCTAGCATGTAAGTGTGTGTGTTGAAGATGTGAAGAAATAAGGTGAGAAGAAAAGCAGGGATAAGTGTGAGAACAACAATTCTAGTCCATTATGTAACTGAATAACAACATTGAACAGAGGAAGAATGAAGTGCGTTAGATCAGTATATTGTGCCTAATCGAAACTAAACTCGCATTTGTAGATGCTTCTCATTAGTTCAAATACTTGACTATCTTTTATAAGTTCTGTAGACAGTGAGTCTCCTATAGGTAGTGTGCCTCTTGTGAGCAGTGTACTCGGGTAGTGAGCCCTAATTGGCAAGTGCCATTTTGTACTCCTTTATTCTTTTAACAGAAAGTACAATATTGGCTTAGTCACCCCATGGTTTTTCCCTTAATAGTGTTTCCACGAAAAATCCTTGTGTTATGTGTCTTGATTTTATTTTTGTTCTTATGAGTACATATGCTTTCATGTTTTGATATAACACTGAATATTAAGATAACAAAATTAAGGAAATTTTGAGATAACTGATTCACCCCCCTCTCTTAGTTATCTACCTTGTTTTCAACAATTGGTATCAGAGCAAGTTTCCTCCGAGCAAAGCCTAATAGCTTGAGGAAGATCTGGGAATCTTAATGGATGCATATGGTATGAAGGAAAAATTTTAGTCTGCCCTAAATGATCTTGAACAATCTCACTATGAAGTCAATAATTTGAGAGAAAGACAAACAAGCTGATGATTTCATAAATGAGCTAAAAGAAAAACTTAGTATCTCTATGAAAAAGAGAAAGGAACTACTTCAAAAAATAGCCAATCAGAGTGAATTCAATGATACTAATGAAGATCTGAATGAGAAAAATAAGCTATGTGAGAAGCTGTCAAAAAAAGTCATTATGGTAAGGCATGAAATGGAATTAGGGGTTATGAGATTCACCCAAAAAATTGAAGAAAAAAGAAAGATTAAAGTCCCTCAAGGAGAAAATAGAGGACTGCCACAAAATGGATAGAATAATTAGGCATTTTGAATCTGATCTTGAAGAAGCTAGAGACAATGAAGAACAACTTGAGAATCAGATAGACACTCTTAAACAAGATCTTCAAACTGCAAATGAATACAAAGAAAAATTCAAGATAAGCTCAACCTAAATTGAAGTTCTTCTTGAAAGTCAAAAGAGGGTAGATGATAATCATGGCTTGGGATATGAGAAAGGTGAAAGTTTTGGATCTGGTCAAAAGAACTTTGGATCAAGAAATCAAAGAAACAGGCCTAGAAGACCTCTAGTAAGGCAACCAAATGCTCAAAGATATCCATCCTTCAATGGATACTTCTTCAATTACAACAATTTTGGTCATAAAGTAACTCAGTGTAGGAGGAGAATGAATCAGAATAATCCATCCTTCTCTGGACAATGTTTTAATTGTAAAAGGTATGGTCACAAATCTCATGAATGCAAAAATATGCAAATAAACAATTCATTCAATGGTAGATGCTTTGCATGCAATAGAATGGGACATATGGTTAATCAATGCAGATCAAGAGGATATCAATCAAATAAGCAAAGAAATGTTGTATTTTACAATTACAATAGATCCAATCATATTGCCAAATTCTGCAGAAGTAGAAATTAGGATAGAAAAGGTCCGGTGGAACATAATCAGAAACAAGATAAGGGCAAAGGTAAAGTGAATATAGATGAAGTTCAAAAGGAAATGAGCAAGACTTGGGTAAAAAGGAGTACAATGAATATTGGGTATGGATCCACACTGGAATCTAGTGCTGATATTCCTTCTAGAAACTAAAAAGTGAGCTCTGGCTCAGGGGGAGTCACATAGAAAAACAATTTCCCCCATCCAGTGAGCTAGTGCCTAAACTCATCACATTCAGTAAACATCTGATGTTGCGGAATAAAGGGTTCTCAAATAAACCTCCAAATAACCTCTAGTCAAAATGTGAAAGGTCTGCATGAAGTTTTGCAAGATTTATAACTGCTCAAGTTAATCCAGTTTCTACAGCTATCTTGTAAAAGTAGAATTTCACAGACAGATCCGGTATGACTCAAAATTGAAATGCTTTGATCTGTGGACCCATGACATGATTGAAGAAAAGAAGATATGTTGTCAGTCCTCACAGACAATGATTCTAAGTTCCAAGAAATGATTCAAGAAAATCTCTCTCAAAATAGGGCAACTGAATAACTTAAGTTGTGCATTTATCACAAAAGGAAATTAGGGTTTGCACAAGGATAAAAGGGTTCTTTCACTCATGAAGAAGAAAATAAGAGCTCTGTGAAGAAGATTCTACAGTTCACTCAAGATCAACTGAAAATTGAATTCAACTAGCAATTCGTTCCAGCTCCTGCTTCAAACCCTAAGGTGTGAAAATGTACTTCCATTATGAAAATCTCTCTCCAAATCTCTTGCAAAATGGCTACTCCAATGGTTGTCAATATTTCTAATAGGATGAGACCTAAATTCAAGAAACACCCTTACAAATCTCTAGAAGTTGATCCCTTGGGCGTGTTTTCTAGCATTCCGCACGAAGTGTTACATGTAGAAGATGTTAGGGTTTATATCCATGCAAACATTGAAGAATTTAGAGACTCAAAATTGATGGATATTTATCAAAAATAGCTAATAGATGAGAATTTTGAACTCAAACTTGAATTCAAGGCCCTCTAGGACAAACACTTTGGACATTGCATACATTTTCCATGTTTTATAGAAGATGATTAGGTCTAGTATGTTCTAAGTAGGATGCATGATAATTTTATGTGGCTAATGAGGCCAGTCAAAATAACTAAAGATGCCATTAGGGTAGTGACCGGACTGCATTCATTAGGTGGGTTACCTGCACTCAAATCTATGAAGAACCAAACAGTAACTGAAGCCACTGGATCAAAATTTGACAAAAGAGAAATGACCATAGATGACATCACAGATCTAGATGTCAAGTTTCCCTCAATGATAATTGGTTACAAAATCTATCATTCAAGCAGGGAGAATTATGTGTCTAGTACAACTATCTATGTTGCATATCAGATGTTGAGGGAAGTTGCAGATTATGATCTATGTGAGCTTCTTCCAAATTAGTTATTGGAAAACTTGCTAAAGATCAAAGAGGATAAGAAAAATTCCTTTAAATATGGTTGTCTAATAGTGTCTCTATTCTTCTATTATATGAATGAGCTACATGGATCAAATGGTTGGGTCTGGCAAAATGATAAACTCATTGCAATTCAGATCAGAGATTATATGTATGGACTTGGTAATGCTCAAGCCCAAAACACTACCCTCGAGGGTTACTTTAAGAACTTCCAGAGCCTGATGCAAGCCAGAGAGAGAATACCATAGCCCATAGTTGAGAAATACAAGGACATAGTTTGTTCTATGGTTGACACTGATCAATGCCTAATGGAGGCAATTGAGCCAAGAACTATATGGATAATGCCTATGGGATATGAGGTTGATGAAAAAATCTTGGAGCTACATATGCAACACCTTCTGAGCTAGCCTAAGGACACTGAAGCAGAAAGGTTTATGACCTTTGAAGAGATAAGTATAAAAATACATGTTGAGTTAAGACAGCTAGAGATGAAGAGGAAAGTAAGAAAGGAAGACAAAAAAATTGCCAAAAGATTTGGCTTATCAAAGGAGGTTGTAGATGCTAACAGAGAGAAAATGGAGAAGGTAGAGAAAGAGAGACAAGAAGCAAAGAAAGAAAATGTTCTAGTGCAAGCCTCCTCCCGGACTAGATCTTCCAAGAGCTATGCACTTGTCACTCCTAAAAGCTCAAAGGCTACCAAATTAGAAGTCAAGCCATCCGACAAAAGTGAAAAGAGAATGAAGACCAAAGCCTCAAGAACATATACAAGCCACAAGGATGATGAAGAAATAGAATCAGATGAAGAAATCAAGAAAATGAAGAAGAAGAGAACATCTAGAAAGTTCTCTGCTAGCAAAAATGAGGAAGACAAGGCAAAGGAATTTGTTGAAAAGCCCACTCTTTCCATTGATGGCATCATCAAGGCAGTTACTATGGATGGGAACCTAGAACCAGTGACTAAGTTCTATGATGCATCTAGTGATGCTGACAAGAGAATTCTAGAAGAGGCTACTGTCAGGTACTTGAACATTTACAATAAAGCCTTCATTGAAATTATATCATTAATTCCTAAGAGCCTAGAAAACATACTTGAGCTTAGAAAATATAATACAATGGCAAAAGACTTAGAGATTCGGGACAGATAATAATTTAACTTTATCCTTCCATCACTCCAAAACAAATGGACATGATTTTCAAGGAGTGTAAAGATGAGTTCTTGAGCAAGGCAAGAATGAACAAACTCATGCTTGGAGAAACTGACCAAGTAGCAAGAGAAACAAAAGATATCCTCTGGAATGCCTTGAAGAGATTCAATCTTCCTATTATAGAGGAAACAGATGAAGAACCTTCTACCATGGATGTTGAAGGATTAAATGTAATCAATGAAGAACTTTCTGACAAGGATGTCAAAGGATTAAAGAAAATAGATGAAAAGAAGTCTGAGGACTTAGACTCCTCCATTCCAGTAGAGGAAGTTCATAAAGCAATAGACACTGGTAATATTACTCCTCCAAATCCCATAGATGGCAAGACAAATCTTCCAGGCACTACAGAAAAAGAGGAAGGAAGAAGAGAAGAAAGGAAATGCAAGAAAAGGAAGACAAAGAAAAAGAAGAAGAACAAGCAGAAACGGTTTGCAATGACACATCCAAACTGGACAGCCTTAATATCTCTGAAGGAAATAAATCTGATTCATTAGAAAGAGACACTACAGAGACGGTGTAGAATTTCCTGAACAAAGAGGTTGTGGAGTTAGATGAACCGGAGCTACTTCAAGGACCTCTAAATCTGGACATTCTCTCTCCAGTATAGATGATGAAGATTACATCATTCGCTCAGGCCAAGGCTAAAGAGAAACTTTTGAAATCTCATATGGAGGATTGTGAGATATTGGAGAGTGCATCTGGGATATTGGAAAAGATCATTCCAACCTATCAAAAGGATCCTTCAGCCTCGCCATCCAGTAATCTAAAAAACCTAGTCAATTATGTTGACACTTATTTTGAATCTTTAGAGAAATTAGTAGAAATAAAGGTCCAGAAAGAGTTTTTGGGGAAAAGATTCACTGAGGTGCAAGGGCTTATTGCTAATGATAGGCAGACTCTAGAGATTGGAATAAAGAGCCTTGAAAATGCTCTCAAAGATCATGGGGACCTAATCAAATTTTGTCTGACTTGGCCTAAAGTGACAAAAGACATTGAGGAGAAAGTAAAAGAACAAGAAGAAAAAATGTCAAGCCTAGTTCAAATTTTGACCCCCTCTCTTCCTCTCTAATGAATCAAGAATGCTAGGTTATTGTTATCATAAATGGAATAAAGAACCTGGACAAAGAAAATAAGAACATAATGAATAGAATGGGTGAACTAAGAGGGATAATTATCCCTAAGCTAGAGGCAATGCATGAGGCCTTGACAGATGCTCAAATCACAGCTCGGACCAGTGATCTAGCAGATTTAAGAAGGGCAAAAGCATATGCATTTTTGTTGAGTGGTCACATCTCCAATTTGGATAGGATGAAGAAGACTTGGGCCACAGAGTTTGTACAACTAAAGACTACTTTTACAGATATACTTAAGTATATGTAATTATAACATATGATTTATATATACTTATGCGCCATGTATAGAATAATTTTTGCAAAATTTTGGTATGCAGATTCTACCCTTTGCCATTGATGTCAAAGGGGGAGTGAAGAGTAGTGACAAATGTGGAGTCCAACTAAGGAGGGGTTCTAGTAAAACAGTGCAAAAGACAGAGCATCAACCAAGGGGGAGTTACTGCGACACTTAGCCATTTTTCACTAAGTGTTGCCATCAATGCCAAAGGGGAAGATTGTTGGCAAGAGACATTGTGTGGCTTCATAATTGTTGTCATTGATGGCAACAATGTCTATCCCACACATCCGCAATACATAGTATGCCTATACTGGAAGTCAGATTGAAGATTGTTTTGGTCCGGTGAACAAGAACAGAGTATGTAACAAGGTCCAACAATCAAGTCCAGATCTCTTAGATGGTGTAACTCAGTAAGTTGTGGACTTGGACAAGTCAAGAGGGGTATCATGACTACTGTATTCCAAAGATTTAGCCTCTGGTGATAAAGAAAGAAAAAGATATGAGCATCTGAGTGTTGGGTTCTAATCAGGCAGAGCAGACAGAGGAAGAACTGACTGACATAATATCAGACTTCAATCTGGATGAGTAAAAGGTGTTGATCAAGAAATTTGTGGGACTATACATTGTTGGACAACATGATTAATGACTTCTATGATTAAGATTTTGATACGCATCACAAATCAAGCATGGATTCAGCTGACAGATCAATAACTTGCAAATATCTTGAGTGTTCTTGTTGTTGACTAGAAAGTTGATGAAAATCCTTGATGCAGATATATATACCAAATGGATTCCAGCATGTAAGTCTGTGTTTTGAAGATGTGAAGAAATAAGGTGCGAAGAAAAGCAAGGATAAGTGTGAGAACAACAATTCAAGTTCAGTATGTCACTGATTAACAACATTGAATAGAGGAAGAATGAAGTGCGTCAGATCAGTATACTGTGCCTAATTAAAACTGAACTCTTGCATTTGTAGATGCTTCTTATCAGTTCAAACACTTGACTATCTTCTGTAAGTTCTGTAGATAGTGAGTCTCTTGTAGGCAGTGTGCCTCTTGTGAGTAGTGTGCCCAGGCAGTGAGCCCTAATTGGCAAGTGCCATTTTGTACTCCTTTATTCTTTTAACAGAGAATACAATCTTGGATTAGTCACCCCATGCTTTTTCCCTTAATAGTGTTTCCACGTAAAAATACTTGTGTTATGTGTGTTGATTTTATTTATGTTCTTATGATTACATATGCTTTCATGTTTTGATATAACACTAAATATTAAGATAACAAAATTAAGGAAATTATGAGATAACTGATTCAGCCCCCCTCTCAGTTATCTACCTTGTTTTCAACAAATTCATTATCCCAATTCTTCTTTATGCTGCCCAAAATGGATATATGCCCACTAAACAAAAATGCCTATGATTCTACCTGTTGAAGATCAGAAGGATCACTAGTAGCAGTAGCAGCTTGGGATTCTACCAATATATCATACATAGTCTCCAACTTAGGGGAAATCAGTCCCCGGAGCTCATCCAATCTGCCCAAAACGTTAACCTTTTCCTTCTCCAAATCATCCAATTCATTCCGCAAACTCACTACTTGGCATTCTTTGATTGCTACAGACTCAGTTAAAGGACTATAGGACTGAGAAATATTATATAGTTTGAGCTCTATGTCCTTAATCTTTTTCTCAATATCTTCAACAACTTTAGACCGGTTTAGACAAAACTTATAAATCTCTGCACCTTCAGAGAGAGCATTTTGAATACTCTTTACACTGGTATCAAGCACTGATCTATCATAGCTAATTATTTTCCATATTTAAGCAAATCTCTTCTCATTATATTCATTTTTGACTTTAACTTCTCTTGACATCTCTAAGGTTTCAAAATGAGTACTCACAGAGTTTATCAGACTCTTCAACTGACCAGAGGGAGAGTCGAATGAATCCTTTTGAAAGGTTGGCATAATCTTTTCTAGAATTTTAGAGGCAACCCCAAGCAACTCACTATCCTCAATGTGAGTTTTCATAATCTCCTCTCTTTCTTTTGCTTGTGCCACAGATGCTAACTTCATCTTTTGTAGAGGGGAAAGAGTGTCAAAATTGATAAGTCCTTGAATCAGCTCTGGTTCATCAAACTCAAGCTTGTGTTTCTCAAGTAATTTCTTCACTGCATTTGCAGTGTCTCTTGCCAAAAATGTAGCTCCATCTTTTAGATACTTGTCGGTACTGTCATCTTGCTTTTTCTCTTCAATATTCTCTATTGTTTCTCCTTTTTGTTCATCCTTGTCCTTAACCTCTTTTGCTTCTTGCTCTTTATTTTTCATAGAGTCATCTTCACTAGGAGCATCTACTTCTGTATTCATCTCTATATATTATCGAGCAAATTGTTCCAGAGGAATTTGAGTGTTTTCTGTACCATCAAAATTAACTACCTCCACCATCTCTTTATCTCCTTTATTTAGCATTTCCTCTTCCAGAGTAGAGATGTCAGCCTGTTGCTCACTTTCTTTCAACTCCTGAACATTTGGAATGAAGGAATCAATTTCATTATAAGTTTATTCTTCAATAGTGGGAAGATTATGCCTTTTCAATGCATTCAGAAGAATCTCCTAAGTATCTTCAAGTATCTTATCAATCTCTCCTAGCATGAGCATATTCATTCTGATCTTCGTCCTGAAGTCCTCTTTCACTTCTTTGAATATCAAGTTCTTTTGATCTGGTGTAATTTGAGGACACAATTTTATTAGCACATGCTCTCGGAGCTCAAAGTCTTTAGCTTCTACATTCTCTTTTCTTATTTCTAGAATTTTTGCAAGGCTTTCTAGAATTTCAGAAGTTATTTCAAATAAAGTCTTACTATAGATATTCAGGTATTTAACTATTGCTTCCTCCAAAACTCTCTTATCAGCATCACTGTAGTGATCATAAAATTCAGTCACATCTATAGTAACTAACTTAATGATGTCATCCACAGAAAGAGTAGACTTCTCAACATAGGCCTCTGTCTTATGCTTTTTACTTGACTTTATGCTTCCAGAGGGCTTCTCCTTAGACACTTTAGCAATTTTGGTGCCTGAGGCCTTCAACTCCTTAACCTCATCATTTGAGTCAGTTTCTTCTTCATCCAATTTCTCCAAACTGACATATGTTCTTTTTCCTTTTACCTTTGTCCTTTTTCTTTCCTTACCAGTAGGTTTTTCTATAGCAGGAGAAGGTGACACACCGGATGTTGAACTAGAAGTCCTAGTAGTCCTTGCTTTACAAGTGGATTCCACTGGAACACTTCTCTATTCTCTATCCTATTTCTCCTTCTCATCTTTCTCTATCCTTTCCCTATTTTGTCTCATAGCTTCTTTTGTTATGTCAATGCTTTCTACATACATTTCAACTTGTCTTTGAATCTTTCTCTTAGATTCAAGTTTTTGGAGCTCAACATGCAATTTCACACTGAGATCACCATATGTCCCAAATCTTTCAACTGTGGTGTCCTTTGGTTTACTTAGAAGGTGTTGAACATACATATCCAATACTTTCTCATCAACATCATACCCCATGGGCATGATCCACACAATTCTTGGTTCAACTGCTTCCATTAAACACTAATCTATATCCAACATAAAACAAACTGTATCCTTGTATTTTCAACCATAGATGTAGGGATTCTTTCCCTTGATTGCATCTTGTTCTGAAAATTCTTGAAATATCCCCAAAGAGCAGTCCTTTGGGCATTGGAATCACCAATCTTGTTCAAGTGCTCTCTTATTTGTATGGAAATAGTCTTATCACTGGTCCAACACATGCTTTTTTTGCCGAGTAATTCATTCATAAAGTAGACAAACAAACATAATACCAATTTACCATACTTGAATGTATTCTTCTTGTCCTTTCTGATCTTGTTCAGGATTTCCATCAGCTAGTTCTGCAGCAACTCACACAAGTCATAGTTAGCATTCTCTCTTAACATCTGATAAGCTACATAGATAGTTGTACCAAATACAGAATTGTCCCTACTGGAATGATATATCTTATATCTAATCACCATTGATGCAAATTTGACATCCGGATCAGTGATGTCATTTATTGTCATTGCCTTTTTGTTAAACCTTGAACCAATAGCATCAGTTACCATTTGATTCTTTACTGACTTCAACATTAGTAGTCCATCGAATGAGTTCAACCCTGTCACGACCTTGATGGCATCCTTGGTGATCTTGAAGGGTTTCATTAACCACATAAAATCATCATGCATCTAATTTGGCACATACCAGATCTGCTCATCTTCATCGAAGGATGGAAACCCTATAATCTGAATGAAGTTTTTATCTTGTATTTCCTTATACTCATGTTTGAGTCCATGAATTTCATCCCTCAGATGATTCTTAAACAAATCTACCAACTTTGAATCCCCAAACTCATCTATGCTAGCATGAATATAAGCCCTAATATCTTCAACATGCAACACACCATACAGAACACTTGAAAAGGCACCTAACGGATCGACCTCTACTAATTTGTGTGGATGCTTCTTAAACTTTGGCCTAGGTCACTCAGTGATATTCACAACCAGAGCTGTATCCATTTCAAAAAGATCACAAGTTCAAAGCTTCGCAGAAAAATACATTTTTCTCCATGGGATTAGGGTTAGCTGATGAATTCGCCTGTTGCACTTTGAATTTTTGAAATCTCAGCTCAAGCGCTCTTTTTCTTGTTTTCTTCAAATGTAAAGTGATTCAATTGTTGAATGAGTGACTTTTTATGCCCTACAAAACCTAATTCAGCATTGTAATAAATGTTTGACCCTAATACATCCGATTACTCTATTTCTGAATACTGTCAATCTTCAATTGCTTCGCAATCAATTGCTTTAGCTTCTTTTCTTCCAGAAATTACTTCAATAGATCTACAATAGGCTTCTTTATCTTCATTCATCATGCCAGATTCAAGCACCCACTTACCGATAGGGGGAATTAGATTTTCAATGCAACTCCCCCTAAGCCTAAGCTCTTGTTTTAATTCCTGGAGGAATTATCAACACCGGATTCCAGTGTGGACCCATTGTCAACATTCATTTCACCTTTTTACACCCATGTTTTGTTCATTTCATTCTGGATCTCATTCACATCAACTTTGCCCTTGCCTTTGTCCAACTTCTGCTCTATTTTTTCTTTACTTGCCTATGAGTTCTCCTTTTTGCTTCTGCAAAATTTAGCAATGTGTCCGGATTTGTTGTAGTTGAAACACACAATCTTATTTTTCTGACAATTACATGTTGGAGCAGGTTTAGATCTGCATTGCATTGCAATATGCCCAAACCTTTTGCAAGTAAAACATCTTCCATTGAACACTTGTTTGTTCTTAAGAGGATTCCTTGATCCACTTCTACTTTCCTCATCCTTATGACCTATCCTTTTGCAATTAAAGCATTGGCCAGAGAAAGATGATGCATTTTGATTCACTTAACTTTTGCATTGATTAGCTCTATGACCATACTTATTGTATTTGAAACAATTTCCATTGAAAGATGGATACCTTTGAGCAATAGGTTGTCTTACCAGAGGTCTTCTAGGATTCCTTCTTTGATTTCTTTCTTCAGGATTTCTTTGACTGGATCTAGAACTTTCACCTTTCTCAAATCCCAAACCATGCTCATCATCTACCTTCTTTTGACTATCAAGCAACACCTCAATTTTAGTTGAGCTTATCCTGAATTTCTCTTTATATTCATTTGCAACTTCTAGGTCATGTTTGAGAATGACAATTTGTCTTTCAAGTTCTTCATCATTGTCCCTAGTTTCTTGTAGATTAGACTCTAGATGGCAAATTATCCTATCCAATCTGCAACATTCTTCTATTTTTTCTTTAAGAGATTGATTCAGTTTTTCCTCAATCTTCTTCCTTTCCTCAATTTCCTTGGTTAGTCTCATCATCCCAGATTCCATGTCATGTTTTAGGATAACTTCTTTTGCTAGCTTCTCACATTCCTTTGTCCTCTCCTTCAGGAACTCAACCATGTCATTGCCTTCATTCTAATTTGCCAGTTGATGAAGTAGCTCCCTTCTCTTTTCATTAAATTTGCTCAGTTGTCCTTTTAAGGTCTCAATGAAATCTTTAGCATCTTTAAGGTTCTCTTGTAGATCTCTAATTTCTACTCTGGACAGATCAAGATCATCTAAGGCTACTTGGAGTTGTTGATTGATGCCATTAGAATGCTTGAATGAACCCATTGAAAACACCTTCCCAGTTCTTCCTCAAGCTGTTAAACTTCTTCTAAGGAACCAGTCTCTAATACCAATTGTTGAAATTAAGGAACACTGAGAGGGGGGGTGAATTAGTGTTATGTAAAGCTTATTGTTGTCAATCAGGATTGCGCCACTAGTCAAGTCAAGCTTGACTGTCTTATTAAAACATGGAAACCCTCTTAGATGTGGGTGACATGTCGAGAGGGAATCTCTAGAGTGAGCTAGTTCTCCAAATGATTTCCTAATTTAATTGATCTACAAGGAAAAAGGGATAGAGAACAAACTGAAATGCAAAACTAACTCTAGGATCTAGTCTAAATGAATATGTTCACTCACAAACAACTTTTCAAACTTAAATTTTCACAACCCCACCTATGATGATTTATCACAAAAATAGTTTGTAATAAGGTTTAATTTAAAACACAAATCTCAACTAGGGAAAACATGCAATTTAATAGCACTAAGACATATCAAAGGACATAAAACTGCCACAATGAGACATCAGATCAAAACTATAAATAGACAAGTAGATGGAATAGGAAAATCTATTATACTAAATTGGAAGGAATACAATGCATAATAAAAATGAACTGAGTCAATTGCCTGTATACATCTCTGCTTGTGAACAAGAAAGAAGAAACTGATATCAACCAACTCTAAAAAATTAAGTTTTTCTCCTATAGATGCCCTGCTAAGAGATCTCTACAAAAAACCTGGAAAAACTCCTAATAATAGACGTTGAAATCCATTTTCGAGCTTCAGAAAAAAGATGCCAAAAATAGCACCAAGTCCCCTCCAATCTATGAAAGCAAAGTGCCAAACTGCAACTTTAGGTGGCCCCACCGCAAATCTGCTTTCTTCTGCCCATGAAATCTTCAAATTTTTTCCTATATGCCTCTAAATAAAACAAATTGAAAAGAATATTTGATTTTATTTATTAGCCTATTAACTGCCTAAAAATAGTTAAGTTTTAAAAGCAATTTATAATTGATTGCTTTAAAACTAACCTTACAATGCACTGGCAGTTTGATCCCATTTCCTAATTAATTTGATTTTTGCAAAAAATAAATAATACTTGGCTCATAATTTTGCCAAATATTTTATAGTGCATTACAATTGATTTTTCTATAAAAAATCATAAAAAAATGATGAAAATGTCACTATGTTTTTTGCAAAAATAAATTAAAGCCTTGGAGGCTTAATCTCCATGGTCCTACAACATAATTCCTAAGACATGTGAGTTCATGTCCTGACTCACACTATATGAGCATATGACATATGGCATGTATCACATCATGGTGGTGGCTTATGTACTTGTCTCACACCAAAATTGAAGGTTTTCATATATTCTATAGTATGAATTCCATTTGATCTTCAAGGGCTAAGACATAAGGAATACCACAAGTTGACCTAGGCAGTTTAAGGCATTGAATATTTTGAGGGAGCCATGGGCTCGACCTCACCATAAGTTATGGGGCCTAGGCATAAAGGGGACCATGACTAGGCATTAGTTAATGTATTTAAAAAAGAAAACAATGTGATAAAACACCCCACGATCCTAGGGCATTTCAAACCCTAGAACAAAACAAAACTTTGCCCTAACATTGCGGGTCATTTTCACTTGTAATTTTGGTGAAGATGATCTCTGCCCAGCCACCATGGTGATGAGGGTTTGAAGCTTGGAAAACTTTGATACCTCTAGATTTTGTGTTGTTTTGAGCAATTTTCTAGTGGACTCTTACAGAAAACAAAGGGTAAGTAGTTTCTGTTCCAACATGGCTCATACTCTAAATTTCCTTTTCAATTCCTGTGATGTAAGTGACCTCTCGAGCTGTGGACTCTGCATATTTTTGATCATTTAGTCTTTGTTTATTTGTGTTAGCCACCATTAAAGTTCATCAGTCAAGCTTGAAAACCCCTCGATCTCTCACACTTCTGAGAAAGATCCTTATGATTCTAGCAGGGAAAACGAGGTAAAGTCTTTTACTATGGATTTTGAACAATTTCTTCATTATAAATGCAAACCCTTTTGGCTTTAAAGCCATGGCGCCATGGCTTTTTTGATGGATTTGTTGCACGTATGGGCCTAACTGGTGTTGTCATTGATGTCAACATACTCCTGTTGCATTGACGAAAAGGATTGGATGAGCTAAGTGCTGAGGATATTGAGAAAATTAGTCCTAACCAAGAACAAAGAAGAACAGTGAAGATAGTAAGGTAAAGATCCAAGATAAGATGACTATCAGAGGATGTGGTTCAAAGGGTTTGTAGATATGAATCTTAAGATGATCCAGTAAATATTTTAGAGGTCCACATGAAGATCTGAAGGAGTTCTGGTCGCTCAAGTAAAACTGGTCCTGGCAAGTGTCCAGAGGTGACAGAGTGACATAGATAGGTCCGGTGAGATCCAGAAATGTATTATCCTATTCTACATATTTGAGGGAGTGTTGAGGAAGTCTTTGTGAAGTGGCAACTCGATTGGTTCGTGGTTTGAAGGTTCGCAAGCATCTATTCATTTGTGACAGTGATGATAGATTGTGTTCTTCAAATTCTAGATGAAGAAAAGAAGGATTTCAGTAAGAAGATGAAGTGGGGATGTTCTTGGTGATTCAAGAAATCTTGTGGAGGTCTCTAGATTGTGTCCAATTCGTGTTGGTGGTCTGCATTGGAGTTAGAGCTCACAATTGAAGAATAACTTCTAGATGATGGTGTTCTTCCTAAAGACTGGCTGACTGGATGTATTACACATCTTGCGGATGTTCTTGTAGATGTTTGCCGACTTAGATGATTATTCCTAAGTCGATGCCTTGTATAAATAAGGAGTTTTAAAGTCATTTCAAAGTGTGTCTTATGGAGATGTGAGTGTGGTAGTGAGGAAGAGAGCAAAAGGTAGAACAGAAGCTTTGGGCTTAAATGGAACTGATTCAAGCATGGTGAAGATGCTATTCTCTAGTTCAAGTATGTGATACTTATCATTTTGTAGACAATGTGCCTCTTGTAGGAAGTGAGCCCTAATTGGCATGTGCCATTTTGTTCTTTCTATTCTTCTAGCAGAGAATAAAATCTTTGGTTAATCACCCTGTGGTTTTTCCCTTAACTGGGTTTTCCACATCAAAATCTTGGTGTCTTATGTGTTGATGTGTTTCTGCTCTTGATTTAATGCATTATATTTCCATGATTAATTTATTGATATTCTGCTAAATCACTAAGAGGATTTAAGTGTGTAATTGGAAAGAAAGTTTTTGACAACTGATTCACCTCCCTCTTAGTTGTCTATCCTGAATCTAACAATTGGTATCAGAACCAAGTTCCTCTAAAAAGGCCTTAACCACTTGAGGAGATCCAGGATGTCATCCTACAAGAAGGATAGTCCAAAGTTTGATGGAACCAATTTTAATCTTTGGAAAAGTCACATGAAATGTCACTTGCAATGTATGGGAATGCAATTCTGGACCATTGCTTCAACAAAGTATACTCCTCCACAAGGTGGCCCGAAAGCCCCAAATGAAATCACAGATGCTGAAAACAATCTATAGACTATAGAAGCTCTTCTAAGTACATTATCTAATTTAGAGCTTTCAAATGTTGTTGACCTACCAACTGCTTTTGAGATTTGGGAAAAACTAGAACTTCTGCATGAAGGAGACAAGTATATTAAATGTGCAAGGCTATAGAGTCTGAAAGGGAAATTAGAAAATATGAAGATGAGAGAAGATGAAAATATCACTACTTTTATGCCAAGAGTAATGAGCTTGTTTGTGGAATTAGATGTGCTGGTGGAGTATTGGATCAAGATGAAATTGTTGGCAAAATTCTTAGATCCCTTCCTACTTCTTATAAAATCAATGTTGCTGCCATTGAAGAATTCAGAGCCCATACAACTATCACAAGAGATCAATTGGCTGGTAAATTAGCTGCATTTGAAATGACTGAGTTTGGAGATGCCCCTCCCATGACTAAATTTGCATTCAAAGCTAGTGCCTCTATAAAAGGTAAATAAAGGTTTGATCCAGGAGAGAACTCTTCAAGGAAAGTATCATGGTATGAAAAGGCAAGAAAAGACATAGAAGAAGAAGTAGAAACTACTCAACTTGAAGCCCTTATTGCAAAAAGACTACCAAGAGGATCTAGTAAGTATGAAGGGAAATTGTCTTTTAAGTGTTTTAACAGCAACACGATTGGTCATTTTGCCTCAAAGTGTCCAAAAAAATTTTCAAGGCCAAATCCTAACAAATCAAGGTTCTAAAAGAATTGTTACTATGTTCATGAAGAGGATGATAATGAAGGAGTAATAGATGATGAATCAGAGACAGGAAACAAATCTGGAAGTGATTGGGTGTTTATTACCATCAAGGAAGAAGATCCAATGCCCTCTAAATCTGTCAATCATAAAGTTGTAGAAAGAGCTCTAGCTACCCAAGTTGAAGAAAAGGATGATTGGGTCATTGATAGTGGATGCTCTCACCATATGACAGGTGACAAAAATAAGTTCTTAGATTTGGAAAGGTATGAAGGAGTGGTACAAAGTGTGGTGATAATTCTACTGGAAGAATTAGAGGTAGAGGAGCTATTTCTTTTGATTGAAAGAACAAAATTGGTAATGTACTAAATGTTGAAAGATTGAAGCACAATCTACTCAGTTTTGGATAGTTGGTGGACAAAGGCTATGATCTCCAATTCAAGAATGGAAAATGCAAGATCTTTGAAAGTTCTAGAATAGAGATTGCATCCGATACTCAGATAAAAGGTAATATCTTCCATTTAGTTGGTACCAGTAAAAGTTGTCTATTTGTGCAAGTTGATTAGAGTTGGCTATGGCATAGGAGGATGTGTCATGTGAATTTTGATAATATCATCAAGATAAGTAACACTCAGGCTGTAAGAGATCTTCCAAAACTGGTGAAACCTATGAATAGTTTGTGCAAAGAATGTTAGTTGGGAAAACAAAGCATAGTCTCATTTAAAAGCATAGAACAATCTTCTACTAGAATATTGGACTTGGTTCATACTGATCTATGTGGTCTGACAAGAATTAGGAGTGTGCAAGGTGATAGATACTTCATGTTAATAATTGATGACTACTCTCAGATGATATGGGTAACTTTTCTAAAAGAGAAATTAGAAGCTTTTTAGAAATTTAAAATATTCAAGGCTATGGTAGAGAATGAAACTAGATTAAAATTAAAGTGTCTGAGGTCTGATAGAGGTGGAGAATTCACATCTGGTGAGTTCATAGAATTCTATGAGAAACATGGAATAAAGAGACAGTTGTCTACTCCTAGGACTCCATAGCAGAATGGAGTAGTGGAGAGAAAGAACCGGACCATCCAAGAAGCATCTGGGACAATGATGATGGAAGCAAATGTTCCTCAGATCTATTGGAGAGAAGCTGTCAGCACTGTAGTCTACACTCTCAATCAAGTTCAAATCAGAAACAATACTGGTAAGACTCCTTATGAACTTTGGTTTGGAATCACTCCTACTGTGAGGTATTTTAGATTCTTTGGTAGAAAATGTTACATCAAAAGAGATGAAGATCTAGGCAAGTTTGATGCTAGAAGTGATGAAGGAATATGCTTGGGTTACTCTACTCAAAGCAAAGCATATCGGTGTTATAACAAGAGACTGAGAAAGATTATAGAGAGTACAAATGTGAAGGTTGATGAAGGAATTGAGAAACCTTCAAGGTTTTATGAATATGATGAAGATGATCAGAATGGTGTTCTGACTCAAGGAGCCCAAGCACCTTCTGAAATTCAGATTCAAACTAATCCCGTAAATCAGGAAGAAGAGATGAGTTATAATGAGCCTGATCAAGAATTTAAAATACAAGAAACTCCCAAAGTTCCCAAGTATGTAAGACTGAACCACTCTGAAGATTAGATCATAGGTGATAAAAGCAAAGGTGTACAAATAAGGAGGATTGCTCAAGATTCAGATGAATATTGTCTACTTTCAAAGATGGAACCTAAGACAGTGAATGAAGCTTGCAATGATGAAAATTGGACTAAAGCAATGGAGGAAGAGTTGATGCAAATTGAGAAAAATCACACTTGGGATCTTGTTCCCAGACCTAGAAACAAGAATGTGATTGGAACCAAATGGGTCTTCCAGAACAAACTGAATGAAGTTGGTGATGTAATCAGAAATAAAGCCAGATTGGTCTGCAAGGGTTACTCTCAAAAAGGAGTTGATTTTGAAGAAACTTTTGCTCCGGTGGCAAAAATTGAAGCAATCAGATTATTTCTTTCTTTTGCTGCCTTCAAGGACTTCAACGTATATCAGATGGATGTCAAGTATGCCTTCCTAAATGGTGACTTGGAAGAAGAAGTATACATTGAGAAACTGGATGGATTTCAATTGTCTGATCATGGTGATATGGTCTGCAAGTTGAAGAAACCTCTGTATGGACTAAAGCAAGCTCCAAGAGCCTGGTATGAAAGATTGGATAAGCATCTTTTGAAGATTAGTTTCAACAAAGGTACTGCTGACAGTAATTTGTATTTCAAAATAAATCATGAAAACATCTTGATTGTTGAAGTGTTTGTTGATGATATCATTTTGGAGGAAGAGATAGTATGTGTAAAATTTTTGCAAATCAAATGAAAAGTGAATTTGAGATGTCCATGCTTGGGGAAATGAATTTCTTCTTGGGTCTACAAATCACTCAAAAAAGAAAGGAATCTTCATTTCTCAGACAAATATGTGAAAGAATTGTTGAAGAAATTTGGGATGGAAGACTCAAAACCAATGAATACTCCCATGGCAACCAGATGTAAATTGGGCAAAGATGATGACTCTCCTAAGGCTAATCAGAAAAAGTATAGGTTAATGATTGGAGGATTGTTGTATCTCACTCAAACTAGACCTGGCATTATGAATGTTGTGGGTCTTGTTGCTAGATTTCAAGCTGATCCTAGAGAATCTCATGTCATGGAAATCAAGAGGATTTTTATATATCTAAAAGGAAGAGTTGAGTATGGACTGTGGTATCCCAGAGATCATGATTTCTCTCTTCATGCATATACAGATGCAGATTGGGCACGAGATGTGGATGACCTAAAGAGTACCAGTGGTGGAGCATTCTTTTTGGGGAAGAGATTGGTTTCTTGGCTGAGCAAGAAACAAGAGGTAATATCTCTATCCACTGCAGAAGCAGAATATATTGCAGCAGCAGGTAGTTGCACTCAAGTTTTATGGATGAGGCAAATGCTAAGAGACATCAGAGTGGAGTATGAGGAACCTATCACAATCTTCTATGATAATTCAAATGCAATAAATATATCTAAGAATCTGGTGTTGCATTCAAAGACTAAACATATATCCATCAAGTTTCACTTTTTGAGAGAACTAGTGAACAAGAATAAAATCATATTAGAGTTTGTGCCATCCAAGGATCAAATTATAGACATCTTTACTAAACCTCTACCTAAGGACTCTTTTGAGTATCTCAGGGAGAAGTTAGGGGTTATTGCCCCTCTGGTAATGAACTAAGGTGCACTGGAGTGCATCGGTCCAGTAGATATGATAGTCATATCTTGTGGTTCAGATTGATGATAGGGAGTTGCCACTCAGGGGGAGCAACTGGTATGATTTTGAAGTGTTGGAATTGCAAGTATGTGCCCTTTTCCATTGATGTTAAAGGGGGAGAGAAGACATGTGAAAAACAAGTGGTGGTTGATCAAAGGGGGAGTAGTAAAGAAAGAGAAGACACGTGAACGGTTGTTGGAGATAGGGGGAGTTATGTCAATAAAGAAAAGTTCTTGTCTTGATGGTCAAAACAGTTTTTCACATCATATGTTGCCATCAATGACAAAGGGGGATATTTTTACAAGTATGGGCCTAACCGGTGTTGTCATTGATGTCAACATACTCCTATTGCATTGATGAAAAGGATTAGATGAGCTGAGTGCTGAGGATATTGAGAAAATTAGTCCTAACTAGGAACAGAGAAGAGCAGTGAAGACAGTAAGGTAAAGATCTAAGATAAGATGACTATTAGAGGATGCGGTTCAAAGGGTTTGTAGATACAAGTCTTAAGATGATCCAGTAAAGATTTCAAAGGTCCACATGAAGATCTGAAGGAGTTGTGGTCGCTCAAGTAAAACCAGTTCCGGTCAGTGTTCAGAGGTGACAGAGTGACACAGATAGGTCCAGTGAGATCCGAAAATGCATTATCCTATTCTGTGGATTTGAGGGAGTGTTGAGGAAGTATTTGTGAAGTGGCAACTCGATTGGTTCATGGTTTGAAGGTCCACAAGCATCTATTCCTTTGTGACAGTGATGACAGACTATGTTCTTGAGGTTCTGAATGAAGAAAAGAAGGATTTCAATAAGAAGATGAAGTGGGGATGTTCTTGGTGATTCAGGAAATCTTGTGGAGGTCTCTGGATCATGTCCAATTCGTGTTGGTGGTCCACACTAGAGTTGGAGATCATAATTGATGAATAACTTCTAGATGATGGTGTTCTTCTTGAAGACTGGCTGACTGGGTGTATTACACATCTTACAGATGTTCTTGTTGATGTTTGCCGACTTAGATGATTATTCCTAAGTTGATGCCTTGTATAAATAAGGAGTTGTAAAGTCATTTCAAAGTGTGTCTTGTGGAGATGTGAGTGTGGTAGCAAGGAAGAGAGTGAAAGGTAGAGCATAAGTTTGGGGCTTAAATGGAACTGATTCAAGCATGGTGAAGATGCTATTCTCCAGTTCAAGTATGTGATACTTATCATTTTGTAGATAATGTGTAGACAGTGAGCCTCTTTTGAGCAGTGTGATTAGGTAGTGAGCCCTAATTGGCATGTGCCATTTTGGTCTTTCTATTCTTCTAACATAGAATACAATATTCAATTAATCACCCCTTGGTTTTTCCCTTAACTAGGTTTTCCACGTCCAAATCTTGGTGTCTTATGTGTTGATGTGTTTTTCCTCTTGATTTAATGCATTATGTTTCCATGATTAATTTTTTGATATGGTGCTAAATCACTAAGAGGATTTAAGTGTGTAATTGGAAAGAAAGTTTTTGACAACTGATTCACCCCCCCTCTCAGTTGTCTATCCTGAATCTAACAAGATTTATGTTTGTCTATTCTTCATACTCTTGGCCACCGCTAACAACTTGAGCCTTGCCTAGAGAAAAACAAAATGAAACCAAGAAGAGAAACCTCAACTAAATGCCTATCCAGGTGAGTCTTTATGAGTTCAAACAAAACTCTTAGTTTCTATGGCATTCTGTAACTTTTATACTTAAAACATGCGGCCATATATTATTTATCATGTTGTAGCTATAGCTTTATTCTCTAAAAAATGAAGTGGGTATTCGTGAGTCCCTGAGGAAAGAATACTTCATTGGAAATTGTTGTAGCTGTCTTCATTTTGTGCAGTCTTGTTCGTTATAGCTTGAAACCCTAGTGTGATTATACATTTTCTCCTCTATGTGGGTTTCCTTGTATGGCCACGACAGCATATACATTTCATCCCATGCATTTTGTGTTGAGTTTGAAACCCTAAATGGGGTTTGAATCAAATATCATTTCTATTTCTTTCTGTAGCTAACTCTGAAACTCAAAATGAGTTTAAGCTATTACCTCTGTAGCTTTATTTTGCAAAAATAATGAAGATTTTGATATTCTTCTTGTAGAAAGAGATTATTATGCAATCAAACCTATATTCTCTGTAATTGAATCTCTTCAAAATTCATGATTTCTATTTGGATATCTCTGATTGGGCAACTGCTTCATTGTATTTCCTATATGTTGAACCAAAATGTGTTGTCACACACACACACTGTACCCAATGGCTCCTTTATTATGTGTGCTTATCAAACTTTGGTGGCATAAAACTTATTACTCTTTTCCTGTATCTAATTTACCCATGTATCTTGCCCATCAAAGACCATGGTTGTGATGATATTGGACCTGGTTTTTGGTTACCACTAGTCTACAATGCAAAAATAGGCTTATGCTAGCCATGACCTATGAGAGAATAGCCGATACTCTACTCATTTTCTAAGGATGGTACCATTTCTACGTGCACATACTTATCTTGATTGTTTAACTTGTGGCATATACATGTGATGTTGATTCAATCCACACTCTTTCTATCATATGGCATACAAATGTATATTCTTGATGGTTGTTGTGTAGTTCCATGATACCTTTTGTGTATAACTGTCACTTTCCTTTATCCATGTATAAATCTTTGCCAGCTGCTCCATTTATGCATTTCTTTCTGTACTATAGATAGTGACGGATACTTGGACATCTCTATCACTGTAGATGCTTTTCATTGGAATCTTGACTGTCCCAACTTGATATGCCACTTTTTCCTTCTTATAATGATTTACACAAGGCATCATTTGATAAGACATGTTACAGCTTCACCTCACTGCTGCTCTCTTATCTAACTCATCCTGTAGCATAAATATGAACATTGTGATTCCCTCCTTTTGTCAATGATAAATTGTATCTTGATGCTTAGGAGTATAGCAATGAATTAATACAGTCCTCATGATGACAATATTATTTCTATGAACTCAATGCATTTGTGTATACTTCATTTGGTAACTGTAGCATTTTGATGTATTCTCATACATACTACATTATGCACAATGGTAATTATCTTTCACTCACTGTCTAAGGCATGGACACTCTGCATATCATGGGTCTTTCTGAATATAACTTGCAACTATATCAGCATGGATATTTTCTGAGTATAGCATTTCTTCTTGTGCTACCTCCTGTAGCTTATGATGGTTACATTCTTTGATCTTTGTATGAACTTCAAATCATGGCATGGTATCTTTTATGGATGTTTCATATATTGTTGAGTAGCAACTTTATTACACTCGAACTGTAACCTTTCATGTCTAGCTTTCATTCAGCTTCACTCCTTTTTGATCAGCTAGTCTGATTTTCCTTGTTATTACTATACTAAAGTTGATCAAGGCTGCCCTACTATACTTGTATTCTTTCAAACTCCATTGACAATTTGCTTATGACAATTGAACAATATAAGCACACTTATCTTCATTATTGGCTGCACTATTACATTTGACTGTACCTTCTATAATGTGGCATTGATTACTTATGACTAATATAACAATCATGATGATGGTTATTTTTAGATCATTCGTGGTTGCCATGCATTATAACTATTATTGGTGTCCTCTATAATGCAAAAGCAAACTTTTTTGTATTTCATGGCAGCTATTTGATACTCCCCATCTCATTATACACATGATAACACCTTTGCATTTATTATATTAGCACTAGATGTGCAATTTCCTTGATCAACAAAAGAATATAATGTTGTCTTCTTTGTGACTGCAACTACCTTCCATATGATTATCCCCGGTCCATTAATGATATTAGTTTGAAGGCTTCTATATTCTTTTAAACTCTACTTCTCTGAGATAGTGCATTGGACAGTGTCCCGAATGAGTTCAGTTTACTCTTATGATTCCATTTCATTCTTTGAGGTGCAATCATAGGTGTATCTTGTTTTCAACATAAATGCATATGACTGATTTGATCTCTATTCCATCACATCCCCTCTTAAGAGCTAGGGACAACATGCTGAGCTCTACCCTTGTGGGAGCCCGTTTTGCACCACATGCTTATCTTTTAGATTAGTAACATAATTTTACCTACTCCTGCACATGAAACAAATATATTAGAATAAAACAATGATGCTCCATGATTGTTTCTTTTTTCTGTTCCTTCTGCATACGGATGATGTTCATTTGATCAATGCACTATAATCAAAGTATTATGCCTCTTCTGATGGATAAAGGATTTTCATAACCAGAGCTTCTAACGGGACCCTTCCCACATTTTTGCAGGGCATGTAGAGATTAGGAGCAGGATCGGAGGCTTACTTCAAAGATTGACAAAACAAGGCAATGATGGCTATGTCTTTCCCTTTTCAGTCATTAGATGCATAGTATTTTATTTATATCTGCATATGTTTAGCTATAACCCATGGCTTGTGTGGGACACCTGTTATGTCATCATTTCTTTCAATGCAATGCTTGTTCCTTTATGTACTTCAACTTGTAAATGAATAACCATTGAAATGAATGAAATACTTATCTCACTTGATTGTTCTTCAATGCAATGAATGATCCAAAATCTTTCCTTCTTTCTTGAACAACTGAACTGCAATTATCATTGAAACATAATAACTTTACAACTAACTCATAATAGAAGAAAATAAAACCTCACTCAAAAATGATAATGTCACATCTGCTTAGCCAATTTTGAGCTGTGGTAAAAAATGGTAACATTTCTGGTGACTTCTGCTATATGCTTGCCTGCTAAGCATCATGATCAGTTGCCTTGAATATCCATTGGGCATTGAGTCATACTCTACTCTTCTTAAACTCATAAAACACTACAAATATGTACTCCAATAGTCCAAACAACAACATAAAACTGACAACAAACTAAACCGAAAGTAGACTAATAGGCCCTGATGGCCAAAGACTGTGCAACAACACTTAGGGAAACAAAACTGACTGAAAGAAAATGTGCATGAAGCACTTATTGACTAAAAATACTACTCTAACCTACTCTAACTAGAAAAAGTGACTGATCAAACCCATTCACAGATTGGGTGAAATAACTGCTTTTCCTAACCAACTGAGGATGCTTCTCATACTTACAAACTAGTAAGAAGGAGAAAAACATGAGGACACACCTTTTAAACTATTGTATTACTTTCCCAGAAAAACAAATGTGGCTATCTACCCCACTGTCCTATCTGGTAAACTGATCAAGCAAGCCATTCGGCTGATTGAACTCAACTTGATGCTCTCTTAGATTATCTGAACTAGTGTTGTTATGAGGCTGCTTCTTCTTAGTGGCTGCCAACCTAGCTAGATATCTAATGGGGCATCCTCTTGAACGCTTAGGATTGGAAACAATAGCATGACTAGTACCTTGCATGATAGCCTACCATGTGGCTTCTTCTTCTTCAGTCAATGGATCACTCTCCTCAGTCAAAGTAGCTAATAGCTCATCTAAACCATCAAAACATGGATGATCCTTAGCAAGATCTTTACTAGACTCAAAAAATTCATTATGACATGAGGAGATACACTCAGAAATAGGAATCTCTTCAATTAATTAAGGAAAGTGTTCGAATGATGGACTAACCTCTTTCAACATATCATCAATTGGCACATCAACTTTAAATTTCTCCATGTGACAGTATGGTAGTTCTTCTAACCAGTCAAGATTAAGCTGCTAGTTATGTTGCTCTATAACCAATGACTCATTCAGAAATATAGTCAACTCTTCCTCATGCTTTTGCTATTCTAAACAATTCTCCTCCAAAGATGTTGGCATAACAACTAAATGTGAGCAGAAAATCTCAATTTGAGCTTGAAAATGATCTTCCTGAAGCTCTTGATCACTTGAATCAAGATTGTCTTCATAAATCTATCCTTGGATCAGCAAATCATCTAAATGGTCTTCATCATTACCAACATAATTGGGTAGTTGATCGAACAAGAAAACTAAATTATCTCCCTCTTCCAGTCTGTTCTCTCTTTGAGCCTGAGCAACATGTCTTTGTGATTGAAGATTTTTGCCGTCAAACTTCTGCATCCTACTTTGATTCATCTTGTAGAAAGCATCAAATTTTTTTTCAAATGATTCAAAATGCATAGGGTTCAAGACCAAGTTTGAATCAACTTCCTTCACACATTCATTATGCTCATAATCAATCGGGGATGTAGGACAAACAATAGCAACCTTTTGTTCTATATTTGATCTTTCAATTGTTGGCTTGAAGTTTGAGACTTCGATTGGTTTGGGTTCTTGATATGGTTGAAGCCGAGGACTAATGGACTGGTCTTGAATGCAGATAGGCTCCTGAACAAAATCAAAACTTTTGAAACTTGGGAGTTTGATTTTTTGGGGAGTCTGTTTGCATTCAAAACCTATCTCTTGGCCTTGGGGATAATTCTCATCACAAAATTTAGGGCTTTGCCAATTCATAAAAACTACTTCAGGGTTATGATTTCTTCTTGGGCCCTATGGATCAGTTTGGAAGGGTGGCCTATTTGGCTGATTGGGCTAGCATGGGGCTTGGTAAGGCTTATGTTCTTGACCAATTTGCCTCTTGATATTAAATTTTTTTTTACCAATAGCTTGCAGCTTAATTCTAGCCTCTCGAAGCTCTAGAGAACGAGATGGAACAACATGATCTTGAATAGCAGCTTGGTGTCCTAAGGCCGATATAGCTGGGACAACAACTAAAAGAGGAATTGTCATTGGCTCAGGTAGTTGGATTTGTGGAAAAATGGGTAAGGGAGGCTTTGGAGCTACTTTCCCTGCTAGAATAAGGTAGTTTTATGCTCTAACAACAATCTCAAAAGCATCAAGTAGGGTAGATCCACCTAGAGCCTGAATCATAACAGATATTTCTCTATCTAAAGCTCTAAGATAAAATAGAAAGGCATGCAGTGGTGTAGGCCTTACCATCACGGGGATTCTATCCCAAGTCCTCTGAAAGCAGTAATTAAAATTAGACAGATGTTCATGCAGATGCCTCTTGATGGTACTCAATTGCTACAACAGAGACAAAAGATTAGATTTGTCTTCAAAGTGTTTGTGCAACCCATCTCTGAGCTGATCGCACATTGCGATTGAGCTTACTGTGAGTCCTCAGAACCACTGCAAAGCTTTCCCTTTTAGTGATGTAGCCAAGAGTCTGATTGCTACGTTCTCTTGGGTAACATCATGCACTAAACATAAAGCTGCAACATCTTGAATATGCTCAACAACTATGATGTGATCTTCTCTAGTGAAATATAGCAGTCCTTTGAGGGATGCAGCTGGAATGTCATCATGCTAAACAAGTTGTAACAGGCTGCCCCCATTAAATGCAACAAAATGATACGGTCTAGCCATTTATTTAGAGTCGCTAGGGTGTTTGATAACTTTTCCTCCAAAGGCTGTTGATACCGAAGAAAACACCTGATTCTTTAGTATGTCATGTGCTGATCACTAGATCTGCATGCAAAGCTAGAAATTTGACTCGCCAAGTATGTTGTCATTTCCTCTAAAGGATGAAAACCTTGTTGCACATACCAAACAACAAAGAAAGCAATGTGCTTTGGTCCCACTGGACGTGCCAAAAACTGTTGTCAATCAGGATTGCGCCACTAGTCAAGTCAAGCTTGACTGTCCTATTGAAACTTGGAAACCCTCTCAGATGTGGGTGACCTATGTCAAGAGGGAATCTCCACAGTGAGCTAGTTCTCCCAATGATTTCCTAATTTAATTGATCTGCAGGGAAAAAGGGATAGAGAACAAACTAAAATGCAAAACAAACTCTAGGATCTAGTCTAAATGAATATGTTCACTCACAAATAGATCTTCAAACTTAAATTGTCATAACCCCACCTATGATGATTTATCTCAAAAATAGTTTGTAATAAGGTTTAATTAAAAACACAAATCACAACCAAGGAAAAACATGCAATTTAACAACACTGAAACATATCAAAGGACATAAAGCTACCACAATGAGACATCAAATCAAAACTATAAATAGACAAGTAGATGGAATAGGAAAATCAATTATACTGAACTGGAAGGAATACAATGCATAATAAAAATGAACTTAGTCAACTTCCTGTATACAACTCTGCCTGTGAACAAGAGAGAAGAAACTGATATCAACCAACTCTAAAAAACTAAGTTTTTCTCCTATAAATGCACTGTCAAGAGATCTCTACAAAAAAGTTGGAAAAACTCCAAATAATAGATGTTGAAATCCATTTTTGAGCTTCAGAAAAAAGCTGCCAAAAATAGCACCAAATCCCCTCCAATCTGTGAAAGCAAAGTACCAAACTGCAACTTTAGGTGGCCCCACTGCAAATCTTCTTTCTTTTGCCCATGAAATCTTCAAATTTTGTCCTATATGCCTCTAAATAAAACAAATTGAAAAGAATATCTGATTTGTTTTATTAGCTTATTAACTGCCTAAAAATAGTTAAGTTTTAAAAGAAATTTATAATTGATTGCTTTGAAACTAACCTTACAATGCACTAGAAGTTTGATCCCATTTCCTAATCAATTTGATTTGGCAAAAAATAAATAATACTTGGCTCATAATTTCGCCAAATATTTTACAATGCATTACAATTAATTTTTCTATAAAAAATGATGGAAATATCACTATGTTTTTTGTAAAAATAAATTAAAGCCTTGGAGGCTTAATCTCCATGGTCCTGCAACATAATTCCTAAGGCAAGTGAGTTCATGTCCTGACTCACACTGTATGATCATATGACATATGGCATGTATCACATCATGATGGTGGCTTATGTACTTGTCTCACACCAAAATTGAAGGTTTGCATATATTCTATAGTATCAATTCTATTTTATCTTCAAGGGCTAAGACATAAGGATTACCACAAGTTGACCTAGGTAGTTTAAGGCATTGAATATTTTGAGGGAGCCATGGGCTGGACCTCACCATAAGTTATGGGGCCTAGGCATAAAGGGGACAACAACTAGGCATTAGTTAATGTATTTAAAAAAGAAAACAATGTGATAAAACACCCCACGACCCTAGGGCATTCTCAACCCTAGACCAAAACAAAACTTTGCCCTAACATTGCGGGTCATTTTCACTTGTAATTTTGGTGAAGATGTTCTCTGCCCAGTCACCATGGTGATGAGGGTTTGAAGCTTGGAAAACTTTGATACCTCTAGATTTTCCATTTTTTTGAGCAATTTTCTGGTGGACTCTTAGAAAAAATAGAGGGTAAGTAGTTTATGTTCCAACGTGGCTCATACTCTAAATTTCCTTTTCAATTCATGTGATGTAAGTGGCCTATCAAGCTGCGAACTCTGCATATTTTGATCATTCAGTCTTTGTTTATCTGTGTTGGCCGCCATTAAAGTTCATCAGTCGAGCTTGAAAATCCCTTGATCTCTCACACTTTTGAGAAAGATCCTTATGATTCTAGCAGAGAAAACGAGGTAAAGTGTTTTACCATAGATTTTGAAATATTTCTTCATTATAAAAGCAAACCCTTTTGGCTTTAAAGCCACGGCCCCATGGATTTTCTGATGGAATTGTGTTTGTCTATTCTTCGTACTCTTGGCCACCGTTAACAACTTGAGCCTTGCTTGGAGAAAAACAAAATGAAACCAAGAAGAGAAGCCTCAATTGAACGCCTAACCAGGTGAGTCTTTATGAGTTCGAACAAAACTCTTGGTTGCTATGGCATTCTGTAACTTTTATACTTAAAACTTGCAGCCATATATTCTTTATCTTGCTGTAGTTGTAGCTTTATTCTCTAAAAAATGAAGTGGGTATTCATGAGTCCCTAAGGAAAGAATACTTCATTGGAAATTGTTGTAGCCATGTTCATTTTGTGTAGTCTTGTTCACTATAGCTCAAAACCCTAGTGTGATTATACATTTTCTCCTCTCTATGGTTTCCTTGTATGGCCACGACAACATATACATTTCATCCCATGCATTTTGTGTTGAGTCTGAAACCCTAAATTGGGTTGAATCAGAGATCTTTTCTATTTCTTTTTGTAGCTAACTCTGAAACTCAAAATGAGTTTAAGCTGTTACCTCTATAGCTTTATTTTGCAAAAATAATGAAGATTTTGATATTTTTCCCCTAGAAAGAGATTATTATGCAATCAAAACCTATATTCTCTGTAATTGCATCTCTTCAAATTCATGATTTCTATTTGGATATCTCTGACTAGGCAATTGCTCCATTGTATTTCCTATATGTTGAACCAAAATGTGCTTTCACACACCCACTGTACCTAATGGCTCCTTTATTCTGTGTCCTTATCAAACTTTGGTGGCATGAAACTTATTACTCTTTTCCTGCATCTGATTTACCCATGTATCTTGCCCATTAGAGACCACGACTGTGATGATATTGGACCAGGTTTTTGGTTACCATTGGTCTAGAATGCAAAAATAGGCTTATGTTGGCCATGACCTATGAGAGAATAGCCGAGATTCTACTCATTTTCTGAGGATGGCACCATTTCTACATGCACATACTTATCTTGATTGTGTAACTTGTGGCATATACTTGTGATGTTGATTCAGTCCATACTCTTTCTATCATATGGCATACAAATGTAATTTCTTGATGGCTATTGTGTAGTTCCATGATACCTTTAATGTATAGCTGCAACTTTGCTTTATCCATGTATAAATCTTCACCAGTTGTTCCATATATGCATTTCTTTCTGTATTGTAGATAGTCACGGATACTTGGACATCTATGTCAGTGTAGATGCTTTTCATTGGAATATTGACTATCCCAACTTGATATGCTACTTTTTCCTTATTATACTGATTTGCACAAGGTACCATTTGATAAGACATGTCGTTACAGCTTCACCTCACTGTTGCTCTCTTATCTAACTCATCATGTAGCATAAATATGAACATTGGGATTCCCTCCTTTTGTCAATGATAAATGGTATCTTGATGCTTAGGAGTATAGCAATGAATTAATACAATCCTCATGATGACAATATTATTTCTGTGCAACTCAATGCATTTGTGTATACTTCATTTGGTAACTATAGCATTTTGATGTGTTCTCATACATACTACATTATGGACAATGGTAATTATCTTTCACTCACTGTCTAAGGCATGGACACTCTGCATATCATGACTCTTTCTAAATATAACTTGCAACTATATCAACATGGATATTTTCTGAGTATAGCATTTCTTCTTGTGCTACCTCTTGTAGCTTATGATGGATGCATTCTTTGATCTCTATATGAACTTTAGATCATGGCATGGTATCTTTTATGGTTGTTTCATATATTGTTGAGTAGTAGCTTTATTACACTCAAACTGCAACCTTTCATGTCTGGCTTTCGTTCAACTTCACTCCTTTTTTATCAGCTAGTCTAATTTTCCTTGTTAGTACTATATTGAAGTTGATCAAGGCTGCCCCACTATACTTGTATTCTTTCAAACTTCATTGGCAATTTCCTTATGACAATTGAACAATATAAGCACACTTATCTTTATTGTTGGCTCCACTATTACAATTGACTATACCTCCTATGATGTGGCATTGATTTCTTATGACTAATATAACAGTCATGATGATGGTTGTTTTTAGATCATTCATGGCTGCCATGCATTATAACTGTTATTGTTGTCCTCTATAATGTGAAAGAAAACTTTTTAGTATTTCATGGCAGCTATTTGATACTCCCTATCTCATTATGCACATGATAACACCTTTGCATTTATGATATTAGCACTAGATGTACAATTTCCTTGATTAGCGAAAGAATATAATGCTATCCTCTATGTGACTGCAACTTCCTTCCATTTGATTATGCCTGGTCCATTAATGATATTAGTTTGAAGGCTTCTATATTCTTTTAAACTCTACTTCTCTGAGATAGTGCATTGGACAGTGTCCCGAATGAGTTCAGTTTACTCTTATGATTCCATTTCATTCTTTGAGGTGCATTCATAGGTGTATCATGTTCTTGACATAAATGCATCTAACTAATTTGATCTCTATTCCATCTCATCCCCTCTTAAGAGTTACGGACAACATGCCGAGGTCTACTCTTGTAGGAGCTCGTTTCGCACCACATGCTTATCTTTTAGATCAGTAACATAATTTTACCTACTCCTGCACATGAAACAAACAGATTAGAATAAAACAATGATGCTCCATGATTGTTTCTTTTTTCAGTTCCTTCTGCATACTGATGATGTTCATTTGATCAATGCACTATAATCAAAGTATTATGCCTCTTATGATGGATAAAGGATTTTCATAACTGAAGCTTCTAACGGGACCCTTCCCACATTTTTGCAGGGCATGTAGAGATCAGGAGCAACACAAGAGGCTTTCTTTGAAGATCGATAAAACAAGGCAATGATGGCTATGTCTTTCTCTTTTCATTCATTAGATGCATAGTATTTTATTTATATCTATATATGTTCAACTATAACCCACAGCTTGTATGGGACACCTGATATGTCATCATTTCTTTCAATGCAATGCTTGTTCCTTTATGTACTTCAACTTGTAAATGAATAACCATTGAAATGAATGAAATACTTATCTCACTTGACTGTTCTTCAATGCAATGAATGATCCGAATCTTTCCTTCTTTCTTGAAAAACTAAACTGCAATTATCATTGAAACATAATAACTTTTCAACTAACTCATAACAGAAGAAAATCAAACCTCACTCAAAGTTGATAATGTCGCATCTGCTCAGCCAATTTTGAGTTGTGGTAAAAAATGGTAACACTTATTATCTTGTTCCTTTATTAATTTACCACATACATCCAAAAGAAAGAAGCATGAACACAAGAATAGAAACAACAAGATCACAACACATGAACACTAGGATTTTTACGTGGAAACCCAGTTAAGGGAAAAACCACAATGGGGGTTAACCCACTGGAATTTATACTCTGTTAAAAGTATTACAAATGGGAAGGCACATGCCTTTGGGCACACTGCCCGGAGCTCACTGCTCAAAGGATGTTCACAACTTATAGAATTAATTACAAGAGTTCACTGAATTATTTGAACTAAAGAATAGCATCTAACAATGCAAGATTACAGTTTCGATTGAGCTCAGTACACTAACTTTGCACACTTCATCTCTCTCTGCCCTACTTCACTGCTCTACCATGATCCAGAGCTTAGATCTCTTTATTGGTATTGCTCTCCTTCGTACCTCACCATTCATATTTGCATCTTCACACTCCAAAATGCCCAAACTCATCGATTATATATTTCTGCTACATGAAATTGCATCAACTGCAATCAGCCTTAAGAAAAACTTAGAGACTTTTAAAGAACACTATTCCGTCGACTGAATTCATGTATAAACACCAATACGGACCAAAACTTTTGTATCCAAGTCACCTTTACATGTCGGCCAATACCACTGAATCTTGCAAATTACTCAACCAACAAATTCTCTTCATCCGCACAAGGATCAAACACCTAGTCAGCTTGTTTTTCACCGGATTGAACTGTTTAACCAGAACCTGATACTCAGATGCTTGTAACTTATAATATCTTCATCATCGGAGGCTAAAATATTTGATTTAGGTTGCCTTGGCATACCTTAACATTCCCTCATATCTGTAGCACAATGTGATTACCTATGGAGAAATGCAGACTAATATGCTGAACACTATCAAATGCTCTATTCTTGTCTATCCAGACTTAGATAAATATGCACTCTAACTTTCGGTATGATCAAATGATGTAATGCAGATGTGTAAGATAGATTCAGTTGCCATCAATGACAAGACCTAACATGCCTAGTAGTGTCTCTTGCCAACACTCCCTATTTGTACCCAAACTCATCCTAAGGCACCATGTGCATAGCTAGTCAATAGGCTTTTCTATGTGTATTCATGTGAGATGTTGATTTACATATTCATTCTTGTGCATTGTTCAAAGATCAAATCCATGGAAGATCCTTTCACACTAGCTCTTACCTATTATAATGGAATGTATTTAACAACACTATTTATTGACTTTGATATTACTATTACCATTTTTTCACCATAGCTCAAAAATTGGTAGAGCTGGTGCAACAAATTCATTTTTAAAGTGAAGGTTAACATCCTTCTGTTATAATTTGTTTGCATAGTTGTTTGTGTTTCAAGATTGCAGTTTAGTTATTCAAGAGAAAGAAAAGTTTTCAAATCATTCATTGTATTGCAAAACATATTTCACATGAGAGAAGTATTTCATTCACTTCAATGATTATTCACTTACAAATTGAAATACATAAAAGGATAAACATTGCATTGAAGGAAATATTGATAGATCAAATGTTCCACACAAGCTATAGGTAATAGCTGAACATATGCAAGTATAAGAAAAATGCTATGCATCTAAAGACAGGAAGAGAAGGTCATAGCCATCATTGCCATGTTGCAATCTTCAGGATTCGAAGTTACCATCCTGTTCCTACTCTTGATCTTCGACAAAACATGCAAAAAATGTGGGAAGGTCCTTTTAGAGCTCTGGTTATGAGATCTCTATATCCTATCAAAAGAGGTATAACACACTGCCTATAATGCATAGATCAGATGAATATCATTCACATACAAGAAGAACTGAAAGAGAAAAATAACCATTGAACTTCATTATTTTATTCTAATCTGTTTGTTTCATGTGCAGGTATAGGATAAGTCAAGTAGTTGATTAAAGACATATCAACATGTAGTGTAAAGTGGGCTCCCACAAGGGTAGAGATCAACATGTTACCCCTGAGTCAAAGGGGATGAAATTAGAGTGTTCACTCATACTGTGCAAAAGGAACATGATAAAGTAAATAATGCTGCATCAACTTAGCCTATTGAACTTAAATTCAGTGTCCATTTATGACTACCATTCAAGCTGAGTTGAAGTGAGCATCATCCATGAACAGTGAATTTTTACCCAATGAGGCATGAGATTGAAAATCATCAGATTTATAATGCCATGTATTTCTCAAGTATGCATTTTAGAGTCATGATATTGATTGAACAATAAAATAAAGAATCATAGAATATCAATCACTGTTTAAGTCAAGTAAACAATTGCAGAAGATAGCATGTGCACAAGTGAAATAGAGTTTACATCAAATAAATTGATCATTTCAAGGAAAGTACATTGCTCCTACCTCAAGAGTGGTAAAAGAGAATCAAGTACATGTATGGAGCAGCTAAGGCAGCCATGAGAATGAATTGAATGCATGTTGCATTGTATATTATAGCAAGCATACATCTTTGACAAGATTGTCATAAAAGAGAGATACAATGCTCATTATGTATTTCTTTTTACCATATCATAGTAAAAGAAAGAAATAACAATAACCATGTAATGTTCTAGTCATATATGTAGATCAATTGCAAGATATACACCAGATGTATTGCCCAAGCCAAGAGAAGTAAAGAGTATATACAATGAAACAATCAACACCATGTCAATCAAATGATATGCATTTGTCTCAGATGATAAATAGCAGATACATGGAGTAGGCTGAAAAGTGCATAATAGAACAACCAACTGATAATCATCATATATCTCATCTGCCATTATATAGTAAGGAAGCTATTGTCATTCATAATGACATATGATATAATTGCCAAGTGTATGTGTCTTGTTGTAGGAGGAACCATATGAAGTATGCAAAATTCCTATACAATCAATAAAGAGCATCTACAGGTGTCATCAATAAAGATTTTCACAACTAAAATAGCCAATGAAAGATGCTATCCCATATGTGATGTATACCTACAGACAATGGACTCAATCAACATCACATGTATATGCTACATGTTAAGTAATCATCTCAAGTATGGGCATATAGAAATGATGTCATCTTCAAAAGATGTAAAGACACAATAAGAACATTAGTTATTTGATATGTTTCATCATGGAAAAAATGTAAAAACCCCAATGTCCATATACCTCAACAGTATTAAAGTAATTGTATCAGATAAATGAAGAAAGAGAGTAACTTCCATTGAAACAATGAACTAGAATATGCCATATATATCAGATACAGTATGTGCCTAATAGATGCAATACAAGAATGGGACAGCTGGAAAAAATCATATATTGCAGGTCAAATGAACATCTTTGTCATAAAGTAAAAGAACAGTCAAAATGTTGTGTAGCCCATCTGCCATAAGTAAAGGGTGCTATCATTCAAAATAGTATGAGATATAAGTGCCAAATGTATTTTCCATGTTACAATGAAGAACAAATACAGTGGAGTGAGTAGTCTTCACCAATCAAATGTTTGTAAGTGACAGTGTTTGATTCATCTCGGTGAAGTAGACTCTTGGTATGAAGGTCATAATTACATTGGAGTGCAGAGTCATAATCATCCAAATGCAATTTCAAAATAGTAAACAATGTTGTATAGCCACTACCACAGAAGAAGGAAGACCATAGCTATGGCCACATAGAGGAGATTGGTATGTATTTAAACTTAAATGCATAGCTACAGGTGTAGCCTTTAGAAGTATCAGATACTGAAAGAAATGGAGGAACAAACTTTTACTCAAACCCACTTAGGGTTTTAAGAGACAAGAACAATATACAATGGGTTTTATGTAGATACAGAGTTAGAAGGAGTAATTTCAAGCCATGAAGAGATGAAAGACTGCACAGAAGGTTATTTTCCAATCGTTTCCAAATATGTCATTTTCCTTAACATTTCTAAAACCCATTTTCATTTCATTAAGTAAACCCAACTAGAGGAGAACAAAGAGCATGGCCGTGGGATTCAACTTCCAGATCTATAGAATGCCATGGAAATGATAAAACATCTGAGAATATATCCAAAGATTGAGCTTTTTGAGTAAAACTTACCTTCTCAAATGATGTAGAGCTAAAGGTTTTCTTTTTGCTTCATTTTTCTCTCTCAAAAACACAATAATGGCGGACAGAATATAGAGAAGAAGTGACAGTGAAACAAATGATAACAAATTCATCAGGGACAGCACATAGGCTGCGACTATTGAAGACTTTTAAAGCTCAGAAATTGAGAGGAAAGATTAAAGAATGGAAAGCAAATATGTATCTGGCAACTTTTACCTTTGAAATCTACAAAAAATCCATGAAAGGCATGCTCAGACCTGCCAAAGGGATGAAGTTTCATGCTTGAAACCCTAGCTGGGAACTACCACAGAAGCCTCCTATCCACAAAATTTGAAGATGCAAATGACAAATGGAGTTTAGGGTTCGAGAGTTTTGTTTGAGGGCTCACTTTTCCCTAAGTGTCAAGTGGGGAATTTGTCACATTTAATTTATTTTGAGACCTCTCTTAATGCCATCATGGGTATCTGGCCATAGAACCCCTTGCCTAGGCATTTTTTGGGCCCTAGTAACCTTTTGTGAAGTCTTGATGCCTTAGGAACAGATTATTGTTTTAATGCCTTAGAGATATTTTGGAGATGGGGCTTATACCTACAAACCTCTCTTTTGGAACATAAGACAGGTCAATATGCTTATGGAGTATGAGACAAGTCATATGGAGATAAGCCATCAGGCTTCTATTTTTGCAAACACCATATAATGCTTTGATTATTTTTATGATTTTTTAATGGAAAAAATCAAATATTGTAATTGCAACATACTTGGCAAAATAAGAAAAATGTAAGCCTTGTATTATTATTTTTGCAAAAATAAAATTGAATAAGGGGTATGAGATAAATTGCAAATTATTGTAAAACAGTATATGAGGAAATGTTTCTATAAATTTCTTATAAATATTTGTTAAGTTATGCAGTTAAGATGGAGTAAAACTAGCAAGAATCTTTCCCTTTTGGTCTGTTTTTTCTTTCTGGGTGAAATTGGAAAAAACTAAGCAAAATAGACCTTCTATTTTCAGTCTCTTACCAGATAAGGCCTAAAATTTTGCACCTTTTTAGGTGGAGACCACTTGACAGAAGTTCTGACAGCTGTTATTTCCAATTTGGAGGCAATTTAGGCCCTATTTTGGAGTCTTTCTTTTGGAGCTCGGGAATGGCTTGGAAGTTACCTTTTGAGTTTTTCTGAGTTGTTTCATCCTTTCTCATTTTTAGAAAGCCTATTGGCTATAAAAGGAGGGTGGAGGAATTGGTTTGGGTTAGTTGATATCTTTGTTTCTTCTCTCTTGAGCACAGACAAAGAGTTTGTAAACTGATTTTAGCTCATATTTTTCAAAGTTAGATGTACCCCTATCATTTTATTATAGTAAAGCATTCCTATTTCACATTTGTTGCCTCTTTTATAACTTTGATTTGATGTTTTCACTATGATTATGATGTATAATCATCTAATTATGTCTCAATGTTATTGAAATCTGTGTAGCTATTTCCCATCTAATCCAGGTTGTGTGTTGTGTTTAAGTTAAATCTTCATACGAAGTACTTTTGGATTGTTGGACTTAGGTGAAACTGAGAAAGTTATAGGCTTGATATTTGTTTGTGGGGAGATATTTAGATATTATAGTGTTTGAGTGAATAATTTATCTATTCACTATAGTTTATGTGTACTTAGGTTTGTGAGGTTAATTAAACAATATCTTGTCTGACTGAATGTGCAACCTTTTAGAGGTTAGAGGTTACCTAGTTGTTTGGTAAACCTCATGTGCATACCTTTTGAGGTTGGAAGATTTTCCATCTCACCTCAAAAGGCACTTTGTAGTCATCCAACACTTGTCACACAAGGTTGTTGGTTTGCACATTCCAAGTGATCCAAAAGTTGACACCTTATAGGACACTTGTCTTCTTGTTTGTGCCACATCATGGGGCACTTGTCAATCCATGTACTAGGTGGATTTCCTCCTCCATGCCTATATAATGAGGCATTCTCTTGTAAATTTCTAAGTGAGGTTAATATATGTTTATACTCTATATTCATATGCTCATTGATAGTTATTGGCTTTGTTATTTTGCTTATATTCATTGTGGAAGAGTTATTTGATGTTGCATTCATACTGCTACTCCAACATGGTATCAAAACATTGAATTGCAAGTCGATTCCCACCCTTTTGGTGAATCAAGCACTCAACCCTATAACCGGAGCATCGTGGAGTCAAATGGACCTCACCGTTGAATCCAGAAGGCTTGAGAAATGAAGAATAGCCTTTCATTTGACGATTTTTGGTAAAACTAAATTTTCACAAAAAAAATTAGCTCTTGCACTTAAACAGTATGACTAGACGGCCTGTACCGTGCCTGTACAGGAATTTTTGTTAAAAAAAATTGCAGAGGGCAAAATTTGCCCACTGCAATTTGGTCAATTTGGTTGACAGTTTTTTGGCAGGTGGCTTTGTCCACATTTTTGTGGCCTCTTGGCTTGTGCAACTTTATGTTTTCTTGGCCTGTGCAACTCTATTCTATCATAATCACACTCAACACCCACTGAGTAGAGGATATCATTGATGTCATCAACAGAAGGGGTTGTATTGCCACCCAAGGCAACAAGCAACACAACCACCACAACCTCCATAATTGTTTAGTTTTTTCTTTGCAAACGATTGACACAACTCTGAAGATTGAACATTTCCCACTCGCAATAGCCTCCATTTGAAGTTTTGCAGGCTTTGTTGCTCGGTCTCTATTTTATTTTTTCGGCAGCATTGGCTCCTTTTTTGCCTATTTTAGGTGCTTTCAGATATAACAGCTGAGGATCCCTGGTTCAAAAAACCTCTTATCTGCAAACTTGGGGTTGTGGTTATCTCGAAACCACTCTAATGGCTTGCCAGAGGTACACCCTGTTCTTGTTCGCTTGACCACAAAGGTACAAGTCAACTTCCACACTTGTGAGGTTGACATATTCCATGGCTCTAGCAAGATCTCCTTCTTGATTTAGGGGTCGAAGCTGCAGTTAATGAGGTTGTAATAAGCTCTAGGTTTTCTGGTCGAACATTTTAAACATATGCAGTTCATTGAGGCATATGCAGTTGTACTTTCTTTGGAGCAACAGTTGTAGCAACAACAAACTCCACGTCATCGCACATCTAGGCGGCACCCTCACCCATCCACTTCCTCAAACAGTTTAAACTCTAACAAAGTTGGTATCACTCGGTCTTTGATAAATGATGGCATAATGTGAATGGATGCTAAGTCATGGCTACGCCACTTTCTTCTTTATAGTCTATGCTATTAGTCCGTTTGTTTAGAAGGAGTTGATTGATTATATGTCATTATTGTTTGCCCATCGATGCATGAAAAACAATACTTTATAATTAGTATTCACAAGAACGGCCTATTAATGCTTCTTCCCATTTTTTGTTGAAGTTAGCATTTTTTCTAAACTTTGAAGACAAACCATTAACTTTTTTTCAAATGCCGAAGCTGTCATTTTCTATCAACGGAGTCTGCTAGATCCCTTCAAAGTACCGAAGGAGGACATTTCTTTTCATTTTGCAACAACTTTGGCAAATGGAGGCTATTTTTTTCAAACTTATAGTCTACGCAAAGGTATTTCCATCAACTTCATAGTGGTAGAGTTTATTTCGTCAAATTTTACTATTTTGATTGATTTTAATAGCTTTGAAGTTCAACTGCACGTAAATTTTGACAGGGGATATCTTTTACCCCGTTTATCAAAATTTTGCACAACCTTTTTTTAAAGATCCTAGAAAATGCAAGGAAATTATAAACGAATGATTTTCACTGTAAGGTTGTTCCAATTGTAATCAAATCTTGCCATATTTTTCTGGGGGGGCTTCTATTACAAAGTTAATCAAATTTGGGGGGAGTGTGAGGCACAATTTATGTGCCTACTTGTGTCATCTTCAACAATGGACTCTAAATTTGACTTGTTAACTCCACACAACTACCATACATGGAAGACTAAAGTACAACAACTTCTTCAATCTAAAGGGTTATGGCAAATACTCAATGATCAACAACTGCAATTCAATAGGGAGTATGAACAATTTGTCTATCACAATAAGTTAGATAAGGCAATGGGATCCATTGGCCTCCATGTATGTGATAACTTGCAATTTTATCTAAGCAATTATACAACTCCTAAGCAAATGTGGACAAACTTAGTGATTTATTTGGTACAGTTGATGATTTCAAAATATTGCAATTGGATGCTGAATTAACAACTTTGTCACCTGATGTCTTCCCTTCAATTGAAGATTACTTAGTCAAGTTCAAGTCTTTGCTTTCTTGACTTCAAGTTTGTGGTAAAACAAAAATAGATAAGGAATGTGTCTTCTTGGTTTTGTCAAAGTTAAAAGGCCCCTATCAGGTCTTTGCTTCTACTTTTTACTCTACAATGGATGCACTTGGTTCAACATTTACTATGGCCACTTTTATTCTCCATGGATGTAATCACCTCTAAAATTCAAGCACTTGTGGCTCAATCATCTAAGGGTAAAAGCAAGAAATTCAACAAATTTAAGGCACATTCTAGATCAACAATTGAGCATACCTCCAAGCAGAAACAAAAGTCTGATAAGCAAGCCACTCAATCTTCTAAGTCAAGTGAGAATCCCTCCAAGACACCTAAGAAGAAAAGTAAAGGGTCATGTTCTTATTGTGGAAAACCAAGTCATGATATGATTCATTGCTTTCAAAGGATGGAATCCTTGGAAGAGACAATCAAGAAACACAATATTTCTTTACCCAAACCTAGCAAAGGACATGCACTTATAGCTAGAGGTTTGGGTACATCCAATGATAGTTGGATACTTGACTCGGGAGCCTCTCATCACATGACCAAGCCACATGATCATCTTTCTGATAGTTCAACATATCAAATTACAGTGGGTAACTCTACACAAATTCTAGTTTTGGGGTCAAGATCTATTTAGTTGATAGATGGTTGCATTGAGGATGTACTCTATGTTGTTGATATTTCTACCAACCTTATCTCTATCTACCATATTTTCCATAATGGGGAAGGGAAGATAGTGGAGTTCTCCCCACATGATGTAGTTATTCAAGAACTACGGTATCCTAAGAATATTGTTGCTTCAGGCATTTAGTTGATAATGGGTCCAGATTGTATAGGTTCCATTCTTTTGAGTCATCTTTGTTGGGAATTAAGGTGTCTCAACCTTTGCAAATTCCTAATGTTGTATTATATTTATCCCATGTTGAGTTAGCATTGTCAACACTTTGTGTATATGCAGCAAGGTAAATTTTGGTGACTTTGGCAGTCGCGGTTTTCCCCTTGAATAATTAATGGGGGTTTGGGGGCAGCGCCCCCAAGACAGGGTCAAGGGGCGTAGCCCCTTGCGGGGTCTAGGGGCAGTGCCCTTGGCGCGTTCCCTGTCATGGTACAGGGCAGAGTCGAGGGGCAGCGCCCTCATGGGGGCTCAGGGGCAATGCCCCTGAAACCTCAAATGTTTTTTAATTAATGACAAGTGTCGGTGAGTATCTCTGCACGAGAGAAAGAAATCTTTGGGCGGTCAAGAGAGGTTATGACATGTAAGAGGAATATGATATTTTTAGTCAGTGTATGACGGATTCTATGACAGCTGTAAGGTGCATAAGAGCATCTGTCATATCCTATCTTGGGACCAGGCGCCCACTTCGAGATGGGATGTTGGACAAGTGTCCTTAGGCATGGGTTTTGGGGCATGAGTCCAAGATGGACACCCATCTCTAGAAGGTTCCATATTTGCCTTGTAAACTCTATATAAACAGGTGCTTGGATGGGAGATAGATAACTTTTGGTATAAGTACTGTTATGCTACCGGAATATCTCCAAATTCGACATTCGAAGACTCTTGAAAGAGCATTGGCTCTGAAACTATATTGTAATCTGTTATTGTTTACTGTAATACATTTGAGCTGTGTTTTGGAGTGTAGGGTTTTTCACCCGTAAGGGTTTTCCCCACGTATATCTTGTCTCTCTCTCTTCTGTCTACTTTCTGTGTGTATGTGTATTGCTGCAATATCTCATGTTAATGGTTTAACATTTCTATAATAGTTAGGATAAAGTTGAATTTGCATAGCCCTCTCCTCATTAGATTAGTGTAGGAAGCATTTTCCACACACCTAGCTTCCTTTATCATCACACATTGCCCATGTAGATTCTTTGAGTCAACTTTGGCATTAGAGGTTTGGACACCTCAATTATAGATATCTTTAGTATTTGAGTATACATGATATGGCACTTGGTATTCCAAAGGTTTCATGCATGGATGGAGTATGTCAAGGTTGTGTCCTTGGTAAGCATCATCAAGATCCCTTTCTTAAGGGAAAGGCACATTGTGCATCTACCTTGCTTGAGTTGGTTCATAGTGACCTGATGTCATTTCCAACTCCATCTTTTTCTGGGGCCAAGTATGTACTCACATTCATTGATGATTTCTTTGGTCGAACATGGGTGTACTTTCTCAAGTATAAAAGTGATGTCTTCACAACTGTCAGGAACTTCAGGGTGTTTGTGGAGAAGCAATCAGGTTCTTTAATTCAATAGCTTCATACAAATAATAGGGGGAGTATGTGAACTAGTTTTATTAGGATTATTGCACTGAGCATAGAATACTTCATTAGTATTCAGTTCCCTATACTCAACAAAATGGTGTTGCTAAAAGAAATAATAGATCTCTCAAGGAGATGGAAAATTGTATGCTTCAATCTTGGTCTATGGCCACTTCATTTTGGATTAAAGCTATCAATTGTGCTAATTACATTCAGAACCGCACACACTACAAAGTGGTTCATCATATCACTCCAGAGGAGGTTTGGTCTAGCATCAAGCCAAATATTTCCTTCTTCAGGGTATTTGGTAGTGAGGCTTGGGCATTCATAACAAATGGTCGGTGTAAAACAATGGAGAAGAAAAGTCAACAATCCATCTTTGTTGGCTATTGTGAGTACATGAAGGCTTATCAATTGTTTGATCCAACCACTCAGGATGTCTACTTTAGATGAGATGTCCAATTTGATGATTCCTTCCATATTGATCCTACATCCACTTCTTCATCACTACCTACTCCTCCCTCTTCATCATATCATGATACCTTAGCACTTGAGGATACTTCAGATGACGGTCCTGATATTCCACCACCACCAACTCTACCACCACCACCTCCACCTCCTCCTACTCAAGTTTTACCTAGATGCACTTGCAGTACTATTCAGAAGGCTAGATCTTTAGTTGGTGATCCTATGTGTTCTCTTCACACTCTCTCATAGACTTCTGGCACTAGTCTTTTAGGTCATGCTATATCCACTGATCCCTAGAGTTTTTCAAAGGCTTCAGGTATTCTAGAGTGGGATAGTGCTATGACATATGAGTATTCTTCTTTGATGAAGAATAATACTTGGGAGTTGGTTTCTCTTCCTAAGGGAAGAAAGATAGTTTGGTACAAGTGGGTGCATCGCACCAAGTATGCAATTGATGGTTCTATTGAAAGATACAAGGCACATCTTGTTGCTAAGGGTTTTTCAAGGTTGAGGGTATTGATTACTCTAAAACCTGTAGCAAAGATGGATTCTATTCGCCTTGTTCTTTCTATTGTTGCATCTCAGAGATGGCAAGTATTTTAGATGACGGTCCTGATATGATTCAGGATATTCAACATTCTTTGATGGAGCACTTCAACATGGTAGACCTTGGGCTTCTACATTACTTTCTTGATCTTCAGGTTCTTCAGTCTACTGAGGGGATCTCCATTTATTAGTAGAAGTATTACATTGAATTGTTTCATCAGTTTTGCATGGATGATTGTAATCCTACCCCTACACCATTTTAATCTAGTGTAACTTTGATTGCCACTTGCACTTCACCTTGTGTTGATGCTACTTTGTATAAATAGTTAGTTGGCAGTCTTTTGTATTTGACACACACTGGTCTTGATATCACCTTTGCTGTTGGGCTTGTCTCCCGCTTTTTACATGATCCTCATGAGAGTCATTGGAAGGCAACCAAGCATATTTTGAGGTACATTTAGGGCACTCCACATTTTGGCATTCAGTACACACCAAGTGCTTCACACATAGTAAGCTTCACTGACTCAGATTGGGTCAGTGATGTTGACTCATGAAAGTCCACTTCCAAGTTTGTTTTCTATCTTGGTACAGGTCTCGTTGCATGGTCCTAAAAGAAGCAATCTTCCATTGCATTATCATCCACTGAGGTTGAGTATCAAGGTGCAATACTTCCTAGCCAGGAGGGTCTATGGCTTCGACAGCTTATGATAGAGTTTGGTCTACCACCTAATCATCCTACTATTTTTTGGTGGGATAACCAAAGTGCCATTCATATTTCTCGTAATCTAGTTGAGCATCAAAGGACAAAGAACATTGAGATACACATGCATTTCATTCGACAGTTTATCCAGGATGGTGTTCTCTCCTTAGAGTATTTGTCTACTCAAGAGCATATTACAAACATATTCACTAAACCTTTGGCATCACCTCACTATCTTGAGTTGCGACAAATGCTTGGGGTGAAGGAAGTTGTCCTTGGGGGGTCATCTTGAGTCCTCCTTCCTTTGTCACTTTTTTGGAGAGGTGTTTTTTCTGGTACCGGACATAATAACCCAGCCAAAATAACCCTAGACACAATAACCTCGTCATAATAATCCAAGGAAAAAATAACCTAGGGTCATAAGAACCCATGGATAGAATAACCTGTGGTCAAAATAACCCATGGACAAAATAACCTATTGTCATTTTAGATCAAGCTAGTAAACTAGAAATGACATATAATCAATTAGAAAATTAGAATTTAGATATTTTTCTAATTCTTATGCCAAATTTTTGCTCCAATTTGTACTGCTATCTCTTCATGTACCCAAATGACAATAAATAGTCACAAAAACTATTTATTAAACTAAATTATAAATATGATTACAAGGAACATAAACAAGCATGTCAAAAGATTAAGTAACATTAATCTTTAAGATAGAAAAAGGGATTGTGAGGCACCATAGAGGCTAGTTAGGTCATTTTTAGACAATATATCCATTATATACCCCTAAAATAGCCTTAAAACACCTTTAATATGCTTAAATAACCTATAAAATGGTAAATAATTATAAAAATAAAGGCAATTTCGTGGGAATAAGTTGATTAAGAGTTATTATGAAAAGATATAAGTGAAAAGGCATTATGAAGAGGCATTAAGAAGATTTATAAAGTCGTAGAATTAAGAGAAGTAAAGAAATGAAGAAGGGAGAAAAAGTAAGAGTGTGTAGAGTAATAAGAAGAGGAGAAATCCAAATTCATAAAAGAAGATATTTTGTAATATATTTTTTTTAACATTATTTTAAATTTTCCTAGGGTTTTCTAAAAGAGTGTACAAAAATCAATATACTTTTAGGCAACCAACACATTCTTCATAATTTTTAATATATACAATGCCTCTTCAGTTTTTAACAAGTCAAAAAAATAAGAATTTACTTATTTTAAATGGTTACACATTTTTGTTTCATCGACAAGGCATCAATTAAACGATCTGACGTTGTGTAGAATATTTTACAAATAAATGTTCAAGTCAGTGCTATACTACGACACAAATAGAATCCGGTGATGTGATTAACACTACAAAACATAATCATGCTCCAAAACCTGACATGATCACTGTCAAACACAAATTGAATGAAATGAAAGACATGGCATGCTCAACTCAAGATTTTACAAGAAATATCATTGCTTCTTCATGTTCTAATATTCCATTACCTATAGTAGGAGCAATACCATCAACCAATGCATTATCCAAAAGGATTCGAAGAAAAAGATTAAGATTTGAAGTGCAGCCACCAAATCCTCAGACATCAACAGATCTTATCTTACCAGTTGAATATACAATTACCAATAGAGGGGAAAAGTTTCTTTTTCATGACAGTAATGATGAGAATCATTTTTTAATATTCACCACCACACAAAATTTACAATTACTGAAAGAATCTAAAAATTGGTTTAGTGACGGTACATTTAAAACAGTACCAAGTATTTTTCAACAGTTGTACATGATTCATGGCTTGAAAGTTGATGCAATATTTCCACCCATTTATATTCTTATGACCAACAAAACAAGAACAACTTATACACAAGTACTTGCAGAATTAAAACAACTTCAACCTGATCTAAAGCCAAAAACTATACTTATTGATTTTGAATTAGGTTTCATGGGAGCTATTTCTGAAAATTTTCCAAATGTCACTATTTGGAGATGTTTTTTCCATTTCTCTCAATACTTGTGGAGGAAAGTTCAAGAAGAAGGTCTACAAACACATTACAGTGTCGATGAAGTATTTGCATTTGAGATCAAGAAAATTGTTGCATTAGATTTCGTGCCTCAGATAGATGTAATTGATGCAATTGAAACACTTCAACAATCTCCTTATTAAATAGAACATGAGGAGACTCTGCAACCCATAATTGATTATTTTGAAGACACATGGATTGGCAGACTAACCAGAAGAGGCAACAGAAGATCACCCAAGTTTCCAATGACAATGTGGAATTGCTATTCAGCTATTCAAGATGATCTTCTCAAAACCAATAGTACTATTGAGGGATGGCACAGAGCATTTTGTGAATTACTTCAAGCATCACACAACTTAGTCTGGAAATTCATCAAAGCAATGAAAAAAGAATAGGGTCTCCAAGAGAATAAAATAGAGAAATATATGGTTCGATACACTAGGCAACCAAGTAGGAAAAAATACTATGAACTCAAAGAAAGACTAAAAAGATTGGTTGATGGTTATGACAACCATAACATTTTAGATTATATAAGAGGCATCGCTCATAATTTGACACTTTAATCGAAAATTAGAATAATAAAGTTTTTTAGCAACATACATGTAATTTATAAATTTTGTTTTCCTTTCTCTATATTCTTACAGGGATATTATGTCCATGTGTTATTCTGACCACAGGTTATTTTGGCTTGGGTTATTATGACCCTAGGTTATTTTATCCTTGGGTTATTGTGACCAGGTTATTCTGTCCAGGGTTATTTTGGCTGGGTTATTATGTCCTACAATCATTTTTTCGCACTGGGTTTTCTCATTTTCTCCATTTGTGAGAGACTTTATTATACATGGGTACCTCATCAGACCTAGTAGCTAGGATCCATATTTTTTGTATCTATTACACTTTTGTGTTCTCCCCAAGTATCACTTAAGGGGGGCTGTTAGAGTGAATAATTTATCTATTCACTATAGCTTAAATATACTTAGGTTTGTGAGGTTAGACAACATCTTGTCTAACTGAATGTGTAACCTTTTAGAGGTTAGAGGTAACCTAGTTGTTTGGTAAACCTCATGTGCATACCTTTTGAGGTTGGAAGACTTTCCATCTCACCTCAAAAGACACTTTGTAGTCATCCAACACTTGTCACACAAGATTGTTGGTTTGCACATTCCAAATGATCCAAAGGTTGACACCTTATATGACACTTGTCTTCTTGTTTGTGCCACGTTATGGGGCACTTGTCAATCCATGTGCTAGGTGGATTTCCTCTTCCATGCCTATATAAGGAGGCATTCTCTTGTAAATTTGTAAGGGAGGTTAATATATGTTTATACACTACATTCATATGCTCATTGATAATTATTGGATTTGTTATTTTGATTATATTCATTGTGGAAGAGTTATTTGATGTTGCATTAATACTCCTGCCCCAACATATAGGGCCTGATATGTATGTGTTTTGCCTTTGATAGCTTAGAAAAGAGCATGTACTGGATGGTAGCTATCTTTTTCATGTAAATCATTATATTTTAATCAATATATGTCTACATGGTTCACCACCTTTAAAAAAAAATTCCCTTCAACTTGGTTGTGTGGACTTAACATCCTTCAAGATGGGAGAATCATATAGGTGTCATGGATAGGGTCATAAAGCCATAAAAAGACAAAATCAAAAGAAAGCTACTGTTTGGCTACCTGTCATCACTTGAATAGAAAGCTTTGTAGTCATTACACACTAAAAATGAAAGAAGATGAGAGGTCAATTGGATTCAAAGGGTTAACATAGAAGATGAACAGTCAATGTGAGCAACATTAAACATCCAATCATTATATTAAATTCTGAAATCACTTTTTGGATTCATTCACTTACAAAAGAGAGGAATAAAAATTAAAACCATGCAATATTCTATTAGGAAATAATAATCTACTTAAATATCATCAACTTCAATGGTCAAACAATCAATAGCAATTTTACACCTCATTTAAAATAAAAAGTGTTAAATATTTGTCCTATTTTTATTGGCCAAAATTGACCATTGACTGTTGAAGTGGATGATATTTAAGAACAACCTTTATTGATACTTTGTTTAGTCTTCCTTTAGATTTTTAGTTTAGACTATTAAAACCATGTTTTATAGCACATTCAATGATATGATCTATTAATTAGCAATAGACATTAACTTGTAACAATTTTTTTTTTATTTTACAGCAATAATAAAATAAATCTAATTTTGGTGTTCTCTTCAATGATCTTGATAGTGAATAATGTGTAGATTGAGGGGTTTGATAATTTGGTTACAAAGAAAAGGTTGTCATGAAATTGACCCTCTAACCTTATTTAAATCATCTTGATATAGCCAACAAATAGAAAATCTATTAGCATATTAAATTACAAATGTATTGAAAACCTATAACTCTATAATACATTTTAAAATAATGGAAGAAAAGAAAACAAAGTAGTTAATCCACCTTGCTAATAAAGTATCATGTAAAATAATGTAATTAGGACCATTCATGGTATACAATTATGTAGCAAGATTTAGGATTGAAATTGTAAATTGGAACTATATGTTTCTTTTCATCCCTTTTTAACTTACTATAGAATTTAATCATGACTTGATGTAACAACTAAGGAAGGTCTAATGTGTAGATGAATTTAATCAATATGAGAAGCAAATATTATGTTTCTAAGACCATCATATTGTTTATTACCTTATTGAAAATTAAGAATGGAAGATATGAGAAATAAAATTGAATTCTCCAACCAATACGTTATTAATATTACAATCTTTTTGAGAATACAATAATTTATTTTTTAGTTATGTAACAAATCATCTAAAGATAAATGCCCAAGCACAAGCTATCATTATTCTTTTAGCACATGTAAGGAAATGTACTTATAGGGAAATAAATGTGTTTATTATAATATAATATATTATTTTCAACAATAGAATGCAACACACCAGTTAAGTAAAATGGGAGGTAGTGTAATTGTGGAGTACCTAAACAATTAACATTCCTCAAAAATAACACTTGATTTTTTGATAGTATGAGAGACATCTAACTAAATTGAGATAATTATAAATCCCTTAAATCCATTAGATAATGAATTATTTACTAAGTTTATAACTTGTAACACACAATGAATATTTGATCATGGCCTTTTGGTAGTTAACTTAGACTAATTACAATTTAATTTTTATACAAAAGTATCAACTAAAATATATGTTATACTTCCCATGTTGAAGTGCATGCATAAAAATTAACCATATGTAGTGTTTGCATATGTAACAATCAAACAATGGCTATAATTTAATATAAATCATTATTCTATGATATAATTTATTTATATTTTAGTTAGACAATACATATATCAATTAAAATCATAATAATAATCTATATTTTTACAATTCATTAAGATAAAATAAGAAGTTTTATTTCATATTTGAAAATCAAATTCTGTACATGATCATGAACAATCATTTAGCCTGGTCTATCAAAATACATCTAAAATCTAAATCTCAAATCTAAATGTTATCAGTATAATAAATTTGGATTGCAATGATCTCAAACCCAAATGTCATGTCATATGGAAATTATATGAAATAATCAATAACATCACAATAAGACTATACAATGAAAGATTCCACCAACTAATTGAAGTCATGGAGAAATATAGCCATGGCAAGCGACATCATTGAAGTGATTTTCCATCAAATGTAAAGATTCTAGCATCTCTCCTAGTGAGCCATTCCAAATTGGGAGGTATCCCTTCTCTTCACAAAGGAATTCATGAACAAGAACCAATAAAACAAAATTAAATGAATGTGTTTCATTTCTAATAACATTGCAAAATTATTAACATAAACATCTAACATATTATCACACAAATACAAACTAGCAATCAAAAATGTCAACCATATAGTAAGCTAAATACAATCATAAACCAATACTTTGGCCAAACATTTGGATTATGAATTCAAAATCACATCATAAATTTATTTTAGTTAATTTGCCCCATAACTTCCTAATCCTAATTCCTCAAACCTTATTAGTACCTCTAAGGATTCATGATTAGAGATAGGATAAGTGAACCAATCCTTGATAACCCCTAATTAAGATCTCAATTTCTATCTAGGTTTCATTAATTGCAACATTCCATCATAAAGAAGAAATTAGATTAAAGTGTAATATGATAGATCAAATGGATAAAGAACAATTATTTTTCAAGTGTCATGGAGTTGAAACATAGCCACACCAAGATAAGTTATTTGTATAAGAAAATATATGATGAATTTATAGTTATGAACTAATTTAATAATGATTTGACTGAATGAAAGGTGCCTATTATATCACAATCAAAGTCATGGGTTGAATATGACATAGAGGAAACCAATCTCATAATGATTTAATCATAACATAATGAAAAAGGACTACATACTATAGTTTTATAGATTTGAGTCTTAATGTAAGTATAAGAAGTTCATCATATTTCAAGTTTCCAAGTAAACAATTTTTTTTACAAAATCAACACCTTCACCATCCAGTATGGTTCATTCCATGGTTCCAAAAATGAAATTGTAGACAATGATGATCAATATTATCTAGGTCAAACCACATTTTTTTCTTACAACAATAGTCAACTTATGAACATCTTTTGTATTCAATGACAAATGTCAATATATACACGGAGGGAGAAGGAGAGGGACTACAACCATGTAACAATAATATTTTTTATAACAAGTTTTGAATACAACCTTTAAAGTTTTGTTTACAATTGTTTTCATAATAAACCCACGATTTCATATCGTATTAATAATCTAAAAAATCAGAATTTAAACAACCAAGTTTAGTTAGTGTACATGCTAACTTTTTCCTTATAAAATAAATATGGTTGTATCTTTGTCTTGAAATAAAAGTATTATTTTTTACCTTGACTAAACTGACTAAACTGTGTTGTTTCAAAGCCACAAATTTAATTTTCTAGATAGATTTTAATTTTCTAGATAGAGTTGAGCATGTCCTCGAGGGAAGGAAAACAATAACAAAAAGTTAACCTTGAAGAACATATCTACACCAGCAACCAACATAGGATCATCCCCACATACGTTTGTCCTTCCTAGCTATATATATTAGGAAGGCAAACATTTTATTTAAACGCTAGTAAATAGGATTATGCTTCATAAACCCTAAAATAAAATATTCTGTAATTGAATTCCATCGAGCTTCCACTGGATTTCGATCAAGGCGTCACAATACCTGCAATATCACAATGAGAGAAAGATTCGTCAAAGATACAATGAAGAAATATTTAGAGAAAGAAAATGGTTTTGAAGGGATTGAGATGTGCTTACTTCCGCATCGAGTGTGATGAGGAATGTTTCTACCGCAGCTCTGGATGATGCTCACCATTTTGGGAACATTGATGGAGGCAGCAATGGCGGGAGTAACCTTGGGACACACGCACGACATGTCGGCGCTTCTGATGAGTCCACAACACGCTGCAGAAGGAGCGTTTCCCTGCAATATGGGAGCACAGTTGCTTGCCAAACCCTGTATCTCCTCTCCACACTTGTCCCCTCTTGCCAACATCACAAAACCCCATATCACAACGAAGAGGATGAGGAATGATGCTCTGTGCCTCGCCATTTCCTCACTCTTCGCCAATGCAATTCAGCAATGGTGAGAGGGCTTTTTTATAGCAGATTTGGGAATACCATACACGCGGTTCTGTGAAGAATTTGACAATGAATTTGACGAAAGAAGTCACGTGTTGAAATCAACACACCGTGAATATCTGGATAGGAGCGGGTCTTGCACGTAAAACGATTGCAGTCAAGACGGGACGCCGTATTTGAGAGAGTTAATGGAGTCGCCTTCCTTACGCTGTTATGATTGTTGATTTACTAATAGCATTCGGCGTATTAATTCATGTCCTCTTATTTTTTTCCCGAATTATACGCTTTCATTAGCGTTTTTTTCGCTGGCTTGGAGAGACGAGGAGTGGAATTGGCGTTGGTGTGTGTCACATTACTCATCCCCTCTGAGCTTTAACAGCATGTAAACTCGCTCTTTTGTTTTTATTTTTATTTTTTATTTTTAAGCAGAAAGACGAGCCTCATAAATGAATTAATATATAAGAGTATAATAAACAAAATGGGGAAATATTCAAATCCCTTGCAAAGATTAACGAAAAATCAAGAGCCGGAAGAGGGCACGGCTTTGACTTCACAGCTAAAACATTCAAACCCAAAGATACCAGAGCCACAAAACAGGACAGCCCCCACAGAAACCTACACTTATAAGAAAACATTAAACATAAATTAAGAAAGCCCAGTGACCATCGGGCCAATTCGTTTCCGCCTCTTGGAGCTGTGAAGACAATGGATGGCACAATTGTTACCAAATCTAAATTGTGCTTTGCTGCGAAGTTCCAAGCTGTCTATTCACGGACTTCGTTCTGGTCGGGCAGAAGGTTGGTATTCGACACAGAAATAAAGTAGCCACCCAAAGGACACTTGTTACTGCATGTGAAAGGCCAAATGGAGTGAAATACAAAAGGTCTTATTAACTTTCCTTTTAAATAAGCCATGAGTAAAAAAGAGTGAGATGTCCGTCATTAATGGGAGCTGAATCCCATTTAAGAACTTCCAAATTTGAAGAAGTGTATTTGACATCCCCAAGGTAAAGCTCTAAACAGGAATAAAAGTTGTCCTTCTGTAGATCTGCTTGAGCTTATGGTCGTTGGAGAGGGATGTGACCGCCGAACAGACTTGGGCCCCCAACCCACCCTGTCCCTCCTCTGTATTGGAAAAGAAGGGACCCCAGATAGAAACTCCTTCAGCGTCCTAAAAATTAAAAAAACAATCATGAGGCTTGGAGATGAATATCTCCTGAAAGCATATCCCAAAGCTTGGCCAGCCAGTCACTTGAAAATTGATCAAAAAACTTCTCTTGATCCTTTTGGTCTATAGCAAAATTTGCTAGCCAATCCGCCACTTTATTCCCTTCCCTATAGCAATGAGAGATTTCGAAGGATTGGAAAAACTGGAGACATGTCCACACCTATTCAAGAATGTATCATAGGGACCAGCTTTCCACTTTATGCTTTCGCAGAGCTGAGATTATGATTTGTGATCCCCTTCAATCCAAATGTTTTTAAAACCTTTATCCCGAGCTAGTTGAAGAGCATGTAACAAGACAAGAGCTTCAGCTGTATTATTTGTACCTTCAGGAAGCTTCATGGCTTTCGCGGCTAGAAGTTTGCCTTTGCTGCTTCTGATGACACATCCCAAACCCGAGGGCCCCGGATTCCCTCTACTAGCTCCATCAAAATTCACCTTTACAAAGGGGTTGTTGGGTGGCCTCCATTTAACGGTGGATCTATCTATTCTCAGTTGCTTTGATTGGAGGCTGCCATCTTGAGGGATCATTTCAAGACCTTTCCACTATCTCATTGAAAAATCATCCCAGCTAGTCCATTTGGAGTCTTTGATAGGCATCCTTCTTATCTTAGCATTCACTATTTCAATAATAAGAGCTTCTGTCTCTCTCCACAAAACCTCTAAATCCTTAGCAATATTGTGAAATAGCCTAAAATTCCTCTCTTTCCATATCATCCACAGGATAATGGAAGGGCTAATAGTCCACAACACATGAAAATAGGCTTCTTTGTGAAGAAGTGGCTAGCTCTTCAACCAATGAACCAAGGATGTCAGGATTGGTGAACACCAATTAAGTTGGCCCATTAGACGTTTCTAGCAATCTTGACTAAATTTGCAGCACAGAAGTAGGTGATCAATTGTTTCTTTTTCTTCTTGGCAGAAAACACAATCAAAGCAAGTTCCCAAATTCAACTTCTCAATTCTATCCCCTGTAAGAATCTTGTTCTGGAGCGTGAGCCAAGTGAAAACACCTGCTTTAGGCAGGATAGGGTCTGCCCAGCAAAGATAAGTGAGCTAATCCACCTTCGGTTTTGAAGAAAGAAATTTGTAACCAAATCAAACTTTATAGCTGCCCGATCCATCACCCGTCCAAATCAGCTCATCATTCCTTGAGGAAAAGGATAGAATCCGCTCATCCAAGAGCTTTTTGAGAGACAATTTTTGTTCTTGAGGGAATTGTAGTTATCAAAGCTCCTCCACACTATTTTGGACGATATAGCCCTTGTATCTACTGTGAAGTAGTTACACACCTTTAAACCCCAGAATCTTTTGAGATAAGTCTCCGCTTCCTTAAAATTTCCTTGAGATGAAATTCTTGGCCATCCATTCCAAGAATCATCCCAGAAAGAAGTCTTTTTGCCATTGTTGATAGTCCACGAGAGCTTTGGGAGGATTACATCACGGCTTCTAACAATGAAGTTCCATATACAGGATCCCCTTGGAGGATTAATGACTATGAAAATTCTTTCAGGTGCCAGATTGTCCAAATATTTCTTTTGCATAATTTTGGCCCATTTTGCTTGTGGTTGTTTGTACATTTTCCAGGCCAGCTTTGCTCCTAAGGCCAAATTTTGTAGTTCAGGATTGAGGATGCCTGCACCCCCTTGAGATTTTGGCATACATACCTTATCCCATGAGACTAAATGAATTTTCTTTTGATCTGTTGCTCCTTGCCATAGAAATTTTCTACAAATCTTCCCTACTTCTTTTAGGATGCCTTTCGGCATTTGTAAGGTTGATGACATATAAATAGATACCGCTGATAAGACTGATTTAACCAGAATGAGTCTACCTGCCACAGAAAGCTAGTTCCCTTTCCAAGCGGAAATCTTATGGGATAAATTTTCCAAAATCCCACTCCATAGGAAGTTCCTGTGTTGACCATTAAAAAGGGGGACTCCAAGGTATTTGCTTGGAAGAGATTCCACTTTAAAGTTGAAGCAGGCTGCAATCTGCGACTGTCTAAAGGTTTTGGCTTGAGTTTAAATCACTCTACTTAAATATCATCCACTTCAATGGTCAAACAATCAATAGAAATTTTACACCTCATTCACAATAAAAAGTAGTAAATATTTGTCCTATTTTTATTGGTCAAAATTGACCTTTGACTATTGAAGTGGATGATATTTAAGAATAGCCAGTTTAAATAATTGGTGTATTCTCATCAATATACTCCTTGTTTATGGTGGGATTATGTCTCATATGTAAATAACTAATGCATTGCTTAATAACATATTAGTTGTTTCTAGGAGGCAAAAGTTTTGAGTTTTGAGTTTCTTGTTTTTTATTTTTTGGTTATACTCAGTAATCACAGTCACTACTACAATTAAATTTTAATTATAATTTTTACATCTATTTCCCATCAATTTGCTAAAAGTGCACTAAAATAAACTAAGCTATTATCAAAACATCATCATTTCGGACCTTCCTAAGTTGAAATTGTTTGATTTATCTTTGACATTCTTAGATACAAACAAGTTCCTCAACTATTATCTATAGCAGTTGGAGAGCATGAAGGATGCTTCATGGGTGATTGTCACTACTTTGTATGAGTTAGAGCTTGGGATGATCGATTCCATAAGATCAAGCTCTCTTCCCTTCTTCCCATTTGACCCTTCCATACTATTGACTTTCTACAAGAGTGAAATTATGAGGGCATGTAGGTGGGGGTGAATCCTTGGAAGGTGACTAATTGTATGGAATGGCTAAACAAGAAGCTATGTTATCCATTGTGAACATTTCATTGCCTTCTTCATCTCCCACCATAGTAAAGGCGTACAACACTGACAATTGTAGCGTCATAAATTGTTGCCGCTTACAATTTCACATGAGGTTTAGCACTCAGCTTAGCATGTATGCAGTTGTCTATGCTTAATGTGTGCATATTTTACCACTTTAAACTAAGAATTTTGGTTAAGTCCCTTGACAACGGGCCTTTCGAGGACACTTTTCATTGGAACACTAACACTCCGTGCTAGCATCTTGATCATTGGCACCAAAAGAATTTGAATCAATGTCGGCCTTGTTACATTGAGCAACGCACCTTATCGGCCTTATCCAAATAGACCCCCAAAAAGTACTTGGGATTCATATATAAACAACCCTCTCTCCCTCATTTAAAAAAGAAGAAAAAAGAGGACACATAGTGACAAGTTTTACAACTTCTAGCATATGAATTCTTTCTAGCGAAGCTCTCTACTTGTGAAGATTATTATTGTTATTACAATAACACTTGCAGATATTTGAGGAAGCTTCTTCCTTCTCCATCAATTCCTTGTGTGTGATTTATGTTGTGATGTCAATCAAACAAGGGTTTCATGCTTATGGTATGACCATTTCATTTTGTTTGTTTACTGCAATCCTTATCAATTGATTTGCCTCTGTTCATCACGAACACACACTCTTTATCATCATCATTACTATTATTGTGAAGGTGGGAACACCAACACGGGGTTTGACTAAGGCAAGTTCCTATAAAGCACAACCATTTTTTCCCCTTTTGCATGTGTGCAAACTGGAACAGGAGGTTTCTGACATCAAGGAGCAATAGAAAGATGGAAGGAACAGATATAAACATCATCAAATAGAAGTTCTATCTGTACAAAAACCTAAGGACTCTAGCACCTCGCGCTAGTGTCCTACCCAGTCAGCTCTTACTTTTGGTGCCAGGTTCCATCTGATTTGCTCCTTTCTGTTCTGCTCTTATTTTCTAAAAACTGTAACAACTGTCTATACATTTGCCCAGTTACCTGATTTGATCTACACATTGCTTAGTTTAATCAACCCATTTGTTATCAATCTTTCATCTTTGCAACAAAGGTACAAAGCCCCCACCAACACAGCTTGGCTCTTCTTTAGGGACAACAGCCAAGCATAGAGCCATTGGTGGCTTGTGTTCTAATGTTCAATAGGAAAGATTGATCTAGTTAGTTCATAATTGATTAGGTCATATTTTCCTATCACACATTTTAGTGAACCCAACGTGCTTGCAACCTTTTTTGTCTTTGCTATGTTTGATTAGTTGATTAATTGATTCGAGACTTCTATTGCATATATTATTTTATCTTGTGTATTTAGTTTAGAAAGCAAAACACACAAGTAAACAATTTTCTTTTCTTTTAGATTAGAAAACAAAACCAAACAAAAACTTTCTTTCTTCTAACATATCATCAGCATATCTGTCTTGTCATCACTTTCTTCTCTCTATTGCTTCCTAGGAGCACACGAGTGTCCTGAAACTTGTAATTAATTTATGAGTTTCACGACCCAGTGTTCTAAATACAAACTCCCTGTAAGAAGAAGTTATCAAATTCTAATGGGTTCCCATGCTTTAAGTAGCTCTGGTGTTTCGACATCAGAACCTGTATTCATTAACGTATTCACCCTAGGAAGTTCCAGAACATGACCATCTTTAGATCGCATTCCCACCTTGCCGATGATCTCTAAGACACAACATTCTTATGATTATCTTGAGATAGACATGTTCATGAGGCTTGAATTCAGAAGCTAGACAGAGATCTAGCTAGTTTCTAGCAATTTTTGGGCATGGAACATTTGGTTGGGGAGACCATTCCTCTCATAGAGAATCTCATAAGATTGTTACTTGATGATCCCCAAAGTGTGGAATTACTACGTAGCCTAGCTCACATAGTGGATAATGACATTATGTCGTCAGCTAGCTACACAGAAGTCCTCAACAACATGTCCTCTCGAAACCAAATGCGGACGTAGGTGTCGATACCCATGTCGACATCTTCTATTTCAACATTCATTTCTTCCATTGTCACCACCACTGCACAATCTAGTAATAGTGTCAACACTAGTTCTAGGATAACACATGGGAACCCTATAAATCAATATAGATTTGTCCCACATGCCTTTGGTCTCCAATTTTCCTATCAAAATTATAATCCAAATGTTTCCCAACATATTGTTAGCCAATCTCATCCACAATTCACTTACCAAAATGCCAACCACATTGTTTCCCAACTGCTCCTTCATATGCTAGTGATGCAGAAGCATCACTTTCATGATGTTTTAAGCTTCATTTTGATGTTAGGAGTCTTATTTGTGTTAGGGTAGGTCTTAGGGGATCCATTAGGATCATTTTCAATAGTCTAAGTTGTGTAAATAGGCCTAGAAATTCAAATTTTATTTTTCCCGTCAAAATGCAAATTTGAATTTTCTAGGTGCTTTTTGGCTTGTAAAATGTTGGGGTTTGTTCCTCAGCTGTAGATTTGGATTGGTTGAGTCTAATAAGGTCTTAGAAGACCATGACTGACCTTGTAAGGTCTTGTTCCATGTTTTGTTTTCATGTCTAGGTTAAAAAAGTGCATATTTTGTAAGTTTAAGGCATAAAAGATTATATTACATTTAGGATTTTTGAAGAAAAGGCATGTAATTTCAATGGAAACTATTTGGTAATGTTGATTAACCTTGAATGAATGGGAATTTATATGATCCAAGAAGTTGGAAAAGCATTTTTGGTTGAAATACCTTGTTTCTTCACCATTTTTTGGTCAATTTTATGCAATTACAGTCTGAAAACAACCTTGTATGGCCCTGTACAAAATAGTTACAATTCTAAGAGTAGATGTAATGATAGTTTTGTGTTTTTAGGTTCAAATTCTTTTGGTTTCATTAAATTTCATGAAGTTTTGAGAAAGTTATAGCAAAATTACTAATAGCAGCCTTGTTACTGAACAAGGTTTCCAGCGGCTGAAATAAATTCATATCTTTTGTTCTGACTATTGAAAATTGATTAAACTTGGTGAAACCCTTCTTTAGGTTGTTGCCTAGGTGCCCACCAAAGGAGAATTCCTAATTCAATCGTATGAGTGAATTTTGCAAGTCTATTTGTGTGCATTGTCCTTAAAGTTGTCCAAATCCGAGGTGTTCTTGAGGGTTTAGTGAAAAATACATTGTTTTGCATTAACCATAACAAAGTAGGATTTGATAAGACTCTGAGGAAGTGTGTTTAAGTTTTTAGGATCCTAAGAAAGCAAAGAGCGAGTGTAGATGCCATAAATATCCAATTAGGACATTGTTAAGGGTTTGAGCCTAGAGAGGAAAGTTTGAAGAAATCTTTCAAGATAGGGTTATAATACCTTCAAGAGAGCCCATAGAGTCTGAAAACACTTGTTTCTTGACAATTTGTTCATCCCTTTGCATTCGCTAGCCACTCACAAATTACTCCACCTTCTAATCCTGTAATCAACTGACTCTTACAAAATGTCAACTCCCTGCAACAACAATTAGCAAACATAAGTAAAAGTTAATCCCAACCTACCATCCCATCCTATTACACTCAAAACCCATTATCAGTCACTATCCTAAAAACCCCAATGCTTGATAAATTTGAAGCACCATGTTTTGAGAAATACACTAGAAAAGGAGACCCTAATAACCATGTGTCAGCCTTTACCACGTTATGCAGTGACTTTCTTTTTGAAGATGGTCTTTTAGCTAAGCTCTTTCCTTAGTCGCTAAAAGAAACAACCTTGGATTGGTTCTGCTCATTACCTGATAAATCAATTCATTCTTTTCAAAAACTCATCAATCAATTCCTCCAACATTTTCAAGCCAATATTGGACCTCAAGTCACATTGACCGATTTGGTTCATTGTAAGCAAGGAGTAAAGGAAAAAGTGACTGACTTTGTAGGGTGTTACCAATCGCTCTTCTCTCAAATCTCGTATTCTCTTCCAAATACTAATGTGTAAAGGGTTTTCATTAGAAACCTGCAACCACACATCCGAGACAAAATACTATCGATGCGCTATCCTTCATTTACACATCTGTGCACGGATCTCTATGACTACCAACTATCGATCATCCAGTATGAGGGCTCTTCCTCGACAACTCCCATTGGCTAGTCCAAGGCTACTGCCTCACAATACCTATCATTTAAGAAACAAAACAATTTTTTTATCAAAATTAACTTACTCTTCCAACAATATTCAATCACAAGTTGTGGCCCCAATGCCTGATGCAAGGACTTCCGGAGGTCATAATTTTTGACTCGGATGTGGGTTTTCTATGAAATTTTATAGGTGGATACATTATGAAGTGGCCAGTGGTTATCCTAATGGATTGGACCCCATCTTGGCATTTTTTCGGGGCTTGAAACTTTCATCTTGGCCCTCAAAATGGAAATTTAGTGTTTTTTTCTAAATTTTTAAAAAGTTGCTTTTGTAATAACTCAAAACTCATGTTTCAAATTTAGAATATTAGTTGGCCTTTCATCCTACCTTAGTTTTAGGAAGCTTTTGGGAAAAAACTAGATTCTCAAGATATGATTGTAAAATTACCTAAAATGGCAAAATCTAACAATTGTCAAAATTTGCCAAAAAAGGTAATTTTTTTTTTTTTTGTTTTCTTGGATATAAGAGAGTTTTCTCTCATTGTAGTAGTAGAGTTGATGAATAGAAGGTTTTTTATGTTCCAGTTTCCAAATCTTTGGTTCTCATATGTTTAATGGCACAATTCTATTGAGTGCATGATGTGTGCTGCATCATCTGGTATCAGAGTAGGAAGATGGCTGGGAGAGGAAGAGGAAGAGGCGGTCTTGCCTAGATGATGCAAAATCTGCAAATGCAAATAGAAGAACTTACAACATGGATGGAAAACTAAAGACTAGGTAGAGGAGGAGACAAATATGATGAAGAGATAGGTCAAGGAGGTGCAAATCAAGATACAGAACATGAGAAGAAGAATTAGAAGACATGAGTTTTGAAGAGAGGATGTTCAGGGCCTTAGAAGGGAAAAATGAAGGGATCAAGGTAGATGTTTCAGATCATGAAAGTAGTCTTAAACCAGAGGAGTTGATAGACTGGTTGAATGACATGAGAAATTTTTTTGAATGGAAATCCATGACAGAGGAGAAGAAGGTAAAATTTGCATGCACCAAATTAAAGTGTCATGCAATGATTTGGTGGGATCATCTTCAAAAGGAATGAACAAGTAAAGGCAAGGATAAGATCAGGACATGGAATAAAATGGAGAAGTTGAGAGAAATTTTTTTTCCCATAGATTATGCGTAAACCCTTTTTTGTAGGTTTCAAAATTTAAAGCAGAACCTCTCTTCTATGTAAGATTATACAAATGAGTTTTATACACTGTCTATACATATAGAGCATCAAGAAAGTCATGAATCGATGGCTACTAGATATGTGAATGGCCTGAAATTGTCTATTCAAGATGAATTGAGCATGCATCGACTCAACAGTATGGAAGAGGCTTACCAATTGGCTCTAAAGGCTGAAGAAAAACAAAATAGACAATACTATCAGAGGAATAGAGGAGGAAGAAGGGGTACATCAACCCCATTTTGGAGGAGGTTTGAATTATGGTAGGGGAGAGTCATCCCATGGATTGAAAAAACAAGTAGACACTTGATAAGATCCTCCGAATCAAGAATGAGGAAGGGGATTTCAAAGAGGTAGAGGTTATGGTAGCGGTAGAGGATGGGAAAACCAGAGAAGGTCTTTCACTTGTTTTAGAAGTGGACAAGAAGGTCATAGGGCATTTGAAAGCTCAAATTATAACATGCAAGAAATAAATCAAGGAGGACAACCTAGGGTGGACCTAATTCAAATGTAGCATGAAGTGGAAGGGATGGAACTAGAGGTTCCACCAGTTATGGGAGAAAGTCTCATGATGAGAAGAGCAATGGTGATTCCAGAGAAGGAGAAAACACAAGCCAAAATATTTGATGGTTCATGGCTTTGAACCAATATCTTTAGAACTAGATGCACTTTGGGTGGCAAGGTATGTCAAGTTATTGTTGATGGAGGTAGTTGTGAAAATATGGTTTCTAAAGAAATGGTAGAAAAATTGAATTTACACTGTGAAAAATATCCTCATCCGTACCGCATTGCATGGTTTAAAAAGGGAAATGAAGTCACTGTTGATAAAAGATGCCTAATTAAGTTTAGCATAGGGAAGATCTATCAGGATGAGATATGGTGTGATGTTGTCCCAATGGATGCCTGTCATGTGTTATTGGGAAGGCCATGGCAGTATGAAAGAAAAGTTATGCATGATGGATAGAAAAAAACATACACCTTTTGGAAAGATGGCTCTAAGGTGATTTTATTGCGTCTCAAGGATGAAGGAAAAGGTGAGACCATGTTGTCTGAAAGAGATCTTGTTAAAGAAATGAAGGTGACAGGGTGTTGCTATGCATTACTAGTGAAAAAAGGTGAAGAGGAAGACATTTCAGTTCCCCCAGAAGTAGCAGAGCTATTGAAAGAATTTGTTGATGTTTTGCCTGATGGTCTACTACCAAAGAGAGATATTCAGCATCATATTGATTTGATTCTAGGAGCAACTCTACCCAACCAAGCAGCTTATAGGATGAATCCAACAAAACATGCAGAGATGAATAAGCAAGTAACAAAACTCATAAGTAAAGGTGTGGTGAGAGAGAGCATGACCCCATGTGTTGTACCTGCATTGTTGACCCCCAAAAAAGATGGAACATGGAGGATGTCCACTGATAGCAGAGCAATTATTAAGATTACCATCAAGTATCGATTTCCTATACCTTGTATGGAGGACATGATTGATGTCCTTGCAGGGGTCAAATATTTTAGCAAGATCAACCTACAAAGTGGCTACCACCAAATCAGAATTCGAGAAGGGGATGAGTGGAAGACAGCCTTTAAGATGTAGCACATTTATGAGATTGATGAACACTATACTACACCCTTACATTCGTAATTTTGTGGTAGTTTATTTTGGTGATATTTTGGTATTTAGTAACAGCAAAGAAGAGCACCTACAACACTTGAGGATCATCTCTGGTGTGTTAAGGAAGGAGAATCTCTATGCCAATTTGAAGAAGTGTAGGTTCATGCAGGATAGTTTGGTTTTATTAGGCTTTGTCATTTCTAACGATGGTGTCAGAATGGATCTAGAAAAGGTCAGGGCAATTCTAGAATGGCCTAGTCCAAGCAGCATCATAGAGGTAAAAAGTTTTCATGGCTTGGCCACTTTCTATTGAAAGTTCATTCGAAATTTCAGTAGTATTGTAGCTCCTATAACAAATTGAACCAAAGGAAGGGAGTTTGTATGGACCGAGGATGCTGGGGAGAGCTTTAAGTACTTGAAGAAAAAGGTAACAGAAGCACCTATACTTGCATTGTGAAATTTTGATAAGGTATTTGAAGTAGAATTTGATGCCTCCCATGTGGGAATAGGTGCTATGCTTAGCCAAGATGGAAAACCTATAGCTTTCTTTAGTGAAAATCTGAATGAAGTGAGAAAAAATTATTCTACTTATGATTTGTAATTTTATGCAATTGTTCAAGCATTGAGGCATTGGAGACATTATCTAGTTCCCCAAGAGTTTGTATTGTTTACATATCATATTGCACTAAGATACTTGAACACACAGAAAAAGTTGAATAGTAGGCATGCCAAGTGGGTCTCTTTCTTGCAGGGTTACAATTTTGTGTTGAATCATAAGTCTGGAAAACAAAATCAAGTTGTAGATGTGTTAAGTAGGCATGTTGCACTTTTGATGACAATGGAAACTGGGGTGATTGGTTTTGATGCCATCAAAAATTTGTATGAGTCTAATGATTTTTGGGAGATTGTGGAATAATTGAAGGCACCAGTATCTGGTAACTTGGATCACTTTAGGGGTGAATATTTTATGCAAGATGGGTATCTATTTAAAGGAAAACAACTATGCATACCAGCTAGCTCTATGAGGGAAAACATTATCAGACAATTTCATAGTAGTGGGTTGGCTGGACATTTTGACAAGGACAAGACAATAGCCTTGATAGAAGATAAATATTACTGGCCAAAGATGAAAAGGAATATAACTAAGTATGTAACAAGGTGTAGACTCTACCAAGTGGCTAAGGGACATTCACAGAATATAGGGTTGTATATGCCATTACCAGTACCAGCTGTACCATGGACAGATTTGAGCATGGACTTTGTGTTGGGACCTCCATATACTCAATGAGGTAATGACTCCATTTTTGTAGTTGTTGATAGGTTCTCCAAGATGGTTCATTTTATTGCCTGTAAGAAAACTAATGATGCAACGAGGGTAGCAGAGTTATTTTTTTCAGAAGTTGTTCGACTGCATGGTGTTCCAAAGACTATTACCTCTAATAGGGATACCAAATTCCTCAGTCATTTGTGGATGACTTTATGGAAGAAGATGGGGACCAAGTTACAGTTTAGTAGTGCCTATCATCCTCAAATGGATGGGCAAATAGAGGTAGTAATCGGAGTCTAGGAAATTTGTTGAGGTGTATTGTTGGAGAAAAGCCAAAACAATGGGACTTTGCATTACCCCAGGTCGAATTTGCCTATAATAGTTCTATTAACATATCAACGGGAAAGTCCCCTTTCTAGATTGTGTATGGCAGGAATCCTCAGGGTGTTCTAGATTTGGTACAGATACCAATGAAAGATAGGGTCAGTGATGATGGGGAAGCATTTGCAGAACACCTTCAACAGTAGCAGAACGAAGTGAGACAGAAGTTGCAGGATAGTAATGAGAGGTACAAGAATATAGTGGATGCTAGTAGGTGACATCAGACATTCAATGAAGGTGACTTAGTGATGGTATATTTGAGAAAAGAGTAGTTTCCTATTGGAAAATACCACAAGTTGAAGTACAGGAAAATTGGTCCTTGCAAAATTACAAAGAAGATCAATGATAATGCATATGAGGTCAGTTTACTAGATGATCTTGATATTTCTCCTGTGTTTAATGTTTCTGATTTATATGCATTCCATGGTGAAGATGATGCTAAAGATAGTCAACCAGAAGTGGCATGGCACCACCACATTCCCCATAAGAAAGAAAAGATTGCATAGGTTCTTAATAAGAAAACTATCTATACTTGGCAAGGGCAGTACAACAAGTATTTAGTACAATGGGAAGGATTGCCACCAATAGATAGCACATGGATTACAGAGTGGGAAGTGCAATGGTTGGATCCAGTCAAGTGGCAGCAGTTCAAAGACACTCACTTCCGGGAGTTGCATTCTTTTCAACTAGAGGAGAATGATGCAAGGACTTTTAGAGGTCATAACTTTTGACTCGGATGTGGGTTTTCTACAAAATTTTACAAGTGGATGTGTTATGAGGTGGTCAGTGGTTGGCCTAGTGGGTTGGACCCCGTCTTAGCACTTTTTCAGGGCTTGAAACTTTTATCTTAGCCCTCAAAATTGCAATTTAGTTTTTTTTTCTAGATTTTTTTAAAAATGCTTTTGTAATAACTTGAAACTCATGTTTTGAATTTAGAATATTAGTTGTCCTTTCATCCTACCTTAGTTTTAGGAATCTTTTGGGGAAAAACTGGATTCTCAAGATATGATTGTAAAATTACCTAAAATGGCAAAATCTAACAATTGTCGAAATCTGCCAAAAAAGGTAATTTTTTTCTTGGATATAATAGAGTTTTCTCTCATTATAGCAGCAGAGTTGATGAATAAAAGTTTTTTTATGTTCCAACTTCTAAATCTTTGGCTCTCATATGTTTAATGGCACAATTCTATTGAGTGTATGTTGTGTACTGCATCAATGCCCCTACAAGCTAGACCAAAGAATCAACATTTTTCCTAGCTTTCTAAATCTCTCCATTCCATAATGTTGTAGCTTCTTAACAACAACCTCATCTAGCTTCCACTCATTCATCCCATTGATACTATCGAACTGCTACCTCCTTCTTATGACCCAAAGGCCTTATGTAAATATTACTAAACACTAGGACATGATACTATCGAGTGATGCATGCATCTTAAGCATGAAGTGAAAGACCTCATCAATTCTAATGTTATTCGGGTGGCCAGTGAGAACAAAAAAGTAAATAAATATGTAGCTTTGTTGAATCAAAACTTGCAAATTTACACAAATCCACTGTCCCGCCATGCAGCTAACCTTGTGGAACCATTTGTCGATAGAATACCTACTTCTATAACTTTTGATCACCAAGACAAAAAGCTAGACAACCTAGTTTCCATGGTAGATGCTCGCCCTTGCTGAGAGCAAGCTAAACCTGAGCCAACCATCTCCTTCACCCACCTTGATCCCTCTATTCATGCACTCGATGATCCTCTTTACATAACTGCTAGGATTAATGATAAATCAACAAGGGGAGTACTCATTGATCCTGTATGCCTTGCAAATTTATTTATGGAAGAGTTCCTCTATGTGCATGTGTTGTACCAAGACAAGTATGAGAAATCATAAATCTCGGTTAGAGTGCATGATGGTTCCACCTGCTCTAATCTCAGTGCCTTGACCCTTTCTTTCTAGGTCAGACCAAAAGTCCTAGATGTGTCTTTTGTCATCATTCCAACTTCAGACCAATTTCCTATGAAATTGAGTCATCCATGGCTCAATTTCATTAGGGTGGTCCCATCCATAATCCATAAGCATCTAAAATTTCCATTCTAGGGATAGGTGTGTACTGTGTATTATAGTGGGTTCCAGCGCTTGTCCCTCCATGGAAACTTTTCACTTGATTACTTTTGACCACAACCAGTTGAGCCCATTCGGCCTCGAAATGATGTTCTATTTCTTTTTTTATCATAAATTCAAAGCAAGATGAATTGCACAATTGTCTGTTGGTACCTCCTCCCATTCTATCCCAGCTACTACCTTTGAGGCCCCTCAATCTTCTGCGGATGTAAGAATAGTTCCTCTTGATACGCAAACAGTAGATGAACCACAACCCAAATTGAGAGTGCTTCCCTGACCCCAAGCATCTAGTGTATATGCTAAGGTTCCACCTCTGCCATCCTACCTAGGACCATGAGGCAAATACCCTACAAAGACTAGACCTCCCTATACTTCTAAGATTGCTTTTGTTCCTCTTGTCTCTTTGGAGTCTAGAGGAAAGCAATCCACTACACAAGATCTATTTCTTGTGGTTTCTCAATCATCTGTGGATGTCTCAGTACATCCGCATGTTCTACAGATTACGAGAGAACAACAACCCACCTTGAAAAACCCTTCTCCCATTATCTCCCAACCTCTGGCAGTTTCTTTTGTTCCTCCTAATTCTTGAGCAGAAGAAAAAAAGGAACCCATGTTGTGAAGCATCCCAGATCCCCCTGCAAATGCTCTGAACTATACAAGACAAAATCAAAATGTGAAACAACGCAAGAGATAATGTCGTGCTATGGCTCACCAACTTGTTGTAGGGGTTGAACCCCTTTCTCCTTGTCATTCTCCTATGCAACTAGCCCTTGACTGGGCCCCACCCTTTGACCCATCGTTGCCCATCTCTTCAATGATCGAGTAGGCTAAAAAGACCGTTCCCGTGGTCCAAATATTCTTGGATCCTTCTATGGAGAGTCCTATCTTGCCATCTATTCCAAATATTCCACCATTTGTTGAGCCCTTGAACCTACCCAACATCAGAGTTGTTTGAGTAGTGCTCTATCACAAATGGTTCCATTCTAGCATACCCAACACTAGGTGTTCCTTGATGTCTTGCATCCCACCACCATTGACATAGACATTCCATGTCCATTACCCAAGTGTAAGCGTGAACCATACCCTTACTAGCCATTCCAAATGCTTAAGTGCCCATTGAGTCCGCATAATTCTTCTATTCCATAGCTTGGAACTACTACTTCTTTTATGATGGATAGTGCTCGCTACCCTGTAATTAGCACTATCATATCACCAATTGTGGTATATTCTAATAGTGATATGGAGGACACCCTTGAACCATTCGAAAAAAATTTAGAGTTTTCCTCAATTTTTACACAACTGATTAACTTGGCCTCTAGGGGCTTGCATGAGGATCCTTATCCAGTGACCGATCCTGCATGTGATGAACTAGGTGCCGCTCCATGTACCACGCTTACTGTAGTACCTCTAGTATGTTGTCTCCCATCCCTTTATGATCTGACTTGCAGGGGCAGTGCCTCTGTCTCATGTGTAGTATTTGTGTGTTATGCTTGTATGTACTGTTAACCTTGTATGTGCTGCTTGGTGTGTAATTTTATTGTTAGTTCTCTTTGGAGGACCCTTGATGCTCTTGTTAGTGCAAGGATACAAGGAGAATGAATCTGTCATGACATTCCTCTTTATGTATCTTTATTCTTCCATTTGTCATAAATGCAATTTCATGCCTTTTGGGGGTGATGCAAAGCATTAGATGATTTAGCATCCAAACATGTTGACCCAGAGTTTTTATTTTGCTTTCATGTGATATTTCTTCCTCCATCTTCGTAGTTCTACTGATTGGAGGATGATGAAAGTCCCAAAAATGAGTAACCCTTTATACAACCATTCATATACTAACTCTAGTCAAGTATATCCCTTTGTGATATTGTATGTTATTGCTTGATTGATGTGGCACCCTATTGCAATGCTCGACTTCATACCATGATTACACAAGCCATTGTGTATCATGCCCATAGCATCGCCTTGGTTTTCCCATCCTGGGGGAAACCCTCTATCACGATGTAGCTTTTGGAGACATATCATTTGGGCATATGCTTCCAGAAAGCTCTCATGCCTATTTTACATATATCACTCTCTTTACCTTAAAGGCAATTTCTCCCTGATGGTGTTAGCAATTACTTTAAGGTGGGGGCGTACATTTTTCTATGCGCCTCACTTTATTCACATACCACATGGTTGGTCTTTCTATCGCAACACTTTTTGATCATCTTTGTAGCGCTTTACTAGAGTTACCCAGCAAACAACATGTTTTTCTTGGTTTGTAATTTCTGATGTTGTCTAAATGAAGCTCGCATAGTAAATCTATGGATCTTACTAGCCTATTGATGTAGGAGCATCTGAGCGGACTGGCGATCAACATCAACCAAAAATAGATTTCAGGTTTGAGTTTCAATTTTGGTGTGTTTTGGTTTTCATTTGGCATGGACCTTGGCTATTGGAATGGGTGGCATGTCAGAATTTGCAAGTTTTTAGTTTTTGTCGTACTTTGGCTTCTATGCACAAGTAGTTTTCATCAAAATAATTGTTTCAGGAAATTAGTGAGGTTTCTTGGAAAACCCTCTTACAAGAAGATTGTTTATTCCATCCTGGATTTTATGATGAAGGTTTCATAATCATACGCCTTATGGTTTTGGAGAATTAACTGTTTCATGACTTATGCTAGTAATTTGGTGAAGTATTAAAATTTTGAATTATATCAGGATTGAGGTAGAATGGCTTGGTAGAAAGTTTGGGATTGTTGACATCTTCATCTTGGCAAGTTTTCATGAGATTCCAAGCACCTAGTGAGGAGTTATCATGAAATTTGGTTTTCTATTCCGTATGTCCACTTCAAAGGTGACATTATGTTATTGTTGCTACCTGTTGGAATAAATGTCGCAAGGAGAAGATCCTAGCCAATATTAATGAATCTTTGGAGGTGAAAAAGACATTCAATGAGAAAATATCAAAACTTGTTAAATTCCTTTGCTCAAATGTATGCGTGTTTATTATAGAAGTTGGGGATGCCTATGTGTACACCTAGGGAAGGAAATTCTTTGTACTAAATCATATGCAATCTTCCATGCTGTCTAATTGTGCCTACCATTGACTTATTAATGCTATCCAATCTATGGAAGGTTACCATTATATTTCAATATATCTGATAAACCATTTAAGGAGGGGCATTTGTATATGGTAATTCAATATTATGAGTGTGTTTTGGTGGCCACCTAGGTTGGGAGAACCATCCAACAAACCAAAACCTATTTTGTCTTAAATCAGTTTTTCTAACTTCTCAGATGCCAGAGAAGAGAGAAGGATAGGTTGGTTGTGGGTATTGAGAGGTGTGTATGAGGCTGCAGGCCTATTGGAGAGTAAGAGTCTTTGACTCAAATTTATAAATTTTAAAACTTTGATCTTGTCTTGAGTTGTAGCCCTTCACATTCTGGCAATCTCAACTTGACAATGAATGCCCTTTAATGTTTATAAAAGTAAAGAGGAGACAAAGTAAAAGGGTTTAGACAAACATAAAGGAGAGAGGTCGACCAAGAAGATTTAGAAGGGAAGAGATATTGGAAGGTGTAGATAGAAAAGTCAGAGAGAGTGTTGAAGATTTGTGTATGCAGCTACAAAGTAAAAACATTTAGAGGAAGAATTCAGCCTGTATGTATGCAGATTTGTGTAGGGTGTCAAAGGATTGAAAGTGTGTGGATTCAGCAAAGGAAGAGGAGCAAATAGAATGTGTTGTAGATAACTAGAGGAACTAGTCAAATTTCTTGTGTACAGGAAAGAGGCCATTGAATATCACATATTCAACTTTGAGTATATTTGTAATTTTGTAATGGTTGATATGTTATCTATATTTAGGTTTTGAACATCAATAAAATTTGAAAGCCTTTGTTGTCACAATATTTGTGTTTGGTAGAGTATACCTTTGAGGTTTTGCTATGTTGTGAATCTTGTGATTGAGGAAGAGAGATTGTTTATGTGTTTTTGCAAGAGAGGATAATTCCCTCTGCATCATATGGTATCAGAGGCGATAATCCTAAGAGTGTAGAGGATCCACCAGGACCTGCGGGTAGAGAAGAGGAAATGGTTGTGGGAAGCTGAAAAGGATTGTTGCAAGTGGGAGAGAGTCCTAAACGATTGAGGACTAGGAAGCCACGAAAGAATTTGTCTTGCAGAAATTGAGAGTGTGATGTGGATTGCAAATTGAGATGAGATTGCAGTAGCAGATGAAATGGGTATAGTCATAAGGAAGAAGCTCATGATTTGGGAATCGTGGAGATGGTACCAAGAAAGTAAGACATGGACGATGATCATAGATGTAAATAAGTGATTGGATAGGTTGAACAAAAGATGGGATGAGCTGGATAAATTGGAGGCACAACTGAGTGGACAAGAAGACATGAGAAAAGAGGATGAGGATGGAGTAAATAGCGAAGAGCCTACAACAAAGGTAGTCAAAGAGAAGAAAAATGAAGATTCAATGATGGAATGCAAAGAGGTTGCAACAAAGGATGAGGAAGAAGATGATTTGTTATCGTAGATTTTGGTAGTGGAGAATGAATGCTTGGAGAAGATCGCAGCAATTAAAAGCTAGAAGAGAAGCATCACAGTGAAGAAAGTAGAAGTTAATGATGCAACTGATGGTGAATTTTTTGTAGTGAATGAAGAGGTAAACCTTGTTGTGTTTTGTGATGATGTTGTTGTACTTCCATTTGAGGTAGTCAGGGTTGAAGAGTGTGGAGAAGAAGCCATGGAAATCTTCAATTTCCATAAGGTATTCGATGAAGATTTGTATACTGCAAGCTGTGATATGAGTGACATGAGAGTTTGGTGGAGGAGGCCAGTTACTAGTGGGCTCCAGATCCCATGAAGGAGAGGAGAGGAGAAATAATTTGGCAAAAGAGATGGTACATGGTGGATGCAAATCCACGAGAGGAGAGAAGAGTGGTGAATGGAGTTGTGGGAGGAAGATGACAGTTGTTCCAATAGGGTACTAGAAGAGGTAGAAGAAGTGGTTTGATGCACATCCCACAAAGATGGAGTTCGTTGCATATTGCTTGTAACCTAAAAGAATGGCTCTATCATTCAACTCCACATTTGTGAGTGTATGCTCACAAACTTCCTACCTGGCGTGTTTGATGCAAGAGCATCTAGGTGGATTGGTGATCAACATCAACCAAAATAGATTTCAAGTTTAGGTTTTAGTTTTGGTGTGTTTTCATTTTCATTTGGCATCTCTTGGCTATTGGAATGGGTGGCATGTCATAATTTGCAAGTTTTTAGTTTTTGCCATACTTTGGCTTCTATGCACAAGTAGTTTTCACTGAAACAATTATTTCAAGAAATTGGTGAGGTTTCTTGGAAAACCCTCTTACAAGAAGATTGTTGATTTCATCTTGGATTTGATGATGAAGGTTTCATAGTCATACGCCTTACGATTTGGAGAATCAACCATTGCATGACTTATGCTAGTAATTTGGTGAAGTTTTAAAATTTTGAATTCTGTGAGGATTGAGGCAGAATGGCTTAGCAGAAAGTTTGGGATTGTCAACATCTTCATCTTGGTAAGTTTTCATGAGATTCCAAGTACCTAGTGAGGAGTTATCATAAAAGTTGGTTTTCTACTCCATGTGTCCACTTCGAAGGCAACATGATATTATTATTGGTACCTGTTGGAACAAATGTCTCAAGGAGAAGATCCTAGCCAATATTAATGTATCTTTGGAGGTGAAATAGACATTCAATGAGAAAATACCTAAACTTGTTAAGTTCCTTTGCTCGAATGTATGCGTGTTTATTGTAGAAGTTCGGGATGCATGTGTGTCTACCCAAGTAAGGAGATTCTTTGTATTAAATCATATGCAATCTTCCATGTTGTCTAACCATGCCTACCATTGACTTCTTAATGCTATCCAAGCCATGGAAGTTTACCATTATATTTTAATATATCTAATAAACCATTTAAGGAGGAGCATTTTTATATGGTAATTAAATATTATGAGTATATTTTTGTGGCCGCCTAGGTTGGGCAAACCATCCAATGAACCACAGCCTATGTTGTCTTGAATCAATTTTTGTAATTGGTCAGCTGCCAAATAAGAGAGAAGGATAGGCTAGATATGGGTATTGAGAGGTGTGTATGAAGTCGCAGGCCTATTGGAGTGTAAGAGTCTTTGACTCAGATTTATAAATTTAAAAACTTTGATCTTGTCTTGAGATGAGGCCATTCACATTCTGGCAATCTCAAAGACAATGAATAGCCTTTAATGTTTATAAAAGAAAAGAGGAGATAGAGTAAAGGGGTTCATCGAGAGATAAAGGAGAGGGGTTGACCAAGAAGATATAGAAGGGATGAGCTGTCGAAAGGTGTATATAGAGAAGTTAGAGAGAGTGTTGAAGATTTGTGTATACAAGTAAAGAGTTAAAAATTTTGGAGGAAGAATTTAGCCAGTATGTATGCAAATTCATGTAGGGTTTCAAAGGATTGAAAGTGTATCAATTCAGTAGAGGCAGAGGAGTGAATAGAGTGTGTTGTAGATAACTAGAGGAACCGGGTAGATTGTTTGTGTGCAAGAAAGATGCCATTGAAGACCACAAATTCAACTTCAAGTATATTTGTAATTTTGTAATGGCTAATATGTTATTTGTATTTAGGTTTTGAACATCAATAAAATTTAAAAGTCTTTATTGTCACAATATTTGTATTTGGCAGAGTATACCTTGTTGACTTTTTCCCAGACTGGATGCTTATTCCCAGATTTCCCTACAAGGTAGCCATCAGTGATCAACAGGATCTCTGGGCCAGGGGGTTAACAGTATAGGAGATAGACTCTATATTTTATCTCCTCTTCTTCTTCAGGCTCTGCAAGACCTAGGGGGGTATTCCCTACTCAACATCCATGAGGATATGCATGCAAGGCTGGGATGTTGACAGAAAGCAGATGAGTCCTCCTGTAAGTAGACCAAAACTGAAAGATAAGGGCAAAGGGGCTAGCTTTGGGCCTATTTGCAGTTGTAGACAGAGGACTGAGGTTCCTAAAACTAACTCTAATGTCCTAATGTTGGTTTTAGATTTTGCTTTGGAGTTTAAGTGTGGATGCAAAGCTGGATATGGTTATAACACAAAACAAAGCATGATTGGTGCCTATCCAGGGCCTGGAATCAGTAGACATACACCTGTGAATGATCAGCATGAACAACTAAAACTGGATTTCAAGGGGATATGTGTGATACCTGCCTTACAGGCATCTCCCAATACAAAGTGTTAGGTTATCTCTACTTAAGGTATCCCTACTGCAGTATATCCCTCCCAATGTTCAACCTGAAAACAGTTTAATCTACCCCTTGAGCAGAAGTTAAAAGATCAGACAGTCAACATAGGAATTCTATGCTCTAGAATCTAAACATTACCAAACATCCAGATTCAGAAGAAGAATACATGCAATACTGGAGACAGAATTAACATAACACATGCCAAGATAGCATTTCTCATATAAGTTTAATCATGAAATCAGTGGGTTCATGCCAAAAACAAACAACAAGAGATACATAAACTCACAGGTAAGCTGTACAGAACAACCAGATCAGCTTGTTATGCATTACAGAGCCAAAATCTTCAACTTTCAACAACCTCTCAAATGAGCAACACCACCTGCTTATAACACCCAGGTAGGTGCTCAGCAATTAATTACATGGTTGACCAAAATTTCACCAGATACACAGTATCAGGAAAATGGCGCTTCAAACACAACCAGATTGGTGCCCAAACTTGAATGCAGCAGGTAGGGGAGGAGACAGGAAGATTTCTCGAGCCCTGCGCCCCTGTCCGCTGATGTACACCCTCAGTCGGGTACAGGATCCATCCACGCCATTGCCCATACCTCTGCAACAATCGCCATTAATGGCGCACCAACCCGCGGCCTTGGGAAGATCATCAAATCTGCAATCGCAACCATTTCCCGCCGAGATTCATCATCATGATATTTGAAAATGCAGGATAACAATATCCCACATGCACCCCGCGATGACCTCAATAACACTTTATATACTAGGTCATGAGCATATATCATGTCGGTGCTTTCGCTCCTGACAACACTAGTATATAACCTCATCATCATCATCCTCCAGCAGCATGATATCCTGTTGTTCGAAATATCACCCTGACGTCATCATGATATTTGAAATATACCCTTCATGATAATCGGCACAACCTGATCCATCGGAGGAACATCCTCCTGCTGAGCTTATTCCAAAAGTCTGGCCGATGAACATCCTGATGACGTCATCATCATATCCTGCTGACGTCATCATCATATCTGCCTACTGTGCACCAACTCGCATCCGGATGACGTCATCATCATGTCCGCAAATATCAGGAGGTCTCTTCAAGATGATCAGTGTTAGAAATATGACCCCCCCGGACCTTGATGACGTCATCATCATATTAACATCATCATGATATTCGGAAGACAACCAGATATTTGGAAATATCCTCCTGACGTTCAAACATCAGGTTGCACTGTAGATCCACTATAAGATCGGGGCGATAACTGAATATGATGATGCTGCTTGAAAAGATCACCCTCAGTAGATAATGCGCGAAGCCGGCAGGCGGATATCTCCTTGATATCAACATCATCATGATGTTCGAACAAACATATATCCGGGTGGTATGAAAATATCACCCCTTCCTTCGAAAATATCATGATGCAGATAGGCAGAGAAACAAATATCACCCTCCGCAAGCAGCAGGATGATAACTGGAAATATGATGATGATGACAACGACCCTTAAGAAAAAACAAGTTAGGTCGAACAACTCAAAGAATAAGCAACATCATCATCATGCTCGCGCAAGGTGATAATTGGAAGATCACCGGAGACTTTGAAAAATCACCCTCGCAAGCAGATCAGGGCGCACTGTAGCTTGTCAGCATCATTAGGATAAATCAAACATCACCCGATACTTCAATATGATGATGACGATGAGAAACCGGTCGGCGGAGAACATGATGATGCTGACCCTCATCGAACCAAAGATGATGATGACGACCTCCTCCTCAGAAAGATATGATGCTGCAGCTGAAAAACGCTGAGGAGGTCCAACACTTAGAAAAATTGGGCAAGAAGATGAAGGCTTCAGATGAAGAAACCTCCTGATCATGACAAATCAACCCCAGGTCAAAATGAGTGCTAACAGTGGCTCCGAATGGGGACGTGCAGGTGAAAACCTGCAGCGAGAACCAGATCTCCGGGCAAACCTGACAAAAAGCCAAAAAACGTGAGCTGTACAAGGCATTTACACTACATACATATTTTACAAATGTGCACAGCAACCAGATATTCATGCAAAATAGAACTTAAGGAATTGGCCATGCACAGGCAATCCCAGAATTTCACCATCTAGGGCCTGGAGGAAATAAGAATCCTCCCCATGAGTATTGCAAACCTGATATGGGCCCATCCATAAGGGCTGAAATTTACCATGTTTACCCTTTTCCTGATCTTTAGCATTCCAAATAAGCACCAGATCATTGACTTCAAACTTCCTTTTTGTAGCTCTCCTGTCAAACTGATATTTCATATCCTGTTGTCTTTTGAGATTGATCTGGTGGGCTTTCCTTCTGTCTTCATCCAATGCAACCAGCTGATTCACTCTTTCTGTCATGGGATCTTCAATGTCCTCATCATTTTCCTGAATGAATCTATAAACTGGTAGGAGATTGTTTATGGGCAGTCTAGCTGATGCACCATACACTAGCTCAAAAGGTGACTTCCCAATAGCCCTTTTCACAGTCACTCTGTCAGCCCATACTGCTAAGTTCAACTTTGAGTCCCAAGCTCTCTTGTTCTTGTCCAGTATCCTCTTGACAATTTTCATGATGCTCTTATTGCTTGATTCTGCTTGACCATTTCCTTGTGGGTGATATGGTGATGTATATGACAGGTTTATCCCATACCTGTTGCAAAAATCAACAAACTCACCTGATCTGAAGCACATAGCATTATCATTGATAATCTTAAATGGTACTCCAAACCTGATGATGATGTTCTCTAGTATGAAATCTGTCACCACCTTACTTGTAGCTCTTTTAGTTGGAATGGCCTCAATCCATTTGGTAAAGTAGTCAGTTGCCACCAAAATCCAACTGTGTCCCCCACTTGATTTGTCTGCAATTTCCCCTATAAAGTCAATTCCCCACTGCTGGAATGGAGCATCCATAGGTACAGTTCTGAGGGGCAAAGCACCATTATATTTCAGCTTTCCTGAGAATCTCTGGCAAGGGTCACACTTCCTTACTAACTTTTGTGCATCTGAAAAGAGAGTGGGCCACCAATATCCTGCCCTGAGAATTTTATGAGCTGTTGTTTGGGCAGTATAATGGCCACCACACAATCCTTTATGCATGTCAATCAAAATATTGTTAGCCATGTTCTTATCCACACATCTCATCAGCACACCATCAGGATTTTTCCAGTACAGCTCACCTTGAACAACAACATACCTGATTGCATGTAGCTTCAGAGTCCTCTTTTGATTGTCACTGAAATGGGAAGGACAATTTAGATTTTGCAAATAATAGACAATATCCTTGTACCATTCAGATCCTGATACATTTACATTCTCATCTTGGACTGCATTAACTTGGCATGCTTCCAAGTTTGACTGTGCCATCATCTTGGCTAATCCTTGTCCCCTTATCAACTTAGTAACTTGTATGTCTATGTTGAATTCCTGCAGTTTGTTTATCCATCTGCACCTTCTTCCAGTCACCTCCTGCTGAGTGAATATGTCTTTGACTGCAGCATGAGGCACATATGCAATTATATATGACCCTACCAAGTAAGGTCTGAAACTTTTGATGGCTCTAACAAGTGCATATGCCTGCTTTTCCATAATGTCATACTTCAACTCAGAGGCCTGCAGGGACATACTGAAGAAAGCGATGGGCTGTTCAAAACCATCTTCATTTTTCTGTAACAAACATGCAGCAACAGTATGAAAGGAAGCAAATGAGAACACTTGGAATGGCCTAGAAAAATCAGGAGATTTAAGAACAGGGGCCATCTTAATTGCCTCTTTGATGTTCTGAAATGACTCTGTTGCTTCCCTTTCCCAGCTGACAGTTGCATCCTTCTTCATCATCTTGGAAATGTTCCTTGTAGTTTCTGCAAAGTTAGGAACAAATCTTCTAACAAAATTTATTTGTCCAAAGAAGGACTGAACTCCTTTCACAGTTCTTGGCATTTGAATCCTGTCAATAGCTGCCACTCTCTCTGGATCTATCCTGACTCCATCCTTGGAAACAATGTGTCCCAGAAGTTTTCCTTCAACTACTCCAAAGGCACACTTCTTTGGGTTTAAAGAAATACCATATTCTAGTGCTCTTATGAAGATCTGCTCCAGATGCATACAATGCTGCTCCTCTTTCTTTGAGTAGGCAGTCAGGTCATCCTGATATACAGCCAGGATTGAATCAATCAACCCTGCAAAAGCAACATCCATTGCTCTTTGAAATGTAGCACCTGCATTTGTTAGTCCAAATGGCATTCTAACATACACATATGTCCCCCATGGAGTGGTAAAGGCAGTCTTATACTGTTCTGATTCTTTTACCTTTATCTGATTATATCCTGAAAATCCATCCATCATGGATAGGAGTTCACAACCAGTCACTCTCTGCAACATAGCTTCCATATTAGGCAATGGATAGTTATCCTTCAAAGAGGATACATTCAAGTTCCTGAAATCAACACAAAGCCTAATATCACCATTCTTTTTTCTGACTGGGACAAGGTTAGACACCCAAGTTGAATGTCTGATTGGCACAATTATTCCAGCTTCCCTGAGCCTTCTGAGTTCCTCTTGCATCTTGGGAGCTAAGGTAGGATTTATAGGCCTTTGCCTTTGTCTGAATGCCTTAGCTTCAGGCTTCAATGGGATCTCATGCTGGAATAAGTCTTCTCTATAAGCTTTTAGGTCCTCATATGACCAAGCAAAGACATGTTTATACTTTTTTAGCAATGCAATCAGCATACTTCTTATGTGTGGTTTGAGCTATTTGCCAATATATACCTTCTGAGGGGTCTGAGATGTCCCCAAATTTATTTCTTCTAAATCCTCCTTATTTGTGGGGGATGTCTTTGTGACCATTTTGTCTCTACTGTCAAAGGCTCTTTCCAAAGCCACTAACCCTCTAGGGATCTTGTTAGTCTTCAACTGAATGATCTCTTTTCCCACAAGAGTCTCTTTTCCATCTACAGTTTCTACAAAAGCTTGGAAATCAATCTGTTGATTCTCATACTCATCTATGCAGTGCAAAAATTTCAGCAAATCCCTATCATCATTAAAAACTTGCCAACTGCATATGTTTTCTGGTATGGCAGGCCTAATTTTAACTTCTACATCTGTGACACCTGACAGAGTGATGTCATCTGGCCTTATTGCAACATTGGCTAAGAAATCAGCCATAACATTTTTTGACCTTTCTACCCAGCCAATTGAAAATGCATCAAAAAGTTCAATAGTATCCCAAACAGCATGCTTGTATTGCTTCAGTCTTTTATTTTTTGCAGCATACTTATTTCTGATTTGGGATACAATCAGCTCAGAATCTCCAAATACTCTTAACATCTTAATCCCATGTTTGAGAGCAATATTCAGGCCTAAGAGTAAAGCCTCATATTCTGTAATATTGTTTGTGCAATCAAACCTCAGCAAGAAAGAAAATTTGAGGAGCTTACCAGTTGGAGACAGGAAGACAACTCCAGCTCCAGAACCTTTTTTTGCACAAGCTCCATCAAAAAACATGGTCCATAACCCTTCCTGATCCAGCTCTTCAATGCAGATATTTTTCTTTTCATCTTCTGTATCATCTGAGACAACCCTGAAGTTATCACAGTCAGTGTCCACAAAGCATACCTGTTCATTTGCTTCTTGGTCTTCCACTGTCTCTGATGATCTTTGCTCTCTACTTAGCTTGACATCCCTGCCATTCATTGGAATCATGGCATATGACAGGTCCAGCTGCATACTTCCACCTATTAGTGCTGCCCATCTTCTTGACAGCAACATACCATATTGTGGCTTGATGTCAACCACTGTTATATTCATTTTGTATCTTTTTTCAGGAAATGCTGCCAGTTTGAAATCTACATCCTTCATGATTCCAATAACTGGTACCTCTCTGGCATCCATAGCATAACACTTCCCACATGCCTTGTCAATTTTTAATCCAGTTTGTTGCATGATAGCCAAAGGCATGACATTTGTAGATGCTCCAGAGTCAAGCATACAATTTCTAATTATTTTACCATTTATAACCAGGGAAACATAAAATGGTTCCACCTGTGAAGGACACTTTGTCATGGTCATTCCTAAATAGACTTCAGGAGTCTCATCCTCTTCATTACACATGACCTGTTTCTCACCCTGGGTCTGATCATTTTGCTTAGCTTGAAAAGGTACCCCTGAGATTAGGGATATTGTCCTATTCTTGATCTCTTCCACTTTCATGAGTTCCATAAGTGGAACAGAGACCTTTACCTGAGAGAGGATCTGGGCTATATCAAATGGAGCATAGTTTTGTACAACAGTTGTAGCTTGCTCCACAATCTTGCTTTTATCCTGAGCTGATTTAGTTTTCATTTTCATAGTTCCCTGATCATCATTCTTGTCTTGGGAACCTCTACTTTGATCTTCAGCCTGAGGGGTTTTGTGTTCTGGTCCTTGAGATTCAGGACCTGCTCTGTGTCTAAAGTTCTGTTTATTATTCACCCACTGCCTTTTTTGTGGTTCAGTTCCTTTATGACCATGCACCAGCTGACCTGCAGAAATATCTTCTGGCTGATGTGGGCTGCCTACTTGATTTCTACCTCGGAGATTGTAGTTGCTTTTGACTTGAGCAACTGCTGCAGCTGTGAAGGCTCTGATTTCCTCATCAGAAGGTCGTTGTAGGTTACTCAGAAAATTGTGTGAGTTCTGAGCATACACATAATTATCCTCATTATCTTCATCATCTGGGGACTGTTGGCAGGCCTGAACTTGATGATCTGTATTGTCATCAGCATCATAAAGAGTATATCCATTGCCTATGGACATCATGTTAACATCATCATCCTGCACATGATGTGGCTCATTGCACTCATTACAAGATGTAGCATTATCATACAAGGATTGAGCAATCATGCACTGTGACTGTGAATGTGGCATCTGATAGATTATACACCACGGAGCATCATCAGCAATATTTATAGTTTTCTTTAGAGGATCAGGAGTTTCCTTGACATGTTGAGCCCTCTGATTTGTGTTGTTACGTGGATATACAGGCTTACCATCATGCCAATTGGTGTTATAAGGCATGTCATGTAATGATGGCCTCTTTTCCTGCCTTTGATAGACTTGCCTATCAGGACCCATCCCTTTTTCACTTCTAGCTAATCTATAGCTCAGGTCCTTAACAACATTTGCCAGTTTGTCTATCTTATCTTCAGGAGCAGATGTACTACCTTGAGTGTTCTGAGGCTTATTTGGATTCTGCAGAATTTTTACATCATCCCTTCTATTTGTCTTGCCTGATGCTTTCCTATTGTTTTCAATATTTACTGCAATTCTGAAAGCATCCCTGAGAGTGGCAGGACCTTTATCTCTTAGTCCATATGCAGTCTTTGCATCAAAGGCATTGATGTACAAAATTATGCACATTGGTTCATTTGGCCTCATATGATGTGGCAATTTGTTCAACACTTTAGTAAATCTTGCATTAAAGTCTGCAACCTGCTCATTTGACCCTTTTGTGATACTGGTGAACTCATTTACAAAGAAGCTAGGGTCAGTTTTATCACCATATTGCTCCTTGAATATCCTTTTAAAATCATCCCATGATGATATGCTCCGGTCAGGCAGATTCCTGTACCATTCTCTTGCCTCATCTATTAAGGATTGCATGAATGACTTCATGAAAACATCCTCATGCTCAACCTCAAAATTATCCATGACGTTTTGGAAGGCCTTTAGATGATCTTCTCCTGACACTGTATTGTTTCCTGAAAACTTAGGCACTTGCAGCCTCAGATGCTTGTCAATGGGGTTAGGATACCCAGGAATACCATCAAACACCAGCTGCCTGAATCTATCTAGCTGCATGGGCTGTCTGTTTGGCTGATTAACATTAACATTTCTGTTTGCATTCTGGTTTCCTGCATGGTTCAGTGGTATCCTAGCATCATTCACATTTTGTCTGTCATCATGATGCTGATGTTGCATTTCATATCTTTGCTGATGTCTTTGCATATTTGCGTTCTCTAGGGTAGGAACTGAATTATTTTGGGCAGTTCTCAAGGCTTGCACTTTCTGCTGTATATCATCTCTGATTTTCATGGCTTGTAGGTATTCTAGTTCTGCTCTTAGACTTTTGATTTCTTCAGCCAACTGTTCATCCTTAGGTCTGGAGGTAGATGGTCTCATACCATTTGGGTTATCATCTTCATCATCCCTCAGAGACTCTGCCTCTTCAAACCTTTCACTTGGGTCTAGAAAAGGGCGTTCTTGGAACACCTCTGACCTCATTCTCATACTACCACCCTGTTGCCTCTCATATGCACCTTGGATATCAGCTTCTGCACTTGAAAAATAAGGAGCATGCTGTCCTGACGGCCTAGGGTTATCTTGTACCTCATCACTTTTTCTGGGGGAGCTCTCATGACTAGCTGAGACAGTTCCCTTTCTTCTATACATCATTCTTTTTGTTAATGGTAACTCTTCAAATAGAGGATTTTGTTGGGATCTTCTCCCCTGCATATAAATTTACCTTGACCGGTTGGGAGATTACTTCGGAGTCGCCACCTATTTCTAGGAACTATTTTCTTCTGAAAACCAGGGTTCTTTCACAAGGTCCCCAGCGGAGTAGATTACTGTTGCTGACTCAGATGGGTCACATATATATCACTGGAGATGATTAGATAGTACTTTTACTTCTCAGTCCCCAGCGGAGTCGCCAATTTCTGTTGACTTTTTCCCAGACTGGATGCTTATTCCCAGATTTCCCTACAAGGTAGCCATCAGTGATCAACAGGATCTCTGGGCCAGGGGGTCAACAGTATAGGAGATAGACTCTATATTTTATCTCCTCTTCTTCTTCAGGCTCTGTAAGACCTAGGGGGGTATTCCCTACTCAACATCCATGAGGATATGCATGCAAGGCTGGGATGTTGACAGAAAGCAGATGAGTCCTCCTGTAAGTAGACCAAAACTGAAAGATAAGGGCAAAGGGGCTAGCTTTGGGCCTATTTGCAGTTGTAGACAGAGGACTGAGGTTCCTAAAACTAACTCTAATGTCCTAATGTTGGTTTTAGATTTTGCTTTGGAGTTTAAGTGTGGATGCAAAGCTGGATATGGTTATAACACAAAACAAAGCATGATTGGTGCCTATCCAGGGCCTGGAGTCAGTAGACATACACCTGTGAATGATCAGCATGAACAACTAAAACTGGATTTCAAGGGGATATGTGTGATACCTGCCTTACAGGCATCTCCCAATACAAAGTGTTAGGTTATCTCTACTTAAGGTATCCCTACTGCAGTATATCCCTCCCAATGTTCAACCTGAAAACAGTTTAATCTACCCCTTGAGTAGAAGTTAAAAGATCAGACAGTCAACATAGGAATTCTATGCTCTAGAATCTAAACATTACCAAACATCTAGATTCAGAAGAAGAATACATGCAATACTGGAGACAGAATTAACATAACACATGCCAAGATAGCATTTCTCATATAAGTTTAATCATGAAATCAGTGGGTTCATGCCAAAAACAAACAACAAGAGATACATAAACTCACAGGTAAGCTATACAGAACAACCAGATCAGCTTGTTATGCATTACAGAGCCAAAATCTTCAACTTTCAACAACCTCTCAAATGAGCAACACCACCTGCTTATAACACCCAGGTAGGTGCTCAGCAATTAATTACATGGTTGACCAAAATTTCACCAGATACACAGTATCAGGAAAATGGCGCTTCAAACACAACTAGATTGGCGCCCAAACTTGAATGCAACAGGTAGGGGAGGAGACAGGAAGATTTCTCGAGCCCTGCGCCCCTGTCCGCTGATGTACACCCTCAGTCGGGTACAGGATCCATCCACGCCATCGCCCATACCTCTGCAACAATCGCCATTAATGGCGCACCAACCCGCGGCCTTGGGAAGATCATCAAATCTGCAATCGCAACCATTTCCCGCCGAGATTCATCATCATGATATTTGAAAATGCAGGATAACAATATCCCACATGCACCCCGCGATGACCTCAATAACACTTTATATACTAGGTCATGAGCATATATCATGTCGGTGCTTTCGCTCCTGACAACACTAGTATATAACCTCATCATCATCATCCTCCAGCAGCATGATATCCTGTTGTTTGAAATATCACCCTGACGTCATCATGATATTTGAAATATACCCTTCATGATAATCGGCACAACCTGATCCATCGGAGGAACATCCTCCTGCTGAGCTTATTCCAAAAGTCTGGCCGATGAACATCCTGATGACGTCATCATCATATCCTGCTGACGTCATCATCATATCTGCCTACTGTGCACCAACTCGCATCCGGATGACATCATCATCATGTCCGCAAATATCAGGAGGTCTCTTCAAGATGATCAGTGTTAGAAATATGACCCCCCCCGGACCTTGATGACGTCATCATCATATTAACATCATCATGATATTCGGAAGACAACCGGATATTTGGAAATATCCTCCTGACGTTCAAACATCAGGTTGCACTGTAGATCCACTATAAGATCAGGGCGATAACTGAATATGATGATGCTGCTTGAAAAGATCACCCTCAGTAGATAATGCGCGAAGCCGGCAGGCGGATATCTCCTTGATATCAACATCATCATGATGTTCGAACAAACATATATCCGGGTGGTATGAAAATATCACCCCTTCCTTCGAAAATATCATGATGCAGATAGGCAGAGAAACAAATATCACCCTCCGCAAGCAGCAGGATGATAACTGGAAATATGATGATGATGACGACGACCCTTAAGAAAAAACAAGTTAGGTCGAACAACTCAAAGAATAAGCAACATCATCATCATGCTCGCGCAAGGTGATAATTGGAAGATCACCGGAGACTTTGAAAAATCACCCTCGCAAGCAGATCAGGGCGCACTGTAGCTTGTCAGCATCATTAGGATAAATCAAACATCACCCGATACTTCAATATGATGATGACGATGAGAAACCGGTCGGCGGAGAACATGATGATGCCGACCCTCATCGAACCAAAGATGATGATGACGACCTCCTCCTCAGAAAGATATGATGCTACAGCTGAAAAACGCTGAGGAGGTCCAACACTTAGAAAAATTGGGCAAGAAGATGAATACTTCATATGAAGAAACCTCCTGATCATGACAAATCAACCCCAGGTCAAAATGAGTGCTAACATACCTTTGAGGTTTTTCTGTGTTGTGAACCTTGTGAGTGAGGAAGAGAGATTGTTTATGTGTTTTTGCAAGAGAGGAGAATTCCCTCTACATCACCTATGATGTTTTCATTTGCTACTTGTTGATTTGAAACTCACCTAGTAAATCTCTAGATCTTACTCTAGCTTGTGATGTTTTAATTCATGATCACCTAGTAAACAAGGGATTTTACTAGCCTCTAGCTCATGATGCTTATTTTCGGTCTGATTCCTAGCATACGTGGCTTTCTATCCTGAGAATCATACCTTGTATGCTTTTGTTTTCCATGTATGCTCCGTGTATGCTTCATCTATGTTTAGATTTGACCATATTACTTTGCTAACCATAGTCGTTCTAGCATATAATATTTGGTCTCATCTGGTGTTTGATAATTTTTAGATATAGGCATATATGTATATGTGTGATTAACGTTATGTGTCTTGTGTATGTCAAATGTAGGAGCATCTGGGTCCATGACCAATCCTCATCAACCAAAAATATTTCTTTGCTTTCTTGCTTGTTTGTTTTCCTTCTTGTTCTGCTGCAGGAGTTGATGATCAAATTTATAGAGAATTTTGTAAAGATTCTTGGCCAAGTGTTGACTTGATATTGAAGAAGATCCAAATGGGTGCTCACATTTCATTTTTGGTGAAGATCTGAGCTAAATTGGACAAGTTATGCTTAGGTGGAACTTTGGTCTGCAACAAGATATATCTAGTTGACCCCAAAATCTCTGCAATATCCAGTTGTCTCCAAAATCCCTGCAATATCCAATTGACCCCTAAATCCCTACAATATCTAGTTGACCCCAAAATCCCTACATATCTAGTTGACCTAGTTTTCCCTGCAATATCACGTTGGGTCACATTTTGCCGCAATATCACGTTGGGTCACTTTTTCTCACTTTATCACTTGAAAGTGCCCCAAAAGTGACAAAAACAATTTTTGACCACTTGTATGGCCAATCCAAGAGACAATTAATGAATGAAACATGTTCCATTCATGTGATAAGTGTGGTGGCCATCTCAAATGCCTATAAATAGGGGAATTTCATAGTAAAAGAGGTTGACTTCTCCATAGTGAGTTTTTGGCTTCTGTTGGAAGATTGTTTTGGGTTTTTCACAGGAAAGCTAGGTTAGTCTGATCTAACTAATGGAATGATTATAAGGCTTAGGCCAAGGCATGTATGAAGACCATTGTACTCCTACTATAATGTTTTCTATTGCATATGAATAAAGAGTTTATTGTTTCATTGTTGTCACGGGTTGTTCATTTTATTGCCTGGTTCAATAGCTTGTCAAAGCCCTTTGACCTTTACCTGTACCAAGAACTTATGAAGGAATTTACCCTTGAGGAAGTCAAGGAAGTTGTTTTCTCTATGCTAGGAGATAAATCTCCAGGACCAGATGGATGGTCGGGTAATTTCTTCCAAAAATGTTGGGAAATAGTGGGAAGAGACATCTTTCTGGCAGTTGAGGAATCAAGAAATTTTACCAACGTTCTCAAAGAATTGAAGAACATGACCATCATGTTTATCCCCAAGGTTAACACACCTTTTTCATTTGATGAATTCAGACCAATCTCCCTTTCTAATTACATTTACAAAATCTTCACTAAGATGGTAGTGATCAGGTTGGTGAGCATTTTTCTAGAGATAATTGTTGAGGAACATGGTGGTTTTGTCCTCGGAAAGGACACAACAAAAGGGGCGATCATCACTCACAAAATCCTTCATTATATTAAGGAGAGCGGCGATCTTGGCATGGTAATAAAATTGGACATGGCTAAAGCATACGACAGGGTAAATTGGGACTTCCTTTTATACGTCTTGGGGCAATTAGGCTTCTCAAAATAATGGAGGAAATGGATTTCAGCATGCATCTCAGGCACTAAGTTTTTAGTTCTAATCAATGGGATGGAGACAACATCATTTGAATCTACAAGGGGCCTATGACAAGGGGATCCCCTCTCCCCATATCTATTTATTCTAATGACAAAGGCTTTGACATGGGCAATCAAAGAGGCTAATCAAAGAAAATGATGGAAAAGAATTCAGTTGAGGAATATGAAGGATAACTTCACTCATGCTCTCTTTGCAAATGATACCATACCTTTTGGTCAGGTGACAAAGAGGGAATCCCAAACAATCAAAGGAACTATTGATAATTACTGTAGGGTTTCAGGACAACTTGTGAATGCCAGGAAATCCAAGATTTTTTTATTCAACTTAGACATTGCCTTTCATGCAGATATCTCCAAGTTCTTCAATTTCAAAGTGGAAGTCCTTCCAAGTAAGTATCTCGGGATTCCTCTCTTTAATGGTAGGCATAGAAAATATTTTTAGGAGGTGGTGACAAATTTAAAAAATAGAATAGGAACATGGAAAGGAAAATGGTTAACCTTGGTAGGAAAATTAATGTTGATAAAGGTAGTGTTGATAGCTATTCCAACATATATGATGTCCATCCTCCAAACTCCAAAAGCTATAATTTCATATATGGAAAAAATATCAAGAAATTTCTTACACAAGCAGCTTCTGACAAAAAGAAAATTCATTTGATTTCATGGGAGAAGATTTGCAAACTAAAACACATGGGCAGAGTAGGAATTATAAATTAGAATGTACAAAACCAAGCCCTAGAAGCTAAGATGGCATGGAACATGTACAAGAGACCCCATTCCAAATGGGCTAAATTGATGTAGTCAAATTATCTAGATAATAATGATAGGGAGAGAATCTTCATAGTTAAAAACCCTCCTCAAGGACCGTCCATATGGAATTTTATTGTAAGAAGTAGGGAGGTTTTACTATCTAACCTCTCATGGACGATCCACAATGGAGTGAAGGCTAATTTCTGGGATGACTCATGGAATGGATGGCCAAAACTCTCCTCAAGAGGAGAATTTAAGGATGCAAGGAGATTTGTAGAACAACATTGGGGATATAAGGTGAAAGACTATTGTTCCTCAAACGTAGGTGCTTTCCCACAAAAAGTGATATGGAAAAGTTTTGAGAATTGTGACTTTCCCATTGATCAAAAGAATATGCTTCAAGGAATTTTGGAAACAAAGACTATTTTTATGTCAGATCAAGAAGATGAAGTAATTTGGGTAACGGATAAGTCTGGTAGATATATGGTTAAACAAGGCTATAGATGGTTAAACCGGAATCAAAATTTGAAATCTAATTGGCCAACAAACCTTTGTTGGAATGATGCAAAACTTCCAAAGGTAAAAGGTTTCACATGGCTAACTTTGCAAAACATAATTCTCACCAGGGTTAGGCTACACAAATTGTCCATAGGGACAAGCTTTAAGTGTGTTCTATATGAAGAAGAAGAGGAGAGTGTTGATCACCTTCTACTTCATTACTCTTTTAGTAGGGAGTGCTGGTATTGGCTCCTTAATAGATTGAATTGGGCTACGCCGCTACCAGAGACATTACTAGCTCTCTTTAAGAGTTGGTCAAATCTAAACTCAAAATCAATGTTTGCCAGTTTGTGGGACGTGAGCCCTTCCATGGTGATATGGACCATTTGGAAAGAGAGAAATTCTTGTATCTTTAGGAAAACCTCTTAAACATCTCATAAGATTTGTAGGGATTTAGATAAAGCTATTTCAGAGGTGGTTATGGCCAAAATTAGGAAATCTAATAATCAGAATTCTAAATGGACAAGTTGGGATGAGCCAATAGTGAAATCTTGGAATTTTTTGGAGTTGGTTTCTAACAGATTAGCACCTAGGGAAGATGGTCTAAAAGTAGATAAGAGTTTAGTATAGTGGAGTCCTCCAATTCATCCATTTGTCAAATTGAATTTTGATGGAGCTAGCAAAGGTAATCCAAGGCTCTCAAGGATGAGGTGTGTCATTAGAAATCATGAAGGGAAATTGCTTGTGGCCAAATCAACCAAAATTCATCAAGGAACAAACAATGAGAGGCATGGGCACTCCTGCATGGACCTCAATTAGCACTACAATATGAGTTTAGAAATTTATGGATAGAAGGGGATTCTCTAAACATCATAAGGGCGATCAACACAAAGAGAATGGAAAATTCGTGAGTGGAATACATTCTCAAGCAAGTGTTGGTTATCATACAAGAATTGGATAGTTTCTAGATCTTGCATTACTACAAGGAAGGAAACAAAGTGATGGGTGAGATGGTGAATAGAGAGATTGATCAACCTCAGGAGGTAATGACTTTTGACCCAAGCCAAGAAAACGTGCCCTCTCAGCTAATGATGTTGATAGAGGTTGACAAACAATGAATAGAGAATAATAAAGCACAAGGTAGGGAATGGATTGAAGATCACAAATTTTCTAGCAAGTCTTTAAACAACACTTCTAGATTCTCTTGAGCAAGAGGTGGGACTAGGTAGCAGATTCTACAATTTCAATCTCTTGGTTTAGAAGTGGACAAGAGCTAGGACCCAGATGCGCAACAAAAAGAATTTCTAGTTTAACAACTATGTTGGTGTCCATCAAAGCTACAAAGAAGTAGAAAGGATGTCCTAGTGGATTAAACTTTGGATTTCCTAAATCCTCATTAATAAAGAACTATAAATGAATGGATATTAAAATGGCTATAATGAATGGTTTTTAAAAAAAAAACAATACACCAACATCATGTATATTGAATGGCTATTAAAAATGTCTGAAATCCCCCAATCATGGTAGAGGATGGTGAGAATGACAAGCGAGTGGAGTAGTTATATAGAGATCAGGTCATATGCATTAATGGGTAGAATTTTCACTGACCTCAAGAATGGCTTTGTATACCAAATCTCCATGTATAGTTGGCACAAATGAAATCCAAGCCCTCATAATTGTGGATGACCAAGCTAGAATGGGAAGTAATCAGATCTATTTTTTAGAATTTAAAGCTAGGATCATGGTAGGATTCCTAATAGTCACGTCAGCCAAAGAAGGACATGATATAAATGGAGATGGGACACAAGCAAAAGGGAGCTATGAATGGTAACATGTGCCAAATCTGGAAAGGATCCATATTCCCGATGGCATTAATCATAAATTATCTTTAGTGACGCCATCCCTAGGTCGATAGGACAATAACGATGAAGGAGATTTATTTCATGCTGCCACACAAATTAATATTCATTCCCCCAACACATATTAATATTAATTTCCCCAACATTGCCATCATTTAGCTTGTCATATTAAGTCTTCTAGCACCACTTCTCTCTTTGTTTGCTTTCCTTGCCTTTTTTTGTAGGTTCTTCAATGGAGAATGACATATTAAATCAACGCCTCTTCTTTCTAGTACTACAATGGGAACTAGAGATTAGAGGTAGAGTCAAAATCACTGATTTCAATCAGATCTTCAACACAGATTGCACGATGGTGCAATTCACCATAAGGAATATCTATGGCCAAAGTTTCTTGCAAGGCTCGAATGGCACAGTTCTGCATTGGTCAGATCTGGTTTCCATGCTCCTCTCTAATATTATGGATATTGTTCAGGATGGACACTATGTATATGTGATTGCCACCGGTCTGGTCTTTGATTATCTCTATAATTTGGAGAGGTAGAGGCAGGCACTGCAGGAATATGATTTAACCAAGGGAGTAGCTATGGTGGGAGGCCTCTTCCCAATTAGCACCCTCAAAACTTCTTAAGCTGCGAAGTGTGTATACAAGGAAATGTAGAAGGGACTCAGCTGTGGTTGCATATGTGGTTTGGACAGGGCCTTCCATGGACATAGTCACAATTTTTCTAAGAAAATGGCAGCAAGTTGTGAGGACGTATTTACTTTAATTCAGTTTCTTAGGATGCATGCCCCAGACTAGCCACCTCACCTTCCTAAATCTATAACAACTGTTGACATAGCAACACCTTTGGATGATAAAAAGGAGCTTGAGAGTTCATGCGTGCTGGCCACAACTACGAGGAGTGTCTTGGAGCCATCAGATTTAAAAGGTGGGGTACAATTGACTAGGGTGAGGGAGAGGGATAACCAATAACAACAAGTCACTCTCCTTCCCCTTCCTATTTGATTTTCCTGGGTGCTAGTATATAATCTTTTTTCCTTCTTGGTCGCATGTGTCAGTTAAAAACTCTTTCCGATATTTTTATATTATTATGGTTAATAGTTTAAGGCCATTATAGGGCCCAAATGTATGTTCTTTTGGGCTCTATGAGATCTAGTACAGAGCATCCACTGGATGGTTTTGATACACCGTATGTAATTGTTATTTTGATTAATATTAGTCTAGGTGATTTACCACCTTTTTTCAAAAAAAAAAGAATGTTGAAGATGGTGAACGGACTCAAGGTTGAAGATAGACTTGATGGTGCATCTAACTTCACCTCTTAGAAGTTCAGGGTTCTTATTGCATTGGAAGAGAATGATATTCTCAAGTTTGTAGAGAGCGAAGTACCTAAAGCTTCCGATGAGACTAAGAAAATTCAATGGAGGAAGAATGGCATGAAGGCCAAGAAGATCTTGATTGATTTCGTGAAGGATCACCTTGTGCCTATCATCTCCAAGTTGAAGACAGCTAGAGATATGTTCAAGACTTTGAAGGGATTATATGAGATCAATAACACCAGAAGAGCTCTTGCCTTGAGGCAACAGCTACATCACATCAAGATGGCTAAAGGAGATTCAGTCATCTCCTTCTTCAGGTAGATTACTGAATTAAAGGATCAACTATATGCCATTGGAGATATAGTTGAAGATAGAGACTTAGTCATGTTGGCACTTAGTAGTCTTCCTCAATCTTGGGAGCCCTTCATCCAAGGTATTAGTGGAAGATCTAAGTTACCAAAGTTTAATCATCTTAGAGCTGATTACATTCAAGAAGAATCAAGATTGGCAACAAGATGTAATGGTCGAAGCTCTCACAATAAAGACAATCATGTTCTTGCTGCTCAAACTTCCAGAAGGAAAGGAAAAGAATAGAGAAGAGGAAACTTCAAGAGGAATAGCAACAAGAAATTGGATGTTGCCCCTGGATCAAAGAAGAAGAAGGATCTCTCCCATATTCAATGCTTTAGATGTGACAAGTATGGTCACTATGCTAGTGATTGTCCAACAAGAGCAAAACCACATGCCTCTACTGCGGATGTGGATGATGTCTATCCTTATAATGAATCAAGAGATAACTCAAGTGGATTCTTATTCATCTCTGCCCTATCAAGCAATGTTCTAATCGATAGTAGCACATGGTTGATTGATAGTGGCACTTCTTGTCACATTACAAGTTATAGAGAACATCTTTCAGACTTGATAGAAAGAGAAACCCACCTTCAAGTTATAATTGGAGATGATGCATGCTATTCAATGAAGGGTGCTAGAGCCACCTCTCTTCACCTAGATTTTGGCATCCCTCTCCATTCAAGTGATGTCTTGTTCATACCAGGTATCAAGAGGAACCTTGTATCAATTTCAGTGTTAGAAGACAAAGGATATCAAGTTGCATTTTCTGATGGAAAAGTTCTTGCTTGGCCAAAGAACTCTAGCATCAAAACAACCCGAGTAATTGGTGCTCATCAAGAGAGTCTATATAGACTTTCCACTCATACAATTCAAGCATTGATCCATGACTCCACCAATTCGAGTGAGCTATGACATAGGAGACTTGCTCACCTTCACTTTAGAGCTCTTCCATTCATGGAGAAGATGGTTACTGGCCTTCTAAAACTCAGTCAAGAGCATGATGGTACTTGTAGAGGATGTGCAATGGGTAAGAATACTAAGGGTCCTTTTCATAAGAGTGAAAGTAGATCAAAATGTATTCTAGATCTTGCTTATTCTGATTTGTGTGGTCCAATGTCTATGTCATCCTTGAGTGGTTTTTGGTATTATGTAATTTTCATTGATGACTACTCTAGAAAGACTTGGATCTATTTTTTGAAGTCTAAGGAATCTGAAGAAGTGCTTGAGAAATTCAAAGAATTTTAAGGCTCAAGTAGAAAATTTTTCTGAGAAAAGGATCAATGTTCTGAGATCTGATAATGGAGGAGAATACACCTCTGGAGGCTTGCGCAAGTTTTGTATTGAGGCAAGGATTAAGAGGGGGTTTTGTGTTCCTTACAATCCCCAACAAAATGGAGTTGCAGAAAGGAAGAATAGATCCATAGTTGAGGCAGCCAAAGCTATGATCCATGACCAAGGCTTACAAACCTTTCTTTGGGCAGAAGCATCCAGAACTATAGTGTATGTTTAGAATTAGAGCTCTCATCAAATATTGGAAAATATGACTCCTGAAGAAGCATTTACATGTGTGAAACATGAGGTTAGTCATTTGAAAATCTTTGGTTGTCTAGTTTATATTCATGTGCCTAAAGATAAAAGATCTAAGTTAGAACCATCAGGAAAGAAAGGAATGTTTGTGGGATATAGTGAGACTTCCAAGTCCTACAGGATTTGCATTCCAGGGTAGAAACAGATTGAGATTAGCAGGGATGTCACTTTCGAAGAAGATGTTGCATTCAAAAGATCTAAAGGGCTCTACATGGAGATAGACATTGAAGAACAGGAGACACCTTAGGAGATGGACATTTCTCCTGATCCAACTTCTGAGATTTAGAGGGAGTCTACTAAACCAGAAGAGTCTAGTGATCTAGTTGATCCTATAGAACCAACTGATGGACCTAGAGATATTTCCGTAGTACAGAAAAGCCCTCTGTGGGCTTGAAAAACCATGCAAGAGGAGGGAAAATATGCAACTCCTTGAAGATCTTTTAGAGAAAGAAAGAGACCTCAGAATTTCTTAGATTATGTGGTATTGATGAGTCACATCATTGATTCTAAACCTTCTAGTTTTGAGGGGGCATCCAACCAGCAGGTATGGAAAGATGCAATGATAGAAGAATATCAATCTATCATCAAGAATGATGTTTGGGATGTTGTACCTAGACCTGAAGGGAAATCAGTTGTATCTTCCAAGTGGCTTTTCAAGATCAAGCATGCAACTGATGGGAGCATTGATAAATACAAAGCAAGATTTGTGACTAGAGGATTCTCTCATAAAGAGGGAATAGATTATGAGAAGATAGTTGCTCCAGTTGCTCATTATACATCCATCAGGACTATTATTGCTATTGTAGCAGCTAAGGAATGGAAACTACAGCAAATGGATGTAAAGACAACATTCCTTAATGGTGTAATTGAAGAAGAAGTATACATTGAGCAACTTGATGGATTTGTGATTCATGGGAAGGAATCTCATGTTTGTAGACTAAAGAAGGCTTTGTATGGCCTTAAGCAGGCTCCTCATTCTTGGTATGAGAGGATTGATCGATACTTGATGAGCCTGGGCTTCTCCAAGAATGATACAGATTCAAATATTTACTTCAAGGTAATCGATGGTGAGGCTCTAATATTGGTTCTTTATGCTGATGACTTATTCCTTACTAGAGAAGAACATCTCATTGCCAAATGCAAGAAGTTAACTTCTAAGTTTGAAATGAAGGATTTAGGTCTTATGCATTACTTTCTAGGGTTGGAGGTATGGCAGAGACCAAATGAGATTATTCTAAGTGAAGGGAAATACACCATAGATATCTTGAAGAGATTTGGGATGATGGATTGCAAATCTATGTCTACACCGATGGAAACAAATTTGAAGAAATTGAGTGAGTCTGCAGCTAGTTTAGATCTGGTAGATCTCACCATGTACAAGTAGTTGAGTGGATCGTTGATGTATCTGTTCAATACTAGACCAAACATTTGCTATGCAGTGAGTGCCCTCAGTTAGTTCATGTGTGAACCAAGGCAAATTCACCTAGTTGCAGCCAAGCATATCTTGAGATACTTGCATGGTATAGTTGGATATGGCTTGAGATATACTTCCAGTGTAGATCTAAAGCTACAAGGCTACTCTGACTCTAATTGGGCTGGGAGTGTAGCTGACAAGAAGAACACCTCTAGTTGTTGCTTTAGCTTGGGGTCTACGATAATTTCTTGGTGTAGCAAGAAGCAGTCTTCAGTGGCACTAAGCACTGTAGAGGCCAAATATATTGCAGCATGTATAGTAGCTCGAGAAGCAGTGTGGCTTTAGAAGCTCCTTGCAGGATTGTTTGGACAATCATTTGAGATGACTATTATTCATTGTGACAATCAAAGTTGTGTGAAGCTATCTATCAATCCAATGTTCCATGATAGAACAAAAAATGTGGAAATCAAATACCATTACAATAGAGATATGATATTAAGGAAAGCTATTCAACTAAGGTACATTTGCACTGATGATCAAACAGATGATATTCTCACCAAGCCTCTCTCCATAATGAAGTTTATGCATTTTTGAGACAAGCTTGGAGTTGTGGAGAATGAAGCCCTTGCTGAGAGAGAGTCTCAACATCAGTGATTTGTGTTATCTGATATAATGCATTTTTCTCTGAGACAAAGAAATTTGAGGTGAAAGCCCTTGTCCATCTCTGAGATGGAGATGTGGTTCTTTCCACCCTCTGGGAGTAGCCATGGTGGATGTCATGTTGAGTGACTCCATGACGATCTATTTTTCCACTAATGGGAGTAGCCATTGTGGACATCACATTGAGAGACTCTGTGATGACTCTCAATGTGATGATACCAAATGTAAAGCTTGGAGTTGTGGAGAATGAAGCCCTTGCTGAGAGGGATTATCAACATCAGTGATTTGTGTTATCTGATATAATACATTTTTCTCTGAGACAAATAAATTTGAGGTGAAAGCCCTTGTCCATCTCTGAGATGGAGATGTGGTTCTTTCCACCCTCTGGGAGTAGCCATGGTGGACGTCATGTTGAGTGACTCCATGACGATGTATTTTTCCACTAATGGGAGTAGCCATTGTGGACATCACATTGAGAGACTCCGTGATGACTTGTGTTTATCCACCCTCTAGGAGTAGCCATGGTGGACGTCATGTTGAGAGACTCCATGATGACATCACGTTGAGTGACTCCATGATGGGCACTTGTGCACTTGTTTTCTTCCACTCATGGGAGTAGCCATGGTGGACATCATGTTGAGTGACTCCATGATGATATCACATTGAGAGACTCCATGATAAATTATTCTCATGAATGGGTGTAGCCATTGTGGCTATCATGTTGAGAGACTCCATGACATGGATACCTGGAAAGATATCTCCCTAGCTAAGAGGGAGTGTTGATGTTATTGTAGTGGCGGGAGATTTACCCAGGCTGACTCAATGAGGAGTCACAACTTATTCATGAAGAGGCACCACAATTTACATATATATAGGCATTCAATCCTTATCATTTGATCATCCATGAATAAAAGACAAGTTCATTCTTCTACAGTCGATCGAGTTTAAAGGCAGAATTAGCACTTGGAGAGGAATTCGATCATCTTCAGTATATTGTCATATTGATTCAGATCGATCTATATAAAGGAGAAGTCATACTTCCTGTGTATTCTCACCTAGGAGAGGTGCCTTCATTAATTGTGTGAATTGGCCTTGAGATTGGTCATTGTAAAGTAGATTTCTGCATTATTTATTCAACAATATAAGAGAAATTATTGGCTAGGTTTTTCTCCCTCGAGAAGGAGGGTTTTCCTAGGGCACTTGTGTTAAAGTGTTTATCATTACTGTATTTCTACATAATTCAATTCTGATGCTAAAACTAACATTAACTCATGTCCTCTCTTTTTTTTCGTATTATACATTTTTTTCACTAGAGAGACGAGGAGTGGAATTGGAGTTGGTGTGTGTCACATTACTTTTCCCTGGCTGAGCTTAAACAACATGTTAACTCACTCTTTTGTTTTTATTTTTTGTGCTCCCCAACTCCTAACTTATGGGTCAAAAAGTTTGGGTTGAGTTTAAATAACTGGTGCATTGTCGTTAATGTACTCATTGTTTATGATGGGAGTCGGTCTCATTGTGAATAATTGATGCATTGATTATAATATGCTAGTTGTTTTCAAAGGAAAAAGTTTTGAGTTTCTTTGTTTTTTATTTATTTTTGTTATACTCGGTAATCACAATCACTACCTACTACAATTAAATTTTAACTATAATTTTCACATGTATTTCCCATTAATCTACTAAAAGTGCACTCAAATAAACTAAGCTAATATCAAACATCATCATTCCCCACCTTCCTAAGTTGAAATTGATTGATTTATCTTTGACATTAGTAGATACACATGAATTCCTCAACTATTATCTATAGTAGTTGGAGAGCATAAAGGATGCCTCGTGGGTGATTGCCACTACTTTGTATGAGTTAGAGCTTGAGATGATCGATTCCATAAGATCAAGCTCTCTTCCCTTCTTCCCATTTGACCCTTCCATACTATCGACTTTTCTACAACGGTGAAATTATGAGGGCATGCAGGTAGGGGTGAATCCTTGGAAGGCAACTGATTGTATGGAATGGCATTGCCTCCTCCTTTGTCTCTCACCATTGTAAAGACAAACAACACTGACAATATAGTTGCAAATGAAATCTTTTTTTATAATGCTTGTTTCTAGGTTGTGTGATTGCAAATAATAATTCAAAATGAGGAATTTTGTCTTTAATGTAAAAGGGGATTCAAATTGAACCATTTAAGGAATATTGGGCCAACTAAGCATTAGGGTTTTTAGGACCCCAAAATTGGAGCTAATTGGGTTTAATTTGGACATTAGCATCATGATGAGTTTTGTCTTAGGGCCCTAGTGTTTTGATGTAATTTGACCAACTTTTGAATTTAGGTCTAAATCTTTCAGAATAGGAAGTAGGAGTGAAAATAAGCTTGGTGGTCTAAAAATGCTAGAATTCATGGAAAATGGCCTTAGAATACAAATGTCAGTACAAGACTAGCCACTAAAATGGGCATAAGAACATAAGGTGGAGATTACAACTTCATAGGTGAATTTTTATGTTACAATTATAATTTGTGGCAACTATGGGAGATGAGTGTTGGCAAAGGTGTCTTAAACTTGAATCTTAATGTTGAGAACACTAAAATGAAATTTATAAGTTATAGGGGTTATTTTTTGCTCCAAAAATTATTGAAACATGATTTAACTAGCTAAAGTGGGTCCTGATGACATTGAGCTCTCATAGATCTTTAATTTATAAAAAACAAGTTGAACTGACTTCCTAAATCAAATGTTATGGCATCTAAAGGTTAGACCCCCCACATTAGAAATCTAAGAGCATCTATTATGCATAAAAGAGATATAAAAGGGAGTTACATATGTTGACCAAAAAAATCACCAACTTATGATACAATATTATCAAAAAGTTTCTTTGAAGGGTTTGAATGAAAAACTAGAGTGCCAAAGTTGGGAGGATAATTATGACATGTTATGATAGATTCTTATGATACATGTAAGGAATATGCTATATTTAGCATAAGAACTCTTCTTAGGATTTGGGTACCACTTTTGGGTGGTATTAGCTCATAGCTTTGTGATTCCCCTTCGATGGTTTCATGTATTGATTTCTCTATTTGGTGGGTGTTTGGGATAAAGATTGCGTAGCGTAAATTTTGTAGGTATTGTTATGCTATTGATATTACTCTATATTTGAGTGTTGGTGTTATCTTTTGTGAAGGATCCTTTCTTAGATTGTATCATAACCAACATTGTTTCTAAATAATACATTAGTTTGGAGTTTGGAGGCTAGGTTTTTTCCCAAAAGAATTTTTCTAAGACACATGATTGTGTTATAGTGAATGATTTTATTGTATTGCTTCTTTCCTACAATTTATTTTAGATCATATTTTCTATTCATCTCTCCTCTTAGATTAGTGTAGGAAGCATTTCCACACCTTAACTTCATTTTATTTGGTATCAAAGTCTTATCAACTTAGGCCTTAGGTGGTAGGAACAAAGTTTTTTCTACTAATCCTTTGAGTGGGAATGTTTTTAGAGAACATAAATTTGTTTCAAGGAAGATGGAAAGAACATCTAGACTAGAGATCAAAAAATTTAGTGGCACTAAGATTGAGTTGTGGAAGACAGATGGAGGATTTTCTCATAGATTGAGATATGTGGGTTGTAGTATCTAGATCCAAACTAGTTCCAATTGTTTGAAATAGTCTGACCAATTAAGAAGGGGGGTGAATCAGTTGTCCCTAAACATTAACCTTTTCTAAACCTTTTAAATCTTCTTTATAATCAGATTAATGATGAAAACATTTAAGCATAAATCAACATATGAGCAGAAACAACATGAACACACAACACTCGAATTTTGACATGGAAAACCCAGTTAAGGAAAAAACCACAGTGGGGGTTAACCCACAAAAATGCATACCCTATTAAAGGTACTTACGAAAATAGAGGGCACATGCCTTCGGGCGCACTGCCCAGAGCTCACTGCTCAAGAAGAGGCTCACTGCCTATAAGAAATTATGATTTATACAGAAATAATGAACTGAGAAATAACATCTACATTCATGCCTGAATCAGTCCCTTTGAAGGCTCAAAAACTTTTTCTCTTATATTCAAATTCTTCTTCACTCTATACTTCCTTCACTCCTCTTCTTCTCTGCTCTGCTTTTTTATCCTTTCTTCAAATTTAACTCTTTTTCAAGGATACTTTTCAACAACTCTTCAACAAGTATTTATATGCTTCATCCACCTCAAAATGACCAACAAGGTCAGCTAAACTTGATGCAGATCATTACATTGTCACCCAAACACAACTAAGACTTGAGTCTTCTTCTACAACCATGCCATGCTTCATAAAATGTTCTTAGATCATCTGTAATATGCCAGTAACATCTAGTCAGCAAAGACTGGGAAGAACATCAACCTTAAAGAAGAAATCTTCAATCAACAATCTCAAACTTCAGTGAAAACCTCCAACATAGTAGCCACATGATCTAGAGACCTCCACAAGCACATTAAAATCACCAATAACATTCGCTCTAAACCAAATTATCAGAATCATTTGTATCTTCCTCTAGAACCTCAAGAACACTATCTGCCATGACTATCAAACTAGAAAGATAGCTTGCAGACCTCCAAACCATGAACCACTTGAGTTGATGATACATAGTAATTTTCCAGACATGCCTTCAGATCCGCAAACCATAATATTTCACTATGGAGAAATCCAGACCAACTTACTGTCACACTATCTCTTCTGTAAACTACAAAATTCAATTCTTCTTAGATGGCCATAACTTCTTCAAATCTTCATGTGGACTTCTCAAATCTTAACTGGAGCAACCTCTGACAATCCTTTACACAACTATATGGTCCGCATGCATTGATTGTCAATAATTTTCTCAATATCCTCATCAGTCTAGTCTTCTATACAGACAATAAAATAGGATACAATTGACATCAATGACAACAAGGATATGTTGACATCAATGACAACACCACTTAGGCACATATTTGCAATAATCTCTCCCTTTGTCATTGATGGCAACATATGATGTGAAAAACTAAATTTAACCATCAAGACAAGAACTTCTCCCCCTTTCTCTTCTTACTTCTGCAACTACTTTCTTTACTACTCCCCCTTACATCAGTAACTAGTTTTTCACATGACTTCTCTTCCCTTTCGACATCAATGGCACAGGGTACATATTTGCTATCTTTTCTCCCTTTTTGCTTTAGATTGATCCCAAAATTTGCATACTGACTACTCCCCTTTTGAGTAGTACCCCCTTAACATCAATCAGGATCACAAGATATTAATGTGAATTACACCAGACTGATGCACTTTAGTGCATCTTAGTTCTGATCAGGAGGGGTAATAACCCCTAACTTTTCTCTGAGATACTCAAAAGTATCTTTGGGAAGAGGCTTAGTGAAGATATCTAAAATCTAATCTTTGGAAGACAAACTCCAACTTGACTTCATTCTCATTAACTTTCTCTCTCAAGAAATGAAACTTGATAGATATATGCTTTGTCTTTGAGTGCAATACCAGATTCTTGAAAATGCTTATAGCACTTGAATTATCACATAAAATTGTGACTGGCTCCTCAAACACAATTCTGATGTCCTTCAGCATTTACTTCATCCACAGAACTTGAGAACAATTATTTGTTGCTGCTATATACTCTGCCTCTGCAGTAGACAGAGAAATTGTCTCTTTATTTTTGCTCATCCAAGAGACCAATCTTCTTCACAAGAAGAATGCACCACCAGTAGTACTTTTTCTATCATCCACATCTCCTGCCCAATCAGCATATGTATATGTATGAAGAGTGAAATCATTGTCCTTTGGATACCATAGTCCATAGTCAATTGTCCCCTTCAGATATCTGAAAATTCTTTTGACTACCACAACATGGGATTCTTTTGGATCATCTTGAAATCTAGCAATAAGTCCAACTGCATTCATGATGTTAAGTCTAGTTTGAGTCAGATAGAACAATCCTCCAATCATTGATCTATACCTTTTCTGATTTGCCTTTGGGGAGTCATCATCTTTGCTTAGCTTGCATCCGGTTACCATAGGAGTACCTACTGGCTTTGAATCTTCCATTCCAAACTTCTTCAACAATTATTTCACATACTTGGACTGAGATATGAAGATACCTTTATCTGACTAAACAATTTGCAGACCTAAGAAGAAGTTCATCTCACCAAACATGGACATCTCAAACTCACTTTTCATCTGATCAGCAAATGCTTTGGACATACATTCATTTCCACCAAAAATGATATCATCAACAAAGACCTCAACAATTAGAATGTCCTCATGATTTATCTTGAAGTACAGATTACTATTAGCAGTACCTTTGCTAAATCCTAGCTTAAGTAAATGCTTATCCAATCTGGCATACCAGGCTCTTGGAACTTGCTTGAGTCCATACAAGGCTTTTCTTAGTCTACAAACCATATTTCCTTAATCACACAACTAAAATCCTTCTAGTTGTTCAATGTAGAGGGCAAGTGCAAAAAGATGGTGGGCCAAAAAGGTGTCTTAAGTGGCCACACTTTTTTTCTAAAATCAGGAAATGCTGGCCTTGGATGAGAAATTGAGCATAGTTACACTTAAAATTTGGAGATGCAACCAAAACAATGTTCATAGTACTCCGAGTCTACTTTCTAAACTACTATTTAAAAAAAAATGGTATAGATTAAGGGGTTCAAAAGAGGAAGCCACATAAATTGGTGTTGTTTTTGTCAAAAAAACATAACATAGCATGTTTTGTGGCTCCCTCAAAAGGTCAACTTTTTTTTGGTATTTTTAAAATCGCTTTGGTGAGAAATTAGCTAACAACATGTAGTTTATGCCTAATTTTTCTGATAATTTTTTGATGAATATTTGATTTTTTACTAATTTTCAAAGTGGACACATCCTAAAAAATAGAATTTTGGCCATGCTACCCCTATAAATATGGAAAACTAATTGAAAATTATTTTTTTCTTTTTTTAATATGTTTAGAATGGAGTCTAGTTTCTAAATATGTAATTTTTTTGAAATTTCAATGAATGGTTAATTTACAATGAAAAAAAGACCAAACAGTGGTTTTGGCCCAAAAATAAACACACAAATAAAAGAAATTAAAGATGAAAGGCTTAACATTCTCAAAATGTGAAAAAAATCACACCGTCAAATAGTTAATAGAAAGCCTAACATTACCCAAGTGTTCGATTTGTTTGACCTTGAAACACGTGCAAATTTGAGGGTTAGCACAAACAAAATTATGTGAAATCCTGTAGAATATGGAAAAGCACGTCTCTAGACATTAGGAAGGCACTCCAAGCCTTTGGGTTGGAAATCCAAAGCAAATCCCAGGCCTAAGGCTTGGGATTCCTAAATCAAAACATAACGTGCTCGCATTATGTTTTACTTTGCATTTTTTCCTTTTCCGCAAAAGTTTGTGCACTGTTTGTCATGTCTAACATAACACAAATGCGTTATAATGCACTCGTGTTATGTCCCCCTTGAATTTTTTTATGTTCAAGGTTATTAATCATGTATGTATGTATGTTTGTATGTATGCCTATATGTATGTATGTATAGTGTCAAGGATAGAGGAGTATAGAGATGGAGGTGAGCCAGATCGGGGAGGAGAGGGGTGGATAAAGATTGAGTGATTAAGGTTTAAGGTTGAGGGTTGAGGGTTTAGGGATACGATTTAGAGTTTAGGGATAAGGGATTAGAGTTTAGGACCTTGAGGGATTAGGGTTTAGGGTTGATGCTTTAGGGATAGCATTTAGGGTTGAGGGTCGAGGGGTTAAGGTTAAGGTAGAGTGTTGAGGGTAGAGGGATTAGGGATAGGGTTTAGGGTTGAGGGATTAGGGTTTAAGATATAGTTTTGAGGGTTGAGGGTTTAGGGATAGGGTTTAGGATTTAAGGTTTAAGTGTTGAGGGTTGAGGATTTAGGGATAGGGTTTATGGTTTAGGGATAAGGGATTAGGGTTTAGGGATTAGGGTTTATGGTTTAGGGACTAGGGATTAGGGCTTAGGGTTAGGGGATTAGGGTTTAGGGTTTAGGGATGTAAAATTTAGGGGTACCATAAATAAACTAAAATATAAGAAGGGTTGGGAAAATTTTGTGAATCATCATGGGTTGGAGGTTAGAGATTTTGTTGTAATCAAGTACATATCCAAGTCATAATTTAAGGTTAAGATATTTCAAAGAACAGGGTGTGTGAAAAACATCAATGCTCTTCACCTTATGAATACCAACATTGATACATATAAAAGATGCCCTTCTTCTAATAGAGTATGTAGTTCAAGTCAACCAATGGGCAGCAAGTTGTCGAATGAGTTGGTTTAATGAGTGTGCCTCCTTCTTCAAAGTTATTCTTGGAGACTTTACACAAAAACTGGTAACTCTATACATTATTTTTCATTCTTTTATTTCCTATACACTGTTAAGAACTTGTAAAATCTAATAGTGTAATGTGTTTATAGCAACACATTCCTCCTACATTTATATCACAATTTATAGACAACACAGACGAACATATGGTGTTGCAAGGCTCAGGTGGGCAGGAGTGGGATGTACAATTAGGGGATACCATAAATAAATTGGAATTTAGGTAGGGTTGGGAAAATTTTGTGAATCATCATGGGCTGGAGATTAGAGATTTCGTTGTGTTCAAGTACATATCCAAGTCATATTTTTAGGTTAAGATATTTCAAAGAACAGGGTGTGTGAAAAATATCAATGCTCTTCAGCTTATGAATACCAACATTGATATAGATAAAAGATGCCCTTCTTCTAACAGAGTATGCAGTTCAATTCAACTGATGGGTAGCAAGTTGTCGAATGAGTTGGTTTAATGGGTGTGCCTCCTTCAAAGTTATACTTGGAGACTTTACACAAAAATTGGTAGTTCTCTATACATTATTTTTTATTACTTTATTTCCTTTACACTGTTAAGAACTTGTAAAATCTAATTGTGTAATGTGTTTATGGCAGCTCATTCCTCCTACATTTGTTTCACAATTTTTAGACAACACAGACGAACATATGTTGTTGCAAGGCCTAGGTCGACAGGAGTGGGATGTACAATTAGGGGGTACCATAAATAAACTAGAATTTAGGTAGGGTTGGGAAAATTTTGTGAATCATCATGGGCTGGAGATTGGAGATTTTGTTGTGTTCAAGTACATATCCAATTCATATTTTAGGGTTAAGATATTTCAAAGAACAGGGTGTGTGAAAAATATCAATGCTCTTCAACTTATGAATACCAACATTGATATAGATAAAAAATGCCCTTCTTCTAACAAAGGATGCAATTCAAGTCAACCAATGGGTAGCAAGTTGCTATTCTTGAATTGGTTTCTGATGAAGAAAACAATGATGTTGTTGAAGCAATGGAAGAAAATCAAAATTGTAAGTCTAATTTAATTTATTTCAACTTTCAAAGCAAGTATTTGAATTGTAGCTTTACCTAGAGGATTGGTATAACAAAAAATTAATTATGTTACAAGCCTTTCTTTGAAGAACCCTAGACAGTACGGACCCTATTATCTAGAAAAGCACATGACAGTGAACTCTGCCCCACCTTTCAAATTAGATATTTACATTTTTATTCAATGCAAATGAAGTCACGAAATGTAAACTGACCATGCATACTAGTAAGATCAAATTATCTGCCTTCTATTCTTATTACTCTTACTTTATTAAGAGAAGAGTGTCAAAAAGAATGGGTTTAATTGTAAGCTAACATAAGACAAAGCAATTTTGTTATTACATTTTTCTGAGGGATCTCTAATAGTCTAATATAATGCAATCTTCTATAATATGAACATCTACATTTGTGTGAATGCTAAGCTTTAATATAGTAGAGTATTAAATCAATGCAATCAGCTATTTATTGGGTTAAAATAACTTAGTTTTTGTAATGGTTTGGGAATGTAGGAGTTGCCAAAAATAGGTGAATGTCCTTTACAATTACCAAGAGAAAAAGTTTAGTAGTTCTTGTGGATAGAGCCAGTAAACAATGGGAGATTATTTGCCTATTTCATAACAATATACCTCCCCTAAGTGTGGGGTGTACAAAAAGAAACATAGATTTATGTTTAGAGTTCATATAGATCGAAAGATAAAATAAGGATCCTTCTGAAAGAACTTCTAGGAGGGAAAATACAGGCCAAAGATAAAAGGAGAAAATTATACAAGAAAAGATCTTCATGAGGATTGTAATATTTTGTCTAAAACAAACAAAAATTAGTTAATTCAAAATAGAAAATCAAGAAAGAAACGGTACTAAAATGTATAGTTACTAATATCTATTTTTAAAAGATTGATTAATTTTTATGGCCAAAGTTGTTTATTTTATCTAGTTGATGGTTTTAATTACACCCAGGTTATACATTGGGAGAAGATGTGTGCACATTTTTATGGCCCCAATTTAAATTCAAGCAAATAGGTGGAGAGAGTATGCTAATCTTTTAAAAAATCTTAATAAAAAAATGTTCACTTAATGTTGATCAGGGGTTCTGATTTCAACCATTCATTGCCCACTATGGATGTACCCCAATGCAAAGCTTTTCTTATAATGATCATCCTTCTGATTTCAACTATTAATTACTCACTATGGATGTACCATACGCAAAGCTTTTCTCATAGCATGTACACCTATTGGCATAATGAGCCCGATATGGGCCAGAAAAACATGTCATATAACATTACTAACATTAAAAAAGTTCATAGCCATTTTTCTGACATATTCTTGTAACTCAGATATCTTTAAGAGAAGAGTGTCAAAAATGATGGGTTTAACAACCTAACATAAGGAAAAGCAGTTTTGTTGGTTTCAGGGATAGGGTTTAGGGCTTAGGGTTGAGGTTTTAGGGTTTAGGGTTGAGGGATTATGGTTTAAGGTATAGTGTTGAGGGTTTATGGTTTAGGGTTGAGGGATTAGGGTTTAGGGTTGACGGATTAGGGTTTAATGTTGAGAGTTGAGGGCTTAGGAATAGGGATAGCATTTAGGGTTTAATGTTACAAGCCTTTCTTTGAAGAACCCTAGACAGTACGGACCCTATCATCTAGAAAAGCACATGACAGTGAACTCTGCCCCACCTTTCAAATCAGATATTTACATTTTTATTCAATACAAATGAAGTCACGAAATGTAAACTGACCATGCATACTAGTAAGATCAAATTATCTGCCTTCTATTCTTATTACTCTTACTTTATTAAGAGAAGAGTGTCAAAAAGAACGGGTTTAATTGTAAGCTAACATAAGACAAAGTAGTTTTGTTATTACATTTTTCTGAGGGATCTCTAATAGTCTAATATAATGCAATCTTCTATAATATGAACATCTACATTTGTGTGAATGCTAAGCTTTAATATAGTAGAGTATTAAATCAATGCAATCAGATATTTATTGGGTTAAAATAACTTAGTTTTTGTAATGGTTTGGGAATGTAGGAGTTGCCAAAAATAGGTGAATGTCCTCTACAATTACCAAGAGAAAAAGTTTAGTAGTTCTTGTGGATAGAGCCAGTAAACAATGGGAGATTATTTGCCTATTTCATAACAATATACCTCCCCTAAGTGTGGGGTGTACAGAAAGAAACATAGATTTATGTTTAGAGTTCATATAGATCAAAAGATAAAATAAGGATCCTTCTGAAAGAACTTCTAGGAGGGAAAATACAGGCCAAAGATAAAAGGAGAAAATTATACAAGAAAAGATCTTCATGAGGATTGTAATATTTTGTCTAAAACAAACAAAAATTAGTTAATTAAAAATAGAAAATCAAGAAAGAAACGGTACTAAAATGTATAGTTACTAATATCTATTTTTAAAAGATTGATTAATTTTTATGGCCAAAGTTGTTTATTTTATCTAGTTGATGGTTTTAATTACACCCAGGTTATACATTGGGAGAAGATGTGTGCACATTTTTATGGCCCCAATTTAAATTCAAGCAAATAGGTGGAGAGAGTATGCTAATCTTTTAAAAAATCTTAATAAAAAAATGTTCACTTAATGTTGATCAGGGGTTCTAATTTCAACCATTCATTGCCCACTATGGATGTACCCCAATGCAAAGCTTTTCTCATAATGATCATCCTTCTGATTTCAACTATTAATTACTCACTATGGATGTACCATATGCAAAGCTTTTCTCATAGCATGTACACCTATTGGCATAATGAACCCGATATGGGCCAGAAAAACATGTCATATAACATTACTAACATTAAAAAAGTTCATAGCCATTTTTCTGACATATTCTTGTAACTCAGATATCTTTAAGAGAAGAGTGTCAAAAATGATGGGTTTAACAACCTAACATAAGGCAAAGCAGTTTTGTTGGTTTCAGGGATAGGGTTTAGGGTTTAGGGTTGAGGTTTTAGGGTTTAGGGTTGAGGGATTATGGTTTAAGGTATAGTGTTGAGGGTTTATGGTTTAGGGTTGAGGGATTAGGGTTTAGGGTTGACGGATTAGGGTTTAATGTTGAGAGTTGAGGGCTTAGGAATAGGGATAGCATTTAGGGTTTAGGGATGAGGGATTAGGGTTGAGGGATTAGGGTTGAGGGTATATAATAAATAAACTAGAATTTAGGCAAGGTTGGGAAAATTTTGTGAATCATCATGGGTTCGAGATTGGATATTTTGATGTGTTTAATTACATATCCAAGTCATATTTTAAGGTTAAGATATTTCAAAGAACAAGGTGTGTGAAAAATATCAATGCTCTTTAGCTTATGAATACCAACATTGATACAAATAAAAGATACCCTTTTTCTAACAGAGTATGCAGTTCAAGTCAACCAATGGGCAGGAAGTTGCTGAATGAATTGGTTTCTAATGGGGAAAACAATAATGATGTTGAATCAATGGAAGAAAATCAAAATTAGGGTTGAGGGTTGAGGGATTAGGGTTTAGGGTATAGGGTAGAGGTTTGAAGGTTGAGGGATAATGTTTAAGGTCAAGTGTCCAAGGTTAAGTGTAAAGGGTATATAGGGTTTAAGGGTTTAAGGTTTGAGGGATTAAGGGTCTAAGAGTTGAGGGATTAGGGTTTAAGGCATAGTGTTGAGTGTAGAGGGTTTAGAGACAAGGTTTATGGTTGAAGATTTAAGGGTTGAGGGTTGAGGCTTTCAGGCTGAGGGTTAAGAGATTAGGGTATAAGGTATAGTGTCGAGGGTAGAGGGTTTAGGGATAGGGTTTAGGATTTAAGGTTTAAGGGTTGAGGGTTGAGGCTTTAGGGATAGGGTTTAGTGTTTAGGTTAAGGGAGACACTTAGATGACTAAGGACAGATAAAGAGGTAGACAAGGAATGACTAAGAGACCTAGAGAGGGGAGAGGTAGAAAGGTGAGTGAGAGATAGAGAGGTGAGGGGAGAGATAGAATAAAATGAGAGAGTGAAGTTGACAACTTGAGGGAAAGATGGGTAAGGAGGAGGGAGAGAGGTGGAGAGGAAGGGAAATATCTAGAGAGCCCTGAGAGAGATATAAGTGAGAGACCTACAACCTAGGGAGAGAGGGGTGAGAGAGATAGGGGAGAGATGGGGGTGAGGCAGATAGGGGAGGAGAGTGGTGGATAAGGGTTAAGGGTTTAAGGCTTTAGGGTTTAAGGGTTGAGGTATTAAGGGTCTAAGGGTTGAGGGATTGGGGTTTAATGCATAGTGTCGAGGGTTGAACCCTAATCCCTCAACCCTCGACACAATACCTTAAAACCCTAATCCCTCAACCTTAGGATTTAAGGTATAGTGTCAAGGGTTGAGGGATTAGGGTTCAACCCTCGACACTATACCTTAAACCCTAATCCCTCAACCCTAAACCATAATCCCTCAACCCTTAGACCCTTAATACCTCAACCCTTTAACCCTTAGCCCTTAAACCCTAAACCCTTGACCCTTGAACCCTCAACCCTTATCCACCCCTCTCCTCCCCTATCTTCCTCACTCCCATCTCTCCCCTATCTCTCTCACCCCTCTCTCCCTAGGTTGTAGGTCTCTCACTTGTATATCTCTCAAGGCTCTCTAGATATTTCCCTCCCTCTCCACCTCTCTCCGTCCTCCTTGCCCATCTTTCCCTCAAGTTGTCAACTTCACTCTCTCATTTAATTCTATCTCTCCCCCCACCTCTCTATCTCTCACTTCTATCTCCCCCTCACCTCTACCTCTCCCCTCTCTAAGTTTCTTAGTCACTCCTTGTCTACCTCTCCATCCGTCCTTAGCCATCTAGGTCTCTCATTTAACCTTAAACCCTAAACCCTATCCCTAAATCCTTAACCCTTAAAACTTAAATCCTAAACCCTATCCCTAAACCCTCAACCCTTGACACTATAACTTAAACCCTAAACCCTATCCCTAAAGCCTCAACCCTCAACCCTTAAACCTTAAACCCTAAACTCTCTACCCTTGACACTATACCTTAAACCCTAATCCCTTAACCCTCATCCCTAAATCCTCAACCCTCATCCCTTAAACATTCAACCCTAAACCCTCTACCCTCGACAGTATGCCTTAAACCCTAATCCTTAAACCATTAAACCCTCAACCCTTAAACATTGGGCAAACTTTTGCAAAAAAGAAAAAAAATGCATTGAAAACAATAACGCGCTCGCGTTATGGCTTTTTAAAAAGTTTTAAGAATTTGGCCACTTTTTGGCCCCCCATCTTTTTGCACCCGCCCTAGACTTCTTCCTCCAAATCTCCATTTAGAAATACTAATTTGACATCCATCTGATAAACTTTAAAATATTTGAAAGTACTAAAAGTAAGAAATAATCTGACTGCCTCTATCCTTGCCACTGGAGAAAAAGTTTTTTCAAAATCAATTCCTTCCACTTGAGAATAACCTTTACATACCAACCTTGCCTTGTTTCTTACAACCTCACCATCTTCATTCAACTTATTCTGGAAGACCCATTTGGTTCCAATCACATTTTTATCCTCAAGTCTATAAGATCCCAAGTGTGATTCTTTCAATTTGCATCAATTCTTCTTCCATTGCCTTAACCTAGTTTTCATCATTGTAAGCTTCACAACTGATTTAGGTTCAATCTTTGAAATCAAACAAATCTCTTCTTGATCTTCAACAACTCTTCTCCTAGTTCGAACACCTCTATTTTTATCTCCTATGATTTGATCTTTAGGATGATTCATTCTTACATACCTGGGGGTTTTGGGAATTGTTTAAACTTCTGTTTCTTGAACTGGTTCCTCATCTTCTATACTAATCTCTTGAGTTACTGGAGTTACTGGATCAATCTGGATCTGATCTAAATTTGATCTTGCCTTCCTTGACTTTGAATTTCATCTTGATCATCTAAATCATATTCGCAATACTTGGAATGACCTTCTTTGATTTCATCAACTTTAACATTAGCACTTTCAACAATCCTTTTCAACCTCTTGTTGAAGCACCGATAAGCCTTACTTTGAGTAGAGTATCCCAAGAATATTACTTCATCACTTCTTGCATCGAACTTGCCTAAATCCTCATCTCTTTTGATATAGCATTTACTATCAAAAACTTTGAATATCTTATAGTAGGAGGATGACCAAACCATAGTTCATAAGGAGTTTTACCATAATTTCCTTTGATCTACACTTGGTTAAGAGTGTAGACAACAGTACTCATAGCTTCCCTCCAATAAACTTGAGGAACATTTTTTTCCATCATCATGGCCCTAACAGCTTCTTGAATAGTCCAGTTCTTCCTTTCCACAACTCCATTTTGCTGAAGAGTCCTAGGAGTAGATAATTGTCTTTTTATCCCATGCTTTTCACAAAAAGCATCAAACTCACCGGAATTGAATTCTCCACCTCTGTCAGATCTCATACATTTCAATTTCCCACCAATCTCATTTTCAACCATCATCTTGAACACCTTAAACTTATCAAGGGCTTCTGATTTTTCTTTTAGGAAAGTTACCCACATCATCCAAGAGTAATCATCAATCAGCAGTGAAATATTTGTCTCCTTGCACACTCCTAATTCTAGCAGGACTACAAAGATCAGTATGTACTAGTTCCAATATCCCACTTGAACCTTGTTCCTTACTTTTGAATGAAATTTTGTTTTGTTTACCCAATTGACATTCTCTACATATACTATCAGGTTTCACAAGTCTTGGAAGATCTCTCACAGCTTGAGTGGAACTTATTTTGACAATGTTATCAAAATTTACATGATACATCCTCCTATTCCATAACCAACTTTGATCTGTTTGAGCAATCAAACAACTTTTGCCTGAACTAATTAAGTGAAAGATGTTACCTTTAGTCTGAGTACTGGATGCAATTTTAGTTCCAAATCTTTCCAATATTTTACATTTTCCATCCTTGAAACAAAGATCATAACCCTTGTCAACCAATTGTGCAACACTAAGAAGATTATGCTTCATTCCTTCCACATACAGAACATTATTGGTCCTATTCTTACCATCAAAAGAGATGGATCCTCTGCCACAGATTCTACCAACTTAGTTGTCTCCAAATTTCACAAGTCCTCCTTCATAATTTCCAAAACTCAAAACTTACTCTTGTCTCCAATCATATGATGAGAAAATCCACTATCAATCACTCATTCATCCTTTTCAACAACCTGAGCAGCTAAGGCACTTTCTACATTTACACAGCTAGCAGATTCGGTAGACATTGGATCTTCTTCTTTACTAGCAATGAACACCCAATCACCTTCTCCATGATCAGATTCATCGTCTGTGACTCCTTCTTCTCCATCTTCTTGGACATAGTAACAATTCTTCTGACCCTTGTACCTATTAGGGTTTGGTTTTGAAAACCTCTCCAGATACCTTGAGGCAAAATGACCAATCTTATTACAAGCAAAACATTTGAGAGGAAACCTTCCTTCATACTTACTAGATCCTCTTGGCATCTGTTTGGAATTGAGAGCTTCAAGATCTGTAGTTTCTACTTCAATATCTTCAAGATCCTTTCTTGTCTTTACAAATCTATTTGATCTTGCAGAAGATCTTTCACCCAGATCATATCTTTGCTTTCCATACACACTGGCCTTGAATGTAGATTTAGACTTAGGAAGAGAATCACCAAACTCACTCATTTCAAATGCAGAAAGATTTCCAATGAACTAATCCCTTGTGACTATTGTTACTGTCTAGATTTCTTCAATGGCTGCAGCCTTGTGTTTGTAAGCTGCAAGTAAGGATCTGAGCACCTTGGCAACAATTTCTGATTCATCCAATACTCCACCTATATTTCTGATACCAGTCACAAGTTCATTTACTTTCTACATGTAGGAAGTAATGTTTTCATCTCGAACACTCATTACCAATCTTTCATATTTACCCTTCAGGCTTTGTAACTTGGCACATTTAACATATTTGCCACCTTCATACAGATTTTCCAATTTACTCTAGATTTCATGAGTAGTTTGCAAATCCAGGATATTTGCCAATTCAATATCAGACATGGCACTCAACAATGCTTCTTTGGCTCGAGTGTTGCATTTAGAATCTCTGAGGTCATCCATATTTAAAGGTCCATTCCTCATAATCCTATACACATTCTTGGTTATTGTCCAAAAGCCATCACCCATACATTCTAGATGACATTGCATGCATACCTTCTAGAGGGAGTAATTTATTCCATCAAATCTTAGACTTTCCTTCCTGTAGATCGACATCTTGGATCTCCTCAAGAAGTCAGGCTTCTTTTAGAGGAACTTGGCTCTGATACTAATTGTTGGAAATAGTCTGAACAACTAAGAGGGGGGGTGAATCAGTTGTCCCTAAACTTTAACCTTTTCTGAACCTTTTAAATCTTCTTTATAATCAGATTAATGATGAAAACATATGAGCAGAAACAACATGAACACACAACACCAGAATTTTGACGTGGAAAACCCAGTTAAGGGAAAAATCACAGTGGGGGTTAACCCACAAAAATGCGTACCCTATTAAAGGTACTTCAGAAAATAGAAGGCACATGCCTTCAGGCGTACTACCTAGAGCTCACTGCTCAAGAAGAGGCTCACTGCCTATAAGAAATTATGATTTATACAAAAATAAGGAACTGAGAAATAGCATCTACATTCATACTTGAATCAGTCCCTTTGAAGGCTCAAAAACTTCTGCTCTTATCCTCAAATTCTTCTTCACTCTATACTTCCTTCACTCCTCTTCTTCTCTGCTCTGTTTTTTGATCCTTTCTTTAGATTTAACTCTTTTTTCAAGGATACTTTTCAACAACTCTTCAACAAGTATTTATATGCTTCATCCACCTTGGAATGATCAACAAGGTCGGCTAAACTCAATGCAGATCATTACACTATTGGCCAAACACAACTAAGACTTGAGTCTTCCTCTACAACCATGCCATACTTCATAAAATGTTCTTAGATCATCCGTAATACGCCAGGAATATCTGGTCAACCAAGACTAGGAAGAACATCAACCTTAAAGAAGAAATCTTCAATCAACAATCTCAAACTTCAGTGTGGACCTCCAACATAGTAGCCACATGATCTAGAGACCTCCACAAGCACATTGAAATCACCAATAACATTCAATCTAAACCAAATTACCAAAATCATTTGTATCTTCCTCTGGAACCTCAAGAACACTATCTGCCATTAATGTCAAACTAGAAAGATAGCTTGCAGACCTCCAAACCACAAACCACTAGAGTTGATGATACATACTGATTTCCCAGACATGCCTTCAGATTTGCAGACCATAATATTTTACTACGAAGCAATCTAGACCAACTTATTGTCACACTATCTCTTTTGTATACTGCAAAATCCAGTTCTGCTCAAATGGCCATAACTTCTTCAAATCTTCATGCGAACTTCTGAAATCTTAACTAGAGAAACCTCTGACAATCTTTTACACAGCTATATGTTCTGCATGCATTGATTGTCATTAATTTTCTCAATCCTCAGCAGTCCGGTCTTCTATACAGACATCAAAATAGGATACAGTTGACATCAATGGCAACAAGGAAATGTTGATATCAATTACAACACCACTTAGGCACATATTTGCAACACCAATGTCATTGTATGATTACGTAGTGTTAAAAAAATGTGAGAAGCCTTATTAGGCTTTGCTTGGTAGATTTTGTAATATTTAATGTCTATGAAGAATTAATTATAAAAACTCTATGGGAGACTTTGAGGAACATGTACCAAGCTAAATCCCTAGCTAAAACATTTTTCTATGGAATTTGTATACTTTGAGGATGGGTGATGATGATTCTATTGGTGAGAAGCTAAATGTACTCAACACAATTATAATAGTTATAATTTGTCGGTATGAAGATGGAAGAGGAGGATTGATGCATGACCATTATATTTTTTTTGCTAGACTCATATGTGGGACAACTTGACAATGGTTATTGGAAGCATTGTATCAAAACTAATGCTTAATGAGATCATGAATACTCTTATCTTAGAAGAGATAGGTGAAAGTCTAGTGAATCCACCAAGAAAACCTTGGCCGTTTGTAGGTTGTCTGAAGAAAAAGGTAAGAAAAATAAGAAGAAGAATAAGGGAAAATCTAAATCTCATGGGAGATCTGAGTCTCATGGAATGTTCAAGGCAAAATGTTGGAAATGCAGCAAGATGTGTCACTTTAAAAGAGACTACAAGGATGAGAAAAAGAAGAAAAAGTCTAAATCTAATGGTGATTCTAATAAATCTTCTCAATATAATGTAGGAAATCTACTTTGTTGAAATGTTGGCATTGCATGCATGTGAGGATGCATGGATGATTGAATTTTGAGCTTCTTTCCACATGACTCCCCATTGGTAGTGGTTTTTAGATTATGAGAAGTATGATGATAGGAAGGTACACCTTAGCGATAACTCATATCTTAGCACTATTGGTCATAGGAGAGTCAAGATTTGACTCTTTCATGGAGGATCAAATGGATTACTAGTGTCCTACACATCCTTGGTTTGGTGTGAAACCTAGTATCTATAAATAAAATGAATGATGTGAGTGTGTAAGTAGTCTTAGGTAATGGAGGTTGTAAAATGGTTTGAGTTGGTACTCTCTTTTGACTTGATGCATGCACTTACGTACAATGCAACAATTCTTCAATACATGCAGTGAAGAGATCTATATAAAGTACACCTTAGTCATCAAAACCAACAATGAAAAGATCTATTGTATCTAGTTTTGATGGTCATCATTATGGGTACTAATGAGGTTGATTCTAGCCTCATCAAATTCATAGCCAAAGTACCCTTTTCCCCCTTGTCCACCTCTTTATCCGTGCTAAATTAATGTTTGTTTGAGAAATTATTGATTACTAGGGGTAGAATAAACTATATATTTCTTATTTATTGTTTATTAATCAAGTCAAAATGTTGATAAAATCCTATGCAAAAGATTTGTTCTTGTTCTAATAGGGTATCTTGGAAGCTTTTGGGAAGATTCCACTCAATATTTGAAAATGCTCATTAGGTGGTATAATGAACTCCAAAGATAATTTCACCAACTTTTAAGACATCAGGATTCAGAGAAGGTGGAGGTAGATGGGTGCATCGTGGAGACTATAGACTTCAAAGAAGATAGTACCAATAGACTACAAAGAAGACAACAACAATGTAGACCCTCAGACTCTAGAATGAATACACACTTAGCCACAAAACTCCATTTTTCTCATGTTGATATTCTTCATATATAGTAGTGGGATTAGAAAATCTAGTTCATTAATTATAGATGAATCCTCTACAAATAGTAGAATCCTATTAAGAGTCATTGTTGAAGACATTTCCCTCATTTTATTCTTTAAAAAAAATTGTATTCATTCGATAATAAACTTATTTATTTGCTTTCCATTATGACTCGTTATAAGACTTGAATAGTGTGTACATGTTCAACAGTTTGCTATATCTTAGGGATCTTTCATAGGTTTGTAGTTAAGTAGTGGTAGTTAAAACATCTTTAGAGTTAGTTGTTATTATCTTTTATCTTTGTCAATAGAAAACATATGTTCTATCTATCTTTTTAGTTGAATACAATTACAAACTTGAAGTAGTATTATTATGAGAAAATACAGTGCCATGGTTTTATTCCTATAATATTTGATTTAAGTATGGTGGTTTGAGAATGTTCTGATCTTTGAAGAGTTGTCCAATCATTGAATAAGAACCTGTGTTTATGTAGATAAGTATTTGATGTTTATTTGCTTAAGTATGTGAAAATAAATCATGTTGTTATCATATTGTGTTGATCATTTATAAAGCTATGTACAAAAACTATCATTTGATCAAATATGCTCACTAAAATGAATACAATTACAAATATGCCAAGTTTGTGTGCATGACAATGTTAATTACAAAAAAGGGGATTGGCCCACCATGGTGCCAACATGTATTGTTTAGATATGCAACGATTTGTAACTAACATGGGTGTAATTAAAAATAAAATCAATATTTTGTGATATTTATTTATGTTTTAGGCATAAAATACATATCAATGGAAACTAATAATAACAATCTAAGTTTTCATAATCCATTAATGTAAAATAAGAAGTGTGATTTCATTTACAAATTAGATTCCTTAAATGAGTGTGAGAAATCATTTAGCTAGCCTAGTTTATAAACAAAAGTCTCAAATCTAAATGTTGTCAATATCATGAATATAGATTACAATGGTCTCAAATCCAAATGTCATATGGATTGTATGGAAATTATATAAAATAATCATTAACATCATGATAAGTTTGTACAATGAAAGATTCCAACAATTGAAAGTGATGGATGCATATAGCCTAGTGAATGAGAAGATCATGGGAGTGATTTTCCACCAAAAGTAAAGTCTCTAGTATCTTTCCCGCTAAGCCATCCAAAATTAGGAGGTATCCATTCTATTCAAAAGGAAATTCATGAACAACAACCAATAAAAAAGAATAAAATGAATGTATTTCATTTCTAATATTGTATTCCAAAATGATTATCATAAACATTTAACATACCACCATTAATCATAGAAATGAAAAGTAGCAATCAAAAATGTTAACCACAATAATAGGCTTTAAATACAATCATAAACCAATACTTTGACCAAATGTTTGCATGATAAATTCAAACACACATCATGAATTTTTTATAGTTAATTTGCCTCATGAATTCCTTATCCTAATTCCAAAAACCCTAGTACCTCCAAGGATGAACATAATTAGAGATAGAACAAATATACCAATTCTAGATAACCCCTAATTAGCATCTCAAACTTTATCTAAGTGTCATTAATTACAGCATTTCATCATAGAAGAAGAAATTAGATTAAAAAGTAATATGATTAGATCAATAGATAAATAACAATTATTATCTAAGCGTCATGGGATTGAAATGTAGTCATTAGCCATATCATGACAAGTTATGTGTCTAAGAGAATAAACGATGAACTTGTAGTTATAATCTAATTTAATAATTATTGAGTGAACAAAAGATGCGTATTATATCATAATCAAAGTGAAGGGTTGAAAATGACATGCAAGAAACCAATCTCATAATGACATAACTATAGCATAATGAAAAAGACTAGATACTATAGTGTTATGGATTTGAGTCTCAAGCTTACATAATGTTTGGAGCAAGTATGAGAACTTCATCATTTTCATTTTCCAAGCAAGCATTTTTTAACAAAATCAACACCCTCACTACCCATCATTGGTTATTCCATGGTTCCAAAAAAATTGTAAGCAATGATGATTGACATTATCTTGATCATGTTCTATGTCTACCACATCAAACCACATTGTTTACTTACAACAATAGTTAGTCTATTGGAAGCTTTCATATAAAATGACACCACCCCCCTCTCCCACCCACTCCCCTCCCATCCCCCCCAAGTAGATATCTTAATCTCAAAAAAGTAATTTTTTAATTTAATTAGATTGTATTTTTCATAATTACAAATTCGTTTTTTCATGATTGAGTTATACATTTTATGAAAAGAAAACAACAGAAATAAAAAATAAATATACAATTATACCTTAATGTTAAAGAAAACAATAACAAAATAAAGCTTAAAAAAGGTTATACCTTGATTTATAATAATAGATGTGCAGTTGATATTACTACAACGAAATCATTTCATTTGGTTCTTAATACATAATAAAAATAAAGGTTGTGAATATTTGATTATATCTATAGACGCTATTAAAGTTGCAAGCTCCAGTACTGGCATGGACCATTTTATTTAAAATCTAATTATATAGAAGTGTATTCTATTGAGCTTCCTTCCACTGGATTTGAATCAAGGCGTTACAATACCTGCAATATGATGATGAGAGAAAGAGTGGTGAGAAATGCAATGAGAAAGAAAATGATTTAGAAGGGATTGAAGAAATGTTCTTACTTCCACATTTAGTGTGATGAGGAACGTGTCTACCGCAGCCCTCAACGATGGCCACCATTTTGGGCACATCGATGGACTTTGCAAAGTCGGGAGTAATCATCGGACACACGCACGAGAGGTGGGCGCCCCTGATGTTTGCGCAGCAACTCGCAGAAGGAGCGCTGCCCATCAACACAGGACCGCAGGTGTTTATCAAACCCTGTATCTCATCTCCACACGGATCCCCTCTTGCCAACATCATCATCACAAACCCCAACAGGATCATCCCCAAATGTTTTCTCGCCATTTTCACTCTTTCCTTTCAATGCCAATGCACTTTCACCGATGGTGAGACGGCCTTTTATACCAGATTTTTAGGAGGTCACCTTCGACAACGTAGCACATTACGAAGCATGTAAATCTTAAAATATTTGCATAGAGCATTTGACGGAGATATACTTGTTTTTTATATAGATAGGTCTTAATCTCAGAATTTTCTTGAATCGCAAAAAACATGGGAACCGGGCTACAATGCTCGAAGACATCCCCGTGTAATTTTGTTTGTTTGTGTGGCTCTGGTGGGGGAGGTATGAGGCACTCTACTTAAATATCATATCCAAAAGGGAGGTGGTGGGGGAGATAGAGAAAAGAGAGACTGACTTTTGATCAGTTGTTTCATGTCCATGGGGAGCTATGCTTGAGCCAACACATCATTCGCTTAAGAACCTAATAATTCTATCAATGAACTCCCAATTCTTGTTGGGATCATTTCCATCTCAATCATGCTCTTCTCAAGAAGATTCAAGATCTATTATTCATAAATTCACCCCTACAAATGAAATCATCTCAATAAGTCGTGGTTGGCATTGCAAGTTTCCTTTTAAGATGACATGGACCTTAACAATCCATAAATCACAAGGTCTATCAATTCAAAGAGAAATAATCAGCATCGACAACATTGATCAACAAATACTCACATTCACAACAATATCAAGAACTTATGTTTCCTTGTGGGTTTTTCGTATATGCCCCACCTTCACATACAAAAGAAATGCACATATGCAGTATAGTCTATATGTTGGACTAAGAAAACAAGAGGATCACTTAAGGGCATTGTCAAATGAAAATAGATAACAAAAAAATATACTCAAACAAGAGGATCACTTAAGGGCATTGTCAAATGAAAATAGATAACAAAAAAATATACTCTCAACAAAATTAATAGCTATCCATTTCAAACAAAGGTCTCTATTTTTGTTAGCTTGAATACAAATGTTACTATGGATGCAAATGTAGCTAATTCATGTAGGACATAAGAAACAACTAATGTTATTCAAATTTCTATCATTATTCTCATTTAGCAATCACAATAACCATTTTTTAATGTAGTTAATCTTTGTTTATTTTATTTTTAACCTTTGATTGTTGAAGTGGGTGATATTTAAGAATAACTGGTATGAGACCTGACATTAAGCGAGTGGAATCAACCTCTTGATTCTTCAACTTCTGTCACCCACAAATTCAATCGACCTATCTACACATCCTCAACTCTATTCTTTGTCGATCCATCAGTCAAAATGATTTGATTTCAACCAACCTACCATTTTACAACATGATGGTTAGTTAAGCTCTTTTGAATGAACTTAAAGAATGCAAGATATATTTTCTAGGAATTATAGAAGAAGCAGATGGAGGTGGTTTAGTGTGGATAGTTGTGGTTAATGTGCTAAGTCACCGCACAGGTGTTGGCTTTGTAAATAGCAGTGATATATAAAGACTATAACAAAATAAAAAATCACACTCATACAAATCTTAACGTTAACATCATCCATTTTTTAAATATTTGAAAATATTAATAATAATGATACGTAAATTATGAGGAGCCGAACATCATTCATTTTTTAAATATTTGAATTTTTAATATTTTTAGCCATAACAATGGAGCCGAACATTATATTGATTTATATACGCGTCAGCCTCATAGTTGGATCCATTAAATATATGATATCATATCTCACAAGAGAAAACATTATTTTTTATCTAAGCTTTTGAGCTGTTATTTAATAAACCTTTCCTCTGTTATTGTAAACTAAAACTCATTCTGTCGAAACTGAATAAATAAATATTATTCTAAAACAGAAACAAAGGCTAATTGGTAATCATCGATGCCTGCATATTAATCAACGAACGCATATTGTTGCCGGTCTATCCGACAATTTTGAGGGACAAAAAGGAATCATCCGGCTGCGTTTAAGTAATCTTATCATATTCTAGGTGAATAATATATAAAACTACTGGTTGCACTGAATTTGTGTGTAACAAAATAGTTGATAGGGTATATCAATATCTCAGGCTTTAACTGTAAAACTGAAATGCAGCCTTGCATGAAGCACATTGGAAAATAACTTATGTTTTGTTGTATACCTTTATTCAACATATATTTAGTGATGTGAATAGTTTCAAAACAGAAACAGGAAAATTCAGAAACAAAAAAACATTTCTATTAAATATGTACACATGATAGGAAAATTTTCTACCATACATGAAATCTTTTCACGATACTTCAAAATCCCTTGAAATTTCCATAAAGGTACGAATTTGAATGGATCTAGATAATAGTATCCACATAATAGTATTAGCTATATGCCATAACATTCAAATAGTTGAATTTCATATCGTAGTGTGGTGTACATGGTTAAGCACCATAAATTGGGTACATGTAGAGCTAGAGTAATATATCACATCAGCATGGTTAGTACTCTTGAACTGTGAAAGGCATAGCATAGCTCGTAAGGGTTCTGGGATGTTTATGTATGAAATGTTATACATTTTGTGAAGCATTATGCTATTGGATAATACAGAGTAAAAAAAAAAACAAATCCAAACCTTTAGTAGATTTAGGTTGTTTACCATCAACGACTGATGAAAGAGAAGCTAAATTATGTACAAGAGTTTAGGACAAAATTCACTTCAGATATAACCCAAATCTATGATGCAATTGGATATTACAAAGTTTAATAAAAATGAATACAAACCTTTAGAAGATATGAATATGCCTTTTATGCCCCCTAAATTTCTCAATTGTCTTGCCTAAACTCACAGTTGTAGTAAAGGTAGAAATAACTACAGAATATTACATTCAAGGATATAAATAGAATTACAAAGTGTTTATTGCTGCATATCTAAAAAAGCGTTGAAAGAACAGAGAATACCACAGTACTCAAATCCAAAACCAAATATATTCAAGTTTTCAACTGCATTAGAAATAACTACAAAATATTACATTCAAGGATATAAATACAATCTGACTTGTACTTGCATTTCTATGACACAGTACAAAAGTATTTAGTGCAACTTTGTAAATACAAGCTTATAATTAAAATCACAACTATATGATTGCCTTTGGTGAAGGTCGGTGATTAATACACCATCTATAATTTGATCATGGTGGAAAAGATAGGACATTTTTGCATGGGTTATGGTGATTTGAGAATGTCGTATTTCCACTTTAAATGAGTAGTCTTCACAGAGGGGGTAGAACTCAATCCTTGGTAGATCATAGTAATTGTGGTCAATGAGGTAGTCTATAAAACTTTGAACAAGGCATTGTGAGAATCTTGTTTTAATTTGGTTTAAGAATGCACACATATCATCCTCTAAGATAGGCCCATAATGTTGTACATGGGCAACAAGAGGATATCTGGAAAAATATATACTATTTACTATGCCTATGGAACAAAGCTTTAAAATATTATTTTTGTTTTTTGTTGTCCAGTGTTGTGCAGATACATGTAGGACAACAACATCAATAAAATGTTTATTTACAATGTGAATAGTAAAGGGTTCGTCTTCCAATTTTAGTGCTTTCTCATTCTCAAATTCTAATCTTGTAGCTTTGGTAATGATTTCTTTTAGCCTTGATTCAGAGTTGTATATCTCAATCCTAGCCGAGATGGTGAAGAGGAATTGCTTGAAAAGGACATCATTGATTATAGATTAAGGAGACCTTTCGGCATGGACTTCATACTGCAACATGTAAATTTCTTTTGCAAATATTTCCAATAAATCGCCAGCAACCTCATCAAAGGCCACAACCCAGATACTCCCAATGTAGTCTTGAGTTTGAAGGCATAAGAGATATTTATAATTACAATCCTCAAGAGGAACCCTACATCTCATGCAACACCATTTACTGTCATTATCTTGGATGCACTTTTACTTGCACTCTTTACAATTAACCATTAATAGACAAACTGGGTAGCAGAAGGTGTTAGTTTTGACAAACTTGATGGTCTCTTTCACAATGGCCTATAAAGGTTGAGATATTATTTTACACCATTCTCAAAGAGATACAATAAGCATCCGCACAAGCGATGTAGTCGACAGTGCTAAACTGGACAACGATGATGGTATTTTTGTATGTTCTCTATCCTTCAAATGCCTGAGTTCCTCTACTTTAGGTATTGCAGGGTTTATAGCTAGTACTATGGAGGTAGCAGTGTTGACAACCTTTCCATTTAATCTAGTAACATGACCACTCTTAATAGAAACTACAACAGTTTCTTGAAAATCTTTCATTCTTTCAAGTTCCATACTATCTTTCTTTGAAATAGGACCCCATAAATTTACTTAAATGGAGGAAACTGACTTGTCCTACACCTATAAGCTTCTCCTCATCACTTTAGTTCCATCTCTATGCTGTATAGTTGACATATCACTGATAGTAGTGACAATTCCAATAATATCAACAAGACTATTATTGTCCATGTCAATGGATGTGAACTTGAAATTATGTTTTGGCATTGAGGGGTCATCATCACATTGCTGCAAGATTGAATCATGCTCTAGAGTGATTTCAAGATGGTTATTGATCTTGTTGTTTTTCTTATTTGCTTCCTTTATTGAGCCTCTTGAAAGTATGTACAATGCTCTAACTTGCACTCATTAATAGTGGAGTTCTACTATATCATTGAAGCAAGTAACCCTAATTTCAGTTCCCTCACTGTCTATCGTGTTAAAAGTAAAAAATTGTCCAGTGTTTCTGGGGGTCTTAAATTGGTGTATATGATTTTTTGTTGTTGTACAACCTTTAATTGTCCATCTTCCCTAATAGGGGTTCAAGCATTTGATTGGGCTTATATTTTCAAATGTGTTCTCTTGTCGAGAAGGTGTGTTTATGCCAAACATTGCATTTTGACTTCTTGAAGAGATGCTTGGAGACCCTGTCATGTCTGGATGCATTTGTTGTTCTTGTTGTCTGAACAAGAATTTGGGTTGGCCAATTAATTGGTATTCTATGGTGATGGCATCTATTTCAAAGATTATCAATGTCCTGTAAGAATGGAAGGAAAAAATGGTGTAAATACGATGGAACATAGTATATTTGGCCATGAATGACTAAAAAAACATTGACAAATATGAATCATACCTTAAATCTACAATGGAACAAAATAAATAATGTGTCAATCCCACTATAAATCCTACCTTCAATGCTTGGGATGAAAAATGCATAGTAAATTTTCCTAGTAAAATGGCCATCTACATATGCAAGCCATCAGATAATACAACCTTATACTGTTCACTTGAATTTACACTAGGACTTAGCTTCTTTACAGATACAACTTGAAGTGACAAAGACATTACTATGTCCCCAGCATTTATAGACTGAATTGCTCGAGGAGTGAGCTCAAGTGCCATTCAAACACTACACGAAGAGTTTTTGCAAAGTTTATTAGTTGCAATCACATAATGTAAAAAATTAAACCCAACCAACATGAGGAAGTGTTGTTTGGATTAATAAAGTATGAGTATAGTTTTAGTATAAAATAATCTATGTAAACAATGGTAAGGAAAAGGAATACAAATAAAAATTTAAATTCTACTAACAAATCCAAGGAATAACTTTATTTAACGCAATTCCAAGGTATGAAAAAATTGTTATTTGTACCATAGGGAAATTGAACTAGCATAAATAATTGTATGCAATCAATGTTTGCATTTCTAGTTTATAAGTATGTGGAATTTTGAGTTCTTTTCATCACTTCCTAAAGGAGTTCCATTTTCTTTAGAAGCTGTAAAACTACATATAAATTCCAAGAGAACTTGCATACCTTTTTGGATAAACCAAAACTATAGTCTGAAAAATAGCTTCGAACAACAAAAAATATGCATCAGAAATGAAGGAGACAACTAATAATAATCAATTTTCTTTAAATATAAAATACTAACAAAAACATAATAAAAGAAAAAAAAAAGTTCTTTATGGAAAAACCATGGGCTACCCCACTTTACCTATCAATAGAGCACAAGATAATAACAGAAAAAAACATATTACTTCTAATTAAAAAGAAAAAAGAAGATTCGTAGAATTATTATTATTAATACATAACCAGATCCTAAGAATTTTTCTATGTATTTTGTTTTTTCCAAACTATACAAGACTACAAGAAACAAGATACAACAATAGAGAAACCCTTCAAATTTAAACATATGTACATTTCCTTCTAATATTCATATAATTGGAGGCTAAAATTGTGATATATTACTCTAGCTCTACATGTACTCAACTTATGGTGCTTAACCATGTACATCACACTATGATACGAAATGTAAATATTTGAATGTTATGGCATAATGTAAGGCAATAACCAAAAGAAAGATAAAAATATTAGCTAATACTATTATCTAGATACAAATTTGGTAAATTTGGTCTGAAATTCTGTTTACCTGACAGTCTACAGGGTTTGTGACTTTTTTTATTTTATATTTCTTAGGAGACAAGTAATTGATTTTAGCAGATTACTAATTTCACAGGGCGTTTATACTATTGCCACCCCCTTACATCCTTTTTGGGGGTGTTGTGGACATAATTGTTGTCCAGTAGGAGGATGGTATGTTCAAATGCCCACCTTGGTATGTTAAGAGTGGTAAATTTCAAGGGGTTCTAAGGCATCGGGAGAAGATTGTATGCTGGAAAATTTTCCTACTGTCTAGATATTTAACAGAAATGTTTAATTATGCAGGACTATTTTCAAACCATTTCTGATAGACGAGCGCCTAGAAAAGCATGAAAAGTTGTAGTAAAACAAACCTAAACAATAAAAAAATTATGATTAACCACAGTGAAATACAAAATTACAATAGAAACCACAGTAAAATAAAAAATTACCTAGAGAGTGTGTTTGTGAGCAGGGTAGGAAAAAATATAATGACATAATGAAGCCATCTATTTGTATTAAGGCGAATGCATTTCTTAAACCCAAAATAGAAAATAGATATGTGTACAAAAGGTGGCAAGGAAATGTAATGTGGCAGCCGGATAGGTCGAGGTAGTAAAAACAAAAAAAAATTCATCGGCTTAATTTTATTCACAACCTTTAATAAAAAAAAGAAAAAAACAACCAAATTTATAATTAAAAACAACAATAGTTTGCACAAAGGCTATTTAGTAATAATTTAATAACCAAATTCTATCAACTGCCATTTGTGAAGGTGGAATACTTATGTGTGTCTATAGTACGGTGCGGAAAAATTCCCATTAGAAATTATCTGCAGTCCTCCAAGAAATCAAAATAAAATAATAATGTGATGAAGGCTTTTAATAATGTCCATGAGGCCAGACAGCCTATGGGACCACAAAAACCAAAACATGCTGCAAAGATAGCCAAAAACCCACAGGGGGGCCCCAATCCACAAAGGCAGATCACACGCACTGCCCTCAACTGAGCTCTTTTGCTTTTTGGATCTTATATCTTCTGCTATGTATCTTGATCAATTAACTTTTAGATTCAAAGGGTATCTCATAGATAAAATGTAAAATTAAAAAAATAAAGTTGTTGAAATTAGGGAATATTTTGCCTTCCAAAAGAAAAATGTCAACTTGGACATTTGCTTATTTATAAAGATAAAAAAGTAAAGTTGTTGAAATTAGGGAATATTTTTCCTTCCAAAAGAAAAATGTCAACCTGGACATTTGCTTATTTATAAAGATATAAGGTAAAATAAAAAAAATTAAGTTATTCAAATTACTAAATATATTGCCTTCCAAAAGAAAAATGTCACCCTAGGAATTTGCTTGTTTATTTAAGTATTACACTAATTAGCATATGTGCTAATCATTTTAAAATCAAATTTTGAAAACTTTAACCTATTTAAACATGGTGTGATGCACATGGGTTGTGTAGTTACCTATGCGTTAAGAACAATTATTAATGCCCCAACCAATAATAATGTTTTTGTTTTTTTATTAATTATTAATGCCCCAATCAATAATGAGTAAGGAAAAAAGTGATGGTGTGCAAGTTGAAACTCATAACTGTTGGCAGTAAAAAAAAATAGCAAACAATGACAAATTTTTCCAGTAACAACCACTAGGTAGGATGACAAATTTCAAGGAGCAAAATCTCCCACTAATAAGCCTATTGGCTAAAAATAATAAATTAAATGAAAAATAAAATAATGCAACAACACCATTTGAGAAGTGGATCACAAAGACCTTGTGTGTGTTGCACACTAGGTGATCCATTGAATAGGTGGCTCATGGAAGAAGTGTGGAGATATCTTCTAGCATAGGGTTGTTGGGTAGAAGGTATCAAAACATTCTAAATTATCTTCCAACATTACAACATTGGGTAGAAGACAATAGACATCATTGAGGTTGTTGAAAGAGTGTCAAGAGTAAGGAAGTCAGAATTGTATGAATTAAATTATCTTCCAACATTAGTAGCATTGGGTAAAATATAATATAAACATTAAGTCTATGGATAGTCCATACTTCGAGATAAGTTAGATATGCAAATCATAATCTAGTCCAACTTGAGTAAATATACAAATATCTTCACTTGATTGATGGAAATAATGATATTCCAAGTTTATAAGCAATTATTCCTTGCAAATGGTTTATCAATTAATTCATATCTTTTCTAAAATCTTATATTTTCTACCTTTGTTATCAATGCAATAATTTTGAACAAGTCTTATCATATTCAAATGCATTTACATACAAGTAATTTCTATCCCACTAACTTACTCACAGAGGTATATCTACCTTTTAAATCACACATAGCCACTTACATAAAGATAACATATAATATGTTCATTTTGTCAACATGCCTACTCGCATGAGACATCTGAACAATTGCCATTATGATGAAAAACAAGCATCCTGGATACTACTTGTTATCATCATTAGCAAATCAACAACACTAAACAAAAAGAAAGAGTTTCAACATTAAGACTCAATAAAATATCAACACTAAGTTTTAAATGTTTTCCAACAATAAATTATAATAAGATCATCAACATGATCAAAAACATTTTATAAGAAGATTATTGAAGATCAACATTAAAGATATGAAGAACAACAAGTTTTCAACGCTAAATCATTGAACATCATTACTCATAAAAGATCATCAACACTAATAAGAGATTCAACTTGATTACAACACTAAACTAAGAAGACTGGATGTCAAGTAGATCATCATGATCTTGATACTAATTCATATAAGATCAATATTAAGTATTACTAAGATGATAGAAACTAGTCCATAGGAACTCAAAAATCAAATGGATCATCATAATTTTCATCACTAAATCAAAAGGAATATTTCAATAGATACACTATTGTATCAACATAAACAACAAGGCTCTTAAGTCAAAAGAGAATCAAATCTCAAAAGTAGACAACAATACTTTTAAATCATGGAGAGTCAAATCTCAAAATAAATGAAGTTGATTCATTTCAATTGATTTAAAATGGTCAAGAAAGGAAAGACTTCAACAATAGCTATTAACTCAACATAGAAGGTTGCCATCGATGAAATCGGTTGGAAAAATTACAACACTAGCCTTCATGGTTTGACATTGAGAATGGAAGTCAACACTAGGTTGGCAAAGTTTATCATTTAAGACTGACTTAGTCAACAAAGAGTTTTTCAAAAATAAAACTAGATTTCAATGTTAAATCCTGAATGTAAAAGATCATCATATCACCAAGGTTATCAAGTTTCATCGCCAACCAAATAATATGGTCAACAAGAAGGAATATACACACAACCAAAAGAGATGATCAATTAAGAAGAGCATAACCAAAATCATCAAGAAAGGTTTGTCAAATTTTGAAAAACGAAGAAGCTCATCATCATTAAAGAAAAGGTGATAAGATAAACAATAAGGTTCAATAGTTCACCTCACTAAATCATAGATAATCAAAATCATCATGATAAATGATTAATTTTTTAGAAAGTTTTTTCAAATCTTCTTAGAGTAAAACTAAGTTTCATTTACATAGAAGCATACTGCATAGCACTCAATGCTTAATAAGTTTCAAATAATAGGAACTACAATTTCTCATTTTCAAATAAGGCTACATGTATAATTTTAAACTCAAAGATTTTCTCTCTTATCTAACTTAAGAGTGTTCATTATTATTAATATATCCTTGCGTACTCATTTTAATTATTAAAAAACATCACACACTCAATGCAATACTCATGGTGTAAATACATATTTTTCAAAATTTTGTAGACAAAGTATGGATACAAGATTCAGGTGAATGAATACACAATCACAGTGCACACAATATGAATAAATAACAATCATGAATACATGAATCATATAGAATAAGAGTACCAAAAATGCTTATAGTGCATCACATGCATCATTCGCAAAGAGTGTATCACTTATAAAATATGAACTATGCATCACTTACATTAGTATAAATATAGTAAACATTACTCGCTCATGTATAAGTACAATAAATAGGATAAGTGCATTACTTGCACAAGAAAAAGTATAATTCTTATATAGTACAAATTTACAAGTACTATCACTAATAACATTCAAGCATATAAGATTCTTATGATCTAGTCAACTCCTAATCCTAGGACATCGACGAAGACCCTAGAGGTATCTTAACTTTTCATCTTTCAAGATTGCATAGATTCTACCAGATTCATGCTCACATCCTGATCAAGAAATGATGCAGGAGCATCTGGGCGAATGGGCTATCCTGCATCAACAAAAAAAAATTGTAGTTGTTTTTTCTTCATTTTGGTTTATTTTTGGCGTCCTTGGCATCTCTCAACATTAGGAAGCATTTGGTCTGAACAGATTTATGAATTTCAAGTTTTCATCGGCTCGTCATTTTAGAGGCCCCACAAGCAGTTTCACGGAAACAATTGTTTCTGAAGATCCATAAGAGATGAACAAAAATACTTTTAGGGGTATATACTTGAATATGTTCTTCCTAATGGGCAAAAGGAATCGTCACCAAATCTTTCACGGTTTGAGAGAATTTAAAATTCTTTGATCATGGTTAGTAGTTTACGTGAAATTTAATTTCTTGATTTTTACAAAGTATGAAGCAAAATCCTTTGGAGAGAGACATTGTATTGACATTCCTCACATCCTGGAAAAATTTCATGAGAATCTGAGCTCCTGGTAAGAATTTACATCCGAAGTCTTTTTTCAAGCAACGGTGCACCATTCGAAGTCGCATAAATGGATTTTTTTCCTCCAATCTGTTGTGTAAATTCAAAAAAGGTGTAAATGAACTTCTATATTTAAAAATTATTCTTCTTCCATTTTCCTTATGTACGCATTTTCAAACTTTGTTTAATAATAAAATATATACTTATGTGGGGGAACATATAGTGAATTGGGAGGTAGGTAATAAGGAGGAAATTCAACACCTTTTTGGAGGAAATGCAACAAGTTTGGAACCATAAATTATTTCATATGTTTTTTTTTTTTAAGAGGAAAAAAACTAGCATGGGGAAAGGAGAGGAAGATAAGCATTTGATTTATTGCATATTTTAATTTATAACAACAAAAAAATTAATGAAGATGAACAACCTCTTTTGAGGCTCCAAAAATAACACATTTTCAAAGGAGAAGGTATGCCAAAACGTGGTGGAAATGAAAATCCAAAAGATTGCAGATAGTTCATGTTATTTAAAAGCAATATTTTTTTGCACAAAGGAGGTAGATTTCTCAAGTAGAGTTTGAGGAGGGATCTCAGCCCATGTGAGGGGGGGCTTGAAGAGAGTTGTGAGAGGATAGAGGAAAGAGCAGAGTTTCCAAAATTTGAGAGCCTGTTGAGAGGCAAAACATTATAATTCATTTGTTGCAAATGTATAGTTTGATTATGAGTGCAATTGAATAAATAAATCCAAAATTTGTGTTGCAATCTATCTTTGTATTTGTTGTTGTGTATGAATTTGTGAAGTTGTTTGGCAAGAGGGCATCCCTCTACATCAAGAAAAGGCATTGCTAGAAAATTAGCTTGCCCATAGTCTATTAACATTACAGACACCCTTAAAACATCCATCTTAGGCTCTTTTAGTCCATCAACATCAAATCTATATGTTTCTCTAGTGATTGTTCTTTTCTTATTAGAATATTTTGAAGATTAATTTGATATACTTTACTTCTTTGTAGATCTTCTTTCCCTTGTATCTTGTCCTCTTTTGAAATTTGCTCATCCAACTTTTACATCTTTTCTCAAAACATTTCTCTATTTATCCATTTTATGCTCCACATCAGATCTCTTATGGGTTGTCACCATATCTTATCAATCTCGACTGGTCTATCCCATCATCCAGTTCCTTTTTCAAAAAGGTCACCAATCCTTGTTTTTAACCATGACATCATTCTCACTAAAGAGTCCTACGAAAATTCAACTAAGGAGAAGTGGATTCACAACTCTAGATTTCTTTGAAGTAGCAAACTATGCCCAAACTTGTACTAGGTTCCAAATTGAATCAACTAATAATTGACAAAATTTTAACTCATCAAAGGAATCTTTGATCCATAATTGGGGTCCTCCATGCATTTGATGCATCTATGACTTTACGTCATCAGATAGGTTCACATTACTATACTGTATCCTAAAGTGTAGAAGACTCGAGACCCGAGTGTTGAACCTGGAACACTCTAATACCACATGTAAGAACCTTTCCAATACACTAGAATAAAATAATATTATTCCTATAAAATAGAGCAGAAAAAGAGAAGAATTAAAATTCTTCCCATAATCAACACAACTCATGAAAAATGCTTTCATCAATATATTAAATAATATTCATTACATCAGCAAATCAAGTAGCTCAAATAAAGGACTATTCCTTTTCATAATCTAGCCATATAAGCTCATACAAAAGTATCTCACAACCAATAATGTCTTTACCAAACCATATCTTCGCCGCTGAACTTGGAGGAGAGAGAGCATCATCAAGGTGATTTACCACCCAGCCATGAGGCTCACGCCTCCCTAGTCTTCCTCTTTTAAGGGAGAAGCCTGACCCTTCATGAGGGGTCTAGCATACTAAAGCCGGCATGCATGAAGGAATCTAGGGTGGCATTATTTATCTATCATCCCTATAGCATGTGTCAATGATATGGAATAGAGTAAAATAAAACATCAAATAGCAGTAATTACTAATTTGACTGACAAGCTTTGGCCAAAGCATCTTTTAAGCCGCTGATGGGTAGGTAGGTTAAAAGGAACCTACTCTTCTCTGTTGCTCCATATTTGGCACCAGTCCATGCTCTTTCTCAACTCATCAGAATAAATAAAAATAAAAGATGCATCATGCAATGGCATACATAACCTTACAACATGCAATGCCAATTTTTCACATAATGAATGGAGACATGTCACAAACAGTCAAATACACAATGCTAAAACAATGATCTTTCATCTAAGATGCTATTCACATAATTGGACTCCTTTCCTATTATAGATTCAATTCTCATTTTTACTTTGTCTATTGAGAAAATGTAAACATTCTATAAAGAACTCACAATATTTTAGTAAATAGGAGGATCTTGGCAAGAACCACATCTAACATTATGCTTTGACTAAGATGTCAATATTCCTAGACCCTAAATTTATCAAAAGAACATATAATTCTTGTAATATCATCAAATACTCTTATTATCTTAAGAAAATGCATTTACAGTATAATAGATCAGTCATAAGAAAAAATCATAGATTTCATCTGGGTTTTCTTCTAGAAAGGTTGTTAACTTAACACAAATGTACTAATCATTAACTTAGTTCTCTACACCAAAAAGTAGTCATCACAAATTAAGAGACTAACATTTAATGCTAATAATAAGCCCAATCAATTTACCTCTAATGGATTTCATGAAGGCATGATGATTTTATGAACATAGAAAACATATTCTCCAAACAAAGGATAAGATTGACAACACTACACCATTCACCTTTGACTTGCTACTTATTCATATGATGATTCTTTATACCTACCAAGACCTAGGTTGTCATTTTATAAACATAACAAGTATCTTATCACTACTGAAGATGTGTAGCAACCTAATAACCACCTATTAGAACATATTAGTTGACCATGGCATTTATGCAAAATCCTAATTTCATAAAAATTTATTAACTTTATTCAACTAATTAATTATACAACCAAAAACTTCCCTAATAATCAAATTATAACACTTTTCTACATTTTGTGAGCACTGTCATTTGTGATCACAATGACATGTGGAGCATGGATCCACTTATTCCTCTACCTTGTAAATGTAGTAGGAACATTTCCCATGATTATCTCTCTCAACTCCATCTCAACCGTACACCTCACAGATAATTCCTCCAATCATGGATCTATTGACACTTGGATCTTAGCCTCCTCAAGCCTATAAAAGCAAGGCTCTCACACTCATATCCATCACTCAATCTTTAGCAATCTTACTCTGCAAAAATCCTACTAGCATGCCTTTGGTAAAGTATCCTCATTGCATTTGCATAATCCCATTATCATCATAATCATCCAACCATGTCTCGATATCTCCATTATCCATCATCATAGAATTGCATTTGTAGTTTAATCTCCATTGCATTATCCATCTACAACCATTCTCCTATTGTCATCTTCAATAGCAAGGAACTTCTGAGAGCTCAGCTCATTCATAAGATCAATATGAGATAGGCAACAATGGAAGCTATGAGGTGAATCAGTCTGTGAAGGTATTATCTTTTGTTTTCTCACATTTGCATCAATTTCATTGAGTTATTGGATAGTTAATAGTTTAATTTGTTGTTGTTCATATTTCCTCTAACACATTGTAATCCAAATTTATTATATTGATAACATTTAGATTTGAGATTTAGATTTGAGATGTATTTTGATAGACTAGGCTAGATTTAGAATAATTTTATGAGAGAAGAAAGGAAAGAAAAACCCTAGTGGGAACAACAAAGTGTAAGAGACAAGATGTATGCCACTTACCGGATTGTTTCACACAACCAACTTTGAAATGAATGCCAGGGATGTCGTAGCAGTCACCACTTCAATGATTCAATGCCTCAAATATCTGAAATGGAAAGTGCAAAAGAACTGGAGCATGAGCTATATAAGAATCGCCAATAACTCAAGGCTGAAATCAGTCATGTCTGCCATTACTCCATCTTGCATGAACTAGATTTGCAGAATCATTAAATTCTTTAAAATTTGAATACCCATCGTTGGATTATGCAACACTGGCAGAGATTGAACAACCACAATCGGTTGTAAAGATTTGACCCCACTTGATATGTCACAAAGTGTCCTTCAGGCCAATCAGGAGGTTCCCACTCATTACCTTGATAAATTATTAGAGATGACATGCCATCGAAAATATGTCACCCCTACTATGTGACAGCTTTCTACCATTCTGCAATCCAGCGAGGCACATTAATTTTGTGACTCCATAGAATGGCAGAAAGATGTAGGTGCACTCAACCTTGCATGCCCTTCTCCACCTGGACCTCAATATGTAGCACAGATGCCACATGTCATTTTTCCTCCTTTCCACAGATGTCTGGTGGGACTCCTTGGTGAAGCTCGATGGAATGGTGGAAGCTATTGAGAAGTCCCCACATATCCATTGGGACCCACCACTTCCTCTTGTTATAGTCAATGAAATATTTCTTGCTAGATAGCGCCTTTTCGTAGTTCTGTGGGTGATTATTTTCTCAATATTTTATCATCGATGGAATGATGGAATCAAATCAACACATGCCACCTATCAACAAAGTTAGTGGGACCCGAACCTCGGCATATTTATTTAAAAACAACCTTAGTCTTCTAGGAGAAAGGGTCACTAGGGTTGTCAAAGGTGTTACCTACTAAAACCTTAGGGATAATAATAAAACATTTGACACTGGCTAGAGGTAGTAAACCGTATGCAAGGGGCCAATAGACAATGTGTCCTGAGACATAACAAGGCAACTTAATGAACTGAGTGACAGGCGATAAGCGGTCAACCTAAAAATAGAACAAAAGTAACTTTCACCGCTCACAACCAAATGACACTAGGGTTTAGGTTTTAAGGGGTATTATTCAAAGTGTTTTCATTAGGAAAAACCCTAGGCCAGAGACCTCTTTAATATGCTAATGTCAGACAAATCAAAAACTAGCAAGAACTTGGAAAATTTTACATGGTTCTACTAGGAAGGACCTATGGGAAATGATCAAAAGAACTTTTTCATGAACGAGATAAGGACTTAGACCTCCTAGGATAAATATGTGGGAATGAAACAAGATGGGACTAAATGGATTTTGGACAGTCCTAACAAAACCAAACTAGAAGGCACACATATAATGCAAACTCACAAGAGAATACCAAATTTATGTGGAAAACCCAAAATGGGAAAAACCATAGTGAGAAAGTTGCCTGAGTTTACTACTCAGATCCAACCTCACAATAAGTAATGATTACATATGTTTTGTAGGCACCAACCCATAGGTACATCAACACCCAAGGCAATGTTTTGAGGCTACCACCTACAGGTACATCACACACCTACAATGAGCTCCAACTCGATACAATGAGGCTTCAACCCCAATCTACACAAAGAGGCTACAACTCCTAAATTTTGCAGTTTCATATGTGTAAAAATTGGTTCTTCTGTAACCTAAAATGCACCTTGTTACCACATATTCATTCTATTTTTTCCATCAACACAGTTGTCTCCTTTCTCTATGCACTATGCATTCTCTTCTCTCTTACCAAGTCTCCCTTCTTCAACACAGTTTATCTAAGAACATCTGAATGTTTGTATAAAACCTCCCTTCTAGTTCTATGAACAAAAGATATTCAATTTGGTTCAGCCAGTAACCTATTCACAACTGATTCGATGTGTATAAAAACACATCCACTTCAACCGTTGAACTGCCAACAATTGTTCAATAACTAAACACCGTCAATTCCAAGTAATTTCATAACTAACCAAAATTGGTTCAACTGTCACACCTGATTCAACCTTCGGGCACTAATAAAATATTTTAGCATTCCCATATGAGTGACTAAAATCCATTCTGGCAACTCACATAACACTACCATGCTCCTAAAATTGTCATTGAACATATTGGCAAGAATACATTATTACCAATATTCAAAAATTCCTTTTATACTTGCCCTTTGTCAACGAAAAAATAGTTTATCAAATTAAGGCTCCTTCCTTCTCTATCAACCAATGTTACTTTTTTAAAACCCGAGTTACCACTATTTATTCCGTTTATCAACAAATGGACACTTTTTAGAACTTGTCTTTTTTAATGTCTTATCAGCGAAGTCACACAAACCTAAACTTGACTTTATTCCTTCGTTATCATAAAATGTAGAGATTTCCAAACTTACCTTCATTTCCTTTTTGTCAGCAAATATACCCTTTCAAAACTTAGGTCCTTAGCTCACTTTATTGCTTTTATCGGCAATTTTTACTTTTTTGAAACTTGGCTCATGTGCCTCTTGTCGACGAATTTAATTTTTTATGAACCAATCTTTATATTAGTGAAAGTAAACTTTCTCAAACTTACATTGACTTCTTCCTTTTATCGGCAAATCCAAGCTGACTTGAACTATTTGCCTTATTGGAAAAAGTGAAACTTTTCGAACTAAGCAATTTACTAGAACCTTCTCTTTATCAACGAAATAAAAAAAAATCAAACCTTGCTCCATACTTCATCAATTCCTCTTTTCTCGGTAAAAAGACCGTGCCACGAACTCATTGGTTTATTGGCAAACTGCTAGCTAACTAAACTTATGCCTTTAATGTCTTTATTGGCAAAAAGTAACTTTTTCAAACTTTTTAAATTGAACCCTTCTATCAGCATATCGGTGAAATGAGGAACTTTAGAACTTGTTAGCTTTTCTTTGTTTCCCTGACAACACTGAGATTCTTCAAAAAAAGATAAGTCTTTGCCTTTGCTAAAGCTAAGCCTATATTGGCTTATCGGCTTATTGGAGAAAAGTCAAACCTTCAACCTAGTTCAATTTTTATGAACTTTGTCAACAACACTTAATAAAAAAAACTTTGTTTACCTTCTAAGATTCGAAGAATGCCACCTTCCTAAGCCCTATCAACTAGTTGGCTAATCGGGTAAGTGTCGAACTTTAAAACAAGTTTGCTATATATTAACTTTGTCGATATAACTGTTGGTTTAGCACAGACAACTGAGAGGGGGGGTGAATCAGTTGTCACCAAAACTTTCTTTTCTTTCAACACTTAAATCCTTGTTATATTTCTATAGCATAATAATGATTTAATCATGGAAGCACAATGCATTATCTCAAGAGCAAAAACACATTAACACATATGACACCAAGATTTTAACGTGGAAAACCCAGTTAAGGGAAAAACCACAGGGTGACTAACCCAAGATTGTATTCTCTGTTAAAAGAATAAAAAGAACAAAATGGCACTTGCCAATTAGGGCTCATTGCCTGAGCACACTGCTCACAAGAGGCCCACTGCTTATAGGAGACACACTGTCTATGGAATAATAAATATTACATACTTGAACTGGAGCCTAGCATCTTCACCATGCTTGAGTCAGTTCCATTTAAGCTCAACACTTCTACTCATCTTTTCACTCTTCTCCTCTTTACCACTTTCTCATCTCCACAAGGATACTTTGAAATAACTTTGCAATTCTTATTTATACATGACATCAACTTTGGAATGATCATCAAAGTCGGCACAACATATTCTATTGCAGAGTAATTACAAAAATACAACTTGATTTGTTACAATACTTCATACGTATCACCATACTGTCGGCCACACATATCTGGGACTTCAATCTTCTTTGAGGAACATGCCATGCCTCATAGAACATCTTCAAGATCATTCGCAAGATGTGTAATACATCTAGTTGGCCCTGATTAGGAAGAACACCATCACCTGAAAGTAAATCTTCAATTACGAGATCAATCTTCAATGCAGACTGCCAACACGAACTAGTCACAATCTAGAGACCCCCACAAGCTTTCCTGAATCACCAAGAACATCCACACAACTTCTTCTTACTAAAATCATTTGCATCTTCATCCAGAACCTCAAGAACACAGTCTGTCATCACTATCACATTAGAATAAATGCTTGCGAACCTCCAGACCACGAACCAATTGAGTTGTCAATTCACATTGGCTTCCTAAACATTCCACCAAATCCATAGAACAATATATTGTATATTTGGATCTCACCAGACCTATTTGTGTCACTGTCACCTCTAAACATCTGCTAGAACTAGTTTTACTCATATGGCCATAACTTCTCCAAATCTTCATGCAGACCTCCCACATCTTGACTGGATCATCTTTAAACACATATCTACAAACCCTTTGATGTTCATTCTCTGATCTTCATCTTAGCTAGGATCTTCACTTCGTAGAGCTTCACTGTCTTCATTGTTTTTCTCTGTTTCTGATAGGACTAATTTTCTTAATATCCTCAGCACATAGGTCATCCAATCCTTGACATCAATGACAACACTGCTTAGGCTAATACTTGCAACAATCTCCCCCTTTGTCATTGATGGCAACATATGATGTGACAAACTGTTTTAACCATCAAGACAAGAAGTTCTCACTAATTGGCATAGCTCCCCTTATCAACAACAATCATTCATATGTCTTCTCTTTCTTTATTGCTCCCCCTTTGATCAGCAACCACTTTTATTTTTCACATGTCTTTTCTCCCCCTTTGACATCAATGGCAAAGGGTACATATTTGCATCAATCAGAATCATACAGACTACTCCCCCTGAGTAGTAGCTTCCTATAATCAATCCAGACCACAAGATATGACTGTGAGATCCACCGGACTGATGCACATCAGTGCACCTTAATTTAGAACCGAAGGGGTAATAACCCCTAACTTCTCCCTGAGATACTCAAAAGAGTCCTTAGGAAGAGGTTTAGTAAAAATGTCTACAATCTGATCCTTTGAGGGCACAAACTCCAATCTGACTTCATTCTTGTTCACCTGCTCTCTCAAAAAGTGAAACTTGATGGATATATGTTTTGTCTTTGAATGCAACACTAAAATTTTTGATATATTTATTGCACTTGAGTTATCACAGAAGATTGTGATAGGTTCCTCATACTCCACTCTGATGTCTCTTAGCATTTGCTTCATCCACAATACTTGAGTGCAACTACCTGCTGTTGCAATATATTATGCTTCTACAATGGACAGAGATATTGCCTCTTGTTTCTTGCTTAGCCAAGAAACTAATCTTTTTCCCAAAAAGAATGCACCACCACTGGTACTCTTTTGGTCATCCACGTCTCCTACCCAATCTACATCTGTATATGCATGAAGAGAGAAATCATGATCCTTGGGATACCATAAACCATACTCAACTATTCCCTTTAGATATCTGAAAATTCTCTTGATTGCCATGACATGAGATTCTCTGGGATCAGCTTGGAATCTGGCAACAAGACCAACAGCATTCATAATGTCAGGTCTAGTTTGAGTAAACTATAGTAGTCCTCCAATCATTGACCTATACTTTTTTTTATCAGCTTTAGGAGACTCATCATCTTTTCTTAGTTTACATCCGGTTTCCATGGGAGTATTCATTGGTTTTGAATCTTACATCCCAAATTTCTTCAATAATTCTTTCACATATTTGGTCTGTTATATGAAGATTCCTTTCTTTATTTGAGTGATTTGCAGACCCAAGAAGAAATTCATTTCCCCAAACATAGACATCTCAAATTCACTTTTCATTTGATTTGCAAAAGTCTTGCACATATTATCTCTTCCTCCAAAAATGATATCATCAACAAATACTTCAACAATCAAGATATTTTCATGATCAATCTTGAAGTACAAGTTACTATCAGTAGTACCTTTGTAAAACCAATTTCAAAAGATGTTTATCCAATCTTTCATACAAGGCCCTTGGGGCTTGTTTGAGCCCATACAATGCTTTCTTCAACTTGCAGACCATATCACCATGATCAGACAATTGAAATCCATCTGGTTGCTCAATGTATACTTCTTCTTCCAAGTCACCATTCAGGAAGGTATACTTGACATCCATCTGATATATTTTGAAATCCTTGAAGGCAACAAAAGCAAGAAATAATTTGACTGCTTCAATTCTTGCCACCGGAGCAAAAGTTTCTTCAAAATCAACTCCTACTTGAGAATAACCCTTACAAACCAATCTGGCTTTGTTTCTAACTACTTCACCATCTTCATTCAGTTTATTCAGGAAGACCCATTTGGTCCCAATCACATTTTTATTTCTAGGTCTGGGAACAAGATCCCAAGTGTGATTTTTCTCAATATGCAGCAACTCTTCCTCCATTACTTTGGCCCAGCTTTCATCATTGCATGCTTCACTTACTATTTTTGGTTCAATCTTTGAAATCAGACAATACTTATCTGAGTCTTGAGCAATCTTTCTTCTTGTTTGAACACCTTTGCTTCTATCACCTATGAGCTGGTCTTCAAAATGATTTAGTCTTACATACATGGGAGTTTTAGGAATTTCTTGTACAATTATATCTTGGACAGGTTCATCCAAACGTATCTCTTCTTCCTATATTTTAGGATTCTCCGGATCAGTCTAAATCTAAATTTCAGAAGTGGTTTGAACTTCTTGGACCAAAACATCATTTTGATCATCTTCTTCATATTCATAAAACCTTAAGGGTTTTTCAATGCCTTCATCAACCTTCACATTTGTACTTTCTACAGTCTTTCTCAATCTCTTGTTATAACACCAGTATGCTTTGCTTTGAGTAGAATAACCCAAGAATATTCCTTCATCACTTCTAGCATCAAATTTGCCAAAGTCTTCATCTCTTTTAATGTAACATTTACTACCAAAGACTCTGAAATACTTTACAGTGGGAGTGATGCCAAACCAGAGTTCATAAGGGGTCTTACCAGTATTGCTTCTAATTTGTACTCGATTAAGAGTATAGATAGCAGTGCTTACAACTTCTCTCCAGTAGATCTGAGGAACATTTGCTTCCATCATCATGGTTCTATATGCTTCCTAGATGGTCTGGTTCTTTCTCTCCACTACTTCATTCTTCTATGGAGTCCTTGGAGTAGATAACTATCTTTTTATCCCATGTTTCTTAGTATTCTATGAACTCTTCAAATGTGAATTCTCCACCTCTATCAAACCTAAGACATTTTATGTTTAACCCGATTTCATTCTCTACCATAGCCTTGAATATTTTGAATTTCTCAAGAGCCTTAGATTTCTCTTTCAAGAAAGTCACCCACATCATTCGAGAATGATCATCAATTAGTAACATGAAATATCTATCACCTTGCAAACTCCTGATTCTTGCTGGTCAACATAGATCAGTATGTACTAAGTCCAACAATCTGGTAGAAGATTGTTCCTTAATTTTGAATGTGACTCTGCTCTGCTTACCCAACTAACATTCTTTGCACAAACTGTTAGTAGGTTTCACCAGTCTTGGAAGATCTCTTACAGCTTGAGTGTTGCTTATCTTGATGATATTATCAAAATTCACATAACACATTCTCCTATGCCACAACCAACTCTAATCAATTTGAACAAATAAATAACTTTTTCCACTACCAACCAAGTGGAAGATGTTACCTTTTGTTTGAGTACCGAATGCAACCTTTGTTCAATAACTTTCAAAGATTCTACATTTTTCATTTTTGAATCGGAGATCATAGCCTTTATCCACCAACTGTCCAACACTGAGAAGATTGTGCTTCAGACCTTCAACATATAGTACATCATTGGTTTTTTTCTTCCCATCAAAAGAAATAGTTCCTATGCCTCTGATTCTGCCAGCAGAATTATCACCAAATTTTACAAAACCTCCTTCATATCTTTCCAGATCTATGACCTTATTTTTGTCACTAGTCATATGGTGGGAGCATCCACTGTCAATAACCCATTCATCATTTTCTTCAACTTGGACAGCCAGAGCTCTTTCTACCATTTTATGATTAATAGATTCAACGGGCATTGGATCTTCTTCCTTGATGGCAATAAACACCCAGTCACTTCCAGATTTGTTTCATGTCTCTGATTCATCATCTGTTACTCCTTCATCATCATCTTCTTCATGAACATAGTAACATTTCTTTTGAAATCTTGATCTATTTGGATTATTCCTTGAAAATCTTTCCGAACACCTTGAAGCAAAATGACCAAACTTGTTGCAGTTGAAACATTTGAAGGTCACTTTTCTTTCATACTTACCAGATCCTCTTGGCATTCTTTTTGCAATAAGGGCTTCAAGTTGAGCAGCTTATGCCTCATCTTCTTCGAGATCTTTTCTTGCTTTTTCATACCATGATATTTTCTTTGAGGAGGTCTCTTCTGGATCATACCTTTGTTTGCCTTTTACAGAGGCACTAGCTTTGAATGCAGATTCAATCTTGGGGGGTGCATCTCCAAACTCAGCCAATTCAAATACAACTAATTTTCCAACCAATTGATCTCTTGTGATATTTGATAAAGATCTGAATTCTTCAATAGCAGCAACCTTGTGTTTCTAGGCAGGAGGTAGGGATTTGAGAACTTTGGCAACAATCTCATCTTCATCCAAGGTTCCACCAGCACACCTAATGCCACAAACAAGCTCATTTAATTTTGGCATAAATGTAGTGATATTCTCATCTTCATTCATCTTCAGGTTTTTGAATTTTCCTTTTAGACTTTGTAGCTTGGCATATTTAACATATTTTTCTCCCTCATGTAGAAGTTCTAGCTTTGACCAAATCTCATATGCAGTTTTTAAATCCATAACATTTGTAAGCTCTGAATCAAATAAGGCACTTAGTAAGGCTTCTTTAGCTCAAAGATTATCTTCAGCATCTCTGATTTCATCTACAGTTGTTGGACCATTCTTTGGAGGAACATACTTCTTTGTAGACATAGTCCAATATTACATTCCCATACATTGCGAGTGACATTCCATGTGGCTTTTCCAAAGAGTGTAATTAGTTCCATCAAACCTCAGACTATCCTTCTTGTAGGAAGACATTCTGGATCTCCTCAAGCGATTAAGCTCTTTTAGAGGAACTTAGCTCTAATACCAATTGTTGGTTTAGGACAGACAACTAAGAAGGGGGATGAATTAGTTGTCACCAAAACTTTTTTTTCTTTGAACACTTAAATCCTTGTTATATTTCTACAACATAATAATGATTTAATCATAGAATCACAATGCAATATCTCAAGAGCAAAAACACATTAACACATATAACACCAAGATTTTAACGTTGAAAACCCGGTTAAGGGAAAAACCACAGGGTGACTAACCCAAGATTGTATTCTCTGTTAAAAGAATAAAAAGAACAAAATGGCACTTGCCAATTAGGGCTCATTGCCTAAGCACATTGCTCACAAGAGGCCCACTGTCTAGAGGAGACACACTGTCTACAAAATAATAAATATTACATACTTCAACTAGAGATTAGCATCTTCACCATGCTTGAGACAGTTCCATTTAAGCTCAACACTTCTGCTCAGCTTTTCGCTCTTCTCCTCTCTACCACTTTCTCATCTCCACAAGGATACTTTCAAATAACTTTGCAATTCTTATTTATACATGACATCAACTTTGGAATGATCATCAAAGTCAACACAACATATTCTATTGCAGAGCAATTACAAAAATACAACTTGATTTGTTACAAGACTTCATGTGTATCACCATACTATCGGCCACACATATCTAGTACTTCAATCTTCTTTGAGGAACACGCCATGCTTCGCAGAACATCTTCAAGGTCATGTGCAAGATATGTAATACATCCAGTCAGCCATGATTAGGAAGAACACCATCACCCGAAAGTAAATCTTCAATTACAAGCTCAATCTTCAATGCGGACCGCCAACACAAACTGGTCACAATCTAGAGACCCCCACAAGCTTAACTGAATCACCAAGAACATCCACACCACTTCTTCTTACTGAAATCATTCGCATCTTCATCTGGAACCTCAAGAACATAGTCTGGCATTACTATCACATTAGAATAAATGCTTGCAGACCTCCAAACCATGAACCAATTGAGGTGTCACTTCATATTGGCTTCCTAAACATTTCACCAAATCCACAGAACAAGATATTGCATTTTCAAATCTCACTGGACCTATTTGTCACTTTGTCACCTCTAAACATCTGCCAGAACTAGTTTTACTCATATGGCCATATCTTCTCCAAATCTTAATAGGACCTCTCAAATCTTGACTGGATCATCTTTAAACACATATCTACAAACCCTTTGATGTGCATTCTCTAATCTTCATCTTAGCTGGGATCTTCACTTCATAGAGCTTCACTATCTTCATTGTTCTTCTCTGTTTCTGATAGGACTAATTTTCTCAATATCCTCAGCACACAGCTCATCCAATCCTTGACATCAATTCAACAAGAGTATGTTGACATCAGTGACAACAGCGGTTAGGCCAATACTTGCAACAATAACATGATTTTATCTTTTCTTTCTCTCAAGTTGCCAATTAAACAATAAAATCAGTTTTGTCATGACGTATTTTTCCGACAACTCTAGAAACACTTAGCCTTAAGCTGTAGTCAGCTAATCAACATATTGGCTAACCACTAAACTACTAAACTAGTGAAGTAGTTCAAAAACTGAACACTTTGCCAATAGAACAATAATAACACTTTGCCGATAGAACAATAAACTTAACACTTTGCCGATACTTAACACTTAAATAAAATTACTGATACTTAACACTCAAATAAAATAGATATTGTTGATAGAACAAACATGACTTCAACTTTATTCAAAGTTGTCGATAGACCTCTATTTCTTCAAAAGTGCCAACAGAATAGCATTCTTTCCTTTTGGACTGTATTGAACTGACTTGATGTTATATGCTAAGTTGTCTCCAAGTCCAAGTTTGAGCTGAGACCTTTTTGCTAACTAAGAACACATGTCAGATAGGTTCGGCCTGAGGCCATTTTGCCGATTTCTTGTTTCTTAAGAGGTGTCAATAGAATCTCATCCTCCATTGCCAATGTAAATAATATAACTTCATATTTTTTTCAAAATTGCTGACACTGTCAAACATCTCACTTCTTTCAAATTGCTAATGGGCTTCAGTTCAAACTGAGAATTTTTGTGTCAATACTTATGCAACACCACCTTTTGCCAATAGATCTTCAATATCACAATTACTACACTCTTGACAAACTATCCAACAATCTCCATACTTCAACAAATCTTGTTGACATCAAACTGAAACCTTTGTCATCAAACCTTTGACATCAAACTAACTATTCAGTAGACCCTTACACACCATTTAGTGGACCCTTACCATTCATTAGTCCCTTTGACATCAATGACAATATTGCCAACAGAAGACCCCAATAGGAAAGCCAACAATAGAAGAAGTCTACTCAACCTCCTTCTCATGTGTAAGGGCTACCAACATGTGATTATGCAAGAGTGAAAGGCTATTGTCCCAAATAAAATCAGCATATATCTCGCCCATCTTGAATAGATGATCTATATCTGCAAGTAGATGCAAGTACTTGTTCTTCACCATAGCCATGGCCTCTTGAAGCTCTTGAAACCTGGCGAGGTAAAGATCTTCTTTAAAGTGCTCACACCTCTCTAGGGTTATCTAACACAAATCTACCATTGCTTTATGAACATGATCAAAATGATTTAGGGCAACCACAGGCTCACCTCTATTTGTCTTCAATTGCACCTCCAAGTGATGAGACTTATGGGACCCAAGGTCTTCATGCAACATATCTCAATCATGCCTCCACAAATCAACTTCTTCATTAACACCTCCTCCATCAAAGTAGTAGGTAGAGTCTTCTACTTCATGATCTTCCTCCATGGTTGACCTATAAGATGTATGCACCATTATGATCTCTTTATCTTGCAATGTCAAATCAAGCTTATCTAATCCACTTTGGTCACTTCTCGCTGAAATTTCTGAATTATCCTTATGAATAAAACTCATCTCAAAGATACCCATACCACCATCCAATTTCATGTCATTTCGATGCAAAGGTAATGAAACAATGCTAGGCTCAACCAAAGGAGCATCAAATGAATTCATATCTTCATGTAGTTGATCCCACATGGTTGGTTTGTCAATCTCCATGGTGGCAACTTCTTCAATTGGATAGTCATCATGATGCCCCATGTCTTCTTCACTTGTAGCCTCGATTGGTGATTCTCCTTCGTTCTTATCCTCATAGGGTTGAAGTGTATCTTTGGCTTTGTCTTGTTTAGGGCTTGGGGCCCAATCTTCAACATACATAGATGGATTCATGTCTTCTTCATAATCACATGTAGGCTCTCATATCTTCTTTTCTAGGCCATAGTCATCCTTCACCTCCATTATATCTTTGGGCTCTTCCAACTCTGGAGTCGCTACTTGAGGTTCATCTTCTATGATAATTGACTAGCCCAATATGTGAAGGTCATTATTCTCCATGTAGTCATGGTCACTCTCACCCATATCCATGTATTGAGATAGGAACATCTTCAAGCTTTGCCTACTTGCTTCCATCTCTTTAAGAATCTTCCATGTTCCCTCCATGATATCTTTTAGACCTATAGGCTAGCAGGATCAAGGCTTTGACAACACTGTAATATCCCAAATGGGGATATTTTTCCCTAGTTTGGATTTTTAGGATTTCCAAATTATCTTCCTACAATTTCAGCTCAAACCCTAGGTGACTGAAGTATGATTTCTAACAATATTCAGGTTTGTAACATTTATAATAGATGATATAAAGCATCTCAAACATCAAATGATCATCATACATAGTTTGACCAAGCATAGGAACTTATTACACCATGAAATACACCATTGCAACCATAACATCAACTCCCAAATGAACTAATTTGATCTACTGTTATAAACTGGAAATATGCAGTCCAAAATGACAAGTATCTGACTAGAGAAAACAACCACAAGTCACAAATTACATAGAAAAGTATCTACTATCAAGTTACATACCAAATATGCAAAATATGCTCTAGAAGGAGGGCGAATGAGGTATGTCCTAACTGTTGTAGCAGATCTACATTAACATGAAACACTAGCAGTGAATGTATCCTCTGAATCACCTCAATTGTAAATAGCCTTGACCTCCAAGAGGTGTGCTCCAAGCTAGGGTAAACCCTAGACCAATTCACCCATGCTAGATGCTCTCCAAGATATAAAATTCTTCTCTTGATGATTGAAACTCACTTGAGTCCCCATCGCAGAATCCACAATAAGAGAAACTAGATTGGCGCCCAAATCCTCCTTGGACACTTGAGGTTTTTCTCCCAAGCTCCTATTAGAGATCGCTCTCCAAAGTATGAATGAATGAATTCTGAATGGATGATTTTGGAATGCCAAATGATCATGTATATATACAATCCCAACCCAACTTCTCATGGCTAACTTGGGCAATAATATCACATTTTGAATATTGATTTCCCTCCAAGAAGGCTGACCCATGTGTAGTGTGTTTTACTTCCAAGAAAAGTGCCTAATTCAAATTAAAGATATGAATTAGGATGACTAGCAAGGGCGCCACCAATGATAATAGTTAATTATTTTATTCCACATCAAACGCTAGTCAAAGAATATGATAATCTATCAATGAGCATCTAGGAGAAGCGTATGGAGAATGTTTTCTCTTCGCCCAAAATGAATATTAATCTACATGGTGATGTCAAGTCACCTAAGGTGAATAATAAGTTCCATGATGATGTACACCATGTGACCATGACAAAGTATACATATGAAAGCATCCCCAAGATGTAATGATAGCATCCATACAACACATGATAAAGTCCAACTCCTAACACAAATCCATATGAAAGGTCCTCCAATTAGTTGGCTCCAAAGAAGCCAAATTACCATATCCCTTATGAGTGTACCAAAGGTAATATGCAAATATGACAAGTCATCTCCATTGTTTGTGAGATCCTCCAAATTTCCCAGATCGGAGTGAAAGACCCAAATCAACCCTAATGGAGACCATTCCAAAAATGGGGACATTACAATTAGTGATTAGATTAATGTGATTAAGATGTGTTTAGTAAAGTGTCGAAAGTGATGTGTTAGATGTGATGTTAAATGTGTCAATTAGGATGTGTCAATTTTAAGTGTCTACAAAGTCAAACTAATCTAAGCAATTGAAATACAAAATTACTCTAGGAAAGGAAATTAAATCTACCTATAAAGAGAAAAGAAAGCAATGTGTTACTTTCCCAAGATCAAAATTTCATCTTTAATTACTACTAAAACTTGAAGAACTTATATGAATTAGGTGACAATGCCTGGTGTGAGTCCTTATAAGTCCTTTTGGCAACCGTTCCTTCCTCTACAACAATGGGGTGTTCCTCTTGGCAACAACAAAAAAATAGATATATAAAAAGCAAGTGACTATGAGCTTTGAAGTTATGGAAGTTGAAACCAACAAAAAAAAAGATTTTTTTTTTTGTTTGGTTTTCTTTTTAATAACTTTAAAACATGTAAGAATTTAATACACAAATAATGATTGTTATAACAAAATTGTAGGTTAACACAATATGATAACAACATGATTTATTTTCACATACTTATGCAAATAAACATCAAATACTTATCTACAGAAACATAGGTTCTTCTCCAATGATTGGACAACTCTTCAAAGATCAGAACATTCTCAAACCATCATACTTAAATCAAAGCTTACAGGAATAAAAGCATAGCACTGTATTTTCTCATAATAATACTACTTCATGTTTGCAATTGTATTCAACTGAAAAGATAAATAGAACATATGTTTTCTATTGACAAAGATAAAAGATAATAACAACTAACTGTAGAAAGATGTTTTAACAACCACTACTTAACTACAAACTTATGAAAGACCCCTAAGATATAGTGAAGTGTTGAACATACACGCATTATTCAAGTCTCATAAGGAGTCATAACGGAAAGCAAATAAACTAGTTTGTTATCAAATTAATACAAGTTTGTTTTTAGACATAAAATGAGGGAAATGTCTTCAACAATGACTCCTAATAGGATTCTACTATCTGTTGAGGTTTCATCTATGATTAATTGTAGTGCCCTCCATTCTCACCGTGGTTGTGCAGTTTGACAATCGTTGACTAAGTCTAACTCAGGTGCAGAAAACAATCTCCACTGAGAGGTATAGAGTATACTTGAAACTTAGTTACTAACTATGATATTTTATTAATTGTATTGTTTTGGAGTAATTTTCTATATGAGTTAGTATTAGTATGAAAGAAAATCATGGATTGTTATTTTATGCTTTTACATTTTATAAAGATTCTTTTAGTTCATTATTATTTAGGTCCACATTTAGAAGTGGCAGTTACACAATTTAATGAAGGGATATTTGGGAGTAATATTTCTTTTATTGTTTCTAATTAATGGAGTTAATTTTAGTAAATTGGAGTTAGTGGAGGTTATTTTATGGGGAGATTCGTAGAAGATGGGGGAGGGATGTTTAGGGAGCGAGGAAGGAAGATAATATCCTCTTCTGAAAATAAGAAATTTTGTTCAAGGATTTTGGGGAGGAATGGCATGCATAGCTTCTGGGAACCCTACATCTGTTGGGCACATGGACTAAGTGAAGCCCACATGAAACGGCAACTCAAGAGTCTTTTGTTCCTTCTAACCGCTCCTCCTGCAGATGGTCTATTTTGGTATGTAACTGCTACTGCCTCATCAGATATGAGGTGAAAGGTGTCTGGTAGCAGTCTGTAGTGAGTTGTCTTGGAAGCCAAAAGGCATTTAGCTTATGCAGTAGTTCTGGACAGTTATGCTTCTGTGTGTTGCAGGTAATACAGAAGGTTAGAAAAACCAACGCTACTATTATGACTGTGATATACTGGATGTATTGTAACCAGAGAGAGATGTACTAAGACAATAATAAGATTGCCCTTCATTTTGTGGATGTAGCCTGATATGGTGAACCACGTTAAAACTCTATGGTCTTATTCTGTGTATGTGTGATGCTAATTCTTTCTAAGCTAATTGTTTTGATATTGCTGTTCATTATTCTCTGGTTCTTTTATTTGGTTTTTGAATTTACAATTGGTATCAGAGCTTGTGTGTAGCTCGGTCTAGGAGACTGTAAAATTTTTTTTGGGAACCTGCACAGCAGTCAGAATGGATGACTCGAAGAAATGGAAAATAGAAAAGTTTACAGGCCAAAACTTTGGTCTTTGGAAAGTGCACATGGAGTCTCTTCTCATTAAACAGGACTTGTCTCTCGCCTTACAAGGGAAAGCCAAAGGACAAGGTACTATGATGGATGAAGACTGGGAAAAACTGGATTCGAAAGCGAAGGCAACAATATTTCTCTCATTGTCAAGCAATGTTTTATTTAATGTCTCAAATGAGATCAATATGAAAGTGCTTTAGGAAAAACTCTCTAGTATGTATGCGATTACTTCGGCGTCAAATAAGGTTTTTATTATGAAGAAATTATATAACCTGAAAATGAGAGAAGGTGGGGTGATGTCCAACCATCTGAATGAGTTTAACACCTTAGTCTCTCAATTAGCTTCGGTGAGCATCAAATTAGATCCTGAGATTAAAGCAATTCTATTGTTGTGTTCCTTACCACATAGCTGGGAAGGTGTTGTCATGGCTGTGAGCACTTCTATAGCAACCAAGAGTACATTGGTTTTTGATGAAGTTGCAGCTACTCTTCTCAACGAAGACATGAGAAGGAAACATCAAGAACCCTCATCCGGTGATGCTCTCACGGCTGTAAGTATAAACAATAGGGGAAGAAACCATGAAAGAGGTAGATTCAACAACTGGAGAAGGTCACAATCTGGTCCACGATCGAAGTCTAGGGGCAGAACCGGTTCATGTTGGTTTTGTGGAAAACCTGGACACAATAAGAAAAATTGCTGGAACTATAAGAAAAGCTCAAGGCAACGTGAGCACAAATAATCAAGCAAACACTGCAAGTGATGGTGTTTTGGTCCTATCAGCAAGTGATACAAATGCAGATTCATGGGTCCTTGATTTCGGCGCCTCTTTTCATGCCACTTCATGCCATCAAGCTTTCATGAATTTTCAAGAAGGCACATTCGATAAGGTATTTCTGGGTGACAATAAAGAATGTGAGATTTTAGGAAAAGAAGATGTAATATTGAATTAGAAAAATGGTGACAAACTAACTTTGACGGATGTTAGCTATGTGCCTCTGTTAAAAAGAAATTTAATTTCTGTCAGTCAGCTTATAGGCAATGGATGCAATGTTAAATTTTCTCTTGACTCATGGAAAATTACAAAGGGACTTTTAGTAATGGCAAGAGGAAAGAAGCAAGGTAATCTATACATTCTGGACTGTTTCGGTGAAGTGGGAGCTGCCTTGCCGGCTATGGACAGTGGATCTGAAATATGGCACAAAAGGCTCGGTCATATGAGCCAAAAAGGTCTTCAAGTTATGCTTCAGCGCAATCAGCTTCTAGGCCTCAACTCCATCGATTTAGAATTCTGTGAACATTGCCTTTATGGCAAACAATGCCAGACTAGTTTCGTGAGAACGGGGCATGACAAGAAAACCACTCTGTTGGAACTTGTTCATTCCGATGTTTTCGGTCCAACTCAGGTAACTTCTTTTGGTGGAGCGAATTATTTTGTCACATTTCTAGATGACTGCACTCGAAAAATCTGGATTTATATTTTGAACAGAAAATTTGAAGTTTTTTCAAAATTTAAGATTTTTAAAGCTTCAGTTGAAAACCAGATTGGGCATAAAATTAAATGCCTACTAACAGACAATGGTGGAGAATATTGCTCTTCAGAGTTTGATTCTTTTTGTGCATACCATGGTATTCGACGGATCAAAACCATCCCTTATACACCTCAGGAAAATAGTGCAGCTGAAAGGCTCAATCGCACGATACTTGAGCGAGCTCGATGTATGCTCTCTAATGCCAGATTGGACAAAGAGTTTTGGGCAAAGGCATGTAATACTGCTGTGTATTTAATCAATCGAGCTCCTTCGTCTAGGCTGGATTTTGACATACCTGAGGAGACATGGCTCGAAAAGCGAATTTCCTATCAGCATTTGCGGGTGTTTGGCTGTGCCGCTTTTGTTCACATTCCAAAAGAGCAAAGAACTAAGTTAGATTTCAAGTCAAAAAGGTGTGTTTTTCTTGGCTATGGTGAAGATCAGTTTGGCTTTCATCTTTGGGATCCTATTGTAAAAAAATAGTTCATAGCCGCGATGTTGTGTTTAACGAGAGGGAGTTTCCAGGCTTGCAACCTTGCAATTCACCTGTGCCAGAATATATTGATGTGGATTTGTTTGATAATGGTAAGGTGCGGCAATCCACCATTACGTTTTCCCAACCACTTGTTACAACTATACATTCTTATTTGTCCGGAGCTCCTATTACTTCAAGTGCTCTGCCTTCGGTTGGGTGCACACTTCCCACCCAGTTTCCTAGTGGTATGCCTTGCATTGTTGCTACACAACCTCCAAGTAGTCTTTCGCTGCCCACATATACTTCAATGCTACCTCCCATTAGTGTTTCGCTACCTTTACACTGTATGCAGCCTTCATCAGATGAATCGTTGTTTTTAAAACAGCCAGGACAAGCCTCCCTTGGTCCCATGCTGCCTATAGACTACTCATCGCAGCCTTCACCAAGCTATACACTGCCTTCAACACATCATATGCAGCCTTTAATCCCCTTGTCGCTGCCATCACAAGTCACTATGTTGCCTTCTCCCCAGTCAACGCAGCCTTCACAAACGTTTATGCTGCCTTCAGAACTTTCTACGTAGCCTACTTCTGTTTGTACGTTGCTACTAGATAAGCAGTCTTTATTAAATAAGCAGTCTCTTTCTAACCAGATACATGGTTCATTACCTGAACAGGGCAGTATGACTAGGCAGAACTCTCTGGGTGCACAAATACAGAGGTAGGGGAGCTTTCCTCAAGGGCCTCTACACTCAGAGGTCGACGACATTCAGAATTTATTACAGAGACTCAATCTGGATTCCAATATCTAGCCAGAACAGGGCACACAATTGAGGAGGTCTACCCGTGTGAAGAAGAGACCTACAAAATTCAATGACTATGAGTTATTGCTCTTGGATTATGCAGAGCCGGCAACTTATAAACAAGCCTGCAAGCATGAAAATGCACAGAACTGGATGGCCGCCATGAACGAAGAAATGGAGTCATTGAGCATTAATCAAACCTGGGATTTGGTTCCTCTTCCGCCAAATCGAAAGCCTCTCAAAAACAAATGGATTTATCGCTTGAAAGATGAAGATGGAGGAAATAAAAGATACAGGACCAGATTAGTCATCAAGGGGTTTGATCAACAAAAAGGTATTGATTTTTTTGAAATTTTTTCTCCAGTTGTTCGAATGGACACAATCCGTGTTGTGTTGGGATTGGTAGCCATTTGGGATTTAGAACTTGAGCAACTCGATGTGAAAACAGCATTTTTACATGGAGATATTGATGAGGATCTATACATGGAGCAGCCTGAAGGCTTTGCTCAACCAGGTAAGGAGCATTTATTTTGCAAGTTGAAGCGGAGTTTGTATGGGCTGAAGCAAGCTCCAAGACAATGGTATTTAAAATTTGACTGCTTCATGACTGATAACCACTTTATTCAGTGTGAATCAAATCCTTGTGTTTACTACAAGAAGCTCAATAATGGTGAGTTCGTCATCCTTTTGCTCTATGTTGATGATATGTTAGTAGCTGGTACTAGTGTTTAGATTATTGCTCAGCTGAAGCAACAGTTGGCTCTTCGTTTTGCCATGAAAGATCTCGGACCAGCCAAACGAATAATTGGGATGCACATATTCAAAAACAGAAATAAAAGAGAACTCAGATTGTCCCAAGCAAGCTACATTGACAAGGTGTTGGACAAATTTAATATGTCTCATGCTAAACCGGTATCTACCCCTTTGGCTGATCACTTCCGCTTATCTTCAGCTATGTGTCTGAAAAATCAGGAAGAAGACGAACATATGAGGTCTGTTCCTTATACCTCTGTAGTCGGCAGTCTCATGTATGCAATGGTGTGTACTCATCCGGACATAGCACAAGTTGTTGCTGTTGTGAGCAGATTCATGAGTAATCCGAGCAAACTTCACTGGCAGGCAGTTCAGTGGATTCTTCGATACTTGAAAGACAAACGCCGGTCTACCACTGGTTATGTCTTTACATTTGCAGGGGTAGCCATTACTTGGGTCTCTCGGTTGCAACAAACTGTAGCTCTATCATCAACAGAGGCTGAATACATAGCGCTCTCAGAAGGAGCCAAAGAAATGATATGGCTTGAGCGTTTGTTGACGGAACTGGGCTGTCCGAAATTAGTATTTCCATTATTTTGTGATAGCCAAAGTGCTATTCACTTGTCAAGAAATGCAGCGTTCCACAGTCGAACAAAACATATTGACCTTCGTTACCATTTTATCTGCCATCTTATTGACGAAGGCAAGTTGCAGGTCACAAAGATTGACACTAAGGTTAATCCAGCGGATGCATTAACAAAGATTGTTCCTCGAGAGAAGTTCGAATTCTGTAGATCTTCTCTCGGTCTTGTGCCTTTGTGACACTAAATTTCTCGAAGGGATCTCTCTCAGAGCAGCTTCATTGCCGTTCCCATTGATCTTCAAGTGGGAGATTGTTGGGCATGTGGACTAAGTGAAGCCCACATGAAATGGCAACTCAAGAGTCTTTTGTTCCTTCTAACCGCTCCTCCTGCAGATGGTCTATTTTGATATGTAACTGCTACTGCCTCATCAGATATGAGGTGAAAGGTGTCTGGTAGTAGTCTGCAGTGAGTTGTCTTGGAAGCCAAAAGGCATTTGGCTTATGCGGTAGTTCTGGACAGTTATGCTTCTGTGTGTTGCAAGTAATACAGAAGGTTAGAAAAACCAACGCTGCTGTTATGACTGTGATATACTGGATGTATTGTAACCAGAGAGAGATGTACTAAGACAATAATAAGATTGCCCTTCATTTTGTGGATGTAGCCTGATATGGTGAACCACGTTAAAACTCTATGGTCTTATTCTGTGTATGTGTGATGCTAATTCTTTCTGAGCTGATTGTTTTGATATTGCTGTTCATTATTCTCTGGTTCTGTTATTTGGTTTTTGAATTTACAACATCTACATCATTTGATAGGAAATCCCAGTGAGGATTTTTCATTGCATAAACCGACTAAGTTTTCACCATTGCAGAAGGAGCTGAGAGCTCCAGGGTTATTTTTAGTCCTCCATCTCAAAGAGGTTATGGTAGAATTCAGGGGTTGGTCTGAAGAAAACATCAAATGAGAGATTTCAAAGGAGTAATTTTTCCCTGTGCAAAATTTTACCAGGTATGTTATTTCTCTTTTGCATGCAAATCTTTAGTTTTCCTTGAATGCAGTCTCTGGTTCATTTGATGAAATGAATTCAACTTGATTTCTGAATTTCTAGACAAGTGCGGTATCCTATAAATTTTCAGTGCTTGTGTATTTAGCCAAGTTTTCTAATCTATTTTAGAGTGTATTCTGTAATCATCTTATTGCATTCTTGAAATATTTTGACCCAATGATACCTTTGAGCATATCCTTGATCATATTTTTGCTAAGATGACATCCCTTGATGCGTTTGGGCTATCAAACTTGTGTGCCTTGTCTGCGTTTTCCACTTTGCATAAAATATCCGCTGTTATCATTTCAAGTGGGAAAAATATTAGTGACATTCTTAACATTGTATCTGAAGTATCCACTTTATCTCTTTGCATTAAGATCTTAAACCTGTTGGTTTCTAAAGTGACCACCCATCGGTGTTTGTTGTGTTTTCATGTATTAATGGAAATTATCGTTGTAGCTTTCTGTCAAACGTTTCATATGTCTTGTTCGTGCTTTCACCTTTTGCATGTATGACTACTAGAGCATTTCCAACTATAATTTCTTTTGCTGTCAAAATGTCTCTGCTTGTTCTAGGCATTGATTTGGTTGGATTTAGATAAGTTTAAGTTCCTTACTATTTTGTTGTCCACCTATAATTAGCAACAACGTCTGTGTTTGGGATTTTGTAACATCTTCTTTAAACTGACGATTTCTATTTTAATTTTCTAAAGATAAGTTATTATCACTAAAAAGTTAGACAATTTAATTGTGGATGATATATTATTGTCTCTCTGTAGGCGTCTTAATTGTATATCATGCTCAGATTTTAAAATGGCATTTTAAATAATGTTTCTATTCTCATTTCGAATCTGAGAGGAATAAGGTTATAGACCATGGGATTTGAATGTCATCATACATAGAAATGACTACTTTCTCTTATCCATTCGAATCTTTATGCAATCGGCTTTGACTCTCATTTTGTATATAGTCCCCAATGTATTCTTGATCTCCATGATTCACCCTATCGCCCCTCCTTTTTGGTACTCCATGTGATTGCACTCCATGTGATGGGAACTCTGTGAGTCCTTCCACCAAAAGTCCATAAGCCCTGTCTTAAATTCTTCTATTTGCATGTAGGACAACCAGAGCATTTCCTTCTATATTGTCTGCCAAAAATATGCCGAACCAAATAGCATGGGAATCACTTCTTTAGGCGGAAGAAAATGCCTCAGTTATGTATGGTAAGAACTAATATTTCTTCATATGCAAATATCTTGACCTTTTTAATCAGCTTCCATTAACATACAATCTTTTTTTTCTCGAAATATTACACTTTCCTTTTATTAGAATTAGAAACTAGACATTTCTGTTGTGGTGCCTTATTCCTAGGATAATTAGCCGATAGGCTTATATATGAGAGCATTATAGTGCTAAGAAAATTATCCCATGATTGTAACTTTAACGCCTGGAAATTTTCTAAACTCGACTATTGATCCTATCTGGAAAATACCTTTCCGTCTTTATCTTCCAAGCTAATTTCTCGAGCTTCGCATCAATTTTTTATGTTTATGGATGTGATCACTTGGTGCCTGTAGGAGATTTTGGAGCAACGCTATTTTTGAATCCTTAAATGCCACGTTGTTCTCTCAATTCACTTAAACTCCTGCCAAAGGTATTTGCAGGAAAGTTTCTAAAAATCCTTCCTCCAAATTTTTTTTTTTTTTTGTAAATATCCGACTAGGATGGCATTTCACGAAAACAACAGTTCTTGTAGAATTTTAGTCCAACAAATCCTGTGCCTTTGTTGTGTTTCCTCTCATTGCAATCAAGTTTATCATTCAGTTGTAATTGCAACATTCTAAGAAATTCTCTCTATCCTTTATGCCTTGACAAGTAATCTTATCAGTATGCTATTTGTCTTTTTCAACTACATATCAATTATACCACATATAATGTAATAGTCAGTCGAGAGTAGTGTTAAGCTTATTTTCGTTTCACTGTGGAAATTTATATAGACTAGAAATAATTGTGTTCATACAATGCATGGTTGTGTAGTGATGTGTTCAATATTCATGTAAAAATATAAATAGATGTCCTTTTCTTGATCACTCAGAATGAGTGCTTCATAGTATTTGTAGCAAACACTCATGTTTTTCAATCTATAACATGAAGTTTAGTACCGATAATAGTACTTAAAGATTTAGTTGGTAGTTAGTCATAAAATATTTCTCGGATATAAAACACCTAGGTAAATACATTAAGCTATGATTGATGTTTATTGCCTTCATTGTTCATCAAGTGGTTTAGTTGATTTTTTAATGGAATTTATAGAATGATATAAGTGGGCTTTTAATCTTGTAACTTATTGTATAGGTTCAATGGATAAGTTGTGATATTCCATTCTTATGGGTTATGTTTTTATCAGTCTACCAAAACTTTATTGGAATCTATCTTTTGCCTAGATTAGGGTTGGGATAGTTTTGGAATCTGTAGAATCTTTGATGATTATTAATTCTTGAAATAGAAAGGTGTTCTTTATAGGTTCGCTTATTATGGGTATTTTAGTAAACCCTAATATGTATTATGAACTTATTATTTTTTTTATTATTAAAAGAGATTCTTGGCCGGATAGCATAATTGGCCATTAACTAAATGATAATATTTTACATGTTCTTTGATAATGTATTTTATCTATCTGATTTTAGTAGAAGTGATATTTTAGTAGAGGGAATACTTTTTTCTTGAAATTTAATTGGTTATGTTCTTTATACTTTCTAATTACTCTTTATATTCTCCGAGACTTGTCTTTATTTCCCTGATTCTATGTATTAGAAACTCTTAAATATATATATGTATATATAGAATGAAGAGATGCTTGATAGATTATTGGTCGTAGAATAAAACTTGTAAAATTAATGATTATGGTTGTAGAAGGTGTTTTCCTACTTGTTAAGAAAAATAGTTGATGGGTATATTTAATATGTTATTGACCTGGTGTGGTAATGAATGAGATGTAAGACTTTATTGTTGTTTTAGAGTGGATTGCTAGTTTAATGGTTTCTAGTTATGACATTGTCTGGTTGTAGTAAGAATGTTTGACAATCCTGCACACCTTGTATGACAAGGAGATCTGCATATTTGGTTGTCAATTTGTGGTAGGAAGCTCAAGTCCCCAAACTACAAAGTCTCTGCGCTACGCGTACATAGGTAAGACCATCTTGTGCCCCCGAGACAATAGGTCAGCCTCTTAGGGCCTTATGCTTATCATTTTATGTAAATGATAATTGTATTGTGTAATTAATAATTATGCAAGACTAATGTTTCATTAGATGTGCAGTTTGAGATCTCTAAGCCATGCAGGAATCTGAAGCTAAGAAGATACATGTCTATCAACTGAGTAGCTTACTAGAGCAAAGAATATGTTTTCCACTATGCTAAGGACGGGTATATGGTTCTTGTTATACTTGTTTATAATTGCATGAGATATGTCTTGTTACTAATTGAAATGATCCTTTTATTATGTATTTGTAAATTTGTATCTCTGTTTATATTATCTATACACTAGTTAGCTAGAAACTGAATTGTAGCATTTGAATATTAGTTGCCACATTATAGAAGTGAGTAATATAGGATCATCCAACTTGGTGTTGTAAAATAAACCTTGCTTGTTTATCAAACATGTATCTTCTATTATACATGACAATTTCTTGTAATCCTTTATACAGGACCTAAATGAATACTTATCTAATGTTATAATAAGGAATTGTATGTGTGTATTCATCTATTGCAAATAGACTTAGAGTGATCTATGGTTGTTAGGTAATTCATAATGTTAGTTAGATCTTGTTATTGGGTAATGCAGCCATGTAATCCCTAGAGCTTAAAGTTTAACTGAGATGTATAAATAATCATGTTTTGCATTCCATTGATATTTCTTTGTTAATATATATATATATATATATATATATATATATATATATATATATATATATATATATATATATATATATATATATATATATATATATATGTCTCTTGCATTGCTTAGTTGATCTTTTCTCTAAAATTTCATGGCGGGGCATTACATTTGGCATTAGAGCCAAGTTTCAGCACTGGGATCTCTGGTTAATGTTGTCACCCATGTTTAGTTATAGTAATACTTCTTATGGAGGTGGTAGGAAACCTTGTGTTGGATACCATGCTTTAATCTAAACACCCAACTTGATGTTTTGGATAGATGGTCATGATGTTGTCTTTCAGTATCATGTGAAATGTAGAAAAAGTAGAGTGAAAGGAAATTGGAATAGGGAAGAGGATAACAAGTAAGGTTATGAATTTGCAAAGGGAATCACATTGGTTATGGAAATAAATGTACTTATGGTAGTAATGAAATTGTGTGTGAAAATATAATCTTCCCCTATAATGTGGGAAACCAATAACTGTGCATTGGTTGAGTGTTGTGAATACCCCATACATGCTTTGTGTGCCCATGGGATGGTGATACTGGGTACCCATCCATGGGGAATATGTGTATTTTTGGTGTGGGATTAACCATACCATTACGTGTGTTTGTATGTTTGTTACCCGATTGAGGGCCAACCCTTGTGTGGTTGAAAATATATATATATAAAAGAGTAGCCAAAAGTTAGATTCATAGATTCTCTTCTGTTGGTTCTCTAGCCCCTCAGTTTATGAAGGGGTAGTAGCAGCCACAAAGTTCCTTGGGTGGAGTGTGCAGCGTACGCTTATGATGGCATAGAGCGGTCCCTCGCTCAACCGAACCTGAGGAAACATACTCACTACTTCCTTTTATGATGGATCAGGGTACTTGATCCATATGTGTTAGCCTAATCCCCATAGTTTTTGAGCATCTGTATGGTATTTCTTGGAGGATCATTTACCTTGTCTTCATGAAAGGTATGATATGCTACATGAGTTGTCAGTTGGGGGCTGGGGTCTAGGACCTGCATGAACAACCCAACTAGAACTATGTGATGACATGAGTCGTCACTTAGGGGTCGAGGCCTAGGACCTGCTTGGATAACCCAAGTGAGACCATGTGCCCCATGTATGTTTTGAGGTCCAGCATGTGGAGGGAGATTTGTTACCTATGCTGAGATAGATTTCGTATCTGCACATGTTTTGACATGATGCAATAGGTACGATGCCACACCCCACTAATGTTCCGACACAGTGCTGGTGATGATGCCGTGTTGCTGATGGTAGTGAGCTGGGCTCGAGGACACACTACCACATGCTTAGACACATGAAGGTGCACTATGAGATGTTGTTATAGCCTACTTGTGTGATGAGCGTAATGGGGCCTCGCACACTTGTAGAGGGATACTCATGGTTTCTTTCGATAGTGTTTGGGTCAGTTAGCATATGGGTATGTCCTAGCCATGTATACCTCTGGCTACAGCAAGTACCTGTGTGTGACTTTTCCACGAGGTGTCTCTATGTAGGGTGTGTTCTGTGTGTGCCTACTTCCGTGGAGCCACAAACACACTACCATGCAGTATACAACCAGTACGTGCCTTCTCCGGCTGGCGTATGACCATGCTGCACTAAGATGCGATGTGGGATGTGGCTAAGGTGCACATTCCATGCGGGCAACCAAGGAGTGCGTGGGCCACTTGGCTAGTCCATGCTGCGTGATGACGCGATGCAGGGTGTAGCTGAGGAGTACACTCTAAGCCATGTGGATGGCATACTCACTCTACACCACATGAGGGCTACAACTATAGCCTGACATTGTTTCCTCCTTCCTCATTTGGTGGCTAGTATCTAATCACACAGTTTTGTGTAGTGTAATTTTGAAGATTGTGGACTTTCTCTATGGTTATTAATAATTTTCTATTGATTGTGAAGGCTAACACTTTGTTTCTATTTGATTGTGATGGTTTAGCCACACTTTGTGATCTTATTTACAAGTAACCCTCATGGTTACATTTGATTTAGTGTTGAAATTGAGCGCATTTCTTGCCTTATTGTTGAAATTGAATTTTTATTAAATCTTTCTTTATGACTTTAGTGGCTAAACTAGTTTATCCTTATTGTTTTCGATGTCGACCATGTGTCGTATGGTGATTCCTCTCCAAGGATGTTTGAGGCAAACTTGGTGAGTGTATACAAGGAAGTAGACATAGGGAAACTTGAGGATGGGGGTATGTGAGGCTGTATTATAGCTAGGACCCACTACCTACCTATGTGTGATGACTATCTCTTGGAGCCTAACCACCTTATACAACAAGAGAGAGGCCATAATGGCCAGTTTGGATGGTCTCACCCTGTGAGTGTGGCCTAACACCAACAAGCCACTGAGTGTGAGGTATGGATTATATGAGATGGATTTTGTCTCTTGGCTTGTGGATTATGTATTATGGATTAATATGTTGATTTTCGGTGTCCAGATGGACTCTTATGTAGCCTTGTGATGTGATTCCCAGTGATGTGAATTTGTGTGTATGTGAAGAATGTATGTTAAATCATGAATATAGTACTTATGGAATGATAAATTGTGTTTGCATGCTTCAAAAAGCTGAAAAATCATGATCTTTTGTTGAATATGTTATGAGATTTAGTGTTGAAAAATAATTCAATTGAAATGTTTCGTTTATAAATGATGGATATTTAATGGAAAGTGTGTGTTTTATGTGTATAAGTATGTCGATATTATGTGAAAATATAGCATTTTGACGTATTGATTGTTTAACAGTGTATTGGAAAAAGAATTATAATTTAAGGATAAAGAAAATGATATGGTAATGCATTTGAAATTGAATACTTTTTATGTTTCTGCTATGAGAAATTCTGCTAGTGAGGGTGCAATGTTTTCTTTGTCCTAAAAGAAACTGATGGGTGTCAATACTGATATGTAAGGATTTTGAGTGGTTTATGTACTATGGAATCATTTTTGAAATGCAAGTCTTGATTGTGTTATTATTGTAACATTGAAGGCTAAAAGGATAGGCCATGCTTGATATGGACTATATAAGTATATGTTCTTGCGAGATGAATTATTTTTGTAGGCAAACTAGTGTATATTATTTTGATGTGATGAATCAGTTTTGATGTTGGTACTAATGTGTTATGTTTCCACCCTAGTTTGTGACTTCCTAGAGGAAGTCAAGTTTTAGGAGGGGAGGATGTAGTGCCCTCCATTCTCACCGTGGTTGTGCAGTTTGACAATCGTTAACTAAGTCTAACTCAGGTGCGGAATACACTTTCCACCGAGAGGTATAGAGTATACTTGAAACTTAGTTACTAACTATGATATTTTATTAATTGTATTATTTTGGAGTAATTATCTATATGAGTTAGTATTAGTACGAAAGAAAATCATGGATTGTTATTTTATGCTTTTACATTTTATAAAGATTCTTTTAGTTCATTATTATTTAGGTCCACATTTAGAAGTGGCAGTTACACAATTTAATGAAGGGATATTTGGGAGTAATATCTCTTTTATTGTTTCTAATTAATGGAGTTAATTTTAGTAAATTGGAGTCAGTGGAGGATGGTTATTTTATGGGGAGATCCGTAGAAGATAGGGGAGGGATGTTTAGGGAGCGAGGAAGGAAGAAAATATCCTCTTCTAAAATAAGAAATTTTGTTCAAGGATTTTGGGGAGGAATGACATGCATAGCTTCCGGGAACCTTACATCTTCAACATTTGATAGTAAATCCTACTGAGGATTTTTCATTGCATAAACCAACTAAGTTTTCACCATTACAAAAGGAGCTAAGAACTCCAGGGTTATTTTTAGTCCTCCATCTCAAAGAGGTTATGGTAGAATTTAGGGGCTGGTCTAAACAAATAATCAAATGAGAGATTTTGAAGGACTAATTTTTCCCCGTGTAAAATTTTACCAGGTATGTTATTTCTCTTTTGCATGCAAATCTTTAGTTTTCCTTGAATGCGGTCTCTGGTTCATTCGATGAAATGAATTCAACTTGATTTTTGGATTTCTAGATAAGTGCGATGTCCTGTAAATTTTCACTGCTTGTGTATTTAGCCAAGTTTTCTAATCTATTTGAGAGTGTATTCTGTAATCATCTTATTGCATTCTTGAAATATTTTGACCCAATGATACCTTTGAGCATATCCTTGATCATATTTTTTCTAAGATGGCATCCCTTGATGCATTTGGGCTATCAGACTTGTGTGCCTTGTCTGCATTTTCCACTTTGCATAAAATATTCTCTGTTATCATTTTAAGTGGGAAAAATATTAGTGACATTCGTAACATTGTATTTGAAGTCTCCACTTTATCTCTTTGCATTAAGATGTTAAACCTATTGGTTTCTAAAGTGACCACCCATCCGTTTTTGTTGTGTTCTCATGTATTAATGGAACTTATCATTGTATCTTTTTGTCAAACGTTTCATATGTTTTATCTATCCTTTCACCTTTTGCATGTAAGACTACTAGAGTATTTCCAACTATAATTTATTTTGCTGTTAAAATGTCTCTGCTTATTCTAGGCACTGATTTGGTTGGATTTAGATAAGTTTAAGTTTCTTACTATTTTGTTGTCCGCCTATAATTAGCAACAACGTCTATGTTTTGGATTTTGTAACATCTTTAAACTGATGATTTCTATTTTCATTTTCTAAAGATAAGTTATTATCACTGAAAAGTTAGACAATCTAATTGTTGGGCACGTGGACTAGGTGAAGCCCAGGTAATGGCAACCACTCAGCCTTTGATTCCTTGTAGCTACTCTGACCTGCAGATAGCCATTCTTGGCTGGGAATCATTGCCTTGTCAGAGTCTTCATTCCAGATGCAAGTTGGATGGGAGACGTAGCAGATAGAGTCTTTTGGACTTCTTGCAAAGGATTTTCTGGCTCGTTGCTATTCTACAGAAAATACAGTGATATATGTAATACTGAGAGAGATGTAACATACACAGTGTGATGTATTGATATTTTTAAAACCATTGCCCTTCGTTGTGGATGTAGCCAACATTGGCAAACCACGTTAAATCCTTCTTGTTCCTCTGTGTATGCTATTTTCATTATTCTTCTTTCTGAGCATTGTTTTGAGTTTGTTGTTATTCTTTTTCTAGTTCTATTTTACTATTTCAGAATTTACAATTGGTATCAGAGCTTGTGTGTAGCTCAGTCCAGGAGATTGTGAAATTTTTTTTTGGAACCTGCATAGCAATCAGAATGGATGACTCGGAGAAATGGAAAATAGAAAAGTTTACAGGCCAAAACTTTGGTCTTTGGAAAGTGCACATGGAGTCTCTTCTCATCAAACAGGACCTGTCACTCGCCTTACTGGGGAAAGTGAAAGGACAAGGTTCTATGAAGGATGAAGACTGGAAAAAACTGGATTCGAAAGCAAAGGCAACAATATTTCTCTCATTGTCCAGCAATGTATTATTTAATGTCTCAAACGAGAGTACTACGAAAGAGCTTTGGGACAAGTTCTCCAGCATGTATGTGATTGCTTCGGTGTCAAATAAGGTTTTTATTATTAAGAAATTATATAACCTAAAAATGAGAGAAAGTGGGGTTATGTCCAATCATCTCAATGAATTTAACACCTTAGTCTCTCAATTAGCTTCGGTGAATATCAAGTTAGATTCTGAGATTAAAAGTAATTTTACTGTTGTGTTCCTTACCAAATAGCTGGGAAGGTGTTGTCATGGCTATGAGCACTTCTGTAGCAGCCAAGACTGCAATGGTTTTTTATGATGTTGCAGCTACTCTTCTCAGCGAAGACATGAGAAGGAAACATTAGGAACCCTCATCCAGCGATGCTCTAACAGCTGTAAGTATAAACAATAGGGGAAGAAACCATGACAGAGGTAGATACAACAACCAGAGAAGGTCACAATCTGGTCCACGATCAAAGTCTAGGGGCAGAACCGGTTCATGTTGGTTTTGTGGAAACCCTGGACACAATAAGAAAAATTGCTGGAACTATAAGAAAGCTCAAGGCAACGTGAGCACAAATAATCAAGCAAACACTGCAAGTGATGGTGTTTTGGTCCTATCAGCAAGTGATACAAATGCAGATTCGTGGGTCCTTGATTCCAGCGTCTCTTTTCATGCCACTTCATGCCGTCAAGCTTTCACAAATTTCCAAGAAGGCACATTCAGTAAGGTGTTTCTTGGTGACAATAAAGAATGTGACATCTTAGGAAAAGGAGATATAATATTAAATCAAAAAAATGGAGACAAACTAACTTTGACGGATGTTAGATATGTGCCTATGTTAAAAAGAAATTTAATTTCTGTCAGTCAGCTTATAGGCAATGGATGCAATGTTAAATTTTCTCTTCATTCATGGAAAATTACAAAGGGGCTTTTAGTAATGGCAAAAGGAAAGAAGCAAGGTAATCTATACATTCTAGACTATTTTGGTGAAGTGGGAGCTACCTTGCCGGCTATGGACAGTGGGTCTGAAATATGGCACAAATGGCTCGGTCATATGAGCCAAAAAGGTCTTCAAGTTATGCTTTAGCGCAATCAGCTTCCAGGCCTCAACTCCATCGATTTAGAACTATGTGAACATTGCCTTTATGGCAAACAGTGCCAGATTAGTTTCGTGAGAACGGGGCATGACAAGAAAACTACTCCATTGGAACTTGTTCATTCCGATGTATTCGGTCCAACTCAGGTAACTTCTTTTGGTGGAGTAAATTATTTTGTCACATTTTTAGATGACTGCACTCGCAAAATCTAGATTTATACGTTGAACAAAAAATCTGAAGTTTTTTCAAAATTTAAGATTTTTAAAGCTTCAGTTGAAAACTGGATTGGGCATAAAATTAAATGCCTACTAACAGACAATGGTGGAGAATATTGCTCTTCGGAGTTTGATTCTTTTTGTGCAAACCATGGTATTCGACGAATCAAGATTGTCCCTTACACACCTCAAGAAAACGGTGCAACTGAAAGGCTCAATCACACGATACATGAGCGAGCTCGATGTATGCTCTCCAATGCTGGATTGGGAAAAGAGTTTTGGGTAGAGGCATGTAATACTGCTGTGTATTTAATCAATCGAGCTCCTTCATCTAGGCTGGATTTTGACATACCTGAGGAGACATGGCTCAGAAAACGAATTTCCTATCAGCATTTGCGGGTGTTTGGTTGTGCTGCTTTTGTTCACATTCCAAAAGAGTAGAGAACTAAGTTAGATTTTAAATCAAAAAGGTGTGTCTTTCTCAGCTATGGTGAAGATCAGTTTGGCTTTCGTCTTTGGGATCCCATTGCAAAGACTATAATCCGTAGTCGCGATGTTGTGTTTAATGAGAAGGATTTTCTAGGTTTATAACCGTACGACTCATCTCCAAAATTTATATCATCCATAATTAGTGTAAATTCTTGTCATATGGTAAGAAATGATATAAATTATTGTCTCTCTATAGGTGTCTTAATTGTATATCATGCTCAGATTTTAAAATGGCATTTTAAATAATGTTTCTATTCTCATTTCGAATCTGAGAGGAATAAGGTTATAGACCATGGGATTTGAATGTCATCATACATAGAAATGACTACTTTCTCTTATCCATTCGAATCTTTATGCAATCGACTTTGACTCTCATTTTGTATAGTCACCAATGTATTCTTGAACTCCATGATCCACCTTGTCGCCCCTCCTTTTTGGCACTCCATGTGATTGCACTCCATGTGATGGGAACTCTGTGAGTCCTTCCACCAAAAGTCCATGAGCCTTGTCTTAAATTCTTCTATTCGCATGTAGGACAACCAGAGCATTTCCTTCTATATTATCTGACAAAAATATGCCAAACCAAATAGCATAGGAATCACTTCTTTAGGCAGAAGGAAATGCCTCAATTATGTATGGTAAGAACTAATATTTCTTCATATGTAAACATCTTGATCTTTTTAATCAGCTTCCATTAACATAGAATCCTTTTGTTCTCGATATATTACACTTTCCTTTTATTAGAATTAGAAACTAGATGATTTCTATTGTGGTACCTTATTCCTAGGATAATTACTTGATAGGCTTATATATGTGAACATTATAGTGCTTAGAAAATTATCCCATGATTGTAACTTTAATGCCCGAAAATTTTCTAAACTCGACTATTGATCCTATCTGGAAAATACCTTGCCCTCTTCATCTTCCAAGCTAATTTCTTGAGCTTTGCATCAATCTTTTATGTTTATGGATGTGATCACTTGGTGCTTGTAGGAGATTTTAGAGCAACACTATTTTTCAATCCTTAAATGCAGCATTGTTCTCTCAATTCACTTAAACTCCTGCCAAAAGTATTTGCAGGAAAGTTTCTAAAAATCCTTCCTCCAAATCTTTTTGTTTTTTTGTAAATATCCAACTAGGATGGCATTTCACAAAAACCACAGTTCTTGTAGAATTTTAGTCCAACAAATCCTGTGTCTTTGTTGTGTTTCCTCTCATTGCAATCAAGTTTAACATTCATTTGTAATTGCAACATTCTAAGAAATTATCTCTATCCTTTATGCCTTGACAAGTAATCTTATCGGTATGCTATTTGTCTTTTTCAACTACATATCTATTATACCGCATATAATGTAATAGTCAGTCGAGAGTAGTGTTATGCTTATTTTCATTTCTCTGTGGAAATTAATATAGACTAGAAATAATTGTGTTCGTACAATGCATGGTTGTGTAGTGATTTGTTGAATATTCATGTAAAAATATAATTAGATGTCCTTGACTTGATCACTCAAAATGAGTGCTTCATAGTATTTGTAGCAAACACTCATGTTTTTCAATCTATAACATGAAGTTTAGTACCAATAATAGTACTTAAAGATTTGGTTGGTAGTTAGTCATGAAATATTTCTCGGATATAAAACACCTAGGTAAAGACATTAAGCTATGACTGATGTTTATTGCCTTCATTGTTCATCAAGTGGTTTAGTTGATTTTTTAATAGAATTTATAGATTGATATAAGTGGGCTTTTAATCTTGTAACTTCTTGTATAAGTTCAATGGATAAGTTATGATATTCCATTCTTATGGGTTATGTTTTTATCAGTCAACCAAAACTCTATTAGAATCTATCTTTCACCTAGATCAAGGTTGGGATAGTTTTGGAATCTATAGAATCTTTGATGATTACTAATTCTTGAAATAGAAAGGTGTTCTTTATAGGTTTTCTTATTATGGGTATTTTAGTAAACCCTAATATGTATTATGAACTTATTATTTATTTTATTATTAAAAGAGATTCTTGACAGGATAGCATAATTGGCCATTAACTAAAAAATAATATTTTACATGTTCTTTGATAATGTATTTTATCTACGTGATTTTAGTAGAAGTGATATTTTAGTAGATGGAATACTTTTTCTCGAAATTTAATTGGTTATGTTCTTTATACTTTCTAATTACTCTTTACATGCTCCGAGACTTGTGTTTATTTCCCTAATTCTATGTATTAGAAACTCTTAATTATATATATATATATATATATATATATATATATATATATATATATATATATATATATATATATATATATATATATATATATATATAATGAAGAGATGCTTGATAGATTATTGGTCGTAGAATAAAACTTGTAAAATTAATGAGTATGGTTGTAGAAGGTGTCTCCCTACTTGTTATGAAAAATAGTTGATGGGTATATTTAATATGTTATTGACCTGGTGTGGTAATGAATGATATGTAAGACTTTATTGTTGTTTTAGAGTGGATTGCTAGTTTAATGGTTTCTAGTTATGACACCTGTACACCTTGTATGACAAGGAGATCTGCATATTTGGTTATCAATTTGTGGTAGGAAGCTCAAGTCCCCGAACTACGAAGTCTCTGCGCTATGCGCACATAGGGAAGGCCGTCTTGTGCCCCTGAGACATTAGGTCGGCCTCTTAGGGTATTAGGCTTGTCATTTTATGCAAATGATAATTGTATTGTGTAATTAGTAATTATGCATGACTAATGTTTCATTAGATGTGCAGTTTGAGATCTCTAAGCCATGCAGGAATCTGAAGCTACGAAGATACATGTCTGTCACCTGAGTAGCTTACTATGCTAAGGACAGGTATATGGTTCTTGTTACTAATTGAAATGATACTTTTATTATGTATTTGTAAATTTGTATCTCTGTTTATATCATCTATACACTAGTTAGCTAGAAACTAAATTGTAGCATTTGAATATCAGTTGCCACATTATAGAAGTAATATAGGATCATCCAACTTGGTGTTGTAAAATAAACCTTTCTTGTTTATCAAACATGTATCTTCTATTATACATGACAATTTCTTGTAATCCTTTATATAGATTCTAAATGAATACTTATCTAATTTTATAATAAGTAATTGTATGTGTATATTCATCTATTGCAAATAGGCTTAGATTGATCTATGGTTGTTAGGTAACTCATAATGTTAGTTAGATCTTGTTATTGGGTAATGTAGCCATGTAATCCCTACAAGTTAAAGCTTTACTGATATGTATAAATAATCATGTTTTGCATTCCACTGATATTTCTTTGTTAAAAATATATATATATTTATCTCTTGCATTGCTTAGTTGAGCTTTTCTCTAGGGTTTCGTGTCGGGGCATTACATTAATGAACTAGATTTTCTAATCCCGCTGCTATATATGAAGAATATGAACAAAAGAAAACTGGAGCTTTGTGGCTAAGTGTGTATTCATTCTAGAGTATGAGGGTCTACATTGGTGTTATCTTCTTTGTAGTGTGTTGGTTATCTTCTTTGAAGTCTGTAGCCTCCACGATGCACCCATCTACCTCAACCTTCTGTGAATACTGATGTCTTCAAAGTTGGTGAAATTATCTTTGGAGTACATTGTACCACCTAATGAGAATTTTCAAATATTGAGTGGAATATTCCCAAAAGCTTCCAAGATACCCTGTTAGAACAAAAACAAATCTTTTGCATAGGATTTTATCAACATTTTGACTTGATTAATCAACAATAAATAAGAAATATATAGTCTACTCTACCCAAGTAGTAATCAATAATTTCTCATTTGAACAAAAATTGATTTAGCATGAATCAAGAGGTGGACAAGGGGAAAAAGGGTAGTTTGTCTATGAATTTGATGAGGCTAGAATCAACCTCATTAGTACCCATAATGAAAACCATCAAAACTAGATACAATAGATCTCTTCGTTGTAGGTTTCGATGACTAAGGTGTAGTCTCTACAGATCTCTTCATTGCATGTATTGAAGAACTATTGCATTGTACGTAAGTGCATGCATCAAGTCAAAAGAGAGTACCAACTCAAACCCCCTTCTCATGCACCAAATCTCCTCAAACCATCTTACAACCTCCATTACCTAATATTACTTACACACTCACATCATTCATTTTATTTATAGATACTAGGTTTCGTGCCAAATCAAGGATGTGTAGGACACTAGTAATCCATTTGATCCTCCATCAAAGAATCAAATATTGACTCTCCTATGACCAATAGTGCTAAGATATGAGTTATCATGGAGGTGTACCTTCCTACCATCATACTTCTCATAATCTAAAAAACACTCTCAATGGGGAGTCATGTGGAAAGAAGTTCAAAATTCAATCATCCATTCATCCTCACATGCATGCAATGCCAACATTACAACAAAGGCAAATATCCTACATTCTCTTGAGGAGATTTATTAGAATCATCATTAGATTTAGACTTTTTCTTCTTTTTCTCTTCCTTTCAGTCTCTTTTAAAGAGACACATCTTGTTGTAGTTCCAACATTTTGCCTTGGACATTCCAGGAGACTTAGATCTCCCATGAGATTTAGATTTTCCCTTGTTCTACTTCTTATTTTTCTTACCTTTTTCTTTAGACAACCCTCAAACAACCAAGGTTTTCTTGGTGGATTCACTAGACTTCCACATATATCTTTTAAGAAAAGAGTAGTCATGATCTCGTTAAGCATTAGTTTTGAGACAATGCTTCCAATAACCATTATCAAGATGTCCCACATGTGAGCCTAGCAAAAAACATATAACATGGTCATGCATCAATCCTCCTCTTCAATCTTCACACCCACAAATTGTAACTATTATAATTGTATTGATTGCATTTAGGCACTCACCAATAGAGTCACCATCACCCATCCTCAAAGTATACAACTTCCATAGAAAATTGTATTAGCTAGGGATTTAGCATCATACATGTTCCTCAATGTCTCCCATAGAGTTTTTGTAATTAATTCTTCATAGACATTAAATATTACAAAATCTGCCAAGCAAAGCCTAATTAGGCTTCTCACCTTTTTTTCCAACACTACCTAATCATACAATGACATTGCAACTAGTTTGGATCTAGATACTACAACCCACATATCTCAATCTATGAACAAGTCCTCCATCTGTCTTCCACAACTCAAAGTTAGTGCCACTAAATTTTTTGATCTCTAGTCTAGATGTTCTTTCCATCTTCCTTGAAACAAATATTTTCTCTAAAAACATTCCCATTCAAAAGATTAGTATAAAAAACTTTGTTCCTACCACCTAAGGCCCAAGTTGATAAAACTTTGATATCAAATAAAATGAAGCTAAGGTGTGGAAATACTTCCTACACTAATCTAAGAGGAGAGATGAATAGAAAATATGATTTAAAATAACTTGTAGGAAAGAAACATTACAATAAAATCATTCACTAGATAACACTATCATGTATCTTGGAAAAAAATCTTTTTGGAAAAAACTTAGCCTCCAAGCTCCAAACTAATGTATTATTTAGAAACAATGTTGGTTATAATACAATCTAGGTAAGGAGCCTTCACAAAATGCAACACCAACACTCAAATATAGAGTAATACCAATAGCATAGCAATACCTACAAAATATGCTATGCAAACTTTATCCCAAACACCCACTAAATAGAGAAATCAATACATGAAACCATCAAAGGGGAATCACAAAGCCAAGAGCTAATACCACCCAAATGTGGTACCCAATTCCTAAGAAGAGTTCTCATGCTAAATATAGCATATTCCTTACACCTATCATAAGAATCCATCATAACATGTCATAGTTATCCTCCCAACTTTGGCACTCTAGTTTTTCATTCAAACCCTTCAAAGACACTTTTTGATAATATTATATCATAAGTTGGTGATTGTTTTTGGTCAACATATGTAACTCCCTTTTATATCTCTTTTGTGCATAATAGATGCTCTTAGATTTCTAGTGTGGGGGGTCTAACCTTTAGAGGCCATAACATTTGATTTAGGAAGTCGGTTGAGCTTGTTTTTTTAAATTAAAGATCTAAGGGAGATCAATGTCATCATGACCTAGTTTAGCTAATTAAATCTTGTTTCAATAATTTTTGGAGCAAAAAATTACCCCTATAACTTATAAATTTCATTTTAGTGTTCTCAACATTAAGATTCAAGGTTGAGACACCTTTTCTATCACTCATCCCCCACAGTTGCCACAAATTATAACTGTAACTTCAAAAATCACCTACTAAGTTGCAATCTCCACCTTCTATTCTTATGCCCATTTTAGTGGCTAGGCTTGTACTAACATTGGCATTCTAAGGCCATTTTCCATGAATTATAGCATTTTACCCTGTTTTAGACTAGTTTTTATAGACCACCAAGTTTATCTTCACTCCTACTTCATATTCTAAAAGATTTAGACCTAAATTCAAAAGTTGGTCAAAATACATCAAAACACTATGGCCCTAATACAAAAGTCATCATGATGTTAATGTCCAAATTAAACCCAATTAGCTCCAATTTTTGGGTCCTAAAAACCCTAATGCTTAGTTGGTCTAATATTACTTAAATGGTTCAATTTGAATCCCCTTTGACATAAAAGACAAAATTCCTCATTTTGAATTATTATTTGCAATCTCACAACCTGGAAACAAGCTTTATAAAAAAGCTTTAATTTGTAACTATATTGTCAGTGTTGTTCGCCTTTACTATGGTGGGAGACAGAGGAGGCAATGAATTATGTTAACAATGGACAACATAAGCTTCTTGGTTAGCCATTCCATACAATCAATCGCCTTCCAAGGATTCACCCCCACCTACATGCCCTCATAATTTCACCCTTGTAAAAAAGTCAATAGTATGGAAGGGTCAAATGGGAAGAAGGGAAGAGAGCTTGATCTTATGGAATCGATCATCCAAAGTTCTAACTCATACAAAGTAGTGACAATCACCCATGAGGCATCCTTCATGCTCTCCAACTGCTATAGATAATAGTTGAGGAATCTGTTTGTATCTACGAATGTCAAAGGTAAATCAAACAATTTCAACTTAGGAAGGTCGAGAATGATGATCTTTCGATAATAGCTTAGTTTATTTGGGTGTGCTTTTAGCATATTAATGGGAAAAAGATACAAACTATAATTAAAATTTAATTGTAGTAGTGATTGTGATTACTGAGTATAACAAAAAATAAAAAATAAAAAACAAGAAACTCAAAACTTTTGCCTCCTAGAAACAACTAGTATGTTATAATCAATGGATCAGTTATTGACATATGAGACCTACCCCCACCATAAACAATGAGTACATTCAGGACAATACACCAATTATTTCAACTCAACCAAAACTTTTTGACCTAGAGGTTAAAAGTTGGGGACCATAAGAGTAATGTGACACACACCAACGCCAATCCCACTCCTCGTCTCTACAAGCCAGCGAAAAAAATGCTAATGAAAGCGTATAATTCGGGGAAAAAATAAGAGGACATGAATTAATACGCCGAATGCTATTAGTAAATCAACAATCATAACAGCGTAAGGAAGACGACTCCATTAACTCTCTCAATTACCGCGTCCCGTCTTGACTGCAATCGTTTTACGTGTAAGACCCGCTCCTATCGAGATATTCACGGTGTGTTGATTTCAACACGTGACTTCTTTCGTCAAATTCATTGTCAAATTCTTCACAGAACCGCGTGTATGGTATTCCCAAATCTGCTATAAAAAAGCCCTCTCACCATTGCTGAATTGCATTATAAACATGCATGCACTATTCAAGTCTCATAAGGAGTCATAATGAAAAGCAAATAAACAAGTTTGTTATCAAATTAATACAAGTTTTATTTTAAGCATAAATTGAGGAAAATGTCTTCAACAATGACTACTAATAGGATTCTACTATCTTTAGAAGCTTCATCTATAATTAATGAACTAAATTTTTTAATCCCACTACTATATATGAAGAATATCAACTTAAGAAAAATGGAACTTTGTGGCTAAGTGCGTATTCATTGTAGAGTCTGAGTGTCTATATTGGTGTTGTCTTCTCTGTAGTCTATTGGTACTATCTTCTTTGAAGTCTATAGCTTCCACAAAGCACTCGTCTACCTCCACCTTCTCTGAATCCTGATGTCTTCAAATCTGGTGAAATTTTCTTTGCAGTACATTGTACTACCTAATGAGAATTTTCAAAGATTGAGTGGAACCTTCCCAAAAGCTTCCAAGATACCCTATTAGAACAAAAACAAATATTTTTAAATAGGATTTTATCAACATTTTGGCTTAATTAATCAACAATAAATAAGAAATATATAGTCTATTCCACCCCTACTATAATCAATAATTTCTCAAACTTGAACATTAATTTAACATGAATAAAGAGGTGGACAAGGGGGAAAAGGGTACTTTGGCTATAAATTTGATGAGGCTAGAATCAGCCTCATTAGTACCCATAATGATGACCATCAAAACTAGATACAATAGATCTCTTCGTTGTAGGTTTCAATGACTAAGGTGTAGTCTCTACTTATCTCTTCACTGCATGTATTGAAGAACTATTGCATTGTATGTAAGTGCATGCATCAAGTCAAAAGAGAGTACCAACTCAAACCCCCTTCTCATGCACCAAATCTCCTCAAACCATCTTACAACGTCCATTACCTAATATTACTTACACACTCACATCATTCATTTTACTTATAGATAGTAGGTTTCGTGCCAAACCAAGGATGTGTAGGACACTAGTAATCCATTTGATCCTCCATCAAAGAATCAAATCTTGACTCTCCTATGACCAATAGTGCTAAGATATGAGTTATCGTGGAGGTGTACCTTCCTACCAGCATACTTCTCATAATTTAAAAACCACTCTCAATGGGGAGTCATGTGGAAAGAAGCTCAAAATGCAATCATCCATTCATCCTCACATGCATGCAATGCCAACATTACAACAAAGGCAAATATCCTACATTCTCTTGAGGAGATTTATTAGAATCATCATTAGATTTAGACTTTTTCTTCATTTTCTCTTCCTTGCAGTCTCTTTTAAAGAGACACATCTTGTTGTAGTTCCAACATTTTGCCATGGACATTCTAAGAGACTTAGATCTCCCATGAGATTTAGATTTTCCCTTGTTCTACTTATTATTTTTCTTACCTTTTTCTCTAGAGAACCCTCGAACAACCAAGGTTTTCTTGGTGGATTCACTAGACTTCCACCTATATCTTTTAAGACAAGAGTAGTCATTATCTCATTAAGCATTAGTTTTGAGACAATGCTTCCAATAACCATTATCAAGATGTCCCACATGTGAGCCTAGCAAAAAACATATAATGGTCATGCATCAATCCTCCTCTTCAATCTTCACACCCACAAATTATAACTATTATAATTGTGTTGAGTGCATTTAGGCACTCACCAATAGAATCACCATCACCCATCCTCAAAGTATACAACTTCCATAGAAAATTGTATTAGCTAGGGATTTAGCATGGTACATGTTCCTCAATGTCTTCCATAGAGTTTTTGTAATTAATTCTTCGTGGACATTAAATATTACAAAATATGCCAAGCAAAGCCTAATAAGGCTTCTCACCTTTATTTCCAACACTACCTAATCATACAATGACATTGCAACTAGTTTGGATCTAGATACTACAACCCACATATCTCAATCTATGAGCAAGTCCTCCATCTGTCTTCCACAACTCAAAGTTGGTGCCACTAAATTTTTTGATCTCTAGTCTAGATGTTCTTTCCATCTTCCTTGAAACAAAGATCTTCTCTAAAAACATTCCCACTTAAAAGATTAGTATAAAAAACTTTGTTCCTACCACCTAAGGCCCAATTTGATAAGACTTTGATACCAAATAAAATGAAGCTAAGGTGTGGAAATACTTCCTACACTAATTTAAGAGGAGAGATGAATAGAAAATATGATTTAAAATAACTTATAGGAAAGAAACATTACAATAAAATCATTCACTAGATAGCACTATCATGTATCTTGGAAAAAAATCTTTTTGGAAAAAACTTAGCCTCCAAGCTCCAAACTAATGTATTATTTAGAAACAATGTTGGTTATAATACAATCTAGGTAAGGAGCCTTCACAAAATGCAACACCAACACTCAAATATAGAGTAATACCAATAGCATAACAATACCTAAAAAATACGCTATGCAAACTTTATCCCAAACACCCACTAAATAGAGAAATCAATACATGAAACCATCAAAGGGGAATCACAAAGCCAAGAGCTAATACCACCCAAATGTGGTACCCAAATCCTAAGAAGAGTTCTCATGCTAAATATAGCATATTCCTTACACCTATCATAAGAATCTATCATAACATGTCATAGTTATCCTCCCAACTTTGGCACTCTAGTTTTTCATTCAAACCATTCAAAGCCACTTTTTGATAATATTATATCATAAGTTGGTGAATTTTTTTTGGTCAACATATGTAACTCCCTTTTATATCTCTTTTGTGCATAATACATGCTCTTAGATTTTTAGTGTTGGGGGTCTAACCTTTAGAGGCCATAACATTTGATTTAGGAAGTTGGTTGAGCTTGTTTTTTTAAATTAAATGTCTAAGGGAGATCAATGTCATCATGACCTAGTTTAGCTAATTAAATCTTGTTTCAATAATTTTTGGAGCAAAAACTTACCCCTATAACTTATAAATTTCATTTTAGTGTTCTCAACATTAAGATTCAAGGTTGAGACACCTTTTCTATCACTCATCCCCCACAGTTGCCACAAATTATAACTGTAACATCAAAAATCACCTACTAAGTTGTAATCTTCACCTTCTATTCTTATGCCCATTTTAGTGGTTAGGCTTGTACTAACATTGGCATTCTAAGGCCATTTTCCATGAATTATAGAATTTTACCCTATTTTAGACTAGTTTTTATAGACCACCAAGTTTATCTTCACTCCTACTTCATATGCTAAAAGATTTAGACCTAAATTCAAAAGTTGGTCAAAATGCATCAAAACACTATGGCCCTAATACAAAATTCATCATGATGTTAATGTCCAAATTAAACTCAATTAGCTCCAATTTTTGGGTCCTAAAAACCCTAATGTTTAGTTGGTCCAATATTACTTAAATGGTTCAATTTGAATCCCCTTTGACATAAAATACAAAATTCCTCATTTTGAATTATTATTTGCAATCACATAACCTGGAAACAAGCTTTATAAAAAAGCTTTAATTTGTAACTATATTGTCAGTGTTGTTCACCTTTACTATGGTGGGAGACAGAGGAGGCAATGAATTATGCTAACAATGGACAACATAGGCTTCTTGTTTAGCCATTCCATACAATCAATCGCCTTCCAAGGATTCACCCCCACCTACATGCCCTCATAATTTCACCCTTGTAAAAAAGTCGATACCATGGAAGGGTCAAAAGGGAAGAAGGGAAGAGAGCTTGATCTTATGGAATCGATCATCCAAAGTTCTAACTCATACAAAGTAGTGACAATCACCCATGAGGCATCCTTGATGCTCTCCAAGTGCTATAGATAAAAGTTGAGGAATCCATTTGTATCTACAAATGTCAAAGGTAAATCAAACAATTTCAACTTAGGAAGGTCAAGAATGATGATCTTTCAATAATAGCTTAGTTTATTTGGGTGCGCTTTTAGCATATTAATGGGAAAAAGATGTACAAACTATAATTAAAATTTAATTGTAGTAGTGATTGTGATTACTGAGTATAACAAAAAAAATAAAAATCAAAAACAAGAAAATCAAAACTTTTGCCTCCTAGAAACAACTAGTATGTTATAATCAATGGATAAGTTATTAGTTCCTGCCACTGGCAGGATTACTTATGCATCAGTTAGATGCAATTTTTCCAACCCACTCAGCCAATTGTTGAGCAGAATTTAAAAAAAAAGCAAATACACTATAGTTTGTAATTTATTTTTTTTTATTTTAAAACTTAGAAAATGCTATTTATCTTGTTTTCTATTGGGCAAATCCTCAAATAGTGAGGAGAGAAATTATTTTTTTAAATATTTAAAAGAAAAATAATTTCATGGAGGACAATTAGAATGCCATTAATGAAGTATTTATTTGTTATAAATGTATAGAGTACATGGTGTGATAGAAATGTATTCGAGACATTGAATGTTCTTGAATGTTTTCGTAAAAAATCTTTGCCAAAATCTTGTGCCAAAATCTTCAAATTAATATGCCATGTTGACAGCACTATTATAGATGTTTAGAACAAACTGCTTGAGAGCGGAACCAACTTGAGAAGCTGAGAACCAGTGGAGAAACTGCTGAGAGCCGGTGGAAAAGGTGCTGAGAACCTGAACCAGTGGTTGCTGAATCTCTTTGTGGGCCTGCAAAATAAGGTTTGTAACCTGTTAACTTGCTAAATGTGATTTCAAATTTTAAAGATTACCAGTGGAGCAACTATTATCTAATGTCCTAATCTCCTCCTGATTACTAGATATATATGTTTTTTCCATTAGCAACAATATCTTTTTTTGAATTAATGTCTAAAATGATAGATAGGTATTGAGACTAAAAGAGAGTATTTTACAGTATTGTATTTTGCCTACAAGAACCACATCTGGTAGCTTCGCAAGGTTCAGTGGTATCAAGTCACAGAGTAAAAGGTTAATTGTTGCAGAAAGCTAGACAGTAATAAATAAAGATTCTCTTGTCCACAAATCTAATTTAAAATTGTAAAAAAACCATTCATTTTCAAGCAAATTTGGCACAAAATGGATCTAACCTGAAAAGAGCTGCACAGAATGTAACCCTCATGAGCTATTGCTGTGATAAAAATGTTGTAAGGCATTCGAATCCTTAGGGCTTTCAGAAATCTCTGATTTTTAATTTTTAATCAACCCAAAAAACTCAATATTTCTCTTACATCGCTGGAAAAAGCAATGGAGGTTTAGGATTATTAGCTACTGCCACCCTGAAAAAAGATTCAAGTGGAATAGACGAGCTTACCGGCATAAGGGCAGAGATAAATGCAATTTCAAACAAGGACATGCCATCCAAATTACTCACAAATCTGCAAAAAAAGGGGTGTTACAAAAAAATTGATACAAAATCATTGTTCCCTCATTTACATATACCTATCTCTAGAACCAATTAAATGTGGAAAAATATTCTACCCCCTGTTGTATAGATCATATAGACCACCCTATTTTCAGTCTGCCGCTCACAGAAAATCCCCCTATAAATTTTCCCTCTTTGGAAGTAAATTCTTCTGCTCTAAATTTCCCACCACTGACGCAAAATTCCTCTCTGTAAATTTTTCATCGAGGACAGAAATTTCTTCTTCTGTAAATTTTCCATGGCTAGCAGAGAACTCTTCTGCTGAAGATTTTTTGTCGCCGGCACAAAATTCCTCTACTGTAAATTTCCCGTCGATAAGAGAAAATTTCAATTACACACACAAAAAATCCATGCACAAGGTGGGTGAAACTTGTTTCTTTTAGAGCTGCATAGGAGAAGTACAAGCAGCATCAACAGCCAAAGCTTTACTGGAACTTCAGATGCACCATCACTACCAGCAGCCCCATCACCAACCTGTCTTGCTCAACCTCTACTCCCATAGCCACGACATTGTCTACCTGCATTTTACCTTGAACCACTTCGTCGCCTTGATCAATAAAATCAACCCCACCTACAAGCACCGAAAGAAAATCTCCATTATGGAATGCATGCAAGACTAACTAACTGTATGATGTCACGTGTCATGCCATTTTTTACAGCCGGTCCGTCTTCAATCAGTCAAAATTCATTTACTAGTGATTTTCAATATTTCAATATTTTAATTTTTAATTTGTTTTTAATTTCTTTATGCAGTTAAAGGTAGGTGCTCACCAGTATGACCATCATTTTCTGTGGTGACTAGGAACTGTTGGCAGAAGCTGACTGTTTGAATCTTTTTGTCCTCAGATACATTCCTGATTTCCTAAAAATATTTTGTCCAAAGTTTTTTCGTCAAAGCATCCATAATCTTTTGCACTATTTTTTCAAGAGATTGATTTTCTCATGCTATTTTGATTTTTGTTATACTTGTTTTATTGACATGGGGTTTCTTCCATTAGCTATTAACTGTTTACAAAGTTTAAACTAATTGTAATTTTAGTATCACCGATATAGCCTTATCGGCTCATTTTTCCTTCCTTCCCATCGGGATGACATTCTTTATCAACGTGAGCCCATCGTTTTACTTCGATAGTTATATGTTTCGCCGATCGCCTTCATCGGCATGAGCTGGCTCCATCGGGGTGGGTGTAATGCTTTGTTCCGATCGTTAAAGTTATACCGATCGGCCCTCACTCTTCTATGTTATCAGCGTGATATTCTACTTCAGCATCAATAAAAACCTATATGCCGATCTCTATTTTCTGGCCGATATACTTCCTACTTTCCATCACCGAAACACTGCCTATCTCCCGCCGATACCCTTCACTAAATTCCTATCGGCGTAACACCAAGTATTAGCGAGGCAAAAAAATTTCTTCACTGATTGCTATTGCCTGGTCGATGACTACCTGTCAGTGTGACTCTTACCGACAACCTCAACTTCATCCATTGCCTTATATCGGCGTGATCCATCCCATCGGCGAAGGCTTTAAACCTTGCTCTGATCGCTGTTCATTTCACCAACGAGCGTTGTATCGGCATGAGTCTTCCTGACACCATTCCTCTTCGTTCCATCGGTGAGAGACCCCCCTTCAGCCAGACAATTCCAAAGCACACCAACATTGAGAATTATGCCGATCGCCTTTGTTCTTTCACCAAGAAACCTCCCTTCAAGGAGACAATTTGAAACTCCACTGACTTTGAATGTTATACCGATGAGCATAGCCCATCGGAGAGACAATACACATCGGGGAAACTCATCCAAACTCCACCGATGGCAAAAGCTACACCAATGGCAAAAGCTACACCGATGGCAAAAGGCCATCGGTGAGAGACTACTTCGGGGAGATAGTCCATAAGATTGCTGATGTTAATTGTTATGCCGATGGCTACACCATCGTGTACCCGCATAATGTACTTTGTTGTAATGCCATAAGGTATGCATGAAATATACAGCATGCCGAATATTAAATGAATTAACTTTGTATAATAACCCCCCTGGGTCTACCAATTTCATAAGTGCACCTGTGCATTTTCCTGTCAAATAGACAATTGTGAAATACAAAGTCAAAATCAAAACATCAAACATTATACCCTGAATCAACAACTATGTATATTTCACAATTTTAACCGAATGCCAACAAGGAAAAAGACATACGACTGACCTTGTATCACCATGCTAATCGTTTGCTTGTTGGATTAACAGTTTTATGAGTGTAGTGAAGTTAGCAGATATGACTATTGATTCTTTCTTTGGTTTGTGGTATTTGTTATTAATTTCTTTATGTAGTAAAAGGTTTACAAGTGCTTACCAGTATGACCATCATTTTCTGTGGTGACTAGGAACTACCGGCAGAAGCTGACTCTTTGAGAATATTACATTGTTGCATCTATAAAAGTTGTGACTATTTTAATTTGGCTTATCAACATAGAATTAAGGCTTCTTCTGTCCATAATAATATAGATTTAAATCAATTTGGTTGTATGGGGTTTATTACTTTAACTTGTTAAATTGTAGATCTTAAATATTTTTTATTTTCCCTTTTCTTTCAAAAATTCAAGTGATTTTATGATGGCATTTCAAATTTATTATTTTTTCCCCTTTTAACAAGATATTTGTCCTATTCTTTTCGTGTTAATATCAGTTAACAAATTGGAGCAATTTCATTTGGATTTATAAAATTTAATTTCACATAATCAGTCTTCTTTGGTTTTTGTTTTATCTTTGTTTTTTTTTAGCGGGTTACAATAATTTCATAGAATTGTATTCAAATTTTCTATGAATTTTATTTAAATCTTTAATTTTTTACAACTTGAAGTAATTTCACCTCAATAATATTCAAAATTTTAAATAAAAGTTTCTTTCTATGATATTTCCTTTAATTTTTTTAGGTGAGTAAGAATTTTCCTTGTGACTAGTTTTATATAAAAGTTTCTTTCTACAATATTTTTTGATATTTCCTTTATTTTTTTTTAATTGTGTAAGAATTTTCTTTGTGACTATTTTATATAAAAGTTTCTTTCTACAATATTTTGTGATATTTCCTTTAATTTTTTCCTTGTGACTATTTTATATGGGAAGGACTCTAGTCCATGCACTACACTAGAGCTCCCCAACAACAAAAAGATAAATGCTTTTTGTCATCTTTTGACGTCGTGCCTGCAAAACATTATTAGAGATTCTAACGGCTAAGCTCTTGTATTGGAAAAGACTTTCCTAGATAAAAACTATAAATATGAACACTAGTGACCAAAGCTAATTAAGCTACAGTTAGTCTTCTCGATAGCACTCTAGTGAATGCATTTAAAGAACTTGAAGCTCCAATTGAGAAAAAACATTTTTTGTTGAATGAATTCCATGTGCAAGCTTGATTTGCCAAGTTATAGTCAATTTCAAATAATGTTATTGTCATTTGTACAATTTTTTTTGCTAATTCATATGTCTTCTTTGTTTGTTTCTTTTTTTGTTTTCAATTTTACTATTCAATATGTTATTCATATATGCAAATTGCAAATTATTGAGACCTAAGGTTGTGACATTATGGAATATTGTTTTTAGTAGTGTTCAATCATGATTTGTACTGTTTAGACTTACATAGCAATTATTTTCAGAATTTTTAAACTTTGTGTTGACTATTTAGTAGTTTAGGGTTGAACTCGTCTATTTTTAAATGCTTGTTTCCAACTTAAAATAAGAAGAATGTAAACAAAGTGAATTCTAAGTTTGCAGCTAACCATTGTTTTTAGATCACAAGTTACTTCTTACTTCGATTGTTTAATATGCCTTTTGTGGTTTTGGATGTTCAGACCTCACTAACATATGATTATCAACATATTACAAGTGCACCCTATTTACAGCATTTGAATATTAGCGATATTGTCCTCGCTTGAGCGAACAAATGAAGAAAGCAAGACTGTCAATAAATGAAAAACAAAAACAAATCATAGATGTAGACAATTACAAATTAACAATACAACCTCACATTTCAAATATCGATTTTGCACTAGGAAATGAAGGACTGCATAGAGTTCATGCATTTAAATATAATGTAGGTGATTGCTTGTTTGACTCATTACAGTTTCTACTTCATTCTAAATACACATCAATTCAATTGTGCAATGGAACCATAGACTATTTCTTGAGCTGCCTTACACAAGGTGATGCAGAAGAAATTACCTCATATAATTATGAATTGGATAGTCACACATTAAATGAATTACACAATATAAGAAACGTTGAAGAGTATCTGCAGCAAATGCGTATTTCTGCAGCACCGACTACACATATCAATGAAGTTGGTCTATGGGGAGACATTTTTGTATTCGCTGGTTATCCAAGTGGCTAGGAATCCAAATATGTCTTTGGTTTTAAATCACATCAGGCAAAAAATACCTACATTTCAATCAATTGTCCCAAGGGAAATCATACTCTATCTTGTTTCATGACACAAATCCCCTTCATGGACATTTTGAGCCACTCATACCCTATCAAATACAAGCAATTAATACCCAATCAAAAATCTCATTTAGGACAATAAAACAGTTCCTAAGGACTAATCAACAACCTCATGTTGGTAACTTTATAAAAAAACAAAAGATAGAGAATAGCAACACTACATCGCTTCGAAAGATCAAACAACAAATACGCAGCAATCAAAAAAAGAAAAATGTAGCCAAAAAAAAACAAATTCTTAACATCACCAATAGAATTATTCCAAAGAAAAATTCAAGACACACTAAGACATATATGCACAATTTGTCATACTTTGCATTTTAAAAAGGACATTATGACTTTCAAAGATAAAGAAAAACAAACATATTATAAACTAACAAATCAAAATCATAATTTATTGACAAATTCTATTTGTCGCATATGCCATAAAACATTGAATAAATGCAAACTTCCTAGGTATGCAACACCACAACATATTCGAATGAATAAACCTTTGCAATATGTAAAGATACTTACACAAGTGGAAGAACGTCTTGTTTCACTAAGGATTGCATTTGCACAAATCTAGGAATTAGGATACAAAAGATCTCAAATAGGGTTCACTGGATCTATTATCAATGTACCAGTCAACATGAACATTATACAAAACACATTACCACGATCTACCAATGAAACATCGACAATTGCAGTTGCTCTTAAAAGACGACTAGAATACAAAAATGCTTTTCAAAAGGGAGTTTGATCAACTATTATAATAAAAGCTTTGAACCAATTAAGCAAAACAAGACTATACAAAATGGAAAATGTTTAATTAAATAGGAACTGGAAAGAATCTCTTGAAATCAATAATGAAAGTGACATAGCCAATGGACTTTGTACAAATGAAACTAACTCAGACTCTGATATAGATCATCAAAATCCTTGTGAAACCTTAATACATGGATTCAGTGAATCTAAATGTATACATGAAATGCAAGACAAAGTTATAGAAGTTGCACCTGCAGAAAACTATTACCCTATTGGAATCTTTAAAGACAGTTATGCTGAAGAAATGAATTTCCCTACACTGTTCTTTCGAAACCCACGTGATGATGACATTGTCAAGAATTTCTCATATCAAAAAATTGCACAATGGGAGCTACTAAATTCAAATAGACAATTTGCATACCATACAACCAATCTATTTTTTAAAACTATCAAGATACTGATACATCAAGTACTATCTACAATGTGGATAAGAATTCGTAAAGGATAGCTAAAAGGTAGAAAGCTAATAGCAAAAGATGTCAAATGCAAACCTAACCTAGAGCAGATACTCAAATCAGGCATTGGATATGTTGATTTCAAAAGAATAAGAATATCTCCAGATTATTTACATCAATTGAAAAAAAATGTTTTTGCTATGATATGACAACTTGGACCACCTACATTTTTCCTTACATTTACTAGTGCTAAACAAAATTGGGAACACTTATCAAACACACTTGAATACTTGTATAGTACATATCACGCATCTTCACAACAATAATATGACACAAATCATGAGAACAATATTTTCTACCTAATCAAGAAAGATCATGTGACGTGTGTACGTTATTATAGACATAGAATTAATTCACTAAAACAATTGATATTTGCAGATAGCTCTTTCTTCGGAGAAGCCGTGGATTATTTCTCTGTAACTGAATTTCAAAATCATGGCAATGAACATGACCACTTCCTCTTATGGATTAGAGATGCTCCAATTTATGGTAAAGATAAAACTGTGGACATTGAACAATTTATTGACAAATACATCAGTTGTAATACTAATAATTTGACTGCAGATTTATAGCTATGCTACACAAGCACCACCATACAAAGCAATGTAGGAAATCAAAGCGGCATTATTGTAAATACAATTTCCCATTTCCACCAATGAAAAAAACTATGGTTCTAGAACCATTGAATGAAACCAATGAAGTTACAATTTCAATTGCAAAAAAAATCTTCTCTGTGTTAGAACATTCTAATTATGAACAATCATTCTCCTTCCAAATGTTTCTAGAACACATGAATATGAATGAAGATGATTACATCATAGCTATAAAATCAACAATCCATAGGCCTACAATTTTCTTGCAACAAAACCCTTCAGAGATATGGAATAATAGCTTTTCAAAAAAAAATCCCTGATATATGGAAAGCAAATACAGATGCACAGTTTGTGCTTAATGCATATGCTGCAGCAATATATTGTAGCTCATACATGACAAAAGTGGACAAAACAATGACATATGCATTTAAAAGAATCCGTAAGGACCATCAACAAAATAGTGTCGATGCTATTAAAATGATAAGTCAACTTAGAAATGCATTACTCAACCTGCAACAAATGTCTTCACAGCAAGCTGCTTACATTGTTATATCACTTCCACTAAGCTATAGCTCAAGAAAATGTATATTCATTGATACCAGAACTGATAGTGATCGAACTTTTGTTCTGAAGTCGATGAAACGGTTGAACAATGAACCAGATGAATTAGAAAATGTTGCTTGTAAGCCTTTAATAGACTACTACATAGCACGACCAGAACCAATTATGCATATTTGTCTTGCACAATTTGTCTTAGAATATAGAAAGGATGGAAAACCAATGCATCAAAAATCTAAACCAAATATCATATGTTTTATCAGTTTTAGCAAACATCTTGACTTGGAAAATTATTGTAGAGAACAATTGCTACTTTATGTGCCCTTTACAATAAATGAAAAAACACTTAAGCATGGTTTTGATACATGGCACCATGCTTACTCATTCCATGAAAACACAATTAATGCAAATCGTATCAAATACAATTACAACATCAATTCTAAATGGGCTGATATTGACAAAGTTGTCGATGAGATCAATTCTGAAAATAATCACATTCACAACCAGTCAATCCTTCCAAATGAAAACCCATACAAAGAATAATACAACATAGAACAAGATTTTGAAACACAGCTAAAAGGTAGAAAGTTAATAGCAAAAGATGTCAAATGCAAACCTAACCTAGAGCAAATACTCAAATCAGACATTGGATATTTTGATTTCAAAAGAATAAGAATATCTCCAAATTATTTACATCAATTGAAAAAAAATGTTTTTGCTATGATACGACAACTTGGACCACCTACATTTTTCCTTACATTTACTAGTGCTGAACAAAATTGGGAACACTAATCAAACACACTTGAATACTTGCATAATACATATCATGCATCTTCACAACAACAATATGACACAAATCATGAGAACAATACCTAATCAAGAAAGATCCTGTGACGTGTGTACGTTATTATAGACATAGAATTAATTCACTAAAACAATTGATATTTGCAAATAGCTCTTTCTTCAGAGAAGCTGTGGATTATTTCTCTCTAACTAAATTTCAAAATCATGGCAATGAACATGACCACTTCCTCTTATGGATTAGAGATGCTCCAATTTATGGTAAAGATAAAACTATGGACATTGAACAATTTATTGACAAATACATCAGTTGTAATACTAATAATTTGACTGCAGAAATAGCTATGCTACACAATCACCACCATACATATGCTACTCAACAATTCCAACAACAAATTTCAACAATTCAATTGTTACTCATCATACAATATTCATGGAATATCATTCTTAACTAGGAAAAACATTATTGTCTCTAAAACAATGGAACATACAACAACAAATGTGGAATCCATGACAACAACAATATGTTTCATGGACAACGAGATTAACATATGTAATCTATATGCAAGACCAAATGCTCCATTGACAGAAATCATATCCATCACCAACCAAGTATTTTCATGTGTAGATAGACAAAAGATCATGTTCATTGTAGGAGATTTCAACATTGACATGTGTACACAGTGCAACAAAAGAAAACAACTTTTACAACATATGCAAAACCAAAATATGCAATTTTTGTTACATGAATCCCAATCACTATCCAAACCAATGATTGACCATGTATGGTCCAATGTAAATTCAGAAACATTTTTTGTTTACAGATCAGAAGCATATTGGAGCGATCATTTTGCAACTTTCATAAAATTTGAACCTTTTAACAAGCCCGAAGCTACTTCAATATGTCATTAGACATATCAAAATTAGATTCATATACACATTTTAAAAATTAAATCCAAACGAAATATAATAATGAAAAATAATAATTGTCTACTACCAAAAAAAAATTATGTTCCTTGTTAATGTCACTAGCATCAAATTCCATCTATTTCTTACAAATCTCTATTACTCATTTGTTAGAGGATTCTAAAATTCCCTAGTATCTACATTTTTACATATTGATTCATAATCTATATTGCTTTTCATTTTTCAACTTCAACCATCATACCATTTGATAATTACCATAATATAACTATACATTCACTCATCTTTGCAAATGATTTATGGCTCCTAATATGCAGCATACAATGGACAAGACTAAAAGTGTAGAAAAACAAGTGCAAACCAATGATGAACAAACATCAAAGAGGTGACCAATATTCTTTATTTCTACATAAATTTTGCTGATTCAAATCTTTAAACTTAAACTAATTTTATCTTCTCTCTTGCAGATCAAAAATTGGAACTTCAAAACCAATTTCTATTGAGGATCTAAATGCTCATAAAGCAGGAAGCACCTTTGAAGGCGATGTCATTGTAACATACAAAGCTAACAAGACACATGAAGTTTTCCGCGCAAACCTCACAGATGTTAAAGCTGAAATGACCATCACCTTGAATATAACTGGTGATCTTATCATGCAACATGAAAGCAAAATAATTCCAAGATTAGCAATATCCATATCTAGGTTTCAACTTGCTCCAAAAACAAACTATGATCGAGGTGACTGCGATTGCATCTTGCTGCTAAATAATGCATCCACTATTGATATAATACCAAATCTTTGTCAGGAGTATAATTTCATACCAAGCACCACTATTAAACAATTGCTTGCAAGTACAGATGCATATGCTACTGGCACCATTGGCGCATTGGTCACTGGCACGAGAAAGATAGGAGTTTACTATGTTTTTGATATCAAGGATGGTGACTCCGAATGTGACAAAGCACAGGTAAAAAATTATTATCATCTCTTTATTGCAAATCATTGACATTTTCAATTTTACTATATATTTCTTTCAATAAATCAAAACTACTAACAATTTTGACAATACAAAAAATAGTTGCAGCTACATGCAAGTTTGGCTAGCGATTTCCTTGCAATCGAAGACGAAATGAAGCAAAATGAATTCCCGACAATGCTATTCAAAAATATTGTCAAGAGAATGGATGTAAAAGAGAACACACTGCAAACATGCCAAGCAACATATATTGGTAAATTAACCAATAGAAGAACCTTGGATCATCTGAGTAGTTTATTGCATTCAACATTTGAGGTAACTAGACCCAAACTCCTGAATTTATTTCATTAATGAATTTATATAGTAAAAGATACATCCCAAAACCAATGAAAATTGAACATCTCTTGCAGGTCCGCGGAACATTAAAAATAGCCAATGCTTTTTCCACCCCTTTCCACGCATTTTGCCCACAATGCAATTATAAGTTTCATAACTATGGAGCCCTGCAAGACCAAACAACTCATTGTTTCAAATGTAATGAAGATGTCACATACATATACTCTCTTTACCTAAAAACTACTGTGACCACTGAAAACAATCAAACAATTCAGTGTTTTTGTGACAATTATATCATCCAACTTCTTCTTCCAACCCTCAGCAATGTCACATATGACAAGTATATTGCAGATAAAATAGCAATTGTCTTCATGTTACAGGACTTCTCTAAGAAGGGTCAATTCACATTAAATCGATACAACCTCATCATCAATGCAACTTCCCTTCAAGAATAATCAACACACTCCATGCAAAGGTACACTCCTATTCCACTTCATTATTGTTATCTAAACAATAATTAGATCAAACAAAAATAATTTATTCTCCAGCAGTTTTGAACAAATTATTTCTACATTATTTGCATGTTATTGTTACTTAGACTTGCTTATCACTAAAAAACAATATACTAACCACTCATGTTCTATCCATATGGCAGGTACCAGATAAAGGACAAAATCAGAGAGCAGTTTTTTGGAACCAACGACATATTATCTACACTTCTTACATAAAATTTTTGATAATGATTTTGCCATATCTCAAACTCTATACATCTATAGTTTCTTGTTATAATACACCACTACTCTGAACAATTTAAAAACAATATTTGTCCTTCATATATATTACGCACATTAACATCAAACTGAATTAAAGCAAAAATTTTGTTTCCCTGTATCTCTTGCAATTATTAGTTCCATATTTCTTTTCTATTTCTCTGCTCCTTTTCGTTTCAGCCAGTTGTTTGGTTAAAACTATCTCTATTGCATTTTCAGTAAATTTTGGTGGTTTCTAGTTATCTCGCACTCATTATTGTTTAGATGACTGAACTGTAATAGTTTTTGCTTCACTACAGAAAATCCCAGGCTGTAGAGTTCTTTTGTGACTACATTTTACTTCCATTATTACTATATTTGACTTCAGTACTGTTAAATTTAGTACAATCTTATCTGTTCCTCTTATATTCAGCATTGATGTTGTTATCATCTTAAGCTCTAGTTTCCTTAACAGCTTACGAAAAAAATTACATCTGAAATAGCTTAATAGTGTTTGTATACAGTATTAGAAATCTGATCGTTCATTTGAGGAGCTGTTATTTTTCATCTGACAAATAGGTAATTTGGATTCATATATTTTTCATATATAGATGAACGCAAAGTTAAACACACCCAGATCGCATTCTAGCCACTAGTAATGTAATAAGACCACCTCCAACTGAGAAACTGCAATCGCCACTGCAGACAAAATCAAGATCTGAAAATTCGTATTGGTTCGGTGTAATTATATCTGACTCCAACTTTCGCACTCCCAGCACACAGTGAACCGATGCCTGCATTTCACACACATACATTGTCATTGCAACTTGTTTTAGCAAATATTGGATTGTGTTTGTCTGACAATCGAACATAACACTACATTTGTTCCATCATTTATTTCTTCTAAACAAGACAATACACTGCCCCATTGTATTCGACTATCAATGCTGGCAATTTCTAGAGTTGTTTATATACCTATCCCTTCTAAAATACAGAAATCGAGCCCAAAAATGTCCCAAAATGCGTTCAAAATGCACACAGATTACTTAAAACCATCGGGTCAACCACCGCTGACCAGAAAAATGCCACCGGGGCCCAAAAAAATGTGTTTAAAACCCTAGCGATTTCCTCCTTTTCCCGCCCATCGGCATGATAATCGCCATCGGTGAGTCTACAAACTATTCGGCCGATATCTAATGTTATGCCGATGTCTTTTTATTCGGCATGTGCTTTTCCTTCCCATCGCTGTGAGTTTCCTCTATCGGTGAGCTCCAAAACCTATTGGCGATCACCCTCGTTTGGCTGATGCCCTATATCGGCGTGAGTCCCGTCGAAGTAGCCCTAGCGGCTTTTGCTTTCCTTCTATCAGCAAGAGACCTTACTTCGGCGTGACTGAAAACCTTTCCGCCGATCACTATTGTTATACCAATAGCCATTCGTGTTTTATATCAGCGTGACTCCTGTCGATCTCTCTTTTCACTTGGGCTTCCTTCCCATCGGTGTAACACCATACTATCGGCAAGGGCTCTGAATTCTATATCGATCGCTATTGTCACATCGATGCCCTCCTGTTTCCTTCTATCGGTGTAACACCACCTACCTCCCGCCGATACCCTTTAATTCCTTTCCATCGGATAGACCAAGCCTTTCGGCGTGATAATACCATCAAACTCCGATAGTTATTCGTTTTGCCGATAGCCCTTTTTATTTGGTCAAGTCCTTTTGTTCATTGGGCTTGTCATCGGCATGAGAATCTCTTAGCACCCACTTCACCGTCGGCCAGACATATACACAAATGGACACTCAGCTGCAACAATGATAGACACCGAGGAACTGCTTGGAGTGGTTCTGTATTTACATAACAGTTATTTTTAGTTTTTTTAAACTTTGTCTTGGCTATTTAGTAGTTTACGGTTGAACTCATCTATTTTTAAATGCTTATTTCCAACTTAAAATAAGAAGAATGTAAACAAAGTCAATTCTAACTTTCCAGCTAAGCATTGTAGATTTGCATTTAAAGATTGAAGAACTCTAAAAAATAGAGCAAGGACAATTCCTGCCTCTAACAATTTAATCTAAATGATAAAAAATACTTAATTATAAATTTTTAATAGAATTAATTTCCATAGTAAAAAACTAAAACAAAGGTCATTAAACTTAATAGTAATTTTTTTTGTGGCGACTTATAACCTAGCTCTGATTAAACTAAAATAAAGTAGTTTACCTTACATTATTTTCCTTTGTGGGATGTACGTTGTGTAACAATTAGTTTTTCATGGAACATTTTTTTATAATTTAATTCAAATGACACTTAATTTTCTTTATGGCTTTTAAATATTGAAACCCTAGTCTTCATTAAACTAAAGTATAATTTTCTTGTTTTCCTTTGTTATGTGGTAGCTCTAACAATTAGTTTTTAATGGAATAATTTTCAATAATTTAACAACTCCTTAATTCCTCTAAACATTCAATGTCATTTGGAATTGTAAATCTTTATATTTCGCTTTGCTTGGACTTTATTCTCTGTTCTGTGTTTAGCTTTTCTTACTTTTATTTCTTTCCCAAGTCTGATCTTCATGAACAAAAACTGCCCAACATTGAATAACATTACTTTGATAACTTAGTATTTTTTTACATTAGCTCTGCATGTGCAGACTATGCAAAAGGTATTAGCATGTTTGATTAGCATTGGCTCTACATGTGCAAACTATGCAAAAGATATTAGCAATGTTTGATAGTAGTGCAAACTATGCAAATGGTATTAGCTATGTTTGATGGTGGTTCTTAGCCATGTTCATTAGTTTCTTTGCATATTATAATAGTCTTGTCAAACCCCTGATATGTTTGCATCTTTTTTTTTCCTAATAACTTGTGTCTCTATTTGTTAACACGTACAACAAGGATTCCTTGGGTGTGTTCTTGGATCTTCATAGTCTAAGTAATACACTAGTGTCATAACTCTTCCTCTGTTCAATAGTACAGGACTACACAAGACCCTGAAGTGATAAAATCTGCCCAACATGAATAACATTATTGTGTAAAAGAAAGAATGAATTGCGGCGTTATCATACTACATCCACTCTTCTATTCCTATTCCAAACAGTGTCTAATCGGCAGGAACCTGACGCAATGCGTCTCTTGTTTACATATGAAACCTACTCCCACCATAAACAATGAGTACATTCACGACATTCACCAATTATTTAAACTCAACCCAAAACTTTTTGACCTAGAGGTTAAAAGTTGGGAACCATAAGAGTAATGTGACACACCGACGCCAATCCCACTCCTCGTCTCTCCAAGCCAGCGAAAAAAACGCTAATGAAAGCGTATATTTCGGGAAAAAAATAAGAAGACATGAATTAATACGCCGAATGCTATTAGTAAATGCACAATCATAACAGCGTAAGGAAGGCGACTCCATTAACTCTCTCAATTACCGCGTTCCGTCTTGACTGCAATCGTTTTACGTGTAAGACCCGCTCCTATCGAGATATTCACGGTGTGTTGATTTCAACACGTGACTTCTTTCGTCAAATTCATTGTCAGATTCTTCACAGAACCAAAATGGTGAGCATCGTCCAGAGCTGCGGTAGAAACATTCCTCATCACACTCGATGCGGAAGTAAGCACATCTCAATCCCTTCAAAACCATTTTCTTTCTCTAACTATTCCCTCATTGTATCTTTGACGAATCTTTCTCTCATTGTGATATTGCAGGTATTGTGACGCCTTGATTCAAATCCAGTGGAAGCTCCATAGAATTCAACTACAGAAAATATTTTATTTTAGGGTTTATGAAGCATAATCCTATTTACTAGCGTTTAAATAAAATGTTTGCCTTCCTAATATATATAGCTAGGAATGACAAACGTATGTGGGGATGATCCTATATGTTGGTTGCTGGTGTAGATATGTTTTTCAAGGTTAGCTTCTGGGTATTGTTTTCCTTTCATGGAGGACATGCTCAACTCTATCTAGAAATAAAAAATAATATTTTTATTTCATGATTAAGATACAATCATATTTATTTTATAAGGAAAAAGTTAGCATGTAAATTAAATAAACTTGGTTGTTTAAATTGTGATTTTTTAGACTATTAATAAAATATGAAATGGTGGGTTTATTATGAAAACAATTGTAAGCAAAATTATAAAGGTTGTCTTCAAAACTTGTTATAAAAAAGTATTATTGTTACATGGTTGTAGTCCCTCTCCCTATATATTGACATTTGTCATGTCATTGAATAGGAAAGATGCTCATAAGTTGATTATTGTTGTAAGAAAATAATGTGGTTTCACCTAGATAATGTTAATCATCATTGTTTACAATTTCTTTTTTGGAACCATGGAATGAACCATGATGGATGGTGAAGGTGTTGATTTTGTAAAAAAATCGTTTACCTAGAAAATAAATATGATGAACTTCTTATACTTTAGGACTCAAATTTATAACACTATAGTATGTAGTCATTTCTCATTATGCTATAATTATACATCATTATGAGATTGGTTTCCTATATGTCATATTAAACTTGTGACTTAGATTGTGATATAATAGATACCTTTTATTCAGTCAAATCATTATTAAATTAGTTCATCACTATAAAGTCAATCATATATTTTCTTATACAAATAACTTATCTTGGTGTGGCTATGTTTCAACCCCATGACACTTGAAAAATAATTGTTATTTATTCATTTGATCTATCATATTTTACTTTAATCTAATTTCTTCTTTATGATGGAATGTTGTAATTAATGAAACCTAGATAGAAATTGAGATCTTAATTAGGGTTTATCAAGGATTGGTTCACTTATCCTATCTCTAATCATGAATCCTTAGAGGTACTAATAGGGTTTGTGGAATTAGGATAAGGAAGTTATGGGGAAAATTAACTAAAATAAATTTATGATGTGAGTTTGAATTTATAATCCAAATGTTTGGCCAAAGTATTGGTTTATGATTGTATTTAGCTTACTATATGGTTGACATTTTTTATTGCTAGTTTGTATTTGTGTGAAAATATGTTAGATGTTTATGTTAATAATTTTGCAATGTTATTAGAAATGAAACACATTCATTTAATTTTGTTTTATTGGTTCTTGTTCATGAATTCCTTTGTGAAGAGAAGGGATACCTCCCAATTTGGGATGGCTCACTAGGAGAGATGCTAAAATCTTTACATTTGATGGAAAATCACTTCGATGATGCCGCTTGCAATGGCTATATTTCTCCATGACTTCAATTAGTTAGTAGAATCTTTCATTGTATAGTCTTATTGTGATGTTACTAATTATTTCATATAATTTCTATATGACACATATGACATTTGGGTTTGAGATCATTGTAATCCAGATTTATTATATTGATAACATTTAGATTTGAGATTTGAGATTTAGATTTGAAATGTATTTTGATAGACTAGGATAAATGATTGTTCACAATCATGTATGGAATTTTATTTATAAATATGAAATAATTATCTTTTAATGAATTATAAAAACTTAGATTGTTGTTATCATTTTAATTGATATGTATTGTCTAACGAAAACATAAACAAAATTTATCATAGAATAATGATTATTTATTATATTAAAACCATATTAGTTGTTTGATTGTTACATATCCAAACACTACATATGGTTGATTTTAATGTATGCACTTCAACATGGGAAGTATAACATATATTCTAGTTGATACTTTTGTATAAAAGTAAAATGTAATTAGTCTAAGTTAACTACCAAAAGGCCATGATCAAATATTCATTGTATGTAAATAATTCATTATCTAAAGGATTTATGATTATCTCAACTTAGTTAGTATCTCTCATACTTCAACAAAATCAAGTGTTATTTTTGAGGAATGTTAATTGTTTAGGCACTCCACAATTACAATACCTCCCATTTTACTTAAATGGTGTGTTACATTCTATTGTTGAAAATAATTTATTATATTATAATAAACACATTTATTCCCTATATGTACATCCCTTACATGTGCTAAAAGCACAATGATAGCTTGTGCTTGGGCATTTATCCTTAGATGATTTGTTATATAACTAAAAACTGAACTATTGTATTCCCAAAAAAGGTTGAAATATTAATAATGTATGGGTTGGAGAATTCAATTTTATTTCTCATATGTTCCATTCTTAATTTTCAATGAGGTAATAAACAATATGATGGTCTTAGAAACATAATATTTGTTTCTCATATTGATTAAATTCATTTGCACATTAAATCTTCCTTAGTAGTTATGTCGAGTCGTGATCAAATCCTAGAGTAAAATTAAAAAGGGATGAAAATAAATGTATAGTTCCAATTTACAATTTCAATCCTAAATCTTGCTACGTAATTGCATACTATGAATGCTCCTAATTATATTATTTTACATGATACTATCTTAGCAAGGTGGATTAAATACATTGTTTTCTTTTATTCCATTATTTTAAAATGCATTATAGAGTTATAGATTTTTAGTACATTTGTCATTTAATATGTTAATAGATTTAATATTTGTTGGCTATATCAAGATGATTTAAATAGGGATAGAGGGTCAATTTAATGATGACCTTTTCTTTGTAACCAAATTCTCAAACCCCTCAATCTACACATTATTCATTGTGAAGAATTGAAGGGAACACCAAAATTAGATTTATTTTATTGGGTAAAAGCACAAACATGTGTCACATTTTGGGCTAACAAAATAGTTCCTAGCGAGTGATTTTCAGCTAAGTCATTTTTGGGCAAGTTTCACCTAAAACTACGCCACGCCTATGTGGCCCATACGTGTCAAAACAATTTTAGGTGAGTCATTTCCGGGTGAGTCATTTTTGACCAAAACTAAGCAATTAAAAATTAAAAAAAAAGTAATTTTCTCATATTATTCACGACAGGAAGGCGAAAGTGACAGGTTACAGTGACATGTTTTTTTCTCTGCCAACCTTGATTCTCCACCACCTTTAGGTAAGTGACCATTCTACTACCTTTTTATTTTGGTTTAACCATCTGTAGCCTTGTTTAACCATATATCTACCAAACTTGTCCGCTGCTCAGATTACTTCATCTTCTTGATTTGACATAAAAACAGTCTTTATTTCCAAAATGTCTTGAAGCATATTCTTTTGATCAAGGGGAAATTTGCAATTTCAAAAATTTTCCATATCGCTTTTTGTGGGAAAGCACTTGGATCTGAGGAACAATGGTCTTTCACCTTATATCCCCAATGTTGTTCTACAAATCTCCTTGTATCATTAAATTCTTCTCTTGAGGAGAGTTTTGGTTATCCATTCCATGAGTTCTCCCAAAAATTGGCCCTCGCTCCATTGTGGATTATCCATGAGAGGTTAGGTAGTAAAACCTCCCTACTTCTTACAATAAACTTCCATATGGATGATCCCTGATGAGGGTTTTTAACTGTGAAGATTCTCTCCCTATCATTATTATCTGGATACTTTGACTGCATCAACCTAGCCCATTTGGAATGTGGTCTCTTGTACATGTTCCATGCCATCTTAGCTTCTAGAGCTTGGTTTTGTAGATTCTAATTTATAATGCCTACTCCCCCCCATGTGTTTCAGTTTGCAAATCTTCTCCCATGAAATCAAATGAATTTTCTTTTTTTCAGAGGCTCCTTGCCATGAGAAATTTCTACATATTTTTTCCATATCTAAAATTATACCTTTTGGAGTTTGGAGCGTGGACATCATGTATGTTGTAATAGTTGTCAACACTCCCTTTATCAACATTAATATTCCTACCAAGGTCAACCATTTTCCTTTCCGTGTCCCTATTCTATTTTTTAAATTTGTCACCACCTCCTTCCAAAAATCTTTTCTATGCCTACCATTAAAGAGAGGAATCCCGAGATACCTGCTTGGAGGGACTTCCACTTTGAAATTGAAGAGTTTGGAGATATTTGCATGAAAGGCAATGTCTAAGTTGAATAAAAAAATCTTGGAATTCCTGGCATTCACAAGCTGTCCTGAAACCCTACAGTAATTATCAATCTTATGCCTTTGATTGTTTGGGATTCCCTCTTTGTCACCTGACCAAAAAGTATGGTGTCATCTGCAAAGAGAGCATGAGTGAAGTTATCCTTCATATTCCTCAATCAAATTCCTTTCCACCATCTTCTTTGATTAGCCTCTCTGATTGCCCATGTCAAAGCCTCCATCATTAGAATAAATAGATATGGGGAGAGGGGATCCCCTTGTTGTAGACCCAGTGTAGATTCAAATGATGTTGTCTCGATCCCATTGATTAGTGCCTGAGATGATGTTGCAAGTATGTGCAGATGATGTTGGCATTGATGTCAACAAGCTTGTGTTGTCATTGATGTCAAATGTGTCAACTGTGTGAGTGAGAAATGGTGCAAGGGTATGAGTAGTTAGTGTTGAGTGGATATTGTCTCTGATGATGAGGTTGGATGAGTAGAGATGAGGTTTTTGCAATGGTATGACCTGTTTAGTTGAGTTGCTTTGCTAAAGATGATTTGGTTCCTTTGAAGAGGTGTTGAAGATGTTAAAAATATGTTTATGTTGATTGGTTTCCAAGTTCTTTTGAGAAAATTTGATTAATAAAGGAAATAGTGTGTTGAAGTGGCATTTTGGTTTACAAAGTAGTGTTGTAGTTTTGCTCCGCATTTCCTCTATGTTGAATATTTGTCTTTGCAGTTTGGATATGTTTTTCAGAGATGTTTAGAGATGTTATATTTTGTATTTTGTGTTTTGGTTCATTGTGTAGAGGAAGTTGTGTTCACTAGTATGAAGATTGTATTTTGCAGAGGTTAACAAAGGTGTCTAGGAGAAATGTCCTTGCTCTGAATTTCTCTAAAAAGTGGTTTTAGGTCTTGTAGTTTTGGATGTGTGCTTATAAGACCTTCATAGCTTTCTTCTATTGAAGTTGTTCATGGTTTGGTGCTCTGGAAGATGATTTCTAGAGAAAAAGTACATGACAGAGATAGTTAAGCATAGTGGATAAATAGGATAAAGTTGTGTGGCAGGTGAAAGTGGTTGCAGAGGAATTTGTTGGATTTCAGGATGTTCATGGGATACTCTAGATTGTGTTAAATCTTGGTTTGTGGTCTACAAAGTTGTATTTTGTCTTAAGGAAGCATGTACTTAAAAGATCGTTGTGTTAACACAGGTTTGGCTGACCTTAGGTGTTTACACTAATTGTGAAGTTGTTTTGGTGATTGTGAAAGCATGAAGTGGTGTACTTGGATCAATTTAGGTCTAAGCTAAGATGTGTTGTGGTCTGCCTTCATTCCTTTCCACCGCAAGAATGTTTAGGTCTGGGCCTAATTTGAATTTTCTAGGTTAAGGTGACTTGTCGACCTTGGAGAATGTTCTCAAGGTTGAAGATAGTATAAATAAGTATCAAGGGATCATGATTGGGTGTGCATGCAATGAAAGTGATGTGAATAACAGTGTAGATGAATGTGTGGTTGAGTGTGTGATGCAGCACAAGCTTTTCATGTGTTAGATTACTGGATGTAATAAGCAGAAGGTGTCTACAATTCTTCACTGTTACTACGAAGGAGTTGATGGCATTGTGGTGGGATTCCCTATTGCATTGAGATATTTTTCTCCTTGTAACAATCTTCTCTATCTTCTTCTCTATTATGGCAATGAGCCTTTCTTTTGGGTAGTGAGCCCTTTGACAGTGAACCTTTCAGCAGTTAGCCTATTATTTTTTGGTGTTGATACTACTTTATATTGTGAGCTAATCCTCACCATGGTTTTTCCCTTCTTGGGTTTTCCATGTGAATCTGGTGTTCTCTTGTGTTTGTTGTTGAGTTGATTCAGTTTCTATTATCTACTTTCATGCTTAATCATCATAACCGTTTAAGGGTTAATTGAATTGATGTGGATCTAAATGTGTTTGAGGGTTTTTGGAATTGTAAGTTACAACTAATTCACCCCTCCTCTCAATTGTCTTGTGCATTCAATAGATGCATGCTAAAATCCATTTCCTCCATTGTTTTGAGAAGCCTAATTGCCCTAAGAAGTATAAAAGGAAGTCCCAATTTACCTTGTCGTATGCTTTAGCCATGTCCAATTTTATTACCATGCCAAGATCGTCACTCTCCTTAATAGAATGAAGGATTTCATGAGTGATGATCACCCCTTCTGTTATGTCCTTTCCTAGGACAAAACCACCCTATTCCTCAGCAATTATCTTCGGAAGAATGCTCACCAACCTGATTGATGCCACCTTAGTGAAGATTTTGTAAACGTAATTACAAAGAGAGATTGGTCTAAATTCATCAAATGAAAAAGGTGTGCTAACCTTTATGATAAGAATGATGGTCATGTTCTTCAATTATTTGAGAACTTTGGTAAATTTTCTTGATTCCTCAACTGCCAGAAAGATGTCTCTTCTAACTATTCTCAACATTTTTGGAAGAAATTACTCGACCACCCATCTGGTCCTGGAGCTTTATCTCTCGGTATAGATAAAATGGTTGCCTTATCTTCCTCTAGGGTAAATTCCTTCATAAGCTCTTAGTGCAGGTTAAGGTCCAAGGGCTTTAACAAGATATTAAACCAAGCAGCAAAATGAACAACCCACAACAATGAAATAATAAACTCTTTATTCATATACAATAGAAAACATTACAGCAGGAGTACAATGGACTTCATACATGCCTTGGCCTAAGACTTACATTTATTCCATTAGTTAGATCAGACTAACCTAGCTTTCCTATAAAAAAAACCCAAAATAATCTTCCAATAGAAGCCAAAAACTCACTACAGAGAAATCAACCTCTTTTACTGTGAAATTCCCCTATTTATAGGCATTTGAGACAACCACCACACTTATCGTGTGAATGGAACACGTGGAAATCATTAATTGGCTCTTGGATCGACCGTACAAGTGGTCAAAAACTATTTTTGTCACTTTCAGGGCACTTTCAAGTGATAAAGTAGGAAAAAGTGACCCAATGTGATATTACGGGAAAAAGTGACCCAATGTGATATTGTGAGAAAAAGTGACCCAACTGGATATTATGGGGAAAACTGGGTCAACTAGATATTGCAAGGATTTTGGGGTCAACTGGATATTGCAGGGATTTTGGGGTCAACTAGATATATCTTGTTGTAGACCAAAGTTCTGCCTAAGCATAAATTGTCCAATTTAGCTTAGATCTTCACCAAAATTGAAATGTGAGCACCCATTTGGATCTTCTTCAAGATCAAGTCAACACTTGGCCAAGAATCCTTAGAAAATTCTCTAGAAATTTGATCATCAACTCCTGCAGTAGAACAAGAAGGAAAACAAACAAGCAAGAAAGCAAAGAAATATTTTTGGTTGATGAGGATTGCTTGTGGACCTGAATGTTCCTACATCTGACACGTTGGCTAACTAAAATGTTCCATGAGTTGGAAATTCATGAACATTTTGGCAAGTTTGGAACTAAAATTCTATACTTGACTACTTTGCAACACTCAGCCAAGAAGCTTCATCTGTAGCTCTGTTCTTCCATCGGACCAGGTATTCCATGTAGTCCTTTCCTTTGGTCTTCATAGCCACTCAAGAGTTAATCACTCTATCTACTTCTTCCACCTTCTTTTTAGGTAACTGATCTAACCATCCTTGTGTATCAAGCGAATGTGAGTGTGTACCCCCTTGTAAACTTGTCTCTCCTTCATGGAACTTCTATAGATCAGCAACATTGAAAATAGGAGATATGTATATTCCTACTGGTAACTCAATCTCATAAGCATTGGATGAGAATTTCCTCAACCCCTTTCGTGGGCCTATCTTCTTAAATTTCAACTTATTGTATGTCCCCTATGGAAACCTTTCTTTCCTCAAATGTGCCAAAACTAAGTCTCCTACTTGGAACTCTTGTTCCCTCCTATTCTCATTAGCATATTCCTTGTATTTGCTAGCTCTTTTCTCCAAATTTCCTTCACTTCCTTGTGAACCTCATGAATGTATTCTACAAAATCTTTTGCTATAGTACTCTTCCTATTCAAATTTGCACTATCTCTCAGCTCATCAACACCTCTTGGGTTGTACCCATAAACTATTTGGAACAGGCTCTTTCCTACACTTCTGTTCACTGAATTATTGTAAGCAAATTATGCTTGTGCCAAGATAAGATCCCATTGATGTGGTTTGTCTCCCCCCAAGCATCTTAATAAGTTTCTCAAACTTTTGTTCACAACATCAATCTGTCCATCAGTCTAGGGATGATAGGCTAAATTGAATCCTAGTTAAGTGCCCATATTCTTCCATAATGTATGCCAAAAGTGGCCAACAAACTTTATGTCCCTTTTGGAAACTATGCTCTTAGGCAGTCCATGTAGCCTAACAACCTCTTTGAAAAATAATGTAGCTATATGGGATGCATCACTGGTTTTTGACATGGTATGAAATGAACTATCCTTGAAAATCTATCCACTACAACAAAAATGGAATCATTACCTCTCTGTGTTCGAGGAAGGCCCAAAACAAAATCCATACTTAGGTGCTCCCATGGTCTCTTTAGTATAGGCAATGGCTGATATAATCATGTGTTTTTTGTGCTCCTTTAGCATGCTGGCAAATTATGCAGCCTTGTACCAGTCTCCTCACATTTGTGCTCATTCCAAGCCAAAAATAACCTTCACTCAGTTGTGCCAATGTCTTATAATTCCAAAATGTCAACTCAAGTGATGGGGAGGCCTATGGGCTTAGAAAACCTATCTTGAACCAACACTTCAAGACCTAAATCATACCCAAGTCTCCCTACCAATTCAAGTGCTTACAGACATTTTCTACCCAAAATGCCTAATCCAACCTACACAATCTATTACAGAGGTGAAAGACCTATTTGCCTATTATTTTTAGTATAGACAATGTGTTCTTGGTGTGAGGTACTCTTCCTTATCCTCACTACTTCCAAGATTCCCAAATCTCCAAGGCTTCTAGCCTTCTTGAGCCCGTTATCAGCCCTCCTCTCTGGGTCCAGGGTTCTGATTGCTTGATGCTCAATTCTTTCTACTCTGTTCTTCACCCCTATCTTCTTAGACTGCAACTTGCATACCTAGTCAGGCTATAGCATAGCTCGCCTAGGACAAGTTCTCATTGTCTTCCATTGACAATCCAATCACTAACACAAACAGAAACAAAAGAAACAAGGTCTCTGCTTGATGGCCCTCCATGACTGTACAAGGAAAATGCAGGGGCATCAAGACAGAGACATCTTGTACAAATAGAAACAAAAGAACAGAAATTAAACTGTCTACTCTACTACAAACCAGATTATACAAGTACTCTACAGGCAATATATAAATGGATTCAAACTGTCAATGTTTCTATTATCAGAAGTTTCTCTATTACATTTAATGTATGTTCTTCAATCTTCCACATTTTTCCACCTTCTCTCTCTCTAACTAATCTACAAAGCCAAAAACAATTCTTATACCATTCGTCATTTCTCTGTTATCAGACAGTTAGGGTTTTCTGTCTATTCGGTTAGGTTTTCCATTCGTATTTCTCCTTCGCGTATACATTCATATACAATACTGAAATATGCATTCACTTTATCATCAGCAAGATAACATCTATTGTATTATCGACATATACATTTGCTTTACCTTCGGTAAGACATTTACTATCGGTGGTGCCTTCTTATTTCTGGCCGATACCCATCTTCTCCCTAATGAGTCTTCCCTTCACACTTGTCAGTGTGACTTTCACCATCGGCCAACGTTCAACTTCTCCTGTCAATATCCTGAGTCACTCTGATGAGCCTTTTCATCGCTCAAACTTCAACCGTCGGCAAAGCTCTTTCTTTGATCTCCGACATGCTATCTCACACTAATGGCACTTATCAGTGTGACTTTCAACATCGGCCAATGTTCAACTTCTCCCGCCGATATCCTAAGTCACTCCGATGAGCCTCTTCATCGCTCAGACTTCAACCGTCGGCAAGACTTAGCCTATCGGCTGAGTGCTCCTCAGGTCTTCTGATGCCTCTGGTCACCCCGATACAAGAGTCTGCGGTTTTGGTCTTCGCCTATTGGCGAGACATCAACTATCGGCCTAACTCAATCCTTCTCTTCTGATGTCTAACCTTACGCTGATGGATCCACTTTGAGTATACATAGTTTAACATGTCATTGGTGGGGCCCGCAATGTCTTATTCACCTATTGGCTAGACTTACTACTTCGGTGGAACTCCAGTCCTATCTACCGATACACTTGATCACACCAATGTCTTCTCATATGCATTAGTTGACTCCTTACCACTGGTTCCTCTCACCACCACTATCAGTCACCACTCTATTGAACCGAATGCATGTTCCCGCTCTTTCCTATTTGAAAATCAAAAACATCACACTAAAAATGTGAAGGTATATACATGGGCTCCAAACCCTTGGTCCTGTCTATCGATACACCCGATCACACCGATGTCTTCTCATATGCATTGGTTGACTCCTTACCACCGGTTCCTCTCATCGCCACTGTCGGTCACCACTCCATTGAACTGAATGCATGTTCCCACTCTTTCCTATTTAAAAATCAAAAACATCACACCAAAAATGTGAAGGTATATACATGGGCTCCAAACCCTTGGTGCTCCTGCACCATCAAGCCTCCACTATGCTTTTCTCTTAGTAGATTCTCTCTCATTGAACCTCTAGGTATACATAATTTTTGTCCTTTGAACAACAAGCCATCTTGGATGAAATACTCTAACCATAGTGTCCTATCTCCCTCCACTAGACTTCTACTAATTGTCCATGCTTCCCTAAAATTAGGATCATCAGGATACAAATCCTTTATTACATCAAAGCTAACAACACTAACACTTAACTCATTCATTAATAAACCAACTTACCTTGATTATTGGTTTACTGCAAGGCATGGTGGCCTGTGTACAATACAAACTCATTTGACAACAAGTAATGCATCCACTTCTTTAAGGCCTACACTATAGCATAGAATTCTTGGTCATAAACTGAGCATTTCCTCTTTGCTTCATTTATTTTCTCATTGAAGTAGGCAATGGGCATACCTTCTTGACTTAACACTCCCCCAATTGCACTACCACTAACAACTCAATCTACTAGAAATACTTTTCCAAAGTCTGGCAATGCCAACACTAGTTGTTCTTTCACCTTCTTCTTCAACAACTGAAAGCTCTTTTCTATTACAGTATTCCACTGGAACTCTTTCCTAACACCCTTCATTATCTCAGTGATTGGTACACATATTCCACTAAAATTTCTGATGAACTTCCTCTAGAAACTCACCAAGCCATGAAAACTTCTAGCCTCAAACATGTTTTTGGGTGAAGATCAATCCACTATTGCCTTAACCTTCTCATGATCCATCTTCAACCCTTCTTCAGACACTACAAGACCTAGATATACTAGTTCCCTCCGCATATTAAAACTGCATTTATCCATGTTTACTAGCAGCTTTTATTCTTTTAACCTCTACAAAACTTCCTTAAGGTGCAGCAGGTGTTCCTCTTTTGTTTTACTAAAAATCAAAATATCATCCCAATAAATGATAACAAATTTGCCAAGGAAAGGCTTCATTATCTCATTCATCAATCTCATAAAGGTACTGGGTGAATTTGTAGTTTGCCATTTCCGTCAAGGACCTATTCTTTTGTTCTAAAACACTGTTCTGCCAAGGATTGTATGGAACTGAATGCTGCAAATCAATCCCCTCTAAATTGCAAAACTTTTCAAAGTGATGGTTGACATACCACCATTATCAATGTGCAAAACTTTAATGGCATTCCCAGATTGCTTCTCTACAAAATTTTTGAAGTCTTGAAAGTGATCAAATACCCAAGACTTCTATTTGAGAAAGTACACCCAAGTATAGTGAGAAAGTCATCAATGAATGTTAGAACATATCTAGCCCTATTGAAATAAGGATACTAAAATGGACCAGCCAAATCACTATGAACTAATTGTTGTCAATCAGGATTGCGCCACTAGTCAAGTTAAGTTTGACTATCCTGTTGAAACATGGAAACCCTCTCAGATGTGGGTGATCTATGTCGAGAGGGAATCTCCAGAGTGAGTTGGTTTCCATGTTTCAATAGGACAGTCAAGATTGACTTGACTAGTGGGTCCTGATTGACAACAATTTTTGGCACGCCCGATGGGACAAAAGCACATTGTTTTCTTTGTTGTTTGGTATGCGCAACAAGGTTTTTAGCCTTTTAGAGGTAAAATCAGCATACTTGGCGACTCAAATTTCTAGTTTTTCATGCAGATATAGTGAACAGCACATGAAGAAGATCACATGCTGAAGGATCAGGTGTTTTCTTCATTATCAATAGCCTTTGGAGGCATCAAACACTCTAGCGACTCTAAATAAATGGCCAGACTATATCCTTTTGTTGCATTTAACGGGGGTAGCCTGTTACAACTTGCTCAGCGTGATGACATTCCAGCTGCAGCCCTCAACAGACTACCATATTTCACCGAAGAAGATCACATCACAACTGTTGAGCATATTCAAGATGTTGCAACGCTGTGTTCAGTACATAATGTTACCCAAGAAAATGTAGCAATCAGACTCTTGGTTGCATCGCTTACAGGGAAAACTTTGCAGTGGTTTCGAGGACTCGCAGCAGGCTTAGTTACGTCATGGGATGATTTGGGAGATGGACTGCCCAAACATTTTGAGGGCAAATCCAATCTTTTGTCTCTACTGCAACAGTTGAGTACCATCAAGAGGCATCTGTATGAACATATGTCTAATTTCAACTACCGCTTTCAGAGGACTTGAGATAGAATCCCTATAACAGTAAGGCCTACACCACTGCATGCCTTTTTATTTTATCTTAGAGATTTAGATAGCAAAATATCTGTTATGATTCACGCTATGGGTGGACCTACCCTTCCTGATGCTTTTGAGATTGTTGTTAGAGCAGAAAACTGCCTTATTCTAGCAAGGAAAATAGCCCCAAGGCCTCCCTTACCCCTTTTTCTACAAATCCAACTACCTGAGCCCATGACAATTCCTCTTTTAGCTATTGTCCCAGCTGTTCTAGCCATAGGACACCAGGCTGCTGCTCAAGATCCTACTATTCTAGCTCATTCTCAAGAGCTTCAAGAGGGTAGAATTATGCTACAAGTTATTGGAAAAGAATTTGTTAATATCAAGAGGCAAATTAGTCAAGAACAAAAGCCTTTCCAAGCCCCATGTCAGTTTAATCAGTAGAATAGGCCTCCCTTCCAAACTAATCCACAGACCCCAAGAAGAGATTATAACCCTAAGGTGGCTTTTATGAATTGGCAAAGCCCTAATTTTTGTGATGAGAATTATCCCCAAGGCCAAGAGATGGGTTTTGAATGCAAATAGACTCCTCAGGAGATCAAAATCCTGAATTTTAGAAGTTCTGACTTTGCTCAGGAGCCTGTCTATGTTCAAGACCAATCTATTAGTCCTCAGTTTCAGCCATATCAATAATCCAAACCAATTGAAATCATGAATGTCAGGCCAGTAGCTGAGAAATCAAATAGAGAACAAAAGGCTGTTGTTGTTTGTCCTACATCCCCAGCTGATTATGAGCATATCAAATGTGTGAAAGAAGTTGATCCAAACTTGGTCCTCAACCCTATGCACTTTGAATCATTTGAAAAAATTTCTAATGCTTTCTATAAGATGAATCAAAGCAGGATGCAAAAATTTGAGGGCAAAAGTCTTCAATTAGAAAGACACGTTGCTCAGGTTCAAAGGAAGAATAGACCAAAAAAGGGAGGTGATTTAGTTTTCTTGTTTAATCAACTACCCGATTATGTTGGTAATGATGAAGGTAACATTCAGGAATCCCATTTATCAGCTAATCTGGGACAGTCAAAGGGTGTTGCAGAGAGTCATGTGTTGTTGTTTCATGAAGAACCTAATTACCAGGCTAAACAGAAGGTTGAATCAAATCAGATCCTTTATGAGGATGAGACATTCAGTTTATTCTCAGAGCTTCCATTGTACTGTAATTAAGAAGCTAATATGAACAGGACTAAAGCAGCTTGCCTTGATGAGCAAACAAGTCAACTAGCTGAAAATGATCATGTTGTTCAAGATAACTTCATTGATTGTCAAGATCCTGACTATTCAACTTACAGAGAGATTATCATTCTGCTGATTTCTTACAGCAGTCAAAAGCCTAAGCCAGTTGAAGATGAGGACAGTAAATAGGAGGACGAAAATTAGTTAGGCAAAGTGTAGATTTGGGAGGAAATAAGTGAGGACAGTCATGACACAGGGGAACTTAAAACTAATGCTATGCAAATTGATGATATGATGAAGGAGGTTAGTTTGTTATTTGACCACTTACCTTCATTCATTGGCAAAGAGACTGTTGTTTCATAATGTTCTTCATTGACTAATAATGTGTATTCTGAGCCTAATCCAACTCTAGCTAAGAGTCTATTAAGAGTTGATAGCTTTGACAAGATATTAGCAACCCTGACAGAATAGGATGACCCGTTAACTGAAGAGGAGGAAGCCACATGGCAGGCTATCATGCAAGGTACAGGTCATGCAGTTGTTTCCAGCCCCAAACCTTTGAGAGGATGCCCCATTAGAGATTTGGCCAATCAAGTGACCGACAACTTTTAGAGTATTTTCAGTACCCCTGAGGATGCGATTGTAGTTGAGGAGTAGTAGATTCAACTTGCCCATTCACAGCCAACCAAAGGTATATCCGAACAGAGTCAAGAATTTCAAACCTTTGATTGTATTTTGAAGGTCGTGATTCAACAGTTTATAAGGTGTGTTTTTGTGTTTTGCTCCTTAATGCTAGTTTGTAAGCATGAGAAGCATCCTCAATTGGTTAGAAGAGGCAGTTATTTCACCCAATCGGTGAATGGTTTTGTTTGACCAACTTCCTTGGCCGGTTAGAGTAGGGTTAGGTTAGTCTTTTCAATCAATAAGTGTTCAGTGCACATTTGCTTTCACTCAGTTTTGTTTCCCTAAGTGCTGCTGCACAAGTTGTCTGGCCATTAGGGCATGTTAGTTTGTTTTTAGTTTTTTGTTGCTGTTTGGACTGGTTGAAGAGTAGTTTTTCAGTGTTTTCTGAGTTTAAGAAGAGCAAAGTATGACTCAATGCCTAATGGATGTTCAAGGCAATTGATCCAATGCTTAGCAGGTAAGCATATAGCAGAAGTCGCTATAAATGTTACCATTTTTTCACCACAGCTAAAAAATTGGTAGAGCTAATGCGTCGCAGTTCATTACCTTAAAGTGAAAATTCATAGCATTTATGGTGGCACCAGTTGCATAAGTTATCATACAGATTGATTCAGTTTTATTAGCTATGGTTATGTAAAAGAAAGTACAAATTAGTTGACATTCATTGTTGTTTCAAAGTGCTTATCATGGTTTGAAAGATGTCTCATAATGTATTTCAGTATTACATTCATATCATTAGATGAGATACACATAAATGGATCATGTTGCAGTGAATAAAGAACAAAAGAGAGTAATAATTGGTCCCACACAAGCTATGGGAGTAGCTGGATCTGAATATCTAATACAATTATGCAACTGTAAAAGGGAAAACAGGAACTAACAAAGCATATGAAGGAGAGGGTGCCAATCATTGCCTGAATTTGGAGTTGGTTGATTATGTTGCAGCTACTCCATTCGTTGCCGAGCTTCAAAAATTGTCATGAACCTGTAAAAAATGTGGGAAGGGTCCTGTTAGAGCTCATGACATCATCTCATCCATACACTATATCAATATGAACAAATTACATAATAGATTGTATGAGATAGTCAAGACCAGAAAGTACAATATTCATCAGTTACAAGAGAGGGAAATGAAGCATCATCAAGTATCATTATTTTTTAAACTAATATGTTTGCTTCATGTGCAGGTATAGGATGAGTCATGTAGCTGACTGAAGACAAATCAGCATGTGGTGTTAAAAACAAGCTCCCACAAGGGTTGAGCTCGGCATGCTACCCCTGAATCAAAGGGGATGACATCAGAGTATTCACTCATACTGTGCAAAAGGAACATGATAAAGTAAAATAGTGCTATATCAACTCAGCCTATTGAGCTTCAAACTCAATGGTCACCTATGACTACCAATTCAAAGAGACTTGAAGTGATAGTCATCAATGGACACTGAGCTCTTACATGGTTGTCTGACGAGGTTGTGATTCAGTTTGAAATAGAACATCCATGATCAATGCAGGAGATGACAGTCCAAACTCCAGTTGCATTCAATAATGTTAAAGAAGCTATATAGATATAATGGTCAGGCTAGTGTCATGGAATGAACAGCAAGAAACCATAGGACAACTTTGTGAATGATCAAACAAGTGATAATTATCATCATCAGTCAATTCATCTTCTAGAGGAATAACTGTATAACTGAATATCAGGTGAAATTATTCCATGATTTGCAAGGACAAAAGTCAAATAAAAAATACAGTAGCCATGTCAACTTTCAAGTATGCAAGGAGGATCCCAAATAGAGATAATAGAACTACCTTCATCTTATTTAGAAGCAATGTGTGAACAGCAACTCCATTTTCATGATGGATTGTAATGACAGGAATAGCCATGATGTAATAATTATAAATGATACAGAAGCATATCAAGTGCATGCAAATCAATGCCAAGTACCATAATGTACAAATGGAGCAGTAGGAACAAGAAGATAAATGGAATGAGCAGCCATGTAGCATTATAATCAATTGAGGTACAGTAAACAATGCCATATCATGATGTATGCATCAGCATATCAAGTACAATAATAGGTCCAAATAAAATGCATTATCTCAGTGTCTATATAATGCTATAGACAACAAATAGTTCATATTCCTTCACAGGGGATATTATCTCTAGAATCAATATTTAAATACTGACAGATTACATTCATATCATTTTGCAATGAACACCAAAGTATATTTTTGCTACAGTGGAGAAGATTCATGCATTTATCATGTATCTCATTCTCTCTTTATGCTACAGTAAGAGCAAACATCTCAAATGATACATAGGAGAAATAAAGGAGTATGAATTTGCAAACACAGTTAAGTAAATTGTAAATGACATATGCCGAATCACTGGCAGCAAATGGTGAAGGTACAGGTATATATAAGCATAAAACATCAAATATATATACTTTGTCATGGCAAGGCAAAATGAAGCTTCATTATAACATCTACAGTGGAGAAAGAATGATACAAAAAGGAAGTGAGAGATTTTGAGTTCATTGCTATAGGAAAAGGTACAAATGATGTATCACATGTTACAATGAATAAAAAAATATGCAAATACAGTAGGTTTCTAGTTGCAGTGCCATAGAAGAAAGTCAAATGAGGAGACAGCAGAAAATGAGCTCATAATCTTCAAGTTCATATAATATTTTGCATGAATAGGGACCAGAAGAATGATAAAATGCTTCTACATAAGAATCAAATGTTGGAAGTGGCAATATGTAAGTATACATGGAGTGTTTTACTATAAATGATAGTTGCATGACTAATGCTCCAAGTGTCAAGTGCATGCACAATGTTATAAATAGAGAATATCATAAAGGTAATACATATATCAGTTCATAAGTGATGAGCAAGATATAGGTTTTGCTTGGTTCCTTCATAAGGCAAGCTCAAAGGAATCAAGGCCTCATTCTATAGGAAGGATAGGGAGCCTCTTTCCTAGCAGCATTTTAAACCCATTTGGGGTTTGAAGCAGTAACTCATATGCAGAAAAGATAAAAATTTTGGTGTCTATTCGGCAGAAACAAATCAATATACAGTGACATGGCCGCAACCCCATTTCTTGAGAAGTTCATTTTTACCTTTAACCCATGTAGGGTTTAGTTCTAAGTTGTAGAAAATAAAAGGGAAAAGTTGAAACTTCATACCCTATCGATAAAGAGTGGCTCAGAGTTGCCTGGCCGCGGCTTATTGAAGGAAGCTCAGATATTTGTAATGGTAGCATAGACAGAGAAAGAAAGAAAATCTTAAAATGATCAAACACAAAGTGGTCCAAAAGTTCCATGGTGGCCTCGACACAGAGATATATTAACCAAGAAATGAAAGAGCATCAAAAACCACATATCCATCCATGGATTGGACACAAGGATCCACCAGAAATACAAATACAGGGTATCAAAAGGAGGGTTTCAAGTCATAAAGAAACAAAATCATTTCATTTTGTGAAAAAATGAAAGCTACAGCCACTGCCAAAAATACACATTTCCTTCAAAAGACTCAAAACCCACTTTGTTTTGTGAAGAGATGAACAGCTACAGTGAGTAAAGGAAATGGTTGAGTTTTTCAAACCCTTAGAAGCTATAGGATATGAAAATACAGTGATAAAAATGAGTCTTACCTGTGTGGAGGTCATGTATGAAGATGCAGAGCTTAGAATCTTTTTCTTGCTTCATTTTCCTCTTTCATAATGTAACTATGGCGGCCATATACAGAGGCAAATAGTGACAGAGAAACAAAAGTGACAACAAAGCCATCAGAAATATACTGAGGTCATGGCTAGAGAAGCCTTCTCATCCCAAAAATGGAAAAAAATGGATATAAATAACTACAAAGATCTCTTACCACCACTTTCCTGTGAAAAATGCTTGAAGAATCCATGCTCAAAGCAGATAAATTGATGTTTTAGCATCAAAACCCTAGCATTGGCAGCCGGTGTGCAAAGCAAAGTCTCCAAAGATTGCAAAAGCAAATGGCCCAAGAAGTTAGGAAAAATCTTGTTTTGTTATTAGGGTTTTCTTCTGCCCTAATCAAAATAGGAAGTTAATCACATTCTTTTCTTTTTATTGGGCACAACTAATGCCTTCATGGTGTTAAGTGGCTATTTTGTGATGTCTAAAGTCCATGACTTAAGGTGAGGTTGAGCCTCAAGGGTTCCCTCCAACATTTGATGCCTTAAACTATACTTGATCACCTTGATGATATGACATGTCTTAATCCCTTAGAGACAGAGATGGAGTCCATGCCTTAGGAATAATATGCAACCTTTTATGAGATAGGTCATATGGAGAATCATGCCTAGGAACCCATTTGATCACCTTCAAGGATAGGTCTATATGCCTTACGGATATTTTGCAGAGTCAACAGAAGATAAGCCCTCAAAGGCTTTATTTTTGCAAGACCATATAGATGCCCTTCATATTTTTATGATTTTTTAGAAAAATCAAATGCTATTCACTAAATATACTTGGCAAAATGAAACAAATAGGCCTTGTACTTTTATTTGTAAAAACATAACCAAATCGAATTGAGATATGTATTAAAATTGCATTATTGTAAAGCAATACTTTATAAATTGCTTTTAAAACAATTGTTAAAGCAGTTAGAAAGAAGAGGTTTGTCTTTTTATTTTCCTTGGGAGAAATTAGTTTAGATAAGGACAAATGGGATATTTTTTTAGCAGATAGGGCATGATTTTAAAGCAAATTTGGTGGGGCCACCTAAGGGAATAGTTTGGCAACTTTATCTTTCAGTTTAGAGGTAGTTTGGTGCTATTTTTGGCAGCTTTTTTGTGAAGCTTGAAAATGGATTTCAACATCTATTATTAGGAGTTTTTCCAGCTTTTTTCCAGAGATCTCTTGGCAGGGCATTTATAGGAGAAAAACTTAGTTTTTTTTAGTCAGTTGATACCAGTTTCTTCTCTCTTGTTCACAGGCAGAGTTGTTTACAGGCAGTTGGCTTAGTTATTTCATATTGCACTGTACTCCTAGTTTAGAATGACAAATTATCCTATTATATACGTTTGGCAGTCTTGATTTGATGTTTTATTGTGACTTTTGGTCCTTTATCATGTCTCAGTGCTATTAAATTATAGTTTTTCCTGGTTGCAGTTTGTGTTTGAATCAAACCTTGTAGAAAATTATTTTAGGGGTAAACAATTAGTGGAATTGTGAAATTTTATGTTTGAAGAACTATTTTGTGAGTGACAGAAATTCATTAGAGTTCAGTTTCACATTTTAAGTGCATCTCTCTATCCTTTTTCCCAGAGAAGTCATTAGATTAGGAAAATCTTAAGGAGAACCAGCTTGCTCTAGAGATTCCCTCTCGACATAGATCGCCCACATCTAAGAGGGTTTCCATGTTTCAATAGGACAGTCAAGCTTAACTTGACTAGTGGCGCAATCCTAATTGACAACACTAACTTTAGTATCTGTGAAGCTCTTCATGCCTTCTCTTTATCAATTTTTTCCTTAGGATGCTTACCAAGAATGCAACCTTGGCAAACATTGCCTGAAAACTGAACTGAAGGCAACCTTGTGACCATTCTCTACTAGTTGAGTTGTTGCAAGTAGCAAAAGTTAAGATGGCCAAACTGCCCATACCATAATGTACTCACATCATCTGTATGAGTGAACAAAAAAATGGAGGATCAGGAACAAAGTGAGAAAACAAATATAGTCATGATTGATGATCTATTCTCCCAACTGCAACTATAGAACCACTATGCAACTTACGAATCTCCACTAAATTAGGAGTGAAATCAACCTACTTGCCTGAACCCATGTGAGTGATCTAATATACTGACAGGAGATTAGTTGATAATGAGGGCACACAAAGAACATCATGGAATGTGCCATCCCCCACATCAACATACCCTCTCCCACACACCTCAATAGGAGTGTCATCACCCATCAAAATAGAAGGCATAGTACACAACTCCAAAGATGTAAGTTCTTCCTTAGATAAATCCATGTGGTGTGAAGCACTTGAATCAAGAACACAAGTGGATGGTTGTGAAGAAAAAGCTACAAGGGCCTTTCCCTTTCCTTTCCCCTTGTTGTTATCCTTTGCCTTATTAGACCCCTCATTGGAACTTTCTTTTATAGATTCAGGAACACTGCTATTATTCTTCTCAAGAATATTGTCAAGTGATCAATTTGTTTCTTCAAACATTTATGTTCATCATGACTGAGTCTTTTACAATATGCACATTTGACCTTCTCTTTTTCTTAGGCTTGTCGCCATTAGAAGATTGTTAGAAATGAAGGTACAAACCACACAATGGAAATTTGATTCAAACCTTATTAATGTCCTCTAAATAATGTAGAATCAATAGAGATTGCAACATAAATAAAAACCACTACACATAAATAACATGCATTAAGAACTAAACACATAACACAGTATGTAATGTGGAGAAAACCCTTTCGAGTAAAAAACTCCACCAAAAAAAGAGGCTCCAAGTTGTATTATCTTCAAATATGAGATTATAATACATGCACTTTCCTCTTCTTCAGTCTTTGATCCAGTGGTGCCTGTTACTCAACTCTACTAAAAAACATAGTACAAATATTCTAATAAAGGGGTAGCCTTCTAGGGCAAGAAAATTGACATAATATCAACTGTCAAATATGTGACCTAATGATGAATGGTCCAAATTTACAATGATAAAGTTTGGCTCCAGGGGTGCTTCCCCCAAACCCCATTGAGGCACGTGGCCCCAGATCCCCAACCAGGGGGATGATCCCCCCAGATCCCTCATAGGGGAAACCCCCTTGCGACCCTCATCTCAGATGAATTAGCGTCAGGGACCGGATATAAACATGCACCTGAAACAAGATCGTTGTTGGTGAAACCTTTCATTCCTTATGGGTGATTTACAAACAATATTAGGAGTAATTAATTACATAGGATTTACAAGATTGATGGCACCTTAATCATAATGTAAAGATTGGGTCTCATTAGCTTCTTTTGGGGTAACTTGTTTATGATCCTTCTTCTCCTTGATATTATTTTGTTTCTTATCCTTATTATTACTACTTTATCCTTTTTGTTCTTTTGTGCCTTGGTTTACAACCAGGGCATGTGACTTAGAGGATTTAAGAGTGCCCATCTAGATTAGCTTTTCTTGCTCCTATGTGATAGAGCTTGAAGATCCTTAGTCTCACAGAATAATAGCATTCTCAACCAAACACACCCATATACTTCTGCTATTAAGGACTAAACCGTGACAGGAACTATAAAGTTCAAATGCAAATCTTTAATAATAGGAAAGATAATAAAAATTACTCTCAGTTCTAATAAGGTATAAGAATCTGCAATCTACCTGGACTTGCCTTAGAGGTGATAGGAGCTGTTATCATAGTTGCGACAGGAATGTATAATAGGAGATTAAAAGATTAGGTACCACATAGATTTAATAGACTAATACCAAATGGGCAGGAAGGATGTATAATTTCAGCCATTATTATCATGAGAATCACTAGAAGACACTATTTAGAACATAAACTCATCTCTATTCTAATATCAAAACATTACACCACAATCGGCCTCTATACTAATGGCCAGACTAAAATACAGAACTAAGAAAACTCTAAACCTTGTCTACTCCTCTCGTCCTTAACCATCGAACTCCTTCTACTTGCCGGCTCTACATTCTCCAATTCTTTTCATCATATATTGTTCTGCCAACATACACAACTATCAACTAGGCATTTCAAAGTGACCTCTTCTTCGTTTATCCTCCACGGCCACCATTCTTTGTCACGAACCTTTTTCTTCACTCATCATTCCATTTCCCTGATCGGCCTCCTTTTCTATCCATCAGCTACTATGACTTGCATCCTTTTTCTTCTGCAACTTTATTTGTTTTTCAGCTTCTTAGTTGAATAGTCTCTTTCTTTTTCCAAATCAGCTCTTCTCCTTTTTATCGGCCTACTCTAGTTTTTCTATGTGGCCTCCGCAGATTAGTTTCTTTCATGTATCACCCTTCCTGTGACTATCCCCTGCTATCGATTTGGCTTGTTCCTCTTTTATTTTTGGCCTCTGCCCTCCACCAAACATTGATTCTTCCCTTTTGTGATGGTTGCCTCTGTCATAACGGCCTCCTCTTTACCTTGCGGCCTTTCTTCTTCCTAACTGGCATTTGTACATAATGATTAGCAATAGTAACACTTAGGGAACAGGAAATTCCTTCTGCTAGCTGCCTCACTTCTTCACATCTGTCATTGACCTACCTCAACCAGACTATGATTCAACCTTTCCCAACTGCCTACCAACCACCATCATTTCTACTACAACCCTCTCCGAGGAATCTCATTAGTTTTCTTATATCTGACATCTCTCAATAACAGTCATTTCTTCTAAAATATTGCCTTGTTCCAATCCTTTATAACTAATGTCCTTTTTGCCATCTGCCTCATATCCATCAACATCTACCTACAACTAATTACCTTCATCTTAAGTAATTGCAACCTTGAAAAAACTAACAAATGACTAAGAATGTTCCTATCACTCTAGCGACATGAACTTCCTGCCATCTACATTGAACCCCAAAATGCGACAACTAACAAAATTTGAAAAAATAAGAAGATGCCCCTGCATCACTGTGTGAGAGAGATAGAAAAATCATCCAAACATGGCATGGTGAATTGAGTACTAAGTGCACCCTCAGTAGCATAGAAGGTAGAAACAAATGTACAGAATATTCTAAACTTAGCTTATAGAGAATACTAAGAATCAGTTGTTCATCTTTCTTTTCAATTCCATATTGTTTTAACTACAGCCTTAGTGATTTCAATTTTGTGGAAATATCTTGAATTGTTTCAAGATGTTGCCTAGACTTTCCAAAGTTTGAAAAATGGGAATTGTGTAGCATTACCTATGCGAATCTACAATTTCTAGAAACTCTAGACACCAAAACTAAAAAATGTCTACACCACTATGAAACCTGCAAAATTCTACCCCAAATCAAAAAATATTTCTCCAAAAAAGGAGCCCGGATGGCTAAGATAAAGGCCTACAAATATTTACTGTCAAAATCAAATGCCAATAGAGAGGGGGCCTACAAAAAATTTCTAATTAATTTTGCTAATGATCTGTTTCTTAAATGCAAAAAATAATAGATACCCAGATAGTTTTTTGATGCGATGAATAAAACCTAGAAAACATTTTTCTTTTTAATGTGCATAAGAGGTGGATTTAATGCAAAAAATGCCTCCAGTAACAAAAAAATGACATGTAATATGTCAAAATTTATCTACAAGGCCTCCTAAATGCAATGGCAAGGCCCTTTTGGACTAAAAATGCTTCAAACAGAAGTTGTCTTCTAGATCTGAGCTTAAAACCCTCATTCCACAACTATGTCAAATGATCTCTTATTTCAATGAAATGAAAGCCAAATCTAACTTTCTTGATCCTCCTGGATGCGTTGGACAACTAGAAATGCTACAAATATAACAAGAAACTCTGCAATCAGCCAGATCTCACAAAACACATATGCAAAACCCAAATGTTAAGATGTTTATGCCAAAAAAAATTATTCTCCAGATCATCCGAAGATGCAAGAGAAAAGCATACTAGGTTTTTGGGAAAACCTATAACAAAGCGTATTAGTCCCCCCTCCCCCCCCAAAAAATCTCTCAAATATGGAAACTAAAATCTATTCTTGTACATGGAAAAGCTCTGATACCATGTTAGAATCTGAAAATATGAATAACCCAGAAAACTAGTGCAAACTAATATATATTAAACTATGAAAGCAAATTATACAAGAATTAAAATAACAACATAGAGTTAGTCTCCACGAGAGTAATGCAAATGCTAGAAGCAAAATAGCATTATGAGGATGCAAAATCAAATATGTTTAATACAAGCTAGGTAGCATGTTTATATAGAAAAAGGAGAGGGTGGATATGGCAACGCCAACGAATAGGAAGCAACCATCTATCAGTCTAAAGATAGTGAAGTATATTTCCAAGATTAGGTAATGGGTGCTCCCTTGTAGGATGGTGACACCTCATAACCCACTCACTTAATTAATCATGCTTTATGAACCTAAGAAAGATTAATAAAAGGTGTAGGAAAAACCTAGGAATATGAGAAAATAAAAAACCCAACTAGGAAATAAAAACCTACACTAACAATGTTCACAATGGACAACATAGGCTTCTTGTTTAGCCATTCCATATAATCAGTCACCTTCCAAGGATTTACCCCCACTTGCATGCCCTCATAATTTCACCCTTATAGAAAAGTCAATAGTATAGAGGGGTCAAATAGGAAGAAGGGAAGAGAGCTTAATCTTATGGAATCGATCATCCCAAGCTCTAACTCATACAAAGTAGTGGCAATCACCCACGAGGCATCCTTCATGCTCTCCAACTGCGATAGATAATAGTTGAGGAATTCAACAAAAAAAAGCCTAGGGCAAGGGTGGTGGAGCTCACTGGGCTGGGTTGCGGGGATACCACTATAGCATCTAAAAAAAAGTTGAGAAATACATTTGTATCTACGAATGTCAAAGATAAATCAAACAATTTCAACTTAGGAAGGTTGGGAAAGATGATGTTTGATAATAGCTTAGTTTATTTGGATGCACTTTTAACAAATTGATGGGAAATAGATGTAAAAACTATAATTAAAATTTAACTGTAGTAGTGTCGGTGATTACTCAGTATAACAAAAAAATAAAAAACAAGAAACTTAAAACTTTTGCCTCGTGGAAATAACTAATATGTTATTAACCAATGCATCTATTATTTACATATTGAGACCTACTCCCACCATAAACAAGGAGTATATTGACCACAATACACCAATTATTTACATGGTACTTTGACTTTTAAGGTTTGTTTTCAAGTCTTTTCTGTTTCCATTCTTATTTCCCTTCCATTGGCAACTGGCAACTACTATTACGGTAGCGACCATTCGCCATACGAATCAGCATGCCTATGGCATGTTGAAGCCATCATACCATACTTATCATACTGCATACAAAATTGCCACAGTCTCAAAAAAAATTGAATCAATTTTTTTGCCGCCTATGAATTAAACGGCACCCTTTTGACCCACCCATAACATTATGCGACTCTTATCTACAATATTCTCACTGGTTAGACTTGATTTTGAGTGTTTGTTAGGGAGTCCATGGAACTGCTTCCAGATACTACATGCATGCCCGAATGCCTTTTTCAAATAGTAATTCAGAAGCAACGGGGAAAATATCTAGGGCTTCATCTACACCATAGAAGTTAAGGCATGTTCCCTTGTAATATGAATACTCTGGAAGGTATTGCAAATGGTATGGAGGTGTTGGAAAAGGGCATGGGGCCTTCTGTAATTGATGAAGTCTAGATGTGCTTTGGCTTACAGGTGGTAGCCACACTCCATAAAGTTTCCCTCACTGTTTTGCACACTACTCTCATTTCACTCTGTCATTCGCTATTTTAGTGCCAATCTGGTCTCTCTTGGCCTTCTTCCTTGTGATGGTAACATGTAGTCATACTGTTTCACTCAATTTTAGTTTTCATTTCATGATGCGAGCAAGATTTTTAATTTTTAATCTTCTTTTGAGTTTTCTTTTGAAGGAATTCCAAAGGAAAATAAAATAGTAAAATATCTTCCCTCCATGTTGTTGTTGCATTCTGGAGATCTCTCGTGGTTGTATGGAGGCGAGTACATATTTTAAAAAGGGATTCACATAATAGAAGAAATCAAGCACATCAAATGGGTCCTCTTCAAATGAGATGGAATGCTTACAATGGTTGGGTAAATAGTGTGCCCACTTTGTGATCTACATATCTTTTGGAAGTTATGCAATGCTAAGTGAAAAGTAAGTGCAAGAGCTTCCTCTGGGAGTGGAGGCCAGCCAGAGACCATTTTTGTGGGTTGTACACTTCGATCTAATGAAAAGAAGCAAAGCTATTTTACCTGTGGGTTTCTTGGAGCACATGAGAGATAGGGGTTGCATAGTTTTGTAGGCACCATAGGTATAGCCTTTATCTCATCCTTCCATAGCTTGTTTTGTGATGAACTGTGGACGGAACTCAGTACAGGAAAGCATCACCATGGGCATGTCAATGTTTGATTGGCCTTATTTTGCAAATCAATTTCTTAACCACACATATGTTGTGGATGTGTAGAAATCGGGTCTACCATTGAATGCGAATAGCCAAGGAATTATAGAGAAAAGGGTTTACTGACACATCAACCTATGTACTTGTATCTCAAAACCTATGTAAAATGGCATTTTTTTTTGTTTTTTCATATTTGTTATTGTACAACTAAATTTCTTACTCCATATCTTGTAAGTAGAAATATCAACATCCGCCATAAATATTGGTAAGTGACATATCAACATCCACCATAAATATTTTTAATTGAGAGTGGATAGATCAAAGTATCTAGATGGAGGTAAAGATATGCTCGAGTCCTTGTTTAGGCAACGTAGCTTTCTAGTTTATAAACAAATGCATGCTTCTATGTATGTTAGTTATAGGTTGTAATGATCTACTATAATATGTTTAGAGATGAGTCAACATAAAAGAAGATATTTTGGGGAAATATATAATCATTAATAATATATTTGTAATGGTGAAATTTGTATATTTATCTTATTTTTATGTAGTTTTGTGTTCATTTTAAGGGAATATCTTCATACATGTATATATTGATAAGTGGCATAATTTTGTGCAAATTTAACTTTAAATTTTGGTCCTATTGTCCACTCTTTTCTTACTTAGAGCTGAGCAAACAAATATTTGTGTGATTTACAATATATGGTAAATTAAAATAATTTATCTTCTAATGCACTAATTCAATTGTACTCTCTAACATATTAACTTACATATTTTTTCTATCCATGTAAGTATTGCACCTCCTTCTTGTTAGTCTTATAATAAATCACAAGGGTACTATTTATTTTAGCTTAATCGATGTAACACCACAAACCATTAAAATAAAAATTCCATCAAAATAACACCACAAACCATTAAAATATTAAAAATTCTATAAAACCTAGATTAACAACAATTGTTTTTTAAGAATAAATATACTCCACAAAAGATGCTATTCATGTGAGAGTTTCTTTCCATTATAGTATGAAGGCAAGTCTTTATAAAAATCTATTTTGACTCAATATGTTTAGAACATAACCTTTAAGTAAATTTAAACAAAAAATATATTGTGTTGAATGAAAATAGAGATAGTGAAATTGAAATTTTTTTGTAGTAGTTGATTTATTGTTAAAATTATTGTTGTTATTGTAATAAATCAAGTCCATGTGTGTAAAGCTTTTGCTAAAATGTCATGTAAGATTCCATCTTTGGACACTCTAGATAATGATGCATTAGTGGATAAGATAAAGAAGTGGATTGACCCTGAATCTTATGCTTTATCACACTACTCTGTTGAAGAGCTACTAAAGAACAAAAAAGCATAAAAAAACCTTTTCTTTTAGATTTGTGGTGGTGATAAGAGCTTGGACTTGAGGATGCAATAAATAATTTTTCAAGGGTTTAATAAGGCGAAGAATATAAATTGGGCTATTTGAGAAGAAATCTTTACTAGGTTCAAGGAAATTTTGGATTCAAGGTTACTAACAATAGTTTGATAGGAAATCTAAGGCTTTTCACTTTCTTTGAAGTGGATTTTAAGAAGTGCAAGCCTTTGATATGTAAATGAAACATTTAATCTGGATGCTTGCATGTTATTTTTAATCTTTCTCATTTTTCAAGGGTATTTTTAAACATTGCCTTGTCCCCATATATTTAGGAAGGTTAGAGTAGACACATGTATTCATCATGCAAGGTTTTAGAATAGAACATTATTGATTGTTGGGTCTAGTTTGAACTTAGAGTATAGATATGTGATCATGACATCATCTTAGATTTGTAAATTTGTCCTATGTTAAAGCACAGATCAAATGCAATGCACTTCACTAACACAAAGACATTATTTTTTGAACATTAATACATTGCATCAAAATGAGCCCAAAACTAAATAGGAATTGGCATGCCATTTAAATTTTAGAATTACTATAAGAAAGTTGTGAAATAAAATATGTCTTATTTTAATCAATCTATATTTTAAAATACAAATTATATATATTTAAAAATAAAATTTCATCACAATTTATGGAGGAAATAAAGGTGTTTCCTAGCATAAAGAGTAATATCATATTGTAATTTTATCCTATAAAATACCAATCCACTACTAAATGCTAAACTCTTAATGAACTTAAAACTATAATTACAGTACTATGCCATTGACTAGATACAACCAATATCATTTTTCACCATAAAAATTTTATAAATGTGACTTTACCTAGTAAGTTATATATAAGACATCTATCATCTACTTTTAAACCATGCTTTTCAAAATTGAATAGAAAAGAATAATCATGATCTAAGATCCTATAATTAATTTGTGAATAAGTGCATCTAATCCACATGAATAGGATAGTAGGATAGTAGACCACATGTCCATGGTAATCATTTTACTTTTTCTATTATATAAATTAACATGTATTGCATAAAATTCTACACCTCAATTAAATCCTTAAGATACTATTTCTTTATTTCAAAATTCTTTTTCACCTAATATCAAAATATCAAGTTGATAGAGACCAAGTCAACAATTTTTTGTGTCCTCAAAATGTGTAAAGGAATAATTAGTGCTTATGTATGAAAAAGGGAGAAAATCAAAGAGAACCCATAGATAAGTTAGATTGCAAATCTAGGAAGAAAGAGATAAGCATGATAGAATTACAAATATAATAATAAAATGGTTGAAAGAACATGGAGAAGATGACAAAACTTGTAGGCTAATAAAAGTCTTTTTAGCATGCAAAATTCAATGGGCAAGGCATATCCACCAAGAAAGTAGAATCAAAATAATATAAAAGGGAGGAAGGCATAGGAATATAAAAGTTATCTTGAAAAATAAAGAAGATAAGAGTAAATTATTAAGAAATAAAAGATATCTCAAAGGCACACAATTTTACATAGATGAAGATTTAACCCTAATATAGCTGGAAGAAAGAAGGAAGGAATGGGAGAAATTATTAACAACAATAAATGTGGGAAAAGTGGAATGGTTATATAAGGGGAAAGCTCAGGTCAATGACAAAATGTTACACAATAAATAGGAAGGAAGCCCCCAGGAGAAACTTTGGTAAGATGGAACTATAGAGGATACCTTTAGAGGAGAAATCTCGGTTTAGGGCTCATAATATATGGAAAGGACATCATTGTCCTTGTAAAAACACATGAACATCAGGGCTACAAAGTTCTAAATTTTAAAGGAACTACATGGTAGAGTGACAATTCTAGTAAAAGAATCATTAGGAGGAACCATAAAACTTGAAAATGAAGATCCAAGTAATCAATACATATGGATGAAGATAATAGACAATAAATCAACAATTAGTCTTGTTGCATGCTACTTTGCACCTAATGGTTCAAAATCATATTAAAAAAAGAAGCTCGATTATGAGGATTTGTATGTGAAACTAAAAAGGGACATATTGGTCTATAGCACTTTAAGAGAGGTAATTCTAATGGGGAATTTAGTTTAAGAATAGGAAATAACCAAACTCTTTACCTTAGAAGTTAATATGGGATGAAAATTAATCTATTGTGGCTAGAGGAAGAAGAGAACCAAAAATGGGAAAGGGTCTCACAAGATAGAAAAAGAGGCATCACTCAATATGGAGTATAATTATTGGAGTTAGGAAACATTTATGATTTGATCATATGTAATGGAATAAAAGCATGGTCAAATAGGAAGGGTAGATGTGAAAAAGAAGGAAAGAGATCATAATCTCTCTTGTGAAGCATAATCCTAGAGGTTGGAGGGAATTGTGGCAAGAGAGTAAACCTATAGATAATAACATCACATATTCCCAATGGCTAGAATATACAAAATTGCTATATGAGTGAGAAGCAGATAAAGACAACCCCCTAGTAGTTAATACAATGGCTAAACTCTTCTCTACAATGGTTATTAAAGAAGGGATTAAAATGCTAGTAGTGGGTAAAGCACATGACATAGATGATTATAGGTAGAATACCCAAAGTGGGATTTCAAGGCTCTCACACCATACATCAAAAGCATATTTAATGGGGTCATTCAAAATTGCTTTCCAACAGATTGGAAAACCACTATCATCATTCTTCTTCTCAAAAGTGGAGATGTCAACAACCCATAAAATTATCATACTATAATGATTAATGTAGTTTTTGGAAAACTTTTTGGGAGTATGGTAGAACACAAAATTAACACTTGGGTAGAAATAAGGGAAGAGGGTGAAATGGAAAGCATGTTTTAGGCCAAAGCATTCCATAATTAATCACTACATCACTCCTAAACACTTGATTGAGAAGGAATGGATAAACAAGGGGAAGAAGTTTTAGGTTGTTTTATTGATTTCAAAAGAGCATTTAACACTATGCTTAGAAGAAAACTCTTGAGTAGAATGGAAGAGTTATGGATTCTAGAGATGTATAGGGTAGTATTTCATAGGCTCTATGATCAATTCCAAGCCACTTTTAGATCAAAACAAGGAAATTATTATTGGAATGCTTCGAGAGCAACATCATTGTTAAACAAGGATGCTAATTATCACCCAATTTATTTGGGTTATATATAGACAAATTAGAGGAGTGGTTAAACAAATCTAGAGGGGGAGGTGCCCACTTATCCAACTATGTAATAAAGCTACTCCTATATGTAGATGGCCTTATTTTAATGGTTAAACATCGTTGGCACAAAATAGTAGTGGAGGAAAATATTAGAAGAAAGAGCATGTGGATGAAACAAAATACCAAGTGGATGGGTAAATGGGACATTAGCATGCAAGAGTATACAAACATTAATAAGGAAAAAAAAGATATGTAAGAGAAAAATTCAACACAACCATGTGGATAAATTCACTTCAATGAAAGAGAAAACTACATTAGAAAAGGAGAAAAATAAAATGGAAAGTGACAATGTTAATATCTCAACTAAGGACTAACACTTATTGACTTAGGTATAAGACCAAGAACTAGACAATGACCAAAGGAGATTGGCTAGATAGATTATGTTGTTTTCCCAGTTTGGGATTATTGGAAATAAAATGACACTACATCGTAGAGTGTTTAGCTTATAAGGATATCCTAATCAAACATGTTAACATCTTGAAAGTTGACTCCTTGATTGTCATATTTGAAGAGGAGAAACACTAGAGTTTTGTTGGGATTTTTGGAAAATAAATTTGTTCTTGAAAAGGATTACTAAAGGATTGGAGAAGCTAGGATCTAATTCTTGGAGATAATTGGGATAGTATTCAAGCTTTTGTGCAATAATTTGTGTGTAGAAAGATGTATTTCACTTTTAAATTAGGTTTACATGTTTACAAGTTTTGTGTTCTAAAGAATGGATAATTTTTTTTTCTTTTAATTTTTAATGGTTGAGTGTGCTTAAAATGAGTAGTTAAACATATTTTAAATTTTTGTCAAGAAAAGCTTGAGGTAGCCATTAATGTAGTTTTATGATTCTTGAAAGAAAACCTACATTATTTTATTTTTATCAATTTTGTGTTTAAAAGTATGCATAAATGCATTTTTCATTAAGGAATGATTGAGTGTGTTTTTAATGGTTATTTCAATATTCTTAACATGAAAAAATTGTTGGCCTTGTTTTCTCTTGTATTGTCCTTAGTAAAATTTGGGCATTATAGTCATGGGGTTGACCCTGCAATTATAGACTTGGCCCTTTCATATTCAATTTTTGGCCAACTTCTACCTATACGTTTCCTACCAAGGTCTAACTAAACACTAATTTGCATGATTTATTTCTATGTCCTCATATGTGAAGGCATTGGATGTATTCATTTTAAACATCTAGATCTACATGATCATTCTAAGACCATGTGTATGACTAAAGAGTATCGTTTTTATTATTTTCTCAAGTTTTCTAGGGGTCAATCTAGGAGAATGTTTCCCCTTGTTACACTAGCATCAATCTTTCCAATCAGTGTGTTTAAACATATTTTAAATTTTGTTGAGAATATTCACTATTTTGGTATCCTCATGCTTGGAAACATGTCAATAAATAAAAGTTGATTAAATATATTCCCATTGTTTATAGCATATACTACAATTAATTTTTAATTTAAAATGTCACTAACAATTGTAAGGAGTGGGTTCATGTGTTGTGTATTTAAACACACTTTGAATGGGAGCTTGAACTGAAAGATTGATGCTCGTTTAGGAATGGGAGCCTGAGCCGAAATGGGTGCCCGTTATAAAACGGGTACCTGTTTAGGATTGGACACCCGAATCAAAATGGGTACCCATTTTCAAAAAGTACTTATTTTTTTGAAACATGCCTATGGCAAACTTTTTGATTTTTTAGAAATGGGTACCCGTTATTTTTGGAATAGGTACCCGTTTATAAATAGGTACTTGTTTTCTACACAGATCCCGACATAGGAGCCAATGTCACTAGGGTTTGACCGACCTTCTGCATAAATGAAGTTTCCTCGTTGGTTACCAATTTCTTCTAACACTTCAGGTTCCCAATATTCTACAGGTAAATTAGGAAGTTTAAACCAATCCTGAACTCGCTCCATGTTGTGTCGATATGGGTCAAACCTAGGCTCCCATCTACGAATGTAGAAGCCACATCCTTCCATTATCCATATCCCATTTTCAATCTCTTCTCTTATATTTTGGGATGGGCAGATTGTTGTAAAGTAACCATTCACTAAGGGTTTTATTTGCATTTCCTTTTCCCACTGATCCCTCCACCAATTGATCAACCTTTCCTAGTTGAGGTCTCTTCCATACCATTTGATCAGTAGCCTGAGCGATTCCAGGCATTGTATAATTGGACGCATGATGCTAGCTTGAATCACCATAGATTTACTATTTAGTCTACCTCTGGTCTCTTCCTTCCTCTTGAGGCACCTATCATACCTTTTGAACTCTGTTCTCCATCCTCAATTCATGTTTCTCTTGTTGCCCAAGGGTATGACATTCGCCCCAGTTGCATGAAGAGGAACCAAATTTCATGGTTCCTTTCAAAAATTTCCTTGCCTATTGAAGGCCCTCCCTGTCTCATTGCCCTTGCCATAGAATCTTGCCCCTTTCCCTTGAGCTCCTATGGAGAATTTCTATTTGGATTCATACCTAGGCTTCCCATTCCATTTGTATTGGTAGACTGTGTAATGTGTTGTACCTATTTGTATATTTTTAAAGTCTTTTTATGTGTTATTTTTAATTTTTAGAGTGGTCTTTTAGATAGACAGAAGATGCAGAAGGGGTTTTCAGTTTTCCTGTAGATGTGTGTTGCCGGAGCATACAATATAGAGCATATAGCCAAAACCTAGAAAAAGTACAATAGATATGAAGAAAATAACAGAGACCCAAATAGCAGAATGGTCAATAATAAATTACTATGACATACCTATATGGATTTTTACAACTTTATACATATGTTGAGAGTTCACTAGCAAATGGGTATGGCTGGAATGCCCCAAATCTCTAGGAAATGGTGAGCAATGAGCATACAAGTATTATCAGCAAGGATTAGGACCTCCAATGCCTTACAAAGACCAAAGAAGAAGCTACAAACAACTATCAAGTGAATGTCTCCAAGACCCATGTCCTCCTATGCAAGTGTACGGCTAGCTGGAGGAGAAGTTAGCAACCAAAACTATATTATTCTTCCCAAATGCTACTCAGAACTAATCTGTAGTACCTCTCAATGCTGGGTGACTATGGTGGAGGAGTAGAAATGCATTGAAACTGCCCAAACATGCCACAATAAGGTATAGCTTGCTGCTACTATAGTATGGCCAGCAAGGAAATCACTCAATAGTTACAAAGTCTCTTCAATCACTCTTCAAATCTACAGTTCTTCAATACAAACACATGAACCTCAACAATCTCCAAAAGATATAGCAAACACTCCTTGTAAACTAGACCAAATGGACTCCAATGAAGCACAAGAATGAATACTGGATGTATCCATCGTCAAAGGCACCTTTGGGTGGTATTGCACACCTATAGAATACTGTCACTAATGGAGGTTTTCGTCTCCAAAAGTCTGGTTTGAATGCACAAACCCTTGAAACCCTAGCAGAGCTCTCATAAGAAAATATCATAAGCAAGCATAATAAAAAATGAGCCCTTCAACACCTTATATTACTCACTCTAAGCCCAACGCCCCTTTTGGAGGGAATTTGCATTTGTTTTATTGTTTAATTTTAATCCCCTTATGACTCCCATGGGTGCCCACCTCCTAGAGGTTCACTTTTTAAGTTATCACTTATTTTATAAAGTGATCATATAATATTTATTTGTAAAGTCCCAACAAATAATTATATTAAACTTCAAACTTTAAGGCACTCCTCAATAGATGCCTATGACTACTCAATTAAAAACCATAATAATTTATCATGAGGTATTACCTCATTCAACTCATAAACATATAATATTTGATTATATCAAATATTATTTTCATATCATTATCTCTGTTTGATTATTATGATTTTATCAATAAAAGGATAATAGTAATACAAAAGATTACAAAAAATGTGATTGGGTTGAGCTAGTCTCCCCATCATGATCCGTCGACAAAAACACGTCATCTTAACTCGATGATAAAGTCTTAACGTTAAGAATTGGTTAAAATACCTCAAGTGACTTAATAATAATAAGATAACTATTTTATGACAATAATGTCGTAATATATACATTAAACGTAAATAGTTACAAATCATACTCAAATGACATCGTTAACGTTATTAACAACTAAGATGACTTACTACAACTTAAAAAGATTTGCAAATAATATCGACTACCTGTCGATTAGGTTCAGAAGTAAACTGACAAGACAAGACTTACCTCTTACGACACATTGGTTCACATTTTCGTTAAACACTTATACTCGATTTGGCAAATAAACCACTCATAACCCGAGGTCTATATCTCTCTCCTCGAAAGATACTCTCTCTCTTTTCTCTAAGATTCATCTGAGAATCTATATTCCTATTTCAACTTGTAACCAAACAATATATGATCAGTGCATCATTATTCAAATAATAAATCAAATCTCATAATGCAATTATTAAATCAATAATAACATAATCTTTTCCATAGTTTCATAAATGAAATTCAATATAATCCATGTCTTTCCTTGTCATTAATCTAAACATCATAATAAATGTACTTATGTCCAAGTAAAAAGTAAAAGTATAGCAAGACAAAAATTGGGGATGTAACAATCCTCCTCATTCCTGTCTCTATTCATGTCGTTCATGTCTCCATTCCTATTATTCCTGTCTTTGTTTCTATCATTCATGTATCTATTTCAATCTATATTTTCCTCATCTTCCTCCAACTCAAGAAATAATCAACCAAGGAGTTGTCTGAGTGCCAACTGGGACCTGTCTAAGCTAGCAACGATCTATTGTTGTCCTCTAGCCAGATCATTAAGGATATCTCTGGTGCTCGACTCTTCAATCTCCCTATCTCCCATCTCCCCTGTATGCTCTGGAAATGGAGGTAACTCTCCCGAAAAGGGGTCTATCCAGGACCCCTAGGAATCGTCCTCTGTAGCTGCTACCTCTATCTCTGGATTTGACTCAAATGGATCAATCTGAGGCACTGGATTCAACTGCGAAAACTGTGTTCCTTGCCTTGCCCTGGTATTTCTGAAAGGATATCTATTTGTCGGTCGCATGTCTTATTTTCACTTTTGCATGTTTGTTTCAACCTGACAAGATGGCAAGATTATGGCTCTAATACCACTGTAATGTGCCATACATGTTTGTATATTTTTAAAGTCTTTTTATGTGTTATTTTTAATTTTTAGAGTGGTCTTTTAGATAGATAGAAGATACAGAAGGGGTTTTCAGTTTTCCTACAGATGTGTGTTGCCAGAGCATACAATATAGAGAATATAACCAAAACCCAAAAAAAGTACAATAGATATGAAGAAAATAACAAAGACCTAGATAGCAGAATGGTAAATGATGAATTACTATGACATACACATATGGATTTTTGCAACTTGATACATATCCTGAGAGTTCACTAGCAAATGGGTATGGCTGGAATGCCCCAAATCTCCAGGAAATGGTGAGTAATGAGCATACAAGTATTATCAGCAAGGATTAGGACCTCCAACACCTTACAAAGAACAAAGAAGAGGCTACAAACAACTATCAAGTGAATGTCTCCAAGACCCACATCCTCCTATGCAAGTGTACGGCTAGATGGAGGAGAAGTTAGCAACCAAAACTATATTATTCTTCCTAAATGCTACTCAGAACTAATCTGTAGTACCTCTCAATGTTGGGCGACTATGGTGGAGGAGTAGAAATGCATTGAAACTGCCCAAACATGCCACAATAAGGTACGGCCTGCTGCTGCTATAGTACAGCCAGCAAGGAAATCACTCAATAGTTACAAAGTCTCTTCAGTCATCTTCAAATCCACAGTTCTTCAATACAAACAGCTGAACCTCAACAATCTCTGAAAGATATAACAAACACTCCTCAAAAACTAGATCAAATGGACTCCAACGAAGCACAAGAATGAATACTAGATGTATCCATCGTCAAAGGCACCTTTGGGTGGTATTGCACACCTATAGAATTCTGTCACTAATGGAGGTTTTCGTCGCCAAAAGCCTAGTTCGAATGCACAAACCCTTGAAACCCTAGCAGAACTCTCACAAGAAAATATCATAAGCAAGCATAATAAAAAATGAGCCCTTCAACACCTTATATTACTCACTCCAAGCCCAATGCCCCTTTTGGAGGGAATTTGCATTTGTTTTATTGTTTAATTTTAATCCCCTTATGACTCCCATGGGCGCCCACCTCCTAGAGGTTCACTTTTTAAGTTATTACTTATTTTATAAAGTGATCATATAATATTTATTTCTAAAGTCCCAACAAATAATTATATTAAACTTCATACTTTAAAATAAATATGAAGACGATGTCAGAATGCCATGTTCTTTAGCTTGTCGGAAAGGTCTCGACGAGACACTTCTGACCCCACTCTAAAAATCTTGAATCGACACTAAACCCAAACTTACTAAAAATAGTAACGCTCAAGAACAACTAGGCCAACTCTGAAGGTGCCAACTGGATCCTCTGAATGAGAACCAACTCTCCATCATCGACAAATGTCTCCGAGCCAAACTAACTCCAGTTCCCCTATCCAAACTGCTAGTCCACAGGAACTAAGTGATGGACTAACCATGTGTCACGAAGGGGACATTACAGACGGTTGCCGCTTTGTTTTGCATTATTTCTACCTACATAGATAGTCAATGCTCACTATTATCATAATAATTAACATAATACATAATTTAATATTAAATTTATATATATTATAGTCATCAAAATTTTATAAAATATATTAATACTATATAAAATTTACTACTCTTTTCAGTAAAAAACAAAATAAAACAATCACCAAAATAATGAAAGAGGTTTTAAAAAATAAGATTTAAAGTTATGGTATTACAAAAAATAGTATGTGTCCATGTAGTGAATAAAATAGTTTTCAAGTAAAATAAAATAACTCTTAAGTAAATAAATACTTTTGTCTTTTTTCATCTATTTCCTTATCCATTTATGTATTTTTACTAGTTTAAATATATATATATATATATATATATATATATATATATATATATATATATATATATATATATATATATATATATAGAAAAATCAACTACATATTATTTTGGATTCTTGTCAAAAAGCTAGGCATTATAGAAAATAAAATAAGCTATAAAACTATTGAAATAATCTATTTCCACAACAAATATCAATAGTTATGTAGTTAAAATATGGATTAAGTAATTTATTAAAATTGTAGATTATAAAACTTTGGCACTATTGATATAGTGATGCACTTAAAATATGGAGTAAATAATTTATTAAAATTGTTCAATTATAAAACTTTGACGTTATTTATATAGTGATGTATTTAAAATTTGGAGTAAATAATTTGTTGGATGTGTTTCATATCTATACTAGTTTATATATAGATTATTAATCTTCTATTTTATTTATGCATGTGCAATAATAAAATGAGTCATTGTAATTTATAGAAAACATAAGCACATATTATTGAAGGTTGTATAGATAACTAATCACATGGCAAGATAAATTATAGCCTAAAATTAAATTAGGTTACCTCACAAAGTTTTATCTTCAACAATAAGAATAATAAATATTTCTTCCATCACATATTATTACACCACACAAATATCCAAAACAAACTATTAAAGACTATTTTCATTTCAAAATCATGCTAAAACTACACAACATCCTAGCAATAGAAATGGCTCAAAAAATTTATTATATTGATAAAATAATTTCTAAATTTTTACAAATTGAAAACTCTAAAATTCTTCCAATAAAAAGGGTTTAGCCAATAATTTTTAAAAACTTTCTAATTTTTATTATTAAAAAATGGGAAAAAATGTCTAAAATATTAAAATAAGTTCTTAATATTTATATTTTTTTAAAGGTCCATATTAAAAATAATAACTTGACTGCACTAATAAAATATTTTAAAATATAAAATATAAAATATTTTATTACTAGAGTGAAACTATTGTTTTGAATTATTAATGTACCAAAACTTTTGTTTTTAATTCAAAACAATAATGCAGCAAAACTATTGCTTTAAAAATATTGGAGCGCGCAGAATAAATTCAAAATTATTAAAAGAATTGGGCAAGCCAAATAAATTTAAAATCATACATGCATCCATTAAATATAGCGATACGAGTTCTCCATCCCATCACGCCAACCATGTTTGATCCTGATATGGCATGCGTGGTATGGTAACATCGTGCCATGTGAATTAGGAATGCCGATGGTTTATGAAGCATCATCCTATTTGATAGCGTTTAAATAAAATGTTTCAGGATTAAGATACAACCGTATTTATTTTATAAGGAAAAATTTAACATGTAAACTAAATAAACTTGGTTGTTTAAATTGTGATTTTTTAGACTATTAATAAGATATGAAATCATAGGTTTATTATAAAAATAATTGTAAACAAAATTTTAAAGATTGTCTTCAAAATTTGTTATGAAAAAGTATTATTGTTGCATGGTTGTAGTCCTTCTCCCTCTCCCTCTCCCTCCGTATATATTGACATTTGTCATTGAATATGAAAGATGGTCATAAGTTGACTATTGTTGTAAGAAAATAATGTGGTTTGGTCTAGATAATGTTGATCATCATTGTTTACAATTGCTTTTTTGGAACCTTGGAATGAACCATGATGGATGGTGAAGGTGTTGATTTTGTAAAAAAATTGTTTACTTGGAAAAGAAATATGATGAACTTCTTATACTTACTTTAAAACTCAAATCTATAACACTATACCATGTAGTCCTTTTTCATTATATGCTATAATTACATCATTATGAGATTGGTTTCCTATATACTCCTCACTTCATTAGACCCTTTTATGGGAAATCTAGCTTAGCCAATAATGACAACTCTTCTGAGAATATCGAAAACCCCTAGCAGATGGTTTCTAATCTTAAAAAAAAAACTATTTGCAAGGAAAAAAAGATTTGGCAAAAGTTGGGAAAGAGATTTAGTGCCACTACTCCTATACCCACTTTTTGATCACTAAGATCCAGAGAGCGATGTGAGACAATACAGTGACGATAATTGCAAAAATCCCTAAACTAGTAATGTTATATGCAAAAATGACCTTAGAAAGAGCTCCGATACTACTTGTAATGAATCTGTAGGCAAATTTGTTAATTTTAAATGTAGCTTGGACAGGTGTTCTAGTCTCGGGTGGTGATTACGAGGCTGGAAACACAGCTGGAATAATTATCTCCATACCTAGATAATTGATTTCTCGAGAGACTTCTAGATATTAGGGTTTAGAGTCTAATTAATCCTAACCATTGATTAAGATTAAATCATGGCCATTGGTTTCCAATGAGGGGATTATAAAAGAGGATCAATAGGCATTTGAAGAACACAGATCCGAGAAGTATTTGCAGCGATAGCAAATAAATAAATTTGCAGTGATAGCAAATTGATTTGCAGTGAGAGCAAGGGCGCAGCGATAGCGTTCAAGACAGCAGTAGTGGAATTTCTATAGGAGAAATTAGGAGAAGAATTTCCGGAGGAGATCATTGCCAGAGCTCTGCCAGTAAGAGGCAAGCAGTCTATGTATCTCTTGATTTGATTTAATAAAGTTCTTCATCTGCAGTATTGGTTTTCCCTTTGGGGTTTTTCCAGGGACAATTTGTCCAAAATGTTGTGTTGATTTTATTTTTCTATCTCCGTGATTTTTCCGTGAAGTTGCAGCTGTGTTATTATTTAATATTTGCTATAAATTAATTAATTTTTCGGCAGCCAAATAATCTTATAAGATAGGAAATTAATAATCAGTAGCTGCAATAGATTTTTCACATGGTATCAGAGCGGATCTGAGTGCAGAACAGGCACAGGGAGAAAGGAAAAATAATAAATAAAAAATCTAGGGTTTATAAAACCCAGTTTGACCTCTTCAAATTATTATTTTCTTTTGAGATGGCCTCAGCAGGTTTAAGAGATCAGGACAGACTGGATGGAGCCTCAAATTTTGGTGTCTGGAAAGCTAGAATTTCTTTATTGCTGGAAGAGAATGGTATCAAGGATTATGTGACCACTGTTGTACCTATACCTACAGACGCAACACAGCTCGTAGCATATAAGAAGGAAGATGCCAAGGCAAGGAGGCTGATTCTTGACGGTGTTAAGGATCATATTGTTCCGCATATTGCAGAGTTAGATACAGCAAAGACGATGTGGGATGCCATTATGAATCTGTACCAGAATGCTACCCTTAACCGAAAGCTGATTCTCAGAGAAAAGTTAAGGAATACCCGGATGAATAAGGGAGAAGACGTCACAAGTTACCTCACCAGACTTAGACTTGTCAAGGATGAATTGGCAGCTGTTGGAGACAAACCAAAGGATGATGAGCTAGTACGAATAGCCCTGAATGGGTTTACTAAGCAGTGGGATGTCTTTGTTCAAGTTATTAATGGATGAGACACCTTACCGAGTTGGGATCGACTATGGAGTGACTTCACTCAGGAGGAGCTTAGACTAAGTCTTGTTAATGGAACCAGCAGTAATAGTCAGAAAAGTGAGGTGGAACAGGAAAATGTTGCCCTAGCAGGAAAAGGGAAAGCGAAGAAGGGGTCTGGCAAAGGATCAAATCCAAAAAGTGAGAAGAAGAAGGATTTATCTAAGATCAAATGCTATGGCTGTCATGAGTTCGGCCACTATGTCAACGATTGCCCACAAAGGAAGAAAAATGAAAAGAAGGGCAAGAAGCAGATGGCAGCTTCAGCAAGTGTAGATGAGCTTTCTAGTAGAATGGAGGATGAGTTTGCACTCATAGCTTGCCTGACTAGCTCAACCTCACAGGGTGTTTGGTATATAGACAGTGGGGCGTCATTTCATATGACAGGAGTTAGGGAGTACTTCTCCAGATACAAGGAGGAGGACATCAGATTCCAGATTTAGATGGGGAACAAGTCCAAGTGCAATCCAGTTGGGAGAGGGACTGTTCTATTTCAGAGGGAGAATGGCAAGCCTATTTCCATTCATGATGTGTTGTATGTGCCAGGCTTGGGCATGAATCTAATTTCCGTATCTGTCCTTTAGGATAAAGGCTACAATGTACTCTTTAGAGGGGTGCATGTTTTAATCAAGCATAAGGATTGGAAATCACCCATAGCTATTGGAGTTAGGAGCGACCGACTTTATAGGTTGCAGTTTGATACTCCTAAGGCACTAGTGAGCAGCAGTAATCCTAGAGATCAAGGAGAGCTATGGCATAGAAGGATGGGCCATATACATCATGGAGCACTTAAATTGCTTCGTGAGACAGTGACAGGTGTTCCAGACGTGAGCATAGAGCATGATGATGTATGTAAGGGATGTGTATTGGGGAAGTTTGTGAAAGCAGCTTTTCCAAGGAGTGACACCAGATCCAAGGGGGTTCTTGATCTAGTACATTCAGATATATGTGGACCAATGTCAACGAAGTCTCTCAGAGGATATGGGTACTTTGTTACTTTTATTGATGATTTCTCTAGGAAGACCTGGATATACTTCTTGAAGACCAAGGATGAGGTCTTCAGTCACTTCCAGGAGTTCAAAGCTCTTGTGGAGAATTCGACAGGCAGGAAGGTAAAGGTTCTTCAGTCAGACAATGGAGGCGAGTACAAAGGGAAAGAGTTCCAGGAGTTCTGTACCAGGGAAGGAATCAAGAGAGAGTGGACCGTTCCTTACAACCCACAGCAGAATGGGGTTGCTGAGAGGAAGAATCGTTCTATATCAAAGGCAGCAAGGGCTATGTTGTATGACCAAGATATGCCACGATACTTATGGGCAGAGGCATGCAGTACAGCAGTATACATACAGAACAGGGTTCCACATAAGGTATTGGGCAAGATGACACCAGAGGAGGCATTCTCAGGGAAGAAGCCAGATGTCAGTCACTTTAGGATATTTGGGAGTTTGGCGTTTTGTCACATTCCAGGGGCTACACGTTCCAAGTTAGATCAGACTACAGAGAGAGGGTACTTTGTGGGGTACAGTGAGACCTCAAAGGCATATCAGATATTTATTCCAGGGACCAGGAGGATTATAGTCAGGCGTGATGTCAAATTCATGGAGGACAAGGCATATAGGAGGTCCAGAGATTTGCCAGCAGATGATCAGAATGAGCAGCCAACAGAAGCTCCAAGGATTGTTCAACCAGAACAGGGGCAGCGAAGCATGAGTACAGTTACTAGTACAAGCACAGGCTCAGGTGCTGAGAGTTCGCAGAGTATGGAGCAATAGATACAGCAAATCCAAGAGATGCATCAAGAAGATATGGAGTTTGATATTTCATCCTCTATAGTTGACAGGAGGAACTGTGAGGTTCAACAGACACATAAGGATACTCAGGAGTTTGTGGGAGCTCCTAGGACGAGTAATAGACAGCGGAAACAACCAGCTAGGTATAATGACTATGTGGCATTGGTTAGTCAGTTGGTAGATAGTGAGCCTTCTAGCTATCAGGAGGCTGCACAGTAACAGGTGTGGCAAGATGTGATGGTTGAGGAATATACCTCAATAATGCAGAATGATGTGTGGGAGGTTGTGCCTAGACCAACAGATAGGGCAGTGGTTAGATCACACTGGATCTATAAGATTAAGCATGGTGCAGATGGTAGCATCGAAAAATACAAGGCAAGGTTCGTGGCCAAGGGGTTCTCTCAAAAGGAGGGAATAGACTATGAGGAGACATTCGCTCCAGTGGCCAGGTATACTTCTATACGAGCCGTAATCTCACTTGCAGCGCATATGGGATGGCAGACCCATCAAATGGATGTCAAGACGGCATTTCTTAATGGTGAATTGTTAGAAGAGGTATACATAGAACAACCAGAGGGCTTTGTAGCACACAGCAGCGAAACCCACGTGTGCAGATTGAAGAAAGCTTTGTACGGACTCAAGCAGGCTCCCAGGGCGTGGTATAAGCGCATTGATAGATACTTGCAGGGAATAGGCTTTGTGAAGAGTGAGGCGGATGCTAACCTCTACTACTTGGTGGTTGGGGGTGAAATTCTCATTCTTGTTCTATATGTGGACGACTTGTTTTTAACAGGTTCACTGGGGCTTATAGAGGAGTGCAAGAGGGACCTTGCAGCAGAGTTCGAGATGAAGGATTTGGGGCTTATGCACTACTTTCTAGGCATGGAAGTGTGGCAGACAGATGGAGAGATTTTCCTTTGACAAGGGAAATACTGCATTGAAATCTTGAAGAGGTTTGAGATGCAAGATTGCAGAGCCATGTCTACACCTATGATCACGAATTGGAAGAAGGTAGACGCATCCAAGGAAAAGGATGTAGACCCCACCTTATACAGGATGTTGATTGGATCTCTCATGTATTTGGTCAACACTAGGCCAGATATATCCTTTGCAGTAAACTATCTTAGTCAGTTCATGGTTGAGCCGAAGAGAGTGCATTGGATAGCAGCAAAGCATGTATTGCGGTATTTGCATGGTACAATCGAGTATGGGATCAGATATGCTCGAGGTGATGGTATCAAGTTGATAGGCTATACTGATGCAGATTGGGCAAGTAGTGCAGTGGACAGGAAAAGCACTTCAGGGTGCTGCTTTAGTTTGGGATCAGGAGTTGTCTCTTGGTATAGCAGGAAGCAAAAGTCTGTGGCTCTGAGTTCTGCAGAAGCAGAATAAATAGCAGCTAGTATGGCAACGTGTGAGGCTATATAGCTTCGGAAGTTGCTGGTAGCCTTGTTTGGTCAGAGGGTTGAGACTACAGTGATACACTGTGATAATCAGAGTTGCATTAGATTATCTGAGAATCCAGTGTTTCATGATAGGTCTAAGCATATAAACATCAGATATCATTTCATCAAGGATTGTGTACAGCAAAGGGTTGTTCAGCTACAGTATATACCTACAGATCAGCAGGTAGCAGACATTTTAACAAAGGCATTGGGGAAGGCAAAATTCATCTTCTTCAGAGGTAAGTTGGGTGTTATGCAGAACACCTTCCTCGCTAAGAGGGAGTGTTAATTTTAAATGTAGCTTGGACAGGTGTTCTAGTCTCGGGTGGTGATTACGAGGCTGGAAACACAGCTGGAATAATTATCTCCATACCTAGATAATTGATTTCTCGAGAGACTTCTAGATATTAGGGTTTAGAGTCTAATTAATCCTAGCCATTGATTAAGATTAAATCATGGCCATTGGTTTCCAGTGAGGGGATTATAAAAGAGGATCAATAGGCATTTGGAGAACACAGATCCGAGAAGTATTTGCAGCGATAGCAAATAAATAAATTTGCAGTGATAGCAAATTGATTTGCAGTGAGAGCAAGGGCGCAGCGATAGCGTTCAAGACAGCAGTAGTGGAATTTCTATAGGAGAGATTGGGAGAAGAATTTCTGGAGGAGATCATTGCCGGAGCTCTGCCAGTAAGAGGCAAGTAGTCTATGTATCTCTTGATTTGATTTAATAAAGTTTTTCATCTGCAGTACTAGTTTTCCCTTCAGGGTTTTTCCAGGGACAATTTGTCCAAAATGTTGTGTTGATTTTATTTTTCTATCTCCGTGATTTTTCTGTGAAGTTGCAGCTGTGTTATTATTTAATATTTGCTGTAAATTAATTAATTTTTCGGCAACCAAATAATCTTATAAGATAGGAAATTAATAATCAGTAGCTGCAATAGATTTTTCACAAAATTAAGACAATACACACATAAATACGTAGAATAGAGAGAAATAAAACGGTTTATATTATCTTCGCAACACCACTTCAAGGGGGCAACCTCCCAATAGAGCTTACACTCTAAATACAAATATCTAAGGTATTTTCCACTTGAGAAGTTATTATGATATAAAGAGTCTAACTAAAGATCACTACTATCCATACATGTGGTATAAATACTTTATTCTAATTAGCTAGTCAGATGATTTACAAAACATATGCATCCACATCTTATTTACATTATCTATGGGTGACTTACAAAGCATGTGCACCCAAGTAATATTAGCTATATCAAATACATGTAGTAGAACATGGGGTTCGTAATAGGTAGAAGTGTCATGAGTGTCAAGCAAAAAAGATAATCAAGAAAATCAAGATCATCATCATATGTGTCATGGTAGAATGATAGATCATGTGTTGTGTAGTGTGAAGTGACATGTATGCAATGTAGGCCATCACAATGAGTGGCAAAATAAGGTGATGACTCATATGACATAGGAAGGAATGGAGGGAGGGTAATGTTAGATAGGAACAATAATGGCTTTGAATAGGGATGAAGTGTATCCATATCAAAAGGGAAACAATAAGTAGGTATGTCAATGTCATTATATGGTTCATCTTGTTGAATGTCCAAAAAATGTGTAGTAAGTGACTGTATGTGTAGACACCTAAAATTGACCATGTCCTTATGACACTACGAACAAGACCTAGACATCCACCTTGAGACACTTTCATCCTAGGACCCTTCCATGTCCCCTTCCATTAGCCAATTAATTAAATAAATTGTATTTATTTAATTAATTTTATTCATTTTTAACCTCTAGCCAAATTAATGAAATAAATTTTATTCCTCCCACATCACTCCTATCCTATTATTAATTAAATAATAAATAATTCTATTATTTAATTAATTATTCTTCACTTAACTTGCACAAAAATCTAAAAATAACTAATTCTTTCATCTACACCATTTATTTTAAATTTCACCTCTTAATCTTGGCCATTCACATGAGGCTAGGCCCTATCCTTCCCACATTGTCCTCTCATTTAATCTTGTTCATTCATACACCTCTAATCTCAACCATTCATCCTTAATCCATGTCTTGATCCATGTCTCATCAAATCTTAACCATCCATCTCTAATCTAATCCTAGTCATCTATCCTATCATCCAAGATCATATAAATTGTACCTTCAATCAAATCATTTGAACTAATGAAGAGATCGATAAGAAGAGAATTTTACAAGGAGCAAGCAATCCACAATTGAGAAAGTACATCATATCAAGAGAGCATATCAAGTAGAACAAGGGCACACTGTACTTTCGCTCTAGGAGGAGTAAGAGTGATTTGAGGCGAAAGGTTGTGTTTATTGCATTATCTTTGTGTTATTTTCCTCATCATTTTTCTACTCTGAACAATATGGACTAAGGTATTCAAGGTTGATGTTGTCCACAGGGGAAGAGAAGTCCCAGAAACACAAGAATGGTAAGGAGCGGGAGAAAACAAAGGCTCAATTGTAGAATAACAATAATATGATGCATGGACTAAATCATCACTAGGGAAAGAATCGATGAAGGTATCAAAAGATAGTTCATCAAAGGATGTATAAGAACCTTTGAATGAGGGAGAGGGAGAAATAACAATAATGGTAGGGAGTTTAGGCTTATTAGTAGGTAATGTATCCGTGAAAGGTGGAATAGAGATGGGAGAAATGAGAATACTATCATGGTATATAGCTAAGAGCTTGTGAATAGGAGGGGAGAAGAAAGGATGTGCAAAGTAGTGCTAGAATCATCATCTAGGTCATGAGGTTGTGGAGAAGGATGGTTGACGTAAAAATGAACATAGAAAGAAAGTCACTAGGGTATGCACTAAAATAGATAACAAAAGTAAAACAATGGGAGAGGCAAGTCCATATGAATTCGGTGGAAAAAGGAGAGGAATTTAAGTCAAAAAATTTGAGGAATTGCTCCAAAACAAAGGGTTGGTGGAGGTAAACTAGGAGAAAAAGTTGAGATCAATGAAAGAGGCATTGAGGGAAGCAAAAGGAATAGGAGAAGCCATAGGAAAACACGGAAAATAACATGAGCAAATTAATGCAATTCTAAGATAGTCGCACACAAATTAAAAGTAGAAATGTAATTCAAACGTGTCCACCAAAATGATAATATGATGTAATGTCTCCTTATTGTATATGCCCTAGTTTTTGCCCTAAAATCATAATTCCAAGCAAAGCAAGAAATGAAATAGAGTTGGCGATATCATTTACCAATTTAAATGGTTGAACAAGATAGATCCTGGTTGAGAACCTGCAATCATGTTAGATAATCATTGAAAGCATAATCCATAAAATAGATCTTTCATACTAGGGTTAAGAACATTATCTTAATCATATGGGATTCCCCTTTAAGGTTCTATCCAAACAACCCATCGTCATTATGGAGCACCATATACAAGGTGCCTTGAGTCATTCCATCCAGCCTAGGATGTATGAAATGACACCTGCCATTCGGCCTCCTAACCCCACTCAGGGTGTCCTTACTAGAATAGAGTCCTAGCTACTTGCATTCCTTATATGCAGTATCCTCCAGAATGGATTGACAGTTGGATGAGAGCCTTAAGGAAGTTGTTATATTGATTCTTATTATGCATACGAAAAATTATAATGAGAATAACAATATCTGTTGGTATTAATTATTGCATATATATATATATATATATGTTGATGTATGTCTGCAGATTTAGCTCTTCTAATACATATTTCTTTCTCTTATGTTGTTATGCTCCAGATATCATTTTATAATGCATTCCATATTCCTCTGCTCTCACATCTCACAAGTGGCATTTTATATAGATTTAAACAGTAACTATCCCATTAAAGAATATAACCTTTGGATGAAGATGCAACTCTTCATTCACTTCTCTTATTGTACCTCTTGGCATTAGACAAATCTTGTCTTTTAGTCAGACATTTTGTCCTTTTGTGAGGAGCACACCTCATTAAGATAGTTGACCCCTTATTACCTTCTAATTACAAACCTTCTCACTTAACAAAATGATCGCTCCATTTTATAATATATTTACTCATCAACTATATCTGTTGCATATGTAATTTACGGCCTTTGTTAATGCTTGTAATACTTGGTCGCTGTCATTAATTATTGCTTCATTGTTGTTTTTCAATTATAATTGTTACTATCTTTTGCGTACATAAGTTGGCCAAGATTTCTCTTTTATTTTCAATACTCCATAGTGTAACAAGTTTTTGAGTTATTTTGACTTCTTTAGAAGTGATTATTCTAAGCATTAAACTTAAAGTATCAAGTCAGGCAACACATATAAACAAAACATTTTATGGGACATGACAGTCCACCCTGCCCAAGATTGCTTGTCCTCAAGCAATCACAACTAGAACGCTCTTAAAGTAATCAACATCCCAAATCAAATAGTTGTTAGTCTACTTGTCTCCATCCAACCACCAACATAACTCTTTCTAAAGTATGAGGATAATGTATTGTCCAATACCTTTCTGGTTTATGTACTTGTCTTTCCCCATATCTCTCAACAACAAAACCAAGAGTTGGTAACTGGTAGGGTCTCTAACTTAAGACAAGTTTTCTCTCACCTCAAGGAGAAGAAACCAAAAGACATAGGTACAAGAAGCATCAATCTAAAGATCACTTTCTTCTTTGGTATCAACAACATCCTCAAAGAGTGAATTAAGTCAGCTCAACCTTCGCACATGGACATCCTTTTGAATTCACGTATGAAAGTGAACTTTCCATATATTAAGATGGGAATTAGAAGCACAACACACATCTATGATCTCGATTGCAATGATCTTATATCTTTTGGTCTACTTGATTGTATGTTTTATAGTAGTCTTGATGACCCTCTAATGGAGTATCATGGCTGCTCCCCATAATCTGTTCTTTCATTTTTGATCATGAGATTTGTGGGTTATGGGCCCATAATATAGCTTAGCATAGGATTATGTAACAATTTTGTTGTAACTTGATTTTATCAAATTTATCTAAGGTACCTACTTGTCTAATACTGATGTCCTTGATCTTTTTGGAATGTGGAGTTACTTTGATCAAGAAAAGAATTTGTGCTCAGAGACTTTTGAAAGAAATGAGCTAATATAGAAGTGAATTTGGTTCATAAGATAAGTTTACTAGATCAATTTTGTAGGTTACAAGTTTTTTTCCATGTATTGCCATTGTTTCTGTGAGTGTGGGATAGATCATATGATTGTACATTTGTGGTGCAGGAGCACCCCTACAAGACAAGATATAGGTTAATTGTCCGCATGATAGGACATTAGTCTATTTTTAGCATGTTTGATTTCATAATGTAATAAGGTCCATTGGACCAATGCATATGTATTAGATCAGCCTAGGAGAGTGTGCAGGCAGTTAGAGTTCGTTATCAGGTAGTATGAGCTGTTCTCTCCCAGCCGCTTGGAAGCTCCCAGCCGCTGGGAATCGAGTTGGTAGTACTCGTAGGGTATTGCTATAAATAACTCAGATCAGTAGGGTTTGATATCGTATCAGAGAATATCATATCAGGTTCAGAAGAGTAGTAGTTGTGCTATGTTGTACTGGTGATTGAGTGAGATCCAGAGATCAGTCCAGACATTGTGAAGCATTGTTGTAGAAACAGGACATTTGTGTTTCATCTAAATAAGATCTCATCAATTGCATTATCTGGTTTATCAGTTGTTTATGTTTTGATCTCTGTTCTGATTACAATTTGATGAATTCCTTCAACCCTTCCACCGGTTGATTCTGTGAATCGGTGGAATGGTCATGCATGTTAGTTTAGTTTGCATTTTAGTTTTCTATTTATGCATTTCATTGTTTGAGAGATCAGTTGGTAGCATGCTATGAATCAACCTAGCATCCTCATGTGCTAGGGTTTAGGAAGATAAACTGTTAAGTTTTGATCTAAAAGTGATCCGGCCCGATCATCATATTTTCTGTGTGAAATTGTGCGGTTCTGTGAGTTTACATGCAGCTGACGGATATACAGGGATCTGCATGTGCTTTTCCAGACGGAGTGAATCGCATCGACATCTGTGAGTATATCGCTATCCGGATCGGGTTATGAAGCTGACGAAGACTGTATGTTTCAAGTGCATCAGGATGATATAGGTTGGATATATACTCAGTGTGTATATCATCGTCAGGATCATCTTTCGTGTGTACCCATCATCCGCTTATCGCTATCGTATGCGGAAGTGAAAGTTCATTTTTTGGCTAAGGACAGGAGAGGTCATCATCAGGATATTGAAAAGGTCATCAGGATATTCATTATCATGCTGCGGAGGATATAAGTGTCTTATATCCTGTTGACATCATCATTAGGTGCATTGACATCATCATCAGGTGCATGTGACGTCATCGTCATCAGGATATTGTGAATATCACCCTATGCAAGTTTATCCTGCTGTCGCTAAGTGTTTTGGCATCGGCGTAAGTCATTGGCATAAAGTTTGGTTAACATCATCAGGATGTTTCAATATGACCGGATAAGTCATATCATGATGCTGTTGTTCGAGTAGTCGGATATCGGGGTGACGTAAGCATCAAAGGGAAAGGTGCTTGAAGTTGTCGTCATCAGGATATATCAGAGGAACCGGATATTTTATATCCTGCTGATGAAGATGATGCTGAACATCATGATGATGAAGATAGAGTTTGGCGGTAAGATGAACAGTGAACATCAGGAGGATGTTTGCGCTTGCCGAATATCATGATGCTGCTGACAGGCGAAAGGCGAAAGGCGATAAGGAAGTGAACAGTAGTTATCAGGAGGATATTTCATGCCCCTTCGAAATATGATGATGCTGTCTGTGTTAGCAAGAAATATGATGATGATGATAAGCCGATAGGTATTATAACATGTTGGTCGTGTTAATGACTCCTCCTTCCCATTTGTAAGCTCCCGTTGCGTTTACCTCTGCATCATAGTGGTATCAGAGCAAAGGAAGGATCTTCTGGAAAAGATCAGGATATAGCAGGATGTCAGGTGAAGAAGGAACATCAGAGATTCCGGCAAGGATGACCAACGTTGAGTTGGCAGTTCTGGTGAAGAAACAGATTGCAGAGAGCAAGGCCGTGAAGGCTCAGAATCAGGAATTAAAGGATGAGTTAGCGAAGTTGAGGAGCAGAGTAGGTTCTGGTAGAGAAGAAGATAGGGAAGAAGAAGAGATCCCTAGTTGGAACGAGGTCATTCCTGCAGACCAGAGACCACTGTTGAACGCCCTCAAGGCCATGGAGAGGAGAACCATGGATGTGAAACTGGATTTGCCAGTGTTTACAGGAAAGATGGAACCTGATTCAGTGATGGAGTGGATAGACTCCTTGAACAATTTCTTTGAAACAGAGGAGATACCAGAACAACAGAGAGTGAAAATAGCCCAGTCAAAAATGAAAGAAGCTGCCTTGACATGGTGGAATTTCGTCCAAGCTGATAGAGTACAGGAAGGAAAGCGTAGAGTCGCTACATGGAAGAAGATGGTGGCATTAGTAAAGGAAGCTTATGTCCCATTGGATTACAGTATCCAATTACATAAGAGGAAGCAAAACCTGAAGCAGAAAGAGCTAGATGTCAGCTCATATACAGAAGAATTCATGAAACTTTGTATGAAAACAAAGGTAAAGGAAAGTGAAGAAGAGAAGGTAGCCAGATACCTTAATGGATTGAGGTTCAACATTCAGGAAGATTTAAGTCTGCATAATCCAGATACAGTTCAGAAATGCTTTCAGTTGGCATTGAAAGTGGAAGAGAAGTTAAAGAGAAAACAAGAACAACACAATAGAGGAAGAGGAAGACAACAAAGGGGTGGAAGAGGTCCTTTTAGAGGTAGAGGACATGGACATGGATACCAAGGAGAATCCAGTCATGACAATAGTCAGAGAAACAATAGTCAGAACCAGAGGGAAAATTATAGTCAGCAAGGAAACTCCAGAGGTAGAAGACCTTTCAGAGGAAGATCCCAGGGCAGAGGATCCATCAGATGTTATAACTGTAACAAAGAAGGCCATATAGCCAGCAGATGTCCAGAAAAGGCCACAAGCTCAATAGGAGAAAGGAGAACAAATCTGATCCAAGAACCTGATAATCAAAGTATGACAGGCTCTACTTCTTTTCAGAGTGTGAACGCTCCTGATAATTATGGATACCCAGAAAGTGGAGAATCTCTAATGATGAGAAGAACAGTGACAACCATGAAGGTACCTGACAAAGAATCCCCTCAAAGAAAGTCTCTTTTTAGGACTATTTGCAAAGCAGGAGGTAAGGCATGTAAAGTTTTGATTGATTCTAGTTCTACTGAAAATTTTGTGTCTAAAGAAATGGTGACAAAGCTTAAGCTTAGGAGATTGCCTCACCCATCCCCATATAAAGTCTCATGGCTTACCAAAGGTCAGCAGACAACTGTAGAAGAGTAGGCTTGGGTAGAATTTCAGATTGGAGCATATAAGGATAAGTTGTTGTTTGACATTACCACGATGGATGCTTGCAATCTTTTATTTGGTAGACCATGGCAGTATGATTTGAAGGCACAACATGATGGTGTTAGAAATACCTATACAATCACTAAAGATGGTAAGGTGACAGAGTTACTACCATTAACAGAGAAAGAGGAGAAATCTAAAGGAAAAGAGGTGAAGGTAATGCTGATGGAAGGTAAACAGTTCATGAAAGAAGTAGCAGCAGAAGGTGCAGTTGCATATGCCCTAATCCCATGTATGAGGATGAATAAAGAACAGTAGCAAGAAGTCAAGGAAGAGAAGAAGCAAAGGTTCATAGACCCAGCTATCCAAGAGCTATTGGATAAGTACAAAGGTATCATCTCAGAGGGAATGCCAAGATCCCTACCACCTGTCAGGGATATCAGTCACTGCATAGACTTAATTCCAGGGTCAACACTTCCAAACAAAGCAGCCTATAAGCTAACTCCAGAACAAAATGCAGAAGTAGCCAGACAAATTGAAGAATTATTGGATTCAGGTCTTATTGGGAAAAGTTTAAGTCCATGTGCAGTACCAGCTGTACTAGCACCAAAGAAGGAAGGTACTTGGAGGCTTTGCACAGATTCCAGAGCTCTTAACAAGATCACAATCAGGTATAGGTTTCCAATCCCTAGGATAGAGGATTTACTTGACTGTTTAGGAGGTGCTAAGTATTTTACAAAAATAGATCTAAAGAGTGGATATCATCAGATCAGGATTAGACCTGGAGATGAATGGAAAACAGCATTCAAAACTAATGAAGGGTTATATGAGTGGAAGGTTATGCCTTTTGGTTTATCTAATGCACCTAGTACTTTTATGAGGTTGATGAATGAGGTTTTGAAAGAGTTCATTGGTAAGTTTGTCATAGTATATCTAGATGACATTCTGATTTTCAGCAACACAAAAGAAGAACATCTCAGACACATAGATTTGGTTTTTAAGAGGTTACATGAAGAGCAGCTGATGATAAATTTAGACAAGTGTTTGTTCATGCAAGAGGAGATCACATATTTGGGTTTTGTCATTTCACAAGGAAAGTTACAAATGGATAAGGAGAAGGTAAGTGCCATATTGTCTTGGCCAACCCCAAAGACTATGAATGATGTCAGAAGTTTCCATGGGTTAGCAACCTTCTACAGGAAGTTTATAAGAGGGTTTAGTCATATTTGTGTACCCATGCTTGATACCATCAAAGGAGGACAGAAGTGCAGATTTGTTTGGACTCAAGGAGCAGATGATTCTTTTGAAACACTGAAGAAGAAGGTGGCACAGCAGCCAGTCCTTGCACTTCCAAACTTTAACAAAATCTTTCAGGTGGAATGTGATGCCAGTCACATGGCCATTGGAGCAGTACTCAGCCAAGAAGGTAGACCTATTGCATTTTTCAGTGAGAAGCTCAATGATGCTAAAAAGAGGTATTCCTCATATGATTTGGAAATGTATGCTTTAGTCCAATCACTCAAGAAATGGAGGCATTACTTGATGCCAAAGGAATTCATAGTATTCACAGATAACCAGGCTCTGAGTTTCATAAACAGCCAGGAAAAGCTAAACCACAGACACATGAAATGGGTAGAAACCTTACAAGCTTTTACTTTTACATTGAAGCATAAGAAAGGAGTCAAGAATAAAGTTGCAGATGCTTTGAGCAGGAGAGTTCTAACAGTCAACCAGATTCAGTTAGAAAGTGTTGGCATTGATTCACTAAAGACCATGTATGAGACTGATGCAGATTTTGGGGAGATATATCATGTATGTACTTCTTTTGGAGAGAAATATCATGCTGAATTCTCTGAATTTTTGATTCAGGATGGATTGTTGTTCAAAGGTGGACAGTTATGTATTCCAAGGTGTTCTATGAGGTTAAACATCATTAAGGAGAAACATTGTGGAGCTATGGCAGGTCATTTTGGTCTAGATAAGACTCTTGATCTTGTCCGAAGACATTACTTTTGGCCTAAGTTACAATCAGATGTCAGAAAGTTTGTAGAGACATGTGTGATATGTCAGAAAGCTAAAGGCAGGTCAACTAATGCAGGTTTATATCAGCCCTTACCCATTCCTTCCAGACCATGGGAAAGCATAAGTATGGATTTTGTCTTGGGTTTACCAAGGACAAGGAAAGGGTTTGATAGTGTTTTTGTTGTAGTGGATAGATTCAGCAAAATGGCACATTTCTTGCCATGCAAAACCACTGCTGATGCTTCATACATTGCAGATTTGTTTTTCAGGGAGATTGTCAGAATCCATGGATTGCCATTGAGCATAGTGTCAGATAGGGATGTGAAGTTTATTGGTCACTTCTGGAGAACTCTTTGGAAGAAACTTGGAACAAATTTGTCTTTTTCCTCTGCATATCATCCTCAAACGGATGGACAGACTGAAGTAGTGAACCGTTCCTTAGGAAATTTGCTTAGATGTTTGACAAAACAACATGGAGAAAAGTGGGATAATATTCTATCTCAAGCTGAATTTTCATATAATGATACTGTCAATAGGAGCACAGGGAAATCACCTTTCCAGATAGTTTATGGTATGCATCCAAGAGGAATTTTGGAATTGAGAGATCTACCTACAGTAGACCCTATTAGTGCAGAAGGAGAAGCTTTTGCAGAAGCCATAAAAGAGGTTCATGATCAAGTCAAGACCCAACTACAGCAAACCACCTTGAAGTATAAGGAATATGCTGATAAAAAGAAGAAGGATGTTCAGTTTGATGTTGGAGATTTGGTATGGGTTCATTTGAAGAAGGACAAACTTCCTAAGGGAAAATATACTAAACTTATGCAAAGAAAAGTTGGACCATGTCAGATTTTGCACAAGCATGGACAGAATGCTTATGAGATACAACTCCCACCTGATCTTGGTTTGTCCCCTATATTCAATGTATGTGATTTAACTCCATACAAGTCTTATCCAGATGCAGATCAGGATCTCCTACAGGATACAGTCCATGATAACATTCCCAAGCATGATCCTCCACAGTTGTAAAAGGTTTTGGACACCAGAGTGGTCAAACAGACCCGGAACAAACAGTACTTGGAGTATCTAGTCTCTTGGAAGGGAAAACCTAATTCCGAAGCAGTATGGATGACTGAAGAGCAGATCCAGACACATGGCGCAGATCTTCATACTCTCATCTCAAGTGGACTTGAGATTTCTTCTTCTGGGGAGTATGGTGCAGGAGCACCCCTACAAGACAGGATATCGGTTAATTGTCCGTATGACAGGACATTAGTCTATTTTTAGCATGTTTGATTTCATAATGTAATAAGGTCCATTGGACCAATGCATATGTATTAGATCAGCCTAGGAGAGTGTGCAGGCAGTTAGAGTTCGTTATCAGGTAGTATGAGTTGTTCTCTCCCAGCCGCTTGGAAGCTCCCAGCCGCTGGGAATCGAGTTGGTAGTACTCGTAGGGTATTGCTATAAATAACTCAGATCAGTAGGGTTTGATATCGTATCAAAGAATATCATATCAGGTTCAGAAGAGTAGTAGTTGTGCTATGTTGTACTGGTGATTGAGTGAGATCCAGAGATCAGTCCAGACATTGTGAAGCATTGTTGTAGAAACAGGACATTTGTGTTTCATCTAAATAAGATCTCATCAATTGCATTATCTGGTTTATCAGTTGTTTGTGTTTTGATCTCTATTCTGATTACAAGTTGATGAATTCCTTCAACCCTTCCACCGATTGATTCTGTGAATCAGTGGAATGGTCATGCATGTTAGTTTAGTTTGCATTTTAGTTTTCTGTTTATGCATTTCATTGTTTGAGAGATCAGTTGGTAGCATGCTATGAATCAACCTAGCATCCTCATGTGCTAGGGTTTAGGAAGATAAACTGTTAAGTTTTGATCTGAAGGTGATCCGGCCCGATCATCATATTTTCTGTGTGAAATTGTGTGGTTCTGTGAGTTTACATGCAGCTGACGGATATACAGGGATCTGCATGTGCTTTTCCAGACGGAGTGAATCGCATCAACATCTGTGAGTATATCGCTATCCGGATCGGGTTATGAAGCTGACGAAGACTGTATGTTTCAAGTGCATCAGGATGATATAGGTTGGATATATACTCAGTGTGTATATCATCGTCAGGATCATCTTTCGTGTGTACCCATCATCCGCTTATCGCTATCGTATGCGGAAGTGAAAGTTCATTTTTTGGCTAAGGACAGGAGAGGTCATCATCAGGATATTGAAAAGGTCATCAGGATATTCATTATCATGCTGCGGAGGATATAAGTGTCTTATATCCTGTTGACATCATCATCAGGTGCATTGAAATCATCATCAGGTGCATGTGACGTCATCGTCATCAGGATATTGCGAATATCACCCTATGCAAGTTTATCCTGCTGTCACTAAGTGTTTTGGCATCGGCGTAAGTCATCGGCATAAAGTTTGGTTAACATCATCAGGATGTTTCAATATGACCGGATAAGTCATATCATGATGCTGTTGTTCGAGTAGTCAGATATCGGGGTGACGTAAGCATCAAAGGGAAAGGTGCTTGAAGTTGTCGTCATCAGGATATATCGGAGGAACCGGATATTTTATATCCTGCTGATGAAGATGATGCTGAACATCATGATGATGAAGATAGAGTTCGGCGGTAAGATGAACAGTGAACATCAGGAGGATGTTTGCGCTTGCCGAATATCATGATGTTGCTGACAGGCGAAAGGCGAAAGGCGATAAGGAAGTGAACAGTAGTTATCAGGAGGATATTTCATGCCCCTTCGAAATATGATGATGCTGTCTGTGTTAGCAAGAAATATGATGATGATGATAAGCCGATAGGTATTATAACATGTTGGTCGTGTTAATGACTCCTCCTTCCCATTTGTAAGCTCCCGTTGCGAATTTGATCTTGTTCCAAGGGAATAGAACAATTTATTTTCAATGATGTTCCTCTTCTATGAAGCTTGATGAATATACCTTACAATAAATTTCCAACATTTCTCCAAATTTGTAGGTTCCTAAAGAATTGAATTGTCTTCATTACATTCTCTCAAAATTGTTGTTTTGGTTTTTAAGAGATTGACCATCCTAGGTCAAGATGATACCACAGTGTACCTAAATCCCGAATTTTGAAAGATAGCCTTAATTCATCTAAGTCTAGATTTTCATTTGAGAATTGGAAGTCAAATTATATCATTAGATTCAACTATGTTGAGTGGTTATGATTGATTGAACATTCCTTCCTTGGGAAACTTTTGATATTTTGATTACTTGATTTTCTAAAGAATTGATTTATCCTTTATATCTATTTCTTGAAGGTGTCGCTACTCTTCTTGGCTGCCTTTTTAGAGAATAATATTTTACCTTTGAGTTGATTGTTAAAATTATTTCCTATTGATGGTTTCTTCACAAGGAAATGATTCTTCTTTTATATTTTATTGTTAAGGAAGTCCTACATTTGAAGGGTCACACTTTTCATATTTGGGATTTAATCCTTTCTCGCATCATCATTATTCTTGAGAACTTAATTTAATTTACTTATAAAATCACTTAGGATTCTATTCTCAATTGATTTCCTCAATGATGTTTTGGATGTCTTTCTCAAATGAAATGTTCTCCCCTTTTATATTTCAAGTTTGAGGGAGTCACACTTTTTCGCTTCAATAGTTACAACTCTTCATTATAACATAAGTTAATTTGTTAGTGCTTCTCAACCCAAGAAGTGTTTGACAAATAAAGCTTTGATAGATTTAGCATTTTCATAATTTTAAAGTAATCTTAAAAACACATGGAGTAAACTTGATGAAGAAACATCAGACATGAAGCAAACACAAAGATATACGTAATACATGAAGCATACACATAGGTACACGTGATACATGAAGTATACACGTAAGACGCAAGCATGAAGCACATACATAGATACACGTAATACATAAAGTATACACATAAATACAAGTGAAGCATGAAGCATACACATAAATACTCGTGATACACGAAGTATACATGTAAGACACAAAGCATGAAGTATATACATAGATACACGTAATATATGAAGTATACACATAAATACATGTGAAGCATGAAGCATACAAATAAATACATGTGAGTCATGGAGTATACACTTGAATACACATAAGTCATGAAGCATATACATGAATGTACGTAAGGCATGAAGTATACACCTCAATACACGTAAGTCATAAAGTATACACTTGAATGCACGTAAGTCATGAAGCATATACATGAATGTACGTAAGGCATGAAGTATACACATGAATATACATTGCATCAACTATCATTCACAGGATGGTAGGAAGGATGCTCTGATACCATTTGTAATGTCCCCTTATTGTATATGCCCTAGTTTTTGCCCAAAAATCATAATTCCAAGAAAAGCAAGAAATGAAATAGAGTTGGTGATATCATTTACCAATTTAAATGGTTGAACAAGATAGATCTTGGTTGAGAACCTGCAATCATGTTAGATAATCACCGAAAGCATAATCCATAAAATAGATCTTTCATACTAGGGTTAGAAACATTATCTTAATCATATGGGATTCCCCTTTAAGGTTCTATCCAAATAGCTCATCATCATTATGAAACACCATATACAAGGCACCTTGAGCTATTCCATCCAGCCTAGGATGTACAGAATAACACCCGCCATTCAGCCTCCCAGCCCCACTCAGGGTGTCCTTGCTGGAATGGAATCCTAGCTACTTGCATTTCTTATATGCAGTATCCTGCAGAATGGATTGACAGTTGAATGAGAGCCTTAAGGAAGTCATTATATTGATTCTTATCATGCATAGGAAAAATTATAACAAGAATAACAATATTAGGAGAACAACAATATCTGTTGTTATTAATTATTGCATATATTTATCACTGCTGATGTATGTCTATAGATTTAGCTCTTCTAATATATATTTCTTTCTCTTATGATGTTATGCTTCCAATATCATTATATAATGCATTCCATATTCCTCTCCTCTCACACCTCACAAATGGCATTTTATATAGATCTGAACAGCAACTATCCCATTAAAGAATATAACCTTTGGATGAAGATGCAACTCTTCATTCACTTCTCTGATCGTACCTCTTGGCATAAGGCAAATCTTGTCTTTTAGTGGGACGTTTTGTCCTTTTGTGAGTAGCACACCTCCTTAAGATAGTCGGCCACTTATTACCTTCTAATTACAAACCTTCTCACTTAACAAACTGATCACTCCATTTTATACTATATTTACTCATCAACTATATGTGATGCATATGTAATTTACGGCCTTTGTTAATGCTTGTAATACTTGGTCCCTGTCATTAATTATTGCTTCATTGTTGTTTTTCAATTATAATTGTTACTATTTTACATATATAAGTCAGCCAGGGTTTCTCTTATTTTCAATACTCCATATCATAACAAGTTTTTGAGTTATTTTGACTTCTTTAGAAGTGGCGATTATTCTAAGCATCAAGTCAGCCAACACATATAAATGGAACATTTCAGGGTACATGACATATGAAAATTATAATTTTCTTTGTTAATTATGTGTAATTGAATTAGATCAAATAAATGACATTTAAAGTGTATTAAAGAAACCTAATTAGAGCACAATTTTAGCAGGGGCTAAGAAATCAACAAGACTAGAGACTTTGGAAACAAGAAATGAAATAAACAAAGGGACAAAGAATAGAAAAAAAATGCATTCAAATGCACCTATGGAAAGATGTGGTGGTTCTAGAAAATGATTAGAATGAAAAAAGGAAAGTTTCTAGAAAATTTTAGCTTGTTCTGACAAAAAGACTATGCCATAAGAAATTTTACATCTAAGGGGGTGGCCTAGTCTACTCCTTACACCTAGGGGCAGCCTTGTCCTTGTCCTAGAGAAGGTCAAAACTTTCTGGAGACCTCTATGATAGTCTATTGATTAGTTCTCAACAAGGACACATATCAGAGAAATGACCATAAGATAAGAGTAAATTGACAAAATAGGTTGCAGGTAGACCTAAAAGTATAGAAAATGACATAAAACAAAATAAATAGAACACTTTCACCTAATTTTGACACTTGGAAACAATGGAGTTTTTATGTCAACACATGTAGGATGCTAGAGAAATTTGGAGCCTATAGCATGCAAGGACATTGTTGTAACCAATCTTACACCTAGGGGGTGGCCTAGTCCACACCTTACATCCAAGGGACAACCTAGTCCATAGAGTGCATAAACCTAAAATTTTCTAAACCTTTTGATGATTTCCAACACTTTTTTCTTTTGCCACCTATACAAATTCTTCACAAGTTTTCCCATATAATACCTATAAACACACACTCCAAGTAGAAACCCTACAAACCAAAATGGTTAAGGGGGAGTTTTCCTCAATCAACCGCATTGTGGGATTTCAAACATGAATCCACTTAGCACAAAGATGACAAATATATTGAAAATGAAATCTATACTAAGAAATTGTTAGAAATGAAGGTGTAAACCACATAATGGAAATATGATTCAAACCTTATTAATGTCCTCTAAAAGATGTAGAAATAATGGAGATTGCAACAAAAATAAAACCACTAAATAGAAATAACATGCATTAAGAACTGAACACATAACACAATATGTAACGTGGAGAAAACCCTTTCGGGTAAAAAATGCCACCAAGAAAAGAGGCTCCAATTTGTATTATCTTCAACTATGAGATTATAATACATGCACTTCCTCTTTTTCTTCAGTCTTCAATCCAGCAGCTCCTGTTACTCTCAACTCTGCTAAAAACATAGTACAAATATCCTTATAAAAGGGGGTTGTCTTCTAGGGCAAGAAAATCAACATAATATCAACTGTCACATCTATAACTTAATGATGAGCGAACGAATTAGCATCAGGAATCAAATATAAAAATGTGGTTGAAACAAGATCATTGTTGGGAATTAAGGTGTCTCAACCTTTGCAAGTTCCTAGCATTTATTATTTAATTGTATTTATTTTTTGCCTATTATTGTAATTTGTATGCAAATCTTATTTTGTCACTTTGTGGTAGTTGGCATAGTGATGTGTCATCCTAAATGGAAGGTGAATAGATGTATTTTTATCTTCATATGAGGAGATAGGCATCCCACTTTGTGGTAGCAGACTTTTTCCATGTGTCAGCATCTTTTAGGTGTTGTAAGAGGTTTATGACGCGTAAGAGTTATGACAGATTCCTATGATAGAATCTATGACATGTAAGAGCTAGAAATAGAAGATCCTATGATAGGTGAAGACAAGTGTCAGAAAGCATCTTGCATGGAGGAAGTAGGTGCCCAAGTTTGACTATGATAGGTTGAAGAGAATCTGTTATTAATAGTCAGTTATGACAGACTCTCTTACAGCTATAAGAGTTGGCATATATGACAGATTTTATGACATTGTAAGAGCATCTGTCATACCTTAATTGGGCAAATTTGGGGCACCCAAGTTGGGGGGTTGTAAGGGATGAAAGCGAATCTCTTACAAGTGTCATATGCATGTTTTATGGCCTTGGAAATTGGGCCACATGGATTTGGACGAGTTCCTTGTGTGACTTTCTCTAGAGGTTACCTCCATTCGTACTACTTCTCTATATATACAGGTGCTTGGAGTTGGAGTTGTATGGTTCATTTGTAGGTATCGTTATGCTGTCAGAATTACTCCATTTTTGACATTGTGACAACTCCTAGAATAACTTGCATTACAAGTGTGTTGTAATCTTCTTCAGATTTGATAATACGTTGTGCAAGTTTTGGAGTGTGGGGTTTTTCACTCGAAAGGGTTTTCCCCACGTATATCTTGTGTCATTGCATTTATACTTGCTTGTGAATGTGTGTTAATCTCTCTATTAATGTGAAACATGACTGTAACTGTAAAGATCTAAGAAAAAATTGCACTACTTTCCCTCATTAGATTGGTGTAGGAAGTTGTTTTTGCTTACCTTGCTTCCTTTCAGTTGGTATTAGAGCATCGCCAGTTTTGGTCCTAGTTGTTGGGTAGAGGGTTTTTTGTACTAATCTTTGATTGAGTGGGAGTCTTGCAAAGCATTTTGTGATCTTGTTGTAGTGAGAAGATGGCAAGCACATCTGGGAGATTTGAGATCAAAAAATTCAATGGAGGCAACCTTGAGTTGTGGAAACTCAAGATGGAGGATATGTTGGTGGATAGAGATTTATGGCTCGTGATATCCGACACCAAACCCCAGAGCATGAAACAAGAATATTGGGATCAGATGGATCGGAATACCAAGGGTCTCATAAGGCTCTGTTTGGCTGATTTTGTGCTCTTGAACGTCCACGAGGAGAAAAATGCAAAAGAGTTGTGGAAGAAGCTTGGTGATGTTTATCGGGCTAAGTCCTTGGTAAATAAGCTATTCCTGAAAAAGAAGTTGTACTCTCTGAGGATGGAAGATGGAGAATCTATGGTAGATCATCTTAATTCTTTTAATACGCTTGTTGCTTAGTTGACCTCTATTGGTGTGAAGATGGAGGAGGAGGATCGTTGCATGACATTGTTCTGTTCTTTACCAGATTTGTAGAACCACCTTGTGATGGCCATTGGGAGTACCACTACAACCTTCAAGATGGATGAAGTGGTTTCTTCGTTATTGTCTGAAGAAATGCGAAGAAAGTCTTCTAAAATGGATAAGGAGGCTCTTGTGGTTCGTGGTAGGTCCAAGGAAAAAGGAAAGAAGGACAAGAAGAAAGAAGACAAAGGAAGATCCAAATCTCGTGGGAGATCAAAGTCTCCTAGAACTTAGTCCAAGGCCTTATGTTGGAACTGCAACAAACCTGGTCATTTCTATGAGGATTGCAAGGAGGAGAAAAAGAAGAAGAAAAACCATGATTCTGACTCTGACAAGTCCTCTCAAGATGATGGAGAATCATTTGTCAATGCCTTGGCAACACATGCATCTGAGGATGTGTGGTTAATTGATTCTAGTGCATTGTTTCACATGACATCCCACAAAAACTAGTTTTTGAAATATGAAGAGTTCGATGGTGGGAAGGTGTACCTAGGTGATGACTCTCACCTAGAAATAGTTGGTTGTGGAAGAATCTTGATTAGATTCCCTGATGGTTGAGTGAAGGGGATCAATGGTGTACTACATAGCCCTGGGTTGGCACGAAACCTATTATCTGTAAGCAAATTGAATGATGTGGGTGTGCAAGTTGTTTTCTCGAATGGAGGATGCAAGATGATGAGAGGAGCTATGGTGTTGGCTAAGGGTGTTCAGATTGGCACTCTATTTCAGCTTGATGTATGCATGGTTCAGTGCAATAGTGCCTCTATTTCGAAGAAGAGAGCTTCAGATTCTTCATCCTCACCATTGGAACTAGCAACCAAGAAGACTGTTGCATCTACTTCTGATGGTCGTGCATTCTGGGTACCCAAGGGTACTCATTCTATGGAAATGAAAGTTCCTATTGAGAAAACAACGTTGTGGCACCAAAGGCTTGGCCATATTGGTGAAAAGGGTATGAGGACCCTTAAAAATAAAAACCTTATTGAGGGTATGGATGATTGTAACCTTGAGTTTGATTTATGTGAACACCGCATATATGGAAAACAAAATCGTGTTCAGTTTTACCATAGTTCTCATAAATCTTCTGAGGTGTTAGATCTAGTTCACTCTGATGTTTTTGGTCCTATTAATGGTCCTTCGATTTCAAAATCTGTGTATTTTGTTTCATTCATCGATGACTACAGTAGAAGGACATGGGTATATTTCCTTAGGAGTAAATCTGAAGTTTTTGCAAGATTCAAAGAGTTTAAGGCTCTTGTTGAGAATCAAAAAGATAGAAAGATTAAATGTTTGAGAACTGATAATGGTGGTGATTTTTGCTCAGTAGATTTTGACAAGTTCTGTAAAGAACAAGGTATTGAGAGGCATAAGACAACTCCTTATACTCAGAAAAATGGAGTTGCAAAAAGAATGAATAGAATGTTGATGGAGAGGGCTAGGAGCATGTTAAGTGGAGCTAGCCTAAAACAAAAGTTTTGGACTGAAGCTGTTGCTACCGCTTGTTACTTGGTTAACAGGTCTCCTACATTGGCGCTCATTAACAAGACCCTTATGGAGGCATGGTCTGGTAAGAAACCTTCATTAAGACACATTTGAGTATTTGGTTGTGAGGCATATACACATATGCCTAAGGAGAAGAGGTCCAAGTTGGAGAACAAGGCGGTTAAATCTATCTTCATCGGTTATGGTATCAGTGTGAAAGGGTACAAGCTATGGGATCTAGTGGCTGAAAGAGTTTTGTATAGCAAAAGTGTGATCTTCAAAGAGCTCAATCCTTCTTCTATTGTTTTATAGCCAGAGAAAGAGAAAAAGAAAGATGATGTGGTTCAACTTCCTCCCACCCCTGAGAAAGTTGAACCGAAGATGCCAGTTGGATCTGGCGATGAGGAGAGCTCTAGCAGCTCTAAAAGTTCAAAATAAGAAGATGAAGAACCTCAACCTCAACTTTGGTTATTTGTTACATGATTCAAGTTGTATTTTTTCTTTGAATTCTAATGCTGATGAGCCTAGGACTGTAAGGGAGGCTATGGGTATGAAAGATGTAGGTTCCTGGAAGGAGGCCATGGAAGAAGAGATAGCTTCTTTGGAAAAGAATAATACTTGGGACTTGGTGCTTTTGCTTGAAGGAAGAAATCCTGTTGGATGCAAATGGGTGTTTAAGAAAAAGTTTGGTTCAGATGGTAGCATTGAGAAGTATAAGGCAAGGTTGGTCGTGAAGGGGTATTCACAGGTGGAGGGAATTGACTACGGTGAGATTTTCTCTCCAGTTGTAAAGCTGACATCTATTCGGTTCTTATTATCTCTTGCAGCAGCGTATGATTTAGAGGTGGAGCAAATGGATGTGAAGACAACATTCCTTCATGGTGACTTGGAGGAAGAGATTTATATGTCACAACCAGAGCACTACATTGTGAAAGGTAAATAAAATCTAGTTTGCAAGTTGAAAAAGTTTTTGTATGGTCTTAAGCAGTCTCCTAGGATGTGGTACCAAAAGTTTGATGCCTTTGTGTTGAGTATTGGATTTATGAGATTGAAATCAGATCATTGTGTTTACTTCAAGTTTGATAATGATCGCATTCTCATTATACTGTTGTATGTTGATGATATGTTGCTAATTGGGAAAGGTAAAGTTTTGATTTTTGCTTTGAAGTCTCAGTTGTCAACATAGTTTGAAATGAAAAATTTAGGGGCAACCAGGTACATTTGGGGATGGAGATCAAAAGAGACAGAGCAAACAAGAAACTTTGGTTAGGCCCGAGTAAGTATGTGCAAATCGTGTTGGAGAGATTCAGCATGGCAGATTGCAGACCTTTGAGTGTTCCTATTTCGATGGGGACAAAGTTATCTATTGAGGATTGTCTGAAGTCTCCTTCTGAGATGGAGGATATGAGAAGAGTAACTTATGCTAGTGTGGTTGTTAGTTTGATGTATGTGATGGTCTGTACAAGACTAGACATTTCCCAAGCAATGGGAGTCCTTAGCCGATTCATGGTTAATCCTGGATGAATACATTGGGATGTGGTAAAGAGAGTTTTCAGATATCGACGGGGTACTTCCAAGTATGCCTTGTGCTATCATGGTTATCCTAGTGGTTCTCAGCATTTTGTGAGTATTCATGGATTTGTGGATTCAGATTGGGCAGGTGACATTGACAGCAGGAGATCCACTAGTGCATATGTGTTCACTATGTTCGGTGGTGCAATTAGTTGGATGAGTAAGCGGCAACCTATTGTCGCTTTATCCACGACTGAAGCAAAGTACATGGCATCTATTCATGCTTGTAAGGAAGCCATTTGGCTTAAGAGATTGTGTTCTGACATTGGGTTTGATGCAGGGAAGATTCCATTTCTTGTGATAGCCAAAGTGCCATATGTTTGATGAAGAATCCTACTTTCCATGCGAGGACCAAGCACATTGATGTGCAATACCACTTTTTATGAGATATGGTAGAGGATGGGAAGGTGAATTTGGAGAAGATTGATACTTTGGCAAATGTTATAGATTCCTTGATGAAGCCCATGAGCACAGAGAAGTTCAGATGGTGTTCGGAGTCTATGGGCCTCTTGGCCCTAGCAATTAAATCATGTCTTTTAAAAGGTGTTCAACAAGTGGGAGAATGTTGGGAATTAAGGTGTCTCAACCTTTGGAAGTTCCTAGCATTTATTATTTAATTGTATTTATTTTTTGCTTATTATTGTAATTTGTATGCAAATCTTATTGTCACTTCGTGGTAGTTGACACGATGATGTGTCATCCTACATGGAAGGTGACAAGATGTATTTTTGTCCTCATATGAGGAGATAGGCGCCCCACTTTGTGGTAGAAGACTTTTCCCATGTGTTGACATATTTTGGGTGTTGTAAGAGGTTTATGATGCGTAAGAGTTATGACATATTCCTATGATAGAATCTATGACATGTAAGAGCCAGAAATAGAAGATCCTATGACAGGTGAAGACAAGTGTCATAAAGCATCTTGCATGGAAGAAGTAGGTGCCCAAGTTTGGCTATGACAGGTTGTAAGAGAATCTGCTATTAATAGTCAGTTATGACAGATTCTCTTACAGCTGTAAGAGTTGTCATATATAATGGATTTTATAACATTGTACGAGCATCTGTCATACCTTAATTAGGCAAATTTGGGGTGCCCAAGTTGGGGGGTTGTAAGTGTTGAAAGAGAATCTCTTACAAATATCATATGCATGTTTTATGGCCTTGGAAATTGGGCCACATGGATTTAGATGAGTTCCTTGTGTGACTTGCTCTAGAAGCTACCTCCATTCGTACTACTTCTCTATATATACAAGTTCTTGGAGTTGGAGTTGTATGGTTCATTTGCAGGTATCATTATGCTACCAAAATTACTCCAGATTTGACATTGTGACAACTCCTGGAAGAACTTGCATTGCAAGTGTGTTGTAATCTCCTTCAGATTTGATAATACATTGCGTAGGTTTTGGAGTGTGGGGTTTTTCACCTAAAAGGTTTTCCCTGCGTATATCTTATGTCATTGAATTTATACTTTCTTGTGAATTTGTGTTAATCTCTCTGTTAATCTGAAACATAACTATAAAGATCTAAGAAAAATTTGCACTACTTTCCCTCATTAAATTGGTGTAGGAAGTTGTTTCCGCTTATCTTGGGGTAAGTGCAGAAAGATGGGGGGCCAAAAAGGGGTCTTAAGTGGCCACTTTTTTTCTGAAATCAGGAAATACTGGCCTTGGATGAGAAATTGAGCATAGTTACACTCAAAATTTGGAGATGCAACCAAAACAATGTTCGTAGTGCTCCGAGTCTACTTTCTAAACTACTATTTTGTTTTGAAAATGGCATAGATTAAAGGGTTCAAAAGAGGGAGCCATAGAAATTGGTGTTGTTTCTATCAAAAAAACATAACATAGCATGTTTTCTGGCTCCGTCAAAAGGTCAACTTTTTTTTGGTATTTTTAAAATCGCTTCAGTGAGAAATTAGCTAATAGCATGTAGTTTATGCCTGATTTTTCTAATAATTTTTTTATGAATATTTGATTTTTTACTAATTTTTAAATTGGACACATCCTAAAAAATAGAATTTTGGCCGTGCTACCCCTATAAATTTTGAAAACTAATTGAAAATTATTTTTTTATTTTTTTAATATTTGTAGAATGGAGTCTAGTTTCTAAATATGTAATTTTTTTGAAATTTGAATGAATAGTTATTTTACAATGAAAAAAAGACCAAACAGTGGTTTTTGCCTAAAAACGGACACACAAACAAAAGAAATTAAAAATGAAAGGCTTAACATTGTTAAAATGTGAAAAAAATCACATCGTCAAATAGCTAAGAGAAAGCCTAACATTACCCATGTGTTTGATTTGTTCCACCTTGAAACACGTACAAATCTGAGGGTTAGCACGAACGAAATTATGTGAAATTTTGAAGAATATAGAAAAACACGTCTGTGACTGTTCATAAGGCACTCCAAGACTTTGGGGTAGAAATCCAAAGCAAATCCCAAGCCCAAGGCTTGGGATTCCCAAAGCAAGAAATAACGCGAGCACGTTATAACGCGCTCACGTTATGTTTTGCCTCGCATTTTTCTTTCCCGCAAGTCTGTCTTTTGTCATGTTTGACATAACACGAGCGCATTATAACGCGCTCGCGTTATGTCCCACTCAAATTTTTTTACATTCAAGGCTATTAATCATGAGGGTTAAGGGATAAGGGATAGAGTTGGAGGGTTTAGGGATAAGGGATTAGCGTTTAAGGTATAGTATCGAGCCCGTTGAGGGTCTAGGAATAGGGATAGCATTTAAGGTTTAGGGATGAGGGATGACAAATTACGGTTGAGGGTTTAGGGTTTAGGGATAGGGTTGAGGGTCGAGGGATCAAAGTTAAGGGTTGAGGGATTAGGGTTTGACATTGAGGGTTAAGGGTTGAGGTTCAAGGGTCAAGGGTTTAGGGATAGGGTTTAGGGTCGAGGGATTAGGGTTAAAGTAGAGTGTGGAGGGTGTAAGGATTAGGGATAGGGTTGGAGGGTTTAGGGATAAGGGATTAGGGTTTAAGGTATAGTATCGAGTCTGTTGAGGGTTTAGGAATAGGGATAGCATTTAGGGATTAGGGATGAGGGATTATAGTTGAGGGATGATGGATTAGGGTTGAGGGTTGAGGGATTAGGGTTTAGGGATAAGGTTTAGGGTTGAGGGTTGAGGGATTAGGGTTTAAGGTATAGTGTTGAGGGTTGATGGTTTAGGATTAGGGTTTAGGGTTGACGGATTAGCATTTAATGTCGAGGTTAGGGTTAGAGTGTCGAGGGTAGATGGATTAGGTATAGGGTTTAGGGTTGAAGGTTTAAGGATTGAGGGTTGAGGCTTTAGGGATGAGGGCTTAAGGCTTAAGATATAGTGTCAAGTGTTGAGGGTGTAGGGATAGGGTTTAAGTTTTAAGGGTTAAGGGTTGAGGGATAGGGATTAGGGTTTAAGGTATAGTGTTGAGGGTCGAGGGATTAGAGTTAAGGGTTGAGGGATTAGGGTTTGACGTTGAGGGTTGAGGGTTGAGGTTTGAGGGTCAAGGGTTTAGGGATAGGGTTGAGGGTTGAGGAATTAGGGTTAAAGTAGAGTGTGGAGGGTATAAGGATTAGGGATAGGGTTTGAGGGTTTAGGGATAAGGGATTAGGGTTTAAGGTATAGTATCGATTATGTTGAGGGTGTAGGAATAGGGATAGCATTTAGGGTTTAGGGATGACGGATTAGAGTTGAGGGATGACGGATTAGGGTTGAGGGTTGAGAGATTAGGGTTTAGGGATAAGGTTTAGGGTTGAGGGTTGAGGGATTAGGGTTTAAGGTATAGTGTTGAGGGTTTAGGGATAGGGTTTAGGGTTGAGGGATTAGGATTTGACGTTGAGGGTTGAGGGTTTAGGGTTTAGGGTTTAGGGTTAGGGTTGAGAGATGAGGGATCAGAGTTAAGGGTTGAGGGAATAGGGTTTGACGTCGAGGGTTGAGGGTTGAGGTTCGAGGGTCAAGGGTTTAGGGATAGGGTTGAGGTTGAAGGGATTAGGGTTAAAGTAGAGTGTGGAGGGTGTAAGGATTAGGGATAGGGTTGGAGGGTTTAGGGATAAGGGATTAGAGTTTAAGGTATAGTATCGAGTTTGTTGAGGGTTTAGGAATAGGGATAGCATTTAGGGTTTAGGGATGAGGGATTAGAGTTGAGGGATGAGGGATTAGGGTTGAGGGTTGAGGGATTAGGGTTTAGGGATAAGGTTTAGGGTTGAGGGTTGAGGGATTAGGGTTTAAGGTATAGTGTTGAGGGTTGATGGTTTAGGGATAGGGTTTAGGTTTGAGGGATTAGGGTTTAGGGTTGATGAATTAGGGTTTAATGTTGAGAGTTGAGGGTTAAGGGTTGAGGGTTGAGGTTGAGGGATAGGGTTAATGGTCAAGGGATTAGGGTAAATAAGAGTGTCGAGGGTAGAGGGATTAGGGTTTAAGGTATAGTATCGAGCCTGTTGAGGGTCTAGGAATAGGGATAGCGTTTAGGGTTTAGGAATGAGGGATTAGAGTTGAGGGATGACGGATGACAGATTAGGGTTGAGGGTTGAGGCATTAGGGTTTAGGGACAAGGTTTAGGGTTAGGGTTGAGGGATTAGGGTTTAAGGTATAGTGTTGAGGGTTTAGGGATAGGGTTTAGGGTTGAGGGATTAGAGTGAAGGGTTGAGGGATTAGAATTTGACATTGAGGGTTTAGGGTTTAGGGTTAGGGTTGAAGGTCGAGGGATCAGAGTTAAGGGTTGAGGGATTAGGGTTTGATGTTGAGGGTTGAGGTTCGAGGGTCAAGGGTTTAGGGATAGGGTTGAGGGTCGAGGAATTAGGGTTAAAGTAGAGTGTGGAGGGTATAAGGATTAGGGATAGGGTTAGAGGGTTTAGGGATAAGGGATTAGAGTTTAAGGTATAGTATCGAGTCTATTGAGGGTTTAGGAATAGGGATAGCATTTAGGGTTTAGGGATGAGGGATTAGAGTTGAGGGATGATGGATTAGGGTTGAGGGTTGAGGGATTAGGGTTTAGGGATAAGGTTTAGGATTGAGGGTTGAGGGATTAGGGTTTAAGGTATAGTGTTGAGGGTTGATGGTTTAGGGATAGGGTTTAGGTTTGAGGGATTAGGGTTTAGGGTTGATGAATTAGGGTTTAATGTTGAGAGTTGAGGGTTGAGGGTTGAGGTTGAGGGATAGGGTTAATGGTCAAGGGATTAGGGTTAAATAAGAGTGTCGAGGGTAGAGGGATTAGGGTTTAAGGTATAGTATCGAGCCTGTTGAGGGTCTAGGAATAGGGATAGCATTTAGGGTTTAGGAATGAGGGATTAGAGTTGAGGGATGACGGATGACAGATTAGGGTTGAGGGTTGAGGGATTAGGGTTTAGGGACAAGGTTTAGGGTTAGGGTTGAGGGATTAGGGTTTAAGGTATAGTGTTGAGGGTTTAGGGATAGGGTTTAGGGTTGAGGGATTAGAGTGAAGGGTTGAGGGATTAGAATTTGACGTTGAGGGTTTAGAGTTTAGGGTTAGGGTTTGATGTTGAGGGTTGAGGGTTGAGGTTCGAGGGTCAAGGGTTTAGGGATAGGGTTGAGGGTCGAGGAATTAGGGTTAAAGTAGAGTGTGGAGGGTATAAGGATTAGGGATAGGGTTGGAGGGTTTAGGGATAAGGGATTAGAGTTTAAGGTATAGTATCGAGTCTGTTGAGGGTTTAGGAATAGGGATAGCATTTAGGGTTTAGAGATGAGGGATTAGAGTTGAGGGATGATGGATTAGGGTTGAGGGTTCAGGGATTAAGGTTTAGGGATAAGGTTTAGGGTTGAGGGTTGAGGGATTAGGGTTTAAGGTATAGTGTTGAGGGTTTAGGATTAGGGTTTAGGGTTGACGGATTAGCATTTAATGTCAAGGTTAGGGTTAGAGTGTCGAGGGTAGAGGGATTAGGGATAGGGTTTAGGGTTGAAGGTTTAAGGATTGAGAGTTGATGCTTTAGGGATGAGGGTTTAAGGCTTAAGATATAGTGTCAAGTGTTGAGGGTGTAGGGATAGGGTTTAAGTTTTAAGGGTTAAGGGTTGAGGGATAGGGATTAGGGTTTAAGGTATAGTATCGAGTCTGTTGAGGGTGTAGGATTAGGGATAGGATTTAGGGATTAGGGATAGGGTTGGAGGGTTTAGGGATAAGGGATTAGGGTTTAAGGTATAGTATCGATTCTATTGAGGGTGTAGGAATAGGGATAGCATTTAGGGTTTAGGGATGAGGGATTAGAGTTGAGGGATGACGGATTAAGGTTGAGGGTTGAGGGATTAGGGTTTAGGGATAAGGTTTAGGGTTGAGGGCTGAGGGATTAGGGTTTAAGGTATAGTGTTGAGGGTTTAGGGATAGGGTTTAGGGTTGAGGGATTAGAGTGAAGGGTTGAGGGATTGAGGTTCGAGGGTCAAGGGTTTAGGGATAGGGTTGAGGTTGAAGGGATTAGGGTTTAAGGTATAGTGTTAAGGGTTGATGGATTAGAATTAAGGGTTGAGGGATTAGGATTGAGGGTTGTAAGGATTAGGGATAGGGTTGGAGGGTTTAGGGATAAGGGATTAGAGTTTAAGGTATAGTATCGAGTCTGTTGAGGGTGTAGGATTAGGGATAGCATTTAGGGTTTAGGGATGAGGGATTAGAGTTGAGGGATGATGGATTAGGGTTGAGGGATTAGGATTTGACGTTGAGGGATGACGGATTAGGGTTGAGGGATTAGGATTTGACGTTGAGGGTTGAGGGTTTAGGGATAGGGTTGAGGGTTGAGGGATTAGGATTTGACATTGAGAGTTGAGGGATTAGGATTTGACGTTGAGGGTTGAGGGTTTAGGGATAGGGTTGAGGGTTGAGGGATTAGGATTTGACATTGAGGGTTGAGGGTCGAGGGATCAGAGTTGAGGGTTTAGGGATTAGGGTTTGATGTTGAGGGTGTGTTAGTGCCTGGATTGACTGGTAGTTTTCTGAGCAATTTTCATTCAGGCACTCTCCCTAAGTATCCAAAAAATGTTCTAAGTAATGAACCTCCTCAGCATTTTTCAGCTGCATCATCATATTTTCTTGAGGAGGAGGACATCATCATCATGTTTGTTTCAATGAAGGTCAGCATCATCATGTTCTCCGTCGACCGGTTTTCTCATCGTCATCATCATATTTTGCTGTCGGGTGATGTTTGGGTTTTATCCTGATGATGCTGATGAGCTACAGTGCGCCCTGATCTGCTTGCGAGGGTGATTTTTCGAAGTATCCGGTGATCTTGCATTTATCACCTTGCGCAAACATGATGATGATGTTGCCCCGTTATTCTGAAGGGGTTATTCTTTGAGTTGCTCGACCTAACTTGTTCTTTCTTAAGGGTCGTCGTCATCATCATCATATTTCCAGTTATCATCCTGCTGCTTGTGGAGGTCATCATATTTTCTGCCTTCATGATATTTCGCCGGGGTGATATTTCTATCATCGGGTGATCTTAGTTATGATCATCCTGATGATGTTGTTGAAGAGTTCTAAGTGCGACCCGATATTCACTAGGGTCATCATATTTTGAACGTCAGGATGATCTTGGTCAATATCATCCTGATGATGTTGTATCACTTCTTGTTCGTTGTTTTGACATCCTGATGATGCTGACGTCATCCTTATATCAGGGTGATATCTTTTTATCTGCCTATCTGCATCATGATATTCCGAAGGAAGGGGTGATATTTTCATATCACCCGGATATATGTTTGCTCGAGCATCATGATGATGCTGATATCAAGGAGATATCCGCCTGTTGGCTTCGCGCATTATCTCCGGGGGGTGATCTTTTCAAGCATCATCATCATATTCAGTTATCGCCCCGATCTTATAGTGGAGCTACAGTGCAACCTGATGTTTGAACGTCAGGAGGATATTTCTAAATATCCGGTTGTCTTCCGAATATCATGATGATGTTAATATGATGATGACGTCATCAAGGTCCGGGGGGGGTCATATTTCTAACAACTGATCATCTTGAAGAGACCTCATGATATTTGCAAACATGATGATGACATCATCCGGATATGAGGAGGTGCGCAGTAGGTAGATATGATGATGACGTCAGCAGTATATGATGATGACGTCATCAGGATGTTCATCGGCCAGACTTTTGGAATAAGCTCAGCAGGAGGATGTTCCTCCGATGGATCAGGTTGTGCCGATTATCATGAAGGGTATATTTCAAATATCATGATGACGTCAGGGTGATATTTCGAACAACAGGATATCATGCTGCTGGAGGATGATGATGATGAGGTCTATACTAGTGTCGTCAGGAGCAAAAGCACCGACATGATATATGCTCATGACCTAGTATATAAAGTGTTATTGAGGTCATCGCGGGGTGCATGTGGGATATTGATATCCTGCATTTTCAAATATCATGATGATGAATCTCGGCGGGAAATGCTTGCGATAGTCTGTTTGATGATCTTCCCAAGGCCGCGGGTTGGTGCGCCATTAATGGCGATTGTTGCAGAGGTATGGGCGATGGCGTGGGTCGATCTTGTACCCGACTGAGGGTGTACATCAGCGGGTGGTGGCGCAGGGCTCGAGAAATCTTCCTGTCTCCTCCCCTACCTGCTGCATTCAAGTTTGGGCGCCAATCCGGTTGTGTTTGAGTGCCATTTTCATGATACTGTATATCTGGCGGGAGTTTTGGTCAACCTGGTAGTTAATGTTGAAGGCACCTTCCTGCTATATAATGCAGATGGTGTCATTCATTCAGAGGTTGTTGAAAGTTGTAGATTTTTGGCTCTGTAATCCATAACCAGCTGATCTGGTTGCTCTGTACAGTTTATCTTGTGAGTTTATGTATCTCCTGTTGTAGGACTTGGCATGAATCCACTAATTTCATGGTTGATCTTGTATGAGTAATGTTGTCTTAGCATGTGTTGTGTTAATTCTGTCTCCAGTATTGCATGTATCCTTCTTCTGGATCTGAATGTTTGCTTATGTTTAGATTCTAGAGCATAGAATTCCTATGTTGAATGTCTGATCTTTGAACCTCTGCTCAAGGGGCAGATTAAACTGTTTTCAGGTTGAACATTGGGAAGGGTATACTGCAGTAGGGATGCCATAAGTAGAGATGGCTCAACACTCTATATTGGGAGATATCTGTAAGGCAGATATCATGTGTATCCCCCTGAAATCCAGTTTTAGCTATTTATGCTGATCATTCACAGGTGTATGTCTACCGACTCCAAGCCCTGGATAGGCACCAATCATGCTGTGTTCTTGTGTTATACACCATGTCCAGCTTTGCATCCAAATTCATATCAAAACATTTCATACTTCCACCTGTTAGATGTAGGAGTAGGATTAGGAACCCCCTGCATGCTCTCATACCCAACCAGACATCATGTCCAAGAATGTTGCCAGCCTTGTGATCTATCATACAGATCTTGGTCCATACATGAGAGTATTCTGCCTGTTGTTGTCAAGTTAGATCTTTCTATCTTTGAGCTAGTCAAGGTTACATCTTGAGTTATAGGGATACCCCCCTTGGTGCGGCAGAACCAGAAGTGAAGGGGAGGAGCTCACGCAACCTCCTGTATTCAGTTGGCCTGAATCTGCCTGTGCATTAGAAGTGGCAAACCCTAATGCTGATTCAGAAAAAATGTCAACAAATTGGCGACTCTGCTGGGGAAGGACTAAAAAATGATATGCTTGTGGCCCATCCGAGTCAATAACAAAATGATGCTCTGCTGGTGGAATGAACCTGGAAAGGTAGCTTTCAGCTATTGAAAATTTTGTCCTCTTTGGAGAGGTGGCGACTCTGCAAAAAAGATCCAAATGCACATGAAAGATGAATGTATGTTATTGGTTGAAAGATGTACATATTTCTGCATCTGTATGAGAAAAGGTACTTTGTTACTTCCCCTTTATTTGCTATTTTACTGCATAGGTTAGATGCCAGGGGAAGCCTAGGGTCTTAGACAGACAAACAATGTCTAAGAGTAAGATTTTTATGAATCCAAGTATGAGTTATCCCACACTCAGTGGTGAAATGTTGGATAAAGGAATAGAAGAGATAAGAAATAGGTTGATATTCTTAGAGGCTGAGCAGGCCCAGTTAAGAAGCAGTAACCCTGTTGTGTCTTCCTGTCAGAAAGCTAAACCTCCTGCCAGCCCTTTTGATCCTTTGTATGACCAACTGGATTTGTCATGGGTGGATTATAAAGTAGAAACTATGCCTGCTAGGATATACTGTCAGATGCCTAGATTTAGTGGTCACAATGTATGTGATGGGAATGCACATATCCAAAATTTTCAAAGTTTTATGGGAAAACATTCATTCAGAGATGAGGATATGTGGATGAGGTTTCTTGTTAGGTCCTTTGATGCAAAAGCAAAAGACTGGTATTTGAGCTTTCCAAAGAAATCCTTTGCCTGTTGGGATGAGCTTGCTGACTGTTTTAAGGAAGAATTTGCAAAAGAACCGGCTGATCTTGTTGCAGAATTGACGAGAATCAGAAGACAGGATGAAGAGCCATGTGTTGATTTCAGTCATAGGTTTGCAGTAGCCCTTTCACATGTCCCTGAAAGTTTCAGACCTGATATTTCAGCCTGTGTTGGCATATTCTTTGAAGCTTTTGAGGAGGGCTCTAGTGCATTACTGAGGGTTTTCAAGGTGACAAGTATGCAGATGGCATACAAATTTTTAGAAAATGTAGAAGAAATGAGAAATGTGCACCTGCTGAAACCCCTGTCCCCAGGCCTTGAAGTGAATAATTGTTGTGAAGCTGCAAATGACCAAGTGATTATGGCATCATGTGCAGATGAAAATGAAAATAAAAGCATAGAGGTTGAGACTGCTATATTAGAACATAATGCTAACAATACTGCTCAACTGGATTGTTCACCAGTTGAGGATGCCAGTGAAAAGACTAATGAGGATTCCCATTGCAATGATGAGGCAGCTGACCATGAAAACAATAACGAGGTTGTGGACAGCAATGAGCAATTTTTAGAATGGACCTGTGGAGATAATTGTGAGTATTGTACTCAAGACAGAGAAGATATAAGCAAACAGAGAAGTAGTCCTATGTGTGACCCATTGCCTACCTTTCAAACATATGGAGATCATGAAGAGCAGTCAGAAATTGAAATAAGTGCTAGTTCAGAGCATGATTGTTTTTCATTTGATGGCTGTTTTGCTTATGACACACAGGCTGATACTCCTCCACAGACTGAATCCATTGGTGATGAAGAGGTGTGCTCTGCTGCCCATGAACAAATGGCATACTATGATGAAACTGATGCACCTGGGTCACCCATTTATGACACATATGGTGATGAGGATTTGTCTGAGTATGGTGAGGATCTAGACACTATTTTTGGCTTGGATTCTGTTTCTCATCCTGATGAAAGAGGAAGCAACATACATCAGGTAAGTGACTGTGAAAATGTGCCTGACTTAAAAGAGATGCCAGACCCTGAACTTTTCCAGCCTGGTGTACCAGATGGCTGTGTACATGATGTACACAATTGTGATTTTGAAAGCTTTTCTTTTGATGAGCCAGCATATAATACAATGAGCCTTGATCTTCCTAGTTTTGTGGTGGACTCCGAGTGTTTCCTATTTGCAGTCCAGCTAGGAGATCATGTTGCAATGCATGATGATGATATAGATGATAACCTGTGTTCCATACCATTTGAGTATGCATTGCCTGATATATTCTGCACCCACATGTCACATGATGCTGAAGGTTATCTGCATAGGGGTGATAATGACAAGCTAAATCAAAAGGTTGAATATGCAGATGACAAGATTTGTTTGTGGGTGGATGTCTGTAGTATCTCCAAGCTTGACCCAGTGCATGCAGATGAAAACAAGATATTTGACAAAGGGAGATACATGTTTTTCTTTTCTTGGTGGCCTTAGGCCATCAAGTGTGTTGGGTGATGCAGGTCAGTGCAGTATTTGACTCTGTGCCCAATGGATAAGGGACTGGTCTGCATCCCAGAGATCTGGAGTTCTCGCTGCAGGTTTTCACCTGCACGTCCCCAGACAGAGCCACTGTTAGTGCCTGGATTGACTGGTAGTTTTCTGAGCAATTTTCATTCAGGCACTCTCCCTAAGTATCCAAAAAATGTTCTAAGTAATGAACCTCCTCAGCATTTTTCAGCTGCATCATCATATTTTCTTGAGGAGGAGGACATCATCATCATGTTTGTTTCAATGAAGGTCAGCATCATCATGTTCTCCGTCGATCAGTTTTCTCATCGTCATCATCATATTTCGCTGTCGGGTGATGTTTGGGTTTTATCCTGATGATGCTGATGAGCTACAGTGCGCCCTGATTTGCTTGCGAGGGTGATTTTTCGAAGTATCCGGTGATCTTGCATTTATCACCTTGCGCAAACATGATGATGATGTTGCCCCGTTATTCTGAAGGGGTTATTCTTTGAGTTGCTCGACCTAACTTGTTCTTTCTTAAGGGTCGTCGTCATCATCATCATATTTCCAGTTATCATCCTGCTGCTTGTGGAGGTCATCATATTTTCTGCCTTCATGATATTTCGCCGGGGTGATATTTCTATCATCGGGTGATCTTGGTTATGATCATCCTGATGATGTTGTTGAAGAGTTCTAAGTGCGACCCGATATTCACTAGGGTCATCATATTTTGAACGTCAGGATGATCTTGGTCAATATCATCCTGATGATGTTGTATCACTTCTTGTTCGTTGTTTTGACATCCTGATGATGCTGACGTCATCCTTATATCAGGGTGATATCTTTTTATCTGCCTATCTGCATCATGATATTCCGAAGGAAGGGGTGATATTTTCATATCACCCGGATATATGTTTGCTCGAGCATCATGATGATGCTGATATCAAGGAGATATCCGCCTGTTGGCTTCGCGCATTATCTCCGGGGGGTGATCTTTTCAAGCATCATCATCATATTCAGTTATCGCCCCGATCTTATAGTGGAGCTACAGTGCAACCTGATGTTTGAACGTCAGGAGGATATTTCTAAATATCCGGTTGTCTTCCGAATATCATGATGATGTTAATATGATGATGACGTCATCAAGGTCCGGGGGGGGTCATATTTCTAACAACTGATCATCTTGAAGAGACCTCATGATATTTGCAAACATGATGATGACGTCATCTGGATATGAGGAGGTGCGCAGTAGGCAGATATGATGATGACGTCAGCAGTATATGATGATGACATCATCAGGATGTTCATCGGCCAGACTTTTGGAATAAGCTCAACAGGAGGATGTTCCTCCGATGGATTAGGTTGTGCCGATTCTCATGAAGGGTATATTTCAAATATCATGATGACGTCAGGGTGATATTTCGAACAACAGGATATCATGCTGCTGGAGGATGATGATGATGAGGTCTATACTAGTGTCGTCAGGAGCAAAAGCACCGACATGATATATGCTCATGACCTAGTATATAAAGTGTTATTGAGGTCATCGCGGGGTGCATGTGGGATATTGATATCCTGCATTTTCAAATATCATGATGATGAATCTCGGCGGGAAATGCTTGCGATAGTCTGTTTGATGATCTTCCCAAGGCCGCGGGTTGGTGCGCCATTAATGGCGATTGTTGCAGAGGTATGGGCGATGGCGTGGGTCGATCTTGTACCCGACTGAGGGTGTACATCAGCGGGTGGTGGCGCAGGGCTCGAGAAATCTTCCTGTCTCCTCCCCTACCTGCTGCATTCAAGTTTGGGCGCCAATCCGGTTGTGTTTGAGCGCCATTTTCATGATACTGTATATCTGGCGGGAGTTTTGGTCAACCTGGTAGTTAATGCTGAAGGCACCTTCCTGCTATATAATGCAGATGGTGTCATTCATTCAGAGGTTGTTGAAAGTTGTAGATTTTTGGCTCTGTAATCCATAACCAGCTGATCTGGTTGCTCTGTACAGTTTATCTTGTGAGTTTATGTATCTCCTGTTGTAGGACTTGGCATGAATCCACTGATTTCATGGTTGATCTTGTATGAGTAATGCTGTCTTAGCATGTGTTGTGTTAATTCTGTCTCCAGTATTGCATGTATCCTTCTTCTGGATCTGAATGTTTGCTTATGTTTAGATTCTAGAGCATAGAATTCCTATGTTGAATGTCTGATCTTTGAACCTCTGCTCAAGGGGCAGATTAAACTGTTTTCAGGTTGAACATTGGGAAGGGTATACTGCAGTAGGGATGCCATAAGTAGAGATGGCTCAACACTCTATATTGGGAGATATCTGTAAGGCAGATATCATGTGTATCCCCCTGAAATCCAGTTTTAGCTATTTATGCTGATCATTCATAGGTGTATGTCTACCGACTCCAAGCCCTGGATAGGCACCAATCATGCTGTGTTCTTGTGTTATACACCATGTCCAGCTTTGCATCCAAATTCATATCAAAACATTTCATACTTCCACCTGTTAGATGTAGGAGTAGGATTAGGAACCCCCTGCATGCTCTCATACCCAACCAGACATCATGTCCAAGAATGTTGCCAGCCTTGTGATCTATCATACAGATCTTGGTCCATACATGAGAGTATTCTGCCTGTTGTTGTCAAGTTAGATCTTTCTATCTTTGAGCTAGTCAAGGTTACATCTTGAGTTATAGGGACACCCCTCTTGGTGCGGCAGAACCAGAAGTGAAGGGGAGGAGCTCACGCAACCTCCTGTATTCAGTTGGCCTGAATCTACCTGTGCATTAGAAGTGGCAAACCCTAATGCTGATTCAGAAAAAATGTCAACAGGGTGGAGGGCATTTTCTATCACGAACTTGATTATGAGGGCTTGCCCCTTCATTGTTATGCCTATCATATGGCAGAGCATCTGGCAAGCCCTTGCAGGAAAAAGATGTGATCAATGCAAAGGATGTGATGAATCTATAGCAGGACAAAACGCGAGCGTGTTATAGCGTGAGCGCGTTATAACGCGCTCGCGTTTTGTATTTCTATTGAAACGGTAAAAAAGTGGTTACCCCCGTGATCCAGGCCCACATGCTCTGTTTTCTTACTGATTCTGCGCATGCTCCGACAAAAAAGAAATGCTTTCATGCTATTGGGAAGTTCACATGCACATTTGACACATTGTACTACCTTTGCATGATCTTGCCACCACCTTTTCTGCTTTGCCAACTTGAGAAGGAGGAAATAACATAGTTTTCACACCAAGTTTGATATATATCTATTCAAGTTTCAATTTTTGTAGTGTTGCAATGTTAATTGTGATTCAATTTTAGGAATTTAACATTGAAAAGGAAGCAAGTGGTGAAAAACTCAAATTGTTGAGGAGTTTGATGCAAGAAGATAAAAACACTACATAATTGGGTACTCTCTCCATTCAAATCTTCATTTTTTAGGTATGTCAAGTCTTTACATGCATGTTCTTTACATTTTCCTTATTTCGGATTGAATTATTTTATCATGCTTTATCATACATGTTTAAAATAGACACATTCCCAATCAAGAAAGCAACCTACAATCTCACATGATGCTATGTATATTTTCTACACTTGGGCTCTTTAATAATTATGTGTAATAAACAAACCTTAGTTCATACCATGATGTCAAACTATACAAGAATAAATCCTTACAACATAAAAAAAAATACAATCCCACTATTATCATGTATTCATTTCTTAGGAACTAATATTGGTCTCTTTATCATGCTACAGACAAATTCTCTGTCATGCCGAGGAAACGATCAAGAACTAAACTAACATAGGAAGAGATAGAAGCTAAGAATGCAAAGAAAGTAATGGCTTTGAGGGAACTTCGTGAGAAGAGGAAATTGGACACGATAAATGAAGACATATCAATTGAAGAGGAACCACAACCATCACAAAAAGATATGGTATTGGCGGCACAAAGAGAACGAATGCAAAAACTTCGTGGTACGAGAGATTTGAATACCATAGTTGGAGACACGTCCTTTACCGCAAGTCAACATGTAGGGACACCATCTACCACATCTCAAGTTGAGAGTACATCATCACTCACATGTGATGAAGGAGGTACGCCATCGTTCCCACCTCAACCTCAAGGTATGTCATCTATTCCATCTTCGATCGAAGGTATGCCATCTAACCCATCTCATTTAAATATTGATGAAATTCCTAATGTTGAGATGAATTTACCTAACTTGACACCACCTAGAATTTTGCATAGAAAGCCAAAGTATTTGATTGATATTGATGAGAATATTTTGCAGCCAATGGAAGGTAAGATTCCAAAATGCACTTGTAGAAGATATGCTAATAAGATTTGGAGATTGTTCTTTGAAAAGTTAAATGAGACTGCAAGATGTCAACTATTCGTTGAAATGATGCGAAGTATAAAGTATAGGTCTATCATTAAGATTCTTGGGTTGAGAAAATCAGAGGCTTCAAGTGAAAAATCTATTGTCAAGAATCTAATGAGTGCGTATGAGAGTGTGGGTAACACCTCACGCACAAAAGATAGTAATGCAACATGGCGTGTGATTACATCGACTATAGTAAGTAGTCAAACGAGGAAAGCTCATCTCATTAGAAAGACAAGTCAAGAATTGAGAATTAATAGGAAAACTTTATCAAGAGCTGTTGGAAGATGCCAAAGAATTGAGGACACTAATGCCAATGAATTATGGGCATTCTTGGGGAGACTACCACAAAAAAATAAACCAATTGTTGAAGCATTGAGATCACTAATTAAAGCCTTTTGGAAGAATTACACAAGGGTATCTCCGAATCAAAGGGATGTGGTAAGAAGGAGAATCGGTAGTCAGAACCGCGAGCCACATCCAAAGCATTTTTTGGATGAGACTCAAACACAGTTTTATGGTAAATTTCTAGAGAAGTATCCTCAAATTAAAATTTGTCAAAGATATTTTGAAATGCTAAACCCTTTCTATGTTAAGATAAATCACACACGCACTACTTGTTGTTGTAGATTACATATTGAATTTTCTAACCATTTTGATGCTTATAGGTCTATATGTTTAGATATGCATACTAACAATGATTTGCAGGGTTGTGCCATATGTGCCCCACCAACATCTTCAAGAGACTTCATATCAAGAATTTTATATGAAAGAGAGGAAGGTCAAATATTCTACAAGAAATTATGCTTGGATGGCACATGTCATCGTTGCGGTGGCTTGCAACATTTGCCAATATGTGAACATATGGAAATAACACATGTGGTCGGAAACGAACTAGTAGAGTTTGGAAAGTATAAAATAGTGGCATACAATACAAAAGATGGTAAAGAAGCAAAGAGGTGTGAATTAGTTATTGAAAAGATTCCAGTGTATCAGTTTATGCCTATATTTCGTGACAGCATAGTGTATGAGTATGCAAGACATGCCCATAGAGCTCGATGGTTGGACTTGCAATTCAAGTTATGTAAGGACACATTTCCGGTTGGTAGCATTGTTTCAGTCGTCAACTTTGTAGAGAACTACAGTCTACAGCCACAGCGTGAGGTGCAATCACAATATTACAACTCCACACAGGTTTCTATATTTGTGCACATCGCATTCATTCATGCGAATGATAGTACAGAGGATGACAGAAAGATCATAAGGGAGTATAATTTCTATATTAGTGATGATCACACGCATTCTACGGAGTTCGTGCAAGGTTGCTTTCAGGTGTTCTACAATGATTTGGCTAGAAGGGGCATATCGTTCAGTCAGCATATCATATGGTCGGATAATTGTGCATCACAATTCAAGAACTCACAGAATTTTTATTGGCTGAGTAGGAGGCATAATTTTACAGGTATTCAACATATGTGGAACTTTTGTGAGGCCGGGCATGGAAAGGGGGAGCATGATGGTGCAGGAGCATGTATCAAAAGAGCCATAGCACGAGAAGAGTTAAAGTATAAAGACAATGCAAAGTTGACATATGCAAAATCGATTGTCGAGTGGTGTAATGCTTCCATGGGTCCAGGTAATGAAGGTAAGTCTTTAGTTCGTAAATTTTTTTGGTTGATAGATGATACTAACATTGCATCATATGAGGATTGTTGTACACTGACAGGATCAAATGAGATGCACTCTTTCACTGAATAATGTTAATGTTTTGAGCATCAAACTCTACTTGGCGCATACCTATGCTCTTGCAACCTCAAATTGGCACCTAGGGTTCAGTCATCCTCCTAAGGCGTGGTTCTGCTCCTCCATAACCCTGTTTTGGCTCCTAAACTTGGAAGTACCTTGAAGACTTGGATTAAGATGGAATTCACCTCCAGAATGTTAGGCGCTTGATAGAAGATAAAGGCGCTAGGGTAAAAGAGCTTCAAAAGTTTGATGTCAAGTGTGAATTGAGATAATAGGCGCTGATACCAGTTGACATTACTCCAAACATGCGCCTAAGAGAGATGCAAGTCCCCAAGACCAATTTTGGAACAAGGCGCTCCATCAGAGGGTAAGATGATAATCCTTGGAAGTCAAGTGTTTCAAAGATTCTTTGAGAAATTGACAAGTTGTAACCTAGGCGCCAAAACCCCTGAGAATCCTCCTATCTGGTGCCTAGTTAGAAGAACACTAATATTGCGCCTAAGTGAATTTGAGTGTCAATATAGAGTCAGCAAACCCCACCAGACGTTCATCCATGTCTCTACCACCTCAAGGAAGCGCCCAACTTAGGATGGCGCCTAGTCTGGTCTCTAGTACTTTCAGTTGGTGCCTAACCCTAAGAGTCTTGCAACTATGACATTCATCCATGCAACAAGCAAGGTGATGCTCCCTTGTGATATTGTGAGGTGTTGACATTCAGTTGACATCATTGAGTTTGATTGAGTTGATCAAGTGTAGACGCCATTGTAAACATCAAGGCTTCAAGGCCTTTCTTTTGTATCTCCATTGAATAAGTTGTAACTTCATGCTATTGAAAGCATTATCCATGTAATAAGACATTGCAAGTTGATTGAGTCAAATAACTAGACAAGTACCCAACTCTAAGGTTGATTCATTCAAGTAGTTATCTTTGATGTATATCTTTGTGTTGTTGAAGTAGTTGATGAATTGATAGCAAGTAAAATTGTTTAAGGAAAATTTTTTGTAGAACTAGTTGGGTATCTTACACCATGCCTATCCATTAAACATCACAATGCAATCAAAATCCTAACAGCATGCCCATGATCCAAGATCAAGTGCAATCATGCAAAGATATTATCAATCACAAGCCTATTAAGAATGAACTAGAGTCTTCTAGTACCATACTTTTCCATCAAACACCATCATGTAATCCATGGCCTATCAAGCCTATCAAAGAAAATGCAAACATCCTATGTAATACAATCGGACTTTAAATATTTGAAGTAGCCATCTACAAATATCCATTCAAAAGTGGATTTATAATGCAAGTATGGACGCCATCAATAAAGAAGATTTGTATTAACCAAATATCCATATAGGCATACATCAATATCTGTCGATATAAGTATAACATATATACAAAATAGCCATATAGGCTTACAAGAATGCCATATAGGCATACAATGTCAACTATGTACAATACAAAATATATGTCCACAAATGCCATATAGGCATACAACAAAAGAACACAATAAAAAGTCATTCCCCTCTGGCTGGTGAAGAGAATAAATCACGAGCAGCCTTTGATCTTCTAGGGGATGGAGACATGCATGTGGGTGGTCTACTACGAACCCGAGGGCTACTCCTATTTAGTTCTTCCTGCACCTTTACCTGTTACAAAAAAAAGTATAGACATTAATATATAGAAATTACATGTTATAAAAAAATGAAACATTTAACAAAATAATCACTTACCGCTAACATATAATCTGTCTCCTCGCTTGCCTTAGTAGCAGGAATAGGCCCTGGTGATGTCATGTCCTATAGAAACCATCCAAATAAAAATTAAACTTCAAATCAATAATCTTTTGATTTTTCAAAAATAGACAACTATAACAATGAATTTAAATTGAAATTTACTAATCTGCCTCATACCCCTGTCAATGCCATAGAGCTATGAATCGCAGAGGCCACACCCTGCTCCATTGCCCTATGAACATGGGGAGGTGTATCCACAGCCTACATCATCTGGAAATAAAACAACATTATTCAATTACGAAAACTATAATAGTGATGCAAATCATGGCTCCTAACATACACACGTTCATCTAAACATGAAAGTACACACAAATCACATACAAAAATTTAGTAAGTACAATTCATTCATTAAACTATTTATTTTATTACCTCCGTAAAGCTTTGAAGTCCACCATTGCTGGCAGGTGTTGCCATGAAATCTGCAGTATTAACCTATTCAACATCTAAAATCAGAAATTAGAATACCATTCATATAACGATGCTATTCACATGTAATATTTATAATTGTTTACTAGTTACATACCTTGACAGTAGATGATCTAGTGAAAAATGTAGGTGGAGAACCACTGAAAACTGCATCGACGCTATGACCCTGAAATTTCATTAAAATCATCAATTTAAATTAGTTAATCTTGTATTTCAAAAATAAAATTTAATAAATTAAATTCAATAAACTTGCTAATATTTATCTGAGTATCAAGGCCAAAAGTCTCACTCAGGAGGGTATCTGTCATCACCATCTGCTCAGCTATAGATGTAGTCTGTGCACCTGCGTCCTGACTATCCATGGGGTCATAACCACAGGCTGACCCGCAAGCCTGGCAAGAATGCGGTGGGACCCTACTCCTTGCACTATCTCCCAACCCACTCTATGTTGCAGGATCGGCATGCTCTATTATGCTCTGGGTCAAGGCGCTAATCGACCTCAGTGTATCGACCTCAACACTCCCTTCACAATGGAAGGGATAGAAACATGCTCGTGGGCTGGTCTGCTGATTACTCGTCTCACTACCCGCTGTGGGTCAAGACGTGCCCCTGGTCTATCCTGTGCTGAGCCCCCACCTCTACCCTGGAAGTCCGCATATCAAAATAGTTTGGCACTTTATTGAGGACAAACTCGCAGTAGAGTTTCCTCAAAAAGTATTGTGGGACCTCATTATTATTGCATGGAGGATGGTCAAAAACCATCCACCACCTCTGCCTGAAATTGTCTCTTATCGCTTGGTTGTTGCACCAATGGATAGGGAACCTCTTGCATGTAATGGGTGGAGGTTGATTTGTTTGTGGGTTTGTGAAAATTGCACACAAGTCTAATTTTGTAATTTGTAATTTTTTGACATCTTGGTATGACAATTTATCTGCATAGTAATCTCTAAACTCTCTCTTTTTATCGGTCCAACTAGTTATTTGCTTGCTAATTGAATTTACATTTGATAACATAGACTCAAGAGATTCGGCAAGCGTGGACCTATGCAAGGTTGAAGTGGACGGATCTTTCAACCTTGCAATTATATCTTCAATTTATTTTTTGTTGTTTTCAATTTGCCCCATTATATTATCTTGTGTTCCACGGGCATGTCGAGGAATGAATGGAGGAGGTTGTTGTTCTGCAGGTGTTTCCTCCTTAGGATTTTGTGGATTTTGAGGAGGAGGAGGAGGTGCATTAACATTTCCTGACAATTAACGAAATATACATCAAAAATCAACAAAAACCTACCTATTTAGAAAGAAATTCAAACAAAAAAATAAAGATAACTCACCCCTTTGGCGTGCTCGATGTCGCGGCGGCATTTTGGCGATGAATCGATAAGTTTTTTGTGTTGATTGGCGTTTTGTAGAATGCGAGCGTGTTTTTGAGGGTTTGGCAGCCGCGGGCAGAGGAGAAAATCAGAATGAAATGAAATGAAATTGCTTTTTTTTTTAATTTATAGTAGGTTATAACGCGAGCGCGTTATAACGCGCTCGCGTTATGACTTAAATTTTTTTGAAATTTTTTTGGCCACTTTTTGGCCCCCCATCTTCTTGCACTTACCCCTTGCTTCCTTTTAATCGTTGCTGGTGAAACCTTTCATCTCTTATGGGTGATTTACAAACAATATTAGGAGTAATTAATTACATAGGATTTACAAGGTTGATGGCACCTTAATCCTAACAGAAATCAACCTAATTCAAAGCATAGAAAATAAAAACCTAATGGATAAGGGAAGTGGTAACAAGAATTCATCTCTTATGGGTGATTTATAAACAATATTAGGAGTAATTAATTACGTAGAATTTACAAGGTTGATGGCACCTTAATCCTAACATAAATCAACCTAATTCAAAGCATAGAAAATGGAAACCTAATGGATAAAGGAAGTGGTAACAAGAAAAGTAGGACATGTAAAAAGTGATGGGGAGATAAATCAAAAGGATAAAATGAAAACAAGGCAAAGTGAAAATGGATTGGATGGGATGAGGGATGAGAGGAGAGATGGAAAACAAAAAATTAGGGAAAAATTGGTGGAACCTAAAAAGAGATTGAGAAGGACAAAGAGAACTAAGAAGCTATAGCTTAGAAGGAGACAAAGAGAGGGTGGGAGATGGAAAAAGGAGGTCAAAAGGATACAAGAAGGATGGGAGATGGCGCAAGAGTGAAGATGGATGGTGAGAGAGAGATTGAAGATTTAGGGAAATTAGGCCAAACTCTAATGAAATCAAAATGAAGGGATAACATAGTGGAAAAACTAAAGAAAATAGCTATCTAGTTACGAAGAATTATTTGTGGCAATGTCCACGAGCCTCAAAAAGTTGTTGCAGAGCTTGAGAGCACTAACACAACAATGCTTCAATGAAGTATAGACTCAAGCATGCTCACTCCTTCAAAGAAAATAGCTCCAATATAGTGATCAAGTGAGAAATTGGCAATCATGTGTTAAAAATGAAGAAAGATGAGATTTATAAATTTTAAGGGAAGCTGACAAAACATATTATGGAAGCCTAATCACCATCATTAAATGCATCTATCATTTAATCTTGGAAGTAAGAGTATGCAAAGACTTGGTCGCCACTCTTCTTGGAAGGGGGTGGCGGCTAGTCACTTGGCCCGAGGAAGCCAATTTTTATGAAAGCTTGAGAAGGGGGCTATCTCAAGGTTGTGATCATCAATTAGGATTAGCTACAAGATATGAGATATCATAAGGAAATGAAGAGGGGTGGAGACACATGAGAGAGATATGAATGCAACATTTTGATCTAGTGGGTACGAAGGCGTCTTGATGATTGGTAGAAAGGATAACATGGACATAAATGTTGAGAAATAAGGTGAAACTATTGTAATAAAAAATTTCTCAAAGCATATGCAAATCTGAAATTAATCTCTTAATAATCGGATTACCATAAAAGATTGGAAACATAAATCAACAATAATAATAAAATTAGCAAATCATAGTAACACGAGATTTATGTGGAGAAACCCTTTTGGAAAAAAAACTCTACAATCAAAAGAGAGCGCCAAATATGTATTAATTTCACAAACATGCTTACAAATATACAACACACTTCACTCTTCTTTCTAGCAACAATTCGGCAACATTTATGTACCTACAACTTCTCACACAAACCACTATCCCAAAGCTTCAATATATAGTCAAATATAATACAAGATACCATAAATGGTATTGTAAACCAAGTGCTAATACCATGGACCAAAACTAGGGGCCAAAAATGACCATATAGACTCAAAAATAGCTCACAAATGTGTAGGCATAAATTCTCACACCCCTCACACATGTGGAATCTCTAGGAATAGTATATAAGTCCCACCTTGTAAAAAATATGTCATAAACTATCATAGTATACCTTATTTAAAAGATCCTCTTACATGTTGTCAATACTTATTGGCATAGATGCTATCATTGACTAAAAATAGTCTGTCACAGAGGATGTCATAGACCTTGAATTAAGTTTCCCCACTCAATGCCACCTTGCAAAGAATACTTCAAGTGCTTAGAAAATAATATTTAATTACAAAAATGTTCTTCATGTGGGACACCCAAGTTCCCCTTCCATGATTCTTGGAGTCACATAAAATAATAGACTTAAAATATTAAATTAAAATACATAGCCTTAAGATTGTAAAGTTAATATCACAAATCCTAACATTCTCCTAGTTGATATTCACATTGCAATGGCATAATAGAAAATCAAATAATTTGAATTAGGTGCTAGGAGAGGCAAGGCCCGTGGCCTCTCTACACCAAGAGAACTTTTCCGTGCTAACTGGTTTTGTAAGTGAATCTACAACATTTTCTTGAGTGTCAACTTTCTATAACATGACTTACCATTTTCTACCATCTCCCAAACAAAATGATATTGCACATCAACATGTTTAGTGCAAGCATGGTACTTGGGTTTCTTGGCCAAACAAATAACACTTTGATTGTCACATCCAATTTTAACCACTTTACAATCAAAACCAATACCTGAACAAAATCTTTGTAACCATATCGACTCCTTAAAATCATGTGGAGTAGCCATATACTTTGTTTGGGTGGTGGACAAAGCAATCGGGGGTTGCCTCTTACTCATTCAACTCACTGTACCGCCAAACAGAAAAATACATAGCCACTAGTAGATCTTCGACTATCCAAGTCACATGCCCAATCTACATCCACAAATCCTTGTATGTCCAAAGACTTATCCACACTATCAATACTACAATAAAACAAACAGTAATTAGAAGTCCCTCGCAAATATATGAAAACCCTCTTAACATAAGTCCAATACTCCTTCTAGGGTTAGACATAAATATACTCAAAACTCCCACTACTTGAGTGATATCTAGTTTAGTGCAAACCATTGCATACATCAAAGTTACCAACAACACTAGCATAAGGCAAGTTAGATATAATCTCAAAACCATCATCTGATTTGAGACACATATCTAAAGAAGCTTAGTGTCAATAGGAAATGAAATACTCACTGGTTTACAATCATGCATACTAAATGTTGCAAAATGGTAGCAACATACTCTGACTTAACCAAATCTTTTTTGTATACTAGATCCCTATTGATCTCCATACTAAGAATGTATTTTGCAGCCCTCAAATCCTTCATATCAAATGTACTAGAAAGTTGAGTTTTGAGCTCCCTAATCATCACTTGTTTGTTACCAATAAACATATTATCCACATGCAAGACAATGATTACAATCTGGTCATCAATAATTTTAAAATAAACACAATAATCCTCCTCACTCCTTACAAACCCAAACTGAATGCAAAAACATCAAATTTTTTATACCACATCCTGGGTGACTATTTTAGACCATACAATGACCGTTTAAATCTGAAACCAAATGTTCCTTCCCCTTCACAAATAAACCATCAGGTTGTCTCGTATAAATCTCTTTCTCAAGATCCCCATGCAAGAAAGTAGTCTTAACATTCATTTGCTCAATCTCAAAATTATAAGTTGTAGCAATATAATAGGAATCGAATAGAAGTTATCTTAGCAATAGGAGAATAAATTTCACCAAAATCAACTCCTTCTCTCAAGGAGTAGCCCTTGACCACTAGGCTAGTCTTTTACTGCTCTAACCATCAATCTGCTCTGATTTTCTTTTTATATACCCACTTGCAACCAATAGGCTTTCTTCCCTCAAGCAAGCTCACAAGATCCCATATGTCACAACTATCCAAGGCCATTATCTCTTCATGAATGGCCTACATCCAAGACTCACTATCCTCCGGAAAGAGACAAACCTAGATCATCGTTAGTACTCAATAAAGCAAATACACAATGAAAATCTAATGGGCTATACCTGTCAACTGGATTATGTTGTCTCATGGATCTCCTCAAGGTAGGAGTAAGGGACTCTGCCTATTTTTCTTCCCACACATCTTGTACATCCTCATCTAAATTCTCATCTAAACCTTCTTCTGCCTCTTCATCCTCTAATCCATCAATCTATTCTTCCACATGTACATCTTCTCGCTTCTTAATTTTGGTTTCAAAATGCATTGTCTTTCCATATTTTTCCCTTGATTGTTCAAGACCTAAAAAACTCTAAACTCCATAAAAATCACATCTTTAGAATAAATCATTTTCTGGGTTAGAGGATTCCAAAGCTTATAACTTTTTACATTCTCAACATATCCCACGAAGATACATTTATATGCTTTTGGATCCAATTTAGATCATTTTTCCTAAGGCACGTGAGCATAAGCCTTATAACCAAAGACCCTTAAATGTGAAACAAAAGGCTTCTTACCTATCCGCACTTCATAAGGTGTTTTGTCAACAAGAGTCAAACAAGGAGATTTATTTATCAAATAATAAACAGTACTTACAACCTCCGCCTAAAAGCACCAATCCAACTACGTACCACTAAACATACTTTTGGCTCTTTCCATAAAAGTTTGGTTCATTCTCTCTACAACCCATTTTATTAAGGTGTATATGGTGGTCTTTTATCAAATAATATCTACATGTTTACAAAAATCATCAAATTCCTTATAACAATATTCACCATCATTGTCAGATCTCAACACCTTTATTTTATAATTTGTTTGCTTTTCAACTAAGGCTTTAAATTCTTTAAACTTTGTGAAAACTTCAAATTTAGTACGCATAAAAAAATCCAAGTGTATCTAGAGGCATCCTTAATGAATGAAACATAAAATTGAGATTTTCCCATAGAACCCACATCCATTAGATGAAACACATCCGAATAAATGATTTCCAATAATCTTTTTGCTCTATAACTTCCAACAAGAAATGAAGATCTATTATGTTTACCAAACACACAATGCTCATAGAAATCATTTTTACCTACAGAGTAATCAAAAAAATCGTCAATGAATTTTTTTTATTAATAATGCTCCTAAGACCCTTTTCACTTATGTGACCCAAACATTGGTGCCACAACATACATGCATTTTCAGTCTTTCCATTTATATTGACATAGTTACAAAATGTGGAGGCATTCAACCTAAACAAGATCCCAATCCAAGATCCTTTAGCTACCACCAAGTTCCCTCTTACCAACCTACAACCTGACTTGCCAAATATCACATACACACCAGAATTATTCAATTTGGATATAAAAAGTAAGTTTCTTGCAAGTCTTAGAATATGAAAAATATTACTAAGTGTTTTAATTGTTCCATCGCTAAAACACGACTATACCTTTCCCTTACCAACAATCTGCTTAATACCGTTGTCACCAAAGAAAACCTCCTCCATCATAAGCTATATAAGTCGAAAACCACTCCTTGTGGGCATTCATATGGTAGGAGTGACCTAAATCAATGAGCCAAGCATCATCACTAATAGTGTTAGCAGAAATAAATAAAGCATCAATATCACTATCATAAAAAATGTTTCTATAGAGGAATCTAAAGATTTTTCTGTGTAGGAATCTAAAGAGTTCCTGTTTCTACAATCCTTTTTCACATGCCCTCTCTTCCCATAGTTCCAACACTCAACTCTACTCTTCCCTAGAGTTTTTAACCATCCCTTTGACTTGGATCTATCTTTATTTTTATCCTCTTTAGACCCTCCTTTTTCCTTGGGCCTTCCCTGAACATACAAGGCATCTTTCGAACCATCATTCATGAATTTTCTTCTCATCTCCTCTGAAAGAAAAGTAGCAATGAGACTCCATTTTGATCTCTACACCACCACCAATAATGACAACAATTAAATTTTCCTAAGATTCAAATAAAGAACAAAGTAATAATAGGCATTTATCTCCTTCCAACTTAACATCTATAGAAACTAGCTGACTCAAAATCAAATTGAAAGCATTTAAATGATTTGTAATTGAATCACCATCTTTCATATTTAAATAATAAAACCGTATTTTGAGATACAATTTATTGGCTAGACTTTTAGTTTGACAAATATCACCTATCCTCTTCGATAGTTTGTATGTAATGGTCTCCTCAGAGATATTCAAAATGATAGAATCTGCAATACACAACTAAATGGTTCCCCATGCCTTCTTGTCCAACTTTAACCAATTTTCATTAGATATGGTAGATGTATTTTTATCTTTTTCAATAGCTATCCACTAATCTCTTTCTTCAAGAAGATCTTCCATCTTTAGCTTCCACATCTCATACCTGGTGTCATTAAATTTCTCAATATCCAAATGAGAGATATCATGATTTTTCAATTCTTCACAAATCTACAAAACCACAGAAAGAAAAAGCTTTGATTGCAACCCAAAAACCTTCAACACTTTCCAAAAAGGCATCCCCCTCTATATAAAATTGTTAGAGTTGATACCAAATGTTGAGAAACAAGGTGAAACTATTGTAATAAAAAACTTCTCAAAGTGTATGCAAATCTGAAATTAATCTCTTAATAATCAGATTACCATAAAAGATTATGTGAGGAAATATAAATCAACAATAATAATAAAATCAACAAACTGTAGAAACATAAGATTTACATGGAGAAACTCTTTCAAGAAAAAATTCCACCATCAAAAGAGAGCTCCAAGTATGTATTAATTTTCCAAATAAGATTACAAATATACAACACACTTCCCTCTTCTTTCCAACAACACTATTGTACCTACAACATCTCATACAAACCACTATCCCAAAGCCTCGATATAAAAGCAAATACAATACAAAATATGATAAATGGTATTGTAAACCAAGTGCTAATACCATGGGCCAAAACCAAGTGCCAAAAATGACCATATAGGCCCAAAAATAGCTCACAAATGTGGAAGCACAAATTCTCGTGCCCCTCACACATGTGGAATCTCCAAGAATAGTCGATAACTCGCCTCTTGGAAGGAATCTATCATAGACTATCATAACATACCTTATTTAAAAGATCATCTTACAAGTTGTCAATAATTACTATCATAGATGTTGTCACAGACCAAATTAAGCTTTCCCACTCAATGCCACCTTGTAAAGAATATTCCAAGTGTCTAGAAAATAATATTTAATTACAAAAAATGTTCCTCCTCAAATGGGACGTTCAAGTTCCCTTCCATGATTCTTGGATTTGATAAAATAATAACTGGGTATTAAAATATTAAATTAAAATACATAGGCGTAGGATTGCAAACTTAATATCACAAATTCTAACAATGAAGAGGGGAAAATCACATTGAATGATGAAGGGCGGGTTGGGGGAAGAAATATTAAATGGGAGAGAATGACACAATGGAAAAAGGGAAATAAGACTTAGGAAAGGGGGGAAAATGGGCCAAAATAAGGTCAAAAACATATAAAATGGAAAAAAAAAAGTTAAAATGAGTGTAGAACACACAAAAAAAAAGTGGAGTGTAATTTTCTTTATTATAGGTGGTAATCATCAATTTAATATTACTTATAATGAAGAGAAAAATGCATAGCCATAGGATTGCATAGTTAATATCACAAATTCTAACAATAAAGAAGGGGGAAATCACATTGAATGACGAAGTGGGGGTTCGGGGGAAGAAATATTAAATGAGAGAGAATGACACAATGGAAAAATGGAAATAAGACTTAGGAGAGGAAAAAAGAAATGGGCCAAAATAAGGTCAAAACATAAAAAAGGGGAAAAAGGTTAAAATAAGTGGAATATCTAGGAATAGTATGTAACTCGTACCTTGTAAGGAATCTGTCATAATCTATCATAGCATACCTTATTTAAAAGATCGTCTTATAGGTTGTCAATAATTATTGTCCTAGATGTCATTGACTAAAAATAATCTTCTTGTCATAGACCAAATTAAGCTTTCCCACTCAATGCCACCTTGCAAAGAATATTCCAAGTGTCTACAAAATAATATTTAATTACAAAAAATGTTCATCCTCACATGGAACGTCCAAGTTCCCTTTCCATGATTCTTGTAGTCGATAAAATAATAAGACTATTAAAATCTTAAATTAAAATACATAGCTATAGAATTGCAAACTTAATATCACGAATTCGAACAATAAAAGGGGGAAAATCATATTGAATGAAAAAGGGGGGGCTAGGGGGAAGAAATGTTAAATGAGAAAGAATCGCTGATAAAGGGGGTAAATCATAAAACACACAACAACATAAATTGCACACAAAAAATATAACTTTCTTTATTGATTTGGACAACTTATTACATTACAAAAGCTCAAATATAATCAGAGGAATCAACCCTCCACAGGCTACAACACATTACAGCTTCCTATCACAAGACTTTAGAATCATCAGCCTTGTGTAACCCCAAATCAACTAGGGTTTATATTTTCCCGCCTATTCTTGACTCTACACTTTCTCCCTTAACTCTACTACTGCCCAGGGTTCCCAAAAATGGTTATTAATAGATTTTTTGGCGGCCAACAACCTAATTTTGAAATTTGCATCTCCCTCCAAAAATAGGTCAACTTCTGGGAGCCATAACTTTTGATCCAGGTGTCCGATTGACGAATCATTTTGTGTGTCGCAAAGCTCGCAGAGTGCTCTACGCGCTAAGAACTAGCTCTGTCGGTTCCGACCATTTTCGGGCCCGTACGGGGCCGTTTAGTGCCTCAAACCTAAGTTTAAATAATTTTCAAGCATTTTTCGAGAAACAGAAACTTTAATATCGTTCAGCTCGCAAATGATCTTTGCGTGATTCCTTCGCCAAAGGTCTTATTTTTTCATTATGAAGCTTCCTGTAAATTTTTACTTCAATCCGTGCCCAAATACAAACTTTCTAAAAATAGCAGGTTGTTTTTTTAGCAGTTTGAAATAACTAAAAGTTATACATCATTATTCAAGCAATTATGGAACCAAAACCACAAATTTTGAAAAGAAATAGAAAGAACATCAACAATTTTGAAACACATCTTTTTTTGGGTGATGCAAGATTGCCCTTACACCACTGGATGCTCTTGGATCAATGGCACAATGGAAAAGGGGAAATAAGAATAAGGAAAGGAAAAAATAAATGGGCCAAAATAAGGTCAAAAACATATAAAATGTTAAAAAAAAATTAAAATAAGAAATGGGCCAAAATAAAGTCAAAAACATATAAAATGGAAAAGAAAGTTAAAATCAGTGCAAAACACATAAAATGGAAAAGAAAGTTAAAATCAGTGCAAAACACAATAAAAAGAATTGTAGAGTATTTAATTTTCATTATTACAGGTGGTAATCATCAATTTGATATTACTTATAATAAAGAGATCAAGTAAACACAAAATATATTACTTTAGAAGTCTTAAGATAAACTCTCTAATTGGTGACTTCTAAAGTCCAGCTAACAACTTGAATGGCAAATGTCGTTTTTGAGAAACAAAATTAGGTTAGGCACAAATGAACCTACAACTCTTTGCAAGGGTAAAGTTGTGATCAATGTTAAATCTAACACATCTGGAATTCCATGATATAGGCAAACTCTTCACTATAAGACTATATAAAAAAATAGCACCTTTTCCTTTTCTCAAATGTAAGACCAAAGACAACTCTTTTTTTAGTGGGCAATGGTATACTAAAGACCTTGATCTCCATTGAACCATTAGGAGGCTCACCACCGTGATGCAATCTTGATCTTGCTTAGTATAATTAGTTTCAGCTTCAGAATGGTAGAGAAATGTTCACTAGTCAAAATGCAAACTCCAACAAATTGTTAAGCTTCTCAAGCATGAAGTCATCTATGACATAGCACCCTCAAAACTTTTTAATGTCTTCCTCAAAAAGTCAATGTTACATGCCCATTCAATACTCATTTCAAATTGCCCAAAAAACGACCAAGTCCACAAGTCCTAGACCACTTGAAAAATGACTGTCTTATTGTGCCATGCTATTATGATCTCCTTATCAACACTAATATCACTTCTTTAAATTTTAGAACATTCAATTTCTATATTTTGCAATATAATCAATGTTCATTCCTTGCTAGTTTATTGTTACACAAAGTACTGTAAATTAGCCTCAAGATGTCTCCTATTTCCATTTAGAATCCAAAGTGCAAGAATGGAAAAAGCCCATATATAACATCAAAGTAGAGTATACAATCCTCATCCATAAACTTGTGAAAATTGGCATCTTGCAAATGATTTTGTGAAATATACACAGAAATCCAGATTAAGGGCAAAAAAAAAAACAATGGCACATTTGACGACAGGGTAAAGCAAACATTTTGGCGATGACGTCCTGCTAAGAGGTAATGGCTGGAGAGACTGTACAAACAAGAGTTAAAAAGACCGAGATCAAGTATGGTTATAGAGGAAATGTTCACAAACTGTACTGCAACTAAATCAAGAAAAGACCAATCCAGTAATAACACCTTGCTTTAAAGTAAAATCTGAAACAAGTCTGAGAAAATAGATAAAATTACTAAGAAGTTATGCCAGTGAAGTATTTACGCTTTATAGAAGCACTGGCTTATTATTTACAATTATTCCTATTTCACTTCAGGTCCATGACATAATAGTGCTCACGTCATATCATCCTCCTGATTTCAAGTTCAACAGTAGAGAAAATATCAGACCCGGGAGGATATGCCATAAAAATCACTGTTTAATAATAATCGCTATATCTACAATCATTGGTTGGAAAATCCTAAAATCGAGAAATTGCATCCAAGTACATTGACATAATTTCTTATGTAATGTCAACGACAAGAACTTCTAGACCTTGGAATAGCTACATAAAAGCATTTTCATCTATTTCAGTTGCATAAACAATCTTTATGTATGGGTCATTGGAAAAGTACTAACAAGCAGCCTTTGTCAGAAGTTTCTCACCTCTTCAAAGGGCATAATTTGGCATATGGAAATATGTAAACCAGCCTATTCAAGACGAAGCATTTGAAAGAGCTAGTTTTTCTTGAAGTTTTTTAATTTGGGCCTGTAAAAGAGAGGACATTTTATCAATAGGAATCGATAATCTGTAAGTTTCTAAATTACTAATAGGGTTAGTTCCTAAGAAACTAATGTCTTTGCAAAAAAAAAAAATCACAAATAATCAACTTAAAACCGGCAATCCCAATATTACCGTCTTGCTCATTATATATTCTCATATTTGTTTCAATCAAATGAATTGAATCAAAGAATAATCTTAGTAATCAAATATACTTGTTCTTTTCACAGATTGATATGGTATTACCTTGAATGGTTTTGAGTGACGAAGTGATGGTTCAATGGCTAAAGCACATGAATATGCATGTTCCGCAGCTTTATATTCTCCTAAAGCATAATATGCATCACCCTGACGTGTGTAAGCCTGTGAAGACATACAGAAAAACATCAGGTGCACAGGAACAACATATAATAACCACCAATGAAGCGGCAATATTCATTACTTCTAATATGGTCTTAATTTGATGGCCACAGCTTGTATACAAACAAGGAACGCCAATATAATCTCTAGAAGCAATATCTCTTCTAAGCTAGGAAAAGACCTATATCATTACATCGGAGAGATACGTCCTACAAATGTGACTGTTTATGTGTGACTCATTATGTTTAGAATCTCAGAAGCAGGGTGGATTGCTAAACATGGTCTTGTGAGTTTATGACTAATGGCTAACAAAAAAAATCAACAATCTGAAGTTCTCTGCTTCCAAACAGGAAGGCCGAATATGATTAGGAATTACCACAAACAAAATAGGCATGATTTGGCCTCCAAGAAAGGACTTTCCAAACTTCATTGTACTAAAGAATCAATTTTTATGGGCCAGATTCTCAATAATAAGCAAACGTGACAAATGTTGCATTGATTGATATTATAATTCAAATAAACAGAATGTTGCATTGATTGCTATTATATGTTAAGTCAACTCAATGTCACATTTGTTTGTATTGATAGACAAACCAAACACAATCTACTCATATCAGAAGGTCAATTGTTAGAACTTAGAAGTGCATGTAATTGAGTGCAAAACCCTGATGAACATATAAGCCATTTTAATTCTTGGTTATATGTGGTTTGAGAAGTGTTATTACAAAAAAGTCCCTCTCTATTCCAACAACCAATAGCAGGCACTATCTTATGCCCCCTTGTTACTTTTTCCTTGGTAAACACCAAACTTAGTATATTCTGTAAGTTGATATTATATAGATGCTTTTAAATTATGGATTATACTACTGATACATAAGGATCCATAAAAAATTTCCCTCCCTCAAGCAATCAGAATTCTGTCAGATATAAAGCTGAATCAGAGAGCATCTTCCACAATGACAAAACCGCCAAATACAATAGGGCTGCAATTTCTCTAATTTCAGGGCACTCGCACAGGTGTCATGATGATTCTGTAAGTATCATAGTGATTTTTTGTGACATGATGATTTTGTACTGACAAGTGACAACTGCAGTGTTTTGCTTGATTTGGACAAAGAGAGAGTAACACCAGAAAATGGTGAATCTTTCAGTTCAATGACGTGTGGGAATCTGTTAGTGCATGAAAAACACCTCGACAGTTTCTATAAGTAAGAGGCATAAGCCCAATTAAAAGGCACGAGTATCTGAATTAATATGAAAAGACACATTACAAAGTTCGGTTGGTTGTAAGACTTGTGGTGCAAAGAGTGGTTTGAATGAGCATAGCAGTATGGAGATTGGTGTAATATGCTCTATCTGAACTCTTTGTCACTGTTTTGTCCAAACAAAGGAAAGGAAGCCAAGTAATCATTACTTCCAGCTAGTTTTCCCCACACTAAGGTTTCCAAGTTACAATCGTTGTGTCGTAGTTATTGCAGTTCCTATACTTTACTGTTCTCTTGGTTGTCTGCAACTTGTTTGTGCAATTATAATACTTGTTTCCTTCTAGCAATTTCAAGAATACTAATGCTAGCACAATCTGCATTCTATCTCTACATATTTGAAATACAATTCAAGAAGGACAGTATAATAACTGTTAGTTTGCAGAATGCATATATAACTTGAAAGATTACAGATCAACTACAAGTACAAAGAACTATTATAAAGATATATCCTACGCATCTTATTTGACTAACAACTAAGTTACTGGGTTCTGCAGTTTTGCCCCCTGTGCCAGTATGGGTTCGGTACGGGGCTGGGGCGGCCTAGGGTGCCTGGGGCGGACCCTGGGCGAACCCAGGGCAGACCCTGGGCGAACTCGGGGCGGAACTAGGAGGACCCGAGCGTATCTAGGTGGAAGTTAAAAAAAAACGTCAAAGGGGAGTTGTTATCCAAGTGTTGAAATCTCATTTTGCCACCAATTGTCACTCTTGCATGAGAATTATTATTGCGGTTGAAGATTGACGTATAATAAAACCTTATTTTGCCCTGGTTGAGGAGACAAACCATGTTCGTTTCAAATGGTGGTGTCCAATTTGTGTGTGTGTTTTTAATACACTTGTCACCCTAGGGATTTCTCGCACCCTGTTTCCAATTAAATGGCTCCATTATTACAAAATATGGCTCCACAGTATTTCTCACAGCCTGTTTCTGATGATATGGCTCCATTATTATGAAATAGGCATTGTCCTTTTCCTTTCAGGCTTTCACCAAATATTTTGCTCCCTCACAAGTCAAATGTGTTTTGCTCCATAAATCTATTTATGAGTTTGAACAAAGTTGCGTCTCATTGTCTAATTATTCATTTGGCTATGTTCGTTTAACATGTTAATTTATTTCTTAAAATTGTGAAAAATGTGTGGGACATGAAGGTTTGTGTGGTTTCAAAGACCTTAATTTGGGCCTTGTGGTGGGGGCTCCGCCCCTCAACCCTACCTTGTATTGCGACAAGGAACATGCCAAGGGTGCTGCCCCAAAACCCCCACTAGGGGCATTGCCCCTTGATCCCACTGGGAGCTATGCCCCCAGACTCCCACGAGGGGTGCTACTCCTTGACCCCATTGGAGGCTCCACCCCCAAACCCCTACAAGTCGCAATCCTCAAATCAAGGCCCTTGGTCCCCTCATTCTTGCATCCCCTCATCTCAAGACTCTATGGAACATAGCTTATTTTGCCTAAAGTTATACATTTCAACGGGTTGTCAGTTCTTCAGTTGATTATAATTTTCATTTTGTATTGACATTTGACAAATCACTGATTTATGAATATTTTCTTTTCTGCAAATTATTAAGTATTTAAATATTTTGTTTGTTGACAATTATGAGTATTACTGTTTTTATAATTTTTAGTATATATAAAATTATAAATTATAGTTATATTGAGTATTATTGTATTGTGTATATAATATATATACAGTAATACTCAATATAACTATAATTTATATACACAATATAGTAATACTCAATATAACTATAATTTATATATATATATATATAGTAGCCGTACCCGTACCCAGGTAAATAGAAATTGTCGTACCGGCATACCCAAACCTTGAACCCATAACCATACCCGTCCCCATACCAAGATTGGCAACTTATACTAACAATAATAATCATATAACCATCATGACTAGATGTTTGAACCAACTATGCTATTAATTTTCCTTCTTGCTAATGCTTTGAAATTTGAATCAACTATGCTATTATTTTGTCTTTCTATTATAATTAACAAATAAGATCACCAGCAGTGTTCTTATTGTAACACTCTTTTACAATACATAGAAAAACCCATGCAAATAAATCATTATATAGAAAGAACATCAATTAGACACACTTACCACATACCAATTGGGTGCTATTCTCAAAGCTTCCTTAGCATCTGAAAGAGAACCAACATTATCACCAATTGCTAATCTTACAGCTGACCTGAAATAACGCATACAAAGAATATTAGATAATACAATTAGGCCATAGTTATACTCCCTCTTGATGAACCATAAAAACACTACCTGTTTGCATATAGGAAGTGCTGACCACCTGATGGTTTCAAGTCAATTGCCTGTGAATCCAAAGGCACGTTAAGTTATATCTCTGATTTTTAATCTAGAATTATATAACCTCTATTTTATTTGAATTCAAAGCTTAAGAAAATAACTATAAAATGTAGGTAGAATCCTATTAGTTTCATTCACAGATCTAGCCAATTGTCATTTTACTTGAACATCCAACGTATTAATAAAAAGGTGCTTCCAAAAGCCATTTGTGTTAACAAAAATCAGGTCCAATGTTAAATGTAAGAGACCACTACTAATTTTTTAAAATTTTTGCAATAAGGAAGATGCAAATGCAATCCTCGCACTTTCTGATCACCAAGTTCCCAATGTGGGCAAGGTGAGAGCATACGGTGTTCGGACAACTATCTATCTAAATGAATGCATTGCTGAAAGTAAAGGCGGCAAGCCAACTAGAAGCATACAGACGGCAAAGTCGACCCAAATCTACACCTCTTTGGTGGACAAGTATGCTTGAAAATACAAAGCCATTGGCAGATTCCCACAAGTCTAATCAAGCCAAATTGGTTGATTTCTAGCAGACTTGGTCAATGCCAAAAAGGGCTATGAAAGTGCACATGGGTCTGGCGGCAAACTATCCAAGACCTTACAATGCTGAAATGCACACAACTAGCGGTATACCATCCAATTTTACAATATGAAATGCATGACATGAAACACTTTCTAGCAGTACTACCATCCAGAATTACAATAAATATGCAATAAGAACTACTAATGTATTAATTCTGAAATCATCTACAACATACTACTAAAATCAACTCATATCGACAGAGTATCACTGCTACAACACAAGATTAGTCCAATAAATTCAGAAACAGATGATAAACAGCCCACATGGACTGAGCTATCTGAAACACTGAGACAAATCACTAAAAACTGATGTAGGAAGTTGATAAAGACTGAAAATATACTGAGCACTGCCAAAACTAGGGAAATTAGAACTGTACAGCCAAGATGATGCACTAGTGAGGCCTCACAAAGACCACAAACTACTGATAAAACTCCTTCCAACTGTACAGCCAGCATAGGAGACTTGTACGGCTAGAAAAAAGACATCAGAAGCTGCTGCAAGAGAAATCAGATGTGGTACGGCTTCCCAATCAGCCCAAAAATGGTACGGCTCAACATAACAAGGTACAGCAGTACCTTCAACTAGTACGGCCAGCTTTTATAGTGATTTAAAAGCCTAAAAATTGGAGTGATACATCTTGGGCTTCACACGCCCCTTATAATATACTATACGGCCTATAAGAGGGTCTGAAATCTGCATACAATAACAATATGGCCTCTTCTCGGAGTGTACAGCCAAGCATGGGCAGATGTTACGGCTAGCAAAGTTGGCTACAAAGTGGTACAACCAGCGTTGGATTGGTACAGCAACTAAAATGATATCAGTCCACAACCTTATTCAAACTCACTCAGCACTTCAAAAAACATCAAAAATCTCCATGGTAAATTAGAACCAGAAAAATTTCAACCATTCAACACACAGGTGATTTCTGGATGAAATCACTTGACTCAACTAGGAGGCTTTTCATCCCTGAAACTAGATTCGCCAAAGGGTTTTCGTCATCAAGAAAATAGAGAGAACTCACGTTCTTTCACCAAAGCAAATAAAAATGAATAAGCAGGAAGAAGATTTCTGAGGACAAATCTACCTTTTATAACTTTTTCGAGAAAATAAAATAATATTTTCTCTTTTTGCTCACTTATCTCCTCGAAAATATAAAAAACATAATAAAGTGTCCTAATGACCACCTTTTTGCACCTTGGAGCTAGCGACACTTTATTTGCACAACTTAAACTCAACCTTTTAAATAATTAAATATAAGTTGTCTCTTAAAATTATAACTCAAAAGCATCTTTGACAACTTAATTTAATTATTTAATCATTTTTCCCTTATTCCACAACCCATTAGCCTACGGGTAAAATTTGGAAAATAGGCTGAGGGTCATCAACAACTTATGCTTGAGAAGAGGACATTACATTAAATTTGGCAATGAATAGGAAGCAACTTGATTCTCTCCAATCAAAATAGTACAATTCAAGCAACAAAAGGTAAAGGCTAAAAAATTTATTATTCACAACCATGTTTTTATTCTCTGTGTTTTGTTATTTGACAACATAGAATGCTGATGCTGTGTTTGCCCTTTCAGCAACTCGTAGATTGTTCTCCAGTGATCAATTGTTTTTAATTTTTTCTAGGTAGCAGTTATTGAGATAGAAAAAGAGAGAGCAGGTGCAACAAATAAGAACTTTGATATGAAGAAAATAAAACATTGCACGCATAGCACAAGGGCAAGAAGCCAGTGAATGAACATAGGCGTGGAAGTTCATTTCCTTCAAAAAGGAAAAACAGGCTTGTAAAGGACCAAAAATTGTTTCTATTGCAGGAAAGCTAGGATACCTTATGAAAAACAGAAACTGTTTACAAAGAAATTTTGAAATAAATAAGAATAAACATTGCAGGGATAAGGTGAACTATCTAGAGATGACTCAAATGATGAAAAGAAAACAAAGCATTAATTTGTTGCCTCTCAATCTCAAAACAGCACACCAAAAGGCATTTGGTACTTACAGTTATGTGCTATGAAGCACATGACTGGTACAAAGGCGTGATTTCCAGCTTGCATAAACTAACTGCAAGAATGCATAAATAAGAAACAGAAACTATGTTTCATTCCTTCGAAAATGTCAGATAAAAGAATTCAATACACGTGTGCATAAATAAGAAACAGAAACTATGTTTCATTCCTTTGAAAATGTAAGATAACAGAATTCAATGCACGTGGAAATGTTTTATGTTCCTGGACTGGAGAGAGATTCTTGAACAGACTCTGAAAGTTGAATTTGAAAACAGAAGTGTTTAATTATGGATATATCTAACAAACTAAAACATTGTTGTTAAGAGGCCTAAAAGAGAGTGTCCCAGACAGATTTTAGCCTCAATATGAAACCAACATGTTTTGGCGATTGCTAGAAAAGTGAAGATCTTTCTGTGGCATAAGAGGTATGGTAATTTTAGTTTTTATTTTATTGATAAAGATAAAATTTGCATGGCTTGCCTCCAGTAAAGGAGAAAAAAGGGATTTTGGGAGGATTTCATTATTGGCAAGTATCATAGAGAAAGTTTCAATAAAAAAGTAAATTGGAGAGATAGAAAAGTGTTAAGAGCTTGTTTAGATTCTAGACTCACTTGTATGCTACAATTTGAAACAGTTCTTATGGGAAAAAATATTTTCCAGCTTGATAGTTTTTATAGGAAAAGTCAACTTCATTCTCTTAAATAAAGCCAATGGTCTTGTGCATCTTCAAAAATTTGGTAAGCTTGTTGAAATCAGTATGTAAGAAATACCATGGTTCTTTGTACTGATTCTGGTGAAGAATTCATGTCTAAGGGTCTGGAAGAATGGTGTGATCATTAAAATGTCATGAAGTATGTTGAAAGGCAGGAAACTTGACAGCTGCTTATAGGATAAAGTCTAAAGACGGTATATACAGCTATGTATCCATTGACAAACAGGTGACAGCACTCGTCTCCGGTCCCGGTCTCCCATTCATCAGCAATTCCATGCTTCGTTGAGGGGTCTTTCCTTCACACGGCTACCATCCACTTTTGATGTATCACTTTGAGTTGTGTACTTTTCTTTAGTACTTAGAGATTAGCTACAAAAAATAGTAGAAGAAACAGCCGAACGGGAAAGCAAAGAAGAGGAATCAAGCTCTGAAAATGAAGAAGAAAACTACAATGAACAATCATTAATAAGAGAAACCCAAAATGGAATTATGACATGATGAAAGCTTGACAGACTGTGTTATAGACCCCTTCTTTGTACCTGCATGCATACATGACAAGAGCAACTAATACAAGAGCAGATATGCATACAATACTGCATTTAAATGATATAAACTATATGTTGTCTATAGATGTGCATCTAATTCATGAATGGTTAAATGCAACTTGGTTTCTCTACTGATGGTAAGATTTTTGCATACTTCAGGAACACTACATTGCTATATCAGATAAAATAAAGAATAGTCTATAGCTATTGTTTAATCTGTTACGTTCAAATAGTTTGGGATAATCATGTATCACCAAAATCTGAAAATATACCTGGTGACTGTAAAAATGTTTGTTTCTGAGTTTCAGCCATACTGCTCTTAAATTTTTGAATAAACATAGTTTCAAGTATCACAATATCCTTAACAAGAGTTCCATGTTCTTCAGTGTTACTTCTACTGACATGCTCATCACAACAGTTTGTTATTTCTTGTTGTACTCATTTCCTTTCAAAAATCCTCAGAGACAACTGATAAAACCTGATCTTCCTCCTAAAAAGCAATTGCTAAGCTTGAAGGTGGCAAAATGGTGTTTACTGCTGATATAGTCTAAATGAAATATTCAGAGTAAACAGAGAATACATGAACAACACATAAAGTAAATTCATAACAGTATGGTCATTGCCATTGCACAATTGAACTCATAGATATATTGATTCAGAACTTTGCCTATACAATTCACATCAAAAAACTGCTGTCCATTACAAAGCTATGACAAATATATATAGGAAGCCGACGGTTGCTCAGTAGCCAACCATCGCAACTGACTACAACTGTCGGGAGGTAACAACCTCACCAACCACAACCAACACAAACTAATTACACAGGTATAAATTGCTACTAAAAAATGGTATTTGACTAAACCTGTGAATACAAGTGCTCTGCTTGAACTGCATTCCCGCATTCAAACTCTTTATTGCTCTGCTCCTTGAGTGAAAGTGCAATCAAATTGTTTTCAGGATCTGAAGCCCCACACTGAGCAGCCAACAAATGGGCAGCATGTGCAGCTGTAGTGCAATGGCTGACAAAAATCTCTGCTGGAAGCACTACTAAATTTGGACCAAGACCACAACGACCTGTTTGAAGAATCAGTGTCAACAAGGTTTATCAGTGAATTTGAGCACTTTGCAATATTAATTACTGCATAAATTAAAGAGTATATGATGCATTCTGACTACATACCAAACAATATGAAGATATTTTAGAGTTTGTATTTTAGTGGGATTCTCAACTACATGGAGTTATTTCAGGTGAAAATCCCCATGTTCACGTGTTTAGCATCCACCTTCTCCTGGCACTAACATCAGCTGAGGTGATGTGTGCTTTGTGGGTCCCCCAGACATCAGTCAAAGACAAAAGGCCATAGAAGAAATGGCTACTCATGGGAAAAAGGTCATCATGGGATTGCTTGTGAATTTAATACCGCACGCAAGTAAAAATCCCAATAAGATGCATACACAAATGATATTCAACTATAAAAGGTCCAATTACTTAAAAATATGAAAATATTTTGTTCATTAGCAATAAAATATTTAAATGATGCCAATCTTCACGTTGGCTTCCTGAACATGCTATGTTCTAGTCTCTTCTGTAATGAGGCTAGATGCTTGGAGCCCCCATGTGGCATTGGCAATCCCTAATTGCTTCCTCCATTGCAAAATGGGCCTTTCACAAATCCCAGACTACACCTTCATCTCCCAAGTGCTCGTAGAACCAATTTAATATGCAGAACAGAATGCTCAATCCACACTAGGTTGCAGTCACCAGTTGTTCTAGCATGTGTCCCATGCAACCAACATAAATTTCTAATCTTTCTTGCAGCTCAAGGCACTGCCCTTGCAATCACAAAGGAAGATCAGCCTTGCCACCCACTCTATCCTTCCTCATGACCTTGCCATGTATTTCCTCCCCACACCCATGATCTAGTTGCCAAGCCCTATGCCCTAAACTCACAGTTTCACCAATTACCAAACCCCTTGTATCATGATTCAGCTCAATACCAAGTCCTCCATCTTGTCCATCCTTATGGCCCTGCCACATTGTTGTACCTCATGACCCTATCATGTATTTCCTCAGATCCACAACCTTGCTGCCAAATCCTACACCCTGAACTCATGGCTCCACCAATCACTAAGCTCCTTGTCTCATAATCCAACTCACCACCAAGTCCCCCAAATTATCCTTCCTTACAGCCCTACCATATTGTCTTACCTCATGCCCCTACCATGTCTTTTCTCCTTAGACCCATGACCTTGCCACTAAGTCCTACACCTTGAACTCATGATTCCATTGACTACCAAGCCCCCTATCTCATGATTTGGTTCACCACCAAGTTCCCCAACTTGTCCTAACTTATGGCCTTGCCATACTATTCTACCTCATGGCCATGCCATGTATTTGCTTCTTGGACCCATGGTCTTGCGACCAAGTCCTACACCCTAAATTCATGGTTCCACTAATCATCAAGCCCACTATCTCATGATCCAGCATACCACTAAGTCCCCCAACTTGACCACTTATTGCCCTTGGCATGAGAACACCTAGTGGCCAGCCCAAGGTCCTATCCCATGGCCTAACCATGCTCAATCTCCTTATGCACATTTCTAGGCTTACTTCAGACTCCCCAAGTCATCCACTCCTTTACCTAGCCCAACTCCCCAAGTCTTCACTTGTTGCACAAGAAGACCTCCTACTTGCATGACAAATGACCTCCCTATCAAGTGTCCAAGACAAAAAGACTCCCTTGTGTCCTACTCCTTGAACTACTTCGTCTCCCAACCAAATTACCTCTCCTTGAGTTGCCCCTTTCGTCCTGATGTAACAAGCCACCTTGAACCCCAATTCTTGACCTCATGGTCTTGCTTGTCCCCAAGAGCCTTGCCCCCAAGAAACTACAAACCCAATCCCATCCCTAACTTGGTCAACCAAACTCCCTAATCTAGCTTGGTGCCCTTCTTGATTTGGGTGGTCCAAATTCCCTAATCCGAACGGACACCCTGTCTTCGTGGGCTAGTTGGACTTGTTGATGGTTGTTTTTCGACAAGTCAACAATAGGGTGAAATACTAGGTATCTGACCCTCTCTTGAGCAAAGCCTCTCGGATGCTAAACCAAGTGATCAAACGAGATGACTCCAAGGTTCCTTCTTCTAATAATGTTTTCGGTAAGAGACAGCTCAGCGATTTAAGTATGATTTTGCTGTTTACACACAAAGGGACTTACGCAGACTCTTCTCCTTTCATTCGACTTATTCCTCCTTTGATGTGGATGATGTATATACAGAGCTTCTATGATAAAGAAAATGAAAAAGGGTTAAGGGTTTAGGAGGCTAATCTAAGGACAATGAGATAATGAAACATGTAAAGATAGACAAATTCCTCATGAAACCAAACTTCGCTTCGCCATGAGAACCAACAACTACACGAAGCTAGTGCAATCTTCTAAGGAAACTCAAGGATTTTCATGTTGTAAATCTCCATCCAAACACCCACAGCTGGCGCAATTTGAACAAGCATTCGCAACCGAACTAAAGAAAATGAAGGTTCAGTCTAACTTTGCAAAGTGGATTGCCTTCGACAATACACGAAAAGTATGAACCAGAAGAATTCATCAAATATCTTTACGCATATTCATTACATCAATGCACTTCTAATCTATTTCTAAGCTATTTGAAACATCTCTTGATTCCATCAAGATTCAGGAAACCATGATACTCCACAAGATAATACTTAACACCAAACAAGTAGCTCCAATGTCTTTGCATTAACTTTGAGGAATATTTACAACAATTTCCAGCCCTCTCAGAGAATTTTGAGAGTCTCTTCTATTCTACTCTGAAAATCTACTCTCTAATCTATATCTCTAATCTATATTTCTAATCTCTAAATGAATTACAAATGAGGCAACAAGGCCTTTATATAGTGTCCAGAATACAATGAAGGGCTAAGATTGATTCGATAGCCAAGGGCTCAGATCGTGCCACCTCAGAGGTAGTTACAACAACTTGCTATTTTTAGCAAAAAAGAGAGAGGCAATGAAGGCACGTTTTCCAATGTGATAAGGTAAGGCGAAAGCATTTAAAATATTCCTCCACATAGGAATCCCTTTGACTTCTTTTATTAAATGATACATTGCATGCATTAAATAATGCGGCTAATCAAAATTAAATGATGTGTACTCGCCACATAAGTGCCAACTCAGCATACTTTGAAAATTGTATCAACTTGTAATGATGTATTCAATGTGATTGTTTGAACTTGTATATTTAGGAATACATCCTGTGGATCTTGCCTTGTTCATTCTTCTTGTTGACTGGATGTATGATAGTTGTCGCCTCACTTGACTAACTTTATGATTCTTCTTCTTGTAGATAGATTGATGTGAATCTTCTTCGATGTATCTTCATGTAGGCTAGAGAGTAGATGATGACACTTGATTCCTTCATGAAGAGTAGGAGACTCTCTTGGACTTGGAAATTTGAAGAGTCTTGAAGTTTGATGGATGAATGCTCTTGCTTGATGATAACACCTTCCTTAGAGGTGGAGCAGCTACTTGATGACTTTTCTTGAAGGTTGAAGAACTTGAAGTAGAATTGATACCTTAGGAAGCCTTGATGAAGATGATGTCCTTCGGGTGGATGTCTTTTAGACAATCTCAACTTGATGCCACTTGATGAAGAATTCCAACACAGGGATGATGAAGGATACCCTTGAAACAGCTACATGATGCCTTGCTCTTTCTCTTTCCTTGCTTGTCAAAGGTTCTTATCACTTGATCTTTAGATGATTCCTCCTTTTTGCTGTAACACAAGTAAAGGAACAGCATCAATCCCCTTGATAAACATGATAATATTTGATTTATAACATACAAGAATGCATTTCCAAGCCAAGCGTATTAGATAACAAGTTCTTGATCTTCATTGAAATTCTTAAAATTTGCATTCTAAACCACTACTTTTAATCCTCTAGAAGTCGCATTGGATCAAGAATTGAAATTCTCCTTGGCAATTCTACTTAGTTTTACTTGCTCAATGGGGTGGCGCATTAGATGGAGGGTAGAGAGTCTTCTAAGATTTTCGCATTAGATGAAGTTTTTAATTCCTCTTCACATTTCGCCTTGGATTTGGTCTTGATAATCCTCAAGTCTTGCCCTTAGAGATAGGTGCATTAGATCAAGTTTGTTGATTCCTCTTCATATCCTTTGGGAGTTGTATTTGAGTTTCTCTTCATATTTCGCATTGGATGGGCATAACGGAGTCTCCTTCTTGGAATGTCATGATCTTCCTTAGAATCCTCTTGTCTTGTTGCACCGGATGAAACTCTAACACTTGCTTTCAGCATTTCGCACTAGATGACCCTTTGATGATCCTCCTTTCATGCTTCGCATTAGATAGAGGATTAATGTTCTCTTGCTTTAAGTCGCACTAGATCAAGTTTGGAGAATCTTCAAGGACTTCGCATTAGTTCAGGGTATAGGATTCCTCTTAAACGTTTCGCATTGAATGAAGAATCGAAATCCTCTTAACACTTGGCGCATTAGATCAGCAACTCGAAGTCTTCAAGGCATTTGATCTCATTAGATAGAACTTTAGGATCTCACCTTTTAGCATGGCGCATTGGATGGAGGACTAGAATCCTCTGACTCTTGGCGCATTAGACCACTAGTTTGAAAACTTCATTCTTTCTTTAACATAGCGCATTAGATGACATTTCTGATTTCTTCTTGTTTGGGGCTTGGATAAGAGTCTTGGAAGGTGGCGCATCACTTTACTAGGTTGAAGTCTTCAAACTTGAAGAATTTAGATGACCTTTGTCTTGAAGTAGATCATGTATGATGTTTGGCGCGCTAGATGAGACTTGAAAATCTTTTAGATACAAACCTTGTCACTACCTCATGATGTTGGCGCATTGGTTAAGCTTGGAGAATCCTCTGAAAACGTGTCTCACTTTACCTTGGTGTTGCATATTGGGTGATCTTGCCATAGGCGCATTGGTTCAAGTTTCCAAATCCTGTGGATAGCGCTTTGGTTGAGGGTACTTGGAATTTGATCTTTGAAAACACTTGAGCGCACTAGATCAACTTTTGAAATCCTGTAGAGTTCTCCCTCAAGAAGTCGCATTAGATCAAATATTAGATGTCTTCTAAACTTGGCCTTGGATTGTTATCATGGATTGGCGCATTGGTTCAAGAATTCAAATCTTCTAACCTCTAGCGCATTAGATCAACATTAGGAATCTTTCTGATTTTTTTTCGCTTGGTGAAGTGGCTTGCATGTTTAAAGTTGTCATTTCGCATTAGTTGAAAGAGAAATTCCCCCAAGAATTGGCGCATTAATTTAAATTCTTCTCCTTTATGGCGCATTGGATGAAGGGTGAATTTTCGAAATCAAACTTCACTCTTTCTTTAATGTAGCGCATTAGATCATGTCTTGAGACTCCTCAAGGGAGTGGCGCACTAGACGAGTAGTTAGAAATCTTCAAAATGAAATTTTATTCCCCTTTCACATATGGCGCATCACTTAGGCAATTTGAATTCCCTGGACTCTAGCGCATTACTTCATGAATTGAAATCCTCTGAACTTGTCTCTCTAGGAAGTCGCATGAGATAGGGTCTTAAGAATCCTCTGGAGTTGGCGCATGGGATCAAAGGAAAATATCCTTAGGTTTTGGCGCATTGCTTCCTCTTTTGGAATCCTCTGAACTTGTAAACATTTCTCAAGTCAAAACTTCACATTTCCCTCTTCTTCCTTGGTGGCGCATCACTTCAAGGATTGAAATCCTCTGACATTTTCATTAAAATTTGCTCCAAGATTTGCTTTAGACTTGTCCTTTTTCACTTTCGCATTGGTTGAAGGCATTGAAATCTTCATCTCTTCCTCCGAAATGACCTTTTAGTCTGGGCGCACTAGTTAGAGTTCTCAAATCCTCTGATATTTTCGCACTGAATGAAGGATTAGATGGGCGCACTGGATCAAGTTTTCAAATCCTCTGGCTCAAATGTCTTCTGCTTCGTGATTTTGCGCCAAGATTTGCGCCACTTAAGTGTCCAGTCGCACTAGATCAGTGTTTTGAATCCTCTGAAATCGTCAGGCATTTTTCAGGATCGCGCGAGTAAAGGTATATTGAAAAATATATTTAAGTATAAGTTTAGAGATTGAATTTCTTATACTTTAAATATTTTTCAATATACCTTTCAGGATGTTTGAGATAGGTCCCGAATCCACCGGATTTAAGATGCAAAATATAGAATTTGGAGGATTCACCAGATTTCAGACTTAGCCATTTTTCAGGATTTTTCAGGATTTCAGGCTCCAGGCTTAGTCTTTTCAGGGTCTCAAACATTCTGAAGGATTGGCTTCAAAACTCAATATCTAGATAGGATTTGATCACAATTCTTCATTATTGCAAGTTCATCTACCCTTAATCGTGAACCAAAGATCATAGGCAAGGAAATTGTTACCATATCGGCAGAGGAAAATGAGTCAAATCATCATCAGAACTTCATGCAAAGCATCGGAGCTCAAAAAAAAGGGGGTCCCTATTCCTAATGGGGCGATGTGTGATTTGGTCACAACAGGACTCCCTAAGCCAACTAAACACCCCTCATTTTCCATCCTAGGTCAGATAGACTTCTTGAGTTTGTCCAACATCCTTTTTCCTTAGGCCGACCAAATAGACTTCCAAGTCCTCCCTTTGTGGACTGGTTAGTGGATCCTAGATCTCCTTTGGCCTAGTTAACACTTTAATTTGTCTCTTTCGAGACAACTCAAACTAGAATAGTATATATGGTAGCAGTAGAATCATTCTTCAAATTATAAGTGGAAGCTCCCTGAGATCTAACTAGACCTAAAACTTAAAACAATGAATAGGATTTACAATTATGCTCACTATACAAGATTTCAATGGGATTTGCATAAAATTGTAAATATCTAATTTGACATTGTTTTTGCCCTAGATTCAAGCACTAGACTATCATAAGCCAAGACTTGTAGTGAAATTTTCAAATTTAAAAGAAAATACTCTGAAGCAAAAGCAAATAACTTCAACCTCCTACTAGCTGAATCAAAGACTATTGTTTAGTTGTAAACAAAGTTTTGAAAGAAAAACATAGATGAGTGCAAATTATTGGCTAAATCGGAGATAACAAATTCACATCAATAGAAAAGAATTAGACAAGTGAACAACACAATTTCATGAAGAAAATAGTTAAATTACATTCAAAGCTATAATTTAAATAGATAGATTTTGCCAACAATTTTCTTCACAAAATTACAAACATGCAATCATAGTTACAATGACTTTGACTGAATAATGGCTTCTATAATGTAACACCAATATTCATTAACCTACACAAAATACAATAAATTCATTGACAATTTCTGCAGAATAAGCCTAGCATCAACTCTGGTTACAAATTATGTGCTCATGGCACTTATTTGTAAGCTCTCAAGAGGCAGCTTTAAAGGGAAAAAAATAAAAATAAAATAATCCTTAAAAAGTACCACTTTAAAACAGACCTATCTCTTAATATAGACATTATAGAACCTTAAAAAATGAATACAGAACAATAACATTACACTTGAACTTAGTTTTCAACTTGTCACATGAGAATTGGCAAACAAATAAACAAAATTTAATTGTTTTCAATGACAATCTGCATATATATTATATCAAAATTACATCAAAATGCCCAAAGGCTGCAAGTTTCAACAACAAAATGACAAAAACATAGAGAATATATGGTTGTCCCTAATCAGCCTCTCCTAAGACTGCATCAAAATCAGAATCTGAGCCTGAATCCTTTCAAACTGCTGCTGTTCACCAATGCAAAATGTGAAAATGAGTTGTGTTTTTTTCTTTTTGGGTGATATGATGCATGTTTTAGGTTTATGTTGTGTTTGAAGGGATGTGGGAGTCCTTGTGGGGCCCCCCATCCCTTTTTTTCTTTTAAAAAAATGTGTTTTTTTTAAAATAGCATGCAACTTTTTGTTGGGCCGTAGGGGACGGTTAGTTGTCCCCTGCGTCCCCAATTTTTTAAGGGACGTCCTCAGGGAAGGGGGGACGGGTAGGGGACGTTTCCTACACGTCCCCGCATCCCCATGGAGCATAGGTTAAGATGCCTGAAGTCCACACAAAGCCAGATTTCTCTGTTCCTTTGACAGGTATGAGGTTGGATACCCAAGTTGAATGCTTAATTGGGTAGATGATCTTGGAGTTAAGCAACTTGGTGAGCTCTTGCTTCATGATTGGCTCAATCTTTGGATTGACTTACCTCTACTTTTGTCTCACAAGTTTGATCTCTGGTCTCAACTCAATTGTGTGTTGAATATCCTCTTTGTTGTATCCTTTCAATCCCTGCATAATCCCAGGCCATAACCCAATCATATGTAGTGCGGAGATTGATCAGGTGTTTCTTTTCTTTATTGGAGCAAATCTTGGCCAATTTTACAATTCTTCTTGGGAAAATTTCCACATCTCTGTAATCTTTTTTATCTGCCATCATCTTTCTCTCATCCCTGCATTAGTCATTTGGGTTGAATATTCCTTTTAGAGTTATCATTCCTCTACAAAGTTTGTTTCCCTTTAATTGCATAATCTGGTCTCCAAAGGCTTCTTCAATCTTGGGAGTCAATTCTTTAGCGAATTCATTTGCATGTTGGAGGAAATTAGCTATCTATTCATCATTTTGGAATACCATCCAATGGGATTGATTCTTAGGCAGAGTGGGTCTGATCACTAACTTGACAACATCTTTATTCTTTAATAGGTCTGTAACCAGATTGAACTACGATCCGATCAAGGCCATTCTATCTGCTTCCATATTCCTTTTCCAAAGAATAACCTTCAAATTGATGATGTCGAAAGTTTCAAGCAGATCTCATATGTGATGTTTGTACACCTTTATCAGGGGGTTCTTGGCCGCGTATTATGGTTTGACTTGTGTCTCCATAGATTTGCAACAATTTTATACCTTTCTTTTCTGCGAAGATCAATCCTTGCGCCAGAGCTTCATACTTAGCTATATTGCTAGTGCAATTGAATTGCAGCCGATAGGATTGTTAGTATCTTTATCCTTGTAGCAAGACTTGATGCGTGTCGGCCTTGGCACCTATCTTACAATTTGTGCCATCAAAGTATCTTCCATATTTCAGTGTTGTCCTCTTCATCTTTTATAGTCTCTGGGATTAGTGGTGCTTCTTCATGAATCATGTATGTTCCCAGACTAGTCTCCTCAAATGATGAAGACTATCCTCCTCGTCTTCTATTGATGACCACCATGTGTCATGTTCTTCGTTTGAGATTTGATTGGTGGTGTGAACCTCATCAATGGAGTTGTTTGGCTCTATAGAGAATAGCTCCTCTTCTATGACAAAGCAATGAGTTGACTCCTTATGGGTTGTAGGCTTGGTTTCAATGTGGTGCATAATGAGTAGCTTGGATGGGATTTTCATACGAGTTCCATATCTTATAGTCAAGAACATATGGCTATAGTCAAGTGAGAGGTAGCCACCTATCTGAGCAGTGAATTCCCTAGAGAGGCATATGCTAAATGCAGCGGGGACCTCAATTATGAATATGTCCTACAACACTTCAATATTGAGGCAAGCATAGATGGAAAGAGTAAGATTCTTGACCATTCCAATGGCATTTACTGGAGTGCCATCCAATTGTGCCACTCCCTTGGTAGCAAGTTCATAGGATAGGACCAAGGTATCAACAACTTTTCTTGGCATAACAGAGGTGCTTGAGTCGGAGTTTATCATCCAATTATGGATCAAGCTATCTTGTTAAATCAGTTGCAAATAGAATGTCTTGGGTTTTATCTTTCTTACCTTGCTTCCCGCTACTTGAATAATGGTGAGTGGTGGATTGATTGCTTTAGGCACATCAACGGCTTGGTGCTTTTGTTTGCCTACAATCTCTGGCCTTTTCAGAGCCTCCTCCATCTTCATTGGTTGTTGAATTGAGAACACCTCCCATAGTGGCATATCGATCGTGAGTTTTTTAAGCTAGTCCATGATGTTGAAGGAGCCTTTATGTTGTATTGATTATATCATGTTGGGTGCCCAATGCACTCTTGGTTTCTCTGTCACGGGTCAAACTACTCTGCTTTGCTTTTGATATGCTTTTGGTTGTTTGGTAGATCCAAGCTCATTGAGCTTTGCGCCGATTGGGTTAGTGTGCTTGGAAGTGAGGTCATGGATATGCCGAATAACAGGGCTTCCTCATTTCTTTGCTCCGTAGGTGTTAATTGTTTGACTTGCATTTGGGCTTCTGCCGCCTTCCTTTTGGCCCATGTCTGACATTTGGAGCGAACATGTTGCTTCTCCATGTTGTTTATAGGATTCACAATCTTCCCACCTCACCAAAGTTTGGTCTGGTGTTTGTTGTTCCAGGTAGGACTCTTCCATAGGTGACAGGATGTCTTGATTGCCATTTGAATTGTGGTTGGAACAAGAGGCGAGTTGGGTTTGAAAGTTACCAGGACATGCAGCGGGAGTGTGAGGTGTGGAGCAAGGATGGCACCAAGCAATTGCCTCTTGCATGTAGTTATTTTGTACTACGACCAACTCTTTATTAGGATTATATGGATTTGTTGAAGGGGTTGTACTGGGACTAGCTAATTGTGAGGTGGGCCAAAGGATCTATTTGGCTGATAGGTTGGCCTTTGTTGGAAGTTTTGACCGTTTTGAAAGATGTGTAGCCATTATTAGCTTGATGGTTGTATTACAGAATTTATGGATGTTGGTTACTGTGATATGGCGGTCTATGTGCATTGTTTCGTTGTTTCTTGAGTGCAATGACCTCACTAGACATATTTCTTAGCAAATGTCTTAAACTCATCGAGCTCACTAGGAGCTAATGGCTTAGCAAAGTGGTATTCAGATAGTGGTCTTGTGAGGACAAGATTCATAGTGGGAATGTTTGACAATCAGTTTGCAAGTGCAGTTTAGTATGGAGGGTGGATGTTGGGAAACAATGGCATGGGTGGTTGAGGTATCAACCTTCTGATCTAGATTAGGTGATTTTCAGCAGTAATGGCAATATCATATACATCCAAAAGAAAGTTTCCACCCTTCGATTCGACCATCATGGTGATCTTAGAATCTATTGCTTTTAAATAGATATATGCCATACCTGATGGAGGACATACCTCAATAGGAATCTGTTGCCAGGTTTTTTTGAAATCTGTTGTTGAAATCCTCTAGCATTTCCATTGGAGCTCTCTTTATAGTAGTAAGTTCTAGTAACAAGGTGGCATCTCCCTTTTCTTTGAAATTATCGGTCAATGCTTGGCCCAATTAATCCCAATTAGCCACTGGCAATGGAGCCAAGGAATAATAATAGTCAAACACCTTGCCTTTGAATGAAGCAGCAAATAGTCTGAGTGCAATGCTTTCCTCTCCATTTTTGTGAACTCTACAATGATTCACAATATCGTGCAAATGTGTAGTAGGAGTGATTGAATCTTCTGCTATAAAGTGTGGAACGGAGCAGAATGTAGCATCTGGGATGGCTCCCCATACAACGAGTGGTATGAGAGGGATAAGTGGACCTCTGGTATTCCATGCTCAAAAAAATCTTGGTGGTTGTTGAGCAGCCATTGCAGGATTAGCTTGTTCGGTTTGAGCTTGGTTTGCAGTCTTCTTCTTGGGATAAACACAGGGGGCTGCATTAAGATGTGGGTTAGCTCTGGTTGTAGACCTAGTGGAAATTCTAGGGGACATATGCTTTTGAGTTGGTCCAACCAGACAGAGTGGCCACGAGGTAATGAAATTTACTCACCAAGGAACCACTAAGCCTTGGTCAACTATGGATTGATACCTCAGGTGCAAGATAGCTTTGAAAAGGTTCAAGTCCCATCTGACATGCTAGAAAAAATGTTGATTTAGTCGTTGGTCTTGGTCTAGATCAATGCGCCATGCATGACCATCAACACTTGGAAAGACTAGCTGGAGTGGGAGGTGACTAGCAAGTCAATCTCTAGGATTAGAAGGGCAGCTCCTTATCTATCCTAATCTAAGCTTAAAGTAATGCAAGGAAATGGGGTAGAGATTGCAGAAAGCAAACAATATAGGAAAAGACGCACGTTGAATAAATATGTCTTTAGAACTAGAGCAGAGCTTAATAGCTTAGGATACAACATTCAATAGAAAAGCATACACACATAACAGTTAACAAATGAATGAAGACAAAAATCAGGATCTCTTGGTCAACTACTTCTATTAAGTTCATTGGCCACTTAGCCACTACATGGAATATAATCTCCTATGGGAAAATGCATAGAGGCTCCCCTTGTAATGTCCCTTTTTAGGATTTTTAGGAATTTGCAATTTTCCTTTTGTGTTTTTATGGATATAGAAAGACAGAAAATGAATGCTGAAAGTAATTACTAAACTATCAAACCCTAGGTAATTGGTAATATAAAAGAAACAAATGCAACCAACCTAATACAGATTGTATTTTCTGATTTGTTAAAAACGAAATGTAAATAATTCAATTGCTACTGTAACCAGTGATAACCCTCTAGAATTCGATACCACTTTTGTGCATACCACACATAAATAAATGACAGTAGTAAGTATTTAATTGCTATAATAAATTATTCAGAATTTTAAGCGATCTGAGAATTATTAACCAGCAGTACAGAAGCTAATCGCTAGTCACCAATCCTACAATTTAGCGAATAAAATAAACAGAGCGACTTAATAATCCCAAGTGGTGATTAAATCCTAAATAAAATAATTAGTAGATAAGACAAGACAGTGCTGCAAAGACAAATTCGTATGGTGGATAAGATGGTATTTACTAATTTAAACAAGACAACCATCAAATGAAGAAACAGTCGCTACTGCAGCCGCGATATAGAGATAACCAAATTAATAGTAATTGCAAACATATGCTATGTAAAGGCAGCAACAGCAATAATTTAGATCTGATTTTTAATGGCAATGGACATTAAGATTTACTGAAATAACCAGTCCTAATTAGGCAGCGACCAAATAATAAATGCAACTTTAGTTAACTGAAATTAATTTACCTAAACTATGTGCCCAGCAATACATATACTCAGTTCCAAATATGCAATAAAATGAGAACTTAGTCTAATTTTCAGACAGCAGTAATAATGGAATTAAAATATATTTTGGTCACCTAATTTCAGTTGTTTAAATCAGCATATAATGATGACAATAATATATCAGTAGCAATAACATAAGTGGCCAACAGAAATAATGTTTAATGTGTAATAAATAGTAGAAACTCCTGACCGTACAATGACGGCTGAAAAATGATGATATCAAGTGCACAGCCCTGCTGTACAATGCCTGATATCTATCAGATTAGTCCACAAATTTGCCCAATTCACCTATGATAAATGCATCCAGCAGATAAAGAGAGATAGAGAGCTTTTGTCCCCAATCCACTCAGCAATTCCAGAGGGTTTTCGTCCTCTAGATCACACTACCAAGGGTTTTCATCCTCAAAAGCTTGCAACTGAAATTTGAATTTGTGATGATGATAATGGATGCTTCAATGTGAGCCTTGACTTATCTTTTATAGGTGCCACTTGTGGGCCTTCAATTAATTTTAATTTTTACTTTTTCCCTCGAGTCCAAAAGTAACATTTTAAAATAAAATATTACATAGGCCAAATAATGTCTCATGTGGATGACCTCATTACAATATAAAATATTTCCCTTATTTTTGAGAAGGGGACATGACACCCCTATGTAGCTCTAAGGAGGTCAAGATTAAGATCAAGCATCAGGTTCAAAAGTTCAGCTGCTCGTTTACTGGCAATGTGGTGTTTCACACAGACATGGAGTAAACAGAATTATGTAGTATAGTGCATCACATAGAACATAAACTTGAAACAGTAGTGCACAGAATAAAGCATTGGTATTCATTCATTGATCACAACAATAACACAGTACATGTTCAAATCATTTCATGTCATATTCACCATGTCCCGACTACAAAATGTGAACTCAATATATAACTTTGCCAAGGTTAGTTGAGATACCAACCATTGGCAACCAGTACGTAACTATCCAACCAATTGTCGGGATTAATACCGACAACACTCCAAAACTAATTGTGCCCAAACATATTATTATTTACTTGGCTGATTGCTGCCGACTACTACTAACAATATTGACCGACTACATTATCCCCCCCACAAAATTAGTCGTCTTCCAAACGACAGAAAACCATGAAGTATCAAGTGGCATTAGGTAAGCTCTGCCAAACTGACAAAAATGCTGAAAATCCTAGAGGAAAAGTTGTAAGTAGGACCTGAGTAAAAGTAGAACCAACACATTCGGAACACCTGCCAGTAGACCAACCAACCAAGGGACCCAATCTGATAGCACACTGAATGCTGCGAATGTTGCACCCCATTGCTCACTGAATCAAGATAGTACTAGTTTTATGGGGGTTTGGGGGCAGCACCCCCAACGGGGTCGAGGGGCAGCACCCCTCGCAGGGGTCGGGGGGCAGCACCCCCAGCGGGGTCGAGGGGCAGTGCCCCTCGCGGGGTTCGAGGGCAGCGCCAAGCCCAAATAAGACCTTCAAAACCATTCGGACCTTCATGGCGCACATCATTTTTCGGAATTGTGGCCTGATTATTCCTGCACTTCTTCTCACCTCTTGTTTCCTTGTACAGTGCTAGGAATCTCCCATACTCAGCAAAAATTTGTAAGGATTCCATGAAGAAAACAATCTGTACGGTTGGCAGAGAAAAAAAGATCGTATGGCGATGCTATGGCAGCAGATCTTGACTCGTACAGTGGCGGATTGATGAAACTCGTACTGCTTGGTGCTTTTTGTTGCATATGGCTTCCAGTACGGTCATGGTCACTTTTCCCTTCGTCCCTATTGCAGATCGTACGGACTACTTGAAATCGCAGGACTGAATCATACGCTAGGTCATATGGCTGCTCCTTCAAGCTAGTCGTACGAATGGCAAAAATTCCTTCTGTAGTCGTACGACCATCCGTCTAAATCTCCTCCCTCAAGTTTGTCCTTTTAATCGTACGGCCAACTTTAATATATATTTTTTGTTTTAATCGTACCGCATACGATTCCTGTCTTATGGTGCGGTCGTATGACCGACATCGTACGGCTGAGGCCGTACGTCCTTAGTTGTACGGTTGAGGTCGTACATCCTCAGTCGTACGTTTTTCTTTTTTTTTCTTTTTTTTTCCATTTTTTCTCTTTTTTTTTCAATCTCTTCTCTATTTTTTTTGTTTTTTCCAATCTTCTATCCAAAACAAACTGAGTCGACCTTTTCTATTTTGCTCTAGCGGGGTCCACATTCGATCTGCAACTCCAACTGTAGAACTTTCTTGTCGCGTAAGTTGTCTCGTAATATTTCTCTGTCATAACATTTCTCTTTTCCGAAATTTTGCTGCGAGGGTAATTTCACAGTACAACAAATAGCTATATCCTCCAATTTAATTATTTTAACTTCATTATTCAGGGACGTACCTTTATTGATTTTGTAATCGTCGACAAGGACCGAAACTATTGTCTTTCTTGGAACCAGAATTGTTGTCTTTTGGAAGCCGTGTACTACATTCGGCAAGCTATCTAACTTTTTAACATCATTTTTTCTCTGTTGCTTTTCACCGATCACCAAAAAATTACAAGTCGGCGGAAAAACTCTACAGTCCTTATTCCCTCTGTATGGTCTCTTTCTGGCCAGTGTTTTCAATACTAGGTTTCCGTCGTTAGTTCCATCACCCCGTTTCACCTTGCTTACCAATGGCTCTTCATACCTGATCACTTTGTCTGGTTCAAATTTATGTGCAAGTGTATCATCTATCTTGGCTTCACCCTCTGTATATTCTTTCTGTGCCTCTCCTGGTCGACTTGTCTGTTCTGGTCGACTTGTCTCTACCACTAGTTGCTCTGGTGTACTGTCTATTCTAGCCTCTCCTTCCTTATACTCTTCATATGCTTCTGGAAAAGCATTACTTACTTCCTCCTGATTATTACCTTCCTCCCTTTTGTCACTCATTACTGGTTCCCTCTTGCCAAGTGATCGTGTGTTTGCCAATCCATCAAGTGCTTCATTGGTCAACAATGTTTCACTCAGTCCAATGTTGCCGAGTGTTTCACTAGTCACCCGAGAGCATTCGCCACTTCCTCTTATTGAAATTATGTTACACTCTGGTTGGAAGAATTCATAGTCTTCCATTTGCGAATGAAATAACTCGTTCAGTGAATTTGTCTCATCCTCTGAGCATTCATGGAGGTCAAGAATGCCTTCCTCATTTGGTTCTATGGTTCCTCTTTCTCCCTCCATTCTGCATCCTTCCTCACCTTCTAAATCTAATGATGCCAGCTCTTCACTGACCATTTGATTTACTAGGTCGGTCACATATTTTTTTCTATTGCTCTCTATGGATAGTGTGTTTCTCTTCCAATTGTGATCTGCTCTCGCTACCACTAGCCATCCTCTTCCCAACAACGCATCGTACGCCTTTTTCTATACAGGAATGACTACGAAATTCAGCAAGAATGGTTGTGTCCCGATCATCACCTTCTATGCCATTAGTGTTCTCAATGGTTTGATGCCATGTTGGTCGGCGCCTACTAACTGGAATGTTGGTGGCCAGAGTGTGGGTTTTCCAAAACTCCTCCATGTGTCTTCAGTTACTACGTTGACTACCGAGCCTCCGTCGACGATCGTGTTTTCCAGAACTTTCCCTCCGATTTCCATTTGTACGATCGCCGGACTTTTTCCGATGTTCACCGTTAACAACATTGGGTCGATAGTTTGTTCTCCTTGTAGTGTTTGTTCTGTTATGACCTCCTTTCTTCGACCATCGTCTTGCTGTTTTTGGTTGTCACTGACTATGTTTGTGATTGCCATCCCGAGTTGTGGCATAGTACAGAGAAGGTCGATTACCTTGATCGGTACGATGGTTTGGAGTATCTGTCGTACGATGTTACTCTCGGCCTGTGCTTGCCGGGAGGTACTTGGGATATCCAGAGCAATCTTGTTTTCCTTCATCATTGCCCGTTCCAATTCTGCTTTCGCCTCTTTCATTCTCTATTTTTCTGTGAGTGGACCTAGGTAGATGGCCTTCTTTGCTTGCGCTCTGGTAGTGACCGTCAATACTTGATTTTGCTCTTCTACATTCAGCATGTTAGTGCCTTTCTGCTTTGGGCAGTCGTTATCTTCGTGGTCGCCCGGTCCGCACCACTTACATAGTCTTCCCCCGGAGTTTTGACCATTCTGACATTCTCGGGCAAAGTGGCCCCATTCATTGCACTTTCTGCACTGTATCATGGGCCTCCCCTTACTATTGTACTGTATTCTGTTTCTCAGGCTATTGTTACTTCTGTAACCTCTAGAGGATGCATTGCTATTGTACTGGGGCTTCAGTGGTGTGGTTGGCGGAGTCGATTGCTCTCCTTGTGTGAAGAGCTTGTGTACTCCTTGCTTTTAGGTTAAATGGGCATTCCTTGACTGAATGTCCCATTACTTGGCAGATATCACAAAATAACTTCTTTGGACAGTTTGCTTTTATATGTCCTTCTCTGTTGCAATCAGTACACCATAGCTCTCAACCCTCTTTAGCTGTTTTTTTCTCAGTCTTCAATTCTTTCATCATGCGAAGCATATCTTTTCTTAATGCCTGGATGGTCTTTGATTCTCCATCGCTGCTATCATCATCCGTACTCTCGTCATCGTCGGTCCTTTTCTTACTTCGGGAGGATGTCTTATTCTCACTTTCTATGTCCATTGCCCGATTATATGCTTCCGCATACGATGATGGAGCTACTACTTTCATCTTTTTTCTTAAGGATGGGAGTAGTCCTTTGATAAACCATCTCTTCTTCAGTCCATCGGTTGGCTGGGTCCCCAGTTTCCCCAGCAGTTCCTTAAGCCTCCGGTTATATGCTCTTACATTTTCATTTTTTCCTTGCTTTGTGTTGTAGATTTCCGCCACAATCTCGTTATCATCTCTTAAAAGTTTGAATTCATTCTGGAATGCTTTCTTCAGTACTTGCCATGAGGCCTTCTGTGATGTCTCCAGATCCGTGTACCAGTCAATGGCTATACCTCTGAGCGTTGATGGAAAGGTTTTCAGCCAATAATCTTCATCCTCCTGCCCATTTGCTACCCATATGGTTTCGCATGTTTTACAATGCCTTATAGGATCCTCTGAACCATTCCCCAAGAACTTTGGCAACTTCTACCTCTCGCTTGCCAGTGGAGTCACCATCTTTCTCCCGGGATGCCCTCTCTGTGTCTTAGACCTGATTGGACTGGTTCTACCGTGACGTTCCGGTGTCTTCATTGCACTCTCAGCCATGTACGGTTCCTTCCCACGTCCGTTCTCAGCATCCTCTACACTTTGAGTCTCCTCTGGTTCCTTTCGGTGCTCCCTCTGTGCGGGGATCTTTGGCTCAAGTCCTCTGCTCCTCGGCCCTCTATCTGAAATGGACAATGCTACAATGTGGCGTATGCTATCTTCAAGTTCTTCCGTCAATCTCTTTCCATTTTCTTTTTCTTTTTCTCTATTTATTAGTGGTGTTCTAAAATCTTGTTTGTCGACACCCTCGACGTCATGAAACTCAGCAATGTCCTAATTTATTTCTTCATGGTGTTCATTCCCTCTTCCCACAATTTGCTTTAGTCTTTTTCTACGTTCTTCTTGTTCTTTCAGCCTTAGTGATCTTCTCAGTATCTCTTCAGGTGTTTCCTGCCCACTTGGTACTTTGTTCTTATCTTTATTCAGTTGTATGGGCATGAATCGCTACTGGTATGATCATTGATTGTGAGGAGCTCGACGATTGCTGGTGGCGCACTCTTCCTCTTGTTTCATTCGTTCCTCATACCTTCAAAGAATTTGCTGTCTCGACTGTTCTCTATCCCTTTCTTCTTGGAGGTCTTGTAAGATCAAGAGATTCTTCGCCAACCACCTCGGAATACAATCCAGAAGACGGTCCACGTCCGAATTGACTTCTAGATTTTCTTCAATGATTTCCTCTGGGATGTCTCTTCGGATGGCTCCGTTTGTGATGTGTTGTCTTTCTGACAAGTCCCACAAGAAGACGAGATCCTATGTCAGATCGTCTTCCTGATCGTTTGGCTCTCGCTCATTGTCACTTTCCTCCCGTATTCTTTGTAATTCTTCTTCTGTTCTTTCTACTTGGTATCTGGTATATGTTTCTTCTTCTGATTGGATCGGTCGACCCATTATGTAGCCATCTTTATTGTCTTTTCTTTGATCCTAAGTACACTCGACGGTTTACTCGTCCCTGAGACTCAACTTGTCCGATGATCTCTGACGACTCCTCTTGTCATCGACTGACGACCGACGACTCCACTTGTCATCGACTAATGTCTCTGACGACTCCTCTTGTCATCAACTTGTTACCCTCGAACCGTTTTCGAACAGGCAAAGACGCAAAATGTTTAATAGCAATGTGGTGTTTCACATAGACATGGAGTAAACAGAATTATGTAGTATAGTGCATCACATAGAACATAAACTTGAAACAGTAGTGCACAAAATAAAGCATTGGTATTCATTCATTGATCACAACAATAACACAGTACATGTTCAGATCATTTCATGTCATATTCACCATGTCCTGACTACAAAATGTGAACTCAATATATAACTTTGCCAAGGTTAGTTGAGATACCAACCGTTGGCAACCACTACGTAACTATCCAACCAACCATCGGGATTAATACCGACAACACTCCAAAACTAATTGTGCTCAAACATATTATTATTTACTTGGCTGATTACTTCCGACTACTACTAACAATAATGACCGACTACACTTGTCACTTAACCTAAGACTTGGTTTCTACATCAGGCTCAAAAGCTCAGTTGTAAGAAACTGCATCTAAACTACAAATGAGCACACATGCCAGTAATTATAGAAAAATCCCTCCACAATGATAGTTTCCCTCCTCAAAGAAGTTGAATTGTGCGGGCCAGTCAAGGAGATGGTGATGTCTTTGTGAATTTGGCGCCATGAATTCCCTTGCCAATGGTTTGAGTGTATTGTATAGGCCACTGATACAAATTCCATTGAAGTCCACCACACGGTACAACACCTTGGGGCACTGGGTAGGTGGATTTCCATCACCATGCATAATGTAGGACAAAAGTTCGCTGGCTTTGAATGCTAGATTGGTCCTTATAGAAAATTTCAACTTTGATAGAGCAATAGACCCTGCCAAAATGTTGATGAATCAAGGAATGGTGTATGTATTTTGCAAGGAAACCGTGGATTTGAAGATAGTGCAACCATGGATTGTTGCGGAGGAGACCTCTTGTGGTGTCATGTCCCCTTTTCAGAACTAAAAGAGTTATAATATTGTTTTTAAGTTGGGCTTGGTAATTTTATATTTAAGGGGCAACTTAATATAATATTATTTTATTTAATTAAAAAGTTTTTTTAAACACTTAATTATAAAAAGTATTTTTAAATTCTTTAGAGGGAAATTTTTAATCATGGGCCCAAATTGGAAAGGTTTAAAAGGAGGGCGCTTGGATTCATTTGCATCATCTAGTCATCAATTTGTAATTCAAACTTCCAGAAAGTGAGCCTTGTGTTCACTTCCACTTCCACGAATGAAAACCTTTGGTTGATTTGGAGATCTTGGAGGACAAAAACCCTCTTGGATTTCTTCTACTGGATTTGAGGACGAAACCCCTCAACTCCACCATTGACAAGTCCACCCATGAATTGTAGTGAGCTGAAATTGTTGATTTATATTCATATCTTTAGATTTGGGTGATTGCAATTTGCAAGCAAATCGCTTGGATCGCTAGTTTTCAGATTTGTGAGACGTTGTTCATCATCATTGCTACATTCCACCTTGAGCACCGCATTTGGAGAAGTTGTCAACATCATATATTGCAGATTTTCAGAGATTGTTGCTGCTGTTCATCACCTTTTTATGCTAGATCTGGAGCACCATTTTGAAGACGAAATTGATTGTCATCATCTCAAACCCTAGGTCGCTGATTTACCAGTTATTCTTGCATTTTTGTTGTTGATTATAATTTATTTATAGTGTGCCAACCTCTTGGGACAATTCTTACTATTTGGGGTTGTTTTGGAGTGGCCGTACCATCATTAAATGCTATTGCAGGTTCATTCTTGGCTGTACCAATTAGATTTTTTATAATAAATTGTCCAGATCTACATCTTGTAAGGAGATTTATTAGTTTAGCAATTTAGAAATGCTGTTGCCAACTTTGTAATTTCTTACCAGCAGTTGCAAATAAATTAAATCAGTTTACCAGAGGTTTTCTATTGCTGTCATAAATATTTCTGAGCATACTTTGTAGTCTAGGGTTTATACCAGCATTGCACTTGATGTAATTCATCTCACACAATTAAGATTTGCAATTAATTGAAGCATGTGAAGGTTTGAAATGAAGTTTCCAGCTTGTAAATGTTGTGATCAGCATTAATTTTCTTTTCCAGTTTGCTGTTATAGTTTATTGTTTGTTTCAAACATTCAAAAAGTACAAAAAACATCAGAAAATTTCAAAAAGTATAAAAAGGGGACATTAAATGCGGGCTGTTGGATCAGCTTCTGGTGGCAGATGGAACGGTGCACGTGAATCTAGAGATGAACATGTGCTCTGACTTTTGAGAAATCTTAGGAGTGTGCCATGTGGTGTTGGTTGTTAAATAACTGCCCACAATGTGTCATTAGGACAAGTGGGGCCTGATAGAGAAAATCACACTGCAACAATCAAAAGGTGCCTGACATGACAGTCAATAACGTAGTTGAAATTAAGGTTCTAACAGTCATTGGATCCAAAACTTGAAATTTGAACATGGATACGAGTGCCTAGAAGTGTTGGTGTTTAGACATGAGCACCCAAGGGTGCTGGTCTCTTTGTTGAATAAGGTCTCCAAACTTTAGGAATAGGTAGGAGATGAGACCCTAAGGCTTTTGCTCTAGTTTTTGCATATTTCTGATAGGTAAAAATGCTAGAAAATAGGTTGAATGATGCCTAAATGGAATTAAGGGAATGGACACCAAAATGAGTGCATAATGTAAGGTAAAGATTGTTAAGGATGCAATTTTCTACCTTATAGGAGGAAGGGGTGTCTGATGAAATGTTGATTGGAGCTTTGGGGGTTGTGTGAGGAGTCTGTGGGATTGCTAGGGAGAGCGGGCTCTAGGAGCTCATTCAATGGCTGTTGGGCCTATTAGTACCTCTATGAAACTCAATTTTCATCCCTCTTTTAGTTAGTTTGTTGTTAGTTAATCCTTGAGTTTGCATCAAGTTCAAGTTAATTGCCGACCTCCTAGTTAGTTTACAAAAGTTATGTTGTCTTTGGTCCTTTCAAATAACAATTTTGCAGGGAAAACATGATCACATCAGAGCAGCAAATGATAAAAAAAATGGTGCAGAACAAGGACAAAGTCAGGGTAGATTCGATGGCTTTTCTGTCATGCAAGCAAAGGTAGTCGTGGAATGAAAGTTGGCATGAGATAGCAAGGGAATTGGGCCCATTTATTCATAGACAAAGCCATTAGAAATTAACATCTAAAAGTTGGAAAAGAGCTTATGAAAACTCACCAAGGTATCACCAAAGAAATCAAGTCAAAAGAAACACCATCTTTGAGTGGCTTGGCCACTAGAAGTCTCTGCCTAAGGGCATATAAAGTGGTAATCACCTAAGGAAAATGTGCTCAAACTAGGTAAGAATTCAAGTTGTCAAGGTGGCACACTTTTGGCTTGGCAAAGCCAGCCTAAATCTCTGCCAATTTTGATGCAAAGTGGCAATAGCATGATGAAAGTGTGCCCATAGAAGAAGAGGAAATGATCAAGGAGTTTGAGCACTGTTTTCAAGTGGCAAAGCCACCTCCATATTCCTTCTAGCAAACATAAAAAATGGCAATGTCAGTCACAAACCATGCTAAAGGAGAACTTGGACAAACTGGTCAAAAATGGCACTAGAGGTGGCAGGGTAGTTAGTGATCTATGCCATATTAAAAGACATGAAAAACATCCAAATTTGGTCCTAAAACCTGGTGGCATTAAAATTTCCACCACCCTCCAAACAACATTAAAATCATAAGATAGGTGCACAATCTCCTCGGCATTGCCATTCCTTTCTTCCACCTTGAGTCTAGCAAGGCTCCTTGTGAGGGAATTTGCCTAGGTTGTATTTTACATGGAGAAAATCATGGAAGAAAAGGCGTTTGCTTATGACTTGGGACTCTGGAAGCAAAAAGTGACAGTCTAAAGCATGCAATCCAAGCTCTTATATGAGTACTGTTATATATTGAAACACCTATTCTCTTTAGACTCAAGAAAATTTTGCAATGGTTGGGAAGGGAGTACCTTGATCAAGAGCGGATAGCAACATACTTTTCAATCTTTTTGTTACTTCTTGACCTTTTTCTGTTGAGTCAGAGTCATGAAATCAGTTATCTTCACTTCTAAATAGCAGATGTTCCTTTTTCTAAAATGGCTGAGTTGATCAAGATTTGCATACCAAAACCTTGGAAAAGCAGATGAAGTTATAATGATGAAAAGGAAGTTATCATTCAAGTGTAGGGTTATCATCACAAAAGACTCAATTAAGTTATTGCCAAGGTTGAGTTTCAAGTTTCGGAGAGTTAGGATTGGCAGAGGAAGAGTGCTCATCAAGTCATGAGTTTTCAATGATCTTCAAATTCTCCTGGGAAAAGTTTGCCCTATTTCCGAATATGTGACAGGTTCACAAGTTAAAATTATTTTTTGAAAATGACTTAAGTGGCGAAAGTTTCTTTTTTCTTAGAGGAGATAGATTAGAGCCTATTATTAGGATTTTATTTTAATTAATTATTTTTAAATTAGTTTGCTTTGAAAGCATTTTATTTCCTCTTTTTTGTAGATAGAGACATGGATGGAAAACTCTCCGAGTACTCGGTGAGTCTTGAAAAACTCGCGAGTTTTTCGAGCCGGCGAGTTTTCCTAGTGTTTACTCTCCAGGAAACTCGCCGAGTTTCTAGCAAGTACTCGCCAATTTTCGGCGAGTCTTGAAAAACTCGTGGGTTTTTAGCCGGCGAGTTTAACTGGTGTTTACTCTCCAGAAAACTCGACGAGTTTCTGTCGAGTACTCGCCAGTTACTCGGCGAGTTTTTGGTGCAGACTCCCCCTGGATTGTTAGGTTTTGAAGAAAAACGTAAACCTCTTGCATTAGACATTCCATCTCCATAGAAGATATTGACTAAGATTCTTGAGTGTACTGAAATTCTTTAGCCTTGTCGTGAGAAGGTTCTCCAAATAGCCCCTCAAATGAATAGAAAAAGTAATTTGACTCATCATCATCCCTTATGCAGTCATGGTCTTCTTGCACACCAATAGGAACTAGAAGACCTATTTGATCTTTGGATACTTGCATACCCTCATCTTCTTCAAACAATATATGACATATTCGTGTTATTGCACTTGTATCTAGTATTAAATATTCTCTTCCTCAGTCAATAATCCTTCATCAATCTCAAAAAACTTGAGCAAAGCCGACAAAACATGCAAAATTTCTAACTCCTTTCTATAACCTAACAATGCAGAGGGAGTCATGGTATTCCAAAAATACTATTGCTTCATTTTGAGGCAAGCATTAAGGAGGTGGGTACAGGAGGAGATCTAGGATTGGATGACATTGATGAGGCTGAGGAGTAGTCATTGCCATCTACTACCAGGATGGAGGTCGAGCCACTGCCTTCCATGCCAAATGAGGAGCCACAGCGGACTCCAAGGACTAGAACCTCTACCTCTCCCCTAGTTTTTAGTAGATTAGGGAAGAGGAAGATGTAAAACGTTGTATTTACTTTTAGTTTTACTATTTTCATTTTGTCAGCTATCTATTGTATTAGGCTATCAACGATCAGGATTCTACATAAGGATGCGATTTTGTACTCAATTTGCATTCAAATCAATCAAATTTAATAAAAAACACTTTTGTACTCATTTATGGACTCAATGGATACATCTTGTCATTGAATTTTGAAAAAAACATGTGTTTCTAAAGAAATTTAAGCATTTTTTTAAGTTGACGAGTTTTTGCCGAGTCGAGTTTTTTGGGCCTAGCAAATTTTTGTCGAGTCTGAGTTTTCCCACTATGATCTCCACCTCTCATATAGGTGCAAGAGCCTAACTAGGGCAACTAAGTGTCATGTCCCCTTTCCAAGCATAAGTTGTTAGAAGACCTGTTGATGATGTTTTCTTGACAACAACATTAGAATAAAACACCAAGTGCTCTATCCTCTCTTGAACAAAGCGTCTCGAATGCTAAACTATGTGATCAAACAAGAACGCTCCAAGGTTCCTTGTACGTGATTTGCAACGAATAGCCTTGGTGGTGTGATGTGATTATGCTGGTAATCACAAAGGGACTTACGCTGAATATGCTCCTTACTCCACTCAAATGTGTTACTTCTTTATGAAAGAGAACTTCTTCCTCATGAAATGGAACTTCTTCCGACTGGCTATGAAAAGAAAATGCAAAAGACAAAGGTTGAGAAAGCTAATCTAAGGACAATGAAGTGATGGATGATGTCAAGATAGACAAATTCCTCATATAACCCAACTCCGCTTCGCCATGAGGACCAACAACTACACAAAGTTCGGTGCAATCTTCTAAAGTAACTCAAAGATTTTCAAATTTCAAAGTATTCATCCAAACACCCATAGCTGGCGCAGCTTGAACAATCTTCACAACCGAACTAAAGCATGTAAAGGTTCAGGCTAACTTTGCAAAGTGAGTTGCCATCAACAATCCACAAAAAGTATGAACCATTAAGGAATTCATCAAATATCTTAACATATTGGCATCACATCAATGAACTTCTAATCTAACTCTACTTGGAAACATTTCTCAATCATCCGCGAGAATTTGAAACCATGCCAACATCCCATAATCACACAAATCACCATGAAAAATCAACAATGAGCTTGTATTGATCCAGGAAGTGTTTTTACAACAATTTCACAGTATCTCTTCAATGACATCAAAGAGTTTCCTCTACTCTACTTGCTATTCTACTCTCCTACAGCAACTCTACTCCTAATCTCCTCTCCTCTTACAAATGAGAGAAGTGAGCCTTTTATAGATTCTAGAAATTACATTAAGGGCCAGGATTGATTTGACAATCAATGGCCGAGATCGAGACAACCAGGCAGTTTGTTACAAAATTTACTATTTTTAGAACATGAAAGAGGCAATGAAGGCACGTTTCCCAATGTGATAAGCATCTCTGGAGCATCTTTATGGTGGACCCTCTTACATGGCAACATGCTATTGGCTTGATGATGTGTATGCGCCACCTCAGCATCTATGAATGAACTTGCATGATTCACTTCATGTTCACTTTACTTAGAATATTTTCTTCTGGTTGTCTTGATGTAACTCATGGATCACTTTGATGATCATGCTCATCTCTCATCTGGTGATGTTGTGCCTGTGAAAATCATGCCTATGGACAGTTGCATGGACTCATGGAGTAGACTAGTGCCTGATGAGAGTTCTTCTTGTCTGGCACATGATATGTGAGCTTCTGGATGACGACCTCCTTCAAGATGTGCATGATGAAGTGACAACCTTCCACTGATCCTCGCCTTGAATGGATGATACTCTTGATGATGAACTACACTTGTAACCTTGATCATCTTAGACTAGCTCCCTTTTGCATGGCATCGACGTCTTCCTCATCCAGAGATACAAAGTCTTTGAAGTAAGATAAACTTGATGTTGGAGCTCTCCTCCATGTGGTGATGATGACAAGTTTGAACAATGTTCCTCCACCTTCAAAGCTTCTTATTTATGGGCTCTCGCCATTCACTTCCTTGGATCCTTCATCACCTACAAGAAGAAACATATCAAATTAAGACTCGATATAAAGGATTTTCAACAACAAATTACATTCACCTTATGTATGTGGGATTAAAATAACGACATTCCAAAGCATCCATCACTTGTCAAAATCAAATTTGGAAAGCTACACTTTGAATTCACTTGACATTCACCTCTCTTCTTGGCCGACCAGCCTAAGTGGGTTTGAAAGGCATGTATGGATTGTGGAACGTGAAATTCCATGCTTGAGTGTCTAGGCCGACCTTCTTGGGTGGGTTTGAGGTTAGTGCATGGAGGATGTCATGTGAAGACATGAGATTGTCCGAATGGAGGGTCTAAAGCCGCCTAGGAAGGGCGGGTTTCAAGGGTAGGCTTGGATTTTTCATGGCTTAGTGATTTTTGCTTAGTTTTGATAGTCTAAAACCTTTTACACTTGTCTCATTGATAACTTGACCTCTTTGAATGCAATGGAAAGCCATGAGAGGATGGGCAGATTTCAAGGGTCTAGGCGGAGTATTTCATGTGAAGGAGATGACTCTGTGCAAGTGAAGGTCCTAAAGCCACCTAGGAAGGGCGGGTTCAAGGAGGATGTATGGAATTTATCACTTAAACTTTATTTTGATGATCATCTCCTCCATTTCATCAATCCAAACACTTAGTGAAATCTTGAAATGTTTAAGAATTTAAAGACACATGCTAGATGTTGGGTGGTGATGTCTATGTGTCTTGGTGAGGTCCACCTAGCAAGAGCGGTCTTGAAGAGGTTGTATGGAGTGGATGATGTAAAAGAGGTGAATGAAAGTGAGTCTCTTAACAAGATAGTCTTGAGAGTGTATATGGATTACTTCACTTAACTCATCCTCATGAAGACCTTCTTTCCAGCACCCTGGGCGGTTTTGAATGTGTTGTATGGAGAGATGCATGTGAAGAACATGGACTTGTCCAAGTGAATGGTCTAAAGCCGCCTTGGGAGGGCCGGATTCATGGAGGTATAAGGATTTTCCATGAATTAGGTAATTCTTACTTGGTTTTGACAACTTCAAGCCACCTTCACTTACTTCCTTGATTGGTTTAAACTCCTTGCATGCTATGTGAAACTCTTAAGAAGTATGGGTGGATTTGAAGACAGGGTATGGAGTGTGTAATATGAAGAACATGCATGATGGTGGAAGGTGTGTGCAAGAGGCGACATCATCCAGATGAAGGCCTCAAGGCCGCCTAGCATGAGCGGCTTGGAAGGTAGGGTGTGGATTTTAACCTCATTTGAGATTCATTCCCTTCTTTTGATGACCTTCCTCTCCAACTACATCAAGACTTAGCCATTTCTAAGGTGTTTGTGTGAAGTTGAAAGCTAAACTTAAAATGTTTGATGATCCTACCCACATGTTTTGGTGAAACCCACCTAGGAAGGGCAACCTTGGTGGTAGAGTTTGGATTTTACCTTATGACTTGAAATTTTACCAACTTCCCTCTTCTGGAGTGATCTTGCATGAGTATGAAGCATGATTGTGAGTTTGGAGGCTTTGAATGGAGTGACTGCAGTGTTTAGACATCAAATTCGAGACTCACCTCTCTAGGCCACCCAGATAGGGCGGGTTTGAGAGTGAGCCTTGGAATTTGAGCACTTAGAAACTTTTCACTCATCTCAACCTGGTCATCTCATCTCCCAGGTGTTCATCTTCATCATTTCCATTGATTTTACTTACAAATTGTATTGTCTACATCCCTAGGCAGTTCTGGAGGTGTTGTCTGGAGAGTGCATTGTGTCAGGTGATACAGTCCACAAGGACCTCTTGAGGCCGCCCAAGTAGGGCGAGTTTAGAGGCGACCCTTGGATTTTTCCTCAAAATGTCTCAAAAAACATTCAAACTTATGAACTTCCATCAAATCTTCATGATCTCATTGTACTTCAACTCAAAATATTGCAAATTTGATAGGTTTTCTAATTGAGCGGGTTTAAGGTTGATGTCTGGAGAGTGTGATGTGCAGGAGGTGAAGTTGTCCAAGCATGGAGCTCAAGGCCGCCTAGGAAGGGCGGGCTAGGAGGTGGTGAGTGGATTTTCAACATTTAGGAACTTCTTACCTTTGAACTTGACTATCTCCTCTCCTTTGTACCATCTTGATCAAACCAACTTAGCAATTTATGTTATCCCTCATCCTGGGCGGCTTTGAGGACAGTGTATGGAGAATTTCATGTGGGACATGACATAGTCCATGAGCACCCCTTGAGGCTGCCCAGGTAGGGCGGGTTTGAAGGTGGTGCTTGGAATGCAAGTCTCGTCGCCATACCGGAAATGTCTTGAATAGAAGTATATTGAAAATATGTTTAAGTATAAGTCAAATATTGAATTTCTTATACTTTAAATATTTATCAATATACTTCCAAGATGTTTGAAATGGGTCTTGGATCCATATGATTTAACATGCAGATTCTAGATTTTGGAGGATCCACCAGATTTCAGACTTAGCCAATTTTAAGGATTTCAGGACATCAGGCTTAGTGATCTTTTATCATTCTTTCCAATTGATTCATCCTTGTTGGGAGGAGGTTAAGTAATGCTTGGTGTCATCTTCATCATTCTCATCAAGTAAACTTGCAACTTATGCCACCTTCATCCCTGGGTGGTTCTGGAAGCAGTGCATGGAGAGTTTGATGTGGGGGGAGACATTGTCCATCACTCCCTCATGAGGCCGCCCAGGTAGGGCGGGTTGAGAGGTGATGCATGGATTCTTCTTTGAAATGCACTTGATTCTATCTAACTTGCAAACTTCCATTGGAATTTCATCAGATCCTAGTGTCTCATGCAAGAAAACCTTGAAAACTTGACCACTTTCCTTCTTGGGCGGATTTAGAGGGTATGTGTGGAGGATTTCATGTGACAGGCAACATTGTCCAAGACCCCTTCCTGAGGCCGCCCAAGTAGGGCGGGTTTGGACATGACCCTTGGATTTTCATCTTAAAACTCACTTAATCATTCTAAAACCTTCAAGTTTCCATCAATCTTTATCACCTTCTGATGTTTTGTGTTGAAACACTTTGAATTTTGCATAATCTCTCCTAGGGCGGGATTTGAGGGACTGTCTAGAGTGAATGATGTGAAAGGAGATGAAATCATCCAAGCATAAAGCTCGAGGCCGCCTAGCATGGGCGGGTTTGAAGATGTAGTGTGGATTTTCAACATTTAAGAACTTCTCACCCTTGAACTTCAACTCTAGCCTCTCCTTGGCATCATCTTGATCAAACAAACTCAGTCGTTTATGTTATCCCTCATCCTGAGCGGCTTTGGAGAGAGTGCTTGGAGATCTTCATGTGTTAGGTGGTTCAGTCCACAAGGACCTCTTGAGGCCGCCCAGGTAGGGCGGGTTTAGAAGGTGTGCTTGGAATGCAAGTCTTGTCGCCATATCGAAAATGTCCTGTATGGAAGTATAGAAATGTCGCCATATCAATATACTTCCAGGATGTTTGAGATAGGTCCTGGATCCATAGGATTTAGCATGCAGATTCTAGATTTCTGAGGATCCACCAGATTTCAGACTTAGTCATTTTTTCAGGATTTTCAGGATATCAGACTTAGTCATTTTCAGGGTCTCAGTGACATGCATCAGGATGAAGGCATATAGACCTCTTGGCAAGAAACTGTTGAGACTTGCATACACAACACTATCAAAATCATACAAGCTCAGAGGAAAACTAAACCTAGAGCAAAACGAAGCGAGAAAGCAAAAAAAAAGAGGGGGTCCCCATTTGCAATGGGGCGATGTGTGATTACATCACAACAAGACCCTTAGCCTATTATTTTATTTCTCATAGGTTAATGGGGTGAAGTAAGGAAAATAATTTAATAATTGAACTTAAGTTGTCTTAAGTAACTTTATGTTATATTCATAAAAAGGCAACTTAAAGAAAGTGAAAAATCACTTTAAAGTGTCTGAGCCTAGAGGAATCTATAGCTTCTTGACTCTTTTTGAGATGCAGTTGCCTGTGCACAGTCCAACATGATCCATAAACTGGGAGAATATTCCTCACACAGGTTCACCAACAACAGATCCAACTGATGCCAATCTCTCAAACTCACTATAACTTGCACTCAATCCAATGAACACAGGGTAAACTACAACTTTGACATGTGCAAATTACTTGAACAGAGATATGAAACATAATCAATGCAGAAAATATGTAAACAAACACACAAAAATCTGGAAACTCACATGTTCATCTGGAGAAAACCCACTTTGGGTCAAAGTCTAGGAAGCAATTACTTCCTGTTTCATTATGCAAATGAGAAGTGCAGAGATTACAATGACCAATCAATTCTTGAACAAGCTCCAACAATGCATAAAAGAGCTCTGAACTACCTCCCAAGCACTCCCCTGCCCCCACAAACTTTCATACCAAACTATGTCTTACCAAAAAAAATGGCTCTAACAATGCTCAACAAAGAGTCTAAACATCTATCGATAAGGGTATGATTCGGTGGTTAAGTCGCTCGGTTGTAGTGGCGGCCACCAGAGTTCAAACCCCCGCTGGGCCAACGAGCTTGCAAGACGTTACGCCTTCACTGGGCCAACGAGCTCGCGGATTTGAAGTGTTATTTCTTGGGGATGAGGTCCCCCATGTTGTGGCCTCACCAATTCATAGCTCCGGGCAAAAGCGTTGTGTGGAGCCGGAGGGCATGTTGCACTAGCATCACCGGTCATGTTAAAAAGTTCACCAGGCGCATTATGGAAGTAATAAAAAAATTTTAAAAAAAGAGTCTAAACATTTTCCAGGAAGGTTCATCACAACTCCTTGATTCCCAACCTCAAAGGACAGAAGGACAAATGCCAAAAAGAGCATTAAAAATGCCTGGCATTCCATTTTCTAGCTCTATGTCCACTCAGAATGTGTTCACCCCTTTGCCAATTGTTCCCCCCTAAATGAGTCATTCACCCTTTGCCAGTCACAAATCCGCTGGGGCAGATGCAAGTTCGCCATGAGGCAACCCAGGTTCGCCACTTTGATAGCCACTTTTACCTAGTTCTTTTGGAGGCCACAATTTTTGCATCCAACTTGAAATGAGGTGCCACTGATTTCAAATTTTCACTATTTTTTGAGGGCTATCCAAATATACAATCAAATTCCACTTTTGGCTCCATTTTCACATTCATTTTGCCCCTGCAACATAACTGCATTTATGAGGTCCCGAATGAGTTGAATCAATCCCGGAAGTTGTCTCATCTCCCAATGAAGATTCCAAGATGTCCCATACCATCCCTAAACCTCCATAAGCACGAAACAAGTAGGCCACTGTCCAGAAATATCCCTATTACACTGGTTTGATGACACTACCCATTGGGCTTTTTGACAACACTCTACGAGCTAGAATGACATGACCCCAAGGGTTCAAATGTCGACTTCATCCAAATTTTCAGATCACATGCAAACTGCTAAATAAGTTTTCTTTAGGATATCTTCAGAAGAACTGTGATAAAACTGAATTTGTTGCCAATGGATGACATATATTTCAGGTTTTCTTTTGCACAGAAACATAGTCTTATTATCAAAAAACTATGGAAGTCTGAAGTTGAAAGAAGGTATATACCAAATTCTTTTCAGTACAAAATACAACAAATTATTTTATTTTATTCTGCAAATTTATTCAAGATCATCCCCTATGAGGAAATTCTCAAGTCTGCATTAGTTTCAAGAGTAGAACAGGTCAATTTTCAAGATCATAGCATACTGCCAACAATCTCCACAGCAGCATATCACCTTTTTTAAATTCTGGGCTGGTAAGGCTCATGGTTAAAATGCTATCTCACACTTATTATGATGCCTGAGTTGACAGCTTGACTGGAGAGAAATTCTCCCCTAGAGGGAATATGCGTCCACAAGATTATATTTTTTTTTTAATTCTGGGCTAGTAAGTCTCAAGTTTGAAATGCTATCCACATTTACTATGATGCTTGATTTCAAGGCTTGACCGAGGATAAATTCTACAGTAGAGGAAGTATGCGCCACACACCAAAAGGTAAGTGACAAGACCCAGGGATTACACCTCATTGCACATAACGAATCAACACAGCCTTATGAACAGTAAAAGCCCAGGAGACTCACTCACTTACATGGCAAGAAAGTTTGTCCTAATCAAATGAAAGTAGGACTAGATTACCACACTGCAAAGTAGTAGATGCACAAACTCATATGGCACCTGAAAACACTTACATCTAAGCAATTTATTATGCCTAAAAGGTAAAAACCAAGAATATAGAAATAACCATATTCAGCAAACTGATTAGTGGCCTTGACCCAATTTAAGATATTCCTGCATTGAAGCTAGATACTACTGTGAACTGGAGAAAACGGGAGCAGTGCTTTTACTGAAGCTGCAGATAGGATATCCTCCAACCCCTTGAATTTTGTTTTGAGGAGATTAAAATATGAGATAATATTATGTGGCATTTGATAGTATATAATAAATTGATCTCTTGGACCCTTCAACAGTTTATCTACTTCTTAAGATGAGTGCTCCTACAGGTTTCCCTCTTTTAAAATAAATTATCTAAACAGGATTGGCAAGATTGAGCTTACCACTGAGCTTGGTCGGGAAGTCAAAACCCAGCAGAATAAAATTTAAACAATATGTAGGGTAAATGAAAACTATCCACAAGGGGGTATCATACACCAAAACGTTGTCTTGATTGGCACTGACCTTAAAAAAACCATTTATTAGATATATTTTTTTAACAATAACTGTTTAGTACTCGTGTGATTCCTTCAACCACCCATCTCTTGTAATCAGTAATCAGAAACTCATCTCTCGTGGGTCTACTTTGCCCTCATTCTACATTGAGGACTGAGATTGAAACTAACAAAAATGAAACATCAAACTAGCAAAAATGAAACATCACACAGCATCAATTTGTTAAAAGTGAAACCCAACAGTCACTTGGTTTTTCCCTCCAATGACTCTTGGCTCTTCACTTTCTGTAATGTTTGCTTATATAAAGCATGTTGTTGTGTATTGTAATGTATCAAATTGGAGAGATTGTGAGTAATATATTGCCCTGCTTGGAGAGTGGATGTAGCCTTTATGGTGAACCACTATAAATTTGTGTTGTGTTCTTGTTTCTGAATCTCTATTTTTATTTTTATCTGCCATTTATTGTTTAACAATTGGTATCAGAGTTGGTTGTGCTGAATCGTTTGGCAGGAGAGATTCGAGTTTAAGTGGGAGCAATGTCGATTGAAGTCAAAAGAAGGATCGAAAGGTTCAATGGCCATAATTATCCATTGTGGAAGATGCAGATGGAGGATTTTCTATACCAAAAAGATCTGTGGAGACCATTACATGGTAAAACAAAGAAACCAGCTAATATGTCAGATGAAGAATGGAATATTTTGGATAGAAAAGCACTGGGAGCGATTCGATTGTGCTTGTCTCCATCTGTAGCATTTAACATATCTAAAGCAACCACAAATGTTGAGTTAATGAGCAATTTGGACAAGTTGTATGAGAAGCCCTCAGCATCGAATAAGGTATTTTTAATAAGGCGGTTGTTTAATATGAAAATGGCTGAAGGTAGTTCTGTAGCTGAACATTTAAATAATTTTAATACAGTTACCAGCCAGTTAGCTTCGGTAAAAATAAGTTTTGATGAAGAAGTTCGGGCTCTTTTACTTTTGTCCTCTTTGCCAAAAAACTGGGATAGCTTGGTTATGGCTGTTAGTAATTCTGTTTCTGGTTCAAATACGTTAAAATTTGATGATGTTGTTGGTATAATTTTGAGTGAAGAAATGTGTAGGAAGAGCATGGGTGAGACCTCAACATAGGGTAGCGCTTTGAATGTAGAAGGTAGAGGAAAATCAAGAGAAAGAGAGAAGAATCCAACACAGCGTGGAAAGTCGCAAGGAAGATCGAAATCTAAAGGTAGAAATGGTGTTTGCTGGTTTTGTGGCAAGCAAGGTCACATAAAAAGGAACTGTTGGTCTTGCAAGAAAACAATAGAACAACCAAAGAAAGTTGAAGCCAATGTAGCATACCAAGAAGATGCAGGTGTTCTTATTTTACCCGAAGAAGAAATTCCAACTAATGTTTGGGTGCTTGATTCAAGTTCATCATTTCATGTCACTTCGTGCAAGGAGTATTTCGAAAATCTGCAAATTGGTGACTTCGATAAGGTTTTTCTTGGTAACAATGAATCTTGTGATGTTGTTGGCAAAGGGGATATTTCATTAAAATTGAAAAATGGATATAATTGGTTGTTACGTGATGTTAGATATGTTCCCCAGCTCAAACAAAATGTAATCTCGGCTGGACAATTGAGTTCTCAAGGTTGTGAGATTAGTTTTGAATCAAATAAATGCAAAGTTAAAAGGGGGGCCTTGGTAATCGCAAGGGGCGGCAAATTAGGCACCTTGTATGTATAGAGAGTCATGCTGAAGTGGGAGTTGTTCATTCTACTTCAGATTAGTCATTGTGTGAAATATGGGCTGCTCAGAAAAGGTTTTTGGATCAATTAGATGCTGAAACTAATTCTATTATTAATGAATTTCTTAGTATGTTTGATAGTGAAAGTTTCGGGAATCAGTTTGTTGATGCCAAGGAACCTGGGGCAGATGAAATTAATGGCGATGAGAGCGAAAAATTGAAGGTGAATGAAGATGAGACTGTTTGTAATGGTGATCAGAGTGAAAGTTTGGAGTCAGTTTGTAATGGTGCTGGTAGCAGAACTTGTGCATCTGGAAATATGTCAACCAATATGAAAGATGGAGCAGCTAAATCTAAGAAAACTGTTGTCAAAGTTGGTGATGAATTTGGTGGAATTGCTAGAATTGTTGTATCTCTGATTTTATTTTTGTTTATCTGTTGTATATTTTTGTGTTTTGTGCTTGGAGGAGTTGTTGCAGTTGGAATTGCAGGTGGAACAGGCTTTGAATTTGGTGTTGATCCAAATTTGGATCCAGAATTGCCTCTGGCTCTCCAAGTGTCAATAGAAGCAGAGAGGGCAAGACAAGAGGTTGCTGCTGATGTTGAATTCCGTTGTTTTTCCTGGTCTACCGATGACAGGAGCTTGAAAGACACCTTCAGGGCTTTCAGCGAAGTCTTGTATTCCAAGGTTGTGAGCGATCGAGAGACTGGAAGATCCCGAGGGTTTGGATTTGTAACCTTTACAGATGAGCAGTCCATGAGAGATGTCATTGAAGGAATGAACCGTGGATTTGCTTTTTTGGAGTTCTCTGCTCGTTCTAATGCTATGAAACGGGATGTTGTTTTTGGCACTGACAGATCTGCCAAAGTGTCATTTGCAGAAACTTTTGTTGAGCCTGACGAGAAAGTTATGGCACATGTATTTGTCAATGTTTTACCGGCCACTTGGGATGAGGATCGAGTGAGACAGCAATTTACAAATTATGGTGAAATTGAGAAACTTCAGCTGGCACAGAATATGTCAACTGCTAAGCATAGAGACTTTGGGTTTGTTTCATTTTCAACTCATGATGTGGCTGTGGGATGTATAAATGGTTTGAGCAACAGTGAGCTTGATAAGGTGCTTCAGACTGATTGGTTCAGGCTTGATAAAGGATTTGCTGGTGCTATTGAGGGAGGCGGGCCAAGGGATAGGCCTGTGGAGTTTTCAAAGTAACGATCAGAATGAAAATGCAGGGGATATCGTTGTTCTTATTAGCTGCTGTTGGGTTTCAAGTGGGAGATTGTTGAATGTGAAACCCAACAGTCACTTGGGTTTTCCCTCCAATGACTCTTGGCTCTTCACTTTCCGTTATGTTTGCTTATATAAAGCATGCTGCTGTGTATTGTAATGTATCAGATTGCAGACATTGTGAATAATATATTACCCTGTTTGGAGAGTGGATGTAGCCTTTATGGTGAACCAGTTGTGTTCTTGTTTCTGAATTTCTGTTTTTATTTTTATCTGCCATTTATTGTTTAACACAATTATCACTGTCTGAATTTCCCCGAAGGTCATTCATCCCAGTACCCCTTGGGAAGCGTAGATTTCCCCTGCAATCAACCCAAGTAATGGACCTTGCGTACCATTCTAAACTTTAACTAACTAACTTTGTCCAAGATTACATGTAATAGGCTGTGACTGCATATGTGTAGTTGAGCCTACCATCGTTATAAAGCTACTAGTTCAAAAAATGGTGCTCTACTGTAGCCTCCCCCAAAAAATTTAAATCATTCCACCACCAAGTCCTATACCCAAATAATCGATCCATGCCTTACTGTGCCTCAATTCTTTCAACTTAAAGCTAGATAATGTCCTAATATTTAGCACATCATCACAATGTGGAAAATGAATTAAAAAATGGGATTTGAAAGATAGAAAGCAGAGGAGAGGAAAGTTAAAAGTACCAAGACAGTTACAGGTCTTGACTTTGACATGTGGAGGTGCAAGGCTTGTGAGAAGTTGTTGGATTTCCCGAGAGCCACTTTTAGAGCAGGCCTTGCTTACACACACTCTAATCTCCTCTTCTTTCCTCTTCGTCTCGCTTGACTGAGATTGAAATGATACCTTCACTGCACTCCCCCGCTTGCATTGCACTTCATATCGTGGGTGGCTTGGAATTGGTGTTTTCTGTCTGCGAGTTGCAGAGAATTGCAGTTGGAATTTGAGTTTGGCTCCGCACTCTGCCATGATATTTTTCTTCCATCCAGCCTAATCATCTCCTTCGGATAATATACGAACTTCTGTTCTTCCACGTCTACATTGTCTTGCTATTTTAGTCCGGCCAAATCATCTCCTTCGGATAATATACGAACTTCTGTTCTTCCACGTCTACATTGTCTTGCTATTTTAGCGCTTGATGGGGTCTTCAAAGTTCTGAAGAGTGTTGTCCTTAGCAAACGAGGTTTTTTTTTTTTTTTTGGAGGGGAGACTCCTAACTAAGGGAAAGGAACCGGTAGAGCTGGGTCTTATTGTTGAATGAATGTTTTAATAACGTCCACGAGACCAAAACAGTCTAAGGAATCAAGCGCCAACACACTAAGACCTCATCAAGTTCCTTTCGATGTTTTATCTTCTCTTTTGAATCTTGACCAAGAGACGGGCCGTGTTGTGAAGCCTCTTTTCCTCAAATAACTCACTAAGACTGCCCACATTCATGTCATTATCATGATGCATACAGATATCCTTGTACGCCTCGCAGTCCGTGACGAAGTGCCGTTCAGTTTCAACCGATGTATTACTGTAGAAAATGCAGGTCCTATCTTCCCACCTTTCCTTGGGAACTGTCCATCTACTAGTTTCGCACCTAAGATGGTGTGAAGTGGTCCTCAATTGAGCAACTAAGATCCTAGCCTTACCCTTAAGATCGGCACATAAGTAGGCTTTATCCCCATGCTCCCCACTGGGATTGAACTCTTTAATATAATGCGCTTTTTGCTGCCCAATTTGATTCGTCCACATGGCAATCCTGAATTTTTCTAATACAAACTTTTTTATTTCCTCTTTGGTGTTAGGGCATTCATGTAACTTAATGTCCCATTTTTCTAGCCACTTGACGCTTTGCTTCATCCAAGTCTTCTTCCTCCGATCTAACACCTCGTTCACCATTATATTGGGCCACCGATGATTCCCCATGTTTTCAACCTTTTTTTAGGTAACTTAGTAACTGAGTTATCATTGCTGCCTCCATTGGGTAAGCACCGGCTTCAGCCAAAAGGATCTCATACAGAACTGTTGCTTTGACTTTAAGACTAATAGTGATGAGATGTTTTTGAATTCTTTCCAACTGTCTCCACCTGTGATTCGACATGTTGCTCCCCCAAACCTCACACCCATATAGGACAACCGGCGTGACCAACAGCCCAAAAAGGGTTTTTTTGGTTTTCCAATGCCAAAGTTCTGCTTTCCTACACCTATTCTAGAGAAGGTGAGAAGCTATCCATCTCCCTTGTATCCTTTTCACTCTGCAGGTTTCCCAATTAAGCCTATTATGAAAAATAATGCCAAGGTACTTGTATTCTTCGACAATTTCCAACGGGCTGCCTTCGAAAATAAAACTAATTTGTCATTGCTTCATTTTTAGAGAGAAGATCATGAATTTAGTCTTGCTAATGTTCGCTTGCATCTCGACATCTTAAAAAAGAGCTCTAAGGCCCTCAAATGATCCCTCAAACCATGAGTTGTTTTTGCAATAAGAATAAGATCATCCGCATATAAAAGCAACTTTACCACAAAACCAGCCAACTAGATACCCCCTCCTTTAGTTTTCTCTAACCATTCCTCAAGTTTGTCAATGTAAAGACCAAACAAATTGAGAGAAAGAGGACATCCCTACTTGACCCCAATGTTGCTACCAAAGCACTCAGACATGCCTTCTCTAGTTTTGATTTTTGCTCTAACAAGTTCATAAAGTTTGTGAACAACAGCCCTATACTCATCAGGAACCCCAAGTTCTTCCATCCTTTTCCAAAGTTTGTCCTTGGGAACTGTGTCAAATACATTTTTAAAGTCCACAAAGCAAAAGAAAGCTTCCCCACCCTAGGTGTCCCAAGCTTTTTCAATCAAGTGCCTAAGAGTAATATGATGATCAATGGTAGAGTGCCTTGGCCTAAAGCCAACCTGACCTTTTGCTCTTTTCCCCTCTTTTTATGCCCAACTGCTAATTATGCGCTCAACCAAGCTCCCAAACAGCTTACCAAGAAGAGGGTTGACCATGATAGTACGATAGTTAGAGGAATTATTGATATCCCCACTCTTGAAGAGAGGAATAACAACACTAGTCGTCCATTCCTTAGGAAAGCCCCCTTGTATGACCTCATTAAAAGTTCTTTTGATGTGAGGAGCCAGGTGTTCAACTCCCCACTTTAAGAATTTAGACTGCAGCCCATCAATGTCTTGGGCTTTACCATTTGTCAATTTCTTTATACCCTGCTTGATACCCTCTACCGAAAAGAGCTATGTTGACGTCAACTAATAATGGGAGGATAAGCTTCCTCCTGTTCACGCTCATAAAGTAGTTTCACGTAGTCTAACCATTGATTCTCCGTGATATTATTGTTGGCAAGAGACACTGTGTGGCTTCATTATTATTGTCATTGGTGGCAACAAAGTTTATCCCACACATCCGCAGCATATAATAGATCTTTACCGGAAGTCAGACTGAAGAGTGTTTTGGTCCGGTGAGCAAGAACAGAGCATGCAGCAAGGTCCGACAATCAGGTGCGGATCTCTCAGAGGATGTATCTCAGCAAAGTGCGGACTTGGGGAAATCAAGAAGAGTACCATTACTGCTACATTCCAGAGATTGAGCCTCTGGTGATGAAAGAGTGAAAAGATATGAGCATCTAAGTGTTGGGTCCCTGACAGGCAGAGTAGACTTAGGAAGAACTGACCGGTAGAGCATTAAACCTTAATCCGGATGAGAAATTGATGGTGATCAAGCTTCTTGAGGGATCATTCATGGTTGGCCGACATAATTAATAACTTTTATGTCTATGTCCTTGATACGCATCACATAGTAAGCATGGATTCAGCTGACAAATCAGTGTGTTGGGAAAATCTTAAGTATCCTGGATGCTGACTAGAAAGATGTTGAGATCCTTGGTGTGGATATATATACCAAATGAATTTCGGTATGAAGTAGTGTGTGGAGTGATAGAATGTGCAAAGAAAAGCAGAGAGCAGTGTGGAAGTAGCTATACAAATCTGGTATGTGACAAAACAACAACACTAAGCAAAGGAAGAATGAAGTGCAGTAGATTAGTATATTGAACCTAACCAGAACTGAACCTCAGCATATGTGGATGCCTTTGATCAGTTCAAACACCTAGTTACATTTTATATACCTTGTAGACAGTGAGTCTCTTGTAGGCAGTGAGCCTCTTGTGAGCAGTGTGCTCGGGCAGTGAGCCCTAATTGGCAAGTGTCATTTTGTACTTCTTATTCTTTTAACAGAGAATACAATCTTGGGTTAGTCACCCCGTGGTTTTTCCCTTAATAGGGTTTTCCACGTCAAAATCATTGTGTTATGTGTATTGATTTTATTTCTGCTCTCATGGTTATGCATGCTTATATGTTTTGATGTTGCACTAATTGTTAAAGAAAAACAGAAAGTTAAATTATTTAAGATAACTGATTCACCCCCCCTCTCAGATATCTACCTTGTTTCCAACAATTGGTATCAAAGCTAAGTTCCTCCAAACAGAGCCTAACAGCTTGAGGAAGATCTGGGAATCTCAATGGATATGTATGGTATGAGGGAACAACTTCAGTCTGCCCTAGATGATTTTGAGCAATCTCACTCTGAAGTCAATAACCTGAGGGAAAGACTCAAACAAGCTGATGATTTCATAAATGAACTAAAAGAAAAACTGAGCATTTCTGTGAAAAAGAGAAAGGAACTACTTCAACAATTAACAAGTCAAAGTGAAGCCAATGATACTAATGAAGATATCAATGAGAAAAACAAGTTATGTGAGAAGCTATCAAAAGAGGTCATTATGGTGAGACATGAAATGGAATCAGGGGTTATGAAATTCACCCAAGAAATTGAAGAGAAAAGAAAAATTGAAGATAATCTAAACAATCTCTTAAAGAGAAGTCAGAAGACTGCCACAAAATGGATAGAATAATCAGGCATCTGGAATCTGATCTTGAAGAAGTTAGAGACAATGAAGAACAACTTGAGAATCAAATAGACACTCTTAAAAGGGATCTTCAAACAGAAAATGAATACAAAGAGAAATTCAAGATAAGCTCTGCTCAACTTGAAGTTCTTCTTGAAAGCCAAAAGAGGGTAGATGACAAGCATGGCTTGGGGTATGAGAAAGGTGAAAGCTTCGGATCTGGTCAAAAGAACTCTGGATCAGGAAATCCAAGGAACAAACCTAGAAGACCTCCGGTAAGGCAACCAAATGCTCAAAGATATCCATCCTTCAATGGATACTGCCACAATTGCAATAACTTCAGTCATAAAGCAAATCAGTGCAGAAGAAGAATGAATCAGACTAACTCATCCTTCTCCAGACAGTGTTTTTACTATAAAAGGTATGGTCACAAATCTCATGAATGTAGAAATATGCAAATAAACAATTCATTCAATGGTAGATGCTTTGCATGCAATAGAATGGGACATATGGCTAATCAATGTAGATCAAAAGGATACCAGTCAAATATGCAAAGAAATGTTGTTTGCTACAATTGCAATAGATTCGGTCATATTGCCAAATTTTGCAGAAGTAAGAATTAGGACAAAAAGGGTCTAGTGCATCATAATCAAAATCAAGACAAAGGAAAAGGAAAAGTGAATGCAGATGAAATTCAAAGGGAGATGAACAAGATTTGCGTGAAGAGAAGTACAAAAAATGTTGGGGATGGATCCGCACCAGAATCTGGTGCTGATATTCCTTTCAAAAACTAAATAGATGAGATCTAGCTTAGGGGGAGTCACAAAGGAAAACAATTTGCCCCAGCCAGTCAATTGGTGCCTAAAATTGGCACATGGAATGTTGCAGATTGAAGAGTTCTCAAAGAGATATCTAAATAACCCTTGGTAAAAATATAAAAGATCCACAAGGAGTTTTGAAGAGGTTAATCATCCAAAATTGATCCGGTTTAATAGTCATCTAGTAAAAGCAAGATTTTCACAGTTAGATCCGGTAGATTCAAAAATTAAAATATCTTGATCTACGAGTAAATGGAATGATTGGAGAAAGGAAGATAGATTGTCAATTATCACCGAGAATAATTCTAAGTGCATCTTAGTGATTCTGAAGGATCTCTCTCAGAACAAGGTCAGAATAAGGGAACCAGAATGACTTAAGGTGTGCATTTATTGCAATATGAATTTAGGGTTTGCTTAGAAATATAAGGGTTCTTTTGTTCATAATTTGCACATTTGCATTCGAGAAGAAGTAAGAAAGAGCTCTGCAATAAGATTGCTTCAACCCTCTCAAAGACCAAACCGTAGAATTCGATTCAACCAGTGATCTTTTCAACTCTTATCGTGAACCCTAAAAGCATAAAAAGGTATTTCCACTCTTGAATATCTCTCTCTGAATCTTTTGAAAGATGGCTACTCCAAATGTTGTTAAGATCACTGATAGGCCGCGCCCTAAGTTCAAGAAACATCCTTACAAATCCCTAGAAGTTGATCCCCTAGGCACATTCTCTAGCATTCTGCATGGGCTTCTGCACGTAGAAGATGTTAGGGTATACATTCATGCCAACATTGAGGAATTTGGGGAATCCAAGCTGATGGATATCTATCACAAGCAATTAATAGATGAAACATTTAAACTTAAACCCCAATACAAGGCCATCCGGGATAAGCATTTTGGACATTGCATCCACTTCCCCTGTTTTACAGAAGATGAATGGGTCCGATATGTTCTCAGTAGAATACAAGATAACTTCATGTGGTTTTTGAAGCCCTTCAAAATAACAAAGGATGCAATTAGGGCAGTAACTAGCTTGCACTCATCCGATGGGTTGCATTCTCTCAAATCGGTCAAGAACCAAACTGTAAGTGAGGCTATCAGATCAAAATTTGACAAAAGAGCAATGACAATAGAGGATATCACAGATCCGGATATCAAATTTGCTTCTATGATAATTGGTTATAAAATATATCACTCCAGCAGGGAGAATTCTATATCCGGAACAGCAATATACACTGCTTATCAAATGCTAAGGGAAAATGTTGATTATGATCTTTGTGAGCTTCTCCTGAACCATCTGTTAGAGAATTTGCAGAAAATAAAGAAGGATAAAAAGAATTCATTTAAGTACAGTGGCTTGATACTATGTCTATTCTTTTACTATATGAATGAGCTACCCGGATCCAATGGTTGGGTATGGCAAAATGACAAACCGGTTGCCATACAAATCAGAGATTATATGTATGGGCTTGGTGATGCCAAAGCACAAAGTACAACACTCTGGGGTTACTTCAAAAAATTCTAAGGCATGATGTAGGCCAGAGAGAATCCCCCAATCTCTAGTTGAAAAATACAAGGATGCAGTCTGCTTCATGGTAGACACTGATCAATGCCTAATGGAGGCAGTGGAACCCAGAACAGTCTGGATTATGCCAATGGGCTATGAGGTAGATGAGAAAATTCTGGAGCTACATGTTCAACACTTGCTAAGTCAACCAAAGGACCCTGAGGAAGAAAGGTTTGGAACCTTTCAAGAATTAAGTGTGAAAATACATGTTGAATTGAGACAGCTAGAGATGAAAAGGAAAGTTAGAAGGGAAGTGGAGGAAATTGCCAAGAAATATGGCATATCAAAGGAGGCAACTGATGCCAACAGAGAGAAGGTAGAAAGAGCAGAGAAAGAAAGACAAGAAGCAGAAAAAGAAAGTGTTCCGATGCAAGCCCCCTCCTGGACTAGATCCTCAAAGATCTCTGCACCTGCCACTTCTAAGAGCCCAAGATCCTCCAAACAGGAAGCCAAGACATCCGGTAAGGGAGAAAAGAGAACAAAAACCAAGGCCACAAGGTCCTATACAAGTCAGAAGGATGATGAAGAAACTGAGACCGATGAGGAAATTAAGAAAATGAGGAAGAAGAAGAAATCATCAGGTGAATCCTCTACCGGTTCAAACAAAGAAGAAGAGGCAGAAGAATTTGTTGAAAGGCCTACTCTCTCCATTGATGATGTCATCAAGGCAGTTACTGTGGATGGGAATCTACAACCAATGACAGAATTCTATGATGAGTATAGTGACACAGACAAAAGGATCTTGGAAGAAGCCACAGTTAAGTACTTAAACATATATAATAAAGCATTCATTGAAATCATCTCTCTAATCCCCAAGAGTTTAGAGAAAGTACTTGAACTTAGAAAAGACAATGCCAAAGAAAAGGATTTGGAGATCTGGGAACAAATAGCTATTCAGCTCTATCCTTCCATCACTCCAAAACAAATGAACATGATCTTCAAGGATTGCAAGGATGAGTTCCGGAGCAAAGCTAGAATGAACAAGCTTATACTCGGAGAGACTGATCAGGTGGCAAAAGAAACTGAAGACATCCTCCGGAATGCATATAAAAGATTCAATCTTCCTATTATAGAGGACATAAGTGATGAACCTTATGCCATGGATGTCGAAGGATTAAGTGCATCAAAGGAAGATTCTACTGAGAAAATTGCAGAAGAGTCAAAGGAGATAGGTGAAGAGAAGACTAAGGACTTGGATTCCTCTATTCCGGAAGAGGAAGTCCATGAAGAAGTGAACATCTCTCTTCCGGATCCCCCAACAAACTCTGAAACTAAAGGAGAAGAAAGAAAAGAAGAGAGAATCAGTCAAGAAGAAGAGGTAAAGGGAAGAGAAGAAGATCAAATAGAGAAAACCCCAAGTGACAATTCTGAGGCTGCAGAAGGAAAGAAAACTATCTCTGGCAAGAGACACTGCAAAAGCAGTTAAAGACTTCCTGACCAAAGAAATGATGGAATTAGATGAACCGGAACTATTTCAAGGACCACTCAATTTTGACTCTCTCTCTCCGGTCCAGACAATGAAAGTAGCATCTTTTGCTCAAGCTAAAGCAAAAGAAAAGCTTCTGAAGTCTCACATGGAAGGTTGTGAGCTAATAGAGATTGCATCCGGTGTGCTAGAGAAAATCATGCCATCCTTCCAAAAGGATCTTTCAGCCTCCTCATCTGGTAATCTAAAATCTCTTGTTAATTCTGTTAGCACACATTTTGATTCTTTGGAGAAATCAGTAGAAGAGAAAGTTTGGAAAGAGTTTTTGGGTAAGAGATTCTCTGAAGTACAGGGGCTAATAGCAAATGGTAGGAGAAATCTGACTATTGGAATAAAGAGCCTAGAAAATGCTCTTAAAGATGGCTGAGAATTATACAAATTTTGTTTATCTTGGTCCACAGTAATAGAAGACATTGCAAAGGTGGAAGAACAAGAGGGTAAACTATCAAGTTTATCCCAGAGTTTTGATCCTCTCACCTCATCCATAATGAATCAAGAGTGCCAGGCTATTGCCACTATAAATGAGATAAAGAGTCTTGAGAAGGAGAAGAAAAATAGAATAAGTAGAATGAATGAACTAAGAGGGATAATTATCCCTAAGTTAGAGGCAATGCATGAAGCCCTAACTGATGCTCAGACTATAGCCCAGACCAGTGATCCGACAAACTTAAAGAGGGCAGAAGCCTTTGCATTTTTATTAAGTGGTCACATCTCAATTTTGGATAGGATGAAGCAGAGTTGGGCAATAGAATTTGTCCAGTTGAAAACCACTTTTGCAGATATACTTAAGTATATGTAAGTATAACTTGTATATATACTTATGTGGCTATGTATAGGTTACTTTTTACAAATTTTGGTGTGCGAATTTCACCCTTTTCCATTGATGTCAAAGGGGGAGTGAGGAGCAGTAAAAAATGTGGAATCTAGCTAAGGGAGAGCTCCAGTAAAAAGTCTGCATAAGATAAAACATCAGCAAAGGGGGAGTGTGCTATGACACTTAGTCATTTTTCACTAAGTGTTGCCATCAATGCCAAAGGGGGAGATTGTTGGCAAGAGACACTGTGTGGCTTCATTATTGTTGTCATTGATGGCAACAAAATTTATCCCACACATCCGCAACACATAATAGGTCTTTACCGAAAGTCAGACTGAAGAGTGTTTTGGTCTGATGAGTAAGAACAGAGCATGTAGCAAGGTCTGACAATCAGGTCCGGATCTCTTAGAGGATGTATCTCAGCAAAGTGTAGACTTGGGGAAGTCAAGAAGAGTACCATTACTACTACATTCCAGAGATTGAGCCTCTGGTGATGAAAGAGTGAAAAGATATGAGCATCTAAGTGTTGGGTCCCTGACACGCAGAGTAGACTTAGGAAGAACTGACCAGCAGAGCATCAAACCTTAATCCGGATGAGAAGTTGATGGTGATCAAGCTTCTTGAGGGATCATTCATGGTTGGCCGACATGATTGATGACTTTTATGTCTATGTCCTTGATATGCATCACATAGTAAGCATGGATTCAGCTGATAGATCAGTGTGTTGGGAAAATCTTAAGTATTCCAGATGCTGACTAGAAAGATGTTGAGATCCTTGGTGCGGATATATATACCAGATGAATTTTGGTATGAAGTAGTGTGTGGAGTGATAGAATGTGCGAAGAAAAGCAGAGAGCAGTGTGGAAGCAGCTATACAAGTCCGGTATGTGACAAAATAGCAACACTGAGCAAAGGAAGAATGAAGTGCAGCAGATCAGTATATTGAGCCTAACCGGAACTAAACCTCAGCATATGTGGATGCCTTTGATCAATTCAAACACCTAGTTACATTCTATATACCTTGTAGACAATGAGTCTCTTGTAGGCAGTGAGCCTCTTGTGAGCAGTGTGCTCGGGTAGTGAGCCCTAATTGGCAAGTGCCATTTTGTACTTCTTATTCTTTTAACAGAGAATACAATCTTGGGTTAGTCACCCCGTACTTTTTCCCTTAACAGGGTTTTCCACGTCAAAATCATTGTGTTATGTGTATTGATTTTATTTATGCTCTCATGGTTATGCATGCTTATATGTTTTGATGCTGCACTAATTGTTAAAGAAGAATAGAAAGTTAAATTATTTAAGATAACTGATTCACCCCCCCTCTTAGTTATCTACCTTGTTTCCAACAATTATTTTATGTTTGTTTCCTCTCTTGTTGCAGCTCCCTCCAGAAGCCTTTGGGGTTGTGCTTACCCAACGTTATTAACTCCTTCCTTCTTAAGATAACAAAACTTTCTTTTTTGGCTTTTATCAATTTCTCATAATTTTTCTTGTTTTCTTTGTTTGTCTCATTCTCTTTGTACAATCTTTTAGCCACTTTGCACTCTTCATCAAACCACAAGTTAACTGTGAAAGTATTTGAGACACCTTTTCGAAGCCTAGATTTCTTGTAAACTTTTAAAGCCTTGTGAATCAATGGATCCAACAACCTACTACCAATGTGTTTCCTTGTTTCATTGATTTCCTTAATCCCAAAACTATTTTTAGTCATCTCAAGGTGCTGCCCAAGGGCAGCAGCGAAAAGTTTTTGATTTTTCTGATTCAAAATCATTTTACCTTGCGGATGAGTTCTCTCTAGCTTGTGCTAAACCTGCCTTTCACTCTTCTTGTTTGTGAGAAATCCAAACTTAACCAGGAGAGGCAAATGGTCTAATTTCAACTCCATAGGACAGTTCCCTATATCAAACTCCAGCAACCTAGCATCAAATTTTGAGAGCATATGACATAATCAACCACACTTTGACCATTGTATGTTTTGCAAGTGATACCCCCAGATCTTAGCCAAGATCTTGTTCCATTACATATGATCATGTCATACAAACTATATAGCCCTAGAAGTTCTGCTCCAAAGTGTCACATTGCCATTTCCGTCTTGTGACATTCTTTTCCAAACTTGGTCCCTGCCCTCTTCAAGCCATAAGGGATTGCTATCACCTCTTTCTTCTCCTCCCAATTGAAGAGACTGATTGTTAGTTGTTCTAGCATTAAAATCCCCTATTAAGACAACTTCCCCTATGGTGCTAAAAATAGATATATCTTTCTTTAAAGCCGCATACGGGTCTTCGCTGTACAAATTTCTCTTTTTGTAGAACTTTGACCCTTTTGGGGAAAAGTAGCAAGCAACCAACCTAATTATATCCTCATTGTCTGTTATTTTCAACCAAATGTATTGCTTTTTAGGATCCTCTTTTTTCTAATTTCACGGTTCCTTCATACCATACTAAGATTTTCTTGTACCCTTCAAAGTCTGGGACTTTGCACCCATCATGCTCATGTGTTTTGGTTAGAAGAATAATGTATTTTCCTTCTGCTATGGGCCCCAACCCCAGTCCTCTTCTCCATTGATACCCTCTACAATTCCAACTTATCATGTGCATATACTCTCGTGGGGCCCCGAATCCCTATTTGTTGTGTGGAAAACACTCGCTGATTTGAGCTTTTCTATTTTTCAGCCATGCCCATTTTGTAAGAGTCAATATGACTCAGCAAGCCAGGATCACCTGCAATCAAGACAACCTTCCACACAAAGATGACAAGAGAAGATGCTAAAACAATGGATCAATGATTCTATACAAAGATCATATGAAACTGTATGTAATACAATGAGAGAGCCTTACTTATAAAGGCAAGGTGAGAGCTAGAAGGTGGAGTGAAAGGTGGAGTGGAAAGTGGAGATATTCCTACAACATGTGTCAATTAGAGGATGATAACTAATTGCACATGTGGAGGATAAGATAACTCACTCCAACTATCAACAACTCAACACACAACTAGACTCAACTAGACATCTAGAAGACTTACGAAGTTAACTTAACATGTGTGAATTATGTGTTCACACCAACACCCCCCCTTAAGTGCAACTTAGGGAGTAGTTGACTAAAACAAAGATGCAATGATGAATGGGTCCCAGCTACTAGGCCATGTTAGGTACCCATATACAACATATCTCAAGTGGAGAAAAGAAGAAAACCTCATGGAACAAAACTCCTCTCCAAAAGTGAGAATGCAAAAAACAAATGAAAGATGTGATGGAAGGAGGACTCAAGACCCCCCAAAAACTACATCCAACACATATGTACAATCAATTACCCCCCATAGGAGAGCAAATGTGAGACTATAGGTCCCCCCGACAATGAAGTAGCTCCTATGCCGATGGTGAATGCTTGAAGTAGAATGCTGAAGAGTAGCCAAAGCCTATAAACAACATTCTTCCCCTTAGGAAGAAACAAGTCCAAAGGCTGATGTCGAAGAAACTCCATCTCAAGGTATGAGGGAAAAATCCTCATGATGAATGATGTCTCTGAAAACCGCTCAAGTGTCCATATGTCACAACCAAAAGATGTCACATGATCAGGTGCGACATGCGACAATCCAAGACAAGATGAAAACTCAAGATCATCAATCTCCAAAGATGACATATCCTCCGAATGATGCTCAAGACACTCCAACTCAGTGCCAAACTGTGACAAGTGAAGAGGAGAAGAAGCATGCACATCCGAAGTAGAAGAATCAACTCCTTCAAAGAGGAGATGAATGTCATCAATTATGTCCTCCAAGTCATCAAGATAGGACTCACAAAACAAGTCTAAAATACCTATCAAGTACCATCCCACAAACCTGTATCTGGAAGACAAAGAATATCCTGCTCAACCGAAGTGGATGAAGCTATGTCAATGCCAATGTCTGAAGACGCAGGAGAAGGAGGAAGCTAAAAACTAGTCTCAGGAACCGAAGTAGATGCAAGAACACCAAGGTTCAAGTGACCAAACTTCTCCTTATAAACATGATTCACACTTGATGCATGAGTGTGAATATCAATCAATGGATCTACATCATCATCAGAAACAAAATGGGAGAAAGTGTACAAGCGAGATGCATGATCAGCCATCCCAATAGAAATGATAACTCTACTCTCCAAGTCCCGAATGATCACAGAATCAGGAGTAAACTCAACTGTCTTCCCTGCACCACAATGAGTAATCTGGTAGATTCAAAGGAGATTGGTTGTCAAGGAAGGGACACACAACACATTGTTGAATGTATTCTAACCAACATTAATAGTTCCTTTTCCAGTTGCATGCATGTATGTATTGTTACCCATCAAAATAGGTGGTGAAGTACATGACTAAAATGATGAGAACATCCCCTGTGAAGATGCCATATGATGAGAAGCTCCAGAATCAAGAAGCCATCTCTCTGACTGTAGACTTGTTGAAGCAAAGAGTGCTTGTCCTTTTCTTTTGTCTAACCAATTAGTAATGTCTGTTGTTCCTGTAGATGTAGATGATGGCAAAGAAGAAGACTTGGGTAAAACTGTTGTTGATGGAGAATACTCAATGTTATGTTTTTGAAGAAGTTGTGACATCTCTTCAAAAAAAAATTCATAACATTTAGTTTCATCATGACCTAATTTCTTACAATAAGAACACTTTAGCTTCTTCTTCTTATTGGACTCGTCTTTGGAAGAAGAGTTGGGGGTTTTCTTTGATTCTTTCTCTTGCTCATTAGACTTTGAATCCTTTTGTTTCTTGCCCTTATTATGTGAAGCCTTAGGATCTTTTATGCTTTGTGTTGCAACTAGAGCCTGTTTTCTAGGAGACTTCAATGTGCCCATGTGTAGTAGCTTGGCTTGTTCTCTTGTGAGTTGTGTAGCAAACTCCTCAAGTGAAGGCATAGTAAACTTACAACCAAAGGCATCCATTGTAGCATAAAAGGTAGAAACATAAACTGAATATGCAGGACCCAATTTTGCAAGAATAGATAGAATCAATTGTTCATCTTCTTTCTCAAGACCACTTTGTTTGAGTTGCAACCTGAGAGACTTAAACTTGGTGAAGAAGTCTTCAATTTGATCAAAATCTTGAGGATTAAGTGCAATTAGCTCATTCTCCAATTTGAACCTTCTTATTTTATCTTGCTTGCCAAAGAGATTGTCTAGTGTTGTCCATATCTCATTTGGTGTTGTACAAGACTCAACATGAAATCTCAAATCTGGAGAAATAGCAAGACAAAGTGTGCCAAAAGCCTCATCTCTTCTGTCTAACCATTTTCTTCTCTCAGTAGCCCCTGTGGGTTCAGGATCTGTGCCTAAAGTTATTCTATGTAACTTTTGTTTATACAACACAAACTCCATGTTTTTCTTCCATTCAAGATAATTATATGGAGTAGAAATTGAGGTTGTTGCAAGTATGAGGATAACTAGTGTTGTCATTGATGTCAACATACTCATATTGCATTGATAAGAAGGATTGGATGAGCTGTGTGTTGAGGATATTGAGAAAATTAGTCTTAATCAAAAACAGTGAAGAATAGTGATAAGAAGAAGGCAAAAACACTGAATAAGTTGAGGATCAGAGGATGCAGATTAAAGGGTTTTTAGATATGAGTCTTGAGATGTTCTAGTTAAGATTTCAGAGGTCCACATGAAGATATGAAGAAGTTGTGATCGGTCAAGTGGAACTGGTTCCGGGAGATGCTCCGGAGTGACAGAGGGTTACAAAAGGGTCCGGTGAGATCTGGAAGTGCATTGTCAGACTCTGCGGATTGGAAGGAGTGTTTGGGATGTCCTCGTGATGTGTCATCTTAGTTTGTGCGTAGTTTGGAGGTCAGGAAGCACCTGTTGCAGTTTGACAGTGGCGACAGACTGTGTTCTTGAAGTTCCGGATGAAGAGGAGAAGAGATTCTAATGAGTAGAGGAAGTGCGGATGTACTTGGTCATTCAGGCAAGCTTGTGAAGGTTCTTGGATCATTTTGAGGTTGTGTTATTGGTCCGCATTAGTGTTAGAGCCTGGAATTGGAGATATTCTTCCGGATGGAGGTGTTCTTGTTGGCTGACCAGATGAGTTCTTCCAAATGAAGTTGTTCTTGTTTAGATTGGCTGACCAGATGAATTATTCATCTTGCAAATGTTCTTGTGGTTGATTGCCGACTTAGATGATTGTCCTAAGTCGATGCCTTGTATAAATAAAGGTTTGTGAGTTCATTTCGAAGGGTGTTGTGGAGCGGATGAGTGTGGTATAACGAAAGAGCGAAAGGCAGAGCAGGTGTGTCTCGGGATTAAATGGAACTGATCCAGACATAGTGAAGATGTCAATCTCTAGTTCAAGTTTGTAAAACTTATTATCTTGTAGACAGTGTGTCTCTTGTAGGCAGTGTGCCTCCTTGTGAGCAGTGTGCTGGGGCAGTGAGCCCTAATTGGCATGTGCCATTCATTTTTCTTATTCTTCTAACAGAGAATAATCCTTGGGTTAATCACCCCGTGGTTTTTCCCTTAACCGGGTTTTCCACGTCAAAAATCTTGGTGTCAAATGTGTTGATGTTTATCTACTCTGGTGTTTATGTTTTATGCTTTCATGAATGGATCATTGATATGCTATTAACTAATAAAGAAGAATCAAGTGTTTGAAATAAGAGCAAGTTTTGTACAACTGATTGACCCCCCCTCTCAGTTGTGTGCCCTAGATCTAATAATTGGTATTAGAGCCAAGTTCCTCTAAAAGGAGTTTAACCGCTTGAGGAGATCCAGGATGTCGTCATACAAGAAGGATAGTCTGAAGTTTGATGGAACCAATTTCTCACTCTGGAAAAGTCGCATGAAATGTCACTTGGAGTGTATGGGAAAAGCATACTTGGCCATGGTCTCAAAGCCATATGTACCTCCATAGGGTGGTCCAACAACTCTGAATGAAATCACAGATGTAGAAAACAATCTACGGACCAAAGAAGCTCTTCTAAGCGCATTGACTAACTCAGAACTCTCAAATGTTATTGACCTACCAACTCCATATTAGATCTGGGTTAAACTGGAACTTCTGCATGAAGGAGATGAGTTTGTTAAGAATGCAAGATTGCAAAGTCTCAAAGGGAAGTTTGAAAGATTGAAGATGAGAGATGATGAAAATATCACTACCTTTATGCCAAGGGTAAATGAGTTGGTGTGTGGAATCAGGAATGCTGGTGGAGTTCTGGATGAAAATGAGATTGTTTGCAAAATTCTCAGATCCCTTCCTGCTACCTACAAAATCAAGGTTGCTGCCATTGATGAATTTAAAGCCCATACAATTGTCACAAGAGAGCAATTGGCTGGCAAACTAGTTGCATTTGAAATGACCGAGTTTGGAGATGATCCCCCCAAGACTGAATCTGCATTCAAAGCTAGTGCCTATATGAAAGGCAAACAAAGATTTGATCTGGGAGAAAACTCTTCAAGGAAGCTGTCATGGTATGATCAAGCAAGGAAAGACATGGAAGAGGAAGAAGTAGAAATAGCTCATCTTGAAGCCCTCTTTGCAAAAAGACTGCCAAGAGGATCCGATAAGTATGAAGGAAAGTTACTTTTTAAATGCTTCAACTGCAATAAGATTGGTCATTTTGCCTCAAGATGTCCGGAAAGATCTGCAAGGTCAAGTTCTAATAGACAAAGGTTCCAAAAGAACTGTTATTATGTTCATGAGGAAGATGACAATGAAGGAGTAACAGATGATGAATCAGAAATAGGAAACAAATCTGGAAATGAATGGGTGTTTATTGCCATCAAGGAAGAAGAACCAATGTCCTCTGAATCTATCAATCATAAGATTGTAGAAAGAGCTTTGGCTGCCCAAGTTGAAGAAAAGGATGATTGGGTTATTGACAGTGGATGCTCTCACCATATGACAGGTGACAAGAACAAGTTCTTAGATTTGGAAAGGTATGAAGGAGGAATGGTAAAGTTTGGTGACAATTCTGCTGGTAGAATCAAAGGTAGGGGAACTATTTCTTTTGATGGAAAGAGCAAAACCGGTAATGTATTGTATGTTGAAGGATTGAAGCACAATCTGCTCAGTGTTGGTCAGTTGGTGGACAAAGGTTATGACCTCCAGTTCAAGAATGGAAGATGCAGGATCTTTGGAAGCTCCAGAACTGAGATTGCATTTGGTACTCAAACAAAAGGTAATATCTTCCATCTGGTTGGTTCTAATAAAAGTTGTTTGTCTGTTCAAGTTGATCAAAGTTGGTTATGGCATAGAAGGATGTGTCATGTGAATTTTGATAACATCATCAAGATAAGCAATACTCAGGCTGTAAGAGATCTTCCAAAGTTGGTGAAACCTACAAATAGTTTGTGCAAAGAATGTCAGCTAGGTAAATAGAGTAGAGTCTCTTTCAAAAGCAAGGATCAGTCCTCTACCGGATTATTGGAATTAGTTCATACTGATCTATGTGGTCTGACAAGAATCAAGAGTATGCAAGGTGATAGATATTTCATGTTACTGATTGATGACCATTCCCAGATGATGTGGGTTACCTTCCTAAAAGAGAAATCAGAAGCCTTTGAGAAATTCAAAATCTTCAAAGCTATGGTAGAGAATCAAACTAGATTGAAACTGAAATGTCTGAGGTCTGATAGAGGTGGTGAATTCACATCTGGTGAATTCATAGACTTTTGTGAGAAGCATGGTATAAAGAGATAATTATCTGCTCCTAGGACTCCACAGCAGAATGGAGTAGTTGAGAGAAAGAACCAGACCATCTAGGAAGCATCTAGGACAATGATGATGGAAGCAAATGTGCCTCAGATGTTTTGGAGAGAAGCTGTCAGCACTGCAGTCTACACTCTCAACCGAGTTCAAATCAGAAGCAATACCAGTAAGACTCCCTATGAACTGTGGTTTGGTATAACTCCTACTATGAGATATTTCAGAGTATTTGGTAGCAAGTGTTACATCAAAAGAGATGAAGATCTAGGAAAGTTTGATGCTAGAAGTGATGAAGGAATTTTCTTGGGTTACTCCACTCAAAGCAAAGCATACCGGTGTTACAATAAGAGATTGAGAAAGATGATAGAAAGTACAAATGTGAAGGTTGATGAAGGAATTGAGAAGCCCTCAAGGTTTTATGAATATGATGAAGATGATCAAAATGATTCTCTGGTTTAAGGAACTCAATCCTCTCCTGAAAGTCAGATTCAGACTGATCCGGTGAATCAGGAAGAAGAGGTTTGTCTGAATGAGCCTGATCAAGAAACAATAGTGCAAGAGACTCCCAAAGTTCCAAGGTATGTAACTCTAAACCACTCCGAAGATCAGATCATAGGTGACAAAAGCAAAGGGGTTCAAACAAGAAGAAGAATCGCTCAAGATTCAAATGAATACTGTCTGATTTCAAAGATTGAACCTAAGACAATTAATGAAGCTTGCAAGGATGAAAACTAGACCAAAGCAATGGAGGAAGAATTGATGCAAATTGAGAAAAATCATACTTGGGATCTTGTTCCCAGTCCTAGAAACAAGAATGTGATTAGAACCAAATGGGTCTTCTAGAACAAACTAAATGAAGTTGGTGAAGTAATTAGAAACAAAGCTAGATTGGTATGCAAAGGCTACTCTCAAATAGAAGGAATTGATTTTGAAGAAACTTTTGCTTCGGTAGCAAGAATTGAAGCAATCAGATTATTTCTTTCATTTGCTACCTTCAAAGACTTCAAGGTATATCAGATGGATGTCAAGTCTGCCTTCCTAAATGGTGATTTGGAAGAAGAAGTATACATTGAACAACCAGATGGATTTCAACTGTCTGATCATGATGATATGGTCTACAAGTTGAAGAAAGCATTGTATGGTTTGAAGCAAGCCCCAAGAGCATGGTATGAAAGGTTGGATAAGCATCTTGTGCAGATTGGTTTCAACAAAGGTACTGCTGATAGTAACCTATATTTTCAAATAGATAAGGAAAACATTTTGATTGTTGAAGTATTTGTTGATGATATCATTTTTGGAGGAAAAGACAGTTTGTGTAAAACTTTTGCAAATCAAATGAAAAGTGAGTTTGAAATGTCAATGCTTGGTGAAATGAATTTCTTTTTGGGTCTGCAAATTACTCAGACAAAGAAAGGCATCTTTATCTCTCAGACCAAATATGTGAAAGAATTGTTGAGGAAATTTAGAATGGAAGATTCAAAGCCAATGAACACTCCTATGGCAACCGGATGTAAGTTGAGCAAAGATGATGATTCTCCTAAGACAGATCAGACCAAGTACAGATCAATGATTGGAGGACTATTGTATCTCACTCAGACTAGACCAGATATAATGCAGGTTGTTGGCCTAGTGGCAAGATTTCAGGCTAATCCCAGAGAATCTCATGTCATGGCAATCAAAAGAATTTTTAGGTACTTGAAAGGAACGGTCGAGTATGGTCTATGGTATCCTAGAGATCAGGATTTCTCTCTTCATGCATACACAGATGTAGATTGGGCAAGAGATGTGGATGATAGGAAGAGTACCAGTGGTAGAGCATTCTTTTTGGGAAAGAAATTAGTTTCATGGCTAAGCAAGAAACAAGAGGCAATATCTTTGTCTACAACTGAAGCAGAATATATTGCAGCAGCAAGTAGTTGCACTCAAATCTTATGGATGAAGCAGATGCTAAGAGACATGAAAGTAGAATATGAGGAGCCTATCACAATTTTCTGTGATAATTCAAGTGCAATAAATATTTCTAAGAATCTAGTGTTGCATTCTAAGACCAAGCACATATCTATCAAGTTTCACTTTCTGAGAGAGCAAGTGAACAAAGGTGAAGTCAGATTGGAGTATGTACCCTCCAAGGATCAGATTGCAGATATCTTTACTAAACCTCTTCCCAAGGACTCTTTTGAGTATCTCAGGGAGAAGTTAAGGGTTATGGCCCCTCCAGTGATGAACTAGGATGCACTGATGTGCATCAGTCCAGTGGATATCATAGTCATATCTTGTGATCTGGATTGATGATGGGGAGCTGCTACTAAGGGGGAGCAGCTGGTATGATTCTGATGTGTTAGAATTGCAAGTATGAGCCCTTTGCAATTGATGTCAAAGGGGGAGAGAAGACATGTTAAAAACAAGTGGTTGATGATTAAAGGGGGAGCAATAAAGGAAGAGAAGACATGTGAAGAGTTGTTACTGATAGGGGGAGCTGTGACAGAAAGGAGAAGTTCTTGTCTTGATGGTTTTTCACATCATATGTTGCCATCAATGACAAAGGGGGAGATTGTTGCAAGTATGAGGATAACCAGTGTTGTCATTGATGTCAACATACTCATATTGCATTGATAAGAAGGATTGGATGAGCTGTGTGCTGAGGATATTGAGAAAATTAGTCTCAATCAGAAACAGTGAAGAACAGTGATAAGAAGAAGGCAAAAACACTAAATAAGTTGAGGATCAGAGGATGCGGATTAAAGGGTTTGTAGATATGAGTCTTGAGATGTTCCAGTTAAGATTTTAGAGGTCCGCATGAAGATATGAAGAAGTTGTGATTGGTCAAGTGGAACCGGTTCCGGGAGATGCTCCGGAGTGACAGAGGGTTACAAAAGGGTCCGATGAGATCTGGAAGTGAATTGTCAGACTCTACGGATTGGAAGGAGTGTTTGGGATGTCCTCGTGATGTGTCATCTTGGTTTGTGTGTAGTTTGGAGGTCCGGAAGCACCTGTTGCAGTTTGATAGTGGCGACAGACTATGTTCTTGAAGTTCTAGATGAAGAGGAGAAGAGATTCCAGTGAGTAGAAGAAGTGCAGATGTACCTGGTCATTCAGGCAAGCTTGTGAAGGTTCTTGTATCATTTTGAGGTTGTGTTATTGGTCCGCATTAGTGTTAGAGCTCAGATTTGGAGATATTCTTCCGGATGGAGGTGTTCTTGCTGGCTGACCGGATGAGTTCTTCCGGATGAAGTTGTTCTTGTTCAGATTGGCCAACCGGATGAGTGATTCATCTTGTGAATGTTCTTGTGGTTGATTGCCGACTTAGATGATTGTTCCTAAGTCAATGCCTTGTATAAATAAAGGCTTGTGAGTTCATTTCGAAGGGTTTTGTGGAGCGGATGAGTGTGGTATAGTGAAAGAGCGAAAGGCAGAGCAGGTGTGTCTCGGGCTTAAATGGAACTGATCCAGACATAGTGAAGATGTCAATCTCCAGTTCACGTTTGTAAAACTTATCATCTTGTAGACAGTGTGTCTCTTGTAGGCAGTGTGCCTCCTTGTGATCAGTGTGCTCAGGTAGTGAGCCCTAATTGGCATGTGCCATTCATTTTTCTTCTTCTTCTAACAGAGAATAATCCTTGGGTTAATCACCCCGTGGTTTTTCCCTTAACCGGGTTTTCCACGTCAAAAATATGTTTTATGCTTTCATGAATGGATCATTGATATGATGTTAACTAATAAAGAAGAATCAAGTGTTTGAAATAAGAGCAAGTTTTGTACAACTGATTCACCCCCCCTCTCAGTTGTGTGCCCTAGATCTAACAGAGGCACATCCATGATGAAAAAGAAAGACAAGACAATAACACCCCTTTACTATGTAAGAGAGCCCCCACCCAATTTGTTGTGGCACTTTATACTTATTGCGTTTTACAATAGTCCTCAAGGGACCCAAATTGGGAAAACAACAAAATCTCTTAAAAAAGAGATCTCAGTGAGATTACAATCACTCACAATGATGTATTACAACAAACAAATCCTCTCAAAACAAATTTCACTTCCTCAAGTATAAAAATGTCCAAGTTATCACTCAAATGCCAAAAACTGACAAATGAATAAAATGCATCTAGAGCAAAATCTGAGAAAAGTGCATGGATGGCTATGTAGAGCTCCTAAATACCTTTCCGATGCCGCTTGAATCGTGAAAAACAGAGATCATGGAAAAAATTTATGAGCTCGGGAGCCAAAAAAGAAGATCTGCCTTCAACTTGCAATAAATGCTATCAAATAGCAAAATCTGTGAAAACGGCTGATACCCCTGTGAAGTGCTCTCTGTCAGCTTTCTGTCGATATATAATTTGCCCGATTTTGACACCGTGGGCAAAAGTTGTGCAAAAAAGAAAAAAAGCCCTACTTTAGGAATTTGAGGGCAAAACAGGCCCCCCTGACGAAATATTTTGTCCCAGATGGAATATTCTGGCAGAAAGCAAAAACTGTTGTTTTGGCTGTAAAATCAATGTGGGAAAAAAATAGTTGTCAGCGAGAAAACACAAAACCGCCAATTTGGAAAAAACCCCCGTCAGGGAAAACAACGCCTCCTATACACTGGAATACCACCTTGAGAGAAAACCACTACTAGAATGGTCAAAACTACTCTTTTCTAGGCGGGAAATAGTCTTTAAGGAAAAAAAACACGTTGTTTCCACCAACACGTATATGGCAAAACCATTGTGAATAAGATACAATCTATAACTGTACGGCAACAGGGGCCCGAGCCTAAGGCTCCCCGCTGGTTTTGAGAGTGCTGGAAGATGTTTTAACAGCCTACTGTTTAGACACCATAGACTGCCAAGGATTTTGCTATGGCCGGATGAAACAAAATAACTGCCGACTAGGCAAATGACCGTCGAAGGAATATCCACCAGCTAAAAAACTTATGTGGTCACTAGTATGAAATGGAAGCCACCAGATTAGAGTCAACCACTGGATAAGCAAAAGTCACTTATAGCGGATCTAAGATCGCCACCTAATACATGAACTGTCACTCCAAGAATAAACCGCTTCCTGCAGATCAGAGACCTCCAAGCTTGAAGAGTTGGCCATAGATGCTAAGAAACCATCAGAGAGTATGAAGATTGGAGACCGCCGGAGTCTTAAAGCCAACGCCGATAGAAGTTTGACCACTAACTAGGATCTTTTTGAAGCTGTCGATTCAATGAAACCTGCTGACAATTTAGTGTTTACCATCGTTGAAGTTGAGATCGCCGGAAGTTTTTAAATCTGCGTTCTAAACATTAAAAGGGGCCGAAGTCGGGAATAGAGACCGCCAAATATGTATTGACAAACGCCGAAGGTTTGAGTACCTAGTGCCAAAAAACCTTTATTTTCCATTGAGAACAAATCCTAGCGGGCAGGTTAAGACCATGGGGATGAAACTATCATTGGCAGATCTAAACTGTCACGAACCAAGAGTTGGTAGATCTACCAAGGGCGGATGAAGACTGAATCTACCGCAGGGCACGGCCTAGGCAGTGACCAGGCCGTATGGCCCGACTAATTTTGCCCAGATTTGATGATGCAGACAAAGTATGATGTAGGGTGATGCAGACCTATGCAGTGATGGCACAATGACGATACGTCTGTACGGATTTTTGCCCAAGCCCTAACCAGGGGCAAAAAAAATTTTGCCAAAAATTTTTAATGATGAAATTCAATGAAGGAACAACTGATCTATACAGATTTGGGCCTCCTGATCACAACCATGATGTCGGATTTGCTCCAGGATGATCCTAAAATATAGCTCCTAGCAAAACCTCTCCAATGAGGGAAGGAAATTGCAGTCAAGGCTCTGATACCATGTAAGAGTCAATGTGACTCAGCAAGCCAGGATCACCTGCAATCAAGACAACCTTCCACACAAAGATGACAAGAGAAGATGCTAAAACAATGGAGCAATGATTCTATACAAAGATCATATGAAGCTGTATGTAATACAATGAGAGAGCCTTTCTTATAAAGGCAAGGTGAGAGCTAGAAGGTGGAGTGGAAAGTGGAGATATTCCTAAAACATGTGTCAATTAGAGGATGATAACTAATTGCACATGTGGTGGATAAGACAACTCACTCCAACTATCAACAACTCAACACACAACTAGACTCAACTAGACATCTAGAAAACTCACTAAGTCAACTTAGCATGTGTGAATTATGTGTTCACACCAACACATTTTCCTCCCTCCCTTGCTATTTTCACTTTCTCCCACTCCTTTCTTTGATCTTCTTGTTGTGCAAATGTTAAAGTCTTCATCTAAGAAAATGTGAGTGCCTCTAAGCAACCCCCTATTCCTTAGAATTGTGTTCTTATCGCCTATGTTTCTCAAGACAACTCTCACATGCCTATTCCTTCCTTCTTCTATTTTCTTTCCAATCCTATTTGCTCGTTGGATAGTGCCCATCCATTTCAGTTTTTCCTTAAGAAAGTCTCTTGCTAAGATATCGGTTCTTTCCTTCTTGCCATAGTCCCTCAAACCTTTGATGATAAGATTTACCTCCTTGTCCTATTTATCCTTTTCCTCTTTTATATGTCTCTTGATTTGTTTGTCGATGATCTCTTTTTGCTCTTGTGCTGGTCCACTAACAACCTAGGCCCAAGATTTTGCCTCTTCTAGTTGATCTCTTAGCTTTTTTTCTTTCATTTCCATGTTTGCTAGAGCTATTTGAATCTCTTCTAGCTGTGATATGTCACTTCCTTTCATTGTTTCTAGTTTTTCTTTTGTTGATTTAGTTTTCTCTAATTCCAGTTTTAAATAGACCAGCTTCTATTGTCCCCTTTCCATGTTGTTTTGCAGAGTTGCTACTTCCTCTTTAAATAGCTTGTTTTCTCTTTTGAGGTTCTAGCTAGTTTCTAGAATTTCCTTTAGTTTAGTGCTTTCATGCTGCCCTTTCACTTCTATCTTCTCCAACCTTTGTTTCATGTTCATAAGCTCGCTTACATAAAGTTCTGATGACCACAACAATGGTGTAGTCATAGGGATGTACGGTCCTATATGGTCTTGAAACCCATCTTCCCCTTCTCCATTATCAGTTATGACAATTTTAGTTTTGTCTGGGTTTGACTCCAATTCTTCATGGAGCAAAGAAGCCACATTCCCTATTCTATTGTCTTTATCTTGCTCAATTTGTTCTCCTTCTGAAAGGTTTATTTTGAATGTGGCATTTGCAGTGTTTCTCACTATTTTGGGTAATATCATAACAAGCTTTTTACTGAGTTTTTGCCTCCACTTACGAATTTGTCTATGCCTTAAAATCCCCTTATATTATTTTACGTTCAAAAATACCAACTTTCTGCTCGTATTGATTGTGTTAGCGTGTTGGTCCACTAGTGAGAGAAGGCCCCCTATCCCAGTTATACTCCCACCATGTGAGGTTGAATCTGTAGGCCCGTTTGTTAATTGCAAAGTCTAGTTCTAGGGGATGCTTAAACCCTCATGATATAGAACCCTAACTACAGACCTCGTTAGCTGTATTTGGGGACCACTTGTCTCCCCTGTGAAAAATGTGGAATATTTCATTGGACCTAGGGTTTGTAAGTTTTTGTTTTCTTCTAAAAAAAGTTTTTTCCCTGCCACAAGGCCCTGTGTGACCAACTCAAGGTGGTCCTTGATTCGTTTCTTTTTCTTTATCATTTTGTTTTGAGATGCTCGCTTGCAGAAGAGGGTGCAGTAAAAAAAAGAAACAAATAACGGTGATAGTGGTAGAAGAAACTGTGAGAAAAGCTAGAGAAGTGTGGAGCTAACCTGTTCCCTAGTAGTCGACGAGTAGGTCCCACCGAAGATAAGCTTGGATCCCTCACTTTTCTCTGGCAAATCTCTCGAAACGAAGCCAAAAATCTTGAAACTCGTGCCTTGTTGCCTTGTTCTCTGCCTTTCCATTACTGGTAGCCATTTTTGTGTAAGCTGCTTGCTAAACCTAACCCTAAAACCCATCATTCCTGTGCTCGTCGTTCCTGTGCCCACCGTTCTATAAACTAGCATACTTATCTTTTAAAAATTTATGTTGATATAGTTCTTTTGGTTATAGGATATATATATATATATGTCAATATTAAAAAAATGATCAAATATTAATAAATATGGACTCTTACACGAGAACCTATGAATGTCATATAAAAAATCATAAATACATTCATTAACAAGTGTAATAAATATTTTTTTGCTTTATATAAAATATCATAACTATCCACCATAAGTGTGTCATTTATAAAATAAGGTGCTCATCTAAACAAGTATTATTGTTACGTGGACAAATACTATTTTTATGTGTACAACATGCATTGGAATACTTCATATTATATGTTTGTCCTATGACAAATGTAAAAGGTGAGTACAATGAATGCCTTGTATTTTGTCATGAAATGTAAAAGGTTGTCAAAAAGTTTTACAATCATTTGAAGTTGAATATAAGTTATATTTTTAACAAGAAAGTGTTGTTTTTTTAACGATAAATAGTATTTTGTGTTTAACTATTGGGTCATTTATGTTGGATATAGAGGTTAGAGATAACAAGATTTATAGTTACCAAAAGGTATTGAGATATTAAGGTTTACCATCATCTCTGTCTTTGCAGTAGGTACCTCTCCCTTGACCCCTTGTATGCTCCTTTGTCGCTGCATCTCATCCTACTGCTCTAGGATCTCTCTTCTTTTTCCTTTTGACAGTTATACCTATCTTCTAGCCTTCGATTCAACTTTCTTTTTGTGAAAAGGGCTAGCTAGTAAGCCTCTTCCACTGTTTGGATATTCCACATGCCCAACTCCAACTGAATGGATTCACTTCACCACTTTCTCAGTCCCTTCCTCATGATGTCTAGATCAGATAGTACTCCTCAATGTATTCTTTCATAGCCATATTTCTCTGGCTTAAATTATGTAATTCCTTCATCAACTCTAACTATAGATTAGGGAAAATCAAGGGAAAGCAATGAATAATCAATAGCAACCACAAAACTATCTAAATTCAAGCCATAAAGACCCTAATATAACAATGAAGCATAAGATGACAATATAAATCAAATTATAAAAGCCCTAATATCTCAATTCCTATGCCAAAGTTCATTCTCCTCCATTGCTCTTCTCCATTTTACTTGTTTGCTCTCAGATTTGTAGCATGCAAGATATATGATAAGCTCAATATGGATCTATGATGGCAAAATCTTGAAGATTGTAGTTAACCTTGAAATGAAGATGAAGGCTTGCTTTTATAGAAGACTTGGATTTGAATTAAGGGTGAGCATTGAAAGGTGAATTGTGTGATGTGGATGACTAAGATTGAAAGATCATTTAAGAAAAAAGGCCCCTTTCATTTAATAAAAGGTGGTGGTGTGACAAGTGTGTGGATAAGAATAGAGGTGACATAATTTAAATACTAAAATTATTTAAATTAGTTGGTAGTGTGACAATTTATTTAATGAAGGTGGTAGTGTGACATATAATTCAAATAAAAAATTAATTAAATTATGAGAGAGGGACATGTGTTGTGATGAGAATATTATTAAATAATTGAAAACCATTATTTAGTAATATGTAGAAAATGGGTAATGACAAATTAAATAATTTAAAATAATTATTTATTTATAGAGGAAAAGAGGGAAAATGGAGATGAATAATTAAATAAATAAGAATTTATTTAATTATAGATTAGAAAATGGATAATTAGTAGAATAATTAAATAAAATTTATTTATTTAAGAGGAATAAAAAGTGAATTAATTAAATAATTCATAATTATTTAATTAATAGAAGAATATGTCATTAGGGAATAATTAAATAATTAAAAATTATTTAACTATACGAGAGGAGATGGAAATTAGTGTGAAAATGTTACTCGCAGACTCAAGACATTTTTAAGTGTCTACACTAACTGATAATTTGTCAGAATGAACTTGGACTTCAACTTCTCTACTATCCTATCCCATTTTTCAATGCTAGGTTTACCTCTCCTATTTCTCTCTAACTCAACTTCCTTCCACCAGATGGCATCATGACCTTTCAAATTAGTAAATTTCACTCTATCTAGATCAACAATATCTTCATACTCAAAGTGTTCTTGTAAATTAGTTATCCAATCTATCAACTCTTCAAGGTTCAAATTACTAGAATAAATAGGAATGTCTCCTCTAGTCCTCTTATCAATACCTGATATGGCTCTCAACATCCTTTCTTCCTTGTCTCCTTCACTTTCACTCCACTCCATAGGGTTTACTTCTTATTCTTCATCACTCTCTTCAACCCTAGGGTCAGTGTTTCTTTGGTGGTCCTATGGGTTGCCTTAGGTTTTGGTGATATTCTTACAAACCCTTGCTACTACCTCACACTTAGTAATCTATCCACAAGACCTTCGCAAGCTACCTTAGTTTGGCAAACAAAAATTTCCTCCTTCACTTCCTTCTTCAACCCTTAGGATTCTAAGCCTTCACTTTAGTACCACTTGATGCAATCATGGATGGAGGATCAAATGAAAGATTGTCCAACCATGCAATAAAATTCAAACACATGACAACCATAATAATACTTCAATGAAACAACAAATTGTTCATTATTGGTTTCACATATTTAAATAATTACAACTTGTTGCAATGGGCTTCCTACATGTCAGGCAGTAAGTTGTTTGATTACTAACAAGAAGTTAAACTACTCAAATAAAACTTATTACATTTCTACATGCTATACTATCAACATCTTCCTTATCACTATCATGCTCCATTTCAAATTGTTTAGTAAGAAAAGAGGGAAGATGGGATTGATTTGATTGTATGCCTAGATTCTCCTTTCACCATACACATTCAAGGACAATTAACCGAGTTGAATCACAACTTTTGCAAAAGGATTCACCTACAGGTTGGTTGTCACTTGTAATGATAGGGAAATTTAGAAATTGATGATTAATGTGCTAATTAATGCCTAATTATCCTCAAAACCCTAATTATGCAAAATCATAAACAAACAGATGAATTCTGACAAATGCTTGCACACAGAGATACTAAATGAAGATCAGATACTCACCAAATTTTGAAGTTCATGATCTTGAAATGTCAGGGTCAAAGGGACTCGCGCCCAAGCCCAAGGTAGGATTTTCCTCGGGGGTTTCCAAACTCCTTTTGTCATTGATTATCCTTATTCTGGAGATTTTCAACTCTACAAACCTGGAGGGCAAAGGGATAGCACCCAAGCCTTGACAGTGCTCTTTTTCACTTCTTTTTGCCAGATCCAAAATCTTTATCCTCTGTAACACTCCTCTGCAACTCCACTCTTCGTGATCTGATACCTGTCACCTGCAATCACAAGGAGAGGGGTTAGATGTTGTGGTGTTTAGGAGCTTGCCTTAGTCAAGCCCTAAAATTACAGTCAAGCCTTCCAACACCATTATTTAATAAAGAGTGTGTATCCTTGCAAGATAGAGGAAAAAGCAAATTGATAAATGATTGATTCAAACACAAATAGATATCACCTCAGAGGTGTATCTCGCATGTAGCTAAATATCTTTCACAACATGAGAAGATGAAGCCAAATCTGCAATAACAAACACAACAACAACACAAGTCTGCTCTACCACAATGAATGCTTTGAATGCTCTAGAACCATAAGTTCACCAAAATATCATAATCATATTTTGTAGTTTACAAATGAACCCCTAAACATGCTTATATATGCATTCTCGCTACAAATTTCATAATTCAAACTTAAGATGTCGGCAAGGAAACCTTTCAACGGTCACAAAACCAACATTCAAATTTGGGACCCCACCAAAATAGGGCAGGACAAGGGCGCAAGCGTCCTTGCCCCATGACCTATTTTGGGTTGGGGTTAAGGCTCATTAGTGTCCCTCAAGCCCCACTTGACATGGGTTTAAGGCAATTTTGTCTCGGAAGTAAAATCTAAAATGCATGATGAAAAATAAGGGACCTAGGAGCTAAACTTAGAAGGTAAAAATCCTAGGGGGACATTTTACGACATAACATTTAGCCCCCACTTTAATGTATGAATGATCTTACGACCCATACATGCATTAAAGTATGGTCAAAACACAACAAACACGCTAGGCACTTGAAGCTAATGCATACACAAAGATTGAGGAACTATTTCTAGCCCCCAGTCTCGGGTAGACATTAGAGAAAACACATTATAGGCACATAAAACATAGAAAATATAGTAACAGACACACAAGACATGGAGAAGACAGTATTGAAGACACACAAAATGTGATGAATACACAAGAGCAGTCATGGAGAATACACTTGATATTTTCTTTTTCATTTTCATATATATAAATGCAAATACATGGAAAGTAAAAATACAACACACAACCCCAAAATGTAGGAGGGGCATTTTGCCACACCCTTGAGACTACATATGGGGGAGAAGACACACCAAACAAATCCCAAAGTGTAGGAGGGGCATTTCTCCACACCCTTGAGACTATGATTGGGAGAAAACACGCCATATAAAGCATGAGTGTAGGAGGGGCATTTTGCCACACCCTTGTGTTAGATTTAGGGCAGACAACTGAGAGGGGGGGTGAATCAGTTGTACAAAACTTCCTCTCAATTAAACACTTCACTTTGTAATTTAGCAGCATAATGATAAATCAATCATGGAAACATAATGCAATGAATCACATAATGCAATGAATCAAGAGTAGAAACACATTAACACATGAGACACCAATATTTTGACGTGGAAAACCCAGTTAAGGGAAAAACCACGAGGTGATTAACCTAAGATTGTATTCTCTATTAGAAGAATAGAAAGAACAAATGGCACATGCCAATTAGGGCTCACTGCCCGAGCACACTGCTCACAAGGGGCCCACTGCCTACAAAGAAATAAGTATCACCTACTTGAACTGGAAAATAGCATCTTCACCATGCTTGAATCAGTTCCATTTAAGCCCAAAACTTATGCTCTGCCTTTCTCTCTCCTCCTTGCTACCACACACTCATCTCCACAAGGACACCTTTGAAATGACTTTACAATCCCTTATTTATACAAGGCATCGACTTAGGAATAATCATCTAAGTCAACAAACAACTACAAGAACATCCACAGGATGTGTAACTCATCCGGTTGGCCAATCTCATGAAGAACACCATCATCCGGAAGTCATTCTTCAATTGTGAGCTCCAACTCTAATGCGGACCACCAAAATGAACTAGACACAATCTAAAGACTTCCACAAGCTTGCCTGAATCACCAAGAACATCCACACTTCATCTGCTTACTAAAATCCTTCTCTCCTTCATTCGAAACCTCAAGAACATAGTCTGTCATCATTGTCATAAAAGAATAGATGCTTGCAGACCTTCAAACCATGAACCAATCAAGTTGATACTTCAAAAGGACTTCCTCAACACTCCCTCAAAACTACAGAATAGGATAATGCATTTCCAGATCTCACCAGACCTATCTGTATCACTCTGTCACCACTAAATATCTGTTGGAACCGGTTCTACTTGAGTGGCCACAACTTCTTCTGATCTTCATGCAGACCTCTGAAATCTCTATTGGACCACCTTAAGACACATATCTACAAACCCTTTAAACTGAATCCTCTGATCCTCATCCTATCTTGGACTTTTAGCTTATTGTCATCACTGTTCTTCACTGTTCCTGATTGAGACTAATTTTCTCAATATCCTCAGCACACAGCTCATCCAATCCTTATCATTAATGCAACAGGAGTATGTTGACACCAATGACAACACCGGTTAGGCCCATACTTGCAACAATCTACCTCTTTGTCATTGATGGCAACATATGATGTGAAAAACTATTTTAACTATCAAGACAAGAACTTCTCCTCACTATCACAACTCCCCCTATCAGCAACAACTATTCACATGTCTTCTCTCCCTTTACTGCTCCCCCTTCGATCAGCAACCACTTATTTTTCACATGTCTTCTCTCCCCCTTTGACATCAATGGCAAATGGCACATACTTGCAATTCCACCACTTTAGAATCATACTTACTGCTCCCCCTGTGTAGCAGCCCCCCATCATCAATCTAGACCACAGGATGTGATTGTGATATCCACCAGATTGATGCACATCAGTGCACCTTAGTTCATCATCAGAGGGGCAATAACCCCTAACTTCTCCCTGAGATACTCAAAAGAGTCCTTAGGTAGAGGTTTAGTAAAGATGTCTACAATCTGATCCTTGGAAGACACAAACTCCAATCTAACTTCATTCTTGTTCACTTGCTCTCTTAAAAAGTGAAACTTGATGGATATGTGTTTAGTCTTTGAATGCAACACCGGATTCTTAGATATATTTATTGCACTTGAATTATCACAGAAGATTGTGATAGGTTCCTCATACTCCACTTTGATATCTCTTAGCATCTGCTTCATCCACAAAACTTGAGTGCAACTACCTGCTTCAGTTGTAGACAGAGATATTGCCTCTTGTTTCTTGCTTAGCCAAGAAACCAATCTCTTCCCTAAAAAGAATGCTCCACCACTGGTACTCTTCTGGTCATCCACATCTCCTACCCAATCCGCATCTGTATATGCATGAAGAGAGAAATCATGATCTCTAGCATACCACAGACTATACTCAACTGTCCCTTTTAGATATCTAAAAATTCTCTTGATTGCCATGACATGAGATTCTCTAGGATCAACCTAGAATCTAGCAACAAGACCAACAACCTGCATAATGTCTAGTCTAGTTTGAGTGAGATACAACAGTCCTCCAATCATTGACCTATACTTTGTCTAATCTGCCTTAGGAGAGTCATCATCTTTGCTCAACTTACATCCAGTTGCCATGGGAGTATTCATTGGTTTTGAGTCTTCCATCCCAAATTTCTTCAATAATTCTTTCACATATTTGGTCTGAGAAATGAAGATTCCTTTCTTTGTTTGAGTGATTTTCAGACCCAAGAAGAAATTTATTTCACCAAGCATGGACATCTCAAACTCACTTTTCATTTGATTTGCAAAAGTTTTACATATACTATCTCTACCTCCAAAAATGATATCATCAACAAACACTTCAACAATCAAGATGTTTTCATGATCAATTTTGAAATATAAATTACTGTCAGCAATACCTTTGTTGAATCCAATCTTCAAAAGATGCTTATCTAATCTTTCATACCACGCTCTTGGGGCTTGCTTCAGTCCATACAGTGCTTTTTTCAACTTGCAGACCATATCACCATGATCAGACAATTGAAATCCATCCGGTTGCTCTATGTACACTTCTTCTTCCAAGTCACCATTCAGGAAGGCAAACTTGACATCCATTTGATATACCTTGAAATCCTTGAAGGCAGCAAAGGCAAGAAATAATCTGACTACTTCAATTCTTGCCACCGGAGCAAAAGTTTCTTCAAAATCAACTCCTTCTATTTGAGAGTAACCCTTGTAGACCAATATGGCTTTATTTCTGATTACTTCACCAACTTCATTCAGTTTGTTCCTGAATACCCATTTTGTTCCAATCACATTCTTGTTTTTAGGTCTGGGAACAAGATCCCAAGTGTGATTTTTCTCAATTTGCATCAGCTCTTCCTCCATTGCTTTAGTCCAGTTTTCATCATTGCAAGCTTCATTCACTGTCTTAGGTTCGATCTTTGAAATCAGGCAATACTCTTCTGAATCTTGAGAAATTATCCTTCTTGTTTGTACTCCTTTTCTTTTATCACCTATGATCTGATCTTCAGAGTGGTTCAGTCTTACATACCTGGGAACTTTGGGAAATTCTTGCATTTCTAATTCTTGATCAGGTTTATTGAAACTCATCTCTTCTTCCTGATTTACCGGATTAGTTTGGATCTGACTTATAGAGGAGGCTTGGGCTCCTTGAATCAGAACACCATTCTGATGATCTTCATCATATTCATAAAACTTTGAGGTTTTCTTAATTCCCTCATCAACCTTCACATTTGTACTTTCTATCATCTTTCTCAGTCTTTTGTTATAACACCGGTATGCTTTGCTTTGAGTAGAGTAACCCAAGAATATTCCTTCATCACTTCTAGCATCAAACTTTCTTAGATCTTCATCTCTTTTAATGTAACATTTGATACCAAAAACTCTAAAGTACCTCACAGTAGGAGTGATGCCAAACCAAAGTTCATAAGGAGTCTTACCGGTATTGCTTTTGATTTGAACTCGATTGAGAGTATAGACTGCAGTGCTGATAGCTTCTCTCCAATAGATCTGAGGAACATTTGCTTTCATCATCATGGTCCTAGATGATTCCTAGATGGTCTGGTTCTTTCTCTCCACTACTCCATTCTGCTGTGGAGTCCTAGGAGCAGAAAACTGTCTCTTTATTCCATGTTTCTCACAGAACTCTATGAACTCACCGGATGTGAATTCTCCACCTCTATCAGACCTCAGACATTTCACTTTTAATCCGGTTTTATTTTCTACCATAGCCTTGAATATTTTGAATTTTTCAAGAGCTTCTAATTTCTCTTTTAGAAAGGTTACCCACATCATCTAGGAATAATCATCAATTAGTAACATGAAGTATCTATCACCTTGCACACTCCTGATTCTTGCCAGACCACAAAGATCAGTATGAACTAAGTCCAATAATCTGGTAGAAGATAGTTCCTCACTTTTGAATGTGACTCTGCTCAGCTTACCCAACTGACATTCTTTGCACAAGCTATTAGTAGGTTTCACCAATTTTGGAAGATCACTTACAACCTGAGTATTGCTTATCTTGATGATATTATCAAAATTCACATGACACATCCTCCTATGCCATAACCAACTCTAATCAACATGAGCAAATAAGCAACTTTTACCAGTACCAACCAAGTGGAAAATATTACCTTTAGTTTGAGTACCGAATGCAATTTCTTTTCCAGAACTTTCAAAGATCTTGTATTTTCCATTCTTGAATCAGAGATCATAGCCTTTGTCCACCAATTGTCCAACACTAAGAAGATTGTGCTTCAATCCTTCAACATATAGTACATTACCAGTTTTGTTCCTTCCATCAAAAGAAATAGTTCCTCGTCCTCTGATTCTGCCAGCAGAATTATCACCAAACTTTACCACTCCTCCTTCATACCTTTCCAAATCTATGAATTTGTTTTTGTCACCTATCATATGGTGAGAGCATCCACTATCAATGACCCAATCATCCTTTTCTTCAATTTGTGTAGCCAGAGCTCTTTCTACAACTTTATGATTGATAGATTCAGAGGGCATTGGATCTTCTTCCTTGATGACAATAAACACCCAATCACTTCCAAATTTGTTTCCTGATTCTGATTCATCATCTGTTACTCCATCATCATTATCTTCATGAACATAGTAGCAATTCTTTTGGAACCTTGATTTGTTAGGATTTGGCCTTGAAAATATTTTTGGACACTTTGAGGCAAAATGACCAATCTTATTGCAGTTAAAACACTTAAAAGGCAACTTTCCTTCATACTTACTGGATCCTCTTGGTAGTCTTTTTGCAATAAGGGCTTCAAGTTGAGTAGTTTCAACTTCTTCTTCTTCCAGGTCTTTTCTTGCTTTTTCATACCATGACAGTTTCTTTGATGAGTTCTCTCCTGGATCAAACCTTTGTTTACCTTTTATAGAGGCACTGGCTTTGAATGCAGATTCAGTCTTGGGGGGGTCATCTACAAACTCGGTCATTTCAAATGCAACCAATTTGCCAGCCAATTGATCTCTTGTGACAGTTGTATGAGATCTAAATTCTTCAATGGCAACAACCTTGATTTTATAAGAAGCAGGAAGGGATCTGAGTATTTTGCCAACAATCTCATTTTCATCCAAGACTCCACCAGCATTTTTGATTCCACAAACAAGCTCATTTACTCTTGGCATAAAAGTAGTGATATTTTCATCTTCTCTCATCTTTAGATCTTCAAATTTTCCTTTCAGACTTTGTAACCTTGCACATTTAACATACTTGTCTCCTTCATGTCAAAGTTCCAGTTTTTCCCAAATCTCAAAAGCAGTTGGAAGGTCAATAACATTTGGAAGCTCTGAATCAGATAATGCACTTAGAAGAGCTTCCATAGTCCGCAGATTGTTTTTAGCATCTGCGATTTCATTTGGGGCTTTCGGACCACCCTGTGGAGGTTTATACTTTGTTGTAACCATGGTCCAGTATGCCATTCCCATACATTGCAAGTGACATTTCATGCGACCTTTCCAAAGATTAAAATTGGTTCCATCAAACTTCAGACTATCCTTCTTGTAAGATGTCATTCTGGATCCCCTCAAGCAGTTAAGCTACTTTTAGACGAACTTGGCTCTGATACCAATTGTTAGATTTAGGGCAGACAACTGAGAGGGGGGGTGAATCAGTTGTACAAAACTTCCTCTCACTTAAACACTTAACTTCACTTTGTAATTTAGCAGCATAATGATAAATCAATCATGGAAACATAATGCAATGAATCAAGAGCAGAAACACATTAACACATGAGACACCAAGATTTTGATATGGAAAACCTAGTTAAGGGAAAAACCACAGGGTGATTAACCCAAGATTGTATTCTTTGTTAGAAGAATAGAAAGAACAAATGGCACATGCCAATTAGGGCTCACTGCCCGAGCACATTGCTCACAAGAGGCCCATTGCCTACAAGAGACACACTGTCTACAAAGAAATAAGTATCACCTACTTGAACTAGAAAATAGCAGCTTCACCATGCTTGAATCAGTTCCATTTAAGCCCAAAACTTCTGCTCTGCCTTTCACTCTCCTCCTTTCTACCACACACTCATCTCCACAAGGACACCTTTGAAATGACTTTACAATCCCTTATTTATACAAGGTGTTGACTTAGGAATAATCATCTAAGTCGGCAAACAACTACAAGAACATCCGCAGGATGTGTAACTCATCAGGTCGGCTAGTCTCATGAAGAACACCATCATCTAGAAGTCATTCTTCAATTGGGAGCTCCAACTCCAATGCGGACCACCAAAATGAACTGGACATGATCCAAAGACTTCCACAAGATTGCCTAAATCACCAAGAACATCCACACTTCATCTTCTTATTGAAATCCTTCTCTCCTTCATTCGGAACCTCAAGAACACATGTCATAAAAGAATAGATGCTTGCAGACTTTCAAACCATGAACCAATCAAGTTGATACTTCAAAAGGACTTCCTCAACACTCCCTCAAAACTGCAGAATAGGATAATGCATTTCTGGATCTCACCGGACCTATCTATATCACTCTGTCACCCCTGAATTTGGCTTGATTGATTAACTTGATTGGTATGGATTTAAGGATGGGCTTGCATTTGGATCATTGCTTGGAATGATTGGAAGATGATTGAAGGATGATTAGATGAAGTGATGATTGGATTGATGTGCTATGATAGATTGATAGGAAAATCGCTTGTGCCTGAATCTGGGCACTTCCTTCATACTCCAGACTGCCTACATACCCTATATCCACGGGATCAAGGCACTTAACGATAGAAATGAGATGTAGTTTTGATGTGTTTTATTGATGAGATGATAAAAATGGATTGAGATTGATGAAATATTGATGATGTGATGATATGTGGTGGATTGAGCTGCTTTTGATTTGCTGAAGTGATTGGATTTGTTTTGATGGTTAGCTTGGTGTGTCTGGTGTTGATGCTGATGATTGAATTGTTTTGAATGATGATAGTGATGGTGTGATGATTAGAGTGTCCACTCAATCTAAGCATAAGCAAGTGTTCTCAGTGTGCTCAAAGGATGCAAAATAAACAAGGTATTGCCCTTGTCAAGTCATAAACCAATGATTGATTGTTTGATTTGTTGATGATAGTGTTGTCATTGCGGGGAAAGCTATATCCCTAGATCAACACAAGGATATGGGAACGCTATATCCCATTGATGATGATTGATGATGATTGATTGGGCTCATGACAAGATTAGGATCAAAAACTTGTTGATTTGATTGGATAATGTTCCTTGATTGATTAGCTTGCTTGATATGGATTAATGTGACTTGGATTTAAGATCATTGCTTAGATTGATTGATTGATATGATTGGAAGAAGTGATTGAAATAGATGAATGAATGTTATTGATAAGAAGAATTGATGATGATGATTTTGATTTTGATTGATGTTGATGGAGTAGATTGTTTTGGATGATGATTGAATTGATCTTATTGCTTGGATTTTTTGTTGGATATTTGATTTTTTTGGATTTTTTGACATATTTGATTTTTTTTTTTGTAGTTTTTGAAATGTTTTGGGATGTCAATGGATTTACAATTTAGGTAGCTGTTGTGCTAGATACCAATGACAAGGGAAAACCAAGTCTAGGTGCAAAGATGGATGAATGGGATTGGATGGATAAAAGGATGGGCAATAAGGGATGGAAGGCTCATGATATATGGATGGATAAAAAGATAGGCCATAAAAGGGATGGATGCATGCCTCATGATGAACAAATAGGTAGGCTATAGTGGAAAGCTCATGATAAATGGATGGGGATAAGCTATAAGATGGAAAGCTTATGATAAGGATATGCCATAGTGGATGGATCATAAGGGAGCTAGGATGTGATCTTCAAAGGCTATGTTGCATAGGAAGAACTTGCCCCAATCTAGGTGGTAATGCTTAGGATTTTTACATGACAAAGTTCATGACCAAGGGATGACATGATGGATTTTACATGACAAGGTGTATGATAGGTGGATAATGATAATATGGATTGATGAGGAAGGTATGAGGTATACCAAGAGATATCCAAAGCATGTTTCAAGATTTTGCCCCTATGTCTTCATCAAAATCAAAAGGCATAAGGATGGATGAATAGATAAATGGGTTCAATAGGATAGGCTTGTTTATGTAATGGCTAAGGATGGTAGGATGGTAAATGATATAATGGGATAGATAGTTTGGAAATGGATAGGTTGGATGAGACAATGTGCCCCCAAGTGTAAGTGACATAGAAAATCAACCTACACATGATGCCTGTTTGCCAGGTTTTCATCATGGTACTTATCCAAGGCGCCTGTTTACCAGGTTTTCACCGTTGGACGAAGGGCTTTCTCTTTACTATTTTGATTTTTTTTCTTTTCTTTTATTTTCTTTATTTTCTTTTTTTTTTGCTTTTTTTTTTTAAATTTTTTTGATGGGATGACAATTACACATGGTGCCTGTTTGCCAGGTTTTCACCATGGTAATGGATAGGAGGGACTCAAGTGTCTAGTTCGATGGATGTTGGTGGTCCCATTAGAGATGGATGTCATCGCATGGACCATGTCATTATGCTCATTGATGTTGATAAGGTATTGCGTGGATGAGAGATGGATTAGGTGGATAGTAGATTATGATGTGGATTATGGAAGGGTAGGCTAGTGGCTTGTGGTGTGGATTTATATAGGCTTATGGAATGAAGATGGATGAAAAGTTTATGCCAAAGCATGGACCATAGGGATAGCATGGGGGAGATATGTAGGATAATGGATGGAAGATGGGGAGATGTAGTTGTGTGGAGGTGTTGCAGAGTGGAATGGAACCATGACCAATGGTTGCACACACCGTGATAAACATTGAAGCTTTTGGTGAGATGATGGTGTAGGAAGCAATGCAGATGTTTGCTTAGGATATCGTTGATGAAGTGATTTAGGAACCCACATAGATTTAGTATTTTTAGTTCTTTTGCTTTGCTTATGGGATTTTTGAAAGTTTTGGATAGGCTCTTGGATGGATATAGGCTTTTGGATGGAGGTAGGTAATTGGGATTCTTGAGATGTGGAGGAGGATGCCTCATTTGCTTTGCTGGCTATTTGCTTAGGAACCCAAACCATTATGCTTTTAGGCTTTGCTTTTAGAGGTATGGGCTTGGATAGCTTTTTGAATGTACTTTGCTTAGAAGATGGATGATTTAGAGACTTGTCACATTGATACCCTAAGGCATGAGGGTCCTTAGGAGTTTTAGTTGGATTTTTGGCTTTATAGGTAGAGGCATCAAAATTTTTGCTTTTGTATCCCATGGGGTGGGTGGAGTGGATGGAATTATTGGAAGCTTTATGCTTAAACGATGTGTGCTTTTGTTGGCCATGATTAGGGATGTAAGGATACTTATGAATGATAGGTATGTTAGGTGTTGGAAGCAATGGTGGCAAGGTGGATGGAGGGATATTTGGAGTTGGTAAAAGTGGAGGCAAAGTGGATGGCGGAAGATGTACGGTCACATGCTTTTGACATTTATAGGATGATGGAGTTGGAATGGAAACATATGTGTTGGGTAGATGATGGGGGGTGCGATGGAAAGTGGTAGATTTAGGATGCATGAAGGGATTACCAACATCTTGGCCTTGTTTACCTTGGGGTGTGTATCCAAGGCCATATGAGCATGGAGGGATCTTGACATGGTTTGGCTCCAAAATACCTTGTTCATAAAGGCTTAGACCTTTGCCTTTGTAGTTCATGTTTTGGAGTATGCGATTGACTATAGGGCTTGATGTGGTTTGAACACTAGACTTGAGCTCTTTATTGGATGGAGAAGATGAAGTGGATAAAGATCGTTGTTGTCCTAAGGAAGAACATTCATGTATAAAGGTTGTAAGACCAATAGGACATGATAGTGGATTTGAAGTGGAATCGATGGTGGATGTGGAAGGATGATCATTAGGATCTTGATTATGTTCGCTAAGATCCAAGCTATTTGTTTGATCTTTTATGCTTACTTGGGGGACAAGTGTCTCATCATGACAAGTGGATGTTTGCTTATTATGGATAGGGCTAGATGGAGGATGACTAGGAGCAATGTGGATATCTTGCTCATGGATGGATATAAGATTATGGATAGGATCAAGGTGCTCATGGATAGCTTCTTCATAGGTATCATCTTGATCATAAAGAAGGTAAATATTATGGATGGGTTGAATTTGGATGGCTTGCTCATGAATGGTTGTTGGGAGATGGATAGGATCAAGTGGCTCATGGATAGATTCATCATTATGGCTATCATCTTGATCATGGAGAAGATACATGTTATGGATGGAAGGCATTTGATATTGAGTTGGACTAGGGCTTAATGTTTCCACATGCTTAGGATTAAACCTTTGACATACCTCTTGGATTGCTTGAATGGAATTGGAAGGCTCTTGGTCAACAACATAAGAACATGATGACTCTTGACTTGGACTCATAATAAGGGATTCTTGAATAGGCTTGATGTCTTGTAGGTCACATGATGGGCTCAAAGGGCTAGGTATGTTAATGGAATGTTCTTGAATAGGCTCAAAGATAGGTGGACCACATGATGGGATTATAGGATTGGACACGACCTTTGGAAGTTCTTTGGTAGGCTCATGAATGGGTATTTGACATAGAGGCAGTTTATTCCTAGCTAGTAGCCAATGGATCACATCCTTCGCAAGGGTATGAGTGCATGGGCAATATAATGGATGAATGATAATAGAGGATGATGTTGTAAGCGTAGGACTAGGATTTTGATTGGATGGAAGCATAATGGAGTTTGATGGATTAGGATGTGGACTAGATGGGTGTGACACATGGGATTGGGATGATGTGGCATGATTTCTTATTGTATGTTGATACACCTTGTAAACAATTGGGAAAAACATGGGGCATGTATTTGTATCATGGCCTTTGGTCCTATGGTATGCACAATAATCATGTTTATCATATGGACTTTCTTCACATGGTTTGACTTCGGGAAGTTCAATGAGTTCTGCTTCAAGCATCCTTTGCAAAACTATCTCAGCCGCATCCTTTGGTGAAGGATTAGAATGACATGGTGATGAAGGTAATGGAGGGCTTGGTGGTTTGGAAGGTAGAGGGATTAATGGACTAGGAATGGGATCACATGGTGGTGTTGGGATAGGATTAGTTGGCTCATGTGTTGACATCAGATTGGATGGTGGAGGCCACTCTAGATTGCTATCTCCCTTGTCAAAGGTTATTAGATCTTGCATAGGATAAATTGGGCTTTGATTTATGTACAAGGGACCACTTGGACTTGGATGTGCTTCTTGTTGGAAAGGTGGATTTAAATCTATCAATAGTGCTTGGTGGTCTTGTTGAAAAGGTGTATTTGGACATACTTGATTTATGTACAAAGAGCCATTGGGACTTGGATGTTGTTCTTGTAATATCACTTGATGGCTTTGTGGATGGGCTTGGTAGTGCATTGGAATGGTGGTATGAGGGATTGGATAAGCTTGAGGTGGATGTTCATAGGTTGATATGGCATTGACTTGGTGGATAGGTGGATTAAGTTGATAGGAAGTGGATGGATATGACATGTGGCTATAAGGTGGATTAGGTTGATAAGAAGTGGCTAAGGATTGTTGTACTTGTCGAGCTTGACTAGTGGCTAAAAGGTGTTGGACTTGGGCTATGGAGTGTTGTAGTTGAGGTGATTGGCTTGTGTGGGGTTGAGCTTTTTGGAGGAAGAATTGTAATATTTCAATGGCATCTTGGTTTAGGGGTTGTAATCCTTGATAAAGATTTTGGAGGAATCTTTGGAATTTGATTTCTAGGTCCTCTAGTGTAGACATGTTGTCACCACGTGTTTGTCTTAAGTCCTTTTAGCAAGTGCTTGCTTAGGGATTTGGATGATGATGTGGAATGTTTAGATGATGTGTTTAGATTGATTTGTTTATGTGTTTGAGTGTTTAGAGCTTGATATGACAATATTCAAACAAATGATTATGCATATACACACATGAATCACTCACGCAAGACACATAAGCAAGTTGTTGACTTTGAAAATGAAATGTGATGATTATGCAAGCACACATGGAAGACACATCAACAAGCCTAATGTGTAGTCAAGTGGGTATAGCCAATTAGGTCTTAGGCTATCTATTGCACAAGGTTGACTATGGAATTGAAAGTGAAATCCTGCCACACAGCCAGGAGAAAGGGGTAACCCACCCTTCACCTTCACTTCCCAAAGGTATAAAGTTCTTTGGGGCTTAGCCAAGAGTGACAAGATTCCAACTCCCAATGAGGGTGTCTTTCGATTCAGCCTCGATTGAGGTCGTCCCTTGGAGTGGTGTGTCTCCAAGCAGGCCTCCTAAGAAGGGTATGACAAAAGCAAACCAAGTGAGCTGTCACTTGATTCACAGTCGCAGTTGTTAATTTCCCCTTAGAAACTTGAAATATGTAACAAACAGTTCAAGCACTTGTTCTTTTTAGACCCAAATCTAAATGTGATGGAAGACAATGGTTTGTTTTAGCCCAATTTTTTGATGTGAATTTGCAAACAATTGTTCATTTTAAAGCCCAAATCCAAGTGTGATGACAAACAAGTTATTTGTTTTATGCCCAAAATCCAAATGTGTGATCAAATAATGATTAGAGATGAGAGATTAGAATGAGTGCACCTCATAAAAATTGCTTTCCAAGTTGCTATTATGATTGATCCAAATGTTGCTCTAGCTCCTTTGATTCACTTACAAGTCACTGCAAAAAATAAAATGTGATTTGGTTCGCTAGATTGGAAGATATGATTTTTTTTCTAAAAGTCGCGCGTCAAATTTTTTTGAAAAATTAGAATCGCAGGGTCAACTTCAAATCGCCATAACTCTTTGAATACTGAATCAAATCTTTAATGTAACCACTTTTCGGAAAGCTCTCGAAGTCCTCTTTCCAACAAATCTAAAATCTTTTTTTTTCTAGGACCTGTGTAAAACAGAAAACCCTCTGCAACAGATCTGGTCATAAATTTAAAAAAATCAGCAAAAAATTGCGCGTCAAAAATTTCTGAAAAATTAGAATCGCAGGGTCAACTTCAAATCGTCATAACTCTTTGAATACTGAGCCAAATCTTTAATATAACCACTTTTCGGAAAGCTCTCGAAGTCCTCTTTCCAACGAATCTAAGATCTCTTTTTTACAGGACCTGTACAAAACAAAAAACCCTCTGTAACAAATCTGGTCATAAATTAAAAAAATCAGCAAAAAGTCGCGCGTCGAAAATTTCTGAAAAATTAGAATCATAGGGTCAACTTCAAATCGTCATAACTCTTTGAATACTGAGCCAAATCTTTAATGTAACCACTTTTCGGAAAGCTCTCAAAGTCCTCTTTCCAATGAATCTAAGATCTCCTTTTTACAGGACCTATGTAAAACAAAAAACCCTCTGCAACAGATCTGGTCATAAATTAAAAAAAAATCAGCAATATAAAATATCTTCAACCTACAAATCAAAGTGCATAAACCTGCAAAAATGAATGATTGACGCTCCAAGAAATCTGATCTTCACAAAAACAACTCAAACAAGAGGGTTAATCAGGGACGTGAGTCCCACCGGGCGTGCCAAATGTATATCAAAAAATTTGGATTTATAAATGGAAATGATCAAACAATTGAAATGCATAACCTAAACCCAAATAATTCAATACCTCGAAGATGCAAAATGAGCTTGATTGATTGATCGCTTTGTTGTGTTGATTGCTCGATTCCGTAGCATAACGTTGATAAGGAGATAGATAATGGATGCAAAGGCTCTAATGATATTTCAACAGCATGTGGATACTTGAGGATCAATGCCCTTTTAGAAAATTTGATAGAATAAGGGTGCTTAAGGCTCAATGCATGCTAATGGCTTGTGAGGGGGTTGATTTATAGGAAAGGCTTGGTTCCAATGGATGGCTAGGATCAATTAGGGCTTTAGGTGAAATGGATGGATAGGATTAAGTTAGGTTTCCTTGCACATCAAGAAATTGTAGTCATATGACATGTGGCAAAGGAGGATGAGGCTTAGGTGTGCTTGTGTAGATAAATACTAAAATTAGGTCCCATTAGTTGTGCATGTGAAAGATAAAAGTTGTAACACATGATTGACTAGACAAGTGTTGGAATGTGATGAAAGATGAGTGTTTAATTCAAATAAAATATTTGAATTAGTTGGGATATGAGTTGGATATTAATTAAATAAATAAAATTTATTTAATTAATTGAGAAGTTGAATAGGATGAGATAAGATATGATGTAGAAATTAATTAAATAAATAAAATTTATTTAATTAATTGGGATGAGGATATGATAAATAGGATTATGATGTGGAATTAATTAAATAAATAAAATTTATTTAATTAATTGGCTAAGTAGGATGAGGATGGGATTTTAATTAAATAAATAAAATTTATTTAATTAATTGGCTTAATGGATAAATGGGATTAAGAGTGGGATTTAGGACAAAAATGACTTATGATGTTTAGGATAATGTTTTAACAAGGTGTTGCAAGACATATACAAAGTTGGGACAATTTTGGGTGTCTACACCTACTTCAAACCATAAGGTGTGAAAAGGTACTTCCATTCTGAAAATCTCTCTTTGAGTCTCTTGCAAAATGGCTACTACAATGGTTGTCAAGATCTATGATAGGTTGCGACCTAAATTTAAGAAACACCCTTATAAATCTCTAGAAGTTGATCCTTTGGCCGTATTTTCTAGCATTCTACACAGAGTATTGCATGTAGAAGATGTTAGGGTTTATATCCATGCCAACATTGAAGAATTTGGAGACTCAAAATTGATGGACATTTATCACAAACAACTAATAGATGAGAATTTTGAACTCAAACCTGAATTCAAGGCCCTCCGGGATAAACACTTTAGACATTGCATACATTTTCCATGTTTTGCAGAAGATGATTGGGTCTGGTATGTTCTAAGAAGGATGCATGATAATTTCATGTGGTTAATGAGGCCCTTCAAGATAACTAAAGATGCCATCAGGGCAGTGACCGGACTGCATTCATCCGGTGGGTTACCTGCACTTAAATAAGTGAAGAACCAAATAGTAACTGAAGCCACCAGATCTAAATTTGACAAAAGAGCAATGACCATAGATGACATCACAGATCTGGATGTCAAGTTTGCCTCAATGATAATCGGTTACAAAATCTATCATTCAAGCAGAGAGAATTCTGTGTTTGACACAACAATCTATGCAGCATATCAGATGTTGAGGGAAGATGTAGATTATGACCTGTGTGAACTTCTAAATCAACTATTGGAAAACCTGCAGAAGATAAAAAATTATAAGAAGAATTCCTTTAAATATGGTAGCCTAATACTATGTCTATTTTTCTATTATATGAATGAGCTACTTGGATCTCATGGTTGGGTCTGACAAAATGATAAACTAGTTGCAATTCAAATTAGAGATTACATGTATGGACTTGGTGATGCTAAAGCCCAAAACATAGCTCTCTAGGGTTACTTCAAGAACTTTCAGAGCATGATGCAAGCCAGAGAGAGAATTCTACAATCCATAGTTGAGAAATACAAGGACATAGTTTGCTTTATGGTTGGCACTAATCAATGCCTAATGGAGGCAGTTGAGCCAATGACTGTGTGGATAATGCCTATGGGATATGAAGTCGATGAAAAAATCTTGGAGCTACATATTCAACATCTGCTGAGCCAGCCCAAGGACACTGAAGCAGAAAGGTTTGGGACCTTTCAAGAGCTAAGTGTAAAAATACATGTTAAGTTAAGACAGCCGGAGATAAAGAGGAAAGTAACAAGAGAAGTTGAAGAAATAGCTAAAAGATTTGGCCTATCAAAGGAGGTTGTAGATGCAAATAGAGAGAAAATGGAGAAGGTTGAGAAAGAGAAACAAGAAGCAAAGAAAGGAGACGTTCTGGTACAAGCCTCCTCCTAGACTAGATCTTCCAAGAGCTCTACACCTGTCACTCCTAAAAGCTCAAAGGCTTCCAAACCAGAAGTTAAGTCATCTAGGAAAAGTGAAAAGAGAATGAAGACCAAAGCCTTAAGAACATACACAAGCCATAAGGAATGTGAAGAAACATAATTAGATGAAGAAATTAAGAAAATGAAGAAGAAGAGAACATCCGGGAAGTTCTCTGCTAGCAGGAATGAGGAAGAGAAGGCAGAGGAATTTGTTGAAAAGCCCACTCTTTCTACTGATGACATCATCAAGGCAATTACTGTGGATGGGAACCTGCAGCTGGTGACTGAGTTCTATGATGCATACAGTGATGCTGACAAGAGAATTCTGGAAGAGGCTACCATCAGGTATTTGAACATTTACAATAAGGCCTTCATTGAAATTATATCTTTGATTCCTAAGAGCCTAGAAAAGGAACTTGAGCTGAGAAAAGAGAATGCAATGGCAAAAGACCTAGAGATTCGGAAGCAAATAATGATTCAACTTTATCCTTCTATCACTCCAAAACAAATGGACATGATTTTCAAGGACTGTAAGGATGAGTTCCAGAGTAAGGCAAGAATGAATAAACTTATGCTTGGAGAAATTGACCAAGTAGTAAGTGAAACAAAAGATATCCTCTGAAATGCTTTGAAAAGATTCAATCTTCCTATTCTAGAGGAAACAGATGAAGAACCTTCTACCATGGATGTTGAAGGATTAAATGTAATCAATGAAGAATCTTCTGACAAGGATGTAGAAGGATCAAAGAAAATAGATGAAGACAAGTCTGAGGACTTAGATTCCTCTGTTCTGAGAGAGGAAGTTCATAAAGCAGTAAACACAGGCCACATCTCTCCTCCTGATCCCACTGCAACTATGACAAATATTCCAGACTCTGAAGTTGAAGGAGAAGGTAGAGGAGAGGAGAATAAGATTCAAGAAGAAGAGGTCAAGAAAAAAGAAGAACAAGCAGAAAAGACTAATGAAAACTCTTATGATATTTCAAAGAAGTCTCAATCTCTAGCAAGAGACACTGCATAGATAGTGAAGAACTTCTTAAACAAAGAAATGATGGAGCTGGATGAACCTGAGCTATTTCAAGGATCACTGAATTTTGACTCTCTCTCTCTCTCCAGTTCAGACAATGAAAATAACACCTTTTGCTCAAGCCAAAGCAAAAGAAAAACTCTTAATATCCCACATGGAGGACTGTGAACTATTGGAGATTGCATCTGGGATGCTGGAGAAGATCATGCCATCCTACCAAAAGGATCCTTCAGCCTCACCATCCGGTAACTTGAAAACTTTGGTAAATTCTGTTAACACTCATTTTGAATCTCTAGAGAAATCAGCAGAAGCAAAGGTCCGGAAGGAGTTTCTGGGAAAAAGATTCATTGAGGTGCAAGGACTTATTGCTAATGATAGGTGGAATCTAGATATTGGAATAAAGAGCCTTGAAAATGCCCTCAAAGATGGTGGAGACCTATTCAAATTTTGTCTGACTTGGCCTAAAGTGACAAAAGATATTGAGGAGAAAGTAAAAGAACAAGAAGAAAAACTGTCAAGCCTAGTTTAGAATTTTGACCCTCTTTCCTCCTCACTAATGAATCAAGAATGCTAGGCTATTGTTATCATAAATGAAATAAAGAGGCTGGACAAAGAAAAGAAGAACATAATGAATAGAATGGGTGAACTAAGAGGGATAATTATCCCTAAGCTGGAGGCAATGCATGAAGCCTTGACAGATGCTAAGACCACATCCCGGACCAATGATCCAACAGATTTAAGAAGGGCAGAAACATATGCATTTTTGTTGAGTGGTCATATCTCCATTTTGGATAGGATGAAGCAGAGTTGGGCCACAGATTTTGTACAGCTGAAGATTACTTTTGCGGATATACTTAAGTATATGTAAGCATAACATATGATTTATATATACTTATGCGACCATGTATAGAATAATTTTTGCAAAATTTTGGTATGCGGATTCCGTCCTTTGCCATTGATGTCAAAGGGGGAGTGAAGAGTAGTGAAAAATGTGGAATCCAGCTAAGGGGGAGTTCTGGTATAACAGTGCAAAAGACAGAGCATCAGCCAAGGGGGAGTTACTGCGACACTTAGCCATTTTTCACTAAGTGTTGCCATCAATGCCATAGGGAGAGATTGTTGGCAAGAGACACTATGTGGCTTCATAAGTGTTGTCATTGATGGTAAAAAAGTCTATCCCACACGTCCGTAGTATATAATATGCCTTCACCAGAAGTCAGATTGAAGAATGTTTTGGTCCGGTGAACAAGAACAGAGTATGTAACAAGGTCTGACAATTAGGTCCGGATCTCTCAGATGGTGTAACTCAGTAAGTTGCAGACTTGGGAAAGTCAAGAGGGGTATCATGACTACTGTACTCCAGAGATTTAGCCTTCGGTGATAAATCAAGGAAAACATATGAGCATCTGAGTATTGGGTTCCAGTCAGGTAGAGCAGACAGAGGAATAATTGATCGACAGACAATCAGACTTCAATCTAGATGAGTAAAAGGTGTTGATCAAGCAATTTGTGGGATTATACATTGTTGGCCGATATGATTAATGACTTCTATACCTATGTTTTTGATACACATTACAAATCAAGCATGGATTCAACTGACAGATTAATAACTTGCAGTGTTTTTGTTGCCGACTAGAAAGTTGATAAAAATCCTTGATGTGGATATATATACCAAATAGAATTTAGCATGTAAGTGTGTGTGGTGTACAAGTGAGGAAATAAAATGTGAAGAAAAGAAGGGATAAGTGTGAGAGCAGCAATTCAAGTCCGATACGTGACAGAGCAATATCATTAAACAAAGGAAGAATGAAGTGCATCAGATCAGTATATTGTACCTAAACCAGAACTAAACTCCTGCATTTGTAGATGCCTCTCATCAGTTCAAACACTTGATTATCTTCTGTAAGATTTGTAGATAGTGAGTCTCTTGTAGGCAGTGTGCCTCTTGTGAGCAGTGTGCCTCTTGTGAGCATTGTGCTCAGGCAGTGAGCCCTAATTGGCAAGTGCCATTTTTGTACTCCTTATTCTTTTAACAGAGAATACAATCTTGGGTTAGTCACCCCGTGGGTTTTCCCTTAACAGGGTTTCTACGTAAAAATCCTTATGTTATGTGTGTTGATTTTATTTTTATTCTTATAATTACATATGCTTTCATGTTTTGATACAACACTGAATATTAAGATAACAAAAAGAAAAGAAAGTCAAGGAAAAATTTTGAGATAACTGATTCACCCCCCCTCTCAGTTATCTACCTTCTTTCCAACACAAATGAGGTCTTGTGATAGGTTTTAGGTGATTTGAGTCTTATTTTGTGAAATAAGGTCATAATAGACCATCTTTCTAATGTTTTAAGTCATATTTGGGTTGGTTGTAGTTAGGTTGTCATATTTTGTAAATCTTGAAAAAAGTTGTTATGGGCAAAATGCAAAAAAATGCAAAAAGTGGAAGTTGAAGGGTCAAGTAGTTCAAAAGTTAGTTGTAGCCATTGGTTTTGGTTAGAAAAGTTAAAATATGCTTGAGAAACTCAATGGAATGGGTTGGTTTTGAAGATCTTTGTTGTTGAAGACAATTTGAAGATCAAATAATGCAAGAAAACTCAGGTTTTTCTAAATTTTAACTATTTTTTCGCTGTTCCTGAGGCTAGTATGGCCCTGTACAGCCTGATAATGATGTGAAACCAATTGGGTTTGATAGTTCTTTGAATCATATTTCATGTGGCATTGTTTTCATTAATTTTTATCACGTTTTGAGAAAGTTATGGATTTTTAAAAAAAAACTATCTGTTAACCTAGGGTTTGTAGGCTTGAATGGCAAAAATGTAATTTGGAGCACTTGCCACCATTGACAAATGCTATAACTTGGTGAAATGGCATATTTAGGTGTACGTTTTGTGTTTATGTGTTTTTTAGGAGCAAGGGAGGTAGTTTGATGAAGTTTGAGTGATGCCCTAGTTGATTTCATCCATGTTTTAAGCAAAGAATGGTGGTTAAGAGTTGGGGTTTGAGGAAAATGCATTGGTAAATGATGGGAGTTGATTTAGAAAGCATGTGTAGACCCATAATGATGTGTCTGAGGCATTTTTGAAGTGGTTTGTGGTCTGGAGTATAGAGATCCAATAAACTCTCTTGTGAACAAGCCTAAATAGGCCTAAGTAAGGGTTTTGAAGTTTGGTGAGTTTGTGGGTATTCTAGTTGACAAAATTCATTGATTTAAACCTTTTGTAATCTAGATGAGGCCGTGAGATAGAGTTTTGTAGTGTGGGTTTTGGTTTTCATATACTTGCTTTGTAAAAGTGGCCTAATTAGGCCTAGAAAATAGAGGAGAATCAATTTTTGGCTAAGGGGTTTCAAAACAACCCTATCTAAGTTTTTGATATGTTGAAGTACTCAATAAAGGGTATCCAAAAAGGTGATTGTTTTATGGGTTTGCAACCTTCTCCAAAAGATATGCCAGAAAAACCATGTTCCAAGGGCTACAAGGCAAGATAAAGGATTGTAGGAAGGGCCACCAAGTAAGGGTTTTGAAGATTAGAAAATTGGTTGGAAAGGTTTGAGTTGTGATTGTTGAACAAATACCTCCCTGTTCTACATCATGGTGGCAATGAGAAATGGTCATCTGTTTCTAGGCTGGTTTCAATATATAATGTTCTCAACATGTTCCCATCTTATAGGGGAAGAGAGATAGTGAGAGGCTATTCCCCCACCAAGTGTGAGGATCCAATTGTGGGTCCTTTTATCTATCCTAGATTTTGGTAGCACATCACAAATGGCCTAACAATGATGAGTTGCCATTGTGTTTTGCAAGCAATTATATGTAGAATTCCATTTACATTTATCTGTTGATTATACATCTTTCCCTACACATGCTAGATAGGGGAGAGGGAGATTTGCAGGCAAAGTTGAGTATAGATGACTAGAGTTGCCACCTCCTATGAACAAGAGGTCCTTAGTTGGTCCACACCTATTAGTTCTTCCAAAACATGTGGAACTAGCAGAAGCCACATAACCAACATTGACCCCCTTGAGATGCAAGATTTTTGAGAGCCTCATGACTATTACCAGTGAGGTTGATCAGTTGTCATCTTATCGTGTTGGCAGATATTTGTTATGTCTGTGAAATTACATTCCTCCCACTCAGGCCACATCAACTAGCTTTGATTGTTACATTTGTGCTGATATACCATCGCCACATGATGTGGCACGGATTAGTGGAGATCATGCATTACATAATATGGTCCTAGATACCTCACCAATGATTTATTGGATGCATACTAGTTCATCAATGATGAGTATGGGATCCCACTTGATGGTATATTCACACATGTCAAGCAACATTTTAGTAGACAGAGGAACCATGGTGAGGCAACTTCACAGGGTTGGGGGGACATCAAGATGTTCCAGTTGATCCTACATCCTCCACCCCTCAGCATGTTCTAGATCAGGTTGAGGTTACTGCACTTGATATTGTAGGAGGTGAGTATAGCAGTCTTCTTTTTGGCATTGAGGAGCATGCACCATCTACACGTCTCTCGATCTCCCTCCGTTCTTGTTATTGGAGTAAATGGTTTTTACCATTTATCATGCTTCAGTTTTACTTAGGAAAATATTATTATTTAGGTACATAGTTAGGTGCATATAGTTTTGATACTTATTGTTGGTTATTTCTTTTACCGACTTGCATCTTGCCTTTATAAGGCACTATTGTAAAATATGTAAAATATCTCATATAACATATCAATATCTGGAGTAATAATCAATTCGATTGTTCTCACTTTATCTCCATTGCATTTCTCTTGTGGTGTTTATATTCTTGGTTGAATCCATGGCTGTCCATTCCAACATGGTATTAGAGCTGGCAACCTAGAACCGTTGCTCATATCTAGAGAAGAAAGTTGGACTATGAGAGAAATTTTATTGCTATATCAGAGAGTCTATGGTTTTGTTGTGTGAGTATGTAAGGGCCAGCACAGAGTGTTTGGCATCCATCCAAGCTTAGAAGGTGCAAATTCCTACATTTTGAATGCTATCCCGATCGATGTGAAAGGAGATCCCTTCTGGCCACCCCATGTACACTGCCCATATTTCAACACTGCTCCAAAAGTGTGAAGGGCTGATATCTCTATGTAGTAGATCCAGTGAAGGTGCAGATTCGTGCATTTCCATTGTTTGGAATGGGCAGAAATCCTTACACAGTCCTGCAATTTTATAGAGCTTGGAGGGTACATATATTATTCTCTATTCAATGCTTCCCAAGCATGAAAGGTGCATATTCATTCCAAGAGTTTGAACTGTACATCCATAGAGGCTGCTTTAGCTGACATTAGTCTTTCTAAAGTTGCCATCAAATATTTTCTCATTAGGGTTTTGGTTTAGCTCAAGTTGTGGGACTGGCGTGCATTATCTTTGGAGTTTATTGGATCTTTAATCCCACACCTACTCCGTAGAAGAAATCTTGAGACTTTATATATCCAGCACTTCTATAGTGCTTGTGAAGAACTCATAGAGGCTCGTGGGTAGTATGGAGTGCTTGCTTGGTTACTCGGATTTCATGCAAATTTTTATTGATTGGCATAATTGCCATCATTTATTTTGGAGGTTTCTACATATGGAAGATACTATCTCTTTTATCTTTCAAGAATTTATAGCTATAATGGGTTTTTCTTTGGAGAAAGGGAATTTTAAACAGTGGAGTGATTTTATCCTCACTTATCTTAGTGAGAAAACTCTTGTCCTATATATATAATGATGTTCTTATTCCAAACACACCTTGTGGGTATATTATTTGGAAAGGTTATAGGGCTAAAGTCTTTAGAGTAATTTTTTGAGCATGTAGATGATGAACTTTTGGAATCACTTGTTCATTTTGAGTGCCCTTATATTGCTCTCTGGACTTACATTCAAGAATCATATGGAGATCATGATCCTCTGCCATCTCTCGAAGACCCTCTTTCCTATTCCAATGTGTCTCTTTGTTCTTCAGAGAAGAAAAGCCATGCTAGTGATCCTTTGGGTTTTGAGACTTCAGCTGAGGTTGCAGTTGCCTTAGAGGTTCTTGATTCTTTGTTAGAGATAGTTGATTCACCTTCCATCATTCCTGAACAACAAGATTATCATTGTCTTCCTGATTGGGATTTGTATTTGCCAGACATTGGTTCATTGTTCGTGGAATCTCACATTTTAGACTTGGAAGACACATTTGAGGGATTAATTTTCCTATTTGATGATAGTCATGGTACAACTGTTGTCACTTCATCTTTGTCTTTGGAAAGTGTTCAAAATTAGTTTCCAGTGGTACCTTGTTTGTCACCTTCTATTATGATTGGGCATGTTCTTGAGTGGTTCGTGGCATTAGTTTCCAAGGTCTTGGCGACACATGAGTAGATTTCAGAGACATTTTCATCCTACATTTGGATTTCACTTGCTAATTCATATCCAGAATGGGAAGCATACCTACATTTGTACCTAGTTTTGTTTCTTTCAAAAGGAAGACAAGTTGTTTGTCGACATTGGATCATGTTTTGTCTTCAAGCACTTACCATTTTTGCAGGCGAATACACATTGTGGGGGGGCTACATAGTCTCTCTCTTTCCCTCTTATGGGGAGGTCATTGATTGTATATACATAATGTATGTAGTCCTTAGAGGGTGTCATTGAGTCCTCCATCCATGCATCTTGTTTTTCTTTTCTCTCTTTTGGAGAGGGGTTTTTTCCCACAGGGTTTTTCTCCATTTCTCTATTTGTGAGAGATTCCTTTTTTGCATTGTAAATGGGTACCTAACATGGTTGTGTAGCCAGGACCCATATTGCATCACTCATACTGCATAATAATCTCCCTAAGTTGCACTTAAGGGGGGGTGTTGAAGTAAATGGTTTCTACCATTTATCATGCTTAATTTTTACTTAGGCAAATATTATTATTTAGGTGCATAGTTAGGTGCATATAGTTTTGATAGTTATTGTCGGTTATTTCTTTTACTGACTTGCATCTTGCCTTTATAAGGCATTATTGTAAAATATGTAAAATATCTCATATAGCATATTAGTATCTGGAGCAATAATCAATTTAATTATTCTCGCTTTATCTCCATTGCATTTCTCTTGTGGCATTTATCTTCTTGGTTGGATCCATGGCTACCCATTCCAACACTTCTGATCTCAATGGGATTGGGAGGGTCCTCGATGCTGCAATTGAGGTAATTTATTTAAAAAAATTACAATCTAAATTCATATATATATATATATATATTAAGTTTAATTTTAAATTAAATCGTGCACATGTTCAAGCTCTAACTCTTGATTGAAACCATGTGTACATGTATGAATTGAATGTGAATCAGACACATGCTGATGTCTTAACACCTAGATATGGAGATTATCATTATGTTGGCAATCCTAGACATCATCATGAGGTGTTTAAAAACTACCTATATCACATACATACTTGATTTTAAGTACACATATATCTTTAACTTTTTGTACATACACATATCAAGTACAAGTTTTCTAACTAAGTACACATGCATATATACATACATTACATGTCATATAGGTTCCATGATCAAGTTTTTAGACTCTTGTGCATGCTCATCCTCTACATGATCCAGACCATGGATGTTAGGTAATTTAGAGATCTGTAAAGTATTAATTAGTTATTTAAAACTAAAACATTATATATATATTTTTAAAATTTTATGGTGTTTCATGTGCAGCGCTTGGGTTAGGGATTAGTCTAGGGCTCAGGCCAGGGATCAGTCCAAGGCTCAGGTCAGGGATTAGGATAGGGCTCAAGACATAGCAAGTCTTAATCCACTCACCGAGATCTATCTAGACATTTATGAGTTATTATTACATGAGTCACATGTTTTATATTTGTACATTTCCAGACATTATGAGTATATTTGAGAGATGTTCTTATGAGTCGTTAATGTTTTATATTTACATTTGGACATTATGAGTATATTTTAGAGATGTTCTTATGAGTCGTGCATGTTTTATATATTTACATTTGGACATTATGAGTATATTTTAGCTCGACGAATGTTCTTATGAGTCATGCACGTTTTATATTTACATTTGGACATTATATATACACACTTATGTTTTATATCTAGAGATGTTCTTAAATTATGAGTCATGTGTATGTTTTATATTTTAGTTTTATATCTTGGACATTTGGACATTATTGATTTATGATGAAATTTATTTATGATGGAATTTGTTTAAGATGAAATTTACATCAATTTCTCTTAGAAAGATACCTGTATGCTAGTAGCATTTGCAGTTGCAATATTAATATAATAACATTATTTTTAAATTAATTATTTATGATGAAATTTACATAGATTTTTCTTAGAAAAATACCTGTATGCTTGTAGCATTTGCATTGCAATATTGATATAATAACATTATAATTAATTATTTATAATAATTATTTAATCATTACTTATTTAAATTACTTCATAAGTTCAAAGGTATGTTGGAAGCCACCATCAGGAATATTATTTAAGAATTTCAAGATATATAATTTGTTATAATTTCATAACTTTATACTGACATGTGGATGTGCCTGATAGGTCTCTCTGGATAACTATCTTCTTGGAAGTAACCAAATATAAATGTCAACTCTGATCAACAATCATGGCCATTTATTGTTTCTAAAGAAATGGACAAAGCAATACAGATAAACTTTATGGTTGTAAAGCAAATGCTAAGAAGATTTGAACAATTCAAAGGTATACATTAGAAGCCACCATCAAGAATATTATTTAAAAATTGAGATATAATTTTATAATTTCATAACTTTGTATTGACATGTGGATGTGCCTGATAGGTCTCTCTAGATAACTATCTTCTTAGAAGTGACTTTATAACTTTCAACTCTGATCAATAATCATGGCCATTTATAACTGTCAACTCTGATCAACTTTATGTCAATACTTTGATTCTCAGTGGAACTATATCTTCAGCATAAGTCAAATGCATTACTATAAGTTCATATTTGGCAGTGAGCCACCCCTTTTGAACTATCTCTTTCTATTCAAGACAGTGAGTCCTTTGGCAGTGAGCCACTTGCAGTGAGCACTTCTCTTTTGGACAGTGAGTCCACCTTTTGTAACCGGTTGCATTATAATACATTGTGAGCTAACCCTCATCGTGGTTTTTCCCTTTTTGAGTTTTCCACGTAAAAATAAGGTGTTCATGTGTTATATGTTTTGATGGTTTCTTTCATGCTTTCCTTGCTTACTGCAAATTAAATATGCTATGTGAAATGAATTTTTAAATGCTTAAGTGGTTTTAGAGAGTACTGATTCACCCCCCTCTTAGTATTCTGGGTGTTCAACAATTGGTATCAGAGCTTGGTTCCTTGGAAGAAGCTTAATCGCTTAAGGAAGATCTTGAAGTGTGAATACATGGCAACTAGGAAATATCCTATCCCTCTGGAAGAAATCCTTGTTGTTGGATTCAGTGAAGAAGACTACATAGTTGACATGAATGGAGAACTCAAATCAGCCCTTGAAGATCTGGAAAAATCTCAATGTGAAAACAGAGATCTGGAAGAAAATATTAAGGAAGCAGATGAATGCATTAAGAAATTGAGAGAGCAAAATAAGAAGTTCAATGAAAGATACAAGGAAATAAATGACCAAATTAATCAATCAAATGAGATAATCACCAGTCTAAAAATGCAAATTGAGGAAGGAAAAAGAATTAAAGAATGCCTAAATGAAAAACTAAAAGGAAAATTTGAAGAATGCTCAAGGCTTGAACAAGAAATAGTGGTCCTAAAGATAGTGTTGGAGAAAACAAAGAATCAAGAAGACAAATTCAAGAAAAGCTCCATCCTGCTTGATGAAATGATTGCAAATCAAAAGGCTTCTAAGGGTGAAGAAGGATTGGGATTTGAAAAGGGTGAAAGTTCAAAGGCAAATCAAACCTCAAACAATGCTGTAAAGAAGAACAATAACCAAAAGAAGATTAAAGACAAGAAGAGTAATAACAGACATGTCTGGAACCAGAAGAAAAATTTCAAGAAGCCACCTATCAAACAACCAATTGCACAAAGGTACTATGGCTACTGTTACTCTTGCAATAAATTTAGACATAAGGCTATAGAATGTAGAAGCAGGATGAATTAGAATGTTCAATCATTCTCTGATCAATGTTTTACATGTCAAAGAATTGGTCATAGAGCTAGTGAATGTAAAAATTAGATGGTGAATGGTTACAATAAGGGTATGATGTTTTCATCTTTCAAAGGTTATTGTTATACATGCAATGGATTTGGGCATAAAGATAATCAATGCAGTTCCTGAATGAATGGAAGTAAGCTTGCTCAAAATGTCAGATGTCACAAATGCAATAAATTAGGACACATTGCTAAGTTTTATAGAAGCGATAATGTGAAGGTTGATCTGGTAAAAAGGAGTGATTCAGTAAAGAAAGTGGATCCGGTAGAGATGAAGAAAGAAATGGACAAGGTATAGAAAAATAAAGAAAAAAATAAAGTGAAAGATGAGGCTATGCTAGTCTCTGGTGCAGATGTTTCCTCTGAAAACTAAGTAGAAAGCTTTGGCTTAGGGGGATTTTTTTCAACAGACAAACTTTAAATCCCTTGCCAAAGATATGGTATTGATTCCTTTAGCACATGGATATGAGGTGTAAGTTAACACACTTGATCTATTGGAGAAAACACCAGTGAAAAATATCTTGTTGCAGAAGTTTGTGGGGCAGTTGAAGATGACTATGCACTACAATTAAAATTTTGACAGCTTTATCAATCTAAGCATTGAATGCGAATTAGGTTTTGCAAAAAGGGGTTATAATCAATTTCACTTAACAAAAGATCATTTGCAATCAAACATTTGAAGAGAGAAGAGTAGTGAAAGAGCAAGGAGAAGCTAATCAGAATTCTTGTGCACAAAACCCTAACCGGAAGCGATTGAAAGATATTTATAGATTTCTATGTTGCCCTAAGTTTATCAGTAATATTTTGAAGATGTTTACCCCACAAGTTGTAGAGGTAGTGGACCGAACCTACCCTAAGTTCAAATGACATCCTTTCAAATCTATGGAGATGGATCCAGATGGTGCTTTTTCAAGTGTTCCATATGGTGTAATGCACACAGAGGATGTGAGGATCTATATCCACACAAATATGGAAGAATATAATCTTGCAAAATTGGGAGAAGTATGGGTGAATGAGCTAACCAATGACGATTTTGAGTTGAAACATGAACACATGGCTTTGATGGAGAAGAAACTAGATGTGTGGAATGCATTCCCTATTTTCTGTTATGAGGATGTTTGGGTCAAGTATGTGTTGAGTCGCATCCATGACAAGTTTATATGGTTGGATTTGGATTTGACACATATGATAAGCATATAAGCAATTAGGGTTGTAATAAGTTTATGCTCCACCAAAATAGTTCTGACACTGACATCTATGAAAAATGATGTGGTGATGAAGCTCACCAGAGTGAATTTTGACAAGTGAACCCTAACTATAAATGATATTGCGGATCCTGCAGTGAAGTATGCATCAATGGTGATTGGATACAAGATTTTATTCACAAATAGAGAAAACTCTATGTCTGCCATAGCAATACACACGGCATATGAAATGGTAAAAGAAAACAAAGACTTTGATTTGTGTGAACTACTGAGACAACAGTTGATAGAGAACCTTCAGAAAACCAAAGAATCTTGGCACCCCTTTCGATATGGTTCCCCGAGCATATGCTTGCTATTTTACTTTATCAGATAGATTCTCAGAACAAAGAACATAGTGTGGTTGAGAGATATTCCAGTTGCAGTACAAATTAGAGATCATTTAAGAAGGATGGGCAAATTAGAAACCAAAAATACTGCATTATGGGGTTTCTTTAAGAATCTTTAGGAGAAAATACATGCAAGGGAAATAATTCCTAAAAAGGTTGTAGAGAAATATAAGAATGACATCATTTTTATGGTTAGTAAAGATGAGTGTATCATGGAAGCAGTGAAACCCAGAACAGTTTGGATTCTAAAAATGGGCTATGAAGTTGTAGAAGACATAATTATAGGTCTTGTAGACTTAATGTTAAGCAAACCAAGAGACCCTTCTAAACATAGATTTGGAACCTATGAAGATAAATCCACTGAAGTGCATTTGAAGCACAAGGAGAAAGAAATAAAGAAAAATGTTGAGAAAATGAGGACTAAATTAGAGGAGATGGTATCACCAAAGAACTCTGTGGAGAAATCAAAAGACATGCTTGCTCCACCAAAAGACTCTCCTAGCATAAGAAGGTCAACTAGGACCTATACCTCCTCTCATGCTGCTCCAAAATCCTCTAGAGCCATGCTTGCAGCAAGCTTAGAGAAGAAAGCAACATCCAGTGCTTCTATACATCAACAGCCTCCCAAGAGGAGAAGAGTAAAGGAAAAAGCTACAAGGAAAAGATAGATTAGTCATGATGATGAGGAAGAAGAGGAAGAAGAAGGGCCTCAGTTGGTTTGGAGCAAGAAAAGAGCATCTCAAGCCTCTGGAGAAGATCCTTGTACCAAGAAAGCAAAAATTGACATTGTTGATATCAGAAGTGAAGAAGAAAGTGAGAAGGAAAATGAAGGCTTCATCTTCAAAAGAAGAGAAGAGAAATCTGGTAAAGCAGTCGAGTCTCTCCAAGGGAAAAGGAAAGGAAAAGAAGAAAAGAGAAAATGAAGCTGCTAAAATAGGAGAAAGGCAAAGAAAAGAAAAAGAAGTTAAAGAAATCAAGTCTTGGACCCCTACAACTTGAAGCTACTGTTAGTGCTATAACAGAATATGGAAATCTAAAAGTAGCAAAACTTTATGATGAAAGATCCTTAAATGACAAATCAACTATTTAAAAAGAAATAATTAGGTACATGGGTGCTTTCAATGTTGCTTTACTAGAGATTATTGATTAATTACCTAAAAATCTTGCTAGTGTGTTAACAAAGAAAAGAGATGAAGCTATGAATAATGATACTGAAATGAGAAATTTAAGGCAATTGAGAAAATTTGTCCTTCAATTTCTACTTAATAAAAGACTAAGGCTATTCAAAGGTTAGCCAAAGAATTTAGAACAAAAAGGAGATTGAACACCTTAATGTCTAATGACAAAGAGGAAATAAAGAGGTTAGAAAAGGAGACCTTGAAGATAACAACATATATCATTAAGGAAATGAAAATAGATACAACTATCATTGAAGAATTGTCTTCTTTTGAGGAAAGAGAAAAGGGTGATGACAATTCTAAGAAAAAAGAAAAGACTGGAGCAACAAGTACAAAATAATATATTCAAACAGAGCAAAATGTGTCATCTCCTCCAGTAAACACTGAAACAACCAATGCAGAGGATCAAAATGTTGGAAACTTATCTCCTCCAAAAGGCATCAGTATAGAACATGTTAATCCTCCTCTGGAGAATGTAGAGAATGTTGAAGAAAAGAAGGAGAATCTATAGGAAAAGGAAGATAAAGAAAAAGGAGAACAAAGTGAGATGGTTTTGAAGGAAAATAAACAAGTAAAAATAATTGTGGACAATGCTTTTGTTCCTCTAGAAACCTCTGGGTATCAGGCTGAGAACAATGAAGAAGGGATACATGAAGAAAATTGTCCTCCGGAGATCTCAGGTTCACACATGGTCACTGTTTCTGAAGAGGAGAAGAAAAATATAGAGGGTGAGAGTTCTAGAGTCTCTAATTGACTCAATCAAACACTTCTTGGCTCAACAGAGACAAATTTAATCTATTGCATACCCACAACTATTTCAATTGCCATCTATGGATGGACAAATCAATTTGTCCAATATCTCTCCACTGAAGAAATTGCAACTAGGGACCATTTTTCAGGCTATTACCCAAGAAGAAATATTAAAATCACAAGTAGAAGGAAATGAGCTTCTAGAGGAAGCAATAATGGTTTTTGAAAAGGTGTTACTAGACACCAAGAGGGATGCCTCTCTGACTCTTGTACAACAAACGAATTAATTACTGGAGTCCTTTAACAGTCATTCTACATATTTAGAGAAGGAAGATGAGAAAAAAATAATGGAATAGATTAGCAATAAGAGACTAATAGATCTATTAGAAAAGTGTTCCAAGGCACACAATTTGTTGGGTATTAGTGTAAATTGTATTCAAAATGCCCTGGGTGAAGCTAAGGTAATGTATCAATTTTGCTTACCATGGCCTATAACTACAAAAGATATAAAAGACAAGATTGATAGCTTTGAAATGTAGATAGCTAATATCTTTGGAACATATGAGCCTTTAAAGGATAACAATGGAGATCTGAGGGTTGAAGTTGAAAAGACTCATGCAATCATCAAGAAACTTCAAAATCAAAGAGAACTAATTAAGGATTAGATGAGTTAGTTGAGGGAGATTGTTAGTTTCAAGACAACAATGCTGACATGGATGTTGAAAGATACTGATAAGGTTGTTTAGATGACAACTGCACCTTCATCAGTTGGAGAAGCAGAAGAATTGTTTTTGTAGATTACTGGGCAGATACAAATACTCAACTCTGCCAAGAAGCATTGGGACTCTGCAGTGTTACATCTGAAGAATATATACAAGGAGATTCTTCCTACCAAATAATAAAGTTCATATCCTGATTTCTTGTACATATACGGAAAGATAGAAGAATTTTTTTGGTGATAATATAATATTTTGATTTACATATTAAAGTATAGGAGTAAAATAGTAAGGGGGGTATGTACATAGAAAAATAAGATCAGTTTTGAGATAGGGTGAGAAGTCTTGATCTATAGATATACAAGTGGTCCCTTTGCCATCGATGTCAAAGGGGGAAAAGTTTTGGCATATGTTGCCATCAATGACAAAGGGGGAGATTGTTGGCAACATAAGCATGATGATGAAGAGACTGATGAGCATGCCAATGAGTAGTGTTGTCATTGATGGCAACGAAGTATAAAGATACAATTGTGTTCGTTTGGAGAAGTTGCTAAGTGTGATGTGGAGGAGAATACACCTAAGCATGATATATCTAAGTGTATTACAGAATCCCTATATGACTACATTGATATCCTTCCATTTTGGTGTTTCATACTCAAACACAAATTGTTAAAGTTTTTTCTAAGGCATTTGCAGTATAGAACCTAAGACATAATCACAATATTTTAGTCCACATTACTCTGCTATGAAGAATATTACTATGCAGTTGTAAGGTATTATGGTGCATAGTAAAGGAGTCTAAATCCAAAGTTTTAGGTTTTGAAGACCTCCACAGTGAAAGATAGAGTTGATAGAGTATTAAACTTTGTAATGACAGTGTAATAACAATATTAGTGGTATATTAGAATGCTCTACATTCCACCACAGATGAATATTTTTCTATGCAGTTTTGAGGATATGTTTATAGATGTCAGAAATGTGTTGTCTCCAAGTGGTAAGCATTTTGGTAGTCTGCATGTTGAGTTATGAGTAAACTATTAGTTCATGCTATTGTTACTTCACCAGTAGAGCCGACCTAAAGGTGTTGAGGTTGTGCGGAGTTAAGTCTTGTATGGAACAAAGTTATGGGAGTAAATATAGGCGTCACACAATACATCTATCATGTCAACCTGGTTGATGATTTGCTTAAATGCGGTATATAAAGAAGATTGATTTCTTGTGTGAAGTGTGATGTGGATGTGAAAGAACTATGTGTGTGTGTGTGAGAGAGAGAGAGAGAGAGAGAGAGAGAGAGAGAGAGAGAGAGAGAGAGAGAGAGAGAGAGAGAGAGAGAGAGAGAGAGAGAGAGATCTGATGCAAAGAAGAATAAGATAAGATTGTGGTGAAGATGAAGTGTGTTAAGTTAGTATTTTGAGCTTCAGTGGAACTGTATCTTTAGCATAAGTCAGTTACATTACTAGAAATTCATATTTGGCAGTGAGCCACTTGCAGTGAGCACTTCTATTTTGGACAATGAGTCCACCTTTTGTAACCAGTTGCATTATAATATATTGTGAGCTAATCCTCACTGTGGTTTTTCCCTTTTTGGGTTTTCCACATAAAAATCTGGTGTTCATGTGTTACATGTTTTGATGGTTACTTTCATGCTTTCCTTGCTTACTACAAATTAAATATGCTATGTGAAGTGAATGTTTAAATGCTTAAGTAGTTTCAGAGAATACTGATTCACCCCACTCTCAGTATTCTAGGTGTTCAACAGATGGTGGCTTCCAATGTATACCTTTGAATTGTTCAAATCTAATGAATATGTAAATATCAATTTTGAAGCAAGTTGTAGTCACCACAGTTAAATGAACATGTAAATTATGAACATGAACATGTAAATTATGAACTATGTAAATTATGAACTAGATAGATATCTAATGTAGGCTTGTTAAGTTTGAGGCCCCTAAATGATAATGATACAAAAAAACTTAAAAAAGAACTCAAGTGATAAATTTACATACAATGATCTGCCAAACTCACATGATGAAATAGCATAACTTTAAAATGCCATGGCCTAAGTAGCTCATTTGAACATGTAAATTATGAACATATTAAATGAACATGTAAATTATGAACTAGATAAATATCTAATGTAGGCTTGTTAAGTTTGAGGCCCCTAAATGATAATTTGATACAAAAAAGTAAAAAAATAAGTTCTCAATTGATAAATTTACATATAATTATCTACCAAACTCGCATGATGAAATAACATAACTTTAAAAGGCCATGGCCTAAGTAGCTCATTTGAACATGTAAATTATGAACTAGATAGATATCTAATGTGAGCTTGTTAATCTCGAGGCCCCTAAATGATAATGATCATACAAAAAAGTTAGAAAAGAAGTTCTCAAAATTTGATAAATTTACATATAATGCTCTACCAAACTCACATGATGACATAACATAACTTTAAAAGGTCGTAGCCTAAGTAGCTCATTTAAACATGTAAATTATGAACTCTAGATAGATACAAAAAAGAGCTTTCCTTAGCTTCGAGAAATATTTAAATTATGTACTGACAAGGCCAACCACGTGAAGGTGGAAGCTTATGTGGCCTCACCTAAGACCTAAGACACCTAAGACATCTAAGACTTAAGATGCCTAAGACCCAAGACACCTAAGACATAGACACCTTTAAAGACCTAAGATACATAAGATGCCTAAGATAGATCTAAGACGTGCCTAAGACACCTAAAGACCTAAGACACCTAAGACCTAAGACACCTTTAAAGACACCTAAGACACATAAGACATGCCTAAGACACCTAATGACCTAAAACACCTAGGACTTAAGACATCTTAATGACCTAAGACACCTAAGTCGTAAGACCTAAGACATGCCTAGACACCTATGACCTAAGAGACGTAAGACATAACTAAGACACCTAAGACATCTAATACCTAAGACACTTAAAACCTAAAACCCTAAACCCTAAACCTAAGACCTAAGACCTAATCTACCTAAATTAAAGACTATATCTATAGTTTAGAGATCATATCTACACAACATGACTTTTTCAATAACTTGAAATCCTTTTGAGCAACTACATGATTACACAAATAGAAATCTATGTAAATAAAAATAGAGTTTGTAACTCTTGATCAAGTTTGATTCTAAAATTTGTTAAGAACCATTGAAATTAAAATTTGGAAGGAAAGAACTATCAAAAATCATAAATTTTAAAATAAAACTAATTTATCTATATATCTATCTAGTGTTCATGTACCTTCATACCATGTATTGATTGGTTCAACTTTCTCTTCAATAGTGTAACTTATAACATCCACGTAACTTAAAGATCTTGGTACATATAATATAGATCTTCTCTATATTTTGTTATCTCTAAAATCTTTTCATGATCTTGAATAGACAACCTCCACTTTTGTTGGCCACATTCTCTTTTTGTAAAGTTTCCAAATTTAATCTTGTTGCTATAACTGACTATAATGTAGAAGCTTTTGTCCTGGCATATAATCAATAAATATAATACCATTTTTATCTATCTTTATTTGTTGATAATATGTGCCTTCAACAATGACTGATCCAATGGGATAAGATTGTCCATAACTATCTATCATTGATTCTAACAATTTAGATTATGGTTGCATGCATCTAAGTAGATAGTAATCTACACCTTCTGTATTGTCAGGTTCTGCAACCACATAAAAAATATCTCCTGTACACACCACAAGTACAAACATGTCTATACATTATCTAGTTTCAATGTAAAGCATGTTCAAATATTTATAATGACTCTTGACTTAGGTAGTATATAAATCAAAATTCTATAAGATAAAATTTAATTTAAATTTACATTTAAAATTTACTTGTAACAACTAAATCAGATACACGTTCGTAATCAGCTGAATATAGAGGATCATAGACATCTACAATGTCATTATCTTCAAAAGGAGGCATTGATACTATTTGTTTCATTTCCCATTGTGAAACATATCCATCTCTAATATTCTCACATTGTAGAATATTTGCATTGTTCTCAATGCAGTAAACACAAAAACATGATTTTTCTCTCACTTGAATAGCAAGAGGCTTGCTATGTCCTATAGTGATGACTTGATGCAAACTTTTAATACTATTAATTATTTGATAATTAAAAGGATTTGATCGATCAAAATCTATGTATGAACAAATTCAAGCTCATCCAATTAAGACTAAACTTCTAAATTTACTTCTTTATTATTTATTTAATTTCAAGCATTCAATTAAGACTTGTGTAAATAAATATCCACATTTATTAACAAATTCAATTGATTCATGTTCTTGAATTTAAATAAAGTTTTCAAATAGCATATTAAATTTACACATGTACCTTTAACTTCCCAAAAATAATGTTTGTTGTATATTGAGTCACGGACCAAAATGACTTTTACACCATTTAACAATTTCATTTGCATTTCGTATAGTGTTACCTACAAGTTCATTTCAAGGTGAAGTATTCAGCAATTTTGAATTTACATAAATTCCGTATGGTACAAATTTACTTGCAAGTTCATATTGGTGAAGTGTACGCTTCACACATGCTCTTGCTCCATCGTGCTCTCCTTTTCCATCTCCACTCTAAAAAAATTTCATAAAAACTTTTTGTCATGTCTAGCATGTTGTTGCATTAACCAATTAAATGCTTTTGTAGACTTAAATTGTCTTGTATTTAGTTATATAAAACATGGCATTGAAAATAAGAAAATGAAGGATTATGAGGAGCTGTATCAATTCCTCACTGAAGACTGGGATTAGTTATTTGATTAGCCCTACGTGTTTTTCTTTGCTATTTTTTGGTGTGTTGTCCGCTGTTAGTCTATTGTCAGTCCGCTTTTACTAGTTATTTTTTTGGTGTTGTGTTGCTAATTTGTTCTTTGTTAACTTTTATGTGTGTCTGATTGGCTATTTTGTAATGGGTTCGGCACCTTAGTCTTGTTGCTTATATTAATAAAAAACAACCATTTGAAAACCAACAATTAGATAAAAACTATATGTATATATAAGTAATTGATTCAAGTCTTAAAGTTATAAATTTAAATTTAAAATTTAAAATTTAAAATAAAAATAAAATTAACACTTACTAGCACATCCATTAGACCAAATCTAGTGATGTAATGCATATATGCCACACCGTCTCAAATCTTCAAAAAACATTCCAAAACAATGTGCTACATAGCTTCTGTCATGACCCGTATATCATCATTGATATAAAAGTGAACCTCCTTGATGATAATTCGTTCATCTTTTCTACTTTATTCACCATCTACAAGTAACTCAGCATGTCTATAACACACTTGTACAAAGATTGTGACTTGATCTGAATGATAATATTGACTTTGAATCTCAGTTTGAGGACTAAATGTATAGTTCTCAGAAAAATCTACAATAGAGAGAATACAACCAGGTGGAAAATAATTCTTTGAGTCATGAAATTGCTTAGCCTGCCATATTACATCATGACAATGTTGAATATGCGGATATATGATGTTACAAAATTTAGAGTCCATAAACTCATTGTAGGGCAATTCACTCTCTCTCAAAACAATTATTTTGGACTCAGCTCCTGACTTCATTGAGTATGTTGCAAGGTGTGCACCCTTGGTCTCCTTGTGCTATGCAACACAGTGCTTGGGTTCATGACAAGGCTTAACCACCTCCCATGGATTCATTAGCTCTGGCAGTTGTATTGGGCATTAACATGTCAATCTTTTGGTGCAATGACAATCGTCTTGCTAACAATTGGTATCAGAGCCTGGGTCATGGGTTTGAACCCCTCGCTTGCACTGGGGGGATTGTTGCAAGGTGTGTGCCCTTGGTCTCCTTGTGCTGTGCAACGTAGCACTTGGATTTGTGACAAGGCTTAACTGCCTCCCATGGATTCATTAACTCTGGTGGTTGTATTGGGCATTAACAGGTTGATCTTTTGGTGCAACAACAACCGTCTTGCTAACATAGTATTTCTCATATTCAAATCTCTTCCAAACAACTAGCATTGAATGATCAATATTCTCAAATGGTATTAAAAGTTCCCTCAAATTTTCATAATCTATACATGTACTTTTTATACACTGTACATTGAATTCATTTGAATTTTCTAATTTTTCACATAAGATAGACTTTACAAATCGTGTTGTGCTTCCAGGGATGACTACATTTGGATTAACTATTGCCATAACTTTTCTATATGACTGTAGGTGTAGATGAAATTTAACATGATTTCGACAACAACAAGTTTCACGTACTTTATTTATATGTACGAAACATGGTCGCAAACTCTCAAACATCTTTTGACAAATCTTCACCTATAGAAATTCTTTCTTGAATGCTTCAAAAAGTTCACTTTGTGTTGTATCTATAAAGTATTTTGGATGAGAAATTTTTGTACCATCTTCACCTTTTATTTGTATAGTGTCCCTTCTATTGGAAGAAACATGGGAGTGGTTGGTCCAATATCCAATTACTTTTTGTTTTACATCTTCTAAAATTCTATCTTTCCAAGGGAGTTGACAAATATTTACCCAATTATTTTCAATGTTTTCATCTAATTTGTTTTTCTTCTTGATATATCTTTGAACAGTTCTCCTAGATACATTTACTAATTTGGTAATTGCTTGAACTTGTCTATATGCGATAATATTTTACTAGAAAGTATAGTCATCAATGCTCTATGTGCAACACTTAAATCAGTAGCTCGACTATTGGTTTTAATAGAATCCAATGCTTCTTGCAAGTTTTCAATTATTGGTTGATTTAATAAATCTAAAGATTTTTTCTTATTATTATTGAATTATGGTAGGGCAAATTGCAGAAAGTTACACCATTATTGCATAGCAATATTAAAACATATAATAATATATCATTGTCTTCGTATGATTTTACATTTGAGTGCATTGGCTTATAAAGCCACATATTCCCGTACAAGTAACCACAATAACTTATTAAAAACTACTATGGGAATAACTAATTCCCTAACTTATAAAACCAACATTTATTTATTAAACTAATAAATGTAAACCTTAATTTATTCTAACACCCCCCTTAAGGTTTACATGTAATAAAACTAATATTCCCCCTTTATTACATTGTTTCTGCAATAGTACCAAGGGACCCCCCTGAATGCTAATATACTCAACAAAGTTGATTACATAATATGAATACATATTTTACAGAAGATCTTCTCCCAAAGAACAAATCCTGAACCAAGCGAAGCCCCATCATGCTATCTCATCTACCCTTGGAAAAGAGTATCTTCAAGTTGTGTTCTTGAGCTCTTTAGTCCCAAACTCTCAAATCACAGAGTCTTGAGTTATTCGACAACAATCCCTAAGAGATATGACAGATCTCTATCATTGTCTAGTGACCGTGAAAGGGTATAATTCTTGATCATATACTCTAAAGCTCACTGGGAAACAATCCATATTAAGCTCAACACCAAATCCCAAACTTGTCTCCAAAACAAAATCTTCACAAAACATACATTCTTCAAATCCATCAGCATCAACAAAGAAAAACAAAACAACCAAAACCAAAAACACTTCTCATGTAAAGTATCATCTCAAAGTGAGAATCTAACTTGAGATTATGGAAAATCCTCCATCCTCTGATGCTGCCTCCCTCCAATATGACCCTGTTACACTTTAATTGACTGATGTCTTGGATGAGTCTTTGGAGGCCTCATCAGGTGTAGTATAAATGGCCCCGAGAGCACAAGCAATATTTGATGTAGCCATGATAAAATAAAATGAACAAGGTATCGGATTCCACCAAAAGTGCATAATAATTTTTATATCTCCCATGTTACACAAAATCACATATCAATATACCATTAAACCTTATTCTTCCAAATGCAAAAAATACTCTTATCTATCCAAAAAGTATATAAAAAAAATTAGATTTGAACCCACAACCAATTACCTTCAAGTATATTGAAGTAACCGACTTTCCAATGGATCATACATGATAATATTCAATTGACAAATACTTTTCTTCACATTTTGTGAACCACAAAGTTGATCCAAAAAAAATAGATAACCCTAAACTTCAAAATGAAAAAAATAACTTACATGCACCCACACTTTTCCATTGTGCAAGGGTACTAAATGTTTGTTTCTACTACCTCTGCATTCTTATCCTTCTCACGTCTTCTATTCTGCAAATTTAAACATATATATCAAATGCCTTCGAAACCTATTTCAACACCTTTATTCTTGCAAATGCCTTACTCCTCCTTTCTATGAGGGCTCAAATAGTTACTTGAGATAGTTTAAATGAATACTGCCGCCATTTCCATTTCCTTATCACCATGTAACTCAATATGTATACATTTTTCACACGAAGTAGAAATCTTATGCCTAGAAATCTGTATGCAGTGCTCAAACTATGTAAAAATCTAAAGTAAACTACACAAATCTTACATCAGTCTTATGCCGCTTCAATTAAAGTGATGTCTGGTCGCTTCACCTCCCTGCGTATAGGATTTCATATGATTGATAGATCCAAGGTTTTGAAACATTTAAATCTTCTTTTGATTAGTTTCTTATCCACACACAACAAGCACATTCAAACTTCCATTTGATGCATCATCTCCTTCTATGCTACCATATGCATCCAACAATCTAAGCATTGTCTCCTTCACACATCACTGAACCATCTTTATAGAAACTTCAACACAGCAATACATCTTTATTCACAGGCCCACAGGGATAGGTAATGCTTTGATACCATATTGAATTATGGTAGGGCAAATTGCAGAAAGTTACACCATTATTGCACAGCAATATTAAAACATAAAATAATATATTATTTTCTTTGGATGATTTTACATTTCAGTGCATTGGCTTATAAAGCCACATATTCCCGTACAAGTAACCACAGTAACTTCTTAAAAACTACTACGGGAATAACTAATTCCCTAACTTATAAAACCAACATTTATTTATTAAACTAATAAATGTAAACCTTAATTTATTCTAACAATTATCAACCCTTAACAACTCCAAAACATGGGTCATTTCTTTTCACCTAAATAACTTTGCACATAATTGTGCTCTTGCAATTAGAGATTCATCTTCAAAAAATTCATCCCAAATTCCTTTAGAGTGAAATTTCAATGTGCTTTCAGGTAACATATGTTCAGATGAAATCTTCTTGAAAAGAGAATACTCATCATTTCCATAAGATTTTTCATTCCATACAAAAAATTTCTATCACTAGTACCAATTTATTCTTCTACTTATTGATTAATGTGCTCTGTAACTTGTTTATCAATAATTTCAATGTGTTGTTCTTGACTAGATGATTCTAAAGTCAAATTCTCCCTATTTAGTTTTTTTCATCTCTTTTTCGGTCATACAACCTTGATCTAGTTCTTTTATTCCTCATCACAAATTGCTTGTTTTAATTCACCTACACATACATACACATGCATGTACATCCCAATAAATAAGTCATGGAGTTCAATTTCTACACGCCTTTATTCTATCATTCAAGACCAATATATATATGAACAATAAATACACTCATAAACTTTTAAAATTAATCAATGACAAATCATTGTACCTTGAAAATTTGTAGCCTCTCTTGCCAAAAAAACTCCTTTGCCAAAAAAACTCCTCTTGTGTGCTTTCTCCAAATGTTTGAATTGAAAAAAATTAAAAAAATAATTTGTAGCCTCTATTGCAAAAAAAAAAAACCACTTCTTGTATTTTCTCCTAATGCTTGAATTGAAAAAAATAAGCAAAAAAGAACCTATATTTATATGAAGTTGTTTAATTTTTTTTAAAAATTGGTCAACCAAATTGGGGAGCCGACTGGAAAAATATAGTTTTGGGTGAATCAAACTCGCCTGAGTTGAACTCTCCTGAGTTGAACTCGCCTGAGTTGAACTCACCCGAGTTCGACTCGCTCGGAACTATCTATGTGACATCCTACTTGGTAGCCACCTCCTTTTTTAGAATTTTTTGAAACTCTCAACTTGGACTAAATATTTCTTTAGTCAGAATGGATTATTTCAAAAAACAAAAATACCCTTAAATAGAGCTCCAAGTCTACAATCCAAGTATTTTTTTTTTAATATTTTGATTAGTTTTAATATGTTTTTGTTTTAAATTATTGCAAGTAGGTTGTTATAATCAAAATATAAAAAAAAATACTTCAATTTTAATATGTTTTTGTTTTAAATTATTGCAAGTAGGTTGTTATAATCAAAGATGACACTGATTAGAAAAAATAAAAGATGTATAAAACTATATTTTTTTTGAAAATTATATGGTGCACTGGAGTAAAGAGTCCTCTCCAAAAGGTATAATTGGTTTTTTGAAAATAATAAAAAACTTATACAAAAGTTGTCGTGGAATGAAAACTATCAAATTCTGGTAAGTTTGACTTTAAAATGTTATTATGAGGAAAATATGCATTGAAATTTTTTTTCTTCCATGCACTAAATATTGAACTGATATATTTGGGAAAAAAATTAGTAAAAATAAGATTGTTTAGATAGAGTGCTTCTGGATTAAACTGTGTATGTTTTTGCATCAACGTTTCGGATCATGCTCAATGATCCATCATCAGGAAGAGGACAGTGTCAAAATCTACTCTTAAATTTATAAAAAAAACATCAAAATAATTTTTTAAATTGTTTGAAAAATTACAAACATAAAATTCATCATGAGTTCTACATTTCATTAGTTTACATCATTTTCAAATTCAAAATATAAATGCCACTTTATGAGGTCGAAGTTGAATTTTTTGTTTGTGTTGGTTGATTCCTTTGTAAAAGTGTGACATAGGTTTGTGCTTTTACCTGAATAGCATGTGGAACAAAAAATGCATAAGGTAAGGAAAATTAGAGAGATAAAACACTATATAGTACTCTTAGATATTAAAATTAAAAAATAATGATGTATTAGCTTTGCAAATGAAACCCTAATAAGGTATTGAAGGGTGGGTAGGTTGGCAAAAATGATCATAAAGTGAGGGACAAACTCTAGAAGGAAATATTGAACAATAAAATAGCAATAGATATGAACACAAACCCTAGAAAAATATAAAAAATGATAGAACAATTAAAAAGTGTAGATATGAAATCCTAAAAAGCAATGAAGATATAAACACTAAAGAAAAACCCAAGGATAGTATAATATTGGATGGGTTCACCAAAATTGTAAAGGAAAATAACTTTCTCTAAGGTGTTAGCTAAGTTAATTATTATAATGCAATCAATAACCATCAACTAACCTAAATAATAGCTCATTGGGTAAATACCAAAATAATAAATGTTATTTTTAGAAATAAAATGTAAGTGATAGGTGTTCTTAGCTCTTGGAACTATGATTAAGAATAAGTGTGATGTCGCATAGAACTTAGCCACTTGGGTACATAAAAATAGGTGTCCTTGATGTGCCAACTTTTTGGAACTTTACATAGACTTGAGATCCTCTGCAAGTTGATTTTGTGATTCTAGGTTGATCCCACATCGCACAAATTTGACCTCTAAGGCACAATTTTTATTTAGTATAGTGTAAACTTTTGTGATCCAATTCACTATGACTTTTGCTCTCTACTGGTGCTTAAGGACCAAAGATACATATAGAAATACCTTAGGGAGATTTCTAAATTGCAAGGGTTCATGTTCCCTTAGTAAACCCCTTGAATCATTGGCTTTACATCTTTGACAAGTGTGGGGAAACAACAATCAAGCAAGCAAATGATCTAGGATGTGAATTCTGATGCAAGAACTATTCCTTTTAGTGAATTAAGTTGAAATGTTCCCATTGAATGTTCCTTGATGTTCTAGGATTTTGAACAATCATCGAATATGAATTAATGCTTACATGAATGCCTCTAAATACCAAGATATAGTGAATTGTTGCACAAATGTGTACAAGGTCAGCACCCAACAATTATGAGGAAAGGGTGGAAGTCAACAATTTGAATCTTAAAAATTAAAATTCTATGTCAAATTTGTGGCATGTAGGATCAATCCGATACATCATGGAAATGACTCAAGATGAGAAAAGTGAAGCTTGAGGATCAAGGATGGATATGTGGAAGTATGAGCTCATAAATGAGGCAAATGTATGGAAATATGTTCATATATCTAATAAAAATAAAATAAAATATAAATAAATGTGTGAAAGTGAGCATGAAAGAAGATGGATAAAGATGGAGGAAGGAGTCAAACTTGTTGTTAGTGTAAAATTGTATTTACACTTTAGCATAAGTTTATTAGGGAGAATCTTTTTAGGATAATATTTCCTTTATTGTACTTGAGAGCTTTATGGCATGCATCATAAGCTTTTCCTTCTCACCTTGTCTCTTTTTGGCAAGTGTGATTGTATTTATATGTATTATTCATTTGCGAATAATTAATGCACATGAAGTACTATTTACATATTTTCCTCACAATCTGACGTTTCTTTGGTGTGGAAGAATTCGTGCAGATGATCTTGACTCCTATGACTTGTTTTGACGACTCTAACAAAAGTACACATTAAAACATTCTCTCAAAATAAACCAAAACTAAATGACAATTAACATAGATATACAAATTTTGCCAACCCTATGTGCTGCGTGTGAATGCCACGTCCACTAATTTGCATGTGAATGTGAATGTCATGAGAATTTTTTTACGATAATATTTCCTTTATTGTAATTGAGAGCTTTATGACACGTGTCATAAGCTTTCTCTTCTCACCTTGTCTCTTTTTGGCAAGTGTGATTGTATTTATATGTATTAGTCATTTGTGAATAATTAATGCACATGGAATACTGTTTACATATTTTCCTTACAATCTAACGTTTCTATAACTGGAATAATTCCTAGAGATGACCTTGGTTCCTATGACTCCTCCTCACAACTCTAACAAAAGTACATATTAAAACATTCTCTCAAAATAACCAAAACTAAATGATACTTAACATAGATATACAAATTTCACCAAGCCTATGTACTGTCATGTGAATGTAAGCACTAATTTGCTTTAGGTACTAAGTGTGGGAAAGCCAACTTTTCTGCCGACATTTCGTTTTCTATGTACTCCCCCAAGCAGAACCTCCTTCCACTTACTCTACTGCGTACTGCCAATCTCTCCACATTACTGGAAACACTACCGAGATTAGGGTTTGGTCCACCAACTGTTCGCTTCTCTGGTCTGGTTTCAGTACACCTTCGGATTACCCCTCCAAGGAGATCCATTCCGAAGTAGAGAGATTCCTTCCAGTCCAAGCGAGAAGAAAGCTGGTCTCCTTGACGGGGTCCACATCAGACTGAAAATCCCATCCCCACCATCTCTCCGTATCTCGTCCAGTTACACAGATAGGGGGCCCTCGACCTATCTACTAGTCGAGTATTATAACTATAAAGTGGAAGTACATAAAATCTCTGCCATCTTCGAAAAAATATTTTTTCAGTAGACCAAAGACAGCCTACCTAGATTGATACGGATTGGAAAAAAAAGTTAAAATTATATATCCAGCCCCAGCAACCCAACTCCTTTTCGTAAGTGTCTTCTTTTAATTAGAAGAATGCATTCAGAAATCTTTTTTGGGTTCAAATCTTCTTCATCAATTATTGACTTTTTGTTCTCCATCAATGTTTATTTTGGTAGATGTATCCTCCATTCAAAGGGAACATTAACTCATTTGATAATCTGTTTCCAATTATTGAATCTTATTTCTATTGCTGCTTGAATAGTTCCATCCCCATTCAAGTTCTTTCGAATTATTCTTGTTCTCTGCTCTGATCACAGAGAAATGATGGAAGATTGCAAACTCTATGTAGGTCAAATTTTAGTTCAGACTTGCTTTTCAGGTGTGAATATCATAGTGAGAATTGCTCTTGACAATGGAATGAACCATTTCGTATTTGTAGCCTATAGACAAGCTGTTGCTACACTTGTCATGGCCCCTATTGCTTATTTTCTAGAAAGGTATATTCATTATACGTTGAAACAATTTTTAGTCTTTGTAGCCATGGTAATACTTATAAAAGAATCATGAGTATGCCTGGAAAAAGTTAGGTTGATGTTGATGTTGGTGCACTACGCAGAAATGAACGTCCTCCAGTGACTTGTACTATTTTCTGGCAGATCTTTCTTCTTGCTCTTTCTGGGTAAGTAGAAAAGTTCATCTAATCTACATACCATAATTAGTTTCGAACTCTGCTTGATTTGATCATTTGGAATTCGTGTATGGAGACTAACTAATGTAGTAATGTTGCAGCTTTACCGTGAGCCAGAATTTCTTTTTCATTGGTTTGGCATACACTTCGGCCACCTTTACAGCTGCAATCACAAACCTCATTCCTGTTGTCACATTTGTGATGGCCATGGTTTTTCGGTATTGATTTAAACCTAATATTTTTTCAAACTCATTTAGTTCTAGTACTTATGTGAGCAGCGACATGTGGGTACGTAAATCAATAATAGTTGGTGGCAATCTCACTAAATATAGCCTGTTAGTGCATCTGCTGGAAGATATTGATCAAGAAAATATCATTAACATATGAAATTTGTATTAGATGATACACTTTGTAGCAAAACTTGTGAGACACTTGTTTTCTTTTCCAAGACGGGTTTCATTCATTATGAAGCAGTATGATATATACTATGCCAATTTACAAACTTGGTCTTAGACAATGCATTTGTTATCAGCGACATTTGTTAGAGCACGATTCAAAAACAGGATAGAATAGAGTTGTTTTATTATTGTATATTAAAAGGAATGTTTACATTTTTATTTATAGGTAGTAAAGAATAGTTCAAGTATTACATAGAGGAAAATTACTTAAATTAAAAATTCATTGGGTTAATTTAATTAATCCATAAAGATTAATATTTACAATCCACCTCAAGTTATGGTTAAACTAAGTAATTCTTTTAAATATTCAAACTTTTCTTGGCCAAACATTTTAGTGAGAATATATGTTGGCTGATCAGAAGCTTCTTTAAAATAAGTTGGTTCTGAATCTACCATTATATTGTTGTCATAAATAGACTCAAGTTATCTTCTTGATTGGATTGAATCTATTTCCTTGAAAGGTCTCAAATTCTTGATTAGACTAAGTCTGTTGCCTTGATAGGTCTCAATTTTTTGTTTGGACATGCCTGATTGCCTTAACAGGTTTTGCTCATTGTTTATGTTGTTGGATTGTTTTGTCCATTTTTGTGAAGAGCTAGGTTGAACTATTTTGTTCCTAGCTTGCTAGCTTCATTAGGTCTCGAATCTTTGTTGGACTTGTTTTGTCCATTTCATGAAGACCCAAGTTGAATTGTTGGTGCTTCAATTTTCTAAGCATAAGCTCCATCATGGTCCAACATACATATAATATATCCTCAAAAATATGATGACTTGGATTCTATCACTAGCCATATCTCAAAACTATGAATTTGTACTCTCTAATCATCAATGTAGTCACTCTATTTGCAATGCTACAATATGTAATAATATGCAAAATGACCAATTCTTAGTGGCCAATATGAGTAGGTACTCATGACTAGCAGTCCTCATCTATTAGTCTTTTAGGACAACTACACTTCAATCATAAAAAAGTAATAATTGAAATATGTCAATCACCAAGCTAACATCCAACCAACTATAGCATATTGCTCATAGTAGACACAAGCACTCATAAGGTATGATTAATACAATAAGGAGGAACATATCCACATCAACTATCCACCAATAATATATGCAATCAACATGTTATAAGACATCATCAAATGCATCACAACATCAAGTGCATTCAAAACATTGGTGTAAGATCACCAATAACAAGGTGTCAACAAGTCATCTACAACACTTGGAATGTAAGTGCACCAACCATGGCCTCAAGATAAAAAATTGGAAAACTCTAAAATACATCAACAGTGACATATAAGCAACAAATTTGCACAAAGCATTTGAAGTGCACACATCTATCTCTAAAAATTCTCCACTAAAATCTTCCATTCACAAAAAGTTCTCCCTTGACACGAGAGAGGAGAATGCCAACAAGGTCTCTCTAATGGAGAAAAAGTGGAGAGCATATGCCCCTTTGAATGGGAAGTAAGAAAAATTAACAACTTAGATCATCATGTCAAAATCTATATAAATAGATGCAGAACTCAATGCCACCCTTATGAGTTTTCATCATGAGTCTCAACTAAGCTATCCTTTTGGGTTTTCAACTTAGTAAGAAGAGTGTGGAAGTTGTTCTTTTTGGGTTTTCAACTTACAACTCAATTGCATAAAATGTGGGCCTAAATTGCCCTATTGAATCAACCAGAGGAAATATTTGAAGCTCTAGAATTGAAATACATTAGTAAGAACAAACATCTTCATAAGATGCATATCCAACATACTCAAAGAAATAACATTGCTTAGAAGAAAAAACATTCTTTATAAGAATAAAATTCAATTTTGCAATCTTATTAGCAAGTGGTTTCTTATCAAATATACCAAGGTTTATTTTAGAAATATCGACATTAACACTAGACAATGTAGGTTCAACAAGATCTACAAGATTGTGTTCATCATTAGTGGAAGATTCAATATGGACAATAACATCACCATTATGAGTAAACAAATTTTTATCATCAATAATAGACTGAACTCTCCTATAAGATTTGGTCAACAAACGAACCTTAGATCTTCATCTGGAATGATATATTCAACCAAAATACATATTCCTCATAGGCTTTGGAGGTAAATCTTGTAAATAACAATGTTTGATAGAATGAGTATGCTAACCACATGATGTACAAGGGTGTAGATCAAAGCAATTGCTAGAAAACTGACCTTGACATCCATAATAAGAATAAGCTTGGACATTATTGGACTTAACTTACATATTATTTTTCATTATTTTGACAACTCAAACTTTTTGACTTCACAAGAATGACCAACAAGTGAAGACTCAACATGACATTTATTCATAAGTCATGTCCTAATACAAATTTGATGGGTTTAGAATACGATGGCACATTAGACTAAAAAAAATCCTTATAGCCAAGAACACATTGTTCTCTATTTGTTTTATGAGATTCCTAGACTATCACAATAGGTTTTGATGAGGTAACAAATTTAGACGTCAATGGGTTTCTTTTTCGTGACTTTAGTTGTTAGCATTTTTAGGCCATAGTCTTAGACACAACATTTTTCTTCAAGGACATTTTATTTCATCTACCTTTCAAGTTGAATTTCTAGAAGAAGGATCACCATATTTGATAGTGTTTTTTTGTGTTGAGGCATAGTATGTTTGATCTTGTAACCTGTATATCTCTTGTCATAGAAAAATGTATTGAGTACAAAACTACATAAAGGTAGGTTAAACTATCTCCAACACACTATGATGTGATTATCTTCTTTTGAGTTTTTAGTTTGAATGCTTAAAGATAAAATGACATCTTCATACAAAGTAGAGCCCATGATGTAGATAGTAAAAACATCTTAAGGCAAAATACTCTACACAATCTGAGTTAGGCTCAAATAATAATGCTTGTAAACAAAATCATGTTATCCTTATACCTCGAGCACACATAATCAACTAATAACTCGAATTAGACTCTTATCACTTTATAACAACATCCACATCTTTGACAAAAACAATTTTATGCACAATTACAAAAATAATCGCCTTTTACAAGTTTTTACAAATTAATAAATCTCTCACTTGATATTTCTTTTTATGTCAAACTTCTATCACCCCTTTTTTTCATTCATATACCCTTAATTTAAAAAGTCACATTAAGGATCAATTTTATCCCTTATTTCTCCAAATTCATATAGTGAATATTAAATTCCTCCTATAACCATTCCCTACTTTGAATTTCATTCTCCAATTTTTTTTAATTGAGAAATATGAAGTTGCCATCTTTTTAAACTATTAAAACATGCTCTTAGCTTTGCAAACTTGTATACAAATTGTCTTTGTATGCTTGCACTATTTTATTGCATAAAAATGTTTGATCAAATATACCAATATAAATAAAAACTTTATATTGGGTAAATGCCTTTATAACCATACCTAGCCATATGCACAATAATGGCAGGAAATTAACACTTAGAGAAATAATAATCCTAATCAAATAGTACTCAATTCTTAAAAAATAATCTAGTTCTCTTTTCTTCTAAGAATGATGGTGGTTATTTGATAACACAACAAAGATTAATCTTATATTCTGTTGTAGTAATTAGATGCTTAATACACAATGTCTTCGAATAGAGCTCACATTGCATGGAGTCATGGCCTTCATTGGTGTTCGTATTGACACCTCTATCTCAAAATTAGATGTAGATGGAAATATGTTGAGAAGATTTTGTCATCAACTAATATCATAGCACATGTCATGTAATTCAAATTCCATCAAATACCACACATATTTGGCTAAGTAACACTATGTAATCAAGAAAGTGCATGTTGGGTAATTATGTGTCTCAACTTTGCAAATTACCAATTATTATTTATTTATCATTTAATATTTTCCCATGGTGAGTTATTGTTATTATTTAATATTTAGCTCAATACAAATTAGGGCATTGAAATTTTATACTAGGTGTTGATGCCTTGTAGTGGTGGACTATTAATATTTTATTTTGAGATTATCTTTAGAAAAATGGGATGCCCTACTTTTGTGAGATCCTATGATAGATTTTATGACATGTAAGAGCCAAGAATAGAGGGAGTTACTTTGGAATCAATGACTAGCCAGAAGATGTGTAAGAGCATCTGTAAGTGCCTAATTTTAGATAAGAATCTTGCATATCTTGGGTACCACACCTCATGGGAGGTTTTGCACATGGTTTTGTAAACCACAAATGGTTTCCAGTTTTCTAGAAGTCTATAAGTTGAGAGCTTGTGGAGTAGTTTTTAATTTATGAGAGTTTGTAGATACACAGGGGCTACTAGGATACTACCATAATTACTTTGTATTTCAATGCTAGTGTATTACTCTTGTAAATACTAGCATTTCAAGTCTATTTTAATCCTTTTTTGATTTGATAATACATTGTGTAGGTTTTGGAGTGTGGTTTTTTTGTTCTGAAAGGGTTTTATGTGTTTCTCTATTTTCTATAATAAGTTTAGATCAGATTTGAAGTTATTTGCATAGCACTCCTCTCAAAAATTAGTGTAGGAAGTTGTTTCCATACACCTTTCTTCCTTACAAATGGTATTAGAGCTTGGCTAGTTTTGGTTTTACTTGTTGGGTAGAGGGTTTTTCAAGCTAATCCAGTTGGAGTGGGAGATTGTGTAGAAGGAGAACTTTGTGATCTTTATTGTATGAAGTAAAGATGGAAATCACATTAGGGAGGATTGAGGTGGAAAAGTTTTTGGACATGAATTTTGAGATGTGGAAGTTGAAGATGGAAGATTTGTTAATACATCATGGTCTATGGGATGTTGTTGATGCAAAAGTTCAAAGACATATGGATGCTACTTTGGCTACTTAGTATGATGTTATGAACCATAAAGCCAAAAGTCTAATCAAATTATGCCTTCTAGATTCTATTCTAATTAATGTCTATGAAGAGCCCACTTCAAATCAGTTATGGAAGATGTTGAGTGAAATTTATCAAGCCAAAACTTTAGTGAAAAATATATTCTTGAGAAAGAAGCTCTATTCCTTGAGGATGGAAGAAGTAAATGAATTACAAATCACTTGGATATATTTAACATGTTGGTGTAAAAGGATACAAGCTTTGGGATCCAGTTGCACAAAAGGTAATATATAGTAGAAGTGTGATTTTTAGAGAAACTAAGACTTCCATTGTATTGTAGCTAGAGAAAATTGAATAGAAGAAATATGTGTTTTAGCTTCTCTCTATGCTTGAGAAAGTTGAATTGAGGCCCCAAGATAGACAAGAAGTTGAGGAGATCTCATCAAGATCTAAATCTTCAAAAGATAAGGTAGAAGCTCCACCTCAGCTTGTTCAAAGGTCTACAAGGCATAGACAACCACTAGAAAGGTATGGGTATTATCTTGATGATTGCAAATGTATATTTTCTTTGAATACTAACATTGATGAACCAAAATTTGTGCAAGAGGCTTTGGATATTAATAATGTAGAGTCTTGGAAACTTGCCATGATGAAGAGATGGCAGCCTTGAAAAAGAAGGATACATGGGACTTGGTACCATTTCCTGAAGGATGTAAACCTATTGGTTGCAAATGGGTGTTCAAAAAGAAGATTGGTTTAGATGGAAGTATTGTGAAGTACAAAGCACAATTGGTTGCAAAGGGTTACTCATAGTGATGCAGAGCACATAGGGAAAACCTACACTTATCAACTTTTAGATCCCTTTGACCCTGTCGAACCCTTTGAATTCACTATTGGCAAGACAATTTACCATCGACAGCCTCAATAACCATTCTTCTGATATGCTGATATACTTCAATCGTCGGTATGACCTTCACTATCGGTGAGCTTGAGAGCCACTCCACCAATACACACTGATAACTTCGATATACCTTCAGACCATATTTGTCATACAGACTCTTCTCATCGGCCATAGAAAGATTAACTTCACCGATACACTGATACAACCATCGTTGGCATAACAACTACTATCAGCTGTGCTAGGGTTTTCTACGTCAATGCTCCTATACACCGTTGCACAGTCTACCTTCACCAAACCCTAGCACATGAAGATGCTAGGTGATCTACTGTGCACCTCGCACTGTCCAGATTCTCTGTGCCACAAAATGATGAAACACACAGGAAAACAAACAAATATGATACAATGAAGCCATTCCACTAATTTTGACAGAAATCTTATCAGTGGAATGCTTCAAATCGACATTTTGCAACAAAGGGAAAATAGAAAGGAAAGTAGAACAACAGTTATGCAATTTTGTATTTATAGAGAATAGAAAGCAAATTGATGACACAGAACAGTTGATTTCTTCTTAACACAATGTCTGTTTACATTCAATCGATCTGACTACAATACTGATCATCATGCCTGATCTTGTTCAATCCCTTGGTTTTTATAGATTCACCCAGAGTAGTACCAAACTGACTCCAAGCGGCTGGGAGATCGATTCCAAGCGGCTGGGAAACACTACTGCCTATTTTTGGCATTATTGCTATTTTTAGCATTATGCAATTACAATCGACAAATGTCACTTGGGACATACAAAAAGAACCTAGATTTATTCCACTCGGACTCACACATGGCACTAGGCCTTACAATTGGTCACTTGGACCTTATACAATGCCAAAACATCAAAATGAACATGAAATTAATTAAAGTATCTAGGTGCCCCTGCACCATACTCCCAGGGTTAACAGAACTCAAGTCCCTTGAGGAACCAAGTCTGAAATATTAACCCCATTCTTGATGATGTCTTCCTCGCTCATCCAAGTTGCATCCTCATCAGGTAAAGCATGCCATTTGACCAGATACTACTTGTAGGTTTTATGTCTGGTCTTCTTCTGAACTTTGGTGTCCAAAATACATTCCAGCTGTATTGGTTGACTCGATGGAAGATCAAAAATCCATTCTGCATCCCCTACTCCTGTCACATCTGAATCTGTATCATTGTCTCCCCTACATGGAAATAGTTCTGACACATTGAAAATGGGTGATATTGCTAAACCTGGAGGAAGTTCAATTTTGTATGCATTAGGCCCAAATTTGTGTACAATCTTGCATGGACCTATCTTCTTCATAAGAAGTTTCGTGGGCTGACCCTTCGGAAGTCTTTCCTTCTTCAGATATGCCATTACTAGATCCCCAACTTTGTATTGGACATCCCTTTTCTTCTGATTAGCCCTCTCTTTGTATTTCCCTGTGTTCTTCTAGATAGTTTCCCTTACGGCATCATGGATATCCTTCATGCTGACTGCAAAATCTTCTCCTTGTGCACTTCTGTTCTCCATGTTCTGGAGATCCCCTAGCTCCAAAATTCCCTTGGGGTGAATCCCATATACAACTTCAAAAGGGCTCTTTCCTGTGCTCCTATTAACAGAATCATTATATGCAAACTCTGCTTGTTGGATGATCATATCCCATGCTTCTCCATGTTGTTTAGTCAAACACCTCAAAAGATTACCCAGTGATCTATTCACGACCTCAGTTTGTCCATCCGTCTGAGGGTGATAGGCTGACGTGAAAGATAATTGAGTGCCCAATTTCTTCCACAATGTACGCCAAAAATGTCCCACAAACTTGGGATCTCTGTCAGTGACAATATTCAATGGAAAACCATGAATTTAAACTATTTCTTTAAAGAAAAGACCAGCAATATGCGAAGCATCGTTAGTACATTTACATGGCACAAAATGAGCCATTTTACTAAACTTGTCAACAACCACAGACATGCTGTCAAATCATCTTTGAGTTTGAGGAAGACTTAAAACAAAATCCATACTGATGCACTCCCATGGCCTTTGCAGAATTGGAAGTGGTTGATAGAGACCCGCGTTGGATGAAGTCCCTTCGGCTCTCTAGCAAATGTGACAACTGTCTACAAATTTTCAGACATCTATTTGCATCTTAGGCTAGAAGTAAAACCTTCTCACTTGCTCCAATGTCTTGTCTAGTCCAAAATGACCTCCAAGACTACCGCAATGTTTTTCTTTTATAATGTTCTCCCTCATGGAACACCTAGGTACACACAACTGGTTACCTTTAAACAGTAACCCTTGCTGTAGCAAAAATTCAAAAAAATCAGAATGATAGGAATCTGAAAATTGTGAACAAATTGCATATATCTCCTTGAAGTCCTCATCATCCTAGTACATATTCTTGAGAGAATCCACTCCCACACTTTGCAACTAGATTTCCTGTATAGTGTACACTCTTCTGCTCAGAGCATTTGCCACCTTGTTGGCTTGTCCCTTCTTATGTTTGATGGAAAAAGTATACACCTGGAGTTGTTCGACCCACTTCATGTGTCTGTGATTTAGTTTCTCCTACAAATTCATAACACTCAAAGCATGATTGTCAGTATAAACAATGAATTCCTTGGGCAAGAGATAATGTCTCCATTTTTTCAATGCTTGAACCATTGCATATAATTCTAGATCATATGTGGAATACTTCCTTTTAGCATCATTCAGCTTCTCACTAAAGAAAACAACAAGTCTGCCTTCCTGACTCAAGACAGCACCAATGGCAAGGTTACTGGCATCACATTCCACAGTAAACAACTTATTAAAATTAGACAAAACCAAAATGGGTTTCTTCGCTATTTTCTATTTGAGAATCTCAAAAGACTCATCAGCTACTCTATTCCAAACAAACTTACATTTCTATCCTCCTTTTATGGTATCCAGAATGGGTACACAAATATGATTGAATCCTCTTATGAATTTCCTATAAAAAGTTGCCAACCCATGAAAACTTCTTACATCACTTACTATTTTAGGTGCTGGCCAAGACAAAATAGCATCTACCTTTTCCGGATCTATTTTCAAATTGCCCTAGGATGTCACAAATCCAAGGTATGTGAGTTCTTCCTTCATGAAGACACTCTTCTCCATATTGATCATCAGTTTCTCTCCATGTAGCTTCTTCAACACCTGTTCCAAATGCTGCAAATGTTCTTCTTTTGTCTTGCTAAAAACCAAAATATCGTCAAGATAGACAACAACAAATTTGCCAATAAAATCTTTCAATACCTCATTCATTAGATGCATGAAAGTACTGGGAACATTGGACAGACCAAATGGCATCACCAGCCACTCATAAAGACCTTCATTAGTCTTAAAGGTTGTCTTCCATTCATCCCTTGTCTAATCCTGATCTGATGGTATCCACTCTTGAGATCAATTTTAGAAAAATATCGAGCTCCTCCCAAATAATCCATGAGGTCCTCTATTCTAGGCATAGGGAACCTATATCTGATGGTGATATTATTTATGGCTCTCGAATGAGTACATAACCTCCATTTGCCATCCTTCTTGGGAGCTAAAACTATGGGTACAGCACATGGACTAAATTTTTTTCTCACCAGGCCTTTATCCAACAGTTCTTGTACTTGTTTAGCAATCTCCTCATTCAGATTAGGTGTCATTTTATAAGCTGGTTTATTTGGCAATGTGGATCTTGGAATGAAGTCAATCTGATGACTTATGTCTCTCACAAGGGGTAGTACATTGGGCATATCCTCCACCATGACACCCTTATAGTTGTCTAACAATTCCTGCACTTCCTTAGGGACTTTTTCCTTGTTGTTTTTAGACAAATCAAAATTGTCTTTAGGTTTCAAAATTAGAGCATACCCCTAGGTTCCCTCTTCTTTTAGAGTATGGAGAAACTCTTTTCCACTCATTAACATGATACTTGAGCCTACATTCTTGTCTACACCCTCTTCTGGTAAAGGATCCATCTTATACTGTCTACCATTCTTAGTGATCACAAAAGAATTCATCTTACCATCATGCTGGGCTTGTACATCATACTGCCAAGGTCTACCTAATAGTAAATGGCATGCATCCATGGGAATTATATCACACAAAAGTTTATCCCCATATTCCCCTATCTGAAATTCTACCCAAGCTTGTTCATCAACCAAGACTTGCTACCCTTTGTTCAGCTATGACACTTTGTATGGACTCACATGTGGCAATCTTTTCAAATTCAATTTCTCTACCATTTCTACTGAAACTAAATTTTCAGTGGAGCCAAAATCAACAATTACCTTACACCTTTTGCCAGAAACTTTACACAAAGTTCTGAATAGTGTCTTCCTCTGCGATGGTTCTTTGTTCTGTGGTACCTTCAGCATCGTCCTTCTCATCATGAGATTCTCTCCATCTTGTGCTGGAGCTGCGCTTCCCATAGGTGAGTTCACACTCTGACAATCTTCTTCTTGAATTAGCTAGCTCCTTCTCTCTCCTCCATGAGAGCTTGAGGCTTTCTCCGGACACCTACCTGCTGTGTGCCCAATTTGGTTACAATTGTAACATCTTCCTGTGAAGACATTAGGACCTTTGCCTGGTCCACCAAATCCACCTCTCCCATTGGGTCTTCTTCCTCTAAAACCCTCTCTGGAACCAAATTCTCCACTGTGTTCTTGCTGACTAGATTCCCCTTGAATCTTCTGGAACTGGTTTCTGCTACTAAAGCTATTTCTGCCCCTGGAATTTCTTCCACCGCTGTCTCTGTTCTACTGGTCTCCCTTTCTTTTCTGCTTCTCTTCTACTCTTAGTGCCACCTAGAAATATTTGTCCATGGTTTCTGGTGTCAAGATGGTAATCTCATCTTGTATACTATACTTTAGGCCATTAATATACATGGCAACTCTTCCTTTCTCATCCTCAGCATGTCCACACCTTAGAGACAATTTATGAAGTTCTTTTGTATAGGTGGATACATCCATATCCTTCTGCCTGAGGTTCTGCATTTTCTTGTATATCTGCACCTCATAATCCGCTGGTAGGAACTGAGCCTTGATCCTTTCTACCATCCGACTCCAGGATGAGATCATGCTCTTGCCACTCTTCACCCTTTCTCCCTGGGTGTAGTTCCACCACGTGAGTACAGCGCCCTTCAATTTCATCTTTGCAAACTTGACTCTTCTATTCTCCGGTACCTCCTTGTACTCGAAACAGTTATTCAGAGCCTTGATCCATTCAATGACTTCTTCTGTGTCCATCTTCCCACTAAACATCAAAATCTCCATTTTTGCCTCGGACGACTCCTTACCAAGTGATTTTATGGCATCTAGGAATTGTTTCTGGCCTGCAAATATACCTGTCTATTCTGGGGTTGTTTCCTCTTCCCCATCTTCTTCTTCACTAGACTCCTCATCTGATTTCCTGCCTTTTCCCAAGGTCTTCAACTCAGCCTAGAGTGCTTCCTTGACTCCAGTCTTGATCATCTCCTCCATCTCTTTGAATTTCTTGACCACTTCGGTGGTCATTCCCTTTGGAGGCATATCACTATCCCCTTCTTCACTTTCTCTATCTGACATAAACATTCACACACAACACAAACACTTCTGTAGACCTTTCGCTGGCTTTGATACCAAAAATGATGCAGAGCACACAACAGAAACCTACATTTATCAACTTTTAGATCCCTTTGACCCCGTCGAACCCTTTGAATTCACTATCGACAAGACTGTTTACCATCGGCAGCCTCAATAACCATTCTTCCGATACACTGATATACTTCAACCATCGGTATGACCTTCACTATCAGCGAGCTTGAGAGCCACGCCGCCAATACACACTGATCACTCTGATATACCTTCAAACCATATTTGTCGCCTAGACTCTTCTCATCGGCCACAGTAAGATTAACTTCGCCGATACACCGATACAACTATCGTCGGCATAACTACTATTAGCCGCGCTAAGGTTTTCTACACTGATGCTCCTATACGCCGTTGCACAGTCTTCCTTCATCGAACCCTAGCACATGGAGATGCTAGGCAATCTACTGTGCACCTCGCACTGTCCAGATTCTTTGTGCCGCAAAATGATGAAACGCACAGGAAAACAAATAAATATGATACAATGAAGCCATTCCACTGATTTTGACAAAAATCTTATCAGTGGAATGCTTCAAATCAACATTTTGCAACAAAGGGAAAATAGAAAGGAAAGTAGAACTACAGTTATGCGATTTCGTATTTACAAAGAATAGAAAGCAAATTGACAACACAAAATAGTTGATTTCTTCTTAACACAATGTGCATTTACATTCAATCAATCTGACTACAATACTGATCATCATGCCTGATCTTGATCATTCCCTTGGTTTTTATAGATTCACCTAGAGTAGTACCAAACTGACTCCAAGCGGCTGGGAGATCGATTCCAAGCGGCTAGGAAACACTACTGCCTATTTTTGGCATTATGCGATTACAATCGACAAATGTCACTTGGGACTTACAAAAATAACCTAGATTTATTCCACTCGGACTCACACATGGCACTAGGCCTTACAATTGGTCACTTGGACCTTATACAACACCAAAACATCAAAATGAACATGAAATTAATTAAAGTATCTACGTGCCCCTGCACCACATAGGTTGAGGGAGTTGATTACGGTGATCTTTTTCTCTTATTGCAAAAATGACATCCATTAGATTCTTATTATCTATTATTGCAACATATGACTTAGAGGTCAGACAAATGGATGTGAAAATGACATTCTTTCATGGTGATTTAGAGAGGGGATATTTATATGACATAGCCAGAGCACTACATGGTTAAAGGTAAAAGTCATTTGGTTTGTAAATTGACAAAATCCTTGTATGTCTTGAAATAGAGTTCGAGGATGTGGTACTAGAAGTTCGATACATATGTCTTGAGTTTGGGATTTGACCATTCTATGTTGAGTTTGGTATTTGAGCATTCTAAATCTGATCACTATGTTTATTTTACTTCTAATGGTGATTGTTTCCTTTTTATTACTTTATATGATGATGATATGTTGTTTATTAGCAAAGGGAAGGATTTGATTTCATAACTAAACTCTCAACTTTCAGTAAAGTTTGAAATGAAAGATCTTGGTGAAGCTAAACACATTCTTGGGATGTAGATTAAAAGAGATAGAGTAAATAGAAAGCTATAGATTAGCCAAAGTATGCCAATTTAGTTTTACAGAGGTTTAACATGTAGGATTGTAGACCATTTTGTGTTCCTGTGACATCTAGAATGAAGTTATCTATTTCACATTATCCTACATCCCCATTGGAGATGGAAGATATGAGTAGAGTGTAGTTGGAAGCCTAATGTATGTTATGGTTTGTACAAGACTAGACATTGCTCAAGTAGTGGGAGTTCTTAGTTGATATATGTCTAATCCTGGTAGAGCTCATTGGGATGTAGTTAAAAGAGTCTTCATATATTTGTGGGGTACCTCTAAGTATTCCTTATGTTTTCATTGTATAGGAGATAGGCATTTCTTGGATATTTGTGGTTATGTCGTTTCAGATTTGGTAGGCACTATCAATATCAAAAGATCCACTAGTGCTTATGTTTTTACTCTTTTTGGTGGTGCAATAAGTTAGATGAGTAAGCAACATGATGTGGTCACTTTATGCACTATAGAGGCTGAGTATATGGAAACAACTCATGCCAATAAGGAAGCCATTTGGCTTAAGAGATTGTGTTCAAATATTGGATTAAAATATGGTGTAGTGATATTTTATTGTGATAGTCAAAGTGTGATCTTCCTAGCAAAAAAACTTGACATTTCATGCTAGGACCAAGCATATAGATGTTCAATATCATTTTGTGAGAGATATGGTTGAGGATGGTAGGGTGAAGCTAGAAAAGGTAGAGACTTTGATGAATGTTGTAGATACATTAACAAAGCTTGTGAGCACATAGAAGTTCAAATGGTGTTTGGAGTCTATGGACCTTTCAACCCCTAGCAATTGATTCATAATGGTATGTTTCCCTTTGGCTCTTGCAAGATATTCGACAAGTGGGAGAATGTTGGAAAATTAGGCATATCAACCTTGTAAATTTCCTGTTATTATTTATTTATCAAATTTAATATTTTTCCATAGTTAGTTATTGTTATTATTTAATATTTAGCTCCAACACGAATTGGGGTGTTGGAATTTGATGCCAAGTGTTGATGACTTGCAGCGATGGAATATCAATATTTTTTTTTGAGATTATCTTTAGCAAAATGGGATGCCCTACTTTTGTGGGATCCTATGACAGATTTTATGATGTGTAAGAGTCAAGAATAGAGGGATTTACTTTGGAATCAATGACCAACTATAAGATATGTAAGAGCCTAATTTTAGATAGGAACCTTGCCTATCTTGGGCACCACATCTCATGGGAGGTTTTGCACATGGTTTTGTAAACCACAAATGGTTTCCAATTGCTAGAAGTTTATAAATTGAGAGCTTGTGGTGTAGTTTGTATTTTATGAGAGTTTGTAGGTACACAAGTGCAACTGGAATGCTACTGTAATTACTCTATATTTCAATGCTGGTGTATTACTCTTTCAAAGAATTACATTGCAAGTGTATTGTACTCCTCTCTTGATTTGATAAAATATTGGGCATGTTTTGGAGTGCGGCATTTTTCTCTCAAAAGGGTTTTCCCCACATAAATCACTGTGTTATGGCTTTTTTTTTATTTTATTTTTATGCGTTTCTCTATTTTCTATAATAAGTTTAGATTAGATTTGAAGTTATTTGCATAACACCCCTCTCAGAAATTAGTGTAAGTGTAGGAAGATGTTTCCATGCACACCTTGCTTCCTTATAGTGCATTATTGCAGAAATAAAGTAGGTTTTATTAGAAACAATCTATCATCAAAACATGAAGATTGACATTTTTAGTTTACCACATTCTCATCTGTTTGCAACTACCATGCTTGCTCTCAACCAAGCTCTTGTTCAAATCTTGTTCTACAAGATTCTATTGTATTTGTATGATTTCCCAATCATGGTATTGTAGTGTAAACCTTGTCCATAAACACAAAATAAAACAAAACAAAAGGTTACACACCCTTTGTACAAGTTCACAAGGGATTCATTACACGAACTTTGGCCTACATTCCAATGTTCTATATAGTAGTTATGCTTCTATAAACCATAGATTCATTCCAAAAATTTTGACATGTATTTCTGCTAATTGAGCATTGACAACATTTGGAACATTCATCACCTTCCCTTTTCCATTTCTTTTCTTTGGCTCAATACCATTGTTAGGCCAAGATTAAAAATAGGAGAGAACATAGTTTCTTTCTTATTGTATATTCAAAGGAATGTTTATATTCCTTTTTATAGGAAGTGAAGAACAATTAACTACCACATAAAGAAAAAATATCTAAACTAAAAGATTAACCCCTAAAAATTAATAGTTACAACATTTGTTGGGAGCAATCATCTCAACATAATGAGTGAGTTGACCCCTTGTTGGGTGGTGGTGATGATGCTTGAAAGACCCTTTTAGAGGATGTGCCAAAGGAGGGAAGTGGGGGGGAGGATTCTAAAGAATGTAGAGATGTGACATAGACTCCTTCAACTAAGTTACAGTGAAGAGATCAAGGGGAATTGGCATTAGGAGATAGGACTTCATGTGGCCCTTTGGATCCTCTTGGTTCTTCAAAAAAGAGGGAGTTCTGCTGAAATGATTTCAACATCAAGGATAACATGGTTAAGGTTGCTCAAAGCTCTTTGGAGCAGTTTGGTTTCAAACCACCCTAATTCCTTGGACTGGTTGCTTGTCTAAGATTGTTTTCTGCCCCTTTATTGGTTGTTTGCTGATGTAGTGATGCTTTAGTGCTGCTAGTTTCATGTTGTTGCTTTTTGTTGTTTCACTTGGCTTCATTGGTTCATCTTTTTTTCGTATAAGAGTTTGGGCCCTTTCAAAAACCACCCTTCACCAATATCAAAAACATTTGTTTTCAATATTACTCTTTATAACAAAAGTTTGAGAGAGATTTTTGTTCAATAATTATAATTAATAATAATATAATATAATAATATACCCATATGTCTATATGATAGTAATATAACCAAGAGGGATGCTGTATGAAACTGTCCATTAAAAAAGCATAGCCATATGAAAATGTTAGAACAATATAACGAAATTTCTGTTATATAATAAACCACCCATAATAGATGTTACAAGCTTCTAGAACTTTCAAATTATTGATCATTGAAATATAACTTCTAGTGTATTGAATCTACCACGAGTTTGATTATTTAAAACATTCTGACTTTTCAGATTGGAGAAAGTTGATATCAGAACTAAGCGTGGACAAGCAAAAATTATAGGGACTATTGTCTGTGTGGGAGGGGCTATGATTATGACCTTATACAAAGGCCCTACACTTACTGGGACACTTCACCTTCTAAAACTGAGTACATGGTTTCTGGGTGCAGTGTCATTGTTCGCAAGCATCGTTTTTTTGTCTGCATACCTTAATTTTCAGGTGTTCATTGTCTCATGCAATCCATTTGCACATTAAAAAAATTATTACAATAATCAATATGCATATAGCCATAGAAAATTGATCAATGTTTCCACGACAGGTCCCAGTTTTGAAGAACTATCCCACTCAAAAATCATTATTAGCATTGACATTCCTACTAGCGACACTCCAGAGCACAGTAATGGCCTTAATATTTGAGCCAGAGGTCTCTTCCTGGAAACTAAAGTGGGACATGGAGCTTCTGAGCATTGTATACTCGGTCAGTATATCAAGCCTTATATGCCAAAATTTCCAAATGTTTTAACATTTAAGAGTGTTTTGTTGGTTATGTATTGAATCTAAATATTCTATTTAAATATCATCTATTTCAATGGTCAAACAGTCAATAGTAATTGAAGTGGATGATGTTTAAGAATAACCCTATTGCAATGTTCTTTTAGATTGATTCCTCGTCATAACCTGAGAAAGTATCAAAACTATTTCCTTCATGATAGTTTCAGAAGACAGATTGAAAACCAATTCGTTATGATGAGTTCAGAAGAGAGGCTTAAAATCAATTCCTTATAGATGGGCTCAGTGGAGAGACTGAGAACATCGGACCTTACGAAACTATGAAGTGATCTCAGAAGAACATTGTAAATCTATTCTATGTTTTATGTCTTTCCATTGCATTGTGGCGACTATCACAATAAAGTTTCACCTTAATTGATATTGATGCAGGGAGTATTAGGTTCAGCATTTACATTCTTTGTGCAAATCTATTGCATCAATGAAAAAGGACCTCTCTTTCCAGCAATTTTCAATCCATTATCTACAATTTTAGTTGCAATCTTGGAAGTGTCAATCCTTCATGCGAACCTTCATGTGGGAAGGTTAGATAATTTCTTGCACATAAAATGTTCACTTGTAAAGAGAGATCACCCTATACAATATCTTTAGTCATCTATGCATGCCAAAAATTATAGTAGATAACGATTAATTACTGTTATACTGACATTTTTTTGTTGCTGGCTTTTACCTGTTTTGCAGCGTGGTAGGAGGAATATTGACAATCGCAGGACTTTACATTGCTCTGTGGGGAAAAGCAAAGGATAAAAAAGAAAGAAACCCATTAGAATATGGGGTGGAAAATGGATCTGCCAACAACATTGAAGATTGCAGAGTTGAAATTAAGCATCCTCTGTTATGTTAGAATAATAATTTCTCTATAATAAAACATGCAAGTTAGTTTAGTTTCAGTTTAGAGGAGGATGAAATAGTTTTGCATGTAAACTATTTTTAGAGTCAGAGTTTAAATAATTTGCACGATGTAAACTATTTTTAAAGTTAGAGTTTAAATAATTTACATGAACAAAATACTGTTAATGATTTGCATGAGTAAAGGTTGAGTTTTCTAATTTATTGCATAAGTAAAATCCTCTACATATAGAGGCAGATTGTAATGGATAGTGGAAGTAAAATTAATAAAGTTTTTAATTTTTGCTAAGCAAACTTCCGCTGTGCCTCTCTGTTTTCTGTTTTATTTTTATTTTTCTGTCTCTGCACCAGCAAAGTGGTATCAGAGCCATGGTGAAAGTATTTGCAGGTTATTAGTGCCATGTTCGTTTGAAGAAGCAGTTGCAGCTGTGGAAGATCAAGAGGAGAAGTTGCTAGATAAAAGGCATTGAAGCCATCAAGGAGTGAGTTTTTGGATCGATGTAGTTGATTATATCATATCATGGCAACAAGCAACACCATCACTCAGCCCCAAATTCCTATTTTCAATGGTCAGAATTACGATTTTTAGGCAATTAAAATGAAGATATTGTTTTGCTCACAAGATGTTTGAGATTTGGTAGAAAATGGTTTTGTAGAACCACAGGATGATGTTGCCTATCAGGCATTATCACAAGTAAAAAAAGATTAGCATAGAGATACCAAGAAAAAGGATGCAAAAGCTCTATTCCTAATCCAACAGGGAATGGATGAGTCCATCTTTCCTAGAGTTGTAGCTGTAATGAGATCCAAGATGGCATGGAAAATTTTGGAGACAACCTATCAAGGAAATAAAAAAGGTGAAAGTAGTTAAACTACAATCTCTTAGGAGAAAATTTAAAAATTTGCAAATGAATGATTCAGAATCAGTAGATCAGTTTATGAGTCAATTCATGAATATTGTGAATCAAATTAGATCTAATGGAGAAGAAATAATAGATCAAAAGATTATAGAAAAAATTCTTAGGAGTTTACCCAATAAATTTGATGTAATAGTTGTAGCAATTAAGGAATCCAAGGATTTGACACAATTATCAGTAGATGAATTAATGGGATATTTGTTAACCTAAGAACCCAGAATGAGTAGAAATAACAATACTTCTCTTGAGAATGCTTTCAAGTCTTAGGTATCTTCTAGTAGAGGAAGAGGAAGAGGAGGGTCAAACTTCAGAGGAAGAGCCAGAGGCGGAGATGGAAGGAGCAATCCAGATCAAGGTGAAAACTAAAATCAAAACTACAACAATAGATGATGTGGCAAAAATCACTTCCAGTAATATTTATAGAGGTTTGATAAATCTAAGTGTTATTATTGCAAAAAATATGAACACTATGCAAATGAATGCAAAAAGAAACAAGATGTGGACAGACAAAATGTTAATTACATGTAAATGAATCTAATTCTAGAAGTTTATTCATCACATGTCATGTTGCTCAAGAAAGTGCTAGGGATATTTGGTTTTTAGATAGTGGATACAATAATCATATGATTGGGAATAAATAATTGTTTGCTAGTCTTGATGATTCCGTAAAATCAAAAGTGAAATTGGGAAATGATAATAAAATGGTTGTAATCCATGGTAAAGGAGTAATAAATATTTTGGCAAAAAATGGTGAAAGAAGATTTATTCTTGATGTTTATTTTATACCTGAATTAAAGCAAAATCTTATGAGTGTTGGACAATTAGTGCAAAAAGGTTACATGGTATCTTTTAAGGATAATGTTTGCACAATACTAGATAGATTTCCAAATGACAGGTTGATTGTAAGAGTGGAGATGACCAAGAATCAGATGTTCCCCTTCGAATTCAATGCATCCAAGGAGAAGAGGAAGCCCATTTCAAAGCTATGCATTTATACCAATCATGGCTATGGCATTTGAGGTATGGACATTTACATTTTTGAGGTTTGAGTTTGTTAAATATGGTGAAGGGATTGCCACCAATACAGAAGCCAGACAATTCATGCGAGAGTTGCATTTTGGCAAAACAACATAGAGAGAGTTTTCTCGTAGGTTTCATATAGATCAAGAGTATTGTAGCTAGGGAAAATCAAATTTAGTGTCAAAAATAGAAAACTAACTAAACCCTAACTATGCATCATGAAGGACAAATTAGCATGAAAATAAAAACAAAGAAAATCAAATGCAAACCGAATCCACACTAGATTTGATTGATCTCCATGGCTCTTCTCAATCTTGCATGACAATGCATGATGTCGAAGGGTTGTTGATTGCTTATTTTTGCAACATAATGATAAGATAAAGATGATAGAGGAAAATAGATAGATGGAGATGACAAGATTAGAGGAATTTTGGCAGAGTGAGGATACTAGAAGAAGATGGATTTCAAATGGCTTGTGTGAGGCTAGATTTATAGGCAAGGGCTGATATGATTCGATGGCCAAGATTAAAAGTCAATTATGTGATGTGTATGGATAGGATTAAAAGTTGATTTTAGTGCCTATGGCACATATTAAGTGGATTATGACATGAGGCTAAAATTAGGATGTGAGGGAATAAGTGAGATTCTTTTATTTATTTTGGAGGAAAAAATGCATATGCCGCACAATAAGTGGGGCTAAAAATAGGATTTGAGTGGGAATCTCATAATTTAAATAATAAAATTATTTAAATTATTTGTGCATGTGAAGAGTTGTAGTCATGTGACACATGTTGCAATGTGGAAAAAGTGAAGGATTAATTCAAATATTTAATTTGAATTGTTTTGAGAGATGTGAAGGGGGATTAATTAAATAAGTGAAATTTATTTAATTAATTGGAAAGGTGATCAAGTGGAATTTATAAGTGGGATAATGTAATGACCTAGGATAAAATATTACAAGATGTCTTACAAGATCATGTATGACTAGGTAATGTTATGACATGGACAATTTTGGGTGTCTACATTTTGCCCCTCTTTGAGATGATGTTCAAGATGATGAGATTTATGTTGAGTAACATCATTTCAAAGAAGCTAAGGTATGGATGGAGTAAAAGGATAGGATGATGAAAAGATAGGATGATGATGGAAAGATAGGAAGAGGATGCCCCCTCGAGAGGATAGGCGAGTTGGACAAACACGGGTAGGCTCTTGAAATGAAATAGATGGGTCAAGAAAGAAAGATAAATGAATGGATAGAAGAAATGAATGATGTGTTATGCTAAAATGAAAGTGAGAAACCATGATGTTTGATATAGCACTAGACGTTATGTACCAAGGTATAAGGACCAAGGCGACGATGTGTCTCATGCCCCAGCATAATACAACCTTGTCTAGGTACAAGATATGAATATTAGCTAAGAATGATACAAATGCAAGATAAAATGATAACACACACAAGAAAGCAAGCAAGCATGCACAAATGAAAAAAAAAGGTATTGCCCTTGTCAAGTTGTAAACCAATGATTGATTGATTGATTGATTGGTGATGATAATGATTGATGATTGATAATGTTGTTAATGTGGGAATGATTTATCTCGAGAACAATGCGAGGATTGTGTTGTTGATATGGGAATGATATATCCTGAGAAAAACACTAGGATTGGGGATGATAAATCCCATTGATTATGATGATGATTGATTGAATGATTTGGTTGACAACAAGATTGGAACATAACCAAGGATGCAATTGGATAATTTGACTAGATTGATTAACTTGATTGGTATGAATTGATGATTGACTTGCATTTAGATCATGGCTTGGATTGATATGATTAATTTTTGATTGGATTGAGTAATGATGATAAATTGAATTGATTAGAAGTGATTTGATAAAGATTGTTTTGATTGATTGGAAGAATTGATTTGATTTGATTGATGCGATTTGAGAAATTGACTTGAAGAGTTGGATTGATGAATTAATTGACTTGGATTGGATTGATTTTGCTGGAAGATTTGATTGGAAGAATTGAGTGATGATTAGATTTTATTGCTTTGATTTTTAGAATGTTGTAATTTTTTTAGAGTTTTGGAATATTTGATTTTTTTTGGATTTTTGAAATGTTTTAATTTTTTTGGATTTTTGTAAATATTTGATTTTTTTAGATTTTTGAAATATTTTGATTTTTTTTGGATTTTTGAAATGTTTTGATTTTTTTTGGATTTTGGAAATGTTTTGATTTTTTTAGATTTTTGGATTGTTTTGATTTTTTTGGATTTTTGAGATGTTTTGATTTTTTTGGATTTTTGAGATGTTTTGATTTTTATGTTTTTTGAGATGTTTTAATTTTTTTGTGTTTTGGAATGTTTTGGTTTTTTTGTGTTTTTTTAAAAATATTTTATTTTTTTGTGTTTTCGAAAAGTTTTGAGAAATGGCATTGGATGACAATTTGAGTAGCCTTTGTGCTAGATATCAATGACAAGGGAAAACCAAGTCTAGGTGTAAGGATGAAGGTAGGATTGGATAAATGGATGAAATGGATGTATGTGATAGGATGTAAGATGGAAGACTCATGATAGATAGATGGATAAAAGGATAAGATATAGTGGACGGGATGGATGTATGCATAAAAGAGTAAGGATGTGATCTCCAAAGACTATGTCGCATAGGAATAACATGCCCCATTCTTGGTGTAATGCTTAGGATTTTTCATGACAACACTTAGGACAATAGGATGGTGATAGGATGGATTGGAAAGGATGAGGTATGTCAAGAGATACCAAAAAACATGTTTTGAACATTTTACCCCTATGTCTTCATCAAGATCAAAAGGAGAAGGGTGGATAAGTGGACTCAATATGATAGGTATGTATGATGGCTAAAGATGGTAGGTAGGATAGAAATGGTAGAAAGTGATAGAAAGTGATATTATAGGATAGATAGTGTGGATGAGACAAGGTGCCCCCAAGTGTAAGTGACATAGAAGATCAACCTACAGATGACGCTTATTTGCCAGGTTTTCATCATGATACTTATCTAAGGCGCCACCAACAGTGGTTTTCACCATTGGATGAAGGGATTTCTTTTTATTATTTTGATTTTTTTTCTTGATTTTCTTTTACTTTTTTGACTTTTGAATTTTTGATAGGAGAAGCGGAATATGAGCGAAAGGGACTCAAGTGTCTAGTTCCATGAAAGGTGATAGTCCCATTAGAGAGGAATGTCGCATGGACCATATCAAGTCATTATGCTCATAGATGTTGGCAAGGGATTGCATGAAAGTGATATGGAGTAGGTGGATAATGGATCATGAAAGGTACGATGGTGGGAAAGAGAGTGTATTAAGCATGGAAAGTTAGTGGATTATGGAAGACTTATGCAAAGGGATGGATGAAAGACTTATCCAAAAGCATGGACCATAGGGAGGTGATGGGTGAAATATGTAGGATAATGGATGAGGAATGGGGAGATGGAGGTATGTGGAAATGTTGTGGAATGGAAGGGAACCATGACCAATGGTTGTACACACCGTGATAGACATTGAAGCTTTTGATTTGGAGGTGGTGTAGGAAGCAATGGAAATGTTTGCTTAGGAGATGGTTGACGAAGTGCTTTAGGTACCCACATAGACTTAGAATTTTTATGATTTTTGCTTTTGATGTGGGATGAAGGAATTTGAAACTTTTGAATGGAGTGGGATTTTTGAGAGCTGGATGCCTCATTTGACTTGATTTCTTTTTGCTTAGGGACCCATACCATTTTAGTTTTAGACTTTTTTTTTGGACGTATGGGCTTGGATAGCTTTTTGAATGTATTTTTCTTTGACGTTTTACATTTGTGCCCTAAGGCATTAGGATCTTTATAATTTTTGACTTTATGGAAAGAGGCATCCAAGTTTTTACTTTTGAATCCCATGGGCATGGTGGAATGAGTGGAAACTTTATGTTTAGACAATGCGTGCATTGATTGGTAATGATTAGAATGTGAGGGAATGTGTAAATGGATGGATTTGGTGTTGGGAAAAGTGGAGGTAAAATGGATGGAGGGATGTTAGGAGTTGGAAGGAGTGGAGCTAAATGGGATGGTGGAAGGTGTATGGTCACATGCTTTTGACATTTGTAGGATGATGGAGGTGGAATAACAACATATGTTTTAGGGGTATGATAGGATTTATGATGGAAAGTGGTGGACTTAAGATGAATGGAGGAAGTACCAACATCTTTAGATTGTTTACCTTGGGATGTATATCCAAGGCCATATGAGCGTGGAGGGACTTTGACATGGATTGGCTCCAAAATACCTTTTTCATGAAGGCCCATGACTTTACCTTTGTAGTCCATGTTTTGGAGTATGCGGTGGACAATGGGACTAGGTGTAGTTTGGGAACTAGACACGAGTTCTTTTTTGGGTGCAGAAAGTGAAGTGGTAGACAATGGTTGTTGTGTTCCTAGGGAGGAACATTCATGAATGAAGGTGGATAGACCAATAGGATGTGATGGTGGATTTGGAATATGGTCGATAATGAATGTGGAAGGATCATTAGAATCTTGATCGTGCTTATTAGGATCCAAGGTATTTGTTTGATATTCTATGCTTATGTGTTCTTGGGAGGCATGTGTCTCATCATAACAAGTGGATGTTGGTGGAAAATGGATAGGACTAGGTGGAGGTGTATTTTGGGATATCTTGCTCATGGATATGTATAGGATCAAGTTGCTCATGGATAGCTTCTTCATGGGTAATATCTTGATCATAGAAAATATATAGGTTGTGGATAGATTGGATGAAAATGATTTGATCTTAAGTAAGACTAGGGCTCGATGTTTCCACATGCTTAGGATTAAACTCTTGACATAGCTCTTGGTTTGCTTGAATGGAAGCGGATGACTCTTGGATGGGCTTGATAAGCTCTTGAAAATCACCAACATGAGGGTACAATGTCTCTTGACTTGGAATCATGGTGGGAAAGTTTTCAATAGGCTCGAAGGGTTGTGGACCACATGATGGGGTTGAAGAAGCAGACATGTCATTCAAAGGTTCTTTGGTAGGCTCATCAATGGGTGCTTGACATGGGGATTGTTTATTCCTTGCTAGTGGCCCTTGGATCACATCCTTTGTAGGTGAATGGGTGATGGAAGCTGAAGGCTCATGTTTGGGATTAGGTGGAAGGCCAATTGGATTAGGTGGATTAGGACTAGGCGTAGTTAGATCCCATGGTGGAAGGACAAGAGGGATATTGGATGGATTAGACTTAGGGCTTGGACTTTGGTTGGATGGAGGGTCAAAGGGATTTAATGTATTGGTAGATTTGGATAACTCCATAGTTTTTCTTTTGTTTTTAGATTTTGCAAAGAATTGTTCAAGAAAATCATTCGAGGATTTGTTGGTTGATGGATTAGAGCTTGATGGTGATGTTGGTGTAGGACTAATAGGCTTAGAGATAGGCATTTTATTGGATGGTGATGGAGGACTAGTAGATGGAGTGGTGTATGATTCCAAATTTAAGGTGGCATTTCCCTTATAAAGAGTATCATTAAAGCTTGAGGGCATTTGACCTTGTTTTAAGGAGTGGCTTAGGTTCACATGTGCTTGTTGTGATGTAGATGGATATGGATATTGGTTGGCACTGAAAGAACTGGGATAGGTTGATGTGGCATTGACTTGATAGGTGGGTGGATTTGGTTGGATTTGACAAGTGGCTATTAATTGTTGGGCTTGGGCTAGGAGGTGTTGTATTTGAGGTAATTAGATTTGTTCAAAAATGATTTGGAATCTTTGTATGATCTGTTGATCTATGGGTTGGGGTACCTCGTGAAGTGTTTGAATGAGGTCTTGGAGTTCTTGTGCTATGATCTTTTGCTCTTGTGTTGGGATGGAGTTACACATAGATTGAAGTTTTTGGATTTTGGTTTGTTCCTCCAAGTATGCCTCAAAATATACAAGATCCTCATCATCACTAGGATCTACAAAGTTCTCATCATCACTAGAAACAAATTTTGGGTCACCTCAGAGTATGTAAGGTTTTGGATTGTCATCATGATTAGGAGGAGGGGCTCCTTGAAGTGTGACCTTGGGCTTTGGATTAGGATTAGGCTTGCTTAGGATTATGATCATTTTGACAAGTATTGACTAGGATTAAGATGATGATGTGGAATGATGGGATGATTAGGATTGGGTTAGGATGAAATTTGATTGGATATGGCAATGATGTTTGTGTCAAGGAAAGAAAGTTTAAATGATTTGTTTATGTGTTTGGTGTTTATAGCTTGATTTGGCAATGATCAAACAATGAATTACACATGTACACACACGATTCACTCACGCAAGACACATAAGCAAATTTGAATTTGAAAATAAAATGTTGTGATGATTAATCAAGCACACGTGGAAGACACATCAACAAGGCTATAACTAGTCAAGTGGGGTATGGTCAATTAGGTCTTAAGCTAGGATTCATGAGGTTGACTAGGGAAATGAATTGAAAGCAAAATCCCGCCACACAGTTAGGAGAAAGGGGTAACCCACCCTTCACCTTCACTTCCCAAAGGTATGAAGTTCTTTGGTGCTTAGCCAAGAGTGACAAGATTTACAACTTCCAATGAGGGTGTCTTTCGATTCAACCTTGGTTGAGGTCGTCCCTTAGAGTGGTGTGTCTCCAAGCAGGCCTACTAAGATAGGGTAAACAAAAGCAAACCAAGTAAGATGTCACTTGATTCACATTTGCAGTTGTTAATTGATCCTTAGAAATGAAATGTGTGTCAGACAGTTCAAGCACTTGTTCTTTTTAAATCTCAAATCAAGATGTGATGGAAGACATTGGTTCATTTTAACCAAATTTTTGATGTGAGATGAAAACAATGATTCATTTTAGAGCCCAAATTGAAGTGTGTTTGCAAACAATGATTAAGAGATGAAAGATGAAATGAGTGCACTTGATTATTTTCACTTTCCAAGTTGCTATTATGACTGATCCAAATGCTTCTCTAGCTCCTTTGATTCACATACAAGATCAAAAAATGATATTATAATCCAGCCATAAAAAATAAGCTCATAAAAAAATTGTAATTTCATATACATGTTTTTAACATAGCCGAATTAGATTTGATTATTTGAAGGCATTTTTGATTTGAAAACTAAAAAATTAAAGAAGAGACCCTTGCTAATTTTCTGAGAGCTTTCTAGAAATGTAAAGAAGTTAGAAAAAATCCCTGTTTTGCGCCCAAAAATGTAGATTTATGGAAAACCTATAGTAGACAAAGATTTTGATGCAATTGGGACACCTTCACAACCCTAACAACGTATCCCAATCACTAACTTTCACATAACACAAGAGGTTTAGGTACTTCCTTCATAACCAGGCCTTAAGCCTTATAGCCTTGTTTTAGGGTCTGACAGAGCTTTTCTTTCACAAGGCGCATCATCTTGGTAAGATATGGGCAGTTTGGGATACCCATTATCCTTGTTTTCAACATATCAAAAATGGGTCATGTGTTATTTTGGACAGATAGCTTCAAAAATAGGACTGATTAGTTTTGAAATAGGTCTCTTTTGCAAGGCAACTACTATTCCTAAGCCATTCCTCCACACCAAACCAATTTGGAACTTTGGTATATGTGGAAAATGACCCAATTTCACTAGTTTGGTCCTCTAAAACAACTATTAAGACACTTTGTTGTGGACTGTACTCTAGAATTGCCTAATACATGGTTTTATTAGGCATTACAGAGGTAAACTCCTACCATAACTCCATTTCCTACCCAAACAAAGATCAAACCACTTAAAACAACCCTACACCATTCCATTCCACTAAGTAGGAGGTGACTAGGTCAGTGGAATGGCTCTACATCACCTCGTTTCAATCTACAAACCCTAGTTCAGGGTTTAAGACTGTTTTTGGAAAAACAAAAATATCTACCTTAAAATTCAATGACAGAGTCTCAAATTAGTTGCAAATGATAGTTAACACCTTTCACTAACAATTCCAATGATTTTCAGTTCATGACAGAGCTATACATTGACAGGGTATGGTTTGTAACACATGTGAATAGTAAAAATATGCAGAAAATATAGTTTATTGATGGAAATCTTTTCACAAACATTCATCTACCCATTTACCCTTCATCTTCCATTTTATGCATTTTTTTTTGTAATTTTACAAAATGACACTTTGACAATTTTTGCAATTTTTAACAAATGACTCTAAAATGACCACCTAAACCCCAAAATGGACTCATACATATTCAAAATGGTCCATTAGACCTTTTTAAAACATCAAGACACCCAACCAAAGAAAATTTTACAAAAATGGCCTCATGGAGGCAACCTGCACATACATAATCCAATGAAAAGTTAGAAACAAAATATTGAGACCTTGAGGTCTCCTCCTTGCCTCCTTGCATTACAAACTTCTCTTCAACCATGTCCTTCAAGACCAATTGCTGCAACCTGCTACCATTATCAGCTTCATTTTTCCCACCTACAACAAATTATCCCCTCATTCCAACCTTGCTATTCAACTTGTTCTAATTGGCTACAAACTTTTCCCATAAATTCTCTTCTTCATCCACCTTAACATTATCATCGTTTTCATCAGCAATCTTTTCATCAACAACAATCATTTGATCAACAACAACCATATCATTAATCTTAACATCAATAGCTTTATCAACATCAAACAAAGAAATTGTAGCATCATGTTTCTCACCTTGCACCTCTTGAACCTTAGATTCAGACTTTGCCTCTTCATGTATGGTTGCTTTCCTTGATTGTCTTCTTCTTCTTTGCATGATCTTTCTAATGGGCCATTGCACCGTTATTCTTAATGGCAAATGCCGACTGCTCCACTGATGTAGTTCCCTTTCCATTCTTTCTATGGCTTGTGTCAATTCTCTAATCTTTTGGTCAAATTCCTCTTGTTTTGCCTTCTCTTTTTCCTTCTTTCCCATTTCTTTTACTTCCTTCTCATCTTTTCTCTTTTTCATCTCTTGCCTCATATTTGGTACCTCCTTACCTTGCAAACTACTTTTCACTACTCTCCTAAACCAATCCATTTTATCTTTACTCAAGCAAGCTTCTCCTTGCTTCTCAACTTCTCTAGCCTCACCTAGGTCCTTTCCACTTATCCTCAACCTAGTCTCTTGGCAACCAACAACTAGGTTCTTTCTTAACCTGCACAAAACCATGACACAACCACAAAACACAAAACCAACTCTCTGCCTAGACCTTTCTGAGCTCTAATACCACTTTGATGCAATATAAGGAGGAAACATATTTCACAACAATGGGCTTCACTCTTCACAATTTTCAATGCATTCAACTTTTAAGGCAACTTTCATTACAAGGCAATTTTTCACTTACAGACCCAACCTGATTACTTTGATGCAGTGTGGATTGTTATTATCTTCCTACCAACCTATTCTAACACACGACTTTGACCAACTCCAAGGATTCCTTATACTTTCTTCACAAACTGACCTACTTCCTTATAGCCCTCAAAATAGGTCTACTAGAGCATATCTTTTGAAGGAGATCTCATACCAAGGATATCAAACCATTTTTGAGCACCCATTTGGCTGTTTGTTAACATATTTCACAATGGATAGGGGTTGTTTCAGACCAAACCCTTCAAACATTGACTGTCCTGTTTTTCTCCTAGGCCCAATTAGCCCTATTTTACAAAGCAACTACCCTCAAAAATTTCTCCTGACCTCTAACTCCTATGAAAAGTACTTATATAGGTTTCAAACCTCATATTATCCAACTTTTAGGAGGTGGGGCCCTCACTAAGTTAACCAACTACCAAACTCTTGTTTTGGGCCTTTTCTAGGCTTGATTCCATGAGGGTTTTGTGGAAATCTATACTCCACACTTCTTCTAACCTTTAAAATGGCTTAGAATCATCAAAATATGTCTACACATTCTTAATAAACCATCACATAACCTCAAATAATGCATTTTATGCAAATCTCAACTTGGAGCCATTATTTTCAACTCAAAAATCAATGAAAATCACCTAGGGCAGCGATTAAAAACATATTCAAATGCCTTCCCTGCTTCCCAACACCATGCCAACATCTAAATCTAACCTATTTCACTCATTCCACCAAGTTACAGAAGATTTCACCCAAGAAATGGTGAGAACTACACATTTTTGTTCTTCAAAACCCTAGTTTAGGGTTTCAGACCTGCTGGCAAAGAAATGCTCATAAAATACACAAAACTCCATGAAATCAAACAAAATAAAATGACTTGCAAAGTAGATTCATATTAATTTCAATCCTAAGTGGTCTTAGGTCATGAATCATCTGTACAAGTTTGTACTACATGTCAGAATGGGAGAAAAACATACTGAAATTTTAGAAAACAGGGCTTTTTGTTCTTTTTAACTCCTCAAATCCATTCCCCCTCATGGGATTCAAGTTTGTAAGACATATTTAAGTTATTACAACCATTTTCTAAATTTCCAAATGTTCAACTACCCATTTACCCTTCATATTCCATTTTATGCTTTTTTTGTAATTTTACAAAATGACACTTTGACAATTTTTGCAATTTTTAACAAATGACTCTAAAATGACCACCTAAACCCCAAAAATGCACTCATACATATTCAAGATGGTCCATTAGACATTATTACAACATCAATACACCCAACCAAAGCAAAATTTACAAAAATGGCCTCATGGAGGCATGTAGTCAAATAGATGCTCCTGCACCAGATTTGATTTTTTCGCACATTATATGTTATGCCCTTACTTCTATAGTGTATATGGTTATGAATAGTCAGCTTGTGGCTATCTTAACTCTTAATTAAGTCATACTATCATTATTATATTGTTATTTAGTTGTTTAGGTCAGCCTAAGTCTTTTATAGATCTATCTAAGTCGGCCTGGGTGATATCCTAGGCATAAATAGGTATATATAGGAGGTAGTGAGTCTCATTTCATATCATATTGAGTATTGTGTTCTTACTGAAGACTATTGGAGGTATCCCCCTCGAAGAGGATTAGGAGGTTGCCCCCTCGAAGTGGCTTATTATTATCAAGTATTTTCAGCATATTTTCTATTATATTCAAATATTGTGCAAGTTGTTTCATTACATTATATGATCTCAAAATTAAATATGTAAAGAATAGACCCCCATTAGAATTTCAAGAGCTTTCCAGAAATTTGATTTTTTTTGAAAAATTCTCTAATTTGCGCCTAGAAACATGATTTTATGAAAAAAACTTAAAATCATGATAACTCCTACAGAAACAATGATAAACACACGATTTTTCTGTTGTAGTCTCCTGAGATAATGCACAAGCTGCTGTGAAAATCTTGTAGAAAAATTTGCATCCGTTTGGAAGATATGAAGAAATTTGTAAGACCTAGGGTTTTGTCCAAAAATGACATAAACCTGCAACAAAAAGTTAATGAAACCTGTAAAAAGCAAGCTAGATCAAGGGATTCATATAAGTTTCACCAAAATGTAGCTAGGGAAAATCAGATTTAGTGTCAAAAATAGAAAACTAACTAAACCCTAACTATGCACCATGAAGGACAAACTGGCATGAAAATATAAACAAAGAAAATCAAATACAAACCAAATCCACGCTAGACTTGATTGATCTCCATGGCTCTTCTCAATCTTGCATGAGAATACATGATGTAGAAGGGTTGTTGATTGCTCATTTTCATAGCAAAATGATAAGATAAAGATGATAGAGGAAATTAGATAGATGGAGATGAGAAGATTAGAGGAATTTTGGCAGAGTGAGGATACTAGAAGAAGATGGATCTCAAATGGCGTATGTGAGGCTAGATTTATAGATAAGAGCTAGTATGATTTGATGACCAAGATTAAAATTCAATTATGTGATGTGTATGGGTAGGATTAAAAGTTGATTTTAGTGCCTATGACACACATTAAGTGGATTATGACATGAGGCTAAAATTAGGATGTGAGGGAATAAGTGAGATTCTTTTATTTATTTTGGAGGAAAATATGCCTATGATGCACAATAAGTGGGGCTAAAAATAGGATTTGAGTGGGAATCTCATAATTTAAATAATAAAATTATTTAAATTATTTGTGCATGTGAAGAGTTGTAGTCATGTGACACATGTTACAATGTGGAAAAAGTGAGGGATTAATTCAAATATTTAATTTGAATTGTTTTGAGAGATGTGAAGGGGACTTAAATAAGTGAGATTTATTTAATTAATTGGAAAGTTGATCAAGTGGAATTTATAAGTGGGATAATGTAATGACCTAGGATAAAATATTACAAGATGTCTTACAAGGTCATGTATGACTAGGTAATGTTATGACATGGACAATTTTGGGTGTCTACAAGTATTATTGAAGCTAGTTCATAGAGATTTATGTGGAACAATGCAAACTCCATCATTTGGAGGTAGTACTTATTTTCTAACCTTTATTGATGATTTTAAAAGGAAGACTTGGATATATTTTCTCAAGGAGAAGTCCAAAGCCTTTGAAAAATTAAAAGTTATGGTGGAAAAGCAAAGTAGCCATTACATCAAGGTACTTAGATCAGATAGAGGAGGTGAATATATGTCTAATAAATTTCTAGACTTTTGGAGATATCATGGCATTAAAAGGAAATTTACTACAAGGTACACACCACAACAGAACGGTGTAGCAGAAAGGAAGAATAGAACAATCATGGAGATGGATAGAAGCATGTTGAAGGCCAAACATTTGTCAAATGAATATTAGGTAGAAGTAGTAGCATATGTAGTATATATTCTGAATAGAAGCCCAACAAAGAGTGTCAAGGATCAAATTCCACAAGGAGCTTAGAGTGGTAAGAAACATAATGTACATCATTTTGGAATTTTTTTTGGTTGTATTGCATATTCTCTTATACCATATGAATTAAGAAGAAAAATTGATGATAGAGGTGAGAAATACATTTTTATTGGGTATAGTGAAGAATCAAAATATTTTAAGTTGTATAACCCCATTTCAAAGAAAGTGATTATCAGCAGAGATGTGGAATTTAAGGAAGAAGAAGCATGGGATGGAAGTATTGATAGAAAAATCACAATTACAACACCAATTCCCCAAAATGAAGAAGAATCTAAAGAACAAAATTTGCAAGGTGATAAATCAACTCCACAAGCAAGAACAAGCACTCCAATAAGAACACCAAGGAACTTAGCACAAGGTGAATCATCTGGTCATGAATGTCATCCTACTCCCAATTCACAAGTAATTGATGAATCAAATCCTACACTTTCCTCCTTAAGGTCAAAGTATAAAGGCAATAAAATAAGAAGCTTAAAGGAGATTTATGATCAAGGAGAAGAAAATTTAGATTTGTGTTCAATTTTTGCTTTATTCTGTCATGATCCTGTGTATTTTGAAGAAGCAGTTAAAGAGGAACATTGGAAAAAAGCTATAGATGAAGAGATAAATTCTATTGAGAGAAGTCAAACATGGGAGATAATTGACCTACCTGAAGGTAAGGATTGCATAGGAGTCAAATGGGTTTATAATATTTTAATAGCCAAGGATTCTTTGCAACACTTGATATTCACTCTCACAATATGGAAATCAACAAATAGAGATAAGAAATCAATGATATTGATGAACCTAATTTGAACATAAACATATATTAATCTCACTTAATAATTTACATAAGAATGCCTTATTATATAGGCATGGATGAGGCAATCCACCTTGCATGTGGATTGATAAGTGCCTCATGATGTGGCACATGAATGTAGACAAGTGTCCTATAGGGGTCAACCTTTGACTCACTTGGAATGTGCAAACCAACAACCTTCTAACCAAGTCATCAACCTTGGTGACAAGTGTTGAATGAATACAAAAGTGACCTTTGAGGTGAGATGGAAATTCTACCAACCTCAAAATGTATGCTCATGAGGTTTACCAAACAACTAGGTAACCTCTAAAGGCCTAAAAGGTTGCACATTCAGTTAGACAAGATGTTATCTAACCTCATCAACCTAAGTACACTTAAGCTATAGTGAATAGATAAATTATTCACTCTAAAACCCCTCCTTAAGTGATACTTTGGGAGATCACAAAAGTGAAAAAGATACATAAATATGGGTCCCGACTACTAGGTCATGGTAGGTACCCATGTACAAAGTTTCTCATAAAGTGGAGTAAAGGAGAAAACCCTGAGGGAACAAAACTCCTCTCCAAAAGGAGAAACAAAATGCATGAAAAGGAAACAAGTGAAGGAGGACTTATATCATGACCCCCCTAGGACAACTTCTATCACATGCATACAATAAATTTCCCCAAAATAGGAGAGACAAAGAGAGACTTGGAAGCCCCCCATAAGATATGATGTAGTGCATGTAGATGCTCAATGAAGTATGCTAAAGTTAATCCATGAAAGTTGATACACATTTCTCCCCTTAGGAAGAAATCGAACCACAAAAGTGTGCAAGTGATCTTCCCATTCCTGATAGGAACATACAGGAAGAAGTAGGAACATCTTTGAATTCTACACACAATTCAAAGACTCAGATTAGGCCCATGATGTATTCAAAAAATGCTCAAGAATCTCCAAACCAATGCTATCATGTAATGAATACTGATGGAATAAATTAGGTATCATAGAAGATTCTATAACTTGAACCACATCAACCATAGATGTATGGTGATAAGTAGAAGCATAAGAATTTGATACTATCACTATAGAAGCTGATGTAGGAAAAGGAAGAGCAATCATATCTGAAGAAGACAAGGATGATGCAACTTCATTGAAGTTGGCATCGAAAAGAAGACTGATGTCCTCAATTTGCGCTTCCATGTCAGCAATGCAAGACTCTACAAACAAACACAAAATGTCATGTTGATATACATCCCAATCAACAATGCTAGGAAGACAAATGTGATCTTGTTACAAAGTACTCGAAGCATGTGAAGAAGTGACACTACCATCTGATGAAGAAATAGTAGGTCGTGGATGAATGATGATTTCCTTTATGTCAACTAGACATTCTATATCTGAATCATGATGAGGGATGTGAGTTGTGATCATAGCAAGATCATTTGGGAAGGGAGAAACATTGGAGTCTCCATATATGTTCAAAATTTTGATCCATAATGCACGTGGAAATTCAATATCCATGATGGAATAAAAAGCATCATCTAGTATATGTAAGTTGAGTAATCCAACAATGTGATCACAATTATTAAACCACTTATTCTTCTTAGATTGGTTACTTGGTTCAGGGACAAGTCCATATAGATAAGGTATGAGATTGTAGAACCTGAGATGTTTCAGGATGTCTTCACACCAAGACTTATAATTTCTTAGTTTTAGGTGGATTACAGAAGAGTGAATTTGATATCCCATGATTACAAACAAGTTAATTCCTTTAGCTAATAGAAATCAACACATTAGGCAACCCCTGAATTAGGTGTCCTCTCCAAATTTTTGCACTTTATAACTTACTGCAATTTAGAATAAAAATAGGTCCAATGCATGGGAAATGTGAAAACATTAACTTTTACAAAAAATGGCGCTCAATTTCGAGCTATCGATCAAAAGTTATGACAAAAACAATTTATCCTAAAATAGGCCTATTTTAATACACTCAAGCACTAGAAATCAGAAAAAAATGCCTATGGAGAGATAAACCTTGCCTTCCAACTACTCATTGGAATCAACATGGAGTGAATATTACAATGATTTTATTTGTGAGGGGGAATTGGCCTCCTGCCAACCCAAGCCTCACCCTTCCAACACAATTTTTAAATGCTTATAGAAAACATAATGGAAATGATATTTTGATGAGCAGAAAGTAGGGCAAAAAATAGGTGGATTTGGGCAAAAAGAGCCCAAAAAACTGCTGGTCCAACCAAATTTCAGCACTACATGTCAAATTTCTTTCTCTCAGGTCAATATTAGGTAGCCAAAAGTTGATTTGAGGCAACTAAAGGTCAAAAAATGCCCTGCACATCAAAAAAATGCCTTGCCCAGCTCAAAAAATGTCTTGCACATTAAAAAAATGCCTTGTTGGGAAGGTTTTGACCCATAAAGATATAAAAACACCTTGTTGGGAGGGGATTTGACCCATAAAGAGGGAATATGAACCAACACTTGCTCTGATTCCAACCAACCCTTCAAATTCTTGCAAATCTTTAATTTGCAAAAAAAATTACATTTGAAATAGCAAAATTACACAACAAAAACAATTTTTCTAAAAAGTTTTTTGCTTTTTCAATTTTCCTCATGAGATCAGTTTGACTCTAGAACGCACCGACTTTCGTCTCACCTCATGATCCCCTCAAAATGGAGAGTGTGTCTACAACAAGGCTCTGATACCATGTTGGAATAGCCAAGGATTCTCTACAACACTTGATATTCACTCTCACAATATGGAAATCGACAAATAGATATAACAAATCAATGATATTGATGAACCTAATTTGAGCATAAACATATATTAATCTCACTTAATAATTTACATAAGAATGCCTTATTATATAGGCATGGATGAGGCAATCCACCTTGCATGTGGATTGACAAGTGCCTCATGATGTGGCACATGCATGTAGACAAGTGCCCTATAGGTGTCAACCTTTGGATCATTTGGAATGTGCAAACCAACAACCTTTGACCAAGTCATCAACCTTGGTGACAAGTGTTGAATGACTACAAAAGTGAGCTTTGAGGTAAGATGGAAAGTCTTCCAACCTTAAAAGGTATGCACATGAGGTTTACCAAACAACTAGGTAACATCTAAAGGCCTAAAAGGTTGAACATTCAGTTAGACTAGATGTTGTCTAACCTCATCAACCTAAGTACACTTAAGCTATACTGAATAGATAAATTATTCACTCTAACATATAAGACCAAATTTAATGCAGAAGGTAAGATTGAAAAGCACAAGGCAAGATTAGTAGCAAAAGGTTTTGCACAACAACATGGAATTGATTATAACGAAACATTTGCTCAAGTTGCTAGACTTGATACTATTATAATGGTTTTACCAATAGTTGCTCAAAATAATTGGAAAGTATACCAAATGGATGTCAAATCAGCTTTCTTGAATGGTTTTCTAGATGAAGAAGTGTATTTGAAACAACCACTAGGTTATGAAGTGCATGGACATGAAGACACAGTCTATAGATTGAAGAAGGCTCTCTATGGTCTCAAGAAAGCACCAAGAGCATGGTATAGTAGGATTGATTCATGCATGACAAACAATGGATTCAATAGAAGCATTAGTGAGCCCACATTATACAAAAAAATCAACAAAGAAGGTCAGATTTTGATTGTGTGTTTGTATGTTGATGATTTGATTTTCACTGGGAATTTGTCTGTAGACACATTTAAATCAGCAATGAAGAAAGTATTTGAGACGATAGATTTGGGATTAATGAACGTTTTGTTGGGCATTGAAGTTGCACAATTAGCTAAGGGAATTTTTATTTGTCAAACTAAATATACAATGGATGTGTTAAGGAGGTTTAAGATGTTGAATTGTAATTCAACACCTACACCAGTTGGTACAGGGACTAAAATTAGCAAAGAGGACAAAGGGCCTAATGTTAATTCTACAACATTCAAAAGATTAATTGAAAGTTTGATGTATCTTACAACTACAAGACCTGATATAATGTATGGGGTTAGTTTAATCTCAAGATACATGGAGTCGCCAAAAGACTCACATTGGCAAGTTGGAAAGAGGATATTGAGATATGTGGCAGGAATGACAAAATATGGAATTTTATATTCCACAACTAATGATTTTGGTTTGATTGGTTATACTGATAGTGATTTTGTAGGTAGAATTGATGACATGAAGAGTACTTCTGGATAAGTCCTTCATTTTGGAATAGGTGTGGTCTCATGGGCATTAAAAAAGCAACCCATAGTGACACATTTATCAGCTGAAGCAGAGTATGTAGCAACCACATCAACAACATGTTAAGCAATTTGGATGAATAGAGTATTGATAGATTTATTGCAAGCACAAGAGGAGTCAACACCAATCTTTTGTGACAAAAATCAACAATTACATTGTCAGAAAATCATGTTTTTCACAAGAGAAGAAAGCACATTGATACGAGATTTCATTTCAACAGAGAGTTAGTGAACAATGGAGAAATCCATTTGGAGTTTTGCATATCTAAAAACCAGTTGGCAGATATATTCACAAAGGCATTAGCAAAGGAGAATTTTGAGCATCTAAGATAGAATTTGGGCATTGTAAATGTTGAAGTAGTTAGTGGCAGAAATTAAGGAGTGTTAGAATAATAATTTCTCCCAAAATAAAACATGCAAGTTAGTTTAGTTTCAATTTAGAGGAGGATAAAATAGTTTTGCATGTAAACTATTTTTAAAGCTAGAGTTTAAATAATTTGCATGAATAAAATACTATTAGTGATTTGCATGAGTAAAGGTTTAGTTTTCTAATTTATTGAATCATTAAAATCCTCTACATATAGAGGCAAATTGTAATGGATAGTGGAAGTGAAATTAATAAAGTTTTTAATTTTTTCTAAGCAAACTTCTGTTGTGTGCCTCCCTATTTTTTGTTTTTTTTTTAATTTCTTTTTTTTGTCTCTGCACCAGCATGTTAGCGTAAGAGTCATATCATCAATAAGAATCTCAATTAGCTACATAAATTTCTCACTAGCATATTGCAACTAATATTTAATAGCAAGGTATCCAACTACATCATGGACCTTAAATATGTATAAAGATATGGATTATTTAAAAATAATAAATTTTTAAATGGTTAAAATAAATGTATTCACAATATTTCAAAATAGAGTTAAAACATCAAATAGTGTGAAATTCCAAGACCTATACGTCATGTACGTTGCAAGACAATTTCAATAATTTATTTATTTACAATGATTAGTATAGTGGATTCTATTTATAGTTTATTTTTTAATTTTTATAAAACAATAAATTTTTATATTTTAAAAAAATTACATTGTGTGACATGTTTTTTAATGATAAAATAAAAAATATAAAAAGGTTTTCTTATGTATGTATGAAAAAAGATAGTTATAATATGGATTCATGATGAAGACTACAATTTGAAAAATACTTCTATAGAGAGTCGGTGCTTTCAGTAGAAAATAACAGAATTTCTGGTTTTCGTAAAAAAATGTTGGTTTCCATATGGGGTGAATATGCAATTTAGTTTCTCAAGACACGATTGTTTCTTCTAGTTAGTTTTGCACAACAAGGTCCTTATTGTTGACAATCTAATCAAGGGAGCTTTTTCTTTGCCTAATAGATGTGTCCTGTGAGAGGGTTTTTTGAAATTTCCCGTCGCCTATTTTTGAATTGCCTATTTGCTTGGGAGGTTTGGTGCCTTGTTTTTTCTTGCTTTTCTCTCACTTGGGTTCAGCCCTCATCCCTTCTCAAACTCCTCTCCTTGTGGCCTTCCCCTTTCCTTTCCCCTACCCTAAATCTTTTGTGGAACCTTTCTTTCCCCCACATCTTTTGGGTCTTATGGAATGAAAGGAATGCCTTAATCTTTAGACATTCCAAGTCCTTCATGTTAAGAGTGTTTTCTATAATTGTTGCTGCTATTAAAGAAAACTTCTCTTGTACTTCTAAGGTTTTGGTACATGGCCCCCCTCCGGTGTGTTCTCCTTTTTACCTTAAGGTTTTGGATGGATGGAATTCAGCTGTTGATTTTGGTTACCTTCCTTAGAAACCTACCATTTGTAGGTCCCTTGTGTGTTGGTTTTGTTCTCAATCCCCTAGTTTAAGATAAATTTTGATGGGGCTTCCAAGGGTAACCCAAGGCCTTTTGGTGTTGGGGTGTTATTATAAGTCACCCTGGTTGTGTTGTGGTTGTTTTCTCTACCTTCCTGAGTACCCAAACCAACCACTTTGTTGAAGAAATTATGGCCTTCCATGGTATTTTGTTAGCTGAAGATTTGAGTCTACAACATTTAGTTGTGGAGGGGGACTTTATAAACATAATTAACTATCTTCTTAAGAAACAATCTCTTAGTTGGTCCATCTCTATCAATATTCTTGATTCCATCCTTTTATCATAATTAAACATGTCTATAGGGAAGGTAATTTTGTCACAAACTTCTTTGATAATCAGGGGTGTCTATTGAAGGTGCTTCTATTTGGAAGGGGGATATGTAGACTCCCGTCACATTAATTGAGAATGATGGTCTCTATGCTAAATGATATCGAATCTCATGTTTTACTCCTCCAGTAAGAGTAAGATCTTACATGAATTACAATCATGATACTAAATGGAGCATCGAGAAGCTTTTCCATGCCTTTTTACATGAAACTATATCGACTATAAACTTCATTTTGTTTTTCTTGTTCGACTATAGTTCTTTTGTTTCTTACTGAAAGAAATCCATTTTGGCTACCAAGTTCTTGCAAGGCCTATTCCTTGTGGGAGTGAAAGGAATTGGGGGGAATCTAGCTAATGTAGTTGAGATTCAGAGGTCTATTCAGACTGCTGAATCAAGCAACTCCAACTCATAGATACAATTTTTCTTCATACAGATTCATGAATCAAATTGAATATTAAGATTTTCAACATAAGCATAGCACCATGGAAACAAATAAATGCATACAAAATCTTAATTTGATTTATTACATTCCAAAATAGATTACAATATATCTAACCAAAAAAATCTACTATATCAACAAACTAAAATCTTTCACTCTCTTCATTTCACACATTACCTTTGTTTCCTTTTGGGCTCTTTTGATTCTTCTTCCATAAGGAATTCCCAATCTTCTTGTCTGTAGATTCATATATCTGTTTTCGGATTTCTCTATTTCTTTCCAATCTTCAACCAGTGACTGCAAACTTCTTCTCTTCAATCCTCAATAAACTCCACACATTTCTTCTCCTTCCATGCCTTCTCTCTCCTCTCTAGGGTGCTAACTCTCCTATTTACTTGAAACTCAATGCCCTCCCTTTGACATTTGCTGGGTGCCCTCCTTTTTTCCCATTCATAAAATTTTTAAACTTATGTGTCTACCTCCTCTCGTTCCATTCTCACGCCTTTCATTGGGCAACCCAATAGTTTTGGTACACCTCCTTGTATTCTGTATGCAGGTTGAGAATCCATCCAAATAAAATAAAATTTTATCATTTCTCGTTACCTTGTTATTTTCTATATTTTGTCACACTATGCTATGCCTAAGGAAGAGTATTTTCAAACAAAACCAATGAGATTACCTGCCAAGTTTTTCTATGTTCATCTTCATTCTGATATTGAACATATATAAATATGTCAAAAAAATTTGTGTACCCATTACTTGAGATAAAAGAAAATATTTAATTTTTGAAACCATCACATGCCAAAAAAGTGCAAAATATGACTTTTGGAATAACTTCCAAACAGAGGCTCATTTCATCTAAAAATTGGCCATGATGTGCAAAATGGCCTCCACTTTAAAACTACATTGAGGTGAAATCTTTACTTTTGTAAATTTGAATCGAGCTAGAAACTTTCGTAAAGTAGAGAGTTTCTTGAAACACCAAATCAAGCCAAAACTAAAAATAAAATTAATAAATGTTTTTGGTTGATGCAGATCACATGTACAGCCAGATGCTTCTGCATTAGACACGCTAGATAAGAAAATTTTGTGAGCATGGGCTCAAAAAATTGACCTTTGGATAGTAGAACTACCCTTCCAGATTGTAAACAACCTGTAGAAAACTCCATTACTACAACATATTCCATGAAATTCTTCTTCCTTCTCTTCTAGCATCTGCTTGGAACTCTGCCTACTCTCCTCTATAAGTGCTTCTCACGATCATTCCTTCCATTCGTGGACTTTTATCCAACATTAACCAACATCCTCCTCCAAATGTTCTCTTCTCTCTTCTCTCGTGGAATTCAACCCACCATTATCTGGTCTCCACCACAAAATTCCTCCTACCCATTCCAACTCATCTGCCTCATCCCCAACAGCACTTGCATATAATTCTGCATTGACAATTTCATGGAAATAAAAAAATTTCATTTGTACTTCCTCTATATTCACTTCTTCATACTCTTCAACTTCCTTATCTCCTTTCATTCTCACCATCTCATCTACATATGAATCATCATCAACTTCTTCATTACAAAATTCAAGAAAATTAAAAGTTACCTCTTTCCCCTCTACTACTACAACATTTTTTTCATCACCATTTACTACAACATCTCTTCTACTTTCATCCCCTACAATTTCATCTTTTATCCTATTACTTGCTCAACATAACTCAAGCCACTCTTTTTCTACTACTGCAATCTATGATAATATATCATCTCCATCATTTTCTACTCTATTTTTCTTTTCTCCATCCTCAACATCTGCTGCAACTTCCTTCATTACTTCTTCATCCTCTTTTCCTACACACACAATGTCTCCTACAAACAAATCATTATCAGACTTGATTAATGGGACTTTCCCTACCCATTTTATTTCCTTCCTTTCTCTTTTCCATCTCTACTCTGCTCTCTCTCAAAACCTTCAGTGTCTTCCACATCTCATCAATCTCAGCTTTTAATCTTCTCTCTCTTCACGAGAAAAGAAATCCCTAAAAAGGTATGCACAAGTGTTGGATGACTACAAAGCACCTTTTGAGGTAAGATGGAAAGTCTTCCAACCTCAAAAGGTATGCACATGAGGTTTACAAAATAACTAGGTAACCTCTAACCTCTAAAAGGTTGCACATTTAGTTAGACACGATGTTGTCTAAACTCGTCAACCTAAGTACACTTAAGCTATAGTGAATAAATAAATTATTCAATCTAACACCCCCCCTTAAGTGATACTTGGGGAGATCACAAAAGTGCAAGAGATACATAAATATGGGTCTTGGCTACTAGGCCATGTTAGGTACCCATGTATAAAGTTTCACATAAAGTGGAGTAAAGGAGAAAACCCTGAGGGAACAAAACTCTTCTCCAAAAGGAGAAATAAAATGCATGAAAAGAAAACAAGTAAAGAAGAAGGACTTATATCATTACCCCCTAGGACAACTTCTATCACATGTGTACAGTATATTTCCCTGAAATAGGAGATACAAAGAGAGACTTGGAAGCCCCCCATAAGATATGCTGCAGTGTGCATAGATGCTTGATGAAGTATGCTAAAGAGAATCCATGAATGTTGAACCACATTTCTCCCCTTAGGAAGAAATCAAACCATAGTAGTGTGCAAAGAATCTTCCCATTCTGGATAGGAACATACAAGAAGAAGTAGGAATGTCTTTGAATTATGTACATGATTCAAAGACTCAGATGATGCCCATAATACATTCAAAGAATGCTCAATAATCTCCAAGATAATGCTATCATGTGACGAAGATTGATGGAATAAATCAGGTATCATAGAAGATTCTATAGCAGGGACCACATGAACCATAAGAATCCGACACTATCACTATAGAAGCAGATGTAGGCAAAGGAAGAACAAGCATAGTTGAAGAAGACAATGTAGATGCAACTTCACTGAAGTTGTCATAAAAAAGAAGACGAATATCCTCAATGATGTCTCACAAATCTGCATCCCAATGAGGTAGATCTGGAAAGACAAGATCAATTCCCTGGTGCAAGGAATCACTGTAAGCCATGGAGATATCAACTCAGGATTCAAATGTAGCAACAAGTGTTTGGGGTTTTGCAATATGATAGAGGAGTTTGAAAGAAACATGTGAGAAATAAGGACACATGTGTCGTCATGTTGGTTTCCACAATAGGTTCATTTGTAGGTAGAATATGGAGTATCCAAAACATACATGATCAAATGCTAGTGTTAACCCCCTTGAAATTATGAGATTTCCCCCCTGATTAGGTGACCCCCCCTAAATTTTGGCACTTTATAACTTAATGCATTTAAAAAAATAAATATGACCAATATAGAGGAAATTTAAAAACATGCACTTTTGCAAAAAGTGGTCCTCAATTTTGAGCTACCGAGCAAAAGTTATTACAATAACAAATTCATGTAAAACATGCCTAATTTTTAAAATTACACTTAAAGAAGCAAAAAAATGCCTATAACCCTGAGTGAACCTAGCCTTCCAACTACTTGTTGGAATCGGCAAGAAATGAAGATTACAAAGGGTTGGATTGTGAGGGGAAGTTGGCCTCTTGCCAACCCGAGCCTCACACTTCATCTTCGACAAGGGAAAATACAAAGGGTTTTTACAAACCAAAATTTAATTTTTTTTGCCCCAATGTAAAAAAGCAGAGACCCCCAAAATATTTGTAGATTATTTTATATAACTTTGAGCATAGCTGAAAGATATATTTAGAAATAAAAAACAAATGAGGAGTTCCAAAGTTTACAAAGCCTGAAATAGGGCAGATTTAGTAAAATAGAATAAAGACATAGGGTAGAATATGAGCAGGGTGGCCAAATTTGGCTATGGTGGCTCCTGGAGAGATTTCAATGTTGTTTTCTAGATCAAAACACCCAATAAAGGGCATAAACAAGGCTGCAGATAAAAAAGACAAGGCTTTTAGGAAGGATAGAGGGCGCTGGAGTTTGTTGGGGTCTACGATGGGTAGGAATGGTGCCTCCCAATGCTCTTGCAGTCTGATATGGAGCGCACTGTCCTACTGGGTGCCTCAAAAACCAAATAAACAGGTTGCTGCAAACATGAAGGAGGGTACTAGAATTTGCAAATAGGTCGATGAAGACAATAGACTGCTTCACACTCAGATTGACCACTGAAAACAACAATATACTACTTTCCTCTGGCCTGAGGATGAAAATGACACCTTCGAAGATCTGTAGTGGCTAGTAGAAAAGTAGACAAGGGTCAGAACAAGCAGAGAATCATGATGTGGACCCGGTTGAAACCCTCAAACTAGTAAGCTCCAAAATAGAGGCCAAAATCTGCCTGCAAATCCTGAAAAAACCTACACAATACAATTAAATTGATCCAAAATCGACCAAAAATGACAATTTTACAGAGGGTAAATTTGCCCTTTGCAAAAAAAAACAAAATCATTTTTGTACAAAATCTTTCCTAAATTGGCCCAAAATACAAAAATCTCCTTCAAAATTTGATTTGTCTAAAAAAATTTGCTTTTTTTCAAAAAATTGGGTTAGGGGCAAAAAAAGTCAAATTTTTTTACAATAAAGCTTGATCTGTTTTGCTCGAGGATGCATCGACTTTCACCTCACCTTTGGATTCCCTCAAAATCAAAGAGCATGTCTGCAGCATGGCTCTGATACCATGTTGGGACAACCAAGGATGCTCTGCGACTTGATCTACACTCCCACAATATGGAAATCAACAATATGAGATAAGAAGTCAATGATATTGATGAACCTAATTGAGAATACACTTATATTGATCTCATTTACAAATTTACATGAGAATACCTCATTATATAGGCATGGAAGAGGCAATCCACCTTCCACGTGGATTGACAAGTGCCTCGTGATGTGGCACAAACAAGTAGACAAGTGTCCTATAAGGTGTCAACCTTTGGATCACTTGGAATGTGCAAACCAACAACCTTGTGTGACAAGTGTTGGATAACTACAAAGTGCCTTTTGAGGTGAGATGGAAAGTCTTCCAACCTCAAAAGATATGCACATGAGGTTTACCAAACAACTAGGTAACCTCTAAAAGGTTGCACATTTAGTTAGACAAGATGTTGTCTAACCTCATCAACCTAAGCACACTTAAGCTATAGTGAATAGATCAATTATTCACTCTAACACCCAATGCTACGAATCTGTTGTTATGCAACTCTCTAATCTCAACCGAATTTGGTGTAAACTATACTCTCAAGCCCTTTCCTATCTGAGTGATCTGGTACACAGATAGGAGATTAGCTAAAAGTGAAGGTAGGCTGAGAACATTAGTGAATGTCCCCCCATTAACTTCAACAGACCCTCTCCCAACAACTGTTGTTGGAGTGTCATCACCTAAGGTAATGGGGGACATGTTGTGGGGTTCTATGGAAGTGAACTCAACCTATGAAGAGCCCATATGGTGTGAGGCACCAGAGTCAATGATCCATGAAGATGCTAAAGATGCAACTGCAACAAGAGCCTTTCCCTTGGATTTCTCTTTACCTTTTGACTTAGAAGGTTCTTGGGTTGATGAGGACTCTTTGAAAGATTTAGGTACACCTATGTTGTTCTTCTCTAGGAGATGCATGAGGTGGTCAACCTTCTTCTTCATACACTTTTGCTCATCATGCCATGTCTTCTTATAGTAGGCAAACTTTACTTTGTCCTTTTTAGGTCGCCCTTGTTTGGATGAAGATTCTATGTGACTTTTAGAGCTCTCAGGTATCTGTTCTTTCTTTGTCTTCTTATCCTTCTGAGTGTTTTGTTTCTTTCCTTTGATGCTTGAAGCCTATAGATTGTTGTTTACCATTTCTAGCTACTAGGGCTTGAGGTTTTGATGACTTCACAGTGCCCATGTGGATTAACTTATCTTGCTCTCTAGTTAAGTCAGCAATAAAGTCATTGAGAGATGGCATCTTCCAAGTACTCACTTCATGGAATAGAATGTAGAGACAAACATATAGTATTCAAGACCTAGTTTGGAGAGAATTGAGAGAACAAGTTGATCATCTTTCTTGTCAATTCCACACTCTTTTAATTGCAACCTGATAGATTTAAACTTAGTGAAGAAGTCTTCTAAGGTGGCAAATGTACTTAGACTTAGACTAATTAGCTTGTTCTCTAACTCGTGAGCTCTCATCTCATCGACCTTCCCAAAGAGTTTCTCGAGGGTGAGCCATACCTTGTTGGGAGTTTTCAAGGTTTCCACATGAAGAAGGAGCTCAGGAGATATACTTAGACACAAACATCCAAAATCCTGATCACAATTGTTGAACCACTTAACCTTGGCATCATCATCAGAGGGTTCCATTTCAGTGCCCATTGTAACCCTATATAACCCTTTGTTTTTCAACATTTAAGCTGAATTTTGGATTTCCAGTCATGATAATTAAATGGGGTTAACAGTGTAATAGCCCGATTAGAGTCCATGTAGCAATTAAACTAAAGAAATGTGGAAAGAGAAAAGACAAAGCACATGACGCTGAGATAAATCCCTGTTATTATTATGTGATCTCCCCTAATTTGGCACTTTATAATGAGTGTGTAAGAAAAAGTGAATCCAATTTTGTGTCAGAAATTTGACACTTTACAAAGAATAGTGTGATTGAGCCCAAATTGGTCTAAATTTTGGCACTCAAAGGAGCCACCAATTATAAATGACTTTTGCCTAAAAACACACTAATTTAAATGCTCCTTAGTTTTATTTGTCAAAACTATATTTTTGAGCAAAATAAAGCTTTACAATGAGGAGAAAAATAAAAGAAGCCCTTTCAACTAAAACGCAGATTTTATCTTTAGTAAAAAAACTTTTTAAACTAAATTTAAATATAGTTTTGCTAAAAAAGAAAAAATCCCCAAACTAAAAAGTGAGGGCACAATTCTGGGCAAATTGAGAAATTTGTGCCCTAAATTGGGCAAAATCTGTAAATTTGAAAGAAAAAACTAGTAAACGAAGACGGTTTTACCTCTGTTATAGATCAAAATGTAGATTTAGAGTCAATTTTGTAGGTTTGCAAGGATGTTTTTGAGGATTTATGGTTGCTTTAGGCAGGGCGCACCTTCCTCTGCCCAGGGTGTGCCTTCAAACACATCACTTTCTTCTTGGTTTGGGCCTTAGTGCCTTCAAACGCCCTTCGTAGCCTTCAAACGCCCTTCGTATCTTGCTCAAGCCACGTTGAAGTCGATACCATGTAGCTCCTTGAAGTTGATGGGCAACAAGCTTTTATGAAGTCGATCGTGATCCTATGACCTCAAGAAACCTCGACCAGTTGTGAAGATTGTGAGGAAATGGTGGGAAGGGCAAAGCGTGGTTTCCCCTGCAACACCCCATGCCAAACTAGAGGCCTTCGTGTTAATTTTAGTAGCTTGGACAGCTGTTTGTCCTCACCCAAATATAGCAGCATTAGTTATGGGTAGTTTGGACAGCTGCTCGTCCTGGCCTAGAATTTAGAAAAATAGTTGTTTTTGTCAAACAAATATTGTTAGGATAAAAACAATTGTTATTTAATATTGACTCCTTTTAGGTGACACCTAATAACCAAGGTTGTTAATGGTTATTGAGTTGTCTTAATCTCAGCCATTCATTTGTATTAATTTCGGCCGTTGATTTTCAACGAGAGTAGTATATAAGGGGGTCATTGGGTCATTTGTAACAAGGAAGTTTTTAGAGAAACTTGCAGTGTTAGCAAGGGCGCAGTGATAGCGTTGGAGATAGCAGTGGAGGAATATCAGCAGGAGGATTAGGAGATTGTCGGAGCTCTGCCAGTAAGAGGCAAGCAGTATTTGTATCTCTTGATTTGCTGAAGTTTAATATATTTCTCATCTGTAGTACTGGTTTTCCCTACGGGGTTTTTCCAGGGACAATTGTCCGAAAATATTGTGTTCACCTTGTTGGGTATTTTTTATGTGTTTGTATTTGTGAAGTTACAGTTGTGTTATTTTCCAATATTTGTTGATCAAATAATCTTACAAGATAGGAGGTTATAATCAGTAACTGTAATAGATTTTTCACATGGTATTAGAGCTAAGTTCGGGTAGAAGAGATTTACCCTAGGTGAAAGAAAGTGAGGGTTTATAAAACCCAGTTTGACCTCTTTAAAATTATTATTATTATTTTCTTTTGAGATGGCCTCAGCAGGTTTAAGAGATCAGGACAGATTGGATGGAGCCTCAAATTTTGGTGTCTGGAAAGCCAGAATTTCTTTATTGCTGGAAGAGAATGGTATCAAGGAATATGTGACCACTGTTGTACCTGTACCTACAGATGCAACACAACTCTTAGCATATAAGAAGGAAGATGCCAAGGTGAGGAGGCTGATTCTTGACGGTGTCAAGGATCATATTGTTCCGCATATTGCAGAGTTAGATACAGCGAAGACGATGTGGGATGCCATTATGAATCTGTACCAGAATGCTACCACTAACCGGAAGCTGATTCTCAGAGAAAAGTTGAGGAATACCCAGATGAATAAGGGAGAAGACGTCACAAGTTACCTCACCAGACTTAGACTTGTCAAGGATGAATTGGCAGCTGTTGGAGACAAACCAAAGGATGATGAGCTAGTACGAATAGCCCTAAATGGGTTTACTAAGCAGTGGGATGTCTTTGTTCAAGTCATCAATGGACGAGACACCTTACCGAGTTGGGATCGACTATGGAGTGACTTCACTCAGGAGGAGCTTAGACTAAGTCTTGTCAATGGAGCCAACAATAAGAGTCAGAAAAGTGAGGTGGAACAGGAAAATGTTGCCCTAGCGGGTAAAGGGAAAGCAAAGAAGGGGTCTAGTAAAGTATCAAATTCACAAGGTGAAAAGAAGAAGAAAGATTCTTCAAAGATCAAGTGCTATGGCTGTCACGAGTTTGGCCACTATGTCAGTGATTGCCCAGAAAGGAAGAAGAATGAAAAGAAAGGCAAGAAGCAAGTTGCGGCTTCAGCAAGTGCAGATGAGCTCTCTAGTAGAATGGAAGATGAGTTTGCACTCATAGCATGTATGGTTAGCTCAACCTCACAGAGTGTTTGGTACATAGATAGTGGGGCGTCATATCATATGACAGGAATTAGAGAATACTTCTCAAATTATAAGGAGGAGAGCACCAGAATCCAGATCTCTATGGGGAACATGTCCAAACTCAACTCAGTTGGGAAAGGGACTGTTCAGTTTCAGAGGGAGAGTGGTAAGATGATTTCCCTTCATGATGTGTTGCATGTTCCAGGCTTAGGGATGAATTTGATTTCTGTATCTGTCCTTCAGGACAAAGGGTACAATGTACTCTTTAGAGGGGCACATGTGTTGATCAAGCACAAGGATTGGAAATCACCCATAGCTATTGCAGTTAGGAGCGGTCGACTTTATAGGCTGCAGTTTGATATTCCTAAGGCACTCATGAGCAACAGTAATCTTAGAGATCAAGGAGAGCTATGGCATAGAAGGATGGGCCATATCCATCATGGAGCCCTTAAATTGCTTCATGAGACAGTGACAGGTGTTCCTGAGGTGAGCACAGAGCACGATGATGTATGTAAGGGATGTGTGTTGGGGAAGTTTGCTAAAGCATCTTTTCCAAGGAGTGACACCAGATCCAAGGGCATTCTTGATCTAGTACATTCAGATGTATGTGGACCAATGTCGACGAAGTCTCTCAGAGGGTATGAGTACTTTGTTACTTTTATTGATGATTTCTCCAGGAAGACATGGATATACTTCTTGAAGACCAAGGATGAGGTTTTCAGTCGCTTCTAAGAGTTCAAAGCTCTTGTGGAGAATTCGACAGGAAGGAAGATAAAGGTTCTTCGGTCAGACAATGGAGGCGAGTACAAAAGCAATGAGTTCCAAGAGTTCTGTACCAGAGAAGGAATCAAGAGAGAGTGGACTGTTCCTTACAATCCGCAACAGAATGGAGTTGCTGAGAGGAAGAATCAGTCTATAACAGAGGGATCAAGGGCTATGTTGCATGACCAGGATATACCCCGTTATCTGTGGGCAGAGGCATGCAGTACAGCAGTATACATACAGAATAGAGTTCCACATAAGGTACTAGGGAAGATGACACCAGAGGAAGCATTCACTGGGAAGAAGCCAGATGTCAGTCACTTCAGGATCTTTGGAAGTTTGGCATATTGTCACATTCCTAAGGATACACGTACCAAGTTAGATCAGACTGCGGAGAGAGGGTACTTTGTGGGGTATAGTGAAACCTCAAAGGCATATCAGATATTCATTCCGGGGACCAGGAGGATTATTGTTCGACGTGATGTCAAGTTCATGGAGGACAAGGCATTCAGAAGGTCTAGAGATTTGCCAGTAGATGATCAGAGTGAGCAACCAACAGAAGCGCCAAGGATCACTCAATCGAGTCAAGGGCAGTAAAGCTCGAGTACAATTACTAGTACAAGCATAGACTCAGGAGGAGAGAGTTTTCAAAGTATGGAGCAACAGGTGCAAGAAGAGATGCATCAAGAAGATATGGAGGTTGATATTTCATCCTCTACAGTTGGCAACAAGAACCATGAGGTTCAACAGACACAGAAGAATACTCAGGAGTTAGTAGGTACTCCTAGGAGGAGTAGTAGACAACGGAAACCACCAGCCAGGTATGATGACTATGTTGCATTAGTTAGTAAGTTGGTAGATAGTGAACCTTCTAGCTATCAGGAGGATGCACAACATCAAGTGTGGCAAGAAGCAATGGTTGAGGAGTATACTTCAATTATGCAGAATGATGTGTGGGAGGTAGTGCCTAGACCAACAGATAGGGCAGTGGTTGGATCACGCTGGATCTATAAGATCAAGCACGGTGCAGATGGTAGCATCGAGAAATACAAGGCAAGGTTCATGGCAAAGGGGTTCTCTCAAAAAGAGGGAATAGACTATGAGGAGACATTTGCTCCAGTTGCCAGGTATACTTCTATACGAGTTGTAATCTCAATTTCAGCACAGATGGGATGGCAAATCTATCAAATGGATGTCAAGACAGCATTTCTTAATGGTGAGTTGAAAGAGGAGGTATACATAGAACAACCAGAAGGCTTTGTAGCACACAGCAAAGAGACCCACGTGTGTAGATTGAAGAGAGCATTGTATGGACTCAAGCAGGCTCCCAGAGCATGGTATGAGTGCATTGATAGTTACTTGCAGGAAATGGGCTTTGTGAAGAGTGAGGCAGATGCTAATCTCTACTACTTGGTAGTTGGAGGTGAGATTCTCATTCTTGTCCTATATGTGGATGACTTGTTTCTTACAGGTTCACTGGGGCTCATAGAAGAATGCAAGAGGGACCTTGCAGCGGAGTTCGAGATGAAGGATTTGGGACTTATGTACTACTTTCTAGGCATGAAGGTATGGCAGAAAGATGGAGAGATTTTCCTTGGGCAAGGGAAATATTGCATGGAAATCTTGAAAAGGTTCAGGATGGAAGATTGCAAAGCCATGTCTACACCCATGATCACGAATTGGAGGAAGGTAGACACATCCAGGGAGAAGGATGTAGACCCCACCTTATATAGGCAGTTGATTGGTTCTCTCATGTATTTGGTCAATACCAGGCCAGATATAGCTTTTGCAGTTAACTCTCTTAGTCAGTTCATGGTTGAGCCAAAGAGAGTGCATTGGACTTCGGCAAAGCATGTGCTGCGTTATTTGCGAGGTACAATCGAGTATGGAATTAGATATGCTCGAGGTGAAGGAATCAGGTTGATGGGCTATACTAACGCAGATTGGGCAGGTAGTACAACGAACAAGAGGAGCACTTCAGGGTGTTGTTTCAGTCTAGGATCAGGAGTTGTATCTTGGTTCAGCAGGAAGCAGAAGTCCATGGCTCTGAGTTCTGTAGAGTCAGAGTACATAGCAGCTAGCATGGCAACATGTGAAGCTATATGGCTTCGGAAGTTGCTAGTAGCTTTGTTTGGTCAGAAGGTTGAGACTACGATGATACACTGCGACAATCAGAGTTGCATCAAGTTGACTAAGAATCCGGTGTTTCATGATAGGTCGAAACATATAGACATCAGGTATCACTTCATCAGAGATTGTGTACAGCACGGGGTTGTTGAGCTACAGTTTGTACCTACAGATCAGCAGGTAGCAGACATTCTGACAAAGGCATTAGGGAAGGCAAAATTTATCTTCTTCAGAGAGATGTTGGGTGTCATGCAGAACAGCTTCCTCGCTAAGAGGGAGTGTTAATTTTAGTAGCTTGGATAGCTGTTTGTCCTCACCCGAATATAGCAGCATTAGTTATGGGTAGTTTGGATAGCTGCTCGTCCTGGCCTAGAATTTAGAAAAATAGTTGTTTTTGTCAAACAAATATTGTTAGGATAAAAACAATTGTTATTTAATATTGACTCCTTTTAGGTGACACCTGATAACCAAGGTTGTTAATGGTTATTGAGTTGTCTTAATCTCAGCCGTTCATTTGTATTAATCTCGGCCGTTGATTTTCAACAAGAGTAGTATATAAGGGGGTCATTGGGTCATTTGTAACAAGGAAGTTTTTAGAGAAACTTGCAGTGTTAGCAAGTAGTCTTGCAGTGTTAGCAAGGGCGCAGTGATAGCGTTGGAGATAGCAGTGGAGGAATATCAGCAGGAGGATTAGGAGATTGTCGGAGCTCTGCCAGTAAGAGGCAAGCAGTATTTGTATCTCTTGATTTGCTGAAGTTTAATATATTTCTCATCTGTAGTACTGGTTTTCCCTACGGGGTTTTTCCAGGGACAATTGTCCGAAAATATTGTGTTCACCTTGTTGGGTATTTTTTATGTGTTTGTATTTGTGAAGTTACAGTTGTGTTATTTTCCAATATTTGTTGATCAAATAATCTTACAAGATAGGAGGTTATAATCAGTAACTATAATAGATTTTTCACACTTCGGTCTGCAAGTGTGGTTTCTACACCACAAAAAACAACAAATCAACCTCCTTTCTTATGTCATGATTGCCTTAGATCACTCAGCTTCTGTGTGATGTGAATCAGCCTCTGTTGGATGCTTCAGAGTTTCCACACCATGTGGATGCCTTGACACTAGATGTGGATAGTTTCCACACCCTCTAGATCAGCGTACACACAGGATGTGGATTGCCCTCAACACCTTCGTGATTCCCTCTGTGGATTGGCCTCAACACAGAGAATAGATCTTCTGCACAAATTGGCATTAGACACCAAGGTACAAAAGATATGCTATGCTCAAAATTTTAACAATGAAAAGTTACTAGACTTGCAATCTACACCAACACCTCTCTAATACCATGTTAAAATCAAGATCAACTGGAAGAATGCAAGTCTCGAGTCACGATCACGAGTGATAAGACAATCGCACACTCAACACTGACAAAACACAAGTAATATGCAAAGCAAGAGAGATAATTGAATTAGCTCAATAAGCAAGTACATATAGGCATCCAGTCTCTAAGACTAAACGTGCTTGAATAGGAAAAACATGCCTAAGAATAGTACTGGCCCAAAAGATAGGCATGTAACTACTTAACTTAGGATAAGCTAGTCTAGACACCTAGCTAAACATAGACGTGCTAATAAAAGCACAAGAACACCTAATCTTACAATTAAGGAGAACACAACTAAATATAGTCGTACCTAAGTGAGCTTAATTTACACTAACACAACTTAGTCACCTTGATACATAAAAATAGGTGTCCTTGATGTTCCAAATTTTTTGAACTCTACACAGACTTGAGATTCTCTGCAAGTTGATTTTGTGGTTCTAGGTTGATCCAGCATCACACAAATTTGACCTCTAAGGCACAATTTTTATTTACTGTAGTGTAAACTTCTATGATCTAATTCACTATGATTTTTGCTCTCTACTAGTTCTTAAAGACTGATAATACATTTCAAAATATCTTAGGGAGATTGCTAAATTGCAAGGGTTCATGTTCTCCTTAGTCAACCCCTTAAATCATTGGCTTTACAACCTTGGCAAGTGTGGGAAAACAACAATCAAGCATGTAAATGATTTAGAATGTGAATTCTAATGCAAAAACTATTCCTTTTAGTGCACTAAGTTGATATTTTCTTGTTGAATGTTCCTCGATGTTCTAGGATTTTGAACAATCATTGGATATGAATTAAGGCTTACATGAATGATTCTAAATACCAAGACATAGTGAATTATTGCACAAATGTGTACAAAGTCAATGACCAATAGTTATGAGGAAAGAGCAGGAGTCAACAATTTGAATTTTAAAAATTTAAATTTTTAGTCAAATCTGTGGCATATAGGATCGATCATATACATGTAGAAATGATTGAAGACAAGAACTTTTGGGATCAAGGATGTATATATGGAAGTATGAGCTCATCCAAATTTTATTTCTATTGTTGTTTGAATAATTCCATCCACATTCAAGTTTGTTTTAGACGTTTCGAATTATTCTTGTTCTCTGCTCTGATCACAGAGAAAATGATGGAAGAATGCAAACTCTATGTAGCCCAAATTTTAGTTCAGACCTGTATATCATAATCACAATTGCTCTTGACAATGGAATGAACCATTTAACAGCTATACTTGTCATGGCCCCTATTGCTTATTTTCTAGAAAGGTATATCCATTATACGTTGTATAAGCATGGCAAAACCCAAATGTGAGTTGAATTTTTAGTCTTTGTAGCCATGGTAATACATATAAAAGGATCATGAGTATGCCTGGAAAGAGTTTGGTTTGTGCAGCATAACGATAGAATATCAGCATCTTAAAGCCAAATGCATAATTCCAATTTAAGTTGATGTTGGTGCATTGTGCAGAAATGAACGTCCTCCAGTGACTTGTACTATCTTCTGGCAGATATTTCTTCTTGCTCTTTCTGGGTAAGTAGAAAAGTTCATCTACTCTACATATCATAATTAGTTTCGAACTCTGCTTAATTTGATCATTTGGCGTTCGTGTATGGAGACTAACTAATGTAGTAATATTGCAGGTTTACCGTGAGCCAGAATTTCTTTTTCGCTGGTTTGGCATACACTTCGGCCACCTTTTACAGCTGCAATCACAAACCTCATTCCTGTTGTCACATTTGTGATGGCCATGGCTTTTCGGTATTGATTTAAACGTAATAACTTTTCAATCTCATTTAGTTCTAGTATTTATGTGCAGGAAGAGCTTAACCAGCCAGTGCTTTGTAAGCGACTGGCTGGTCGACATGTGGTACGGCAGATAGGAGGAGTCGAAAACTGGTGTACCACAGACTGAATATTGATTGAGGTCGAAAAACTGAATGCAGACATTAATTAAGTTTAGTGGACTGCTCCCGTCGATTAAATTACCGTACATTCGGTGAGTTACAACTCACTAGCTGTTTACTGTGTGCGAGTGACATGTGGGTACAATAAATAAATAATAGCTGGTGACAATCTCACTCAATATAGCCTGTTAGTGCATCTGCTGGAAGATATTGATCCAGAAAATATCATTAATATATGAAATTTGTATTAGATGAGACGCTCTCTAGCAAAACTTGTGAGACTTGTTTTTTTCTTTTCCAAGATAGGTTTCATTCATTATGAAGCAGTATAACATAGACTAAGCCAATTTACAGACGTGGTCCAAGACAATGTATTTGTTATTAGCGACATGCGTTGCAGGGTAGAATAGAGTTGTTTTATTATTGTGTAACATCAAAAATTGCGTACCCTCGTAATTTTACGTTATGTTTTGATTCGCTTCGGTGTCTGTACCCATAGCATATTTCTAGGGTCATTGAACCTAAACCTTGGCCTATTTTACCCATCACCAAGGTTTGCCAAAATTTGTATTAAATATTTCTTTATTTCACTCTTAGGAGAACACATACAAAATTTGAGTGAATATTCTTTGGATGAGACCGCTACGTGCGAATGTCTCCTCGACGTGTTGGCATCCCAGATATTCCAAAATTTTAAAATGTTGATTCTCCCACTTCCTCTTTCGAATATGTCAATGGTAATGCTCACGTGACAGCAAACGGTCCCTATAGTGTACCCGACTCTTCTAAATTCCCCTCTTAACATGCAAAAACGCAAGATCGGAAAAAAAGGAAGAGTCTTCTCTATTGGTATTATTGGATATTTGGTTTTCTCACATGCTATTGCAGAAATCCTATAAGTAAAACTATTACAGATTGATTTTTTGGAAGCTTTCACAAGAAGACCTTGGAGATTTGGGTGCTCTTTCATGCCGTAGCATCTCGGCTTTGTGGGATCTTGGCGATATTTGAATTTGGAAGAGGCTCTCTCACAAGAGTTTGAAGCTATTTCTACTCTCAAGGGGCTTGCAGCCTCCTCTACTATTGTGAAGCCTGGTAACATTGTTCCTTTTGTAAAAGAATAGTGTTGTGATTGGCTCTTTACTCTATATGTTATTGTTACTCCATTTACATTTTGGCAAATCATTGGTGTAGACCACCACCTTTCTTGTCTTTCACACACTAGAGTTTTTTCTCCCCATATACTAGGGATAATACTTCTAGTGTTGTTTATTGTCACTATTCTTTGTTGTTCCTAGACACACTTAGGAAATAAGAGCAAAGACTCTTGTTTTTCATTGTTTCAAAGTGACTACTTGTGGAGGTTTAAAAACCAAAATAGGGGCTTGACCGAGGCAAGCTCTCAAGCATTCCCAACTGTCTTTCTTGTTTTGTGGTATGTAGGTTAGAGAGGTAGAAGATTCAAATGCACGGAAGTTTTCTTCTTCCTTCCTCTCTTTTATATTCATTTATTTTATCAAATGTGTTATTCATGTAATTTCTTGATAGATTTTGTAACTAGGCACTCATTTCAATTTTCTATGCAAACTAGGTGAGGTTATAGATTACTATTTAACTGTATAGTACGGATTTTTGGAGTTTTGGTACTACCTAGACGATAGTGTTACATGGAGACATCCTAACGATATGCTGGCATCCAAGGCTAAGGCATCCCTATTTTGGTGCCATGTTCTCCTCTTTTTCCTATCTTTTGTTCTGTCATAACTTTTGCAATTTAATTATTTCTTAATTTTTGGAAATTATAAAAAAAAATTATTCCTTAAGAGTTTCTCCTTATTGAAATTGTTGAATTTCTAAGTGTAGAATCAAATCATACCTAGCTGGGTTAATCTGTTCTTCCTGATTGGACAACAACAAAGTAATCTTTCTAGAAGCTAGTTAGGTCTTAGTGTGTATATATAGAATTGGATTCTAGTTAGATCTTAGATTAGATTTCAAATTTATCTATATTACATTTTTGTGAACCCGATCGTGTTCACTAGCTTATCCCTTCTTTTTCTCATAAACTAATTTGGTTTGGAGAAATAGATCCAAGTATTCCTTAGAGTTTCTCCTTATTAAAATTGTTGAATTTCTAAGTGTAGAATCAAATCATACCTAGCTAGGTTAATCTGTTCTTCATGATTGTACAACAATAGAGTAATCTTTCTAGAAGCTAGTTAGGTCTTAGTGTCTATATATAGAATAGATTCTAGTTAGATTAGATTAGATTTCAAATTTTATCTATATTACATTTTGGTGAACCCGACTGTGTTCACTAGCTTATCCCTTCTTCTCATAAACTAATTTGGTTGGGAGAAATAGACCTGATTATTCCTGAGTTTCTCTCATTGAAATTGTTGAATTTCTAAGTGTAGAATCAAATCATACCTAGCTAGATTAATCTGTTCTTCTTGATTGGACAAAAATAGAGTAATCTTTCTAGAAGCTAGTTACATCTTAGTGTGTATATATAGAATTGGATTCTAATTAGATTAGACGAGATTTCAAATTTTATCTATATTACATTTTGGTGAACCTGATTGTGTTCACTAGCTTATCCCTTCTTCTTCTCATAAACTAAATTGGTTTGGAGAAATTAATTTAATTATTCCTTAAGAGTTTCTCCTTAATGAAATTGTTGAATTTCTAAGTGTAGAATCAAATCATACCTAGTTGGATTAATCTATTCTTGCCAATTGGACAAGAATAGAGTAATCTTTTTAGAAGCTAGTTAGGTCTTAGTGTATATATATAGAATTGGATTCTAGTTAGATTAGATTGGATTTCAAATTTTATCTATATTACATTTTGGTGAACCTAATTGTGTTCACTAGCTTATCCCTTCTCATAAACTAATTTGGTTTGGTAGAAATTAGAATTTGACGATGTCACATCTATTTCTCCAAACTTTTGTACCACTTTCGATAAACCTTTTAGTAGCAGAAGTTTTGATATGCTCAATGAAGTCTTTGATGACTTCATACATATTAAATCTTCCTCCTTTAAACCAAAAAAAAATCCTTCTCCAAACATGATCAACATAGTTTATGTTTCAGGCTCTATGCAAGAGCTTGCAAAATTCAAGATTGTGGTACACCTTTGTTCTGAACCATAAACAAATTCTAAACTATTGATCACTATTTAGGGTGCTTCAAACACACCTAACCTACTAATTACCACACACAAGTTGCTAAGTCCATTACACTAAATGTGTTGGGGCCTCCTCATTACCATGTGGTTGCCCACACGTATAACACCTAGTGAAACAAACATAACGCATCTATCCTTGTTTCTCTTCCAGCTTCTTCACCTATTCTACCTCTAGCTCCTTGTTTGTCTTAGAAGCCCCTAACAGAGTACGATCTTATGGAGCAGCTTCGGGCTACTCCTAATATTTCTCTTTGGAATCTTGTGCAAACTTCACCAATATATCATGGTATGCTCAAAGAAGCCTTGCAGAAGATCTCAGTTGCATCTTAGATATTAGGTTGAATGATGTAGTTTCCTTGCTCGATTGTATTTATACAAATTCTCCTGATATTGTCTTTCAACAATATGAGTTACCATCCATGGAAGTGTAAATATAGAATGACCTTTTGCTCATTATTTTGGAATTAATAATTTTAGAGTCAAGTGTACCCTTATTGACAATCGTTTAGGTCTCAACATCTGTAGAGTAGACCTGTTAAACTATATTAATATTGATACATCTTTGATCTCCCCTACTACTCTTTCTATTTGTGTCTTTGATAATGTCGATAGACAAACACTAGGTACAATCACAAATCTAATTGAATTGGGCCCTACCACTCTACCTACCCTTGTTCATGTCATTCTCAAAGCATTATCCTATAATCTCCTCCTTGGTAGACCATAGATACACGTCATTGGTGTGGTTCCGTCTTGTGTACGAAAAATTTGGATAAATACAAATGATAAAACAATGAAATGCATTACTTTGACCCAAATCTTCAATACCTCAAATAAATAGAATGATAGATGCATGCAAGATAAATTGAATGAATGATTTGATATGTTGATTGCTCAATTCAACAGCATAACATTAAGATGAAGATGATAGGTGGAAGATGATAGATGAAAAGATAATGGATGAAAAATTGTGGAGAGATTTTGGCAACATAAGGATGCTTGAAATATGGATGATTGAAAATTTGGCAGCATAAGGATACTTGAAGATTAGATGTATATGAAAATTTGACAGAATAAGGGTACTTGAAGATTAGATCATGAAAATGACATTGAAAGGGTAAATGAACGATGTGGATGACTAGGATTGATTAGTTATTCCCACTTCTTAAGGAAGTTGTAGTCATGTGACAAGTGGAAGGAGGAGAATAAAGTTCATGTGTGATCGTGTACACAAAAACTTTTATTTAATTAGGTCTTATTAGTTGTACATGTGAAGGATATTAAATGAAAGTTGTACTACCACACATGATTCAATTGAGAGGTGGACAAATGTTGGAATGATATGAAAGGTGATGACCTAATTCAAATATTTAATTTGAATTAGTTGGGATATGTCAATGGAAACTAATTAAATAAATGGGATTTATTTAATTAATTGGCTAATGGGATAAATGGAATTAGGAGTGGGATTAGGACAAAATGCTACATGATGTCTCTAATAATGTTTTTGACTAGGTTTTGCAAGACATGGACAAATTTGGGTGTCTACACATCTAACTTGCATGGTTTAATCAAATTTGTTTATGAAATAAAACTTATACAATAAAAGCTTATCTAGATCCTATGTAGTATTGTAAGTAAATGGATTCTGTGACTCAACCTAATATTTCTTCTACTCTTCAGAATCTCATTCTGTCTTCTTCAAGCAAAGATGATTCCCCATTCTCAACTCCTACTCAAGAGTTTGACCATGGTGTTGACTCATCCTTGAATGCATGTCCAGGTGATGATTAGGGGCCGTTAGACTTTACACCAGGCTCCTTTATTGGAGAGTACAAACTCAACCCCCTCATCTTGATGTTCCAAAGACTTCTTTTAATTCCTTATCTCTGAATCAGTCTTCTACATCAACAAAATCTCCTTCCTCTTCTTCTCCTAAGGATACGTGTGACTACACTTCTTGCATAGATTATGCCACACATGGTGATCCTATGCCTTTTAAGGAGATGCAATCCTATTATTATCATGCATTTCAAATCCTCACTAGTATCAGTTATAAAGGCAATGGATGTGGTAGAAAGGAACAAGGTATTAAGATCCCTCTAGAGTCTAATCTGCATTACTCTTCTGTGGGTCTAGGATACCGTCCTCGTAGGCCCTCTATAGCCACTTACTACGACTATCTGGATGTTAATATGACTTTTGCTTCTTTAAGTTCTCCTTCTCTTCCTCTAGTTTATCTTGAACTTATATCTCAAGATTTTGATTCATCTAATATTCCCCCTCTTGATTTCTTTTATACTAACCTTGCTGAATTTCTTGGGGTTTATAAGCACATGTTGACATATCATCACGATTGTGGATTCCCCTTTTGCCTAAACGTGTAAGCATATTTTGAGGAATCCATCAACTTGTCAAATGATATTCTCCCATCCCTAAGTTCTTCACAAGGATGTCCTTCATTTGTTCCTCAGGACCATAGTACTCTCCTTTTTGGCAATACTATTGATGTTCTGATGGATCCTCACAATAAAGATAACTTAGTTATACAAATTGCACAATGTTTGTCCTCAAAAGAGTGACAAACACATTCATCTCTTTTATGTGAATTTCTGGAATTATTTGCTTGGTCATATAAGGATATGCTTGGTACTGACCTGAATGTCATGGTCCATAACATCATGCTATATCCGGATGCTCAACCTGTAAAATAGAAGATTTGCAAAATGAATCCCAAGGTCACTTAATGGTCAAGGCTAAGATAGAAATTTTTATGCATCCTAGCTTTATCCGCCTGATTGACTAGATTCACCTTGGATCTCGAATATTGTTGCTGTCACTAAACCCAACAACTGTATTTGAATTTGTATCGATTTCCATGATCTAAACAAAGCATCCTTGAAGGATTATTTTCCTCTCCCAAACATTGATATGATCATTGATTCCATGACTTGTCACGCTCTACTCTTTCATGGTTGGTTTTTTGGGATATAATCAAATTCTCATCAACCCTAAGGACTAGTATAAGACTTCTTTTACTTCTCCTTGGGGCAACTTTTGTTATGTAGTCATGTCATTTGGTCTTAAGAATGCTAGAGCAACTTATCAATGTGCAATGACCCTAATCTTCCATGATTTTATTCATAACATTTTGGAAGATTATGTTGATGACATCTTGGTGAAATATGTTTTACACCAAGATCACGTACATAATCTTTATTGCATATTTGAATGTATACACCTCTATAACATGCACTTAAACCCTCATAAGTGCATCTTGTTGCAAGTATGAGGTTATCCAGTGTTGTCATTGATGTCAACATACTCATATTGCATTGACAAGAAGGATCTGATGAGCTGTGTACTGAGGATATTGAGAAAATTAGTCTCAGTCAGGAACAGTGAAGAACAGTGATGAGAAGAAGGTAAATGTACTGTATAGGATGAGAACCGGAGGATGCGGATTAAAGGGTTAGTAGATATGAGTCTTGAGATGCTACAGTTAAGATTTCAGAGGTCCGCATGAAGATCTGAAGGAGTTGTGGCTGCCGGTATAGAACCGGGTCCGGCAAGTATCCGGAGGTGACAGAGGATCACAAAAAGGTCCGGTGAGGTCCGGAATTGTATTATCCTAATCTGCGGATTGGAAGTAGTGTTTGGGATGTTCTTGTGATGTATCATCCTGATTTGTGTATGATTTGGAGGTCCGGAAGTACCTCTTGCATTATGACAGTGGCGACAGACTGTGTTCTTGAAGTTCCGGATGAGGAAGACAAGAGATCCCAGTAAGCAGAGGAAGTGCGGATGTATCCGGACATTCAGACAGGCTTGTGAAGGTTATTAGATCATGTTTTGTTGGTCCGCATTGATGGTAGAGCCCGGAATTGAAGTTATTCTTCCGGATGAAGTTCTTGCTCTGTGTAGCCGACCGGATGAGTTGTTCATCCTGCGAATGTTCTTGTGATGGCCGACCGGATGTGTTATTCATCTTGCGGATACTCCTATGGTTGTTTGCCGACTTAGATGCTTGTTCCTAAGTCAATGTCTTGTATAAATAATGATTTGTGAATTCATTTCAGTGTGTGGTGAGAGGATGAGTATGGTATAGCGAAGAAACGTGCGAAAGGCAGAGCAAAGATTGTTGGGCTTAATTGGAACTGATCCGGACATGTTAGAGATGTCATTCTCCAGTTCAAGACTGTGATTTTCATCACTTTGTAGACAGTGTGTCTCCTTGTAGGCAGTGGGCCTCTTTGTGAGCAGTGTGCTCGGGCAGTGAGCCCTTATTGGCATGTGCCATTCATTTTTCCTTATTCTTCTAACAGAGAATAATTCTTGGGTTAATCACCCCGTGGTTTTTCCCTTAACCGGGTTTTCCACGTCAAAATCTTGGTGTTCAATGTGTTGATGCTTATCTGCCCTTGTGTTTATGTATTATGCTTCCATGGATGATTATGTGATATGCTGCTAACTAACAACAGTGAGTTAAGTGTTTGAATGAGAAGAAGTTTTATACAACTGATTCACCCCCCCCCTCTCAGTTGTATGCCCTAGATCCAACACATCTTTGGATTTGACTTTGGAAAACTCTTGGGGTTTATAGTCTCACATTGTGGTATTGAGGTGGACATGAACAAGATCAATGCCATTGTAAGTATGCCACCCCCAAAAAATATTTCTCAACTTTGTAGTTTACAAGGCAAATTCAGGCTATTTGCCACTTTATTTCACAACTTGTTGATCACAATTTTCCTTTTACCCACCTTATTAAAAAGAATGTCCTTTTTGACTAGAATGTGGATTGCCAGAAAGCCTTTGAGGACCTCAAGCGCTACCTAGACAACTGTCCTATCCTCATGCCAACCATTACAAGATGTCCTTTTCTTCTCTATACTTTTGCTTCATCTCATGCTTTAGTGGCCTTGTTATCCCAACATGATGATGAAGGTAGGGAACGTGTTGTTTATTACATCATTCGAACCCTACTAGATTATGAAACTTGTTATACATTATTAGAGAGATAGTGTCTAGCTCTCGTAATCATGACGAATAAGCTTAGACATTATCTTCTCTATGCTGAAATGCATGTTATCATTAAGTTTGATCCTCTCAAGCATCTCTTCTCTAAAACAGATCTATTAGGTAGTAAATAGCTAAATGGGTTATGAAACTGTGTTTGACCTAAACTTTGTCTCCCAAAAGGTAATTAAAGGACAAGTTGTAGTCAACCATTTAGTTGAGGTGCCCTCCCCTTTCTCCATTTCCAATCACAACTCCTTTCTGGATTACCATATCCTTTCTTTGGATGATGATCATCCATGAGAGTTTTTCTTTAATGGATCTAGGTGTCGAACTAGTTCTGGAGCTAGTGTAATACTAGTTCCCCCTTCAGGCAAACCAATTCCCCTTTCTTTCCATCTCACTTTTCTCTTTACCAATAGTAGATCACCAAGTACGAAGCTCTTATTGTTGGCTTGTATGTCATGTTAGCTCTTAATAATAAGTCCCTTCATATCTATGGTGACTCGCAGTTATTATAAAGCAAGTAACAAGTTCTTATCAAGCTAAGAAAGATAAGTTATCTCAATATCGTGACTTAGTTTTATCACTATTAGATTAGTTTTCTTCTTTCACTATTGACACTATTCCACGTAAGGACAATTATCATTTGAATGCAATAGAAAACACTTCTTCCCTTGTACCCATTGATGATTCAACAATTGATTATCATTTTATAGTTCATACTTTATCTTCACCTACTATTGTGGGGAACTCTTCTTCTGATTCTCTTTTTTGTTACAATGTGGATTTCAAGGAATAGTACTCACACATATTTAATTATTTACATGATGCTACCTTCCTAAATATTTCTTCCAAAAGCGCTTAAACTCACATTTTCAAGCTCACAGCACATTATATCATTCTTTCTAACATCCTCTATCAACGTGCCTATAATGGTCTCTTGCATTGCTTAACTAAGGACGAGACTCCTTTTGCCCTTGTAGAGGCCCACTCAGGTGCCTATGGGAGCATTTTCGGTGAACGTGCCTTAGTTAAAAAGTTTCTCCAAATGGGTTACTAGTGGACAAGCATGGAACAAGATTCCTTCACTTTTTTTAAAAAGTGCCCTTAGTGTCAGCAGCACAACAACTTGATCCGAGCTGCTACATAGGAACTTCGAGCTCAATTGGCACCTTGGGCATTTTCTGTTTGGGGTTTTTGGATATCATTGGTAAAATTTATCCTCCTTCTCAAGGTCATATGTTTATCATCACTATTACTGATTACTTCACGAAATGGGTCGAAGCAGTCCCACTTTGCTCCACTACTGTTGAAGTTATCTGTCATTTTCTTTTGGATAACATTATTTCTCTCTTTGGACTTCCTTCAACCTTTATTTATAACAATGGTTCATCATTTAAGAATAAAGATGTGAAGCAGTTTCTCAAGAAATTTCATATTTAACATCATTTCTCTACATCATATTACCCCCAATCAAATGTCCAAGCAGAAGCCTCTAATAAAACTATTGAGCAAATTCTTCACAAAATGGTAAATAAACATGGTAAAGATTGGCGTACCTAACTCTCCTATGCATTATGGGCCTATCACATGAGTATTCATATGACTACTGGAACAACCCCATACAATATCATCTATGGTGCCGGTGCTATTATGCCTCTAGAGTTTGAAATTCCCTCGCTACAAATTTCCCTCCAAGGCCTCATTGATGACAATACCTATCATGATCAATGTCTTTTGCAACTTGAGATGCTCAACAAACAACACTTATATGCTCTCGATCACCTTCAAGCTTACTGAAAGACCTTAAATTGTAGTTAAAATCAACGAGTTCTATAGTGATCCTTCAAGTTTGGTGATCTTGTATTGTATGAAAACCAACAAAACATGAATGCTCCCACTGGTACGAAAGGAAAATTTAGTCCAAACTAGTTGGGACCCTACATCATCACCTTTGCCTACAGATTTGGTGCATATGGTCTCTCTATGATGGATGGTGAGACTCTTAAAGAGCCCATTAATGCTATGTGTTTGCATTGATTTTATGCTTAAAGACTTCTTTCTTTATGTGGCACTTGTGTAACAATTTTATGAATATATAATCTTTTTTTACCTTATACCATTCCATCATTAACACAATTTCTTTTAGTTTTATGATTTCTTTCAAAATTGTATATTCATTCAATATGCAATTTTTCTTTTAAACACAAGGCATTCATTTGTTTAGTGTTCTTTAATGCTTTACTATCTTGTTTTATGCTTGTGTTTCCATTCTTGACACATCTCTTGTTGTCTTGAATGTTAGTTGTAATTTTCATTTTTAATAGGAACTAACTCATTCCTCTTAAATACCATGTCGATTATTTATTAATTAATCTCTTCTTAGTTATTTAATTAGATCTTTAATAAGTATTTAATTAGGTAACTTTCTTTATCCATTTATCAATTAAATCTTAATTGTATAATTTAATTATGTAAATTTCATCATTTATTATCTAATTAGATCATTCTAGCATTTAACTAAACACTTTTATCAAGATGTATAATTAGATCTGAATAACTTTTAATTAAATATTTCCATCACACATGTGCAAAACATACAACATATTATAACACATATACATCACTCAAAAAATTCAAAATCGTATATACATATCACATTTTTCTCGATACATGATCATGGTACAAATTTGCCACTACATCAAAATTTGGCTTGTTAAAATACATGTATATGTAAAATATGATCTACCCTCCATGGGATCCTGAGCCCTCTGGCCTTAGTGGTGGCTGTTGTACAGATGGCTCCTATTGGGAGGTTGTAGATCATGATTGACTATGACTCCACGTTTGTAGGTTACTTATTGTACTTCTCATCTCTATTGCCTCTATTGTTAGATTTAGCACATGCTACTATAGTTGTGTGACCTCGACTCATAGTGTAGCTAACTCAGCCATCATCCTATATACAAATGGGTAGATCAGGTCTATCACAGGTGTGGTCCACACTCTCTATAGGTTAGCCCTCACAAGATACAACTAGCTTTGTAGAGCTTCACATGCACTCTCTGCATTATTTGCTCTCGTTACTACTAGGTCTCACTCTATTGTAGCTTTGGTAGCCTGTACAATAGCCTAGTCTCTCTCCATTGTGAGTGCAGTCACCTATGTGATAGCTTGGTCTGACTCTACTATTATTGGTCTCACTTCACCATTATAGACACCACCTCTGTAGTGGCTCGATCCTAATGAACTTAACTCTCCTCCAAAGAATCTCTCAGCCATGTCATAGGCTCAAAAATATCTGTATGTCACTCGGTAGTCTGCCGAGACCTATAATTGGCTTGCATAGTTTTCTCGAACTGAACACCAGGTATCATCTCTGCCAAAACTTAACCAATGTAGTCAAACCACTCCCATGTGTGCACTACAAAAATAACCAAATAGAAACAAAGTAAGATCTCTCATCATATAATCACATAATCAAAATCAAATTCACATCTAGTATTCTACTAAAATCACAATGCATATATTAGAACTTCTCACCCAGATCCCCAACTTGCTAGTTAGGATTTGAAAGAGTTGTCCACCTCACTGGTGTTGTGATAGGTGTGCTCATAATGGCTATGGTAACCAATGTCACTTCTGCTTAAGGAAGTCTCTTAGTAGTTGCAATGCTCAAATCTCCTCTCTCCCTTTGACTCGGTGCACTGCTAGCTAGTGGTGATCTTGGTGCCGCTCAAGGTCAACCTCTCAGCCTCTCCTTTGTAGTGACACCACCCTCATCCCACTTTCACCACATCCCCACCTGCACTAGCATGGACTCCTTCTCCTCCTCCTCATCACCCTCTTCCTCACTCTCCTCTCCTCCCTCCTCCTTCAAACCCTACTCTAATAGGAGTCGTGGGTCTCTAGCTAGTGTGTCAAGTGGGAAAATGGGAGGTAGTCAAGATGTTGCTTGCTATGATGCATATGCTAGGGTCACCTCCACATCATCATCCTAGGAGGCAGGTGCTACATCATCCTCCTTATCATCAAGATCTCTTAGCTCTACATCTATGATGGTCAAACGGGGTTGGTCTCCTAGTCTCACTGCATTGGGATCAGAGCATACATAAGTGGGCACCATTGTGGGAATACCCTACACTAGCCCAAACTGTCTCATCACTTGGTCATGATAGAAGGGCACTATGATGTGATCAAGTCAACCAACTAATAGTTAACATCTGTGTATCCTCATAAGTTATTGTATTTGTCCTGCCTATGCATGCATCCCCTTGTAGGGCCACCACATGACATTTGTGCTCTATAGTCGATTGAATGTTTGTCTCTAATGTAGTAGATCTTTGAACTACCATGGCCTCCTAAGATCATAAGCATGGCATCTTGGTTGCATTTAGGTAATCGTTGTGGGGACACCTGTCTATCATGTGCACCTAATGTGCTCAAAAGCCCACACTTGAAGTAAGGCACAGGTCATCAAACTATGGTTCTGATAATGGACATAGAGTCCTAAATCATGGTACAGGTGGGTGAGCATGCCTTGACCCCATGAGTACATGTTTTGTTACTCCTCCATCTGCCTGATGGTATGGACAAGGCCACCATGCAATTGTGCACCCCATCTATCCTACGCTATGCAGAGGGAGACAGTAGTGACTAGGATGCAACGGACCAAAGGGACATTCCTCCTACTCTAGCATCCTTAGATGGATGTTCCCTAAGGTGTCTCTAGGGATGGTGCAACCTAGGCAATACATCTACCCCTCTGTAATGTATGCATATGATCTCTACTCAATGATCAATCATAATGGCTCGACCTTAGATTAGTAGCCATAAGATCTTGTATACATCCTTAAGTGTGACCATCATCTCTCTTGTCAGTAGATGGAAGACAGAGGTGTCCATGTGCCACCTCTCCATCAGTGCCATCAACATGCGGTCATGATACTGCATTCATGGCATAGTGTACATCCAGTACACCTTACTATGTGTAGAAGTGCGACATCCTCTAGTGACAACATGCTCTTTCAATATCTCAATAACATGAAGATCATCCTGACAATGTGCTCTTGCATCGTCGAAGGATATTGTAGTCAACACATAAAAATTCTATGAATCCTAAGTTCAAATTCATTCCATGATCAATTTAAAAATGTCAATTTTTCTAGAAGTCACTAGGACGCTAGCACCTTTGGACGCTAGTGCATCCTTAGGACCCTAGTGCTATTATTGGATGCTAGCACATCCCTAGGATGCTAGAACACATGCTAGACACCTATGTGCCTACTGGAATCCAGTGCCTGAATGGAATGCTAGCACTACCTACGGGCCCATTTGACACAGAAAATAAGGCAAATTTGACAAAACTTAAAAAAAATTCATACCTCATGCATGGTGATCCCCTGCTTGATGTGTTACTTCAGGGCATCAATTCATGGAAGTCAATAGGTTCATCTGCATGGCATTTTCACTCTCAAATTAGCCTAGGTTCTCAAAAATCACTTAATTGGTAAAGTTAAAATGAATAGTAAAAAGTAATTTTTTTACTATTTATAGAAAATTTTCAATTTTTTTGCAGTGCCTTTTTCATAACTAGGGCCTATGAACTTGGTTTTCATGCCGATAATTACGTTGGAATCCGGTTTCCACCTACTTTCTTACCATATGTGTTTCACTTTAGTGTTATTTTATTAAATAACCCTACAAAGAGCATATTCATCACTATTTGTGAAAATTTGCAATGCGGTGGAGTCTTCTTGTTTCTGCCTTTTATTTTACTAAGCTGACATAAGCTCCGGGGGGCGTCTATTCACCCTTATTTTTGCCTTGCCTTATCTTTCTTCTTATCATCATTCCCTTAGTGTTTTTTGACATACGCATGTTTGATCTTGTAGGATTATTTTTTCTAACAAGGTGATTTTGTAGGTTCACGACACCTAACACTATGGTTTTGTAGGTTCTTAGTGCAGGGGCATCATTCTTCTACCTGATGAACTTCTACGGCCTCTACAATATCATTTTGGTATCCTTTACATGCTTATTTTCTTTCAACATTTTATGTTTTTACTTTAGCTTAGCTTATCACTCAGTGTCATCAAACCGCTAAAGTGGGGGCAAAATGTAAAGTCAAAAATTGGTTACCCTCACGATTTCATGTTATGTTTTGACTCGCTTTGGTGTCCATGCCCATAGCATATTTCTTGGGTCATTGAACCTAAACCTTGGCCTATTTTACCCATCACTAAGGTTTTCCAAATTTTGTATTAAATATTTCTTTATTTCACTCTTAGGAGAACACCTACAAAATTTGAGTGAATATTCTTTGGGTGAGAGCACTACATGCAGATGTCTCTACAATGCACTGGCATCTTAGATATTCCAAAATTTTAAAACGTTGATTTTCTTGCTTCCTCTTTAGAATCTGTCAGTGGTAACACTCACATGAAAGAAAAATGGTCCCTATAGCATACCTGATTCTTCCAGATTCCCTCTTGGAAAGCAAAAATGTTGTTAAAAATGAAAGTAAACAACTACCAATGAAAATCTGATTACAACTGTAATATAGAAATTTAATTGTGCAAAGAAATAATGGAATAGAAGATCAAACACATAACATACTGTTTACATGGAGAAACCCTTTTGAGAAAAAATCTACACAAGAGATGCACCAGTCTAACTTCAATAGCTCTGTTTACAATACAAAACTATTAATCTCCTTGTTAGTCTTCAATCTGGAGCAATGCTTGTTTTCCAATCTCAACTTTCTACTATATTCATTCATAGTCATAATACAATATCCTCATAAAGGGGTTGCCTTCTAGGGAAAGAAAAGCCAACATAACCTCCACCATTAGACCTGTGACCTAATGATGAATGCTCTAGATTTACAATGAAAAAATATATTAAAAATGTGGCTTTTGAGGGCACTACCCCAAACCCCTACTGAGGCATACGGCCCTCAAACCCCCTGTTGGGTGGTCATCCCCCCAAACCTTGTAGGGGGGATACCCCCCTACACTCCTCCGAATGAAATGTGCTCCATAACTAACATCCGTTAAGTACTGGTATCAAACATGCAGTTGAAACAAGATTGCTACTTGGTGAAACTTTTCATTTCTTATAGGTGTTTTACAAATAATAACAGGAATAATAATTTACATAGGATTTAGAAGGTTGATGGCACCTTAATCCTAACAAATGCAAGATTGAAAAAAGGAAGGGTCTTCTTGTTGTTGTAGAAATCATGTAAGTAAAACTATTACAGATTGATCTTTTGGAAGCTCTCACAAGAAGACCTTGGATATTTGGGTGGTCTTTCATGTTGTAGCATCTCCCATTGTTGGATTTGTGGGACCTTGGTAGTATTTGACATTTGTAAGAGGCTCCCTCACAAGAGTTTGAAGTTGAACATACGTCAGATTTGTACCCTCAAGGGGCTTGCAACCTCCTCTACTATTGTGAAGTGTTGTAACATTGTTCCTTTAGTAAAAGAATAGTGTTGTGCTTGGCTCTTTACTCTATATGTTACTATTATTCCATTTACATTTTGGAAATCGTTGGTGTAGACCACCACCTAGCTTGTCTTTTGCACACTAGAGTATTTTTATCCCCATAGATGAGAGATAATACTTCTAGTATTATTTATTATCAAGTGTACTCTTTGTTGTTCCTAGACACACTTAGGAAATAAGAGTAGACACTATTGTTTTTCATTGTGTCAAAGTGATTGCCCATGGAGGTCAAAAGATTGAAATAGGGTCTTGATTGAGGTAAGCTCCCAAGCAGTCCCAACCCTCTTTCTTGTTATGTGGTGTGCAGGTTAGAGAGGTAGAAGATTCAAACACATGGGAATTTGCTTCTTCCTTCCTCTCTTTTATATTCAGTTCTTTTATCATGTAATTTATTGATAGATTTTATAAGTACGCACTCATTTTGGTTTTCTATGCAAATTGGGTGAGCTTACAAATTGCTATTTAACCATACATTATGGATTTGTGGAGTTTTGGTACTACTTGGACGACAACACTATATAAAGACGTCCTTATGACACGTTGGTGTCCAAGGTTGAGGCTGTTGGCAAGAGACACTATATGGATTCATGAATGTTGTCATTGATGGCAACAAAGGTTATTCCACACATCCACAATGCATGATAAGTCTTCACCAAAAGTTAGATTGAAGCAGTGTTGAGGTCCGGTAAGCAAGAACAGAGCAGTCAGTAAGGTCCGACAGACAGGTCCGGATCTCTCAGTAGAAGTATCTCAGTGAAGTCCAAATTTGGGGAAGTCAAGAGGAGTATCTTGACTAATAGATTCCAAGGTTTGAGCCTCCGGTGTGGAAAAGATAAAGAGATATGAATGCTTGAGTGTCGAGTTCCCAAGTGACAGTGTGAACAGAGGAAAAACTGACTGGTAGAACATCAGACATTATTCTGGATGTGTTACTGATGTTGGTAAAGGTTATGAAGGCATAAATTATGATTGGCCAATATGATTGATGACTTCTACAAGTATATCCTTGATCCACATTACTTGGCATGCAAGGATTCAGCCAATAGATAAGAGTTTGTGGAAAATATTGACTATTCCGGGTGCCGACTAGAAAGGTGATGAAATCACTTGTGCGGATATATATACAAAATGGATTTAGTTATGAGAGGTGTTGTTGTTATAAGTGATGTGCGAAGAAAAGCAGTAGAGCCGAATAAAAGCAGAAAGGAAGATCCAGTATGTGAAAGAAGAGCAGCATAAAAGAAGAGGAAAGATGAAGTGCATCAAATCAGTATACAGAGCCTAACCGGAACTGAACTCCAGCATATGTTGATGCTCCTTATCAGTTCAAGTATTGTATTACACTCTATAAATTGTAGACAGTGTGTCTCTTGTAGGCAGTGTGCCTCTTGTGAGTAGTGTGCTTGGGCAGTGAGCCCTAATTAGCAAGTGCCATTTTGTACTTCCATTCTTCTAACAGAGAATACAATCTTGGGTTAATCACCCCATGGTTTTCTCCCTTAACAGGGTTTCCATGTCAAAAATATTGTGTCATGTGTATTTCTATTTCATGGTTATGTTTGCTTGTTTGAATTGATGCTGCACTAATTATTAAGAAAGTTCAGAAAGCTGAAATAATTAAGATAACTGATTCACCCCCCCCTCTCAGTTATCAACAAAGGCTTTCCTGCTTTGGTGCCAGGTTCTCCTCTTTTTCTTGTCTTCTGTTTTGTCATTACTTTTGCAAACTCATTTCTTGTTTTCTAGAAATTATTATTTTTTTGTTACTCCTTAGAGTTTCTCCATATCAAAATTGTTGAATTTCTAAGTGTAGAATTAAATTAGACCTAGCTAGAGTAGGTTAATATGCTCTTCTTTATTGGACAATAGCAAAGTAATATTTCTAGAAGTTGGTTACGTCTTAGTGTTATATATATATTTATATAGAATTAGATTCTAGTTATATTAGATTATATTTCAAATTTTATCTATATTACATATTGTATATTCAAAGGAATGTTTACATTTTTATTTCTAGGTAGTGAAGAATAGTTTAACTGTCATATAAAGGAAAATTACCTAAATTGAAAATTGAATGGGTTAACCTAATTAACCCGTAAAGATTAATATTTACAATCCACCCCTTAATATGAAGGAGTTATTGTTAAACCAATTAGTCATTTGAAACACTCAGACTTCTCTTAGACAAGCACTTTAGTGAGAATATATATATATATATATATATATATATATATATATATATATATATAGAGAGAGAGAGAGAGAGAGAGAGATTAGATTAGATTTCAAATTTTATCTATATTACATATTGTATATTCAATTGAATGTTTACATTTTTATTTCTAGGTAGTGAAGAATAGTTTAACTGTCATATACAGGAAAATTACCTAAATTGAAAATTGAATGGGTTAACCTAATTAACCCATAAAGATTAATATTTACAATCCACCCCTTAATATGAAGGAGTTATGGTTAAACCAATCAGTCCTTTGAAATACTCAAACTTCTCTTAGACAAGCACTTTAGTGAGAAATCCGTTGGCTAATCTGAAGCTTTTTTAGAAGAAGTCGGTTTTGAGTCTACCGTTATATTGATGTGTTATTTTCTTGATTGGACTAAGCTTATTTCCTTGATAGGTCTCAAATTCTTAATTAGCTTGAGCCTTTTTCCTTGATATGTCTCAATTTTTTGTTTGGACTATCCCTGTTACCTTAACAGGTCTCAAATTTAGATTTTTTTGTCCATTTTTTATGTTGTTGGACTTCTTTTGTCCATTTTCTTGTTAAGAGCTAGGTTGAACTATTTTGTTCCTATCTTGGCAATTTCATTAGGTCTCAAATTTTTGTTGGACTTGTTTTATCCATTTTATGAAGACCCAAGTTAAACTATTGGTGTTTCCATTTTCTGGGCATAAGCTTCATGATCATAGTCCAATGTACATATAATATATCCTCAAATATGATGACTTGGGTTCTATCATTGGCCATCTTTGAAAACATTGAAACTATACTCTCTAATCATGAATGTAGTCACTCTATCTACAATGCTGCAATATGTAATAATTTGAAAAATAACCAATCCTCAGTGGCTGATATGAGTAGGCACTCATGAATAGTAGTCCTCATCTATTAGTCTTCTGGGACAACTACATTTCAATCATAAAAATAATAATTGAAATATGTCAATCACCAAGATGACATCCAACAAATTGTAGCATATTTCTCATAGTAGACATAAGTACTCATAAGGTACAATCAATACGATAAATTGAAACACATACACATCAGTTGTCGACCAATAATATCTGCAATCAACATGTTACAAGACATCATCAAATGCATCACAACATCAAGTGCATTTAAAACACTGGTACATAAGATCACCAATAACAAGGTGTCAGAAAGTCATCTACAACATCTAGAATGTAAGTGAACTAACCATGGCCTCAACAAACTATCGTTAAAAATTGGCAAACTTTAAAATACATCAACAATGACATATAAGCAACAGATATGTGCAAAGTATCTAAAGTGCACACATATATCATCTCTAAAATATCTCTACTTAAATTTTTCATACACAAAATTCCTCACCATACACGAGAGAGGATAGTGCTAAAAACTTGGATTTTCACTTATAATGAATTTTAAATAGAGTTAAAAAGTTATTTTTCTTATTTTATGGGTGAAAATAGACCCATGGAGTAAGTACCTAAGGGGTGGGAGATTATTGGAATGCTAATCTTGACCTATATGGGCATGATATGCCCCTTCCAGAACCCCTTTGGAAGGATGCAACATGACCTAATGTGTGTGGGGAGATGGAATGTTGACTTTTCACTCTCCAATCTCCCCTAACTAGGCATGGATAAGGGGTTTTGTGATGTAGTCATGTTAGGAGTGTCCAACAAAAGATTATCTGACCATGCAACCTATCAATAATTACTCATCGAGAAACTACTACAAAAACATATAATTTCACATAAGACAACACATATTAATGATTAGATAACTTGTAATATTATCATCTAATTGCCACCACAAATTTTTCCACAATGTACTCTCTTACATGCCAAGATACAACCATTTGATTACAAAAAGATTACACAAATGGATAGTTGCCACTATGGGCTTATACACCCACATAAATCTAACCATGGAAACATCACTTCTATACTTGTCACAAGTGACCACATAATGATTTCCAATATTATATAACCTTATAATTTTACCATAGACCTACTATAAGGGCTACACAATGATTCAATTACAAGTACATTCAATTCTCACTGCTCAAACCACAATACTATTTTACAGTAATGACATCCATGATGCACCACTATTTGTTGGTGTGAACAGGGTTATTTCCCTAAATCATTTCACTCTTGGGTCCTTTTCACTGTACCTTGTCACTTAAGTTTACTTAGTGCTTTATTAGGGTATTTTCACTATATGTCACATGTCATAAGATTAAGATACTTGTCGTAATTTTATGTTGCCTTATGTCTCACCTTGGCCTATATAACCAAGGGTTTCTCATTGTATCACATACATTCTAATTTTATTCTTTGATAGGAATATAGTTTATTCTTTCCATATTTATCTTCTAATTTCTTTGTGCTTTCCATTAGGCCTCAAGATCTTCGGTGGCTATCTCCATAGTCAAATCTTACATGGTATTAGAGCTAGTAGAGTGTCTTTGGTTAGTCTCTTGAGAGATCTAAGAGTGTAGATGATGCAGGAGCATCTGGTGGTGTAAGGGCAATCTTGCATCACCCAAAAAGAAGTTAATTCAAAATCATTGTAGTTGTTTTCATTTATTTTCATAAATAGTGTTTCTGGTTCCATAATCTTCTGAATAATGATGTAGGACTTTCAGTTTTTCCAAACTGCAAAAAATAGCAAACTGCTAGTTTTGGAAAGTTTGACTGCTATTTTAGGAAAGTTTGCATTTGGGCATGAATTGAAGTGAAAAGTTATAGAAATCTTCATAACTGAAATATAAGACCTTTGGCAAAGGAATTAGGCAAAGATCATTTGTGAGCTGAAAGATATTAAAGTTTTTATTTTCTGAAAAGCCCCTGAAAATTTCCAAAACAAGATATGAGGCACTAAAACATCCCATAACATCCCGAAAAGTTGACAGAAATCATTTATAGATTTTTAGCATTATAGTTCACATCGTGAGATTTCTGGCACTTAAAATAGTTCATCAATCGGACACCCGGATCAAAAGTTATGCTTCTCAAAAGTTGACCTACTTTTGGAGGGAGTTGCAAATTTTGAAATTTAGCTGGAGGCCACCAAAAGTGCTATTTATGACTATTTTGGGAACCCTGGGTAGTAGTAGAGTTAAGGGGGGGAAGTGTAGAGTCAATAATAGGTAGGAAAATAGAAACCCTAGCTGATTTGGGGTTATAGAAGGCAGAAGATTCCAGAATCTGGTGATGTGTAGCTGTAGTGTGTTGCAGCCTATGGAGGATTGATTCCTCTTATTGTAATTGAGCTTCTGTAATATAATGAGTTTCCCAAATTAATAAAGAAATATTCTATTTTATGTGTTCAATTTTTGTTGTTGTGTGTTTTATGATTTAACTCTTTATCAAGTGGTATCAAAGCAAGGGTTCTTGAGTGTGTAGATAGATCACTGACCGTGAGGCAGTTTGCACCAAGACTTGAGGTTGTGGGTTTGCTGTGGAGATCAAGATGCCTCCACGAAGAAATCGTATTGGGAGGAATGCTTTGACGGAAGAGGGTTTTAGAGCCCTACAAAGGCAAATCAATGCATTGCAAGAGGAGCTACGAAGAGGGTTTGAGTCATGAACAAGACAAGAAAATGAAGATGAAGCTGAAGAAGAACTATCTGAGGAAGAACAAGAAGTGGAGAAGATCCTGCAGAAGTTAGGTTGTTGAGGGTCATTTCAAAGATCGAAAAGAGATCTAGGATCGAAGTTTCTACATATTTCAGAGATTTGAATCTAGAACAGCTTATTGATTGGATCAATGACATGAAGGAGTATTTTGAGTATGAAGATGTGGAGGACCCAGATCGGGTCAAGTTTGCAAAAACAAAGTTGAAGGGCCACGCCAATATTTGGTGGAAGGAGGTCCAATTAGAGAGGAACAAAAGAGGAAAAGGAAAGATCACCAGATGGGATCAAATAGTGGAGAAACTGAAGAAGCAGTTCATTCCTATGGACTATGAGATGGAGTTGTTGAAGAAGCTGCAAGGACTGAAGCAAGGTAACAAGTCTGTTAACAAGTATACATAAGAGTTTTATAAGATTACTCTTAGGATAGGCCATGAAGAGGCCAACAAGGAGAAGGTAGCCCGTTATATTAATGGGTTGAGGCCGAGTATTCAAGAGGAGCTTAGCCTGGTCAGAATGACCACTATAGAAGATGCGTACCAGTTTTCCTTGAAGGTGGAAGAGAAGTTAAATAAAAGATTCAACAATAAGCAAAGGGGAAGAGGTCAAGGCGGAAGGACTAGTGGAAGACCTAGTGGAAGACCCTATGGAGGCCAAAACAAAGATCCAAAGAAAAGTGAAGACGCTGGCACCAGTCAAAATCAAAGAGGAGATAATACCTATCACCCTCGTGACCAATACAATGGTGAGCAAAGAGGAAGAGGAAGAGGCTGACATGGGCAAGGATGACATGGGCAAGGACTTGGAAGAGGAGGTTTCAGAGGAACCTATTTCCAATGTGGAGAAGAAGGGCATCGAGCATACGAGTGTCTGCAACATCAAGGAAGGGAAAATAGAAGACTTCAAGGTAATGCATGAGTTGCACATGTAGATGAAGATGCACAATCTGAGCATTCTGAAGATGCTGAAAGGGGAGAAACCCTAATTGTCAGAAGAACTTTGTTGAATGAGGAGAAAGAACCCAATTAGAGGAAGAGTTTATTCCGCACAAGGTGCAAATGTGAAGGTAAGTGTTGTGATATTATTATTGACAGTGGAAGCACAGACAATCTTGTTTCAGAGGAAATGGTTGACAAGTTGAAGTTGACAAGAAGAAAGCATCCACATCCATATCGAATTGCATGGTCAATGAGTAGTGTTTAGTGAAGTTTAAGATTGGGGACTACCATGATGAGGTGTTGTGTGATATCATACCATGACGAGGTGTTGTGTGATATCATACCAATGGATGCATGTCATATGCTGTTGGAGAGGCCATGGTAGTATGATAGGAGTGCTATCCATGATGGTTGTGCAAACACATATTCCCTAACAAAGGATGGAGTTCATCACAAGTTGAAGCCCTTGAAGGAGGTGGAAGAAAAGGTATGTAGTACTACTAGAATTTGCTTGGTAGATGGTAGAAATTTTTTGGAAGGTATGAAGCATGGGCGTCGTTGCTTTGGATTGATTCCTAAGATCAGTCAAGAGAAATGTGAAGATATACCAGCAAAAGTTTTAGATATGTTGGAAGAATTTTTAGGACATTTTCTCTGATAATGTACTAGAAGGTTTACCACTGGTGAGGAAGATAAGTCATCAAATGGAATTTGATACCAGGAGCCAATTTGCTAAATAAGGCAGCCACAAAATGACCCCTGCAGAGAGTGAAGAGTTGAACAAACAAGTTCAAGAGCTGTTAATGAAGGGGCTAATAAGAGAGAGCCTAAGTCCATGTGTGGTACCTACAGTACTAGCACCAAAGAAAGATGGAGAATGGAGAATGTGTATAGATTCTTGACCCATCAACAGAAGATCACAATCAAGTACATATTTCCATTACCCAAAATGGATGACATAATGGATTGTTTGAGTGGAGACAAGTACTTCACAAAGATTGATTTGAAGAGTGGGTATCACCAGATCCGAATCAGAGAAAGAGATGAATGGAAGACATCCTTCAAGACAAAGGAGGGTTTGTATGAGTGGTTAGTCATGCCATTTGGGCTAACCAATGTACCAAGCACATTTATGAGGCTCATGAACGAGGGTACTGAAAGAATTTTTGGGAAGTTTTGTTATTGTTTATTTAGATGATATTTTAATTTTTAGTAAGACTTGGGATAAGCATTTGATGCATATAAGAAGAGTTTTAGAGACCGCTGAGGGAGGAGAAGTTGTTGATTAATCTGAAGAAATGTAGTTTTGCAAAGAAGGAGTTGGTATACCTGGGATTTGTTGTCTTAGAGGAAGGTCTTAAGATGGACCCAGAGAAGGTGAGAGCTATCCTTGAATGGCCTATGCCAAGGAGTACCACAGAGGTACAAACATTTCATGGTTTGGCAAGTTTTTCCAGAAAGTTTATTAGAAATTTTAGTAGCATTTGTGCACCCCTGACTGAGACAGTGAAAGGGGATAGAAAAGAGTTTAGATGGACTAAAGGAGCAAACAATAGTTTTGACACATTGAAGCAGAAAGTTACAGAGCAACCTGTTTTGGCACTTCCATATTTTAATAAGGTATTTTAGGTAGATTGTGCTGCTAGTGGTAGTGCTATAGGAGTTGTTTTGAGTCAAGAAGGTAAGCCCATTGCCTATTTTAGTGAGAAGCTTAATGATGCCAAGAAAAAGTATTTTGTTTATGATCAAGAATTTTATGCTATAGTTCAAGATTTAAAGAAATGGAGACATTATTTGTTGCCAAAAGAGTTTGTTTTATATACTGATCATTAGGCCTTACAGTATCTTAATAGTCAAGGAAAATTGAACCAAAGGCATTTAAAATGGGTTGAATTTTTTGCAAAGCTATACTTTTGTTTTGAAGCACAGGAGTAGGAAGTCCAACAGAGTTGCAGATGCCTTGAGCAGAAGGCAAATTTGTTGACAGAAATGAAGATAGAGGTTGTTGGGTTCGATGAGCTCAAGAGTTTGTATCCAGAAGATCTAGATTTTGCAGAGGCTTAGAAAGCTTGTTTGGAACATGTTACTTTGGATAGGACAAAATGGTTTGGATTTCATAATCCAAGATGGCATGTTGTTTAGAGGAAGCCAATTATGCATTCTAAGGAGTTCTATGAGAGAGAACCTGATTAAGGAGAAGCATAGTGGGGGATTAGCTGGACACTTTGGTCGAGATAAGACCATTGCTATTGTTGGTGAAAATTATTAATGGCCACAGTTGCAGCAGGATGTGAGGAAATTTGTGCAAAGTTACAGAGTGTGTCAGATGGAAAAAGGAACATGTCAGAATACAGGGTTATATCAGTCATTACTTGTACTGGAGAAGCCATGAGATGATATTAGTATGGATTTTGTTTTTGATTTACCAAGGACACAGAGAGGGCATGATTCCATTTTTGTGGTGGTGGACAAATTCTCAAAGATGGCACATTTTATTCCTTGCAAGAAGACTAATGATGTTGTTCATATTGTAGAGTTATTTTTTAGGGAGGTGGTGAGATTACACGGTCTACCAAAGAGCATAGTTTTAGATCGAGATACAAAGTTTGTTGATTATTTCTAGAGGACATTGTTGAAGAAGTTGAAGACAGATTTGAAGTTTGAGTTCTGCACACCATCCACAGAATGATGGACAGACAGAAGTGGTGAATAGGAGTTTGGGTAACCTGCTATGATGCTTAGTAGGAGATAAGCCCAAGGGATGGGGATTTGATTTTTACCACAGGTAGAATTTGCTTACAACAACTCTGTCAATAGGAGTACTAGTAAATCACCATTCTAGATTGTATATGGCAATAGCCCAAGAAATGTTTCTGAGTTAAGGAAGTTGGATAAAGGAGAAAAGACAAGTGTTGAAGCCGAAGACTTTGCAGAATATCTGAAGAATTTGCATGAAGAGGTGAGAAAACACATTAATAAAATGAATATTCAGTACAAGGCTAAGGCAGATCAAAAGAGGAGATATAAGGAGTTCCAGGTAGGAGATGAAGTCATGGTTTACTTGAGAAAAGAAAGGTTCCCAATTGGAACATATAATAAGTTGAAAATGAAGAAATTTGGACTGTGCAGAATCTTGAAGAAGCATGACTCATGAAATGCATATGAGGTAGAGCTGCCAAGTGGGATCAATATTTCCCCTGTGTTCAATATTGTTGATTTAAAAAAATATCATGAAGGTGGCACAAAGGATGGACCAAGAGAAGAATAGTGGAGTATTCTGGCATTTACTTCAACGGAGGAGATAGAAGAGATCTTGGATAGCCGTGTGGGAAAAAGTACTCAGAATAAGCAATATGAAGAATATCTGGTGAAATAGAAAGGAAGACCTGTTGGTGATATTTTATGTCCAAGGTTTTTCTGCATGGCCCCGTCCCTAAAAATCCAAAATGTTCTAAGTGTTGGACCTCCTCAGCATTTTTTAGCTGCAGCATCATATTTTCCTGAGGAGGAGGGCAGCATCATCATGTTTTCTTTCAACCGATTTTTTTTCATCAGGATCATCATGTTTCAATATCGGGTGATGTTTGGATATCATCCCGATCCTGCTGATGAGCTACAGTGTGCCCTGATTTGCTTGCGGGGGTGTTTTTTCAAGTATCTGGTGATTTTCCAAATATCACCTTGCCCTTTTATGATGATGATGTCACCCCGATCTTCTGAAGGGGTTATTTTCTGAGTTGTTCGACCTGACTTATTTTTTCTTAAGGGTTGTCATCATCATCATCATATTTCTAGTTATCACCGTGTTGCTTGCGAGGGTCATCATATTTTCTGCCTGCATGATCTTTCGCGAGGTGACATTTTAACATCGGGTGATCTTTGTTAAGATCATCCTGATGATGTTGTTGTAAAGTTCTAAGTGTGACCCGATATTCATCGTGGTCATCATATTTTGAACGTCAGGATGATCTTAGTCAATATCATCCTGATGTTGTTGTATCACTTCATGTTCGTTATTTTATCATCCTGATGATGCTGACATCATTCTTATGTCAGGGTGATATCTATTTCTCTGCCTATCTGCATCATGATATTTCCGAAGGAGGGGGTGATATTTTCATATTTGAATATCACCCGGATGTATGTTTGTTCCAGCATCGTGATGATGCTGATATCAGGGAGATATCCACCTGTCGGCTTTGTGCATTATCTAGTGGGGGGTGATCTTTTCAAATATCTGGCATGTTCATCTATCACCCCGATCTTATAGTGGAGCTACAGTGCAGCATGATATTTGTGCATCAGGATGATATTTCCAAATATCCAGTTATCTTCCGAATATCATCCTGATGTCGATATGATGATGACGTCATCAAGGTGCGGGGGGAGTCATATTTCTAACACTGATCATCTTGTGGAGATCCCCCAATATTTGCAAACATGACGATGACGTCATCCGGATATGAGGAGGTGCGCAGTAGGCGGATATGCTTATGACATCAGCGGGATATGACGGTGATGTCATCAGGATGTTCATCGGCCAGACATTTGGTATCGGCTAAGCAGGAGGATCTTCCTCCGATGGATCAGGTTGTGTCGATGAAGGCGTTTATCATGCAGGTGATATTGCGATATGATGCTGACGTCAAGGTGATATTTCAAGCAACAGGATATCATGCTACTGGAGGATGATGATGAAGGTTTATACTAGTGTCGTCGGGAGCAAAAGCACCGACATCATATATGCTCGCGACCTAGTATATAAGGTGATGAGGAGGTTGCTGCGGGATGCATGTGGGATAATTCGACCCTGCATATTTTCAAATATCATGACGATGTATCTTGGCGGGAAATGGTTGCGATCAACTCTTTGACGTTTTCCCGAGGCCGCGGGTTGGTGCGCCATTAATGGCGAAGGTTGCAGAGGTATGGACGGATTTGGTACCCGATTGGAGGTGTACATCAACGGACAGTAGCGCAGGGCTCGAGGTTTCTTCCTGTCTCCTCCCCTACCTACTGCATTCATGTTTGGGCACCAATCTGGTAATGCGTTGAGCACCACTTTTCTGATACTGTGTATCTGGCGGGATTTTTGGTCAACCATGTAATTGATTGCTGTGGTACACTACCTGGCTGTTATAAGCAGGAAGTGTTACTCATTTTAGGTTGTTGAAAGTTGAAGATTTTTGGCTCTGTAATTCAAAACAAGCTGATCTGGTTGCTCTGTACAGCTTAACCTGTGAGTTTATGTATCTCTTGTTGTATGTTTTTGGCATGAACCCACTGATTTCACGATTAATCTTATATGAGAGATGCTATCTTAGCATGTGTTTTGTTAATTCTGTCTCCAGTATTGCATGTATTCTTCTTCTGAGTCTGGATATTTAAGCAATATTTGAGACTCTAGAACATAGAATTCCTATGTTGAATGTCTGATCTTTTAACTTCTGCTCAAGGGGTAGATTAAACTGTTTTCAGGTTAAACATTGGGAAGGGTATACTGCAGTAGGGATGCCATAAGTAGAGATAACTTAACAGTCTGTATTGGGAGATATCTGTAAGGCAGGTATCACATATATCCCCTGAAATCCAGTTTTAGCTGTTCATGCTGATCATTCACAGGTGTATGTCTACTGACTCCAGGCCCTGGATAGGCACCAATCTTGCTTTGTGTTTGTGTTACAACCATGTCCAGCTTTGCATCCAAACTTAAAATCAAAATCTAAATCTAAAACAATCTTTAGGACATTAGAATTAGTTTTAGGATCCTCAGTCCTCTGTCTACAACTGCAAATAGGCCCAAAGCTAGCCCCTTTGCTCTTATCTTTCAGTTTTGGTCTACTTACAGGAGGACTTATCTGCTTTATGTCAGCATCCCAGCCTTGTAAACATATCCTCATGGATGTTGAGTAGGGAATACCCCCTAGGTCTTGCAGAGCCTGAAGAAGAAGAGGAGATAAAATACAGAGTCTATCTCCTACACTGTTGGCCCCTGGCCCAGAGATCCTGTTGATCACTGATGGCTACCTTGTAGGGAAATCTGGGAATAAGCATCCAGTCTGGGAAAAAGTCAACAGAAATTGGCGACTCCGCTGGGGAAGGTGATTTGAAAATTGTTATTTTTGAAAGAACCCTGGTTTTCAAAAGAAAACAGTTCCTAGTAATAGGTGGTGACTCCGAAGTAATCTCCCAACCGGTCAAAGTAAAATTTATATGCAGGGGAGAAGATCCCAACAAAATCCTTTATTTGAAGAGTTACCAGTAACAAGAAAAATGATGTACAGAAGAAAGGGAGCTGTCTCAGTTAGTCATGAGGGTTCCCCCAGAAAAAATAATGATGTGCAAGATAACCCTAGGCCATCAGGACAGCATGAGCCCTACTTTTCAAATGCAGAAGCTGATATTCAGGGTGCATATGAGAGGCAACAGGGTGGTAACATGAGAATGAGGTCAGAGGTGTTCCAAGAACGCCCATTTCTAGACCCTAGTGAAAGGTTTGAAGAGGCAGAGTCTCTGAGGGATGATGAAGATGATGACCAGAATGGTAGGAGACCATCTACCTCCATGCCTAAGGACGAACAATTAGCTGAAGAAATCAGAAATCTGAGAGTCAAATTAGAATATCTACAAGCCATGAAAATCAGAGATGACATGAGGCAGAAAGTGCAAGCTTTGAGGACTGCCCAGAATAATTCAATTCCTACCCTTGAGAATGCAAATGTGCAGAGACATCAACAGAGAAATGAAGTGCAACATCAACATAATGATGAGAGACAAAATGTGAATGATGCTAGGATACCACTGAACAATGTAAGAAACCAGAATGCAAACAGAAATATTAATGTTAATCAGTTAAACAGAAAGCCAATGCAGCTAGATAGATTCAGACAGTTGGTATTTGATGGTATTCCTGGGTATCCTAACCCCATTGATAAGCATCTGAGGTTGCAAGTGCCTAAATTTTCAGGAAACAACATTGTGTCAGGAGAAGATCATCTAAAAGCCTTTCAAAATGTCATGGATAACTTTGAGGTTGAACATGAGGATGTTTTCATGAAGTCATTCATGCAATCCTTAATAGATGAGGCAAGAGAATGGTACAAGAATCTGCCTGACCGGAGTATTTCATCATGGGATGATTTTAAAAGGATGTTCAAGGAGCAATATGGTGACAAAACTGACCCTAGCTTTTTTGTAAATGAGTTCACCAGTATCACTAAAGAGTCAAATGAGCAGGTTGTAGATTTTAATGCAAGATTTACTAAAGTGTTAAACAAATTGCCACATCACATGAGGCCAAATGAACTAATGTGCATAATATTGTATATCAATGCCTTTGATGCAAAAACTGCATATGGATTAAGAGATAAAGGTCCTGCTACTCTTAGGGATGCCTTCAGAATTGCAGTGAATATTGAAAACAACAGGAAAGCATCAGGCAAGACAAATAGAAGGGATGATATAAAAATTCTGCAGAATCCAAACAAGCCTCAGAACACTCAGGGTAATACATCTGCCCCTGAAGATAAGATAGACAAATTGGCAAATGTTGTTAAGGACCTAAGCTATAGATTAGTTAGAAGTGAAAAAGGGATAGGTCCTGATAGGCAAGTCTATCAAAGGCAGGAAAAGAGGCCATCATTGCATGATATGCCTTATAATACCAATTGGCATGATGGTAAACCTATATTCCCGTGCAACAACACAAATCAAAGAGCTCAACATGTCAAAGAAACTCCTGATCCTCTAAAGAAAGCTATAAATATTGTTGATGATGCTCCATGGTGTATGATTTGCCAGATGCCACATTCACAGTTACAGTGTATGATTGCTCAGTCCTTGTGTGATAATATTACATCTTGTAATGAGTGCAATGAGCCACATTATGTGCAAGATGATGATGTAAATATGATGTCCATAAGCAATGGATACACTCTTTATGATGCTGATGAGAGTACAAATGATGGAACTCAGGGCTGCCAACAGTTCCCATATGATGAAGATGATGAAGTTAACTATGCCTATGCTCAGAACTCACACGATTTCTAAGTAACTTACAACGACCTTCTGATGAGGAAATTAGAGCCTTCACAGCTGCAGCAGTTGCTCAAGTCAAGAGCAACTACAATCTCAGAGGTAAAAATCAAGTAAGCAGCCCACATCAGCCAGAAGGTATTTCTGCAGGACAGCCAGTGCATGGTCATAAAGGAATTGAACCACAAAAAAGGTAGTGGGTAAATAATAAACAGAATTTTAGACATAGAACAGGTCATGAATCTCAAGGACCAGAAAACAAAATCCCTCAGGCTGAAGATCAAAGTAAAGGTTCCCAAGACAAGAATGATGATCAGGGAACTATGAAAGTAAAAGCTAAATCAGTTCAGGATAAAAACAAGATTGTGGAGCAAGCTACAGCTGTTACACAAAGTTATGCTCCATTTGATATAGCTCAAGTCCTCTCCCAGGTAAAAGTCTCTGTTCCACTTATGGAACTCATGAAAGTGGAAGAAATCAAGAATAGGACAATATCCCTAATTTCAGGGGTACCTTTTTAGGCTAAACAAAATGTTCAGATCCAGGGTGAGAAACATGTCATGTGTAATGAAGAAGATGAGGCTCCTGAAGTCTATTTAGGAGTGACTATGACAAAGTGTCCTTCACAAGTGGAACCATTTTATGTTTCCCTGGTTATAAATGGAAAAATAATTAGAAATTGTATGCTTGACTCTGGAGCATCTACAAATGTCATGCCTTTGGCCATCATGCAACAAGCTGGATTGAGAATTGACAAGGCATGTGGAAAATGTTATGCTATGGATGCCAGAGAGGTACCAGTTATTGGAATCATGAAGGATGAAGATTTCAAACTGGCAGCATTTCCTGAAAAGAGATATAAAATGAATATAACAGTGGTTGACATCAAGCCACAGTATGGTATGTTGTTGTCAAGAAGATGGGCAGCACTAATTGGTGGAAGTATGCAGCTGGACCTGTCATATGCCATGATTCCAATGAATGGCAGGGATGTTAAGCTAATCAGAGAACAAAGATCATCAGAGACAGTGGAAGACCAAGAAGCAGAGGAACAAATATGCTTTGTAAACACTGACTGTGATAACTTCAAGGTTGTCTCAGATGATAGAGAAGATAAAAAGAAAAATGTCTGCATTGAAGAATTGGATCAGCAAGGTTTGTGGACCATGTTTTTTGATGGAGCTTGTGCAAAAGAAGGCTCTGGAGCTGGAGTTGTTTTCCTGTCTCCAGCTGGTAAGCTCCTCAAATTCTCTTTCTTGCTGAGGTTTGTTTGCACAAACAACATTGCAGAATATGAGGCTTTACTCTTAGGCCTAAATATTGCTCTCAAACATGGAATCAAAATGTTAAGGGTATTTGGGGATTCTGAGCTGATTGTATCCCAAATTAGAGATAAGTATGCTTCAAAAAACAAAAGATTAAAACAATACAAGCATGCTGTTTGGGATACCATTGAACTATTTGATGCATTTTCAATAGGCTGGGTAGAGAGGTCAAAGAATGTTATGGCTGATTTCTTAGCCAATGTTGCAATAAGGCCAGATGACATCACTCTGTTAGATGTTACAAATGTAGAAGTTAAAATTAGGCCTGCAGTACCAGAAAATATATGCAGTTGGCAAGTGTTTAATGATGATAGGGACTTGTTAAAATTTTTGCACTGCATAGATGAATATGAGAATCAAGAAATTGATTTCCAAGCTTTTGTAGAGACTATAGATGGAAAAGAAACTCTTGTGGGAAAAGAGATAATTCAATTGAGGAATAATAAAATCCCTAGAGGGTTGGTAGCTTTGGAAAGAGCTTTTGACAGTAAAGATAAATTGGTCACAAGGACATCTCCCACAAATAAGGAAGATTTAGAAGAGATAAATTTGGGGACATCTCAGGCCCCTCAGAAGGTATACATTGGTAAACAGCTCAAACCACACATTAGAAGTATACTGATTGCATTACTGAAAAAGTATAAACATGTTTTTGCTTGGTCATATGAGGACCTAAAAGCCTATAGGGAAGATTTATTCCAGCATGAGATCCCATTGAAGCCTGGAGCTAAGCCATTTAGACAAAAGCAAAGACCTATTAATCCTACCTTAGCTCCCAAGATGCAAGAAGAACTCAAAAGGCTCAGGGAAGCTGGAATAATTGTGCCAATCAGACATTCAACTTGGGTGTCTAACCTTGTCCCAGTCAGAAAAAAGAATGGTGATATTAGGCTTTGTGTTGACTTCAGGAACTTGAATGTATCCTCTTTAAAGGATAACTATCCACTGCCTAATATGGAAGCTATGTTGCAGAGAGTGACTGGTTGTGAACTCTTATCCATGATGGATGGATTTTTAGGTTATAATCAGGTGAAGGTAAAGGAATCAGAACAGTATAAGACCGCCTTAACCACTCCATGGGGAACTTATGTGTATGTTAGAATGCCCTTCGGACTAACCAATGCAGGTGCTACATTTCAAAGAGCAATGGATGTTGCTTTTGCAGGGTTGATTGATTCAATCCTGGCTGTATATCAGGATGACTTGACTGCTTACTCAAAGAAAGAAGAGCAGCATTGTTTGCATCTGGAGCAGATTTTCATAAGAGCACTAGAGTATGGTATTTCTTTAAATCCAAAGAAGTGTGCCTTTGGGGTAGTTGAAGGAAAGCTCCTGGGACATATTGTTTCCAAGGATGGAGTCAGGATAGATCCAGAGAGAGTGGCTGCTATTGACAGAATTCAAATGCTGAAAACTGTAAAAGGAGTTCAGTCCTTCTTTGGACAGATAAATTTTGTTAGGAGATTTGTTCCCAATTTTGCAGAAACCACAAGGAACATTTCCAAGATGATGAAGAAGGATGCAACTGTCCACTGGGAAAGGGAAGCAATAGAATCATTTCCGAGTATCAAAGAGGCAATCAAGATGGCCCCTGTTCTTAAATCTCCTGATTTTTCTAGGCCATTCCAAGTATTTTCATTTGCTTCCTTTCATACTGTTGCTGCATGTTTGTTACAGAAAAATGAAGATGGTTTTGAATAGCCCATAGCTTTCTTTAGTATGCCCTTGCAGGCCTCTGAGTTGAAGTATGATATTATGTAAAAACAGGCATATGCACTAGTCAGAGCCATCAAAAGTTTCAGACCATACTTGGTAGGATCATATATAATTGCATATGTACCCCATACAGCAGTCAAAGACATATTCACTCAGCAGGAGGTGACTGGAAGAAGGTGCAGATGGATAAACAAATTGCAAGAGTTTAACATAGACATACAAGTTACCAAGTTGATAAGAGGACAAGGATTAGCCAAGATGATGGCACAGTCAAACTTGGAAGCATGCCAAGTTAATGCAGTCCAAAATGAGAGTGTAAATGTATCGGGATCTGAATGGTACAAGGATATTATCTACTACTTGCAAAATCTGAATTGTCCTTCCCATTTCAGTGATAGTCAAAAGAGGACTTTAAAGTTACACGCAATCAGGTATGTTATTGTTCAAGGTGAGCTATACTGGAAAAACCCTGATGGTGTGCTGCTGAGATGTGTGGATGAGGATATGGCTAACAATGTTTTGATTGATATTCATAAAGGATTGTGTGGTGGACATTATACTACCCAAACAACAGCTCATAAAATTCTCAGAGCAGGATATTGGTGGCCCACTCTCTTTTCGGATGCACAAAAGTTAGTGAGGAAGTGTGACCCTTGCCAAAGATTTTCAGGAAAGCTGAAATATGATGGTGCTTTACCCCTCAGAACTGTAACTGTGGATGCTCCATTTCAGCAATGGGGAATTGACTTCATAGGGGAAATTGCAGACAAATCAAGTGGGGGACACAGTTAGATTTTGGTGGCAACTAATTACTTTACCAAATGGATTGAGGCCATTCCAACTAAGAGAGCTACAAGTAAGGTGGTGACAGATTTCATGCTAGAAAATATTATCATCAGGTTTGGAGTACCATTCAAGATAGTCACTGATAATGCTATGTGCTTCAGATCAGGTGAATTTGTTGATTTTTGCAATAGGTATGGGATAAATCTATCATATACATCACCATATCACCCACAAGGGAATGGTCAAGCAGAATCAAGCAATAAAAGCATCATGAAAATTATCAAGAGGATACTGGACAAGAACAAGAGAGCTTGGGACTCAAAATTGAACTTAGCCATATGGGCTGATAGAGTGACAGTAAAAAGGGCTATTGGGATGTCACCCTTTGAGCTAGTATATGGTGCATTAGCCAGATTGCCCATGAACAATCTCCTACCAGTTTACAAGTTCATCCAAGAAAATGATGAGGAGATTGAAGATTCCATGACAGAAAGAGTGAACTAGCTGGTTGCACTGGATGAAAACAGAAGGAAAGCCCACCAGATTAATCTCAAGAGACAACAAGATGTGAAACATCAGTTTGACAGGAGAACTACAAAAAGGAAGTTTCAAGTCAATGATCTGGTGCTCATTTGGAATGCAAAAGGTCAAGAAAAGGGTAAACATGGTAAATTTGAACCCTTATGGATGGGCCCATATCAGATTTGCAGTGCTCATGGGGAGGATTCTTATTTCCTCCAGGCCCTAGATGGTGAAATTCTGGAATTGCCTGTGCATGGCCAATTCCTTAAGTTCTATTTTGCATAAATGACTTGTCACCGTGCACATTTGTAAAAACATGTATGTAGTGTAAATGTCTTGTGCAGCTCGTGCTTTTTGGCTTTTTGTCTGGTCTGCCCAGAGATCTGGTTCTCGCTGCAGTCTTGCACCTGCACGACCCCAATCGGAGCCTATGTTGGTGATATTTTATGTCTAAGGTTTTTCTGCATGGCCCCGTCCCTAAAAATCTAAAATGTTCTAAGTGTTGGACCTCCTCGGCATTTTTCAGCTGCAGCATCATATTTTCCTGAGGAGGAGGGCAGCATCATCATGTTTTCTTTCAACCGATTTTTTTTCATCAAGATCATCATGTTTCAATATCGGGTGATGTTTGGATATCATCCCGATCCTGCTGATGAGCTACAGTGTGCCCTGATTTGCTTGCGGGGGTGTTTTTTCAAGTATCTGGTGATTTTCCAAATATCACCTTGCCCTTTTATGATGATGATGTCACCCTGATCTTCTGAAGGGGTTATTTTCTGAGTTGTTCGACCCGACTTGTTTTTTCTTAAGGGTCGTCATCATCATCATCATATTTCCAGTTATCGCCGTGTTGCTTGCGAGGGTCATCATATTTTCTGCCTGCATGATCTTTCGCGGGGTGATATTTTAACATCGGGTGATCTTTGTTAAGATCATCCTGATGATGTTGCTGTAAAGTTCTAAGTGTGACCCGATATTCATCGTGGTCATCATATTTTGAACGTCAAGATGATCTTAGTCAATATCATCCTGATGTTGTTGTATCACTTCATGTTCGTTATTTTATCATCCTGATGATGCTGACGTCATTCTTATGTCAGGGTGATATCTATTTCTCTGCCTATCTGCATCATGATATTTCCGAAGGAGGGGGTGATATTTTCATATTTGAATATCACCCGGATGTATGTTTGTTCCAGCATCGTGATGATGCTGATATCAGGGAGATATCCGCCTATCGGCTTCGTGCATTATCTAGTGGGGGGTGATCTTTTCAAATATCTGGCATGTTCATCTATCACCCCGATCTTATAGTGGAGCTACAATGCAGCATGATATTTGTGCATCAGGATGATATTTCCAAATATCTGGTTATCTTTCGAATATCATCCTGATGTCGATATGATGATGACGTCATCAAGGTCCAGGGGGAGTCATATTTCTAACACTGATCATCTTGTGGAGATCCCCCGATATTTGCAAACATGACGATGACGTCATCCGGATATGAGGAGGTGCGCAGTAGGTGGATATGCTTATGACATCAGCGGGATATGACGGTGATGTCATCAGGATGTTCATCGGCCAGACATTTGGTATCGGCTAAGCAGGAGGATCTTCCTCCGATGGATCAGGTTGTGTCGATGAAGGCGTTTATCATGCAGGTGATATTGCGATATGATGCTGACGTCAAGGTGATATTTCAAGCAACAGAATATCATGCTGCTGGAGGATGATGATGAAGGTTTATACTAGTGTCGTCGGGAGCAAAAGCACCGACATCATATATGCTCGCGACCTAGTATATAAGGTGATGAGGAGGTTGCTGCGGGGTGCATGTGGGATAATTCGACCCTGCATATTTTCAAATATCATGACGATGTATCTTGGCGGGAAATGGTTGCGATCGACTGTTTGACGTTTTCTCGAGGCCGCGGGTTGGTGCGCCATTAATGGCGAAGGTTGCAGAGGTATGGACGGATTTGGCACCTGATTGGAGGTGTACATCAACGGACAGTAGCGCAGGGCTCGAGGTTTCTTCCTATCTCCTCCCCTACCTACTGCATTCATGTTTGGGCGCCAATCTGGTAATGCGTTGAGCGCCATTTTTCTAATACTGTGTATCTGGCAGGATTTTTGGTCAACCATGTAATTGATTGCTGTGGTACACTACCTGGCTGTTATAAGCAGGAAGTGTTACTCATTTTAGGTTATTGAAAGTTGAAGATTTTTGGCTCTGTAATTCAAAACAAGCTGATCTGGTTGCTCTGTACAGCTTAACCTGTGAGTTTATGTATCTCTTGTTGTATGTTTTTGGCATGAACCCACTGATTTCACGATTAATCTTATATGAGAGATGCTATCTTAGCATGTGTTTTGTTAATTCTGTCTCCAGTATTGCATGTATTCTTCTTCTGAGTCTGGATATTTAAGCAATATTTGAGACTCTAGAACATAGAATTCCTATGTTGAATGTCTGATCTTTTAACTTCTGCTCAAGGGGTAGATTAAACTGTTTTCAGGTTAAACATTGGGAAGGGTATACTGCAGTAGGGATGCCATAAGTAGAGATAACTTAACAGTCTGTATTGGGAGATATCTGTAAGGCAGGTATCACATATATCCCCTGAAATCCAGTTTTAGCTGTTCATGCTGATCATTCACAGGTGTATGTCTACTGACTCCAGGCCCTGGATAGGCACCAATCTTGCTTTGTGTTTGTGTTACAACCATGTCCAGCTTTGCATCCAAACTTAAAATCAAAATCTAAATCTAAAACAATCTTTAGGACATTAGAATTAGTTTTAGGATCCTCAGTCCTCTGTCTACAACTGCAAATAGGCCCAAAGCTAGCCCCTTTGCTCTTATCTTTCAGTTTTGGTCTACTTACAGGAGGACTTATCTGCTTTATGTCAGCATCCCAGCCTTGTAAACATATCCTCATGGATGTTGAGTAGAGAATACCCCCCTAGGTCTTGCAGAGCCTGAAGAAGAAGAGGAGATAAAATACAGAGTCTATCTCCTACACTGTTGGCCCCTGGCCCAGAGATCCTGTTGATCACTGATAGCTACCTTGTAGGGAAATCTGGGAATAAGCATCCAGTCTGGGAAAAAGTCAACAAGACCTATTGAAGATTCTTCTTGGTTGTCTAAGGCAGAGGTTGACCGTTTGGGTTTTCCTCAAACAAACACCTAAGATGTGACAGGGTCACTTCTCAAATTACCCTGGGTGTCTGATGCAGGAGTAGCCAGTGGTATAAGGGCAATCTTGCATCATCCAAAAAGAAATTAATTCAAAATCATTGCAATTGTTTTCATTTCTTTCCATAGTTAGTGTTTTTAGTTCCATAATCTCTTGAATAATGATGTAGGACTTTCAGTTTTTTCAAACTGCTAAAAAAGCAAACTGCCAGTTTTGGAAAGTTTGACTGCCATTTTAGGAAGTTTACATTTGGCACGGATTAAAGTAAAAAGTTACAAAAAGATTCATAACTGAAATAGAAGACCTTTGGTGAAGGAATCGGGCAAAGATCATTTATGAACTGAAAGATATTAAAGTTTTTGTTTTCTGAAAAAGCCCCTAAAAATTTTTGAAACGAGATATGAAGCACTAAAACATCCCATAATATCCTGAAAAGTTGATGGAAATCCATTCACAAATTTCCAGCATCATATTTCACATCGCGAGCTTTCTGGCACTTAAATGGTTCATCAATTAGACACCCGGATCAAAAGTTATGCTTCCCGGAAGTTGACCTACTTTTGGAGGGAGTTGCAAATTTTGAAATTTAGCTAGAGGCTGCTAAAAAGTGCTATTTATGACTATTTTGGGAACCCTAGGTAGTAGTAGAGTTAAGGGGGGGAAGTGTAGAGTCAAGAATAGACGGGAAAATAGAAACCCTAGCTGATTTGGGGTTACAAAAGGTAGAAGATTCCAGAACCTAGTGATGTGTAGCTATAGTGTGTTGCAACCTGTGGAGGATTGATTCCTCTGATTGTAATTGAGCTTCTGTAATGTAATGAGTTGCCCAAATCAATAAAGAAATATTCTATTTTCTGTGTTCCATTTTTGTTGTTGTGTGTTTTATGATTTACCCCTTTATTAGTAGATCTTGTATTTTCTTGAAGAAGTGAGTATGCTCTTCTTTTGCATCCTTAGATAATCTAGATAATCAAAAAGGTGTGATAAAACTACTAGATTCTGGGGGGTTTCTATAGGGGTTTTTTATTCTAAGTATGTTTGGGAGATTGGTGGAGAATATATAAGCTCACCATTGCATCCAGATTGCTTGAGAAAGTAAGATTTGCCTTTTGTTCTATCCTAGTTGGACATTGGTGGCCAAATCTAAGAGGGTTTGAAGTTGGGAGGTGGTTACTAGATTTGGGAGGTAGATACAATTTTGGAGTATTTTGGGTCAAATCTAACCCTGCCATCATGTCCAGAAAGCCCAAGAACCTAAAGATTGATTGTCAATTCATCAGATTTGGAGCATTTTGTTTTGGGCCCTTAGAAAAATTCTTCCCCCCATCGTCATATGAAATCAAAATATTCTATAGAATATTCCTTGTATAAATATTATGTGCAAGTACTCTTTTTTTTGCAATTAAAAAAGTTAAAAAAATATTAATATATTTCATAGTTTTTTCAAAAGGTTCTACAAACCTTTAAACAAAATTTTAAAAATAAGTTTTTAAATGTTACCTAACAGGGTATTACTTGCACATGCCTATAGCACAATGGTCGGAGTGTCATATAAGGTGTGAGCCCCCAATTCATATCTATAGATTTAATAAAAAAAGGGAGGCCATAGCCTTTTTTACAAGCTTGCAAACCTTTTTGAAATAGTCTATGGCATCATCAGCCCACGCATACCCTTTTCCTTGGGTCTTGGGGTGTGGCCTTCAGTCCCCAACCCCTGATCTTCAACCTTATGGCCCTCTAGACACTCTTCATAGGCCTATGTGGCCTCCAAATACTACAAACCCTCTTCCAGGACAAAATTAGTATTTTTTGGCAAATACGCCATTTCTAGCATTCTTTTTGGCAAGTCTGCCACATTTGGTGGTTTATTTGGCAATTCTACCATATTTGGCAAAAATTGTGGCTGCTCCTCCATCTTCAACATAGTCTCTAAACTTAGTCATAGTCCCAAATTTAGTAGTATGCTAGATTTATTTGGAGACAATATAAACTTGGTGGAACCTCTAGATTTGGAACTAGTTCTACCAAAGTTGGTGGTGATGTGCTAACATCAGCATGGAGATTTGAAATTTTCCTCCCTCTCTCTATTGATAGTTTCAATTTTGCAGTCCAATTTCAGAGGCTAATAACTTAGGCTCAGGACCTCCTTTTTCTGAGCAATTTTTTTATTTGGGCTTATTTTTTGTGCTCTGTGTTAATGTAGATGGTTTCTAATTCTGATGCATTAATTTTCTATAATTTGCAACTCGTCATAGGTGTTGATGCACAATTCTCATTTTGAGAACTTCCTGGGCTCGTCTTTGAGCTCATACAAGCTCCCCTTTTGGTGCAATTTTTTTGAAAGTGTATAATTTTTTATGTACTTTGCAATGGTGCCTTCAGATTATACTCATTATAATAAAAAAATTACTTTCAACATAAGGCCTTATTTTGGCAAGTTGTAAATCATTGAAATCAAATACCACTTTGTATTTTTTGTTGGTGGTAATTGTAACCACACTAATAGTAAAGTGTTAAATCATATTTTATTTGGGGGTTCTTTGATTAAGTAATTTGGGGTGGCTTTTGATGTGTTGTGTTCATTTTCTCTTTGATTTCTCATTTGTGCTTTGACATGGGTCATTCTAATTTTCTTCATTTAACTCCATACAACTATACCACATGGAAACAAAATGCTTGGAATGCCTTAATTCAATACGAATATACTCACTACATTGAGGAAACTATTCTAGAAACAAATGGTGCTAAGGAAAAGATTGAATGCCTCATCAACAATAGTACTAAGGATTTTGGATATATATGTACATTTGTCTCTCTTGACCTTCTTTTTCAAATTGATGAGTGTAAAACACCTAAGGAGGCTTGGGACAAACTTACTCAATTGTATGGTCAAACTAATGAGATTAGGGGATTTCAAATTGAGAGCACTTGATCTCACTAATTTAGATCTAAAGTTTTTGACAATATCTAAGACTATGTAACCAAAGTAAATGAACTAAGGGAACAAATCAAAGAGAGTGGTATTGAGAAGAAGGATGCACATTTAGTATTCAATGTGTTAGGAAAGCTTCCTTCTGAATATGTAGCATTTGTTTCTAGTTTTCAGACTCGTCGATTAACTATGGGAAAGGCCTACACTATGCCATCATTTGAGTCATTTTTAGAAATGTTGATGCTTGAACAAACAAAGATAATCACAATATTCTCAAGCCATCCAAGTCACAAGCTTTGGTGGCTTGTTATCCACATAATATGAAAGGGAATAATAAGAAATAGAAGCACTCAAAGAATTATCCACAAAAAGATAAAACACAATCATCTTCTACTTCACAAGTAGACTCAAAAGCCTCTTCCAAGAAAGATGGTTCACAAAAGAGAAACTAACTTTTTCATATTGCAAGAAACTTGGTCATGAGGAGTATTGTTGTCATACTAAGAAAATTGATGAATTGACAAATATTCTTAAGAAGAATAACATCAATTTGCCATCTTCCTAGACATAGGAAGCATCTCCTTCCACTTCTTCAAAATCAATGAAAGATAAAGGGCAATTCATTGTTGTAGCAATAGAATCTTCATAGTAGTGGATACTTGACTTAGATGCTACGCATCATATGGGTTCTGATCGAGAACAATTTTCTTCATTAGAGCTTTGTTCGATGTCACATATTCTTACAGGTGATAATACACAAGTGTATGTTGTTGGAAAAGGTTCAGTTGACATGTCCATGAAGGATCATTTGAGAATTTACTTTGTGTTCCTAAATTGTACACCAACCTTCTTTTAATCTACCAAATCACTCATCTTGGGAATGCAAATAAATTTGAGTTTTCTCCTAATTCAGTGGTGATTTGAGATCTTCAAGATAATGTCTCAGTTGTAGTGGAAAAGGCTAAGCAAGAGTCTCAACTATGTGCATTCTCCCATTTTGTGCCTCACTCTCCTTCTACGACTTTACTCACTCATTCAAATTTAGTGAGTAAGCTATGGCATGAGTGGTTTGGCCATCTTAACTATTGCTATCTTCAACAGCTCAATTCATAGTATATGGTCACAGGATTCTCTCGAATTAGTTTTTTAGATGGTGTGTGTTCAAGGTGCACTATGAGAAAGCATCCAAAGGAGAAGTTTGATAAAGGGAAGTCTTTGAAAGCTTCACAAGTCCTTGAGTTAATTTATAGTGATCTAGAAATCCCCTTTCCAACCTTGTCTTTCATCAAGGCTCACTATGCAATCACCTTCATTGATGACTATTCTAGATATACTTGGATCTATTTCCGTTGCTAGAAGGATGGAATCTTTGATAGATTTTGAGTCTTAAAGGATCATGCTAAGAAGTAATCTGGGAAGTATGTCAAGTTTCTCTACATAGACAATGGTCAAGAATATGTAAACCACTTCTTTGAACAATTCTACACTTTTGAAGGAATTGATATTCAACATTCAATTGCATACACACCACAATAGAATGGTGTTGTTGAATGGAATAATAGGACCTTAAAAGAGATGGCTAGTGGCATGATTCATGCTTGTTCTTTTGCTACAGAATATTGGGCTAAATCCATTAATTACCCCACTCACATTCATAACTAATTTCTCCACAAGGCCTTGAAAGATATGACTCCTTTTGAAGCTTGGTGTGGGAGGAAATCAGTTGTATGATATTTTTTAATTTTTGCCTCCCCTACTTGGGCATGCATTCCTTTAGAGAAATGCAAGGCTTTGGAACCTCAAAGATGATCTTGCATCTTTGTTCAATATTCTAATGGTGGCAAGGGGTATCGACTCTTGGATCTTGAGATGCATGAAATCTTCATTGAGAGGAGTCTCCACTTTGACAAAAGCTCTTTTAGCTTGGCCTCTCATCCTTTTAAACCTTCATCCATAGTGGATTTAGATGATAGTGACTCAAATGACTCACCTCAAACTTGTAGGTTTCCATCTTCAAAGGGTTCAAATTCTGAGGCTAAGGATTCTTATCCTCTGTCCCCATCTTCTACATTGCCTCGATGGGCTTGTTGGACTCTACAGTTAGCAAGTACATTCATTGGCAATCCTTCAAACACTCATAGGACTTAGTCATATCATCAACATCTTCCACATGTATACATTGCCTCTATTTCAGATCCATAATCTTTCAAGGAAGCATCAAGAATTGCTGAGTATGATTTAGAAATAGAGGAAGAACTTATAACTCTTTGATCAGGAACAACACATGGGAGCTTGTTCCACTTCCTAAGGGAAGAAAATTGGTTGAGTGTAAGTGGATAGATATCAAACCAAATTTGTACTAGATGGAACTATTGAGAAGTTTAAAGCATGGCTTTTGGCTAAAGGTTTTTCATAAGTTCTTGGTGTTGACTACACTAAGATCTTTGCCCCCATTGCTAAGATAAACTCCATTTGCCTAACTCTAACTATTGTTGTAGCTCATGGTAGGGTTGTACATCAAATGGATGTGAAGAGTGCATTTATTCATGGGGATATATATGAGGAGATTTACATGGAACAACCATATGGGTTCATTCAATATTTTTCACCGATTTGTTGATTGAGGGATTCTCTCTATGGCCTCAAACAAGCCCCATGGGCTTGGTATGCCAAGATGGGTTCCTTTCTTTCAGTTGGGTTCTCCAAATGCCGCTTAGATTTGAATGTCTACATCTTCAGATAGGAGGATTCTCTTCTTTCTTGGTTTTCTATGTTGATGGATTGATTATCATAGGGATCACCTCATCCATCATCAATATAGTTAAGACTACTTTGCATGATAGATTTTCCATTATCAACTTGGGTCTCTTGCACTACTTTCTCATAATTGATATTATTTTGAACTCTTTTGGGATCTCTCTTGTGTAGCCCAAGTATGCTCTTGATCTTCTTGCTTAGTTTCACATGGCCAATTTAAAGTTTGCACCAAATCCCTTTCTGTCTTGAGTCAAGATTGAGACAAAGTATCCCACACCACTTGTTGATGCCACCTTGTACCATCAACTTGTTGGTAACCTCATCTACTTGACTCATACATGCCTCGACATTTCCTTTGCAGTTGGCATGGATTCATGCTTCATGATGGAGCCACATGAGCTTTATTGGAAGGAAGCTAAATGTATTCTACACTACATTTAGGGTACTCATAGTTATAGGATTCACTATGTAGTAGGAACAAGTTCAAATTTGATTAGATACACAGACTCTAATTGAACTAATGATCTTGATGATCACAAGTCCACATTTGGCTATAGTTTTCACCTTGATTCTTGTCCCATTTATTGGTAGAGCAAAAAGCAACATGTCATTGCTCATTCTTTGATTGATATTGAGTATTGAGGGTTTGTCAATGCCACCATTGAGGCTATTTGGCTTTAGGATATCCTCATTGAACTTGGCATCACTTTTCAAGAGTCATTAGTCATCTACTACCACAACTAGAGTGCCATGTAGATCTCAAAGAACCTAGTCCATCATCAACTAACCAAGCACATCGAGATCCACATGTATTTTCTCAGGGAGCTAATTCAAGAGTAGGTCATTGATTTGTGTTATTGTCTAACAGTAGAGCAAGTTGCAGACAATCTTCACCAAAACCTTCACTGAGTGTAAGCACCATCATTTGTGAGCTCTCTTGGGGAAGTAGGACATTCCTTCAGGGGGGTCAGCTGACCTTCTATCTTCATTCTCTCTTATGGGGGGACATTTTCCTCACATGGGTTTTTTCCTTCTCATATTTTGTATCATCTTTCTTGTGTTTTCTCTTTTTTAGAGAGGAGCTTCTTCCTATGAGTTTTCTCCTTTTCTCTATTTGTGAGATATTATTTTGTATATGGATACCTCATTAGGACTTGTATCCAGGATCCATCTTTGTATCTTTGCATGTTTAATTTTTCCCCTAAGTTTCACTTGGGGGGGGGGGAGATGTTGGTGTGAACAGGGTTATTTCCCTAACTAGTTCCACTCTTGGTTCTTGTCACTTAAGTTTACTTAGGGAATTTTCACTTTATGTCTCATGTCATAATATTAAGACACTTGTCATAATCTTATGTTTCCCTATGCCTCACATTGGCCTATATCACCAAGGGTTTCTCATTGTATCACATACATTCTATTTACATATTTTGGTAGGAATATAATTTATTCTTATCATATTGATCTTCTAATTTCTTTGTGCTTTCCATTAGACCTCTATATCTTTAGTAGCTATCTCCATAGCCGAATCTTACACTGTTAGATACTCCACATCATACTTCTTTTACCTTTAGTCAACCTCTCAAATCTTGCCCCCTCAGTCCTTACCTTAACAACTTACCTTCTATGCTCCTACTTCATCCTAATCTTCTTGTCTTGCTTTCAACTAGTAGCAAGTGTGAATATTAACTAGTGAATGAACTAGGCTATTGTAAAAATATTGGGTTGCAACATAGGGTAAATGAAATTAGAAGGTTAAGAATATTATTAATGAGCACGCATATCTTCATATGATGATCTAATGGATATAGTGTTGCCAATTGGCTTGGGTATGACTCGGGTATTGTTCATGCATAAAACAAGTTTAGAATTATTGTTGTAATTCTTTCAAAATTTTAGATAGTTTTTTGTGGCCTTGTTGATGCATGTTGTGTTCCACTTAAGAAGAATGTCATAATATAATATGATTATGATATTGTTACCTGTTGAGTCGCCATAAATTTATTTATTGGTTGGTAATATTTCTTGAACAAGAGCCGGTTTACCGTGTTATTTTTTTTGGTCATACCTTTGTTTCTGAAATCGGCTCTTGATCCTCAAATTTGACCAGTTTGTCGTCTTTGTAGACAAAGTTGCTTAAGGTTTGAACCTTTGAACCTGAACCATTCTCAAAAAGTTCAATGGTTCAATATGTCTGAAGTGTCTCATAAAGCAAGTTCTTGTTTTGTTTGTCTTAAATGTCTTTGAACTTTTGGGTTGAACTTGAACCTTCCACTTGTACCCTGTAGCGAGGTTCAAGGTTCAATGGTTCAACGGTCTTAAGGTTCAACATTCATTGTCTTCTTGTAAGTCGGGTCACACAGTTACCTTGCGTGGTTATTGAACTTAAACCTTCCGCTTGTACCCTGTAGCGAGGTTCAAGGTTCAATGGTTCAATAGTTCACTGTTTCATAGTTGAAAACCTTTTACCAAAGCCGCGTAACTTTTTGTTGGTCTACATAACATTTGCATCTTTGAACCTTCGTATTGAACCATATCTTTACAAGTTCAATGGTTCATGAGTTAAGTCCCTGTTTCCGTAAGTCAAATCTTTTGCTTATCTATAAGGTCCAGCTGGCATGTTTGAACCATCATATTGAACCACCACATTGAACCATGTCCTCAAGGTTCAATGGTTCAATAGTTCAAAGATTTGGCGATTTTGGTCCCGTTTGCTCCCGCGGCTTTCTAAGTCAAATTTAGCGGGAAAGTTGGAGGAAAATTTGTCAGAAACTCATCATGAAACCGAGAGCTCTAATTTAGCGGAGGCTACAGATAATCATTATACTTCATGATGGCGCATGAGTAATACTTGCTATTAAATGAAGAAATCAGAGTTCATGTCTTTCCAAATATTTATGGCACGTATTGTTCCGAGCGATAATTATTCAATCTGGTTAGTGCCATTATTAACTAAGAACAAGCCAATTTTAGCAAGTAAACATACTATGCAACGCGGAGAAGGATAGCACCGGAAGTGTAAGGCTCTTGTCATTCAAGTTTTCGCAGTGAATTCAGATATCCTGAAGGTGCTTCCAAGCCATCAACTGAGAGAAGCCCTGTCACCAAGAGACCCAGAAGAGTCCTCACGGATATTCTGCCATCTTGTGTTACTAGGTTGAGGACAAAAGGGAAAAGAAAGAAGCAGACTTCTGAAACAATAATTGTTGATTAAAATTCAGAGGAAGAATCAGAAGAGCCTATGGGTGACAGAGAGGCAAGCCCAAACAGAATAGAGGTAGTTGACACTGGGTTACAGTCAGGGGCCGTTCTGGAGACCCCTGAGATGTTAATGATTTCAAATAAACCCTCTGATGGAGAGAACCCTAGGAAGACAACCTCATCCCCTGCACCAAAATGGCTAGAGAGCTCTATCTCTGATAAGAAAAAGGTGATTCCTTTTGTTGTCCCTTTAGAGGACATGGTAAGTAAATGTTTGGGGAAAACCCCCAAGTCCAAAAGACTCAAGATGACGTCTAGAATAGATATTGACCCAAACACTAGTAATTGGAGTGCTGAAATTGCTAAGCCAGTAACTGAAGAAGAGGTGCAGAACCCAACAGTGCATGATTTCACTGTGGGGAGAGTGGATCTTGGTGCTGCCTCCAGAGCTGTAGATGTCCACCACCTTGAAGCTTCTACTAAAAGGATGGTCAGTCAAACAATGAAGGATGAAAAGGACAAGAGGGAGTTGAAACAAACTCTACGCTTAATGGCAGATTACATTGAAGCTATTAACAATCCTAACCCACAGCCGATTTCACAGCTTCCCCTGTCTTTTGACCCAACATCACCTGTCAATCAAAAGATATTAGACCAAGTTCATAAAAGCAAAATGGTGACAAAAACGTTTAACAGTTGGTTGGATAACATTGAGCAAAAAGGAACTGAATACATCCGTGAGCTCAAGGGTATATATGACCTGACTACTGCCACTGTTGAAGATTTCAAAGCACAGGTCGCTGTTTGGGCGAAAGATGAGGGCAAGTGGACGAATGTAATAAATCAGATGGATGAAGTTCAAAAATACGAGCTGGAGAAGTTTTTGGCAGAAAAGAATCTGACTGGTGTGGATGAGGATTTGTTATATGTGAACAAGAAGAATATTGAGTGGAGGAACTCCATATCCCGACAAGGGCGCTTTGAACTCACAAAGCTAATTAAGGAGATAACGGAATTCACTTAATCACTGCAACATGATTTGCGATGTATCGATGTTAAATACTTAAAAGATGATGGAAAGCCTGTGGAAGATGTTGAAGCAGTGGTCCAGTCTTTCAGAGATAAAATCAACTTTGTTAAAGAAAATGATAATATTTTAATTGAAGATTTCTCCAGAATTTCTAAAGTTGAGTCACTGCTTTATCTTTGCATCGACGCACTTCCAAAACACAAAGAAAAATTTGGAAAAATGCAAAGGGAAAAGGAAGTTTGGAAATCTAGAATGAAGCATATAGGTATACCAAACTTCCCTAAAATTCAGGAGTTCGTTGCTGCCTTTCAAGAGTGGAAGACCAACGTGCTTCCCAGGCTACCGATAGCAAATCAGGAGATGCTAATTCATCGCCACAGTCATAATCTCATTGGCTTGTTCTCTTTTCAGTTCCTCTTTATGTTATTTTCAGCAAACTTGTTTCTTTAAAATCAGTTGTTTAAACTAAATCCCGTACGGGTCAGAGTTATGTTAACTCTGGATTTAATTTACTCAAGGACATGATTAAGACATTGGTATTTATAGGTTTTTAAAAAAATCTTGGAAGGATATAGAAGTTTAGGAAAGAGAAGAAGAAAGAAAATTTCTTGCTAAACTATTTTTATAGTTTTACTTTATGCGATGATTGTCTGAGTAATTTTTCATCTGTGAATGAGAAAAAGAAATAGTTACTATTTATTTGGATCTGTGCGTCTGAATGTGTGGAATCAGATTTTCTGTGTGAAATCTCCTTTCATCTGGTAATTGTTCTTTATTTGGACAAGCTCGTCATATGTGTTTTATTATTTATTAGTTCAGCAAGTTCATGTGAATGTATCCATATATCTGAATGTATCAAAAATAGGATCTGTGCATTCTATTGCTCATTAATACTGTATAAATCTATCGCATTCATAACATGGTTATGTATGAATGTTAGTTTGCCTTAAGCATTTTCTGGTTAAAAATGCATGTGGATAGTAGAATAGATTAAATTCATTGAAAATCTTAAGGGAGCTGTACCTAAATTCAGAGGGGAACTAATTTAAAAGGTTCACCCATTTGTTGTTTAACTCATTTGTTCTTCCAGAAATGGGGTATAGAGTCAGAATAAAATTAGTTTCAGAATAAGGACAAATCTGTTAACCAACAGTTTTTGTCGACTCTGCTGGGGAAAATCAAGACAAAATCATTAATTAAAGATTGGTTGCCTGAATATGAAGCAACAATGGTGCTTCCACATGAAAACATAATTCCTGTTCTCCAACCCAATCTTGGATTTCAAGACGAGCAGGAAGACATTATTGGCCAGTTGAATACCCTTGCTTGGCGCACCTGTTGGAATAGTGAAGATTACAGAAGAGCAAGCAGAGTATTAGAACAAGAAGAGGAATTGGCTGATAACCTGAGATTGCTGTTACTCAGGCAGAGAAGAAGGCAGGCACGAAACGCAGCAAGAAACCAAGCCCTTGAAGCACAAAGAAATCAAGAACAACAAAGAAATCAATAACTGCCTATCTAGTTTCAATATTTTAAGCTAGATTCTAGACCGTATACCAGGTCTTCCAGAAGAGAGGGAGTTGAGGACCCTACCTTTCAAGCACTGCAAAATCTTAATTTTCCTTATATCCCTACTCGTGCAAGAAGAGCTAGGAGTAGACCCCCTAGTCCCCCTAAATCTTCTACCTCCCCTGTTTGTCAAGCTTTAATTCTTTCAGGCACCGTTATCCCCTTAGCTATAAATTTTCTACCCATGGCTCAACCTTGGGGAGCTGCCATAGGTCCTCTGAACCTAGGGGCTAACCTAAACCCATTACCTAAAAATGCAAGAGAAAATTTGCCTAGATTTAATGGAGATGGCAAACAATCACCAGAAGAACATTTGTGTGCTTTTGCAGTAGCATGTAGTGTCTTAGGTGTACAACACCAAGATGTCGCCATAAGGCTCTTTGTGCAGACTTTGACCAACACTGCGGCACAATGGTTCTACCACCTAACTGATTCCTCAATCACCAATTGGAATGAAATGAAGACTGCTTTTGAAAATAGGTTCAAAAGTGCAGAGGATGAACATTACCTCCTTGCACAGCTGACTCAGCTTAAAAAAGAGATTCATGAACCTATGAGGGAGTTCATGGCTAAGTTTAATAGAATTGTGAACAAAATCCCTGCTACTAAAAGACCGTCTGGCGAAAATAAAAAATGTTTCTTTATTAATTCTATGCCTCCTGATATTAGCTTCCATCTCAGGAGAGGTGTAATTGCTGATTTGCTAGCTGCATAAGCCTTAGCAGTCGGATTGGAGGATGATCTCATTATGGTCGGTAAATGGAAGAGAGAGGTTCAGGTGCCAAATGCCCAGCCCTCATCATCTACAGATCCTGCAGTGCAAAGGTTGGTTAATGATATGATTGCCTTGAAGAGGCAACTACCTAAAACTGGTGCCCCCTTTCAACAACCGTATCAAGATATAAGCAGGAGGAATTTGAATCAACAAGCAAATACTGGTAGGGCTTTACCCCTGACATCAGTATAGCCAAGACTAACTATTGAAGCTCCTCCTAGGAGGGGAAACATGTGTATTTTTCACTTGACTACCGACCATGATGGAAATTCTTGCCCAGAAATGCTCAGGTACACTCAGATGACTGCTACTCAAGATATGCTAGGGGAAGCCACAGAAGAAGAGAGGAACTTTGGGGAACCTGGCGGATCTGAGATACACTTCCTAGAATACGAGTCTGATTCAGAAAGGGGAGGTGAAATATTGGTAACCCTTGAAGATCCTTCATGCGCTGTGCTCACTAGAAGTCAGAGGAATATGAGACCTTCTAATACTCAAGAAGTACCTAGCAAAGGTAAGGAGCCTTTAACTAGAACTCATGATACTAATATGAAGGCTCAGGAAAATAGATTGCTACATAGAAATGATCTAGATGCTTCTTTTGATATTGTAGATTTCTGTAAGTCTGCAAAAAATTCAAATTTCTCCTATTGAGTATCTCAAGTTGAAACCTACTGAACTTGACAAATTAGTCAAACATGTTAAAGGTAGTCCTACACAAACTGAATTTGAGAATCAATTAGAGGTTAATATTGAATCCCCCATTGCCAGACTATTTGCTTCCTCATCTGAGTCACCCTTGTCCGCCCTTAAAACAACTCCCAATTCATCAACCAATGCTCCTTATACCGATTTGAAACCCAATCCTTTCTATGTGTCTTTGTTTATCAATGGCCATAAACTTAGTAACTGCATTATAGATTCAGGAGCCTCTGATAACATTATGCCTTCCTCTGTGGCTAAAGCCCTAGGGCTATCACTCACAAAAACATTTGGTAGATGTTATTCTATGGATGGAAAACAGGTTTCCTTGCTTGGACAGATTAAAGATGCACGAGTTGCTCTTGCAGCTTACCCTGACAAAAGAGTCAAATTGACTATTTTGGTAGCAGATATTCCTGCCAGTTATGGAATGCTTTTGAGCAGGACATTTTGCAAGGATTTGGGTGGACAAATCAAACTGGATTGGTCAGAGGCCACAATCCTAGTGGGGAAGCAGAAAGTGAAGCTAGAACCTGAGCCCAAGTGCAAGTTCACTGTCTACCCCTCTGATGATCCCAAGGCCTAGATTTTGTTTGAGGAATGTGAATTTGGCAACTATTTTCTCTCCTCTGAACAGAGCTGTGAGTTAGATCCCAAAGAAGAATTAATGCAAAGGTCTATACATTCTGATGATTTATGGGTTATGGAATTTGATGGCAGTTGTGCTACTGCTGGTTCAGGGGCTAGAGTTGTGTTGATCTCACCTGAAGGTGAAATTTTTTCTTATTCTTTTAAGCTAGAGTTTAAAAACACCAATAATACTGCAGAATATGAAGCTTTACTGCTTGGATTATCTGAAGCTAAAGGAAAGGGTGTGAAGGTACTTAAGGTGAAGGGTGATGCTGAACTAATTGTGAAATAGGTAAGGGGAATCTTTTCTGTCAAGAATGAAAGACTAAGGCATTACAGAAATAGGGTATGGGATGAAATCGAATATTTTGATGCCTTCTCTATCGAAACAATTCCCAGAGATCAGAACTCCCGAGCAGATTCTTTAGCAGTATCAGCTTCTCTCCTTTTACCACATCCAGATTTCAAAAAAGATTCTTATAGAATAGAAATGATATATCGTCCTAATGTCCCTGACAATGCTGAAAATTGGCAAATTTTTGAAAGTGATAATCAGATCAGAAAGTTTTTAGAAAATGTTGAAATGTTCCTGGGGACCTATTTTGAAGGTTCCGTAACAGAGTGCAAAGAATTCAGTCCTGACCCTGGGATTAATCCAAGAGATGACATCATTCAGTTAAAGGGAAACAAAATCCCTAAAGGGCTGGTATCTTTGGAACATCTATTTTCTCGAAGAGATGAATATGTTAAAGGCAAACCTCCCTGTATTCCTAACAAGGTAGAGGATTATGAGAAGATAAATATTGGGGATGAAGCTAATCCTAAATGGGTATCCATTGGTAAGTGCTGCTCTTCGGAGGAGAAAAACAAATTGATCAAATTGCTAATCAAATATAAGGATGTTTTTGCCTAGTGTTATGATGATCTCAAAAATTTTAGACATGGGCAGTTTCAACACCATATTCCTTTGAAAGCAAATGCGACTCCATTCAGACAAAAGCTGAGAAATTATAACCCCAAAGTTGCTGAAGCTATTTTTAAGGAGATTGATAAGATGTTGAAAGCTAGAATTATCTATCCAATCCATCACTCCACTTGGGTGGCAAATATTGTTCCAGTACGAAAGAAGAATGGAGAAATAAGGATCTATGTTGACTTTAGGAATTTAAACCAAGCCAGCTGGAAAGATAACTATCCATTACCTGTGATGGACCACATCTTGCAGACAGTTGCTGGGTCTGAAATGATGTCTATGCTAGATGGTTTCTTAGGTTACAATCAGATAGGTGTAGCTACAGAAGATCAACATAAGACTGCTTTCACCACACCTCAAGGAACTTTTGCCTATAGTCGAATGCCCTTTGGCTTGATTAATGCGGGACCAACTTTTCAGAGGGCAATGGATTCATCTTTTAGAGACCTGAAGAACAGGATTATTGTTATTTACCTTGATGATTTGACTGTCTTTTCCAAGAATAGAGAAGATCACTTGAGAGATCTGGAGTCTGTCTTGCAAAGGTGTCGAAGCCATGGCATCTCACTCAACCCTAAGAAGTCAGTTTTCTGTGTGACTGAGGGAAAATTGTTGGGACACCTAGTCTCAAAAGATGGAATCATAATTGATCCAGAGAGGGTCAGGGCAATTCAACAGCTTAGTCTCCCTTCAAATAGGACTGGAGTCAAATCCTTCTTTGGTCAAATTAATTTTCTCAGGAGGTTCATTCCCGACTTTGCTGAGATTACAAAACACATTGTTGGGATGATGAGTGAGAAACAACCTTTCAATTGGAATGAAGTTGCTAAGAAGGCATTTGAAGACATTAAGGAAGCAATTACAAACACTCCCACTTTGGTAAATCCTAACTTTCAAAAGGATTTTATTATTTACTGTTATGCTTCAGATCACACTATGTCAGGTATTTTGTTACAGAAAAATGAATTGGATGAAGAGGTTCCCATAGCTTTTATGAGCATTCCTCTTAAAAGGCATGAGCTGAAATATTCTTTGGTTGAAAAACAAGCTTTTGCTGTGGTTAAAGCTGTTAAGCAATTCAGGTATTATATACTTCATTCCCATTCAGTTGTTTTTGTTCCAAATTCAGCTGTGAAAAGTATTTTGACTCAACAAGAAGTAGGACTAAATAATAGAGCAACGTGGGTTGCCAAAATTCAAGAATATGATCTGGAAGTTAAGCCTACTAAGTTGATCAGGGGTCAAGGTTTATGTAAGTTGATTGCCGAGAACAAGGAACAAGAAGGAGAAGGTGTTGATAACTGAGAGGGGGGGGGTGAATCAGTTATCCTAATTATTTCCCTTATTAAACTTTCCTTTTAAATGAAGCAGCATAAAATCAAACACAAAACATTAACCATGAAGTAAGAAACACATGACACAGTATTTTTGACGTGGAAACCCTGTTAAGGGAGAAAACCACGGGGTGATTAACCCAAGAATTATTCTCTGTTAGAAGAATAGGAAATTACAAAAATGGCACTTGCCAATTAGGGCTCACTGCCCGAGCACACTGCTCACAAGAGGCTCACTGCCTACAAGAAGACACACTGTCTTACAAAGTGATAAGAATCACAGTCTTGAACTGATTGGAAGCATCTGCATATGCTGGAGTTCAGTTCTGGTTAGGTTCAGTATACTGATCTGCTGCACTTCATCTTTCCTCTGTTCTTTAGTCTGCTGTCCTTTCACATACCGGATCTTTCTTGTTTCTTCTGCTCTATTCTGGACTTGTTCGCATATCCTCACACACACTACACACCCTTTACAACTAAATCCATCCTCTATATATATCCGCACAAGTAATTTCATCATCTTTCTAGTCGGCATCCGGAACAGTCTAGTTTCTTACAAACTTAGTTCTGTCGGCTGAATCCTTGCTCACCAAGCAATGCGGATCAAGCATATACTTGTAGATATCATCAATTATGTCGGCCAAACATGATTCATGCCTCCGCAACCTTTATCATCATCTGTAACACATCCGGAAAGTAGTTTGATACTCAGTCAGTCAGTTCTTCCTCTGTTTTCACTGTCTCTCAGGAATCCGGTACTCAACTATTCATATCTTTTTCCTTGTCCATCTCCGGAGGCTAAATCCTTGGAATATACTACTCAAGATAGTCCTCTTGACTTCCCCAGATCCGCACTGCACCAAGACACTTCCTCTGAGAGATCCGGACCAATCTGTCGGACCTTGCCACATGCTCTGTTCTTGTTCACCGGACCACCACAATCTTCAATCTGACTTCCGGTAGAGACATATCATGACTTGCGGATATGTGGGATGACCTTTGTTGCCATCAATGACAACAACCATGAATCCATATAGTGTCTCTTGCCAACAATCTCCCCCTTTGGCATTGATGGCAACACTTAGTGAAAAATGACTAAGTGTTTACACTATGCTCCCCCTCTGCTGATGCTCTGTCTTTATATACAATTTCCGGAACTCCCCCTGAGTTGGATTCCTCATTTTTCACTGCTCCTCACTCCCCCTTTGACATCAATGGCAAAGGGTAGGGTCCGCACACCAAAATTTTCAAAAATTTTCTATATATAGCCGCATATTTACATACTCACATATACTGCAGAATGTCTGCAAAGGATGTCTGCAGTTGAACCATTTCAGTAGCCCAACTTAGCTTCATTCTGTCCAAGATTGAAATGTGACCACTCAACAAAAATGCAAAAGCTTCTGCCCGCCTGAGATCTGTCGGATCTTTTGTATGGGCGGTGGTCTGGGCATCACTGATGGCCTCATGCATAGTTTCCAACTTAGGGACTATAATCCTTCTAAGTTCTCCCATCCGGTTGGTAATGTTCTTCCTCTCCTTCTCAAGATTCTTTATTTCATTCAAGACTACAATAGTCTGACATTCTTGATTTATTATAGAGGAAGAGAGAGGATCAAAACTTTGAGATAAGCTTTGAAGCTTGTCCTGTTCCTCTTTTATTTTCTTGTCAATTGCAGCTGTTGCCTTTGACCAAGATATACAAAATTTGTAGATGTCACCGCCGTCCTTAAGAGCATTTTCTAAGCTCTTTATTCCAATGCTTACAATCTTCCTATCCTTAGAGATTAATTCTAATATTTCAGAAAATCTCTTATCCAAAAATTCCTTCCGGACCTTTTCTTCAGCTGATTTTTCTAGAGAATTAAAATGTGTATCAATACTGCTGACTAAGGTTTTTAGATTACCGGAAGTGGAGGCTGTCGGATCTATTTGGATTGATGGCATGATCTTTACAAGTACTCCGGAAGCAGCCTCTATCAACTCACAGTCTTCCATATGAGACTTCAGGAGCTTTTCATTTGCCTTGGCATTTGCAAATGAAGCTATCTTCATTGTTTGTACCGGAGAGAGAGAGTCAAAATCAAATGGACCTTTTAGAAGCTCCGGTTCATCAATCTCTAGAGTTTCTTTGCTCAAAAATTGTTGAACAGTTTGTGCAGTGTCTCTTGCCGGAGACAGATGTTTCTTTTCTTCTGCAGTCTTAGAACTGTCAACCTCTTTGTCTGTCACCACTGCTTCCTTCTCCTGCAACTGCTCTTCTTCTTTGGATCCGGAGACTGTAGGGGAAACCGGAGGAGAGATGCTTGCTTGCTCATGGGCCACTTCTTCTGGAGCAGAGGGTCCCAAGTCCTCACTTGTCTGTTCATGGCTCACTTCTTCCGGAACAGAAGATTCCAAATCAGCAGCTGTTTCTGCACCTAAGTCCTCTACAACAGGAAGATTGAACCTTTTGAAGGCCTTCCGGAGGATCTCTTCTGTCTCTTGTGCCACTTTGTCAGTCTCACCAAGCATGAGCTGATTCATCCTGGCTTTACTTCTGAACTCATCTCTACAGTCCTTGAAGATCATGTTCATTGTCTTGGGATCAATTTGAGGATATAGCTGAATAGCTATCTGCTCCCGGATCTCAAGATCTTTGGCATGAGCATTATTCTTTCTTACTTCCATTTCCTTCTCTAGGCTTTTAGGAATGAGTGATATGATCTCAATGAAAGCCTTATTGTATGTGTTCAGATATTTAACTGTGGCTTCCTGCAGAGTCTTTTGGTCTGCCTCACTGAAGTCATCATAGGATTCAGTCATTGGTTGAAGGTTTCCATCCACCGTGACCGACTTGATTATGCTCTCTAGTGACAGAGTGGGCTTTTCAACAGTTACCTCTGCCATTTCCTCCTTGTCTTGGCCTGTGGAGGGCTTACCGGATCCTTTCTTTTTCTGTTTCTTTACTTCTCTTACTCCTTCATCTGATTCTGTCTCCTCTTCATCCTTTTGGCTTTCATAAGCCCTTGATGCTTTTGTCTTGGATCTTTTACCGGATGCCTGGACTTCCGGTTTTGAGCTTTTGGTTGTGGAAGGTGCAGATCTCTTTGATGATCTGGTCCGGGTGGGGGTTTCAACCGGAGCACTTTCTTTGCTTTTCTCTTCTTCCTCAGCCTTTCTCCTCTTTTCCCGACTGGCATCAAGTGCCTCTTTTGAGATGCCCAGGCCTTGAGCAATGTGCTCTACTTCTTTTCTCACTTTTCTCTTAATCTCAGGTTCCCTGAGTTCTACATGTAATTTCACACTCAGCTCCTCAAAGGTTCCAAACCTTTCTGCCTTAGGATCTTTGGGCTGACTTAGCATGTGTTGAACATGCAGCTCTACTATCTGTTCATCAACTTCATACCCCATGGGCATGATCCAGACAGTCCTTGGCTCCACTGCCTCCATTAGGCACTGATCAGTGTCAACCATAAAGCATACTGAGTCCTTGTATTTCTCAATGAGAGACTGGGGAATTCTCTCTCTTGCTTGCATCATGCTCTGAAAGTTTTTGAAGTATCCCCATAGAGCTGTATTTCTCGCTTTTGCATCCCCAAGTCCATGCAAATAGTCTCTTATCTGGACTGCAACAGGTTTGTCATTCTGCCATATCCATCCACTTGTTCCGGGTAGCTCATTCATGAAGTAAAAGAATAGACATACAATGAGAGTACCATACTTAAAGGAGTTCTTCTTGTCTTTCTTGATTTTCTGTACATTTTCCATCAATTGGCTTAGTAGTAGTTCACAAAGATCATAATCTGCATTTTTTCTTAGCATTTCATATGCTGTGTATATTGCAGTTCCGGATACAGAATTCTCCCTGCTGGAGTGATAGATCTTGTATCCTATTATCATTGATGCATATTTGATATTCGGATCCGAAATATCTTCAATGGTCATTGCCCTCTTATCATATTTTGATCCGGTGGCCTCAGTTACAACGTTGTTCTTGACAGATTTGAGGATAGGTACCCCCCCGGAAGAGTATAGACCAGTTACTGCTCTAATTGCTTCTTTTGTGATCTTACAGGGTCTATCTAGCCAAAGGAAGTTGTCATGCATCCTGCTCAGTACATACCGGACCCACTCATCTTCTTCAAAGCTAGGGAAATGAATGAATTGCTCAAATTGTTTCTTCTGGATACCCTTATACTCTGGTTTGAGCTCAAAAGCATTGTCTATCAGTTGTTTGTGATAGAGGTCTCTTAATTTGAATTCCCCAAATTCCTCAATGTTTGCGTGTATGTAAACCCTAATATCTTCAGTATGTAAGACTCCGTGGGGAACACTAGAGAAGGCTCCTAGTGGATCTACCTCCAACGATTTGTAGGGATGTTTCTTGAATGAGGGGCGAGGTCTATCAGAGATCTTAACTATGTTTGGAGTAGCCATTCTTCAAAGATTTGCAGTGAGGCAATGAAAAACGAAGAATACCTTATGCGCCTTCGGTTTGCACGGAGTGGTTGGATTGATTTCTTTATGCAATAGCTTCGGCAGGAGATCCTTGGTGTGCTTGATGAACCTTGTTGCAGAGCTCCACTATTCGCTTCTTCTCAAGTGTAGAATGAGCAGATAACTTTTGAGAAATCCCTTATATTGCTCCGCAAACCCTAATATCTGTCTGCAATAAATGCTTCACCTGCATTATTCCGGTTTACCATGTCTGGACAGCTTGGAGTATCCCGGATTAGTCCTGATCACTGAATATCATCCGAATCTTTAAATCATGAATAAATCTAGGTAACATATTACAAGAACATCCCAAACACTCTGTCCAATCCGCAAGACAAGATCGTGCACTTCCGGATCTCTCCGGACCTTTTTGTAATCCTTTATCATACCGGAGCACCTCCCTGAACAGGTCTAACTTAATCGAACACAGCTTCTTCATAACTCCATGCGGACCTCTGAAAACTTGACTGAAGCATCTCAGGACTTATATCTACAAACCCTTTAATCCGCATCTTGTGCCACATCCGGCACAACTTGTTTGGCTGGGGGAACAGAATCTTCTTTGAGTCTCCCCCTGAGCCTGAGCTCACTTTTTAATTTCCGGAAGAAATATCAGCACCAGAATCTGGTGCGGATCCAACCTCTACATTCTCTGAGCTTTTCTTCACCCAAATCTTGCTCATCTGATTCCTAACTTCATCCGCATTCATCTTTTGTTTACCCTTGTCTTGATTCTGATTATACACCGGACCTCTTTTGTCCTGATTCTTGTTTCTGCAGACTTTAGCATTATGACCGGACCTATTGCAGATTTGGCAAATAACATTTCTTTGCATATTTAACTGATATCCCCTTGATCTGCATTGATTAGCCATATGACCTACTCTATTGCATGTAAAGCATCTACCTTTGAATGATTTGTTTACTTGCATAATTCTGCATTCATGGGATTTGTGTCCATACCTTTTGCAGTTGAAGCACTGTCCGGAGAAGGATGAATTAATCTGATTCATTCTCATTCTGCACTGATTAGCTTTGTGACCAAAATGGTTGCAGCTGTGGCAGTATCCATTGAAGGATGGATATTTTTGAGCATTTGGCTGTCTTACCGGAGGTCTTCTAGGCCTGCTCCTTGGATTTTCTGATCCAAGATTCCTCTGACCGGATCCGGAGCTTTCTCCTTTCTCATATCCCAAACCATACTTGTCATCAGTCCTCTTTTGACTTCCAAGAAGAACTTCAAGTTGAGCAGAACTTATCTTGAATTTCTCTTTATATTCATTTGCTGTTTGAAGATCTCTTTTGAGAGAGGTAATTTGATCCTCCAGTTTTTCTTCATTATCTTTGGCATCTTCAAGATCAGATTCAAGATGTCTGATAATCCTGTCCATCTGGTGGCATTCTTCTGATTTTTCCTTAAGAGATTGTCTTAGATTGTCTTCAGCCTTTCTTTTTTCTTCAATCTCTTGAGTGAACTTTATAGTTCCTGATTCCATTTCATGTCTTAACATAATGACTTCTTTTGATAACTTTTCACATAACTTGGTTTGCTCAGTCAATTCTTCATTTGTATTGCTTTCTTCACTTTGTCTTGCCAACTGTTGGAGCAGCTCCTTTCTCTTTTTCATAGAGAGACTTAGTTTGTCTTTTAATTCCCTCATGAATTCATCAGCCTGTTTGAGTCTTTCTCTTAATTCACTGACTTCAGAATTTGACTGTTCAAGATCCTCAAGGGCAGTCTTGAGTTGCTCCTTTAAACCATATGCATCCATTTGAAATCCCAGATCTTCCTCAAGCTGTTAGGCTCTATTAGGAGGAACTTAGCTCTGATACCAATTGTTGATAACTGAGAGGGGGGGGGTGAATCAGTTATCCTAATTATTTCCCTTATTAAACTTTCCTTTTAAATGAAGCAGCATAAAATCAAACACAAAACATTAACCATGAAGTAAGAAACACATGACACAGTATTTTTGACGTGGAAACCCTGTTAAGGGAGAAAACCACGGGGTGATTAACCCAAGAATTATTCTCTGTTAGAAGAATAGGAAATTACAAAAATGGCACTTGCCAATTAGGGCTCACTGCCCGAGCACACTGCTCACAAGAGGCTCACTGCCTACAAGAAGACACACTGTCTTACAAAGTGATAAGAATCACAGTCTTGAACTGATTGGAAGCATCTGCATATGCTGGAGTTCAGTTCCGGTTAGGTTCAGTATACTGATCTGCTGCACTTCATCTTTCCTCTGTTCTTTAGTCTGCTGTCCTTTCACATACCGGATCTTTCTTGTTTCTTCTGCTCTATTCTGGACTTGTTCGCATATCCTCACACACACTACACACCCTTTACAACTAAATCCATCCTCTATATATATCCGCACAAGTAATTTCATCATCTTTCTAGTCGGCATCCGGAACAGTCTAGTTTCTTACAAACTTAGTTCTGTCGGCTGAATCCTTGCTCACCAAGCAATGCGGATCAAGCATATACTTGTAGATATCATCAATTATGTCGGCCAAACATGATTCATGCCTCCGCAACCTTTATCATCATCTGTAACACATCCGGAAAGTAGTTTGATACTCAGTCAGTCAGTTCTTCCTCTGTTTTCACTGTCTCTCAGGAATCCGGTACTCAACTATTCATATCTTTTTCCTTGTCCATCTCCGGAGGCTAAATCCTTGGAATATACTACTCAAGATAGTCCTCTTGACTTCCCCAGATCCGCACTGCACCAAGACACTTCCTCTGAGAGATCCGGACCAATCTGTCGGACCTTGCCACATGCTCTGTTCTTGTTCACCGGACCACCACAATCTTCAATCTGACTTCCGGTAGAGACATATCATGACTTGCGGATATGTGGGATGACCTTTGTTGCCATCAATGACAACAACCATGAATCCATATAGTGTCTCTTGCCAACAGAAGGAACCCCCACAGTTTTATTGGTAAGCTTGCAGGACCCATGGTTTCTAGATGTGGCACATTATCTTACATATGGGGATTGTCCTAATCACCTGACTCCTAAAGAGAAAAGAAACCTGAAGCTAAAGGCTACAAAATATGTTATTTGGGGGGATGTCCTTTATAAGAAAGGATTAGATGGAACTTTCCTGAGGTGTGTAGATAAAGAGCAGCAGAATAAGCTCTTAGAAGTTTTCCATAATGAAGCATGTGGTGGACATTTTTCTTCTTCAGTTACAACTTTCAAGAGATTCTTAGAAATTGTTACTACTGGCCAGGGATGTTTAAGAATGCATATAGATGGGTGGCCAATTGTGAAAAATGTAAAATGTTCTCAGGGAGGCCACAATTTGCAGCTCTACCTCTAAGGCCTGTTGTTATTGAAGAACCCTTTAAACAATGGGGATTGGATTTTATTGGGCCTATCTCACCCCCTTCAAGTGCAGGGCATACTCACGTCTTAACAGCAACAGATTATTTCACAAAATGGGTTGAGGCAGCCCCTGTAAGAAGAACAACTTCAGAGGTGGTTTGTAATTTTCTCAAAATATTTTGGTACGATTTGGTGTGCCCCAGAAGATTGTAGCAGACAATGCTACCAGTTTCTCTTTAGTTGAAATGACTTCTTTCTGTTATGAACATAGTATTTCTCTCTCCCATTCGTCAGATTACTATCCCCAAGGGAATGGACAAGCTGAGTCCAGTAACAAAAACCTGATTGCTATCATGAATAAATTGGTGAATGACAACCCCAAAGATTGGCATAAGAGGTTGTATGAAGCACTCTGGGCTGACAGAATAACTCCTAAAAGAGCAATTGGGATGGCACCTTTTGAATTAGTTTATGGGATAGGTGCCCAATTATCTTTACCTCTGGAGCTATCTACAGCCAAGCTGCAAAGTGTGATTGAGGATCAGTATTTCCAAGATTCCCTAGAGAAGAGGATTATGTATTTAACCAAAATTGAAGAAGAGAGAAATGAGTTGGTTGACCGAATTACTGTGCATCAGGCCAGAGTCAAAGAAATTTTTGATAGGAAGACAAGACCCAGGAAGTTCATGGAAGAAGATGAAGTATTACTGTGGGACAGAAGGAGAGAACCCAAAGGTGCACATAGGAAATTTGACTCGCTCTGGAGTGGGCCTTTAAAGATTCACCAAGTTTTGGGTCCAAATTCTTTTAAATTGGAATATCCTGATGGAACTATTTTACCCCTGTCCTATAATGGACAGGATCTCAAGCTATATCATCTGTGAACAGGGTCCCCTATTTTGTACATAGTTTCCCCTTTTTTTTGGTTTTGCATTTTCCTTTCCTGTTTTTGTTCTGCCCGTTCTGTTCCTTTCTTCTCTATTTTCCTTTTTTGCAAAACCGGAGCTTCTCAGTTCTCTGCATTTTGCCATAAAATGCAGTCCCCAGTCAGAGCCAATGTTACCTGTTGAGTCGCCATAAATTTATTTATTGGTTGGTAATATTTCTTGAACAAGAGCCGGTTTACCGTGTTATTTTTTTTGGTCATACCTTTGTTTCTGAAATCGGCTCTTGATCCTTCAAATTTGACCCATTTGTCGTCTTTGTAGACAAAGTTGCTTAAGGTTTGAACCTTTGAACCTGAACCATTCTCAAAAAGTTCAAAGTTCAATGGTTCAATATGTCTAAAGTGTCTCATAAAGCAAGTTCTCATTTTGTTTGTCTTAAACGTCTTTGAACTTTCAGGTTGAACTTGAACCTTCTGCTTGTACCCTGTAGTGAGGTTCAAGGTTCAATGGTTCAACGGTCTTAAGGTTCAACATTCACTGTCTTCTTGTAAGTCGGGTCACACAGTTACCTTGCGTGATTATTGAACTTGAACCTTCCACTTATACCCTGTAGCGAGGTACAAGTTTCAATGGTTCAACAGTTCAATGTTTCATAGTTGAAAACCTTTTACCAAAGCCGCGTAACTTTTTGTTGGTCTACATAACATTTGCGTCTTTGAACCTTCATATTGAACCATATCTTTACAAGTTCAACGGTTCATGAGTTAAGTCCCTGTTTCCGTAAGTCAAATCTTTTGCTTATCTATAAGGTCCAGCTGGCATGTTTGAACCATCATATTGAACCACCGCGTTGAACCATGTCCTCAAGGTTCAATAGTTTGAAGATTTGGCGATTTTGGTCCCGTTTGCTCCTGCGGCTTTCTAAGTCAAATTTAGTGGAAAGTTGGAGGAAAATTTGTCAGAAACTCATCATGAAACCAAGAGCTCTAATTTAGCGGAGGCTACGGATAATCATTATACTTCATGACGGCGCGTGAGTAATACTTGCTATTAAATGAAGAAATTAGAGTTCATGTCTTTTCAAATATTTATGGCACGTATTGTTCCGAGCGATAATTATTCAATCTGGTTAGTGCCATTATTAACTAAGAACAAGCCAATTTTAGCAAGTAAACATACTGTGCAATGCAGAGAAGGATAGCACCGGAAGTGTAAGGCTCTTGTCATTCAAGTTTTCGCAGTGAATTCAGATATCCTGAAGGTGCTTCCAAGCCATCAACTAAGAGAAGCCCTGTCACCAAGAGATCCAGAAGAGTCCTCACGGATATTCTGCCATCTCGTGTTACCAGGTTGAGGACAAAAGGGAAAAGAAAGAAGCAGACTTCTGAAACAATAATTGTTGATTTAAATTCAGAGGAAGAATCAGAAGAGCCTATGGGTGACAAAGAGGCAAGCCCAAACACAACAGAGGTAGTTGACACTGGGTTACAGTCAGGGGCCGTTCTGGAGACCCCTGAGATGTTAATGATTTCAAATGAACCCTCTGATGGAGAGAACCCCAGGAAGACAACCTCATCCCTTGCACCAAAATGGCTAGAAAGCTCTATCTCTGATAAGAAAAAGGTGATTCCTTTTGTTGTCCCTTTAGAGGACATGGTAAGTAAATGTTTGGGGAAAACCCCCAAGTCCAAAAGACTCAAGATGACGTCCAGAATAGATATTGACCCAAACACTGGTAATTGGAGTGCTGAAATTGCTAAGCCAATAACTGAAGAAGAGGTGCAGAACCCAACAGTGTATGATTTCACTGTGGAGAGAGTGGATCTTGGTGCTGCCTCCAGAGCTGTAGATGTCCACCACCTTGAAGCTTCTACTAAAAGGATGGTCAGTCAAACAATGAAGGATGAAAACGACAAGAGGGAGTTGAAACAAACTCTGCGCTCAATGGCAGAGTACATTGAAGCTATTAACAATCCTAACCCACAGCCGATTTCACAGCTTCCCCTGTCTTTTGACCCAACATCACCTGTCAATCAAAAGATATTAGACCAGGTTCATAAAAGCAAAATGGTGACAAAAATGTTTAACAGTTGGTTGGATAACATTGAGCAGAAAGGAACTGAATACATCTGTGAGTTCAAGGGTATATATGACCTGACTACTGCCACCGTTGAAGATTTCAAAGCACAGGTCGCTGTTTGGGCGAAAGATGAGGGCAAGTGGATGAATGTAATAAATCAGATGGATGAAGTTCAAAAATACGAGCTGGAGAAGTTTTTGGCAGAAAAGAATCTGACTGGTGTGGATGAGGATTTGTTATATGTGAACAAGAAGAATATTGAGTGGAGGAACTCCATATCCCGACAAGGACGCTTTGAACTCACAAAGCTAATTAAGGAGATAACGGAATTCACTCAATCACTGCAACATGATTTGCGATGTATCGATGTTAAATACTTAAAAGATGATGGAAAGCCTGTGGAAGATGTTGAAGCAGTGGTCCAGTCTTTCAGAGATAAAATCAACTTTGTTAAAGAAAATGATAATATTTTAATTGAAGATTTCTCCAGAATTTCTAAAGTTGAGTCACTACTTTATCTCTGCATTGACGCACTCCCAGAACACAGAAAAATTTGGAAAAATGCGAAGGGAAAAGGAAGTTTGGAAATCTAGAATGAAGCATATAGGTATACCAAACTTCCCTAAAATTCAGGAGTTCGTTGCTGTCTTTCAAGAGTGGAAGACCCAACGTGCTTCCCAGGCTACCGATAGCAAATCAAGAGATGCTGATTTGTCGCCCCAATCATAATCTCATTGGCTTGTTCTCTTTTCAGTTCCTCTTTATGTTATTTTCAGCAAACTTGTTTCTTTAAAATCAGTTGTTTAAACTAAATCCCGTACGGGTCAAAGTTATGTTAACTCTGGATTTAATTTACTCAAGGACATGATTAAGACATTGGTATTTATAGGTTTTTAAAAAAATCTTGGAAGGATATAGAAGTTTAGGAAAGAGAAGAAGAAAGAAAATTTCTTGCTAAACTATTTTTATAGTTTTACTTTATGCAATGATTGTCTGAGTAATTTTTCATCTGTGAATGAGAAAAAGAAACAGTTACTGTTTATTTGGATCTGTGCGTCTAAATGTGTGGAATTAGATTTTCTGTGTGAAATCTCCTTTCATCTGGTAAATGTCTTTATTTGGACAAGCTCGTCATATGTGTTTTTTATTTATTAGTTCAGCAAGTTCGTGTGAATGTATCCATATATCTGAATGTATCAAAAATAGGATCTGTGCATTCTATTGCTCATTAATACTGTATAAATCTATCGCATTCATAACATGGTTATGTATGAATGTTAGTTTGCCTTAAGCATTTTCTGGTTAAAAATGCATGTGGATAGTAGAATAGATTAAATTCATTGAAAATCTTAAGGGAGCTGTACCTAAATTCAGAGGGGAACTAATTTAAAAGGTTCACCCATTTGTTGTTTAACTCATTTGTTCTTCCAGAAGAGGGGTATAGAGTCAGAATAAAATTAGTTTCAGAATAAGGACAAATCTATTAATCAACAGATACTTGATATCATTGAATCATATTATAATATGACATCATTTTGAGTCAGATTAGAGCTTTGCATAATTGTTGCATTGTGAAGATATTTTGACTATTACTACCCTATGCTCTAACATAACTAGATTTATTTTATAATGATTATGTTGTTATGCATAGTTGTTGTGTATGGATTTGATTATGGTAATGTTAGGAATTGTTGGTATGAAATTGGGTGATAATGAAACTTGACCTTTTATTTTATAAGACTTTCAAATAAAGTGGGTATTAATGTTAGTTGAGTTAAACACACACACACACACACACACACCTTGTATCTTATTATTATTATTTTTTAAACAAAAGTGGTGAACCACTATAATACATTATAATTATAAATAAAAAGTTACAAAATCCTGGTTCAGAGAGCATATCGGCAAGAAAGAACCAAGAAGAAAATCTCTGGTTATAGCTCAATAATTACAATTTTCCATATAGGATTTACATCGGCAAAATTGGGAGAGATTAGACCAATACAAGAGGGAATTACAATCCCGAAAAATTCACTAGAACAAAATCATCTCCCACTATCACATTACAAAAAAAGGTATGAATTGAAGAACCTGCCATCCAGATATCAACTGACAAAGAACAATTTAGCCTTTTGACTATGCACCACTAAACTATACAGGCCCTTGTATAAGCGAGCTTACAAAAAGTGATAACATAAATAGTTTAATAAAGAAAAGCAGGTGAACAATTTAACCAAAAGCTGTATCATTCAAATCTTGCAACATAAAATTGCCCTCGGCTACATCCGGATCAACTGGTAACCTAGGAGGAGGAGAAATCTGAGGATGGAATTGAACCAGATATCGAAAAGCATAAAATTTCTCTTCCACCTAATTCACCAGTGATTCCCCCAACTCAATCCTATGAGCGTGAAGAGAGATGTGTAGAAGATCCTCATTCTCAAGATGAATGGTCGAACCAAAGGCGTTGTAAGTGCAATTATGAGCAGGAGAATGAAGAATGTTACATTTAGTAAACAAATCCCCAATTAATGCACCAGACTTAAACAAGTCATAGTTCTAGAAAGCTTCAAGGAACAAATCCTCTAAATACAAAAAATGATGAGCAAACTTGATTATTAACTATCTTACCAGCGAAGAATCCTGAACCAAGTCCATCACATTGGAAGCAAACATTGACAAAATCTGAAAAGGGTAGAGAGATCTTGCACGAGAGTCCAACAATTCTTTCTCCACCACTTCACAAACCGCTTGTAGCTTGTATCTTATTATTGTCAGCATGGGATGATAAGATAATTATCATATAGGTCAGCATTGATAAATGTAGCATTTCATACCTTGTGGAATATCTACATAGGGTTGTAAAGAACTAGTGTGACTCTATTTAAATCCTAATGTGATGTGCAAAAAAATAAACCAGTGATTACTTTAGTTTTGTAAGTATTATGAGTTATATGATAATGGTCACAATATAACTATGTTAACAAAGAGAACTTCTTGATGGTAAGTGATCAACCTAGACTTTGTATTAATGAGATGAACTGGTAAGGGTTTTGGGATGTTTATGTTAAATTATGAATCATAATGGTGGAGAGGTCTAAATTGAGATCTCAATGTCCTTTGTTGGAATTTTTTAGCATAAGTTTGTTAAATTGTGAACTTAGTTGGCTTTCTCTACATACTATTAAGCATTATTAATTGATGAAAATAATTAAAAGAAACCATGTTGGAGTATGCAATAGTATTCCAGGAATTTTGAGATTTATTACTAATAAAAAAACTCTATGATTTGTGGATTTGTTTTGGAATGGGTATGATAAACAGTGATTTGTTACACTATTTGGTACTAATCCCTTAAATATGGTTTTCCTTCTATAGTATTATTTCTATTTAAATTCCATGAGGAAAGTTACTTGAGTGGTTATGAAACCCTAGATATAGGTATCTATGTTTGTGTTCCTTGAGAGATTAATGTAAGAAGAATTACATATGACTTCGATCATGTTTGGAAGTAGGTATGTAGGAAGTCCTTGGGTAAAGGATCATGCCCTTATGACCCAAGTTTGTAGAGGAGGTGTTTAGGGTATAACTCCTAGGTTTGGGGTTGTTCCTAAACTCGGTTAATCCTCCCTCTTCAATGAAGGGAAATTTACAGCCATAAAGACAATTTCCACATAACCTGATGAGAGATTTATGCAAAAAAGTATTTAGAAACCCATATGCAAAATAATAAGCAAGCATACCATCAAGATGACACAAGATATACCCTTGGAAACCCTCCATGAGGGAAAAACCCATCCTCCAAAAGCATCCATGCCCATTGTATTATCTCATGAACAAAGATTACAATACATAGCCTCCATGAATACTTCTCAATCATCAAGATCCCTAATTGCACTCCATGTGAACAAGAAAATGAGAATCATGTAGCCACACATCCTAATCCATGCTTCCTCTCCTTAAATATGCAACCTACAAGAGAATCTCAATACAAATGACAAGACAACTCAACCAACCAACCCCAACTACAAATCATGTGCTTTCTTTTATATAATCAAGCTCACACAAATATTTAAGATGTAGTATAGGGAAAACCATTTGTTCCAAAACCATGGGAACACAAAACCATTGACCCCTCATTTAATATTTGCAACTAATTTTTCACTTCATGATACTAAGTTTTTCAAATATTAAATAATTTCCCAATGTGCAACCTTACATTAAATATTTTCCAATGTTACATACAACTTTTAAAAGTGGCCCCAAATAAATATTTATTTTACATAATTAAAATATTCAACATTATGCAAGGTGTACAACACACCTATTCCCTAACATTTTAAAATATACTTCAACCTAAGGTTAAAATTTGCATCAGATGGCTATGAAATCACCTTTCCAATTAATATGTCCTGACTATATAGGTATAAGCCAATAAAAGATAATCCATCACCATCAAGTTTATCTACCCTGATGTTTGTTGTGCAGATTTCCATAACTACTTCAATCATGGATGAACTTTCAGTCATTGTCATCATGGTCTATCTCTGATGTGAATGTAAAATGTAGGGTTTGAAATAATGCATGATCTATTGAGGCATGGCTTAAAACCATAGAGTCTTCTTGGTTATATCTATAATGAACATTGAAGCCACAATAGCATTTTGACCATTATAAACCTCCACCTTCCTTTCTTGAGTTAACTTTATTATGGGGTTGTGAGAAAGTGATTGGAGTGGATTTGGTCCTGAGATTTATTACTTTATGAGTATGTATTTATTTAAGTATATGTGTGACCAGATAGAAGCCAACTCATGTGGATCAATGTTTTATTTGTGAGTTTATCATTTGACTCCTCCAAAACCTATATGATGTGGGAGCATCCCTAGTTCAAGAGCAATCTTGCATCAACCAAAAACATTTGCATTTCAGTTTATTTGCATTTTGTTTCTTTTCAGCTTCCAGTTCAGTACAGTCAATAGTAGTTTTTGTATTTTGGTCTGCATTCTATCGCAATTCCATTTCAGACCCTACGAAGCTGGACTTAGCATCTAGACACATTCAGGCACATCATATCCAAAATTCATAACATTTGGATCAGGTACCGGTAAGATATCGTTATCGGGTAAGTGCAAGAAGATGGGGGGCCAAAAAGGGGTCTTAAGTGGCCATTTTTTTTCTGAAATCAGGCAATACTGGCCTTGGATGAGAAATTGAGCATAGTTACACTCAAAATTTAGAGATGCAACCAAAACAATGTTCGTAGTGCTCTGAGTCTACTTTCTAAACTACTATTTTGTTTTGAAAATGGCATAGATTAAGGGGTTCAAAAGAGGGAGCCACAGAAATTGGTGTTGTTTCTGTCAAAAAAACATAACATAGCATGTTTTGTGGATCCCTCAAAAGGTCAACTTTTTTTTGGTATTTTTAAAATCGCTTCAGTGAGAAATTAGCTAATAGCATGTAGTTTATGCCCAATTTTTCTGATAATTTTTTGATGAATATTTGATTTTTTACTAATTTTTAAAGTGGACACATCCTAAAAAATAGAATTTTGGCCGTGCTACCCCTATAAATTTTGAAAACTAATTGAAAATCATTTTTTTTTTAATATTTGTAGAGTGGAGTCTAGTTTCTAAATATGTAATTTTTTTGAAATTTGAATGAATAGTTATTTTACAATGAAAAAAAGACCAAACAGTGGTTTTTGCATAAAAACGGACACACAAACAAAAGAAATTAAAGATGAAAGGCTTAACATTGTTAAAATGTGAAAAAAATCACATCGTCAAATAGCTAAGAGAAAGCCTAACATTACCCATGTGTTTGATTTGTTCAACCTTGAAACACGTGCAAATCTGAGGGTTAGCACGAACGAAATTATGTGAAATTTTGAAGAATATAGAAAAACACGTCTGTGACTGTTCATAAGGCACTCCAAGCCTTTGGGTTGGAAATCCAAAGCAAATCCCAAGCCCAAGGCTTGGGATTCCCAAAGCAAGAAATAACGCGAGCGCGTTATAACGCGCTCGCGTTATGTTTCGCCTTGCATTTTTCTTTCCCGTAAGTCTGTCTTTTGCTATGTTTGACATAACGCGAGCGCGTTATAACGCGCTCGCGTTATGTCCCACTCAAATTTTTTTACGTTCAAGGCTATTAATCATGAGGGTTAAGGCATAAGGGATAGAGTTGGAAGGTTTACGGATAAGGGATTAGCGTTTAAGGTATAGTATCGAGCCCGTTGAGGGTCTAGGAATAGCGATAGCGTTTAAGGTTTAGGGATGAGGGATGACAGATTACGATTGAGGGTCGAGGGATCAAAGTTAAGGGTTGAGGGATTAGGGTTTGACATTAAGGGTTGAGGGTTGAGGTTCAAGGGTCAAGGGTTTAGGGATAGGGTTTAGGGTCGAGGGATTAGGGTTAAAGTAGAGTGTGGAGGGTGTAAGGATTAGGGATAGGGTTAGAGGGTTTAGGGATAAGGGATTAGGGTTTAAGGTATAGTATCAAGTTTGTTGAGAGTTTAGGAATAGGGATAGCATTTAGGGATTAGGGATGAGGGATTATAGTTGAGGGATGATGGATTAGGGTTGAGGGTTGAGGGATTAGGGTTTAGGGATAAGGTTTAGGGTTGAGGGTTGAGGGATTAGAGTTTAAGGTATAGTGTTGAGGGTTGAGGGTTGAGGGTTTAGGGTTGACGGATTAGCATTTAATGTCGAGGTTAGGGTTAGAGTGTCGAGGGTAGAGGGATTAGGGATAGGGTTTAGGGTTGAAGGTTTAAGGATTGAGGGTTGAGGCTTTAGGGATGAGGGTTTAAGGCTTGAGATATAGTGTCAAGTGTTGAGGGTGTAGGGATAGGGTTTAAGTTTTAAGGGTTAAGGGTTGAGGGATATGGATTAGGGTTTAAGGTATAGTGTTGAGGGTCGAGGGATCAGAGTTAAGGGTTGAGGGATTAGGGTTTGACGTTGAGGGTTGAGGGTTGAGGTTCGAGGGTCAAGGGTTTAGGGATAGGGTTGAGGGTCGAGGAATTAGGGTTAAAGTAGAGTGTGGAGGGTATAAGGATTAGGGATAGGGTTGGAGGGTTTAGGGATAAGGGATTAGGGTTTAAGGTATAGTATTGATTCTATTGAGGGTGTAGGAATAGGGATAGCATTTAGGGTTTAGGGATGAAGGATTAGAGTTGGGGGATGACAGATTAGGGTTGAGGGTTGAGGGATTAGGGTTTAGGGATAAGGTTTAGGGTTGAGGGCTGAGGGATTAGGGTTTAAGGTATAGTGTTGAGGGTTTAGGGATAGGGTTTAGGGTTGAGGGATTAGGATTTGACGTTGAGGGTTGAGGGTTTAGGGTTTAGGGTTAGGGTTGAGAGATGAGGGATCAAAGTTAAGGGTTGAGGGAATAGGGTTTGATGTCGAGGGTTGAGGGTTGAGGTTCGAGGGTCAAGGGTTTAGGGATAGGGTTGAGGTTGAAGGGATTAGGGTTAAAGTAGAGTGTGGAGGGTGTAAGGATTAGGGATAGGGTTGGAGGGTTTAGGGATAAGGGATTAGAGTTTAAGGTATAGTATCAAGTCTGTTGAGGGTTTAGGAATAGGGATAGCATTTAGGGTTTAGGGATGAGGGATTAGAGTTGAGGGATGAGGGATTAGGGTTCAGGGTTGAGGGATTAGGGTTTAGGGATAAGGTTTAGGGTTGAGGGTTGAGGGATTAGGGTTTAAGGTATAGTGTTGAAGGTTGATGGTTTAGGGATAGGGTTTAGGTTTGAGGGATTAGGGTTTAGGGTTGATGAATTAGGGTTTAATGTTGAGAGTTGAGGGTTGAGGGTTGAGGTTGAGGGATAGGGTTAATGGTCAAGGGATTAGGGTTAAATAAGAGTGTCGATGGTAGAGGGATTAGGGTTTAAGGTATAGTATCGAGCCTGTTGAGGGTCTAGGAATACAGATAGCGTTTAGGGTTTAGGAATGAGGGATTAGAGTTGAGGGATGACGGATGACAGATTAGGGTTGAGGGTTGAGGGATTAGGGTTTAGGGACAAGGTTTAGGGTTAGGGTTTAGGGATAGGGTTTAGGGTTGAGGGATTAGAGTGAAGGGTTGAGGGATTAGAATTTGGCGTTGAGGGTTTAGGGTTTAGGATCAGGGTTGAAGGTTGAGGGATCAAAGTTAAGGGTTGAAGGATTAGGGTTTGATGTTGAGGGTTGAGGGTTGAGGTTCGAGGGTCAAGGGTTTAGGGATAGGGTTGAGGGTCGAGGAATTAGGATTACAGTAGAGTGTGGAGGGTATAAGGATTAGGGATAGGGTTGGAGGGTTTAGAGATAAGGGATTAGAGTTTAAGGTATAGTATCAAGTCTGTTGAGGGTTTAGGAATAGGGATAGCATTTAGGGTTTAGGGATGAGGGATTAGAGTTGAGGGATGAGGGATTAGGGTTGAGGGTTGAGGTATTAGGGTTTAGGGATAAGGTTTAGGGTTGAGGGTTGAGGGATTAGGGTTTAAGGTATAGTGTTGAGGGTTGATGGTTTAGGGATAGGGTTTAGGTTTGAGGGATTAGGGTTTAGGGTTGATGAATTAGGGTTTAATGTTGAGAGTTGAGGGTTGAGGGTTGAGGGTTGAGGGTTGAGGTTGAGGGATAGGGTTAATGGTCAAGGGATTAGGGTTAAATAAGAGTGTCGATGGTAGAGGGATTAGGGTTTAAGGTATAGTATCGAGCCTATTGAGGGTCTAGGAATAGGGATAGCGTTTAGGGTTTAGGAATGAGGGATTAGAGTTGAGGGATGACGGATGACAAATTAGGGTTGAGGGTTGAGGGATTAGGGTTTAGGGACAAGGTTTAGGGTTAGGGTTGAGGGATTAGGGTTTAAGATATAGTGTTGAGGGTTTAGGGATAGGGTTTAGGGTTGAGGGATTAGAGTGAAGGGTTGAGGGATTAGAATTTGGCATTGAGGGTTTAGGGTTTAGTATCAGGGTTGAAGGTTGAGGGATCAGAGTTAAGGGTTGAGGGATTAGGGTTTGATGTTGAGGGTTGAGGGTTGAGGTTCGAGGGTCAAGGGTTTAGGGATAGGGTTGAGGGTCGAGGAATTAGGATTACAGTAGAGTGTGGAGGGTATAAGGATTAGGAATAGGGTTGGAGGCTTTAGGGATAAGGGATTAGAGTTTAAGGTATAGTATCGAGTCTGTTGAGGGTTTAGGAATAGGGATAGCATTTAGGGTTTAGGGATGAGGGATTAGAGTTGAGGGATGAGGGATTAGGGTTGAGGGTTGAGCGATTAGGGTTTAGCGATAAGGTTTAGGGTTGAGGGTTGAGGGATTAGGGTTTAAGGTATAGTGTTGAGGGTTGATGGTTTAGGGATAGGGTTTAGGTTTGAGGGATTAGGGTTTAGGGTTGATGAATTAGGGTTTAATGTTGAGAGTTGAGGGTTGAGGGTTGAGGGTTGAGGTTGAGGGATAGGGTTAATGGTCAAGGGATTAGGGTTAAATAAGAGTGTCGATGGTAGAGGGATTAGGGTTTAAGGTATAGTATCGAGCCTGTTGAGGGTCTAGGAATACGGATAGCGTTTAGGGTTTAGGAATGAGGGATTAGAGTTGAGGGATGACAGATGACAGATTAGGGTTGAGGGTTGAGGGATTAGGGTTTAGGGACAAGGTTTAGGGTTAGGGTTTAGGGATAGGGTTTAGGGTTGAGGGATTAGAGTGAAGGGTTGAGGGATTAGAATTTGGCGTTGAGGGTTTAGGGTTTAGGATCAGGGTTGAAGGTTGAGGGATCAGAGTTAAGGGTTGAAGGATTAGGGTTTGATGTTGAGGGTTGAGGGTTGAGGTTCGAGGGTCAAGGGTTTAGGGATAGGGTTGAGGGTCGAGGAATTAGGATTACAGTAGAGTGTGGAGGGTATAAGGATTAGGGATAGGGTTGGAGGGTTTAGGGATAAGGGATTAGAGTTTAAGGTATAGTATCGAGTCTGTTGAGGGTTCAGGAATAGGGATAGCATTTAGGGTTTAGGGATGAGGGATTAGAGTTGAGGGATGAGGGATTAGGGTTGAGGGTTGAGGTATTAGGGTTTAGGGATAAGGTTTAGGGTTGAGGGTTGAGGGATTAGGGTTTAAGGTATAGTGTTGAGGGTTGATGGTTTAGGGATAGGGTTTAGGTTTGAGGGATTAGGGTTTAGGGTTGATGAATTAGGGTTTAATGTTGAGAGTTGAGGGTTGAGGGTTGAGGGTTGAGGTTGAGGGATAGGGTTAATGGTCAAGGGATTAGGGTTAAATAAGAGTGTCGATGGTAGAGGGATTAGGGTTTAAGGTATAGTATCGAGCCTGTTGAGGGTCTACGAATAGGGATAGTGTTTAGGGTTTAGGAATGAGGGATTGAGGGATGACGGATGACAGATTAGGGTTGAAGGTTGAGGGATTAGGGTTTAGGGACAAGGTTTAGGGTTAGGGTTGAGGGATTAGGGTTTAGGGACAAGGTTTAGGGTTAGGGTTGAGGGATTAGGCTTTAAGGTATAGTGTTGAGGGTTTAGGGATAGGGTTTAGGGTTGAGGGATTAGAGTGAAGGGTTGAGGGATTAGAATTTGGCGTTGAGGGTGTAGGGTTTAGGATCAGGGTTGAAGGTTGAGGGATCAGAGTTAAGGATTGAGGGATTAGGGTTCGATGTTGAGGGTTGAGGGTTGAGGTTCAAGGGTCAAGGGTTTAGGGATAGGGTTGAGGGTCGAGGAATTAGGATTATAGTAGAGTGTGGAGGGTATAAGGATTAGGAATAGGGTTGGAGGGTTTAGGGATAAGGGATTAGAGTTTAAGGTATAGTATCGAGTCTGTTGAGGGTTTAGGAATAGGGATAGCATTTAGGGTTTAGGGATGAGGGATTAGAGTTGAGGGATGAGGGATTAGGGTTTAGGGATAAGGTTTAGAGTTGAGGGTTGAGGGATTAGGGTTTAAGGTATAGTGTTGAGGGTTGATGGTTTAGGGATAGGGTTTAGGTTTGAGGGATTAGGGTTTAGGGTTGATGAATTAGGGTTTAATGTTGAGAGTTGAGGGTTGAGGGTTGAGGTTGAGGGATAGGGTTAATGGTCAAGGGATTAGGGTTAAATAAGAGTGTCGATGGTAGAGGGATTAGGGTTTAAGGTATAGTATCGAGCCTGTTGAGGTTCTAGGAATAGGGATAGCGTTTAGGGTTTAGGAATGAGGGATTAGAGTTGAGGGATGACTGATGACAGATTAGGGTTGAGGGTTGAGGGATTAGGGTTTGATGTGGAGGGTTGAGGGTTTAGGGTTAGGGTTGAGAGATGAGGGATCAGAGTTAAGGGTTGAGGGATTAGGGTTTGACGTCGAGGGCTGAGGTTCGAGGGTCAAGGGTTTAGGGATAGGGTTGAGGTTGAAGGGATTAGGGTTTAAGGTATAGTGTTGAGGGTTGATGGATCAGAGTTAAGGGTTGAGGGTTGTAAGGATTAGGGATAGGGTTGGAGGGTTGAGGGATTAGGATTTGACGTTGAGGGATTAGGATTTGACGTTGAGGGTTGAAGGATTAGGATTTGACATTGAGGGTTGAGGGTTTAGGGATAGGGTTGAGGGATTAGGATTTGACATTGAGGGTTGAGGGTCAAGGGATTAGAGTTGAGGGTTTGGGGATTAGGGATCTATAGCAGGAGAAAACACGAGCGCATTATAGCACGAGCGCGTTATAACGCGCTCGCATTTTGTATTTCTATTGAAACGGTAAAAAAGTGGTTACCACCGTGATCCAGGCCCACATGCTCTATTTTCTTACTGATTCTGCGCATGCTCTGACAAAAAAGAAATGCTTGCATGCTATTGGGAAGTTCACATGCACATTTGACACATTGTACCACCTTTGCATGATCTTTCCACCACCTTTTCTGCTTTGCCAACTTGAGAAGGAGGAAATAACATAGTTTTCAAACCAAGTTTGATATATATCTATTCAAGTTTCAATTTTTGTAGTATTGCAATGTTAATTGTGATTCAATTTTAAGAATTTAACATTGAAAAGGAAGCAAGTGGTGAAAAACTCAAATTGTTGAGGAGTTTGATGCAAGAAGATAAAAACACTACATAATTGGGTACTCTCTCCATTCAAATCTTCATTTTTTAGGTATGTCAAGTCTTTACATGCATGTTCTTTACATTTTCCTTATTTCGGATTGAATTACTTTATCATGCTTTATCATACATGTTTAAAATAGACACATTCCCAATCGAGAAAGCAACCTACAATCTCACATGATGCCATGTATATTTTCTACACTTGGGCTCTTTAATAATTATGTGTAATAAACAAACCTTAGTTCATACCATGATGTCAAACTATACAAGAATAAATCCTTACAACATAAAAAAAAATACAATCCCACTATTATCATGTATTCATTTCTTAGGAACTAATATTGGTCTCTTTATCATGCTACAGACAAATTCTCCGTCATGTCGAGGAAACGATCAAGAATTAAACCAACACAGGAAGAGATAGAAGCTAAGAATGCAAAGAAAGCAATGGCTATGAGAGAACTTCATGAGAAGAGGAAATTGGACACGATAAATGAAGACATACCAATTGAAGAGGAACCACAACCATCACAAAGAGAACGAATGCAAAAACTTCGTGGTACGAGAGATTTGAATACCATAGTTGGAGACACATCCTTTACTGCAAGTCAACATGTAGGGACACCATCTACCACATCTCAAGTTGAGAGTACATCATCACTCACATGTGATGAAGGAGGTACGCCATCGTTCCCACCTCAACCTCAAGGTATGCCATCTATTCCATCTTCGATCGAAGGTATGCCATCTAACCCATCTCATTTAAATATTGATGAAATTCCTAATGTTGAGATGAATTTACCTAACTTGACACCACCTAGAATTTTACATAGAAAGCCAAAGTATTTGATTGATATTGATGAGAATATTTTGCAGCCAATGGAAGGTAAGATTTCAAAATGCACTTGTAGAAGATATGCTAATAAGATTTGGAGATTGTTCTTTGAAAAGTTAAATGAGACTGCAAGATGTCAACTATTCGTTGAAATGATGCGAAGTATAAAGTATAGGTCTATCATGAAGATTCTTGGGTTGAGAACATCAGAGGCTTCAAGTGAAAAATCTATTGTCAAGAATCTAATGAGTGCGTATGAGAGTGTGGGTAACACCTCACGCACAAAAGATAGTAATGCAACATGGCGTGTGATTACATCGACTATAGTAAGTAGTCAAACAAGGAAAGCTCGTCTCATTAGAAAGACAAGTCAAGAATTGAGAATTAATAGGAAAATTTTATCAAGAGCCGTTGAAAGATGCCAAAGAATTGAGGACACTAATGCCAATGAATTATGGGCGTTCTCGGGGAGACTACCACGAAAAGATAAACCAATTGTTGAAGCATTGAGATCACTAATTGAAGACTTTTGGAAGAATTACACAAGGGTATCTCCGAATCAAAGGGATGTGGTAAGAAGGAGAATTGGTAGTCAGAACCACGAGCCACATCCAAAGCATTTTTTGGATGAGACTCAAACACAGTTTTATGGTAAATTTCTAGAGAAGTATCCTCAAATTAAAATTTGTCAAAGATATTTTGAAATGCTAAAACCTTTCTATGTTAAGATAAATCACACATGCACTACTTGTTGTTGTAGATTACATATTGAATTTTCTAACCATTTTGATGCTTATAGGTCTATATGTTTAGATATGCATACTAACAATGATTTGCAGGGTTGTGCCATATGTGCCCCACCAACATCTTCAAGAGACTTCATATCAAGAATTTTATGTGAAAGAGAGGAAGGTCAAATATTCTACAAGAAATTATGCTTGGATGGCACATGTCATCGTTGCGGTGGCTTGCAACATTTGCCAATATGTGAACATATGGAAATAACACATGCGGTTGGAAATAAACTAGTAGAGTTTGGCAAGTATAAAACAGTGGCATACAATACAAAAGATGGTAAAGAAGCAAAGAGGTGTGAATTAGTTATTGAAAAGATTCCAGTGTATCAGTTTATGCCTATATTTCATGACAGCATAGTGTATGAGTATGCAAGACATGCCCATAGAGCTCGCTGGTTGGACTTGCAATTCAAGTTATGCAAGGACACATTTCCGGTTGGTAGCATTGTTTCAGTCATCAACTTTGCAGAGAACTACAGTCTACAGCCACAGCGTGAGGTGCAATCACAATATTACAACTCCACACAGGTTTCTATATTTGTGCACATCGCATTCATTCATGCGAATGATAGTACAGAGGATGACAGAAAGATCATAAGGGAGTATCATTTCTATATTAGTGATGATCGCACGCATTCTACGAAGTTCATGCAAGGTTGCTTTCAGGTGTTCTACAATGATTTGGCTAGAAGGGGCATATCGTTCAGTCAGCATATCATATGGTCGAATAATTGTGCATCACAATTCAAGAACTCGCAAAATTTCTATTGGCTGAGTAGGAGGCATAATTTTACAGGTATTCAACATATGTGGAACTTTTGTGAGGCCGGGCATGGAAAGGGGGAGCATGATGGTGCAGTAACATGTATCAAAAGAGCCATAGCACGAGAAGAGTTAAAGTATAAAGACAATGCAAAGTTGACAGATGCAAAATCGATTGTCGAGTGGTGTAATGCTTCCATGGGTCTAGGTAATGAAGGTAAGTCTTTAGTTCGTAGATTTTTTTGGTTGATAGATGATAGTAACATTGCACCATATGAGGATTGTTGTACACTGACAGGATCAAATGAGATGCACTCTTTCAGAAGCTCAATTGCAGGTTCATGGAGTATCCATACACGAAAGATGTCATGCTTTTGTTCTTCCTGTACAATTCAAGTCTGGGATGAGTGCGAGTCAAAGGAGTGGGTTGACGAATGGAAGTTAAGTTATCTTAGCCCACTTGACACGTATCAACCCCTGACGGCACTGGAACTAACACAGATGGAATCGTCAGTTGACTTTGACCACATATCAGATTTAGTTCAACCAGGTAATATAGGGCACATATATGCATCTAATTTCATCTAGTTCAACCAGGTAATGTCATCTTATTTTGTAGTGTTTTTGTAATGTTGACTAATTTCATCTAATTTGCTACACATATCAATGTAGGACACGTATATGCAGTTATTGCAGATGAAGATAATGAAGAGGGAACAGATTATTACTTATGTCGTTGTGTTGAGGCCAAAAAGAAATTGGAGGCCCCTGTTATAGATGGAGAAAACATCAAATACCCTATAGGATCAATGGTTATTACTGGAACATGGCTTAGAAGGTACCCACATAAGAGTGTTAATATTTGGCTATTTCAGGACTTTGACATGCATCGAAAGATTCTTCATTACTCGAACATTGTCGTGGCATCCAATGTTCATTTGATAAAGTATCGGGGTAGACCTTTGAACAAAATATTGTGGAAGGTGCGTGAGTTTGACCATGAAGCAATACTTGACACAATAAAGAGTAGAGCAGATCCAGATGGTTCATTGGATTAATTTGTAAGTATTCACATTGATTTTGTAAAGTTATGTTACATTGAGTTGTAAGTATGCACATTAATTTGTAAGGTTTGTCTTTTTTTATTCCTCCTGCATTTTTACACATATGTACACATTTTTACATCATCATGTTATGCATTTTTGGTGTCCTACTCCTGATGCGACCAAACTCATAACTCACCCTACTAGACACCATTTGATGATCTCTCCAACACTCTGGATCCAGGGCGCCCAATCATGATGATGACCTATATACCATTCTCCCAAGGCGCTCATAATGAATGAATGATAAGGAGCGCCTTGACCTCTATAATCAAGGTGATTTTAAGTCACTTTGAGTCATTTGGGGTCAGTTTGAGTCTTTGAGTCATGTTGCAAAAAAGTGTCAATGTTGTCAAGTTGCACAAAGCAACTTTTGCATTTTTGGTGTCCTGCTCGTGATGTGACCAAATTGACTGTTCCAACGCATTCGGATGGGTACATTTACGCTAGGCATGGTCCTGTTTTTCACCCAAACATGTCGAAACAGTCTGAGCTACATTGTACCAATGATATCCCTGAAGAGTCCAAAGTGCAAAAAGGCTGCAATATTTGACGAGATGTTACTCAAAAACCATGTCACTTAGAAACATTCTGTCTGAGGCAACGCTATCATGTACAGTGCCTCTACAATAACCTCTCTCAGTTTTTTATAGCTCTGAGGCATTTACCCGTGGTGAAAGGTTTTCTGCTGCCCCAAAAATTGTCAGAAGGAGGCAGTGTAAAGTTACAAAGGGGTGTAACTTTTGTCCTGCTCCTGATGCGACCAAACTGACTATTCCAACGTGTCCGAATGGGTATATTTATGCTAGGCATGTTCTTATTTCTCACCCAAACATGTCGAAACAATCGGAGCTACATTGTACCGATGATATCCCTGAAGAGTCCAAAGTGCAAAAAGGCAGCAATCTTTGACGAGATGTTACTCAGAAATCATGTCACTTAGAAACATTCTGTCTGAGGCAACGTGATCACGTAGAGTGCCTCTACAATAACCTCTCTCAGTTTTTATAGCTCTGAGGCATTTGCCCGTGGTGAAAGGTTTTCTGTTGCCCCAAAAATCGTCAGAAGGAGGCAGTGTAAAGTTGCAAAGGGGTGTAACTTTCGTCCTGCTCCTGATGCGACCAAACTGACTGTTCCAACGCATCTGAATGGGTACATTTATGCTAGGCATGGTCCTATTTCTCACCCAAACATGTCGAAACAGTCGGAGCTACATTGTACCGACGATATCCCTAAAGAGTCCAGAGTGCAAAAAGGCAGCAATCTTTGACGAGATGTTACTCGAAAACCGTGTCACTTAGAAACATTCCGTCTGAGGCAACGTGATCACGTAGAGTGCCTCTACAATAACCTCTCTCATTTTTTTATAGCTCTTAGGCATTTGCCCGTGGTGAAAGGTTTTCTGTTGCCCCAAAAATCATCAGAAGGAGGCAGTGTAAAGTTGCAAAGGGGTGTAACTTTCGTCCTGCTCCTGATGCGACCAAACTGACTGTTCCAACACGTCTGAATGGGTACATTTATGCTAGGCATGGTCCTATTTCTCACCCAAACATGTCGAAACAGTCGGAGCTACATTGTACCGACAATATCCCTGAAGAGTCCAAAGTGCAAAAAGGCAGCAATCTTTGATGAGATGTTACTCGAAAACCGTGTCACTTAGAAACATTCTGTCTGAGGCAATGGGATCACGTAGAGTGCCTCTACAATAACCTCTCTCGGTTTTTTATAGCTCTGAGGCATTTGCCCGTGGTGAAAGGTTTTCTGTTGCCCCAAAAATCGTTAGAAGGAGGCAGTGTAAAGTTGCAAAGGGGTGTAACTTTCGTCCTGCTCCTGATGCGACCAAACTGACTATTCCAACGCGTCCGAATGGGTACATTTATGCTAGGCATGGTCCTATTTTTCACCCAAACATGTCGAAACAGTCGGAGCTACATTGTACTGACGATATCCCTGAAGAGTCCAAAGTGAAAAAAGGCAGCAATCTTTGACGAGATGTTACTCGAAAACCATGTCACTTAGAAACATTCTGTCTGAGGCAACGTGATCACGTAGAGTGCCTCTACAATAACCTCTCTCAGTTTTTTATAGCTCTTAGGCATTTGCCCGTGGTGAAAGGTTTTCTGTTGCCCCAAAAATCGTCAGAAGGAGGCAGTGTAAAGTTGCAAAGGGGTGTAACTTTCATCCTGCTCCTGATGCGACCAAACTGACTGTTCCAACACATCCGAATGGGTACATTTATGCTAGGCATGGTCCTATTTCTCACCCAAACATGTCGAAACAGTCGGAGCTACATTGTACCGACGATATCCCTGAAGAGTCCAAAGTGCAAAAAGGCAGCAATCTTTGACAAGATGTTACTCAAAAATCGTGTCACTTAGAAACATTCCGTCTGAGGCAACGGGATCACGTAGAGTGCCTCTATAATAACCTCTCTCAGTTTTTTATATCTCTGAGGCATTTGCCCGTGGTGAAAGGTTTTCTGTTGCCCAAAAAATCGTCAGAAGGAGGCAGTGTAAAGTTGCAAAGGGGTGTAACTTTCGTCCTGCTCCTGATGTGACCAAACTGACTGTTCCAACACGTCCAAATGGGTACATTTATGCTAGGCATGGTCCTATTTTTCACCCAAACATGTCGAAACAGTCGGAGCTACATTGTACCGACGATATCCCTGAAGAGTCCAAAGTGCAAAAAGGCAGCAATCTTTGACAAGATGTTACTCGAAAACCGTGTCACTTATAAATATTCCATCTGAGGCAACGGGATCACGTAGAGTGCCTCTACAATAACCTCTCTTGATTTTTTATAGCTCTGAGGCATTTGCCCGTGGTGAAAGGTTTTCTGCTGCCCCAAAAATCGTCAGAAGGAGGCAGTGTATTAAGTTAGGATAAAAGCCTATTCACTCTAGGCGCCTGTTTTTGACCAAATCACACATGCGCCTTGAACAACTCTGTCTTCAAGGCGCTTTTCTCTAATCTCTGTAACTCTCCAAATCCACTAAGGCACAAATTTTACCTCTTGGGCTCAAGATAGAGGTTCTTCATCCAAGGCGCCAGAATGGTCCAAAGGCGCATTTCACCTCTAACCTCACCTCTGACCTTACTTGGAGGCGCTAAACCTTTTGACATTTCAAGTAACTTCAAGAGAACTATTTTTCCTTAAGGTGGTTCACTCCTTGCATTTGGATGTATGGTACTTGTAACTCATTTGATTGACTTTGTAATGTTTCTTCTTCTTGCAGAGTAGATAAGGATGATATAAGCTTACTTCATGAATCGGAGTAGAAATCTCTCTTGGACTTGCTAGGTGAAAGGACTTGAACTTGAAGGACTTGAAGTTGATGAAGTGATCCTTCATGATGGCCTTTGACATTACCTTCTCGGAGTGTAGATGATAACACCTTCCTTGGATAAAGTGGATAACCTCTGACCTAAACTTTGAAGCTTGATGAATCTTGAAGATTGGGTTTCCTCCTACTCCCCTTCTGGGCTCCACTCCATCAAAGGCGTATTTAGTTGTCCAATGCGCCAACATTCACTCAGGGGCGCCCAAAGAGAAAGTTTACAACTCTAAGGCGCTAAACTCTTATGCAAAAATGGTCATCATCAAAGGCGCAAAAATGGGTCTCTGGGTGCCAATCTCTACAAGACATTCCATCTCATTGCTCTCCTCCATTACAAGCGCTCACATACCTCAATCTTGGGTGCATACCAACATCCCAACATCCAAATCACCTAGGCGCTCAAAACCTTCAAGACTCAAGGCGCATTTTATGATCAAACAAGGTATCTCCTGAACAAGGCGCTCATAGTCTCATCAGGGCGTTAATCATCATCATGAGCGCTCATATTGTTCTAGGCGCACAGTTATCTCTGGAATGCTCAAGGCGCTCAAGGCGCACATACCCTTCTCTAGGCTAGTTTACACTTATTCAAGGCGCTCATTCCAAACTTACATGAACTCCTCATTACAAGACGCACAAACTAGATGATCCTAGGGCATAAGGGCGCTCATAGGAGTTGTTATGTGTCATTTTGGCCAAGGTTTTCCGGAGCAGTGAAGACATTAGGAAGGGGATGATTGTTTGGATAGTTTTGAATGCTTTATTTCTCCTTGTTTAAACTAGGTGCTCACTGAGGATTGGAGTAGCCTTTGCACCCTCACATCACGTTAATCGGCATTTCAGAGGCAATCATAGTATAGGAAGATTTGCGCCTTGAAGAAGAGAGTTATCTGGTGAGTGCTTAGGAGTTCTGGCGCCTAGGGGAAAGGTCTAGGTAGAGCACCTTCAGACTTTGACAGTGAAGTGCCTTAAGGATGATGATGGAGCACCTTGGAGTCAGGTTAGTCTGGAGCACCTTAAGAAGGTAAAGCACTTCAAATGTAAACACAAGTGTTTTGAGCACCCTAATGAGAAGTTGTCTTGGCACCATAAGTTGTTCAAACGAAGATATGCGCCTTGGATAGTTGCAAAGACCTAATTTAGCGCCCAAGGTTGGAAGACTCTTTGTGAGCGCCCAGTGTTTGAAAGCTCTTTGTGTTTGGTGCATTAAAATGAATTTGGCACCTAAGTAGTATTGAAACACTCAACTGAGCGCCTAAAGCCTATGAGAGAAGTGATATGCGCCTTGATAGGAATATCATGGAAGATGAGTTTACTGAATGGCGCCTTGAATGACTTGGTTGATTAAGTGTTTTAGCGCCTAGATATGGGATGAATCATTGAGCGCCTTTGGTTGAGATGATGTCAGCACCTTTGAGATTATAACACCTTGGAGTCAAGTTCGAAGGAGCACCTTGAGAAGGTAAAACACTTCAAATGTTTTCAAGGAATTGGAGAAGTCACTTAGTGCCTAGAAGGAATTCCAGAGCAAGAGGGTTGGAGCGCCTTGAGCTTCAAGTCAGATATGCGCCTAGACCTCTACCCTTTAGCAAGTTGAAGCCCTCTGAGCCTTGACAAAGTGAGAATGCCTTATAGTGAATATGCGCCTTGGGCAAGGTTGAATACAAAGTTGAGGAGTATATCATAATGAGTAAGTGCACTGTAGGGTTAGATGATAAAGACTAGTGCCTTGAGTGTCTTGGTCAAAATTTTGACGTGAGAAGTCTTGCAAGATCAAACCCTGGAGTGCGCCTTAGAGAGAACCTATTGATCCTTTGCTTTGACAAGATTTGGGCGCCAAAATGATCCTTAATAAATGGAATGTATCTACACCAATTTTGCGCCTTTAGGGAAGTGATGGTGGCCAGAATGATCCTTAATCTCATGTTTGTGCGCCTACATCTAGAAGCAAGATTTGAGCGCCTTAGGATAGGGTTTTTTGCACCTTGTCTTGGAGAGTGAATTTGCGCCTTGGATGATGTTGAAGCGCCTTGGGATGAAATGCACCCAAACTTACAGAGGGCCTTCAGTGAGGGAGTTGAAGAGAGTGCTTCGAGGAAGGATAGCCTTAAGATCAAACTAAGTACTTAGAAACCTAAGATTAGCGCCTTATTTGAAGTTATACACCTATTCTGGCGCCAGAGAGTGAATTTGAGTGTGAAGAAGTGAATGTCTGCGCCTTGAAGGGGATACAAAGGGAAGATGATGCACCTTGATGGGTTGATGATGGAAATTTGCATTTTGGAGCTAAATGTGCGCCTTGAATCTAAATGATATTTGAGTGCTTAGAGGTAAATAGGGGCGCCTTTGAGAATTCTTTGTGCTTTAAGGAATGGATTGTGGCGCTTTGGACTAAGGTAAGTCCTGAGCACTTCCAATGATTTTAAGGAGCGCCTTGAAGGAGATAGTACCTAGAGAAGAAAAGATGTCAAGTTTTAACACCTTGGAAGAAATTCCAGATAGTGGCGCCTTCACAGGGTTTTCCAAGTTGGCGCCTTGGTTTGGGATGATCATGCTAAGAACGAAAATACGCCTTCAGCAAGGTCACATCAAGTCCAACATGTCAATACTCTTCATCACTAACGTCATGTTGAAATTTCAAGGCATCTATCCATTCAAGTTCTCCGAGGAATATCTTGCAAGTAACTTCAAGTTCTCTGAGGAATATCAAATGAAGAATGAGTTAGCCTATTCCTCATTCCCGGAGGCTAATTCGAAATAATGAGGGAATGAATTGGTTTTTGACTAACTTAACTTTTGTTTTTTGCAGGAACAAAGTCAGAAACTTGAAATTAGTTAAGTCTGGATGCTAAACTTGACTAAGGCAGGACTCCTAGAGTCAGGGCGCACTTTCTTGCTTGCTTAATGTCAAATGTGCACCTAACCAAGAATCATGGAGCTTTGAAGCACTTTAATCACATCAACTAGGGCGCCTAAGTGCATAGAGGTACAATGAATCTTCCAGAGAACATGGATAGACAACTAAGTCTCCAACTTGAGTCTTCTAAGTGAATTGGATGATGAAGAGAGTCTAGTCATTTTGGGCGCTAGTATCAGGATGAATCATCCAAAATGGGTGCCTAGAACTAGAAGGCGCCAATGCATGAGTTCAAGGATCCTCCATTGGAGCGCCTAGCCTAGATGGCTATAGATTGAAAGTTTTAAAGCTAAGTGATGTCTCTTAGGTGAATTCCTAGCCCAGGTGCATGTGTTGGGAAAAACTCTTTGGCTCTGGCGCCTAGAATTGGGAGCTTTGTAAGATGCACCAATTGATGAAACATTTCCATTTTGCACCTAGAATAGAACTCTCTCACATAGTTGAAATTGACTTGATAGAAGGAGATAAGTCTTAAGGACTAGTTTGGCGCCTCACTTGCCTATCTCACCTTTGAAATGCGCTTTGGTTGATGATCATCATTGATGGCGCCTAGTGAAATGTAAAGCTATTTGCATCTCCAGAGGATCAAAATTGGATTAGGAGATCATCCTTGCAGTTGAGATTGACAGAGAAGTGTTAAAGGAATCACTTCAAATGGGCACCTAGGCTAGTTGAGGCGCATATCAATTCCACTATAACTCCAGACTGACGCTTAGGATCTAGTCATCTCCTAAGGTGCAGTTCCATTCACCCATGACCTCGCTTGGCATCTAAAACTTGGAAACTCCTTTGGAAAGCTCCTGTTGCGCCTAGAAGATGAGTTTGGGATATCAACTTGCAAAAGACTTAGAAACTCTTCAAAGATGTTAGGCACAATCCCATGGCACTGGAGCTCAGTTTTGGCACCTTCAAGGAATAGCACATGAAGGAACTTGGGAGGTCAGGTGCTTGTAAAAGGGAACACCTTGGAACATCTTCCAGGGGTTGAAGTAGTAAGAAAACATCAAGTGAGTCTAGGCGCACTCCCTTGTGTGAACAGTTTAGCTCTGGCACCTAGCCACAGAGTGAGCCAGAAGAAGTAGTTTGGACATTAGAAGATAGGCGCTCATTCTACAATGAAGCATTCCACCTTCCTAATCAACAAAGACTTGCAAGAATTGACAAAGGAAGCTAAGGCACACCTTCTACTTGTTTCCACCTCCAGAATGCACCTAACCTTGAAAGGGGGTTCAAAGATGTTTGTTAGACCTTTTCACTCAAGGCGCTCACCTTAGGCGCACTTTCTAAGTCCTTGTCACCTCAAGGAAACACCTAGTTTGGAAGGCGCTTGCCCTGTTCTCCACTCCTTTCAATTGGCGCCTAGAACACAGAATGCATGAAAGGAGCGCCTAGACTCCAGAGGGCTCATTTGGGTGCCTAGCATTTAAAACACTTTCATAATGATGATGTTTTGGCACCTACTCTTGGAAACAATCCAGAGCATCCATAAACTCTAATTGGCGCCTAATGTTGACAAGGCGCAACTTCAGGAGGAGGTCACCTCAACTTGGCGCCCAAGTCAGAAAAACCTGTAAATCCTTCAAATATGTGCCTACCTTGTGAGGTGATGAGTTGAACATTCCAAATCTTCAAATGTTGCTCAAGTAAGGAAGACATTGTAACATCAAGGCTTCAAGGCCTGTCCTTGTATTTCCATTGAATGAGTTGTACTTCATGCTATTGAAAGCATTTTCCATGTAATAAGACATTACAAGTTGATTGAATCAAGTAACAAGACAAGTACCCAACTCTAATGTTGTTTCATTCAAATAGTTATCTTGAAATATATCTTTATGTTATTGAAGTAGTTGATGAATTGTTAGCAAGTAAAAGTGTTTAAGTAAGGAAAATTTTTCATAGAACTAGTTGGGTATCTTACACTTACACCATGCCTATCCATCAAACATCACAATGCAATCAAAATCCTAACAACATGCCCATGATCCAAGATCAAGTGCAATCATGCAAAGATATTATCAATCACAAGCCTATTAAGAATGAACTAGAGTCTTCTAGTACCATACTTTTCCATCAAACACCATCATGTAATCCATGGCCTATCAAGCCTATTAAAGAAAATGCAAACATCCTATGTAATACAATCAGACTTTAAATATTTGAAGTAGCCATCTACAAATATCCATTCAAAAGTGGATTTATAATGCAAGTATGGACGCCATCAATAAAAAAGATTTGTATTAACCAAATATCCATATACGCATACATCAATATCTGTCGATATAAGCATAACATATATACAAAATAGCCATATAGGCTTACAAGAATGCCATATAGGCATACAATGTCAACTATGTACAATACAAAATATATGTCCACAAATGCCATATAGGCATACAACAGAGGAACACAATAAAAAGTCATTCCCCTCTAGCTGGTGAAGAGAATAAATCACGAGCAGCCTTTAATCTTCTAGGGGATGGAGACATGCATGTGGGTGGTCTACTACGAACCTGAGGGCTACTCCTCCTATTTAGTTCTTCCTGCACCTTTACCTGTTACAAAAAAAAGTATAGATATTAATATATAGAAATTACATGTTATAAAAAAAGAAACATTTAACAAAATAATCACTTACCGCTAACATATAATCTGTCTCCTCGCTTGCCTCAGTAGCAGGAATAGGCCCTGGTGATGTCATGTCCTATAGAAACCATCCAGATAGAAATTAAACTTCAAATCAATAATCTTTTGATTTTTCAAAAATAGACAACTATAACAATGAATGTAAATTGAAATTTACTAATCTGCCTCATACCCCTGTCAATGCTATAGAGCTATGAATCACAGAGGCCACACCCTGCTCCATTGCCCTATGAACATGGGGAGGTGTATCCGCAGCTTGCATCATCTGGAAATAAAACAACATTATTCAATTATGAAAACTATAATAGTGATGCAAATCATGGCTCCTAACATACACACACACTCATCTAAACATGGAAGTACACACAATAAAACACACAAATCACATACAAAAATTTAGTAAGTACAATTCATTCATTAAACTATTTATTTTATTACCTCCGTAAAGCTTTGAAGTCCACCACCGCTGGCAGGTGTTGCCATGAAATCTACAGTGTTAACCTATTCAACATCCAAAATCAGAAATTAGAATACCATTCATATAACGATGCTATTCACATGTAATATTTATAATTGTTTACTAGTTACATACCTTGACAGTAGATGATCTAGTGAAAAATGTAGGTGGAGAACCACTGAAAACTGCATCGACGCTATGACCCTAAAATTTCATCAAAATCATAAATTTAAATTAGTTAATCTTGTATTTCAAAAATAAAATTTAATAAATTAAATTCAATAAACTTGCTAATATTTACCTGAGTATCAAGGCCGAAAGTATCACTTAGGAGGGTATCTGTCATCACCATCTGCTCAGCTGCAGATGTAGCCTGTGCACCTGCGTCCTGACTGTCCATGGGGTCATAACCACAGGCTGACCCGCAAGCCTGGCAAGTATGTGGTGGGACCCTACTCCTCGCACTATCTCCCAACCCACTCTGTGTTGTAGGATCGGCATGCTCTATGATGCTCTGGGTCAAGGCACTAATCGACCTCAGTGTATCGACCTCAACACTCTCCTTCACAATGGAAGGGATAGAAACATGCTCGTGGGCTGGTCTGCTGATTACTCGTCTCACTACCTGCTGTGGGTCAAGACGTGCCCCTGGTCTATCCTGTGCTGAGCCCCCACCTCTACCCTGGAAGTCCCGCATATCAAAATAGTTTGGCACTTTATTGAGGACAAACTCAGAGTAGAGTTTCCTCAAAAAGTATTGCGGGACCTCATTGTTATTGCATGGAGGATGGTCAAAAACCATCCACCACCTCTGCCCGAAATTGTCCCTTATCACTTGGTTGTTGCACCAATGGATAGGGAACCTCTTGCATGTAATGGGTGGAGGTTGATTTGTTTGTGGGTTTGTGAAAATTGAACACAAGTCTACTTTTGTAATTTGTAATTTTTTGACATCTTGGTATGACAATTTATCTGCATAGTAATCTCTAAACTCTCTCTTTTTATCGGTCCAACTAGTTATTTGCTTGCTAATTGAATTTACATTTAATAACATAGACTCGAGAGATTCGGCAAGCGTGGACCTATGCAAGGTTGAAGTGGAAGGATCTTTCAACCTTGCAATTATATCTTCAATTTGTTTTTTGTTGTTTTCAATTTCCCCCATTATATTATCTTGTGTTCCAGGGGCATGTCGAGGAACGAATGGAGGAGGTTGTTGTTCTGCAGGTATTTCTTCCTCAAGATTTTGTGGATTTTGAGGAGGAGGAGGAGGTGCATTAACATTTCCTACAATTAATAAAATATATATCAAAAATCAACAAAAACCTACCTATTTAGGAAGAAATTCAAACAAAAAAACAAGGATAACTCACCCCTTTGGCGTGCTCGATGTCGCGGCAGCATTTCGGCGATGAATCAACAAGTCTTTTGTGTTGAATGGCGTTTTGTAGAACGCGAGCGCGTTTTTGAAGGGTTTTATGCCGCGGGCGGAGGAAAAACTCATTGAAATAAAATGACAGCGGGTTTTTTTTTTATAAATAGCACTTTATAACGCGAGCGCGTTATAACGCGCTCGCGTTATGCCTTAAATTTTTTTGAAAATTTTTTGGCCACTTTTTGGCCCCCCATCTTTTTGCACTTACCCTATCAGAAGATCAATTGTTTTCTTAGAACAGAGCATCTTGACAGTGTTAGATAATCAGCTGAAGGAGAAGACTTGTGGAGCATTTCATGACTTGCAAAGTTCAAAGACACATCATTCAATGTTATTTGGTTCATGGATGACCTTCCTTGTGATCTGCACATCATTCCATTCATTTGCAGAAGAGCTCTATTCAATTAGGTCTGACCTACCCGTGTACACACGTTACAGCTCTTCATTAGAGTTTGTGATCTTCCTTGGCCAGTGCGGAGGAATCATATGTTTCAGAGATGATATATAATGATGTAATAGATACCTAGGAAAGTAGTTAATAGACAATTTGACAGTTGATAGTTAGTTCATAGTTGTTAGTTTGAATTTTTTGCAGAGAAGCTTCAAAGCCATATCTTGTGCATATTCTGTAATCAGGCTTGTGAGCCCTAATTGTAAGCTCGCATGTTTCCAGCCAATTTGTATTTGAATTCAATGATATATTGAATAACTGAAATTGCATTTGCTTCACATATTGAGTTGTTTCCATTGTGTTTACTCTTGTTGCATGGTCTGGACTATTCTCTTTGATGACCCTCCTAACCATGACTACACCACTATAGAACAATGTGTATAGATTAATGGATCACTCTATGTGGTAATACAACTAGGTCAACCAATTCAAGGTTTATGAATCTTTATGACATTCTAATTATGTTTACTTGGCTATAAGATATGACCCCACATGTTGGAGTCGATTTTGATAGTACAAGTGTAGTTTAGCTAGCTATCACTAGTAGCACATAGGTGGCAGATGCTACCTAAGCTAACTATTGTATCTTAGGGATTAGCTAGCTTTCACCTATAGCACATATGGGAGGGATGCTAGGAGCTATCCATGGCATGATAGGGCTTAACCAACTTTCACCAGTACTATGCAAGTGATAGATGCCATGAACTACCCCATACCAAGTTGGAACAACTTTTACCAATAGCATGGAGGTGATACCTGTCAAGATCCATCAACTCAAAAAGTTTAATAGGTTGTGGAAATTTTATTAATGGCCTCATGTGTTTTGTTTTTTTACAATTATGCCCTTTCCAGTGATGCCAACAAGCAGTATGGGATGATTGTCTCATCATCACAACTAGCAATGAACTAGGAAAAAGGATGGGACCCATGGCATGGTATGGGATGCATGAACATTCCTCTTTCTAGCTAGAGTGTACTTAAGGGCTTAGTGTTAGTGAACCAAGTAAAAGGGAAGAGGCATGCAATAAGGGCATATCCATTTCTTTTTTCCAACTAGTCACTATGTGTACTTGTGATGTGTGTATAAGCTAGTCACACTTTGTATATTTTATGCAGGCATAAGCTAGTCACATTATGTATATAGGTGATTTATGCATGAGCTAGGCACTATGTGTATATGTGATGTATGCATGAACTAGTCACTATGTGTATATGCTTGAGTTGATCATTATGTGTACATGTGATGTATGTATGAGATAGACACTATGTTTTATTTTCCTACTTTTGTTGACATTGTATTAACATTTGTTTGGGATATGTTTGACATCATACTATTGTATAAGGATCAAATTAGAAGCATAAACTCAAATAATGGTTATGATTTAAAAGGAGAGGTTGGAGATCTCTTCCTAGTTGTGCGGGTGAATTCTTCTATGTTTGGTGTGTGAACTATGGAGCTTTTTATTTTTGGAAAGGAATATTAGGTAGGGCCATTTCAAATGAACCCCTAAGGAATAGGTATGTGTCTAGGGATTGTCTTGATTTTGAAAGATTACCTTATTTAGTGCAAGAATGTATGATTGTGGCACAGAGTTGTTGTATTTGCTATGGTTGGTAAGGTTATAAAACTAACACTTGTAAATTGGAAAGATGATGCTTGGCCAATTAAGATTGTGTTAAGATGTAATGAAAACGATAGTAGAAAAAAATTATACTGGAAACCAAGGGTAGTTATTATAATATCTAATTTCCATGCTTATTTGACTCCTTATCTGATGTCATTTGGACATGATCATGACCCTACAATCGAAGAGTTGACCTTTTCAAATTCAAAATTTTAAATTCAAATTTTAGTCAACTCATACTTATATTGTTCCCACCTAGGTTTGATTAAACATAAATTTGTTTGATATGTTGCTATGTCATTCTATTTAAATGCATTCCAAGCATTAATTTACACATCTAATCACATCAAGGAATATCCTCACATCCATTCATAATAAGGAGTTGAACATTGGATGAAAATATTAAAATTAATCTAGATTTGCATAATCATTCTAGGAGCATATCTATGGCTAAAGAGTGTTTTTTTTAATATTGTATACATATTTTTTGTAGGTTGACCTAGGAGAATGTGTCCCCTAGTGACACCACAACAACCATACTATTATATTTTTAAATACCACCAATCCCTAGATATCTAAAAAGATTGAAGAAATAGATGAAAAACTAAGTTATACAATTTACTAGATGGAGTTTGCAAGTACATATAACAAAAAGAATATTCTAATTCTAAGGTGAATATTAAACTATAACATCTTTTTTTTTAATTCAAAAACATCATCGATTCCAAAATTTTCATTTGGATCATTTATTCTTTAATAATAAAACTAAATATTATTATCAATTACATTTACTTTCCTAAAATAATTATGACCAATTTTAAAATTTATCAATCCAAACTTATTTAATATTATTTAGTTAAAATTAATTTATATTAATTGATTACATTTACTTAATTAACCAAGTTTATTTCTCTAAAATAGTGGACTAACATCTTATGAAAGGTTAATGTATGATCCATAATCTTCTTGAAGCCTGGGAAATATGTGATAGCAATTATCATTTGCAACAGTCAATAGCATGTGCAGCAACCATCTTTGACATATTTGTAATGCCCATTGGGCTCATTAAATTTGTAGTTGAATTTCTTGACTTTGTTGTTTTACATTTAGTTTTATGGTTGAGTTATTGGCATTGTGGTTGTGTGCCATAACTCCCCTGTAAATCTAGAACTCTATATATTGATGCCTTGCCTCTTCATTTCTAAGGCAATCTGGGCTTTTGTATTTGGCTTATTTTGTGATCAACAGATCACTAGTTTGTTCTTATTTTCCTTCATTTGGTATCAGAGCCATCTGAATGAGAAACCTTAAATTCTTGTAACTGTTGTTAATATTGTGAGGTCTGTGTTGGATTTGAGTGACTGCAGATTGAGTTTTGTTATTTGCAGCAGAGACGTCCAAGAAGAAAAGAGGAAAGCATTGGAGTAGAGGTGCTTTGCTATGCGATGAGGTCTACAGAGCCGTTTAAAAATTGTTGTGTGTAGAGGGAGGCAGCGGAAAGAAATCTGCAGAAGAAATATTGCTCTGTGCATGTGAAGGAGGCAGACTCGCATGCAGACCGGCCTGTAAGCCATGAGAAAGGTGGAATTTATGTTCTGAAGAGGCGCTTATTTGAAAGTCAAAAATTGGAGATTGGTATGAAAACGTGGATGGGTTACTTTTTCATTTATTTTGTTCTAAAGAGTTTTAGATCTCCACGTTTTCTTTAGAGACTTTTTAAAACTTTATTTTTTAAAAAAGAAAGTCTGAAACTCCTTTTTTGAATCTTCTTTCATTCGTTTTTTTGAAAAATATGAATGTCTTTTCTTCACACGTGGAGAATAAGGCATACTTATAATATTTTTCATTCTTTAAAAAAAAAAAAGTTTAGAAAAGGTTTTAGATAAGGAAGAAGGTTCTTAAAAGTTTTTTTTTAAGAAATGATATGTAATATGGGAAAGAGATTTTTTTTAGAAGGGTTTTTACTTTGAATCTCTTGAAGCCTTTTTTGTAAGAGTGATAAGGGAATTGTTTGGATTTAAGTGCATTTTCGGTTGAAACTGACACTTACTCCAAGACAAAAATAATATAAAAATCTTTTTGGTGTGGGTCCTATTTGAAAGGACAAGGAGAGTATCCATGTGTAGAGATCTCTCTAGTTTTTTCATGTTGAGTCATTGAGTTATTGTGCACAATACTCTTATGGCAAATATGACAGGAAGTGTTATGTCTAACATGTTAATTCCTATGTTTGAAGGAGACAACTTTACTTATTGGTGTACTAGGATGCAAACCCTACTCAAATCTAAAGATTTGTGGAAAATTGTACAAATAGGGTATGTAGAACTAGATACAACTACGTTTAATGTTTTAAATGATCAACATAAGAGAGAATACAAAGCAAATGTAAAGAAGGATAATGAAGCCTTATTTCTGGTTCAAGGCGCAATTAATCAGGTAATTTTTCCTAGGATAAGTGGTGCTAGTAATTCTAAGGAAGCATGGCAAATTCTCAATAATGCTTATCAAGGTGCACAAACTGCAAAACTATAGACAATGAGGAAAAATTTTAAAAATGTAAAAATGGTCAATAGTGAAAGTGTAAATAAATTTCTAACAAAGGTAGAAGGCCTAGTTAGTCAAATAAAATTTCTAGGAGAAACTGTGGATGACAAACATGTCATTGAGAAAATTGTAAGGAGTTTAGTTCCTAAATTTGATGGTGTAGTTTCTACAATTGAGATTTTTAAATATTCATAACTATGCAAATAGATGAACTAAGTGGAATATTGTTAACTGCTGAAGAAAGAATGAAAAGTAATGAGGAAGGTCTAGAACAAGCATTTGCCTCTAAAGAAAGCATAAGAGGTAAAAGAAACATGTTTTTCAGGAATCAAAATAAAAATGAATACAAAGGTGAATCTAACAATTCTAGGGGAAGAGGTAATAATTTCAGAGGAAGAAGTAGCAACTTCAGAGGAATAGGAAGAGGAAGAGGTAGAAATAATGGGGGAGATAAAAAGAATGTCCAATGCTTTCATTGCAATAAGTTTGAACACTATGCATCAGAATGTTGGAGTAAACAAGGTGAATCAGAAAAGAGAAATGCTCACAATACTATTGAAGATAAACAAAATTTGTTTTTGTCTTGTTTCAATACAAATGTTAATGAGAATAATGTATGGTACATTGATTCTGGATGTTTATTGCATATGACATCTAATAAAAATTTGTTTATCAAATTAGATGAAAACCATCATATTACAGTGGTATTAGAAGATAATCAATCTCATGGAACCAAAGGCAAGGGTACTATTGCAATTGCAACAGAATATGGTGAGGTAAAACATATCAATAAAACATTGTTGGTTCCATCTCTCAAAAAGAATTTGTTGTCTGTTGGACAAATGTTAGAGTAAAATTATCAGGTGACCTTTGATGAAAAAGAGTGCATAATAAGAGACAAGTTAAAAAGAAATGTAGTTGTTGCAAGAGCAAAGATGACAGGTGATAGGATGTTTCATCTCCATTTCACCCAAGGAAACCAAGCATTAAGGTCTAGTGAAATGAATGAAAGTAGAATTTGGCATCAAAGATATGGCCACCTTAGCCTTAGTGGGTTAATTTTACTTAAGAGATTTAAAATGGTTGAGGGTCTACCATTCATTGAAAATACAAAAGAAGTGTGTGAAGAATGTGTTGTTGGCAAACAACATAGAGCTAGCTTTCCAATTGGTAAATCCAGTAGAGCTAAGCAGCATCTTGAGATAATCCATACGGATTTGTGTGGTCCTATGGAAATACCTTCTTTAAATAAATCAAAGTATTTTCTAACCTTCATTGATGATTACTCAAGAAAAACTTGGGTATATTGTTTGGTTTCAAAATCAGAAGTGTTTAATAAATTTGTAGAATTCAAGAGATTGGTTGAAAAACAAAGTGGTAAGTACATCAAAGTGATAAGATCAGATAATGGAGGTGAGTACAAATCAAATCAGTTTCTAAATTTCTGCAGAAATCATGGAATCAAGAGAGAGTTCACTACTTCTTACACTCCACAACAAAATGGAGTTGCTAAAAGAAAGAATAGAACCATTGTTGAAATGGCAAGGAGTATGATGAAAGAGAAGATTTTAAATAAGATGTTTTGGGAAGAAGCAGTTTGCACAACTGTATATCTTCTCAATAGGAGTCCTACAAAAATAGTTAAGGGGATGACCCCTAAACAAGCATGGTCTGGGGTAAAGCCAAGTGTTGAACATTTGAGAGTATTTGGGTGTGTTTCTTATGCACACATACCAAAGGAAAAAAGGTCTAAGCTAGATGATAAAGGCCTAAAATGTATTTTTATTGGGTATGGATCAGAAAATAAAGCATATAGATTGTATGACCCAATAGGAAAGAAACTTGTTATAAGTAGAGATGTGGTATTCAATGAAGGAGAAGAATATACCAAGGAAAATGAAACAAAGGGAAAAGAGATAATGATTGATGAAGTTGAAGAAGAAGAAGAAAATGAACTTGAGTCTTCTAGTACAGGAACAAAAAAGTATCAAAAATATCAAAGGAGGACAGAAAAGAATCAACCATCAACTCTTATGTTGGATTCAAACTTTGAGAAAATGACAACAAGATCACAAGCAAAAGTGATTATGCCTTGATGTCTCAAATTATGGAAAGTAATGAGCCACAAACATTTGAACAAGCTTAAGAAAAAGAAGAGTGGGTTGAAGCAATGAATAGTGAGATAGAAACAATTGAAATGAATGACACATGGGATTTGGTTCAACTACCTCTTGGTAAGGAAATTGTTGGTACAAGATGGGTGTATAAAACTAAGTATAAATCTGATGGAAGCATTGATAAACATAAGGCTAGATTGGTAGCCAAATGATATACTCAACAAGAAGGTATTGATTACACTAAAATATTTGCACCTATAGCATGAATGGATACTATCAGATTGGTTTTGGCTTTGGCAACTCAGCAGAGTTGGATAGTTTATCAAATGGATGTAAAGAGTGCTTTTTTGAATGGATATATTGATGAGGAAGTGTATGTTTCTCAACCTAGAGGTTTTGAAATACCTTCTAAAGAACATTATGTTTATAGATTAAAGAAGGCCTTGTATGGTCTTAAATAGGCACCAAGAGCATGGTATTCAAGGATAGGCTCATACCTACAGCAGAAAGGTTTCTTAAGAAGTCAACCAGATCCGAATCTTTATATTAGGATCTCAGCTAAGGATATTTTTTTCTTAGTTCTCTATGTTGATGATCTTATCTACACTAGAAACAATTCAGATTTATTTGCAGAGTTTAGAGTAGCTATGGTTGCTAAATTTGAGATGACAGATTTGGGGCAGATGCACTATTTTCTTGGTATAGAAGTATGGCAAAACAAGGGTGAAATATTCATGTCTCAGAAAAAATATGCTTTAGATATCCTACAGAAATTTCAGATGAATAGTTGCAAACCATTTGCAACATCCATTGAAGTTAGACTTAAGTTGTCTAACTTGGATGTGTCAGATCGAGTGGACCCCACTATATACAGGCAGTTGATTAGTAGTTTGATCTACTTAGCTACTACTCAACCAGATATCACATATGCAGTGAGCTTGGTATCTAGGTTCATGTCAGAACCTAAGCAAACACATTGGAGTGCAGCTAAAAGGATTCTTAGATATGTCAGAGGGACATTGAGTTATGGTCTTAGATTTCAGCATTCAGAGGATAGTAAGTTGATTGGCTATACAGATTCAGATTGGGCAGATTCTATAGATGATCGGAAGTCTACTTCTGGTTATACTTTTAGTCTTGGTTATGTAGTATTTTCTTGGAAGTCCAAGAAACAGCCAACGATATCACTTTCTACAGCAGAGGCAGAGTATAAAGCTGCAACATTTGCAGCATGCCAAACAGTGTGGTTGAGATGACTATTGGAGGATTTGCACCAGATTCGGAATGGACCTACCTTGTTGTATTGTGACAACAAGAGTACTATACAAATGACTAAGAATCCAGTGTTTCATAGCAGGACCAAACATATTGAGATTCAACATCACTTCATCAGAGAGTTGGTTCAACAGGGATTGATTGAGATTGTGTACTGCAGTACAGAGGATCAGATAGCAGACATCTTCAGGAAGCCTCTAGCTCGTGAAAGGTTTGAGACACTTAGAGATCTACTCCAAGTTCTTTCCAATGGTCATTATGGGGGAGAATGACAGCAATTATCATATGCAACAGTCAATAGCATATGCAGTAGCCATTTTTGACATATTTGTAATGCCCATTGGGCTCATTAAATTTGTAGTTGAATTTCTTGACTCTGTTGTTTTGCATTTAGTTTTATGGTTGAATTATTGGCATTGCGGTTGTGTGCCATAATTCCTTTGTAAATCTGGAACTCTATATTTTGATGCCCTGCCTCTTCATTTCTAAGGCAATCTGGGCTTTTGTATTTGACTTGTTTTGTGATCAGCAGATCACTAGTTTGTTCTTATTTGCCTTCAATATGCATATTCACTTTTATGCGGGCTTACGTTGTGTATCTTATGAATTGTGATTCACATGATGCACCCGCTGTTTTTTTCTTGGCTGGATTGAAAGTTGGAAGTTGAACCTGTAAGTCGTTTTGATTATTTAAAATTCCATAAAAACTGCTTTCCTCTGTATATGCTAACAACGTGCTGTCATGTGACAATTTATGTGAATGTCAGGTCCACTGGAGGATAGGACAAGACATACAGATTTGAAAATAAAAAGCTTACAAATTAAGTGATCCGCTGCAAGTTCCAACTCCTCTTTGTAAGTCTTTCTTTTTAATGCGCACCGATATCATGTGATATGACTGTTTCAAGAATCTTTTGTTTCATTCAAATCAGTCTCTTCTCCTCTACTATTCTTCTTTATCAATTTTTGAGCTTTTCCAGCTCATGGACACTTAAAACTACTAACATTTTGTAACTTCAAATGTTCAATTCTTCAAATTTTATACCCACATTCAAATAAATCAACTTTGAAGTAATTGTTAGATATTTGGAAATCAATCTCCTGGATTAAGGAAGATGTTTTATGGAGGAGGTTTCAGAATTGATGTTTATAGGGTGGGAGATCTCAAAAGACCAGGAAAAATCTGTTCTAGGATAAATTAGAATCTTATTCTAAAAAATAGGAGCTCTTATTTTTTAGTTCATAGATTTTTTGTGGGTGCCTTTGGGGTAGGGTTAGGAGTTTCTCCCACTAACTTAGAAGATTTGTTTGCTACATGTTATGCATCTACAATTGGTTGTTAAAAATATATTTTAGCTAATATTTTTTATATTAGTTCTTGCTAAAAAAAATCATGAGAACAACTTCTTAAAAAATTGAAGTATAAAATTTGTTTGCCAGCTACTATAAAATCTATGGGGCCACTTGCTTGTGAAATGTTCCTAAAAATTCTCAAAAATCCTCAGCAGCACCTGTTGAAATATTTTAGGAAGTCCCCCCTCCACGGAATTGATATCTAACTACTATTTTGGGACCCTGGGACTAACCACCCTCTTCAGATGAAGATGCTAAGTTTGGAAGTCTTCTAATACTTACAGGTTTACCATTTTGGTGCAAGGGTAAACATATCAATCCTATCAGAATCTTAACATAAATTTGATTCACCTAAATTACATTAGAGAGAAATGTTGAACTATCCACCTTCTAAGAATCGATCCCATAAATTAACCATCACCCAAAGTACCTGAGACTAACTACCTAATGAAAAGCCAAAAGATTTTTTTATGTAACAGCAAACCTATCATCCAAACCGTATATACAATGTGCCAAACATGTAAACCCATAAATAAATATTTATTGTTAAATCTAGCTACCATTATGTAACTGAACCTTGTATAAATATTTAGTACTAAATCTAACCACTTCTGTGGGACTTAGGCTTGTGTATGTATATGCAGGTGGCGATGGGGTAGGTAGAAAGCCTTATTACCACAGTGTGCTGGTTTTAATTTAAAATGAAGTTAACGTTAGCCGTGGTTTAGTTTTACGCCTACTATTAAAAACTAATGTATATATTACACCCTGTTGTCATGTGGAGTCACTGTTAAACACTAACCTGCCGTTTATACAACTCACATGGGTCAGTCTTAAAGTCTTTTAATACTGTTGCCTTGCTTTACAGTATTGCAGTGTTGGCCCGTTTTTTTTTTGAACCTTTTTAGAGAGTGGTAGATGGATCCTCCATTCAAAGGGAAACAATTACTCATTTCTCATTTGATATTCTATTTTTTATTGTTGAATCTTCTTTATATTATATTGCTTGAATGTTTCCATGAAAATTCAAGTTTGTTGTTGATGTCTTGAATTTTTCTTGTTTTCTTCTCTGTTCAGAACACAGAAATGGTGACGATGGAAGAATACAAACCCCATGTAGGTCAAATTCTAGTTCAGGCATGCTATGCAGGCATGAATATCATAGTCAGAATTGCTCTGGACAATGGAATGAACAACTTCGTATTTGTAGCTTATAGACAAGCTGTTGCTACTCTTGTCATGGGCCCTGTTGCTTATTTTCTAGAGAGGTATACTTATTATTACAATCATGGCAAGACCCAACTTCAGATGAATTTTTAGTTGGTGTAGCCATTAAAACACATAAAAAGGACTGAATGAATGCTAGAATAGGGAGTATGCCTGGAAAAAGTTGGACTGGTGCAGCATCATGATAGAATATCAGTACATCTTTAAGGCCAAATGTATAATTCCAATTTATATTGATGTTGGTGCACTATGCAGGAAAAAACGCCCTGCAATGACTTGTACCACCTTCTGGCAGATCTTTCTTCTTGCTCTTTGTGGGTAAGTATAAGAGATATCTACTTTACATGTGATAATAAGCTTGGAACACTGCTGTAATTTGATTATTTGGCATTCATGTATGGAAACTGATTAATGAAGTAACATTTCAGGATTGCTGTGAACCAGAATTTTTACTTCATAGGCTTGGCATATACTTCGTCCACATTTGCCTCTGCAACTACAAACCTCATTCCTGTTGTCACATTTGTGATGGCCACAACTTTCCGGTACTGATCCTCTTCCATTTTGTTCAAGTACTTATCTGAGCAGTTACATGTGGGTAAGTAAATCAATACATTCTATTTAAACATCATCCATTTCAATGGTCAAATGGTCAATAGTAATTTTATATCTCATTCACAACAAAAGATGGTAAATATTTGTTTTATATTTATTGACCAAAATTGACCTTTGACTTTTGAAGTGGATGATGTTTAAGAATAGCCAAATCAATACTAATTAGTGACAAGTCAAGACAATATCATCAATACATAAGATTTGCATTAGATGACACACTTTGTAGCAAAACTCAAGTGAAACCCGAATTGTTTTCATCAGACAGCTTTCAATCATCATAAAATAATGTATGCATTCAAGTTAGACTTTTGTAGTGCAGAAGTTTGAGACAGATTTTTGTTAAATAATTTTCAGTAATAATGAAATAATATAATCCATATGAATAAATATATGAGGTATAATGAAGAAGGATGTTATGTGAAACTGTCTGTGAAAAACCACTCTACTTAAATATGATTTATTTTAATGGTTAAACAGTCAATAGTAATTTTACACCTCATCCACAACAAAAAATGGTAAATATTTGTCCTATTTTTATTAGTCAAAATTGATGTAAATCTGTTATGTAAACTGTAGACCCAACACTACTATAAAGTATAAACAGTTAGATAAATTGTTTGTTAATTTATTGCTCAAATTTGTTAAATTAACAAACAGTACACAACTGAGAATACTGCTATATTGACTGCCCACAAATCGAATTTACAAACTTCGAGGACTATCAAATCATTGAACTTCGAAACTAGAGCTTCTAGAATATTGGATCTACCATGAGTTTAGTTATCTTAAGCATTCTGAATTTTCAGACTGGAGAGAGTTGATATGAGAACAAAGCGCGGACAAGCAAAAATTATAGGAACCATTATCTGTGTGGGAGGGGCAATGATCATGACCCTATACAAAGGCTCTACACTTGGAGGGACGCTTCACGTACTAAAACTGAGTACATGGGTACTGGGTGCACTTTTGTTGTTTGCAAGCACTTTTTCTTGGTCTGCGTGGCTTACTTTTCAGGTGCTCAGTTTCCTGCAATCCATGTTCACATTAAAATAAAATAAATTACTAATTATATGCATATAAACATAGAAAATTGATCAATGTTTTCATGACAGGCCCCAGTTTTGAAGAAGTATCCAGCTCAAAAATCATTAACAGCATTGATATTGCTATTAGGGACAGTACAGAGCACTGTAATGGCCTTAATTTTTGAGCCAAAGGTCTCTGCCTGGAAACTAAAGTGGGACATGGAGCTTCTGAGCATTGTGTACTCGGTTAGTACATCAAGCATTATATGCCAAAATTTAGGAACAAAGTTAATATGTAAGACTGTTTTGTTGGTAGACTATTGAATAAGTGAAAGTGTTTTTGGATTCAATTGTGTATGTTTTTACTTCATACTCAATGATCCATCATCAGAAAGAAGAGAGTTGAATCCAGAAGCACTCTCATTTATTGTCATGGACTGTGAAAAACTCATGCCTACTAAAATATTGAATTTCAATGTTCTCCTAAAATCAAATTCTTAGTTTGATTATATTAAGATGTATGGAATTTCTCTATTGGATCCATCATCAGGGACAGTATGAAAGCCATTTCCTTAAAAGATGGGTTCAGTAGACAGACTCAACGTCAATTCCTTGATGATGGGTCCGGTTGAGAGACTGGAAAAGTAAGGAGAAGGTCCAACCTCGTCAAATTATTAAGTTGATCTTAGAAGAACATTGCAATTTTAATCTATGCTTTATATGTCTTTCTGTTTTATTGTTGTAAGTAATACATGGACACACAAGGAACTTACATTTTAATTGATATTGAATCAGGGAGTATTGTGTTCAGCATTTGCATTCTTTGTGCAAACCTATTGCATCCATGAAAGAGGACCTGTCTTTGCAGCCATGTTCAATCCATTATCAACAATTTTAGTTGCAACCTTAAACCTGCTGATCCTTCATGTGAACCTTCATGTGGGAAGGTTAGATAATTTCTTGTACATAACATTTCCAGTTCTAAAGAGAGATCGGCCTGCCTAATCGATATCTTTATAGTCATCTATACATGCCATAAATTATAGCATAGGACGATCTATAACAGTCATTTATTTGTTTTGCAGTGTGGTAGGCGGAGTTTTGATAATTGCGGGACTTTACACTGTACTGTGGGGCAAAGCAAAGGATAAAAAAGACATAAACCCAACAGAATATGGACTGAAAAATGGATCAACCGACAACATTGAAGATTGCACAGTTGATATTAAGCGGCCTCTGTTAGCAAATGAAGCATATCATCAACACCAATCTCAGTCAGATACAGAAATTTCTGATTGACTGTAAACACAGTTTTGTTCACCACTTCAATTCAACATATTCGCAAATCTTTCTCTACTTCGTTTATTTGAAATCTGAGCTTGTTCTTTTCTCCTAGAATTCCAATTGTAAGGACTATTAACCCCTTCATTAAAAAACAGAAAAAGAAAAATATCAAGCTTGGCACCAAAAATGGATTTATATATATCTGTAAAGGAAAATAAACTTTCCCTAGGTGTTTTATTTAGACTAATCAATTTATAAAAACAATAAAAGCATAGACTAATCTAAATAATAGAGCTGTAGGCAATGACTATTAAAAAATTGGAGCATTTAAATGTTAAATTAAGAAAGTGAATACAAAATATAAGGTACTTAGTTCTAGGTATGAAGATGATGTCCAAAATTTGCTATAGACATTAAATTCAAGATGCCTTGGGCAATTCAAGATGCCTTGGGCTGAAAATGATAAGTCTTTGTTAGAATTTTGCCTCAAATCTAGAAGAGTCAGTCTATATTGGGGAGGGTCGAGCTCACAAACCTAGGTTAGATTTTCACCATCAGAAATGTCCTATAACCTATGGAAATTATCTCATAGCCTGCACACTTTTGCTTCATAATTCACTGATTTTGCCTCTATTTCCTTTAATCTTTGGAGTGGTAATGTGTAGAAATATTTCTATAGGGTTGCCAATATGTCAGGGGGACATGTTCTCCTACGCCAATTCCCAGAAAACTTATGTGAAGGATCAAAGACAATAAGTCTCTATCATGCAAATTTTCTAGGATGATAATGTAGATCTAGATTCATTTTAGTGCTCCAAATTCAAGTGTTCCTTCCTTAAATATGAATGACATGTGAATAATGCTCAAAGATGAGGAGATAACCTAAGATCAAATATGAAATAAATATAACTTAATGCCTTTAAATACAAGGGCATAGCAATAAATTGTACAAACATGTGTTTAATTGGCCCCTGGTAGGAAAGGAATAGGTGGGAGTTGGCCAAAAAATTGGGAGGGGAGGTGGTCAAATCTGTAGGTGCAAGATTGACCCTTCATCCACAAAAATGACTTGAGACATGAAATGTAAGAAAGCAAAGGTGTGGGAAACGCTTCCTACACTAACCTTGAGAGGAGAGCTAAGCAGATTGTAATTTAATTATTACAGATATTTCAAGAAACACATGAAAAAGCATAAGCAAAATAGCAGTAAATCATAACTCGGTGATTTACGTGGGGAAAACCCTTTCAAGAAAAAAAACCCCACACTCCAAAACCTACACAATGTATTATCAAATCTTAAAACAAATTACAACACACTTGCAATGCAATTTCTTACAAGAGTCTTCACCTCAACTCAATTTAGAGGAATTTCAGCAGCATTTTGGTAGCATACAGACTTGCAAACTAAACTCTCACAAAACTTGACTATCTCAAAGCACCATTATATAGAATATTACATTGCATATGAGAACCTTCTAGAGATAAAGCATTCCATTTTAGAAACATCTAATAAAATAGATAATGACACACGTCATAAATCTCATAATTATTTTGAATGCCAACTTATCTCTATCTCCATGCAAGATACTTCTCAAAATAGTTATTTTACACCTATTATAAAAATATTCTTTTCTTGGCTCGAAATCTGTTTTGATTTCCATGCAAGGTTGAGACACTTTTATTTTTATTTTTAAAGAATTTTATTTCTAACATTCTCCCACTTGTCAAACACCTTGCAAGAGCCTATAGAAAATGAGTAACTAATTGTTGGGGGTCAAAAGACCCATTAATTTGGAACACCATCTAAACTTATTTTTGCTCATGGGCTTTGTTAATGCATCTATAACATTCATCAAAGTTTCTACCTTCTCTAGCTTTACCCTACCATCCTTGATCATATCTCTCACGAAATGATACTGTACATCAATGTGTTTGGTCCTAGCATGAAATGTTGGGTTTTTTGCTAAGGAGATTGCACTTTGACTGTCACAATATACTATCACTGCACCTTATTTGAACTCTATATCTGAACACAATCTCAAATGACTTCTTTCCAGGCATGAGTAGATGTCATATACTCTACCTTTGTAGTGGACAAAGTGACCACAACTTGTCGCTTGCTCATCCAACTAATTGTACCACCAAATAATGTAAACAAATAGGCACTGGTGGATCTTCTGCTATCAACATCACCAGCCCAGTCTGAATCCACATAGCCTCTAATACCCAAGGAATGTCGGTCTCTTGTTCCATGAAAACATATAGAGTACTTTGAGGTACCCCTCAAGTATCTAAAAATTCTTTAAATTACTACATCCCAATGTACTCTTCCTAGATTAGACATGTATAAGGAAAGTACCCCCACTGCTTGAGGAATGTTTGGTCTTGTACAAACCATAGCATACATTAAGCTACCAACTACACTCTGGTATGGTACTTGCCTCATGTCTTCCATCTTTGATGGGAATGTTGGACAAAGCGAGATTGACAATGTCATTCCCATCATAACAAGAACACATAATGATCTACAATCTTGCATATTAAATCTTCTCAGAATAGTATCCACATACTTTGGCCTAACCAAAGGTTTCTATTTTGTCTGTCTGTTTTAATCTCCATCCCTAGAATGTGTCTTGCTACACCAAGGTCTTTCATTTCAAACTTTGTTGTGAACTGAGATTTTAATTCTTCAATCAAACCCTTTCCTTTGCTAATAAACATGTCATCAACATACAAGGCAATAACCAAGAATTGATCACCATTAAATTTGAAATACACATAGTGATTAGATTTAGAATGCACAAATCCCAAACTCAACACATATGTATCAAACTTCTAGTACCACATCCTAGAACTCTGTTTTAAACCATACAGGGATTTTTTTAACTTACTAACCATATGACTTTTACCTTTTAAACCACATAGTGCTCTGGTTGTGTCATATAAATTTCTTTCTCCAAATCACCATGAAGGAATGTTGTTTTCACATCCATTTGTTCGATCTCTAGATCATAATCTGCTGCAATAGATAGTAAAAAGTGAATGGACGTCTGTTAGCTATAGGGGAAAATATCTCCCCATAATCAACTCCCTGAACTTGGGAGTAACCCTTCACAACCAATTGTGCGTTGTACTTTTCAATGTTGTCATCTGAACCCATTTTTTTAACACCCATTTACAACCAACGGGCTTGCATCCTTCAGGCAATGGTACAAGGTTTCATATATTATTCTTTTTAAGAGCTTCCATCTCTTCATCCATGGTTGTTTTGCAGGACTCTGCATCATTCATACCAAGATCCTCTTCTATAGATAAAGGTTCATCAACATTAGCATTCAAACAAAATACACATCTCCAATCATTAAGAGAATACCCATATTGTTCTGATGGTTGTCTATGCCTAGTAGACATTTGAAGAAGCTCACATTCAGGTTCTTCTTCTTCCTATGATGATTCAGAACTCGTAGAGCTTTGCTCAACTTCTTGTCTTTCTAAGTGCCTCAATTCAACTTTTTCAGGCATAGGTGAAAATTGAATCACATTTTTCTTTTCTTCTTTATGTTCTGGCTGCTACATTGTAACAAAAGAAGGCTTAGTTTCTCTAAATATAACACTTTTGGAATAAATTACCTTTTGTGCTATAGGATACCAAATCCTGTATCCTTTCACACCATAATTGTATCTAATGAAGATACATTTAATAGCCTTGCTATCCAATTTTTTCTACTTCTCCTTTGGCACATGTGCATATGCCTCACAAACAAAAACTCCCAAATGTCTAAGTGAAGACTTGTGGCCTGACCACGCCTCCATTGGCATTTTATCAACAAGAGATGATGTAGGAAACCTATTTATCGGGTAGCAGGCAATGGCTACATCTTCAACCCAAAACTTTTGTTTTAGTCTAGCACCACTCAACATTCTCCTAGCCTTCTCCATCAAGGTCCTATTCATTCTCTCTGTAACTCCATTCTACTATGGAGAATATGGAGTTGTCTTTTGTCTTTGGATACCGTAATCTTTACATAATTTTTAAAACTCATTAGAACAAAATTTACTGCCATTATCTGTCCTCAAACATTTAATCTTATTTTCAATCTGCAACTCAATCATTTCTTTAGATTCTTTGAAACATTTGAAAACATTAGCTTTACTCTTCAAAAAATAAACCCATGTCCTCCTATTGAAATCATTAATAAAAGAAACATAATAAATTTATTTACCAATAGAAGGAACATCAACTAGACCAAATACATTTGAATGAATTAGATCTAAAATACATGAAGACTTATGAGAACTTGAGTAAAACTGAACTTGGTTTTTCTTTCCATAAATACAATGCTCACAATTGTGAAATTCAAGATCACAATTGTTCAGCCCATTCACAAGGTTTTTATTTTTCAAAGTACATAGACCCTTCTCTCCTATGTGGCCAAGTCTCTAGTGCCATAAAATGGTCTTCTCTATAGGCAACTTTTATTTGATAGATAGAGCACCCTTGGGCACCCAAAAGCCATAACTATCTGCTAAAGAGGAAACCATCTCTTTTTTTGAAAAATTAGTCTCAGACTTAAACTTAACTAAAGTGTTATTGCACTCAATTGTGCATGTGTCAATTTGGTATAATGTACCCAATATGCTTCCTCTTTCTATAACCATAGCACCTCTCACGATTTTCACACTTTCTTTAGAAAATTGTACATGCACACCTGCATCTATTAGCTTTCTAACAGATAATAAATTTCTTGCTAGTCCTGGGATATGCAAGACACCATCAAATCATCTAACTCTACCATTAGAAAATCTCACATGAATACTTCCATGGCCAACAATGTCAAGGAAAGAATTATCACCCAAATACACCTTAGCACCATTATATTTTTCATACTTGCTAAACCAATTTCTCTTAGGAGTCATGTGGAAATATGCACCTGAGTCAATCAACCATGCAGTACATCCTACATGAGTGGCCAAGGATGCAGTAAAAGCATCTCCATCTTCCTTCTCAGACTCAGAATCAGAATCTTGCTTCTTCTTCTTCTTCTTCTTCTTCTTTACAGTCCTTTCGGAAGTGTCCTCAGATTTTCCACAATTCCATCATATCACCTTGGACTTACCAGGAGATTTTGATCTCCCCTTATTCGTAGACTTAGAATGGCCATGTTGCTTCTCATTCTTGCCCGAGGTTCTCTTGGTCTTCCTTGAACACTCAAAGCCTCTTTGGCATTTAGAGATGTCCCTTCTCATTTCCTCAGAGAGTAGAGAACCAACAACATCCTCCATCTTCTTGAGGTGACTGAAGTGCTCCCTCTGGCCATGACTAGGCTATCCCATGAGTCTAGAAACAAACATAGCAAAGTTTGGCATCTTTCTTCTTCGTTCATCTTAACCCCAACTAAGGTCAAATGAGTCACCAACATATTGAAAGTTTTTAGATGCTCAAAAATACATCCACCTTCTTCCATTCTCAAGGAATACAATTTCTTCCTCAAGAAAATGTTATTTACTAGAAATTTGGCTTGATATATTTCACCCAACTTCTTCCATAGCTTCTTCGAAGTGGGTTCTTCATGAACATTTATCAAAATTAATTATGTAAGGCATAGTCTTATGAGACCTTTATCTTTTCTATCTATTACATCATATCTTGCATCCAAAGTTGGATCCGTAGGCCTCTAGACATTATCATCCACTACATCCCATAGATCCATCAATAAATAGATCTTCCATCTTTAGCTTCCACATTTTAACATTCATGCCAGAAAACTTTTCTAGCTTAATTCTTCTTGTTAGTGTGAATAGGGTTACTTTGTTATCTAGCTCTTTCTTAGCTTGTTCTCTGCTTTAGCTCTCTTCACACTAGGTTAAGTTTACTTAGGGACTTTTTCACTTTATCCCATATTGGTTGTGTTTTTAGTCTCTTGAGTTGAATACAATTTATTTGGCTCATATCTAATTTTTGTTTTGCTTTCTCTCAATCACTTGCATTCTTGGGTAGAAATCTTACATGGTATCAAAGTGGTTGTGAGTTGTGGGTTAGCATTTTTTTTAGAAATCTAAGAGTGTAGAGTTGTTTTTCGAAGCACACGAGTATGCTCTTCTCTTGCATCTTTTGATGATTTGGAGAAACAAAAAAGTGTGGAGAAAACTCTAGTTTCTGGGGGGGTTCATTTTTTGACTTGCCAATTGCAGGTTTTTTCAGAGCTTCCTTGAGACTATTTGAGCTCAAATCTAACAATCGACTTGCATTTTATTTATTTTGATCAATCTTGTAGGTTGCAACATGCCTTTATTTGTCTTAAGTAGCTAATTCTATCTTTGCATGCCATTTTTTGGTTGTTGGGGTCATTTTTCGGTGCTAAAGACATTTTTTTACATTAGAGTCACATCTTCTATAGATCACAAAGAAAAATGCCTTCTAGGTTTTGTTCGTAGAATTGAAAAACCATCTGAGTATCTGTTAGTTTTTGTATGCAGCTTATATCTTTTACAGAAATGACAGCAGAAAGCTACAATAGACTCCCTCTCCATTGGCGTTTTAGAAATTGCAGTTCAACTTCCAAAGGCTGTAACTTGAGCTCCCAACCTCCGATTTGTGAGCTTCTTTTTTTTATTTTGGCTAATTTTTTGTGATCTACGTGCTGGTGTAGATGGTTTCTGATTTTAGTGTACAGATTTTCCAAAATCTCAGATTCTCACACGTGACTCTGCGTAGTTCCTATTTTGGGACTTTAAAAGTGCATAACTTTTGCATACGGTCTTAGATCAAGGTGATTCTTTTTTTGAAAGTGCTTTTTTTTTCATGTACTTTATAGTGGTACTTCTACTTTCATTTGGGTTTGTCCCAAAATTGTAATTTTAGTATATGTTCATTTTGTGAGTATTTGTAAGAGCATTGAAGTCAAGTCCACTAAGCGTTCACTTACTAGTGGCCATTGTAACTGCACTCCTTATAAAGTGCCAAATCATTTTGCTTGGGGGGGCTTCTTCATTGAGTAATTCAGGGGGGTCTCTTGGTGTAATTGTGCTTGTGCAACTCCTTCTACTCTTACTCTCTTTTCCTTTCACAATGGGTAATATTAAGTTTCCACTGCTAACTCAATACAACTACAATACATGGAAAGAAAATGCATGGAACTTCTTAATACAGTAAGGGTACACACCTTATGTTGAACAAAAGATAACTGAACCCTTAGATGCTAAGGAAAAAATACTCTAGATGCTTGAACAAACAAAGGCTCTAGGTTGTCTTAGGAGTTTAGTTTCTCTTGATATAATGTTTTAACATGATGAAAAAAATAAAAACTCTCTATGGGACAACTGATGAAGTTAGGGGATATCAAATTGATAATCAACTAATGGCGCTAGATCCTAAGTCTTTTGACAACATCCAGGGCTTTGTAACAAAAGTAAATAATTTGAGAGCATAATGTAAAGCATGTGGCATAGTGAAAAGGGAAATTCAACTTGTCTTGAGTACTCTTAACAAACTTGGACTTGAATATGCTACTTTTGTTTCCAGTTTTCATACTCATAGATTGACTATGGGCTCTACATATACAATGCCTTCTTTTTCTTCATTTTCTGAATTGTTAATGCAAGAACAAGGCAAGCTTCTTTCCATTGGGCTCTTAAAGCCATCTTAGTCTTAGGCTCTATTGGCTAGTCAGTTGAAGGAACAGAAAGAGTCATGGAAACCTGACAAGAAATAGAAGAAGTCACGGAAAGATCAGGCACAGTCTTCATCTGCCTCAATAGTAGACTCCACTTCCTCTTCTTCAAAGGGGAACAATCAGAAGAAGGAAAGACCAAATTATTGCTACTATAAGAAAGTTGGTCATGAGGAACACTCTTGTCACAAGAAGAAGATTGATGAGCTGAAGCATCTTTTGAAAAAGAACAGCATTAATTTGCCTTCTTCACAACAATCCTCTACTCCTTCAAAATCAGGAAAAGGGAAAGCAAATGCACTAGTTGCTACTGCAGATTCTTCTCAGCAGTGGATTCTTAACTCGGGTGCCTCACATCACATGGGTTCTATCAAAGAATAGTTTTCCTTGTTGGAGCCTTGTTCGGTGCCACACATTCTCATTGGGGATGACTGTCCTGTTGAAGTCATCAGGAAAGGATTTGTTGATGCTGGCACTGGTACATTTGAGGATGTCCTTTGTGTACCTAATCAGTTAGCTAACCTTCTCTCTGTCTATCAGATTGTCTAGAATGGTAGAAAAGTTGAGTTCACTTCTGATTCCGTCACCATCAGGAGTCTTGAAGATAATGTACTTCTTGCAGTCAGTAAGGTTGATCATGAGTCTCGACTGTATGCTTTCTCTCATTTTGTACCTTATTCACATTCGACTACCTTGCTCACTCATTCAGATTTTGTGAGCAAGTTATGGCATGAGCAGTTTGGCCATCTCAACTTTCACTATCTCCAGTAGCTCAGCAAGCAGGATGTGGTCACAGGTCTTCCTAAGATCAGTTTCTTAGATGGAGTTTGTTCAGGTTGTGCCTTAGGAAAACATCCCGAGGACAAGTTTGATGAAGGGAAGGCTTGGAGGGCTTTAGAAGTCCTTGAGTTGGTTCACAGTGATGTGGCCGGTCCATTTCTATCCTTGTCTTTTAGCAAGGCTCGCTACTTACTCACATTCATTGATGACTATTCCAGATTCAACTGGGTCTACTTTCTTCGTCAGAAGGGAGAAGCCTTTGATAGATTTCAGGAGTTCAAGGGTCACGTTGAGAAACAATCTGGGAAAGTTGTCAAGATTCTCCGCACTAATAATGGAAGAGAATATGTGAACCACCGCTTTGAACAATTTTGCACTCTTGAAGAGATAGATCTTCAGCATACTGTCACCTATACACCTCAGCAGAATGGTGTGGCCGAGAGGAAAAATAGGTCCTTGAAAGAAATGGATGGCTGCATGATCCACGCGCACACTCCCTTGCACTTGAATATTGGGCAGAAGCTATCAACTGTGCTACTCACATCCAGAATAGAGTTCTGCATAAGGCATTGAAGGGAACGACTCTTTTTGAAGACTAGTGTGGCAGGAAACCTATTGTACAGTACTTTAGAGTTTTTGGCTCTTCTACATGGGCTCACATTCCTTCAAAGAAGTGCAAGGCCTTGGAACCTCACATTCAGCCTTTTATTTTTGTTAGTTATCCTGATGGTGTCAAAGGATATCGGCTCTTGGATCTTGAGAACATGAGCTCTTCATTGAGCGAAGTGTGCAGTTCAAGGAAAGATCTCCTAGCTCATCCTCTCTTCTTTCTTCCTCCACCACAGATTTAGATAGTGACTCAGATGATTTTTCTTTAGTTACCTCTACTCGCAAAGTTGATCATGAGGTTTCCTCCTCTTCACAAAGTTTAGAGTCTGAGGATGGGGATTCTCCTCCTCCATCTCCTCACATGCCTCGCTACGCTCGTCAGACACTTGAGTCAATAGGTACTCTTGTTGGGGATCCTTCAGACGCTCGGAGGACTTGGTCACAACATCTGGACATTCTGCATTCCTACATTGCCACAACTTCAGATCCATAGTCATTCATGAAGCATCAGGTATTGCTGAGTGGGATTCAACAATGGAGGAAGAGTACAACTCTTTGATTTAGAAAAAAAATTGGGATCTCATTCCACTTCCTAAAGGAAGAAAAATGGTTCAGTGTAAGTGGATCTACTAGACCAAATTTGCAATGGATGGATTAGTTAACAAGTTCAAAGCATGGCTTGTGGATAAAGGTTTCTCTCAAGTTCCTAGTATTGACTATACTGAGACCTTTGCCCATCATCGCCAAGATGAACTCCATTCGCCTGATACTTGCTCTTGCTATAGCTCACAGTTGGGTTGTACATCAAATGGATGTGAAGAGTGCATTTCTTCACAGGGATCTTCATGAGGAGATTTGCATGGAGTAGCCATAGGGGTTCATTTAGGATTCTTCACTCGTTTGTAGACTGAGGAAGTCTCTTTATGGCCTCAAACAAGCCCCATAGGCTTAGTATGCCAAGATGGACTCTTTTCTTCTCTCAGTTGGGTTCTCTCAATGCCACTCAGATCCAAATGTCTACATCTTGAGACAGGAGGATGCTCTTCTTTTTTTGGCTCTCTATGTTGATGACTTGATTGTCATTGGGAGCACTTCATCCATCATTGTGAGTGTCAAGACTTCTCTGCATGATAGGTTTGCCATGACTAATAGTTGGCAAGAGACACTGTGTGGCTTCATAAATGTTGTCATTGATGGAAACAAAGTCCATCCCACACATCCGCAAGACATGTTATGTCTATACCGGAAGTCAGATTGAGGAGTATTTTGGTCCGGTGACCAAGAACAAAGCATGCAACAAGGTCTGACAATCAGGTCTAGATCTCTCAGAGGAAGTATCTCAGCAAAGTACAGACATGGGGAAGTCAAGAGGAGTACCATGACTGATACATTCCAGAGATTGAGCCTCTGATGATGAAAGAGTGAAGAGATATGAGTACCTAAGTGTTGGGTTCCTGTTTGGTAGAGTAGACTGAGGAAGAACTGACCGACAGAGCATCAGACCTTAATCCGGATGAGAAATTGATGGTGATCAAGTTTCTTGAGGGATCATTCATGGTTAGTCGACATGATTGATGACCTCTATAAGTATCTTCTTGATACACATCACTTAGTAAGTAAGGATTCAACTGACAAACTAGAGTTTGGGAAAATATTGAGTATTTCGGATGCCGACTAGAAAGATGATGAAATCCTTAGTACGGATATATATACCAAATGGATTTCGATGTAAAGGTGTGTGTTGAGTGTTGTGGTGTGTGAAGAAAAGCAGAGAGTAGTGTGGCAGCACCAATACAGGTTTGGTATGTGACAGAACAGTAGCACCAAAGAAGAGGAAGAATGAAGTGCAATAGATTAGTGTATTGAGCCTAACTGGAACTGAACCTCAGCATATGTGGATGCTTCTCATCAGTTCAATCACCTTGTTACTTTCTTTATACCTTGTAGACAGTGAGTCTCTTGTAGGAAGTGAGCCTCTTGTGAGCAGTGTGCTCGGGTAGTGAGCCCTAATTGGCAAGTGCCATTTTGTACTTCTATTCTTTTAATAGAGAATACAATCTTGGGTTAGTCACCTCATGGTTTTTCCCTTAACAGGGTTTTCCACGTCAAAATCATTGTGTTATGTGTATTGATTTTATTTCTGCTTTCATGGTTATGCATGCTTATGCGATTTGATGCTGCACTAGTTGTTAAAGAAGAACAAAAAGTTAAAGTAATTAAGATAACTGATTCACCCCCCCTCTCAGTTATCAACAATTGGTATCAGAGCTAAGTTCCTCCAAACAAGGCCTAATAGCTTGAGGAAAATCTGGGAATCTCAATGGATATGTATGGTATGAGGGAACAACTTCAATCTGCCTTAGATGATATTGAGCAGTCTCACTCTGAAGTCAATAACTTGAAGGAAAGACTCAAACAAGCTGATGATTTCATAAATGAACTAAAAGAGAAACTGAGTATCTCTATGAAAAAAAGAAAGGAACTACTTCAACAATTAGCAAGTCAAAGTGAAGCCAATAATACTGATGAAGATCTAAATGAGAAGAACAAGTTATGTGAGAAGCTATCAAAAGAGGTCATTATGGTAAGACATGAATTGGAATTAGGGGTTATGAAATTCACCCAAGAAATTGAAGAGAAAAGAAAAATTGAAGATGATCTAAAACAATCTATCAAGAAGAAGTCAGAAGACTGTCACAAAATGGATAGAATAATCAGGCATCTAGAATCTGATCTTGAAGAAGCTAGAGATAATGAAGAACAACTTGAGAATCAGATTGACACTCTTAAAAGGGATCTTCAAACAGCAAATGAATACAAAGAGAAATTCAAGATAAGCTCTTCTCAACTTGAAGTTCTTCTTGAAAACCAAAAGAGGGTAGATGACAAGCAAGGCTTGGGGTATGAGAAAGGTGAAAGCTCTGGATCCGGTCAGAAGAACTCTGGATCAGGAAATCCAAGGAACATGCCTAGAAGACCTCCAGTAAGGAAACCAAATGCTCAAAGATATCCATCCTTCAATGGATACTGCCACAATTGCAATAACTTTGGTCATAAAGCAAATCAGTGCAGAAGAAGAATGAATCAGACTAATTCATCCTTCTCCGGATAGTGTTTTAACTATAAAAGGTATGGTCACAAATCTCATGAGTGTAGAAATATTTAAATGAACAATTCATTCAATGGTAGATGCTTTGCATGCAATAGAACGGGACATATGGCTAATCAATGTAGATCTAGAGGTTATTAGTCAAATATGCAAATAAATATTGGTTGCTACAATTGCAATAGATCCAGTCATATTGCTAAATTCTATAGAAGTAAGAATCAGGACAAAAAGGGTCTGATGCATCATAATCAAAACCAAGACAAAGGAAAAAGATTTGGGTGAAGAGAAGTGCAGAAAAATGTTGGGGATGGATCTGCACCAAAATCTGGTGCTGATATTCCTTCCGGAAATTGAATAGATGAGCTCTGGCTTAGGGGAAGTCACAAATGAAATTAAATTCCCCCAACTAGTCAATTGGTGCCTGAAATTGGCACATGGAAAGTTGCGGATTAAAGGGGCTCTCAGAGAAACATCTAAATAACCCTTGGTAAATATTTGAAAGATCTGCAAGGAGTTTGAAAAGGTTAATCATCCAAGATTAATCCAGTTTGACAGTCATACGGCAAAAGCTAGACTTTCACAGTTAGATTCGGTATAATTCAAAATTGAAATATTTGGATTTGTCATTAGATGGAATGATTGGAGAAAGGGAGATACATTGTAAGTTATCATTCTAGGTGCATATCAGTGATCCGGAAAGATCTCTCTCAAAACAAGGAAAACAAGGCAACCGAAATAACTTAAGTTGTGCATTTATTGCAAAATGGAATTAGGGTTTGCGCAGAAATAAAAGGGTTCTTTTTTTCATCATTTGCACATTTGCATTCAAGAAAAAGAGAGAAGGAGCTCTGCAACAAAATTGTCTCAAACCTCTCAAAGATCAACTGCAGAAGTCGATTCATCCAACAATCTGATCTGGCTCATATCGTGAACCCTAGAAGCGTAAAAGGTATTTTTCGCTCTTGAATATCTCTCTCTGAATCTTTTGAAAGATGGATACTCTAAATGTTGTCAAGATCACTGATAGGCCACACCCTAAGTTCAAGAAACACCCTTACAAATCTCTAGAAGTTGATCCTTTAGGCACCTTCTCTAGCATTCTGCATGGGGTTTTGCATGTAGAAGATGTTAGGGCATACATTCATGCGAATATTGAAGAATTTGGGGAATCCATGATGGATGTCTATCACAAGCAGTTAACAGATGAATCTTTTGAACTCAAACCACAATACAAGGCCATCCGGGATAAGCATTTTGGACATTGCATTCATTTCCCCTGTTTTGCTGAAGATGAATGGGTCCAGTATGTTCTGAGCAGAATGAATGACAACTTTATGTGGTTGATGAGGCCATTCAAGATAACCAAGGATGCAATTAGGGCAGTAACTAGATTGCACTCATCCAGTGGGTTGCCTGCTCTCAAATCAGTTAAAAATCAAATTGTAAGTCAGGCTATCGGATCAAAATTTGACAAGAGAGCAATGACTATAAAAGATATCACTGATTTGGATATCAAGTTTGCATCTATGATAATTGGCTATAAGATATATCACTCCAGTAGGGAGAGTTTGTTGCAAGTATGAGGATAACCAGTGTTGTCATTAATGTCAACATACTCATATTGCATTAATGAGAAGGATTGGATGAGCTATGTGCTGAGGATATTGAGAGAATAAGTCTCAATCAGGAACAGTGAAGAATAGTGATGACATTAAGGTAAAAGTCCAAGATAAAGTGAAGATCAAAGGATGTGGTTTAAAGGGTTTGTAGATATGAGTCTTAAGATGATCCAGTCAAGATTTCAGAGGTCCGCATGAAGATCTGAAGAAGTTATGGTCGCTCAAGTAGAATCGGTTCCGACAGATGTTCAGTGGTGACAGTGTCACAGATTGGTCCGGTGAGCTCCGGAATTGCATTATCTCATTCTGCGGATTGGAGAGAGTGTTGAAGAAGTCCATGTGGGGTGACAACCAGATTTGTTCATGGTTTGGAGGTTCGAAAGTGTCTTTTTCATTATGACAGTGATGATAGACTGTGTTCTTGAAGTTTCAGATGAAGAAGAGAAGAATTCTAGTAAGCTGATAAAGTGAAGTTGTTCCTGATGACTTAGGAAAGGTTTTTGGTGATCTTTGGATCATGTACAATTCTTATTGGCAGTCTGCAGTGAAGTTTGAGTTTGCATTTGAAGAATAACCACAGATATTGGTGTTCTTCCTAAGACAGGCCGACCGGATGTATTACACGTCTTGCGAATGATCTTATAGGTGTTTGCTGACTTAGATGATTGTTCCTAAGTCGATACCTTGTATAAATAAGGGATTGTGAATTCATTTTGAAGTGTGTCTTGGAGTGGATGAGTGTGATATAGTGAAGAAGAAGAGCGAAAGGTAGAGCAGGAGTTTTTGGGCTTAAATGGAACTGATCCAGGCATGGTAAAGATGTCAATCTCCAGTTCAAGTTTGTGATACTTGTTACTTTGTAGACAGTGTGTCTCTTGTAGGCAGTGTGCCTCTTGTGAGCAATGTACTCAGGCAGTGAGCCCTAATTGGCATGTGCCATCTATTTTTCTTATTCTTCTAACAGAGAATAATCCTTGGGTTAATCACCCCGTGGTTTTTCCCTTGACCGGGTTTTCCACGTCAAATCTTGGTGTCTCATGTGTTGATGTGTATCTGCTCTGGTGTTTATGTTTTATGCTTTCATGAGTGATTAATTGATATGCTATTAAATAACAAAGAGGATTTAAGTGTTTGAATTAGAAGCAAGTTTTTGTACAACTGATTCACCCCCCCTCTCAGTTGTGTGCCCTAGATCTAACAATTGGTATCAGAGCCAAGTTCCTCCCAACAGAGCCTAACAACTTGAGGAAGATCTGAGAATTCAAATGGATGTGTATGGTATGAGGGAGCAACTTAAGTCTGCCCTTAATGATCTTGAGCAGTCAAATTCTGAAGTCAATGAATAGAAGGAAAGACTCAAACAGGCTGATGATTTCATAAAAGAACTAAAAGAGAAAATGAGTTTCTCTATGAAAAAGAGAAAGGAGCTACTTCAGCAATTGGCAAGTCAAGGTGAAGCCAATGATACAAATGGAGATTTAAAAGAGAAAACCAAGTTATGTGAAAAGTTATCAAAAGAAATCATCATGGTAAGACATGAAATAAAATTAGGAGTTATGAAGTTCACCCAAGAAATTGAGGAGAGAAGAAAATCTGAAGATGATCTAAGACAATCTCTCAAGGAAAAATCAAAAGACTGCCACAAGATGGATAGAATAATCAGACATCTTGAATCTGATCTTGAAGATCCTAAAGATAATGAAGAAAAACATGAGGATCAAATTGTCTCTCTTAAAAGGGATCTTCAAACAGCAAATGAATACAAAGAGAAATTCAAGATAAGCTTTGCTCAACTTGAAGTTCTTCTTGAAAGCCAAAAGAGGGTAGATGACAAGTGTGGCCTGGGATATGAAAAAGGTGAAAGCTCTAGATCTGGTCAAAAGAATTTTGGATCAGAAAATCCAAGGAACAGGCCTAGAAGACCTCCGGTAAGGCAGCCTAATGCTCAAAGATATCCATCCTTCAATGGATAGTGCCACAACTGCAATAACTTTGGTCATAAAGCTAACCAGTGCAGAAAGAGAATGAATCAAACTAATACATCCTTCTCCAGATAGTGTTTCAACTGTAAAAGGTATGGTCACAAATCTCATGAATGCAAAAATATGCAAATGAACAATTCATTCAATGGTAGATGCTTTGCATGCAATAGAATGGGTCATATGGCTAATCAATGCAGATCAAGGGGATGTCAATCAAATATGCAAAGAAATGTTGTTTGCCAAATTTGCAATAGATCTGGTCCTATTGCAAAATTCTGTAGAAGCAAGAATCAGGACAAAAGAGGTCCGGTACATCATAATCAAAATCAAGATAAGGGAAAAAGAAAAGTGAATACGGATGAAGTTCAAAATGAGATGAACAAGATTTGGGTGAAGAAAAGTACAGAGAATGTAGGGGATGGATCCGCTCCAGACTTTGGTGCTGATATTCCTTCTGGAAATTAAAGAGTGAGCCCTGGCTCAGGGGGAGACACAAGAAAACCATTTTCCCTGAGCCAGTCAATTGGTGCCGGAACTGGCACAAGGAGAGTTGCAGATTAAAGGTTTGGCATTACTCCTACTGTAAGATATTTCAAAGTCTTTGGTAGCAAATTTTACATCAAAAGAGATGAAGATTTAGGCAAGTTTGATGCTAGAAGTTATGAAGGAATATTCTTGGGTTACTCTACTCAAAGCAAAGCATACCGGTGTTATGACAAGAGACTAAGAAAGATGATAGAAAGTACAAATGTGAAGGTTGATGAGGGAATAGAGAAACCCTCAAGGTTTTATGAATATGATGAAGATGATCAGAATGGTGTTCTAGTTCAAGGAGCTCAATCCTCTCTTGAAAGTCAGACTCAGACTGATCCGGTAAATCAGGAAGCAGAGATTGGTCTGAATGAGCCTGATCAAGAAGCAGAAGTACAAGAAACTCCCAAAGTTCCAAGGTATGTAAGACTGAACCACTCTAAAGATCAGATCATAGGTGACAAAAGCAAAGGTGTGCAAACTAGAAGGAAAATTGCTCAAAATTTAGATGAATGTTGTCTGATTTCAAAGATTGAACCTAAGACAATAAATGAAGCCTACAATGATGAAAATTGGACCAAAGCAATGGAGGAAGAGTTGATGCAAATTGAGAAAAATCACACTTGGGATCTTGTTTCTAGACCTAGAAACAAGAATGTGATTAGAACCAAATGGGTCTTCCAGAACAAACTAAATGAAGTTGGTGAAGTAATCAGAAATAAAGCCAGATTAGTCTGCAAAGGCTACTCTCAAATAGAAGGGATTGATTTTGAGGAAACCTTTGCTTCGGTGGCAAGAATTGAAGCAGTCAGACTATTTCTTACATTTGCTGCCTACAAAGATTTCAAAGTGTATCAGATGGATGTCAAATATGCTTTCTTGAATGGTGACTTAGAAGAAGAAGTGTACATTGAACAACCGGATGGATTTCAGTTATCTGAGCATGGTGATATGGTCTGCAAATTAAAGAAGGCATTGTATGGTCTAAAGCAAGCCCCAAGAGCATGGTATGAAAGGCTGGACAAACATCTTTTGAAGATTGGTTTCAACAAAGGTACTGCTGATAGTAACCTATATTTCAAAATTGATCATGAAAACATCTTGATTGTTGAAGTATTTGTTGATGATATCATCTTTGGAGGAAGAGACAGTATGTGTAAAACCTTTGCAAATCAAATGAAAAGTGAGTTTGAAATGTCAATGCTCTGTGAAATGAATTTCTTCTTGGGTCTACAAATTACTTAGACAAAGAAAGGAATCTTTATCTCTCAGACCAAATATGTGAAAGAATTATTGAGGAAATTTGGAATGGAAGATTCAAAGCTAACGAACACTCCCGTGGCTACTGGATGTAAGTTGAGCAAAGATGATGACTCTCCTAAGACAGATCAGACAAAGTATAGATCAATGATTGGAGGATTATTGTACCTCACTCAAACTAGACTAGATATAATGCAGGCTGTTGGTCTTGTGGCGAAATTTCAGGCTGATCCCAGAGAATCTCATATCATGGCAATCAAAAGAATTTTTAGGTACTTAAAAGGAACAGTTGAGTATGGTCTATGGTATTCTAGAGATCATAATTTTTCTCTTCATGCATATACAGATGCAGATTGGGCAGGAGATGTGGATGATAGGAAGAGTACAAGTGGAGGAGCATTCTTTTTGGGAAAAAGGTTGGTTTCTTGGCTAAGCAAGAAACAAGAGGCAATATCCCTATCTACAACTGAAGCAGAATACATTGCAATAGCAGGAAGTTGCACTCAACTTTTGTGGATGAAGCAAATGCTAAGAGACATTCAAGTAGAATATGAGGAGCCTATCACAATTTTCTGTGACAATTCAAGTGCAATAAATATTTCTAAGAATCTGGTGTTGCATTCTAAGACTAAGTATATATCTATCAAGTTTCACTTTCTAAGAGAGCAAGTGAACAAGGGTGAAGTCAGATTGGAGTATGTGCCCTCCAAAGATCAGCTTGCAGATATTTTTACTAAACCTCTTCCCAAGGAATCTTTTGAGTATCTCAGGGAGAAGTTAGAGGTCATTGCCCCTCCAGTGGTGAACTAGGATGCACTAATGTGCATCAGTCCGGTAGATATCACAGTCATATCTTGTGATCCAGATTGATGATGGGGAGCTTCTACTCAGGGGGAGTAGCTGGTATGATTCTAGTGTGTTCAAGTTGCAAGTATGAGACCTTTGCCATTGATGTCAAAGGGGGAGAGAAGAAATGTGAAAAACAAGTGGTTGATGATCAAAGGGGGAGCAGTAAAGGAAGAGAAGACATGTGAAGGGTTGTTGCTATTAGGGGGAGCTATGACAGAAAGGAGAAGTTCTTGTCTTGATGGTTTTTCACGTCATATGTTGCCATCAATGACAAAGGGGGGGATTGTTGCAAATATGAGGATAACCAGTGTTGTCATTGATGTCAACATACTCATATTGCATTAATGAGAAGGATTGGATGAGCTGTGTGCTAAGGATATTGAGAGAATAAGTCTCAATCAGGAACAGTGAAGAACAATGATGACATTAAGGCAAAAGTCCAAGATAAAGTGAAGATCAGAGGATGCGGTTTAAAGGGTTTGTAGATATGAGTCTTGAGATGATCAAGTCAAGATTTCAGAGGTCCGCATGAAGATCTGAAGAAGTTATGGTCGCTCAAGTAGAACCGGTTCTGACAGATGTTCAGTGGTGACAGAGTGTCACAGATTGGTCTAGTGAGCTCCGGAATTGCATTATCTCATTCTGCGGATTGGAGAGAGTGTTGAAGAAGTCTGTTTGGGGTGACAACCAGATTTGTTCATGGTTTGGAGGTCCGGAAGTATCTTTTTCATTATGACAGTGATGACAGACTGTGTTCTTGAAGTTTCAAATGAAGAAGAGAAGAATTCCAGTAAGCTGATAAAGTGCGGTTGTTCCTGATGACTCAAGAAAGGTTTTTGGTGATCTTTGGATCATGTACAATTCTTATTGGTAGTCCACAGTGAAGTTTGAGTTTGCATTTGAAGAATAACCACGGATATTGGTGTTCTTCCTAAGACAGGCCGACCAGATGTATTACATGTCTTGCAAATGATCTTATAGGTGTTTGCCAACTTAGATGATTGTTCCTAAGTCGATGCCTTGTATAAATAAGGGATTGTGAATTCATTTTGAAGTGTGTCTTGGAGCGGATGAGTGTGATATAGTGAAGAAGAAGAGTGAAAGGCAGAGTAGGAGTTTTTGGGCTTAAATGGAACTGATCCAGGCATGGTAAAGATGTCAATCTCTAGTTCAAGTTTGTGATACTTGTTACTTTGTAGACAGTGTGTCTCTTGTAGGTAGTGTGCCTCTTGTGAGCAGTGTGCTCAGGCAGTGAGCCCTAATTGGCATGTGCCATCTATTTTTCTTATTCTTCTAATAGAGAATAATCCTTGGGTTAATCACCCCATGGTTTTTCCCTTGACCGAGTTTTCCACGTCAAATATTGGTGTCTCATGTGTTGATGTGTATCTGCTATGGTGTTTATGCTTTATGCTTTCATGAGTGATTAATTGATATGCTATTAAATAATAAAGAGGATTTAAGTGTTTGAATTGGAAGCAAGTTTTTGTACAACTGATTCACCCCCTCTCTCAGTTGTGTACCCTAGATCTAACATAGTTCTGTATCCGGAACTGCAATCTATGTTGCTTATTAGATGTTAAGGGAGAATGCAGATTATGATCTTTGTGAGCTTCTTCTGAGCCAACTGTTGGAAAACCTACAAAAAATCAAGAAGGACAAGAAGAACTCATTCAAGTATGGTGGGCTAATATTGTGTTTGTTCTTTTACTTTATGAATGAGCTACCCAGATCCAGTGGTTGGATATGGCAAAATGACAGACCAGTAGCCATACAAATTAGAGATTATATGCATGGGCTTGGTGATGCCAAGGCACATAATATAGCACTCTGGGGCTACTTCAAGAACTTTCAAAGTATGATGCAAGCCAGAGAAAGAATCCCCCAATCATTGGTTGAGAAATACAAGGATATAGTGTGCTTTATGGTAGATATTGATCAATGCCTAATGGAGGCAGTGGAACCAAGAATAGTGTGGATCATGCCAATGGGGTATGAGGTTGATGAGAAAATCCTAGAGCTACATATCCAACACCTGCTGAGTCAGCCCAAAGACCCTAAGGTAGAAAGGTTTGGAACCTTCCAAGAGCTGAGTGTAAAAGTTCATGTTGAACTAAGACAGCCTGAGATGAAGAGAAAAGTGAGAAGGGAAGTAGAAGAATTCGTCAAAAGGCATGGAATATCAAAGGAGGCAGTTGATGCCAATAGAGAGAAGATGTAAAGGGCAGAGAAAGAAAGGCAAGAAACAAAAAAAGAAAGTGCTCCGGTGCAAACCCCCTCCCAGACCAAATCCTCCAAAAGCTCTGCACTTGCCACCTCTAAGAGCCAAAGAGCATCAAAACTCGAAGCCCAGACATCTGGAAAGGGAGAGAAGAGAACAAAGAAAAAAGCAAAAAGGTCCTATACAAGTCAAAAGGATGATGAAGAAACTGAGACTGATGAGGAAGTCAAGAAAATGAAGAAGAAGAAGAAAACATCCGGTGAACCCTCTACCGGTCATAGCAAGGAAGAAGAGGTAGAAGAGTTTGTTGAAAGGCCTACTCTATACATTGATGATGTAGTCAAGGCAGTTACTGTGGATGGGAATCTACAACCAATGACAGAATTCTATGATGAGTATAATGATGCAGATAAAAGGATATTGGAAGAAGCCATAGTTAAGTACCTAAACATATATAATAATGCATTCATTGAAATCATTTCTCTAATCCCTAAGAGTTTAGAGAAAGTACTTGAACTCAGAAAAGATAATGCCAAGGAAAAATATATGGAGATCCAGGAACAAATAGTTATTCAGCTCTATCCCTCCATCACTCCAAAGCAAATGAACATGATCTTCAAAGATTGCAAGGGTGAGTTCTGGAGCAAAGCCAGAATGAACAAGCTTATGCTCGGAGAGACTGATCAGGTGGCTATAGAGATTGAAGACATCCTCCGGAATGACTATAAAAGATTCAATCTCCCTATTGTAGAGGACATAAGTGATGAACCCTCTGCCATGGATGTCAAAGGATCAAGTACATCTAAGGAAGATTCTAATGAGAAAGTTGCAGAAGAGACAAAGGAGACAAGTAAAGAGAAGACTAAGGACTTAGATTCCTTTGCTTTGGAAGAGCAAGTCCATGGAGAAGTAGACACCTCTATTTTGGATCCCCCAGCAGACTCCAGAATTAAAGGAGAAGAAAGAAAAAAAGAGAGAATCAGTCAAGAAGAAGAAGTGAAGGGAACAGAAGAAGATCAAATAGAGAAGACCACAGGTGACAATGTTGAGGCTGCAGAAGGGAAGAAAACTCTGTCTCTAGCAAGAGACACTGCAGAAGAAGTCAAAGACTTCCTAACAAAAGAAATGATGGAATTAGATGAATTGGAGCTACTTCAAGGACCATTCAATTTTGATTCCCTCTCTCCGGTCCAAACAATGAAGGTAGCATCTTTTGCTCAAGCCAAAGAAAAAGAAAAACTTCTAAAGTCACATATGGAACACTATGAGTTGATAGAGATTACATCCGGTGTGTTGGAGAAGATCATGCCATCATTCCAGAAGCATCTTTCAACCTCCTCATCTGGTAATCTGAAATCTCTTGTTAATTCTGTTAATACGCATTTTGACTCTTTAGAGAAAGCAGCAGAAGAGAAAGTCTAGAAAGAGTTTTTAGGTCAGAGATTCTTTGAAGTACAAGGGATATTAAAAAATGATAGGAGAAATATGGATATTGGGATAAAGAGCTTAGAAAATGCTCTTAAAGATGGCAGAGAAATATATAAATTTTATTTATCCTGGTCTAAAGTGACAAAGGATATTGAGAAGAAGGTGAAAGAACAAGAGGGTAAACTGTCAAGTTTATCTCAGAATTTTGATCCTCTCACCACATCCATAATAAACCAGGAATGTCATACTATTGCCATTCTAAATGAACTAAAGAAACTTGAAAAGGAAAGGAAGAATATATTAAGTAGGATGGGTGAACTTAGAGGGATAATTATCCCTAAATTAGAGGCCATGCATGAGGCCCTAACTGATGCTCAGACCACAGCCCAGACCAGTGATCTGACAGATCTAAAGAGGGCAGAAGCTTTTGCATTCCTGTTGAGTGGTCACATCTCAATTTTGGACAGTATGAAGCAGAGTTGGGCAATAGAATTTGTCCAGTTGAAGACAACTTTTGCAGATATAGTTCAGTATATGTAAGTATAACATGTATATATACTTATGCGGCTAAGTATAGTTGGATTTTTGGGAATTTTGGTGTGCAGATTCTACCCTTTTCCATTGATGTCAAAGGGGGAGTGATGAGCAGTGAAAAATGTGGAATCTAGCTAAGGGGGAGCTCCAAAAAAGTGGACTTTAGAACAGAGCATCAACCAAGGGGGAGTGTAGTGTGACACTTAGTCATTTTTCACTAAGTGTTTCCATCAATGCCAAAGGGGGAGATTGTTGCCAAGAGACACTGTGTGGCTTCATAAATGTTGTCATTGATGGCAACAAAGTCCATCCCACACATCCGCAGGACATGGTATGTCTATACCAGAAGTTAGATTGAGGAGTATTTTGGTCCGATGACCAAGAACAAAGTATGCAGCAAGGTCTAATAATCAGGTCCGGATCTCTTAGAGGCAGTATCTCAAAAAAATACATAATTGGGGAAGTCAAGAGGAGTACCATGACTGATACATTCTAGAGATTGAGCCTCTCGTGATGAAAGAGTGAAGAGATATAAGCACCTAAGTGTTGGGTTCTTGTTTGGCAGAGTAGATTGAGGAAGAACTGACCGGCAGAGCATCAGACCTTAATCCGAATGAGAAATTGATGGTGATCAAGTTTTTTGAGGGATCATTCATGGTTAGCCAACATGATTGATGACCTCTATAAGTATCTTCTTGATACGCATCACTTAGTAAGCAAGGATTCAGCCGACAGACCAGAGTTTGGGAAAATATTAAGTATTCCAGATGCTAACTAGAAAGATGATGAAATCCTTGGTGCGGATATATATACCAAATGGATTTCAATGTAAAGGTGTGTGTTGAGTGTTGTGGTGTGCAAAGAAAAGCAGAGAGTAGTGTGGAAGCACCAATACAGGTCTGGTATGTGACAGAATAGCAGCACCAAAGAAGAGGAAGAATGAAGTGCAGTAGATCAGTGTATTGAGCCTAACTGGAATTGAACCTCAACATATGTGGATGCTTCTCATCAGTTCAATCACCTTGTTACTTTCTTTATACCTTGTAGATAGTGAGTCTCTTATAGGAGTGAGCCTCTTGTGAGCAGTGTGCTTGGGCAGTGAGCCCTAATTGGCAAGTGTCATTTTGTACTTCTATTCTTTTAACAGAGAATACAATCTTGGGTTAGTCACCCCGTGGTTTTTCCCTTAATAGGGTTTTCCACGTCAAAATCATTGTGTTATTTGTATTGATTTTATTTCTTCTTTCATGGTTATGCATGCTTATGTGATTTGATGTTGCACTAGTTGTTAAAGAAGAACAAAAAGTTAAAGTAATTAAGATAACTGATTCACCCCCCCTCTTAGTTATCAACACTAACTTGGGTCTCTTGCACTATTTTCTCAAGATTGAGATCACTTAAACCTCTTCTGGGATCTCTCTTGCACAGCCCAAGTATGCTCTTGATCTTTTGGCTCAGTTTCACATGGTTGATTGTAAGCCTGCACTGACTCCCTTTCTGTCTAGAGTCAAGCTTGAGGTAAAGTGTTCTACACCACTTGTTGATGCCACTTTGTATCGTCAACTTGTTGGTAGCCTCATCTATCTGAGTCATACTTGCCCTGACATTTCATTTGCAATTGGCATTATTTCTCTCTTCATGATGGAGCCACATGAGCTTCATTGGAAGGCTGCCAAATGCATCTTACACTACATACAGGGCACTCACAGGTATGGGATTCACTATGCAGCAGGCACGGGTTCAAACTTGGTTGGATACACTAATTCTGATTGGGCTGGTGATCTTGATGATCGCAAGTCCACATCTACCTACAACTTTCACCTTGGTTTTGGTCCCATTTGTTGGCAAAGCAAGAAGCAACATGCTATTGCTCTTTCTTCGACTAGGGCTGAGTTTCAGGGGGCTATCAATGCCGCCACTAAGGCTATCTGGCTTCATAATATCCTCACTAAACTTGGCATCACTTTTTAGAAGCCATTAGTCATTTACTATAACAACCAGAGCTCCATCCAGATCTCGAAGAACCTAGTTCATCATCAGTGGACCAAACACATCGAGATCCACATGCATTTTCTCAGGGAACTGATTCAGGAGTAGGTCATTGATTTGCAGTATTGTCCTATAGCAGACCAGGTTGCGGATATCTTCACCAAACCCTTCACTAAGAGAAAGTATGTTCATCTTCAGTCTCTCTTGGGGGTGCAGGACATCTCTTCTGGGGGGGTCAATTAGCCCTTCCTGCTTTTTCCTCTCATGGGGGAGTTTTTTCCCACTAGGTTTTCTCCTTCCTTTTCTGTTTGAGGGGATTCTTTGTACATGGGTACCTTATCAGGCCTTGTTGTTGGGACCCATCTTTGCATTTTGTCTACATTTCCCCCTAAGTTGCGCTTAAGGGGAGGTGTTAGTGTGAATAGGGTTACTTCGCTATCTAGCTCTTTCTTAGCTTGTTCTCTGCTTTAATTCTCCTCACACTAGGTTAAGTTTACTTAGGGACTTTTTCACTTCATCCCATATTGGTTGTGTTTTTAGTATCTTGGGTGGAATATCCTATATATACCCACCTCTTGCTCTCATATGAGCATCTCATTCTATTGTATTGCTTTGCAATCTCTTGAGTTGAATACAATTTATTTGGCTCATATCTGATTTCTGTTTTGCTTTCTTTCAATCACTTGCATTCTTGGGTATAAATTTTACACTTCTAGATGTGCTCCCCATCTCTACTATCCTGCAATACATAATATGAAATACTCTGCACAAGCTCCCACTCAAACCTTGATTAGCTCAAAAATTGCCAAGCTTTGTACCCAACAAATAGAACCAAAATTAGTCAGCCTTTTATACCACTTGTAAGGAAGCAAAGGTGTTTGGAAACATTTCCTACACTAACCCTTTCAAATTATGCAAATTTTAATTTAATTATTATAGAGATTTCAAGAAACACATGAAATAACATAAGTAGAAACCCTTTCAGAAAAGAACCCCACACTCCAAAACCTGCACAATGTATTATCAAATCCTGAAACATATTACAACACACTTGCAATGTAAGTTCTTACAAGAGTCTTCACCTCAACTCAATCTAGAGGAATTTCAGTAGCATTCTGATAGAATACACACTTGCAAACTAAACTCTCACAAAATGACTAAAAGCACCAATATATAGAATATTGCATTGCATATGAGAACCTTTTAGAGATAAAGGATTCCATTTTAGAAACATCTAATAAAACAGATAATGAGACTCGTCATAAATCTCATAATCATCTTGAACGCCAACTTATCTCTATTTCCATGCAAGATACTTCTCAAAATAGTTGATTTACACTTATCATAAAATCTTCTTTTCTTAGCTCGATCTGTCTTTATTTCCATGCAAGGTTGAGACACTTTTGTTTGTATTTTTAAATCACTTTATTTCTAACATGAGAAAGGCTAGATTGAGGTGGACAACATATATATGGGGATAGATGCATGAAGATGCATAAAATTTAATGTGTAATTTGGGTGACTATATCAAAATGTTTGCACAAATGGATAAAGTGGGGTATGAATATATGGGAATGTGTACTAATGAGTGGATAATGTCATGGTGGAAGGGACCTAACTTCACGTGAGAGGGTGTCATTAGTTGATATGTAATTGTGATGATCTAAATCCACTCACCACAAAAAGTGAATGAGGCGGACTCAAAACAACACATGCATCATGTGCTACACCTTTGTTGATTACATAGATCAAATTACTCTTGCTCCTATGGAAAAATTTAGCTAAGTAGAGGGGAGTTGGATGGATCACTCTCTTGGCAAGAGGATCTCATGAATGGCAATGAAATGGTTTTGTGGAATGGAGGTTGCGGTAATAGTTTCAGTCACTTCATGAGGAAGAAGTTCTTGGTGGTGGACTATGGTGTTGATTTGAGGTGTGGAATGATTGTTGCTTGAGTTGTTGTGATGTCCAAACATTTTATTTTTGTTTCTAGTTCAAGGGTGATCCCACAATAGTGTGTCCCATTTTTTGTCCAAAGTGGGGCATTGAAATCAACATTTTTAATAAGATTTTCACTTTCTATCACCTATAGAAACTAAATCGTTTAGAATTTAAAGATGATGTGAACTAGTGATTATTGAAATTTCATTTGTAGATTATATTTTTTTAAATACTAAAAAATAATTTGTGAATTTTTTTACGTAACTTTTAATAACTTATTTTTTCTAGTTAATAGTATTTTTAAAAAGTGACGTTTATTCCATCGTGCATAACTTTTTTAATAGAAAGGATTATAAAATTTTAAACATAGATTCATAACACCAATATCTAGTGTGCACATATTTTTTCATATAAGTTTTTGTTGCATATTTTATTTATTATTTATTTTTAATGTGAGATTATTTATGATTTAGACAGTTTTATTCCATCATGCATAACTTTTTCTGTATACATTTAAATTAACTTTTTTATTGAATCAAGGACATCAATACATAGTGCATAAATATCTTTTATGATTTTTTTCTCTATTTTTCTAATTTTCCATGTGTGTGGAATAGAGACCTTGATGTTTGGTGAAAACCTATGTTCACTAGAAAGTAGAAAATAAATATAATAATTATATTAAATATATTCAAAATTATACTTTTTGGAAATCTTACTTTGAGGGCTACAATCTTGCAGATTAACATGTTATGTTGAATCCATTTGCTAGTCCAACCCAAGCTTTGAAATAGTAAAATCAAGTATGCATAGTTGAAATGTCTAGCTTAGGACCTTCATTCGAAGGTAGTTACTCTGAAAAAAAGATTAAAATATTGCTTAGAGGCCCCTTTGGCCGACTGTAAAAATATTAAAATATTTTTACATAACTACCTTCATTTGAAGGTATTTTAGCCAACTTAAAAAAAATTAAAACATTCTTATATTAGTAGACCATTATAAATTAGATTATAACCAAAAAGACAAGAATTGTACTCACAAATTTCACATTTTGGGGATTTATTAAAGGGATAAATATTTTTAGCTCACATTTTGAGCATTTTTTGAAAGGAAATTTAGAAGAAAATATTATTGTATAACATTTTGGTGGAGGAGAAGATGGGAAATAAAAGGACAAGGATAAATAAGAGTGCACATTAAGATTTGATAGAAAGGAACAAGAAATTAAATGAAGAAATGACACAAAGATATTTCAAAGAGAAAGAAGGTCTGTATTTAAAAAAAAAAATTTAATTTAAATATCAAATAGTTTAATTAAGATATAAATTTCAAGTGTTTATTGCATGAAGATCATTCTATATAGTTAGATTCCTTAAAAGAAGGTTCTAAGTTATTTATATATGTCATTATATATTCAAACTATAGTTGCACATATGAAAACTATTCAAATTTCTTCAACATAAAATAAAAGGCACTATGTTACAATCAAATCCAATCTAGTTTATGTTGATTGATGAGAGATTGATGGGTAGTGGTCAAATGGGGGAATACAAAGTTGCACCCCATAGGCAAGTTAGCCATTTCAACCTAATTGTGACATGTGTCTCCAAGGAAATGTAATAGTACACATTTGATTTAGACATATAATAGAGTCAAGAAACATTAAAATAGGACTTAGAGCATGAGTTTTAACATAGAGTACTTCAATACTAACCAAAAAAACACAAAGCATTCAAGATTTACACAGGGTATTTGTAATATTGGAAGTGTAAACACATAGAGATACCGAGGAAACATAATATTGAACTAGGAGATAAACATAGATAAAGAAAATTCACAAAACCAAAATAAATATTCTTAGACTGGTTATCAATAGGGAAACAAATAATAACAAACTATATCAAGGGTGCACATGTCTGTACAAAATTAAAATCAAAGCACCAAAATAAACATAATGAAGCATTAGGTAGAGGTAGTCTAAGAATCAAATCAATAGTACATCTCATCACACACTATGTAGGCACTCCCTAAATGGTGGTTGAAAGATATGCTTGTATTCCTCTAACTTGTGGTTCAACTCTATAGTCTCTATTTATATGTTGCTGGAGGAAATTGTTATAATATGTTTTTATGCTACAACTAGCATTCCTACATTTAGGTCTCACCATTAAAAGAAAAAAATTCTTAATGGAACTATCTAACGTTTTACATTATTTAGTGTCAAGATGAGTGACAACTTAGACCTACCTTTGGCATGTGATCTATCTTTTATCACCAACATATATGACAACATTCAACTTGGATTATCTCCATAGATGATAAGTCAATGCTAAATATTTATTTACCTAGGTAAATCATCATATACCTCTTTAATGGAGTGACATTGTAAAGAATTGTATCTTAAAAATGCTTGAAGTTGTATACTAATCGACACTATTTAGTGACACTATCTAAGATCCTATAATAAACCATCCAAGAACTTTTGAGTACAACATTCTACATCGAAATAAGTGCTCGAATTATGAATTAAATTAGCATTAAAATGTTGCATAGATTGATACATAATTGGCCTTGTTGAAAATATTGAGATTGACACACAAGAAGACAATCTACTAAGAAATATTTGTTCTTGAACATAATCTCTTGAGGACCATTTTTATTTTCACAAACCATCTCAATATAAGATATGCTAACAAGGTTAGGGTTCAAAAATTTAGTTTGTCTATATAATGAGCTAGTTACACATGATAGCATGCCTTTAGAAAGAACCTACTAGGAAAGTGTTAAGGCATGCCACTTGTCTATGTTTCAAATAATGCATTTTAATCCAATACTAGGCATTAAAGTCTTTCATAAATTGATACATAATTGTATGTCCTATGCATTTGATGTAATTTAACTTTAGTATATCAAAAGGAAAATAGCATGTCTACCTCATGAATACTTACATTTAAGCTTGAATGAAAGAAAATTATGCCAATAGAATTTTAAAATGCATAAATAGCATTTTTCATACTGCTACTTGATCCTAATCCACTATAATAGGTTTTGGGTATGTGTAAGATCATGATGGGCCAAACTATACCTCTAAGTGGCAATGAAAATACAAAAAAATTAGACTTAATCAAGTTCATGTGAAAATTTGAATGGATTATCTACACAATTTGAAAAAAATGTAAGAACAAAATTTGTAGAGAATTGAATCTAGTTTATGGGCTACTATTTTTTTTTTAAACTAAATTTACTTAGTGAAAAATGAATATTTCAATGAACAACTATTAAATTTTTCAGAAAAAAAATAAAAAGTGGGTGTATGTCCAGCCAACCTAACTATGAGCAAAAAAAAAAATTGAAACTTTCAAAATAAGTAGAGGACTCATGCCCAGATGTGACGCATATTTTTTTGAAATTTTTTTCCAATAAAATAATTAGTTATGATTTTTTTACTATGACTTTTTTTTTAACTAAAAAGTAATTTTCCAACCAACCTAACTTGATAAAAAAAAATTGGAATTCAAAATTGTTTTTTAAACCTATAGCCAACAAAGCATAGAGTGTGATGCATCTTTTGGATTTGAAAAAGGTGAAACGGTTTGAAAGTTATGGATATTTTTCAATCAGTGTGTCCATTAGGATTTCAGACACACTATATAGAAAATTATTAATAATTATTTAATAAAATGATAATCAAGAAAATCTTATATTTTTAGAAAGCTAACAATTTTCTCTATAAACCCTTTTCATTTATTGATTTTGCATAAAAAAAGTTGCCAGCATGAAGAGTGAAGTTTGAAGAAGAGAGTGAAACTTGTAAAAACATTAGAATTGAGGGAAAGTCAACTATGACAACCCCAAGCCTACATACAAGGCAAAAGTGAAGCAAAACAGATATTCGTTATTAACACAAGTTATATTGAATGCCAGTACACCTTTTTGGAAGCTTGTTATATAGATTGCAAAAGCACTTAATACACCTTTGCCTAGTCATTTTAAGTTGACTAAGGAGATGTGTCCAAAGACATAAGAGGAGGAAGACAAAATGTCTAAGATATCATATGCATTAGCAGTTGGTAGCTTGATGTATGCAATGGTATGCACAAGGCCACACATTGCACATGCAGTGGGAGTTGTGAGCAGGTATATGAGAAATCTGAGAATGGAACATTGGAATGCTGTAAAATGGGTTCTTCGATATTTGAGAGGTACTACTTCAAAGAAACTTTGTTTTGGAGGAACAAATTCTGCTCTAAAATGATATGTTGACTCTGATCTGGCTGGTGATATGGATAGCAGGAGGAGTACTACAGGGTATGTTTTTAGTGTAGGAGGTACTGCAATTAGTTGGATTTCAAGGCTACAAAAGGTTGTTACACTTTCAACCACTGAAGCTGAGTATGTTGCTGCTACAGAAGCTAGCAAGGAGATGATTTGGTTACAACATTTTCTGGAGGAATTGGGGCAACAACAAGAAGACAACCCTTTGTACACTGATAGCTAGAGTGCCATTCATCTTGCTAAGAACTCAGCTCTGCATTCAAAAACTAAGCATATATAGCTCAGATACCACTTCATCCGGTCAGTTTTGGAGGATGGGTAGTTGAAGCTAGAGAAAATTCACACAAGTGAAAATCTTGTAGATATGTTCACAAAGGCAAATACACAAGAGAAATTGGTTTCATCATCAGTTTCTATTGGCCTTCATGACTAATAATGGTGGACTTAAGAAACCAGATAGGCCTGTAATTTAGTGGGAGCTGCAAGCACAGTGATGTCGTCCAGGATCAGTCTCCAAGTGGGAGATTGTTTGGTGTGGAGCCTGATCAGTCTCCAAGTGGGAGATTGTTGGTATGTGGTGACTGATCATGCAAGTACTATACACAAGTTATGTATCCTCGCTGGGGTTTGGGGCTGGGCCAGGCCCCGAGCGGGGGTTCGGGGGTGCATGCCCCGAGAAAAAAAATTTCCCTCTTTTTTGCACGATCGGAGTCAGTTGTAAATTTTTGTTAACCGACAAAAAGAAAAATGACATTGCAAAACCCTAATTCTAGAAGCTTCTAAAAATCTTGTTATAAGCAGCTGGGATGTATGGTACATCAATGTATTTGCGAGATTGTAATCTATTTTGCACTAGATAATAAAATCATTGGATGGCTGAGTTTCTATGGATGTAGCCCATATTGGGTGAACCATGTTAAATTTTTGTGTTGATCTCTTTTTGTGTTATTCCTCATTGTTATATTTGGGTTATTTAATCTGCATATAATTGTTAGTGTTCATTGCTTTGATCTACCCTAACCCTAACAACTGGTATCAGAGCGTGTTGTGTTTGATTATCATCTGCAAGAAGGTCTCATGGTTGAGTGGGAGTAATGGCAGATGAGGGTAAATTGAAGGTCGATAAATTCAATGGGTAGAACTAACAATCATGGAAGATGCAAATGGAGGATTATCTCTATCAGAAGGATTTATGGAGGCCATTGGAAGGAGTAGCCAAGAAACTGGCAGCAATGGCTAATGAGGATTGGAAACCCCTGGACAGAAAGGCATTGGGAACCATTCAGTTGTTCCTGGCACCATCTGTGGCATTCAATATAATAGAAGCGGAAACAACAAACACATGCATGCAACAAGAACACAAACCACTACACATGATTTACCCTGGAAAACCCTAAACCAGGGAAAAACTAGCAATGAAGATCTTCATATTAACCCTCAGCCCCAATCGGGCTGAACCTGGAGGCTTCAACCAGCCACACATACAATGGAGTCATCAAGCCATTATATAGACTTCCATACATGCAAAACCATGGGCTCAAAACCATAAGCTCCAAAACCATGGACCAATACAACTAGCACAAAACCATGTGCTCAAGACCACTTATGGTTAATCCACTAACTCTAACCCAAGAGCTAGTTTAACCCAACACATTTTGCTTTCGTAAAATACCATTTTTCCTTTTTTATGTTTTACAAAATGGATATCCATTTTGCTCTCTCTCTCTCTCTCTGTGGTCTATCGATATCCTGCAATGGTCATAAGAATTCATCTTTAGCTTTGTGTAAAATGTTAAAAAGGTGGTCTATCGATATCCTGCCATATTCTTATGACCATTGCATCTAATTTCATCTATGATCGAAAAGGCTTGCCTATTTTCTAAGTTTTGTAAAGAGAATTGATAACAACATTGTAATGTCCATTTTTAGATCCATTTTCTGCATTTCCTATAATCATGACCTAGTTTATGAAATCACATTTTTTTGAGGCATTCTATCAAATAGTTAGCAATGCCTTGTCTATGTTTCCATAGTTTTTATAAATATTTACTAGAAAGTTACCAAATATAATATTTGATAAGATTCCCCCTATCATTATTCTTTTGATGGATGCCCATGTACCATTCCTTTGGTGTAAGTAAATAAGATAGTAGAAAGGATCATGGAGTTTGGCTATATACAAGTCGACTACATTTTTTTGAAGATTTTTTAAACATTTTCAACAAATTTCATTATGTTGTGCATTGTCATGTTGGCACTTTGTAAGTTCTTTTTTGAAATGTATGTAAACATAATAGTCTACACATAATAGTTGGTCTTTTGGTAAATGAACATTGTGGAACTTTATGAGGCATGGGGATGTTGAACTTCACTGCAATTTACAAGTTTGTGGATGAGTGCATTAGGATTTTTCATTGATGATGCATAATTATTTTCAAAACCTTCATTTATATACTTACGAGATTTTGGGAAGTGGAGTCATGTTTTCCATCTACAACTTTGCAAAGCTTCCACTTTTCCACCAAATAGATTAACATTACTTTTAATCATGTAAGACTTTGGGAATGTTAAGATAAAATTAAGTTGGCAAAAGTGCACCTTGACCCCCCCCCCCCCCCCCCCCCCCCCTCTCTCTCTCTCTCTCTCTCTCTCTCTCTCTCTCTCTCTCTCTCTCTCTCTCTCTCTCTCTCTCTCTCTCCATGCACATACCCATTAGGTAGGCTATTTTACATATGGTGGTCATATCCTTTAGGTCCAATCACCTCCAAACTTCACAAATAGATATAGAGCATAATTCTAAGCATCTTTCATAAAGACCACTTCTCTACATAGGTGCAACTAATACCACTTTTTCATTGTTTTCCACATTTAATACTTATTCTTTTCCATTTTCCAAGTCCTACATGTGTCCAAGTTGTATTGTTTGTCAAGTTTTTAGTCTAATTGTTATTCCTAGCTCTCATGGATATTAAAATGTTAGTATAGTTAGATTTATTCTTAGGTAATATTAATTTACACATTGTTGCACAAAGAACCACACTCAAAAATAACCTTACCTAATTAAGGTTAACCTTTAAGGTTCTTTCATTTGGTGAGCCTAACAAATCCAACTAGTTCAATCTTCTTATAGTCCATGCTTAGCCTTCCAAGAGAGTTCATGTCGTGTTAACTTTGCATTATGTCCTCACTTTCCTCTTACTAGTTGTAGTACTCTTTTTTTTCTAATCCTATCCCTATATCATACTATTGTTGTTGAATTTTCTTTCCATCTTCATCATCATAGTCCTAGTTATCCTATTTTGAGCCTACCATTTATCCTTAGCCATGTCTTGTACTTCTTCTATTCATGTCAATTTTAATGACATCCAAATTTTCCATAAATTCTTCTCCACCAAACCCTAGACCCTCACCCAAATCCTTACTTTCCTAAGAAAAGCCCTTCCCCAAACATCATTTGATCATGTGGCTCCTTCCATCACTAGATAGGTGCCCCTACTTTCTATTATTCATCCAATACAATCCCAATGTCATAGCTCACATTCCCACACCTACATTCATAGACTCCATTCCCCCTATTGACACCATCATTGATAATCATTTTAATGAGTCTCCCTTGAATAATCATTAAACCATGGATTATCCCATATCCCCATCTTACACTTTCCTCACCTTTGAACCCTTAAAATATGACATTTAGCTATCCCCACCATTACCAATCACACTTTCTAGCTATCCCACATAAGACACCTTACCCATCACTTCACCTAGGTCATCACTAATTAAATCACCTCATTACTCCATTCAACCATACCCATACCACCCCTTTCTCACTCCACAACCTGTATTAACGCATGCTTCACCCCATGACATGCTACAATTACCACAATGCCAATTCACTCTACCATCATTCTTCATATTATCTTATGAATCACCATCCTTTCTTCCCATTCCTTGAGACATCATACCATGACACACACCAATGAAAACAATTAAAAAACCAATGAAAAGAATTAAAAAAAACCATTTTTGTAGTTTCAAAAAATAGATATCCTTTTTGGGAATATTTCAAAAATGGATATCTGTTTTGGGAATATTCCAGAAACGGATGTCTGTTTCCTGCAACTATAAAAATGGTTTTTTAAACCACAAAACAGATATCTATTTTAAAATGGATATTCGTTCCAAACGGATATTTTTAACATACCTATGAAAGTTAAAGTTATCCAATTCATGAATTTGGCTAAGTAAAGACACGATTTTTTTTCCATTGCCACTGTTTGGCCTGCGATGATCCTGCACATACCCTTTTCATATCCTCCAAAATTTAACCAATTAGATATTGACCAACATTCCAATTGTGTTTGTAACATGCAAAATAGCATTATAGCATTCCAAAGTCTTAAATATGCATCTAGTATACACCTAAACAAGTGTGATGACACTATCCTATGTGTATTCAATAAAATCTTGTGTGTTTTCTACATTATCTTGCATGCTTGCAAACCCTGTGTCATCAACCATGTAAAAATTATGTTCATTGTATTGAATATGATCCTTGTCTCATTTGCTTGCAATATTGAGATCATCAAACCAATTTAGACACTTGGGATTTCATGGCATTTGTGGAAACATAGGTGTTTTGTTGGAGATACTCAACCTTCTCCTCACATTCATGCACTCGATCAAGTCTCTTTACCAATGAAGAGTGTGACCAAATCCATCTTCTGTAGGGTGAAATGGATGCACACTTGGATGGCCTAGTCCGAGCTAGGATGAGACGTGTCTACTTTTGACCTTGTTTGACAAACCCTCTAAAATCTTATCAATGAAAGTAAGTGTTGCCAAATCAGATGTGTTAGTCAAAATTCCCTGAAACTTTTTTGTTAGTTGCAAAGTTTCATTTCTATCTCTGCATGTCCATCTCTGTTGTCAATGGTCTACAAAAAAATAGACACGTTTCAAAAATTATGACTCAAACTAACAAGAATTGGAATGAGTAAAATATGGTTATAACATCACCTACCTATGCACACAATAATCCTTCAAGAGTTGGCAATTTTCATTACTTCAATCCTATCAAATTCATTCATTGTTTCCTACATTGACATTGTGATGCATTATAAACACATGTTTTGCAAAGAATGATATACCAATAGAACAAAAAAAAACTTGTTTGTCAACTACCAAATGATTCTAAAGACACCGGTGGCGTCCTTCTTCTATAGATACAATTGTACCAACAAGATTATCAAGGTATACATGCAAGTTGTTAGATAGATGTTATCTCTCCCTCATCAAGTTCACCTTGATGAACTGCTTACACATGTATCCTTGCATTAAAAATTTGCAAGAGCACATACATAGATTAGGTGGGGAACTATACACCTAATACTGAAAATAAGGATTGCTTTCACTTGGCACCCATGCTATGCGATCATTAATGTCATTGAATATAACATGGCTATCTAGAATTTGCAAGGCTTGAACCCAAGATGTATTTTCAATCTTCTCAATGTAGACAACTAAAAGTGTCCTCATGTCACAAAACCCTAATTTCTTCTACATTCTCCTAATTTTCTCTAATTTTCCCCTATGGTTCAATAATTAATTTGAATTAATTAATTATTTAATCATTCATGTCCTAATGTTCCCTTTGTTTGACATAAAAAAATACAACATTTGTTTAAATCCCCCATCACATTATCTATTTCCTCAAATAAATTAAATAAATGAACACCATTTATTTAATTTAAAAATCATAAAACACCTCATCATATTTGTGAATTTTAAATTCACTTTTGTCCTCTTGTGGAGGAAAACCCTAACTCGCCTTTCATTTTGGCTCCAAGTCAACAATGAATCTTGGCCCTTGTTGGTAAACAAATTTGTTGCTTTTAAATAACCTTCGTGAATAACTCTGTTTCGCCCTTGGATCAGCAACAACCTACTCACAACAGTTGAAGAATCGCAAGACTATGCTGATTCCTCTCTGTGTTTGAGAGGGGTAGCTCCCTCATATGATAGGGGTATATGGATTTTCTAGGGTTTTTAAGAACAAATTGAATAACAAAAACTAATAAAGAAATGAGAAGTAATCTTATTGATTCAAGTTCCACACATTCAAGTTGAGATACCAAAACTTAACGTGATAATCTTTTCCACATGCAACATTTAAAGGAAAGAAAATGGTTATCATTAATTAAACATATGAATATAAGCAACAACACTTAAAATCAAATTGAACACACATCCAAAACATTTCCTTATTGCTTTCTTGCTTGAAAAATACTATTCGAGTCCTTTACACAATGCCTTGTAAAAAAGTGAACCCCCTCAATTGAATCACAATGATATATTTATAGGTGATTTTAAGAATTCTTGTTCAATAATGAATGGCTGCCAGTCACTTAAGGTATTGCTACCTATTACTCCATCATAGTCTTCAACTTCAAAATGAACAAATAAAGTTTGACAAGGTTTTTCTTCAAAACCAAGTTGAACTGGAGCAATACAGAATAGATGACTGAAACTCTTTTCATTATTACCAAATGTAATATCAGTTTTACCTTCTCTCCAAGCATCTTCTGGGAAGGCATTCTTTCTTGCAATATTTAAATCAGCACCAGTATCTATGAGGAAAGCAAGAGGATAAGCTTGAATACCTGGGAATTTGATTAACAATACTGCGCCAGGACAGTGCGTAGTAGCTTTTGATACTCTGAAAGTATTCTTGATGGCACTGTATTTCCCTCTGCTGCTTTCTCCTTCTTCAGTGATGTTGATGATTTCTCTTGCGGGACTGCCTTCAAAAATTTCATCAGACAGGTACTGCATTGGATCTTCTGCTTGTTCTGTCTTGATGGCTCGTAAATTGGGAGCTGGCTTGGGAGACTTGGTCACCTTTTCCTTTGGTGCACTTGGTCGAAGAAGTATATTTTCTTGGAGCTGAACAGGTTCAGAACTGATCTCCAAGGACCGCACACTTTGGCTGATGAGAGGGCTATACGGCTTCTCTTCACAAAACAAGGCAATTTCTTTGCTGGTAGTAGGTTCCAGCATCTTGACACCAGAAATAGAATTGAATCTGTTTATGTACAGATCCAGCTCTCTGGTTGATTCTTCTATGCTTTGCTCTTCTGCTTCTTCGGTGGTGAGGATGTCAATTTCATCCGTCACTTGTGCTAGTACTTTATCCAGAAATTCAAGATGATGGCGGTGCCATAGTCTTCTTGCCATACTTCCTGGGGCTGGAGCTTCCAGGATTCCTTTCTGCTCAATTGGAGTGGTAGCGGTAACCACTGATTCTGTAGGGCCGGTCTCTCTGAGAGAGGCTACTGAAGCTTTCGGCTGGTTATACCAGGGTGAAGGTTGGTATCCATGGGATGCGCCGGGCGACATACCACGTGGTGTGAAACCAGGTGATCTGCCTCGGAATTGATATGGCCTTGGATCAGCATACTCCCATTGGGATTCATCTTGAAATCTTGCCGCTGTGGGCTTGGTTACCTTGGGCTGCAGCAAGTAATACTTTCGGCTTTTTAACTACTCAAGCCGGGCTTTCAACTTTTTCCAGGTCTCTTGACCCATATTCATTTCTTTTAACTGCTGCTCGATGTGCAAGATTTCTCCAATAATTTGATCTAACTCTGAAGTACTTGACTTCATCATTCTATAATAGAATGATACTTCGGACGCTTCTGATTCAACTTCAGATTCAGAACTTGAGCTTGAGTGAGGCTGTTCCTCAGCTTTCATTAACTTAAATTGAGCCTGCTCTTCGCGGGCTGACTGATATTCTTCTTCAGACTCTGAGTCTGAATATTCAGGACTTGAAATGACTATATCCTCTGAATCGGAGGGATATGCATTTATATAGTCATATTCATCCATTGAGATGCCTGCTCCTTTAGCTGCACGCATCTTTGCTTTTCCCTTTTTCTTGTCCCTTTTAGGACACTTATTGGAATAATGGTCACCTTTACAGATGTAGCACACTGGCTTCTTCTTGGTGCCACCTTTCTTTCTTTTGTCCTTCTTACGAAAGAATCCCTTTTTCTTTTTCGGATAGAACTTATCTTTCTTGGATCCTTTCTTTTTCTTTTTAAAGCCACTTTTATCTTTGCGACATGGCTTGCACTCTTCTCCTATATCATCATAGTGGGACAGCCTGTAACACACTGCTGATGACAAGAGTGGCTGTACCTTCTTCTTTTCTTTTTTCTCCTTTACTTCATCACAGATGTCAGTATTAATCTGTTCAAGGAACTGAACTAACTGAGGAAAAGTTAGCTCTTTCATATCTATTTTTTCATGTATTAAATTTTCCAAAACTTTCTTATGATAATAATCACCAATTGTATTACCTAAGCTTTTCAGAAAAGTAGTATACATGAACTCATGGTTTTGTTCCTGACCGGAGAAATAGAAATGTTCATATTGCTTTTTGCAATATGGTTTGAAATCTCTTAAATCTCTGCATTTCCCTTTAATAAACTTCTGATAGGAGAGTTGCTCTAGGACATCTCTCTTTCCAACAAACATTCTTGCTAACTGTGCACAGACTTGATCTGTACCACTGTCCAGCAATACTTCTCTAAAATCATTATCCAACTTATCCCAAACTATTCTAGCCATACCTGTCATTGAATTAAGCACCTGCTTAATTACTTCCTTTTCATCTGCATCAGGATTGGTTGAAATATAGTTTGTGATCCATTCCTTCATTGCATCAATGCCACGGGCATTCTCTACTTCTTCAAACTTATCAAAATTGACTAATGGTGGAGTATCAGCTTTATAAGACTGAATATTTTTGAATGGATCATTGGTTGGATATGGAAATGCACCTGATCCCCAGGCCATTAACACAGTCCCCTGAGGAGGAGGAACTGGTGGTTGTTCAGGTTGAACAGGAACCTCAGACGTTGGGGGCTGGGTTGAAACTAACTGACCACTAGCAGGATCATATCGAAATGATTCAGGCTAAGCAGGTACTTGAGTCCTGAGACGAGGACCTTTGTATTGTGCCTGAAGATATGAACTAGCATGACTAGGGAAACTCTTATATTTTACTGTAGAGGCTTGCGCCTGTTTTCTCATAGCTAGTTGAATAGAGTTTGATTCAGCCGAAATGGCTTCCCTAGTTTCCTGAGATTCAACTCGTAGTGAATCTGCAATCCTTATCTGAGAGGCAATAAGAGAATGGACCTCTTCAGATATCTCTTGTAACCTTTGTCCATTATGTCTAATCTAGACATTGGTTGTTCCCAACTGTGAACTCAGAACGTCACAGTCTGCTTTTATCTCTTGTCTGACCTTGAGAAGTAAATCTCTCTGTCTTTCCATGGCTGCTTCTCTTTCAATTTTCCAGATTTCCACTTGAGTTCAGAAACGATCATACTGTTCTTTCAACTGTACAAGAGCAGTTTCCACATTATCTTTCCACTCTTGATTTAATCTTTTTTCAAGCTGTTCTATGGTGGAAATCATAGAATGGTTATTAGCTTGTAAGCTCTGGAAATATTTTTCAGATTTTAATGCTTCAAGCTCATGCCAGATATGGCGATCTTCTTGTAGCAGCAAGGATTTCCTAAGACAAAGATTTGCCCACTTTAATAAATAACTTTGACTTGGGGCATTGTCACCTAGAGCAGTGACATGTAAAGGCCAGCACCTAGCTTTATACTTGCTAGAGGTATCTAATAACAGGAAGTCATGAAATGGTGGTATACAACCGGGTATTGTGGAACTTCCACCAGGATTACTTACGAACTTCTACCCCGAGGTAAAGCAAATTACTTTTTAATGAGTTCTACAGAAGTTCAGATTTGTGCTAAAGAAGTAGCTAAACTTGAAGCCTTAGACTTAATTCAGGTCTCAGACTCTCCCTTTTCATGTCATGCTATGTATGTTCCTAAGGTAGATGAAAGGGGTGTAGAGTTACCTAAAAAACGTCTCGTAGTAAATTACAAACCACTTAGGGTAACTACCTGAGCCACTTTTTATAACTACTTGACGTAACTACCTTCATAAGTGCCCTAATTTTGAATAACTAACTTTCTTCTATAAAGATAGTTACTTAGAGTAACTACCTAACTTAGGCACTTAAAATAACTACCTTTTTGAAATATGATGATATTTTTTTAAAATAAGCTTTGAAGTTCATTTTCTAACTTTCAGTTACAACATGTGATCTATAAGCCACTTTCACAAAAAGGTAACTGAAAACCTATAACTTGAAAGAAAAGCCAAGTCATTGGTTTGCCGAGGTAGTCACCATGTCTCCTTTCAATCTATGAGTCACTTGTTGGAACTAAGATCTATCAACAACAATATGGCCTTCGAAGATGCCCAACTCAATTAATGACTGAAACTTCACCGATCTACTAATTGTGATTGCTAAATTTAGCCTTTCCATTATGAAGATACGGAGTTCCAAGTGTTGCATTGAAACTTGTTTTAATCATAATATATGTGGAATATAATTTTGAGATGCAAACTCCTTATTCCAAAAATGCTCAATCTATTGAATGTTTTGCAACTTTGAATAAGTGTCACCAGTCTTCAGATGAATAGCACCTGTATAAAATCTCCATGTCACACAATTTCTTTCAACTGAATGGGATGCTCTCTCCAAAATAACATAAACCATTTCAAAGATTTCATTTGGTGCATCTCATGTGTATAAGAGCATTTTCAACCAAGTATATGACAATACTTTGATGGGATACCATACCCTACAATCTTAGCATTCCATGAGATGACATTTCTTTGAGGTGGCATTCTGTCAAACAATACATAGACCTTGTCTATGCTTCCATATTTGTGATTCATGCTATGTAATTACAATTTGCATTGCATCCATAACATTTAAAAGTGTAATGATACCCAAACAACACGTTCCCATAGACAGAAATGGCTTGTAGAGATGAAGCAGAGAACAAAATTAGATGAGCTTTTTCTTCTCAATGGATTAAACCCAAAATCACCAATAGTCCTTGCAAGAACAAAACCCATTCATGAAATGGTGGAAGCGGCTAGCATCTCTCACAACAATTTCTCGACCAACAGTCTTAGAAATGAATTTTGTGGCAGTGTGACAATTCTCCAAATGGTCCAGACACCCTTCATATGCCTCTCCATGCTTGGTATACCCATCTGCCAGAGCATTTCAGACTATAACATTTTAAACAAAAATATTGCTTCCATTATGTCTTGATGGATCTCCAAAACCCGTTCTAGAGCTCACATTTTGGTGCACAGCGGAGGTTACAAAGTTTGTGGAACATGGCTTTACACCAGTCAATTACATTTGCTTAAAAGTTTCAAAAGTCTTCACAAGGGCTTTATTTTGTATGCATGTTGAATTCATTGCATATTATGAAATGATATCATCTATGGCATAGCTTACATGTCTTGTCTATGTATCAATATTTAGCATGCAACAACATCCAATAAAATCTCTTATCGTTTATTTTTTTTGCTGGTTTTCTATACCCTATTTCAAGGGTACTGGCGAAGGTTGTGGAGTTCTTTACATTTGCAAGGCATATTTTCTTGAAAGCTTCTAAAGTCTTTTTAACAAACCCATTTTGTGAGTATCCTGCAAGCATCATTACATTCCGTGAGATAGCATCTCTTTGAGGCAGGCTACCAGACTGTTCGTGTGCCTTGTCTATGGCTACACGTTTTGCATACACGTCCGCCAGAGTATTTCTAACTATAAAGTCAAACAAAAACTTCCATTCCTTTATGTTGAAGAGTTGTTGGTAAATGTTGTGGAATTTAGCTTTACACCTGCCATTCACATTTGTTTTAAAGTTTTAGAACCCCTTTCAATAAATACACTTTGTGCATACCATATTATAGTCTAAAGGATAATGTTGGTTGTTGCGAGTATGTATACCAGAAAATTTGCATAATATCTGACAGAAATTTCTCTCCATTACGCCTTGATGAATGTCTAAGCCTGTTTGGAGGCTCCCATTTTCTACGTGGGGGAAGGACACTCACAAATAATGACAGTCGATAGCCTTTTCCTTTGAAATCTTTGAAATCCTTTCTAAGAAAGTAGTTATAATAACTACTAACCGCTTCTTGTTTAATCTCTTCATCGGCAATCCAAGTAGTTTCCAAAACCTCATCGGGGGAAATAAATACTTTTGAAACTTATTACATATGCCAGTGATAAAACAACTTCCTTTTTGGGTAGTGAAAACTAATTTTGAAACTTGTTATTTTCACTGATGGTGTAGATTTTGCTTGTCTCATATCGGTACTTTAAATGGCTAGTAGTTTAAATTTTGCATGGTCAAAATGCAGTTAATAATTGGCTCTTGTTGGTGTGAACAGGGTTATCACCTAACCGGTTTACCCTAGTGTGGATAATTCATCTTATTTAACTATTTACTAGTTAAATAATATTCACACATCACACATTAATCACACATATTAAGTTGACTTAGTGAGTCTTCTAGATGTCTAGTTGTGTCTAGTTGTGTGTTGAGTTGTTGATAGTTGGAGTGAGTTGTCTTATCCTCCACATGTGCAATTAGCTATCATCCTCTAATTGGCACATGTTGTTGGAATATCTCCACTTTCCACTCCACCTTTCTCTCCACCTTCTAGCTCTCACCTTGCCTTTATAAGAAAGGCTCTCTTCATGTATTATGTAATCCAAATAATAATCTTTCTTTTGCATTCAATGATAGAATAGCATTATTCTCTCAATTGATCTCTCTTGTGCTTTCATGAAGTCCTAGATCCTGGGTGGCTCCAATCATAGCCAACTCTAACATGGTATCAGAGAAGCCATTTCTCTGACTGAAGACTTGTAGAAGCAAAGAGTACATGTCCTTTTCCTTTGTCTATCCCATGTGTAATGCATGCTTTCCCTGTATGTGTAGATGATGATGGTATCGAAGAAGAGGATATATTAGGTGATGATGATGGCATTTTTATGTTGTGCTTTTGAATAATCTGAGTCAACTCATCAATTTTCTTTTCATAACACTTATGCTCATCATGTCCTAGTTTCTTGCAATATGCACACTTTGGTCTCTCCTTAGATGATTCCTCCTTGGGAGAGGATGAGGACTTAGGTGATTTGGTTGATTCTTTTGCTTGCCCATTTTTCTTGAGATCCTTATTTTTCTGTTTCTTGCCTTTGCTAGGTGAAGCCTTTTGATCCTTAGAACCTTGACTAGCAAGAAGTGCTTGAGTTCTAGAAGACTTCAATGTGCCCATGTGTACTAACTTAGCTTGCTCCCTTGTGAGTGATGCAGCAAACTCATCAAGTGAAGGCATTGTGAAAGTTTTTCCAAGTGCATCCATTGTAGCATAGAAGGCAGAAACAAAAATTGAATAGTCAGGACCAAGCTTGGCAAGGATTGAAAGAATCAATTGAGTGTCCTCTTTCTCAATTTGACATTGTTTGAGCTGCAATTTAAGTGACTTTAGTTTTGTGAAGAAGTCTTGGATGCTTGCAAAATTGGTTGGATTCAAACCAATTAATTCATTCTCCAATTTGAAACCTCTCATAGTATCTTGTTTACCAAAGAGATTTTCTAAGGTAGTCCACACTTCATTAGGTGTTTTACAAGATTCAATATGAAAAAGAAGATCAGGAGAGATAGACAAGCATAGTGTTCCATAGGCTTGATCACATCTATTATACCACTTTCTCTTTTCTACAACTGCAATTGGTTCAATTTCTGTACCCATTGTTACTCTATGAATTTTCAAACTTCTTAAATGAATCTCCATTTTAGTTTTCCACTCATGATAGTTATATGGTGTGAGTAGAGGAAGTTTGTGTGAATCCATGATGCAAGAGTACAAAAAAGAACACAAGTACACCCCCCTGTTATTCAATCAAAGAGATCACCCCCCAAAAATGAATGATTGTGGCACTTTATACTTAGTGCGATTTACAATCATCCTCAAAGGACCAAAAAAGGGAAAGCATCAAAATCTCTTAAATGAGATATTCAAGGGAGATTACAATTGCTTACAATGATTAACTAGAGCAAATAGATCCCTTCAAAACAAGTTTCACTTCCTCAAGTGCCAAAATGCCCAAGTTATCACTCAAAAGTCAAAAAATTGACAAATGAAATAAAATAAACTTGGAGCAAAATTTGAGAAAAGTGCATGGATGGATTTGAAGAGCTCCTAAATACCTTTCCGATGCCACAAGAATCGCGAAAATCAAAGATCATGGCAGAAAGTTGTGAGCTCGGAAGCTGAAAATGAAGATCTGTCTTCAAATTGCTGTAGCAGTCACCTACAGTAGAATTTTAGAAAACTACTAACACCACTGTGAAGTGCTCTCTGTCAACTTTTTGACGATATCTTGTTTGCCCAATTTTGCCTCCGTGGACAAAAGTTATGCAAAAATGAAAAAAAGGCCCCTTTTAGGGCTTTGAGGGGCAAAAATGGCCCCTATCGCTGATGTCAGTAGAATATTCCCTTTTGCTGAAAAAAATGGCCCCCTCTGGGAAGGCAAAAAAAATTGCTGGCAAACCACCTTCATTGGGCACGAATCCACTTACTGTTTCAAAACCGCTGATGTTGGTGTGGGTTGAAACTGTCAGTTTCGAGGTTGAAATTGCCTTTGATTGGTTGGAATGGCTTGTTGAAAGTCAAAGCCACCCTTCACATGGTCAAAACTGCCTTTTTGTTTAAGGAGAAAACCACCTTAAGGGTAGAAACCACAGGTTCGAATAAAAAACAACTTGATGTTTAATGCAAAAACTGCCAATATTCCCATAAACGACTGATGGCTTGGAGATCCAAGGGTTTGTTCTGAAAAATACGAATCTCAAGAGTTTGAATTCACTGTTTGACTGTTGAAATATCCACTGGTCTGAGGAGATAATATTTAACTCTGCGGGCCTGTGATGAAAATGCCAACCGCTGTTGTATGAAGATCGCGGTTGGAGAGGAGTTTTGAATACTCCGATAGGTACAACCGATGAGTTTAGGAGATTTTCCGGTGTAGTGGACAGTGGATCGCCGCTATAGGCTCGGCCAGAATTTGGGACCTATAGGCAGTTTGTGGAATCCGCCGATGGGAACAGCCCATGAGTTTAGAAAATATGCGGTCGTGAATTTCTGAACGGCTTGAGACAGTGCAAACTACTGATTGAGATCTAATCACCGAGGGCTTGGATTTGCACCGCCGGTGATGAAAATCCCAAAGCCAGAAAAATTGTGGGGAATAATGTTTGTATTCCCTGAGACCGCTAATGAAGGGTTTAGATCCCGCAAATGTTGCTGGTCGATTGTTTTGAATGCCGCAAGTGATTGTAAACCCGCTGTGAATGCTGCCAATGGTGGAGGATAAACACCGGGAAGGGAGGGATTGCCGGGCATGTGGAGATCTTTATTGCCAGCGATGATAGTGATCGCTACTGATAAGAAAACCACCTAAGATTTCCGTTGCAGGAGGTATTTACCAGGCTGAGTGATATGTCTGCCAGAGGTGAGGTGGATTCCTATCGGTGACAGTTTGATTTAGCCGAAAAAAAAGTTTTGACACTGCTAAACGGCCACTGAAAATCTTTCAAATGTCTGCCACTGGGATCTAACTGTTTAAAAAGATCTCCGGCAAGATTTTGTTGCTGGCTTTGTAAAAGACCGCGGGAAATAGTTCTCAGAGATTGTTCTCAGAGCCGAAGGTGATTGAAACTGCCCAACCGGAGAAACAAAAATGCCAAGTTTAGATTTGAATGCCCATAGACTCCAGAGAATTTACCGCAGACTGTCAATGTCGTTAGGACCGTTGGGGCCTACGCCAAGTGGCATGATTAGCATGTGTGGATCCTTATACACACTGTACCCTGCTCATCTACAGAGGATCGCAGGTACGATCCTGCGAAAACAAATTAATCCGTGGAATAAACTTTAAAACCAGCGTATAACAAATTTACCCGATGGTCAAGAATGTTCTGCTGACGCCAAAAAGGATTCACCTGCACAGAACGACGTAGTACAAAGATTCCAGAATATGCTGCAGAATATTCTCTGCAGTCCGTACGACGAGCTGTGGGGCAAAAAAATATTTGCTTTTTGCGACAACTTTGTCTAATTCGGACGATTTTATAGTCAATCTGTACTGATTTGGCTGCTCTGGACGCAATGGCGATGTCTGATTTGGGCCAAACTACTCTGAAATAGCTGGTACTCTTGGATCACGCCACAATGCCCCAAAATGAAACCCTCGTCAATTTTGCCTCCGATGTCTGATTTGGACGAAACAAAAGGTGATCTTGACTATTTCAGCTGCTCCGGACACAATGGTGAAGTCTGATTTGCAACAACATGCTTCAAAATGCACCTACAATACAAGGGCAAGAAAGGGAAACCCTCACAAAACTGGTATCTCTATCAAGTTTTTCTGATTCTCTAGGTCATCATGTGATGCAAGAGAAGAGCATACTAAACTATCAAGATCCACCATGAATTGCACTCAAGATCTCTCAAAAAATTGACTAACACAAAGTGATTCTTCCTAGAGCTCTGATACCATCATCATCTACACATATAGGGAAAGCAGGCATTACACATGGGATAGATAAAGGAAAAGGACATGTACTCTTTGCTTCTACAAGTCTTCAGTGAAAGAGATGGCTTCTTGATTCAGGGGCTTCTTATCATATGGCATCTTCACAGGGGATGTTCTCTTCATTTGAGTCATGCACTTCGACACCTATCTTGATGGGTAACAACACATACATGCATGCATCTGGAAAAGGGACAATTGATGTTGGAGAGAATACATTCAACAATGTGTTGTGTGTACCTTCCTTGACATCCAATCTCCTTTCCATCTACTAGATTACTCATTGTGGTGCAGGCAAGATAGTTGAGTTCACTCCTAATTCAGTGATCATACGAGACTTGGAGAGCAAAGATATCATTGCAGTTGGGATGGCTGATCATGCATCTCGCTTGTATACCTTCTCCCATTTTGTTTCTTCTGATGATGTAGATCCATTGATGGATATTCACACTCATGCATCAAGTGTGAATCATGTTTCTGAGGAGAAGTTTGGTCACTTGAACCTTGGTGCTCTTTTACCCACTTTGGTTCATGAGACTAGTGCTGAGCTTCCATCACCTCAACCTCCTGCTTCTTCAGAGATTGACATCAACATGGGTTCATCTACTCCAGTTGAGCAAGATCATTCAGGTCGTTCAGACACAACTTTGTGGGATACTTTCTTGGCAGGTATATCAGACTTGTTTTGTGAGTCTCATCTTGCAGATTTGGAGGACACACTTGAGGGGATATCTCTCCTCTTTGATGATAGTTATAGCACAACTGTTATCCCATCTACTTCGTCTTTGGAGGTTGTTCCTCATCACTCTACATAGGATTTTAGATTGGTCACACCTCATTACATTGTGACATTCTTTCATTCTGACATGTGGACACTTGAGTAGTCTTCAGAGGCATCTATCATGAGGCTTTTTCCCTCATTCCTTGAGATGGAGTTTCTTCGACATCAGCTTTTGGATTTGTTTCTTCCTAAGGGGAGAAATGTTGTTTGTAGGTACAGGACACTTTCCAGCATTCCTCTTTAGGCATTCTTCATCGGCACAGGAGTTACTTCATTGTGGGGGAAACCCATAGTCTCACATTTTCTCTCCTATGGGGGGGTAATTGATTGTATGTATGTGATAGAAGTTGTCCTTGGGGGGTCATGTTGAGTCCTTCCTACTATCACTTCTTTCACTTTCATTTCTTCTACATTCTCACTTTTGGAGAGGAGTTTTGTCCCATGTGGTTTTCTCCTTTTCTCCACTTGAGATTTGTTTGTACATGGGTACCTAACATGGCCTAGTAGCTGGGACCCATCCATCATTCCATCTTTCTTTAGTCAACTACTCCCTAAGTTGCACTTAAGGGGGGGTGTTGGTGTGAACAGAGTTATCACCTAACCGGTTTGCCCTAGTGTGGATAATTCATCTTATTTAACTATTTACTAGTTAAATAATATTCACACATCACACATTAATCACACATATTAAGTTGACTTAGTGAGTCTTCTAGATGTCTAGTTGTGTCTAGTTGAGTCTAGTTGTGTGTTGAGTTGTTGATAGTTGGAGTGAGTTGTCTTATCCTCCACATGTGCAATTAGCTATCATCCTCTAATTGGCACATGTTGTTGGAATATCTCCACTTTCCACTCCACCTTTCTCTCCACCTTCTAGCTCTCACCTTGCCTTTATAAGCAAGGCTCTCTTCATGTATTATGTAATCCAAATAATAATCTTTCTTTTGCATTCAATGATAGAATAGCATTATTCTCTCAATTGATCTCTCTTGTGCTTTCATGAAGACCTAGATCCTGGGTGGCTCCAATCATAACCAACTCTAACAGCTCTAACTGGGAACAAGGACTATAAAGGACATAGGATGAACCCAGAATCTCTAGTTTCGCGGACCAGGGCCTTATTCATTGGGCGGGTAGAGTTAGGAGATAATGTGATGTTCAAGGAGAACAAAGGGACTCAAGCAAGACAGAAACAAAAGAAACAACGGAGACGAGGCAAACAATGAAAACCTACAAAAACTGAAACAAGACAGACACAACAAAAAATCCTAATTAACCTATGTACATGGTAGGTGACTCCTACCTCAAAACTGTTTCAATATGATCAAGTAAAACCATTGACAGGTTGAGAAAAATAGGCACCTGTATGAAAAAGAGATTTATACAGATGAGGCACCTGCTGACTTAGTAGACATTTTAAGATGATGAGAAAAATGAAATACATGAAATGTGAGGACTCTTTGAATCATACACCAAACAACCATTTCTCATCATAAGCATCTGAATCCTTCCAAATTGAACTGGTGTTGCTCTGTGTAGTTTCAGACATATCTTCCAGCATCATGCTAAGCACACCAATATCCTCTATCTGAAGATCTTTCTGATAATCTGGTTTGCAACAAATTATCCCATGAATTGGACAACCTTCATACAATTTGTGATGTGAAGAAACCCATGTAGACACACCCATCGGATCATGTTTTTTTAGTATCAACTTGAGAATCATCTGTGGAAATGCACTCGTTCACAAATAAAGGATTGAAGTAGACACCTTGGCTATAAAGGGAATCACTATCTAAATCTTTCAACAACCAACTTGGGACACAAACATCATGAGAGTTAAATTTTTTGAACTCGATCAAATCATCCATTACCTCATTCCTTGCTTCATTGTTGGCACAACTCCGACAACTATCCTCTGAAATAGGGGTGTCTTCTTGATCTAAAGATTTGGAAAGAGGATTGCTTTGAACTTTAAATGCTCCATAAGACAAAGATTGCGCTTCCAACATGACATGAACATTTGTTAATGTATCTACATAGCTTTGAATTTTAACCTGCTCAATATTCTCTGGACTCGGTGTTTCTTCTCCATGGAACTCTTCATCAAATTTGAAAACTTCATACTCCAATTGCATGTATGATAAAGGGTAAATACTTGATGATTCATCTTCATTTTGAAGTTGATCTTTGACTTTTGTATTAACTGTACCACTAATTGAAACTCTATCAATATCTTCAAAAGTAAAGGTCTCCATTTCAGAATCTAAGGAAGATATTTGCAAGGGCTCACTTATGGTTTTCTCTCCATTGATTATAATAGTACAAAGTTGTCCAATAGACGTTATATCTCTAATTTCATCAACGGGTCTTTCTACTTCAGAAGGTGTAGGAATATCTTTTCCATATAGAAAGTCATCATCAGGAGTATTGAGACACTAGTTTGGGACAAAAACTATATGAGATTCATCTTTATTCTTCTCTTCATCATTTTCTTGAAGCTTGGGCTGCATGGAAGTCTTGAAATTATTTACTTCTCCTTTAAGATCTTTGTTTTCAGGTTCATGGAAGACTTCTTCTTGAATAGGTGATAAAGGAGAGAGGATGACATCTTCTTTGCAAAGAAAATCATCTTCAGGAGTCTTGAGACACCAGTTTGTGATGGAGACTTCATGCAAGAGATCTTGTGGTACTATTTCATGATCATTCTCCTCTTGGTCAGATTGCATGCATGTCAAGAGAACACTTTGCAACTCTTCTTCATCTTCTTTGTTCACACTTTGGTCCAAAATTTCTTCTACATTTCCTTGAACATTAACCATGTCATGGGAACCTTCCTCGGAAGATATAGTTGTCGAATCAGAGAAAGTTGTCACAAGAGGAGTGACATTCTTCAAAGAAACTAAGAAAATGTCATCGTCTGAATAGATTTCATCTTCATTATTGCATGTTTCCATACAATCTTCTTCTTCTATCTACATCACTTCTTCTTGGTCTTCCTTAAGTGGACATGTGTGTTTTGATGAGTCTCTTTCAGACACTTCCTTCAATACAGGTTCATTTGTAGGAAAAACTTTTGCCTCTTCATTGCTGTCCTCATTATGTAAATGATATATCTTAGCACAATTTATTTTATCTTCTGGTGCATGAATCTCTTCTGATAGGAAGCTGTGATCAGGAGAAAGAAAATGAGTCTTCTTCCCATCTTTTTGTTCAATCTTCTGTAATGTTTGAAGCAAAGAAGGATGAACCTGATTAGTAGCAAGTTGCATGCCACCATAGAAACTCTTCAAAAACTCTACTTGCTTAGGATAGTCAAGAACTTAATTTTGCTGAGCAGAGGATGCAGAAAAAGGATAATCTTCATCATCATTGTCACTGTCTGATTCAAGAAATTGTAAGTTATGCATCTGGGTTCTTCGATACCAAACCATCTTTTAGGATTCTTCTTTCAGATAGAGTCGCCAACTTCTTTTCTGAGGAGATACTTGTATATTCTCGAGGAATCAAAAGACACCAATGCTTCAATTTTTCCCCAGCGGAGTCGCCAAAAATCTGTTGGTAAACAAATTTGTTGCTTTTAAATAACCTTTGTGAATAACTCAGTTTCGCCCTTGGATTAGCAACAACCTGCTCACAATAGTTGAAGAATCACAGGACTATGTCGATTCCTCTCTGCGTTTGAGAGGGGCAGCTCCCTCGTAGGATAGGGTTATATGGATTTTCTGGGGTTTTTAAGAACAAATTGAATAACGAAAAACTAATAAAGAAATGAGAAGTAATCTTATTGATTCAAGTTCCACACATTCAAGTTGAGATACCAAAACTTAACATGATAATCTTTTCCACATGCAACATTTAAAGGAAAGCAAATGGTTATCATTGATTAAACATATGAATATCAACAACAACACTTAAAATTGAATTGAACACACATCCAAAACATTTCCTTATTGCTTTCTTGCTTGAATAATACTATTCGAGTCCTTTACACAATGCCTTGCAAACAGGTGAACCCCCTTGATTGAATCACAATGATATATTTATAGGTGAGGTTAGTAACCACTTAGGGTAACTACCTCAACCACTTTTTATAACTACTTGGCGTAACTACCTTCATAAGTGCCCTAATTTTGAATAACTAACTTTCTTCTGTAAAGATAGTTACTTAGAGTAACTACTTAACTTAGGCACTTAAAATAACTACCTTTTTGAAATACAATGAGATTTTTTTAAAATAAGCTTTGAAGTTCATTTTCTAACTTTCAGTTACAACATGTGATCTATAAGCCACTTTCACAAAAAGGTAACTAAAAACCTATAACTTGAAAGAAAAGCCAAGTCATTGGTTTGCCGAGGTAGTCACCATGTCTCCTTTCAATCCATGAGTCATGTTAGTTCTCAAAAATGCAAGTTACTAATCCGAAGAGGATGCCAGGCTCTATATTTGGATTTGCAACTTTTTTGAACTAACTTGACGAAATCAACCTTCAAGGTTTGATGATTTCCTACACTTTAGGTCCTGCTACACCTAGGTGGGTGAACCTTGAAATATTAAAGCAGTCTGAGTGTGGATGAATGGACTAACTAGGTCTATCTACAATGGCATAGGATGTAGGATAGATGACAAAGCTGACTAATTAATTCTATGTGTAATGTTTAATAAGTGATTGGCAGAAATTGTATAAGCAATATCAAAAAAGGTTTTAATTAATGAGTTGAATGAGACCAGTGCCTTGTTGGGTAACAGAGTCAATTTGAAGGACTAAGAACAGTAGTTTCTAAATGGTAATAATTCTAGATATTTGGCACAGTTCTGGTTTATAGCTTGTATAAACGTGCAAGTAAGTGACTGACAGACTCTTCTTGATAATCCAACCAAATAAAATTAGATATCCTATAATTCACCAGAAGGTATTTTAATCCTTACTTGAAGGAACCAAATGAAGTGAATAGACAAGATTAACAGATAATATTTTACTGGAGACAGTGTCTCAATCCTAACTATATGGCTCTACTTAGTAATCCCAACTTACTACTTCCAGGTTACTGTGAATAAATCAGAAGGGTTTAATTCCTTAGGATGGACACCAACCGAATTAATCACACAGATACAGCGAATGTGTATTGACAGATTAAATATATACTTGATAGTTTAATCTGAATAACAGGGAAATGCAGAAATGGAGACAGCCACACAATTGAATAATTTCAACAAATAACTGATACCAAAATAGAAATACTGAATCAGAGAACTTCAAATTTCTTCTTCAAAATAAAATATGCAACATGGTCATCCTGAAATATTATGTATATGTATATATGAATATCTTCTACTGCTGATGATTTTTCAGCATAGATTGTTTGAACTTATATAGATATTTTCATGAAGAGATACAACTCTTCAATAAGTCTCTTGGGATTTTAACCAATACAAACAATAATTACATAAGCTTAATTAGGCTCTGTTTAGCCATAAATAGACTTTTGTCAGATGATCTAAGTACTCCTGCGCACGGTGAGAATCAGTAAGCTCGACTGCACTCCTGGTGATTATATCAAGGGTGACCATTTCCTCCAGTTGTTTGCAAACTTCTGTAGATACAGAGGCTTTATCTTTTAGAGCTCCTGTGGCTTTGTGCAATATAACTTGACAATCAACAGTCCACTCTTCTTTGCTCTTTACCTCTCCATTATCTTTGAATATCATGGGTACCCCTGCGTCTGATGCATCAGTCCCTTCCTTAGCATCAGCTTTGAGTTTATCATAATAATTCTGGTGCCGTTTGAGCAATGCTCTTGCATCAGAGATATCTGTGCTATCAGTGGCACCTCTGTTTTGCAACTCGATCACCTTTTCTTGTATCCTCTGATCAAGCCTTTCATGTTCTTTGACTGCTTTATGATTTTCTGAGTAGTTATCCCAAAACTGGTTTAACCACCGTACCATGTTTGCATACCTGCTCTACAGTATTGTAACAAATGCATCTATTTGAATTTGTTTGGCTTGATCATGGGATATCTCTTGACTACTTTGTGAGCTCTCACCTTGAGTTATTCTCTTCGTAGATTGGCCAAAGGTGCTCTTAACAGCGTCCTTCAAGTAGTCATTCTCTTTTGTTAATCTTTCACAATTCAGCTTATAAGCATCTCTTTCCTTGATTAACATCTGAGCTTGTGCTTTATTCAACTTTGCGACATTGATACCAATGTCTGCAGTAATTATGGGGTCAGTTTCACCTGCCCTGAAAGTCATAACATGGCCAAAAGTTTTTTCAGTGTCTATGATGGCCGTCTTCTTATGGGGAGGATACAATGCCCATATCATTAAAGAATTTTCATCATTATTGTATCTCGTTCCCATATAGACTTCATTAACTCCTTCTGGAGTAAGCTTATACTTATCATCAGCATTATTCAAAAAACTATCAAAAACCAGAGCAGAATTTAAATCCAAACCGGGAAAAATCATAACCCCTGCATCTTTGAGCAGCTGTCTGCCTCTGCTTGGTGTCATGTCCTGCATTTCCTTATCCACTGTCTCCTTTAACATATCTAATAACTGTTTCTCATTGTCAGCAGAAACATTATCTACTGACTCTCTAATTTCTTTTCCCTTGTATTTATACAGGAAGGATTTAAATTCCTTCGAATGAATGAATGTATCATCTGACACAAAAGAATCATAAGCCTTTTGGCGTGGATCTTCATCAGCAGACCCCTCCTCATCATGTATCACAACTGGAGGCTGATATTGTTGCATTTTTCTTTTAGACATTTCTATTGTCTTATCTTGTGGCTGTTCAGTCAATTCTTCCTCTTCAGAGGATACCACTTCAACTTCTGCCAACTGCTTTTTCTTTTCATTCAAATCTCTGTTATATTTCTCTACCACCAAGTCGACTTCAGCCTCTTCCAAATTTCTAATGACATCATCATGTGGATAATGTATGTGCATGTATCCACTGAGATTTTGTTTTCTTCTTGCATAGTCAATAAAACCCTCAGGGTCAAACCCTTTCCTCACCTCAGCAGTCACCATGTTATAATGCATTAGTTTATCCAAAATGAGATTGTATCCTTCTTTTGAAACCACAGTAAAATCTCCAAAACACAAAGTACTAGGCATGAATGATTGTTTATCATGCGAACTTAGATGCATGACATTTGAACAATGCATTTGCCTAATTATTTCCAAATATGCAATTCTGTCAGGGACAGTTTTAGGCAATATAAATGGAGCATCCTCAAAACCATACACTCTGATCATAGTAGCATCCTCAAAACAATACCAATCTCCCCAATTATGAGTGACAGTAGGGGGGCCACCAAAGTCTTTTGGTCTGAGGAATCTTTTTATTTCATCTGAAATTGAATATTCACAGGGGTGGTTGAAATACCTATATAGCACTTTAACACAATGCTCTTCAAATTGAGCATAGCTGGAGTTAGCATACCTGCTATCCCAGATTCTGGTCCACATTTGTACAGGTATCTTCTCCCCTTTCTTATCCGCAGCAACAACTTGAAGCTCATTTGGCCACAATCCTACTTCCTGGCCGTAGTATAAGACCATATGCATGAGCATCGAGTAATGCTCAAAAGAGCATGCTGGAGCATTGTTTTTTATTGCAGATAGACCAGAGTCTATTCTAGTAGCAACATAGGAGGCATAATCAAATTGTCTGGCATTGTGACATTGAATATCAGAGGTTATGACCATTAGAGGAATAGTCATGAACTCAGGGACCTCTGAGCCAAGGACTTGGCCTACAGAATAGTAAGTATATTGAATGTATGGTTCAAAAATGGATACATGAAAGGGAGGGCCATCATTCTCAGTCAAGGGTATCACTTCTCCTTCAATCCTGGGTCTATGAATGGGTAACCTCCATCCATTGTAGGTTGTATCCATTCTCCAGTATTCTTTATCCAAATCTTCATAAACAACAGGGACAGTGCACAAATCATCCAAATCATACACCTCACAAATAGCATTTTTTGATAGGTGTACAATTGGTTCTCCTTGAGGGTTGCAGATAGCTTTCAGGCCTGAATTGTAATGCCTGGCTAACAGTTGCAGGAGTTCTACATTCAAGAATACATTAGGCACAACCAGTTTGCCTAAATTCATGTGCCATGGGTTTAACACAGGAGCATTTCTAAATCTTCTGTTGTAGTGGAATCTGAAGAGTTCATATCCCCTAATTGGGGTCCAAACATCTCCCAGGCGCTTATGTTTGTCTTCCAATTTTTCTACTTCTGCCCTGAGTTGGGCAGACCTCCTGGCCTTGGGAGTTGACCCAGGCAACTGATCAATCAAGTCCTGATTTAGTTTTCTGTCTTTCACTTTTTCTTCAGGGGTTTGATCAGTTTTTTGCTTCTTTGGTTTACTGGTTTCCCCTTGTGATTTTCTTCCTTTTCCTTTCCCCGAAGTTTCCATTTTTTGAAAAATTTGGCAGGAAATTCAAATACAGGTAATATAGTGGTTTGTTGATGTGTACCTGTCGCTCGATGGCTGGAATTGGAAGCCTTTGCTTTTGCCCTGAAAATTCTTCTGTATTCTGCTCTCGGACGGTTTTTTGCAATTATAATGATCGTATGAACTTTGTAGCCGTTTTGTATTAAATATCTGATCAATTCAATGTTCATCGCTGTGAAGTGTCACATCGCCATAACTCTTCCTATCGGCGTGCTTTTTGAAATGTCTGGGCGACCTCAACGTTTTTTATGGCGCGGACAGTCAATCGGCGTGACCCCTCAACTGTATCCCCGACGCCATGTGGTATCATATTTCAAGTGGGTGCGACCATCGGCATGACTTCCTTCATCGCCAAGGGTTTTAGATCTCTCCGCGATATGGCAAGTCCCACCGATATGCTTTGCCTATCGGGAAGATTGAGACCATCGGGATACTAGAATTATGTTTCCCCGATCTTTATTGTCTTACCGATAGTCTCTTCATGTATGAACTTTTATCTTTATCGGAATGACATTCACTATCGGGATAACTTTCTTAATATATCCCGATCCATATTATATCCCCGATGTCCTTTGTTATATCCTTCATCGGGCAAAGTTTAGTAAAGTGTCACCGACACCTTTTGATCGCCGTGACTTATGAATCGGCAAGACTTGTTTCTTTTGTTCCGATATGTCAAGTTATACCGATAGAGGTGCATCGCTGTGAGTCTTGCCGATGGCTTTCTTATTGCCAGGACTCTTGATCGTCGGAGACTTACTTGTTTTCTATTCCGATGGTTCATTTCTCACCGATGACTATTGCTTTGTTACCCTCGCACGCTGTTCGGTGAAACTCTTGCCGAAAGTGCTTCATCGGTATGATATATACCGTCGGGGCAACTTCTAAAAGATCATCCGATAGATATTTGTCATACCGATCGGCATGACCACTTGCCTTTCTTGCCGATGTAAAGTCATCGGTGTTGCTTACTCCATCGGTGAGCTCCATAATTCTTCTTCCGATCTCTATTTTCACGCCGATGGTTGTTTTCAAACAATTCCTTGTGTATCGGTGTAAGCCACACGACCCCTTGCCGATGGATTGATTTTGATGAAATTTGACACTGCACATCCCTAGGCATTTTATGAGATACAAAAATTTTATATTATGGTCCTTTTGGGATATTCCTCAGAGTTTATTCAAATATGATGGAGTAAGGAAATAGTAAAATTTTCAAAATTTTACTGTGCTAACAGTGGCTCTGTCTGGGATGTATACTCCCTGTGGGTATACAAGGATCTAGATCTCCTGGGGAAGTAGACCACATCTTTTATTATTTTGGGGTGAGGTTTTATGAAACTGGAAAAAGGAAAGGAACAAATGATGGGGAGCGGGAATGATTCCTAGACTACTGTGCATGGAATAAGATATTTTTGAGAATTATTTGAATGTTGTCCATGCACTGGCAACACTCAATTCTCTTTGTACATGTTTATGAAAAGAACTGCTTCAAGTATTGCCCATGTACTGGCAATTCCTGCTCCTCTCCTGACATATTCTGTACATAGTAAGAATCATCACCTCCCTTGCCAGTGATAACAAAAGGACCCAACCACAGGGCTTCAAATTTTCCATGTTTTCCTTTGTCTTGACATCTTGCATTCCACATTAGTACCAGATCATTTATTTCAAACTTTCTTTCTTTGGCCTTTTTGTCAAAGAGATATTTTACCTGTGATTGTAATTTAATATTCTGTTTCTGAGCCATTCTTCTTGTTTCATCAAGCTCTGCTAATTGTTCCAACCTTTCCTCCATTGGTTCAGGGATATTCAGGTCTTCCTGGAGAATGAATTTGTATACTGGTATAAGATTTTCTAATGGTAATCTTGCTTGGGTTCCATATACCAATTCATAAGGGGATCTCCCAATTGCCCTTTTTATAGTAATCCTGTCAGCCCACACTGCCATTCTTAATTTTGAATCCCAAGCCTTCTTATTTCTATCCAACATTCTTTTTATGATTTTCAACAGATTCTTATTACTTGATTCAGCTTGTCCATTGGCCTGTGGATGGTAAGGCGCAGCATAAGAAACAGTGATACCATATGTGCTGCAGAAACCTTTGAATTCATCAGATCTAAAGCACATCCCATTATCAGTAATCAGTCTTACAGGAGTACCAAATCTGCATATAATGTTATCCATTAGAAAATTTATCACAACTTTACTAGTAGCCTGTCTGGTTGGGATTGCTTCCACCCATTTTGTAAAGTAATCAGTAGCTACTAAAATCCATCGGTGCCCCCCACTTGATTTCTCTGAAATTTCACCTATAAAATCAATACCCCACTGATAAAATGGAGCCTCAACTTGCATAGGTTTTAAAGGTAGTGCTCCATGATACTTTAACTTCCCTGAGAACTTTTGGCATGCTTCACATTTTCTAGTGTACTGGTATGAATCGTTAAAGACTTTAGGCCAATAGTACCCTGCCCTCAAAATTTTGTGGGCTGTGGTTTTTGCTGAGAAATGTCCTCCGCACATGCCTTCATGCAACTCCTTCATAATACGTTTTGATTGATATTCATCCAAACATAATAGTAGAACCCCATCTCTATTTTTCCAATAGAGATCCCCACCAATGAGTACATATTTTGAAGCTTGTAGTTTGAGTGTCCTTCTTTTGTTATCATCATATCCTTCAGGACTCTTCATATGTGTTAGATAATATACTATATCAATATACCATGGAGTGCGTTCAATACTGGTACTTGCATCAACATTACATATATGGGAAGCTTCTAGATTATTTTCAGTCATCAATTTGGCAAGACCCTGTCCTCTTACTAATTTAGTGATTTGGATTTCAATGTTGAATTCCTGAATCCTATTGATCCACCTACATCTCCTACCGGTGACCTCAGTTTGGATCAGTACATCCTTGACTGCAGCATTAGGAACATATGCTATGATTTTAGCCCCTACCAAATATGGTCTAAAGTTTTTTACTGCTTTTACCAATGCATATGCCTGTTTTTCAATAATGTCATACTTCAACTCTGCATTCTGAAGGGACTTGCTAAAGAAAGAGATTGGCTGTTCATATCCATCATTGTTTTTCTGCAACAACACTGCTGCCACTGTATGATAGGAAGCAAATGAAAAAAGTTGGAAAGGTTTGCCGAAGTCAGGGGATATTAAGACCGGAGCTTGTTTGATGGCCTCCTTAATGTTACCAAATGCTTCCATTGCTTCTGTTGTCCATTTCATATCTGAGTTCTTCTTCAGCATTCTTGATATAGGACAAACAATCTCTGCGAAATTTGGTATAAATCTTCTGACAAAATTTATCTGACCAAAAAATGATTGTATAGCTTTTACATTTTTTGGAATAGGGACCTGATCAATTGCTTCCACCCTTTCAGGATCTATTTTAACTCCTTCCTTCGAGACTATATGGCCAAGCAATTTTCCTTCTGTTACTGCAAATTGGCATTTTTTAGGATTCAATGATATTCCATATTCTAGGGCTTTGACAAATATCTGTTCTAGATGTGTGCAATGATCTTCAGCCTTTTTTGAATATGCTGTTAAGTCGTCTTGATAGACTATCATAATCCTATTGATCAATTCAGCAAAAGCTACATCCATCGCTCTTTGAAATGTTGCTCCAGCATTAGTTAATCCAAATGGCATTCTCAAGTATACATATGTTCCCCACGGAGTGGTGAATGCGGTCTTGAATTGTTCAGACTCCTTAACCTTTACCTGATTGTAGCCGGAGAAACCATCCATCATGGATAGTAATTCACATCCAGTAACTTTCTGTAATATCGCCTCCATATTGGGAAGAGGATAATTATCTTTGAGAGAAGATTTATTCAGGTTTCTGAAATCAACACACAGTCTAATGTCGCCATTCTTTTTCCTGACAGGTACTAAGTTTGAGACCCAGGAAGAATGTCTAATAGGCTTGATTATAGCTCCATCCCTTAACTTTGTAAGTTCCTCCAGCATTTTCGGAGCCAATGTAGGATTAATCGGCCTTTGTTTCTGTCTGAATGGTTTTACATCTGGTTTGAGTGGTATCTCATGTTGAAATAGATCCTCTCTATATGCCTTTAAGTCATCATATGACCAAGCAAACACATGCCTATACTTCCTAAGTAGATTGATAATTCTACTTCTGATTTTCTGGTCAAGATTCCTCCCAATATATACATTTTTTGGGGTTGTCTGAGTCCCCAAGTTCACTTCCTCAAGATTCTCAGGTATCACTGGTGTTTCTTTCTTCTTGTATCTATCATGCCCATCAAATGCTTTTTCTAATGCAATAAGCCCTTTGGGTATCTTATTCGTCTTCAGTTGAACCACTTCTTGGCCAAATAGGGTTTCTTTCCCATCGTGTTCCTCCACAAATGCACTGAAATCAATTTCTTGATTTTCATAATAATCAGCACAATGTAAGAAATTGATTATATCAGCATCGCTGTCAAACACCTGCCAGTTCTGTATGTTATCAGGGATGGTAGGTCTAGTTTTAAATTCTACTTCTGTGATCCCTCCTAATGTTAGATCATCTCTCTTTAATGCAATGTTTGCTAAAAAGTCTGCCATGATGTTTTTAGACCTATCAACCCAGCTGATTGAAAAAGCATCAAATAATTCAACACTATCCCAAACTGCATTTCTGTACTGTCTTAATCTTTTATTCTTAGATAAATATTTTTCTCTTACTTGGGAGATGACCAATTCAGAATCACCATAGACAGCCAACTTTTTTATTTTGTATTTGGTGGCTATGTCTAGGCCAATGAGTAGGGCTTCATACTCAGCTACGTTATTGGTGCATTCAAATGTCAGTAAGAAAGAGTATTTGAATGTTTTACCTCCTGGTGAGATAAAAACTACTCCGGCCCCATTTCCTATCTTGCTGCATGCACCATCGAAATACATTTTCCACAAATCATTTTCTCTTTTCATAGATTCAGTGTGTATTGGGTCAGTGTTATGCAATTCTGGGGTAGTTTCTCCAACTTTGAAAACCCCTAAATCTGTGTCACAAAAGAAATTCACCTGATGCCGGTCCATTCTTTCTATAATATTGTCATACCTTGGTTCTCTGCACAACTTGATTTCCTTGTCACCTACTGGTATGGTGGCATATGATAGATCTAATTGAACATTGCCTCCTGCCATTGCAGCCCACTGCCTTGATAACAGCATTCCATAATACGGTGGGATATCAACCACAGTGATGTCAATGTTATATGTTGCCTCAGGATATGAAGCAAGTTTTATTTCTACATCTTTCATAATACCAACTACTGGAATAGATCTGTTATCCATTGCATAACATTGGCCATACGTAGTATCAACCCACATCCCTAATTCTTTCATCACTGCTATAGGCATGATATTCATAGCAGCACCTGAATCAATCATACAATTCCTGACTATTCTGTTCTTGATTACTAGTGTAGTATAGAATGGATCTACCTGTGAGGGATTTTTTGTAAGTGTGTCACCAAGGTATACCTCAGGCATCTTAAAATTTTCTTGATGCACATTATTTGTTGTTTTTTCAAACCCTTTATGTTTTGGATTAGGTGTATCAGAAATCATCTTGACGACTGTACTCCTATATTTATCTATTTTCATCATCTCTAAGAGTGGGACTGATATCTTCACCTGAGACACTGCCTGTGCAATGTCAAAAGAAGGGGTTATGATTTGGTCATTCTTTTCTGTTTTTGTATTCTCTTTTTCTATACTTTCTTTCATTTTATTTTTATCCCCCTTTTCTGGTTCTTTAGGAGATGATTTTGTATTATTCCCCTTGTTATTCTGGTCTCTTATGAATACACTCCCAGGAGTTCCTTGCCCAGCATTTGTTGTTCTATTCCTTAAGTTATAAGTGTTTCGAGCTTGAGCCACTGCAACTACTGTGAGAGCTTCTTTTTCATCCTCAGTAGGTTTTCTCCATTGACCATATGGTTTATTGTCATAAATATCTTCCTGGTCTGAGAATACCTGCTGTTCTCCCATGTTAACATGATATTTTTGGTTCCCTACATCATATTCATACCCTTCTTCCTCTGAAGAAGAATAATCTTCTGTTACCACACATGGTGTATCCTGCATCATATTGATGGTGTGATTATCCCTATTATAGTTGTATAGCATTTCCTCTTGCTGTATTGATTTAGCTACCTCACAGTATTCAGGCGAATGTGGCAAGTTACATACAAAACACCAAGGTTTATTTTCTGCCATATGTGCCATGTTTCTCTTCAATGGATCAGGAGTATCCTTTCCATATGGCTGCTTTCTGTTGTTGTCAATAGGTCTTCCATCCTTCCAATTTGTATTGTAAGGCATATCATGTAACCTAGGTCTATCCTGCCTATGCTGACCCTCTGGTTTAATCTGTTGAGCATTTGGATTCTGAAGATTTCTATGATTTTCCCTTTTACTGACCATTCCTGCAGCCTTTCTATTATTTTCAATAGTTATGGCTATTTTCTGTGCTTCAGCCAACGTTGCAGGACACCGGTTTCTGAGTTCATATCCTGTTTTGGGGTCAAATGCCTTCATATAGATACTCAGTGCTGCCTGGTCAGATAACTTGGCTCCATGTGGTACCTTATTATGTAACTTGGAAAACTTCAGGTTGAAATCAAATACTGATTCATTTTGATACTTCTGTATACTTATTAGTTCATGTAGTGCAAACTCAGGAGCGTATTGGTTACCATACTGATCCTTAAACTGGTTATGGAAATCAGTTATTGAATTGATTGATGCATCGGGCAAGCTATTAAACCAATCTCTGGCATCTTCAGTGAGGGACATCATAAATAACCTCATTCTAATGTCTTCCCAGTCCATACCTATATCCTGTACAAAAGCATTAAAACTTCTGATATGATCTTCTGCAGATACTGCATTGTTTCCAGTAAACTTGGGAACCATGTTTCTCCAAGTACTATCCATAGGATATGGATATAACTGATATCCAGTCAAATCAAATTGACTGCATATATTAGCAAGGTTTTGGGGAGGAAAATTGAGATGTGGTGGATTGGGATAGTAATTATATCCACCTGGTGGCTGATGATATGCATATTGTTGATGTTGGTTCATATGGGGATTTATGTGTTGATTTTGTGGCCTATAATATTGTTGACCAGGGGGTGGGTAATTATTTGCCATATGTAGGGATGCATTACGTATGGGAGGTGGTCTGGGGATTTGGGGAATAGTGTTCTGATGACTTCCAGAAGCATGTGAGTTTTGAGCACTATTTGTATTTTGTTGTGTATTTCTTGAAATATTCCCTCTATGCGGGGGTACATATTTAGGGGGAGCTGTTTTGGCTTTATTTCTCCTCTGTTGAATTTCTTGCTGCAATAACTCCTTCTCCTCTTGTATCTTGTACCTTTCGAGTTCTTTCCTGAGCATGAGTATTTCCTGTTTCTCATCACTCATGTCTTGATTATTTATTTCCTGATATTCTGGATTGTCATTCATTCCCTGATTTGACAATTCATATCCTATCTCTTCTCCCTGGTCAAACGAGACCTTGAAATCATGTTCAGCCTGGTTCCTATCAATATCCCTCATGACCTTTGCATCATGATCCCGCTGTTCTTGAGGAGTGGGTCTGTACCTTGCCAAAATATCATCAGTTGCTCCACTGAGGTTCTCGTTTGAATCATGCAGAGGTGTGAATTTATTGTGAATTGCAATATTTTGTTCTGAATCATTCTCCTGGATGTCTAGATTATTATCTTGGTGGGAATATTTTGGATTCACATTTCTTTTGGAAATGTTTCTAAGTGGTGGAGATGACTGCAAGTTTCTGCCTTCCATCCTGGATCTCCTACCATCCATTTGAAATTTTTGTTATAATTGTAACTAGAGTCGCCACCTATTGAATAGGAAAAGTTTATATTTTTATCTGTAAGGTTTTTTGTCACCAGCAGAGTTACCAAAAGAAATTTTAAATGACTCTATGAAAGAAAGGATTAATTTCTAAGGTCTTTTTTACTAGCTCCCCAGTAGAGTCGCCAATTTGTTAGTTCTCAAAAATGCAAGTTACTAATCCTAAGAGGATGCCAGGCTCTATATTTGGATTTGCAACGTTTTTGAACTAACTTGACGAAATCAACCTTCAAGGTTTGATGATTTCCTACACTTTAGGTCCTGCTACACCTAGGTGGGTGAACCTTGAAATATTAAAGCAGTCTGAGTGTGGATGAATGGACTAACTAGGTCTATCTACAATGGCATAGGATGTAGGATAGATGACAAAGCTGACTAATTAATTCTATGTGTAATGTTTAATAAGTGATTGGCAGAAATTGTATAAGCAATATCAAAAAAGGTTTTAATTAATGAGTTGAATGAGACCAGTGCCTTGTTGGGTAACAGAGTCAATTTGAAGGACTAAGAACAGTAGTTTCTAAATGGTAATAATTCTAGATATTTGGCACAGTTCTGGTTTATAGCTTGTATAAACGTGCAAGTAAGTGACTGACAGACTCTTCTTGATAATCCAACCAAATAAAATCAGATATCCTATAATTCACCAGAAGGTATTTTAATCCTTACTTGAAGGAACCAAATGAAGTGAATAGACAAGATTAACAGATAATATTTTACTGGAGACAGTGTATCAATCCTAACTATATGGCTCTACTTAGTAATCCCAACTTACTACTTCCAGGTTACTGTGAATAAATCAGAAGGGTTTAATTCCTTAGGATGGACACCAACCGAATTAATCACACAGATACAGCGAATGTGTATTGACAGATTAAATATATACTTGATAGTTTAATCTGAATAACAGGGAAATGCAGAAATGGAGACAGCCACACAATTGAATAATTTCAACAAATAACTGATACCAAAATAGAAATACTGAATCAGAGAACTTCAAATTTCTTCTTCAAAATAAAATATGCAACATGGTCATCCTGAAATATTATGTATATGTATATATGAATATCTTCTACTGCTGATGATTTTTCAGCATAGATTGTTTGAACTTATATAGATATTTTCATGAAGAGATACAACTCTTCAATAAGTCTCTTGGGATTTTAACCAATACAAACAATAATTACATAAGCTTAATTAGGCTCTGTTTAGCCATAAATAGACTTTTGTCAGATGATCTAAGTACTCCTGCGCACGGTGAGAATCAGTAAGCTCGACTGCACTCCTGGTGATTATATCAAGGGTGACCATTTCCTCCAGTTGTTTGCAAACTTCTGTAGATACAGAGGCTTTATCTTTTAGAGCTCCTGTGGCTTTGTGCAATATAACTTGACAATCAACAGTCCACTCTTCTTTGCTCTTTACCTCTCCATTATCTTTGAATATCCTGGGCACCCCTGCGTCTGATGCATCAGTCCCTTCCTTAGCATCAGCTTTGAGTTTATCATAATAATTCTGGTGCCGTTTGAGCAATGCTCTTGCATCAGAGATATCTGTGCTATCAGTGGCACCTCTGTTTTGCAACTCGATCACCTTTTCTTGTATCCTCTGATCAAGCCTTTCATGTTCTTTGACTGCTTTATGATTTTCCGAGTAGTTATCCCAAAACTGGTTTAACCACCGTACCATGTTTGCATACCTGCTCTGCAGTATTGTAACAAATGCATCTATTTGAATTTGTTTGGCTTGATCATGGGATATCTCTTGACTACTTTGTGAGCTCTCACCTTGAGTTATTATTCTCTTCGTAGATTGGCCAAAGGTGCTCTTAACAGCGTCCTTCAAGTAGTCATTCTCTTTTGTTAATCTTTCACAATTCAGCTTATAAGCATCTCTTTCCTTGATTAACATCTGAGCTTGTGCTTTATTCAACTTTGCGACATTGATACCAATGTCTGCAGTAATTATGGGGTCAGTTTCACCTGCCCTGAAAGTCATAACATGGCCAAAAGTTTTTTCAGTGTCTATGATGGCCGTCTTCTTATGGGGAGGATACAATGCCCATATCATTAAAGAATTTTCATCATTATTGTATCTCGTTCCCATATAGACTTCATTAACTCCTTCTGGAGTAAGCTTATACTTATCATCAGCATTATTCAAAAAACTATCAAAAACCAGAGCAGAATTTAAATCCAAACCGGGAAAAATCATAACCCCTGCATCTTTGAGCAGCTGTCTGCCTCTGCTTGGTGTCATGTCCTGCATTTCCTTATCCACTGTCTCCTTTAACATATCTAATAACTGTTTCTCATTGTCAGCAGAAACATTATCTACTGACTCTCTATGTTCTTTTCCCTTGTATTTATACAGGAAGGATTTAAATTCCTTCGAATGAATGAATGTATCATCTGACACAAAAGAATCATAAGCCTTTTGGCGTGGATCTTCATCAGCAGACCCCTCCTCATCATGTATCACAACTGGAGGCTGATATTGTTGCATTTTTCTTTTAGACATTTCTATTGTCTTATCTTGTGGCTGTTCAGTCAATTCTTCCTCTTCAGAGGATACCACTTCAACTTCTGCCAACTGCTTTTTCTTTTCATTCAAATCTCTGTTATATTTCTCTACCACCAAGTCGACTTCAACCTCTTCCAAATTTCTAATGACATCATCATGTGGATAATGTATGTGCATGTATCCACTGAGATTTTGTTTTCTTCTTGCATAGTCAATAAAACCCTCAGGGTCAAACCCTTTCCTCACCTCAGCAGTCACCATGTTATAATGCATTAGTTTATCCAAAATGAGATTGTATCCTTCTTTTGAAACCACAGTAAAATCTCCAAAACACAAAGTACTAGGCATGAATGATTGTTTATCATGCAAACTTAGATGCATGACATTTGAACAATGCATTTGCCTGATTATTTCCAAATATGCAATTCTGTCAGGGACAGTTTTAGGCAATATAAATGGAGCATCCTCAAAACCATACACTCTGATCATAGTAGCATCCTCAAAACAATACCAATCTCCCCAATTATGAGTGACAGTAGGGGGGCCACCAAAGTCTTTTGGTCTGAGGAATCTTTTTATTTCATCTGAAATTGAATATTCACAGGGGTGGTTGAAATACCTATATAGCACTTTAACACAATGCTCTTCAAATTGAGCATAGCTGGAGTTAGCATACCTGCTATCCCAGATTCTGGTCCACATTTGTACAGGTATCTTCTCCCCTTTCTTATCCGCAGCAACAACTTGAAGCTCATTTGGCCACAATCCTACTTCCTGGCCGTAGTATAAGACCATATGCATGAGCATCGAGTAATGCTCAAAAGAGCATGCTGGAGCATTGTTTTTTATTGCAGATAGACCAGAGTCTATTCTAGTAGCAACATAGGAGGCATAATCAAATTGTCTGGCATTGTGACATTGAATATCAGAGGTTATGACCATTAGAGGAATAGTCATGAACTCAGGGACCTCTGAGCCAAGGACTTGGCCTACAGAATAGTAAGTATATTGAATGTATGGTTCAAAAATGGATACATGAAAGGGAGGGCCATCATTCTCAGTCAAGGGTATCACTTCTCCTTCAATCCTGGGTCTATGAATGGGTAACCTCCATCCATTGTAGGTTGTATCCATTCTCCAGTATTCTTTATCCAAATCTTCATAAACAACAGGGACAGTGCACAAATCATCCAAATCATACACCTCACAAATAGCATTTTTTGATAGGTGTACAATTGGTTCTCCTTGAGGGTTGCAGATAGCTTTCAGGCCTGAATTGTAATGCCTGGCTAACAGTTGCAGGAGTTCTACATTCAAGAATACATTAGGCACAACCAGTTTGCCTAAATTCATGTGCCATGGGTTTAACACAGGAGCATTTCTAAATCTTCTGTTGTAGTGGAATCTGAAGAGTTCATATCCCCTAATTGGGGTCCAAACATCTCCCAGGCGCTTATGTTTGTCTTCCAATTTTTCTACTTCTGCCCTGAGTTGGGCAGACCTCCTGGCCTTGGGAGTTGACCCAGGCAACTGATCAATCAAGTCCTGATTTAGTTTTCTGTCTTTCACTTTTTCTTCAGGGGTTTGATCAGTTTTTTGCTTCTTTGGTTTACTGGTTTCCCCTTGTGATTTTCTTCCTTTTCCTTTCCCCGAAGTTTCCATTTTTTGAAAAATTTGGCAGGAAATTCAAATACAGGTAATATAGTGGTTTGTTGATGTGTACCTGTCGCTCGATGGCTGGAATTGGAAGCCTTTGCTTTTGCCCTGAAAATTCTTCTGTATTCTGCTCTCGGACGGTTTTTTGCAATTATAATGATCGTATGAACTTTGTAGCCGTTTTGTATTAAATATCTGATCAATTCAATGTTCATCGCTGTGAAGTGTCACATCGCCATAACTCTTCCTATCGGCGTGCTTTTTGAAATGTCTGGGCGACCTCAACGTTTTTTATGGCGCGGACAGTCAATCGGCGTGACCCCTCAACTGTATCCCCGACGCCATGTGGTATCATATTTCAAGTGGGTGCGACCATCGGCATGACTTCCTTCATCGCCAAGGGTTTTAGATCTCTCCGCGATATGGCAAGTCCCACCGATATGCTTTGCCTATCGGGAAGATTGAGACCATCGGGATACTAGAATTATGTTTCCCCGATCTTTATTGTCTTACCGATAGTCTCTTCATGTATGAACTTTTATCTTTATCGGAATGACATTCACTATCGGGATAACTTTCTTAATATATCCCGATCCATATTATATCCCCGATGTCCTTTGTTATATCCTTCATCGGGCAAAGTTTAGTAAAGTGTCACCGACACCTTTTGATCGCCGTGACTTATGAATCGGCAAGACTTGTTTCTTTTGTTCCGATATGTCAAGTTATACCGATAGAGGTGCATCGCTGTGAGTCTTGCCGATGGCTTTCTTATTGCCAGGACTCTTGATCGTCGGAGACTTACTTGTTTTCTATTCCGATGGTTCATTTCTCACCGATGACTATTGCTTTGTTACCCTCGCACGCTGTTCGGTGAAACTCTTGCCGAAAGTGCTTCATCGGTATGATATATACCGTCGGGGCAACTTCTAAAAGATCATCCGATAGATATTTGTCATACCGATCGGCATGACCACTTGCCTTTCTTGCCGATGTAAAGTCATCGGTGTTGCTTACTCCATCGGTGAGCTCCATAATTCTTCTTCCGATCTCTATTTTCACGCCGATGGTTATTTTCAAACAATTCCTTGTGTATCGGTGTAAGCCACACGACCCCTTGCCGATGGATTGATTTTGATGAAATTTGACACTGCACATCCCTAGGCATTTTATGAGATACAAAAATTTTATATTATGGTCCTTTTGGGATATTCCTCAGAGTTTATTCAAATATGATGGAGTAAGGAAATAGTAAAATTTTCAAAATTTTACTGTGCTAACAGTGGCTCTGTCTGGGATGTATACTCCCTGTGGGTATACAAGGATCCAGATCTCCTGGGGAAGTAGACCACATCTTTTATTATTTTGGGGTGAGGTTTTATGAAACTGGAAAAAGGAAAGGAACAAATGATGGGGAGCGGGAATGATTCCTAGACTACTGTGCATGGAATAAGATATTTTTGAGAATTATTTGAATGTTGTCCATGCACTGGCAACACTCAATTCTCTTTGTACATGTTTATGAAAAGAACTGCTTCAAGTATTGCCCATGTACTGGCAATTCCTGCTCCTCTCCTGACATATTCTGTACATAGTAAGAATCATCACCTCCCTTGCCAGTGATAACAAAAGGACCCAACCACAGGGCTTCAAATTTTCCATGTTTTCCTTTGTCTTGACATCTTGCATTCCACATTAGTACCAGATCATTTATTTCAAACTTTCTTTCTTTGGCCTTTTTGTCAAAGAGATATTTTACCTGTGATTGTAATTTAATATTCTGTTTCTGAGCCATTCTTCTTGTTTCATCAAGCTCTGCTAATTGTTCCAACCTTTCCTCCATTGGTTCAGGGATATTCAGGTCTTCCTGGAGAATGAATTTGTATACTGGTATAAGATTTTCTAATGGTAATCTTGCTTGGGTTCCATATACCAATTCATAAGGGGATCTCCCAATTGCCCTTTTTATAGTAATCCTGTCAGCCCACACTGCCATTCTTAATTTTGAATCCCAAGCCTTCTTATTTCTATCCAACATTCTTTTTATGATTTTCAACAGATTCTTATTACTTGATTCAGCTTGTCCATTGGCCTGTGGATGGTAAGGCGCAGCATAAGAAACAGTGATACCATATGTGCTGCAGAAACCTTTGAATTCATCAGATCTAAAGCACATCCCATTATCAGTAATCAGTCTTACAGGAGTACCAAATCTGCATATAATGTTATCCATTAGAAAATTTATCACAACTTTACTAGTAGCCTGTCTGGTTGGGATTGCTTCCACCCATTTTGTAAAGTAATCAGTAGCTACTAAAATCCATCGGTGCCCCCCACTTGATTTCTCTGAAATTTCACCTATAAAATCAATACCCCACTGATAAAATGGAGCCTCAACTTGCATAGGTTTTAAAGGTAGTGCTCCATGATACTTTAACTTCCCTGAGAACTTTTGGCATGCTTCACATTTTCTAGTGTACTGGTATGAATCGTTAAAGACTTTAGGCCAATAGTACCCTGCCCTCAAAATTTTGTGGGCTGTGGTTTTTGCTGAGAAATGTCCTCCGCACATGCCTTCATGCAACTCCTTCATAATACGTTTTGATTGATATTCATCCAAACATAATAGTAGAACCCCATCTCTATTTTTCCAATAGAGATCCCCACCAATGAGTACATATTTTGAAGCTTGTAGTTTGAGTGTCCTTCTTTTGTTATCATCATATCCTTCAGGACTCTTCATATGTGTTAGATAATATACTATATCAGTATACCATGGAGTGCGTTCAATACTGGTACTTGCATCAACATTACATATATGGGAAGCTTCTAGATTATTTTCAGTCATCAATTTGGCAAGACCCTGTCCTCTTACTAATTTAGTGATTTGGATTTCAATGTTGAATTCCTGAATCCTATTGATCCACCTACATCTCCTACCGGTGACCTCAGTTTGGATCAGTACATCCTTGACTGCAGCATTAGGAACATATGCTATGATTTTAGCCCCTACCAAATATGGTCTAAAGTTTTTTACTGCTTTTACCAATGCATATGCCTGTTTTTCAATAATGTCATACTTCAACTCTGCATTCTGAAGGGACTTGCTAAAGAAAGAGATTGGCTGTTCATATCCATCATTGTTTTTCTGCAACAACACTGCTGCCACTGTATGATAGGAAGCAAATGAAAAAAGTTGGAAAGGTTTGCCGAAGTCAGGGGATATTAAGACCGGAGCTTGTTTGATGGCCTCCTTAATGTTACCAAATGCTTCCATTGCTTCTGTTGTCCATTTCATATCTGAGTTCTTCTTCAGCATTCTTGATATAGGACAAACAATCTCTGCGAAATTTGGTATAAATCTTCTGACAAAATTTATCTGACCAAAAAATGATTGTATAGCTTTTACATTTTTTGGAATAGGGACCTGATCAATTGCTTCCACCCTTTCAGGATCTATTTTAACTCCTTCCTTCGAGACTATATGGCCAAGCAATTTTCCTTCTGTTACTGCAAATTGGCATTTTTTAGGATTCAATGATATTCCATATTCTAGGGCTTTGACAAATATCTGTTCTAGATGTGTGCAATGATCTTCAGCCTTTTTTGAATATGCTGTTAAGTCGTCTTGATAGACTATCATAATCCTATTGATCAATTCAGCAAAAGCTACATCCATCGCTCTTTGAAATGTTGCTCCAGCATTAGTTAATCCAAATGGCATTCTCAAGTATACATATGTTCCCCACGGAGTGGTGAATGCGGTCTTGAATTGTTCAGACTCCTTAACCTTTACCTGATTGTAGCCGGAGAAACCATCCATCATGGATAGTAATTCACATCCAGTAACTTTCTGTAATATCGCCTCCATATTGGGAAGAGGATAATTATCTTTGAGAGAAGATTTATTCAGGTTTCTGAAATCAACACACAGTCTAATGTCGCCATTCTTTTTCCTGACAGGTACTAAGTTTGAGACCCAGGAAGAATGTCTAATAGGCTTGATTATAGCTCCATCCCTTAACTTTGTAAGTTCCTCCAGCATTTTCGGAGCCAATGTAGGATTAATCGGCCTTTGTTTCTGTCTGAATGGTTTTACATCTGGTTTGAGTGGTATCTCATGTTGAAATAGATCCTCTCTATATGCCTTTAAGTCATCATATGACCAAGCAAACACATGCCTATACTTCCTAAGTAGATTGATAATTCTACTTCTGATTTTCTGGTCAAGATTCCTCCCAATATATACATTTTTTGGGGTTGTCTGAGTCCCCAAGTTCACTTCCTCAAGATTCTCAGGTATCACTGGTGTTTCTTTCTTCTTGTATCTATCATGCCCATCAAATGCTTTTTCTAATGCAATAAGCCCTTTGGGTATCTTATTCGTCTTCAGTTGAACCACTTCTTGGCCAAATAGGGTTTCTTTCCCATCGTGTTCCTCCACAAATGCACTGAAATCAATTTCTTGATTTTCATAATAATCAGCACAATGTAAGAAATTGATTATATCAGCATCGCTGTCAAACACCTGCCAGTTCTGTATGTTATCAGGGATGGTAGGTCTAGTTTTAAATTCTACTTCTGTGATCCCTCCTAATGTTAGATCATCTCTCTTTAATGCAATGTTTGCTAAAAAGTCTGCCATGATGTTTTTAGACCTATCAACCCAGCTGATTGAAAAAGCATCAAATAATTCAACACTATCCCAAACTGCATTTCTGTACTGTCTTAATCTTTTATTCTTAGATAAATATTTTTCTCTTACTTGGGAGATGACCAATTCAGAATCACCATAGACAGCCAACTTTTTTATTTTGTATTTGGTGGCTATGTCTAGGCCAATGAGTAGGGCTTCATACTCAGCTACGTTATTGGTGCATTCAAATGTCAGTAAGAAAGAGTATTTGAATGTTTTACCTCCTGGTGAGATAAAAACTACTCCGGCCCCATTTCCTATCTTGCTGCATGCACCATCGAAATACATTTTCCACAAATCATTTTCTCTTTTCATAGATTCAGTGTGTATTGGGTCAGTGTTATGCAATTCTGGGGTAGTTTCTCCAACTTTGAAAACCCCTAAATCTGTGTCACAAAAGAAATTCACCTGATGCCGGTCCATTCTTTCTATAATATTGTCATACCTTGGTTCTCTGCACAACTTGATTTCCTTGTCACCTACTGGTATGGTGGCATATGATAGATCTAATTGAACATTGCCTCCTGCCATTGCAGCCCACTGCCTTGATAACAGCATTCCATAATACGGTGGGATATCAACCACAGTGATGTCAATGTTATATGTTGCCTCAGGATATGAAGCAAGTTTTATTTCTACATCTTTCATAATACCAACTACTGGAATAGATCTGTTATCCATTGCATAACATTGGCCATACGTAGTATCAACCCACATCCCTAATTCTTTCATCACTGCTATAGGCATGATATTCATAGCAGCACCTGAATCAATCATACAATTCCTGACTATTCTGTTCTTGATTACTAGTGTAGTATAGAATGGATCTACCTGTGAGGGATTTTTTGTAAGTGTGTCACCAAGGTATACCTCAGGCATCTTAAAATTTTCTTGATGCACATTATTTGTTGTTTTTTCAAACCCTTTATGTTTTGGATTAGGTGTATCAGAAATCATCTTGACGACTGTACTCCTATATTTATCTATTTTCATCATCTCTAAGAGTGGGACTGATATCTTCACCTGAGACACTGCCTGTGCAATGTCAAAAGAAGGGGTTATGATTTGGTCATTCTTTTCTGTTTTTGTATTCTCTTTTTCTATACTTTCTTTCATTTTATTTTTATCCCCCTTTTCTGGTTCTTTAGGAGATGATTTTGTATTATTCCCCTTGTTATTCTGGTCTCTTATGAATACACTCCCAGGAGTTCCTTGCCCAGCATTTGTTGTTCTATTCCTTAAGTTATAAGTGTTTCGAGCTTGAGCCACTGCAACTACTGTGAGAGCTTCTTTTTCATCCTCAGTAGGTTTTCTCCATTGACCATATGGTTTATTGTCATAAATATCTTCCTGGTCTGAGAATACCTGCTGTTCTCCCATGTTAACATGATATTTTTGGTTCCCTACATCATATTCATACCCTTCTTCCTCTGAAGAAGAATAATCTTCTGTTACCACACATGGTGTATCCTGCATCATATTGATGGTGTGATTATCCCTATTATAGTTGTATAGCATTTCCTCTTGCTGTATTGATTTAGCTACCTCACAGTATTCAGGCGAATGTGGCAAGTTACATACAAAACACCAAGGTTTATTTTCTGCCATATGTGCCATGTTTCTCTTCAATGGATCAGGAGTATCCTTTCCATATGGCTGCTTTCTGTTGTTGTCAATAGGTCTTCCATCCTTCCAATTTGTATTGTAAGGCATATCATGTAACCTAGGTCTATCCTGCCTATGCTGACCCTCTGGTTTAATCTGTTGAGCATTTGGATTCTGAAGATTTCTATGATTTTCCCTTTTACTGACCATTCCTGCAGCCTTTCTATTATTTTCAATAGTTATGGCTATTTTCTGTGCTTCAGCCAACGTTGCAGGACACCGGTTTCTGAGTTCATATCCTGTTTTGGGGTCAAATGCCTTCATATAGATACTCAGTGCTGCCTGGTCAGATAACTTGGCTCCATGTGGTACCTTATTATGTAACTTGGAAAACTTCAGGTTGAAATCAAATACTGATTCATTTTGATACTTCTGTATACTTATTAGTTCATGTAGTGCAAACTCAGGAGCGTATTGGTTACCATACTGATCCTTAAACTGGTTATGGAAATCAGTTATTGAATTGATTGATGCATCGGGCAAGCTATTAAACCAATCTCTGGCATCTTCAGTGAGGGACATCATAAATAACCTCATTCTAATGTCTTCCCAGTCCATACCTATATCCTGTACAAAAGCATTAAAACTTCTGATATGATCTTCTGCAGATACTGCATTGTTTCCAGTAAACTTGGGAACCATGTTTCTCCAAGTACTATCCATAGGATATGGATATAACTGATATCCAGTCAAATCAAATTGACTGCATATATTAGCAAGGTTTTGGGGAGGAAAATTGAGATGTGGTGGATTGGGATAGTAATTATATCCACCTGGTGGCTGATGATATGCATATTGTTGATGTTGGTTCATATGGGGATTTATGTGTTGATTTTGTGGCCTATAATATTGTTGACCAGGGGGTGGGTAATTATTTGCCATATGTAGGGATGCATTACGTATGGGAGGTGGTCTGGGGATTTGGGGAATAGTGTTCTGATGACTTCCAGAAGCATGTGAGTTTTGAGCACTATTTGTATTTTGTTGTGTATTTCTTGAAATATTCCCTCTATGCGGGGGTACATATTTAGGGGGAGCTGTTTTGGCTTTATTTCTCCTCTGTTGAATTTCTTGCTGCAATAACTCCTTCTCCTCTTGTATCTTGTACCTTTCGAGTTCTTTCCTGAGCATGAGTATTTCCTGTTTCTCATCACTCATGTCTTGATTATTTATTTCCTGATATTCTGGATTGTCATTCATTCCCTGATTTGACAATTCATATCCTATCTCTTCTCCCTGGTCAAACGAGACCTTGAAATCATGTTCAGCCTGGTTCCTATCAATATCCCTCATGACCTTTGCATCATGATCCCGCTGTTCTTGAGGAGTGGGTCTGTACCTTGCCAAAATATCATCAGTTGCTCCACTGAGGTTCTCGTTTGAATCATGCAGAGGTGTGAATTTATTGTGAATTGCAATATTTTGTTCTGAATCATTCTCCTGGATGTCTAGATTATTATCTTGGTGGGAATATTTTGGATTCACATTTCTTTTGGAAATGTTTCTAAGTGGTGGAGATGACTGCAAGTTTCTGCCTTCCATCCTGGATCTCCTACCATCCATTTGAAATTTTTGTTATAATTGTAACTAGAGTCGCCACCTATTGAATAGGAAAAGTTTATATTTTTATCTGTAAGGTTTTTTGTCACCAGCAGAGTTACCAAAAGAAATTTTAAATGACTCTATGAAAGAAAGGATTAATTTCTAAGGTCTTTTTTACTAGCTCCCCAGTAGAGTCGCCAATTTGTTAGTTCTCAAAAATGCAAGTTACTAATCCTAAGAGGATGCCAGGCTCTATATTTGGATTTGCAACGTTTTTGAACTAACTTGACGAAATCAACCTTCAAGGTTTGATGATTTCCTACACTTTAGGTCCTGCTACACCTAGGTGGGTGAACCTTGAAATATTAAAGCAGTCTGAGTGTGGATGAATGGACTAACTAGGTCTATCTACAATGGCATAGGATGTAGGATAGATGACAAAGCTGACTAATTAATTCTATGTGTAATGTTTAATAAGTGATTGGCAGAAATTGTATAAGCAATATCAAAAAAGGTTTTAATTAATGAGTTGAATGAGACCAGTGCCTTGTTGGGTAACAGAGTCAATTTGAAGGACTAAGAACAGTAGTTTCTAAATGGTAATAATTCTAGATATTTGGCACAGTTCTGGTTTATAGCTTGTATAAACGTGCAAGTAAGTGACTGACAGACTCTTCTTGATAATCCAACCAAATAAAATCAGATATCCTATAATTCACCAGAAGGTATTTTAATCCTTACTTGAAGGAACCAAATGAAGTGAATAGACAAGATTAACAGATAATATTTTACTGGAGACAGTGTATCAATCCTAACTATATGGCTCTACTTAGTAATCCCAACTTACTACTTCCAGGTTACTGTGAATAAATCAGAAGGGTTTAATTCCTTAGGATGGACACCAACCGAATTAATCACACAGATACAGCGAATGTGTATTGACAGATTAAATATATACTTGATAGTTTAATCTGAATAACAGGGAAATGCAGAAATGGAGACAGCCACACAATTGAATAATTTCAACAAATAACTGATACCAAAATAGAAATACTGAATCAGAGAACTTCAAATTTCTTCTTCAAAATAAAATATGCAACATGGTCATCCTGAAATATTATGTATATGTATATATGAATATCTTCTACTGCTGATGATTTTTCAGCATAGATTGTTTGAACTTATATAGATATTTTCATGAAGAGATACAACTCTTCAATAAGTCTCTTGGGATTTTAACCAATACAAACAATAATTACATAAGCTTAATTAGGCTCTGTTTAGCCATAAATAGACTTTTGTCAGATGATCTAAGTACTCCTGCGCACGGTGAGAATCAGTAAGCTCGACTGCACTCCTGGTGATTATATCAAGGGTGACCATTTCCTCCAGTTGTTTGCAAACTTCTGTAGATACAGAGGCTTTATCTTTTAGAGCTCCTGTGGCTTTGTGCAATATAACTTGACAATCAACAGTCCACTCTTCTTTGCTCTTTACCTCTCCATTATCTTTGAATATCCTGGGCACCCCTGCGTCTGATGCATCAGTCCCTTCCTTAGCATCAGCTTTGAGTTTATCATAATAATTCTGGTGCCGTTTGAGCAATGCTCTTGCATCAGAGATATCTGTGCTATCAGTGGCACCTCTGTTTTGCAACTCGATCACCTTTTCTTGTATCCTCTGATCAAGCCTTTCATGTTCTTTGACTGCTTTATGATTTTCCGAGTAGTTATCCCAAAACTGGTTTAACCACCGTACCATGTTTGCATACCTGCTCTGCAGTATTGTAACAAATGCATCTATTTGAATTTGTTTGGCTTGATCATGGGATATCTCTTGACTACTTTGTGAGCTCTCACCTTGAGTTATTCTCTTCGTAGATTGGCCAAAGGTGCTCTTAACAGCGTCCTTCAAGTAGTCATTCTCTTTTGTTAATCTTTCACAATTCAGCTTATAAGCATCTCTTTCCTTGATTAACATCTGAGCTTGTGCTTTATTCAACTTTGCGACATTGATACCAATGTCTGCAGTAATTATGGGGTCAGTTTCACCTGCCCTGAAAGTCATAACATGGCCAAAATTTTTTTCAGTGTCTATGATGGCCGTCTTCTTATGGGGAGGATACAATGCCCATATCATTAAAGAATTTTCATCATTATTGTATCTCGTTCCCATATAGACTTCATTAACTCCTTCTGGAGTAAGCTTATACTTATCATCAGCATTATTCAAAAAACTATCAAAAACCAGAGCAGAATTTAAATCCAAACCGGGAAAAATCATAACCCCTGCATCTTTGAGCAGCTGTCTGCCTCTGCTTGGTGTCATGTCCTGCATTTCCTTATCCACTGTCTCCTTTAACATATCTAATAACTGTTTCTCATTGTCAGCAGAAACATTATCTACTGACTCTCTAATTTCTTTTCCCTTGTATTTATACAGGAAGGATTTAAATTCCTTCGAATGAATGAATGTATCATCTGACACAAAAGAATCATAAGCCTTTTGGCGTGGATCTTCATCAGCAGACCCCTCCTCATCATGTATCACAACTGGAGGCTGATATTGTTGCATTTTTCTTTTAGACATTTCTATTGTCTTATCTTGTGGCTGTTCAGTCAATTCTTCCTCTTCAGAGGATACCACTTCAACTTCTGCCAACTGCTTTTTCTTTTCATTCAAATCTCTGTTATATTTCTCTACCACCAAGTCGACTTCAGCCTCTTCCAAATTTCTAATGACATCATCATGTGGATAATGTATGTGCATGTATCCACTGAGATTTTGTTTTCTTCTTGCATAGTCAATAAAACCCTCAGGGTCAAACCCTTTCCTCACCTCAGCAGTCACCATGTTATAATGCATTAGTTTATCCAAAATGAGATTGTATCCTTCTTTTGAAACCACAGTAAAATCTCCAAAACACAAAGTACTAGGCATGAATGATTGTTTATCATGCGAACTTAGATGCATGACATTTGAACAATGCATTTGCCTGATTATTTCCAAATATGCAATTCTGTCAGGGACAGTTTTAGGCAATATAAATGGAGCATCCTCAAAACCATACACTCTGATCATAGTAGCATCCTCAAAACAATACCAATCTCCCCAATTATGAGTGACAGTAGGGGGGCCACCAAAGTCTTTTGGTCTGAGGAATCTTTTTATTTCATCTGAAATTGAATATTCACAGGGGTGGTTGAAATACCTATATAGCACTTTAACACAATGCTCTTCAAATTGAGCATAGCTGGAGTTAGCATACCTGCTATCCCAGATTCTGGTCCACATTTGTACAGGTATCTTCTCCCCTTTCTTATCCGCAGCAACAACTTGAAGCTCATTTGGCCACAATCCTACTTCCTGGCCGTAGTATAAGACCATATGCATGAGCATCGAGTAATGCTCAAAAGAGCATGCTGGAGCATTGTTTTTTATTGCAGATAGACCAGAGTCTATTCTAGTAGCAACATAGGAGGCATAATCAAATTGTCTGGCATTGTGACATTGAATATCAGAGGTTATGACCATTAGAGGAATAGTCATGAACTCAGGGACCTCTGAGCCAAGGACTTGGCCTACAGAATAGTAAGTATATTGAATGTATGGTTCAAAAATGGATACATGAAAGGGAGGGCCATCATTCTCAGTCAAGGGTATCACTTCTCCTTCAATCCTGGGTCTATGAATGGGTAACCTCCATCCATTGTAGGTTGTATCCATTCTCCAGTATTCTTTATCCAAATCTTCATAAACAACAGGGACAGTGCACAAATCATCCAAATCATACACCTCACAAATAGCATTTTTTGATAGGTGTACAATTGGTTCTCCTTGAGGGTTGCAGATAGCTTTCAGGCCTGAATTGTAATGCCTGGCTAACAGTTGCAGGAGTTCTACATTCAAGAATACATTAGGCACAACCAGTTTGCCTAAATTCATGTGCCATGGGTTTAACACAGGAGCATTTCTAAATCTTCTGTTGTAGTGGAATCTGAAGAGTTCATATCCCCTAATTGGGGTCCAAACATCTCCCAGGCGCTTATGTTTGTCTTCCAATTTTTCTACTTCTGCCCTGAGTTGGGCAGACCTCCTGGCCTTGGGAGTTGACCCAGGCAACTGATCAATCAAGTCCTGATTTAGTTTTCTGTCTTTCACTTTTTCTTCAGGGGTTTGATCAGTTTTTTGCTTCTTTGGTTTACTGGTTTCCCCTTGTGATTTTCTTCCTTTTCCTTTCCCCGAAGTTTCCATTTTTTGAAAAATTTGGCAGGAAATTCAAATACAGGTAATATAGTGGTTTGTTGATGTGTACCTGTCGCTCGATGGCTGGAATTGGAAGCCTTTGCTTTTGCCCTGAAAATTCTTCTGTATTCTGCTCTCGGACGGTTTTTTGCAATTATAATGATCGTATGAACTTTGTAGCCGTTTTGTATTAAATATCTGATCAATTCAATGTTCATCGCTGTGAAGTGTCACATCGCCATAACTCTTCCTATCGGCGTGCTTTTTGAAATGTCTGGGCGACCTCAACGTTTTTTATGGCGCGGACAGTCAATCGGCGTGACCCCTCAACTGTATCCCCGACGCCATGTGGTATCATATTTCAAGTGGGTGCGACCATCGGCATGACTTCCTTCATCGCCAAGGGTTTTAGATCTCTCCGCGATATGGCAAGTCCCACCGATATGCTTTGCCTATCGGGAAGATTGAGACCATCGGGATACTAGAATTATGTTTCCCCGATCTTTATTGTCTTACCGATAGTCTCTTCATGTATGAACTTTTATCTTTATCGGAATGACATTCACTATCGGGATAACTTTCTTAATATATCCCGATCCATATTATATCCCCGATGTCCTTTGTTATATCCTTCATCGGGCAAAGTTTAGTAAAGTGTCACCGACACCTTTTGATCGCCGTGACTTATGAATCGGCAAGACTTGTTTCTTTTGTTCCGATATGTCAAGTTATACCGATAGAGGTGCATCGCTGTGAGTCTTGCCGATGGCTTTCTTATTGCCAGGACTCTTGATCGTCGGAGACTTACTTGTTTTCTATTCCGATGGTTCATTTCTCACCGATGACTATTGCTTTGTTACCCTCGCACGCTGTTCGGTGAAACTCTTGCCGAAAGTGCTTCATCGGTATGATATATACCGTCGGGGCAACTTCTAAAAGATCATCCGATAGATATTTGTCATACCGATCGGCATGACCACTTGCCTTTCTTGCCGATGTAAAGTCATCGGTGTTGCTTACTCCATCGGTGAGCTCCATAATTCTTCTTCCGATCTCTATTTTCACGCCGATGGTTATTTTCAAACAATTCCTTGTGTATCGGTGTAAGCCACACGACCCCTTGCCGATGGATTGATTTTGATGAAATTTGACACTGCACATCCCTAGGCATTTTATGAGATACAAAAATTTTATATTATGGTCCTTTTGGGATATTCCTCAGAGTTTATTCAAATATGATGGAGTAAGGAAATAGTAAAATTTTCAAAATTTTACTGTGCTAACAGTGGCTCTGTCTGGGATGTATACTCCCTGTGGGTATACAAGGATCCAGATCTCCTGGGGAAGTAGACCACATCTTTTATTATTTTGGGGTGAGGTTTTATGAAACTGGAAAAAGGAAAGGAACAAATGATGGGGAGCGGGAATGATTCCTAGACTACTGTGCATGGAATAAGATATTTTTGAGAATTATTTGAATGTTGTCCATGCACTGGCAACACTCAATTCTCTTTGTACATGTTTATGAAAAGAACTGCTTCAAGTATTGCCCATGTACTGGCAATTCCTGCTCCTCTCCTGACATATTCTGTACATAGTAAGAATCATCACCTCCCTTGCCAGTGATAACAAAAGGACCCAACCACAGGGCTTCAAATTTTCCATGTTTTCCTTTGTCTTGACATCTTGCATTCCACATTAGTACCAGATCATTTATTTCAAACTTTCTTTCTTTGGCCTTTTTGTCAAAGAGATATTTTACCTGTGATTGTAATTTAATATTCTGTTTCTGAGCCATTCTTCTTGTTTCATCAAGCTCTGCTAATTGTTCCAACCTTTCCTCCATTGGTTCAGGGATATTCAGGTCTTCCTGGAGAATGAATTTGTATACTGGTATAAGATTTTCTAATGGTAATCTTGCTTGGGTTCCATATACCAATTCATAAGGGGATCTCCCAATTGCCCTTTTTATAGTAATCCTGTCAGCCCACACTGCCATTCTTAATTTTGAATCCCAAGCCTTCTTATTTCTATCCAACATTCTTTTTATGATTTTCAACAGATTCTTATTACTTGATTCAGCTTGTCCATTGGCCTGTGGATGGTAAGGCGCAGCATAAGAAACAGTGATACCATATGTGCTGCAGAAACCTTTGAATTCATCAGATCTAAAGCACATCCCATTATCAGTAATCAGTCTTACAGGAGTACCAAATCTGCATATAATGTTATCCATTAGAAAATTTATCACAACTTTACTAGTAGCCTGTCTGGTTGGGATTGCTTCCACCCATTTTGTAAAGTAATCAGTAGCTACTAAAATCCATCGGTGCCCCCCACTTGATTTCTCTGAAATTTCACCTATAAAATCAATACCCCACTGATAAAATGGAGCCTCAACTTGCATAGGTTTTAAAGGTAGTGCTCCATGATACTTTAACTTCCCTGAGAACTTTTGGCATGCTTCACATTTTCTAGTGTACTGGTATGAATCGTTAAAGACTTTAGGCCAATAGTACCCTGCCCTCAAAATTTTGTGGGCTGTGGTTTTTGCTGAGAAATGTCCTCCGCACATGCCTTCATGCAACTCCTTCATAATACGTTTTGATTGATATTCATCCAAACATAATAGTAGAACCCCATCTCTATTTTTCCAATAGAGATCCCCACCAATGAGTACATATTTTGAAGCTTGTAGTTTGAGTGTCCTTCTTTTGTTATCATCATATCCTTCAGGACTCTTCATATGTGTTAGATAATATACTATATCAGTATACCATGGAGTGCGTTCAATACTGGTACTTGCATCAACATTACATATATGGGAAGCTTCTAGATTATTTTCAGTCATCAATTTGGCAAGACCCTGTCCTCTTACTAATTTAGTGATTTGGATTTCAATGTTGAATTCCTGAATCCTATTGATCCACCTACATCTCCTACCGGTGACCTCAGTTTGGATCAGTACATCCTTGACTGCAGCATTAGGAACATATGCTATGATTTTAGCCCCTACCAAATATGGTCTAAAGTTTTTTACTGCTTTTACCAATGCATATGCCTGTTTTTCAATAATGTCATACTTCAACTCTGCATTCTGAAGGGACTTGCTAAAGAAAGAGATTGGCTGTTCATATCCATCATTGTTTTTCTGCAACAACACTGCTGCCACTGTATGATAGGAAGCAAATGAAAAAAGTTGGAAAGGTTTGCCGAAGTCAGGGGATATTAAGACCGGAGCTTGTTTGATGGCCTCCTTAATGTTACCAAATGCTTCCATTGCTTCTGTTGTCCATTTCATATCTGAGTTCTTCTTCAGCATTCTTGATATAGGACAAACAATCTCTGCGAAATTTGGTATAAATCTTCTGACAAAATTTATCTGACCAAAAAATGATTGTATAGCTTTTACATTTTTTGGAATAGGGACCTGATCAATTGCTTCCACCCTTTCAGGATCTATTTTAACTCCTTCCTTCGAGACTATATGGCCAAGCAATTTTCCTTCTGTTACTGCAAATTGGCATTTTTTAGGATTCAATGATATTCCATATTCTAGGGCTTTGACAAATATCTGTTCTAGATGTGTGCAATGATCTTCAGCCTTTTTTGAATATGCTGTTAAGTCGTCTTGATAGACTATCATAATCCTATTGATCAATTCAGCAAAAGCTACATCCATCGCTCTTTGAAATGTTGCTCCAGCATTAGTTAATCCAAATGGCATTCTCAAGTATACATATGTTCCCCACGGAGTGGTGAATGCGGTCTTGAATTGTTCAGACTCCTTAACCTTTACCTGATTGTAGCCGGAGAAACCATCCATCATGGATAGTAATTCACATCCAGTAACTTTCTGTAATATCGCCTCCATATTGGGAAGAGGATAATTATCTTTGAGAGAAGATTTATTCAGGTTTCTGAAATCAACACACAGTCTAATGTCGCCATTCTTTTTCCTGACAGGTACTAAGTTTGAGACCCAGGAAGAATGTCTAATAGGCTTGATTATAGCTCCATCCCTTAACTTTGTAAGTTCCTCCAGCATTTTCGGAGCCAATGTAGGATTAATCGGCCTTTGTTTCTGTCTGAATGGTTTTACATCTGGTTTGAGTGGTATCTCATGTTGAAATAGATCCTCTCTATATGCCTTTAAGTCATCATATGACCAAGCAAACACATGCCTATACTTCCTAAGTAGATTGATAATTCTACTTCTGATTTTCTGGTCAAGATTCCTCCCAATATATACATTTTTTGGGGTTGTCTGAGTCCCCAAGTTCACTTCCTCAAGATTCTCAGGTATCACTGGTGTTTCTTTCTTCTTGTATCTATCATGCCCATCAAATGCTTTTTCTAATGCAATAAGCCCTTTGGGTATCTTATTCGTCTTCAGTTGAACCACTTCTTGGCCAAATAGGGTTTCTTTCCCATCGTGTTCCTCCACAAATGCACTGAAATCAATTTCTTGATTTTCATAATAATCAGCACAATGTAAGAAATTGATTATATCAGCATCGCTGTCAAACACCTGCCAGTTCTGTATGTTATCAGGGATGGTAGGTCTAGTTTTAAATTCTACTTCTGTGATCCCTCCTAATGTTAGATCATCTCTCTTTAATGCAATGTTTGCTAAAAAGTCTGCCATGATGTTTTTAGACCTATCAACCCAGCTGATTGAAAAAGCATCAAATAATTCAACACTATCCCAAACTGCATTTCTGTACTGTCTTAATCTTTTATTCTTAGATAAATATTTTTCTCTTACTTGGGAGATGACCAATTCAGAATCACCATAGACAGCCAACTTTTTTATTTTGTATTTGGTGGCTATGTCTAGGCCAATGAGTAGGGCTTCATACTCAGCTACGTTATTGGTGCATTCAAATGTCAGTAAGAAAGAGTATTTGAATGTTTTACCTCCTGGTGAGATAAAAACTACTCCGGCCCCATTTCCTATCTTGCTGCATGCACCATCGAAATACATTTTCCACAAATCATTTTCTCTTTTCATAGATTCAGTGTGTATTGGGTCAGTGTTATGCAATTCTGGGGTAGTTTCTCCAACTTTGAAAACCCCTAAATCTGTGTCACAAAAGAAATTCACCTGATGCCGGTCCATTCTTTCTATAATATTGTCATACCTTGGTTCTCTGCACAACTTGATTTCCTTGTCACCTACTGGTATGGTGGCATATGATAGATCTAATTGAACATTGCCTCCTGCCATTGCAGCCCACTGCCTTGATAACAGCATTCCATAATACGGTGGGATATCAACCACAGTGATGTCAATGTTATATGTTGCCTCAGGATATGAAGCAAGTTTTATTTCTACATCTTTCATAATACCAACTACTGGAATAGATCTGTTATCCATTGCATAACATTGGCCATACGTAGTATCAACCCACATCCCTAATTCTTTCATCACTGCTATAGGCATGATATTCATAGCAGCACCTGAATCAATCATACAATTCCTGACTATTCTGTTCTTGATTACTAGTGTAGTATAGAATGGATCTACCTGTGAGGGATTTTTTGTAAGTGTGTCACCAAGGTATACCTCAGGCATCTTAAAATTTTCTTGATGCACATTATTTGTTGTTTTTTCAAACCCTTTATGTTTTGGATTAGGTGTATCAGAAATCATCTTGACGACTGTACTCCTATATTTATCTATTTTCATCATCTCTAAGAGTGGGACTGATATCTTCACCTGAGACACTGCCTGTGCAATGTCAAAAGAAGGGGTTATGATTTGGTCATTCTTTTCTGTTTTTGTATTCTCTTTTTCTATACTTTCTTTCATTTTATTTTTATCCCCCTTTTCTGGTTCTTTAGGAGATGATTTTGTATTATTCCCCTTGTTATTCTGGTCTCTTATGAATACACTCCCAGGAGTTCCTTGCCCAGCATTTGTTGTTCTATTCCTTAAGTTATAAGTGTTTCGAGCTTGAGCCACTGCAACTACTGTGAGAGCTTCTTTTTCATCCTCAGTAGGTTTTCTCCATTGACCATATGGTTTATTGTCATAAATATCTTCCTGGTCTGAGAATACCTGCTGTTCTCCCATGTTAACATGATATTTTTGGTTCCCTACATCATATTCATACCCTTCTTCCTCTGAAGAAGAATAATCTTCTGTTACCACACATGGTGTATCCTGCATCATATTGATGGTGTGATTATCCCTATTATAGTTGTATAGCATTTCCTCTTGCTGTATTGATTTAGCTACCTCACAGTATTCAGGCGAATGTGGCAAGTTACATACAAAACACCAAGGTTTATTTTCTGCCATATGTGCCATGTTTCTCTTCAATGGATCAGGAGTATCCTTTCCATATGGCTGCTTTCTGTTGTTGTCAATAGGTCTTCCATCCTTCCAATTTGTATTGTAAGGCATATCATGTAACCTAGGTCTATCCTGCCTATGCTGACCCTCTGGTTTAATCTGTTGAGCATTTGGATTCTGAAGATTTCTATGATTTTCCCTTTTACTGACCATTCCTGCAGCCTTTCTATTATTTTCAATAGTTATGGCTATTTTCTGTGCTTCAGCCAACGTTGCAGGACACCGGTTTCTGAGTTCATATCCTGTTTTGGGGTCAAATGCCTTCATATAGATACTCAGTGCTGCCTGGTCAGATAACTTGGCTCCATGTGGTACCTTATTATGTAACTTGGAAAACTTCAGGTTGAAATCAAATACTGATTCATTTTGATACTTCTGTATACTTATTAGTTCATGTAGTGCAAACTCAGGAGCGTATTGGTTACCATACTGATCCTTAAACTGGTTATGGAAATCAGTTATTGAATTGATTGATGCATCGGGCAAGCTATTAAACCAATCTCTGGCATCTTCAGTGAGGGACATCATAAATAACCTCATTCTAATGTCTTCCCAGTCCATACCTATATCCTGTACAAAAGCATTAAAACTTCTGATATGATCTTCTGCAGATACTGCATTGTTTCCAGTAAACTTGGGAACCATGTTTCTCCAAGTACTATCCATAGGATATGGATATAACTGATATCCAGTCAAATCAAATTGACTGCATATATTAGCAAGGTTTTGGGGAGGAAAATTGAGATGTGGTGGATTGGGATAGTAATTATATCCACCTGGTGGCTGATGATATGCATATTGTTGATGTTGGTTCATATGGGGATTTATGTGTTGATTTTGTGGCCTATAATATTGTTGACCAGGGGGTGGGTAATTATTTGCCATATGTAGGGATGCATTACGTATGGGAGGTGGTCTGGGGATTTGGGGAATAGTGTTCTGATGACTTCCAGAAGCATGTGAGTTTTGAGCACTATTTGTATTTTGTTGTGTATTTCTTGAAATATTCCCTCTATGCGGGGGTACATATTTAGGGGGAGCTGTTTTGGCTTTATTTCTCCTCTGTTGAATTTCTTGCTGCAATAACTCCTTCTCCTCTTGTATCTTGTACCTTTCGAGTTCTTTCCTGAGCATGAGTATTTCCTGTTTCTCATCACTCATGTCTTGATTATTTATTTCCTGATATTCTGGATTGTCATTCATTCCCTGATTTGACAATTCATATCCTATCTCTTCTCCCTGGTCAAACGAGACCTTGAAATCATGTTCAGCCTGGTTCCTATCAATATCCCTCATGACCTTTGCATCATGATCCCGCTGTTCTTGAGGAGTGGGTCTGTACCTTGCCAAAATATCATCAGTTGCTCCACTGAGGTTCTCGTTTGAATCATGCAGAGGTGTGAATTTATTGTGAATTGCAATATTTTGTTCTGAATCATTCTCCTGGATGTCTAGATTATTATCTTGGTGGGAATATTTTGGATTCACATTTCTTTTGGAAATGTTTCTAAGTGGTGGAGATGACTGCAAGTTTCTGCCTTCCATCCTGGATCTCCTACCATCCATTTGAAATTTTTGTTATAATTGTAACTAGAGTCGCCACCTATTGAATAGGAAAAGTTTATATTTTTATCTGTAAGGTTTTTTGTCACCAGCAGAGTTACCAAAAGAAATTTTAAATGACTCTATGAAAGAAAGGATTAATTTCTAAGGTCTTTTTTACTAGCTCCCCAGTAGAGTCGCCAATTTGTTAGTTCTCAAAAATGCAAGTTACTAATCCTAAGAGGATGCCAGGCTCTATATTTGGATTTGCAACGTTTTTGAACTAACTTGACGAAATCAACCTTCAAGGTTTGATGATTTCCTACACTTTAGGTCCTGCTACACCTAGGTGGGTGAACCTTGAAATATTAAAGCAGTCTGAGTGTGGATGAATGGACTAACTAGGTCTATCTACAATGGCATAGGATGTAGGATAGATGACAAAGCTGACTAATTAATTCTATGTGTAATGTTTAATAAGTGATTGGCAGAAATTGTATAAGCAATATCAAAAAAGGTTTTAATTAATGAGTTGAATGAGACCAGTGCCTTGTTGGGTAACAGAGTCAATTTGAAGGACTAAGAACAGTAGTTTCTAAATGGTAATAATTCTAGATATTTGGCACAGTTCTGGTTTATAGCTTGTATAAACGTGCAAGTAAGTGACTGACAGACTCTTCTTGATAATCCAACCAAATAAAATCAGATATCCTATAATTCACCAGAAGGTATTTTAATCCTTACTTGAAGGAACCAAATGAAGTGAATAGACAAGATTAACAGATAATATTTTACTGGAGACAGTGTATCAATCCTAACTATATGGCTCTACTTAGTAATCCCAACTTACTACTTCCAGGTTACTGTGAATAAATCAGAAGGGTTTAATTCCTTAGGATGGACACCAACCGAATTAATCACACAGATACAGCGAATGTGTATTGACAGATTAAATATATACTTGATAGTTTAATCTGAATAACAGGGAAATGCAGAAATGGAGACAGCCACACAATTGAATAATTTCAACAAATAACTGATACCAAAATAGAAATACTGAATCAGAGAACTTCAAATTTCTTCTTCAAAATAAAATATGCAACATGGTCATCCTGAAATATTATGTATATGTATATATGAATATCTTCTACTGCTGATGATTTTTCAGCATAGATTGTTTGAACTTATATAGATATTTTCATGAAGAGATACAACTCTTCAATAAGTCTCTTGGGATTTTAACCAATACAAACAATAATTACATAAGCTTAATTAGGCTCTGTTTAGCCATAAATAGACTTTTGTCAGATGATCTAAGTACTCCTGCGCACGGTGAGAATCAGTAAGCTCGACTGCACTCCTGGTGATTATATCAAGGGTGACCATTTCCTCCAGTTGTTTGCAAACTTCTGTAGATACAGAGGCTTTATCTTTTAGAGCTCCTGTGGCTTTGTGCAATATAACTTGACAATCAACAGTCCACTCTTCTTTGCTCTTTACCTCTCCATTATCTTTGAATATCCTGGGCACCCCTGCGTCTGATGCATCAGTCCCTTCCTTAGCATCAGCTTTGAGTTTATCATAATAATTCTGGTGCCGTTTGAGCAATGCTCTTGCATCAGAGATATCTGTGCTATCAGTGGCACCTCTGTTTTGCAACTCGATCACCTTTTCTTGTATCCTCTGATCAAGCCTTTCATGTTCTTTGACTGCTTTATGATTTTCCGAGTAGTTATCCCAAAACTGGTTTAACCACCGTACCATGTTTGCATACCTGCTCTGCAGTATTGTAACAAATGCATCTATTTGAATTTGTTTGGCTTGATCATGGGATATCTCTTGACTACTTTGTGAGCTCTCACCTTGAGTTATTATTCTCTTCGTAGATTGGCCAAAGGTGCTCTTAACAGCGTCCTTCAAGTAGTCATTCTCTTTTGTTAATCTTTCACAATTCAGCTTATAAGCATCTCTTTCCTTGATTAACATCTGAGCTTGTGCTTTATTCAACTTTGCGACATTGATACCAATGTCTGCAGTAATTATGGGGTCAGTTTCACCTGCCCTGAAAGTCATAACATGGCCAAAAGTTTTTTCAGTGTCTATGATGGCCGTCTTCTTATGGGGAGGATACAATGCCCATATCATTAAAGAATTTTCATCATTATTGTATCTCGTTCCCATATAGACTTCATTAACTCCTTCTGGAGTAAGCTTATACTTATCATCAGCATTATTCAAAAAACTATCAAAAACCAGAGCAGAATTTAAATCCAAACCGGGAAAAATCATAACCCCTGCATCTTTGAGCAGCTGTCTGCCTCTGCTTGGTGTCATGTCCTGCATTTCCTTATCCACTGTCTCCTTTAACATATCTAATAACTGTTTCTCATTGTCAGCAGAAACATTATCTACTGACTCTCTATGTTCTTTTCCCTTGTATTTATACAGGAAGGATTTAAATTCCTTCGAATGAATGAATGTATCATCTGACACAAAAGAATCATAAGCCTTTTGGCGTGGATCTTCATCAGCAGACCCCTCCTCATCATGTATCACAACTGGAGGCTGATATTGTTGCATTTTTCTTTTAGACATTTCTATTGTCTTATCTTGTGGCTGTTCAGTCAATTCTTCCTCTTCAGAGGATACCACTTCAACTTCTGCCAACTGCTTTTTCTTTTCATTCAAATCTCTGTTATATTTCTCTACCACCAAGTCGACTTCAACCTCTTCCAAATTTCTAATGACATCATCATGTGGATAATGTATGTGCATGTATCCACTGAGATTTTGTTTTCTTCTTGCATAGTCAATAAAACCCTCAGGGTCAAACCCTTTCCTCACCTCAGCAGTCACCATGTTATAATGCATTAGTTTATCCAAAATGAGATTGTATCCTTCTTTTGAAACCACAGTAAAATCTCCAAAACACAAAGTACTAGGCATGAATGATTGTTTATCATGCAAACTTAGATGCATGACATTTGAACAATGCATTTGCCTGATTATTTCCAAATATGCAATTCTGTCAGGGACAGTTTTAGGCAATATAAATGGAGCATCCTCAAAACCATACACTCTGATCATAGTAGCATCCTCAAAACAATACCAATCTCCCCAATTATGAGTGACAGTAGGGGGGCCACCAAAGTCTTTTGGTCTGAGGAATCTTTTTATTTCATCTGAAATTGAATATTCACAGGGGTGGTTGAAATACCTATATAGCACTTTAACACAATGCTCTTCAAATTGAGCATAGCTGGAGTTAGCATACCTGCTATCCCAGATTCTGGTCCACATTTGTACAGGTATCTTCTCCCCTTTCTTATCCGCAGCAACAACTTGAAGCTCATTTGGCCACAATCCTACTTCCTGGCCGTAGTATAAGACCATATGCATGAGCATCGAGTAATGCTCAAAAGAGCATGCTGGAGCATTGTTTTTTATTGCACATAGACCAGAGTCTATTCTAGTAGCAACATAGGAGGCATAATCAAATTGTCTGGCATTGTGACATTGAATATCAGAGGTTATGACCATTAGAGGAATAGTCATGAACTCAGGGACCTCTGAGCCAAGGACTTGGCCTACAGAATAGTAAGTATATTGAATGTATGGTTCAAAAATGGATACATGAAAGGGAGGGCCATCATTCTCAGTCAAGGGTATCACTTCTCCTTCAATCCTGGGTCTATGAATGGGTAACCTCCATCCATTGTAGGTTGTATCCATTCTCCAGTATTCTTTATCCAAATCTTCATAAACAACAGGGACAGTGCACAAATCATCCAAATCATACACCTCACAAATAGCATTTTTTGATAGGTGTACAATTGGTTCTCCTTGAGGGTTGCAGATAGCTTTCAGGCATGAATTGTAATGCCTGGCTAACAGTTGTAGGAGTTCTACATTCAAGAATACATTAGGCACAACCAGTTTGCCTAAATTCATGTGCCATGGGTTTAACACAGGAGCATTTCTAAATCTTCTATTGTAGTGGAATCTGAAGAGTTCATATCCCCTAATTGGGGTCCAAACATCTCCCAGGCGCTTATGTTTGTCTTCCAATTTTTCTACTTCTGCCCTGAGTTGGGCAGACCTCCTGGCCTTGGGAGTTGACCCAGGCAACTGATCAATCAAGTCCTGATTTAGTTTTCTGTCTTTCACTTTTTCTTCAGGGGTTTGATCAGTTTTTTGCTTCTTTGGTTTACTGGTTTCCCCTTGTGATTTTCTTCCTTTTCCTTTCCCCGAAGTTTCCATTTTTTGAAAAATTTGGCAGGAAATTCAAATACAGGTAATATAGTGGTTTGTGTATGTGTACCTGTCGCTCGATGGCTGGAATTGGAAGCCTTTGCTTTTGCCCTGAAAATTCTTCTGTATTCTGCTCTCGGACGGTTTTTTGCAATTATAATGATCGTATGAACTTTGTAGCCGTTTTGTATTAATTATCTGATCAATTCAATGTTCATCGCTGTGAAGTGTCACATCGCCATAACTCTTCCTATCGGCGTGCTTTTTGAAATGTCTGGGCGACCTCAACGTTTTTTATGGCGCGGACAGTCAATCGGCGTGACCCCTCAACTGTATCCCCGACGCCATGTGGTATCATATTTCAAGTGGGTGCGACCATCGGCATGACTTCCTTCATCGCCAAGGGTTTTAGATCTCTCCGCGATATGGCAAGTCCCACCGATATGCTTTGCTTATCGGGAAGATTGAGACCATCGGGATACTAGAATTATGTTTCCCCGATCTTTATTGTCTTACCGATAGTCTCTTCATGTATGAACTTTTATCTTTATTGGAATGACATTCACTATCGGGATAACTTTCTTAATATATCCCGATCCATATTATATCCCCGATGTCCTTTGTTATATCCTTCATCGGGCAAAGTTTAGTAAAGTGTCACCGACACCTTTTGATCGCCGTGACTTATGAATCGGCAAGACTTGTTTCTTTTGTTCCGATATGTCAAGTTATACCGATAGAGGTGCATCGCTGTGAGTCTTGCCGATGGCTTTCTTATTGCCAGGACTCTTGATCGTCGGAGACTTACTTGTTTTCTATTCCGATGGTTCATTTCTCACCGATGACTATTGCTTTGTTACCCTCGCACGCTGTTCGGTGAAACTCTTGCCGAAAGTGCTTCATCGGTATGATATATACCGTCAGGGCAACTTCTAAAAGATCATCCGATAGATATTTGTCATACCGATCGGCATGACCACTTGCCTTTCTTGCCGATGTAAAGTCATCGGTGTTGCTTACTCCATCGGTGAGCTCCATAATTCTTCTTCCGATCTCTATTTTCACGCCGATGGTTGTTTTCAAACAATTCCTTGTGTATCGGTGTAAGCCACACGACCCCTTGCCGATGGATTGATTTTGATGAAATTTGACACTGCACATCCCTAGGCATTTTATGAGATACAAAAATTTTATATTATGGTCCTTTTGGGATATTCCTCAGAGTTTATTCAAATATGATGGAGTAAGGAAATAGTAAAATTTTCAAAATTTTACTGTGCTAACAAGTCACTTGTTGGAACTAAGATCTATCAACAACAATATGGCCTTCGAAGATGCCCAACTCAATTAATGACTGAAACTTCACCGATCTACTAATTGTGATTGCTAAATTTAGCCTTTCCATTATGAAGATACGGAGTTCCAAGTGTTGCATTGAAACTTGTTTTAATCATAATATTTGTGGAATATAATTTTGAGATGCAAACTCCTTATTCCAAAAATGCTCAATCTATTGAATGTTTTGCAATTTTGAATAAGTGTCACCAGTCTTCAAATGAATAGCTCCCGTATAAAATCTCCATGTCACACAATTTCTTTCAACTGAATGGGATGCTCTCTCCAAAATAACATAAACCATTTCAAAGATTTCATTTGGTGCATCTCATGTGTATAAGAGCATTTTCAACCAAGTATATGACAATGCTTTGATGGGATACCATACCCTACAATCTTAGCATTCCATGAGATGACATTTCTTTAAGGTGGCATTCTGTCAAACAATTCATAGACCTTGTATATGCTTCCATATTTGTGATTCATGCTATGTAATTACAATTTGCATTGCATCCATAACATTTAAAAGTGTAATGATACCCAAACAACGCGTTCCCACAGACAGAAATGGCTTGCAGAGATGAAGCAGAGAACAAAATTAGATGAGATTTTTCTTCTCAATGGATTAAACCCAAAATCACCAATAGTCCTTGCAAGAACAAAACCCATTCATGAAATGGTGGAAGCGGCTAGCATCTCTCACAACAATTTGTTGACCAACAGTCTTAGAAATGAATTTTGTGGCAGTGTGATAGTTCTCCAAATGGTCCAGACACACTTCATATGCCTCTCCATGCTTAGTATACCCATCTGCCAGAGAATTTTAGACTATAACATTTTAAACAAAAATATTGCTTCCATTATTTCTTGATGGATCTCCAAAACCCATTCTAGAGCTCACATTTTGGTGTGCAGCGGAGGTTAGAAAGTTTGTGGAACATGGCTTTACACCAGTCAATTGCATTTGCTTAAAAGTTTCAAAAGTCTTCACAAGGGCTCTGTTTTGTATGCATGTTGCAGTCATTGCATATTATGAAATGATATCATCTATGGCATAGCTTACATGTCTTGTCTATGTATCAATATTTAGCATGCAACAACATCCAATAAAATCTCTTATTGTTTATTTTTTTTGCTGGATTTCTATACCCTATTTCAAGGGCAGGCCATGAGGGTACTGGCGAAGGTTGTGGAGTTCTTTACATTTGCAAGGCATATTTTCTTGAAAGCTTCTAAAGTCTTTTTAACAAACCCATTTTGTGAGTATCCTGCAAGCATCATTGCATTCCGTGAGATAGCATCTCTTTGAGGCAGGCTACCAGACTGTTTGTGTGCCTTGTCTATGGCTACACATTTTGCATACATGTCTGCCAGAGTATTTCTAACTATAAAGTGAAACAAAAACTTCCGTTCCTTTATGCTGAAGAGCTATTGGTAAATGTTGTGGAATTTAGCTTTACACCTGCCATTCACATCTATTTTAAAGTTTCAAAACCCCTTTCAATATATACACTTTGTGCATACCATATTATAGTCTAAAGGATAATGTTGGCTGTTGCGAGTATGTATACGAGAAAATTTGCATACTATCTGACAGAAATTTCTCTCCATTATGCCTTGATGAATGTCTAAGCCTGTTTGGAGGCTCCCATTTGCTGCATGGGGGAAGGAGGACACTCATAAAGAATGACAGCCGATAGGCTTTTCCTTTGAAATCTTTGAAATCCTTTCTAAGAAAGTAGTTATAATAACTACTAACTGCTTCTTGTTTAAGCTCTTCATCGGCAATCCAAGCAGTTTTCAAAACCTCATTGGGGGAAAGAAATACTTTTAAAACTTATTACATATGCCGGTGATAAAACAACTTCCTTTTTGGGTGGTGAAAACTAATTTTGAAACTTGTTATTTTCACTGATGGTGTAGATTTTGCTTGTCTCATATCGGCACTTTAAATGGCTAGTAGTTTAAATTTTGTATCGTCAAAATGCGGTTAACAGCCCTCCATTCAAATTCCCTCTTCTATAAAATCACTTATTCAACTCCATTTTGACCCTTATGCTCTCTTATGCTCATTTTCATCTAAAATATGTTGTAAACCCTCCAAAATCTTTCTTAACACACACAAAAGAGCTTCTCATGATTGTTGCATGAACTTGCAAATCTAAGAACACAATGCAAGATGAGGAGGACAATGGAGATTAGACATGTCGTAGCTTAGATTCTTACTTGTTTTTTTGTTTGTTTGACTAGTTTTCTAGGCTAGAATGCACTCCATTGGGAGCTATGGTTAGTTGTTATTTATTTCCTATAGATTAGCTAGCTTTTCCCTGTCTTCATCTGGTGAACCTGACGTGAATGCATGAAAAATCTAACATTTTTGGTGATTTCTAAAAATCTATTTCTGTAGGTGGCCTCCGGAGCTTAGATGGACCTCACCGTTGAGTCTAGGAGGTCTGAGAAATGAAAATTGACATAAAATTTGATATAGTTTCATTACTGGAAAAAAATTGAAAATATTTTTAGTTTGGCCCCTATTGCAGGACTGTACCATACAAATCCGTATGGCTCCTACGTATGGGTCCATATCAAAATCTCTAGTTCTTGTTTGATTCAGGTTGCATATTTAAGTCTTTACAAGATTGATGTTTGCAAGTTTCTAGATTGCATGTTTGATTTTCATTATTGGGTTACATATTTAAAATAGTTGTTGCAAGTTAACAATTCAGGTTTTGTTGCAGGTTCTAAGCTATTAGTTAGGTGTCATTTGTTGCAGGGAAATCTTAATAGTTAACTGAGGAGGAAACCCTATTCAACATTTTTCCAACGCTCCCACCGTCGATTGAAATCTCATCGTTGCCGCCCTATTCCCAAATTCATCTCATGTCTGCCGCCTTGCTCAGTTGCCACCAGTGGCATCTAAGGTCACCACTTCCTTGTGTATGGTCACCACCATCTGAAATCCACGACCTCTTGTCATCCCCCTATGGTGACTCGCTTGCCATCCCCTCAAGCCAATTACTGCCACTAAACAACAACCTCTCAGCCAAATCCTAAACCGATGTCAACCCAACAAAAACCTCTGTTGTTGACCTCTGTTCATCCATCATCAACCATTTACAACCACCGTCTACAAAAACCTAAGATGACCACTGCTCAAAACCAGAGTCACCACTAGAGCTTACCCTTATCGCAGCCTCTAAAAATCTCATATCCACCGCCTTAGCCGCCGGTCAAAATATCCCATCCGCCACTCTTAATCCTTTGTCGTTGCCTCTGATCCAATATCCACCACCATCGTTCACATACTTTTGTTGACCATCTTTCCCGTACACCATGTCGCCACAGTCTAAGGTGTACATAAAGTTTTCAGTCCTAACCATAACCGCAGCCTCCTGATCAAAACCCTGTGTGTCACCATCCCTAAACCTAGTCGACAGCCTGTAACCTTAGCCCGCTTAAGCCATTGGTTACCAGTCTCTAACCTTGGTCGTTTTGGTCCTCAAACTGTCACATTTAAGCTATCATGGTCGGCCAAATCCCAATCGTTGACTCAATTCACTGTTAGGGTTTTAGATTTGGTCTTTGTTTTTTAGGTGTTAGGCGCCTACATACCAAGGCAGTCAGGCTCTTGAGCCCCTTGGCTTTAATGATAGGCCATCATTATGACCTTTCGTTGGGCTTTTTAGCCCCTTTTTTTTCTTTTTGCCTGGCCCTTGGTCATATCAATGACCAAGGGCCCTGCTAGCATAAGCTGCTAGCACTAACCTATAACCATAACTGTTGGGTGCCAACCACCAGCATGTGATTAGTTGCAAACTTGACCACTAGTGGTCTGCTTAAAACTACCAGGACACCCCTTTGCCTCCACAGGATAAAATAGGCAATTTTTTTCAAATTTTCATAACTTTCGCATACAGTAATGAAATCACACAAATTTTGTGGCATTGAAAAGAGGACTCTGTAAACTTTGCAATGGTGCTAGCTTTGATAGGTAATGGTATAGTTTTATTAGGTAAAATTCTGGTCAAAGTCAGACCTCATTTTAAACTATGACTGAGAATAACTTGAGCAAATTTTATGGGATTTCAGCCAAAAAAAAATTCCAATTGCTTAGAATTTCTTGAATTTTCTGATTTTGTAATTTATTTTTCTGTAGCTAATCAGAATTTGCAAATTTTTATCAGATTCCCTTTTTGACCCTTTTTTGACTTACCGGCTTGCACAGGGGGTACTTGACTTGAAAAATCATGTTTTTTTTGCATTGTCATAGAGATTTTATGCTACTAATGTCTGATTTACAGCATGTGGCATTCATGGGCTAGAGACTATAAACTAAAACTACTAACACATTTGATGCAAGGATTCAATTTCTTTCATGTGCATGTGTCTTACTTGCCATAGGAACACTTCATTTTGGTGCACTAAAATGAACATAACTTGCTATTTTCACACATCTTTGGTGGCTTAAAATGAACTAGTGTTTGCTTTGTTTGGTGATTGTGTCAGTGTTTTGAGATGTGTATTCTCTTCCATCACACATCATGTGATCTTGGGAATCCAAAGCATCTCTCAACACTTTCATTATCACACCACACATCTATTTTCTAAGGTCAATGAACATGTGCGAGTGTGAGCAAGTTCACATGTGTATGCTCTCCCCTTGCAACTTAGTGCGAGCCTGGGGATCAAAAACATGTTAACTTGTCTTGCTTTTGTCAGCCTTAGAGTGGGCCTACTCTTGAGACACATCTGCAAGGTGAACTCATTTGCGAACCCAAGCGGTAATTTTGTCCAGTCTACTATATAAATTGAGGATAAGGTGAAAGCCAAGTCTAGCCGGTATGAGCGCTCACCATACAGTGCTAGTGCAAAAGGAGGCATACCTTTGTGTATATTAAACTCCTAGTAGGGTTAGTTAGAGCCTTAAGTGGCTTGTTGGATGCTTGTGAGGTGCTGGTCCCCCGGATATACACTAGAACCTCTTTGTTTAGTGGCCAAAAACCCTCTCCTTGTTGATACAAGAGGTCGAAAGATCGAACTCTGATAGTTGTCCCACATTTTCGCGGCTTATGGCAAAGATAACAAGGTACCTCAGGATCTGTACATCCTAGGACCTAAAACTTGGTGTGCCTAAGAAGTGAGTGCACTGTAAGGGGGAGCCTATGCCCCAAGTTCCTAGAGCTATACACCATAAGTAGGTGCGGCTAGGTAAAACTAAGTGGGAACTCAACAAGTATTGTCCTTGCCTAGCCTAGGATTGTGCATGTCTACAAGTGTTTGCAAAACATCATGAGTCATCAAAAATAGCCAATTGATTTCCAAGTGCCTTCTATGATTGATGTGTGTGCTTGCCTAATCATCGCCCTCGACATTCTTTCCACACATTCATCCCAACTCATCCTATCCTAATCACATCCTACTCATATCCTTATCATTCAACCTTCATATCCTAGTCACCCTCTGAATCCAATCAATTTCATCCGAATCATTCCACTTCACCATAATCATATCCTAATCATACCCTAATCACCTTACCTAATCATCACCCCACCATCCATATCCTAATCATCCTAATTACATTACCCTCATTCCACATCATCCTCCTTCTAATCTAATCAATGCCATTCCAAGTCAAACCAACATCTAGTCATCCAATCTTGTCACTTAACCTTCATATCCTAATCACATTATCCTAATCACCTTTCCAAAATCACATCATCTAGCCATACACATCTTGATCATCCTACTTGTCATGTCCTAATCCATTTTCATCTTAATCAATCCAATTCGTCATATTATCCTATTCATCATCCCCAATCATTTCACCTTCTTCCTAATCAAACCCTAATCATTCCTAATCACCCTCCTAAGCCAACCCATTTCATCCTAATCTCATTGTCCTATCCATCATCCTAAACATTCCAATCATATCCTAATCCACTTTCCACCTAATCATTCCTAATCATTCTACATAGTCATCCTCTTTCTAATCCACTTAGCATCATTTGTATCATTGTCCTACCCATCATCCATTCATCCCAAGTCATCGTCATATCCTCATCATTTAACCTCCATATCCTAATCACCCTTCTTAGCCACATCATATCCAAAACATCCCTAATCACATCCTACTCATATGCTTATCATTCCTATTCATTACACCTCATCCTTATCATATCTTCATCATATCCTAGTCATCATATCCAAATCATTCTTATCATACCCTAATCACCCCTTTCATCTAATCAAATCCATCCTAGTCATTCTTCACCATCATATCCATGTCATCCTTATCAAACCCTAATCACCTCTTTCATCTAAACACCATTATCTTAATCATCCTAGTCATAACCCTAATCATTCCATTACACCTTCCTAATCATCATCCTAATCTATCATATTCATCATTCCTAGTCATTACACCTTCCTAATCATCATCCTAATCTATCCTATTCATCATTCCTAGTCATTACACCTTCTTCCTAATATATCCTATTCATCATTCCTAGTCATTATACCTTCTTCCTAATCATCATCCTAATCTATCCTATTCATAATTCTTGTCATTCCATATCACCATCCTCATCCAATTAACATCATCCCAATCATTCTTAATCATTCCATAATCATACTCAAGTCATCATAATTCAAACCTTAATCATCCCTCGTCACCTTCTTCCTCAATTTCATATTATCATTCCACATCATATCACTATCACATATCCTAAACATATCCAAGTCATCATCATCATTCTCCTAATCATATCTGAGCCATTCATTCCAATCGAATCCATTTCACCCTAATCATTCTTCTAGTCATCATCTTAGTCATCCTTATCAAACCCTAATCACCTCGTTCATCTAATCCACATAATCCTAGTCCATCCTAGTCATCATTCTTAATCATTACACATCGTCTTCCTCATCCAATTAACATCATCCTAGCCATCATCCCAATCATTACACTTCACTCTAAATCATAATCCCTAATAATTCCATATCATACCATAATCATACCCAAGTCATCATAATTCAAGCCTTAATCATCCCTTGTCACCTTCTTCTTAATCAAATCTAAATCATTCCTAATCATTACATTTCATCACCCTCACCATTCAAATCTAATCAATTTCATATTATCATTCCACATCATATCACTATCACATATCCTAAACATATCCAAGTCATCATCATCATTCTCCTAATCATATCCTAGTCATCCCAATCTAATCCTAATCATACCCTCATCTTCATTCATAACCCAATCTACTTCTTCCTAATCCATCCAAGTCATCTAATCTCATCATTGCACAACACCATCCTCATCCTAAATGTTCCCTAATCCATCCAAATCATCCAATCTCGTCATTACACATCATATTCCATTTCCTAACCATTCATTTCAATCCAATCGATTCCATCCAAATCGTTTCCTATCACAACACACCACAACCATAGGGAAGCCTTTGAGTATCTAATCTCCCTATTGGATTTGACTATAACTATGTTAAAGCCACCCATTACATATCCAATTCCATCACTTTACGATCACATTTCATCACAACATTTCATTAGCATTCAGCCCTTGACATCTCTAGAGGACCCTAAACATTAGTCTTCCTAAGGTTGAAACATAGGACCTATCAATCCAAACTTGGGCTTAATACTCCACGGCTAGTTTAAGTCCATCCTTACAAGTGAATTCTGAAACTCATGGGTTCACTCTAATCAATCATTTCAATCCACACTTCAAGGTCTCGTTAAAACCAATTTATACTTTGACAAGGTCATTAGTAGACAAGAGTACCCTCTTGGAGCTAGACTTTTTGAAGACTAAATCATTAACCTCTATCATAGTTTGGGCCTCATCACCTTGCATTGATATCTACATACCATCCCAAAATTCACAAGTCTCATTTGGTGAAGACACGGTTGCAGAAAGAAGAGAAAGGGAGTAGATCCTCCTAGTCATCCCTCATTCTAAACATTCCAAACATTCCTTCCAACACATCATCCAATCATGTCACCTTATCATAATCACACCCTATTCATATCTTCATCATTCAACCTTCACATCCTAATCACCCTTTCTAATCGCATCATTCAATCAAATTCATCCTAATCACCTCACCTCTAATCTAATCATATCCTAACCACTTCCAAGCACATCCTAATCACAACCATAACCATAACCTGGTCATCCCTAATCACCCTTCTAATCATCCAATCAATCCCACACTCCATCACATTCCTAGTCATTCCACCTTATCACTCCACATCATCATTCGTCCTAAGCAAGAACTTGCCAACATGGTCCTAATCCCACAAGAAGACATATAACAATATAAAGACATGTGTCATTCCATGGCAATCCTAGAAAACAAGGTTCTAGCACCCCAAGCCTATTCGCAAGCCCATCCAAGTCCACCTTGGAAAGACAAAAGGCCTTCAAATTCCAATTCTACCTTTGACAAGGGAAACATAAGTCTACCTCATCCATCCCATAAGTACATGCTACCACCGCACTCCTAATCCAAGTCCACATCATCTACCCTCATCATCCATCCACTATGTTGTCCTTCCACACATGCCCTTTCAAAGGATGTGATCCATTGGCTACTAGCAAGGGATAGATCATCCCCATGTCAAACACCCATTCATAAGCCTATAATAGAGTCCTCAATTACCACATCCAAACATTCAACCCTATCATGTGGTCAACAACTTATCGAACCTATCCAAGAGTCATCCAAATCTACTTCCAGCCAAAGTCAAGAGCTATGTCAAGAGCACAATCCTAATTATGAGGAAACATTACCCCCTCATCTACATCAAGATCAAAGTCCTCTTATTGCGCCCATCCATAACACACTTGATCCTATCCATGATTAAGCTCCCATGTATGATCACGATCCCACTTATGATCAAGAAGACCTAATGACCCTCTTGGTCAACTTTATGCATTCCATGGTCAAGAGTTTGCCACCTCACCCATTCATGATCCAACCACTTCCACTTTTCATGATGAGACATGTGCCGCCCAAACACACATAGAAGATCAAACCAATATCTTGGATCTACATGAACATAATAAAGATCCTAATGATCCTTCACCCACATCCACTATTGCTCCTATTTCAAATCCACCATCATATCCACTTGGTCTATTTGCTTTCATTCACGAGTGTTCTTCCTTAGAAACACAACAACCTTTATCCACTTTGCCTGCTCCATCAAATAAAGAACTCAAGTCTAGTGTCCAAACTACAGCTAGTCCCATAGTCCATCGTATGCTCTAAAACATGAACTACCAAGGTAAATACCTAGGCCTTCATGAACAAGGAATTTTGGAGCCTATCCATGTCAATGTTCCCCCTCGCTCATATGGCCTTGGATACACACCCCAAGGTCAAAAATCTAAAGATGTTGCTACTTCATCCACTCATCCTAAGTCCACCATTTCCCATGACAAATCACATCATATTCCTAAGACATATGTTGTCATTCTACCTCCATCATCCTACAAGTGTCAAAAGCATGTGACCATACACCTCCCACCATCCAATTTGCCTCCACTTTTTCCAACTCTAAATTTCCCTTCATCCACTTTACCGCCATTGCTTCCAACCCCTAATTTCCCACCATCCACTTTGCCATCATTGCTTCCAACACCTATTATCATTATCATCCATAAATCACCTCAATATCCTAATCATGACCAACAAATGCACACATCATGTAAACATAAAGATTCCACTCATTCCACCCGCCACATGGGATTCAAAAAAAAATATTTAGATGCCTCCATTAAAAAGCCAAACATCCTAAGGGTCCTAATACCTTAGGAAATCAATCCAAAAATTCAAAGCAAGGTACATTCAAAAATCCATCCAAACCCATACCTCCAAAAGCAAAGTCAAAAAGAAAAATGGTATGGGTCCCTAAGCAAAAAGCAATCAAGTCAAATGAGGCATCCACCTCTCAAAAATCCCAACCATCCTCTTCCATCCATTCCACTCAAAAATCTCACATTCCTTCATCCCACATGAAATGCAAAAATCATAAAAAAACACTAAGTCTATGTGGGTCCCTAAATTCTTACATCATCCATCTCCTAAGCAAACATCACCATTTCTTCCTACACCACCCTCCAATCACAAGCTTCCATGTTTATCATGGTGTGTGCAACCATTGGTCATGATTCCTTTCCGTACCTCCATCCCCCCATCATTCAACCATTTTCCTACATACCTACTGTTGGATCTAGGGCATACAACTGAGGGGGGGGGGTGAATCAGTTGTATAAAACTTCTTCTCATTCAAACACTTAACTCACTGTTGTTAGTTAGCAGCATATCAAATAATCATCCATGGAAGCATGATACATAAACACAAGAGCAGATAAGCATCAACACATTGAACACCAAGATTTTGACGTGGAAAACCCGGTTAAGGGAAAAACCACGGGGTGATTAACCCAAGAATTATTCTCTGTTAGAAGAATAAAGAAAAATGAATGGCACATGCCAATAAGGGCTCACTGCCCGAGCACACTGCTCACAAGAGGCCCACTGCCTACAAGGAGACACACTGTCTACAAAGTGATAAAAATCACAGTCTTGAACTGGAGAATGACATCTCTATCATGTCCGGATCAGTTCCAATTAAGCCCAACAATCTCTTCTCTGCCTTTCGCACGTTTCTTCGCTATACCATACTCATCCTCTCACCTCACACTGAAATGAACTTACAAACCGTTATTTATACAAGACATCGACTCAGGAACAAGCATCTAAGTCGGCAAACAACCATAGGAGTATCCGCAAGATGAATAACACATCCAGTCGGCCATCACAAGAACATTCGCAGGATGAACAACTCATCTGGTCGGCTACACAGAGCAAGAACTTCATCCGGAAGAATAACTTCAATTCCGGGCTCTACCATCAATGCGGACCAACAACACAACCTAAACATGATCCAAGAACCTTCACAAGCCTGTCTGAATGTCCGGATACATCCGCACTTCCTCTGCTTACTGGGATCTCTTGTCTTCCTCATCCGGAACTTTAAGAACACAGTCTGTCGCCACTGTCATAATGTAAGAGGTACTTCCGGACCTCCAAATCATACACAAATCAGGATGATACATCACAAGGACATCCCAAACACTCCTTCCAATCCGCAGATTAGGATAATACAATTCCGGACCTCACCGGACCTTTTTGTGATCCTCTGTCACCTCCGGATACTTGCCGGACCCGGTTCTATACCGGCAGCCACAACTCCTTCAGATCTTCATGCAGACCTCTGAAATCTTAACTGTAGCATCTCAAGACTCATATCTACTAACCCTTTAATCCGCATCCTCCGGTTCTCATCCTATACAGTACATTTACCTTCTTCTCATCACTGTTCTTCACTGTTCCTGACTGAGACTAATTTTCTGAATATCCTCAGCACACAGCTCATCAAATCCTTCTTGTCAATGCAATATGAGTATGTTGCCATCAATGACAACACTGGATAACCTCATACTTGCAACAATCTCCCCCTTTGTCATTGATGGCAACAAATGATGTGAAAAACCATTAAGACAAGAACTTCAACTTTTCATATGTCTTCTCTTCCTTTACTGCTCCCCCTTTGATCATCAATCACTTGTTTTTCACATGTTTTCTCTCCCCCTTTGACATCAATGGCAAAGGGCTCATACTTGCAATTCTCATACATCAGAATCATACCAGCTGCTCCCCCTTAGTTGCAGCTCCCCATTAGTCCGGATCACAAGATATGACTGTGATAGCCACCGGACTGATGCACATCAGTGCATCTTAGTTCATCACGGGAGGGGCCATGACCCCTAACTTCTCCCGGAGATATTCAAAAGAGTCCTTGGGAAGAGGTTTTGTAAAGATATCTGCAATCTGATCCTTGGAGGGAACATACTCCAATCTGACTTCTTCCTTGTTTACTTGTTCTCTCAAAAAGTGAAATTTGATAGATATGTGCTTAGTCTTAGAATGCAATACCGGATTCTTGGAAATATTAATTGCACTTGAATTATCACAGAAAATTGTGATAGGCTCCTCATATTCAACTTTGATGTCTCTTAGCATCTGCTTCATCCATAAGATTTGAGTGCAACTACCTGCTACTGCAATGTATTCTGCTTCAGTTGTAGACAGAGATATTGCATCTTGTTTCTTGCTTAGCCAAGAAACCAATCTCTTCCCCAAAAAGAATGCTCCACCACTAGTGCTCTTCCGGTCATCCACATCTCCTGCCCAATCTGCATCTGTGTAAGCATGAAGAGAGAAATCCGGATCTCTAGGATACCATAGACCATACTCAACTGTTCCTTTCAAGTATCTAAAAATTCTTTTGATTGCCATAACATGAGATTCTCTAGGATCAGCCTGGAATCTTGCCACAAGACCAACAGCCTGCATTATATCTGGTCTAGTTTGAGTGAGATACAACAATCCACCAATCATTGATCTATACTTTGTCTGATCTGCTTTTGGAGAATCATCATCTTTGCTTAGCTTACATCCGGTTGCCATAGGAGTGTTCATAGGCTTTGAGTCTTCCATACCAAATTTCTTTAACAATTCTTTCACATATTTGGTCTGAGAAATGAAGATCCCTTCTTTTGCTTGAGTAATTTGCAGACCCAAGAAGAAATTCATTTCACCAAGCATAGACATTTCAAACTCACTTTTCATCTGATTTGCAAAAGTTTTGCACATACTATCTCTTCCTCCAAAAATGATATCATCCACAAACACTTCAACAATCAGAATGTTTTCATGATCAATTTTGAAATATAAGTTACTGTCAGCAGTACCTTTGTTGAATCCAATCTGCACAAGATGCTTATCCAACCTTTCATACCATGCTCTTGGGGCTTGCTTCAATCCATACAAAGCTTTCTTCAACTTGCAGACCATATCATTATTATCAGACAATTGAAATCCATCCGGTTGTTCAATGTAGACTTCTTCTTCCAGATCACCATTTAGGAAGGCAGACTTGACATCCATCTGATATACCTTGAAGTCTTTGAAGGCAGCAAATGCAAGAAGTAATCTGACTGCTTCAATTCTTGCTACCGGAGCAAAAGTCTCTTCAAAGTCAATTCCTTCTATTTGAGAGTAGCCTTTGCAGACCAATCTAGCTTTGTTTCTGATTACTTCACCAGCTTCATTTAGTTTGTTCCGGAAGACCCACTTGGTTCCAATTACATTCCTGTCTCTAGGTCTGGGAACAAGATCCCAAGTATGATTTTTCTCAATTTGCATCAGTTCATCTTCCATTGCTTTGGTCCAGTTTTCATCATTGCAGGCTTCATTTATTGTTTTAGGTTCAATCTTTGAAATCAGACAACATTCATTCTGATCTTGAGCAATATTCCTTCTAGTTTGTACACCTTTGCTTCTGTCACCTATGATCTGATCTTCAGAGTGATTCAGTCTTACATACCTTGGAATTTTGGGAGTATCCAGCACTGCTGTTTCTTGATCAGGCTCATTCAAACCTGTCTCTTCTTCCTGATTTACCGGATCAGGCTGACTCTGTCTCACCGGAGAGGATTGAGGTCCTTGAACACTGTCTTGGTCATCTTCATCAAACTCATAAAATCTTGAAGGCTTCTCAATTCCTTCATCAACCTTTACATTGGTGCTTTCTATCATCTTCCTCAATCTCTTATTGTAACACCGGTATGCTTTGCTTTGAGTGGAGTAGCCCAAGAAAATTCCTTCATCACTTCTAGCATCAAACTTTCCTAGATCTTCATCTCTTTTAATATAACACTTGCTACCAAATACTCTGAAATATTTCACAGTAGGAGTGATGCCAAACCAGAGTTCATAGGGGGTCTTACCGGTGTTGTTTCTGATTTGAACTCGATTGAGAGTGTAGACTGCAGTGCTGATAGCTTCTTTCCAAAACATTTGAGGAACATTTGCTTCCAACATCATTGTCCTAGCAGCTTCCTGGATGGTCCGGTTCTTTCTCTCAACTACTCCATTCTACTGTGGAGTCTTAGGAGCAGACAACTGTCTCCTTATACCCTGTTTCTCACAAAAGTCAATGAATTCACCAGATGTAAATTCACCACCTCTATCAGACCTTAGGCACTTTAGTTTCAATCCGGTTTGATTCTCCACCATAGCTTTGAAGATTTTGAACTTCTCAAAAGCTTCTGATTTTTCTTTTGGAAAGGTAACCCACATCATCCGGGAATGATCATCTATTAACAACATGAAATATCTATCACCTTGCAGACTCTTGATTCTTGTCGGACCACATAGATCAGTATGTACTAATTCCAACAATCCGGTAGAAGACTGATCTTTGCTTTTAAAAGAGACTCTGCTTTGTTTGCCTAACTGACATTCTTTACACACACTATTTGTAGGTTTTATCAACTTTGGAAGATCTCTCACAGCCTGAGTATTGCTTATTTTGATGATGTTATCAAAATTTACATGACACATTCTTCTATGCCATAACCAACTCTGATCAATTTGAACAAACAAACAACTTTTATTTGAACCAACCAGATGAAAGATGTTACCTCTTGTCTGAGTACCGGATGCAATTTCAGTTCCGGAGCTTGTAAAGATTCTGCATTTTCCATTCTTGAACCGGAGATCATAGCCTTTGTCCACCAACTAACCAACACTGAGAAGATTGTGCTTCAATCCTTCAACATACAGTACATTTCCTATTTTACTCTTACCATCAAAGGAAATAGTTCCCCTACCTCTGATTCTACCAGCAGAATTGTCACCAAACTTTACCATTCCTCCTTCATATCTTTCCAAATCTAAGAACTTATTCTTGTCACCAGTCATATGGTGAGAACATCCACTGTCAATAACCCAATCATCCTTTTCTTCCACTTGAGCAGCCAAGGCTTTTTCAACAACTTTGTGATTGACAGATTCAGAGAGTATTGAATCTTCTTCCTTGATGGCTATAAACACCCACTCATTTCCGGATTTGCTTCCTAGTTCTAATTCATCATCTGTTACTCCTTCATTGTCATCTTCTTCATGAACATAATAGCAATTCTTTTGAAACCTTTGTCTGTGAGTATTAGATCTTGCAGATCTCTCCGGACATCTTGAGGCAAAATGACCAATCTTATTGCAGTTGAAACACTTAAAGGGTAGTTTTCCTTCATACTTACCGGATCCTCTTGGCAGTCTCTTTGCAATGAGGGCTTCAAGTTGAGCTGTTTCTGCTTCTTCTTCTTCCATGTCTCTTCTTGCTTGATCATACCATGACATTTTCCTTGATGAGTTTTCACCCGGATCAAATCTCTGTTTGCCTTTGACATAGGCACTGGCTTTGAAAGCAGATTCAGTCTTGGGAGGATCATCTCCAAACTCGGTCATTTCAAATGCAGCTAGTTTGCCAGCCAGTTGTTCTCTTGTGACAGTTGTGTGGGCTCTGAACTCATCAATGGCAGCAACTTTGATTTTGTAGGCAGCAGGAAGGGATCTTAGGATTTTGCAGACAATCTCATTTTCATCTAAAGTTCCACCAGCATTTCTGATTCCACATACCAGCTCATTTACTCTTGGCATAAAGGTAGTGATGTTTTCATCATCTCTCATTTTCAATCTTTCAAATTTCCCTTTCAGACTTTGCAACCTTGCACTTTTGACAAACTCATCTCCTTCATACAGAAGTTCTAGTTTAGTTAGGATCTCATATGCAGTGGGTAGGTCAATGACATTCGAGAGATCTGAGTCATTCAATGCGCTTAGAAGAGCTTCCTTGGTCCGCAGATTGTTTTCAGCTTCTGTGATTTCATTCAGAGTTGTCGGACCACCTTGTGGAGGTACATATGGTTTTGAAATCATACCCAGATATGCTTTTCCCATGCATTCCAAGTGACACTTCATGCGACCTTTCCAGAGAGTGAAGTTGGTTCCATCGAACTTCGGACTATCCTTCTTGTATGACGACATCCTGGATCTCCACAAGCGGTTAAGCTCTTGTCAGAGGAACTTGGCTCTGATACCAATTGTTGGATCTAGGGCATACAACTGAGAGGGGGGGGTGAATCAGTTGTATAAAACTTCTTCTCATTCAAACACTTAACTCACTGTTGTTAGTTAGCAGCATATCAAATAATCATCCATGGAAGCATGATACATAAACACAAGAGCAGATAAGCATCAACACATTGAACACCAAGATTTTGACGTGGAAAACCCGGTTAAGGGAAAAACCACGGGGTGATTAACCCAAGAATTATTCTCTGTTAGAAGAATAAAGAAAAATGAATGGCACATGCCAATAAGGGCTCACTGCCCGAGCACACTGCTCACAAGAGGCCCACTGCCTACAAGGAGACACACTGTCTACAAAGTGATAAAAATCACAGTCTTGAACTAGAGAATGACATCTCTATCATGTCCGGATCAGTTCCAATTAAGCCCAACAATCTCTTCTCTGCCTTTCGCACGTTTCTTCGCTATACCATACTCATCCTCTCACCTCACACTGAAATGAACTTACAAACTGTTATTTATACAAGACATCAACTCAGGAACAAGCATCTAAGTCGGCAAACAACCATAGGAGTATCCGCAAGATGAATAACACATCCGGTCGGCCATCACAAGAACATTCGCAGGATGAACAACTCATCCGGTCGGCTACACAGAGCAAGAACTTCATCCGGAAGAATAACTTCAATTCTGGGCTCTACCATCAATGCGGACCAACAACACAACCTAAACATGATCCAAGAACCTTCACAAGCCTGTCTGAATGTCCGGATACATCCGCACTTCCTCTGCTTACTGGGATCTCTTGTCTTCCTCATCCGGAACTTTAAGAACACAGTCTGTCGCCACTGTCATAATGTAAGAGGTACTTCCGGACCTCCAAATCATACACAAATCAGGATGATACATCACAAGGACATCCCAAACACTCCTTCCAATCCGCAGATTAGGATAATACAATTCCGGACCTCACCGGACCTTTTTGTGATCCTCTGTCACCTCCGGATACTTGCCGGACCCGGTTCTATACCGGCAGCCACAACTCCTTCAGATCTTCATGCGGACCTCTGAAATCTTAACTGTAGCATCTCAAGACTCATATCTACTAACCCTTTAATCCGCATCCTCCGGTTCTCATCCTATACAGTACATTTACCTTCTTCTCATCACTGTTCTTCACTGTTCCTGACTGAGACTAATTTTCTCAATATCCTCAGCACACAGCTCATCAAATCCTTCTTGTCAATGCAATATGAGTATGTTGCCATCAATGACAACACTGGATAACCTCATACTTGCAACACCTACCTTATCACCTCCCTATGGTCCATGCTTTTGCATAAACATTTCATCCATCTTCTTTGCATAAGTCCTACATAATCCACATCATAATCCACTTTCATTCCCTACATAATCCACATCATAATCCACTTTCAAGTCCTACATAATCCACATCATAATCCACTTTCGTTTCCTACATAATCCACATCATAATCCACCATCGTTTCCTCCATAATTCACTATCTACCTTATCCATCTCACTTCCATGCAACCTCCTTACCAACATAGATGAGCATAGTTGATATGATCCATGCGATGACATCTTTCTCCAATGGGACTATCACCTTTCATGGCACTAGACACTTGAGTCCCTCTCATCCAGATTCCACCTCTTCCATTCAAATATTCAAAAAAAAAAAAAATTCAAAAAAGTCAAAAAGGTCAAAAATTAAAAAAGTAAAGATAAATCCCTTCGTCCAATGGTGAAAACCTGGTAAACAGAGGCCTTGGATAAGTACCATGATGAAAACCTGGAAAATAGGCGTCATTTGTAAGTTGATCTTCTATGTCACCTACACTTGGGGGCGCATTGTCTCATCATACCCTTTCCATACCATTTCCTATCTTACCATCCTTAGCCATTTACATATCTCATGCATATACCTATCCTATCGAATCCATTCATCATATCTTTCCTCTTTTGATCTTGGTAAAGATTGGGGGCACAATGTTGACAAATGTTTCGGATGTCTCTTGACATACCTCATCCCTTTCAAACCAATCCTATCATCATCCTTCGTCATAAGCTTTGTCATGTCAAATCCCAAGCATACTACCTACAATGGGGCACGTTATTCTAATGCGACATAGCCTTTGGAGATCACATCCTTGCTCTCTTACACATACATCTATTCTATCCATTATTGCCCACCCTTTCATTCAATCCCATTCATTCATCCTTGCACCTAGACTTGGTTTCCCTTTCTCATTGGTATCTAGCATAAAGGCTACAAAAATTGTGATCCAATGCCATCCCAAAACATGCCACAAATACAAAAAAAAATAGAGATATTCCCAAAAATCCAAAAAAATCAAAACATCCAAAAATACAAAAAAATCAAATATTTTCAAAAACACCAAAAAATCAAATATTCCCAAAAAACCAAAAAAAATCAAAACATTCCAAAAACACAAAAAAATTCAAATATTTTCAAAAACACAAAAAAACCAAAATATTTCCAAAAATCCAAAAAATCAAATATTTTTGAAAACACAAAAAAATCAAAACATGTCAAAAATCCAAAAAAAATCAAAACATGTCAAAACCCAAAAAAAATAAAAACATTTCAAAAATTCCAAAAAAATCAAAACATTCCAAAAACACAAAAAAAAATCAAATATTTTCAAAAACACAAAAAAACCAAAATATTTCCAAAAATCCAAAAAATCAAATATTTTCGAAAACACAAAAAAATCAAAATATTTCAAAAATCCAAAAAAATTAAAACATGTCAAAAACCAAAAAAATCGAAACATGTCAAAAAACCAAAAAAATCACAAAAATCCCCAAAAAAATCAAAACATCTCATAAAACACAAAAAAATCAAAATATTCCAAAATCCAAAAAAAATCACAACATTCAAAAACCCAAAAAAAATGAAATATTCCAAAAATCCAAAAAATCAAAACATCTCAAAAATTAAAAAAAAACAAATATCCTAAAAAAATCCAAGCAATAAAATCAATCACATCATCATATTGGTCAAATCAGTTCTTCCAATCATCCACGGTCCGCATGGTCGAAATATGTCACCTCTGAGCTTTCACATAGGCAAGGCCATCTTTAATACACCCCCGAGGCATTAGATTAGTCCCTTAGGGTTTGTCAAGTCAACCATCATAATAAGTCATCCTTTCGTGAAATGGACACATTGGTCAGACAATCAATCCTTCACGGCAACATGCACTTCAAAACCAATCCCAAAATCAATAAAGACAAGCTATCCAATTAGTCAAATCAATCAATCGCCTCGTGATAATCATGTCACTATCAACTATCGCATATCCTATACGGAATGGGGCATCATCGAAACTAGGATTTTATTCCTTATACAACATGCGTCATTTATCAAACATCATCAATCAAACCCTAGTGTTGCTCGCATGGCCAACAACACTAGTGTCAATCAATCAATCACTTGCCTTATACAGGATGTTGTGTTGTCGAAACCAAACCAGTCGTCTTATATGGCATGCTTCTTTCCTAAAACCAGGCCTTCTTCATCTAATCAATCAATCAAGCACATATCACTTGGTAAAAGGTCCAAATGGTTGTTGGTCTAGTTTGTCTTATCTTTTATTGGATTATTTTGCAGTCTCGTTCTTATGCTTCTCGAGGCAGTCCCTAATTGATGAAGAGAAGCAAGGATAGGGCGAGACCCTTTTTCTTTGATTGTTGTTTGCAGTTTGTCTTGGCAACATGATTGAGGCAACATGGGGCCTTGCGTGTGATCGGAATTCCCTTGGGTGTGAATCAAAGACATCCTATGCATTGGAAAGAATAACTGCTTCCTTGCATAAGGACTTGCACACCTCATAGTTATCTCATCGCATGTTCCAACAAGGTATCATAGTTACCTAGTCTGAGTCAGACATTCCTTGTCTGTCATGTGTCTATTTCGCAAGGGACTACACTTTCCACCTTGGCCATTGACATGCCATGATGATTGTCATCCTTTGACATATTAATTTCTATGATGATAAGTAGAATCAAATTACAAGTGAGAAGCTCAAAAAATCTATCAAAGCAAGATATCATTCCCATTCTTCTATCCAATCTTTCATTCCTCCACCATCTCTCTCTCACATCTTCATTCCTCCACCTTCATTGCAGCCTAACATATCATTCATTTCTTTTATCCATTCTCCTATCTTTCTTCCTTGACCAATCCCTTTCATTTTGAGAGCCTACCTGTGTCTGTCCAACTTGCCTATCCTCTCGAGGGGGCATCATCATCGTTCTTTCCTCTATCCATTTCCTTGGCTTCTTTGAAATGGTGTTACTTGGTCACAACATCATCTCAAAGAGGGGCAAAATGTAGACACCTAAAAGTGTCCTCATGTCGCAAAACCCTAATTTCTTCTACATTCTCCTAATTTTCCCCTATGTTTCAATAATTAATTTGAATTAATTAATTATTTATCATTCATGTCCTAATATTCCCTTTGTTTGATTTAAACAAATACAACATTTGTTTAAATCCCCCATCACATTATCCCTTTCCTCAAATAAATTAAATAAATGAACACCATTTATTTAATTTAAAAATCATAAAACACCTTATCATATTTGTGAATTTTAAATTCACTTTTGTCCTCTTGTGGAGGAAAACCCTAACTCATCCTAGCCCTTCATTTTGGCTCCAAGTCAACAATGAATCTTGGCCCTCCATTCAAATTCCCTCTTCTATAAAATCACTCATTCAACTCCATTTTGGCCCTTATGCTCTCTTATGCTCATTTTTTCATCTCAAATCAGTTGTAAACCCTCCAAAATCTTGCTTAACACACACAAGAGCTTCTCGTGATGGTTGCATAAACCTACAAATCTGAGAACAATTTGGCAAGATAGAGGAGGAAAATAGAGATAAGACAATGTTAGCTTAGATTTTAGTTGTTTTGCATGCTTGTTTGATATATTTCTAGGCTAGATTGCTCTCTATTGTAGTTAGGGTTTGATAGTTTGTTGCTTTTGACTGTAAACCTAATTTTTCCCTAGCACACTCAATATCAAAGTTCTTATAGAAACCATGTTTCTTTCTTATTTGTGTCCACCAATAATAGACATAAACATGTGTTATTAGTTGATGTACCAACCAATCAACATGATGAATTATAGCACACTCAACTATCTTCAAGAATTGTCTCTTCAAGTGTGAGTGGTAGGACTCTATGGCACCATTTGTCTCGTGGCCTGCATGATTTAGTGTATGACAACATCTAGCCCACATACTTAATCCATCAGACCACCATCCCTTAAAATATTCCATGAATGAGGGTTGTGAATTTTTTAAGTCCTCAATAAACATTACATGTGAACCTCATTCCTTGTAGAACCCTCATCTTTTGAACAATGCATGATATATCCAAGTCTATCAAACATCTCTCACCGGATTGCATTATCCTTGACCTTTGCGATCAGGTTCTTCAGCCATGCACATCTGACATGCCAAGAGCATAGATATACATCACACTAAAACACTTCTCTGCAGCATGAATACTTTTACTCAGTATTTAATATTCTTCCATGGGACATATTGAAATATTTACAAAAATACAAGGTTTTAATGAAAAATGAAACACCTAATAGCTTTGATCTCAGCACCTGCATCATCCACCATGAATGCGTTTAGTCTCCAATCAATATTCTTCAAGTGAAACCGTTGGAGAAGAATGCACATTCAATAAACAATATCATATGCACAAGACCTAGACATAATGACCCATGCCACAGGCACCCCCATATGCTTCGATTCGAATGCAAGCATTGTATACAATTGAAATTGTTATAAGACAGAGTACAATATATAAATACTATTTTTTATTTGAGTGTAAACATTTTTAATTTAACTCTATCAAGGAATGCACAACATAGCTTCATTGCATTTGTACCAAATGTAGAATCCATGGCCAATATTGTTGGCAAGAGACACTATATGGATTCATGGTTGTTGTCATTGATGGCAACAAAGATCATCCCACATATCCGCAAGTCATGGTGTGTCTCTACCGGAAGTCAGAATGAAGATTATTGTGGTCCGATGAACAAGAACAGAGCATGTGGCAAGGTCTGACAGACAGGTCCGGATCTCTCAGAGGAAGTATCTTGGTGCAGTGCGGATCTGGGGAAGTCAAGAGGACTACCTTGAGTGGTATATTCCAAGGATTTAGCCTCCGGTGATGGACAAGGAAAAAGATATGAATAGTTGAGTATCGGATTCTTGAGTGACAGTGTGAACAGAGGAAGAACTGACTGATAGAACATCAGACTATTTTTCGGATGTGTTACTGAAAATGATAAAGGTTGTGAAGGCATGAATCATGTTTGGCCAACATGATTAATGATATCTACAAGTATATGCTTGATCCGCATTACTTGATGTGCAAGGATTCAGCCGACAGAACAGAGTTTGTTAGAAGATAGACTGTTCTGGGTGCCGACTAGAAAGATAATGAAATCACTTGTGCGGATATATATATAGGATGGATTTAGTTATGAGAAGTGTAGTTATGGGATGTGATATGTGAATAAGAGCAAAGCATAACAGAAGCAGTTAGAAAGATCTGGTATGTGAAAGAAAAGTAGAATAAAGAGAAGAGGAAAGATGAAGTGCAACAAATCAGTGTACTGACCCTAACTGGAACTGAACTCCAGCATATGTGGATGCTTCCAATCAGTTCAAGTATTGTATAACATTCTTTTGTAGACAGTGTGTCTCCTTGTAGGCAGTGTGCCTCCTTTGTGAGCAGTGTGCTCGGGCAGTGAGCCCTAATTGGCAAGTGCCATTTTGTAATTCCTTATTCTTCTAACAGAGAATAATCTTTGGGTTAATCACCCCGTGGTTTTCTCCCTTAACAGGGTTTCCACGTCAAAAAAACTGTCATGTGTTTTTCATTTCATGGTAATGTTTGCTTGTTTGAATTAATGCTACATTGATTAATAAGAAAGTTCAAAAGGAAGAAATAATTAGGATAACTGATTCACCCCCCCTCTCAGTTATCAACAATTGGTATCAGAGCTAAGTTCCTCCTAATAGAGCCTAACAGCTTGAGGAAGATCTGGGAGTTCAAATGGATGCATATGGTTTAAGGGAGCAACTCAAGACTGCCCTTGAGGATCTTGAACAATCAAACTCTGAAGTCAATGAATTAAAGGAAAGACTCAAACAGGCTGATGAATTCATGAGAGAACTAAAAGATAAATTAAGTCTCTCTATGAAAAAAAGAAAGGAGCTACTCCAGCAATTGGCAAGACAAAGTGAAGAAAGTAATGCAAATGAAGAGCTGACTGAGAAAACCAAGTTATGTGAAAAGTTATCAAAAGAAGTCATTATGGTAAGACATGAAATGGAATCAGGAGTTATAAAGTTTACTCAAGAGATTGAAGAGAAAAGAAAAACCGAAGACAATCTAAGACAATCTCTCAAAGAGAAATCAGAAGATTGCCACTAGATGGATAGGATTATCAGACATCTTGAATCTGATCTTGAAGATGCTAAAGATAATGAAGAAAAACTTGAGGATCAAATTGTCTCTCTCAAAAGGGATTTTCAAACAGCAAATGAATATAAAGAGAAATTCAAAATAAGTTCTGCTCAACTTGAAGTTCTTCTTGGAAGTCAAAAGAGGGCAGATGACAAGTGTGGTTTGGGATATGAGAAAGGAGAAAGCTCCAGATTTGGTCAGAAGAATTTTGGATCAGAAAATCCAAGGAACAGGCCTAGAAGACCTCCGGTAAGACAGCCCAATGCTCAAAGATATCCATCCTTCAATGGATACTGCCACAGCTGCAATCACTTTGGTCACAAAGCTAATTAGTGTAGAAAGAGAATGAATCAGACTAATTCATCCTTCTCCGGACAATGCTTTAACTGCAAAAGGTATGGACATAAGTCTCATGAATGCAGAAATATGCAAATGAACAAATCATTCAATGGTAGATGCTTTACATGCAATAGAGTAGGTCATATGGCTAATCAATGCAGATCAAGAAGTTATCAGTCAAATATGCAAGGAAATGTTGTTTGCCAAATCTGTAATAGGTCCGGTCATAATGCAAAAGTCTACAGAAGCAAGAATCAGGACAAAAGAGGTTCGGTACATAATTAGAATCAAGACAAGGGTAAACAAAAGATGAATGTGGATGAAGTTAGGAATGAGATGAACAAGATTTGGGTGAAGAAAAGTTCAGAGAAGGTAGAGGTTGGATCCGCACCAGACTTTGGTGCTGATATTCCTTCTGGAAATTAAGAAATGAGCTCTGGCTTAGGGGGGACACAAAGAAAACCCTGTTCCCCCAGCCAATCAAGTGGTGCCGGATTAGGCACAAGATGCGGAGTAAAGGGTTTGTAGATATGAGTCTTGAGTTGATCCAGCTAAGATTTCAGAGGTCCGCATGAAGATGTGAAGAAGTTGTGATCGATCATATAGAACCTGTTCTGGGAGATGCTCCTGAATGACAGAGGATTACAAAAAGGTCTGGAGAGATCCGGAAGAGCATTGTCTTATTCTGCGGATTGGACAGAGTATTTGGGATGTCCTTGTGATGTGTCATCTCGATTTGTTCATGGTTGGAAAATCCACATGATGTTCATAGATCAGGACAGATCCGGTTCTTCAAGTCATTCGAATAAGGCAAACCAGAATAATGTAGGTCGAGCATTTATTGCAATCAGATATTAGGGTTTACGGAGCAATATAAGGGATTTCTCATAAATCACTTGTTCATTCTGCACTCAAGAAGAAGCGAAAAGTGGAGCTCTACAACAAACTTCATCAAGTTCACCAAAGATCTCTTGCAGAAGTCTTTACATACAGAAATCAATCCAACCACTCCGTGTAACCAAAGGCGCATAAGGTATTTTCCATTTTCGATATCTCACTACAAATCTTTTGAAAAATGGCTACTCTGAATATAGTAAAGATCTTAGATAGGCCCCAACCTAAATTTAAGAAACACCCATACAAGTCATTGGAGGTAGATCCCTTAGGAGCACTCTCTAGTGTTCCACATGGCGTTTTACACACAGAAGACATTAGGGTTTACATACATGCAAGTACTAAGGAATTTGGGGAATTCAAATTGAGAGATTTCTATCACAAACAACTGATAGACAATGCTTTTGAGCTTAAACCAGAGTATAAGGGTATCCAGAAGAAACATTTTGATCAATTCATTCATTTCCCCTGCTTTGAAGAAGATAAATGGGTCCGGTACGTATTGAGTAGAATGCATGACAACTTCCTATGGCTGGATAGACCCTGCAAGATCACAAAAGAGGCAATTAGGGCAGTAACTGGTCTATACTCTTCTGGAGGGATACCTATCCTGAAATCCGTCAAAAATAACATTGTAACTGAGGCCACCGGATCAAAATTTGATAAGAGGGCAATGACCATTGAAGATATTTTTGATCCAGATATCAAGTTTGCATCTATGATAATAGGATACAAGATTTATCACTCCAGTAGGGAGAATTTTGTATCCAGAATTGCAGTATATACTGCCTATGAGATGCTGAGGAAGAATGCAGATTATGATCTCTGTGAACTTCTTTTAAGCCAATTAATGGAAAATATACAAAAGATCAAAAAGGACAAAAAGAATTCTTTCAAGTATGGTACACTTCTATTATGTCTAATTTTCTACTTCATGAATGAGCTGCCCGGATCAAGTGGATGGGTATGGCAGAATGACAAACATGTAGCAGTCCAGATCAGAGATTATTTACATGGGCTTGGGGATGCCAAAGCAAGAAATACAGCCCTGTGGGGATACTTCAAAAACTTCCAGAGCATGATGCAAGCAAGAGAAAGAATTCCCCAGTCTATTGTTGAAAAATACAAAGACTCAGTCTGCTTTATGGTTGATACTGATCAGTGCCTAATGGAGGCAGTAGAGCCAAGGACAATCTGGATCATGCCCATGGGGTATGAGGTTGATGAACAGATTGTGGAACTGCATGTTCAACACATGCTTAGTCAGCCCAAAGATCCAAAGGCAGAAAGGTTTGGAACCTTTGAGGAGCTGAGTGTGAAGATCCATGTGGAACTCAGAGAACCTGAGATAAAGAGGAAGGTGAGAAAAGAAGTAGAGCATATTGCTCAAGGCCTAGGCATCCCAAAGGAGGCACTTGATGCCAACCGGGAAAAGAGGCGAAAGGCTGAGGAAGAGAAGAAAGAGGTAGAAAAGAAAAGCAAGAAAAGTACTCCGGTGGAAACCTCAACCCAGACTAGATCATCAAAGGGATCTACACCTGTCACAACCAAAAGCTTGAAAACATCAAAACTGGAAGGTCAAACATCCGGTAAAGGAGAGAAAAGGTCTAAAATAAAATCCACAAGGGCTTATACAAGTCAGAAAGATGAAGAGGAAACCGAATCAGATGAGGGGGTAAAGGAAATAAAGAAGCAGAAGAAGAAAGGATCCGGTAAACCCTCGACAGGCCAAGACAAGGAAGAAATGGCAGAGGAATTTGTTGAAAAGCCCACCCTGTCTCTAGAGAGTGTAATCAAATCAGTCACAGTGGATGGAAACCTTCAACCAATGGCCGAATTCTATGATGACTATAATGAGGCTAACCAAAAGATCCTGCAGGAAGCCACAATCAGGTATCTGAACATATACAATAAGGCTTTCACTGAGATTATATCTCTAACTCCTATAAGCCTAGAAAAGGAGTTAGAAATAAGAAAGAACAATGCCCAGGCAAAAGATCTTGAGATCTGGGAGCAGATAGCTATTCAGCTATATCCTCAAATTGATCCCAAGACAATGAACATAATATTCAAAGACTGCAAAGATGAGTTCAAGAGTAAAGCAAGGATGAATCAACTCGTGCTTGGTGAGACTGACAAGGTGGCCATGGATATAGAAGAGATCCTTCGGAAGGCCTTCAAAAGGTTTAATCTTCCTATTGTAGAGGACTTGGGTACTGATCCCTCATCCACAAGTGTTGCAGAAGAAACTTCTGAGAAAGCAACAGAAGAGATGGGCCCTAAACAAACCAATATTTCTCCTTCAGTTTCCCCTACCAAGGTTGACAGTACCAAGGTTGCAGATAAAGAGAAGACTCCAACAGAGAAAACCACAACTGATAGTGGTAAGAATGTAGAAGGAGAGAAAACTCCAAAGGACAGCTCCAAGACTGCAGAAGAAAAGAAACATCTGTCTCCAGCAAGAGACACTGCACAAACTGTCCAAAAATTTTTGAACAAAGAAACAATAGAGATTGATGAACCGGAGCTTCTACAAGGTCCATTCAATTTTGATTCCCTCTCTCCGGTACAGACAAGGAAGATAGCTTCATTTGCAAATGCTAAGGCAAATGAAAAACTCCTAAAGTCTCATATGGAAGACTGTGAGTTGATAGAAGCTGCTTCTGGAGTGCTTGAAAAGATTATGCCATCAGTCCAGAAAGATCCCACCGCCTCCTCTTCCGGTAATCTCAAAAACTTAGTCAGCAGTGTTGGTACACATTTTGATTCTCTAGAAAAATCAACTGAAGAAAAGGTCCAGAAGGAGTTTTTGGATAAGAGATTCTCAGAGGTACTAGGATTAATCTCTAATGATAGGAGAAATATGAGTATTGGAATAAATAGCTTAGAAAATGCTCTTAAGGATGGCGGTGACATTTACAAATTTTGTATCTCCTGGTCAAAAGCAACAGTAGAAATTGAGAAGAAAATAAAAGAGGAACAGGACAAACTACTAAGTTTGTCTCAAAGTTTTGATCCTCTCTCTTCCTCCATAGTAAATCAAGAATGTCAAACTATTGCAATCACAAATGCAATAAAGAACTTTGAAAAGGAAAGGAAGAATATAATTAACCGGATGGGAGAACTTAGAAGGATTATTATCCCTAAGTTAGAGACCATGCATGAGGCCATAAGTGATGCTAAGACTACCACCCAAACCAATGATCCGACAGATCTTAAGAGGGCAGAAGCTTTTGCATTTTTGTTGAGTGGTCACATTTCAATTTTGGATAGAATGAAGCAAAGTTGGGCTACAGAACTCATCCAATTGAAGACATCCTTTGCAAACATTCTTCAGTTTTTGTGAATATGTAATATACAGCCAAGTATAGTAAAATTCTTGAAAATTTTGGTGTGCGGACCCTACCCTTTGCCATTGATGTCAAAGGGGGAGTGAGGAGCAATGAAAAATGAGGAATCCAACTAAGGGGGAGCTCCAGAAAATGTATATAAAGACAGAGCATCAGCTAAGGGGGAGCATAGTGTAAACACTTAGTCATTTTTCACTAAGTGTTGCCATCAATGCCAAAGGGGGAGATTGTTGGCAAGAGACACTCTATGGATTCATGGTTGTTGTCATTGATGGCAACAAAGATCATCCCACATATCCGCAAGTCATGGTGTGTCTCTACCGGAAGTCAGAATGAAGATTATTGTGGTCCGGTGAACAAGAACAGAGCATGTGGCAAGGTCCAACAGACAGGTCCGGATCTCTCAGAGGAAGTATCTTGGTGCAGTGTGGATCTAGGGAAGTCAAGAGGACTACCTTGAGTGGTATATTCCAAGGATTTAGCCTCCGGTGATGGACAAGGAAAAAGATATGAATAGTTGAGTACCAGATTCCTGAGTGACAGTGTGAACAGAGGAAGAACTGACTGACAGAACATCAGACTATTTTCCAGATGTGTTACTGATGATGGTAAAGGTTGTGAAGGCATGAATCATGTTTGGCCGACATGATTAATGATATCTACAAGTATATGCTTGATCCGCATTACTTGATGTGCAAGGATTCAGCCGACAGAACAAAGTTTGTGAGAAGATAGACTATTCCGGGTGCCGACTAGAAAGATAATGAAATCACTTGTGTGGATATATATATAGGATGGATTTAGTTATGAGAAGTGTAGTTATGGGATGTGATATGCGAATAAGAGCAGAGCAGAACAGAAGTAGTAAGAAAGATCCGGTATGTGAAAGAAAAGCAGAATAAAGAGAAGAGGAAAGATGAAGTGCAGCAGATCAGTGCACTGAGCCTAACTGGAACTGAACTCCAGCATATGTGGATGCTTCCAATCAGTTCAAGTATTGTATAACATTCTTTTGTAGACAGTGTGTCTCCTTGTAGGCAGTGTGCCTCCTTTGTGAGCAGTGTGCTCGGGCAGTGAGCCCTACTTGGCAAGTGCCATTTTGTAATTCCTTATTCTTCTAACAGAGAATAATCTTTGGGTTAATCACCCCATGGTTTTCTCCCTTAATAGGGTTTCCACATCAAAAATACTATGTCATGTGTTTTTCATTTCATGGTAATGTTTGCTTGTTTGAATTAATGCTGCATTGATTAATAAGAAAGTTCAAAAGGAAGAAATAATTAGGATAACTGATTCACCCCCCCTCTCAGTTATCAACAAATATGTTATTGTGGCCATATTGAAGCATCCAATCAAGTTGCTCTAGCAATTGAATTCCCAAAACCAACAAGATTTGCCCTTCTCCATTGACAGCAGTGGCACTGTACTCCTGATACGAAAACCACTTATCAGGGTTGGCCAAAACCCATTGTTGCACCAAAAGAGCATCATTACCATCAAACGTGTAGCTTGATGTCTTAATTTTATGATCAATGTTTGCAATATCATCCATGGTAAGAAAATTGTCCCTAGACGATTAACCCTCAAACATGGTCATCTTCTCATGCACCATTTGCTTATGTTTTTTATGCAATGCATCTATAGGCATGCCAAGAAGTAAAAATGACTCCACCCATCCATGCAATTATTTTCTAGTATATGGCTCAAAGAAGGACCTCATTCCCAAAAACTCGTTATTCTTTTGACTGTGACAAGGTATGCCTTCCTTGTCCACATGTTGAACTTGGTGTGGTACCATACCAATACATGGTCCGGCTTGTGAACCATGACTCATGTGCTAAAATGATAGGTACAACCACGTTGTGTATGTTTGTGTCCAAGTCTACTACCTTTCCCTAATTTGGACACTGAGGAAGGATCAAAAGGTGTTGCATCTTTTTTCCTAAAGTCCTTTGGTCCATATGTACACAAATACCTATGAAAATCATAAAGAATCTTCAAACTATTAACATATGTAGTTAACCAATGATTCTATCACTCTTGCACTTCACAATTGTGAGTATGAACATTTGTAGTTAACTAATTATTCTTACATGTTGTATTCCAAAAAGCTATTAACCCTGGTTTTTGCATCAGAATCAAGAGGGGTTTTCTTTGTATGACTCTTGTGAAAGCAAGTTGGGTAGGAGTCCCTCAAACTTTCTCCCTTGATAAAGTCATTCAGTCTATCAACCTCAATCCAAGCTGAAAATAACTGTGATCCTTTAAGGATATGCGTCTCCCATGAAAGATCTTTGTAGGAAAACTTTCCACTATGGGGGTTGTTATATGGAGTCTAATCAGACTCAAAGGCTAAATTTACCCCACTTTTATCAGCGCGGTTTCCCCCCAAATCATTTAATGGGGTCAAGGGGCAGCACCCCTTGCGGGGTCCAAGGGGCAGTGCCCCTGAAACCTCCAACGATTTTTTATTATTTTATAAAGGCATCGGGAGTTATTTTTTCTATTGGCCGACATAAAAAACCCTACTTTTGTAACCTACATAAGGCTTGATAAAAGCGGCTAAGGGTTAGGGTTTTTGTTGACATTGTATTATAGCATTTGTAGTGGTATTGAGTTGCAAGTATTGCTGGTTGTAATCGGTTTGATTTATTGGATAATAATATTGGACTCTCCGTTGGTGGATGTAGCCCGAGTTTGGGTGAACCACATTAAAACTTGTCTCTCGTTGTTATTATTTATGTGTATTTTGATTCCTTTGTTTAATCTTTATTTGCATTTAATTGATATCTTCACATGCAATCCCTAACAAGTGGTATTAGAGCTAGGTTGTGTTCGATTATCGTCTGCGGGAAGGTCTTATGGTTGAGTGGGAGTCTCACGGTTGAGTGGGAGCAATGGCGGACGAGGGTAAATTGAAGGTAGATAAATTCAATGGGTAGAACAATCAATTATGAAAGATACAGATGGAGGATTATCTCTATCAAAAGGATTTATGGAGGCCATTGTAAGGAATAGCCAAGAAACTAGCAACAATGATTGATGAGGATTAGAATCTTCTAGACAGAAAGGCACTAGGAACCATTCGATTGTGCCTGACACCATTTGTGGTGTTCAATATAATAGAAGCAACGACAAAAATTAAACTGATGAAAGTTTTGGCTAAATTGTATGAAAAACCCTCAGCTTCAAATAAGGTATTTCTCATGAAGCATTTGTTTAATCTAAAAATGATTGAAGGTGGATCTGTGACAGATCATTTAAATGAGTTTAATACGATTACCAGTTAGTTAACTTCTGTAAAAGTGAAATTTGATGAAGAGGTGAGGGCTCTCTTGATTTTATGTTCTCTGCCAGAAATCTGGGATAGCTTGGTAATGGCTGTAAGTAACTCTGTCTCTGTTTCAAACACTTTGAAATTTGATGATGTTGTTGGTGTTATCCTTAGCGAGGAATGTTAGAATATGAAAAGATTAATAACCCAGAAAACTAGTGCAAACGAATAGATATCTAAACTATGAATGCAAATGATATGAAATCAAAATAGCAACACAGAGTTAGTCTCCAAGAGAGTAATGCAAATGCTAGAAGCAAGATAGCATTAAGAGGATGCAAAAGCAAAAGATACAAAATACAAGCCAAGTAGCATGATTATATAGACCAGGGAGAGGAAGGAGGTGGCAACACCGACCAATGAGGAGCAACCACCTATCAGACTAAAGATAGAAAAGTATCTTCCCAAGATAGCTAATGGATGTTCACATGTAGAAAGGTGACACCTCGCAACCACTCACCTAATAAGACATGCTTTATTAACCTAATTAGAAATGGGTCCCAACAAATCAAGCCTGATGAGGTACCCATGTACATAAAATTCCCCCCTAAAGAGAGAGAAAAGCCCCCCTAAGATAGAGAGAGAAGAGACCTCCCCAAATTAGAGAGTCGGGACTCCAAGTGAGAGGAAGAAGCCCCCTAGAAGATGAAACATCTCGCACCCCCAGCAAAGCTCGCAAATGAAGGAACTTGCTCTTAGTGAAGGGTTTGGTGAGATATCAGCAACCTGCTCAGATGTCAGACAGTAGCGAAGGTTGATGATGTGGCCATGGATGAGCTCCTGGATGTAGTACATGTGGACCTCTATGTGTTTGGTCCACTGATGATGGACTAGATTCCATGAGATCCGAATGGCACTCTGGTTGTCACAAAATATGACTGATGGCCATCTGATCTGGATACCAAATTCAGTGAGAAGATTTTGAAGCCAAATGGCCTCAGTGGCGGCATTCACAGCCCCCCGATACTCGGCCTCAGTAGAAGATAGGGCAATAGTAGACTACTTCTTGCTCGACCAACAAACAAGACTTGAACCAAGTGAGAAGCTGTAACCTGAAGTAGACTTACGATCCTGAGAATTGCCCGCCCAATCTGAATCTTTGTAGCCCACCAAGTCAAGCTCAATGCCCGTTGCATAGTGAATCCCAAAACTGTGAGAACCACTGTGCAACTCACGAATCTCCAATGAATCAAGAGTGAACTCAACCCGCTTGCCTGAATCTATGTGAGTGATCTAGTATACTGATAGGAGATTAGTTAATAATGAGGGCACACAAAGAACATCATGGAATGTGCCATCCCCCACATCAACAGACCCTCTCCCACACACCTCAACAGAAGTGTCATCACCCATCAAAATAGAAGACATAGTACATGGCTCCAAAGATGCAAGTTCTTCCTTAGATGAAGCCATGTGGTGCGAAGCACCCAAATCAAGAACCCAAGTGGATGATGAAGAAGCAACTGCAACAAGGGCCTTGCCCTTTCCTTTCCCCTTGCTATTTTCTTTTACCTTATTAGACCCCTCATTAGAACTCTATTTGATAGACTCGGGAACACTAATATTATTCTTCTCAAGAATGTGTGTCAAGTGATCAATTTGTTTCTTCAGACATTTATGTTCATCATGACCAGGTCTTTTATAATAGGCACATTGGACCCTCTCTTTCTTAGGCTTGTTGCCTTGGAAGATTGGGTCTCATTAGTTGCTTTTGAAGCAACTGGTATCTGATCCTTCTTCTCCTTGCTATTCTTCTGTTTCTTATCCTTACTATTGTTGTTACTACTTTGTCCTTTCTGTTCTTTTGTGTCTTGGTTGGCAGCCAAGGCATGTGACTTAGAGAACTTAAGAGTGCCCATCTAGATTAGCTTGTCCTATTCTTGAGTGAGATTGACAGCAAAATCATCTAAAGATGACATGGTGAATTGAGTACCAAGTGCACCCTTAGTAGTATAGAAGGTAGAAACAAGCATAGAATATTCTGAACTTAGCTTAGAGAGAATACTAAGAATCAGTTGTTCATCTTTATTTTCAATTCCACATTATTTTAACTGTAGCCTTAGTGATTTCAATTTATTGAAGAAATCTTGGATTGTGTTGAAATTGCCTGGACTTAGACTAATTAGTTCATTTTCCAACATATGACCCCTCATTGAATCTTCTATGCCAAATAGTGTTTCTAGCTTTGTCCAGATTTCATTTGGTGAATTCAAAGACTCAATGTGAAAGAGCAAATCAGGAGAAATAGACAAACACAATGTTCCATATGCCTCATCACATTTGTTAAACCACTTAGGCTTATCTTCATTTTTAGCATGTTCAGTTTCAAGTCCCATAGTTATCTTATGTAATCCAGCTTTCCTTAAGTGAATTGTCATGCGTGATTTCCACTCAAAGTAATTGTATGGAGTTAGAATGGGCACATTTGTTTGATCCATGATGAAGAAATGCAGAGAAGAAATGCCAAAAAGAAGATAACACAACCAAGACAACCCCCCCCTTTTCACTCAATCAAAGACCCCCCCAAGAAGATATGATTTGGCACTTTATATTAGTTCGTTTACAACTACCACTAGCAAGAAATACAAAGTGGTCTTGATTTCAATGCATTACAAAACCCTCACGAAGATCATATGCTAAAAATACAACTTTGGCACAATACCTAAAGAAATAAATAGCACCACTGCGATCTACTCAAAAAATTATGCACTTTTAAAGAAAGAATCGCCTCGATACGAGGTCGTATGTGAAAGTTATGATCCTCCGAAGTTCCCAAGATGAGAACTGTGTAGTGTCATGACTAAGAATTTGCAATTTCTAAAAAATCTCTGCATCAAAATAAAAAAACGTCTGCACTAGTGCATAAAGAACAAAAAAATAGCCAAAATAAAAAAAATCGTGGGAAATGGAGTCTGTATGAACAAGAACGGAGCATTTGAAAACTGCCTTCAAAACTGCAATTGCCAACGTAGAGGGGTCCTGTTGTAGCTTTCTGAGTGCATTTCTGCAAAATATATAGATTGCATGCAAAAATTAAAACATACTCAGATAATTTTTCTGTGCTCCGAACAAAACCCAGAAGGCATTTTTCTTGCTGATGTACAGAAGATGTAGTTCTAATGTAAACATAACGCCTTTAGCAAAAAAAATGACCCCAACAACCAAAAAACGGCATGCAAATGTTGAATCAGTTACCTAAGACAAGCAAAGGCATGCTAGAACCTGCAATATTGATTGAAAACACCAAATATGTAAGTTGGTTGTCAGATTTGAGCTTGAAACCTCGGTTCCGCAACTGTGTATGACAATCTTTGATTTCAGTGAAATGAAAGCCAAATCTGACTTTCTCAAGCCTCCTGAACGCATTGGAACAAAAAAAAATGCTACCAGTATAACCAAAAATGTTGGAATCACCCAGATTTCATAAAACATGTGTGCAAACTCCAGAGATAAAAAAGTTTCCATCAAACTTTTCTAATTCTCAAGATCATCCGAAGATGCAAGAGAAGAGCATATTGAGTTTTTCAAAAAACTGTAATAAGCTTAATTAGCCCCCCTGAATCTCTCAAATAAGGAAACTAAAATCTACTCTTACACATAGCAAGACTTTGATACCATGTTAGAATCTGAAAAGATTAATAACCCAGAAAACTAGTGAAAACAAATAGATATCTAAACTATGAATGCAAATGATATGAAATCAAAATAGCAACACATAGTTAGTCTCCAAGAGAGTAATGCAAATGCTAGAAGCAAAATAGCATTAAGAGGATGCAAAAGTAAAAGATACAAAATACAAGCCAGGTAGCATGCTTATATAGACCAGGGAGAGAGAGGAGATGGCAACACCGACCAATGAGGAGCAACCATCTATTAGACTAAAGATAGCAAAGTATCTTCCCAAGATAGCTAATGGATGCTCACATGTAGGAAGGTGACACCTCGTAACCACTCACTTAATAAGACATGCTTTATTAACCTAAGCGAGATTAATAGAAGTGTAGGAAAAACCTAGGAATATTGGGAAAAATAAATAACCCACCAGGAAATAAAAACCTACACTAACAAGGAAATGCGACTAAAAAGCTTAGGAGGGTCCACATCAGGTAGTGTTTTGAATGCAGAAAGTAGAGGCAGATCAAAGGAGAGAGGAAAAGGTTCTGGAGGTCATGGGAAGTCACAAGGAAAATCAAAGGACAAGAGATCCCAATCCAGAGGACAGAAGGATTGTTGGTACTATGGGAAACTAGGTCATCTGAAGAAAGATTGCTAGTCTTGGAAGAATAAAGAAGGAGACAAACAAGAAGGCAATAAGGAGACAAATGTGGTAAATAATAAATCTGAAGATGATGCTTTAATTCTTTCCCTAGATAATACTAATGATTCATGGGTTTTAGATTCAGGGATCTCATTTCATGCTATGCCCCATAGAAGTTATTTTCTTGATTATGTCTAAGAGGATTTTGGGTTGGTTTATTTGGGAGATAACAAACCCTGTCAGATTGTTGGAAAGGGAAGAATCAAGATTAAGTTGTAGAATGGGAATCATTGGCTACTACAAGAGGTAAGGCACGTTCCAAGGCTGAGTTGGAATTTAATTTCAGCAGGGCAACTAGCTGATGAAGGTTGCATTATTACATTTACTGATAAAAATTGGAAGGTTACAAGAGGTGTCTTAATAGTAGAAAAAGGTGTGAAAGTAGGCACCTTAGATCTTTGTACTGGTCATATTGTTCCTTCTACTTTAGTTGTTGCAGAGAAAAAACAAATAGGTTTAGGAACAGTTGCTATAGGGTCACAGGAAGAGACTGAAATAGTTGCTACATGTTTTGAGACAACACTGTGGCATAACAGACTTGGGCATATGAGTGAAAAAGGTATGAAGGTACTTTATTCTAAGAAATTTTTACCAGGTCTGAAATGTATTAATATGGATTTCTGTGAAAGTTGTGTGTATGGAAAACAAAAGAGAGTTAGTTTTCTCAAGGATGGGAAGCAAAATAAAGATGAAAAATTGGAACTTGTGCATACAGATGTATGGGGACCAGCTCAGGTATCTTCTCTTGGTGGCTCTCGATATTATGTTGCATTCATAGATGATGCAACTAGGAATGTTTGGATTTATTTCCTTAGGCAGAAATATGATGTATTTGAAACATTTAAGAAATGGAGAAGCTTGGTTGAGAATTAGATAGGTAAAAGATTAAAATGTCTCAAATCTAATAATGGTGGTGAGTATTGCAGTAAAGAATTTGAGGATTATTGTTCCTTTAATGGAATTTGTAGGCAGAAAATGGTTCTAGGTACTCTACAAGAGAATGGAGTGGTTGAGCGCATGAATAGGACAATAATGGAGCATGCAAGGACCATGAGATTGCATGTTGGGCTGCCTTTAAACATGTGGGCAGAGGCTGTCAACACTATTGTATATTTAATTAACAGAGGTCCTTCAGTTCCTTTGGGCTATGGTATTCTAGAGGAAGCATGGACAGGTAAGAAGGTGAGTTATTCTTTTATGAAAACCTTTGGATGTGAAGCATTTGCACATGTAGATTCTGAAAATAGAACCAAGATAGATGCAAAATTAAAAAAATGTACCTTTGTTGGATATGGTATTGATGAATTTGGTTATAGGCTTTGGGATTTTGAAAATTAGAAAATTGTGAGAAGTAGGGATGTTGTATTCAATGAGAAGGTGTTGTATAAAGGTCATTTGCAGTAGCATGAGAAGAAAGAAAAGGATTATGTGGTGCTGGATGATACTCCAAATAGTGATGTTCCAGTGGTTCCTTATGTTCCGTAACAACAACAAGAAATACCACAAACTCCAGTGAATGTTAGACGGTCAACAAGGCTAAGTAGATCTCTTGAAAGGTTTTCTCCCTCTTTGTATTCTATTTTGTTAACAGATGCTGGTGAACCGAAGGGTATGATGAAGCTATGCAGGAGGATACAAAGGTTCAGTGGGTACTTGCAATAAAAGAAGAAATGGACTCCTTGCTGAAAAATTAGACTTGAGAATTATGTAAGTTGCCTGCAAGTAAAAAGGCTTTATCAAACAAATGGGTTTATAAGTTGAAGGAGGAAGATGGAGGTAAGAAAAGATTTAAAGCCAGGTTAGTTGTAAAAGGATTTGCACAAAAAAATGGCATTGATTTTGATGAGATTTTTTCTCCAATTGTTAAGATGACTTCTATTCGTGTTGTTTTAAGTATTGCGGCTACTGAAGATTTGCATTTGGAATAGCTAGATGTGAAAACTGTCTTTCTCCATGGTGATTTGGAGGAGGAGATATATATGGAACAACCCCAAGGATTTGAGGTCAAAGGTAAGGAGAAACAGGTGTGCAGATTGAAGAAGAGTTTATATGGCTTGAAACAAGCACCTCGGCAATGGTATTTAAAATTTGATAGTTTTATGGCTGAGCAAGGCTATAGCCGGTGTAATTATGACCATTGTGTTTATTTTAAGAGGTTGGATAATGATAGCTACATTATTTTATGTTTATATGTTGATGACATGCTTGTAGTAGGGTCTGACATGGATTACATAAGAGAGTTAAAACATCAGTTAGCACAAATATTTGCTATGAAGGATTTGGGGGTAGCAAAACAAATCCTTGGTATAAAAATTTATAGAGATAGGAAGAACAAAAAATTGACTCTATCTAAGGCTGATTATGTTAAAAAAGTGTTGCAAAGATTCCATATGGAGAATGCAAAAGTTGCCATCACACCTTTGACTAGTCACTTGAAATTGACTAAAGAAATGTGTCCAAAGACACAAGAGGAGGAAGACAAAATGTCCAAGGTACCATATGCTTCAGCTGTAGGAAGTTTAATGTACGTTATGGTATGCATGAGACCAAATATTGCACATGTTGTAGGAGTCGTAAGCAGGTATGAGTCATCCCGGATTGGAGCATTGGAATGTGGTAAAATGGATTCTTAGATATTTGAGAGGTACATCCAATAAACACTTATGTTTTGGGGGCTCTATTACTAATTTAGCAGGTTGTGTAGACTCAGATTTGGCAGGGGATATTGATACCAAGTGAAGTACTACAGGTTGTCTTTACTGTAGGTGGGACAGTAGTGAGTTGGATCTCACAGTTGCAAAAGGTGGTTGCTTTATCCACCACAGAGGTAAAGTATGTAGCTGCAACAGAGGCAAGCAAGGAGATGATATGGCTACAATCTTTCATGGAAGAATTAGGCAAACAACAGGCTAACAGTTCTTTGTATACAGACAGTTAGAGTGTCATACATCTTGCAAAGAATTAGACCAAACACGTATAGCTCAGGTATCACTTCATCAGGTCGGTGTTGGATGATGAACAGTTACGTCTGGAAAAGATACATACAGATGAAAATCCAATGGATATGTTTACGAAGGCAGTGACAAGGGATAAGTTGAGCTCTTCTTCAGCTTCGGTTGGTCTTCAAAACTGAAAACAAAAAAAATAGAACAACAAAGCCCAAGGTGCTTATTTCTAGTGGGAGCTACAGGGTTAGTGGTGTTATGATCAGTCTCCAAATAGGAGATGATATGGTGTGGAGTCTGATCAGTCTCCAAGTGGGAGATTATAATTATATGGAGCCTAATTAGACTCAGAGGTTAAATTTTCTCCACTTTTATAGGTGTGGTTTCCCCCCAAATCATTTAAAAAGGTCAAGGGGCAACACCCCTTGCGGGGGTTTGGGGGCAGCACCCCCAAGATGGGGTCAACGGGTAGCACCCCTTGTGGGGTCCAAGGGGCAGCACCCTTGGTGTGCTCCCTATCGCGATACAGGGCGGGTCGAGGGGCAGCGCCCCCGAAACCTCCAACAATTTTTTATTATTTTATAAAGGCATTGGGAGTTATTTTTTCTATTGGTTGACATAAAAAAAACCCTATTTTTGTAACCGACATAAGGCTTGATAAAAGTGACTAAGGGTTAGGGTTTTCGTTGACATTGTATTGTAGCATTTGCAGTGGTATTGAGTTGCAAGGATTGCTGGTTGTAATTAGTTTGATTTACTAAATAATAATATTGGACTCTCTATTGGTGGATGTAGCCTGAGTTTGGGTGAACCATGTTAAAACTTGTCTCTTGTTGTTATGATTTCTGTGTATTTCCATTCCTCTGTTTAATCTTTATTTGCATTTAATTGATATCTTCTGCTTGCAATTCCTAACAAGGGTGTTGAATGGCTTCATTCATGATGCCAGACCAATTGACATTCATCTAGTAGATAGACAAAAATGATAGCATTTGATTAGAAAATGCCCACACATGATATAACACACTTGGTAGAAATTCTAGACATGTAGGATAACCATTCAAAACATGCTATGTCTAATTATTACAGGTATGTCTATTGTCAAAATTAGAGGTAAAGATCCCAAGGATATCGAATGTCAATGTGGGAAATGATTGTAAAATTGAAATCAACAATAATGATTAAATTGTACCCACATAGAGCACATGGGAGTTATTTGGACCCTTCTTGGTCATAGGAATCAAGAAACCAACTTGAGAGTTGCATTCTTCTCTAGGAGTTACTTTTGAAGGAGGGCACATGGGTTGGACCATAGTTTTGAGTCATGTTTTGACCCATGGTAATCCCTTACATCCCAAAAAGGCTGCAAGGGTTGTAAGATAGTAATTCTAGGTTAATTCTAGTGGGCATGTGATAAGGCTTTGGTTAATTTCAATTTGATAAATGTAGAGCTGGATTTGTATGAATATTAGATTTTAATGACATCATAAATTGACTTTTCTTTCATTTGAATGCAAAATTTGACTTATGGATAATAGTAGATATGTTCAAAATAATCTAAAGGCTTCTAGAAAGCCCTAGTTGGCCATTCAAATTAGATATTTTCATTTATTTATTAGAGGTGTATTTATGATTTTGGAAGGAGGTCTTTGAAGACCATGTCCTCTTCACGTGGCAAATGTATGATTTTGTAAGAGCCTTAAATGTGTTGTAGGAGTTTGTCTCCACTACTTGTATTTGCATTTGATGGTTATGGGTTAGAGATAGTTACCTTTTATTTTCTTTATTGCTTCATTTATCTTCCTCAAAGATGTCATTGTTGACCTTTGAATTGCTTGGGTGAGAAGGGATAGACACTTTTGGATTTGATTATTCACTTTTATGTTTAAGTTTAGAGAGAAAGGAGAAAGAGCATAGTGTTCTTGAGCTCTTGATCGGTGAGGACTTGAGAGGTGAGTTGAGTTTTCTTAACCTTTGGGATAGGTTAAGGAGAGGGGTAGACAGTTTTGGATTTGATGATTCACTTTCATGTTTGATTTTAGAGAGATTAGAGAAGAGAAAAGAGAAATATCATAGTGTTCTTGAGCTCTTGAGAGATATTTCTTGTGCTAAAGAATAGATCTAGAGCTAGGGAATGCATGCTTGAGTTTGGAAAAGGCAAGGATTGTGCTTAAAAGAATAATAGAGTTACAAATCTTTTTTTGAAAAGATTTAGAATTTTAGAGGTAGGACCTTATTCCCTTGCATTTATTTTGATATTTCCTGTGTGTTGCATGATCAGATGAAATGATTCTTGCCATGAATGTGTTAAAAAAATTCTTAACAATTTCCTTTCTTTGTGCTTGGAAATAAAGGTTTAGAATGTATTAATGGTGTTCTAATGATTTATATATGTAGAAATTTAAGAGTATGTTGCTTGTATTTAAAAAGGATGAACCTTACATTAAAATGTGTTCAAATTCAAAAAGAAAGTGTTTTATTCCAAGTATGGTGATTTACTTGTGTAAATGAGAGTTTGACACCTTGTTGAGAGTCACCTATGAGGGTTTGATGCCTTTAACATGTTTAAGAGGCGTGGAGTGTGGATTGAAACCCTTAAGATTTCCCCACTAAACTCATCAAATGGATTTGGAGGTCCTTGGTAAAAGACAATCCATGTTCTTCTTCACCTACCTCTCCTTGTGACTCTTGAGGGTTGCACTTATGTTTCAAGAATACCCTTGCATGTGTGTGTTTGTTTATGTGGCCAAATGAGTTTATTTTTTGAATGGTGTGTGCATGTTCCCATGTGTATCACTCTCCTAAGCAAGGTGGGGTGGACCTCATGGTTCCACATGGTCAAGAGGTAGAATTTCTCTCATTAACTAGAAGCTTGGAGTTATGGGGTCTTGGAAGAACCTTCTTCTCTTCATTTTGAATATTGTATGAAACAAGTTATAATAAGGTTGTTATTTATTTGTGCTCAAAGAATTGAAAAAATGTATTGATGTAACATAGCAACCTTATTATAACATATCAATTCATGTGCCTTGTCTATGCTTTGACATTTTGGATATCTTGCCATCATGGCATTCTATGAGATGACAACTCTTTGAGGCATTCTGTCAAACAGTTCACGTTCCTTGTCTATGCTTCCACATTTTGCATACATGTCTACCTTGGGAAGTTACAACCACAACATTTGACAAAATTATTCTATTCTTTATCATGTGATGGATGTCCATACCCTGTTCGAAACCTCCCATTTTGGTACAGGTAGGGAGGATGTAGGCAAAGGCTGCAAAGTGTAGCTTTACACCTGTCAATTGCATTTGCTTGAAAGTTTCCAAAGCTTTTTTAACAAATCCATTTTGTGCATATCCTGCAATCAGAGCATTCCATGAGAACACATTTCTTTGAGGCATTCTATCAGACAGTTCAGGTGCCTTGTCTATGCTTTGACATTTTGATATCTTGCCATCATGGCATTCCATGAGATGACAACTCTTTGAGACATTCTGTCAAATAGTTCACATGCCTCGTCTATGCTTCCACATTTTGGATACATATTTACCTGAGTAGTTCTAGCCACAACATTTGACAAAATTCTTCAATCCTTTATCTTGTGATGGATGTCCATACCCTGTTCCATGTAAATTCAAAAACCGAATAACAGAACCAGAGAATAATGAACAGTAATATCAAAACAATCAGCTCAGAAAGAATTAGCATCACACATACACAAAATAAGACCATAGAGTTTAACGTGGTTTGCCATATCAGGCTACATCCACAAAATGAAGGGCCATATTTTATTATCTGTATATATCTCTCTCACTTCCTGTATTACATACATCACTCTGTATATCTCTGTATCCAGCAGTGTATTTCCTTTACATGTTAAAGACTCTACATTCCCCAACCCACCAACCGACTTCCATATGGAATCATGAACCACACAGAACGGAGGTAGTTACATGCCAAGTAAGGCAATGAATAGAATGAGAAGTTATAAAGAGTCTGAAAGCACAGAGGTGGTCGTTACAAGGAATAAATCTATGTGTTGCCGTTACATGTGGGCTTCATACAGCCACGTGCCCAACAATCTCCCACTTGAAGACCAATGGGAACAGCAATGAAGTTGCTCAGAGAGAGATCCCCTTCGATGAAAATCAGTGTCACAGAGGAACAAGACCAAGAGAAGATCTACAGAATTCAAACTTCTCTCAAGGAACAATCTTTGTTAATGCATCCGCCGAATTAACCTTTGTGTCAATCTTTGTAACCTGCAACTTGCCTTCATCAATAAGATGGCGGATAAAATGGTATCGAAGGTTAATATGTTTTGTTCGACTGTGGAATGCTGAATTTCTTGACAAGTGTATAGCACTTTGGCTATCACAAAATAATGGAAAGACAGATTTCAGACAGCCCAGTTCCGTCAACAAACGCTCAAGCCATATCATTTCTTTGGCTCCTTCCGAGAGCGCTATGTATTCAGCCTCTGTTGATGACAGAGCTACAATTTGTTGCAACCAAGAGACCCAAGTAATGGCTGCCCCGACAAATGTAAAGACATAACCAGTGGTAGACTGGTGTTTGTCTAAATCTCCGGCCATATCAGAATCTACATAACCATGAAGCTGAAAGTCAGTACCTCCAAAACATAAACAGAAATGTGAAGTACCTTTCAAGTACCGTAGAATCCACTGAACTGCCTGCCAGTGAAGTTTGCCTGGATTACTCATGAATCTGCTCACAATAGCAACTGCTTGTGCAATGTCCAGACGAGTCCATACCATTGCATACATGATACTTCCAACTGTAGATGTATATGGAACTGACCTCATATACTCTTCTTCTTCCTGATTTTTCAAACACATAGCTGAAGATAAGCGGAAGTGATCAGCCAAAGGAGTAGAGACTGGTTTAGCATGAGACAAATTAAATCTGTCCAACACTTTGGCAATGTAGCTTGCTTGGGACAACCTGAGTTCTCTTTTATTTCTGTTTCTAAATATGTGCATCCCAAGTATTCTTTTGGCTGGTCCGAGATCTTTCATGGCAAAATGAAGAGCCAACTGTTGCTTCAACTGAGCAATAATCTGAACACTAGTACTGGCTACTAACATATTGTCGACATAGAGCAAAAGGATGACGAACTCACCAGTATTGAGCTTCTTGTAGTAAACACAAGGATCTAATTCACACCGAATAAAGTGGTTATCAGTCATGAAGCGGTCAAATTTTAAATACCATTGTCTTGGAGCTTGCTTTAGCCCATACAAACTCTGCTTCAACTTGCAAAATAAATGCTCCTTACCTGGTTGAGCAAAGCCTTCAGGCTGCTCCATGTATAAATCCTCATCAATGTCTCCGTGTAAAAACATTGTTTTCAAATCGAGTTGCTCAAGTTCTAAATCCCAAATGGCTACCAATCCCAACACAGCACGGATAGTGTCCATTCTGACAACTGGAGAAAAAATTTCAGAAAAATCAATACCTTTTTGCTGATCAAACCCCTTGACGACTAATCTGGCCCTGTATCTTTTACTTCCTCCGTCTTCGTCTTTCAAGCGATAAATCCATTTGTTTTTGAGAGGCTTTCAATTTGGCGGAAGAGGAACCAAATCCTAGGTTTGATTAATGCTCAACGACTCCATTTCTTCGTTCATGGCGGCCATCTAGTTCTGTACATTTTCATGCTTGCAGGCTTGTTTATAAGTTGCCAGCTCTGCATAATCAGAGAGCAATAACTCGTAGTCATCAAATTTTGCCGGTCTCCGCTTCTCACGGGTAGACCTCCTCAATTGTGGAGCTTGTTCTGGCTAGATATTGGAATCCAGATTGAGTCTCTGTAATAAATTCTGAATGTCATCAACCTCGGAGTGTAGAGGCCCCTGAGGAAAGCTCCCTTGTCTCTGTATTTGTGCACCTGGAGTGCTTTGCCCAGGCACACTGCCTTGTTCATTTGTTTGAGGCTGCATTGGAGATAGCTATGAGTAGTTAGTGGACTGCGTAGGAGTAATTATAGGCAGTGAGTAATGCTGTAAAGGCTGCATTGCTCCTGAGGAGGATAGCGATGGAGCTGTTGAAGGCAGCGTTGTATCATTAGAGGGCTGCGGTGACTTTGCAAGAGGCAGCGTGGAGTGCAAAAGCTACGTTGGACTAGTTGAATGGAGTGGCTATGTGGAGCAGTTAAAAGGCAGCGTCGATGCAAAGAGAGGCTGTGTGGGCATTTGGGAAGTCAGCGCTGTATTTGAAGTCAGCGTTTGAGTATTTGAAGGTTGCGCTTTAGGTAAGAAAGGCAGCGAAGTTTCAATCAAGGGTTGCGTAGCATTTGATGAGGATAGTTGAACACTAGTGGAGGGCAACAAAATACTTATGGGAGGTAGCATTGAAGTATATGTAGGCAGCGAAAGACTACTTGGAGGCTGCGTAGCAATAATGCAAGGCATACCACTAGGAGACTGGGTGGGAATTGAGCATCCAACTGAAGGCATGGTAGTAGAAGAAATAGGAGCCCCTGACATATATGAATGTATAGATGTAACAAGTGGTTGGGAAAAAGAGATGGTAGGTTGCTTGGCCTTACCATTATCAAACAAGTCGACATCAACATATTCTAGCAGAGGTGAATTGCAAGAGTGGAAACTTGGAAACTCCCGCTCGTTAAACACAACATCGCGGCTACGAATTATAGTCTTTGCAACAGGATCCCAAAGACGAAAGCCAAACTGATCTTCACCATAGCCAAGAAAAACACACCTTTTTGACTTGAAATCCAACTTAGTTCTCTGCTCTTTCAGAATGTGAACAAAAGCGGCACAACCAAACACCTGCAAATGCTGATAGGAAATTCGTTTGCCAAGCCATGTCTCCTCAGGTATGTCAAAATCCAGCCTGGATGATGGAGCTCGATTGATTAAATATACAGCAGTATTACATGCCTCTGCCCAAAACTCTTTTCCCAATCCGGCATTGGAGAGCATGCATCTAGCTCTCTCAAGTATCGTGCGATTGAGCCTCTCAGCTGCACCATTTTCCTGAGGTGTATAAGGGACAGTCTTGATCCGTCGAATACCATGGTTTGAACAAAAAGAATCAAACTCTGAAGAGCAATATTCTCCACCATTGTCTGTTAGTAGGCATTTAATTTTATGCCCAATCTGGTTTTCAACTAAAGCTTTAAAAATCTTAAATTTTGAAAAAACTTCAGATTTTCTGTTCAACATATAAATCTAGATTTTGCGAGTGCAGTCATTTAAAAATGTGACAAAATAATTTTCTCCACCGAAAGAAGTTACCTGAGTTGGACCGAATACATCAGAATGAACAAGTTCCAACGGAGTGGTTTTCTTGTCATGCCCCGTTCTCATGAAACTAGTCCAGCACTGTTTGCCATAAAGGCAATGTTCACATAATTCTAAATCGATGGAGTTGAGGCCTAGAAGCTGATTACGCTGAAGCATAACTTGAAGACCTTTGTGGCTTATATGACCGAGCCTTTTGTGCCATATTTCAGACCCACTGTCCATAGCCGGCAAGGCAGCTCCCACTTCACCAAAACAGTCTAGAATGTATAGATTACCTTGCTTCTTTCCTCTTGCCATTACTAAAAGCCCTTTTGTAATTTTCCATGAGTCAAGAGAAAATTTAACATTGCATCCATTGCCTATAAGCTGACTGACAAAAATTAAATTTCTTTTTAACATAGGCACATATCTAACATCCGTCAAAGTTAGTTTGTCTCCATTTTTCTGATTTAACATTATATGTCCTTTTCCTAAGATGTCACATTCTTTATTGTCACCCAAAAATACCTTACCGAATGTGCCTTCTTGAAAATTTGTGAAAGCTTGACGGCATGAAGTGGCATGAAAAGAGGCGCCGGAATCAAGGACCCACAAATCTGCATTTGTATCACTTGCTGATAGGACCAAAACACCATCACTTGCAGTGTTTGCTTGATTATTTGTGCTCACGTTGCCTTGAGCTTTCTTATAGTTCCAGCAACTCTTCTTATTGTGTCCAGGTTTTCCACAAAACCAACACGAACCGGTTCTGCCCCTAGACTTCGATTGTGGACCAGATTGTGACCTTCTCTAGTTGTTGAATCTACCTCTGTCATGGTTTCTTCCCCTATTGTTTATACTTACAGCTGTGAGAGCATCGCTGGATGAGGGTTCCTGATGTTTCCTTCTCATGTCTTCGCTAAGAAGAGTAGCTGCAACTTCATCAAAAATTAATGTACTCTTGGTTGCTACAGAAGTGCTCATAGCCATGACAACACCTTCCCAGCTATGTGGTAAGGAACACAACAGTAGAATCGCTTTAATCTCAGGATCTAATTTGATACCCACCGAAGCTAATTGAGAGACTAAGGTGTTAAACTCATTCAGATGATTAGACATAACCCCACCTTCTCTCATTTTCAGGTTATATAATTTCTTCATAATAAAAACCTTATTTGACGCTGAAGCAATCGCATACATACTGGAGAGCTTTTCCCAAAGCGCTTTCGTAGTGCTCTCATTTGAGACATTAAATAAAACATTGCTTGACAATGAGAGAAATATTGTTGCCTTCGCTTTCGAATCTAGTTTTTCCCAGTCTTCATCTGTCATAGAACCTTGTCCTTTGGCTTTCCCTTGTAAGGCGAGAGACAAGTCCTGTTTGATGAGAAGAGACTCCATGTGCACTTTCCAAAGACCAAAGTTTTGGCCTGTAAACTTTTCTATTTTCCATTTCTCTGAGTCATCCATTCTGATTGCTGTGTAGGTTCCAAAAAAAAAATTTACAGTCTCCTGGACCGAGCTACACACAAGCTCTGATACCAATTGTAAATTGAAAAACCGAATAACAGAACCAGAGAATAATGAACAGCAATATCAAAACAATCAGCTCAGAAAGAATTAGCATCACACATACACAAAATAAGACCATAGAGTTTAACGTGGTTCACCATATCAGGCTACATCCACAAAATGAAGGGCCATATTTTATTATCTGTATATATCTCTCTCACTTCCTGTATTATATACATCACTCTGTATATCTCTGTATCCAGCAGCGTATTTCCTTTACATGTTAAAGACTCTACATTCCCCAACCCACCAACCGACTTCCATATGGAATCATGAACCACACAGAACGGAGGCAGTTACATGCCAAGTAAGGCAATGAACAGAATGAGAAGTTACAAAGAGTCTGAAAGCACAGAGGTGGCCATTACAAGGAATAAATCTATGTGTTGCCGTTACATGTGGGCTTCATACAGCCACATGCCCAACATTCCAAACCTCCCATTTTGAAACATGCAAGGAGGATGCTAGGAAAGGTTGTAGAGTCTGGCTTTACACCCACCAATTGCATTTGCTTGAAAGTTTCTAAATCCTTTTCAACAAACCCATTTTGTGTATATCCTGCAGTCATAGCATTCCATAAGACCACATTTCTTTGAGGCATTCAGTCAAACAGTTCAGGTGCCTTGTCTATGCTTCCACATTTTACATACATATCTACAATGGCAGTTACATCTACATCATCTGACAAAATTCCTATATCCTTTAACCTGTAATGGATGTCCAGACCCTGTTCGAACCACCCATTTTGGCACAGGCAGGGAGGATGCTGGCAAAGTTTGCGAAGTCTAGCTTTACACCTGCCAATTGCATTTGCTTGAAAGATTCTGAAGCCTTTTCAACAAACCCATTTTATGCATATCCTGCAATCATAGCATTCCATGAGACCACATTTCTTTCAGGCATCTGATCAAGTAGTTCACATGTGTTGTCTATGCTTACTCATTTTGTATACATGTCTAGCAGGGCAGTTATAGCTACAACATCTGATAAAATTGCTCTATCCTTTATGTTGGACATCCATACCCTATTTGAAACCTTCCACTTTGGCACAGGCTAGGAGTACGCTGGCGAAAGCAAACCGATCGGGTTGGAGACTTGTTGGTTGCATATGGTGTCACTACCTCGTGAGGACATCCATGTCTTCTGCACGGGCATCCACCAATGTTTCGCAGCACGGCAGTGGTCTGAATTCAAACTGGCAGTGGTGCTCGTAAGCTGCTACAATTACGGTTAAGGGGCATGGACCAAACTTCCGCACTTGACTATTACGAGAACAAAGTTTGTCGTGGGGAACGGAATCGTTAAGCAGGCCCCACATCACATCTAAGTGGTCAAAGCCTACACTGTTGTTTAAGCCCCTATCACAATTTGTAATATGCTTTACTTTCAATTGCACGTGCCTTTAAGTAAATTTTTGAATGTAAAAATAAAATAAAAGAATTTTTTTTTTATGAAAATGTCAATCTATTTATTAAAGGTAAAAAAAAACATTTTCACAAAAACTAGATGGGTGGTATAAAGGCACACCCCGAATGTCAAATGGGCCTAGCCTATAAACTTCTAGAGTATTAGAGTATCAAAGCATAAAAACATAACAGAAATAACATAATAGAAAGCCAAATTGTTTGGGTTAGAGGCTCTTAGATTTCATAAAAAAGGTATTCAAACCTTACAGGATATGTTTCATCGGCCCACAATGAGCCTCATGGCATGGGAGTCATTTCGAGTCAAATTTGGCCTTCAGAGAACTGATCAAGCTACTTATGATAGAGTTATCTTAGCGATTCGAGTGGAAATGCTTCACAAAGTTGGAATTCAACAAAAGAATTATTGAAATAATGAATAATGGTTTTTTGAAAAGTATAATTAAAAGTTATATATAAGTATATTATAGAGAAAAAAAACTATTCAAATAAAGATGGCTACATAAATAGATAAAATAAAATAATTATTAAATAAAAATTAAAAATTATGTGTCCATATGTAATTTTAAAGTAAAATAAAATGATTCTTAGATAGATGTATTTAAGATATCTATATTAATTTATTTAACTAGGACATCTCTTTTCCATAGTTTATTTGATTTCTCACTTCTTTTTCTTCCATCATTTTTATTTTTAAAATTTTAAACTTTTTTTGGTTTCATATGTTTAATTAAGAAAAATATCTTAAATACATCTATCTAAAAATATCAAGTATTATAATCTTAACTTATTTTAGCTACTTTAAAAATTGTTTCATTACTAATTAACTAGTATATTTATATTTAAAAATATATATCTAAAGTACGCCAAGAGATATCCTTGTCCAAGCACCTAGCACCTATTTTTTTATCAATTTATCACACTCACCTTAAATCCTACAATTTGATATGTTCGTTCTACATGTGAAGAAAATTAAGGAAGGAAGCAATATAAATAGATTGAATGCGTGTCTTTTCATATGCCATTTTGTAACGTTCTTTCTTTCATCATCTTAATGCATAGTGATGGCTTCTATGAAATTACCATCCACCTTTCTTTCCATCTAGCATGTTTTTTTTTAAATTCCTTTCACCTTTTTTTAGTTTTTTTTAATTTGTGGAGTGACTATTTGGTTTTTTTAATAAAGATTTTAGATTGGAATCTTATAAGTTTAGAATCTTTCACGTGCTATGAATATAGGAACGCCTCGGCATAAAAAATATTTTATTTTATTTTTTCTCCATTACAACTATGTGATTATTTTTAAATATATACTTTTATGTTGTGGTTAACTTCCACGCCTCTTTTTATTCTCACTTTTATTTATATAATAAGGGACAATTATTTAAAAAATCAATACCACCATTTAAAAAATGTTTAGCTAAGGCCTCACAAATAGTGGCTCTTCTCCCTATACATTTTCATTCAATTATTTAGAAAATCCATTCCAAGACAATTATCCTAACAATATTTTTAAGGGTGTTAGTTGAGAATTTTTAGGATCTTTTATAAGGGTGTTAGTTGAGAATTTTAAAGATCATTTACAAGTGGTAAGTTCCATAGATTTTGTGTACTGGGTAACTATTTTCATTTGATTATTTAGATAAAATAACACTTCACAAAAAATAATGGATGGTTAAAAGGCACACCCCGAGAGTCACATGGGCTAAGCCCAAAAAGATAACTTGCATTTTCATATAAAAAAAAAAAAAATTTCATTGCAAGACAATTGTCCTAACAATATTTTTAAGGGTGTTATTTGAAAATTTTGAGGATCTTTTATAAGTGAATAGATTTTGTGTAGTGGATAGGTTTAAAATTTTAAGTCATAGCAACTACTTAAATGTTTTAAGAATTTTTGATAAAATTAATAATGTTTTGAATTTTTTTATTTTTTAAATAATTGTTAAATGAATAGTAGATATGTATATTTATTTGTGTTAACAAGAAAATTTTTAAAAATAAAAATAGAAAAAAAATATAAAAGAGGAAAAAAAGAAATGTGTGCAAACAAGTAGTATATATTTCATTATTCAACAACCCCCACAATTTTTTAAATAAAATTCTAATCTATCTTATAACAACTTTCCTATGCTCCACAAAAATAATTCCTGAACAGAGTATCATGAGACCGCTTCCTTCCTGTATGATTCTCTATGAATAGTGGATAAGAAAGATTGTTTTGTACGTTCGCCAAAGATAAACTGGCAATCAAATCAATGGATTATCACAATTGCAAGTTGAGTTGAAACTTTGACATTCAGATTGTGTTTGCACGTGGCAAAATTTATGGATTATCACAATTGCAAATTGAGTTGAAACTTTGACATTCAGATTATGTTTGGACGTAAATTTACATAAAATAATTGTAACTTGTCCACACAGAGAATCTATTTTAGGTAAGGGGAATCTTTTAATTTAAATATACCAGACTAGCCCTGCGGTACAAGTAACGTACAAAATATAAATACATTTCTTGTCTTCATCTTCACCGAATCGGGGTTAGGAAGCTTTTGAACCAGTTAACGGAAAGTTTTGGATATCTTTTGAGATTGTTTTTGTAGTCTACAAAATATAACCCAAATCTGACAGTGAAGCCTGAATTCCACTCCCAGTTATCCAGCAGTGACCACACGAAGTAACCTCTTATGTCGCACCCATCCTCTCTGCATTTTATAAACACCCATTTCAATTCAATTATTTTCGGTTTTTCACTCTGAGTTTATGCCAAATATGAAATACCCATTACCCACTTACTTGATAGCAGCAGATACATTTGAAAGGTAGGCTCTGTGGTACTCTATCCTCTTGTTGTCGTTCAAGGCATTCATCAAAGATATGAAGGGCCTGTTAAGATCATCAACCCCTGCATTTAAGAAAAAATACAAAATTATAACTATTTTGCATTTTATGTTAACTCCAACTTTTAGTTTGGAAATCGAATGTGAGGGTATGTTAGCACTTAAATTAAGCTTTTTCATAATAAACTTTTTAATTTAAAGAAGGTGGTAGAATCAAACTTCAATACAAATGCTATGTGTTGAGAGATCCTTAAAAAAAAATAGTGATTCAACTGCAATGTGAGTGTCTGAATATAAGGATTTGAATGGAGGTCTGATGAAGGTGAGAGTGGAGTGAGCATAGCAAACATCTTTGCTGATGAGGGAAGTCAAGGGTCTATGAACAGTCCCTTGACAAAGGGCTTGATTGATATGGAAGGAGGTCAAGGCACTCTTTTAACAAAGGGTTAGATCAATGTAAGAGGAGGTAGAGGGAAGTCAAGGACCTATGGGCGCTCCCTTGATGAATGGCTTGATTGTTATGGAAGGAGGTCAAGGCACTCTTCTAACGAAGAGCTAGATCAATATAAGAGAAGGTAGAGGTACTATCCTAACAAAGTGTTTGACTAATTATAAAGAAGTCGAGACACATTTGAAAGGGTCAAATAATATTATATGAAAGGAGTTCAAGGTACACTTCCAACAAAAGGATTGTCCAACAAAAGAGGATGTTATAAGAACTCTCCCAACAAAAAGCTCCACTAACAAGAGAGAAGGTTGAGGCAATCTATCAATAAAAGACTTGACTACTAAGAATGGAGGTCATAGACCTTTAACCAAGGAGCAAAAGAACAGTTATGCTCTCACCCAAATAATGTGGTTTAACCTAAAGGAGAAGATTTATAGACACTCATTAAAAAAAAAGGTATGACCAACATTTGGAAAAAAAGGAGTCTAAAACTGTGTTTTGGGTACCTCTCATCCCATACAATATTCATTTTAAGGTGGGGTTTGTGTTAGAAAAATGATTAGACTACATTCAACACAAAAATTGGCATGAAGCCTTAGGTATAGAAGAAAATTAATTTAGTCAGAAGATCACCATTCTCTGTGATAACTACTGGAGGGTTTCCGTATCTTTCCTTGATGTAACTCATGAGACTTCGGATACCCCACGGAACAATATACAGCCAGATGGAGGCACCCTGTAAGATAAAATCATAAGAAAAAACAAAATGGCTTCTTGTAAATCAGGAGATGTGTAAAATGATTAGTTTATCAGTGATGAGAGTTTTGGTCGAAGTTTAGGTAGCGTACACGGTCTCCTATGCAAACTCCATTACGAAAAGCTGCAATCACATGATACCAATATGCTAATTAATAAATTTATGGTTAAAAAATTAGAAAACCAGGAAATAAATCTTAATATTATAATGTAGGAATGTAGAAAACCAGTAAAATAAATTTCTGCTCACCTGTTGTGATAACTGCAGAGTCTGAACATGCATCGTTTAGAATTCTTTTACGAAATCGAGTTCTATCGTTTCGAGCATATAGTGTTGTGTAGTGATTAATGCCAACAAAATCAAGAGAACCTCTGAGCAACATGGATTGTTCTTTAGAGAATTTGGGTAACCTGTTACCCACCATCTGCCTCATAGATGCTGGGTAATCCCCCTTGTAGATGGGATCCATGAACCTGGAGATTCATCAGTTTTATGTTTTTCATTTGCAAGATCAGTAAGTTACAATTCTAACAGATAATTTTGAACTAAAAGGTATTATTACTTGTGAGCTAGAAGTTTGCAAGTGTGACCATATTAAGTTTTGAATTAAATATGGCTCTAGATTATGTTATACTCCCCTAAATGCTGCCTTCAACTTGGAAGAGCTTCAACAGACTAAAAAGGCCTGCATGTCATATATGTTCACATGTGCATGTGCTTTTCATTTGATTCAGAGAGGTAATGAGCAGGCAGTTTATGTGAAGTTTCTTAATAAAATTGAAATAATATTATATAGTATCACATTGATAGTGTATAACTTATTAAGAAAATAGACAGAATGGAATCATTCCTGAAGTTACACATTCTGAGGTCAAGTTTAGGAAAAAAAAATATCAGTGTTTCAGAAAAGAAACAGTCACTTAACATGTCACACACTATTAAAAAACAAATTATGAAAACTATGCGGCTAGAATGATAAAGTGAAAAGCAAAAAGTGGATCCCACACAAGAATTATTTTTAAGCAAATCATTAGTCCTTTTTGTTTGAATGAGTTTACCATCCAAGTTCGAAATCTAGTGCTCTCTGAGCAGCATCTTGATCTTCAGGAGAATCAGACAATGGTTTAAACCACTTGGCATCCAGAGTGATGCCAATGCACCCTCCTTGTTTCTCCTGCACGAAAGGAATGTCACTCAGCTCATAACATAGCCTAAAGTTCATAACTATCAGGTTAGGCCTTAAGACAGAGATCCCATGGAGGGAGCTGCAGCTCCCACTTTTAATGTATAGGTGGTCTCCTCCGCTCTTTAGAACAAGTTTATGGGAATGCATAGAATCTTTTCTTCAGTTTAACTTGTAAGTTTTGGTGTAACAGCAAACCTACAAAAGGTATTAGAGCCACAAACCAAGTTTAATTCCTCTTAGTTGTGTCGGAGGAGGGGTGTTGGACTAACCGCCACACCTCTGGGAATTGATTTCGAGGACTAAGCATCACTTTGGGTCTAGGTGAAGGTGCTGGTTTGGAAAGTTCACTAATACTTGCAAGCTTTGGTGTAACGGCTGGACTAACTACGACACCTCTGGGAATTGATCTCGAGGACTAAGCATCACTTTGGGTCTAGGTGAAGGCGCTGGTTTAGAAAGTTCACTAATACTTGCAAGCTTTGATGTACGGCAAACCTACAATTTGAAAGGCTGCTAGAGGAGGACTGGAGGTTGGAAAATATTGGAAGACTTTTACCAAATGATAAATTTTCATTTAACCATTTTCTTGAAAAAGTTATCCACTGATGGTCCTCGAAACAGAAAGCAATAAAAATCTGTTTGAATAGAGAGAAATCTCAAGTTTCATGGAAAGGTCAGAAATTATTTGTGCGGTGTAAGGAGAGATAATTAAGGTAGCCTCCCTCCATGGGACCATGCCTAAATATTATTCAAAATAGGATAATGAAAAAGTAGCTTGAGACCTTGAAATGTTGCCTGTAGATGTCAACTGCAGCAGCATGTGATAAAAGTATGTTGTGAGCAACTATGTAAGGCTCCGTCGAAGAGTTCCCTGCCTTACAGAGAAGGTGAGAAAGTATTGAACATCTTCCTGGGGCTTGCAAGCCAATGTCATAACCATTAATCGAAAATCCCCTGGGTTCATTAAATGTAATCCAATGCTTCACTCTGTCTCCAAAAGCTCCAAAGCAAGCCTTTGCATAATTGGAAAAATCATAGCTGCAAAATGTATTATATAGCTATAATGAAATGGCCGCATGAATTATCATGGGTGAGATCATACGCAATTATTATAAATTGAAGTGTGGTTCTTACACAATCTGAGCACTCAACCACCCACCGTAACTATCTTGAAGAACTTGAGGAAGGTCCCAATGGTATAATGTAACATAAGGGTCGATTCCTATAAAAAGAACCCACAACGAGCTTTCATCTCAGCTGGTTTCTTAAGTGAAATAAAAGATTAGTATGACAGTATGACTAGATTACTAGGAACTACATATATACAATTATCAGCAATTTGTTATTAAATCAGTTTACATGTATCCCTAGCTGGTTTTCACAAGAAATCTTAAATCAATACATTCAATCCTGAGTTGGGTTTTAAAGTTAAAACCAAGATTACACAATTATCTCAGGAAATCTTGTATGAAGGCAATCAAGCAAAAACCAGGGAATTTGATTTTTTTTAAAATCCTAACAAGAAAAACACATCCGTAGCTTCTATAGATCATTTTGGCTTCTCATCAAAGATTGAAGCGGTGTAATATTAGAATTCACCTTTTTCAACAAGAGAATCTATGAAAGTGTTGTAATAATCCAAGCCGGCTTTGTTGATTTCTCCACTTCCATCTGTTTAATTAACCACATAACTCAGAATTCCATACAACATTACAACAATAGCAACCCTGAAATTCTACAAGCATAGATTTTTTGAGAGTTCTTACTGGGATACAATCGTGACCAAGATATTGAAAATCTGTAGGCATCCATACCTAAATCAACCATAAGATCTATGTCCTCCTGTATATTAAACTTGAATACTTAAGTCTTTGTTAGATGAAATTGATATTTCATCCTCTATGAATGTTATGTTGAAACAATATGTCAATAGTGGAGCCCATTATCATACCTTGTAACGATGGTACTGATCAACTGCTACATCCGCATTGCTAAAGTCCATCACTCGCCCTGCCAAAAAGAATAAGTCTGCTCAATCATCAAACCAGGACATGCTGTTCTTAATTAGAGACCTTACCATTTTACCAATGACCTTATTCATTCAAGCATAGAAATGCTAAATAATTGACAATTATTTTAAAATGAAAAAAATCAGTTTTAGCAATTGAACAGATTAATATTTGAAATTTAAGCCTTGTACAGATTGATAGACAACCTATGAAAAAAATAGTTCTTAAGGTTCTGTGAATTCAGTAATTAACCTGGTTTATGTGAAAATGTATCCCAAATGCTAGCTTTCCTGTTTCCTTCATTCACTGCTCCTTCAAACTTTTGGGCATGCTTTCAAATTCAGTAATTACGAGAAGGGGAAAAAAAATCACATTTTTAAACAAATTAGCCAAAATGGGTACCTGGTAAGCAGATGAAGCAGTTCCAAAAACAAAACCAGGAGGGAAGTCAGCCCTGTTGATGCTGCTAATGTTTTGAAAGTGCATAATATCAATCATACAGAACATTATTGTAATAACCATATATCCACTGTTTTTCATGATTTGAGATAATTGGGTGCTTGTTTTCGAGCGAATTTCCTCAAATGGGATGTTTTGGAGCGAATTTCCTCTTTCCCTGGTTTGAAATTTGAAATAATGATTAGCTTAACGCATTGCAACTAGAATCTCATGTTTGTTGACATGTGTCATAATCTTTGTTCCCCTGAATTTGGTATTTGATACTGCTGCTGTTATGGCAGTTGTTAACGTGCGTTTTCTGCTTTTGTTTCTCAAGATGTGTGGAGGATTAAGTCGATGCGTTTCGTGAAAGAAAAATTAAAAAGATATTTTGGAATTGTTAATGTCCGTTTCCTGCTCTTGTTTCTCAAGATTTGTGGAGATTTAATCCGTTACGTTTCGTGAAAGAAAAATAAAAAAGATGTTTGGTGATCCGAAGCCTTTTATTATGCATATTATATGAAAGCTTGATCGAGAATTATGTGGGCGTTAGAGCTAAGCAACAACTCTCCACGGGGTCCACTGGAGTCTGGTAAACATGATCCTCCTGCCTGTTAAAAAAATGTTAATCTGTCGATTCGAACTTGTGACCTTTTCTTTTGCATCCCGACAGTTTACTGGCTCACTTATTGATGGCCATAAAAAGAACTCACTGACTAGATTTTAAGTTCTCCCATTTACCAGGTTCCAACTTCTATGATATTCAGCCTTAATAAGTAATCACTACTATCATTCCTCAATACTATTGGATTTTACATAGTAACAAGTATAACCATGTTCATATTTTTTTGGATGTCTACTTAGCAAAGAAAAGCGTATTCACTTTTGGTAGCACTTAATTTTTATTATATTTGAAGGGTGAAAAGATCTTTCCAGTTTGTCTACAAAAATGTGTTTGTGTTTGTATTGAGATAGATCTTCCTAAAGATTTAAAAGAAATCGGTTGGCATTTAACTTGGCTAAATGTGCTAAGTGTAGGACCGCATAGTACGTTTAGGGTTGCAAAAGGATAAAAGCTACATGTGTGAAGATTATGTAGTTTACAGGTGTAAGTTTGGAGGAAAACAAATTATTCATTTGTTGCATCTAAAGCTAAGTACACTTATCCTTCTTTGCCAATTCTGTTGGAATTTATATTTGTTGATAATAATGCTAGAGAATCATGCACTTCCAGATAAGAGTGCAGCTATATTTAGAGGGAGTGAGTGCTATATGTTTTTAGGAGATGGTTTAAGCTTTTTTTAATTAGCTATTGTAAGCTGCATGTTGTATGTATGATCAGTGATTATTCTGGCTTGGTTTATTTTTAGACTATTATTTTTAGTTTGGTATGGGCTGCGAACTCTATTTAATAGAGCTCGGTTGTTCTCTATTTGAGATAAGTCTGGAATGTAAAAAAGTCTGGTGTGAGAAAAAGACAGAGTATGTCTCCAAGTTTTTCAAGAGCAATACAATTATTATTTCTGTATATGCTGATCACTATTATGGTTGTAAGATTTTTTCTTCTTCTGAGTGTTTAATGTTATATTAAGCTATATTATATGCTGCAAGAAGTTTTGTTGTTATAATTATTGTTTTCAGATTCTTCCTTTGGTATTAGAGCAGGTTATTATTGTTTTGGGTTATAGATATTGGCTTTGAGATCTCTCTAATAATTGATCATGTCAAATGCTAACTATTTGTATATTCTTGAGTTTAATGGAGATGAGTATGATTATTGGTGTATCAAGATGATGACTTTTTTGATTGGGGAGGATTTATGGGAAATTTTAGAAACAAGTTACATGTTGAGCCAGTTGATTGGAACACCCTTGCAACCAATGATAGAACAACTAAGAAGGAGGCTAAAAAGATGAATGCTCAAGATTTATTGCATATTCAAATAGCTCTAGATAAGAGCCTATTTCCAAGAATTGTAAGTGCAAAGACAACCAAGGATGCCTGGAAGACTCTACAAGAATCTTACCAAGGCAGTGATCAAGTAAAAGTTGTCAAGCTACAGACATCGAAAAAAGAATTTGAGAATTTGAAGATGGAAGAAGCTAAGAGTGTGAGTGATTATTGTGTATGAGTAAAGGATGTGGTCAATAAGATGGCTACTCTTGGAGAAATTGTGGACAAAAATGTTGTGGTTAAAAAGGTGTTGAAGTCTCTAACACCTAGGTGGAATCATGTTGCAATAATCATAGAGGAGAGTAAAAAATTATCTACTCTCAAGTTTGATCACTTAGTTGGATCTCTTATGTTTCATGAAGAGAGACTTAAAGACACATTTGAAGAAAGTGATGAGAAATTTTTTTCTCAAAATTGTCTATTATAGAGAATGAGGAGCAAGCTGATTTTGAACCATCATGTTTTGAAGATGCATGTACTAATGAGGTTTAGCTGCAAGCAATGCAAGAAGAGATGGATTCCATTCACAAGAATGACACTTGGGAGCTTACAGGGCTTCCCCATGAAAAGAAAAAGATTGGTACTAAGTGGGTCTACAAGACCAAGTACAATAGTAATGGTAGTATTGAAAGACACAAGGCAAGATTAGTTGCAAAAGGATTCACATAGAAGTATGGGATAGATTATAAAGAAATGTTTGCACCAATAGCAAGACAAGAGACCATTAGAATGATGGTTTCACTAGTAGCTCAAAAGAATTGGAGCATACATCACATGGATGTGAAGAGTGCCTTCTTGAATGGGTACTTAGAAGAAAAAAGTTTATGTACAACAGCCACAAGGTTTTGAAGTGCAAGGACGAGAACACCAAGTCTACAAGTTAAAAAAGACTTTATATGGCCTCAAGAAAGCACCTAGAGCATGGTATGCTAGGATTGATAGATATTTTCAGCAGAATGGCTTCAAGAAAAGAAAGAGTGAGCCTACTCTTTACTACAAGAAAAGAGTTAATGATTTATTGTATATTGGTAGAAGTCCTAAGATGAAGGATGAATTCAAAATTGCTATGATGAATGTATTTGAAATGAAATATTTAGGTTTCATGCAATATTTCCTAGAAATGGAGATTCATCAAAGTGAGGATGGAATTTTCATTTGTCAAATAAAGTTTGCAAAGGTCCAATTTTTGAAACTCCGTGATCATCTTATGAGTCCGCTTCGCATCAAGGGGGAGTATGTTGATAATTGATGCTCAGAGAATCATGCAGCTTCCAGTTAATTGGAGTGCAACTATATTTAGAGGGAGCGAGTGCTACATGTTTTAAGGAAATAGTTTAAGTTTTTTTTTAAGTAGCTATTGTAAGTTGCATGTTGTATGCATGATCAACGATTATTTTGGCTTGGTTTATTTTTAGACTACTATTTTTAGTTTGGTATGGGCTGCGAATTCTATTTAATATAGAGGTTGTTCTCTATTTGAGATAAGTCTGGAATGTAAAGAAGTCTGGTGTGAGAAAAATACAGAGTATGTCTGTAGTTTCTTCAAGAACAATACAGTTATTATTTCTGTATATGATGATCATTGTTATGGTTGTAAGATTTCTTTTTTTTAAGTGTTTAATGCTATATTAAGCTATATTATATGTTGCAAGAAGTTTTGTTGTTATAATTATTGTTTTCAAAATCTTCAATATTACATCATATAGTACATCTAGATTAGATACAAAAAAAACAAATGAATAGGTGTTAGTTTAATAGTTAGTAAGAAACAATGTTAGTTGTGGAGTCATCCCACAATAATGGGTTACACTTTTTGGCCAAACTTGACATTGAAATCAACATTTTGAACTAAATCTTCACTTTCTCAACCCTATAGTTGCTAAACCACTAGGAATTTGAAGATGATGCGAACTAGTGATTTGTGAGATTTTATTTGTAGATTCTAAATATTTATTTTTTAAAAAAATTGGAGTTAAATTGTAAATTTTTTTGCATCTCTTTTCATAACTAGTTTTTAATAGTAAACAACATTTTTTTAAAGTGATGTGTATTTTGTAGCACATAACTTTTTTTTCTACAAAGGATAAAATTTTGATTATTTTGAATTTAGATTGGTAACACCGATATATAGGGCATGCATTTGGTTTTATAATGTTTTGTTGAATATTTTTTAATTAAATTTTGAAGTTAAACCAATTATAATTTAGACATAGGCGTATTATGTAAAACATAACTTTTTCTGTATGTATCGAAATTCAGTTTTTTATTTTGTTGAAACAAGGACATCAATACTTAGGGCATAGATGTTTTTTAGAATTTTTTTTCACTAATTTACTAATTTTCCATGTAACATCACTTTCCATAAAACTCAAGATTTAACTTAAGCATATAACTTAAACAAGTCATTAATTAAGAATGGTTTACAATATTCAAGTTTGAAGATAAAGAAACATATTCTTTTCCATCAATTAAGTATGTTAATCAAATCAGGATATAACACAACTTACAATTTAATTAATCATTACAATCCTTAGTGAAGTCCCTCACTAATCAAATACAATATATGCTCTTGGCATCTTAATCAAATCTTTACATTACAATAGACCAACTGGTCAAAATGCAAACACTGTATCTGGAACCAATGACATCTGTCTTCATAAGTCTTAGCTTGTCTCATGCTTGGGAATGAGAGCATCATCCTGGTGCTTTTCCTCCAACCATGGACGTGCGGTCCCCTGCTCATCTTCCTAACTGGAAGAGGCCCTACCCTTCACAGAAAGGTTAGACATTGGAACCAATTGGTTAGCCATATGAGTAACTGGTGTTGTGTCCTTCCTAATGTCTCACGATCACACACTATAGATCCACTCTAACTAGTATGACATTACTGGAGACACTAGGCCATCTAGATCACTATGGACCGACAATGCATGCAGAGACGGATGCATTACTTTGGCCAAAATTTTCATACAAGACGTTACGCAATGAACATTGTCGTATGCCCACCACCCTAACTCAACTTATAAGTTGTCATGTCCTACAGTTAGTTCTTAACGACCTTATCCTGTAGGTCTAATATGAGTGTGGGATCCATTCAAATCACAGTCCAAACATTGAACATTCGACTCCCATCAAAGTTAATTATAACCAAATAGGTTACTGAAGAAAAGCGAAACTAGTGACTCCACGTCACCTCGTTCCATTCAATTCATTTCAATTTCAAACTTCATGACCATCTTGGTCTTCCGTGTTTATATATCAATAACATTCATCACATATGATGAAGTCAATTTCATGATACTTAAGGCATACCTTACCTTAGTAAATATATTAGTTCCTTATGGATCAATAGCTCTTTTATTAACAATTGAGCTCATGGGTTATTCTCCAACCCTATAGTTATATTAAGTAAAATAATTTATAAATCTTAACGTTATTCGTTAAGTCATAATTTAGTCCCAAATAGATTTAGTTTATAATCTGTTATAAACTTATTCTCAATTGTCTCATAAAGAGACTATGATCATATTCCTTCATATTCGAAGGTTCATTTAACATACATAATGGTATTAGCAATACTACATGTAATTCATTGTCGGTTGCTCAAGTAAGCCCTATTGGGTTTTGTTTGGGTGATAAATGTACACCGATATATATATTTGCCTTCCTAGAAATCCTTACAGTCGATGGACTATGTTTTAAGATATCAAAAGTTTCCACAGTGATTATTACAATCGAGGGACTGCATGCCAAGCAATGATGCCTAAATGGCTATTAATACAATTGTAAGACTATATACTAAGAAATGATGTCTATGCGGCCATCAATACAATCGTAAGATTGTATACAAGGAAATGATGCTTATGTGGCCATCTATACAGTTGTAAGACTGTATACAAGAAATGATGCCTATACAGCCATCAATACAGTCGTAAGACTGTATACATTATCAAAAACACGTGGAGTCATACTTAACTCCCTTCGAGCGCTCTTAGGCTCGACCCTTGTCATCATACGACATGGGTTAAACACAAATGAAAAGAATACATGCTCATCCACTGTGGCTTTGAGCTCCAGTTATCATAATGTATTAAGCATTACAAAGCAGCCAAGTCGAAAGACTCAAGGCTCATCAAGAAAGAGTCAATCATTACAAGGCTCGACTGAGCATAATTACAAGAATACATACATAGTTTCCTAGCTCAGCTCCCTACCTTGAGCATAGTCTTAACAATTATTATGACTCACAAACTCAGCCCAAGAGGCTTTGAGTATAAATACAACTCAATGATTCTCTTAAACAGGTTCGGCCAAACGGCACCCCAAACCACAGCATATGAGTTATTTAAAAAGAAACACAGGAATGGCTCGGCTGACTGGCCTAATGCCATGACTCAAAGAAAATAATCAACATGCATGGCATCACCTTGTAGTATGTGTGCCTCATATTTCCATTGGATAACAAGAGACTTCATGAATCTCAATTACCTATGTTGAGCGAAAAGCCAAATGCAGACCCAGTTCTGTGATTCTTTCCGCCACTCCCCATTTGCTTTTGTCACTATTCTCCCTTGAATAGTTATACCACCTGATACTACCCAGAAAGCCAACCTCTATTTTTCCTTTCCTCGCAATCTCTTCTCTTCTTTTTTTGCTTCGATAAGGAGAGACTAGTTCCCAAAAATAAGATAACTAATTCCTACATGCCAATAAAGGATAACAACTACCTTACACTCGGCAGTGCCCCTAAAAAGGTGGCCTGATCCAAGTACATTATGGGATGGTTGAGCTCGAAGCTCCCATCCATCTTCACGATCGACTAACCACTTAAGAATATTCCACCAACTATACTTATCAACATAAGATAATAGAAATAATATCATTATGGGTAACAAACAATTAAGAGGCTTCATCCTTGATAAGGATTATCACAAGGTTTAGAATACATAAAAAGAATGCACATTATTTACATCGATTATCGGGGTCGAGTGATACTCCCCCAAAATCGACTATTCCCATTAGTCGAAAGACTAGGAATAACATAATGACCCCAAGAACAATAATTAAGAGAGACCTCTTTGTCTCAAAATATTATTATCTCTCGGCTAGGGATGATGTTCCCAAAACATTATTCGGTCATCATGACTTGACGAGATAACTTCATCGACTGAAGAATAAACCAAGAACATAGAAACAAAAGTCAAGAGACATGACACGTGTCAACTTAAGAATGGTTGAGAAGGACATAGGAGTCAATTACTTAGATGGCTAGTCAACTTATATTATCACAATGTCTAACCCCTTCCTGGATGTTACTCTCCTTCCCTCTTCGAAGGACATTCAGTTCTCCTATCACACTCAAGACCACAAGATTGCAATCAGTGCATCATTATCAAATCTCGTAATTGAAAATCATTTAAAACTATATAACATTTGTTTCTACTTCATAATCAAAAGTTAAATTAGATATTTCCACAATATCAAATCAATTAACTATGACTAATCCTCCTGATTATCATGCCAAGTTATTGATTAAGTCTAATTTGTAAATTGGGGATGTAACATATCTCCCCCCATAAGAATCATCATCCCTAATGATTATTTGTCTTTAAAACAAACCAACATAATATGAAAAATTTTCAAAACATATTATCAAATGTTTCAGAAAAGATGAGGAAATCTAGCATAGAAGTCATCATAATTTTCCCAGGTGGGGTTTTCCATTGAATATTGGTCCCACTAGACCTTGCACTGTTTTATTTCCTTGTTACATAAGTGTAGCTTACGCATTTCGAGCACCTTGATGGGCTCGATCACCACCACTCATGGGTCCTTCACCTGTAACATATTCCAATCAAGCATAGGAATCTGATTATCAGCAAAATTAAACTTTTTCAAGTAAGAAACATGAAACACATTATGCATCATGGCAAGTGCTGGCGGTAGAGCAATTATGTATGCCACTAGGTTGACTTCTTCTAGAACTTCAAATGGCCCCACATATCTTGGTGCTAGTTTGGACATTTTTCCAAATTTGATCAAACTTTTCTGAGATCTTACCCTAAGGAGAACTTTATCTCCCACAGTGAAATGCCTTTCAACACGTTTAGCATCTGCATAACTCTTTTGTCTGTCATTGGCTTCTACTAGTCTCTTTTTAATCAAATGGACTTGTTCTTCCATTTTAGATAGCATTTATGGACCAAGGCTAACCCTATCTTCAAGCTTATTCTAGCTTATAGGGGTTCGGCACTTCCATCCATATAATGCCTCAAACGGTGCCATCTTAATAGTTGAATGATAAGAGTTATTGTAAGCAAATTCTACTAGAGGAAGATAATCCTCCCACTTGTATTGTTGATCCATGCAATACATCCTTAATAAGTCCTCCAACACTTGATTCACCCTTTTAGTTTGACCATCTGTTTCAGGATGATAAGCAGAGCTTATATTCATTTGTGTTCCAAGTGAAGACAACAAAGTTTGCCAAAATCTAGAAGTTATTCATGCATCCCTATCTGAGATAATCTTCTCAAGAATGTCGTGAAGTCTGAAAATCTCTTGAACGAATTTTTGAGCAATGATGGGAGCCCCATTTGTCAAGTTTCTCAAAATAAAATGGACCACTTTGGTGAGTCTGTCCGCCACAACCAAGATAACATTGTGCTTATTCCTTGACATAGGAAGTCCCTGCACAAAGTCCATGCTTATAATATGCCATTTCCACATAGGAATTTCATGAGGGTATAACAATCCCATCGGGTGTTAGTGTTCCACCTTCACCCTTTGGCATTCAATGCAAGTAGCTACAAAGTTTGCAGCATCCCTCTTCATTCCTTTCCAAAAGTATAGAGGTTTTACATCAGCAAGTAATTTAGTTACTTCAAGATGTCCAGAATATGGTGTAGAATGAACCTCTTTCCAAACCATATTCCTTAACTCTGTTGAGTTAGGTACATACATCCTTCATTTAAACCTTAATAACCCATTTGATTCAAGGTTGAATCCTTCATATTTTGGATTCTGTGGATCTTTCTCAAGGGCTTGTTTTACCTGCTCGTAAAACTTATCTCCCTTAGATTGTTGTAACACCTGATTTCTAAAATCAGAATGTATGGAAATCATAGAGGAGATATGCCTTCTCCTACTTAAAGCATCTGCTACTCGATTTTCTTTTCCCTAGATATATTTAATCTCGAAATCATAATCTGAGATAAATTCCAACCATCTTCTTTGACGAGCATTAAGATGGGGTTGAGTGAATAGATATTTAAGTACCTGGTGATCTGTTTTCAACTCAAAAGGTTTTCCAAGCAGATAATGTCTCCACATTTGAAGTGCATGCATAACTGCTGCCAATTCTAAATCATGTGGGGCATAGTTTGTTCATAGTTTTTCAGTTTGTGCAATTAATACTCAATAACATGTCCATCTTGGACTAGTACACCACCTAAGCCTTCCCCTGAGGCATCGGTAATGACTACAAATTGACCATTTGGGTCAGGCACTTTTAAAATCAGAGCTGAAGTCAATTTTTCCTTCAGCAGGTCAAAGGCCTCCTAGCACTTTTCTAACCATTCAAACTTCTTGCCCTTTCTTTGCAAGGAAGTTATAGGATAAGAAATTTTAGAGAAGTTTTTCACAAACTTCATGTAATAACCAGCAAGGCCCATAAAACTTCGGACATCATGAACATTTTTTAGTTCAGGCCATTCAGATATAGCCTTAATCTTAGCTGGGTCTACAGCTATTCCTTTAGCTGAAATTATATGACCCAAATACTGTACTTCTTTCTAAAAGAAGGTACACTTAGAGAGCTTACCATATAGTTTATGCTCTCTTAATCTTTGAAGAATGATTCTCAAATGTTGCATATGTTCCTCTTCATTCTTAGAGCAGATTAAAATATCATCAAGAAATACCAAGACAAACTTGTCCAGGCAGTCTCTGAACACACTGTTCATAAGATTCATAAACGTTGCAGGGGCATTTGTCAACCCAAAAGGTAGGACAATGAATTCATAATGTCCATATCTAGTTCTAAAGACTGTCTTATGGATGTCTTCATCCTTCACCCTCAACTGGTGATATCCTGATCGAAGATCGATCTTGGAAAATACTATTGCACCTCTCATCTAATCAAAAAGATCATCGATACAGGGTAGAAGATACTTGTTCTTGATGGTTGCTTTGTTTAACATGAGGTAGTCTATACACAACAACAAAGTGTCATCTTTCTTTTTCACAAAACTGACAAGTGCTCCCCATGGCGACACATTGGGTCTAATCAACCCTTTATCCAGTAGCTCTTGCAGTTGAGCCTTTAACTTCATTAGTTCAGTTGTGGTCATCCTATAAGGGGCTTTAGAAATAGGTTCTGACCCAGGTATAATATCAATGGCAAAATCAAAATCTCTCTTAGGTGGTAACCCTAGAAGATCATTCAGAAATACATCTTCAAATTCTCTGAGGAGGGGATACTCATCCACATCTGGTCTTTCCTGACCTATGGGCTCCTTCATCCCTACTTCATTAAGTTTTAGGGACTCAGAAAAAGTCAAATCATCTTGAAAGTAGGTTTCCTTTGTTTCATCTATTTTATCCACCTTAACAGCAAAAAGTTGGCATCCTTTTCTCTATGCCCTTTGTAGGAGTCCGGACAACACTGAGAGGGGGGGTGAATTAGTGTTGTATTAATTTTCAAACATTTTACAACTTTTTTAAAAGCTTTCTCTTACAGAACAGATGGAAAGGAATACATTAATGATTTGTTGAGTTTATATGCACAAGACTTACAATAACAGATGTAAACAAAACATGATCAAACCAATAATATGCACACACATAGAAGAAATTAAGACACAACCTTTTTACCGAGTGGAAAACCCTCAGGGGTAGAAAAACCACTCATGAAATGCCTCACTGGCTTAACTGAATAACATGCCTCACTAGCAATACAAATTGTCTCACTGACAAATATTGAGGTCTTACTGACCACAAGCTTCACTAGCATAGAAAGGTCTCACTGACCACAAGCCACACTGGTATATTGTGCCTCACTGGCAAACCAAATTACCAACAAATGTAATAAGCAAATCAGAGGGATACTCTGTTTCATTCAATACAAATATATGTCTGTCAAATATCCATTCTATTCAATCTGACATTCGGATACACTCAACAATCCTTTATTCTGATCCAATCAACACTGCATTCTAATCCATTCAACAACACTGCATATTAAATCTGTATTCTAATCCAACACTTCACAACACTGTATGTTTCATCTTTTTCCTTCTTCATACATACCATCAATGCACCTGAAAAACAAATTTATACAAGTTGAATGTCTTTTCACTGCCTTGGAACCTTTCACATTCCTTCATAAATTTCTCCTGCATCTGATCACACAAATTTTGCAATTATAAACAATAAGACTTTTGAAATTTCACTTTTCTGCAAAAACACATTTCCTTTTCTCCTGCAAATAAACTCTTCAAATTTGATTCATATTCCTGCAAAACAAACAATCTCTGATTGCAAACAAAATAATAAATAAATCTTCAATCTCTGATCCATATTTTCTCATAAGACAAATCTTTAATAAAATCAATCAGAGCTCTATAAGAAAATATTATCTTTTCAAAACTCTTGAACTTCTCTGCAAGTAATATCTTCAGATCCTCTTCAAAAAAAAATTCTCTGCATTAAAAACTTTTCAACTTCTATGAAATCTTAATCTGCTTCAAAAAAAATATCTTTTTCTTCATATTCCTGCAATAAGATTTAATCATCAAACTTATTATCTTCTCTTCAATCTATAAAATTTGTCTTCAAAAATTTGTCTCCAATCTGCCTTATTCTCAAACAAAAATTTCTTTTCCGAAAATGACAATATATCTATCTCAAAAAGAAAATCTCTTCTTTCCTTTTAATCTCCAAAACTCCATCAGTATTTGCCTTCAAAAAAAATATCCTTAAAACCATCTCTTAGAGTTTATAGACTAAAAATTTCTAATTTTAAAAATATCTTATCACCAAAAAAAATCTCCATTTAAAATTCTAAATAGTACTTTAGAAAATAAAGAAGGTTTCTAAAAAAATTTAAAGCCATAAAAGGCTAGGAGATCGGGTTTCATGACTTACTAAATTTCTCACAAAATTTAATAGTATTTTTCTTTAATCCATCGGGCTCCACTTATCCCTTTTTGGCGGTAATAGTTTTAAATTCAAACTCATTTGCAAAACCCGCCCACATTTCTCCATCGGTGATAATTTAAATTTAAAATACATGGTAAGCCCGCCCATTTCACCTTACAAACAGCCTTGATATAATATTGGCGCTCATGTGTTAACCACTGCCATCGGTGAAGGCTAAAAGAGGCCGGTCACTTTGACGAGCTATAATCCCTCCAATAGGTAAGTGTTAGTGATATGACCTATGAACACAGGTCAACAGTAGGATAGAACAAAAAGAGCACAATGGAGATGATGGGAAAAATAAGCTTTAATAACTATAATTTAGAAATTTTAACCCCTTGGCTTCCTTTTAATATAAACCCTAAACAATAGATGAATAATTATGTATCTTAGACTCAAGATAACTCTGCATAGTTCAACGAACCAATTCTGCCATGAACATTATGTCATACTGTATAAGAACTCTTGAAGATGTACTTTTCAAAGCAACTTATGATTTTGTATCATGGGCTATCATCAATCAACTCAAACCATATGAGCTATAAGAAGCAACAATCAATTTACAACATGATTTCATCTAACTGATCATCATAAACCAAAAACTGATAACTCCAAGGACCAATATGAACACTACACATCAAGATCATGAGAAACCATTTGAAGATCTCCTTAACAACCACATCCTTGATAGACCTGACACTTGATGAGCACCAATGATCAACTAATGAACTTACCAATGTTACTGTCAACTCTATCCACTGTTACTGACTGTATAAAACCATGTCAAGTATGTCAAGAGCACAACCAGTTACTTTTAAATTCACATCATCATATGACTCCAAATGTATGACATCAAACTTATGATCAATGACATTCTGAAACAAGACTTTGTACAAGCTCAACACAAGTTAGCAAGATAATAAGCTCCATCACCTGTATCATGATCAATAACAACCTTTTGACATCAATGACAAACTATTACCATCACCCTTTTCATTTGTAAAGCAGAGATTTGCCTCAGTTTAATTTCTCTAGGCTTTCCTTGAATATGGATTTGCTTTCCTAGATCATCCAAACAATCTACTATCTTCACATAACATTCCACTTTGGCTCGATGTCTCCATGACCAATTTATTCCAAGGATAACATCATACGAGCCAAGTGGAGCTACATATAGATTTACTTCAGTGGAAAAGTTTGGAAGTTCAACCTAAGCTTCAAACAAGCATTGCTCTACCTAAGCCTTGGTGTGATTTGCATACCCTACAGACCAAGTATTTGCCATGAATCCTACTTGTCTAGGAATCTTATTTACAATTTTGGGAGAAATGAAACGTTCCGAGGCACCTATATCAATTAAAATTGAAATAGGAACTCCAAATAAAATACCTATTGTCTCTACTAGAGTTATTTGATACTCAGCTTGACGGTTATCCAAGGCCACATGGATACGTTGCTAGAATGCCACTTGTTGGGAAGGTAGAGTATTCTCCCTTGATTGTGTTAGTAATCATTTTGGTCAAGGATTTGAGCTTAGATGTTTGCAGGTTTTTCATTTAAACCCTAAGTTTCTTATCCATCAGCATGAGTATCTTGTGTCTTGGCGATCATGTTGGTAGTGGTGGCATTTTCTTCCATCGCTAAGACTTTGTCTATCGGCAGCTGGGGTTGGTGTCTTTCCGACAGTTTTGGTCACACCGACAGGGGATCATCTAGTTTTTTCTATCATTAGGTGTTCGTCAGTGTGATATGGTTTATCAGCGAAGGAAATTTTGGTCACCCCGACGGTTTTTCTCTGGCCGACGAAAAGGGTGTGAAGTAAGCTTCGACAAGACTTGGTGTATCGGCCGAAGTGTTTTGTGATTCACCGACGCGTTTGGTCTGGCTAATATCGTTCATCGGCGTGTGTGTGGTCATCAGTGGGAGGAGTTTCGAGTTGGCCGATGGCGTGGGTCTTACCGACGAAGGCAGTTTGGAGATGCCCATCGTTGGGACTTGGTGTTCAGTCTGGCTGATGGGGCTTATCAGCGTAACAAGAGGTGTCGGTTGAAGAATGTTTGAGTTTGCTGATGGTAGGTGTCTGGCCGACAAGGGAGTGCAGAGGCTTCGTCGGTGTGACACGGGAGGTCGGCGAGGGGGTTTTTGATTGCTCCGATGGTGTATGTCAGGGCGATGGGCTTTTGGTGGAAGGTTCGTGGATCGAGCGGGGAAAAATGCTCGACACTTATTGTGCTCGTGGCCATGCTTATAAAGTGTTGGAATGGTCTCTGCAGGACAAATGTGGGATATTTGGATCGTGCAGATGTGTGGCTCTTCCCGATAGTCTTGGTCATGCTGATGGCATGATATGCAAGGCAGAACATGTATATGTTGGGTGCCTATGTGGCACATTTTTACAGGTCGATGACTTTTCAACATGAATTTGGTGCCATCGATTTTTAAGCGATGGAAGGATCGACAGCCGTGTTTTAAAAGTTGGAGTGTGGGTTTCTCTTGTGCCTTCAAGTGTGTTTTGAGCGGGAAATCTCCATATGAGTTGTGCAACAGTTTCCAGGAGAAGATGTGGGTGGTTGAGCCATTAATGGCAAGATTATGCAGAGGTATGGGCTGGCGAGTGACAGCCATGTACCTGATTTATGGCAAGAAAATTCTCCAACAGTGGCACAAGGCTCGAGTTCATCTGCTTCTCGTCCTTCTTTTGCTTCTCCATGTTTTGTCCCCTGCCACATTACGTCTTTGTAGGCCATCTTCCTCAAAATGAATGTATCTGGCGAATTTTAGATTTGCCATGTAATTAATTGCTGAGGGTATGCTTTCTGGCTATTTTAAAAAGATGGTGTTACTCTTTTGTGGTTGTTGAAAACTGGACATATCTGGCTCTGTAATAAGATATGACTGGTTCTAGTTGCTCTGTGCAGGTGACCTTGTGAGTTTATGTATCTCTTGTTGTATGTCTCATGCATGAATCTACTGATTTCATGATTGATTTTATATGAGTAATGTTGTATTTGCATGTGTTTTGTTAATTTTGTCTCCAGTATTGCATGTGTCCTTCTCAATCTAGATATCTAAGGGGTGTCTGGTGTTCTAGAATATAGAATTCCTGTATTGAATGCTTGATCTTTCAACTTCTGCTCAAGGGGTAGATTAAAGTGTTTTTAGATTAAGTGTTGGGAAGAATATACTACAATAGGGATGCAATAAGTAGAGATAACTTAACACTCTGTATTGGGAGGTATCTGTAAGGCAGATACCACAACAATCCCTTTGAATTCCAGTTTTAGTGTGTTCGAGCTGATCATTCACAGGTGTATGTCTACTGACTCCAAGCCCTGGATAGGCACCAGTCTAGCTCTGTGTTGAGGTTATACACCAGGTCCAGGTTTGCATCCAAACATAAATCAAACTCATACTTCCAAAAACAACCATTAGGACCTTAGAAGTAGTTTAGGACCAAGATCCTTTGATTCACAACTGAACATAGGCCCAAAGCTAGCCCCTTTGCACTTATCCTATAGTTTTGGTCTACTTACAAGAGGATTTATCTGCTTTGTGTCAACATCCCAAGCCAACCCACAAGCATATTCTCATGGGTGTTGAATAGGGAATACCCCCCTAGGTTTTGCAGAGCCTGAAGAAGAAGAGGAGATAAAAATAGAGTCTATCTCCTATACTGTTGGCCCCTGGCCCAGAGATCCTGTTGATCACTGATGGCTACCTTGTAGGGAAATCTGGGAGAAAGTATCCAGTCAGGAAAAAAACCAACAGAAATTGGTGACTCAGCTAGGGATTATACAGTGAAAGAACCCTGATTTAGAAGAAAACAGTTCCTAGTTATAGGTGGCGACTCTGAAGTAATCTCCCAACTGGTCAAAGTAAAATTTATATGCAGGGGAGAAGATCCCAGTGTAATCCTTTATTTGAAGAGTTACCAGTAGAAAGAAGGATGATGTACAGAAGAAAGGGAACAGTCTCAATCAGTCATGAGGGTTCCCCCAGGAATAATGATGATATTCAGGATAACCCTAGGCCATCAAGGCAACATGTGCCTTATTTCTCAAATGCAGAAGCTGATATCCAAGGTGCATATGAGAGGCAATAGGGTGGCAGTTTAAGGATGAGGTTAGAGGTGTTCCAAGAACGCCCTTTCTTAGACCCTGGTGAAAGATTTGAAGAAGTTGAATCCCCAAGGGATGATGAAGATGATGACCAAAATGGTATGAAACCATCTACCTCCATGCCTAAGGAAGAACAGTTAGTTGAAGAAATCAAAAGCCTAAGAGCAGAATTAGAATATTTACAAGCAATAAGAGTCAGAGATGACATGAGACATAAAGTGCAAGCTTTAAGGACTACTCAGAATGATTCAGTTCCTACCCTGGAAAATGCAAATGTGCAGAGAAACCAGTGCAGAAATGAGATACAACATCAACATAATGATCAAAGACAGAATGTAAATGATGCCAGAATACCATTAAACAATGTAAGAAATCAAAATGTAAATAGAAATATTAATTCTAATCTGTTTGATAGACAACCCATGCAGTTGGATAGATTTAGACAGTTGTTGTTTAATGGTATTCCTAGTTATCCTGACCCCATTGACAAGCATGTAAGGTTTCAAGTGCCAAAATTTTCAGGAAATAACACTGTGTCAGGGGAGGATCATCTAAAAGCTTTTCAAAATGTCATGGACAACTTTGAGGTTGAACATGAGGATGTTTTCATGAAGTCATTCATGCAATATTTGGTAGATGAAGCTAGAGAATGGTACAAGAATCTACCTGATCGGAGCACTTCATCATGGGATGATTTCAAAAGGATGTTTAAGGAGCAATATGGTGACAAAACTGACCCTAGCATTTTTGTAAATGAGTTCACTAGTATCACTAAAGGGTCAAATGAGCAGGTTGCAGATTTTAATGCAAGATTTACTAAAGTGTTGAACAAATTGCCACATCACATGAGGCCAAATGAACCAATGTGCATAATATTGTATATTAATGCTTTTAATGCCAAAACTGCATATGGGTTAAGAGATAAAGGTCCTGCTACTCTCAGGGATGCTTTCAAGATAGCAATAAATATTGAGAACAATAGGAAAGCATCAGGCAAGACAAATAGGAGGGATGATGTGAGAATTCTGTAGAATCCAAACAAACCTCAGAATATTCAAGGTAATACATCTGCTCCTGAAGATAAAATTGATAAACTGGCAAATGTTGTTAAGGACCTAAGCTATAGACTAGCTAGAAGTGAAAAAGGGATAGGTCCTGATAGGCAAGTTTACCAAAGACAGGAAAAGAGACCATCATTGCATGATATGCCATATAATACCAATTGGCATAATGGTAAGCCTGTATTTCCACATAATAACACAAATCAAAGAGCTCCACATGCCAAGGAAACTCCTGATCCTTTAAAGAAAGCTGTAAATATTGTTGATGATACTCCATGGTGCATAATCTGTCAGTTGCCACATTCACAGTCACAATGCATGATTGCTCAGTCTTTGTATGATAATGATGTATCCTGTAATGAATGCAATGAACCACATTATGTGCAGGATGATGATGTTAATATGCTGTCCATGAGCAGGGAGCATCCTTCTCATGATGCAGATGAAAGTACTGATGATGGGACTCAGGCCTGTTAGCAGGTTTTTTATGATGAGGATGATGCAGATAGTTATGTGTATGCTCAGGGTTCACACAATTTTTGGAATACCCTGCAGAGACCTTCTGATGAAGAAATTCAGGCTCTCACAGCTGCAGCAGTGGCCCAAGTCAAAAGCAATTACAATCTCAGAGGCAAGGCTCAGGTAAGCATCTCACATCAGCCAGAAGCTGTTTCTGCAAGTCAGCCAATGTGTGATCATAGAGGGGCTGAAACATATAAGAAATAATGGAATAATAACAAGCAAAATTTCAAACAAAAACCAGGTCACGATTTCCACAAATCAGAAAATGAAAGCCCCCAGAATGAAGACCGAAGTAAGAACCCTCGGGTTATGGATGACAATCAAGCAGCCATAAAGACTAGGGCCGGATCGGTTCAGGATAAAAACAAAGCCACAACACAAGCTACAACTGTCATACAAAGTTATGCCCCATTTGATATTGCTCAAATCCTCTCTCAGGTAAAGGTTTCTATCCCATTAATGGAACTTATGAAGGTTGAAGAGATCAAGAATAGGACAGTATCCCTAATTTCTGGGGTGCCTTGTCAAGCTAAGCAGAATGATGAGACTCAAAGTAAGAGGCATGCCATATGCAATGAAGAAGACGAAGTCCCTGAGGTGTATTTAGGGATGACCATGACAAAGTGCCCTTCACAAGTGGAGCCATTTTATGTCTCCCTGGTTATAAATGGAAAAGTAATTAAAAATTGTATGCTTGACTCTGGAGCATCCACAAATATCATGCCTTTAGCCATCATGCAACAAGTTGGGTTAAAAATAGACAAGGCATGTGGGAAATGTTATGCTATGGATGCCAGAGAGGTACCAGTCATTGGATTCATAAAGGATGTGGATTTTAGATTGGCAACGTATCTAGAGAAAACATATAAGATGAACATAACAGTGGTTGACATCAAGCCACAGTATGGTATGCTATTATCAAGAAGATGGGCAGCACTGATTGGTGGAAGTATGTAGTTAGACCTGTCATATGCTATGATCCCTATGAATGGCAGGGATGTTAAACTGATCAGAGAAGAAAGATCATTAGAGACAGTGGAGAATCAAGAATCAGAAGAACAGATATACTTTGTGAACACTGACTGTGATAACTTCAAGCTTCTCTCAGATGATAAAGAGGATAAAGAGAAAAATGTTTGCATTAAAGAGCTAGACCAGCAAGGTCTATGGACCATGTATTTTGATGGAGCTTGTGCAAAGGAAGGCTCTGGAGCTGGAGTCGTATTCCTGTCTCCAACTGATAAGCTCCTCAAATTCTCCTTCTTGCTAAGATTTGCTTGTACAAACAACATTGCAGAGTATGAAGCCTTACTCTTAGGTTTAAATCTATCTCTCAAACATGGAATTAAGATGCTGAGGGTATTTGGCGATTCTGAGTTGATTGTATCCCAAGTTAGAGATAGGTATGCCTCAAAGAACAAAAGATTAAAACAATACAAGCATGCTATCTGGGATACCATTGAACTATTTGATGCATTTTCAATAGGCTGGGTAGAGAGATCAAAAAATGTCATGGTTGATTTCTTAGCCAATGTAGCAATAAGGCTAGATGATATCACTCTATCAGGTGTTACAAATGTTGAAGTTAAAATCAGACCTGCAATACCAGAAAACATATGCAGTTGGCAAGTGTTTGATGATGACAAGGACTTGTTAAAATTTTTGCACTGCATAGATGAATTTGAGAACCAAGAAATTGATTTTCAAAACTTTGTATAAATTATAGATGGAAAAGAAACTCTTATGGGGAAAGAAGTAATTCAGTTGAAGACTAACAAAATCCCTAGAGGGTTAGTAGCTTTGGAAAGAGCTTTTGAGAATAGGGACCAATTGGTCACAAAGACATCTCCCACAAATAAGGATGATTTAGAAGAGATAAATTTGGGGACATTTCAGAGCCCCAAGAAGGTATACATTGGCAAATAGCTCAAACCACACATCAAGAGCATGCTGATTGCTTTACTAAAAAGATATAAGCATGTTTTTGCCTGGTCATATGAAGACCTCAAAGCTTATAGAGAAGACCTATTCTAGCATGAGATCCCTTTGAAGCCTGGAGCTAAGCCATTTAGACAGAAGCAAAGACCTATTAATCCCACCTTGGCTCCAAAAATGCAAAAAGAACTTATGAAGCTTAGGGAGGCTGGAATAATTGTGCCAATCAGACATTCAACTTGGGTGTCTAACCTTGTCCCAGTTAGAAAAAAGAATGGTGCTATTAGGCTTTGTGTTGACTTTAGAAATTTGAATGTATCCTCCTTAAAGGATAATTACCCATTGCCTAATATGGAAGCTATGTTGCAGAAAGTGACTGGTTGTGAACTCCTATCCATGATGGATGGATTCTCAGGTTACAATCAGGTGAAGGTAAAGGAATCAGAACAATACAAGACTGCCTTCACCACTCCGTGGGGAACATATGTATATGTGAGAATGCCATTTGGACTCACAAATGCAGGTGCTACATTTCAAAGAGCAATGGATGTCGCTTTTGCAGGGTTGATTGATTCAATCTTGGCTGTTTATCAGGATGATCTGACTGCCTATTCAAAGAAGGAAGAGCAGCATTGTATGCACTTAGAGCAGATTTTCATTAGAGCACTAGAGTATGGCATTTCTCTAAATCCAAAGAAGTGTGCTTTTGGAGTAGTTGAAGGAAAGCTCCTGGGGCACATTGTCTCCAAGGTTGGAGTTAGGATTGATCCTGAAAGAGTAGCTGCAATTGATAGGATTTAGATGCCCAAAATAGTAAAAGAAGTCCAGTCCTTCTTTGGACAAATAAATTTTGTTAGGAGATTTGTTCCCAACTTTGTAGAAACTACAAGGAACATTTCGAAAATGCTGAAGAAAGGTGAGACTGTCAGTTGGGAAGGTGAAGCAAGCAGATCTTTTCAGGACATCAAGGAAGCAATCAAGATGGCTCCTGTGCTGAAATCTCCTGATTTCTCTAAGCCATTTCAATTGTTTTCATTTGCTTCCTTCTATACTATTGCTACATGTTTACTACAAAAAAATGAAGATGGATTTGAGCAGCCCATAGCTTTCTTCAGTATGTCCTTGCAGGCTTCTGAGTTAAAGTATGATATCATGGAGAAACAAGCATATGCACTAGTTAGAGCAGTCAAGAGTTTCAGGCCATATCTGGTAGGATCCCAAATAGTTGCGTATGTGCCTCATGCAGCAATCAAAGATATCTTCACTCAGCAGGAGGTGATAGGAAGAAGGTGTAGATGGATAAACAAACTGCAGGAGTTCAACATAGAAATACAAATTACCAAGTTAGTAAGAGGACAAGGATTAGCCAAGATGATGGCACAGTCAAACTTGGAAGCATGACAGGTCAATGCAATCCAGAATGAGAATGTCAATGTATCAAAATCTAAATGGTATAAGGATATCATATATTACTTGCAAAATCTGAATTGTCCTTCCCATTTCAGTGATAGTCAAAAGAGAACTTTAAAATTACATGCAATCAGGTATGTTATTGTTCAAGGTGAGTTGTACTAGAAGAACCTTGATGGTGTGCTGCTAAGATGTGTGGATGAAGATGAAGCTAACAATGTTTTGAATGACATGCATAAAGGATTGTGTGGTGGACATTATGCTGCCCATACAACAGCTCATAAGATCCTTAGGGCAGGATATTGGTGGCCCACTCTCTTTTCAGATGTACAAAGGCTGATAAGGAAATGTGACCCTTGCCAAAGGTTCTTAGGAAAGTTAAGATATGAAGGTGCATTGCCCCTTAGAACTATAACTATGGATGCTCCATTTCAGTAATGGGGAATTGACTTCATAGGGGAAATTGCAGAGAAATCAAGTGGGGGGCACAGTTGGATTTTGGTGGCTACTGACTACTTCACCAAATGGATTGAGGCCATTCCAACTAAAAGGGCTACAATTAAGGTGGTGATGGATTTCATACTGGAAAATATTATCATCAGGTTTGGAGTACCATTCAGGATAGTCACAAATAATGCTATGTGCTTTAGATCAGGTGAATTTGTTGATTTTTGCAACAAATATGGGATAAATTTATCATATGCATCGCCATACCACCCACAGGGAAATGGTCAAGCAGAGTCAAGCAATAAAAGCATCATGAAAATCATCAAGAGGATAGTGGATAAGAACAAGAGAGCTTGGGATTCAAAGTTAAAGTTGGCATTATGGGCTGACAGGGTGACAGTAAAAAAGGCTATTGGAAGGTCACCTTTTGAACTGGTATATGGTGCATTAGCCAGGCTGTCTATAAACAATCTCCTGCCAGTTTACAAATTCATCCAAGAGAATGATGAGGAGATTGAAGAGTCTATGACAGAGAGAATAAACTAGCTGGTTGCACTGGATGAAAGCAGGAGGAAAGCCCAACAAATCAATCTTAAGAAATAACAAAATGTGAAGCATCTGTTTGACAGGAGGACTACAGGAAGGAAGTTTCAAATCAATGATCTAGTCCTTATTTGGAATACAAGGAGTCAGGACAAGGGTAAACATGGTAAGTTTGAACCCTTATGGATGGGCCCGTATCAGGTTTGCAGTACTCATGGGAAGGATTCTTACTTCCTCCAGGCCCTAGATGGTGAAGTGCTAGAATTGCCTGTGCATGGTCAATTCCTCAAGTTTTATTTTGCATAAGTAATCTGCCTCTATGCACATTAGTAAAAGTATGTGTATATTGTAAATATCTTGTATAGTTGGTGCTTTTTTGTGTTTTGTCTGGTCTGCCCAGAGATCTGGTTCTCGCTGCAGTCTTGCACCTGCACATCCCCAATCGGAGCCTATGTTAGTAATCATTTTGGTCAAGGATTTGAGCTTAGATGTTTGCAGGGTTTTCATTTAAACCCTAAGTTTCTTGTCCATCGGCATGAGTATCTTGTGTCTTGGCGATCATGTGGGTAGTGGTGGTATTTTCTTCCATCGCTAAGACTTTGTCTATTAGCGGCCAGGGTTGGTGTCTTTCTGACAGTTTTGGTCACACCGACGGGGGATCATCAAGTTTTTTCTATCATTAGGTGTTCGTCGGTGTGATATGGTTTATCGGCGAAGGAAGTTTTGGTCGCCCGAACAGTTTTTCTCTGGCCGACGAAAAGGGTGTGAAGTAAGCTTCGGCAAGACTTGGTGTATCAGCCGAAGTGTTTTGTGATTCACCGACACGTTTGGTCTGGCCGATATCGTTCATCGGCGTGTGTGGTCATCAGTGGGAGGAGTTCCGAGTTGGCCGATGGCGTGGGTCTTACTGACGAAGGCAGTTTGGAGATGCCCATCATTGGGACTTGGTGTTCAGTCTAGCCGATGGGGCTTATCGGCGTAACAAGAGGTGTCAGTTGAAGAATGTTTGAGTTCATCGATGGTAGGTGTCTGGCTGACAAGGGAGTGCGGAGGCTTCGTCAGTGTGACATGGGAGGTCAACGAGGGGGTTTTTGATTTCTCCGATGGTGTATGTTAGGGTGATGGGCTTTCGGCGGAAGGTTCGTGGGTTGAGCGGGGCAAAATGCTCAACACTTATTGTGCTTGTGGCCATGCTTATAAAGTGTTGGAATGGTCTCTGCAAGACAAATGTGGGATATTTGGATCATGCAGATGTGTGGCTCTTCCCGATAGTCTTGGTCACGCCGATGGCATGATATGCAAGGCAAAACATGTATATGTTGGGTGCCTATGTGGCACATTTTTATGGGTCGGCGACTTTTCAACATGAATTTGGTGCCATCGATTTTCAAGCGATGGAAGGATCGACGACCGTGTTTTAAAAGTTGGAGTGTGGGTTTCTCTTGTGCCTTCAAGTGTGTTTTGAGCAGGAAATCTCCATATGAGTTGTGCGATAGTTTCTAGGAGAAGATGTGGGTGGTTGAGCCATTAATGGCAAGATTATGCAGAGGCATGGGCTGGCGAGTGACAGCCATATACCTGATTTATGGCAAGAAAATTCTCCAACGGTGGCACAAGGCTCAAGTTCATCTGCTTCTCATCCTTCTTTTGCTTCTCCATGTTTTGTCCCCTGCCACATTATGTATTTGTAGGCCATCTTCCTCAAAATGAATGTATCTGGTGAATTTTGGATTTGCCATGTAATTAATTACTGAGGGTACGCTTTCTGGCTATTTTAAGCAGACGGTGTTACTCTTTTGTGGTTGTTGAAAACTAGACATATCTGGCTCTGTAATAAGATACGACTGGTTCTAGTTGCTCTGTGCAGGTGACCTTGTGAGTTTATGTATCTCTTGTTGTATGTCTCATGCATGAATCTACTGATTTCATGATTGATTTTATATGAGTAATGTTGTATTTGCATGTGTTTTGTTAATTCTGTCTCCATATTGCATGTGTCCTTCTCAATCTAGATATCTAAGGGGTGTCTGGTGTTCTAGAATATAGAATTCCTGTATTGAATGCTTGATCTTTCAACTTCTGCTCAAGGGGTAGATTAAAGTGTTTTTAGATTAAGTGTTGGGAAGAATATACTGCAATAGGGATGCCATAAGTAGAGATAACTTAACACTCTGTATTGGGAGGTATCTGTAAGGCATATACCACAACAATCTCCTTGAATTCTAGTTTTAGTGTGTTCATGCTGATCATTCATAGGTGTATGTCTACTGACTCCAAGCCCTGGATAGGCACCAGTCTAGCTCTGTGTTGAGGTTATACACCAGGTCCAGGTTTGTATCCAAACATAAATCAAACTCATACTTCCAAAAACAACCATTAGGACCTTAGAAGTAGTTTAGGACCAAGATCCTCTAATTCACAACTGAACATAGGCCCAAAGCTAGCCCCTTTGCACTTATCCTACAGTTTTGGTCTACTTACAAGAGGATTTATCTACTTTGTGTCAACATCCCAAGCCAACCCACAAGCATATTCTCATGGGTGTTGAATAGGGAATACCCCCTAGGTTTTGTAGAGCTTGAAGAAGAAGAGGAGATAAAAATAGAGTCTATCTCCTATAATGTTGGCCCCTAGCCTAGAGATCCTGTTGATCACTGATGGCTACCTTGTAGGGAAATCTAGGAGAAAGTATCCAGTCAGGGAAAAAACCAACATATTGCACTCCTTGTGATTTATTGGGACACTAATTGGCGTAGTGATCTCCGCCATAAGTGAAGCATCCTCCAACTGGTCCTTGCCTCTCCTGAGGTTTGCCAAAATTGTTCCCATTCTTCTTGGAGTGGTTATTCCCCTTTTTATCTCCCTTGGATTCATTTTGTTTATTTTTAGCCCCTTTATCAGTCTTTTCAGTATAATCTTGTTTCTTTCCCTTCTTCTTTGTGGGTTGAGAAGTTTGAGACCAATTGTATCTCTTCATGTTCCTTTCTCTATAGGCCGATATAGCCTTCAGGTTCTATTCTTACCTAACAGCCTTCTCATAGACCTGTTCCATGGTTGTAGGACCATGAACATTAACCTTGCCCCCAATCTAGGAGTTCAACCCCATGATAAATTTCCAAACCTGGAACTTCTCATCATGCTGATATTGTGGCACATATTTCAGTAATCAGGTAAATTTCTCCCAATATTCATTTACAATCATATCAGCCTGTTTCAAGTTTTGGGAGTCTATGAGTTTCTGATCATAGAATTGTTGAGGCAACCATCTTTGCCTAAACATTCTACAAACCTGTCCCAAGTAAGGCTTGTAGACCTCAAGCCTAACTCCATCTTTTTGTTCATCCACCATGTGGATGCTTTTCCTACTAACTGAAATGCTCCCCATATAGCTTTAGTAACCTCATTATAATTTCTAATTTCAAAATACTTTTCCATCTCCATAATCCATGCCTCTGCAGTATCTCCACTTATGGATCCATCAAATTTAGGTGGCATGACCTTTTTCATGTCATGAGACAGTTCCATAGCCATAAGGCTCCTTTTATCCCCATCCTATTTAACCGCGAAGTTATTTTCTCTGTGATGGCTTTGGGTGGTGTCATTATGGCATTCCTCGCCATCACCCCCATCATAATTATCTCACCTGTCTTCTTACTGGCCTCCCACTTTATGTTCGAGGGTTTCTACCCTCACCCTAGTTTCTTTCAACAAAGTCAAGATTTTATCTAATTAGGTGCTCCTTCATCTTGGCTATCCTCCATTCTGGTTCCAACTTGAACCCTTACTGTAATTTACTTCTTCCTGAAGTTTGCAGATTAAACACAGATTAGTTTTCCATGCCATATAATTCAATTATTTCACAGCTCTATTCACATTCATGTAATCTTTAACAAGAAAGGAAATATTGTCAAAACTTTGCCATTGCATTATTTTTCCATTGGATTACATATAATCCACAAAATTACAAAATTGTATTTACATTTGCTCCTGCAAATCATTTACAATTGGGATAACTTCCCATTTTTAGATTTTCTTTTCAGTCTCAGGAGGTGAGGATACACACTGGTATTCCTTCACATCCTCATTAGTTACAATACATTCATTATGATCATTTTTCTCAACTAGTGCTATAGGAATAGAGGGTGACACTGATGTTCCAGTAGAGTTAAGGGCAACCATCCGTTCGGCTTTCCATAACTCTTGCTTGATACGTTTTCCTACATTGGCAAAAGTTTCCTCATCAGATAACCATGCACCTACCAAGCATCCAGTCAGTTCAAGTTTCTCCTTCAAAAAGGCTCGTGCCTTCAAAATATTTTGATGGTGTAGGTAACGTCCATGTTCTGTTACCTTCTTGTGAGGTGTAATTCTAATTTTTACCATTCTGGCATAGAACATCCAATCATTAGCACTCTTAATGTTGGATTCATTAATCATTAAATAGTGAGCTCATTAGGTCCACATGTTGAACCTAGTAGCTCTAATACCATATGTAACATCACTTTCCATAAAACTCAAGATTTAACTTAAGCATATAACTTAAACAAGTAATTAATTAAGAATGGTTTACAATATGCAAGTTTGAACATAAAGAAACATATTATTTTCCATCAATTAAGCATGTTAATCAAATCAAGATATAATACTGCTTACAATTTAATAAATCATTACAATCCTTAGTGAAGTCCATCACTAATCAAATACAATATATGCTCTTGGCATCTTAATCAAATCTTTACATTACAATAGACCAACTGGTCAAAATACAAACACTGTATCTGGAACCAATGACATCTATTTTCATAAGCCTCAGCATGTCTCATGCTTGGGAAGGAGAGCATCATCCTAGTGCTTTTCCTCCAACCACAGACCTGCGGTCCCCTGCTCATCTTCCTAACTGGAAGAGGCCCTAGCCTTCACGGAAAGGTTAGACATTGGAACCAATTGGTTAGCCATATGAGTAACTACTGTTGTGTCCTTCCTAATGTCTCATGGTCACACACTATAGATCCACTCTAACTAGTATGACACTACTAGAGACACTAGTCCATCTGGATCACTGTGGATCGATAATGCATGCAGAGATAGATGCATTACTTTGGCCAAAGTTTTCATTCAAGATGTTAATTAATGATGTTGTATGCCCACCACCCTAACTCGACTTATAAGTTGTCATGTCCTATAGTCAATTCTTAACGACCTTGTCCTATAGGTCTAATATGAGTGTGGGATCCATTCGAATCACAGTCCAAACTTTGAACATTCGACTCCTATCAAAGTTAATTATAACTAAATAGGTTACTTAAGAAAAGCGAAACTAGTGACTCCACGTCACCTCGTTCTGTTCAATTCATTTCAATTTCAAACTTCATGACCATCTTGGTCTCCCGTGTTTATATATCAATAACATTCATCACATATGATGAAGTCAATTTCACGATACTTAAGGCATACCTTGCCTTAGTAAATATATTAGTTCCTTATGGATCAATAGCTCTTTTATTAACAATTGAGCTCATGGGTTATTCTCCAACCCTATAGTTATATTAAGTAAAAGAATTTATAAATCTTAATGTTATTCGTTAAGTCATAATTCAGTCCCAAATATATTTAGTTTATAATCTATTATAAACTTATTTTCAACTGTCTCATAAAGAGACTGTGATCATATTCCTTCATATTCAAAGGTTCATTTAACATACATAATGGTATTAGCAGTACTACATGTAATTCATTGTAGGTTGCTCAAGTAAGCCCGACTAGGTTTTATTTGGGTGATAAATGTACACTGGTATATATATTTGCCTTCCCAGAAATCCTTACAGTCGATGGACTGTGTTTTAAGATATCAAAATTTTCCACAGCGATTATTACAGTCGAGGGATTGCATACCAAGCAATGATACCTAAATGGCTATTAATATAGTCGTAAGACTATATACTAAGAAATGATGTCTATGTGGCCATCAATACAATCATAAGACTGTATACAAGGATATGATGCCTATGTCGCCATCAATACAGTCGTAAGACTGTATACAAGAAATGATGCCTATACGGCCATCAATATAGTCGTAAGACTATATACATTATCAAAAACACATGGAGTAATACTTAACTCCCTTCGAGTGCTCATAGGCTTGACCCTTGTCATCATACGACATGTGTTAAACACAAATGAAAATAATACATGCTCAGCCACTGTGGATTTGAGCTTCAGTTATCATAATGTATTATGCATTACAAACCGGCCAAGTCAAAAGACTCAAGGCTCATCAAGAAAGAGTCAATCATTACAAGGCTCGACTGAGCGTAATTACAAGAATACATACATAGTTTCCTAGCTTGGCTCCCCGCCTTGAGCATAGTCTTAACAGTTATTATGACTAACAAACTCAGCCCAAGAGGCTTCAAGTATAAATGCAACTCAATGATTGTCTCAAACGGGTTTGACCAAATGGCACCTCAAACCACAGCATATGAGTTATTTAAAAAGAAACACAGGAATGGCTTGGCTGACTGGCCTAGTGCCATGACTCAAAGAAAATAATCAACATGCATGGCATCGCCTTGTAGTATGTGTGCCTCATATTTCCATTGAATAACAAGAGACTTCATGAATCTCAATTACCTATGTTGAGTGAAAAGCCGAATGCAGACCCAGTTCTGCGATTCTTTCCACTGCTCCATGTTTCCTTTTGTCATTGTTCTCCCTTGAACAATTATCCCATCTGATACTAACCAGAAAGTCAACCTCTATTTTTCCTTTCCCCGCGCAGTCTCTTCTCTTCTTTTTATGCTTTGATAAGGAGAGACTAGTTCCCAAAAACAAGATAACTGATTCCTACATGCCGATAAAGGCTAACAACTACCTTACACTCGACAGTGCCCATAAAAAGGTGGCCTGATCCAAGCACATTATGGGATGGTTGAGCTTGAATCTCCCATCCATCTTCATGATCGACTAACCACTTAAGAATATTCCACTGACTGTACTTATCAAAATAAGATAATAACAATAATATCATTATGGGTAACAACCAATTAAGAGGTTTCATCCTTGATAAGGATTATCACAAGGTTTAGAATACATAAAAAGAATGCACATTATTTACGTCAATTATTAGGGTCAAGTGATACTCCCCTGAAATTGACTATTCTTGATGCAAGAGCATCCCTGGTTCAAGAGCAATTTTGCATCAACCAAAAACATTTGCAGTGCAGTTTGTTTGTAGTTCAGTTTGTTTCTTTTTATTTTTTAGTTCAGTTCAGGCAGTTTAGTTAGAAGCAATTTCTATATTTTTGGTCTAGTTGCATTTCAGTCCTTGTGGAGCTAGACTTCGCATCTAGATTCATTCATCTACATCATATCCATAATTCAAAGATCCACACATCATTACCAGAAAGATATCGCTATCAGAAGATTGATTGTTTTCTCATAACAAAGCATCCTAATAGTCTCTAATAACCAGCTAAAGGAGAAGACTTGCGGAGCATTCCTTGACTTGTGGAGCTTAATGACACATTATTCAATGATCTTTGGTTCATGACCGACCTTCCCCGAAGATCCGCATATTAGTCCATTCATTTAAGGAAGTGTTCTATGCATTTAGGTCTGACCTATTTGTGCACACACGTTACAGCTCTTCATTGGAGTTTGTGACCTCCCTTGGCCGACGCGGAGGAATCTATTGTTCTAGAGATGATCTATATTGATGTAATAGATCCTTAGGAAAGTATTTATCAAGTTGTGATCATCCGAATAAGTTCATAGTTTAGATTACGAAGGAGCGTCAAAGTTATATCTTGTGTGAATTCTATAATCAGGCATGTGAGCCCAATTGTAAGCCTGCATGTTGCCAAACGATCTGTATTTGAATTCTATTATATAGTAAATGATTGAATCTGCATTTGTTCCATTTCCTTGAGTTGTTTCTATTGTGTTTACTCTTGCTGCATGGTCCGAACAGTTCATTTTGTGAACCCTCCTACCATGACTACACCAAGTGGTATCAGAGCGAAAGTTTGAATCTTTGGGAGCGAATTGAGCAAAGTTGGCGAGCAAATTTTGTAAGATCTTGTTGTGGATAGATCACCGAATTGAGGCAGGTTACTTGTGTCACAACTGATCACCGATTGAGAAGCAGTAGTCACCTTATAGCCCGATCACCGAACTTGAGGCAGTTTGCACTTGATCCTAGGAAGAATGCCACCGCGGAGAGTTGTTGATGTTGGAAAAATGGCTAGGAGAATGGGTGAGATGATGGAGATGATGAAAACAATGCTAATTCATTTGGATGTTGTTGAGGAAGATAGGCGAAGAGGGTTAACACCTAGACCTAATGTTGAAAATGATAATGAAGAGGAATTTCAATCTGCTGAACAAACTGGCAAAACCCTAGGAGGTGATGAATAAGAAGAATCAAATCAAGTAAAAATGCTACGAGCTATTTCTAAGATTGGAAAGAGACCTAGAGTTGATGTACCGAACTACACTAGTAATTTGAACCCTTAAGAATTGATTGACTGGATAAATGACATGGAAGAATACTTTGAATATGAGGAAGTGTTGCAAGTATGGGCCTAACCAGTGTTGTCATTGATGTCAACATACTCCTGTTACATTAATGATAAGGTTTGGATGAGCCATGAGCTGAGGATATTGAGAAAATTAGTCTCAATCAGGAACAGTGAAGAACAGTGATGACTGTAAGACAAAAGTCCAAGATAGGATGATAAGTAGAGGATGCGGATTAAAGGGTTTGTAGATATGTGTCTGTAGGTGATCCAGTAGAGATTTCAGAGGTTCGCATGAAGATCTGAAGAATTTATGGCCACTCAAGTAGAGCTAGCTCTAGCAGGTGTTCAGAGGTGACAGAGTGACACAGATAGGTTCGGTGAGATCCGGTAATGCACTATCCCATTTTGTGGATTTGAGTGAGTGTTGAAGACGTCCATGTGAAGTGTCAACTCGATTGGTTCATGGTTTGAAGGTCCGGAAGAACCTATTCCTTTGTGACAGTAATGACAAACTATGTTCTGAAAGCTCCAGATGAAGGAGAGGAGAATTCCAACAAGCAGATGAAGAGTGGATGTTCTCAAATGATTCGAGAAAGGTTGTTGTGATCCTTGGATCATGTCCAGTTCATGTTAGTGGTCCACATTGAAGTTAGAGTGCACATTTGAAGAATAACCACTGGATGATGGTGTTCTTCCTGAGAGTGACTGACCGGATGTATTACACGTCTTGCGAATGTTCTTGTAGGAGTTTGCTGACTTAGATGATTGTTCCTAAGTCGATGTCATGTATAAATAAGGGATTGTGAAGTCATTTCAAAGTGTGCATTGTGTGGAGATGAGCGAGTGGTAGCGAAGAGGAGAGCGAAAAGCAGAGCAGAAGTATTGAGCTTAATGGAACTGATTCAAGCATGGTCAAGATGCTATTCTCCAGTTCATGTATGTGATACTTATTTCTTTGTAGAAAGTGTGTCTCTTGTAGGCAGTGAGCCTCTTGTGAGCAGTGTGCTTGGGCAGTGAGCCCTAATTGGCATGTGCCATTTTATTCTTTCTATTCTTCTAACAGAGAATACATTCTTGGGTTAATCACCCCGTGGTTTTTCCCTTAACCAGGTTTTCCACGTCAAATCTTGGTGTCTCATGTGTTGATGAGTTTCTGCTTTTGATTTGAATGCATTATGTCTCATGTTTAATATACTGCTAATCACTAAGACGATTTAAGTGTGTAAATTAGAGAAAGTTTTGCACAACTGATTCATCCCCCCTCTCAATTGTGTGCCCTAAGTCTAACAGGAAGATGAAGATCCGGAAAAGGTGAAATTTGCAAAGACAAAGTTGAAAGGACATGCTGTTATATGGTGGAAAGAAGTTCAGTTGGAAAGAAATAGAAGAGGGAAAGAAAAGATTACAAAATGGAATAGGATGGTGACAAAGTTGAAGAATCAATTCATACATGCTGACTATGAGTTGGAGCTGTTGAAAAGTATGCAAAACCTAAGACAAAAGGAGAAATCTGTGAAGGAGTACACTGAAGAATACCATAAAATGATCATAAGGATGGGACACAGTGAAGCAAACAAGGAGAAAGTGGCTAGATATATCAATGGACTGAGATTGAACATTCAAGAGGAACTAAGCTTGGTAAGGATGACATCTTTGGAAGAAGCATATCAGTTTGCCCTGAAAGTTGAAGAGAAGATGAATAAAAGACATGATCAGAGGCAGAGAGGTAGAGGAGGTAAATTTTAGAGAGGTGGAACATTTTCTAGAGGAGACAGTTCACATCCGGAGTAGAACAAGTTTGACATCCCGTTTAAGAAGGATGACAGAGAAAACAATGCTTACCAGAGAGATGATAGAAATTCTTACCGGAGAGGAAACCCTAGTGCATACCAAAATGAAGGATACAGAAGAGAAGAGAGAGGATTTGATAAAAGAACCTTCAGAGGTACTTGTTTTAAGTGTGGAGGTGAAGGACATAGAGCATTTGAGTGTAATCAAGGTATTACAAGTAAGAGGATAGAAAATAGTGGAAGAGAAGCCTATGCGGAAGAAGAACATGTTGGATCACCCAGTTCAGTTGGAAAACTTGAGAAAGGAGAATCACTTGTGATGAGGAGAGCACTATTTCAAGTAGAGACAAATGAGGAACCACCGCAGAGGAAGAGTCTGTTCAGACCTAGATGCAAATCAGGAGGTAAGTGTTGTAAAGTTGTAATTGATAGTGGTAGTTTAGATAACCTAGTTTCAAAGGAGATGGTGACTATGGTGAAGTTGGAAAGATTGAAACACCTCAAGCCCTATCAGATAGTGTGGATTCAGGATGATCATAAGGTACTGGTGAGTGAACAATGTTTGGTGAAATTTTATATTGGATCTTATCATGATGAAGTCTTGTGTGATATTATGCCTATGGATGTATGTCATATCTTGTTGGGTAGACCTTGGCAGTATGATAGAAAAGATATATATGATGGGAGAAAGAATACATATACTATAACAGTAAATGGAAAGAGAATTACTTTGATTCCTTTGGAGGATGATCCTAAGAGTGAAGTATGTGGAAATGCTAGAATCTGTTTGGTAGATGGAATAAAATTTCTAGATGGTTTGAGACATGAGAATATGTGTTATGCCTTGATTCCTAAGAAGCTTGAAACGTTGAAGAAGTAGACTGAAGAGACACAATCGGAGGAGATAAAGGATTTGCTGACAGAGTATGAAGACATCATATCAGATAATGTACCTGAAGGATTGCCACCTATAAGAAGTATCAGTCATCACATGGATCTTATACCGCGAGCAAGTTTGCCTAACAAAGCATCACATAGAATGACACTAGCAGAGAATGAAGAAATAAATAGACAGATACAAGAGTTGTTAAGGAAAGGTTTGATTAGAGAAAGATTGAGTCCTTGTGCAGTACCTACAGTGCTAGCACCGAAGAAGGATGGAGAATGGAGAATGTGTACTGACTCTAGAGCAATAAACAAGATCATAGTTAAGTATAGATTACCTTTACCTAGGATGGATGATATCATGTATTATTTGAGTGGAGCAAGATATTTCACAAAGATAGACTTGAAGAGTGGATACCATCAGATCAGAATTAGAGAAGGTGATGAACGGAAGACTTATTTTAAGACAAATGAAGGATTGTATGAGTGGTTAGTGATGCCCTTTGGATTGACAAATGCACCGAGTACTTTCATGAGATTTATGAATGAAGTTCTAAAGAAATTCTTGGGTAAGTTTGTGATTGTATACTTGGATGATATTATGATTTTTAGTAAAACAAAGGAGGAACATTTGTGGCATATTAGACAAGTTTTGTAGAGACTGAGAGAAGAGAAATTGTTGATAAACATCAAGAAGTATAGTTTCATGAAAGAAGAGTTGGTATATTTGTGATTTGTGATTTCTGTGGAAGGATTGAAGATGGACCTTGAGAAAGTGAAAGCAATTGTTGAATGGCCTACACCGGAGAGCATTGGAGAGGTTAGATCATTTCATGGATTGGCTAGTTTCTACCGAAAGTTCATCAAAAATTTTAGTTTAGTTTGTAACCCTATGACAGAGACAGTGAGAGGTTATAGAAAAGATTTTAAGTGGACATCAGGAGAAAATAAAAGTTTTGAGTTGTTGAAGCAGAGAGTGACAAAGCAACCTGTTTTGGCATTACCGGATTTCAATAAGGTATTTCAAGTTGATTGTGATGCAAGTAGAAATGTAATTGGAGCAGTGTTAAGTCAAGAAGATAGACCTATAGTATATTTTAGTGAGAAGTTGAATGATGCGAGGAGGAGATATCCATTTTATGATCAAGAGTTCTATGCCATAATTCAAGCCTTGAAGAAGTGGAGACATTACTTGTTGCCTAAGGAGTTTGTGTTGTATATAGATCATCAAGCTTTGCAATATTTGAACAATCAAGGTAAGTTGAATCAGAGACATATGAGATGGGTAGAGTTCATGCAGAGTTATACTTTTGTGTTGAAGTATAGGAGTGGAAAATCAAACAAAGTTGTTGATGCATTGAGTAGAAGAAGAAACTTGTTGACAAAGATGAGAGTTGAAGTGTTGGGTTTTGATGAATTGAAGAACATGTATGAGGGAGACACTAATTTTGTAGAACCTTGGAAAGCATGTAAGGAACTTGTTGTGACAGATAGGAGTAAGTGGTTGGACTATTTCATTCAAGAAGATATGTTGTTCAAAGGAAATCAGTTGTGCATACCTAGAAGTTCAATGAGAGATAATTTAATCAAGGAGAAGCATAGTAGTGGATTGGTAGGACATTTTGGCATTGATAAGACAGTGGCTTTGGTGAGTGAAAACTACTTTTTGCTTCAGATACATAAGGATGTTCAGAGATTTGTGCAGAATTGTAGAGTTTGTCAAGTTAAAAAAGGGAGTAGTCAGAACACTGGATTGTATAAACCTTTGATAGTACTGGAGAGACCTTGGGAAGACATAAGCATGGATTTTGTAATGGGACTGCCTAAGACACGGAGAGGACATGATTCAATATTTGTAGTGGTTGACAGATTTTCAAAGATGGCTCATTTCATACCTTACAAGAAGACAACTGATGCAGTACATGTAGCTGACCTATTTTTCAAGGAGATTGTAAGATTGCATGGATTACCTAAGAGTATAGTTTCAAACAGAGATACAAAGTTAGTTGGATACTTTTGGAAGACACTTTGGAAGAAGATGAAGATAGATTTGAAGTTCAGTTCAACTTTTCATCCATAGATTGATGGACAGACAGAGGTAGTGAATAGGAGTTTGGGAAACTTATTAAGATGTTTGATTGGAGAGAAAGCCGGAAGTTGGGATTTGATTCTTTCACAAGCTGAATTTACATACAATAATTCAGTAAATAGGAGTACCAGAAGAACACTTTTTGAGATTGTTACCAGAATGAACCCTAGAGGAGTGGAAGAATTAAGAGATATCAGCATGGAAGAAAAGAGAAGTGCAGAAGCAGAAGAATTTGCAGATCACATGAAGACAGTGCATAATCAGATGAAGAAGCATTTGGAGAATATGAATAGTAAGTATAAGGAAAAGGCAGATGAGAAGAGAAGACATAAGGAATTTGAAGTTGGAAAGGAAGTGATGGTGTACTTGAGAAAAGAAAGATTTCTAATTGGGACATATAACAAGTTGAAGATGAAGAAGTTTGGACCTTGTAAGGTACTCAGAAAATTTGATTCAGGAAATGCATATGAAGTGGAGTTACCAGAGACCTTGGGTATATCACCTATTTTCCACATTACAAACCTATACCAGTATCATGAAGTAGAGTTTAGTGATAGCATGGAAGAAGACTTGAAGAAGAAGTTACCACAATAAGCACTGGAGCAGATTGAAGACATTTTGGACAGTAGAGTTGGACGCAGCACTAGAGGAAGACAATACAAAGAATATCTTGTGAAGTGGAAAGGCAGACCAGAAGAAGATTCATCATGGATTTCTCAGGCTGAGGTGGACCATCTTGGTTCTCCCATAGCCCCAACAAAGTGAGGGACTCACTTCTTCAATAACCCCGGATGTCTGATGCAGGAGCATCCTAGTTCAAGAGCAATCTTGAATCAACCAAAAGCATTTGCAATGCAGTTTGTTTGTAGTTCAGTTTGTTTCTTTGTATTTTCTAGTTCAGTTCAGGCAATTCAATCAGAAGTAGTTTTTGTATTTTTGGTCCAGTTGCATTTCAATCCTTGCGGAGCTAGACTTACCATCTAGATTCATTCATCTACATCATATCTAGAATTTAGCGATCCGCACATCATTACCGGAAAGATATCGCTATCAGAAGATTGACTATTTTCTTAGAACAGAGCATCCTGACATTCTCTGATAACCAGCTAAAGGAGAAGACTTGGGGAGAATTCCTTGACTTGCAGAGCTTAATGACAAATCATTTAATGATCTTTGGTTCATGGTCGACCTTCCCTGAAGATCCGCACATTATTCCATTCATTTGATGAAGTGTTCTATCCATTTAGGTCTGACCTATTTGTGTACACACATTACAGCTCTTCATTGGAGTTTGTGACCTTCCTTGGCTGATGCGAAGGAATCTATTGTTCCAGAGATGATATATATTGATGTAATAGATCCTTAGTAAAGTAGTTATCCAGTTGTGATCATCCACATAAGTTCATAGTTTAGATTTTGTATGAAGGAGCGTCAAAGCTATCTTTTGTGTGAATTCTGTAATCATGCCTGTGAGCCCAATTATAAGTCCACATGTTGTCGGCTGATCTGTATTTGAATTTTATTAAATACTGAATGACTAAATCTACATTTGTTCCATTTCCTTGAGTTGTTTATGTTGTGTTTACTCTTGTTGCATGGTCCGGATAGTTCATTTTGTGAACCCTCCTACCGTGCCTGCACCAATTCCCATTAGTTGAAAGACTAGGAATAACATAATGACCTCAAGAACAATAATTAAGAGAGACCTCTTTGTCTGAAAATATTATTATCTCTTGGCTAGGGATGATGTTCCCAAAACATTATCTGGTCATCACGACTTCATGAGATAACTTCATTGACCAAAGAATAAACCAAGAACATAGAAACAAAAGTCAAGAGACATGACACGTGTCAACTTACGAATGGTTGAGAATGACATAGGAGTCGATTACTCAAATGGCTAGTCAACTTATATTATCACATTGTCTAACCCCTTCCTCCAGGATGATACTCTCCTTCTTTCTTCGAAGGATATTCGATTCTCCTGTCACACTCAGGACCACAAGATTGCAATCAGTGCATCATTATCAAATCTCTTAATTGAAAATCATTTAAAATTATTTAACATTTGTTTCTACTTCATAATCAAAAGTTAAATCAGATATTTCCATAATATAAAATCAATTAACTATGACTAATCCTCCTAATTATCATGCCAAGTTATTGATTAAGTCTAATTTGTAAATTGGGGATGTAACATTCCATGTGTGTAGAACAAAGAACTTGATGTTCGGTGAAAAACCTGCATTCACAAGAAATAAAAAATAAATATAATAATCAAATTAAATATATTTAAAATTATACTTTTTGGGAAGCTTATAATAAGGACTACATACTAACAAAACATAAATTTTAAATGAATTCATTTGATCCCCCAAAAGGTAAATCAAAAGTGGTTTTTTATCAGCATTTTGATAGGTATAGAGGAGACTCCGTTATAGGTATGGTTTAAAAATAGCGGGGTTCTATCCAAGGGGGTTTGAATCTAAGGGAGTTTGATCAAACCCTCTTCAATTAAAATCCTTTAAATGGAACATTTCAAGGCTTAAATCATTATATTTTCTAAAAATATGTGATTTCAGCAAAAATCAGGATATCCTAGAAAGTGTAACCCATTATTGTGGCAGCACCCTATGGGAGTTCTTATTTTTTTGTTTGGGATTGAAAAAATGCGATGTCCAAAGTTTATGCTCCAAACAAGGATACAATTTGCTAACAAGCACTTGCATAACCATCATCTAGTAGTGGTATCAACCAAAAAATACATTGTAAGAAATATATGTTGTAGGTATTGGTGAATTAGTAAGGTTTTCTTCCTAAAAGTGTGGTATCATGTCTAAAGAAGTAGAATTTGTGGTCTAATTTGATAGTTTGTATGTGTGTAATTTGGTGTTTAATAATCTATGGTAGAAGAAGTTAGTTCATTTCACCACATTGAGGAATTGACTTTTGTAGTTGTGGTTGTGGTTCTATTTTTAGTTTGTTCATCTTCTATTGAAATTTGAGGTTGATTGGATAAGTAGAAGTTTTGGGTTTGTGAAGTGTCCACTAGTTGATAATGTGTTTAGTTGGAATTGTTTCTATTTGTGGAAGACCTATTTTGGGTTTGTGCCAAAGGTGAATATTTGAGAAGTGTGAAATAACCATTGTGAAGGTTGGTGGTGTACTTTATAGAGATTTTCCACTATTTGACCAATCTAATTTGTAAGTTTGTAAGTTTGTTATTTTTAGTCGGTGACACATTTCATGTGGCTTTGTGCTTTGCATCATCTTGAGGCTAATGTGAATCATGTGAGGAGCTTGAGGATGATATAAATAGAGGTTTTGAATTGGTTGAAAGCAAGTGAAGAAGAACAAGATGGAGTAGGATTATAGTGTTGGAACTAGACAACTGAGAGAGGGGGGGTGAATCAGTTGTCCCTTAAAACTTTTCTGCCTTTAACCTTCTTTATTACCTTACTATTAGATTAGTGATGCAAACATTTAAGCATGAATCAACAACATAAGAGTAGAAACATAATCAACACATTTGACACCAAGATTTTGACGTGGAAACCTGGTTAAGGGAAAAACCATGGTGGGAGTTAACCCACAAAATGCATACCCTGTTAAAAGTACTTAGAAGAATAGAAGGCACATGCCTTTAGGTGCACTACCCAGAGCTCGCTGCTCAAAACGAGAGGCTCACTGCCTACAGAATTTATTTAGAAATAATTAACTGAGAATTAGCATCTACTTCATGCCTGATTCAGTTTCAATGAATGCTCAAGAACTTTCGCTTTGCCTCAAACTCTTCTTCACACTCTACACTGCTCTCACTCCTTTCCTTCTCCGCTTTGCTCCTATTCCTCTTTCCTGTTCCTCTATCTTTCTTGATTATTGCAGGAACCGGTTTTACTTAGATGGCCATAACTCCTTATAATCTTCATGTGGATTTCTCAAATCTTGACTGGAGCAATCTCTAACAATCCTCTACATAGCTACATTATCTGCATGCATTGATTGTCATTAATTTTCTCAATATCCTCAACAGTCTGGTCTTCTTATGCAGACAGTAAAATAGAATACAGTTGACACTAATGGCAACAAGGATATGTTGACATCAATGACAATCCACTTAGGCACATATTTGCAACAATCTCCCCCTTTGTTATTGATGGCAACATATAATGTGAAAAACTGAATCTAACCATCAAGACAAAAACTTCTCCCTGTTTCTCTTCTCACTTCTGCAACTATTTTCTTTATTGCTCCCCCTTATATCAACAACTAGTTTTTCACATGACTTCTCTCCCCCTTTGACATCAATGGGAAAGGGCACATATTTGCTATCTTTACTCCCTTTTTGCTTCAAACTGATCCCAAAATTTGCATATTGACTACTCCCCCTTTGAGTAGTACCTTCTTAACATCAATCTGGATCACAAGATATGAGTGTGAATTTCATCAGACTGATGCACCTTAGTGCACCTTAGTTCTGCTCAGGAGGGGTAATAACCCCTAACTTCTCTCTGAGATACTCAAAAGTATCCTTGGGAAGAGGCTTAGTGAAGATGTCTACAATCTGATCTTTGGAAGGCACAAACTCTAGCTTGACTTCATTTTCATTTACTTTCTCTCTCAAGAAATGAAACTTAATAGATATATGCTTTGTCATTGAATGCAATATCGAATTCTTTGAGATGCTTATTGCACTAGAATTGTCACAGAAAATTGTGATTGGCTGCTCCTCAAACACAATTCTGATGTCTTTCAACATTTGCTTCATCCACAAAACCTGAGTGCAATTATTTGATGCTGCTATGTACTCTGCTTCTGCAGTAGACAAGGATATTGCCTCTTGCTTTTTTCTTATCTAAGAGACCAATCTTCTCCCCAAGAAGAATGCACCACCACTAGTACTTTTTCTATCATCCACATCTCCTACCCAATCAGCATCTATATATGCATGAAGAGTGAAGTTATTGTCCTTTGGATACCACAGTCCATAATCAATTGTCCCCTTGAGATATCTAAAAATTCTTTTGACTACCATAACATGGGATTCTTTTGGATCGTCTTGAAATCTGGCAACAAGTCCAACTGCATTCATGATGTCAGGTCTGGTCTGAGTTAAGTAAAGCAATCCTCCAATCATTGATCTATATAATTTCTTATTTGCCTTGGGAGAGTCATCATCTTTTTCTTAGCTTGCATCTGGTTACCATAGGTGTACCTACTGGCTTTGAGTCTTCCATTCCAAACTTCTTTAGCAATTCTTTTACATACTTGGACTGAGATATGAAGATACCTTTATCTGATTGAACAATTTGCAGACCTAGGAAGAAATTCATTTCACCAAACATTGACATCTCAAACTCACTTTTCATTTGATCATCAAATGCTTTACACATGCATTCATTTCCACCAAAAATGATATCATTGACAAAGACCTCAATAATGAGAATTTTGTCATGATCAATCTTGAAGTAGAGATTACTGTCAGCAGTACCTTTGCTAAAACCTAGCTTAAGTAGATGCTTATCCAATCTAGCATACCAGGCTCTTGGAGCTTGCTTGAGTCCATACAAGGTTTTTCTCAATCTACAAACCATATCTCCCTGATCAGACAACTAAAATCCTTTCGGTTGTTCAATGTAGATTTCTTCCTCCAAATCTCCATTCATAAATGTTGATTTCACATCCATTTGATATACTTTAAAATCTTTGAAGGCAGTAAATGCAAGAAACAATCTAACTGCCTCTATCCTTGCTACCGAAGCAAAAAAAATTTCAAAATCAATTCCTTCCACTTGAGAGTAGCCTTTACATACTAATCTTGCCTTATTCCTTACAACTTCACCATCTTCATTCAGTTTATTCCGAAAGACCCATTTGGTTCCAATCACATTTTTGTCCTCAGGTCTAGGAACTAGATCCCATGTGTGATTCTTTTCAATTTGCATCAATTCCTCTTCCATTGCTTTAACCCAGTTTTCATTATTGCAAGCTTGATTTACTGATTTAGGCTCAATCCTTGAAATCAAAAAAATCTCTTCTTGATCTTCAAATATTTTTCTCCTAATTTGAACACCTTTACTCTTATCTCCTATGATCTGATCTTTAGGATGATTTAACTTTACATACCTGGGAGTTTTGGAGATTGATGGAGCTTTTGTTTCTTGAACTTGTTCCTCATCATCTGTATTAACTTCTGGAGTTACCAGTTCAAACTAAATCTGGGTCTAAGCTTGACCTTGCCTTCCTTGATTTTAACTTTCATCTTGATCATCTGAATCATATTCGGAGTACCTGGAATGTCCTTATTTGCTTTCATCAACTTTAACATTTGCACTTTCAACAATCTTCTTCAATCTTTTATTGAAGCACCAGTAGGCCTTACTTTGAGTTAAGTATCCCAAAAATATTCATTCATCACTTCTTGTCTCAAACTTACCTAAATCCTCATATCTTTTAATATAATATTTACTACCAAAGACTCTGAAGTATCTCACAGTAGGAGGATGACCAAACCAAACTTCATAAGGAGTCTTACCAGAATTTCCTTTGATCTGCACCTGGTTAAGAGTGTAGACAATAGTACTCACGACTTCTCTCCAATAAACTTGATGAACATTTGTTTCCATCATCATGGTTCTAGAAGCTTTTTGAATGGTCCAGTTCTTTCTTTCCACAACTTCATTTTGCTGAGGAGTCCTAGGAGCAGATCACTGTCTTTTTATTCCATACTTTTCACAAAAAACATCAAACTCACCGAAGGTAAATTCTCCACCTCTGTTAGATCTTAGACACTTTAATTTCCCATCAATCTCATTTTCAACCATCATCTTGAACACCTTAAACTTGTCAAGGGCTTCTAACGTTTCTCTCAGAAAAGTTACCCACATCATCTGGGAGTAATCATCAATTAGCAACATGAAATATCTATCTCCTTGCACACTTCTAATCCTAGCAGGACCACAAAGATTAGTATGTACCAGTTCCAATCTCTCACTTGAACCTTGTTCCTTACTCTTAAAAGAAATTTTGTTCTGCTTTCCCAATTGACATTCTCTACATATGTTATTAGGTTTCACAAGTCTTGGAAGATCTCTCACAGCATGAGTGGAACTTATTTTGACAATGTTGTCAAAATTCACATGACACATCCTCCTATACCATAGCCAACTTTGATCTATCTGAGTAATTAAACAACTTTTACCAAAACTACTTAAGTAAAAGATGTTACCTCTGGTTTGAGTACCTGATGTAATTTCAGTTTTGGAGCTTTCCAAGATTCTGCATTTTCCATCCTTGAACCGAAGATCATAACGCTTGTCAACCAACTGTCTAACACTGATAAGATTATGTTTTAGTCCTTCCACATATAGAACATCATTGGTGTTGTTTTTTCCATCAAAAGAGATGGATCCTCTGCCATGGATTCTACCAGCTGACTTGTCTCCAAATTTTACAATTCCTCCTTCATAGTTTTCAAAGTTCACAAACTTACTCTTATCACCAGTCATGTGATGAGAACATCCATAGACTGCAAGAGCCTCTTTGGCTACCTCAGAAGACTTTCTTTGCATCTCTTCAGACAACAGAGAAGAAACCACTTCATCCATTTTAAATGTGGATGTGGTGCTTCCAATAGCCATGACAAGATGATCCCATGAATCCGGTAGAGAACTAAGCAGGTTCATACATTGATCCTCCTCCTCCATCTTCACACCAACGAATGTCAATTGTGCAACCAGCATGTTGAAAGCATTCATATGTTTGGCAACGGATCCTCCATCCTCCATTCAAAGAGAATACAACTTCTTTCTCAAAAAATGTTTGTTAACCAGGGATTTGGCTTGATACACATCTCCCAACTTCTTCCAAAGCAAGTTTGCAGTAGTCTCCTCATGGACATTTAACATAATAGAATCAGCAAGACTAAGTCTTATGAGACCCTTAGCCTTCCGATCCTTAAGATCCCAATCATCTTGTGACATTGCAGCTAGTTTAGTGCCACTGATAGTTTCTCAGAGGTCTCAGTCTACAAGCATGTCTTCCATCTTGAGCTTCCACAGCTCAAAATTTGTGCCATTGAATTTCTCCACCTCTATCCTTCCGGATGTGCTTTTCATCTCCTTGCTATAATAAGATTCAGAATACTTTGCACAGGATCCCACTCAACTTAAGTTCAGCTCAAAAAACCCCTACCCAACAACTAGGACCAAAGGTGATCAAGCTCTAATACCAACTGAAAGGAAGCTAGGTGTGTGGAAATCACTTCCTAGACTAATCTAGTGAGGGGAGAGCTATACAAATTCAATTTAATCCTTACAATAACAGCAACATGAAACATGTAAATGAGATATTGTAGCAATACACATGAACCAGAAAGAAGACAGAAGAAGAGATAGATTTATGATGGGGAAAACCCTTATCGGGTGAAAAACCCCACACTTAGAAACCTATACATTGTATTAACAAATCTGAAAGTTGTTTACTATACACTTGCAATGAAAGCTTCAATGGTCTTCGACACTTGTGTCTGGACTCAACCCAACAGCATAACAGTACCTGTAAAACCTATAATACATCTCCTCCTTCAAGCACCTATTTATATAGAATTTACAAGGCAATATTGATCCTATCTTGAGATGGGCATCCAACTTGGCCTCATGGCCCAAAACCCACGCCTAAGGACATTTGGTCAACATTATAGAATGTGCCTGACACTTGTCAACAACTCCCATCCCAAAGAGGTCACCTATTTCTAAAATGGGCTATGACAAATGCTCTTACGACTCTTACAACCATCATAGAATCTGTCATAGCAGTTACAACTTACAGCTGTAAGAGAATTTGTCATACACAGGCTATAAATAGCATATTCTATTACAACATGTTATTGTCCACCTTGGGGTGCCCAAATATGCCTTTTTCAAAGATGCTTCATGACACATGTCTTCACCTGTCTTACAACCTTCTATTTCTGACTCTTACATGTCATAACTTCGTCACAGGAATCCGTCATAACCGTTTCGGTCAACATTCCCTTACACAACATTCAAGATGCTGACACATGAAAAAATTCTCCTACCACTAAGTGGGATGCCTATCTCCTCATGTGAGGACAAAATTATAAGTTGTCATCTTCCATGTAGGATGACACATCACCATGCCACATCCCACAACATGACAATATGGAATTTACAATTATTTACAACATAGTCAATGAATTAATAAGTACAAACATAAATAATGCAAGGAATTACCAAGGTTGAGACACCTTAATTCCTAACATTCTCCCACTTGTTAAACACCTTGTAAGACCTAATAGAATATCAAGATTTAACTGCTATAGGCCGAGAGGCCCATAGACTCTGAATACCATCTGAACTTCTCTATGCTCACTGGCTTCGTCAATACATTTGCAACGTTCTCCAAAATATCTACCTTCTCCAAATTTACCTTCCCATCCTCTACCATGTCTTGCATGAAGTGTAATTGTACATCAATATGCTTTGTTCTGGCATGGAAAGTTGGATTCTTCGCAAGGCAAATTGCACTATGACTATCACAACTGATCATAATTTGACCCGCATCAACACCAATATCTGAACACAACCTCTTAAGCCAAATGGCTTCCTTACAAGCATGAGTTTCTACCATATACTTAGCTTCTGTCATGGACAAAACAACCACAGGTTGTCTCTTACTCATTCAACTAATCGCACCACCAAATAGTGTAAACACATAAGCACTGGTGGATCTCTTGCTGTCAATGTCATTTGCCCAATCTGAATCCACAAATCCATGAGTATCAATAGAATGCGAAGGTCCTGAAACATTACCATGATAGCATATGGAATACTCGAAAGTACCCCTCAAATATCTGAACACTCACTTAACTGCATCCCAATGAACCCATCCAAGATTAGCTATAAATCGACTAAGGACTCCCATTGCTTGGGCAATGTTTGGTCTTGTGCAGACCATAGCATACATCAAACTGCCAACAACACAAGCATAAGGTACTCTGCTCATATCCTCCACCTCACTAGGAGATCTTGGACAATTCTCAACAGACAACTTTGTCCCCAATGAAACAAGAACACACAATGGTCTACAATCTACCATGCTGAACCTATCCAACATGGTCTTCACATACTTACTCTGGCTTAACCAAAGTTTTCTGTTAGTTCTGTCTCTTTTGATTTCCATTCCTAGAATGTACTTGGTTGCCCCTAAATCTTTCATTTCAAACTGTGCTAACAACTGAGATTTAAAATCAGAAATCATATTCTTACCCTTCCCAATGAGCAACATATCATCAACATACAATTCAACAATCAGAATACGATCACCATGAAACTTAAAGTACACACAGTGATCTGATTTTGATCTCACAAATCCAATTGACAACACAAAGGCATAAAACTTCAAGTCCCACCTCCTAGGAGACTGCTTCAAACCATACAAAGACTTCTTTAATTTGCAAACCAAATTTTCTTTACCTTTTACCATGTAATGCTCTAGCTATGACATGTAAATTTCTTCCTCCAAGTCACCATGAAGGAAAGTTGTCTTCACATCCATCTGTTCTACATCTAAGTCATAAGCTACTACGAGAGACAACAAGAATCGAATGGATGTCAGCTTTGCAATGAGAGAGAAGATCTCACCATAATCTATACCCTCCACTTGTGAATAACCCTTCACAACCAATCTGGCCTTATACTTCTCAACACTGCCATCTGTACCAAATTTCTTCTTGAACACCCATTTGCATCCAATGGGTTTCCGTCCAAGAGGCAAAGGCACCAAGTCCCAAGTTTGATTCTTTTGCAAAGAAGCCATTTCATCCTCCATAGTCTCCTTCCAGGAACCTGCATCTTTCATTTTCATAGCCTCTGATACAGTTCTAGGTTCATCACTGTTAGTAACCAAAGCATAAGCACAACTAGAATCAAGAAATGTAAAACCAAACCTTTCAGGTTGCTTTCTTATCCATGTAGACCTCCTCAAGGGCTAAGGTTGAGGTTCAGCTTCTTCATCTGAGTTTTCAGAGCTGCAAGATCTCTCCTCATCATCAGGTCCAACATTGTCTTTCTATTCAGTCTTCTCAGGGGTAGCAGGAAACTGAACAACATCCTCTTTCTTTTCTTTTTCTTCTGGCTGTAAAACAGTGAAAGAAGGTGTAAGCTCTCTGAAGATGACACTTATGCTATACAACATTTTTTCAGCCATAGGGTCCCAAAGCTTGTATCCTTTCACACTGACACCATAGCCAATGAAGTTACACTTAACAGCCTTGTTCTCCAACTTTGACCGCTTCTCCCTAGGCACATGTGAATATGCCTCACAACCAAAAAAATGAAGATGCCTTATTGAAGGCTTTGTACTGGACCACACCTCCATGGGTGTCTTACCAACAAGAGCTGATGTAGGAGATCTGTTTACCATATAGCAGGCAGTGGCAACAGCTTTAGTCCAAAAGTTTCGTTCTAGGCCAACTCTACTAAGCATACCCCCAGCCTTCTGTCTTGTTCATCCTCTTTACAACTCCATTTTGCTACGGGATGTATGAAGTTGTCTTATGTCTTTCAATCCCAAGTTCCTTGCAATATTTATCAAATTTTGTAGAACAGAACTCACCACCGTTGTTAGTTCTCAAACATTTAATCCTTTTACCAGTCTGATTTTTAGCAAAGGCCTTAAACTCCTTAAACTTACTATAGACTTCAAATTTGCTTCTGAGAAAATAAATCCATATCCTTCTACTATAGTCATCTATGAAAGATACAAAGTATACAGATTTTGATAATGAAGGAACATTAACAGGACCAAATACATCAGAATAAACAAGGTCCAACACACCAGAAGACTTATGAGAACTTGAGTAAAACTAAACACGATTTTGTTTTCCATATATGCAATGTTCACAAAAATCAAACTCAAGATTACAATCATCCAACCCCTCAACGAGGTTCTTATTTTTTAGGGTACGCAGACCCTTCTCACCAATGTGGCCAAATCTCTTATGCCATAACATTGTCTTTTCAGCAAGAAGCTTAACTTCCAATGCATGCTTACAACCATCAGGACTAGATACAACAAATTTCTTCACTGCTCATTCAGATGGTGGGGATGAAGTAACTGCTGCCCTCTTCCTTGAGTAAGAAGAACTATTGCATTGTGAAATGCATGCCTCCAGCTGAAACATAGTACCTCTCTTAGTACCCTTAGCAAGCACCATAGCTCCTCTAGTCATCTTGCATCTTTCTCTCGAAAAGACAACCTGCACACCTGCATCATTCAACATACTTATAGAAAGTAGGTTCCATGTTAATCCTGGGATGTGCATAACCCTAGAGATTCCCTTCACTTGTCCATCAGGGAATCAAATAGAGACTCTTCCATGACCAACAATATTTAGATGAGAGTCATCACCCAGATACACCTTTCCACCATCTAACTCCTCATACTTGGTAAACCAGTCTCGATGCGAGGTCATGTGGAATGATGCACCAGAGTCAATCAGCCATACATCATCAGATGCGTGGGTTTTCAAGGCTGCGATGAAGGCATCACCATCATCTTGTGACTTGTCAAAATCTAAATCAGGAGCTTTCTTCTTCTTTTTCTTCTCCTCTTTACATTCCTTTCAGAAATGCCTGGTTTTGCCACAGTTCCAATAGAGAGCCTTGGACTTTCCAGGAGATTTGGATCTCCCGCGAGATTCTACCCTTCTCAGCTTTCTTGTCCTTCTTTTTCCCTTTCTCCTTGGGTCTTCCACAGACTGCAAGAGCCTCTTTGGCTACCTTAGAAGACTTTCTCCACATCTCTTCAGACAACAGCAAAGAAACCACTTCATCCATTTTGAATGTGGATGTGGTACTTCCAATAGCCATGACAAGATGATCCCATGAATCTGGTAGAGAACAAAGCAGGGTCATACATCGATCCTCCTCCTCCATCTTCACACCAATGGATGTCAATTGTACAACTAGCATGTTGAAAGCATTCATATGTTTGGCAATAGAATCTCCATCCTCCATTCAAAGGGAATACAACTTCTTTCTCATAAAAAGTTTGTTAACCAGGGATTTGGCTTGATACGCATCTCCCAACTTCTTCTAAAGCAAGTTTGCAGTAGTCTCCTCATGGACATTTAATAGAACAAAATCAACAAGACTAAGTCTTATGAGACCCTTAGCCTTCCAATCCTTAAGATCCCAATCAGCTTGTGACATTGCAGCTGGTTTAGTGCCACTGATAGTTTCCAAGAGGTCTCAGTCTACAAGCATGTTTTCCATCTTGAGCTTCCACAGCTCAAAATTTGTGCCATTGAATTTCTCCACCTCTATCCTTCCGGATGTACTTGCCATCTCCTTGCTGCAATAATATTCAGAATACTCTACATAGACTCCCACTTAACTTAAGATCAACTCAAAAAAACCCTACCCAACAACTAGGACCAAAGGTGATCAAGCTCTGATACCAACTAAAAGGAAGCTAGGTGTGCAGAAATCGCTTCCTACACTAATCTAATGAGGGGAGAGCTATACAAATTCAATTTAATCCTTACAATAGTAGCAACATGAAACATGTAAATGAGATATCGTAGTAATACATATGAACCAGAAAGAAGAAGAGAGACAAAGATTTACGGTGGGGAAAACCCTTATCGAGTGAAAAACCCCACACTCAGAAACCTACACAATGTATTAACAAATCTGAAAGTTGTTTACAATACACTTGCAATGCAAGCTTCAATGGTATTCGACACTCGTGTCTAGAGTCAATCTGGTAGCATAACAGTATCTGTAAAATCTATAATACATCTCCTCCTCCAAGCACCTGTTTATATAGAATATACAAGGCAATATTGATCCTATCTTGAGATGGGCGTCCAACTTGGCCTCATGGCGCAAAACCCATGCCTAAGGACACTTGGTCAACATTGTAGAATGTGTCTGATACTTGTCCACAACTGCCATCCCAAAAAGGTTGCCTATTTCTAAAATGGGCTATGACAAATGCTCTTATGACTCTTAGAACCGTCATAGAATCTATCATAACAATTACAACTTATAGCTGTAAGAGAATCTGTCATACACAGGCTATAAATAGCATATTCTCTTACAACATGTCATAGTCCACCTTGGGGCACCCAAATATGCCTTTTTCAAAGATGCTTCATGACACATGTCTTCACCTGTCTTACAACCTTCTATTTCTGACTCTTACATGTCATAACTTCATCATAGGAATCCATCATAACCATTTCGGTCAACATTCCCTTACACAACATCCAAGATGCAGACACATGGAAAAACTCTCCTACCACTAAGTGGGACATCTATCTTCTCATGTGAGGACAAAATTACAAGTTGTCATCCTCCATGTAGGATGACACATCACCATGCCACATCCCACAACATGATAATATAGAATTTACAATTATTTACAACATAGGCAATGAATTAATAAATACAAACATAAATAATGCAAAGAATTACCAAGGTTGAGACACCTTAATTCCCAACAATATTCAACACTGGTTATTTCCCAATAGGCATCGCCCATGCATTGCAAGTGGCACTCCATGCGATCTTTCGAAACAGAATAATTTATTTCATCAAATCTTGGACTATGCTTCTTGTAGGTTGACATCCTGGATCTCCTCAAGCAGTTAGGCTTTTATGAGAGGATCTGGCTCTGATACCAATTGTTGGAACTAGACAACTGAGAGGGGGGTGAATAAGTTGTCCCTTAAAACTTTTCTGCCTTTAACCTTCTTTATTATCTTACTATCAAATTAGTGATGCAAACATTTAAGCATGAATCAACAACATAAGAGAAGAAACATAATCAACACATTTGACACCAAGATTTTGACATGGAAACCTAGTTAAGGGAAAAACCATGGTGGGAGTTAACCCTAAAAATGTGTACCCTGTTAGAAGTACTTAGAAAAATAGAAGGCACATGCCTTCGGGCTCACTACCTAGAGAATTTATTTAGAAAGAATTAACTGAGAATTAGCATCTACTTCATGCCTAATTCAGTTTCAATAAATGCTCAAGAACTTTTGCTTTGCCTCAAAATCTTCTTCACACTCTACACTGCTCTCACTCCTTTCCTTCTCTGCTCTGCTCCTGATCCTTCCTTCAGATTTTATCTATTTTTACACAAGGATAATTTTGATACTTCTTCAACAAGTATTTATATACTTCATCAACCTCAGAATGATCAACAAGGTTAGCTAAACTTGTCGCGGATCATCACACTGTCAGCCAAACACAACTGAGACTTGAATCTTCTTCTACAATCACTCCATGCTTCATAAAAATCTCTTAAGGCATCCGCAACAAGCTAGGAACATCCGGTCGGCCAAGACTAGGAAGAACATCAACCTCAAAGAAGAAATCTTCAATCAACAAGCCCAAACTACAATACAAACCTCCAATATAGTAGCTACATGATCCATAGACCTCCACAAGTACATTGGAACCACCAATAGAATTCACTCTAAACCATATCACCAGAAACATTTGGATCTTCCTCTGGAACCTCAAGAACACACTCTGCCATGATTGTCAGACTGAAAGGATAGCTTACGGACCTCCAAACCATGAACCACTAGAGTTGATGATACACATTGACTTCCCAAACATGCCTTTAGATCCACAGATCATGAGTTTATTTTTCCAGAGCAATCTGGACCTCTTTCTTGTTCCTCTATCTTTCCTGAGTATTGCAGGAACTAGTTTTACTCAGATGGCCATAACTCCTTCAAATCTTCATGCGGATTTCTCAAATCTTGACTGGAGCAATCTTTGACAATCCTCTACACAGCCACATGATGTGCATGCATTGATTGTCATTAATTTTTTCAATATCCTCAATAGTCTGATCTTCTTATGCAAACAACAAAATAGAATACAATTGACACTAATGGCAACAAGGATATGTTGACATCAATGACAATCCACTTAGGCACATATTTGCAACATATAGAAGGTGAGTTCAACAATGAGGGAGTGAGATCTAAGAGACAAAGTGTGGTTACCAATAGTATGATGTGGGATATAGTCTAAAATTATCCAATGTGGCATGTAAGAATGTTATTTAGTGGTGAGAATTAAATTTATTTACACTTATGTCATTGTGTAGCCCATGTGGCAAATATGTGGGAAATTTTTGAGGTTATATTTTATTGGAATTTGTTATGTGGTCGCTTGTAGCAAGTCTAGAAGTGATGTTTTCATAGTTAGAAGTATGTGAGTGTAGAAGCCCATAGCAGCAATTCCCCATTTGTGTAATCTTGTTGTGATCAAACAGTTGCAGCCTAACATGTAAATGGGCCCATTGCAAAAAAATTTGTGGTTGTAATTCAATGATAATCTTACTATAACAACCCAAAACTCAAACAAGACTAAAATCAAATATTTACTAGAAGTAAATAAACTTGGTAAACATGAGAGAGAATTTTTTTAAAATTAAATATCATTTGCATATTCACAATAAATAAAGTACAACTTTCTATATAATTTCAACCTTGAAATCATAACATAATAGAAGCTAGAAACATAGCGAAAACTCCTTTCACTTTTCATTCACAAAGAATAAAATGCACTTGGCATAAAGAATAGTTTTACCTCATAAATTTGACTGTCATAAGCCATAACATAGAGTATATTGCATCTAGAATATTGATATATGTTTTCACAAGCCTTGGTGTGTCATTTGCTATAGAGGAAGAGCATCATTCGAGTGCTTTTCCTCCAATCATAGACCAGTGGTCCCCTGCACACCTTCCAACTGGAAATGGCCCTACCCTTCATGAAGAGTATAGATATAAGGAACCAACAGGTTTTTACCATCTGAGTACTGGTGTTGTATCCTACATAATGCTATCGATCATACAACCCTAGATATCCTCTAGCTAAGTATGATCATTCTGATAGGTTATGTAATCCAGATATGGTGAACCGACTAATGCATGCAGAGACAGATGCATTACTTTGGCCAAAGTTTCAATATAAATAGACGTTCACAATTAACGTAGTTGTGAGTTCACACACCTCTAACTCAACTTGGAAACTATCTCATCCTACAGTTTGACTTTCTTTATTTAGTACTCTAGACATAAACTTATCTAGACTGAAAATCCATTCTAGTCAATCTGACTTAGAACTAGTCCTTAACCCAGGATAAACATGCAATATGAATATTAAGGTAATTCTAACTTTTCAGAGATTCCCTCTTTGCATACTTGCAATTTCTAGGGTCTATGACCTTCTGTCACTTCTTCTCTCTGACCCAAATATCAAACATCTTTAATGCATTCTAACAAGTTTTGACTCTATCATCTAGAATCACTTAATTTTAATAAAGTACTACTAAGACTCTTCATGTCTTGCTCTATGGTTTTCTTGACCTTTCGCTGTCAACCAAATGGTTTTCTCAACCTTTACTGTCGACTAAATATATATATATAAACAATGTCACAACTGACAGAAGAATTAAAGGATTACTAAACCCTTCTTGTTTTCAATACTAGGGTTTAAATTCTTTAACCCAATAATGGAAATATTAAACATCCTTGTTTTCCAGAGACAATAACATAAATATAACAAAACAAAAGTACAAATACCTCTAGTCTTCCCTAGACCTCTTGGCATTGTTCCAAATCACAATTCACATAACATGAATAAGTAGAGTATGTGAGGTATGACCTTATCCATATAATATCTTGATAGATACTAACACTTTTCAAAACTAGTCTTTTGACTAAGATCATTATATCAACCTAAATAGTTTTGAGTCATAAAGACAAAAAAATACTTTCGACCTTCTGGTCTATTTAAGTCTACTGACTTTCCAATATGACAGGTTACAGACTCGTATGTATATTCATTTTTTGAAATACATATCAATAAACCTATATCAATAATCTAAAGTACAAAAATCGTGTGAAGTTGATATTCGAAACCCTAACATGGCCAACTTAGAATATATCATATCAGGAATACCCCACACTAGGTTAATTTTGTCTTTATTCAATCAACACTAAAATACTTAGTTCATTTGAACATACATAAGAACTATAGTTTTCCATCCTCTGGTATGCCTATTTCCTTAAGTTGGTTTACTAGTTTCAATCTAGAAAACATATGAGTAGTCAAATATGTCTCCCAAAATATTCTTCAACATATATACTTAAGACTTAATTAGTATTTTTATTGATAGTGTGGGTCCTTAATATAGCTAACAACATTTTAGGTTTTAGTCTTTCAAAAAGAACCCCTTGTTGTAACTGCAACATGGAGTCTATGACTCCCTAATATTCTATTCCTTGTTTCAAGGTTTAAATCTATTTTTGGTTTAACAATAAAGTCGTGTCTAACTCAAATCTAGTCTTTTTAACTTAGACAGATTATTAAGACACTGTCAGTGTACCATAGACCTTATGGAATGTCTATCTACTTATAGGAACCTCTTGGCATCCTTGCAAAATTTGAGGTCTATGACTTTATCGACACTTATAACTTAAGTCGACTAGTAATCAATCAAATAGGTTTTTATACCAAAGGATAAACATTATCGTTTAGGAAATATCCCCTTTGACAAGTAAATATAAACATTAATAATTAGGGTACTTGACCCTTCAATGTCGATCCATATAGAAATAGCTAAGACAAGTTGTAACCATAAAGGTACATTAAATATCTTTATCCTACTAGGTTTAAGCTAGGGTTATATATTTTCTATTCTGTCATAATACAATAACAAACAATCTTAGATATAGCTAACAAGAGTTTCCAATCAAGTATAAACATTGACTAAGATCAATTTGATTCCAAAAGATGTAGACTTATTTCAAGTTACGATCACTTAAGTTCAAAATTGAAAGGTTGCTCTTCTTAAATATCCAACGTCGTCATTGAGCAAAGTTATCAAATTCTTCTTGAGCATCTAGAAAACTATAGTAAAATCTTACTAGATTGACAACATTATTCTCAATACGTTTACGTAAAAAAGACGTGAAATTTATAACACCTAACCTATATATATATATATATTCACATGTTTCTTTGAGAACATAAGAATACTATTTTCATAGTATCCCTAGATGCAAATTCTACAATGTCAAAAAATGTATTTGTTCTATACAGAAACCTATGGTATCTTGAAACATAAAAAACATGAATGTAAATTGCTTACATTGAAAACTCCATGACTTCAATCATCAAGATCATAAAACCAGCCTACATTATATTGGCCAAATACATAATAATAAAAACTAAACATATTGGCTTTCTATTTTAAATAGTATCGACCGAAATATACACTATGATATCAACCTCATAGAGACCAAAACACTAACTTAGGTATTTGTTCCAAAATAAGAGATAACATCAATGGAGGAATAGTCATATTGATGCAGAGGCATCCACACTATAACCTTACAATACAGCATGGATGTCTGCAGCCCATCATCATCATCATCACCATCATCATCATATTTTGCTTTACACTGTCAGCATCATCATCATATTTCGGACGAGCACAATTATCCTCCTGCCGACTACTGTTCACTTCCTCCGTTTTCCGCCTATCATCATCATCATGATGTTCAACTAGCGCAAACATCCTCCTGTTGCACTATTCATCGGGCACCAAGCTCCATCGACATCATCATGATATGCAACACCCCCTTCGTCAGCAGGATATCCAATATCCGGTTGCTCCAAAGATCCTGATGATGATCACCTTCAGCACCTTCCCTTCGATACCCCGATAGCCGACGATACAAGCAACAGCATCATGATATGATTTATCCGGTTCTCTCGAAACCTCCTGATGATGTTAACACAACTTTCTGCCGAGGACTTCCGCTGATACCTAAGCACTTAATGACAGCAGGATAAACTTGCATAGGGGGATATCTCAATATCCTGATGACGATGACGTCATATCCTGATGATGATGACGTCTCCCAATATCCTGATGACCTCTTCAACACTTAGTCAAAAAAAATGAACTTTCACTCCCGCATCTGCTAGCGATACGCGGATGATGGGCACTCCCGAGAGATGATCCTGACGGCGATATATACGCTAAGTATATATCCGACTTAAAACATCCTGATGCACTTGCAACATGCAAACTTCAACAGTTTCATGACCCGATCTTCTACCTTATGCCGATGCACTCCTCTCCGGCAACTCCTGATGATGATCACCCCGACGCACTTGCACTTCATGCAACTAACCGCATCATGCCGATCTCCTCTTACTCGGATGATGATGCTCGAAGCGACTGCAGGATATACGCAGAAATATCCTGATGATGCGGTTTTGACAAACTTTCAGCCTTAGCAGATTTTCGCTATTCTGATCCGCCGAACCTCCTGGGATGACTCGATCCACTTCCAGGGTGATCTACCACACTTTATCAGCTTGACCTAGCACATGCCCATGCTAGGGTCTTCAACACCTTTCAGCCGCGATCCTACACACCTGCATGCGAACAAACAGACTAACACCTACCCTACTGTACATAACCATTCCACCGATCAGACAAATCAACCGGTGGAATGGATCAGTGAATCCATGAAACCACCCAAACCAGCAAATCGATTAGATAATGGAAGTAAACAGAGGATGAACACAAACAGGATCACTTTATTTGATTTCAAAAGATGCAAATACAATGATTAGACTCTCTCTCAGTCTCACTCCCTGCAACCTAGCTCGATCGATATCTATAGTCAACCGATCCTCATGCTTAAATAGGTTTTTCTTCGAGTACTACTGACCCGACTCCAAGCGGCTGGGAACTTTCCAGGCGGCTGGGAGATCCAACCGATCACACATCATGACAGCTGTTCTAACAAACTTCCTAAAAATAGCAAAAGCATGGTCAGCATGATCTTATCATGATCAGCATGACCTTATTACATGCATTTGGTCTTATCAGACCTTCTTGGAAACACAAACAAGACCTAAAACTACTAACTGCCTCATGAAGGCCAGCTGTCAGGTAGGTGCTCCTGCACCATACTCCCCAACAGAAAAGAACTCATGTCCCATGAGTTTAGTATGTGGAAGTCCTCCACCTTTACACTTTGCCTTTGAAATATGCTGATCTGTTCCAGCTTTGTCCTCTGCTGGCTCTTGGCTGCTCCAAGACTTCTGAACTGTAACTTGCTTTCTGGCAAGTAAATCCTCATGCCTGTCAATGTAGGCCTTTCTCTCACATACCCTGGGTTTGTCAGATTGTCTGACCAGAACCTCTGTCTGAACTGCCTCTTGAACTTGTGAAATGTTCAACTCTATCTTCCTGTCAACCTTTATAGGACAAGCAATAGTCCCAACTATGACAACATCCTTGTCATTCCTCTTAACTGATGGCTGTGTGCAAACCTGTTTCTGCACCTGCTGCTGACCTCTGTCAATCAAAACTAGAACTTTCTTCAACCTGTTATCCTGAACAACTCCTGTTCCTACAGTATCCTTATCTGCCTTTATGCCTGCTCCTCTAGGCATCTGCATATACTCCTTCTTTCCCATTAAAATGATTTTGGCTGCCCCCTGTGCTGCAGCATCTGCCTGCAATGGCATCAACTTCATAGTTTTCCCATCTTTCTTGATGGTATAGGTATTAGAATACCCATCATACAGTACCCTTCTATCAAATTTCCATGGTCTACCCAACAGTAGGTGACAACATTCCATAGGCAAAATATCACACAAAATTCTATCCTGATATGCTCCAATCTGAAAATCCACATATGCCTGTTCAGAGACAAAAAGTGATTGACTATCACTCACCCAAGATGCCTTGTAAGGGTGTGGATGTGGAATCCTTTCCAAATTCAGTTTATCCACCATTTCCTGAGATACCATGTTGTCTGTTGAACCAGTATCAATGACAACCTTACATTTTTTACCTTTGCTCTTGCATATGGTCTTGAAAAGAGCTCTTCTTTGTGGGGATTCTTTGTCATGTACCTTCATGGTAGTCACTGTTCTTCTCATTAGCAGAGACTCTCCACTCTCTGGATATGCATAATTATCAGGCTCCTTATCCTTGTGATAAGTGTTTGAACTTTGCACACTTTGCTCTACTGTCTCTTCTTGTACAAGTTGTACTCTCTTATCATTTGTTCTATCATTTCTGGATGATGAACCTTTGTTTTCTGGACATTTGAAGGATGGATGACCAAACTCTCCACAGGTGTAACATTTTCCTGAAAATGTAGTAGAACCTCTACCACCTCCAAATCTTCCTCTATTACCTTTCCATCCACCTCTGAAATCAGACTGTCCCTGTCCTTTACCAGTGTCTTCTTGACCCTCATTTGTTTGCTTTTGTGTAGGGGCTGCTCCTCTTCCCCTCATATTGTTTCCTCTTCCTCTCATGGACTTATCATGTCCTCTATTCATCTTTTCTTCAATCTTGATTCCCATTTGATAACAATCCTCCACATTCTTAGGGTTAGCTAAAACTAACTCATCCTGTATGTTAAATCTCAAACCAGCCAAGTACCTAGCCACCTTTTCTACCTCATTCTCATGATGACCAGATCTCATACTCAACTTATAAAACTCCTCTGTATAGGCCTTCACATCCCTTTCCTTCTGCTTTAAAAATTGCAGCTTCTTAAACATCTGGATTTCATAATCCCTTGGCAAGAATTTACCCTTGATCCTTGCTACCATCTTATCCCATGAAGTGATCTTTGACTTCCCTTGTTTCCTTATAAACAAGGAAACACTATTATAAACCCTATTGATATTAATATCTATGTGATCTAGAAAACTATAGTAAAATCTTACTAGATTGACAACATTATTCTCAATACGTTTACGTAAAAAAGACGTGAAATTTATAACACCTAACCTATATATATATATATATATATATATATATATATATATATATATATATATATATATATATATATTCACATGTTTCTTTGAGAACATAAGAATACTATTTTCATAGTATCCCTAGATGCAAATTCTACAATGTCAAAAAATGTATTTGTTCTATACAGAAACCTATGGTATCTTGAAACATAAAAAACATGAATGTAAATTGCTTACATTGAAAACTCCATGACTTCAATCATCAAGATCATAAAACCAGCCTACATTATATTGGCCAAATACATAATAATAAAAACTAAACATATTGGCTTTCTATTTTAAATAGTATCGACCGAAATATACACTATGATATCAACCTCATAGAGACCAAAACACTAACTTAGGTATTTGTTCCAAAATAAGAGATAACATCAATGGAGGAATAGTCATATATATAGCGTCTACAAGAGTTTAAGAGTTCTTCACTAGCTAATATGTATGACTATAATATCACCAAGTTCCATCACACTTCTCTGGAAATGAATCTATGTTCTTGAGTGAAAAAGAAAACTTGATACAGAAGCATTAAATTGAACTCGTGAATGTTAAAATGTATTCATAAACTAGCATTTAGACTTGGCTCATACCTAAGCACGTTCGCTGATAAATAGAAATGAAAAGATAGTTCTTTATCTCTAGTCTATTCTCTTTCAATGTAGAGCTCCTAAACTTTACAGACCGCAGATAGAGCTTCTCTTATCCTTCTCAGATCCTCCTAAAATAGTCTCCTCCTCCCATTTATAACAATGTTCTGCCCTTATCTGAAAGCAACCACTCCTCTCTATCATTACAAAGCTACTGCCTGTCGACTCATGCCATCGACCCTTAATGGCTCTGCACACAATTTGTTCCCTCTGTTGCACAATCATCCCTGTTGGTATAAAATCCCCTTCCCATGCTCTTTTTATTGACTTAAGCCTAAGTCTAATAAAGACTCCACTCAAGGTTGTTATACCACTTTCCTAAGTTGTGGGAAAAGTCCAAATAAAAGGCCTCTAATTGCTCATAGTTCGAGCATGCCACAAGAGGGGGATGTGGGTATTTAAAACACCACTCCCTCAAACAAACAATGATTCCCAAATAACATTTAAAGCTATTAAAAATTGGTTAAGAATGAAAACTCTTTAATAAAGGAGGTGGTTATTATTTACCCCACTAACAACCACTACTCTCAACTTGAGAATATTCACATATAATATTAGTCTAAAAACAAGCATAGATATTAATATCAATAGGGTTTATAATAGTGTGGTGTAAACTTACGCACACTACGTGATTGGGTTGAGTTCATCTCCCCTTCACATACAGAAAAGAAAATCACGTCAATTTCGTTTCGACAAAATATGAAATTTGACATTAAAACTATTAACAAGAATCACACTCACAATTTCCTCCAACTACATCATTGAAGATGCAAACGTAATCTTGTTTATGATTTAAAGAATGTGTGTTCAACAGAAAGTTGCGTTAGTCACAAAACAACTATCATTTTACCTCAACATGTCAATTTCACAAAATGACAAGATTGACGTGACAAGGCATCAAAAGGATTCCAAACGAGATCTACAACTTGTCGAGTCAATCAACAAACTTAAACCACTTGAATAAACATGACTTACCTCAATTGACAAGGGTTTACTAATTTGTACGAACACAAGACTTAAGATGGCGACAAACTATTCTTTTCCTTATATCTATTCTCTTCTCTCCGATGATGCTCTCCCTCCCTTTCTTGGAGGGCAGAAAATTGTTCCCTTAATGCAACTCGCAATCAGCAACTCAAGATTAGTGTATCAATAATCATTTCATAATCCTTATGAAATCATAACATCTTGACATCTTATAATCAGATGTCAATTATAGTTAAATAAACATAACTCATGAAAACATTGATTTTTCCTGACATTTTAAATAAACATCAAATCATTGAATCATGCGAAATCACCTACTAATTACTTCAAAAGTAAAAATTAAAACATAGTCAAAGTTAGGGATGTAACATATGTTGGCAAGAGACACTATATGGATTCATGGTTGTTGTCATTGATGGCAACAAAGGTCATCCCACATATCCGCAAGACATGATATGTCTCTACCGGAAGTCAGAATAAAGAATGTTGTGATCCGGTGAAGAAGAACAGAGCATGTGGCAAGGTCCGACAGATTGGTCCGGACCTCTCAGAGGAAGTGTCTTGGTGCAGTGCGGATTTGGGGAAGTTAAGAGGACTACCTTGAGTGGTATATTCCAAGGATTTAGCCTCCGGTGATGGACAAGGAAAAAGATATGAATGGTTGAGTACCGGATTTCTGAGAGACAGTGAAAACAGAGGAAGAACTGACTGGCAGAGTATCAGACTGCTTTCCGGATGTGTTACTGTTGATGACAGAGGTTGTGAAGGCATGAATCATGTTTGGCCGACATGATTAATGATATCTACAAGTATATGCTTGATCCGCATTGCTTGGTGAGGAAGGATTCAGCCGACAGAATGAGAGTTTGTAAGAAACTAGACTGTTCCGGATGCCGACTAGAAAGGTGATGAAATTACTTGTGCGGATATATATAGAGGATGGATTTAGTTGTGAAATGTGTGTTAGTGTGGAGAGATATGCGAATAAGTCCAGAGAAAGAGCAGAGGTAGCAAAAAGGATCCGGTATGTGGAAGATAGCAGAATAAAGAACAGAGGAAAGATGAAGTGCAGCAGATCAGTGTACTGAGCCTAACCGGAACTGAACTCCAGCATATGCAGATGCTTCCAATCAGTTCAAGACTGTGATTCTCATCACTTTGTAGACAGTGTGTCTTCTTGTAGGCAGTGGGCCTCTTGTGAGCAGTGTGCTCGGGCAGTGAGCCCTAATTGGCAAGTGCCATCTTTGTAATTTCCTATTCTTCTAACAGAGAATAATTTTGGGTTAATCACCCCGTGGTTTTCTCCCTTAACAGGGTTTCCACGTCAAAAATACTGTGTCATGTGTTTCTTGTTTTATGGTTAATGTTTTATGTTTGATTTTATGCTGCTTCAATTAAAAGGAAAGTTCAATAAAGGAAATAATTAGGATAACTGATTCACCCCCCCTCTCAGTTATCAACAATTGGTATCAGAGCTAAGTTCCTCCAAATAGAGCCTAACAGCTTGAGGAAGATCTGGGATTTCAAATGGATGCATATGGTTTAAGGGAGCAACTCAAGACTGCTCTTGAGGATCTTGAACAGTCGAATTCTGAAGTCAGTGAATTAAAGGAAAGACTCAAACAGGCTGATGAATTCATGAGAGAATTAAAAGACAAATTAAGTCTCTCTATGAAAAAGAGAAAGGAGCTGCTTCAACAGTTGGCAAGACAAAGTGAAGAAAGCAATACAAATGAAGAATTGACTGAGCAAACCAAGTTATGTGAAAAGTTATCAAAAGAAGTCATTATGTTAAGACATGAAATGGAATCAGGAACTATAAAGTTTACTCAAGAGATTGAAGAAAAAAGAAAGGCTGAAGACAATCTAAGACAATCTCTTAAAGAAAAATCAGAAGAATGCCACCAGATGGACAGGATTATCAGACATCTTGAATCTGATCTTGAAGATGCCAAAGATAATGAAGGAAAACTTGAAGATCAAATTGCCTCTCTCAAAAGAGACCTTCAAACAGCAAATGAATATAAAGAAAAATTCAAGATAAGTTCTGCTCAACTTGAAGTTCTTCTTGGAAGTCAAAAGAGGACAGATGACAAGTATGGTTTGGGATATGAGAAAGGAGAAAGCTCCGGATCCGGTCAGAAGAATCTTGGATCAGAAAATCCAAGAAGCAGGCCTAGAAGACCTCCGGTAAGACAACCAAATGCTCAAAGATATCCATCCTTCAATGGATACTGCCACAGCTGCAACCACTTTGGTCACAAAGCTAATCAGTGCAGAATGAGAATGAATCAGATTAATTCACCCTTCTCCAGACAATGCTTCAACTGCAAAAGGTATGGACACAAATCCCATGAATGCAGAAGTATGCAAGTAAACAAATCATTCAAAGGTAGATGCTTCACATGCAATAGAGTAGGTCATATGGCTAATCAATGCAGATCAAGAGGATATCAGTCAAATATGCAAAGAAATGTTATTTGCCAAATCTGCAATAGGTCCGGTCATAATGCTAAAGTTTGCAGAAACAAGAATCAGGACAAAAGAGGTCCGGTGTATAATCAGAATCAAGACAAGGGTAAACAAAAGATGAATGCGGAAGAGGTTAGGAATCAGATGAGCAAGATATGGGTGAAGAAAAGTTCAGAGAATATAGAGGTTGGATCCGCACCAGACTCTGGTGCTGATATTTCTTCCAGAAATTAAAAGGTGAGCTCAGGCTCAGGGGGAGACTCAAAGAAAATCTTGTTCCCCCAGCCAAACAAGTGGTACCGGATGTGGCACAAGATGCGGATCAAAGGGTTTGTAGATATGAGTCTTGAGATACTTCAGTCAAGTTTTCAGAGGTCCGCATGAAGTTATGAAGAAGCTATGATCAATCAAATAAGACCTGTTCAGGGAGATGCTCCGGTATGATAGAGGATTACAAAAAGGTCCGGAAAGATCCGAAAATGCACTATCTTGTTCTGCGGATTGGACAGAGTGTTTGAGATGATCTTGCAATATGCTATCTCGATTAATTCATGATTGAAAGATCCGGATGATATCCACAGATCAGGACTAATCCGGGATACTCCAAGCTATCCAGACAAGGCAAACCGGAATGATGTAGGTGAAGCATTTATTGCAGACAGGTATTAGGGTTCGCGGAGCAATTTAAGGGATTTCTCAAAGGTCATTTGCTCATTCTGCACTCGAGAAGAAGCGAAAAGTGGAGCTCTGCAACAAGGTTCATCAAGCACCAAGGATCTCCTGCCAAAGCTATTGTATAAAGAAATCAATCCAACCACTCCGTGCAAACCGAAGGCGCATAAGGTATTCTCCGTTTTTCGTTACCTCACTGCAAATCTTTGAAGAATGGCTACTCCAAACATAGTTAAGATCTCTGATAGACCTCGCCCCTCATTCAAGAAACATCCCTACAAATCATTGGAGGTAGACCCACTAGGAGCCTTCTCTAGTGTTCCCCACGGAGTTTTACACACCGAAGACATTAGGGTTTACATACATGCAAACATTGAGGAATTTGGGGAATTCAAATTAAGAGACCTCTATCACAAGCAGCTGATTGACAATGCCTTTGAGCTTAAACCAGAGTATAAGGATATTCAGAAGAAACAATTTGAGCAATTTATTCATTTCCCCTGTTTTGAAGAGGATGAATGGGTCCGGTATGTACTGAGCAGAATGCATGACAACTTTCTATGGCTAGATAGACCCTGCAAGATCACAAAAGAGGCAATTAGAGCAGTAACTGGCCTACACTCTTCCGGAGGAGTACCTATCCTCAAATCTGTCAAGAACAACATTGTAACTGAGGCCACCGGATCAAAATTTGACAAAAGGGCAATGACCATTGAAGACATCTCCGATCCGGATATCAAATATGCATCAATGATAATAGGATACAAGATCTATCACTCCAGCAGGGAGAATTCTGTATCCGGAACTGCAATATACACTGCTTATGAAATGTTAAGAAAGAATGCAGAATATGATCTCTGCGAACTACTACTAAGCCAATTAATGGAAAACATACAGAAAATCAAGAAGGATAAGAAGAATTCCTTTAAGTATGGTACTCTGATTGTATGTCTATTCTTCTACTTCATGAATGAGCTACCCGGAACAAGTGGATGGGTATGGCAAAATGACAAACCTGTTGCAGTCCAGATAAGAGACTATTTGCATGGACTTGGGGATGCAAAAGCGAGAAATACAGCTCTATGGGGATACTTCAAAAACTTTCAGAGCATGATGCAAGCAAGAGAGAGAATTCCCCAGTCTCTCATTGAGAAATACAAGGACTCAGTGTGCTTTATGGTTGACACTGATCAGTGCCTAATGGAGGCAGTGGAGCCAAGGACTGTCTGGATCATGCCCATGGGGTATGAAGTTGATGAACAGATAGTGGAGCTGCATGTTCAACACATGCTAAGTCAGCCCAAAGATCCTAAGGCAGAAAGGTTTGGAACCTTTGAGGAGCTGAGTGTAAAGATACATGTAGAACTCAGGGAACCTGAGATTAAAAGAAAGGTAAGAAAAGAAGTAGAGCACATTGCTCAAGGCCTAGGTATCTCAAAGGAGGCACTTGATGCCGGCCGGGAAAAGAGGAGGAAGGCCGAGGAAGAAGAGAAAAGCAAAGAAAGTGCTCCGGTTGGAGCTCCCACCCGGACCAGATCAACAAAGAGATCTGCACCTCCCTCAACCAAAAGTTCAAAACCGGAAGTCCAGGCATCCGGTAAGAGATCAAAGGCAAAAGCCACAAGGGCTTATGGAAGCCAAAAGGATGAAGAGGAGACAGAATCAGATGAAGGAGTAAGAGAAGTAAAGAAACAGAAAAAGAAAGGATCCGGTAAGCCCTCCACAGGCCAAGACAAGGAGGAAATGGCAGAGGTAACTGTTGAAAAGCCCACTCTGTCACTAGAGAGCATAATCAAGTCGGTCACGGTGGATGGAAACCTTCAACCAATGACTGAATCATATGATGACTTCAGTGAGGCCGACCAAAAGACTCTGCAGGAGGCCACAGTGAAATATCTTAACATATATAATAAGGCTTTCATTGAAATAATATCTCTTATTCCTAAAAGCCTAGAAAAGGAAATGGAAGTGAGAAAAAATAATGCTCATGCTAAAGATCTTGAGATCCGGGAGCAGATAGCTATTCAGCTATATCCTCAAATTGATCCCAAGACAATGAACATTATCTTCAAGGACTGTAAAGATGAGTTCAGAAGCAAAGCCAGGATGAATCAACTCATGCTTGGTGAGACTGACAAAGTGGCCCAAGAAACAGAAGAGATCCTCCGGAAGGCCTTCAAAAGGTTCAATCTTCCTGTTGTAGAGGACTTAGGTGCAGAAACAGCTGCTGATTTGGAATCTTCTGTTCCGGAAGAAGTGAGCCCTGAACAGACAAGTGAGGACTTGGGACCCTCTGCTCAAGAAGAAGTGGCCCATGAACAAGTTAGCATCTCTCCTCCGATTTCCCCTACAGTCTCCGGATCCAAAGAAGAAGAGCAACTACAGGAGAAGGAAGCAGTGGTGAAAGACAAAGAGGTTGACAGTTCTAAGACTGCAGAAGAAAAGAAACATCTGTCTCCGGCAAGAGACACTGCACAAACTGTTCAACAATTTTTGAGTAAAGAAACTCTAGAGATTGATGAACCGGAGCTTCTCAAAGGTCCATTTGATTTTGACTCTCTCTCTCCGGTACAAACAATGAAGATAGCTTCATTTGCAAATGCCAAGGCAAATGAAAAGCTCCTGAAGTCTCATATGGAAGACTGTGAGTTGATAGAGGCTGCTTCCGGAATACTTGTAAAGATCATGCCATCAATCCAGATAGATCCGACAGCCTCCACTTCCGGTAATCTAAAAACCTTAGTCAGCAGTGTTGATACACATTTTGATTCTTTAGAAAAATCAGCTGAAGAAAAGGTCCGGAAGGAATTTTTGGATAAGAGATTTTTAGAAATATTAGAATTAATCTCTAAGGATAGAAAGATTGTAAGCATTGGAATAAGGAGCTTAGAGAATGCTCTTAAGGATGGCGGTAATATCTATAAATTTTGTATATCCTGGTCAAAGGCAACAGCAGCATTTGACAAGAAAATAAAAGAGGAACAGGATAAGCTACAAAGCTTATCTCAAAGTTTTGATCCTCTCTCTTCCTCTATAATAAATCAAGAATGTCAGACTATTGCAGTCTTGAACGAAATAAAGAATCTTGAGAAGGAAAGGAAGAACATCACCAACCGGATGGGAGAACTTAGAAGGATTATAATCCCTAAGTTGGAAACCATGCATGAGGCCATCAGTGATGCTAGGACCACCGCCCAAACAAAAGATTCGACAGATCTCAAGCGGGCAGAAGCGTTTGCATTTTTGTTAAGTGGTCACATTTCAATTTTGGACAGAATGAAGCAAAGTTGGGCTACCGAAATGATTCAATTACAGACATCCTTTGCAGACATTCTTCAATATATGTGAGTATGTAAATATGCGGCTAAGTATAAGAAATTTTTGAAAATTTTGATATGCGGACCCTACCCTTTGCCATTGATGTCAAAGGGGGAGTGAGGAGCAGTGAAAAATGAGGGATCCAACTAAGGGGGAGTTCCGGAAATTGTATATAAAGACAGAGCATCAGCAAAGGGGGAGCATAGTGAAAACACTTAGTCATTTTTCACTAAGTGTTGCCATCAATGCCAAAGGGGGAGATTGTTGGCAAGAGACACTATATGGATTCATGGTTGTTGTCATTGATGGCAACAAAGGTCATCCCACATATCCGCAAGACATGATATGTCTCTACCGGAAGTCAGAATAAAGAATGTTGTGATCCGGTGAAGAAGAACAGAGCATGTGGCAAGGTCCGACAGATTGGTCCGGACCTCTCAGAGGAAGTGTCTTGGTGCAGTACGGATTTGGGGAAGTTAAGAGGACCACCTTGAGTGGTATATTCCAAGGATTTAGCCTCCGGTGATGGACAAGGAAAAAGATATGAATGGTTGAGTACCGGATTTCTGAGAGACAGTGAAAACAGAGGAAGAACTGACTGGCAGAGTATCAGACTGCTTTCCGGATGTGTTACTGTTGATGACAGAGGTTGTGAAGGCATGAATCATGTTTGGCCGACATGATTAATGATATCTACAAGTATATGCTTGATCCGCATTGCTTGGTGAGGAAGGATTCAGCCGACAGAATGAGAGTTTGTAAGAAACTAGACTGTTCCGGATGCCAACTAGAAAGGTGATGAAATTACTTGTGCGGATATATATAGAGGATGGATTTAGTTGTGAAATGTGTGTTAGTGTGGAGAGATATGCGAATAAGTCCAGAGAAAGAGCAGAGGTAGCAAAAAGGATCCGGTATGTGGAAGATAGCAGAATAAAGAACAGAGGAAAGATGAAGTGCAGCAGATCAGTGTACTGAGCCTAACCGGAACTGAACTCCAGCATATGCAGATGCTTCCAATCAGTTCAAGACTGTGATTCTCATCACTTTGTAGACAGTGTGTCTTCTTGTAGGCAGTGGGCCTCTTGTGAGCAGTGTGCTCGGGCAGTGAGCCCTAATTGGCAAGTGCCATCTTTGTAATTTCCTATTCTTCTAACAGAGAATAATTTTGGGTTAATCACCCCATGGTTTTCTCCCTTAACAGGGTTTCCACGTCAAAAATACTGTGTCATGTGTTTCTTGTTTTATGGTTAATGTTTTATGTTTGATTTTATGCTGCTTCAATTAAAAGGAAAGTTCAATAAAGGAAATAATTAGGATAACTGATTCACCCCCCCCTCTCAGTTATCAACAACATATCTCCCCCCATAAGATTCATCATCCTCGATGATCCAATGTATCCACCACCTTAATAAGATAAAAAAATTGTTTAACCTCCAAAAGCGTAAACAATTGAGAAAATATTTGCTATAAATTCATGGTAAACTTTCCATGTCATATTACCCTTTGCACGTTGTCCCACCAGACCTTGCAATTCAAGTAACCTCTTTGTTTCACAAGCAGGGCTTGTAATCTTCAAACATTTTTAAGAAGCTCGATCATGACCACTCCTAGGTCATGTACCTGTAAAACATTCTAAGAAGATAATTGTCATTTGTTATATACTTTTCAAACATAAATCATAAAAAGCATTATGCCTCCTTGAAATAGCTGATAATAAAATGATTCTGAAATCAATTGAATTGTGGACTTTGAGAACTTCGAAATGTCCTTCATATCTAGGAACTGGTTTGGAATACATTCTAGATTTTATGAATCTTTTCTTCTCTAACTGAGAATTGTCTTAGTGTACGCTTGCATCTGTGTAACTTTTCTATCTATTATTAGCTTCCACCAATCTCTTCTAATCAATTTGATCAGTTCATCCATTTCTGACAACATTTCTAGACTAATGCTAATCCTATCTTCTAGCTTACCCAACTTATAGGAGTTTGGCATCTTCTTCTGTCCAATGTTTCAAATGGAGTCATCTTGATAGCAAATTTATAGAAGTTGTTATAAACAAACTCCATAAAATGTGGATACTCTTTCCACTTGCATTGCTATTCCCTACAATACATTCACAAGAAATCTCCATCCTTTAGATTCCCAGATATAAAGTGAGTTGCCTTGGTGAGTTTTGTTCACCACCACATAATAACATCTAGCTTTATTCGAGAGATAGGAAAACCTTGCAGAAAGTCCATGCTAATGATCTGCCAATTCCATTCCTGGAATATTGTACAGATACAGAAGTCTTACTAGATGTTTATGCTCAACCTCGACTCTCAGGCACTCTTGCTACAAATCTTGTAGCATCACTCTTCATTATTTTCTAGAAATAAAGAGATTTCACATTGACTAGGAATTTAGTCACTCTTGGTGATCTGATTATGGTTTGGAATGAATTTCCTACTACACAAGGTTTCTTACTTCTATAAAGTTAGGGACATACCAAGTACATTTTCTACAATTTGCTCCCTTAAACAATCCATCAAAGGCCCATCTAGGACATGATAAAGATGAACATTGCATAAAACATAGTGAACAAACAAAATGTTCTATTATAGCCACCCCAATAATTTAAATCAATATTAAAGTATAAGAAATTTCATTTCCAACAATAAGTCAAAAGAATGAGCTCAATTTTGATGATAAATCAAATTTTGACCAACTGGTTGTAAAATAAACAATCTTCAAAAAATTGTGGCTAGACCATTCCAAAATAAAGGAATAAAATAATGACAATCCTTGCAAGTATTAAAAGGGATTTTTCCAAAAATCCAAAGAAGTGTCAAAATCTAGAAGAAAACTTACTTTGCACTACGTGACTAACTAAGTCACTAACAAGGGAGTAGATTTCTGCACTACACTTGGATTTTTCCAAAAACTTATAGTGGGTTAGAGATCGTGATACAAGCATAACAAATAAATAAGTCCCTTAAGACTTTCATCTTGCTCAAAAATTTTGCAAATCAAAAGGTTCTATCACATTTACTCCTACTTCTTGGAGCATCTATCATTCATCACTCAGATAACATTATAAGATGGTGTTATAGAAACACACAGGGATTATAGTTGGAACACAAACTTCTTCCCTTCGCTCTACTTAACAAACCTCTATTTCCTACCTCACAGAATAGGTTACTTATTCAAAACTTTTTAAATAACTTGTCTAAATATCTCGGTGATGATTACATTCACCATTGTAGTTGTACTTTCTAGCTCTTCCAAGAGGCAAAATATATAGTTCTCAACCATTTGGCCAGAATACCATGAGAATAACTAATATCTTCTCCTTACAACAGTTATAGATTATCTTGCAAACTTCATGCAGATTCTTAACAAAAGTTTCAAAGAATTATTCTAATCCCAATCTTTATTTATCAAAATATTGCCTGAGAGGATCCTCTTTATTTACATCCTCTACTACACATTGACACCTTTTTCCAAAAGACTTCATGAGTTATTAAGGATCTCTTATTCACCTTTACTTATGCATGATTCTTTGTATATAGCAATTGGTTTTCTCATGAATCTTGGAAAACAAAAACAATTCTAAGTCTTGTATCATTTTTTTCTCAGCATACTATGCCAATATATCACTACTTGTCTTTTAATGATCCTTTTATTCCACTTGGATCATTCCAAGACATCTAGGAGTTAGACAAGAACCCACCTTATCTATGTATCTTCAATACTTAGTTGCTTCTACACTTGGTTGATTACTTCTAGATCTTCCCATCCCTAAGTTCTTGAGAAATAAGAGTGATCTTGACTTCATACAGACACTACTCTACCTGAGCTCTTAGTCTGATTAGCAATTAACCAAGGTTCTAGTGTTCTAGACAAAGTCTCAGAATCTTTCTATTATACTCTTATAGCATTGTTAATATGCACTTGGAGTTTTAACTCCTTAGTTGGTTGTTTCTTAACCACTGACTTGGGTAAGTGCTGGAAAATAGTCTTCTTGACAATTTTCTTGATTATTCTCTATGTCATTTTGGCATAAAACCAGTTTCAAACATTAGCTAATATGTTGAATGTTTAATGATTTTTCTCGTAATGAGCTGATAGGTCCATGTGTTTAACTTGATTAGCTTTGATACCATATGTAACAACCCAAAACTCAAACAAGACTAAAATCAAATATTTACTAGAAGTAAATAAGCTTGGTAAACATGAGAGAGAATTTTTTTAAAATTAAATATCATTTGCATATTCACAATAAATAAAGTACAACTTTCTATATAATTTCAACCTTGAAATCATAACATAATCGAAGCTAGAAACATAGAAAAAAATCCTTTCACTTTTCATTTACAAAGAATAAAATGCACTTGGCATAAAGAATAGTTTTACCTCATAAATTTGACTGTCATAAGCCATAACATGGAGTATATTGCATCTATAATATTGATATCCATCTTCACAAGCCTCGGTGTGTCATCTTCTACAGAGGGAGAGCAGCATCTGAGTGCTTTTCCTCCAACCATAGACCGGCGGTCCCCCGCACACCTTCTAACTGGAAGTGGCCCTACCCTTCATGAAGAGTATAGATATAAGGAACCAACAAGTTTTTGCCATCTGAGTACTAGTGTTGTATCCTACATAATGCTATCGATCATACAACCCTAGATACCCTCTAGCTAAGTATGATCATTCTGATAGGTTATGCAATCCAGATATGGTGAACTGAATAATGCATGGAAACTGTCACGTCTCAAACTTTGATACTTTCTGGAATTACTGTATGTGGAAATATTTCATGAATAATTATGTGTGGTTAGATAAATAATATGTTATTTTGGAAGATGAATGATTATTTTAATATGGGAAAGATGAAATGAAATGAATATTATTTTCATGTTATTAATTTTGATGCTTCGGCTATGCTTCAGCTATTGGGTTACTAATCTATTAATGGGAAATTTGAGTTTATCATGAGTTGCAGGTTGTCAAAGACAAGGGTGTGGTTAAGGTAAAGGAGGTTAGCAGCCTGGTAGGGATAAAATGGAGGGATTTCTCTCTCACACACAATTTAGAATCATGTAAATGCATTAGAATTACATTAATTGATTTTATTATATGGTTCTTATTTTATTGTGTTATAGTTAGATTTTTTAAATAATTGGCATTTAATATTATATGTTCATAGAAAAATAGATTAAATGGTTTACATTATTTACTTTGATTTTTAATTGAAGAATGAAAATATTATTATTAATTGTTTTATAGATAATTGAGATAATCATGCTTATTATTTAATATTAGTTGTGATAAAATTAGAAAATAAAACAAGATTTTAGAAACAAAACAAAAAGGAAGAAAACAATAAAACAATAGAAAAATAGAAAAGAAAACTTATATTTGGGAAATAAAATGCAAAATAAAGAAAAGCAAAAAAGAGAAGAAAATAATAAAAGAGGAGGAAATCTCATTCTCTCAACACAGAAAAATCATTCACAACTTTCATTCTCATCTCTCAATTTGTAAACAAAAAAACACAAGTTTTATTGATAGTGGAAAAGAGGGCTTAGTCAAGAGGTTTGAAGATCTAGAGCAAAGGAAGCTTTTGGGAAACACAGGGTTTGAAGAATTCAATTGATTGGAGATCGAAACCTTGGGTTTTTATTCAAATATATATACTTAAATTGTGTGTGATTGAATATTGTGTGGACAAACTTCTAAAATTTCTCTATGGATAGATATGTTTTTCATTAACATTATTTCTATATTTTACACATATTGTAATACTATGATTATTATCTATATTTATTACAGCTTGTGGATATATGTCGTTATGGTAGTGAGAATATTATTGTGTATACGTTTATATAAATGTGTATATGTATATATATATATATATATCGAGATTCATATATGAAATACCCCTGTAGAAAAATATATTAAAGCACTGAAACTGCATTCAAATTATATATATTGTTGATTGGATCCATTAAATCTTGAATTAAATCAAGGATTAAAAGAGGGTTTAACGGCACAAAGGCTGATGCAAGGACTTCCGGAGGTCATAACTTTTGACTCGGATGTGGGTTTTCTATGAAATTTTACAGGTGGATGTGTTATGAGGTGGCATGTGGTTTCCCAACTACCCTAGTCGATTGGACCCCATCTTGGCACTTTTTCAGGGCTTGAAACTTTCATCTTGGCCCTCAAAATGGCAATTTAGTGTTTTTGCCTAATTCTTTAAAAAGTTGTTTTGTTAATAACTTGAAACTCATGTTTCAAATTTAGGATGTTAGTTGGCATTTTATCCTACCTTAGTTTTAGGAAGTTTTTGGGAAAAAATTGGATTCTCAAGATATGCATGCAAAATTACCTAAAATTGCAAAATCTGACAATTGTCAAAATCTATCAAAAAAGGTAATTTTTTGATTTTTTTGTTTTCTTGGATATAAGAGAGTTTTCTCTCATTGTAGTAGCAGAGTTGGTGAATAGAAGTTTTTTATTTTCTAGTAATTTCAAATCTTTGGCTCTCACACATGATTAATGGCACAATTCTATTGAGTGTATGTTGTTGGCTACATCAAAGGCCGTATCAAAATATTGGAAGACATGCTAAGTGGCTACGATGCCACCATATGGTGCCGCAGTCCCCAAAGGGGATTGCGACCCCATATGGGGATGTCAGCCTATGTTTAAACCTTTACAAATTTAAAACTTGAAACTTGCATTTAGTATGCCATTCGTTGGACTGTATCTGTTGCTAAGTCTATTGTGTATAATTCTTGATTACTACTGCAACAGCCATTGCAATTATAATGATTATATATGTGTGTGTGTATTTGTATGTTGATTGACATTTATGAACTCTCTGAAATTTATCATGATTGCTGAGATCTTATTTACTGTGCATTGTGATTTTTACCCAATTTTGGGCATTGTCTATTACATCGATTTTCTCAGTTTTATATATATCATTATGTATTCACTGTAGATTGTATGGATATGTTGTAACAACACTACAATGAATTGGTATTCTTAGTATATATAGTTACTGTTGTGGATTCTTATTTGCTATATATATATATATCGGTATTTATAATGGAAGGCAGCAAAAGATATCCTCATTTTATTTTGTTTTACACTACTGTAGATGTCATAATAGAACTATTATATAAACTTATTGATTAAGAGTTTCTTGTATGAAGTTAAATGTTGTATTGAGACTATTTTTGTCAAAACTAGTATTATATCAAAATCATTGAATTGTGAAAGAAATGCACTATAGTTAACTGATAGATTCATTTTTTATTACCAAATTAATATTACCCATCACATCTAGAAAATAATCTTGTCATGAAAATTGATATAAACCACTAGAAAATTGTAAACGTAGACAACAAGCAAACTAGAGAAATGAATTGATTGATGTAAAATGTAATTATTTCCGGAATGGATATTTGTGATCATGGATAATTCAACTTAGAAAACTATTCATTGCATGTATTTTGGTAAAGTAATGTACTTTTGGGATATGATGTCGAATGTGGGCTCCTAGAGACGATAGTTTTACTTTTTCTAAAACTATCACTTTTATTTTATTTCTTGGCCAAGCTAATGTACCATTGAAATAGATGGATTATGAAAAAGCCTAGATTTATGTTATGTATGTCTCTGCCACATCCTACTTGCAAGAGTTTATGTCATTCTAGGATAGGATGCATACAGGCAACAAGCATGCATCGAGAGATTCCCTCCTGCTTACACGATTCCAAGTTGCTAGGCCCCTTGTGCAGGGTCAGTGTTTTCTTCAAGTCAGGAAGAAACCCGAGGAAGTCCAGTACTTCATGGTTGGGTGGAAAAAGTACCTTAACCACACTCTTGGTCTCATCTTGCAAAAGATCGGAGGATCACGACGGTCGAGTTCAAAGATTCTTATGTTATATGGATATTTATTTCATTGTACTCTTTTGTATGACTAGTATAGCCAAGTTGTAAATGTAACGTTACATTCATTGATATATTGATGTATTATCTTACTTGTAACATTGAAATAGATGTTTTATAACACTAGATTGGTGTATGTAATGGAATTGTAACACTTTCTAGTGTATGAAAATTTATACTTCTTTTAATGGAATCTTGCTATTTTATAAGTTATGGATATTTGCAAATTATAAATATTCATTTTCCATTTTTGGAATAAGCATTGCTTTTTGGAATACTATTTTTAGTATGTGAGATTTCTGCACTTTACAGAGACAGATGCATTACATTGTCCAAAGTTTCAATATAAATAGACATTCGCAATGAACATAGTCATGAGTTCACACACCTCTAACTTGACTTGGAAACTGTCTCATCCTACAGTTTGACTTTCTTTATTTAGTACTCTAGACATAAACTTGTTTGTACTAAAAATATATTCTAGTCAATCTGACTTAGAACTAATCCTTAACCCAAGATATACATGCAATATGAATATTAAGGTAATTCTAACTTTTTATAGATTCCCTCTTTGCATACATACAATTTCTAGCATTTATGACCTTTTGTCACTTCTTCTTTCTAACCCAAATATCAAACATCTTTGATGCATTATAACAAGTTTTAGCTCTATCATAAAATCACTTAATTTTGATAAAGCACTACTAAGACTCTTCATGTCTTGATCTATGGTTTTCTTGACCTTTCACTATCAGCCAAATGGTTTTCTCGACCTTTACTGTCGACTAAATATAAATATATATATATATATATATATATATATATAATGTCACAACTGACAGAAGAATTAAAGGATTACTAAACCCTTCTTGTTTTCAATACTAGGGTTTAACTTCTTTAACCCAAGAATAATGTATAAATATAATAAAACAAAATTACAAATACCTCTAGTCTTCCTTAGACCTCTTGGCATTGTTCCAAATCACAATTCACATAACATGAATAAGTATAGTATGTGAGGTATGACCTTATCCATATAAAATCTTGATAGATACTAACACTTTTCGAAACTAGTCTTTTGACTAAGATCATTATATCAACCTAAATAGTTTTGAGTCATAAAGACAACAAAATACTTTCGACCTTCTGGTCTATTTAAATCTACTAACTTTCCAATATGACAGGTTACAAACTCGTATGTATAATCATTCTTTGAAATACATGTCAATAAACCTATATCAATAATCTTAAGTACAACAATCATGTGAAGTTGAGATTTGAATCCCTAACATATCCAACTTAGAATAGATCATACCAGGAATACCCCACACTAGGTTAATTTTGTCTTTATTCAATCGACACTAAAATAAGTTCATTTGAACATACATAAGAACTATAGTTTTCCATCCTCTGGTATGCCTATTCCCTTGAGTTGGTTTACTTTTCAATCTAGAAAACATAGGAGTAGTCAATTATGTCTCCCAAAATATTCTTCAACATAGATACTTAAGACTTAGTCTTTTTCTTGATAGTGTGGGTCCTTAATATAGTTAACAACATTCTAGGTTTTAGCCTTTCGAAAAGAACCCCTTATTGTAACTGCAACATGGAATCTATGACTCCCTAACATTCTATTCCTTGTTTCAAGGTTTAAATCTATTCTTGGTTTAACAATAGAGTAATGTCTAACTCAAATCTAGTCTTTCTAACTTGGATAGATTTTCAAGACACTGTCATTGTACCATAGACCTTATGGAATGTCTATCTACTTATAGGAACCTCTTGGCATCCTTGCAAAATTTGAGGTCTATGACTTTATCGACACTTATAACTTAAGTCAACTAGTAATCAATCAAATAGGTTTTTATACCAAAGGATAAACATTATCATTTAGGAAATATCCCCTTTGACAAGTAAATATAAACATTAATAATTAGGGTACTTGACCCTTCAATGTCGATCCATATAGAAATAGCTAAGACAAGTTGTAACCATAAAGGTACATTAAATATCTTTATCCTACTAGGTTTAAGCTAGGTTTATATCTTTTCTATTCCATCATAATAGAATAACAAACAATCTTAGATATAGCTAACAAGAGTTTCCAATCAAGTATAAACATCAACTAAGATAGATTTGATTCCAAAAGATGTAAAGACTTATTTCAAGTTACGATCACTTAAGTTCAAAATCGAAAGGTTGCTCTTCTTAAATATCCAACATTGTCATTGAACAAAGTTATCAAATTCTTCTTGAGCATTTGGAAAACTATAGTAAAATCTTACTAGATTGACAACATTATTCTCAATACGTTTACGTAAAAATGACGTGAAATTTATAACACATAACATATATATATATATATATATATATATATATATATATATATATATATATTCACGTGTTTCTTTGAGAACATAAGAATACTATTTTCATAGTATCCCTAGACACAAATTCTACAATGTCAAAAAATGTATTTGTTCTATACAGAAACCTATGGTATGCTTGAAACATTAAAAAATGAATATAAATTGCTTACATTGAAAACTCCATGACCTATCTGACTTTGATCATCAAGATCATAAAACTAGCCTACATTATATTGGCAATATGCATAATAATAAAAACTGAAAATATTGGCTTTCTATTTTAAATAGTATCGACTGGAATATACACTATGATATCGGCCTCATAGAGACCAAAACACTAACTCAGGTATTTGTTCCAAAATAAGAAGATAACATCAACGAGAACAATCATATATATAGCATCTACAAGAGTTTAAGAGTTCTTTGCTAGCTAATATGTATGACTATAATATCACCAAGCTCCATCACACTTCTTTGGAAATGAATCTATGTTCTCAAGTGAAAAATAAAACTTGATATAGAACCATTAAATTGAAATCGTGAATGTTTAAATTCATTCATAAACCAGCATTTAGACTTGGCTCATACCTAGGCACATTCGCTGATAAATAGAAAGGAAAAGATAGTTTTTTATCTCTAGTCTATCCTCTTTCAATGTAGAGCTTCTAAACTTTAGAGACCATGGACAGAACTCCTCTTATCCTTCTTGGATCCTCCTAAAATAGTCTCCTCCTCCTGTTTATAAAAATGTTCTTCCCTTATCTGAAAGCAACCACTCCTCTCTATCATACAAAGTTGTTGCCTGTTGGCTCACATGAGTCGTTCCCTCTGTTGCATGATCATCCCCATTGGTATAAAATCCCCTTCCCATGCTCTTTTTATCGACTTAAGCCAAATTCTAATAAAGACTCCACTCAAGGTTTTTATACCACTTTCCTAAGCCGTGGGAAAACTCCAAATAAATGGTCTCTAATTGCTCATAGTTCGAGCATGCCACAAGAGGGGCATGTGGGTATTTAAAGGACCACTCCCTCAAACAAACAAAAATTCCCAAATAGCATTTAAAGCTATTAAAAATTGGTTAAGAATGAAAACTCTTTAATAAAGGAGGCAGTTATCATTTCCCCACTAACAACCACTACTCTCAACTTGAGAATATTTACATATAATATTAGTCTAAAAACAAGTATAGATATTAATATCAATAGGGTTTATAATAGTGTGGCGTAAACTTACGCACACTACGTGATTGGGTCGAGTTCATCTCCCCTTCACGTATAAAACAAAATCATGTTGATTTCGTTTAGACGAAATATGCAATTCGACGTTAAAACTATTAACAAGAATCACGCTCACATTTTCCTCCAACTATGTCATTGAAGATGCAAATGTAATCTTGTTTACAACCTAAAGAATGATGTGTTCGATAGAAAGTTGCATTAGTCATAAAATGACGATACGTTCAACCTTGACATGTCAATTTCACAAAATGACAAGATTGACGTGACAAGACATCAAAAGGATTCCAAACGACATCGACAACTTGTTGAGTCAATCAACAAACTTAAACCACTTGAATAAACACGACTTACCTCAATCGACAAGGGCTAACTAATTTGCACCAACACAAGACTTAAGATGGTGATGAACTGTTCTTTTCCTTATATCTATTCCCTTCTCTCTGATGATGCTCTCCCTCCTTTTCTTGGATGGCAGAAACCTATTCCCTGAATGCAACTTGCAATAATCAACTTGAGATTAGTGTATCAATAATCATTTCATAATCCCTATGAAATCATAACATCTTGACATCTTATAATCACATGTCAATTATAGTTAAATAAGCATAACTCATGAAAATATTGATTTTTCATGACATTTTAAATAAACGTCAAATCATTGAATCATATGAAATCACCTACTAATTACTTCAAAAGTAAAAAGTAAAACATAGCTAAAGTTAGGGATGTAACACTTACAAGCTATCTAATTAATAATATGTGGTGTTTTGAGTGAATATTTATGTTATCTGATGGTTTGTAGATGAGTAATTGTTGATAGTTTGCATGGTTGGATAGTCCCTCATTGGACCCTCCTACCGTGATTGCATTAAGTGGTATTAGAGTGAAGGATGGATCTCAGGAAGACTACTAGTGTGGGTGTGAGCACAACTGGTTGATGTAGTTTATTAGAAATGAGTTTGATAAAATATGAATTGTGGTGGTGATGTTTCATAGGTGTAAGTAGTTGAGGCATGCTAAATTTGATTTTTTGTACTTTTCAAGAATTAAATAGAGTTTAAAGCTATGACAATCCATGGGGCTTTGTAGATAGAACATCAACTATGAGGTAGTTTACAAGGGGTAATTATGGATAGATCACTAACCTAAAGATGTTGCCAAAGATAGGTTGAGGTATTAGCAATGTTGCAAGTATAATGGAGGAGATACATGAGATGTTGAAGGCTATGTAGAACCGGATGCATGCATTCGAGAAGGACCACCAAGGGAATCCTAACCCTAGAGCTAAGGAGAGTGATGAAGAGTAGGAGATAGATCTTATGGATTCAAGTGGAAGTAAAGAAAACAAGGAAGAGAGGATGTTGAAGGCCATAACCAACATTACAAAGAGGACTAAAGTGGACATTCTTAGCTATTTTGGAAACTTGGATTATAAAGACCTGATAGACTATCTATCACTAATCTAGAGGAACATTTTGAGTATGAGGACATTGCAGACCCAAATAGGGTGAAATTTGTGAAGATCAAGATGCAAGGTCATGCGGCAATATGGTGGAAGGAAGTCTAGATAGAGAGAAATAGAAAAGGGGATCCTTACACTATAAAGTGGGACTAGCTGGTGGAGAATTTGAAATCCAAGTTCATTCTGGTGTATTACTAGTTGGAATTGTTGAAGGAGTTGCACAACTTGTGGTAGGAAGATCTATGACTATGAAGGAGTACACCAAAGAATACTATAGGCTTACAATTAAGTTAGGACATCATGAGGAAGGGGTTGAGAAAGTGGCCAAATATGTCAATGGATTAAGGGAATCCATTCAAGGGCAGTTGGATATGTGGAATATCTAAACAATAGAGGAGGCCTACCAGTTGGTTCTCACTACGGAAAAGAAACTAAACTGGAATGAGGAAAAACAAAACTACTAGAGACGAACAGAAGAGAAGAACCAAAGTGCTAGAAAGATGAGATGTGACAACAAGGGAGAAACCCTAAGAGGTCAATGGATAGGTAAACAGTACCAAAACAAAGGAGAAGGTCAAAGTTCCCACTACGGAGAGAAAGAAGATGATAGGAGCTACTATGGAAATAGGGAAGATGATTGTAGTAGCTATTGCAAAGGTAGGGATGATGGTGGATGCTACTGCAAAGATAAAAGAGTAGTCACTATAGAGAGGCTCGAGAGGAGTGTGGAGATTATTGCTAGCAAGGTAGAGGATATTAGAGGAAAAGAGAAAAATCCTTCAAGGGAAATTGTTTTAGGTGCGACAAGGAAATTGAGTGTTTGAATGCCAAGGAAAAAGGGTAGAGGATAGTGCAAGAGTTGCATTTGATGATGAGAGGTCACCTACTTCAAAGAGGGATCTTGAGTGTGGAGATTCATTGGTTTTGCAAAGAGCTTTGAAGTGTGATGGGAGGGATGAGCCAACACAAAGGAAGAGTTTGTTCAGAATTAGATATAGGGTTGTCCCACAATACAATGTCTCAATTACATCCTAATTTTTGCCTGAAATCACATATTTTTTAGAAAAATTAATGATTTAAGCCTTGAGGGGTTCCATATAAAGTGGTTTAATTGAAAGGAGTTAGATAAAACCCCCTTAGATGATATCCCCTTGGATAGAACTCTCCTAGTCTTAAATTAAGCCCTCGATGGAGTCTCCTCTGCACCTATCAAAATGCTAATAAAAACTAACTTTGCTTCACCTTTTGGGGGGCTCAAATGAAGTCATTTACAAATTATATTTTTTAATTATGTACAGCCCTTTGTATACACTTTCCAAAATGTATAATTTTGAATAATTTAATTTAATTATTATATTTATAATTTTCTATTTTCTAGTGAACATAAGTTTTTCATCGAACAACAAGGTCTCTATTCCACACAAGTGGAAAAATAAAAAATAGAGAAAAAAATTCTAAAAATTATATGTGCCCTAGGTAGTGATTTCCTTGTTTCAACCAAAAAAAATAAATAAATAAATTTTGATAAATACAAAACAAGTTATGCGTTACGACATAAACCTGTGTCCAAATTATAAATAATCTCACTTCAAAAATTAATTAAAAAAATATGCAACAAAAAATTATGAAAAAATATCCCTGCCCTAGATATTGGTGTTACAAATCTATATTTTAAAAATTAGAATTTTATCCTTTCTATAAAAAAAGTTGTGTTACGACATAAAGCCTATATGGATCTCCCTTAAAGCCTTGTATCCTGAGGTATGTGAATTTTGGGAATTGGATGAACCAATATGCAAATTACCTTACCACATTAGCTGCCTCAATTGATATCCTTCTAGATAAATCTCCTTGTAGCATCTTGGTTATATGCATGGTGAAGGCATCATTCACTCTTTTGTAATGGCCCAATGAATTTACCTATTGCGATTGTGGGTAGAAATCATATACTTTGAACTCACCAACAACATTACCTACTTTCCCCAATCTAGTGAGCCCAGGGTAGACAAAGTTCCTTGCTAACACGTATACAACATAAGAGGATGGGTGGAAAATTCTAGTCTCTGCTAAAGCCAAGAAGTCCTTATGTAGTCATTTTTTAGTTGAGCCCAATATATCTTCTTATCTCCCTTGAGGGCTTCATCAACATACCCAAACATCCAAGTTTCAAAGGTTGATGCAGTTGGGCATCCCATGATTCTGCTCAGTAGAGTCACCATGTCTCCCACCACCTGTTTGAAATCACTTCTATACAATACATGTGGCAGTTTGGCAAGATAAGTCCTTTATCCTTTCATCCATGTATCATTAATAATCCTCCTACATCTCTCATGGTTCTAATCATACAAATGTTGACTTTCTTCCTTGGTTATGGAGGACATCCTAGGGTATACAAGAATGTCAAAAGCCTCAGTAATAGCTTGTATGGTGAAGTTACCAATTACTCTTTCATTTTGGGTTACCACCATTCTAGAAATTAGATGATATCTCTCTCCACATGCTACAATAAACTATGAACATTGTAATAGTACATAGTAGGGAATCCAGTAGCTTGTGCAATACCATTTTCTCCCATTCTCCTTGCCCAATCTATTAGATTTGGACCAAACACTCTCATTTTGAAGTCCTCTAGATCAATGTGTCTGGTGTAGGAGCACCAAGGGTTTGGAGCCCATGTATATACCTTCACATTTTTGGTGTGATGTTTTTTATTTTCTTTTGGTTCTAGTGTATTGGGTTGCTATTATATCGGTGTGAGAAAGACTACCGGGTAAACAAAGTTTTGTTGAGCCGATAGCATATAGTCTCACCAATGGGATAGAATGGTCAGCAAGAGTATTGATATCGGAGAGTAAGTGGAAAGTTACACCAACAGGTTAAAGTCTTCGTGAAAGTGAATTTGGTGTTAGGTCATCGGTATGACGAGTGCCATCGGTGGAGAGGTGAAAGCTTTCACCGATGATGTTAGTCACACCGATGAAGGAGATCTGAAGATTCATCGGGGTGACTGAGGATATCGGCAGGAGAAGTTGAAAGTTGGCCGATGTTGAAGGTCACACCGACAAGTGCAAAGGGAAGGCTCATCGGGGAGAAGATGGGTATCGGCCAAAGATAAGAGGACACCACCGATAACAAATGTCTTACCGAAGATAAAGCATAGTGTGGAGGCGTCGGTGAGAAAAGTGAGATCCGAGTGAAGTTCCTGGAGTGTGCCAATCGTGTTTGTCACACTGATGACAATCAACAAAAGTAAACTAAGTCAAAACTATGTTGGACTCATTGGCAGGAAGTAAGCTATTGGGGGAACGAGATGTGAGGATGCCGATAGGCATTGTTTCACCGACAACTGCCAACAAAAGCAAACCACAGTAAGTATACTGTCGGTTATTTGTAAAAGGTATTGGGCTATCGCCCTAACTGCAGAAAGGATGCCAACGATGCCAATGTGTTAGGCCGATGGAACAGCCAGGAACAACGCTAATGTAGGAAACCCTAACCATTCGATAACAGAAAAAGGACGAAGAGTATAAGAACTAGTTTTTGGCTTTGTAAATGGGTTCGAATGTTGGAAAAAGTTAAAGGATAGACATTGAATGTAAAAGAAAGAACTCTCAGAATAAGAACATTGACAGTTTGAATCTATTTGTGCATTGTCTGTAGAATTCTTGCATAGCTCGGTTTAAAGTAGAGTAATCAGTTTGTTTTTGTTCTTTTGTTTCTGTTTGTACAAAATGTCTCTGTCTTGATGTCCCTGCATTTTTCATGTACAGTCATGGAGGGCCATCAAGCAGAGACCTTCTTTCTTTTGTTTCTGTTTGTGTTAGTGGTTGGATTGTCAATGAGAGACATTAGGAACTTGTCCTAGGTGAGCTGTGTAATAGCCCGGCTAGGCATGCAAGTTGCAGTCTAAGAAAATAGGGGTGAAAAACAAAGTAGGGAGAATTGAGCACCAAGCAATCAGAACCCTAGACCTAGAGAGGAGGGTTGATAACGGGCTCAAGAAGGCTATAAGCCTTGGAAATTGGGAATCTTGGAAGTAGTGAGGACAAAGAAGAATACCTCACACCAAGAAAGTAGTGTCTGTGTTGAGAATAACAGACAAGTAGGTCTTTCACTTCTGGAATAGATTGTTTAGTTTGAGTTAGGCATTTTGGGTAGGAAATGTCTAAGAGCACTTGAATTGGTAGGGAAACCTGGGGATGGCATAGGTCTTGAAGTGTTGTGTCAAGATAGGTTTTCGAAACCCTTAGGTCTCCCTATCAAATTGGTATCAGAGCAAGTTAAAGATTTGGGCTATTCCTAGCTGGGAATAGAAGAGGTTGTATGTCATCACTGAGTTCAAGTGAGTCTGTAGGTTCAGCCAGAGAGATGGTGACTAATGTAGAGTTGGCAAAGAAGGTTGATGAACAAGAAGAGAGAATAGGCTCCTACAAGAAAGACTAGCTGAAATGGAAAGTAAGCTAGGTGCAATGATGGAAAAGACCGAAAAAGTCAATCAGAAAATTAAAGATTCTGAAGATAAGGAAAAAGGTGTGTCTATAGAAGATGAAGAGCCCACACCTGATCCTAAGATGGAAGAAGAACCTTTCTTGAAGGCCTTGAAAGCCACGAGTGGTAAGACATTGGAAGGAGTTTCTCTTTTTAGTGGAAAGATGGAACCTTATTTGGTTATGGAATGGATAGAAGGTATAGAAAATCACTTTGAATGTGATGGAGTGACTGAAGCACAAAAGGTGAAGGTGGCTAAATCAAGACTCAGAGGAGCTGCCTTGACATGGTGGAAATTTGTTCAAACAGAAAGAGAAAAAGAAGGCAAGAAAGCCATAGCTACTTGGAAAGGTATGGTGGCAAAAATCAAAGAAGTATACATGCTTGGAGATTATGAAGTCTAGTTGTACAAGAAACAACAAAATTTGAGACAAAGAGAATTAGATGTCAATGCATACATTGAGGAATTTCAAAAACTATGCTTGAGGTCTAAGGTGATGGAAGATGAAAATGTAAAGGTAGAAAGATACCTAAATGGTTTGAGGTGGAGTATTCAAGAGGAAATCAGCTTATTCAACCCTACAATAGTACAGCAAAGCTATCAGCTAGCACTTAAGGTAGAGGAGAAGAGCAAGAGGAAACAAGAGTCGAGTAGCAGATCAAGAGGAAGAGGTAGAGACAATAGAGGAAGAGGAAGTTATGGTGGTAGACACACTGATCAAAGACCCCAAGGAGAATCCAAACTCACAGAGTAGAGTGGGGAGACTAGTAGTAGAGGAAACTACAGAGGAAGGGGATCTAACAGAGGAAGATCAAGAGGATCAGGTAGAGGATCCTACTTTACCACTATGAAATGCTACAATTGTGGACAATTAGGCCATCCAACATATAGGTGTCCTGATAAGGGCACACCTTCTTCTCAAGGAGTTGATAAAAGAAATCAATATGTACAAGATGATGCTTCAAGCAGCAAATCACCTGAAGTTAGTCTAGCCTCAGAAGTGGGAGAGAACATCATGGTAAGGAGAACCTTGATCAAAGAACTAGTGAAAGCTGAACCAAGCCAGAGGAGAGCATTATTTAGAATCAGATGCAAGATTATGAATAAGGTATGTCAAGTAATTGTAGACTCAGGGTCTACTAATAATATAGTGTCTGATGAAGCAGTTAGAAAATTAAATTTGCAAAGAATACCTCATTCAAATCCATATAGAGTCACATGGTTAAATAAAGGTCAGCATGTGATAGTCAATGAGCAAACTTGGGTAGAGTTTGGTATAGGTGGATACAAAGACAAGGTACTCTGTGATATCCTACCTATGGATGCATGTCATCTACTATTGGGTAGACCATGGCAGTTTGACCGGAAGGCCATACATGATGGTGAGAAGAATGCATATTCTTTTCAAAAAGATGGTGTCACCTATAAAATTTAGTCATTGGAAGATGAAGAAGCAAATAAGACAAAAAGTCCTAGTGTCTTAATTGTGAGTGGTAAAGAGCTTTTGAACACTCTTAAGGAGGATGGTATTGGCTATGCTATCATAGTAAAGCCTAAGGAAGAGCAGAAAGACAAAAAGGTAGTGATCCCAAAAGAGGTACAGACTATACTGGAATAGTATAAGGACATAATTAGTGATGGAACACTAGCAACACTACCTCCACAAAGAACTATAAGCCATCAGATAGATCTGATTCTAGGAACATCTTTACCTAACAAAGCTCCTTACAAGATGACTCCAGAACAACATAAGGAAATAGCCAGACAAGTGCAAGAATTACTTGACCAAGGATTGGTTAGAAAAAGCATAAGTCCTTGTGCAGTGCCTACAGTGTTGGCACAAAAGAAAGGAGGAACATGGAGATTGTGCACAGACTCCAGAGCTATCAATAAGATCACCATAAGGTATCCGTTTCCAATTCCCAAAATTGAAGATCTTATGGACTGTTTAGGAGGAGCTAAGTATTTCACCAAGATAGACCTGAAAAGTGGTTACCACCAGATCAAAATCAAGGAAGGTGATGAGTGGAAAATAGCCTTCAAGACTACAGAAGGACTGTATGAATGGCTTGTTATGCCATTTGGTTTATCAAATGCTCCCAGCACATTCATGAGGCTCATGAATGAAGTCCTCAAGGACTATGCGGGTAAATTTGTAGTTGTTTATTTAGATGACATCTTGATTTTTAGTCAAACTAAAGAAGAGCATCTTGAACATGTAAATACTGTTTTGAAAAAGTTACATGATGAACAACTAACTATAAATTTGGAGAAGTGTGAATTTATGAAGCAGGAATTGGTATACCTTGGTTTTGTGTTGTCCAAAGGAGAACTGAAAATGGACAAGTCAAAGGTAGAAGCCATATTGAATTGGCCCACTCCTAGAGCAGCAACTGAGGTGAGAAGTTTTCATGGCTTAGCTTAGTTTTATAGAAAGTTCATAAGGAATTTCAGTGCTATTTGTGCACCCATGCTTGATACAATAAAAGGTGGAATGAAAACAAAGTTTCAATGGACACAAGCAGCTGATAAGAGTTTTGAGTTATTGAAGAAAGAAGTAGCCACATAGCCAGTGTTAGTGCTACCAAATTTTGATAAGTTATTCACTTTAGAATGTGATGCTAGCAATATTGCAATAGGTGCAGTACTCAACCAAGAGAATAGGCCAGTAGCCTTTTTCAGTGAGAGGCTGAATGAAGAAAAGAGCAGATACTCTTCATATGACTTGGAGCACTATGCTCTAGTCCAAGGACTTAGAAAATGGAGGCATTATCTCCTACCGAAGGAATTTAATGTATATATAGAAAATCAAGCTTTGAGTTTTCTGAACTCACAAGATAAGTTGAGCCATAGACATGTCAAGTGGATGGAGTATTTACAGTCCTACACATTCACCATTAAACATAAGAAGGGACAGCTCAACAAGGTAGCAGATGCCTTAAGTAGGAGGTTGCTTACAGTACAAGAGATGCATTTAAGAAGCATACGGATGGAAGAGTTCACAACCCTCTACAAAGAGGATGACGATTTTGCTGAAGCATACAAGGTCTGTCAAGACTTTGAAAATCACTTTCATAGTGAGTTTGCAGATTACACATTGCAGTAGGGATTGTTGTTCAAAGGTGGACAGTTGTGTGTACCAAAAGGATCCATGAGGGAAAATCTCATATAGGAGAAGCATAATGGTAGTTTGAGTGGATATTTTGGTCTAAACAAAACATTGGAGTTAGTCCAGAGGTTCTACTATTGGCCGAAGATGCACAAAGACATCAGAAAGTATGTGGAGCAGTGTATCAGCTGTCAGAAGGCTAAGGGAACTTCTTCAAATGCTGGACTGTACCAACCACTACCCATACCTTCCAGACCATGGGATTGTGTAAGTATGGATTTTGTAGTTGGTCTACCAAAGACTAAGACTGGTTTTGATAGCATTTTTGTAGTTGTTGATAGATTTAGCAAGATGAGTCATTTCATTTCCTGTAAGGTGACTCATGATGCCAGTCATATAGCTCATTTGTTTTTCAAAGAGGTCATAAGGATTCATGGACTTCCAGCAAGCATCGTGTCTGATAGAGATGCTAAGTTCATGGGACATTTCTGGAAAACTTTATGGCAGAGGTTAGGAACAAATCTGTCTTTTGCATCAGCATATCATCCACAGACAGATGGCCAAACAGAAGTGGTGAACAAGACATTGGGCAACCTGTTAAGGTGTTTGACAAAAGAATATGGACAGAGTTGGGATCAGGTCATTTATCAGGCAGAATTTGCCTATAATGATAGTGTGAATAGGACTACTGGAAAAAGTCCATTTGAGATAGTGTATGGAATGCATCCTAGAGGTGTATATGAACTCTGACATCTTGGAGACATGGGACATAGAAGAGGTCATGCAAAGGATTTTGCACAGTCTATGAAGGAGATTCATGACCAAGTGAAGCAGCAATTGATGGAAAACACCCTGAAGATCAAAGATAGGGTAGATGCACACAGGAAGGATATTCAATTTGCAGTTGGTGATTTAGTCATGGTTCATTTGAACAAAGCCAGATTGCAGAAAGGGATGCCAACCAAATTGCAGATGAGACAGATTGGTCCTTGCAGAATTCTGAACAAGTATGGCAACAATGCTTATAGGATTGATTTACCAGCAGACTTGGCAATTTCACCAGTGTTCAATGTTCAGGACCTGGTACCTTATAAAGGTCCTCATCCAGTAGCAGGGAGATCTAGTTCAAAAGCTACACAGACAGTGAGTGATGTGACCTTGCCTCCAAAAACCAAACCACAGGCTGAGAGAATTCTAGATTCTCGAGTATAGAAACAGACCAGACATGGCGTGTACATGGAGCATCTGGTCAAGTGGCAACAGTTGCCTGAAGCAAAGGCTACCTGAATCGTTGAGTCTGAGTTCAAGAAGTGGGGCATTGATTTTGCCTTGTTGTCATCGGAGGTGACTTGACTTTCCACGTGCAGGGGGAGTATGGTGTAGGAGCACCAAGGGTTTGGAGCCCATGTATATACCTTCACATTTTTGGTGTGATGTTTTTGATTTTCTTTTGGTTCTAGTGTATCAAGTTGCTATTATATTGGTGTGAGAAAGATTATCGGGTAAACAAAGTTGTGTCGAGCCGATAGCATATAATCTCACCAATGGGATAGAATGGTTGGCAAGAGTATTGATATCAGAGAGTAAATGGAAAGTTACATCGACAAGTTAAAGTCTTCGTGAAAGTGAATTTGATGTTAGGTCATCGGTATGACGCGTGCCATCGATGGAGAGGTGAAAGGTTTCGCCGATGATTTTAGTCACACTGATGAAGGAGACCCGAAGATTCATTGGGGTGACTGAGGATATCGACAGGAGAAGTTGAAAGTTGGCCGATGTTGAAGCTCACACTGACAAGTGCGAAGGGAAGGCTCATCGGGGAGAAGATGGGTATCAGCCAGAGATAAGAGGACACCACCGATAACAAATGTCTTACCGAAGATAAAGCATAGTGTGGAGGCGTCAGTGAGAAAAGTGAGATCCGAGTGAAGTTCCTGGAGTGTGCCGATCGTGTTTGTCACACTAATGACAGTCAACAAAAGTAAACTAAGTCAAAACTACATTGGGCTCATCGGCAGGAAGTAAGCTATCGGGGGAACAAGATGTGAGGATGTCGATAGGCATTGTTTCACCGATGAATGCCAGTAAAAGCAAACCACAATAAGTAGACTGTCAGTTATTTGTAAAAGGGATCGGGCTATCGCCCTAACTGCAAAAAGGATGCCAGCGATGCCAATGTGTTAGGCAGATGGAATGGCCAGGAACAACACTAATGTAGGAAACCCTAACCGTCTAATAACAGAAGGACAAAGAGTATAAGAACTGGTTTTTGGCTTTGTAAATGGGTTCGAATGTTGGAAAAAGCTAAAGGATAGACATTGAATCTAAAAGAAAGAACTCTTAGGGTAAGAACATTGACAGTTTGAATCTATTTGTGAATTGTCTATAGAATTCTTGCATAGCTCAGTTTAAAGTAGAGTAATCAGTTTGTTTATGTTCTTTTGTTTCTGTTTGTACAAAATGTCTCTTTCTTGATGTCTCTACATTTTTCCTGTACAGTCATGGAGGGACATCAAGTAGAGACCTACTTTCTTTTGTTTCTATTTGTGTTAGTGGTTGGATTGTCAATGAGAGACATTAGGAACTTGTCCTAGGCGAGTTGTCCTATAGCCCGACTAGGCATGCAAGTTGCAGTCTAAGAAGACAGGGGTGAAAAATAGAGTAGGGAGAATTGAGCACTAAGCAATTAGAACCCTAGACCCAGAGAGGAGGGTTGATAACGGGCTCAAGAAGGCTATAAGCCTTGGAAATTGGGAATCTTGGAAGTGGTGAGGACAAAGAAGAATACCTCACACCAAGAAAGTAGTGTCTGTGTTGAGAATAACAGACAAGTAGGTCTTTCACTTCTGGAATAGATTGTTTAGTTTGAGTTAGGCATTTTGGGTAGGAAATGTCTAAGAGCACTTGAATTGGTAGGGAAACCCAGGGATGGCATAGGTCTTGAAGTGTTGTGTCAAGATAGGTTTTTGAAACCCTTAGGTCTCCCTATCAGTGTCCCAAGTCAATATCGGCTATGTTTTTTCAGTTGGAGGTGATTTTTGAAGCCAAGGAGACTCCCTTGAATTTGTACTTCATGTTTGCATATCAAGAAGAAAATTACCCTTCACGAGACATCTTAATTAATAACATGCAATAATATCTCTAGCAATTTTAATATATTCACATATCAACTTCAAATCCCTAGAAAGAAATCAATTAACTAAAATACATTCATTAAATCTATGAAACCAATTTCACCAAAATGATCAATTCTCCATAGTATCAACAATTGCAGGCTTTTATGCCCCTATAGGATATAAGCATCACATACAATCAAATTCAATTGTAGAGCTCCTAGATCACCTTCAACTAATCTTATGTTCTCAAACCAATTTAATGACCTTTATGGAGCAGCGGGGTTTTTATACCCATTTGGATATGCATGGTTATTCATCATAAGAGGACACAAAGGCTTTAATAGGATACAAAGGTAGTTTTATAAAAACGTGGGTCCAAAGGTTCTGACAGGATATGCGGGCTTTTTCAAAGGAAGCTAGGTGTGCGGAAATTGCTTCTTACACTAATCTAATGAGGGGAGAGCTATGCAAATTCAATTTAATCTTTACAATTATAGCAACATGAAACATATAACAGAGATATTGCAGCAATACACATAGAACCAGAAAGAAGACAGAAGAAGAGAGACAAGATATAACGTGGGGAAAACCCTTATCAGGTGAAAAACCCCACACTTGAAAACCTGCACAATGTATTATCAAAACTGAATATAGTTTACAATACACTTGCAATGCAAGCTCTCAATAGTCTTCGACAATCATGTCTGGAGTCAATCCGGCAGCATAACAGTGCCTGTCAATCACATTATACAACTCCTCCTCAAAGCACCTATTTATATAGATAATACAAGGCACAATTGCCTCTATCTTGGAATGGGCCTCCAACTTGGCCTCATGGCCCAAAACCCATGCCTATGGACACTTGGACAACATTGTAAGATGCTTTTGACACTTGTCCACACACCCCATCCCAAAGAGGTCGCTTATTTCCAAAATGGGCTATGACAGATGCTCTTACGACTCTTACGACCGTCATAGAATCTATCATATCTGTCATAACTTACAGCTGTAAGATAATCTGTCATACACATGTTATAAATAGCATATTCTCTTACAACATGTCTTAGGGGTGCCCAAAGATGCCTTTTTCAAATATGCTCTTCGACACATGTCTTCACCTATCTTACAAGCTTCTATTTCTGACTCTTACATATCATAACTTCATCATAGGAATCTGTCATGACCTTTATGGTCAACATTCCCTTACACAACATCTAAGATACTGACACATGGCAAAATTCCCCTACCACTAAGTGGGATGCCTATCTCCTCATGTGAGGACAAAATTACATGTGGTCATATGCCATGTAGGATGACACATCACCATGCCAACTCCCACAATATGACAACATAGGATTTGCATCCAAATTATACAATAGGCAATAAATAAATAAATACAATGAAATAATACAAGGAATTACCAAGGTTGAGACACCTTAATTCCCAACATTCTCCCACTTGTCAAACACCTTGTAGGAGCCAATAGAATAACATGATTTAACTACTATAGGTGAGAGGCCTATAGACTCCGAACACCATCTAAACTTCTCTATGCCCACTGGCTTCGTCAATGCATCTACAACATTCTTCAAAGTATCTACCTTCTCCAAATTTACCTTCCCATCCTCTAACATGTCTCGTACGAAGTGAAATTGTACATCAATATGCTTTGTTCTGGCATGGAAAGTTAGATTTTTTGCAAGGCAAATCATACTCTGACTGTCACAACAAATCGTAATATGTCTTGCATCAACACTGATATCTAAACACAATCTCTTAAGCCAAATGGCTTCCTTACAAGCATGAGTTGCTACCATATAATCAGCTTCTATAGTGGACAAAGCAACCATAGGTTATCTCTTACTCATCCAACTAATAGCACCACCAAACAGTGTAAACACATAAGCACTGGTGGATCTCCTGCTGTCAATGTCACCTACCCAATCTGAATCCACAAATCCATGAATATTAACAAAATGTGGAGGTGTTGTAACATTACCATGATAGCATATGGAATACTCAGAAGTACCCCTCAAATTTTTGAACACTCACTTAACTGCATCCCAATGTACTCGTCCAGGATTAGCCATAAATCAACTAAGGACTCCCACTGCTTAGGCAATGTCTGGTCTTGTGTAGACCATAGCATACATCAAACTGCCAACAGCACTAGCATAAGGTATTCTACTCATGTCCTTCACCTCACTAGGAGATTTTGGACAATCACTAATAGACAACTTTGTCCCCAAAGAAACAAGAACACACAATGGTCTACAATCTTTCATGCTGAACCTATCTAACATGATCTTCACATACTTACTCTGGCTTAACCAAAGTTTTCTGTTAGTTTTGTCTCTTCTGATTTTCATTCCTAGAATGTACCTGGCTGCCCCTAAATCTTTCATTTCAAACTGTGCTACCAACTAAGACTGAAAATCAGAAAGCATAGTCTTACCCTTCCCAATGAGCAACATATCATCAACATATAATGCAACAATGAGAATACGATCACCATCATACTTATAATACACACAGTGATCCAATTTTGATCTCACAAATCTAATTGACAACACAAAGGCATCAAACTTCAAGTACCACATCCTAGGAGACTGCTTCAATCCATACATACTTCTTTAACTTGTAAACCAAATTTTCTTTCCCTTTCACCATGTAATGCTCTAGCTGTGACATGTAAATCTCTTCCTCCAAATCACCATGAAGGAAAGTTGTTTTCACATCCATCTACTCCACCTCTAAGTCATAAGCTGCTACAAGAGATAACAAGAATTGAATGGATGTCAGCTTTGTAACGGGAGAGAAGATCTCACCATAATCGATACCCTCCACTTGTGAATACCCCTTCATAACCAATCTGGCCTTATACTTCTCAACACTGCTATCTGCACCAAATTTCTTCTTGAACACCCATTTGCATCCAACAGGTTTCTGTCCAGAAGGCAAAGGCACCAAGTCCAAAGTTTGATTCTTTTCCAAAGAAGCCATCTCATCCTCCATGGCCTCCTTCCAGGAACCTGCATCTTTCATATGCATAGCCTCAGACATAGTTCTAGGTTTATCATTGTTAGTAAGCAAAGCAAAAGCACAACTAGAATCAAGCAATGTATAACCAAACCTCTCAGGTTGCTTCCTGATTCATGTGGACCTCCTCAAGGGCTAAGGTGGAGGTTCTACTTCATCTTCTAAACTTTCAGATCTACTAGAGCTCTCCTCATTTTCAGGTTCAACATTGTCTTTCTATTTGATCTTCTCAAGGGTAGAAGGAAACTGAACAACATCCTCTTTCTTTTCTTTTTCTTCTGGCTACAAAACAGTGGAAGAAGGTGCTAGCTCTCTAAAGATAACACTTCTGCTATACAACATTTTTTCAACCACAGGATCCCAAAGCTTGTATCTTTTCATACTGACACCATAGCTAATGAAGATACACTTAACAGCCTTGTTCTCCAATTTTGACCGCTTCTCCCTAGGCACATGTGCATATGCCTCACAACCAAAAACATGAAGGTGCCTTATTGAAGGCTTTCTACCAGACCACACCTCCATGGGTGTCTTACCAACAAGAGCTGGTGTAGGAGATCTGTTTACCAGATAGCAAGTAGTGGTAACAACTTCAGCCCAAAACATTTGTTCTAGGCTAGCTCCACTAAGCATACTCCTAGGCTTCTCCATCAGTGTCATGTTCATCCTCTCTGCAACTCCATTTTGTTGTGGGGTGTATGGAATAAAATTGAACATGGTTTTGTTTTCCATATATGCAATGTTCGCAAAAGTCAAACTCAAGATTACAAACATCTAACCCCTCAATGAGGTTTTTATTTTTCAAGGTTCTAATACCCTTCTCACCAATGTGGCCAAATCTCTTATGCCATAACATTGTCTTTTCAACAGGAAGCTTAACTTCCAAAGCATGAATACAACCATTAGGACTAGATACAATAGATTTCTTCAATGTTGGTTTAGATGGTGGGGATAAAGTGACTGCTGCCCTCTTCCTTGAGTTAGAAGAACTATTGCATTGTGAAATGCATGCCTCTAGCTAAAACAAAGTACCTCTCCTAGTACCCTTATCAAGCACCATAGCTCCTCTAGTCATCTTGTATCCTTCTTTCGAAAAGAAAACCTGCACACTTGCATCATTCAACATACTTACATAAAGTAGTTTCATGCTAAGCATGGGATGTGCATAACCCTAGGGATCCCCTTCACTCGTCCATCAGGGAATCAGATAGAGACTCTTCCATGACCAACAATCTTTAGATGAGAGTCATCACCCATGTACACCCTTCCACCATCAAACTCCTCATACTTAGTAAACCAGTCTCGATGCGAGGTCATATGGAATGATGCACTAGGATCAATCAGCCACACATCATTAGATGCATGGGTTGCCAGGGCTACGATGAAAGCATCACCATCATCTTGTGACTTGTCAGAATCTAAATCTGGGTTCTTCTTCTTCTTTTTCATTTCCTCTTTGCATTCCTTTCAGAAATGCCCAATTTTTCCACAGTTCCAATAGAGAGCCTTGGACTTTCCAGGAGATTTGGATCTACCCTTCTCATCTTTCTTGTCCTTCTTTTTCCCTTTCTCCTTGGGTTTTCCATGAAATGTAAGAGCCTCTTTAGCTGCCTCAAAAGACTTTCTCCGCATCTCTTTAGACAACAGAGAAGAAACCACTTCGTCCATTTTGAATGTGGATGTGGTGCTTCCAATAGCCATGACAAGATGATCCCATGAGTCTAGCAAAGAACAAAGCAAGGTCATACAACAATCCTCCTCCTCCATCTTCACACCAATGGATGTCAATTGTGCAACCAACATGTTGAAAGCATTCATATGATCTGCAACTGATCCTCCATCCTCCATTCGAAGAGAATACTTCTTTCTCAAAAAAAGTTTGTTAACCAGGGATTTGGCTTGATACACATCTCTCAACTTCTTCCAAAGCAAGTTTGCATTTTTCTCCTCATGGACATTTAACAGGATAGAATCAGCAAGACTAAGTCTTATGAGACCCTTAGCCTTCCGATCTTTGAGATCCCAATCAGCTTGTGACATTGTCGTAGGTTTTGTGCCATCAACAGTTTCCCATAGATCTCAATCAACAAGAATGTCTTCCATCTTGAGCTTCCACAACTCGAAATTAGTGCCATTGAATTTCTCCACCTCTATCCTTCTGGATGTGCTTGCCATCTCCTTGCTACAATAAGATTCAGAATACTCTGCATAGACTCCCACTCAACTTAAGATCAGCTCAAAAAACCCCTACCCAACAACTAGGACCAAAGGTGATCAAGCTCGGATACCAACTGAAAGGAAGCTAGGTGTGCGGAAATCGCTTCCTACACTAATCTAATGAGGGGAGAGCTATGCAAATTCAATTTAATATTTACAATTACAACAACATGAAACATATAACAGAGATATTGTAGCAATACACATAGAACCAAAAAGAAGATAGAAGAAGAGAGACAAGATATAACGTAGGGAAAACCATTATCGGGTGAAAAACCCCACACTCAAAAACCTGCACAATGTATTATCAAAACTGAATATGGTTTACAATACACTTGCAATGCAAGCTCTCAATAGTCAAGTCAACAGTCGTGTCTGGAGTCAATCCAGCAGCATAACAGTACCTGTCAATCACATTATACAACTCCTCAAAGCACCTGTTTATATAGATAATACAAGGCAAAATTGCCTCTATCTTGGAATGGGCATCCAACTTGGCCTCGTAGTCCAAAAACCATGCCTATGGACACTTGGTCAACATTGTAAGATGCTTATAACACTTGTCCACACACCCCATCCCAAAGAGGTTGCCTATTTCCAAAATGGGCTATGAAAGATGCTCTTACAACTCTTACGACCATCATAGAATCTGTCATAGCTGTCATAACTTACAATTGTAAGAGAATCTGCCATACACAGGCTATAAATAGCATATTCTCTTACAACATGTCTTAGTCCACCTTGGGGCATCCAAAGATGCCTTTTTCAAAGATGCTCTTTGACACATGTCTTCACCTATCTTACAAGCTCCTATTTCTGACTCTTACATGTCATAACTTCATCATAGGAATCTGTCATGACTGTTACGGTCAACATTCCCTTAGACAACATCAAAGGTGCCAACACATGGCAAAATATTCCTACCACTAAGTGGGACACCTATCTCCTCATGTGAAGACAAAATTACATGTGATCATATGCCATGTAGGATGACACATCACCGTGCCAACTCCCACAATATGACAACATAGGATTTGCATCCAAATTATACAATAGGCAATAAATAAATAAATACAATGAAATAATACAAGGAATTACCAATTTTGAGACACCTTAATTCCCAACACTTTTCACGCCCTACCAGATTTGCGAGAATTAGGGGGTCAAGTGGATATGTGAGGTATCACGTTAAAGTTCCACAGTGGAGTTTAGTATGGATGTGAGGAACTAGTCAGCAAGTAAATTTGCGGAGGAAAGTAACTTGTTCGGATATGCAAGGAAATAAGGTTTCAGTTGATAAAATCCAATATCCACCAAAACTGAGCTGCTAACAAGCTCTTACACGAGAAAGTGGGTATTGGTGCTCAAGTGGATAAGTGGAGAAATTGGGTGCATCTAGATATGTGAGCCTTTTAGCCCCAAGTGGATAAAATCTATATGAATACTAAACTTCTACCAAGTGTAGCTTCAAATTGTTAAAGTGTCCAAGTGGGGATTTGTCGATCTATAGGATAAGCGGGCCCTAATCCTTCTAGTGGATAATATACTTTTATTTCAAAAACTCTCACAAAGTAGTACTTAACTACCTAAAATGCTTACGCAAGGTTTTCATCCATTGGAGGAGATACAAAAGAATTAAGGCCAATGGTATATCATCCTTTGTCCTATGGATTCCTCGTAATTGAGGGTTTCTCACCAAGGTTACCATAAATTTAAACCCCTTTAAAGGATGCAAATGCAGACAACTTAAGTTTTCTTACTATGAATGCGAAAGCCTTACAACAAACTATGCCCTAAATTTATCCCAATGTGATCCAAGACAACCTAAACCCAAATTCCACATGATTCAAAGAAAATTAAACCCTAGTTTTTTTAAAGAAAAACAAGCCATTGACACTTACTAGGGTTTATTCTATCCCTAACCGACATCCCAACAGATGTAAAAGAGGACCCTGATAATCAAAAAATTCACATACTCCTCCCAAATTTAGTTTCAATACAAATACACATATATATAAGAATTTAAAACCTTTTGCAAGGAAAACAAGGGAGAGATAGAAGAGGCTGACCTGGAAATTAAATCACCACTAACCGTTGAAGCTGACACACAAATCATTGTAAATGATCGTTGAATGATTGAAAATACATTTGGGAGTCCTCAGGTGATTTTGAATTTGCTCTTGGAATGACGAAATGCCTAAGAAATTTGGCTTAAATACATTTTGATTTTCATCATAAATGCTTGTACATAGTGAACAGAATGGAGGGCACTGTGAAAAAGTGAAATGCAGGGCCTTCAACCACAACTGGGTAGGCGAGGAATCAAGGTTCAAGTGGATAAAATCCACCACCCCACAAAGGACCCGCAATATCCCACAAATAGAAAATGTTTTGCTTGTGTTAAAAGAATAATGGTATACCTAAGTGGGGATTGTGAGTGCCATAGAATATATCCTAAAGACACAAGTTTTCCTACAATATCCATTTGGCATTAAAAACTTCCTCTTTTGAGATGTTTTGATAGACTTCGTGGGTTTTCAAAGGAATGCAGGTCCTTATAACATAACCGAATATATCTGGTTGACTTAGAAACTTCTGCAATATGTAGTTGAAGCAAAACTCCACACAAAAGACCAAAACATGGAACTTCCAAAGGCAACAGTACATACAAGTAGACTCAAAGGCTTCACAAAAGACATAGACCAAGATGAGAATGAACATTTTCAAAGACCAGCTCCCTAAAGATCATTTGAAGCCACATTTCTCAAATAATCAAAGTGTCGTGACTCAAACCTGTCAAGTCTCCTCAAGGCAAAGAGAGCAAGAATTAAAGACTCTGGCCAAAAGACAAACACAAAAGAGGGGGTCATCATTTTAGCAAAATGGGGCGTGTGTACAGGGCACAACACATCAATATGATGCCTCTACTATTGTCCAATTGTTTCTTGACCTAATTTTTTTGCCTCTATAATAAGTCCACTTCCATCATCTATGAATATGACCCCACATTAATTAGTAACTTTTGGTAGGAATTATTCAAGCTACAAGGAATACACCTAAATATGAGCTTATCCCATCACTTGAAAATAGATGGTCAAATAGAGACTGTCAATAAATGCCTAGAGATGAAATTAGGCTACTTTACTTTTGCACAACAAACCCATTGGGTTAAATGGCTACCTCTTGCTGAATGGTGGTACAACACTTCCTATCATGTTGCCACTAAGATGACATAATATGAAGCCATGTATGGCTAGACTTTGTCATTTCTCACATCCTACTTGCTAGGTACTTCTAAGGTGCATGTGGTTGATTCCACTCTCATCGCCCTTCAATCTCTCCTTGCTACTCTCAATGAAAACTTGCCCTTAGATCAAAATCATATGAAACAACAAGTTGATCAACACCATTTTATGCACATATTCCAAGTCTATGACATGGTTTTCCCTACATCTACAATCCTACAAGAAAATATCCCTCAAGCCTACTGGCAAACAAAAGTTAGGAATTAAATTAATGGACCATTCAAAAACCCTACAATGCATGGGTGAGAACTATAAGTTGTTTCTTCCTTCATACTCCAAGCTACATTTTGTTTTCCATGTTTCATGTTTGAAGAAGGTCCTTGACCAAAAAGTTTGCATACCAACAACACTTCTTAAATTGGATGAGGAAGGGTCTATCATCTTGGATCCTAAAGTTATTTTGGATTGATGCTCTACTCACTCTATTACTACACGATCACCAAAGTTTGGGTTCAGTGGAGAGGGTTTCGACCAAAATATGCCACATGGGAACCTCTTCACCACTTGAAGCAATAGTTTCCATAGTTTAATCCTTAAAGACAAGGCTTTCTAAAGGGGGGGCATGTTACGACCCTCAGATCCCACATTGGTTATAATTTGTAAGTCACTTCTTGTGAGTGTTTTATATTAATGTTGTAATAAAGCAAAGATCATCTTAGAATCATATATTGTAATAAAGTGTTGCTCTTAAGTAGGTTTCCCTCTCAAAGGAGGTTGTGACTCTTATGATCAATATAAGTATGTTTGCAACTATTTTATGATCATTGTGTTATTTTCAAATATATTGTTCTATTTTGTTGATATGTTGAAAGTAAAGATCCTAATAGGTAGCTCATCTAATGTAGAATATATATCATCATATGCATCATGCCTAGGTGCATAAGTAACTTTAGGTTTCATTAAGGCATGAGAATTAAGCATATCATAAGATGAAAAACAATAAGAAGCATATGCTATATAATGTGAAGAGATATCACCACATGTAGGCACTATTGTAAGGAAGCTAAGGTAGCAGAACAACTTCCTACACTAATCTTGAGGGGAGGGATATGCAAAACTTTTCAAATCTTTACAACAGTTACAGAAATAAACACAAATAGCAATTTCATACCATGATATGGTAATTACATGGGGAAACCCTTTCGGAAAAAAACCCCACAATCCAAATCGCCTAATATATTATTCAAGAATCAAGAATATTACAATATACTTGTAGAGAAAGCTTTCATAGGAGTATAACCAACCAGAGATCTAGAGGCAGCTCACCATCAAAAAGACTCTTACACACAACCTCCATCTCAAGCTCCTGATATATAGAAGATACAATACAATAAACCGCCAATGGTAATTACGAAACCATGAGCCAAAACCACCCAAAAGTGGTGCCCAAATTATCTCCAATCAAAAATGTCTTGTGATGTGCCAAACCACACACCAATGCGTATAACTCTCCCCTTTACAACTCTTTTAAGTGTTCAACACATTTTCACATTTCCCAAAATAGGAGGTCCAACATTTGAAGGCCATAACTTTTGATCGGGGTGTCCGATTGACGAACTGCTTGATGCGTCAAAAAGCTCGTGAAGAGATCTATCAAGACATAAATGGATTTTCCAATTACAACAATTTTGAGGTGTTTAGGGACCTCTAAGTGTCTCAAATCTGAGTTCAAAACTTTTTACGGGAGTTTCAAAAATTAGAAACTTTAATATCTTGCAATCTAGGTATGACCTTGAGTCAAAACTCACCCAAGATGCTTACTTGGTAGTTCCGTACCTTTTGGAAAAATTTTGGGTCCATCCATGCTCAAATGTAGAGTTACTAAAAATGGTAAGTCCTACCATTTTTAGCCCTTTTGGAAACTTTGAAAGTTCTAAACCATTCTTCAAGATAAAGGGTATTCGGAAGGACAAAAATTGGGAAGAATAGTAACCTTTTCTAGTTGCAAGGTTGAGACACCTTTCCTAACATCCTCCCACTTGTTGAACACCTTTCAAGAGCAAAGGGAGTATCAACACCATGATTTAATTGCTAGGAACTGAGAGGCCCATAGACTCTAAACACCATCTGATCTTCTATGTGCTAATGGGCTTAGTTAATGAATCTGCAACATTTATCAAAGTCTCTACCTTAACTAGCTTCACCTTGCCATCCTCGACCATATCTCTAAAAAAATGATATTGTACATCAATGTGCTTGGTCCTGGCATGAAATGTCAGGTTCTTAGCTAGGTAGATCACACTCTGACTATCACAATAAACTGTCACTGCACCTTGTTTTATTATGATATTTGAACATAGTCTCTTAAGCCAAATGGATTCTTTACAAGCATGAGTAGCTACCATATACTCAGCTTCAATAATGGATAAAGAAACCACATCCTATTGCTTACTCATCAAAATAATTGCACTACCAAATAAAGTAAGCACATAAGCAATGGTGGATCGTCTACTATCAACATCACCTACCCAATCTAAATCCACAAAACCATGAATATCAAGGGAATGCATATATCCTATCAAATTACCATGATAACATAAGGAATATTAATCTAAGACACCCTGTAAATAAGATCTGAAGACTCTTTTAACTACATCCCAATGAACTCTACGAGGATTAGACATATATCTGGAAAGAACTCCCACTGCTTGGGCAATGTTTGGTCTAGTACAGACCATAGCATACATCAAACTTTCAACTACACTCTAATAAGGCACTCTGCTCATGTATTCCATCTCTTATGGGAATGTTTGACATTGTGAAGCGGATAACTTCATTCCAACTATGAAAGGAACACATAATGGTCTACAATCCAGCATGTTAAACCTCTATAGAATTGAATTGACATACTTTGGCCAAGCCATAGTTTTATGTTCACTCTATCTCTTCTTATTTCCATCCCAAGAATGTATTTAGTTGCACCAAGATCTTTCATTTCAAATTTAGCTGCAAGTTGAGACTTTAGTTCTAAAATCATTCATTTCCCTTTACCAATAAATAACATATCATCAACATATAATGCAATAAATAGAAAATGATCACCATCAGATTTATAATAAACACAATGATTCTATTTAGAATGCTCAAATCCCAAACTCTGTTAGAAATGAAGGTGCAAACCACACAACAAAAATCTGATTCAAACCTTATTTATGTCCTCTAAACAATGTATAATCAATGGACATTGTAACAGAAATAAAACCCACTACACAGAAATAACATGCATAAAGAACTGAACACATAACACAATATGTAACATGGAGAAAACCCTTTCAGGTAAAAAAATCTACCAAGAAAAGAGGCTTCAAATTGTATTATCTTCAAATATGAGATTACAATACATGCACTTCCTCTCCTTCTTAAGTCTTCAATCCAGCACTGCCTGTTACTCTCAACTCTACTGAAATGTAGTACAAAAATCCTTAAAAAAGGGGATTGCCTTCTAGGGCAAGAAAACTGACATAACATCGATCATTAGATTTGTGACTTAATGATGAAATGTCCAAATTTACAATGATAAAATATAAATAAAATGTGGTTTCAGCGGCGCTTCCCCCAAACCCCCATTGGGGAACGCGGCCCCTAGACCCCTCACAGGGGGGAAATCCCCCTACAGCCGCCCATCACGAACGAATTACCATTGAGGACCGGATATAAACATGTGACTGAAACAACATCAATACTGGTGAAACCTTTCATCCCTTATGGGTGATTTACAAACAATATTAGGAGTAATTAATTACATAGGATTTACAAGGTTTATGGCACCTTAATCCTAACAAACTCAACACATATGTTTCAAATTTTTGGTACCACATCCTAGGACTTTGTTTGAGGTCATACAAAGTTTTCTTCAATTTACAAACCAAATTACTTTTACCTTTCACCTTGTAGTGCTCTGGTTGTGTCATATAAATACTCTTCTCCAAATCACCATGAAGGAAAGAAATTTTCACAATTATTTGGTCAACCTCTAGATCATAAGCAATAGCAATAGAAAGCAAGAATCTAATGGATGTCATTTTTGCAACAAGAGAAAATATCTCACCATAATCAATGCCCTTAGCTTGAGAGTAACCTAAGTTTGCAACCAACTGTGCTTTGTACTTCTCAATACCTCCATCTGAACCAATCTTTTTCTTGAACACCCATTTGTAACCAACAGGTTTTCATCCTTTAGGAAATGGTACTAGGTCCCATGTATCATTCTTTTTCAAATTTGTCATTTCTTCGTCCATAGAAATCTTCCAAGACTCTGCATCATTCATACCTAATGCCTCTTCTATAGATCTAGGTTCATCTATGTTAATATTCAAAGAAAAGATACATCTCCAGTCATTAGGTGAATACCTTTCAAGTGGTTGTCTATGCCTTGTGAACCTTCAAGCAAGTTGATTTGGTGGTTCTTCCTCATCTTCTAAAGATTCAAATCTAGATGAGCTCTCCTCAACTTCTTCTTTATATAGGGGCCTCGATTCAACTTTCTTAGGTGTATTAATTATATTTTAGAAGAGGCCCAGGACCTGATGAAATTTTTTGATAATTTCATTATTTCGCATTGTTATAGAGAAGGCAATCATTTGGCTGACACTCTAGCTAATTTGGCCTTTGATTTGGAGGTAGATTGTTTAATTATAGATAGTGGGAATATTGAAGGTTATCCTAACATCTTAAGTTTGATTAAAAAAGAATCTAGTACTTGTTAAGCATGATTGTAAGTGTAGCACGATCCTAGCATCTCCATCTCATCTCTTATCCTTCGATGGTATTATGTTGATTATACATGTGAATTAATTGGTTTATGATAACATTTGTGTGTTTTCTCCTTTCATAGTAGGATAATCTACACTGAATCCAATTTTTTAGTACCTCATTTCAATTTGCTGAATTTCACATGAGCCAAAAGGATTTGCAATGATGATTTGCATTAAACTCTGAAGTCCCTTGGTCTACTTAACCTCACTTAGTGTTTGGTTTTCTCATCCTTTATTTCTAAGCTTAAACGATGGAGATCCAATTGAATCGAAGGCTTCATTTTCCTGTGCAGAAATGGGAAATGGCTTTTTTTGGCAGTGTTAATTTTGAAGGTTTAGCTTCTGTGTTTGCAATAGATAATCAAGATTCTAAGGAAGCAGTGCGGGAGGTGGTTGGGACTGAATTGTTGGATTCTCGTGTGTGGTCTCTTTGCCCCTCTCAGATTTTATCTATGTTCGCTTCTAATGTGATGGACTTGGTCTAGGATTCCTCAGTGGTAAGATAGTTAATTGAAAAGTTTGTTCATCATTTTCTCTATACAGATGAGGTGCTACAAGATGCTTTTCAGAATTATGATTTGTTTAAGTCAGGTGCTTTAATTGGTGGTTTGTTCTCTAAATGCAATATTCTCCACTCTCCTGCACATAACTACACCTTCAATGCCTTTGGTTTGTCCATCGGTCTTGAGAATGAGGATCTGTTGAGTATTCATCTTCATGTGCATAGAGCTAAGTTGGGTGATCTTCTGGTGAATCGGGTGGAGGAGAAGTTCCATGCTCTACTCTTTTTAATTCAATATCATTCTCAGATTTCTCCTCCTCCTGGGTCACCAGTTGAACCGGATGCTGCTGAGGGTAATGTCTTGTTGCAAGATCTTAACGCTCCAGTTGCTGGCTAGACTGTTTGCTTACTTCTATTCACTAGTTTGGTAATTTTTTGGCAAAGGCTTCCCCTATACAGTTTTGTTTAGTTCTATGGAGATGTTATCTACAGAAGTTTTGTTCTCACTCAGCTGATGCTACGAGGGATATTTTTATCCTTTCTTTTTTGTGGAATTTTTGGGGGCAAAGATTATAACTTTTTTTGTATTATTCTACTTCCCCTCCATTTTGTATTTGTAAACCTATTAAGGGAAGTGTAAACCCATTGAGGGAACTTGTAAATTTTGAGCTATAACCAGAGGTTTTCTTGCTGGCTCTTTCTTGCCGGTATGCTCTGTCGAACCAGATTTTTGTAACTTTTTTATTATTAATATATAATTATAGTGGCTTGCCACTTTTGTTACCAAAAAAAAAAAAAAACTTTCTCAGGTGTAGAAGGGAGTTGAATCACAACTTTTTGTTCACTTTGTTCTAGCTGCAATGTAACAAAAGAAGGCTTAGTTTCTCTAAAAATAACACGTCTACTATATATTACCTTCTATGCAACAGGGTCCCAAAGCTTGTATCCTTTCACACCATAACTGTACCCGATGAAGATGCATTTCACAACCTTGTTCTCCAACTTTGTTTGCTTCTCCTTTGGCCATGTGCATATGCCTCACAACCAAAAACTCTAAGATGTCTCAGTGAAGGCTCATGCTCCAACCACGCCTCCATAGGTATTTTATCAACAAGTGCTGATGTAGGAGACCTATTAATAAGGTAGCAAGTAGTAGTAATAGTTTTAACCCAAAACCTTTGTTCTAGATCAGGTAGCAAGTAGTAGCAATAGCTTCATCCCAAGACCTTTGTTCTAGACCAGCACCACTAAGTATACTCCTAGCCTTCTCCATCAATATCCTGTTCATTCTTTTTGCAACTCCATTTTGCTATAGAGAATACGGAGTTGTCTTTTGTCTTTGAATGCCACAATCTTTATAGAATCTATAAAAATCATAATAAAAAAATTCACCACCATTGTCAGTCCTCAAACATGTTATTTTCTTTCTATTCTGCAACTCAACCGTTGCTTCAAATTCTTTAAATCAACTGAAAACTTCATATTTACTCTTTAGAAAATATACCCATGTCATTCTGTTGTAATCATCAATAAATGAAACATAATATGTGGAATTTCCAATGGAAGGAACATCTACAGGAACAAACACATCAAAATGAATAAGATCTAATACACCACATGGTTTATGAGAACTCGAGTAAAACTAAACATGGTTTTGTTTACCATAAATGCAATGCTCACATAAATCAAAATCAAGATTACAATCAGGTAAACCTTCAATAAGGTTTTTATTTTTCAAGATCCTTAGACCCTTTTCTCCTATGTGGCCTAATCTCTAGTGCCATAACATAGTCTTCTTTGTAATCAATTCTAATTTAGAAGAAAGAGCACCCTTAGGTACCCAAAATCCATGACCATCCACTGAAAATGAAACCCTCTCCTTTTCCAATGAAGTAGTCACAAATTTACTTTTCACAGAAGTGCTATTGCACTCAATAACGTATGCATCAAGCTTATACAATGTGCCAAATCTGACACCTCTAGCAATTACCATAGCACCTCTAACCATCTTGCATCCTGTATCAAAAAAGACTACCTGCACACCTGCATCTATTAGTTTTCTCATAGATAATAATTTCATGCTAATCCAGGGATATGCAATGCACCATTAATCCTTTTTATTCTACCATCAAGAAATTTGATTTTAATTTTACCATGGCCAACAATATTTAAATGAGAATCATCACCCAAGTACACCTTACCTCCGTCAAATTCTTCATACTAAGAAAACCAACCTCTATTAGGGGTCATATGAAAAAAGTCAATTAATCATGCATCATTACCTGCACGAGTGGCCAAAGATACAATGAACGCATCACCATCTTCCTTCTCAGACTCATAATCAAAATCAAATTTCTTCTTTTTCTTCTTCTTTTCTTCTTTACACTCCTTATGGAAGTGTCCAGGCTTACCGCAATTCTAGCAAATAACTTTGGACTTTCTAGGCCATTTGGATCTCCCCTTGGACTTGGATTTGTCATGCTTCTCACTCTTCTTGCCTTTTTCTTTAGGTCTTCCCTGAACACTTAGGGCTTCTTTGAAACTAATGGATACCTTCCTTCTCATTTCTTCAGAAAGCAAAGAACCCATGACATCTTCAACTTTCAAGACAACAAAAGTAATCCCAATTGCCATAATAGGAGAATCCCACAAATTAGGTAAAGAACAAGGTAGGATCTCACATCTCTCCTCCACATCCATTTTTACAACAACTAATGTCAATTGAGCCACCAACATATTGAATTCTTCTAGGTGGTCTGAAATTCATCCACCCTCTTCCATTCTCAAGGAATACAATTTCTTCCTCAAGAAAATCTTGTTCACTAAAGATTTGGCTTGATATATCTCATCGAGTTTCTTCCATAGTTTCTTTGCAAAGGGATCTTCATGGACATTGATGAAAATGAGTCTTATAGGCAAAATCTAATTAGAGCCTTAGTATTATGGTCCATAACATCATATTCAGCAGCCAAAGTAGTATCTGTGGGCCTTGAAACTTTCTCATCAATAGCATCCCATAGATCTTGATCAGTTAACAGATCCTCCATCTTCAACTTCCATATCTCAAAACTATTACCATAAAAAAATTCTACCTCTATTCTCCCTAATGTGCTCACCATCTAAAAAATCCTGCAACAAGATCACAAAGTATCTTCTGCAGAAGCTCCCATGAAAAATTGGATTAGTTCAAAAACCCCAACAACCCACAACTAAAACCAAAGGTGATCAAGCTCTTATACCACTTGTAAGGAAGCTAAGGTAGCAGAAAAACTTCCTACACTAATCTTAAGGGGAGGGATATGCAGAACTTTTCAAATCTTTAAAATAGTTACAGAAATAAACATAAATAGCAATCATACCATGACACAGTAATTACATGGGGAAACCCTTTCGGGAAAAAAACCCCACACTGCAAAGATGCCCAATATATTATTCAGGAATTAAGAAGATTACAATATACTTGCAGAGAAAGCTTTCACAGGAGTATAACTAACCAAAGATTTGGAGGCAACTCAACATCTATAAGACTCTTACACACAACCTCCATCGTAAGCTCCTGATATATAGAAGATACAATACAGTAAACTGCCAACGGTAATTACAAAACCATGAGCCAAAACCACCCAAAAGTGACATCTAAATTATCTCAAATCAAAGATGTCTTGAGATGTGTAAAACCACACACCAACATGTGTAAATCTCCCCTTTACAACTCTTTTAAGTGTCCAACATGTTTTCACATTTCTCAAAATAGGAGGTCCAACTTTTTGAGGCCATAACTTTTGATTCGGGTGTTCAATTGACGAACCGTTTGATGCGTCAGAAAGCTCGTGAAGAGATCTATCAATCTATAACCTGTTTCACTAGTTACAACAACTTTAAGGGAATTAAGGGACCTCTAAGTGCCTCAAATATGAGTTTGAAACTATTTCTAGGAGTTTCAAAAAATAGAAACTTTAATATCTTGCAATCGAGGTATGATCTTGAGTCGAAACTCACCCAAGATGTTTACTCGGCAGTTTTGTACCTTTTGGGAAAACTTTGGGTTCATCTGTGCTCAAATGTAGAGTTACTAAAAATAGTAAGTCTTGTCATTTTTAGCCCTTTTGGAAACTTTGAAATTTCTAAATCATTCTTCAAGATAAAGGGTATTTGAAAAGACTAAAATTGCGAAGAATAGTAACCTTTTGTAGTTGCAAGGTTGAGATACCTTTCCTAACAAGTATGTCATCATCATGCAAAGGAGGTGTGCTTAAAGGTATAATGTCATTAAGAATATGAACAATACTATCACTCTTGTGAGAGTCCCCAATGGACTCAAGAGACCAAGATCACCTACAAAACCTGAGATTACCCTTCTACAAGGAAAAACACACAAGAGAGCAATTTGTACAATAAAGATGCAATTAATAAATTGTAGTTAAATAATTATGTATGATATCTTGCTTTTATAATTGCAAGATAGAAAACCCTATGTGACTTAAGAAGCCCTAAAGTAAACTAATAAGTGTAATTAAATATTTAATTACACCAACACCCCCCCTTAAGTACATATTAGGGAGAATGAGAAACATGCAAATGATGCAAATATGGGTCCTAGTTACATGACCATGTTAGATACCCATGTACATAAAGAAAACTCTCACAAATGGAGAAAAGGAAAAAAATCCTGTGGGAAAAACCCCTCTCCAAAAGAGCGAAAAACATGCAAATAAATATGTACAAAGTGATGGAAGAAGGACTCAAACTAAGAGCCCCTAGAAATGAATCCATCACAAAGATACAATCATGATCCCCACATAGAAGGGAAAGATAGAGGCTATGAAATCCTCCAACACTATAGAATCCCCTGAACCAGAAGAGGATGCCTGAACACGAATGCAAAAATTGATCCACTTATGGAAAATGACATTTCTTCCCTTAGAAATAAATAACTCCAATGGTGAATACTGAAGAACCTGTGAAGTAAGAAGCCTCAAAATGAATGTCTTTGAAATATGGATGAATGTCCACATGTCACAATCTAAAGATTGTTGGATCTAGGGCATACAACTGAGAGGGGGGGGGTGAATCAGTTGTATAAAACTTCTTGTACTTTCAAACACTTGATTCTTTGTTGTTAGTTAGCAGCATATCAATTAATCATTCATGAAAGCATAATACATAATCACAAGAGCAGATAAGCATCAACACATTGAACACCACGATTTTGACGTGGAAAACCCGGTTAAGGGAAAAACCACGGGGTGATTAACCCAAGAATTATTCTCTGTTAGAAGAATAAAGAAAAAATGAATGGCACATGCCAATTAGGGCTCACTGCCCGAGCACACTGCTCACAAAGAGGCCCACTGCCTACAAGGAGACACACTGTCTACAAAGTGATAAAAATCACAGTCTTGAACTGGAGAATGACATCTCTACTATGTCCGGATCAGTTCCAATTAAGCCAAAAACCTCTGTTCTGCCTTTCACACTTCTCTTCGCTATGCCACACTCATCCACACACCACACCCCGAAATGAACTCACAGACCGTTATTTATACAAGACATCAACTTAGGATCAAACATCTGAGTCAGCAAACAATCATAAGAGTATCTGCAAGATGAATAACACATCTGGTCGGCCACCACAAGAACATTCGCAGGATGAACAACTCATCCGGTCGGCTAAACAGAGCAAGAACTTCATCCGGAAGAATAACTTCAATTCTGGGCTCTACTATCAATGCGGATCAACAACACAACCTCAACACGATCCAAAAAACTTCACAAGCCTGCCTGAATGTCCGGATACATCCGCACTTCCTTTACTTGCTGGAATCTCTTGTCTTCCTCATCCGGAACTTCAAGAACACAGTCTGTCGCCACTGTCATAATACAAGAGGTACTTCTGGACCTCCAAATCATACACAACTCAAGATGGCACATCACAAGGACATCCCAAATAATCTTTCCAATCCGCAGATTAGGATTGTACAATTCCGGACCTCACCGGACCTTTCTGTGATCTTCTGTCACCTCTAAGCACTTGCCGGAACCGGTTCCACACAGACAGCCATAACTTCTTCAGGTCTTCATGCGGACCTCTGAAAACTTGATTGAAGCATCTCAAGACTCATATCTGCAAACCCTTTAATCCGCATCCTCCGGTTCTCAACCTATCCAATATATTTGCCTTCTTCTCATCACTGTTCTTCACTGTTCCTGACTGAGGGTAATTTTCTCAATATCCTCAACACACAGCTCATCCAATCCTTCTTATCGATGTAATATGAGTATGTTGACATCAATGACAACACTTGTTCACCTCATACTTGCAACAATCTCCCCCTTTGTCATTGCTGGCAACATGTGATGTGAAAAACCATCAAGACAAGAACTTCTCCTTTCTGTCACAGCTCCCCCTATCAACAACAACTTTTTACATGTCTTCTCTCCCCCTTTGATCATTAACCACTTGTTTTTCACATGTCTTCTCTCCCCCTTTGACATCAATGGCAAAGGGCTCATACTTGCAATTCTAATACATCAGAATCATACCAGCTGCTCCCCCTTAGTAGCAGCTCCCCATCATCAATCCGGATCACAAGATATGATTGTGATATCCACCGGACTGATGCACATCAGTGCATCTTAGTTTATCACCGGAGGCGCCATGACCCCTAACTTCTCCCGGAGATATTCAAAAGAGTCCTTGGGAAGAGGTTTTGTAAAGATATCTGCAATCTGATCCTTGGAGGGAACATACTCCAATCTGACTTCTTCCTTGTTTACTTGTTCTCTCAAAAAGTGAAATTTGATAGATATGTGCTTAGTCTTAGAGTGCAATACCGGATTCTTAGAAATATTAATTGCACTTGAATTATCACAGAAAATTGTGATAGGCTCCTCATATTCAACTTTGATGTCTCTTAGCATCTGCTTCATCCATAAGATTTGAGTGCAACTACCTGCTGCTGCAATGTATTCTGCTTCAGTTGTAGATAGAGATATTGCATCTTGTTTCTTGCTTAGCCAAGAAACCAATCTCTTCCCCAAAAAGAATGCTCCACCACTAGTGCTCTTCCGGTCATCCACATCTCCTGCCCAATCTGCATCTATGTAAGCATGAAGAGAGAAATCCGGATCTCTAGGGTACCATAGACCATACTCAACTGTTCCTTTCAAGTACCTAAAAATTCTTTTGATTGCCATAACATGAGATTCTCTAGGATCAGCCTGGAATCTTGCCACAAGACCAACAGCCTGCATTATATCTGGTCTAGTTTCAGTGAGATACAACAATCCACCAATCATTGATCTATATTTTGTCTGATCTGCCTTTGGAGAGTCATCATCTTTGCTTAACTTACATCCGGTTGCCATAGGAGTGTTCATAGGTTTTGAGTCTTCCATACCAAATTTTCTTAACAATTCTTTCACATATTTGGTCTGAGAAATGAAGATCCCTTCTTTTGTTTGAGTAATTTGCAGACCCAAGAAGAAATTTATTTCACCAAGCATAGACATTTCAAACTCACTTTTCATCTGATTTGCAAAAGTTTTGCACATACTATCTCTTCCTCCAAAAATGATATCATCCACAAACACTTCAACAATCAATATGTTTTCATGATCAATTTTGAAATATAAGTTACTGTCAGCAGTACCTTTGTTGAATCCAATCTGCACAAGATGCTTATCCAACCTTTCATACCATGCTCTTGGGGCTTGCTTCAATCCATACAAAGCTTTCTTCAACTTGCAGACCATATCATCATTATCAGACAATTGAAATCCATCTGGTTGTTCAATGTAGACTTCTTCTTCCAGATCACCATTTAGGAAGGCAGACTTGACATCCATCTGATATACCTTGAAGTCTTTGAAGGCAGCAAATGCAAGAAGTAATCTGACTGCTTCAATTCTTGCCACCGGAGCAAAAGTCTCTTCAAAGTCAATTCCTTCTATTTGAGAGTAGCCTTTGCAGACCAATCTAGCTTTGTTTCTGATTACTTCACCAGCTTCATTTAGTTTGGTCCAGAAGACCCACTTGGTTCCAATTACATTCCTGTCTCTAGGTCTGGGAACAAGATCCCAAGTATGATTTTTCTCAATTTGCATCAATTCATCTTCCATTGCTTTGGTCCAGTTTTCATCATTGCAGGCTTCATTTATTGTTTTAGGTTCAATCTTTGAAATCAGACAACATTCATCCTGATTTTGAGCAACATTCCTTCTAGTTTGTACACCTTTGCTTTTGTCACCTATGATCTGATCTTCAGAGTGGTTCAGTCTTACATACCTTGGAATTTTGGGAGTATCCTGCACTGCTGCTTCTTGATCAGGCTCATTCAAACCTATCTCTTCTTCCTGATTTACCGGATCAGGCTGACTCTGTCTCACCGGAGAGGATTGAGGTCCTTGAACATTGTCTTGGTCATCTTCATCAAACTCATAAAATATTGAAGGCTTCTCAATTCCTTCATCAACTTTCACATTGGTGCTTTCTATCATCTTCCTCAATCTCTTATTGTAACATCGGTATGCTTTGCTTAGAGTGGAGTAACCCAAGAAAATTCCTTCATCACTTCTAGCATCAAACTTTCCTAGATCTTCATCTCTTTTAATATAACACTTGCTACCAAATACTCTGAAATATTTCACAGTAGGAGTGATGCCAAACCAGAGTTCATAGGGGGTCTTATCGGTGTTGTTTCTGATTTGAACTCGATTGAGAGTGTAGACTGCAGTGCTGATAGCTTCCTTCCAAAACATTTGAGGAACATTTGCTTCCAACATCATTGTCCTGGCAGCTTCTTGAATGGTCCGGTTCTTTCTCTCAACCACTCCATTCTGCTGTGGAGTCCTAGGAGCAGACAACTGTCTCCTTATACCCTGCTTCTCACAAAAATCAATGAACTCACCAGATGTAAATTCACCACCTCTATCAGACCTTAGACACTTTAGTTTCAATCCGGTTTGATTCTCTACCATAGCTTTGAAGATCTTGAACTTCTCAAATGCTTCTGATTTTTCTTTTAGAAAGGTAACCCACATCATCCGGGAATGATCATCAATTAACAACATGAAATATCTATCACCTTGCAGACTTTTGATTCTTGTCGGACCACAGAGATTAGTATGTACTAATTCCAACAATCCGGTAGAAGACTGATCTTTGCTTTTGAAAGAGACTCTGCTTTGTTTACCTAGCTGACATTCTTTGCACAAACTATTTGTAGGTTTCATCAATTTTGGAAGATCTCTTACGGCCTGAGTATTGCTTATCTTGATGATGTTATCAAAATTTACATGGCACATTCTTCTTGCCATAACCAACTCTGATCAATTTGAGCAAACAAACAACTTTTATTTGAACCAACCAGATGAAAGATATTACCTTTTGTCTGAGTACCAGATGCAATCTCAGTTCCAGAGTTTGTAAAGATTCTGCATTTTCCATTTTTGAACCGGAGATCATAGCCTTTGTCCACTAACTGACCAACACTAAGAAGATTGTGCTTCAATCCTTCAACATACAGTACGTTACCTGTTTTGCTCTTTCCATCGAAGGAAATAGTTCCCCTGCCTCTGATTCTGCCAGCAGAATTGTCACCAAACTTTACCATTCCTCCTTCATACCTTTCCAAATTCAAGAACTTATTCTTGTCACCAGTCATATGGTGAGAACATCCACTGTCAATAACCCAATCATCCTTTTCTTCCACTTGAGTAGCCAAAGCTTTTTCAATAACTTTGTGATTGAGAGATTCAGAGAGTATTGAATCTTCTTCCTTGATGGCAATAAACACCCACTCATTACCGGATTTGCTTCCTAGTTCTGATTCATCATCTGTTACTCCTTCATTGTCATCTTCTTCGTGAACATAATAGCAATTCTTTTGAAACCTTTGTCTGTTAGTATTAGACCTTGCAGATCTTTCCGGACATCTTGAAGCAAAATGACCAATCTTATTGCAGTTGAAACACTTAAAGGGTAGTTTTCCTTCATACTTACCGGATCCCCTTGGCAGTCTCTTTGCAATGAGGGCTTCAAGTTGAGCCGTTTCTGCTTCTTCTTCTTCCATGTCTCTTCTTGCTTGATCATACCATGACATTTTCCTTGATGAGTTTTCTCCCGGATCAAATCTCTGTTTGCCTTTCACATAGGCACTGGCTTTGAAAGCAGATTCAGTCTTGGGAGGATCATCTCCAAACTCGGTCATTTCAAATGCAGCTAGTTTGCCAGCCAGTTGTTCTCTTGTGACAGTTGTGTGGGCTCTGAATTCATCAATGGTAGCAACCTTGATTTTGTAGGCAGCAGGAAGAGATCTTAGGATTTTGCAGACAATCTCATTTTCATCTAAAGTTCCACCAGCATTTCTGATTCCACATACCATCTCATTCACTCTTGGCATAAAGGTAGTGATGTTTTCATCATCTCTCATTTTCAATCTTTCAAATTTCCCTTTCAGACTTTGCAACCTTGCACTTTTGACAAACTCATCTCCTTCATACAGAAGTTCCAGTTTAGTCAGGATCTCATATGCAGTTGGTAGGTCAATAACATTCGAGAGATCTGAGTCATTCAATGCACTTAGAAGAGCTTCCTTGGTTCGCAGATTGTTTTCAGCTTCTGTGATTTCATTCAGAGTTGTCGGACCACCTTGTGGAGGTACATATGGTTTTGAAACCATAGCCAAATATGCTTTTCCCATACATTCCAAGTGACACTTCATGCGACCTTTCCAGAGAGTGAAGTTGGTTCCATCGAACTTCGGACTATCCTTCTTGTATGACGACATCCTGGATTTCCTCAAGCGGTTAAGCTCCTATCAGAGGAACTTGGCTCTGATACCAATTGTTGGATCTAGGGCATACAACTGAGAGGGGGGGGGTGAATCAGTTGTATAAAACTTCTTGTACTTTCAAACACTTGATTCTTTGTTGTTAGTTAGCAGCATATCAATTAATCATTCATGAAAGCATAATACATAATCACAAGAGCAGATAAGCATCAACACATTGAACACCACGATTTTGACGTGGAAAACCCGGTTAAGGGAAAAACCACGGGGTGATTAACCCAAGAATTATTCTCTGTTAGAAGAATAAAGAAAAAATGAATGGCACATGCCAATTAGGGCTCACTGCCCGAGCACACTGCTCACAAAGAGGCCCACTGCCTACAAGGAGACACACTGTCTACAAAGTGATAAAAATCACAGTCTTGAACTAGAGAATGACATCTCTACTATGTCCGGATCAGTTCCAATTAAGCCCAAAAACCTCTGTTCTGCCTTTCGCACTTCTCTTCGCTATGCCACACTCATCCACACACCACACCCCGAAATGAACTCACAGACCGTTATTTATACAAGACATCGACTTAGGATCAAACATCTGAGTCGGCAAACAATCATAAGAGTATCCGCAAGATGAATAACACATCCGGTCGGCCACCACAAGAACATTCGCAGGATGAACAACTCATCCGGTCGGCTAAACAGAGCAAGAACTTCATCCGGAAGAATAACTTCAATTCCGGGCTCTACTATCAATGCGGATCAACAACACAACCTCAACACGATCCAGAAAACTTCACAAGCCTGCCTGAATGTCCGGATACATCTGCACTTCCTTTACTTGCTGGAATCTCTTGTCTTCCTCATCCGGAACTTCAAGAACACAGTCTGTCGCCACTGTCATAATACAAGAGGTACTTCCGGACCTCCAAATCATACACAACTCGAGATGGCACATCACAAGGACATCCCAAATACTCTTTCCAATCCGCAGATTAGGATTGTACAATTCCGAACCTCACCGGACCTTTTTGTGATCCTCTGTCACCTCTAAGCACTTGTCGGAACCGGTTCCACACAGACAGCCATAACTTCTTCAGGTCTTCATGCGGACCTCTGAAAACTTGACTGAAGCATCTCAAGACTCATATCTGCAAACCCTTTAATCCGCATCCTCCGGTTCTCAACCTATCCAATATATTTGCCTTCTTCTCATCACTGTTCTTCACTGTTCCTGACTGAGGGTAATTTTCTCAATATCCTCAACACACAGCTCATCCAATCCTTCTTGTCGATGTAATATGAGTATGTTGACATCAATGACAACACTTGTTCACCTCATACTTGCAACAAAGATGCCACAAAAAAATCAGGAACAACATGCCTAGTCAATGAAGGTGACAACTCAAGACAAAATGGAAGCTCATAATCAAATGTCTCCAAAGACAAAATAGAAGTGATAACAGTAGTGCCATGCCTGTCATCAAAGAGGAACTACAAATCCTCAAGAGTATGTATCATCAAGATCTTCCTGCTCAACCAATGAACCATCAATCTCAACATAAACAGGATGTGGAGGAGAAGAACTAGTGGCACCAATCTGAAAAATTGAATCTATAGCAAGTATACCAAGATTTAGATAACCAAACTTCTCCTCAAAAAAAAAATATTCACATAAGAAATGTGATCAATAGCCAAAGGATCTGAGCCAATCATCTAGAGAAAAATCTAAAAGGTATATAACCAAGATGCATGATCAACCACCCCAATAGCAAGAATCTTTGTGCTCTCCAAATCTTTGATGATAACTAGATCAGGTGTGAACTCTACTATTTTCCCTGCACCACTATGAGTAATCTAGTATATGGAAAGTAGATTATGTGAAAAAGAAGATACAATACATCATCAAAAGTACCCTCACCAATAGGAATAGATCCCTTTCCAATTACATTCATGTAAGTATTATTACCCATCAAAATAGGTGGCATAACACAAGGCTCAAAAGAATAAAACATGGACTTTGAGGAGGCCATGTGATGAGATGCTCCTGAATCAATAAGCCATTTACCTTATCCATGAGATGTAGTTGCACAAAGTTCCTTACCTTTGTATTTTTCAGCCCCATTAGTAATTCTTGCATGTCCTTTCTTAGTAGATCTTGACTATTGTGATGAAGGAGTAGGAGATGATGAAGTAGAAATTAAAGTTGAAGGAGAACTAACACTAAGTTTCTAAACAAGATTCTTCAACTCATATATCTATTTGATGTAGCAAACATTGTCATCATGCCCACATTTCTTGCAATATCCACATGTGGGTTTCTCCCTTAATTTCTCCTTTTTGCTAGATGATGATGAATTAGGGGTTGCATGTGAAGTTGACTCCTTGACTTTCTCGTGACTTGTGTTTTTCTATTTCTTTTCCTTACCACTTGAATCCTTTTCATCTTTGGTGCAAGAAGTGCACATGGCTTTGTAACTCCAAGGTGCCCATTTGAACCAATTTTGCCTACTCCTGTACACTCAAAAACATGACTCGGTAGTCTGGGGCAGTTGAGTCAGCTTTGGCAAGCACATGGACCCCTCTCCTTGCCATGGGGTGAACCTCCATGTTACTTCATGGAAGTAGCCAGTCAAGAGGAGGCCAAACACAGAGGTGGTCTAGCTCACTTGAGAGCTAAACTTCGCGGAGAGTGGTCGGCCAGTCCTGGGCCTTTCTTGTGTATTGATTCTGATCTTATTTCTATGATTATCATGATTGAAATAACTATATGACCCAAAGGGTCACTAGTCGTTGTTCTCCTGTTTAGATTCTGAAGATTCCAACGTTGCATAGGTTGATGATTATTCTTATTGATGCTTATGTTGAGTTGGAGTTGTTCTTCAAATTGTTGGATGATGACTTGTGTTTGGAATAACCTCAACCTGTGTTGTTGTTCCTAAATCATTTGTTTATTGTGTTATGGTCTAGGGTGAATCTCCTCAATCTCTTTGAGGATTGCCCTCACCCACTCACCTCTAAGCCCAAGGCACATTCGTGAGCCCAAACTGAGAGAGAGTTTATTGAAGCCAACCTCCATTTGACTTAGGGTTTGACTTAGGGTTTGTTGACCTAAGGTTTGACCTTGTGTTGGAATCAAGGGTTTGACCAATGTTAACCTTGTGTTGGAATCAAGGGTTTGCGATCTTCTTGTGATGCTAATGTTTTTGTGTTTTTTTGTTTTTTGGATGCATGCAATCCTATATGGGTGCAAAACAATATTTTTTTGCTTTTTAGGATCTTATGTAAACAAAGTGTTTTTTCTAATCTAGGAATTGATATATGTATGCATTCTAGTATGTATTTAACTAATGCAATCTGATCTATGTTTTTGTTTGATTTTCAAGATTTTTGGATCAATTACGCTAGGAAAATGAAATTGCTTTGAAAACAAACTAATATAAAGAACTTTGAAAGCAAACTAATCTAACAATGCAAATCATATTTAGCCTGTCAAGGAAATTGCAATATTAAATTACTATTCTCAAGAGCAAATTTAGATTTTCTAATTACTATATATAAAGAAAAACACTAAAGAACCTAGAATATGAGACGTGTCACGTCTCAGACTTTAATGCTTTCTAAACTTACTTTATGTGGAACTAAATTATGGATAATTGTGTGTGGTTAAATAAATATTATGTTATTTTGAAAGATGAAATAAGTAAATGATTAATTTATTATGGAAAAAGATGAAATGAAATGAATATTATTTTATTCATGTTATTTTGGAATAATAAATTATGATGCTTTGGCTATTTGGACACTAACCTATTAATGGGAAATCTGAGTTTTCATGAGTTGTAGGTTGTCGAAGACAAGGGTGTGGTTAAGGTAGAGGAGGTTAGCAGCCTGACAAGGTTAAGATGGAGGGATTTTTCTCACACACACAACACTTAGAATCATATAGATGCATTAGAATTGCATTAATTAATTATATTATATAGTTTCTTATTTTATTGTGTTATAGTTGGATTATTTAATTAATTAGCATTTAATATTATATGCTCATAGAAAAATAAAAGGAATAGTTTTAATTGATTTATTGATTTTTATTCAAAATTAGAATTAGTATTATTTGTTGTTTTTGAGATAATTGTGATGCAAATAAATAATAAATCATGAGCTTTATTTGATAATGTGAGATAAAATATAGAAAAAGAAAAACAAGATTTAGAAAACAAAACAATGTGAAAGAAAACAATAGAAAAATAGAAAAACAAGACTTAAATTTAGAAAATAAAGCACAAAAACAAAGCAAAATAATAATAGAAAAGAGAAAGAAAAGAATAAAAGAGAATGAACCCTCATTCTCACAACACACAAGTTTTATGATTCACAACCTTTCATTATGAAGAACAAGGGAGCACAAACGAGAAGATTGCAAATTGGAAGCAAGGGAAGCATTTGAGGAATGGAGGATTTGAAGGAATTCAACTATTGGATAGCGTAACCACATGTTTTTATGCGGATCCATAATGTCTTTGTTGCTATTGTGTGAATAAGTGCTTGATATCAATTATTGATCTATGTGAAAGAATAAATAAATTGTTATTACTGAATTGATTCTATAAATACCAAAATTGTGAATAGGAATTTGTTGTTAAAATCCATTATTTGTGTATGATAAATTATTGTTGTATTAAAACTGTATATATATATATAGATGCTACTGTTATTAATACTGATATATATGTATATACTTTATTGTTGTTTATATATATATATATATATATATATATATATATATATTACTGTATCACAAATTCTATATATTAATCATATGTAAATAGTACTAAATATATATGTTAAAGTATGTGATGATAATGATTTTGGATAAAGGTCAATGAATAGCATAATCGCTATTTTTATTGAATGTTTTAAAAGTTTTAAAAAATATATGTAATGGTGCTAAGGCCATGGTTTCGCCCACAGAGGAGCGTGGGGAGGACGTAGACCCTCCCCACAGGGCCGACGCCATCCCCTATTGTTTATAATTTTTATTTTTATAAATCTTTAAACTTCATTCAAACTTCAATGGGTTGTCGGCCCTCTCTACATAGCCGCTGATGATACAATTTGATCATTTTTTATACTTGCTAACTGTTAATTATACTCATTGGTCTATGATTTCTATGAGGTTTTATTAATGACTATATATATATATATATATATCTGTCTGTTATACAATTTTTTGTATATTTATTTTTTTCAATATCATAGACAGATATGCATATATGATGGGGAAGATGTATATATATATGTGTGTGTGTGTGTGTGTGTGTATACACACATATACATATACATATACACACACATGGATAATAAAGGCATATATATATACACACACACATGGATATATATATATATATATATATATATATATATATATATATGTATGTGTGTGTGTCTATATATATGTATATATCCATGTGTGTGTAGGAATTCATGTATATATATAGGCATGTAAATGAGTTTCAGTATATGAATTCCTACTGAATATATATATATATATATATATATATATATATAAGTATTTTTAATTGGGAAAAGTGTTGTAACCTCTACAAATAGTTTTGTTAAAAAGATTATATGAATCCATGTAAAAGTTTGTTTTATTTTGTGAAGAACTTGACCAAACTGTAGAATTTGCCAAAGCCGCTAAATTGAGAATGAAACAACATTAAAGTAAACTAATAGATTTAATTTTTATTTTCAAATAATTATTCCATATAAAACCTAGAAAATCTCTTTTCATGAAATATCAATATAACCACCGAAATTTGAAAACTTAGACAATATGCAAATCAGAGTAGAGAATTGGTTGATGTAAACTATATTTGTTTTCTAGAATGAACATTTTGATGATGAATACTTAATCTTAGAAGGACTATTCTTTGTATTTAATTGGTAAAGTAATGTACTTTCAGGACAGGATGTCGAATGTGGGCTCCTAGAGACGCTAGTTTTACTTTTTCTAAAACTATCACTTTTGTTATTGCTTGGCCAAGCTACTATACCATTAAAATATATGGAATTAGAAAAACCCTAGATTCATGTTATATATGTCTCTGCCACATCCTGTTTGCAAGAGTTATGTCATTCTAGTTTAGGAATACATGCAGGCATCAGGCACACATCAAGAGATTCCCTCCTACTTATACCATTCCAAGTTGCTAGGCTCCTCGTGCAGGGTCGGTGTTTTCTTCGAGATAGGAAGAAACCCAAGGAAGTCTAGTACTTCATGGTTGGGTGGAAAAAGTGCCTTAACCACACTCTTGGCCTTGGCTTACGGAAGATCAGTGGGGTCATGGTAGTCGAGATCAGAGATTCTTGTGATATATGATTCATTATGGATATTTATTTCATTGTATTACTCTTTATGGCTAGCATAGCCAATTTGTAAAATGTAATATTACTTCCATTGATGTATTGATGCTATATTTTACTTGTAACATTGAAACAGATGTATTGTAACACCCTGATTAGTGTAGGTAATTGTAAATGTAACACTTTCTAGTGTGTGGATTTGTATTTCATTATTGAAAACATGCTATTTTATACAACTATGGATATTTGAATATTATAAATGATTTAATTTCCTCATTTGAAATGAGCATTGCTTTTTGTAATACTATTTTTAGTATGTAAGTTTTCTACACTTTACATTTGGTATCAAAGCGTCTAGGTTCAACTCTAGGACCTATACCTAATTACGCTATAATGCAATGTGTACAGAGTAATCTAGATGGATACTATATTCACTTATCAATGTGGAGGATCCCGTGGTGATTCGAATGAAAGATTGGATTAGATCCTAGCCATATTGAATTGACAAGAGGCTGAGATGGATGGTCTGGAATAGAAAATTTGAAAGGGCCAACCAAGGCTAAATTCAGGAGGAAATGGAGGCAATAGGGGAGAAGATCGTGAAGAAAACCCTGAGACTTAGAGAAACCCTAGTAAGCAGGAGAAAGTGGCTAAGGAGTTGCATAAGGACCTCAAAAAGGTCACCCCACCAAAATTTGATGGAAAGACAATTGGGGACAGGGCAAAAGTCTGGATAATTGAGATGGAAAAGTATTTTGCCCTGCAGAATTTGTCTAATGAGACTAAGGCTATATGGGGATCGTATCAACTCATCGATGAGGCTGCCACTTGGTGGGATAATGAAAAGGTTGAGAAGTGGTTGTTTCCTAGTGAGGAACTTGGGAGCAATTTTTGTAATTGTTCAGGAAAAGGTGGCTACCGCAGCTATATTTTGACAAGAAGATGACCAAATTCTAGAATCTCACCCAGGGTCGAATGATAGTAACTCAATATTGGGAGAAACTTTCCCACTTGCTAAAGTATGTGCCTCAGAATCAACAGGATGAGAGGTTTTGGATTCACAAATTTATCACGGGCTTAGGCCTCAAATTGGAGCTAATGTTGGCATTCATAACCCTTCCACCATGGATGAGGTTTTTGAAAAAGTAATCAAGTAGGAATAGAATTTACAACAGGTTGCAAATTACATAAAGAGAAGAGATGCCAAGTATGGTAATAAGAAATCTCAAGGAAACAACCTGAATAATCAAAATCAAAACAATCAGGGCAATAACAATAACAGGTAGATCAGAAATATCAAGAGGGGAAACAATTCTCAAGACCGCAATGAAGGGAATCAGAACAACAACAAGAGAGCCAATTATAATAACAATAACAACAATAATAGGAGAGATGCTTCAGATAGATCCAGAGCACACCGTGGTGGTTGTTACACATGCGGTGGTGAGCATTATGCTAGCGTTTGTCCTCAGAAGAGGAATAATTAGAAAAATACCAGCATCACATCCATGTAGCGGTAGACAATTGCCAGGCTGATTTCTAGGCTATGTCAATCCAATGTTCAGGTAAGCTTTTTGGATGTCTTGTTTCAATTTTAATTGATACTGGAGCCACTGAGTGTTTTGTAGATCCAAATGTTATTTCAAAGTTGTCAATTAGACTAGGATATATGGCTAACTCATGGAAGGTCCAATATGGAAACTAGGTAGAGAAAACGGTAGAGCATTGTCTTGCCCGTAGTGAACTTGAACTTCCTAGTTTTGAGACACAGGTCAACTTGTATGTGGCACCCCTAGGGTCATATGACATAATTCTGGGAATAAATTGGCTTACTGAGCATAAGTCCATTGTAGATTGTGAAGAGAAAATAGTGAAATGCTTAGATGATTAGGGTAACCGAGTTGAGATTCATGGATTAAAAAGACCCTTAGAACTCAGGCAAATTTTGTTGGGAATTAAGGTGTCTCAACCTTTGCAATTTCCTAGCATTCTTTATTTATTTGTATATTTATTTATTGCCTAATGTTCTAATTACTTGCACATTCAGTTTGGTCACATAGTTGAGGTGGAACAGTGACATGTCATCTTACTTGGAATGCGACTTGAATGGTCAAGTCAAACATACATGGATTTGGGCGTCCCATTTGAGGTGGCACTATTATGCCATGTGTCAGTATCTTGTGGTGTGTGGAAGACAATATTCCATATGACAGAATCTATGACGCGTAAGATCCAAGTTTGGAGATTCCTATGACAAGTGATGACAAGTGTCGATGAGGATCTTTGCATGAGGGAAAGACATCTTTGGGTGCCCAAGTTGGGCTATGACATGTTGTAAGAGGAATATGTTATATTTAGCATTGTATGACAGATTCTCTTACAATATTAAAGGTTGTTATCTTGCAAAAATCTATGACAACTGTAAGATGCGTAAGATCATCTGTCATAGTCTATTTTAAGCCTGGAGCGCTCCATATTGGGAAAGTCAAATATGCCATATATGATAGATGTAAGGGATGTATTTGTAGCAAGGACAAGTGTCCTTTGATATGGGATAATGGCCATGTGGCCAAGATGGATGCCTATCCCAAGATGCTCTCAATATTTGCCTTGTAATCTCTATATATTGCATATTTTGGAGTTGTAGTTGCATAGTGTTTTTACAGGTACTGTTATGCTGCCAGAATAACTCCATATTCAACATTTGAAGACTCTTGGAAGAACTTGTATTGCAAGTGTATTGTAGATTGTAACTGTTTCAAATAATACATTGTGCAGGTTTTAGAGTGTGGGGTTTTTCACCTGAAAAAGGTTTTCCCCACGATACATCTTGTGTCTAATTCTCTCTATCTATATTCTTGTTTTGTGTTTGCTACTGTAATATTTCTGATATAAGTGTAATATTTCTACAACTATAAAGGTTAAAAAAAATTTGTATGCCTCTCCCCTCATTAGATTAGTTTAGGAAGCGATTTCTGTACACCTAGCTTCCTTTCAGTTGGTATCAGAGCCTGGCCAGTTTTGGTCCTAGCTACTGGGTAGGGGGTTTTTGTAATGATCTTAGATTGAGTGGGAGTCTGTGTAGAGTATTATGTAATCTTGTTGTAGGAAGGAGATAGCAGGCACATCTAGAAGAATAGAGGTTGAAAAGTTTAATGGCAACAATTTTGAGTTGTGGAAACTCAAAATGGAAGACATGCTCATTGATAGAGACCTATGGGAAGCAATTTCTAATGTAAAACCAGTGGCAATGTCCCAAGATGATTGGGATCTCAAAGATCATAAATCCAAGGGTCTTGTGAGACTCTGTCTGGTAGATTCTGTCTTGTTAAACGTTCATGAGGAGAAAACTGTGAAGGATCTGTGGAAGAAACTTGGTGATATTTATCAGGCTAAATCCCTGGTAAACAAGTTGTTCCTACAGAAGAAGTTATATTCTCTAAGGATGGAAGATGGAGGATCTATTGCTGATCACATGAATGCCTTCAATATGTTGGTTGCACAATTGACATCCGTTGGTGTGAAGATGGAGGAGGAGGATCAGTGTATGATCCTACTTTGTTCTTTACCAGATTTGTGGGATCATCTTGTTATGGCCATCGAGAGTACCACATCCACTTTCAAAATAGAAGATGTGGTGTCTTTGCTATTATTTGAAGAGATGTGGAGAAATTCATCTGAGTCAGCCAAAGAAGCTCTTGCGGTTCGTGGTAGACCCAAGGAGAAAGGGAAAAAAAAAGACAAGAAAGACATGAGAAGGGTGGATCCAAATCCCGTGGGAGATCTAAATCTCCTGGAAAGTCAAAGGTGATGTGTTGGAACTGTGGGAAAACTGGGCATTTTTGAAAGGAATGCAAAGAGGAGAAAAAGAAGAAAAAGAAGAATGTCCCAGATTCAAATTTTGACAAGTCAAAAGATGATGGTGATGCCTTCATATTAGCCTTGGCCACCCATGCATCTGATGATGTGTGGCTGATTGATTCAGGTGCATCTTTCCACATGACCTTGCATCGAGACTGGTTCACGAATTATGAAGAGTTCAATGGTGGAAGAGTGTACCTAGGTGACAAATCTCATTTGAAGATTGTTGGTCATGGAAGAGTCTTAATCTGATTCTCTAATGGATGAGTGAAGGGGATCTCTGGAGTAATACACATCCAAGGCTTGGCACGGAACCTACTTTCTATAAGTAAATTGAATGATACAGGTGTGTAAGTTGTCTTATCGAAAGAAGGATGCAAGATGACTAGAGGAGCTATGGTGCTTGCAAAAGGTACTAGGAGAGGTATTTTGTTTCAGCTGGAGGCATGCATTTCAAAATGCAATAGTTTTTCTTACTTGAAGAAAAGAGTTGCAATCACTTATGTTGGTGTTTATTTCTGAATCAGCAGAGGGTTTGCCAGTTCCAATGCATAGGCAGATTCGACCAATGAATACAGGAGGTTGCGTGAGCTACCTCCCCTTCAATTCTGGTTCTGCCGCACCAAGGGGGTATCCCTATAGCTAAAGATTTAACACTTTGACTCACCCAATAACATGAAGATTTAGCTTTGTGATAATAGACAAAATACTCTCATGTATGGACCAAGATTTAAATGACAAATCACAAGTTTAGCAACACTCTTGGACATGTGTGTCTGGTTATGGATGAGAGTATGCAGGGGGTTCCTAATCCTACTCCTACAACTAACAGGTTGAAATTATGGAATGGTTTGAAATTATGGTTTGGATGCAAGACAGGGGTTTTGGATCATAACTACTTCACAAGAATAGACCAGTGCCTATCTCAGGGCAAAGAGTCAACTAGACGTATACATAAGAATGGCTTGCAATTGTCATTTGAGCTTCAAGGGGTTAGGACTGGTGTTTGCCTTACAAATACCACCCAAGGATAAGTATTCAACTATTTCTACTTACAAATATCCCAGTTGACATACAATCTTCTCCATACTTAACCTAAAATGATTTAATCCACTCCTTGAATGGAAGTTAGAGATTAGGCATGTGATACAGAAATCTATACCCAAGAATCTGAGAAACCCTTAGCAACTAGTTTCAAAAGAAGAAATTGCATGCAACAAATGGAGACAAATAGCTAAATACATGCAACAATGCATTTTCCACATACAATGACAAGAAACTGAACATATGTCCAAGATACACTCAGATGCAACTCATAAACTCCACAGAGATACAACAAACAGGAAATGCTCTGTATTTCGTTATTTTTCCCCCAAAATTGCCCAAGTCTTCAACAGCAAAAAAAAGTGACATAGTTTGGCTTTTATACCAAGACTGTGTACCCAACAAAAATAATTACAAGGCAAAACAAAAATCCGCCAGATACAATGCATGAGAAATGGTGCTCAAAAATAGTAAATGCAGCAGAGAGACAAAGAGGAATGAGCAGGTGAACTTAGGATTTGCACTGCCACCCAGGGATTTTCTTCATCAATCGGGTGGTTGACCTATCAATTCCATCGATCATCCTCTGCAAGTCTGCCATTAATGCTCAGCTACCTACAGCCATGCAGTTTTGCTTGTCTATGAAGCTTTTCCTGCTCAAATTGGTGTAGAGACACAGAAAGTCCTTCGCGGATTCAAAACATGGCCGTCGATCTACTCCCATCGTTGAAATCGATGGCCCCAAAAATGCCCTGAAAATCGCCAACCAGTCAGATCGTGCCACGTAGGCACCTCATGTTTTTATCGTTGGCCTTCTTCCCTCTCATTTTTACCTTTGTCGCCCAGAGCACATACATTCGTCTTTGTATATGCAAGAGCATATACAACCGCCCCCTTTAGCTTTTTAAAACCATTGTATATACATTCAACATATACATGCAACTGTTTCGGGACACGTGGCGGTCATTGGTTGGTCCTCTGTCGCCATACATTTTCCTCCATCGGCCATTGGAATAACTCTTGAGGCATCCGCCGATGATAACTATCCCACTGATGACCCAATGCATATGCCCTTGCATATCAGGCCTTGTACATTTCTTCTTTGTATATTTTGCTTGCACATTCGATTGTATATTTGGAATATACAATCCCAAACATACAAAGGCGGATTTCAAAATATTTCTCAAATACTATTAATTGTTTGGCCGCATCCACCTTGTACCTGTCCATTTGCATACTTCCTCTGATGCATGTGCAATCCGTGGGCCCCACCAAATGTATATTCTACTGCTTTGTATATTGTCGAATGTACAAGACCCCCTGCATTTTTTCATTGTATGTGCTGGCAATGAACCCTTGCACTGTTCACTTTGCATGTCGCAGGCCCCACCAAATGTACATCGATCCTTGTATCCTTTGCTCGCATGTGACCATTGTATATCTAAACATACATTCACCCCTACATACAAACAGCGAATCTTTCCTGGAATATTCCTGCAATGTATCTTTTCTCTTGTACATAGCCGTTGTATGTCTGAACATACAAACCAAATATACATGCAACCCAATATACAAACAGGGAATATTCTTGAGAATCCGTGAAAGATTCCCCCTTTGTATATGCACTATCCTAAGCCTGATATGCATTCAGAAATGCATCTAACTAATTTTTTCAAAGGGCGATAGAGATTTCTGACCTGCCAATGCATATTTTGACCTGCATGCATATACAAAAAGCCTTGTATATACAAAGATACATGCACCTTAGCTGATTTTTGCATTTTTTACTACTGCAGAGGCCGAAAGACAGAATTTTTGGATTTTTGAATTTTATGAAGGTGCCTGCAAATTTAAGCACTAACACAGGCTCTGTCTGGGGACGCATGCCTCTTGCAGGCATGGCGAGAACCTTAGAATCTCTAGTTTCACAGATTGGGTCTTATCCATTGGGCCACAGAGTCTATCATACCAACTTGCACACAAACTATGTTTTCAGACATTATTTTGGCGGCCTCGGGCAGTCAAAAAGGAAGAACCACAACTTTATCCTGTCAAATGCCTGATTCCAAACTGAATAATCCCAACCACAGCTGAAAACATTAAAACAATATGCCCATAAGTTGATATGATCAATTACATGCTTCACCATTTCTAAAAACTTGCCACTGTCAGTACTGCCTCTATCACTCTGGCTATTACACATAACCAGGCACTCATCCAGTTGATCTAAAAACTGAAAACACTCAGAAAATATGAGACCCTCAATATCATTTATATCATTCACTAACATTGAAAATAAAAGCTGATCCACATAGCCAACATTGCTGCACATGTTCTGGACAACTGATGTCGAACATTCGCTATCCACAGTTTGCACATCAGTATCATCATTTTCAAACAGAGGGTTAACTCTGCACCACTAAAAGTCATGACTCATAATGTGTAATACATCCACAGGCTCATCATAAAGGGGATTCATACTCATTGCAAAGGTCTCTGTTTCTTCTTCATGACAATCTATTTCTTTTTCATTATCAAATCTAATGTCATAAGAAGAACAAACCTGATCCATGAATTCATTATGGATATCATCTTTAACATCTGATTGCCCCACATACAAGATTTTCGCTACTTCAATGCACTCTGAAGTTGAACTATCTGCATCATTTTCCAGCCATCTAATGCTTCCTGATGAAACTGATATTGACTGTTGATCCACATAATCATAACTAGGCATAACTGGACCATTTAAACATGAAAGCTCCTTACTAAGAACTGGCATATAAATATTACTTGAAAAATCATTATTGTCAACTTCATTTGCTAGGCAAATCAGGACATCCTCCTCTATAACAGAAACATCATCAACTTGGAATGATGCAAAAACTGGGATAGTAGGGGTGTGAGTACTCTGACATTCATCTTCAACATTTAAATTATATCCCTCATCAACATTTGGGACTACAGGGCAGCAAAATTTTTTAGAGAAATAACCCTTTTGAATTCCATGCCTCCAATTGTTTTCAATGTCCATTGCAAACTAATGTGCTTGATACAATGTGGTGGGCTCCATATCTCTTAATCTATAGCTCATTTTCTTATCAAATGCTCCCAAATAGACAACTAGGCACAATGCATCATTAGGTCTCATACATTCTGGGATTCTTTTTAATGCCCTCATAAATCTGATGTTAAAAGCTGGAATCAACTCATCTTCTTCTATATGGATATACATAAAATCACTAATGACTACATAATCAGAAATTCTTTCACCGTATTGTTTTAGGAACGCAGATTTAAAATCTTGCCAAGAGCTGACAGAGTAAGATGGAAGATAGGAGAACCAGTCCCTTGCATCTTTATCTAGAGATTGAACAAATAATTTCATAACTACATCTTCATGGTCAATCTCAAAATCATCTACAACATTTATAAATTACTGCAAGTGTTTCTCAACTGATTCATCCTTTGCACCATTAAATTTGGGCAAATATATTCTGATTTTAGATGGAAAAGCATTTGGATAGCCACAAATGCCATCAAAATTTATAGGCTTATATCTGTCAATGCTGAAACTTCTTTTATTACATGGTTGGGACTGATTATTATGCATCATTACATTTGACATCTCACAAGGGTGCATGGGCTGATAATACATCTTTTATGTTTTTGCAACCCTCTTTTCAACTCAGATTTTCAATCATAATAATGACCTTAGGCCTTTAAAATACAAACTGTTATTTTAGCTTTCCTAAAGTCCTCCAAATGAGTCTTTTAAACAATATTGCATACTCCTTTTGAAATGCAAACTAGGTCCTCACAAAAGTATGCAATCTAATCACCAACATTTCCCTTTTGACTAGTGTTATTTCACCAAATAGGGAATCTTTCAAAACTTATGAAAATACCTAGATATGTTGCAGCAACTGCAAATTCAACACCTCTGGTGTCCTCTTATCAGGTTCTTTATATGTAGAGTCACCACCTCCTTGGCAAATGAATAAGCTTCAAATAGGCTGAAGCTGAAATTGATTTCTTTCTAGGTTCTCCCACAGCAGAGCCACACACATAACTTTTTAGATTTTGCTGTAAAAAACACCTCCAGGTCTGCTTTTTCAATCTTTTAGACTCACACCTTCATGGATATGACATTGTCTCCCCAATAGAGTCGCCATCTGTTGGTGTCTATTTCTGAATCAGTAGAGGGTTTGCCAGTTCCAATGCACAGGTAGATTCAGCCAACGAATACAGGAGGTTGCGTGAGCTGCCTCCCCTTCACTTCTAGTTCTACCGCACCAAGGGGGGTATCCCTATAACTAAAGATTTAACACTTTGACTCACCCAATGACATGAAGATTTAGCTTTGTGATAATAGACAGAATACTCTCATGTATGGACCAAGATTTGAATGATAAATCACAAGTTTAGCAACACACTTAGACATGTGTGTCTGGTTATGGATGAGAGTATGCAGGGGGTTCCTAATCCTACTCCTACAACTAACAAGTTGAAATTATGGAATGGTTTGAAATTATGGTTTGGATGCAAGACAGGGGTTTTGGATCATAACTACTTCACAAGAATAGACCGGTGCCTATCTCAGGCAAGGAGTCAACTAGACGTATACATAAGAATGGCTTGTAATTGTCATTCGAGTTTCAAGGGGTTAGGACTGGTGTTTGCCTTACAAATACCACCCAAGGATAAGTATTCAACTGTCTCTACTTACAAATATCCCAGTTGACATACAATCTTCTCCATACTTAACCTAAAACGATTTAATCCACTCCTTGAATGGAAGTTAGAGATTAGGCATGTGATACAGAAATCTATACCCAAGAATCTGAGAAACCCTTAGCAACCAGATTCAAAGAAGAAATTGCATGCAACAAATGGAGACAAACAGATAAATACATGCAACAATGCATTTTCCATATACAATGACAAGAAACTAAACATATGTGCAAGATACACTCAGATGCAACTCATAAACTCCATAGAGATACAACAAACAGGAAATGCTCTGTATTTCGTTATTTTTCCCCCAAAATTGCCCAAGTCTTCAACAACAAAAGAAAGTGACAAAGTTTGGCTTTTATACCAAGACTGTGTACCCAGCAAAAATAATTACAAGGCAAAACAAAAATCCGCCAGATACAATGCATGAGAAATGGTGCTCAAAAATAGCAAATGCAGCAGAGAGACAAAGAGGAATGAGTAGGTGAACTCAGGATTTGCACCGCCGCCCAAGGATTTTCTTCATCAATTGAGTGGTTGACCTGTCAATTCCATCGATCATCCTCTGCAAGTCCGCCATTAATGCTCAGCTACCCGCAGCCATGCAGTTTCTCTTGTCTATGAAGCTTTTCCTACTCAAATTGGTGTAGACACACAGAAAGTCCTTCGCGGGTTCAAAACATGGCCGTCAATCTACTCCCATCGCTGAAATCGATGGCCCCAAAAATGCCCTAAAAATTGCCAACCGGTCAGATCGTGCCATGTAGGCACCTCATGTTTTTATCGCTGGCCTTCTTCCCTCTCATTTTTACCTTTGTCACCCAGAGCACATACATTCGTCTTTGTATATGCAAGAGCATATACAACCGCCCCCTTTAGCTTTTTAAAACCATTGTATATGTATTCAACATATACATGTGACTATTTCAGGACACGTGGTGATCGTTGGTTGGTCCTCTGTCTCCATGCATTTTCCTCCGTCGGCAATTAGAATAACTCTTGAGGCATCCACCAATGATAACTATCCCACCGATGACCCAATGCATATGCCCTTGCATATCGGGCCTTGTACATTTCTTCTTTGTGTATTTTGCTTGCACATTCGATTGTATATTTGGAATATACAATCCCAAACATACAAAGGTGGATTTCAAAATATTTCTCAAATACTATTAATTGTTTGGCTACGTCCACCCTATACCTATCCATTTGCATACTTCCTCCAATGCATGTGCAATCCATGGGCCCCACCAAATATATATTCTACTGCTTTGTATATTGTCAAATGTACAAGACCCCCTGCATTTTTTCATTATATGTGCTGGCGATGAACCCTTGCACTATTCACTTTGCATGTCATGGGCTCCACCAAATGTACATCAACCCTTGTATCCTTTGCTCGCATGTGACCATTATATATCCGAACATACATTCACCCCTGCATACAAACAGTGAATCTTTCTTGGAATATTCCTGCAATATATCTTTTCTCTTGTACATAGCTGTTGTATGTCTGAACATACAAACCAAATATACATGCAACCCGATATACAAATAGGGAATATTCCTGAGAATCCATGAAAGATTCCCCCTTTGTATATCCACTATCCTAAGCCCGATATGCATTCAGAAATGCATCTAACTAATTTTTTCAAAGGGCGATAGAGATTTCTGACCCGCCAATGCATATTTTGACCTGCATGCATATATAAACAACCTTGTATATACAAAGATACATGCACCTTAACTGATTTTTGCATTTTTTACTGCTGCAGAGGCCGAAAGACACAGAATTTTTGGATTTTTAAATTTTATGAAGGTGCCTGTAGATTTAAGCACTAACAACTTCATCCCCACCATTGGAATCAACAACTAAAATATCTATTGTATCAAATTTTGATGGTAGTACATTTTGGGTACCTAAGGGTGCTCATGCGTTGGAAGTTAAGCTTCCTGCTAAGAAGACAATGTTATGACATAAGAGATTTGGCCACATTGGTGAGAAGGGTCTTAGAACCCTAAAAATTAAAAACATCGTTGAGGGGTTAAATGATTGTAATCTTGAGTTTGACTTTTATGAACATTGTGTATATGGAAAGAAAAACTGTGTTCAGTTTTACTCAAGTTCTTATAAGTCTTCTGGTGTATTGGATCTTATTCATTCTAATGTGTTTGGTCCAGTTAATATTCCTTCGATCTCTAAATCTTTATATTTTATATCTTTCATAGATGACTACAATAGAAGGACATGGATTTATTTTCTCAGAAGCAAATCTGAAGTCTTTAGTCGATTTAAAGAGTTTAAAGCTTTTGCTGAAAATTAAACTAGTAAAAAGATTAAGTGTTTGAGAACTAACAACGGTGGTGAGTTTTGTTTGGTAGAGTTTGATAAGTTCTGTAAAGAGCAAGGGATTGAAAGGCATAAGACAGCTCCATACACCACGGACCAAAATGGAGCTGCAAAGAGGATGAACAGGACACTGATGGAGAAGTCTAGGAGTATGCTTAGTGGAGAAAGCCTCAAACAAAAGTTTTGGGCTGAAGCTGTAGCCACTGCTTGCTACCTGGTAAATAGGTCTCCTACATCAGCTCTTGTTGATAAGACACCTATGGAGGTGTGGTCTGGTAATAAGCCTTCAGTTAAACATCTTCATGTTTTTAGTTGTGAGGCATATGCACATGTGCCTAGGGAGAAATGGTCTAAATTGGAGAATAAGGTTGTTAAGTGTATTTTCATTGGCTATGGTGTCGATGTGAAAGGATACAAGCTTTGGGATCCTATGGCTGAAAAAGTGTTGTATAGCAAAAGTGTTATTTTTAGAGAGCTAACACCTTCCACTATTCTATATCCAGAAGAGAAAGAAAATAAAGAGGATGTGGTTTAGTTTCCTTCTACCCCTGAGAAGATTGAACCAAATGACCCTGTTGGACCTAATGATGAGGAGAGCTCTGGAAGCTCTAAAAGTTTATAAGATGAAGTAGAACCTCCACCTCAGCCTTTGAGGAGGTCCACATGAATCAGGAAGCAACCTGAGAGGTTTGGTTATACATTTCTTGATTCTAGTTGTGCTTGTGCTTTGTTTACTAATGCTGATGAGCCTAGAACTGTGACAGAGGCTATGGGCATGAAAGATGCAAGTTCCTAGAAGGAGGCCATGGAAGATGAGATGGCTTCTTTGGAAAACAATAAAACTTGGGTTTGCCTGATGGTTGGAAATCTGTTGGATGCAAATGGGTTTTCAAGAAGAAATTTGGTGCAGATGGCAATGTTGAAAAGTATAAAGCTAGATTGGTTGCAAAGGGGTACTCACAAGTGGAGGGAATTAATTATGGTGAAATTTTCTCTCCTGTTGCAAAGCTGACATCTATTTGGTTCCTGTTATCTCTTGTAGTTTCTTATGATCTAGAATTGGAACAAATGGATGTGAAGATAGCTTTCATTCATAGTGACTTGGAGGAAGAGATTTATATGTCACAGCCAGAGCATTACATAGAAAGAGGTAAAGAAAATTTGGTTTGCAAGTTAAATAAGTCTTTGTATGGTTTGAAGCAATCTCCTAGGATGTGGTACATGAAATTTGATGCCTTTGTGTTGTCAATTGGATATCTAAGATCAAAATCAAATCATTGTGTGTATTATAAGTTTGACAATGATCATATTCTCATTATTGCACTATATGTTGATGATATGTTGCTAATTGGGAATGGTAAGAATATGATTTCTAATTTGAAGTCTCAGTTGTCAGCACAGTTTGAGATAAAAAACTTAGGGGCAGCCAGGTACAGACAGAGCAAATAGAAAACTTTGGTTAAGCCAAAGTAAGTATGTGAAGACTGTGTTGGATAGATTCAGCATGGCAAATTGCAGACCATTGAGTGTTCCTATTTCATTGGGGACAGAGTTATCTGTGAATGATTGTCCAAAGTCTCCTTCTGAGACGGAGGATATTAGTAGAGTACCTTATGCTATTGTTGTTGGTAGTTTGATGTATGCTATGGTCTGTACAAGACCAAACATTGCCCAAGTAGTGGGAGTCAGTCGATTTATGGCTAATCCTAGATAGGTACATTGGGATGCAGTAAAGCGAGTGTTCAGATATTTGTGGGGTACTTTTGAGTATTCCCTATGTTATCATGGTCATCTTATAGGACCTCTACATTTTGTATGTATTTGTGGATTTGTGGATTCTGATTGGGTAGGTGACATTGATAGCAGGAGATCCACCAGTGCTTATGTGTTTACTATGTTTGGTGGTACAATTAGTTGGATGAGTAAGCAACAACCTGTGGTTGATTTGTCCACAACATAAACTAAGTATATGGCAGCAACTCATGCTTGTAAGGAAGCCATTTGGCTTAAGAGGTTGTGTTCAGATATTGGTGTTGATGCAAGACATATTACTATTTGTTGTGATAGTTAGAGTGTGATTTTCTTAGCAAAGAATCTGACTTTCCATGCCAGAACAAAGCATATTGATGTATAGTTTCATTTTGTGCGAGACATGGTAGAGGATGGGAAGGTGATATTGGAGAAAGTAGGCACTTTGAAGAATGTTGCAGATGCATTGATGAAACCAGTGAGCATAGAGAAGTTCAGATGGTGTTTGGAGTCTATGGGCCTCTTGGCCCCTAGCAGTTAAATCTTGTCATTTCTTTTGGCTCTTGCAAGGTGTTCGACAAGTGGGAGAATGTTGGGAATTAAGGTGTCTCAACCTTTGCAATTTCCTAGCATTGTTTATTTATTTGTATATTTATTTATTGCCTAATGTTGTAATTACTTACACATTCAGTTTGGTCACATAGATGAGGTGGCACGGTGACATGGCATCTTGTGGTGTGTGGAAGACAATATTCCATATGACAGAATCTATGACGCGTAAGAGCCAAGTTTGGAGATTCCTATGACAAGTGATGACAAGTGTCAGTGAGGATCTTTGCATGAGGGAAAGGCATCTTTGGGCACCTAAGTTGGGCTATGACATGTTGTAAGAGGAATATGCTATATTTAGCATTGTATGACGGATTCTCTTACAACATTAAAGGTGGTTATCTTGAGAAAATCTATGACAATTGTAAGATGTATAAGAGCATATGTCATAGTCTATTTTTAGCCTGGAGCGCTCCATATTGGGAAAGTCAAATCTACCATGTATGATAGATGTAAGGGATGTATTTACAGCAAGGACAAGTGTCCTTTGATGTGGGATAATGGCCATGTGGCCAAGGTGGATGCCTATCCCAAGATGCTCTCAATGTTTGCCTTGTAATCTCTATATATTGCATAGTTTGGAGTTATAGTTGCATAGTGTTTTTACAAGTACTATTATGCTACCGAAATAACTCCAGATATGACATTTGAAGACTCTTGGAAGAACTTGCATTGCAAGTGCATTGCAAACTATAACTATTTTAGATAATACATTGTGCAGGTTTTAGAGTGTGGGGTTTTTCACTTGAAAAAGGTTTTCCCCACGATACATCTTGTCTCTACTTCTCTCTGTCTATATTCTTGTTTTGTGTTTGTTGTTGTAATATCTCTTATATAAGTGTAATATTGCTGCAACTGTAAAGGTTAAAACAAATTTGCATACCTCTACCCTCATTAGATTAGTTTAGGAAGTGATTTCCACACACCTAGCTTCCTTTCAGATTTCTGCTATGTAGCTGAAAAAGGCTAACAGAAAAGGTGTGTTATTTATGCAGTAAAGGTCAGGTACCTTGATAACTCGGAGTTGTCAGCTAAAGACCATCCCATTCTAAAGGAATTTCAAGATGTATTTCCTGATGAACTGATGGAGTTACCACCTAAATGGGAATTTAATTTCTCGGTTGATTTATTACCAGGAACTGAGCCTCAGTCAAAGGCACCATACAAGATGAACACCACTGAATTGTATGAGCTGAAGGCACAATTGTAAGAGTTACTTAACCAAGGATTTATAAGGCCAAGTGTGTCTCCATGGGGAGCACCTGTCATATTTGTGAAGAAGAAAGATGGTACCTTGAGGTTGTGTATTGATTATAGAATGCTAAACAAGGCGACCATCAAAAATAAATATCTGCTCCCTAGAATTGATGAATTATTTGACCAGATGGAAGGAGCTAGGGTATTCTCAAAGATCAATCTAAGATTGGGATACCACAGCTAAGAATAAAAGATGAAGATATTTCCAAGGTTGCATTTAGGACAAGATATGGACATTATGAGTTCACGGTGTTACCATTTGGGCTAACCAACACCTCGACAACTTTTATGAATTTGATTAACGTCTTTTGAGACTGCCTGGATGAATTTGTATTAGTTTTTTTCTGGATGATATCTTGATATACTCCAAATCAGAAGAAGAGCATGACAAACACCTAAGGATAGTGTTGCAGCGTCTGAGGGATCATAAGCTTTATGGGAAGGTGTCAAAATGTACTTTCTACCAAACTAAGGTACACTATTTGGGCCATGTTATTTCAGTTGAGGGTATAGCGGTGGACCCAAATAAGATCAAGGCAATCATGGAGTGGCCAGCGCCACAGAATGTATCTAAATTCTAGAGCTTTATGGGGCTTGCCAGCTATTATAGAAAATTTGTCAAGGGGTTCTCAACAATTGCAGCACCCATCACTGCACTCCAAATAAAGGGAAACAAATTTGAATAGAGTGATAAGTGTGAGCAGGCCTTTCAAATTTTAAAAGAGAAAATTACTTCTGCACCCATCCTAATTGTGTCAGATCCAAATGGGCACTTTACAGTGATAACAGATGCTTCAGGGGAAGGTGTAGGAGTAGTTCTTATGCAAGACGATCAGGTGGTAGCATATGAATCTAGAAAATTGGAGCAGCATGAACTGAACTATGCACCACATGATTTGGAGTTGGCTTCCATAGTGCATGCCCTTCAAATGTGGAGGCACTATCTTTTGGGAAATCCATTTGAGCTAAAAATAGATCATTTGGGACTATAGTACATATATACTCAGCCCAACCTGAATGCTCGACAGAGACGATGGTTGGAGTTCTTGAGCGAATATGATTTTGGCATTGAGTATATAAAAGGAAAAGAAAATAGAGTAGCAGATGCCTTAAGCAGGAGGAGACATCTTGCAGCGATGATTAGTGTAAAATCAAATTTTAGACAGCAGGTGATTCAGGCTTTGCTGGGAGATGAGCATTATGAAAGGGTGAAACAAGCCCTAGAACAGGATCCTTTGGATCATAGATTTGAGGGATACATGTTTGAGTCTGACGGACTCTTAAGATATCAAGGATGGATGTATGTTCCTAACTCAGCAGAGTTGAGAGAACTAGTGCTAGAATAATTTCACAATGCACCTTATTCAAGGCACCCCGGTGCAACAAAAATGATAGAGGGACTAAGGCCATTGTATTTCTAGCCAGGACTTAGGAGAGATGTTACTACTTTTGTAGCCCGATGTTTGGAATGTCAGCGAGTTAAGGCTGAGCATGTACATTTGGTGGGACTTTTATACCCACATAGGGTGTCGAAATATAAATGGCAGGTAATTACTTGTTGGCAAGAGACACTGCTACACATGACAAGTGTTGTCATTGATGGCAACTAAGTCCATTCCACACATCCTCAGTACAGTTTTAGTTCTTACCAGAAGTTAGTTCCAAGATTTGTCTAGTCTGTATAGACAGGAATAGGGTATATGGCAGAGTTTAGTATTTTGATCAGTGGATCTCTCTAGTTAATTACTGCATGTTGCAAATCTGAGGGAGTATAGAGGAATGTCAAAAATATTCAAATCCAAGATTTTAGCCTCCCGTGACAAAGGGACTAAAAGTTATGAGCATTTGAGTACCGGGTCCTAATATGACAAAACAGTTCAATGAAGAACATGCCGACTTGTGTTAGATCCTTGTGCGAATCTATTAGAAGTGTTTTGATGAGTTGTGTATGGGATATAATGTTAATGGCCGACATGAATGGTGACCTGCAAGTGTTATTTCTGGTACGCATCAATATTGGTATTATTTGTTAAATTCTTCATAAGGCCAATAGATAGGTGATTGAGTTTGTTGATGTGGATATATATAACCGATGGATTCGAGTGTTGTGGAATATGATATGTGAATATGGAGTAAGTGTGAAAAAGGTAGATAAAAGTATGAAAGAGAAGAGATCTAAGGTCTAGATTATGGCAGAGCAGTAAATAGGGTAGATTAAAGATGAAGTGTGTAAAATCAGTATTTTGTGCTTAACTGGAACTGAATTCTTGCATTGGCAGATGCTACTTATTAGTTCAAACAATCTGTAATCCTTTTGTAATCATTCTTGTAGGTAGTGACCCTCTCTTGAGCAGTGAGCCTGAAGGCATGTGCCTTCCCCTTTGTAATACTTTTAAAATAATATAATCTTTGTGGGTTAACCGCCACCGTGGTTTTTCCCGTAATCGAGTTTCCACGTCAAAATCTTGGTGTCAAGTGTGTTATTTATGTTTCTGTTCATGTATTATTAATTCTTGCTTTTTATGATTATGTCATTAATCTATTAAGAAGGGGTAAAGAAAAATTAACTACAAGCTTAAAAAGTTTTAAGACAATTGATTCGCCCCCTCCCTCTCAGTTGTCAACCCTAATTCCAACATATGGTATCAGAGCAAGGTTCCTTGAAAAAAGCCTAACAGCTTGAGGAGGATCTGGGAAGGAGTTTCAATGGGTTCACTCAAAGAACAACTTCAATTGGCTTTAGAAGATCTTGATCGGTCCAAAGCAGAAATAGATGATCTGAAAGTGAACCTTAAGGATGTTGATGATTGCATTGACTTGCTAAAAGATAAACTTAAGGAATCAATGGAAAAAAGGAAAGAACTACTTCATTAGCTAGCTAATCTTACTGAAGAAAGTGGCATGAATGGGGCTTTAGAAAAAAAGACAAAGGAATGTGAGAAGGTAACAAAAGAAGTTTTTGTTCTAAAACATGAGATGGAATCTAGGGTAATGAGGCTAACCAAAGAAATTGAGCAAAAGAAGAAGATTGAAGAAGACCTAAATCAAACTCTAAAAGAAAGAACTGAAGAATGTTGTAGATTGGATAGAATGGCTGGCCATCTAGAATCTGATCTACAAGAAAGCAGAGACAATGAGAGAGAACTTGAGAGGTAGATTGTCATTCTAAGACATGAACTAGAAGTTGCAAATGAATACAAGAAGTTCAAGATAAGCTCAACTAAATGTGAAGCACTACTTGAAAGTCAGAAAAAGGATGATAACAAGCATGGTCTTGGATATGAGAAAGGTGAAAGTTCCAGATTTGGACAAAGAAATTTTCAACCAAGGAATGGGAGAAATAGACCTAGAAGACCTCTGGTAAGACAACCTAATGCTCAAAGATATCCATCCTTCAATGGCAATTGTTTCAATTGCGATAAATTTGGTCATAGAGCTACTCAGTGTAGAAGCAGAGAAAATTAAAATGCTCCATCCTTCTCTGGTCAATGTTTTAAGCATAAGAGGTATGGTCATAGATCAAATGAATGTAGAAGTATGATAATGAATAACTCTAGAGGAAATGGCAACTCCTTCAATGGTTATTGCTTTACTTGCAATGAATTTGGACACATGGCTAATCAGTACAGATCAAGAGGAAATCAAGTATATAAGCAAAGGAATGTTGTGTGCTTTAATTACAATAGATCTGGTCATATTGCAAGATTCTGCAGAAGTAGGAATATTGAAAGAAGAGGTCTGGTAAATAGAAAACTAGATGAATAGAGACAAGACAAAGGCAAGGCAAAAATTGATGTGAATGAGATCCAGAATAAAATGAGAAAGACATGGGTCAAGAAAAGTGTTGTGAATAATAGTAATGGGTCTGCATCGAAATCCGGTGCTGATAATTCCTTTGGGAATTGAATTAGGAGCTCTGGCTCAGGGGGAGCTGCAATTAAATCTAAAATCCCCCAGCCAGTAAGTGGGTGCCTGAATTTGGCACAATGAGAGAAATAATTTGGATTATTATACATCATTTGAAAGGATTTTTGGAAGATAAAAAGTGGATATCATGATTTACGGAACAATTGAAGATTGACTGTATGAAGAAACAATGTAACCGGATATGTTAGGGCAGAGCATTTATTACAAAGGCAAATTAGGTTTTTGCAGATCTTAAAAAGGTCGTTCATTCTTCATTTGAATCACTTTGCATTCGAAGATAGCAAGAAGAAGAGCATCTGAGCTAAGATTTCAAAGGATTTGAAGTGCAACTGGCAAATTCATCCGCTAACCCTAACTCCATGGAAGAAAAAGGTATTTATCTATGAAGCCTTGAATTTGAAATCTTTTGCAATGACCACTCCTCTTGTTGTTGATATTACTGAAAGGTCCCAGCCAAAATTTAAGCATCCATACAAGTCAGTCGAAATTGAACCTTTAGGAGCATTTTCTAGTGTCCCATAGGGAGTTCTACACGTTGAGGATATTAGGGCTTACATCCACTATAGCATAGAAGAATTTGGAAACCTAAAACTCTTGGATTTGTTTTTCAACTACCTAATGGATGATAACTATGAATTGAAACCAGAATACAAAGCCCTAGAAAGCAAACATTTTCTGCAAGTCATTAAATTTCTAACATTTGATGAAAATGAGTGGGTTCGATATTGTTGGTTTTGGGACAGACAACTGAGAAGGGGGGTGAATCAGTTGTCACAAAAACTTTATTTTCTTTAAACACTTAAATCCTTCTTATATTTCAACAGCATAATAATGATTCAATCTTGGAAGCACAATGCAATAACTCAGGAGTAGAAACACATTAACACATATGACACCAAGATTTTAATGTGGAAAACTTGGTTAAGGGAAAAACCACAGGGTGACTAACCCAAGATTGTATTCTCTATTAAAAGAATAAGAAGAGCAAAATGGCACATGCCAATTGGGGCTCACTACCTGAGCACACTGCTCACAAGAGGCCCACTGCCTACAGGAGACACACTGTCTACAGAATAATATAAATATTACATACTTGAACTGGAGATTAGCCTCTTCACCATGCTAGAGACAGTTCCATTTAAGCTCAATACTTCTACTCTGCTTTTCATTCTTCTCCTCTCTACCACTCTCTTATCTTCACCAGGATACTTTGAAATGACTTCACAATTCCTATTTATACATGACATCAACTTTGGAATGATCATCAAAGTCAGTGCAACATATTCTATTATAGAGCAATTACAAAAATACAACTTGATTTGTTACAAGAACTTCATGCGTATCACCACACTGTCAGCCACACATATCTGGGACTTCAATCTTCTTTGAGGAACACGCCATGCTTTGCAGAACATCTTCAAGATCATCCACAAGATGTGTAAAACATTCGGTCGGTCATGATAGGAAGAACACCATCACCTGAGAGTAAATCTTCAATTACGAGCTCAATCTTCAATGTGGACCGACAACACGAACTGGACACAATCTAGAGACCCCCACAAGCTTGCCTGAATCACCAAGAACATCCACACCACTTCTGCTTACTGAAATCATTTGCATCTTCATCTAGTACCTCAAGAACACATTCTGTCATCACTGTCACATTTGAATAAATGTTTGCGGACCTCCAGACCACGAACCAATTGAGTTGTCAATTCACATTAGCTTCCTAAACATTCCACCAAATCTATAGAACAAGATATTGCATTTCTGGATCTCACCGGATCTATTTGTGTCACTCTGTCACCTCTGAACAGCTACCAGAACCAATTTTACTCATATAGCCATAACTTCCCCAAATCTTCATGCAAACCTCTCAAATATTGACTGGATCATCTTTAGACACATATCTACAAATCCTTTGATGCACATTCTCTGATCTTCATCTAGCTGGGATCTTCACTTCATAGAGCTTCATTGTCTTCATTGTTCTTCTCTGCTTCTGATAGGACTAATTTTCTCAATATCCTCAGCACACAGCTCATCCAATCCTTGACATCAATGCAACAAGAGTGTGTTGACATCAATGACAACACCAATTAGGCCCATACTTGCAACAATCTCCCCCTTTGTCATTGATGGCAACATATGATGTGAAAAACTATTTTAACCATCAAGACAAGAACTTCTCCTCACTAACTAACATAGCTCCCCCTATCAACAGCAATTAATCATATGTCTTCTCTTTTTTTATTGCTCCCCCTCTGATCAGAAACCACTTTTGTTTTTCACATGTCTTCTCTCCCCCTTTGACATCAATGGAAAAGGGCACATACTTGCATCAATCAAAATCATACAGACTACTCCCCCTGAGTAGCAGCTTCCTATCATCAATCTGGACCACAAGATATGACTGTGAGATCCACTAGACTGATGCACATCAGTGCACCTTAATTCAGAACTGGAGGGGTAATAACCCCTAACTTCTCCCTGAGATACTCAAAAGAGTCCTTAGGTAGAGGTTTAGTAAAAATGTCTGCAATCTGATTCTTTGAGGGCACAAACTCTAATCTGACTTCATTCTTGTTCACCTGCTCTCTCAAAAAGTGAAACTTGATGGATATATGTTTTGTCTTTGAATGCAACACTAGATTTTTTGATATATTTATTGCACTTGAGTTATCACAGAAGATTGCGATAGGTTCATCATACTCCACTCTGATGTCTCTTAGCATTTGCTTCATCCACAATACTTGAATGCAACTACTTGTTGCTACAATATATTCTGCTTCTGCAATGGATAAAGAGAGTGCCTCTTGTTTCTTGCTCAGCAAGAAACCAATCTTGTCCCCAAATAGAATGCACCACCACTGGTACTCTTCCGATCATCAACATCTCCTACCCAATCAACATCTGTATATGCGTGAAGAGAGAAATCATGATCCCTAGGATACCATAAACCATACTCAACTGTTCCCTTTAGATATCTAAGAATTCTCTTGATTGCCATGACATGAGATTCTCTAGGATTAGCTTGGAATCTGGCAACAAGACCAACAACATTCATAATGTCAGGTCTAGTTCTAGTAAGGTACAGTAGTCCTCCAATCATTGACTTGTACTTTTTCTGATCAGCCTTAGGAGATTCATCATCTTTGCTCAGTTTACATCTGGTTGCCATGGGAGTATTCATTGGTTTTCAATCTTCCATCTCAAATTTCTTCAACAATTCTTTCACATATTTGGTCTGTGACATGAAGATTCCTTTCTTTGTTTGAGTGATTTGCAAACCCAAGAAGAAATTTATTTCCCCAAACATGGACATCTCAAATTCACTTCTCATTTGATTTGCAAAAGTCTTGCACATACTATCTCTTCCTGCAAAAATGATATCATCAACAAATACTTTAACAAGTAAGATAATTTCATGATCAATCTTGAAGTACAAGTTATTGTCAGTCGTACCTTTGTTGAAACCAATCTTCAAAAGATGTTTATCCAGTCTTTCATACCAGGCCCTTGGGGCTTGTTTAAGTCCATACAGTGCTTTCTTCAACTTGTAGACCATATCACCATGATCAGACAATTGAAATCCATCTGGTTGCTCAATGTATACTTCTTCTTCCAAGTCACCATTCAGGAAGGCAGACTTGACATCCATCTGATATGCTTTGAAATACTTGAAGGTAGCAAAAGCAAGAAATAATCTAACTGCTTCAATTCTTGCCACCAAAGCAAAAGTTTCTTCAAAATCAACTCCTTCTACTTGAGAATAACCCTTGCAGACCAATCTGGCTTTGTTTTTTACTACTTCACCATCTTCATTCAGTTTATTCCAGAAAACCCATTTGGTCCCAATCACATTTTTGTTTCTAGGTTTGGGAACAAGATCCCAAGTGTGATTTTTCTCAATCTACATCAACTCTTCCTCCATTACTTTGGCCCAACTTTCATTATTGCATGCTTCACTTACTATTTTTGGTTCAATCTTTGAAATCAGACAATACTTCTCTAAATCTTGAGCAATCTTTCTTCTTGTTTGAACACCTTTGCTTCTATCACCTATGATCTAGTCTTCAGAATGATTTAGTCTTACATACTTGGGAGTTTTGGGAATTTCTTGCACTTCTATTTCTTGGATAGGTTCATTCAAGCTTATCTCCTCTTCCTGTATTTCAAGATTCTCCAGATCAGTCTGGATCTAAATTTCATAAGGGGCTTGAACTTCTTAGACCAAAACATCATTCTAACCATCTTCTTCATATTCATAAAACCTTGAGGGTTTTTCAATGCCTTCATCAACCTTCACATTTGTACTTTCTACAATCTTTTTCAATCTCTTGTTATAACACCGGTATGCTTTGCTTAGAGTAGAATAAACCAAGAATATTCCTTCATCACTTCTAGCATCAAATTTGCCAAGGTCTTCATCTCTTTTAATGTAACATTTACTACCAAAGACTCTAAAATACTTTACAGTGGGAGTGATGCCAAACCAGAGTTCATAAGGGGTCTTACCATTATTGCTTCTAATTTGTACTCGATTAAGAGTATAGACAGCAATGCTTACAACTTCTCTCCAGTAGATCTGAGGAACTTTTGCTTCCATCATCATGGTTCTAAATGCTTCCTGGATGGTCTGTTTCTTTCTCTCCACTACTCCATTCTGCTATGGAGTCCTTGGAGTAGATAACTATCTTTTTATCCCATGTTTCTCACAGAATTCTATGAAATCTCCGGATGTGAATTCTCCACCTCTATCAGACCTAAGACATTTTATGTTTAATCCAGTTTCATTATCTACCATAGCCTTGTATATTTTGAAGTTCTCAAGAGCCTCAGATTTCTCTTTCAGGAAAGTCACCCACATCATTCGGGAATGGTCATCAATTAGTAACATGAAATATCTATCACCTTGCAAACTCCTGATTCTTGTCGATCCACATAGATCAGTATGTACTAAGTCCAACAATCCGGTAGAAGATTGTTCCTTACTTTTGAATGTGACTCTACTCTGCTTACCCAACTGACATTCTTTGCACAAATTGTTAGTAGGTTTCACCAGTCTTGGAAGATCTCTTGCAGCCTGAGTGTTGCTTATCTTGATGATATTATCAAAATTTACATGACACATTCTCCTATGCCACAACCAACTCTGATCAATTTGAATAAATAAACAACTTTTTCCAGTACCAACCAAGTGGAAGATGTTACCTTTTGTTTGAGTACCGGATGCAACCTCTGTTCCAGAACTTTCAAAGATCTTACATTTTCCATTTTTGAATTGGATATCATAGCCTTTGTCCACCAACTGCCCAACACTGAGAAGATTGTGCTTCAGACCTTCAACATACAGTACATCATTGGTTTTGTTCTTTCCATCAAAAGAAATAGTTCGTCTACCTCTGATTCTGCTAGCAGAATTATCACCAAATTTTTCAACTCCTCCTTCATATATTTCCAAATCTATGAACTTATTTTTGTCACCAGTCATATGGTGGGAGCATCCACTGTCAATGAAACATTCATCCTTTTCTTCAACTTGGGTAGCTAGAGCTCTTTCTACCATTTTATGATTGACAGATTCAATGGGCATTAGATCTTCTTCCTTGATGGCAATAAACACCCAGTCACTTCCGGATTTGTTTCTTGTCTTTGATTCATCATCTGTTACTCCTTCATCATCATCATCTTCATGAACATAGTAACATTTCTTTTGAAATTTTGATCTATTTGGATTAGTCCTTAAAAATCTTTCCGGACACCTTGAAGCAAAATGACCAATCTTGTTGCAGTTGAAACATTTGAAGGGTAATTTTCCTTCATACTTACCAGATCCTCTTGGCAGTCTTTTTGCAATAAGGGCTTCAAGTTGAGCAGCTTCTGCCTCATCTTCATCCGGATCTTTTCTTGCTTTTTCATACCATGATAGTTTCTTTGAGGAGTTCTCTCCTGGATCATACCTTTGTTTGCCTTTTACAAAGGCACTAGCTTTGAATGTAGATTCAGTCTTGGGGGGTGCATCTCCAAACTCGGCCAATTCAAATGCAGTTAATTTTCCAACCAATTGATCTCTTGTGATATTTGATAAAGATCTGAATTCTTCAATAGCAGCAACCTTGTGTTTGTAAGCAGGAGGTAGGGATCTGAGAACTTTGGCAACAATCTCATCTTCATCCAAGGTTCCACCAGTACACCTAATGCTACAAACAAGCTCATTTACTTTTGGCATAAATGTAGTGATATTCTCATCTTCATTCATCTTCAGGTTTTCAAATTTTCCTTTCAGACTCTGTAGTTTGGCACATTTAACATATTTGTCTCCTTCATGCAGAAGTTCCATCTTTGACCAAATCTCATATGCAGTTTTTAAATCCATAACATTTGTCAGCTCTGAATTAGATAAGGCACTTAGTAAGGCTTCTTTAGCTCGAAAATTGTCTTCTGCATCTCTAATTTCATCTACAATTGTCAGACCATTCTTTGGAGGAACATACTTCTTTGAAGTTAAGGTCCAATATTGCATTCCCATACATTGCAAGTGATATTCCATGCGGCTTTTCCAAAGAGTGTAATTAGTTCCATCAAACCTCAGACTATCCTTCTTGTAGGAAGACATCCTGGATCTTCTCAAGCGATTAAGCTCTTTTAGAGGAACTTAGCTCTGATACCAATTGTTTGTTTTAGGATAGACAACTGAGAGGGAGGGGGTGAATTAGTTGTCACAAAAACTTTCTTTTCTTTAAACGCTTAAATCCTTCTTATATTTCAACAGCATAATAATGATTCAATCATGGAAGCACAATGCAATAACTCAAGAGTAGAAACACATTAACACATATGACACCAAGATTTTAACGTGGAAAACCCGGTTAAGGGAAAAACCATGGGGTGACTAACACAAGATTGTATTCTCTGTTAAAAGAATAAGAAGAACAAAATGGCACATGCCAATTAGGGCTCATTGCCCAAGCACACTGTTCACAAGAGGCCCACTACCTCCAGGAGACACACTGTCTACAGAATAATATAAATATCGCATACTTGAACTGGAGATTAGCATCTTCACCATGCTTGAGATAGTTCCATTTAAGCTCAATACTTCTGCTCTACTTTTCGCTCTTCTCCTTTTTACCACTCTCTCATCTTCACCAGGATACTTTGAAATGACTTCACAATTCTTATTCATACATGACATCAACTTTGGAATGATCATCAAAGTTGGCACAACATATTCTATTACAGAGCAATTACAAAAATACAACTTGATTTGTTACAAGAACTTCATGCGTATCACCACACTGTCGGCCACACATATCTGGGACTTCAATATTCTTTGAGGAACACACCATGCTTCGCAGAACATCTTCAAGATCATCCACAAGATGTGTAAAACATCCGGTCGGCCATGATTAGGAAGAACACCATCACCCGAGAGTAAATCTTCAATTACGAGCTTAATCCTCAATGTGGACCGCCAACATGAACTAGACACAATCTAGAGACCCCCACAAGCTTGCCTGAATCACCAAGAACATCCACACCACTTCTGCTTACTAAAATCATTTGCATCTTCATCTAGAACCTCAAGAACACAGTCTATCATCACTGTCACATTTGAATAAATTCTTGCGGACCTCCAGACGACAAACCAATTGAGTTGTCAATTCACATTGGCTTCCTAAATATTCCACCAAATCCGTAGAACAAGATATTGCATTTTTGAATCTCACCAGACCTATTTGTGTCACTCTGTCACCTCTTAATAGCTGCTAGAACCAGTTTTACTCATATAGCTATAACTTCTCCAAATCTTCATGTGGACCTCTCAAATCTTGACTAGATCATCTTTAGACACATATCTACAAACCCTTTGATGTGCATTCTCTGCTCTTCATCTAGCTGGGATCTTCACTTCATAGAGCTTCACTGTCTTCACTGTTCTTCTCTGCTTCTGATAGGACTAATTTTCTCAATATCCTCAGCACACAGCTCATCCAATCCTTGGCATCAATGCAATAGGAGTCTGTTGACATTAATGACAACACCGGTTAGGCCCATACGTGCAACAGATATATCTTGATCCCAATGCATGATGAGTTCATATGGCTCTTGAAACCATTCAAGATTACAAAGGATGTTATCAAGATTGTAACTAGGTTAAATTCAATTGGTGGATTACCCATGCTGAAAGCCGTGAAGAACCAGACAGTGACCAATGCTACCAGTGCAAAGTTTGACAAAAGGGAAATGACCATCAATGACATTATTGAACCGGATGTTAAGTTTGCATCTATGGTGATTGGTTACAAAATTTACCACTCCAACAGGGAGAATTCTATCTCTAAAACTACCATATATGTAGCATATCAAATGTTGAAGGAGAATGCAAATTATGACCTATGTGATCTATTACGAAACCAACTGATTGAAAATATAAGCAAAATCAAAAAGGATAAGAAAAACACCTTCAAATATGGTTCCCTAGTTATATGTTTGTTCTTTTATTTTATGAATGAAGTGCCTGGAGTACAAGGTGTGCAATGGACAAATGACATGCCAGTTGCTTGGAAAATAAAAGATCATCTACTCAGCATTGGAGACTCAAGTGCATAGAAGATTGCAATTTGGGGTTACTTTAAAAAATTTTAGAATATGATGCATTCTAGGGAAAGAATCCCTAATTCAATAGTTGAGAAATACAAGGATGAAATCTGCTTTATGGTAGACACTGATCAGTGCCTAATGGAAGCTATGGAACCCAGAACTTTATGGATTATGCTTATGGGCTATGAGGTTGATGAGAAGATATTAGACATGTATGCTCAACATCTCCTAAGCAAATCAAAAGATGCCTCTGTTGAAAGGTTTGGAACGTATAAGGAGCTAAGTCTAAAATTGCATGTTGAGCTCAAGAAACTAGAGACCAAGAGAAACGTTCAGAGACAGGTTGAAATGTATGCTGAAAGCATTGGCCTAACCAAGGAAGCTGTAAGAAAGAATAGGGAAATAATTGAAAAGATGAAGAGAAGAACTAAGCAAGCTTCAGAAGAGAGGGCAGAACGTGAACCAGTAGCCGCTCTAGAAGTCACACCTAGCTCATCAAGAAAAACAAGAAGTTTTGCAACTATCTCTGAGCAATCCAAACCCATTCCTACTGAGACACCGGAAGCCACACCATCTGGTGAAGGAGGAAAGAGAAAGAAAACAAAGGCCACAAGAACCTATGAAAGCACAAAAGTTGATGAAGAAGAAACTGATTCAGATGTTGAGGTAAAGGTGTTGAAAGCCTTTGGAACAAAAGATGCCAAGATGACTAAGGAGAAGCCCTCCAGAAACAGAAAGGCAAGCAAAAGGCAGAAGATAGATATATATGTTGAGAAGCCCACACTTTCTGTGGAAGATGTAATAAAATCTGTCACTGTGGATGGAAATTTGAAACCCATGACTGAATTTTATGATGAATACAGTGATACAGATAAAAGGGTATTAGAAGAAGCAACTGTTAGATATCTGAATATCTATAATAAGGCCCTGATTGAAATAATTTCTAAGATCCCTCAAAGTCTTGCAGACATTTTGGAGTTGAGGAAAGAAAATGCAAAAAGTAAGGATTTAGAGCTTAGAGAACATGTATTGATAAAACTATGCCCTCAGATCACTCAAGTTCAAATGAATATGATATTCAAAGAAATGAAGGATGAATTCAGGAGCAAGAAGAGAATGAACAAATTGATGCTTGGAGAATTAGACAAAATAGTTAAAGAGACACAGGAAATACTTCTAAGTGCATTGAAGAAACATAATCTACAATTTGTTGAGGAGGAGACTGATGATGGGATTGATTCATCAATCCTAGATATTGAAGAAATGAAAACTGATGAGCAGCATATCAAGGTTGATGACTCCATTGTTCCAGAAGTGGAGCAAATAAACAACGAAGATACAGAGATGGTGGATAAATCTGGTGATGCAGGAGATACTCTGACTCCTCTTGATCAATCCAGAAAAGAAAATAATGTTGAGAATATTGCTGCTACACATGATCCTCTAGAACATATTGCAAATGGTGAGGACAAAGGAAAGAATCCCCCTATAGATGACACAGAGAAAGGTGAAGCAGAGAAAGAAGAAGAAGTCAAAGGTAAGGAAGATAAAGCAAAAGAAGATGGTGCAAATGTTGATGCACCCAAACAAAATAGTCCTGTCACTGAGAAAACCCAAGGAAAGGAAAGTGGTCTAGAAATTATGGCAAGAGACACTGTAAATGCAGTAAAGAGTTTTCTAAGTAAAGAGATGCTAGAGTTTGATGAACTTGATCTGATTCAAGCATCACTCAACCTGGATACTTTCTCTCTGGTCCAATTGATGAAGATAGCATCTTTCACACAAGCCAAGACAAGAGAAAAGGTATTGAAATCTGTTGCAAGGTGTGACACTTGGTCTCCTTGTTCAGTGTTGTGCTGCGGTGGTTTGCGACAAGGGCTTAACCGCCTCCCGTGCTTGTTAAGTCAAGTGGTTGTATCGAGCATTAAGAGGTCGATCTTTTGGTGCAACGGCAGCTAACAATTGGTATCAAAGCCGAGGTCACGGGTTCAAACCCTGTGCTTGCGCTGGGGGGGATTGTTGCAAGGTGTGACCCTTGGTCTCCTTGTTCAGTGCTGCACTGCAGTGGTTTGCGACAAGGGCTTAACCACCTCCCATGCTTGTTAATTCAAGTGGTTGTATCGGGCATTAAGAGGTTGATCTTTTGGTGCAACGGTAGCTAACAAAATCTCACATAGAGGACAATGAGCTGCTAGGCCTTGCATCTAGTATATTGGAGAAGTTAATGGCAACATTCTAGAAGAATCCATCTTATTCTCCCTCTAGAAATCTGAAGAGCCTTGTAAATTTTGTAAGTACTCACTTTGAGTCCTTTGAAAAATCTGCAGAAGTTAAAGTTCAGAATGAATTTAATAGCAAAAGATTTGATGCACTTAAAGGATGATTGGGATAGACAAATTAGTGCTAGATAACAATATAAAGAATATTCAAAATACTCTTTTAGAATGAGGTAGTATATATAAGTTATGTTTATCTACTCTTGAAGTCATAGAGAATATAGAAGATAAAATAAAGGACTCCAAACAGAAATTGTCAAGTATGTCCCAAGCTTTTGATCCATTGACAGTATCAGTGGCAAGTAAGGAGTGTCAAGCAATCAATCTGACAGAAGAAATAAAGAAATTGAAAAAAGAAAAGGAGAACATTGAAGCAAGAATGGGTGAGCTTCGGGGATTGATTTCCCCTAAGATAGAAGCTATGTTCAATGTTGTAACAGAAGCCCAAACTGCTACTCAAACAGGTGATCCCACTGACCTCCAAAAAGCTAAAGCACAAGCATTTTTGTTCAATGGCCACATTACAACTTTGAATAGTATGAAGAAGAGTTGGGATACAGAGTTGGTCCTACTGAGGAATATTTTTGGAGATGTACTTAAGTATATGTAAATATAACTTAAGGATTGGTTGTACATATGCGGCATTGTATACAGAATTTTTTGGTGAATTTTGGATTGCAAATTCAATCCTTTGCCATTGATGTCAAAGGGGGAGTGAAGAGCAATGAAAAATGAGGAATCTAGCAAAGGAGGAGCTTTGGAAACAATGGAAAGCACAAGTGTACAGAGTAAGGGGGAGTAGCTCCAACACTTAGTCATTTTTCACTAAGTGTTGACATCAATGCCAAAGGGGGAGATTACTGACAAGAGACACTACTACGCATGATAGGTGTTTTCATTGATGGAATCTAAGTCCATTCCACACATTCGCAGTACAGTTTTAGTTCTTACCGAAAGTTAGTTCCAAGATTTGTCTAGTTCGGATAGACAGGAACAGGGTATATGGCAGAGTTCAGTATTTTGATTAGCAAATCTCTCTAGTTAATTACTTCATGTTGCAAATCTAAGGGAGTATAGAGGAATGTCAAAACTATCCAAATCCAAGATTTCAACCTCCCGTGACAAAGGGACTAAAAGTTATGAGCATTTGAGTACTGGGTTCTAATATGACAAAACAGTTCAGTGAAGAACAGGCCGACTTGTGTTAGATCCTTGTGCGGATCTAGTAGAAGTGTTTTGATGAGTTGTGTATGGGATATAATGTTAATGGCTGATATGAATGGTGACCTGCAAGTGTTATTTCTGGTACACATCAATATTGGTATTGTTTGTTAAATTCTTCATAAGGCCGACATATAGGTGATTGAGTTTGTTGATGCGGATATATATAACCGATGGATTTGAGTGTTGTGGAATATGATAGTGATGTGAATATGGAGTAAGTGTGAAAAAGGTAGATAAAAGTATGAAAGAGAAGAGATTTGAGGTCTGGATTATGGTAGAGCAGTAAACAAGGTAGAATAAAGATGAAGTGTGTAAAATCAATATTATGTGCTTAACCAGAACTGAATTCTTGCATTGACAGATGCTACTTATCAGTTCAAACAATCTATAATCCTTTTGTAATCATTCTTGTAGGTAGTGAGCCTCTCTTGAGCAGTGAGCTCTAGACAGTGAGCCTGAATGCATGTGCCTTCCCCTTTGTAATACTTTTAACAGAGTATAATCTTTGTAGGTTAACCCCCACCGTGGTTTTTCCCTTAACCAGGTTTCCACGTCAAAATCTTGGTGTCAAGTGTGTTATTTGTGTTTCTACTCATGTATTATTAATTCTTATTTTTTATGATTATGTCATTAATCTATTAAGAAGGGGTAAAGAAGAATTAACTGCAGCAAGCTTTAAAATTTTTAAGACAACTGATTCACCCCCTCCTCTCAGTTGTCAACCCTAATTCCAACATTACTATGGATTTCATTCAAAAGTTGCCTATGACCAAGACCAGACATGATTTCATCTTGGTTGTTGTTGATAAATTGACAAAAGTAGCTCACTTCATTCCTGGGAATCTTAAGGATGGATCATTGGTTTTAGAGAAAAAGTTTGTGCAAGAGATTTTTCTGATTGCATGGAGTGCCAGAAACGATAATCTCTGATCGTGACACTCGAATGACTTCTAGATTTTGGACTACACTATATGCTTCTTTGGGGACAAAATTAAACTTTAGTTCAACTTATCATCCTCAGACTGATGGTCAAACTGAGAGGGTGAATCAGGTAGTGGAGGATCTCCTTAGAATGTATTGCATGGATCAATAGCATAAATGGGAGGAGTACCTACCCTTAGTGGAATTTGCATATAATAACTCATATCACACCTCTTTAGGAATGACACCTTTCAAGGCTTTGTATGGTTACAAATGTCGTACACCTATCAGTTGGGATAAGGTGGAAGACTGGATTGTCATTGGGCCAAAGATGTTAAGAGAGATGGAAGATCAGATGAAGCTAATTAAGGAGAAGTTAAAGTAGGATTAAGATCGCCAGAAGAGCTTTGCAGATAGGAACAGAACCTTTAGACAGTTCTCAGTTGGAGATAAGGTCTTTTTTAGGGTACGACCATAGAAGAGTTCAATCTCATTTGGAAAGGGGTCTAAACTTGCCTCTAGACATGTTGGGCCATTTGATGTCTTGGAAGTTATCAATCCGATTGCATATAGGCTTGCTCTACCACTGGCTCTATCCCGACTACATAATGCATTCCATGTTTCTGTGCTTAAGCCATACCATCTAGCTGCTTCTCATATTCTTGACTAGCGTGCATTGCAGGTTCAAGATCTAGGGGTGGTGCTAGTGGAGCCCACCAAGATTTTGGAGAGGCACAACATTAAGTTGTGGAACCGCAATGTGGTGCAGTATAGGGTCCAATGGGACCAGTATTCGGTGGACAGTGCCACCTGGGAGAATGCAGAGGATATTGATAGATCATTCTCGCATCTTAGATTTTAGCATACTTTTATTTCTGCATATGATGACTTTTATTATATTATTGACATTGATTGTATAAGACCTTTTATGTAGATGTTTTGTAATAAGATATCGAGACGATGTCTCTTCCAAGTGGGGAAGGATGTCACGTCTTAGACTTTGATGCTTTCTAAACTTACTTTATGTGGAACTGAATTACGGATAATTGTGTGTGATTGAATAAATATTATGTTATTTTGAAAGATGAAATAAGTAAATGATTAATTTATTATGGAAAAAGATGAAATGAAATGAATATTATTTTATTCATGTTATTTTGGAATAATAAATTATGGTGCTTTGGCTATGCTTCGGCTATTTGGACACTAACCTATTAATGGGAAATCTAAGTTTTCATGAGTTGCAGGTTGTTGAAGACAAGGGTGTGGTTAAGGTAGAGGAGGTTAGCAACCTGGTAGGGTTAAGATGGAGGGATTTCTCACACACACACAACACTTAGAATCATATAGATGCATTAGAATTGCATTAATTAATTATATTATATAGTTTCTTATTTTATTGTGTTATAGTTGGATTGTTTAATTAATTGGCATTTAATATTATATGCTCATAGAAAAATAAAAGGAATGGTTTTAATTTGTTTATTGGTTTTAATTAGAATTAGTAGTATTTATTATTTTTGAGATAATTGTGATGCAAATAAATAATAAATCATGAGCTTTATTTGATAATGTGAGATAAAATATAGAAAAAGAAAAACAAAATTTAGAAAACAAAATAATGTGAAAGAAAACAATAGAAAAATAGAAAAATAGAAAAACAAGACTTAAATTTAGAAAATAAAGCACAAAAACAAAGCAAAATAAAAATAGAAAAGAGAAAGAAAAGAATAAAAGAGAATGAACCCTCATTCTCACAACACACAAGTTTTATGATTCACAACCTTTCATTCTGAAGAACAAGGGAGCACAAACAAGAAGATTGTATATTGGAAGCAAGGGAAGCATTTGAGGAACAGAGGATTTGAAGGAAATCAACTATTGGATAGCGTAACCATAGGTTTTTATGCAGATCCATAATGTCATTGTTGCTATTGTGTGAATAAGTGCTTGATATCAATTATTGATCTATGCTAAAGAATAAATTAATTTTTATTACTGGATTGATTCTATAAATACCAAAATTGTGAATAGGAATTTGTTGTTAAAAACCATTTTTTCTGTATGATAAATTATTGTTGTATTAAAACTATACATATATATATAGATGCTACTGTTATTAATACTAATATATATGTATATACTTTTATTGTTTTTTATATATACATATATATACCATATTACTATATCAAAAATTCTATATATTAATCATATGTAAATAGTACTGAATATATATGTTGAAGTATGTGATGATAATGATTTTGGATAAAGGATAGCGAACAACATAATTGTTGTTTTTATTGAATGTTTTAAAAGTTTTTTTTTTAAATGCAACGATGCTAAGGCCGTGGGATCACCCACAAAGGAGCGTGGGGAAGGTCGACGCCATCCCCACGGTAACTATTGTTTATAATTTTTATTTTATAAATCTTTAAACTTCATTCAAATTTTTGTGGGCCATCGGCCCTCTCTACATAGTCACTGATGATACAATTTGATCATTGTTTATACTTGCTAATTGTTAATTATACTCATTGTTCTGTGATTTCTATGAGGTTTTATTAATGACTCTGTGTGTGTGTATAGTTCTTTATAGTCAGATTTATTAATCTATGTCTGTTATACAATTTTCTGTATATTTATTTTTTTCGGTATCATAGACAAATATGCATATATGATGGGGAAGATGTATATACATAATTATATAAATATATATATATATATACATATTTATATATATATATAGGCATGTAAATGAGTTTTCGTATGTGAATTCCTACTAAATATATATATAAATATATTTTTAATTGGGAAAAGTGTTGTAACCTATACAAATAGTTTTGTTAAAAAGACTATATGATTCCATGTAAAAGATTGTTTTATTTTGTGAAGAACTTGACCAAACTGTAGAATTTGCCAAAGCCACTGAATTGAGAATGAAACGGCATTATAGTAAACTAATAGATTCAATTTTTGTTTTCAAATAATTATTCCATATCAAACCAAGAAAATATCTTTTCATGAAATATCAATATAACCACCAAAATTTGAAAACTTAGACAACATGCAAATCAAAGTAGAGAATTGGTTGATGTAAATTGTATTTGTTTTTCGGAATGAACATTTTGATGATGAATATTTAATCTTAGAAGAACTATTCTTTGTATTTAATTGGTAAAGTAATGTACTTTCAGGATAGGATGCTGAATGTGGGCTCCTAGAGACGGTAGTTTTACTTTTTCTAAAACTACCACTTTTGTTATTGCTTGGCCAAGATACTGTACCATTGAAATATGGAATTAGAAAAAGCCTAGATTCATGTTATATATGTCTTTGCCACATCTTGTTTGCAAGAGTTATGTCATTCTAGTTTAGGAATGCATACAGGCATCAGGGACGCATCGAGAGATTCCCTCTTGCTTATATTGTTCCAGGTTGCTAGGCTCCTCATGCAAGGTCGGTGTTTTCTTTGAGATAGGAAGAAACCTAGGGAAGTCTAGTACTGCATGGTTGGGTGGAAAAATCGCCTTAACCACACTCTTGGCCTCAGCTTGCGGAAGACCAGTGGGGTCACGGTGGTCGAGATTAGAGATTCTTATGATATATGATTCATTATGGATATTTATTTCATTGTATTACTCTTGTATGGCTAGCATAGCCAATTTGTAAAATGTAATATTACTTCCATTGATGTATTGATGCTATATTTTACTTGTAACATTGAAATAGATGTATTGTAACACCCTAATTGGTGTATGTAATTGGAAATGTAACACTTTCTATTGTGTGGATTTGTATTTCATTATTGAAAACATGCTATTTTATACAACTATGGATATTTGAATATTATAAATTATTTAATTTCCTCATGTGGAATGAGAATTGCTTTTTGTAATACTATTTTTAGTATATAAGTTTTCCGCACTTTACAAGATGCATGAGCCTCCACTACCCTCAAAAATCCTTATGTTGGCAACCTCTTTGTCCTCTTGTAGCAGCAAGGATATCCTCTTGGCAACAACAGGAAAAGGAATGCAAAAAAGCTTTTAAAATCTTGAACAACACGATATGAAGCTTTTAGCAAAGCTTTGATGAAACAAAAATAAAAGTAAAAGGCTCAAAGTCCTGTATGAGCATATGGATGCTAGTTGGAGAGAAAAAACTTGCAAAGACTGGATGCACAAATGAATTTGCCTCCTAAAAGGGGGAACTTTTAAGCTTGACAACAATAAAAGCTAATGCGAAGAAATCTTGGAAACTTTGAAATACTAAAGAAAGAAACTAAGAGGCTCAAGGGCCCGTGAAGAAGCTTGAAAAAGCTTATGAAGAAGGGAAGAGCATTCTCCAACTTGAGAAATAATGAAGAGGTGAGGGGTATTTATAGCTTGGAAGAGATCATGAATGGTGGAATTGATTGAGAAGTTAACTCAATTTGATTGAAGAGTTAACAAAGTTGATTGGACAGAGAACTGGATTGATTAGGGAGTTAACAAGCCAAGATAGCCTATCACTGAAGCAAAAAGGGAGTTAGCAAGAGTGCATGAGTTGACAACTAGAGATAAAAAGGAGCTAATTATACAGAGGCTTGGAATAGTTAACTCTATGTTTAGGCCAAAAACTCATGCAAAGTGGAAGAAAAATGAGTTAAAACGGAGCTTTTTCGCATCCAAAACTCAAGTTTTTCCGTGGCTGGAATAGATGACAAGGTCACCCATGGGTCAGGGTCGCCCATATTTATAGCTTGGAAGAGATCATGAATGGTAGAATTGATTGAGAAGTTAACTCAATTTGATTGAAGAGTTAACAAGGTTGATTGGACAGAGAACTAGATTGATTAGGGAGTTAACAAGCCAAGATAGCCTATCACTGAAGCAAAAAGGGAGTTAGCAAGAGTGCATGAGTTGACAACTAGAGATAAAAAGGAGCTAATTATACAGAGGCTTGGAATAGTTAACTCTATGTTTAGGCCAAAAACTCATGCAAAGTGGAAGAAAAATGAGTCAAAACGGAGCTTTTTCGCATCCAAAACTCAAGTTTTTCCGTGGCTGGAAAAGACGACAAGGTCACCCATGGGTCAACCTTTTTACTAGTTCAGGTCACTCAAGGGTGACCCTGGGTCACCTGGGGGTGACCCACAGAGGGGAGGTGTCACATCTCAAACTTTGATACTATCTATGGTTACTTTTTGTGGAAATAATCTATGGATAATTATGTATGTTAGATAGATAATTTATTATTTTGAAAGATGAATGATTATTTTAATATGGAAAGATGTAAAAAAATGAATGTAATATTTATGTTAGTAATGCTTCAGCTATTTGGTTACTAATCTATTAACGGGAAATTGGAATTTACTATGAGTTGCAAGTTGTCGAAGACAAGGGTGGTTGAGGTAAAGGAGATTAGAATCCTGGCAAGGTTAAGATGGAGGGATATCATTCACACACTTCACGTAGTGACATGTAGCTACATATGTTTGCATATAGAATGATTTAATAGTTTAATTTAAATTACATTTTTATTTTATTTAAATTATATGATTTTATTGCATAGTTAGTTAATGGTGATTTAATTAGATTATTTAATTCATTGTTATTTAAATATTGTGAGTGCTTAGAAAATAGAATAATTGAATTAGTTATTTAATTTGTTTTTATTTAGAGAATAGTTATATAGATACATTGTGATAAATATGTAAATTATTTTTAATAATATTTTTAGAACTAGAAATAGAATAAAACATGATTTTGGAACAAAAACTTAATTTAGGAAAGAAAAGCTCTAGAAAATGAAAACGCTTGAGGAAGAGGAAACAATAAAAGAAGAGTTACAATTCATTTCTTACACACCAAAACTTCTAGTTAACATCTTGCATTCTCAAAAAGAAGAAAAGCTCTTCATCTTAGAAACTGCATTCAAAACAAAAAGAAATTGTGGAAGCATTTTTTGGGCACAAAGAGGGAATAGTTCAGATCAAGAAGCCTTTGTAAAAATATGTGGGAATCAAGCATTCAATTGGAATAGGGAGCGAATTCCAAGTTCTTATTTAATCTTAGATCATATGTGGTTGTTTGTGTGTATGAATCTTTTTCTTATGTGCAAAAACCATGATCTTCTGTCTGAAATTGATATATAGAAATACATGCAACTAGCTGCGGCATTGTGAAAGAAAAGTTTTGTTTCGAAATATATATATATTATGATCGATACATTTTATATTGGATTGACTATATTTTATGTTGGATCGACTGTATTTTACATTGGATCGATTGTATTTTATGTTGGAGCGATTGTATTTTATATTCGATCGTTCATATGTTATATTGGATTGACTGTATTTTATGTTGGATCGACTGTATTTTACATTGGATCAATTGTATTTATGTTAGAGATATTGTATTTTATATTGGATTAATTTTACAATGTGTTGGAATGGTTGTTTTGCATAAAGGAATGACTGCATATATGGCACTAAGGTCATAGGAGGACAGCAATGGCATGGTGTCACCAAATGGTGTCGCAATCCCTTAGGGACTGCGACCCCATTTGGGGACGATGGCCCCCTTTTTTATCACTGTTTTAAGTTTCATTGCAATTGTTTGTAATGTATTCTTCCTTGTATTGTGTATATCTTACACCTGAAACCCTCAAATATATATATATAGCATGAATTTAATACCATTATTCTTGCTGTGCTTGGGCACTGATAGTCTCCCGATCTTGGTTAATTTGGTAATGTGTGTGTGTGTGTATATATATATATTTGCGTATATATATTGACTGCAATTTTTATAATTCTGAGAATAAAATGAATCATATAATATTGGTTGTTTGATTTTGATCATATCAACTGATATTAAAAGTTATGTGTATATATATACATATACATATATATATATAGATGTTTGTATCTTTATCTATGTTGCTGGAAAATGTATATGTTGTGACAGCACTACAGTGTTGAGTGGAGTTTAATTTGTTAATTTGTTAAATTGATAAATTCGTATATATAATATGTCTAGAATCAGCTATTATTGTATTGCAGCAAAAGAAATATTCATTCTATTTTATATTTACACTGTTGAAAGTGACTTAATTGAAATTATGATTTATTGGGTTTCTTGTAAAAGGTTATTTTGAGAGTATTCTTTGACAAAACTAGCAATATATCAAATCCCTTGATTTATGAAATAAATACATTATGTTTAACTGATAGAATCATCACATCTAGAATAGCATATCAAGAAAAATTGATTTAAAGGAAAATGGTAAACTTTCCAACAAGCAAATTACTAAAATCAACTGAATAATGGAAACAGTGATTGAATTTGAAATATAGATACTTATGACTATGGAAAACCAAACTTAGGAAACTGTGCTTTGTGTATTTTTGGTAAAGTACAAACTTTCGAGACAGGATGTTGAATGTGGGCTCCCAGAGACAATAGTTTTACTTTTTCTAAAACTATCATTTTATTTATTTGCTTGGCCAAGCTACTGTACCATTGAAACAGATGGATTTGTTTAAAAGCCTAGAACCACATCATGTTTGCAAGAGTTTATGTCATTCTAGGATTAGGATGCATACAGGCAATAGGCACGCATCGAGTGATTCCCTCCTGCTTACACTGTTCCAGGTTGCTAGGCTCCTTGTGCAGAGTCGGTGCTTTCTTCGAGTAGGAAGAAACCCGAGGAAGTCTAGTACTTCGTGGTTGGGTGGAAAAAGCATATCAACCACTCTCTTGGTCCTGGTTTAAGGATGATCAGAGGATCGAGGCAACCGAGTTTAGATATTATTATTGATATGGATATTTGCTTTATATATATTTCTTTGTATGGCTTCATTTCCAAGTTGCAATTATAACATGATTCATGGATATCTTGATGAATGTCCTTCCTTGTGTAACATTGAAACAGATGTATTGTAACACCAAGTCGGGTGTATGTAAATTGTTTTGTAAACCATTCTGGTATATGAATCATTATTCTTATTCATGGATTCTTGCCATTTTATGTTATTATGGATATTTGGAAACTTTTACTGGTTGATTATCTTACTTATGGAATATGCTTTTCTTTTTTAGTACTATATTTAGTTGTAAATTTCCGCATCTTACATTTGGTATCAGAGTGCTAGGTTCAACTCTTGGACCTATGCCTATTGATGAATAATTGATACCTAGGTCTAATTCTTGTGCTAGGATGGTGCGTTCTTGACGACTATGAGGAAGTCGGTGAGGAATGAGAGCCACCACATAGCCAAGAGGGAAAGGAGAGCTATAGTGTGAACCATACAAGGAGTTAATGATGATGAAAACATATGGCTTGGAGATGAAGAGACCCTGAGTCATGCAATTGCTCGGGTTAGTCAAGTGAAAAAGGAAATGAAGGCATCTAGTAAACCAGCACCCTTACCTCTCATTAGGGAATTGCCTTCAGAAAATAGTGTGACTTCTCCTGTAATGGTGGATAGAGACCCTAGAATTCCTGATATAATAGAAATTGTCTCAAGTGAAGAGGAAGAGGAACTAGAAGAGTTTCCTTTGTCCGAAAGTGATATGTAAACTTATTGTTTTCAAGAACCTCTATAGTGAACAAGGATGTAAAATTCCTCCAATAAATGAAATGAGACTTTGTTTTGAAATATGTATATGTTTTGTGATTTAATGGGAATTGAGATGATTCAAAGTATGTGATTTAAAGATGGATTGTATATGGTGACAACCTACGAGTGGTGATGTGACAATGAAAATGAATTAATATGAAAAGATATAATCCTAATAAGAGAAAGAAATAAGATCAAATGTGAAATAAGTAAAGCTAGAAATGATGGATAATATTGACTAAGCCTTTTAGAAGAGGAAATCTGGAATGATGTTTAAAGACAAGAATGCCTAAAGCAATATTAGGTTTTGGATAAGATAGTTTTTGAGTAATACATTGATCTTTTCAGGATATGAGCATGGATCTAGTAGAATCCACAAAATCTTTTGAAAATGCAAGGTTCGGATGTCTTAAGGATCTTCATTGATGAACCCTGATAAAAGTTGCTTGTGTGTAAGGATTGTAGTGTTTGAGTATACTCGAGTGACCTTTGTAGGGTCATGTTCATGTTATGTGACTACTTTTGATAGTGGAGTTATGACAAAACTTTATGTGAAAGGGAATACCATGTTCTTGAGTATAACTGAATTTGGTATACGGAAAAGAATGATCACTGGTTATACTTTTAATTATTGCCTTATTGGTAAATGCTTGATTGAAAAGAAAAATGCTTTGTCTCATGGAGAGCATGATTCTGAGTATGGATTCATTTTGCGAATATAAGATAGATAGTTGGGTAATGGATTATGTTCCTATTTTTCCCTAGTATTCATGTGGAACCTCAATACTTATTTTTGTGTTGCATTACGGGACAAGGAAGTGTAAAAGAGTAATTGCACAGGCCTTGTGATGTTGGGATGTTGGAATCTTGAGTGAAGTAGCAAACTATGATAGATGAGAAGTATAAACCGTTACTTATTGGAAAGATGGATATATGTTTGAGAAAGATGGATTCTTAAGGTATTAAGGATGGATATATGTTCTTAACTCAGCAAAACTGAGGAAGCTTGTGCTTGAATTTTACAAAGCACTTTATTCAGTGAACCCCTCATTTAACGAAAAGTGATAGAAGGATATCACCTAATTTATAGTCGATGTTTAGAACGCCAACGAGTTAAGGATGAGCATGTGCATCTGGTGGGACTTTTATACCATATAGTGTGCCTTACTGAAGTTTTTAAAGTGAGAAATGATAACTGATTCTTGTTAGAAGAATGGTGAGTTGTGATATCGTAGTAGTTAAATGTTTGCTAGTATATGACTGTATGATTTTACATGATGATCATAATGCGATCTTTGTTTTAGGTGTCTTGAGTGATGTTTTGTGGATAGTAGAAGTGTTTTTATGTTATGGATAAGTTTGAAGTCTTGGGAAGACTTGTTTTTTTGTGCAATTGAGTGTGTTCTCTTCACTCGCCCAATTTTGGATCCAGGCGTAGTGTAGCATTGTACTCCCCCTTTAGTGGCTAGAATTAGTCACATAGTTCTTGTAATGTGAAACTTTTGAATATTGATTTTTATTTATTTGACTTTGTAAGAACCAACTTTGAAATTTTTATTTTATGGAACAGTATAGCCATCAAAATTGATGTTTATTTATCTTATGACCTTGATGGTCACGTTGTATTTACTGTTGTAATTGCACGCATTTTTATGCCTTATTATTAGAATTGATTTTCTTTTCTTTGGACTTTATTTACTTAATTATTATTGGTGGCTATGCTTGAATATTTTAACTGTTGGTCATGTGTCCTGTTATGTTTTCTATCATGTCAATGATGGGCCACTGATAGGTTGTGTAAGGGAGAAGGATGCAGGGAATATATTGTTTCCATAGCAAGTGTGTTGCTAAGTGTTTTGGTAAGTTGAATTCCTATAATTTATTGTTAGAAACATTGGGCATCGTGAGAAGAATTGAGGAAGTTTTGAAGTGGATTTTTGGTGTCATTATGGATCACTTGAAGTAAGATGAAATTTTGTTAAAAGTTTATGGGAGTAAAAAAAATTAATAAGGAATTGATGGAAGTTAAAAGAAAGTGAATGTTGAAATCAAGCCGTCAGTTTGTTCAAAGTTTTCTTGTAGCATAGATGTTTCGTGTTCTTTAAATGATTTTTCTTTGATTCCATAAAAAAAGGGACATGGAGAAGAAAATCTTTGGAATTTTCATCCTTATAAAATATTGTGGATAGTAAGATTATAACAAGAGACATGATCAGTAGAGAGCTGAAAATGAATCGATGATGAGTTGTTTACAACTGGATTGTGGTTGAATGAATTTAATTGGCAAAGAATATCACTGGTATGTTAGAATGTTTTAAAGACATAAGTCTTCTCATTTTGAGAAAAGGAAAAGAAATTGACAATAGAAGTAGAAAATAATAATGAGATTGAATGAATTAAATTATCTTAATATTGTATAGAAGCATGAGGAAGATAAAGAAGATTTTTTCCAAAAATATGAATTGTAGACCAGGATGAAGTTTGGTTGCAAATAATGAAAAGGGGAAACTGATTCCATTGATAGGAATATGAATAGTATAGTTTCAAAGATGTTGATCGCACAGTGATAAGATATGATCTAGAGGGTGTAAATTGTTGGAAGTTTTACCTCATTGTTGAAGGTCACAACCAATGGTTGCTTGAAGGACTGATCTCTTGATATTATATTGTGTTATGGTAAGATTTCATAAGCCATGTGGTGCTGATTCATTCTTATATATATGATTATGTGAATTGATTTATGCCTTATTAAGATGTGATTATTATTCTTATGCGAGGATGAATGTAGATGTATGGTAGTTGTACCATGTGATGGATTAGACATGGAATTGGCAGTTGTGCCATGTGAATTGATTGATTGATTATAGACTTGAATTATTTGATGGATGCAATGTTAATTGTGGAATTATGATGTTATTCTATGTATGGTCGAGTAGGACTAGAATTTGGTGGACAGTGCTACCTAAAAAATGCAGAGGATGCTAATAGATCAATTCCTCATCTGAGATTTTTAGTTCATACATATGATGACATTTATTATATTATTGACATTTGATGCATAAGATTCTTTGTGTAGATGTTTTGTTATAAGACATCGAGACAATGTCTCTTCCAAGTGGGGAAGGATGTCACGTCTCAAACTTTGATACTATTTGTGGTTACTTTTTGTGGAAATAATCTATGGATAATTATGTAAGATAGATAATTTATTATTTTGAAAGATGAATGATTATTTTAATATGGAAAGATGTAATGAAATGAATGTAATGTTTATGTTAGTAATGCTTTAGCTATGCTTCGGTTGTTTGGTTACTAATCTATTAACGAGAAATTAGAGTTTACTATGAGTCACAGGTTGTCGAAGACAAGGGGTGGTTGAGGTAAAGGAGATTAACATCTTGGCAGGGTTAAGATGGAGGGATATCATTCACACACTTCACATAGTGACATGTGGCTGCATATGTTTGCATATTGAATGATTTAATAGTTTAATTTAAATTGCATTTTTATTTTATTTAAATTATATGATTTTATTGCATAGTTAGTTAATGGTGATTTAATTAGATTATTTAATTCATTGTTATTTAAATATTGTGAGTGCTTAGAAAATAGAATAATTGAATTAGTTATTTAATTTGTTTTTATTTAGAGAATAATTATATAGATACATTGTGATAAATATGTAGATTATTTTTAATAATATTTTTAGAACTAGAAATAGAATAAAACTTGATTTTGGAACAAAAACTTAATTTAGGAAAGGAAAGCTATAGAAAACGAAAATGCTTGAGGAAGAGGAAACAATAAAAGAAGAGTTACAATTCATTTCTTGCACACCAAAACTTTTAGTTAACATCTTGCATTCTCAAAAAGAAGAAAAGCTCTTCATCTCAGAAACTGCATTCAAAACAAAAAGGAATTGTGGAAGCATTTTTTTGGGCACAAAGAGGGAATAGTTCAGATCAAGAAGCCTCTATAAAAATATGTGGGAATCAAGCATTCGATTGGAATAGGGAGTGAATTCTAGGTTCTTATTTAATCTTAGATCATCTATGGTTGTTTGTGTGTATGAATCCTTTTCTTATGTGCAAAAACCATGATCTTTTGTCTGAAATTGATATATAGAAATACATGCAACTGGCTATGGCATTGTGAAAGAAAAGTTTTGTTTCGAAATATATATATTATGATCGATATATTTTATATTGTATTGACTATATTTTATATTGGATCGTTTGTATGTTATATTGGATTAACTGTATTTTATGTTGGATCGACTGTATTTTACATTGGATCGATTGTATTTTATGTTGGAGTGATTGTATTTTATATTGGATCATTCGTATGTTATATTGGATTAACTTTATTTTATGTTGGATCAACTATATTTTACATTGGATCGATTGTATTTTATGTTGAAGCAATTGTATTATACATTGGATTGATTTTACACAATGTTGGAACGACCGTTTTGCATAAAGGAATGTCTACATATATGGCACTAAGGTCGTAGGAGGACAGCAATGGCACGGTGTCACCAAATGGTGTCGCAGTCCCTTAAGGACTGCGACCCCATTTGGGGATGATGGCCCCCTTTTTTATCATTGTTTTAAGTTTCATTGCAATTGTTTGTAATGTATTCTTCCTTGTATTGTGTATATCTTACACATGAAACCCTTGAATATATATAGATATATATATTTAGCATGAATTTAATACCATTGTTCTTGTTGTGCTTAGATGCTAACAGTCTCCCGATCTTGGTTTATTTGGTTATATATATATGGTGTAGCCAACAACATACACTCAATAGAATTGTGCCATTAATCATATGAGAGCCAAAGATTTGGAAGATGGAACATAAAAAAACTTCTATTCATCAACTCTGCTGCTATAATGAGAGAAAACTCTCTTATATCCAAGAAAACAAAAAAAAAAAAATTTACCTTTTTTGGCAGATTTTGACAAGTGCCAGATTTTGCCATTTTAGGTAATTTTACAATCATATCTTGGGAATCCATTTTTTTCCCAAAAGCTTCCTAAAACTAAGGTAGGATGAAAAGCCAACTAATATTCTAAGTTTGAAACATGAGTTTCGAGTTATTACAAAAGCAACTTTTTAAAAATCTAGAAAAAAACACTAAATTGCCATTTTGAGGGCCAAGATGAAAGTTTCAAGCCCCGAAAAAGTGCCAAGACGAGGTCCAACTAACTAGAGTGGTTGGGAAACCACTTGCCACCTCATAATGCATCTACCTATAAAATCTTGTAGAAAACCTACATCCGAGTCAAAAGTTATGACCTCCGGAAGTCCCTGCATCATTTTCCTCTGGTTGAAAAGAACGCAACTCTTGCAAGTGAGTGTCTTCGAACTACTACCACTTGAATGGATCCAACCTCTGCACTTCCCAGTCTATAATCCACATGCTATCTATTGGTGGCAATCCTTCCCACTGTACTAAATACTTGTATTGCCCTTGTCGAGTGTAGATAATGTTCTTATCAAGAACCTATGTAGTCTTTTCCTTCTTATGGGGAATGTGGTGGTGCCATGCCATTGCTGGTTGACTATCTTTAGCATCATCCTCACCATGGAGTGCATATAAATTAGAAACATTAAACACAGGAGAAATATCAAGATCATCTGGTAAACTAACCTCATATGCATTATCATTGATCTTCTTTGTAATTTTGCAAGGACCAATTTTCCTGTACTTCAACTTGTGGTATGTTCCAGTAGGAAACCACTCTTTTCTCAAATATACCATCACTAAGTCACCTTCATTGAATGTCTGATGTCGTCTACTAGCATCCACTATATTCTTGTACCTCTCATTACTGACCTGTAACTTCTGTCTCACTTCTTTCTGCAACTGTTGAAGGTGTTCTGCAAATGCTTCCCCATCATCACTGACCCTATCTTTCATTGGTAGTTGTACCAAATCTAGAATACCTTTAGGATTCCTGCCATGCATAATCTGGAAAGGGGACTTTCCTTTTGATCTGTTAACAGAACTATTATAGGCAAATTCGGCCTGAGGTAATGCCATGTCCCATTGTTTTAGCTTTTCTCCAACAATACACCTCAATAAATTTCTTAGACTCTGATTAAATGCCTCTATTTGCCCATCCATTTGAGGATGATAGGCACTATCAAACTGTAACTTGGTCCCCATCTTCTTCCATAAAGTCCTCTAGAAATGACTGAGGAATTTGGTATCCCTATCAGAGGTAATAGTCTTTGGAACACCATGTAGTCGAACAACTTCTAAAAAAAATAACTTTGCTACCCTCGTTGCATCATTAGTTTTCTTACAGGTAATAAAATGAACCATCTTGGAGAACCTATCAACAACTACAAAAATAGAGTCATTACCTCGTTGAGTATGTGGAAGTCCCAACACAAAGTCCATGCTCAAATCTGTCCATGGTGCAGTTGGTACTAGTAATGGCATATACAACCCTATATTTTGTGAATGTCTCTTAGCCACTTGGTAGATCCTACACCTTGTTACATACCTAGTTATATCCCTTTTCATCTTTGTCCAGTAATATTTATCTTCTATCAAGGCTATTGTCTTGTCCTTGCCGAAATGTCCAGCCAACCCACTACTATGAAATTCTCTGAGAATGTTTTCCCTCATAGAGCCAGCTGGTATGCATAGTTGTTTTCCTTTAAATAGATACCCATCTTGCATAAAATATTCACCCCTAAAGTGATCCAAGTTACCAGATATTGGTGCCTTCAATTGTTCCACAATCTCCCAAAAATCATCATCAGACTCATACAAATTTTTGATGGCATCAAAACCAATCACCTTAGTTTCCATTGTGGTCAAAAGTGCAACACGCCTACTTAACTCATCTACAACCTGGTTTTGTTTTCCAGACTTATGCTTCAACACAAAATTGTAACCCTGTGAGAAAGAGACCCACTTGGCATGCCTATTATTCAACTTTTTTTGTGTGTTCAAGTACCTCAATGCAATATGATCTGTAAATAATACAAACTCCTGGGAACTAGATAATGTCTCCAATGCCTCAATGCTTGAACAATTGCATAAAATTTCAAATCATAAGTAGAATAATTCTTTCTCACTTCATTCAGCTTTTCACTAAAGAAAACTACAGGTTTTCCAGCTTGGCTAAGCACAACACCTATTCCCACATGGGAGGCATCACATTCTACTTCAAATACCTTATCAAAATTTGGTAATGCAAGTATAGGTGCTTCTGTTACCTTTTGCTTCAAGTACTTAAAGCTCTCCTTAGCATCCATGGTCCATACAAACTCCCTTCCTTTAGTGCAATATGTTATAGGGGCTACAATACTACTGAAATTTTGAATGAACTTTCGATAGAAAGTGGCCAAGCCATGAAAACTTTTTACCTCTGTGATGCTGCTTGGACTAGGCCATTCGAGAATTGCCCTGACCTTCTCTAGATCCATTCTGACACCATCTTTAGAAATGACAAAGCCTAAAAAAACCAAACTATCCTGCATGAACCTACACTTCTTCAAATTGGCATAGAGATTCTCCTTTCTTAACACAGCAAAGATGATCCTCAAGTGTTGTAAGTGCTCTTCTTTGTTGTTACTAAATACCAAAATATCATCAAAATAAACTACCACAAACTTACCAATGTAAGGTCGTAGTATAGTGTTCATCAATCTCATAAATGTGCTAGGTGCATTTGATAACCCGAATGGCATAACCATCCAATCATATAATCTGTCTCCAGTCTTAAAGGATGTCTTCCACTCATCCCCTTCTTGGATCTGGATTTGGTGGCAGCCACTTCGTAGGTCGATCTTGCTGAAATATTTGGCCCCTGCAAGGACATCCATCATGTCCTCTATATGAGGTATAGGAAACTGATACTTGATGGTAATCTTATTAATGGCTCTACTATCAGTGCACATCCTCCATGTTCCATCTTTTTTGGGGGTCAACAATGCTGGTACAGCACATGGGCTCATAATCTCTCTCACCACACCTTTACTTATGGGTTCTATTACTTGCTTATTCAACTCTACATGTTGTGTTGGATTCATCCTATAAGCTGCTTGGTTGGGTAGAGTTGCTCTTGGAATCAAATCAATATGATGTTGAATATCTCTCTTTGGTGGTAGACCATCAGGTAATTCATCAAGCACAACATCAACAAATTCTTTCAATAGCTCTGCTACTTTTGGGGGAACTGAAATGTCTTCCTCTTTGCCTTTTTTCACTACTAATGCATAACAACACCCTGTCACCTTCATTTTTTTAACAAGATCTCTTTCAGACAACATGGTCTCACCTTTTCCTTCATCCTTGAGAGGCAACAAAATCACCTTAGAGCCATCTTTCCAAAAGGTGTATGTGTTTTTCTCTCCATCATGTATGACTTTTCTATCATACTGCCATGGCCTTCCCAATAACACATGACAGACATCCATTGGGATAACATCACACCATATCTCATCTTGATAGATCTTCCCTATGCTAAAGTTAATTAGGCATCTTTTATCAACAGTGACTTCATTTCCCTTTTTAAACCATGCAATGCGGTACGAATGAGGATGTTTTTCACAGTGTAAATTCAATTTGTCGACCATTTTTTTAGAAACCATATTTTCACAACTACCTCCATCAACAATAACTTGACATACCTTGCCACCCGAAGTTCATCTAGTTTTGAAGATATTGGTTTGAATCCATGAACCATCAGAGCTTTTGGCTTGTGTTTTCTCCTTCTCTGGAATCACCATTGCTCTTCTCATCATGAGACTTTTTCCCACATCTAGTGGAACCTCTAGTTCCGTCCCTTCCACTTCATGTTGTGTTTGAACCAGGTTCACCCTAGGTTGTCCTCCTTGATTTATTTCTTGCATGTTATAATTTGAGTATTCAAATGCCCTATGACCTTCTTCTCCACATCTGAAACAAGTGAAAGGCCTTCTCTAAGTTTTCTCATCCTCTACCGCTACCATAACCTCTACCTCTTTGAAATCCCCTTCCTCATTCTTGATTCAGAGGATCTTGTCGAGTATCTACTTGTTTTTCCAATCCATGGGATGACTCTCCCCTGCTATAATTTGAACCTCCTCAAAATGGGGTTGATGTGCCCCTTCTTCCTCCTCTATTCCTCTGATGGTATTGTCTGTTTTGTTTTTCTTCAGCCTTTAGAGCCAATTGGTAAGCTTCTTCCATACTGTTGAGTCGATGCATGCTCAATTTATCTTGAATAGAGAATTTCAGGTGATTCACATATCTAGCAGCCATCTATTCATTAGTTTCTTGATGTTCTATATGTATAGACAACATATAAAACTCATTTATATAATCTTGCACAGAAGAGAGGTTCTACTTTAAATTTAGAAACCTACGAAAAAGGGTTTGCGCATAATCTATGGGCAAAAATTTTTTTCTCTCAACTTCTTCTCCATTTTATTCCATGTCCTAATCTTATCCTTACCTTTCCTTGTTCATTCCTTTTGTAGATGATCCCACCAAATCATTGCATGACCCGTTAATTTGGTGCATGCGAATTTCACCTTCTTTTCCTCTGTCATGGATTTCCATTCAAAAAAATTTCTCATATCATTTAACCAGTCTATCAACTCCTCTGGTTTAAGACTACCTGCATAATCTGAAACATCTACCTTGACCCCTTCATTTTTCCCTTCTAAGGCCCTAAGCATCCTCTCTTCAAAACTCATGCCTTCTAATTCTTCTTCTTCATGTTTTGTATCTTGATCTGCACCTCCTCAACCTATCTCTTCATCAGATTCGTCACCTCCTCTACCCAGTATTTAGTTTTCCATCTGTGTTGTAAGTTCTGCTACTTGCCTTTGCAGATTTTTTATTTCTCTATGCATCTGGGAAAGACCGCCTCTTCCTCTTCCTCTTCCTCTCCCAGCCATCTTCCTGCTCTGATACTAGATGATGTAGCCAACAACATACACTCAATAGAATTGTGTCATTAATCATATGAGAGACAAAGATTTGGAAGCTAGAATATAAAAAACTTATATTCATCAACTCTACTGCTACAATGAGAGAAAACTCTCTTATATCCAAGAAAACAAAAAAAATTAAAAAAATTACCTTTTTTGGCAGATTTTGACAATTGTCAAATTTTGCCATTTTAGGTAATTTTACAATCATATTTTGAGAATCCAGTTTTTTCCCAAAAGCTTCCTAAAACTAAGGTAGGATGAAAAGCCAACTAATATTCCAAATTTGAAACATGAGTTTCGAGTTATTACAAAAGCAACTTTTTAAAAATCTAGAAAAAAACACTAAATTGCCATTTTGAGGGCCAAGATGAAAGTTTCAAGCCTCGAAAAAGTGCCAAGACGGGGTCCAACCAACTAGAGTAGTTGGGAAACCGCTTTCCACCTCATAACGCATCCACCTGTAAATTCTCGTAAAAAACCCAGATCCGAGTCAAAAGTTATGACCTCCAGAAGTCCCTGCACATATATATGTGTGTGTGTATATATATATATATATATATATATATATATATATATATATATATATATATATATATATATATATATATGTTTGTATCTTTATCTATGTTGCTGGAAAATGTATATGCTGTGACAACACTACAATGCTGAGTGGAGTTTAATTTGTTAAATTGATAAATTCGTAGTGTTATCACAGCATATACATTTTCCAACAACATAGATAAAGATACGAACATATATATATATATGGAATCAGCTATTATTGTATTACAGCAAAAGAAATATTCATTCTATTTTATATTTACACTGTTGAAAGTGACTTAATTGAAATTACGATTTATTGTGTTTCTTGTAAAGGTTATTTTGAGAGTATTCTTTGACAAAACTAGCAATATATCAAATCCCTTGATTTATGAAAGAAATGCATTATGTTTAACTGATAGAATCATCACATCTAGAATAGCATGTTAGGAAAAATTGATTTAAAATAAGGAAAATGGTAAACTTTCCAACAAGGAAATTAGTGAAATCAACTGAATAATGGAAACAATGATTGAATTCGAAATATAGATAATTATGACTATGGAAAACCAATCTTAGGAAACTGTGCTTTGTGTATTTTTGGTAAAGTACAAACTTTTGGGACAGGATGCCAAATGTGGGCTCCCAGAGATGGTAGTTTTACTTTTTCTAAAACTATCATTTTATTTATTTGCTTAACTAAGCTACTATACCATTGAAACAGATGGTTTTGTTTAAAAGCCTAGAACTATGTTTGTCTCTACCACATCCTATTTGCAAGAGTTTATGTCATTCTAGGATTAGGATGCATACAGGCAACAGACAAGCACCAAGTGATTCCCTCCTGCTTACACCGTTCCAAGTTGCTAGGCTCTTTGTGTAGGGTCGGTGCTTTCTTTGAGTAGGAAGAAACCTGGGGAAGTCCAGTACTTCGTGGTTGGGTGAAAAAAGCACCTCAACCACTCTCTTGGTCTTGGTTTGCAGATGATTGAAGGATTGAGGCAACCAAGTTTAGATATTATTATTGATATGGATATTTGCTTTATACATATTTCTTTGTATGGCTTCATTGCCAAGTTGCAATTGTAACATGATTCATGGATATCTCGATGATAGTCCTTCCTTGTGTAACATTGAAACAGATGTGTTGTAACACCAAGTCAGGTGTATGTAAATTGTTTTGTAAACCATTCTGGTATATGGATCATTATTCTTATTCATAGATTCTTGTCATTTTATGTTATTATGGATATTTAGAAACTTTTACTAGTTGATTATCTTACTTATGGAATATGCTTTTCTTTTCGAGTACTATATTTAGTTGTAAATTTCTGCATCTTATAGGAGGTCCTGGGTTGGAAAGCAGGGTTGGAGATTGTTAGTTAGGTGAAAAGGAGGTGAACTACGTCTAGAAACTAGTCGAAAGGGGTCAAAATCTAAATCTTCACTTGCAAAAGTCAAATCTCCTGGGGGAGATCCTGAAATAAGGGGGAGATTTGTATTGGTTGACCAGAACTAAAAACTGAAAGTTAGAGATGGCTAGGTAGGTCCTCTAGAGGGCTCCTAGGGGTGGGAATGGATGAAAAACACTAGGGAAAGGTCAAATCATGACAAAAAGATGAATACAAGGCCTAGGGACGAAGTCGCAAGCACAAAAAACAAGAATCAACAAGTGTCAAAAACGGGGAGAAGGTTAGCACGATAAAGGAGAAATAACAAGAGGAGGAAAAACCCAAATGCTACCAAGAAAATTGTTGTTGAGAGGATGTTATTTTACTCTTATGTGTACATGACAAGGATTATGAGTCATCATGGGGTCCTCACGGAGGTTGTGCATGATTTTGGTGCTTACATAAGGGGATGATATTCTACATGAAGGGTAGGTATCGTTCCCAAAATAGGCCTTACCTATTGTCAATTTTTCTCCCATAGTACCTGCAATAACTAGTATTAGTTCAACATTTAAATATATCAAAACAAGTAATCAAAACTAAAATGGCGAACATACCATAGATCCGTGAATTCTCCTAGTTGTTTGCTTTGCCAAGGAGACCTGTAGGGATGAAAGCACATAAAACGAGAGCGCAAAAGATGCATAAAAGAAATAGAACACATGCTAATCTAGAGAGGAGAACAAATTCTCCTTTTATTTTAGATTTTGAAGAACATATTTGATTTTTAGGGATTTTTTATGTTTTACAATTTTTTAAGTTTTTTTTTATTTTTCTAATTTTTATGGTTTTTCTAGAGATTTTACAAAGGTTTGATTTGACACTCCTTGAGGTCTTTGAAGAACCTATGTTTATTGAAGAGATTTATACCCTTGCCCCCTTGCATGGGGATACTTGCACACTTGAGTGCACAGTTTTGTTATTTTGACTTGTAAGGAGTGACTTATGCTCAGACATTGTTTTACACTGATTGTTACTATTACAAGACCTGATTTGATGAGATGCATACATAGCTTTAGTTTACATCTTGTACTTCACTTTCCCTCTTGTGCACATGGTTGGCTATTGCTTTTATTTTGCTTATGAGAATGCATACCTATGATGATCACTTCTGGGTGATGCAATTTGTTTATGTCTTTTTATGATATGAATGACATGCAATGTGTTTGGGTGTGATTCACAAATATGAAATGCAAAGTACTATGTTCTAAGTGTGATGAATGCCATGATGTTATGACATGTTTTATTGCTTTTGATTTTTCATGATAGCATGTATGCAGGTGGGACAAACAATGTGACTGCTCTTAAGTAGGATTTTTGACCTAGGGGATTGTGATTTTACTTGGTATAGAGTTATTGATCTTTGGGATGGGATTAGGGACTCAAGTGGGAGCAGGGAGGAGATGGAATGCTTCTAAATTTTTGAGATTTGCTAGAGGCTGAACACTAATCCTTATCTAGATAAGACAATCTGACAAGATTTCAACTTGGACAAGTAACAAATTTTATTGGTGTTCGCTAGACTTAGATCATAGATGGCAAGCAAGATAGAATTGGGGTAAAGGAAAAATGGGGAAGGACAAGGGTACCTAAGTAGAAAATGGCCCTAAAGACTACTAGAATGTTGGCTTTGCTCAGCTAGTGCATGTGTGTGCTTTGTACCTTTCTCTTTTATTTTCTCTGGCAGAATGTCAACCTTGAAGCTTTGAGCTTAGATTTATCTCCACCCAAGGGTATGAACACTCAGCAATCTTCTCTCTATCACTCTTTTTTTGTAACTCTTTTCTTTTTGTTTTTTCTCTTTTTTTGTTTTTTTGCAATATCTCACTTGATTTACTCTTTTTTTTTTTTTTAATTTTTATGGAAATGAATGCTTTTGAGCTTTGAATATAAAATAAATTTGATCTCTATATTCTCACTTATCTCATCACTCATTTATTTTATTCACTCATATTTTAGATTGCTTCCTTTAGGGTTTTGATCCTCCTGACATTTTTGGCCAGGAAAGATAAGGGGCTGAGTGCCACCAAAAGTTTTCATAGTCTAGTTGGACTTCCTTTCTACTAGGGAAGAATGGAGAAGGTCTACTTGCAAGCTTCCTTTGAACACTTTGGGTTTGAATAGTGACTTCGCTTAGACTTAACAACATGAATCATTAAGAACAGGATTAGTGTAGAGCTAAAAGGTAGGCTTTGATTGGAATCATTGGGAAATTTTGAATAGGGGAATGATAAATGGTAAACATGATTTATTATGGGATCTTAAAGGCTCAAAGGGCCAACCTATACCTAAGCAACCTTAGACTCTATTGGTTTCCAAAATTACTACAACCTAAAACCCTAAAACATTTTACAATCACCTAGGCCAGGGGTGTCATCAGGGTGATTAAAAGAGGTTTATCCATAGGTTAAGGGTGATTTTGTCCAACTTATAGGAGGGGGTTGACCCCTCTATATTTCAAGCTCGGCTTAGAATCTGGAGGGATATTCCGAGGGGTATACCTTAGCATGTATTGATTTCAAAACCAGATAAACAACTAAAAACAAATGAACAACCAAACCCAAATCATTACCTTGGCCCCAAAAGACTATCACTGAACCAAGAGCAACTGGTTGTCACAAAAGCCCTATTTTAAATTGATGGGACTATAACTGCATCTAAGACTTGATGTATTGTTTTGATTTTTCAATAGAGTGTGGGTGATTACAGGCCTCTCAGACTGGTGCCTATCCAATGGGCTACAGAGTTTCAAGTTCATCAAAGGAAAACATTAAAAAGGGGGTGTATGAATGCCTATTTGGTTACTCAGATGCACAAAAATCAATATCAAACCATGAGAATACTTAGTAATCCAACACCATACAATATTCTTCCATATGTAATACTAAAATGACCATTTACAAAGCTTGAAAATGGATTAAGAATTGTCACATTCATTCAAATTAGATTTTACAATCATACCACAAAGTGTGGCAAAAGAAAACCCTAACTGGGATAGAGGCTTCCTGAAAGAACACTTACAGCAATGGAGAAAAATAAAGAATTGATATCAAGATTACAATATATTCCACATACACTTCTAATAAATGCTTCCTGAAGAACTAAAAAATAAACAACAGATGAAACCCTAACTGCCTTGGACACTCAGCACCTGTAAAGAGAAATTCTGCCCAAAATGACCAACCCTTAGAATGAATTCCAATTCTGCCTTTATAGCCTTCACAACTCGGACCTGAGGAAGAAATGAGCAGGAAAACCCCCAACAACCCAACTAACTACAATAAAAACATCAATTTCAACTACCCATTTCGCATTAATGCTTATCCTAGAATTTGTTGGCACGTTCCCAGGCAGTGGGAGGAACAAGGAAGCCTAAACAGTTGAGCCCCGACAAATCGGGCTTCCTTCGGGCAATCAGTTTTGAAAAGGTGAAAAAGGAAGCCCCAATTTCTAAATTATGAAAGGAACAAATGAAAACCATCAAGCTTTGGAGATTGGGCCTTCACCAAGCATTGTTCACATTGGAAGAGAAGGAAAGAACCTCCTGACCCTGAAATAATTAGAAGAAATGAAGGTTGTTGGGGGTCGGGCCTTGGACTTTCTTCCTTCTGCCTTCAAAAAGAAAGGAGGAAGAGAAACTCCCTAGTAAAAACCATCTAAAAAACTTAGAAGAATGTGAGCTCACCAGACTTCAGCCACTAGGCCCTCTCCATTCTGCTTGCTTCAGAAGAAGACAAAAGACCACTGCTCTAACCTCCAAAATTCACAATAGTTAGAAGATTTTCAAAACCCTTGGCAGACTTTGGCGGTCAGGCGTTCCTGTTAGCGCATGCCCTAAAGAAGATGAAAGTTCATAGCCTGACCTCCGATGCCTAAAACACTTAGGTGATTTTGTAAGAAACCAAGGTGGACTTCGGAGCCTATAGGAATGGCACGACGGAAGACAAGAACCTGAAACTTTGAAACTCCAAAAAGGTAGAAAATACAAGGAAAACACTTAGAATTTAGACTTAGTCATTTTTGTGGTTTTCTTCCTTGCATTTTGAAGCAAACAGATGGAAACCTATTAGAGGGGACCCATTCAAAATAGTCTTAGATCAGATATAAATGATGGGTTCAGCAACAAAGGCACAGAGTGGGGATCCCAGATAGATTTGGGGCAAAATAGAGCAAGTTGGGAACTAGTTTTTTGAGGTGTCAACACTAGCTCTAGTTGGGGACATGTGCCAAGCAATGGCACGGTGAGAATTCAGATCTCCAGAGCAGACCAAAAGGAAAAAAACAACACACAAAGACAAAAATAGAAACACCATCAAGACCAACAGTGGTCAAGACTGCTTTAGGTCAAAAATAACAGATATAACAAGATTTTGTCACAAATCTTTGAAGGACCACACTACTTATGAGAAGTAGAGTTTCAAATGTTGTCCATGAACAGGCAACTCTAGAAGTTCTCTTTCCATGTTTCTGATATTAAAGGTGTCTTGGCTACCCTTTTCATCAATTTGACATGGGCCTAACCATAATGGTTCAAACTTACCATGTTTGCCCTTGTCTTCTGATTTTGCATTCCAGAGAAAGATCAAATCACCAATCTGAAAACACCTTTTAGCCACTCTTCTGTTGAATAGATGCTCTACATTCTACTATTGTAGCAAATTTTTATCATGTTCCACCCTTCTAGCTTCATTTAATTCCATCAACTCATGCATCCTTAATGCCAAAGCATCATCCCCATCTTCTCCTATGCGTTGCAACAATTGATACACATGCAATTCTAATGACATTGGCATTTTGGCTTCCATCCCATATACTAGCTCAAAAGGACTTTTTCCTGTAGCATGTATGTAGGTGATCCTATCAACCCAAACCACATATTTTAGCTTGTCATCCCACCTTTTCTTGTTTATATCTAGAGTCCTCTTCAGAATTTTCATGAGGCTCTTATTATTGGACTTAGCTTTTCCATTACTCTACGGATGGTATGGTGATGAATGAATCAACTTTATCCCATATTTGGAACACATAGGTCTATAATGTCTTGAGATCTTAATCACATGGCGTTATTTACAACAATTCTATATGGCACACCAAATCTGGTTATGACATTGTTCAGCAAAAATTCAATCATTGCTTTGGACGTGGCATTGTGAGTTGGAATAGCCTCAACCCACTTTGTAAAATAATCAGTTGCCACCAATATCCATCTGTACCCATTGCTTGATCTTTCTTGTATCTCCCCTATGAAATCAATGCCCCATTGCTGAAATGGTGCTTCAATGGTAACATTCATAAGGGGAAGACCACCCTGAAACTTCAACTTACCTACAAACCTTTGACAAGCATCACATTTTCTGATCTATTTTGCAACATCCTTGAAGAGGCTTGGCCGCCAAAAACATGCCCTAATGATCTTATGTGCTATGGTTTTAGCATGGAAATTCCCGCTACATATTCCTTGGTGACATTCTTCAATGATTTTCTCAGATTATTGCTGGTCTAAACACTTCAACAACATTCCCTCATGATTTCTCCACATCAAAACACCTTGAAGTAAAACATATTTCTGAGACTGGAGCTTAAGTGTTCTTTGTTGAGTTACATTATGTTGAATGCACAAGACAACTGAGAGGGGGGGTGAATCAGTTGTATCAAAAACTTTAAACCCTCACAAACATGTTCAAATCCACATCAGTTCACTTAAACCCTTAATCTATTATGATGATTAAACATGAGAAATAGAAACTTAAACACATCAACACCATACACAAGAGAACACCAGATTTTATGTGGAAAACCCTAAAATAGAAAAACCACAGTGAGGATTAGCTCACAATATAAAGTAGTAACAATACCAAATTACAAGAGGCTCACTGCCCAAAAAAAGAAAGGCTCACTGCCAAGGACTCACTATATAGAAGAAGAAGAAAGAAGAAGAGGCTCACCACTAAGGATGAACTGACATAATTACATCTAACAAATGCATGAGTTTAGTTCCAATGAAGCACAACAAACATCGCCTTCACAGCCCTATTGAAAGATGGTAGACACCCTCTGCTCACTGCATCCAATAGCCTAACACATGAAATCTTCTACTAGACTTATCAAATTCACACCACACACATCATATCCTCCATGTTCGCTCACACACATGAGCCCTTGATACTTATTTATACCATTGTCAACCTTGAAATCAATCTCCAAGGTCGGCAACACACCTTAGCTCATAAAATTCAAATTAGGTTAGGACCTAAACATTCCCGTGGAGGAAGGGAATGAATGCAGACCACACCACACCTTAGTATGGACCTAAATTCACTCTTACATGTTTCATCACACTTTCACAATCACCGAAGCATAATCAAAATTAGTGCAAACAACCAAGTCAGCCAAACTTGTGTTAACAATAAGAGCTTTTGAGCACACACTTCCTCAAAGATAAACAAACCTTGCAGATCTTACACATAGATTAAACATAATCTAGAAACCTTCACAAACAACTTGAAGTCACCCGAAAAATCAACAAATTCAACCATAACAACTTTCACCTGAAGAAGGTTCATTGTCTACTTACAAACAACACTGTCAAACTCTGCTACACAATAAATTGCTTTCTAGAGCACCAAATCACAAACCTTCTGGATAGAAAATAGATAAGGACCTTATCAGCATATATCTAGAAAATAACCCTTGAAACCATTCTACGGAGAAATACGGAGCAAAATACTTTCTCCCAGACACACTGCAAACATTGTCAGACACAGTTCTCAAACTGGTGAGCATAACTTTCACTGCACAGTGTTTTGGAGCACCAAATTATGGATTTAGCATCTTTAAACACTTATAAACATCATATCCAAACTGCACACTCAAATCTCCAACACATAAGAAATGCAGAGCAAAACTTGAATGATATTTTGTAAGCCAGAAGACTTCTTCAACACGTTGTTTCCAATATTAATCAAATTTTCTTAAAAGCATTTGGAAACTCAACCACATAAGCATAAACTCAACATCTTCAGCATCTATACCAAGTATCCAAACCACCTTTAGCAAAGTAAATGAAACAAACAACAATAACCTTATTAGAAGACACAGTTGACACCAATGACAACACAAGCATGTTGACATCAATGACAACACTGAGTAGCACATACTTGCAACAATCTCCCCCTTTATCATTGATGGCAACATATGATGTGAAAAACCATCATGACACAGCTCTGCACCAATCTCACTCTCCCCCTTTCTTTTATACATCTTACTCTCTCTTACTCTCTTTCTCTCCCTTTGTTTTTCACATGAACTCTCTCCCCATTTGACATCAATGGCAAAGGGTGACAAACCTTTTTCAAGCTATCTCCCCCTAATTATGATACTGCACATACTTGCACTATTCTCAACTACTCTGAATACTCCCCCTTAGGAGTACACACCAATCCTATATCAACTCTTGTTCCCTCTTACTGCAGCAATCATCATCACTACCTACTCCCCTTGAGAGGTAGCCTCCATCATCAATTTCTGAAGGAAACATCTACACCAGAGGCTGGTACTGATACATTCTTAGCCCCTATTACATCCTTCTTGATCCAAATCTTACTTATCTCCTTCTTAGTCTCTATCAAATCAATTCTTTATACTCGTTCTTCTCTATTGGAATATCCTTCTTCATGCTTTTGCTTCTGTATAACTTTGAAGTGTGCCTAGGTTTACTGCAATTGTAGCACACAACATTCCTCTGACCATTGTTCCTTCCATTCATTCAAGATCTGCATTGATTAGCTTTGTGCCCAAATCTATTGTATATATAACAGTTGTCATTAAAGGATTGAATCATTATGTCATTGTTATAGCCATTCATTCTTTGACTTTTGCACTCATTAGTTTTATGACCAATTTTGTTGCATGCGAAACATTGACCAGAAAAAGATGGAACATTTTGATTCATTTTTCTCCTACATTGTGTAGCCTTATGTCCAATATTTTTGCAAGAATGATAATAACCATTGAAAGATGGGTACCTTTGAGCATTAGGTTGTCTAACCAGTGGTCTTCTAGCTCCTTTCTTCTAATTCCAGATCTGCTTTCCATTGTTCTTCTTGTCTTTAGCTTTTGATGATTTGAACTCTCACCTTTTTCAAACCCTAAGCCTTCTTTATCATTGGGATCTTTTTGACTTGCAATCATCTCATCAATCCTTACAGAACTTATCTTGACTTTTCGTGATAGTTCTTTGCCTTCTCCAGATCTAATTTTAGTTTCACAAGTTCTTGCTCTAGCCTTGTACATTCTTCAGATCTTCCTTTCACCATTAAGTTCAGACATTCCTTAGTTCTTATGTACCTTTTCTTCAACTTGCACCTACAGACCAATCGTGGATTCATTTTCTAACCTCAATTGTTCATTGACCTCCTTATGCCTTTGTTTGAACTTCTTAACTTTCTCTCTCAAATTTCTGATACATTCATTTGCTTCTTTGACATTCTCCTTCAAGTCTATGATTTCTTCTTCAATCCTCTCTAAGTCTTCAAGAGCAATCTTGAGTTCTTCACTATTAGCATACATGCATTCATCTTCTAAAAATTCTACAGTAAGAATTTCTTCTTCTATTGCCTTGATCCAATGATCATCCTTGCATACCTCAACCACTATTTTAGGTTCTACTTTAGAAATTAAACATAGATTTACCTATTATTCAACAACTTTCCTTCTTGTCAATACATCTTTACTCTTATCACCAATGATCTAGTCTTCAGTGTGATGCCTCTGCACATACTTGGGAGATTCGGGGCTTCTTTCTAGATCTTCTTGTTAATCAACCTGCACTTCTTTCTCTTTAGATTCTTCTTCTTCTCTAGCCTGTACTTCTCTTTCAATAAAATTTTCTTCTTCTCTACAAGAGGACTCATCTGAGTTTGATACATATCCATTAACTTCAGAAATCTTCTGTATGTCTTCATCAACCTTGACATTCGCACTCTCAACAATCCTTTTTAGCCTTTTGTTATAGCACCAATAAGCTTTACTTTTGTTAGAGATACCTTCATCAAGCCTTGCATCATCCTTTTCCTAGTTCTTCATTTCTTCTGATATAACATTTGCTTCCAACTTTGAAATATTTAATAGTAGGAATCCTTCCATACCATAGCTCATAGGGAGGTTTTGTATCATTTGCCTTTACTTGTACTTTGTTCTGTATGTAGACAGCAGTATGAATTGCTTCTCTCTAGTAGACTTTCGGTAGGTTTGCTTCTTTTATTATAGTCCTTGCAGCTTCTTGAACAGTCATGTTCTTCTTTTCAACTACTCCATTCTGTTGAGGAGTCCTAGGAGAAGATAAATGCCTCTTTATCCCATGATTCTCACAAAACATGTTAAACTCATTAGAGGTAAATTCTTCACCTTTGTCAAGCCTCAAACATTTGATCTTCATATCCATTTCATTTTCAACCATTTCTTTAAATGCTTTAAATTTGTCTAGTGCTTCTAATTTTTCTTTAAGAAAAGTGACCCAAGTCATTCTAGAGTAATCATTAATAAATAACATGAGATACTTATTGTAGACACCCAAAAATGTCCATCTCTTACAATATTACATCTTGTAGCATGTTTTTCCCTAGGTACCCATGTCATCACCTAATTAGTTAAATAAATCTTATTTATTTGACTAATTTCACCCCTTTCTATCCCATAATCCCTTCTATAATTAAATAAATTTTATTTATTTAATTATTCATGGCCATTTATCCCCTCTAATTAAATAATTATTTTTAATTGTTAAATTAGTCATTTATCCATTTGCCTATAATTAATTTAATAAATTAAATATTATTTAATTAATAAAATCTTAAACATATCTTCTTGCTTTCTTTCCAAAATTAAACTCATGTGTATCTAATTAATTTATTTAATTAGATAATTCATCAATTATCCTCCCATCTTTTTTGAAGATTTATTTCCCTTTTGAGGATTTAAAACTAAAAGCAAATCTTTCTATCTTATCTTGTTTTATTTCCTCTTTTATCAAAAATCAAATCTTATCAAATATTCTTCCCTCCACATCAAAAATCAACCCTTGCCTATAAATTAACCCTCTCATAAGCCATTTTCTATGCACTGAGTTTGATATCCTTATGTTGTTGAATTATCATTAAGACCTTTGCATCAATCTTCTTCTACCTACATCCAATCAATTTTCTATCTAGTCTTCTATCTATTTTCTATCTATCATCAATCCATCAATCTCCATCCAATCGTTATGTTGCGTATCTGAGCAGTCAACATCAAATTAGGCTATGTCAACCAATCTTGCATGCATCTATCTTTCAAGGCATCTGAGGTATTCAAAAAGTTTTGGGTAAAAGGTAATGCATTTAATTGTTTTATCTTTCATTTTGTCCAAATTTTTTGGTTACACTTATCACCTTAAAAGATTCTTACTCAGGTAGGACCACAAAGATCTATATGTATCAATTCCAATAGTCTGGTAGAAAATTGTTCTTTGACTTCTAAACTTTTCTTTGCTTGCTTTCCAACTTCACATTCCTTGCGGACAACATTAGTGGGTTTGATAATCTTTGGTAGGTCTCTCACAGCTTGAATTAAACTTATCTTCACTAGAGTATCAAAATTAATGTGACACATCCTTCTATGCCATAGCCAACTTTCATTGATTTGAGTCATAAAACAATAACCATCACCTTCTTTGAGATGATAAATATTTCCATCTTTCCAATTTCTAGTAGCTATCACAGTTCTAGATTTCTTTCTGATCTCAAAGTCATCATCCTGAAACATAAGATTATATCCTTTGCTACATAATTGTCCAACACTCAAGAGATTTTGCTTTAAGTCTTTAACATAAAGAACATCATCATTAATGTGCTTTCCATCACGACTGATTGAGCCTCTTCCACATATCTCAGCAGTACAATCATCACCAAAAATGACAAGTCCTCCCTCATGTTTCTCAAATTTAAAAAACTTGCTTTTATCATCAGTCATATGATTTGAGCAACTACTATCAATAACCCAATAGTTCTTGATGTAGGAGCATCCAGTGGTGTAAGGGCAATCTTGCATCACCCAAAAAGAAGTTGATTCAAAATCATTTCAGTTGTTTTCATTTCATTCCATAATTAGTGTTTTAGGTTCCATAATCTCTTGAATAATGATGTAGGACTTTTAGTTTTTTCCAAACGGCTAAAATTAGCAATCTGCCTATTTTGGAAAGTTTAACTGTCATTTTAGGAAAGTTTGCATTTGGGCATGGATTGAAGTGAAAACTTACAGAAATCGTCATAACTGAAATATAAGACCTTTGGCGAAGGAATCAGGCAAAGATCAGTTGTGAGCTGAAAGATATTAAAGTTTCTATTTTCTGAAAAGCCCCTAAAATTTTTTGAAATGAGATATGAGGCACTAAAACATCCCATAATGTCCCAAAAAGTTGATGGAAATTTGTTTATGGATTTCCAGCATGATATTTCACATCGCAAGCTCTGGCACTTAAAATGGTTCGTCAATCGGACACCCGGATCAAAAGTTATGCTTCCCGGAAGTTGACCTACTTTTGGAGGGAGTTACAAACTTCAAAATTTAGCTGGAGGCTTCCAGAAAGTGTTATTTATGAATATTTTGGGAACCCTGGGCAATAGCAGAGTTAAGGGAGAAAGTGTAGAGTCAAGAATAGGTGGAAAAATAGAAACCCTAGCTGATTTGGGGTTGCAGAAGGAAGAAGATTCAAGAGTCTGGTGATGTGTAGCTGTAGTGTGTTCCAGCTTATGGAGGATTGATTCCTCTTATTGTAATTGAGCTTCTGTAATGTAATGAGTTGTTGAAATCAATAAAAGAAAGTTCTATTTTCTGTGTGCAATTTATGTTGTTGTGTGTTTTGTGATTTACCCCCTTCATCAGTTCTTTTCTTATCTGGTATGAAGAGTATCTTCATTATCAAGACTTACCTTGAGAGTATTTTCTTCCACACATCCTTCTGAGTCAGCTGTAATAGTATCATCCTTCTTATGCACAATCCCAGATCTACCTCAAGCTGTTAAGCTCTCTTCAAAGGAACCTTGCTCTGATACCAATTGTTGAATGCACAAGACAACAGAGAGGGGGGTGAATCAATTGTATCAAAAACTTTAAACCCTCACAAACATGTTCAAATCCACATCAATTCACTTAAACCTTTAATATGTTATGATGATTAAACATGAGAAATAGAAACTTAAATACATCGATACCATACACAAGAGAACACTAGATTTTACGTGGAAAACCCTAAAAGGGAAAAACCACAGTGAGGATTAACTCACAATATAAAGTAGTAACAATACAAAATTACAAGAGGCTCACTGCCAAAGGGCTCACTGCCTAGGGCTAACTTCCAAGGACTCACTATCCAAAAGAAGAAGAAAGAAGAAGAGGCTCATGGCAAGGATGAACTGACATAATTGCATCTAACAAATGCTTGAGTTCAATTCCAATGAATCACAACAAACATCACCTTCACAGCCATACCGAAAGATGGTAGACACCTTCTGCTCACTGTATCCAGTAGCCTAACACATGAAAGCTTCTACTGGACTGATCAAATTTGCACCACACACATCATATCCTCCATCCTCACTCACACACATGAGCCCTTGATACTTATTTATACCACCGTCAACCTTGAAATCAATCTCCAAGGTTGGCAACACACCTTTGCTCATAAAATTCAAATTAGGTCAGGACCTAAACATTCCTATGGAGGAAGGGAATGAATGTAGACCACACAACACCTTAGTATGGACCTAAATCCACTCTTACACGTTTCATCACGTTTTCACAATCACAGAAGCATAATAGAAATTAGTGCAAACAACCAAGTCGGCCAAACTTGTGTTAACAATAAGAGCTTTTGAGCACACGCTTCCTCAAAGATAAACACACCTTGTGGATCTTACAAATAAATATAATCTAGAAACCTCCACGAACAACTTGAAGTCACCTAAAAATTGACAAATTCAACCACAACAAATTTTACTTGAAGAAGGTTCACTATCTACTTACAAACAACACTGTCAAACTATGCTACACAATAAATTGCTTTCCATAGCACCAAATCACAAACCTTTTGGATAGAAAAAAGATAAGGACCTTATAAGCATATATCCAGAACTACAACCCTTGAAACCATTCTACGAAGAAATGCGGAGCAAAATACTTTCTCCCAAACACACTGCAAACATTGTCAGACACAGTTTTCAAACTGGTGAACATGATTTTTAGTGCACAGCGATTCGAAGCACCAAATTCTGGATTTATCATCTTCAAACACTTCTAAACATCATATCCAAATTGCACACTTAGATCTCCAACACAGAAGAAATGTGGAGCAAAAACTCGAATAGTATTCTATAAGCCAGAAGACTTCTTCAACACACTGTTTCCAATATTAATCAAATTTTCTCAAAAGCACTTGGAAACTCAACAACATAAGCATAACCTTAACATCTTTAGCATCTTTACCAAGTATCCAAACCACCTTTAGCATAGTAACTAAACCAAACAACAATAACCTTATCAAAAGACACAGTTGACACCAATGACAACACAAGCATGTTGACATCAGTGACAACACCGAGTAGCACATACTTGCAACACATTCATGCCTAGGACACAATGCATGTTGACGAGATAAAAGATAGTATCTTTGTACCATGGATCATTTGTCAATGTACACACAATAGTAGATAGAACAACATTCACCTCATTTATTTCAGCGACCTCAAAGTTGGAATTAGCCATCAACTTAGCTAAACCCTAGCCTCTAACCAGTTTGGTGACTTGCAACTTAATGTCATACTCTTGGATCTTGTTGATCCATCTGCATCTTCTAATGGAGATTAATTGTCATTGATGTCAAAAAGGTGTTTGAGTTGAATGTTATTGATGTCAAAAGGTTTTGAAGGTTCACATGGTGTTGACATTGATCATACAGGAGTTGTGTTGTTCATGTCATCAGGATCAGTGGTTAGATATAAGTCAGGAAGGATACTAATGTTCTTGATTCATATTGGCTGACATTTGATCATGTTGTTATGGTTTTGAGTTGATCATCAATCAGATGCAGAGATGGTGCAGATATTATTGACTTGCAAGTATGGACATCTATGATATCTATATTGAATTTTATCATGTTGCAGAAGTTCATCTTCATAAGTTTGGAATTAAGTTGCTATGATGTCTTGGGAGGTTGTCTTATGTTCATCAAAGCTTTGTATTTAATTATAGGGAGCTTGAATTCAAAGGGGATCTCATTTCATTAGCATCAGGCACTTTATGAGGGAACATGTTTCTCATAAAAAAAAATGGCATCGAATGACTTTAGGGGAGCATGAATATTTATTTGAAGACCCATATTTAATATTATAAGGAGAGATTGATTTTCAAGGAGGAGTTTGCATCAAATGTCTTTGAAATTTAATGCATATTTAAAAAGGGGGAGCAAGTTATTTAAGAAAAGCATCCAATTACTTTTATCAAATGGTATATTCTATAAACATATTTTATAAAAATAATAAAAAAGGCCAATGAAAAAAAAAATGTTAAAATGTCATATATGACATAAGATTCGACCCCTCCTTATGTGCTTCGTGCCTTTCTTAAAGTGGTAGCCCGATCCTTATGGTTTATATTGGAAACTTTATTGTTTTTAACTCATTTCTATTGTTGACATCAAATAAAGCCTTTTTATAAGGAGTTCTATTTTTTTAAAAGGCTAAAAACATATTTGTTTCCATTTTTAAGTGACAATGAAGACCAAGAGTCCTTGAAGATAGAAGTTTTTTTTTTTAAGATGATTTTTACAATTTGAAGAATTTTTATTGAATTCACAAACTGAAGATTTTTGAAGAAGATGAAGGTGAATGGATTTTTTGTGAGAAGATTATATTTTTTTATGACAAGATTGATTTATTAATGAAGATTTTTATGCAGAAGATTGATTTATTTTTGAAGATACAGAGAAGATGAATTGACTGAAGATTTTCTGTAAAGGATATCATTTATGGTATTTTATTTTGGAGAAGATGAAAAGGCAATTTATTGTAGGGTCATTGTGAGATTTTTTTTTAAGATAAAAATTGCATATTGAAAGTATTGAAGAGTTTTGAAAAATGAAAGGTCTTTGTGCAGATAAGAAATCTTTATTTCAAAAAGATAGATTTCAAATGAAAGAAGATGAACAGATTGGAGATTTGTTTGAAAATAAAGAGAAAGAAGAATTTGAATGGTCATACAAAGAATATGAATTTGATCTTATTTTGATCTTACAGGTTCTTAATAGAGAGAAAATGAATTAGAAAAGTCTTTCTTATTGTAGGTGGATGGGTTTTTGAAGATGGAAGATCAAAGGTTCCTTATTGATGAAATATATATATATATATGCAGAGAAAAGTAATGTTTTTGTGTGGTTGTTGCAAAGATGAGAAGAATGTGAAAACATATTTTATGCAGGTGCATCTGAGATGAAGACATTATTTTTAAGTGTGAAAGAAAATGCAAGTGCTTTGTGAAGAGAAATGACTCAAACATAGAAAGAAGACATCATGTCAAGTTTAAAGACAATATAAATTGTTATGCAAAGATAATCAAGTGAAAGAATTGTGAATTGATTGAACAGAGATAATGAGACTAGTATGCAGATTGGTGCAAATTAGATTGAAAAGAAATCATGTCTTGCACAATATTTTGATGAGGACAATTGAATTGGTCAGTGAGGCTTGTGGTCAGTGAGACCTTCCTATGCTAGTGAGGCTTGTGGTCAGTGAGACCTCTATATGTGCCAGTGAGGCATCTTGTAAAGCTAGTGAAGCTTCTTTGGTCAGTGAGACCTTCATCTAACCAGTGAGGTTTTGAATAAGCCAGTGAGGCAACTTTGAGTGGTTTTTCTACCCCGAGAGGGTTTTCCACTCCTGAAATTTCTGTCATAATTTGCCTCTATGTGTGCATATTTGTATTTTTCTTATAATTTTAGTTCACATATTTCACTATCAGTCTTGTGCATATGAGCTCAACAAATCAGTGAGGCATCCTACATTCTTCAACTCGAATGGCATCCTCAAATAAACATAGGTTCCCCAAGGAGTAGTGAATGTTGTCTTGTACTATTTTGACTCCTTGACCAGCACCTAATTATAGACTGAGAATCCATCCATCATAGACATCAGCTCTGAACCAACAACCCTCTGCAAAAGATGATCCATACTTGGAAGAGGATAATTATCCTTAAGGGATTTGATGTTCAAGTTTTTGAAATCTACACATAGTCTAATCTCCCCATCCTTTTTCCTCATTGGGACAAGATTAGACACCCACTTAGAATGTTTGATTGGCTTTATGATACCTCCCTCTTTTAGCTTTGCCAACTCTTTCTGCATCCTGGGAGCTATGGTGGGATTTATAGGCCTTTATTTCTGCCTAAAGGGTTTTGCATTAGGCTAAAGGGGAATAGTATGATGAAATAAATCCTCCCTATAAGCCTTCAACTCATCATAAGACCATGCAAAACATTTTTTGAAGTTTCTTAATTGAGCAATCAACATTTGCTTTTCATGGGTTTTGAGCTGCTTACCAATATAAACCACCCTAGGTGCCTCTTGGGTGCCAAGGTTAACACCTTCAATTTTATCCTCTTCAACTAGTTTACCTTTGTTTTTCCATTAGTTAGCATTATCAAACATTCTTTCAAGTGAAACCAAACCCTTGGGAATAGTATTTGTCTTCAATTGTACCACTTATTCCCAAACAATGTTTCATTGCCATCTTCTACCTCTTATCATAGGTTGTCGGTGTTAGAATGCATAGGACAACTGAGAGGGGGGCTAAATCAGTTGTGTATTAAAACCTTAAACCCTTAAAGAAATTTCAATCATAAACCTCTTAACATGCATTAGCAGAATGTAAACATATGAAGCATCAATGCAAACACATCCAAGCACATAAGAACACCATATTTACGTGGAAAACCCAATAAGGGAAAAACCACTGCGAGGATTAGCTCACATATATATGAATAACAACACTAAAAATCAATAGGCTCACTATCAAGGGCTCACTGCCCAGAAGAAAGGCTCACTACTAAAGAAAGGCTCACTACCCAGAAGAGAGAAGAAAGAAGAATATTGCTATAGAAAGATTCACTATCTCAAAGCAACAAGAGAGATCCACCACTGCCACTCCTTGCCATCTGCAACCTTTGGCTCACTGCCTCCAGCAACTTCTGGCACACTGAAATGCAGACACCTTCTACTCACTGCATTCCAGAGTCAAGCATTTAAGCTTGCACATAACTCACTGCCCTTGATTCACATTCGCATTCTCATCTCTACCTTACTCCACTCAACTTCATCTTGCATTTATACCATCTATAACCAAGACCTTGTTGGAAACAAGGCAAATAACTAAGAGGGGGGTGAATCAGTTATCTCAAAATTTCCCTACTTTTACTTTCTTTTCTTATCTCAATATTCAATGATATATCAAAACATGAAAGCATAAGCAACTATGGGAACAAAAGTGAAATTAACACACACAACACAAGGATTTTTACGTGGAAACCCTGTTAAGGGAAAAACCACGGGGTGACTAACCCAAGATTGTATTCTTTGTTAAAAGAATAAAAGAGTACAAATGGCACTTGCCAATTAGGGCTCACTGCCTGAGCACACTGCTCACAAGAGGCTCACTGCATACAAGAGAATCATTGTCTACAAATGCTTATAGATGATACTAAAGTATTTGAACTGATGAACAGCATCCATACATGCAAGAGTTCAGTTTCAGTTAGGCACTGTATACCAATCTAGCACATTTCATTCTTCCTCTTCTCAATATCACTCTTTTGTCATATTCCAGGTTTAGGTCTCTGTCTTCGCACTTCTTTCTACTTTTATTCACTCTCTTTCATCTTCAATCTAACAACACACACTCACAAGCTCGAATCTGATGGGTATATATATATCTGCTTCAAGGATCTCCAACAATTTCCTAGTCGGCAACAAGAATACTTAGGGTATTTGCAAGTTACTGTTCTGTCGGCTAAATCCATACTTGATTAATGATGAACATCAAAAACTTAGGCATAGAAAGCATTAATCATGTCATTCAATAATGTACAATGTCAAAAATTACTTGATCAACATCTTTTACACATTTGGATTGAAGTCTGATACTCTGTCAGTCAGTTCTTCCTTTGTCTACTCTGTCTAACTGGAACCCAACACTCAGCTACTCATATCTTTTACATGCTTTGTCTCCAAAGACTAAATCTCTAGAATACAATAGTTATGATGCCCCTCTTGATTTGTCCAAATCTGCAACTTACTAAGTTACACCATCTGAGAGATCTATACCTGATTGTTGGATCAAGTTGCATACTCTATTCTTGTCTACCGGACCAAGACAATCTTCAATCTGACTTCCGGTAGGCATATTATGTACTGTGGATGTGTGGGATAGACTTTGTTGTCATCAATGACAACACTTATGAAGCCAAATAGTATCTCTTGCCAACATAACTATCTCAATTAGGTTAGTCCTAATGAAGTGTGTGCATTATACACATGCAACATCACTTAGGTTGGCACTAAACACTTCCATGGTGGAGAGAAGTGTAAGTGGACCATATCAAGGGTTAACTAGGACACAAATCTATATCACCAAGTTACTCATCACATCCATAATTCATGAGGTACCTCCGCAAATGGCGCTAGTAAGCCAAGTCGGCCAAACCTGAGCTAATGACCATATCCATGCTTCTCCAAGTCCAAGAACATTATGCGGACCAGAGAGAGACACTCCAAAGCATTCACACACCTTCCTAGAATACTTATCATCATCATAGACATCTACAACACTATCGTAACTATCTGAATCAAAGAATGTCTTCATTATGCACATCAAAACACACTGTTACTGATCACCAACACCAAAACTAAACTTGAGGAACATCCCAACACTAGAAACTTCAAAGGAAGGTGGATATAGATAATATAAGCACTCTCACAGAACTACAAGATGGGAAAGCTCAATGCAAAGAAATGTGGAGCATTCTCATTTCTCCCAGATACCCTCTTTCAAAGTCAAATATTCTGTCAAACACATCTTCTACTTCCGCATGATCCAAAACCTGAAACTCTAGATATAACACCTTTGAACACCTCTGATAAATATTTCCAAACCACATAAGCATATCTTCAATTAGGAATAAATGCGGAGCATAACACTAAGAGTACCTCTATCACACTGCACACCCTTTTATCAAATTTTCTCAAAAGCACTTGTAAACCAAGTGAACCATCTACTGGGAGTTGACATCAATTACAACACCAACAAGTTTCCAACAATCTCCCCCTTTGTCATTGATGGCAACACCAGCTCTTTGAAAAACCATCAAGACCTAAATCAATAATACTCCCCCTGGCATAAACAACTCTTACTCTTCACACACCTCTCCGTACAATGGTTTTTTCAATCACTTCAACTCTTTCCCCCCCTTTGACATCAATGGCAAAGGGCAACAACTTCAACACCAGCAAGTATCTACTCTATCTCCACTGCTCTCACTTTTTCTGCACTCTCCCCCTTAAGGTCATAGGATATGCTCCATCTAACCAATAGTATCACTACCTACTCCCCCTAATCTAGGTAGCCTTCAACAATAGTCCAGGACCAAAAATGTATCTTGAAATGCTTTCTGGATAGATGCACACACTTATGCATCTAGTTAAGAGAAGGAGGGGCAATAACCCCTAACTTCTGTCAAAGGTACTCAAAAGTATCCTTAGGGAGAGCCTTTGTAAAGATGTCTACAACTTGATCCTTGGTAGGTAGATACTCCAACTTCACCTCATTCTCTACAAGCTTTTCTCTTAGAAAGTGATACCGGATTGAAATATGCTTTCTCCTTGAATGCATTACCGGATTCTTTGAAATGTTGATAGCACTTGTATTGTCACATAGGATATGAATAGGTTCATCATATGACACTTTGATATCCTTCAATATCTGCTTCACCCATAACACCTGTGTGTAGTAAGATGTTGTTGCAATATATTCTACCTCTGTAGTAGATAATGACACTGAGTCATGCTTCTTACTTAACCATGAGACAATTCTACTTCCCAAAAAGAAAGCACCACCACTTGTAGTTCTTCTATCATCTGTACATCATGCCCAATCTACATCTGTATATGCACTCAAGGAGAAATCAATATCCTTGGGATACCATAGGCTGAACTCCAGAGTGCCTTTTAGGTATATGAATATCCTCTTTGTTGCTGAAACATATGACTCTTTGGGATCAACTTGGAATATAGCCACAAGATAGGATGAATGCATGATATCTGATCTAGTAGCAGTCAAGTACAATAGTCCACCAATCATTGATCTGTACTTTCTCTGATCAGCCTTAGGAGATTCATCATCTTTACTTATCTTACAACTAGAAGTCATGGGAGTAAATACCGGTTTGGAGTCTTTGATCCCAAACTTCTTCAACATTTCCTTAGCATACTTTGACTGTGAAATGAAAATACCATTTTTTGATTGACTGATTTGTAACCCAAGGAAGAAGTTCATTTCCCCACACATTGACATTTCAAATTCTTTTTGAATTTCTTCTACAAATCTCTTGCACATACCTTCATTTCCTCCAATAATTATATCATCAACATACACTTCCACAATCAAGATTTGATCTTCTTCAACTTTGAAGTAAAAATTGCTATTTGTAGTGCCCTTTTTGAATCATTGTTGTAGCAGGTACCTATCCAACCTTGCATACCGAGTTGTAGGAGCCTATTTGAGTCCATATAATGCCTTCTTCAATCTACAGACCATATTTGGATCATCTGATAACTGAAAGCCTTCTGGTTTCTCAATGTATACTTCTTCCAACTCTCCATTTAGGAATGTAGAATTCACATCCATCTGATAAACTTTGAAGTCCTTATGAGATACAAAGGCCAAGAACAATCTAATGGCCTCCAATCTAGCCATTAGAGAAAATGTTTCTTCATAATCTATTCCTTCCACTTGTGAGTAGCCTTTACACACCAGCCTAGCCTTATTTCTGACTACTTCCCCATTTTCATTCAATTTGTTCTGGAAGAACCATTTACTTCCTATCATATTTTTGTCTACTGGTCTTGGGACAACTTCCCAAGTATGATTCTTTTCAATCTGCATCAATTCTTCTTCCATAGCCTTGATCCAATGCTCATTTTTGCATACTTCAGTTACTATTTTGAGTTCTATTCAAGACAATAAGCACAAATTTACCTATTCATCTGCCATAGCAATAATTCTCCTTGTTAAAACACATTTGTTCTTATCTCCAATTATCTGATCTTCAGAATGATTCTTCTACACATACTTGGGGGTCTTGGGAATCTTCTCTGAAGCATCTTCTTCATCAACTTGCTTCTCTTTTTCCTTTTCTTCCTCTCTTTCTTCTTCTCTACAAGGGTTCTCATCTGATTCATATCCTTCTAATATCACTGAACTTTGATATGGTTCTTCGTCTACTTTGACATTTGTACTTTCCACTAATTTCTTCATCCTCTTGTTGTAGCATCTGTAAGCCTTGCTCTTTGTAGAATATCCAAGGAAGATTCCTTCATCCAATCTCATATCAAACTTTCCCAAGTTCTCTTCATCTCTCCTAATATAGCATTTACTTCCAAACACTCTAAAGTATTTTACATTAGGAGTTCTTCCATACCATAGTTCATATGGAGTCTTTGAACTGTTGACCCTGGCTTGCACTCTGTTTTGTATGTAGGTTGCAGTGTGAATGGCTTCTCTCCAATAGATATCTAGTAGATTTGCTTCTTTCATCGTTGTCCTTGCTACTTCCTAAACTATCCCATTCTTCCTTTCCACAACTCCATTCTGCTGAGGAGTCCTAGGTGCTAACAAATGCCTTTTTATTCCATGATCTCCATAAAATCAATTAAACTCATTGGAGGTGAACTCACCACCTACATCAAACCTCAAACACTTGACTTTCAGATTGATTTAATTTTCAACCATAGCCTTAAAATCTTTAAACTTATCTAGAGCCTCTAATTTTTCTTTGAGAAAAGTTACCCAAGTCATTCTAGAGAAATCATCAATCAACAACATGAAATACCTGTCACCTTGAAAGCTTCCTACTCTTGTAGGTCTGCACAGATCTATATGCACCAACTCTAGAGGTCCGGTGGTAGAATGTTCTTTGATCTTGAAATTGTTCCTTGTTTGATTCCCTATCTGACATTCCTTGCAAGTTGTATTGGTAGGCTTTGTAATTCTTGGCAGATCCCTCACAGCTTGAGTAGAGTTGATCCTCACTAGGCTGTCAAAATTGATGTGACACATTCTTCTATGCCATAGCCAACTTTCATTAATTTGAGTCATAAGACACATACCATTAGCACCTTTGAGTTGATATATATTTCCTTTTGTCCTTGTTCTTGTAGCAATCAGAGTTTCTAGAATTTTCTTTTCTGATTTCACAACCGCCATCCTGAAACACAAGGTTATATCCTATGCTACACATTTGTCCTAGACTCAAAAGATTATGCTGGAGACCCTTGACATAAAGAACATCATCTATATTGTGCTTGCCATCAAAACTAATTGAACCTTTTCCACAGATCTGAGCAAATGCATCATCTCCAAACTTAACAAAGCCTCCATCAAACTTCTCAAGCTTTACAAACTTGTTCTTATCACATGTCATATGATTTGAACACCCACTATTAATTAACCAGAGGTCCTCCTCTTCTCTTGCATGAAAATTAGTTACCAGAGTTCCTTTGGTATTATGCTTTGTTTCCAGAGTAGTTTCATTCATATCCCTTTTAGAATTAGTTCCAACATTCAAATCCATGAACAAGCATTCATTACCATCATCATCCGAATAGTCAGACTCATCATCACAAATGTTATCATCTTCTTTAACATAATAACTTCTCTTGAATGATTTACCTTTGTTTTCCTTATTTTTGTCATTTGAAATTTTGATTGGACATTTTGAAGCATAATGACCTAACTTTCCACAGCTGAAACATTTGAAATGTAACTTACCTCTATATTTTCCAGAGCCCTTTTTCAATCTACTCACAAAATATGCTTCCACTTGATCAAAGTCATCTGAATCAAATTCAACATTCTTTTATGTCTTGCTAGCCTTAAAAGTAGTTTCTTTTCTTGGCTCATCTTGACCAAATTCTCTTATCTCAAAAGTAGTTAGAGTACCAAACATTTTGTCTCTAGAATAATTATTCAAATCTTGAGTTTCTTCAATAGCAGAAACTTTAGCACTATAAGATTTTGGAAGAGTTCTTGGTACCTTCTTTACCACTTCTTTTTCCTCTAGCTCCCCACCTAGACCATTGATGGAATTGACCATTTCATCCACTCTTTGCATGTAGCCTACAATATTTTCACCCTCAGACATCTTTAGGGTTTCAAACTTGGCCTTCAAAATCTTCATCTTTGCTTACTTGACCTTGTCATCTCCTTCATAGGTGCTTTCCAGCTTCTTCCAGATCTCATGAGCAGTTTTGTAGCTCATTACCTTCACTAATTTAGAATTAGAAAGACTATTCAGAAGAGCACTCATTGCCTTGCCATTGTTCTCATATTCTTTAATCTCATCTTCATCCTTTAGACCATTAGTGGGTATAGTATACTTTTTTGTCAACTATCTTCCATATGCCATATCCTAAAGAGACAAGAAAGCTTTCCATCCTAGTTTTTCAAAAAGCATAATTTGTTCCATCAAACACTGGAACCTCCATACCTTTCCTGTGCGCCATCCAGATTTACCCAAGTGGTTAAGCTTCTTCAGTGAACTCAACTTTGATACCAATTTTTAGAATGAATAGGACAACTGAGAGGGGGGTGAATTAGTTGTGTATTAAAACCTTAAACCCTTAAAGAAATTTCAGTCATAAACCTCTCAACATGCATTAGCAGAATGTAAACATATGAAAAATCAATGCAAACACATCCAAACACATAAGAACACCAGATTTACATGGAAAACCCAATAAGGGAAAAACCACAGTGAGGATTAGCTCACATATATATGAATAACAACATCGAAAATTAATAGGCTCGCTGCCAAGGGCTCACTGCCCATAAGAGAGAAGAAAGAAGAATATTGTTACAAAGAGATTCACTATCTCAAAGCAATAGGAGAGATCCACCACTGCCACTCCTTGCCATCCACAACCTTTGGCTCACTGCCTCCAACAACTTCTGGTACATTGAAATGAAGACACCTTTTTCTCACTGCATTCTGAAGTCATAAGCATTTAATCTCACACATAACTCATTGCCCTTGATTCACATTCACATTTTCATTTCTACCTTGCTCCACTCAACTTCATCTTGCATTTATACCATCTATAACCAAGACCTATCTCAATTAGGTCAGTCATAATGAAGCGTGGGCATTATACACATGCAACATCACTTAGGTCGGCACTAAACACTTTCACAGTGGAGAGAAGTATAAGTTGACCATATCAATGGTTAACTAGGACTCAAATCTGTATCACCAAGCTACTCATCACATCCACAATCCACGAGGTACCTCCACAAATGATGCTAGTAAGCCAAGTCGACCAAACCTGAGCTACTGACCATATCCATGCTTCTCCAAGTCTAAGAACATTATGCAGACCAGAGAGACACTCCAAAGCATTCACACACCTTCCTAGTGTTACGTCAGAAAATGTCCTCTTGGGAGATTTTCCCTCTTATGGTTTAGCTCCCAGGTCTTTAGGATGCATTTAGAGCATTTTTCATGTTAATCTAACATCCTAATGAGAAAACCCTGAAGTTTCATGGCAAATGGGACTTAGGGGGTGCACTTGACATAAATATTGCCTGAAATAGGGGGGAGGACTTGGGCACCTACACCCTAGTCCTACTCTATTTTAGGTCAGGACCAATTTTGGAGTGTCGATTTATGACCGTTATTTAGGTCCTATGCCGACACGATAAGTTTCAATTATAAAATTCTTAGCGGGAATGTGTGTAGTTGCGTATATAAACATGTTTAGGTATTCATTTGAAGACTAGATGGAAACTAGATGGATATTGCGAACTTGTGGCTTATGTTAAGGTGATTCAAGGCATTCATTGTGTGTTGCAGCGTAGAATTTGTGTTGTTATTGTGTTTGTATTGGCAGATTTGGCATCCATCTCCTCATGGCATGAAGAGCATCTTCCTTCCATGAGATCTTCACTACAAGGTGATATCAATTATGTTTTCAATCATTTATCATTTAGATTTTGCCTCTATCCCTTAGGGATACACACTCTTTATCTAATAACAGTATTTGGAAGACTTGAATGTCTCTCCTGGGCTTGACTGAGGCAAGCCTCTAAACACCACAACCCCCAACCCATTTTTTCGTGATTGCAGGTACAGGTTACAGGAGCAAAAAAAGTGGAGTTGTAGGAGAGCACTATAGGCTGTCAGAATTGTAGATCAAAGAAGAAAATAGGGACATGGACTCAAGCGCCCACTCATTAGTCCTCCAGATCCCACAACAGGAAAATCTCTGGAACAGCACGAACAGGGTGTAGACAAGATTCCCAGATCTCAACAGAAATGGTGGCACTGGACTAAGGCGCCTGCTCATTAGTCCTTGACTTTTCCATTTTCTAAACTTCAAAATCTGGTATGCATTTGATTGTCATTTGATATCTCTGTGTGAGCATTTTCCATGATTTGTTTGTTTGCTTCCGAATTTGTATAATTAGGGTTTTGAGCATAATTGGGCATAATTGAACAACAAAATCACACAATTCCAATTTTCCCCTATGTTCCAAGTGACTGAAAGCATGATAGCAGACTTCCTACTCTGCTAAAGTCCTTGAATGTTTGAGGTGAAAGGAGGATTCATATAAACCAACCAAATCAACCCTAAACACAGACAAATCCTCTTCATCAAATTTCACCTTAAACATTTTGGTGAATCCATATTTTTAATGAATTTTTCACCTTGCTGAGTGTTTTGCTTCAGATTTACATTCATTTCATTTTTCATCTTATTGCATTTGAAAAATTACAAAAAAATTGAAAATTTTGGAAAATTTTGAAAAAAATTAGCATTTTAGCTTGCATTTTCATATAATTTGAATTAGTTGGAATTTAATTTCAATAAATTTCTTTCATTATCATCAAATCTAATTTCATTCATCATTCATTTAGATTGCATTTTCATGCTTAAATTGATAAAAATTGCTTGAAATTGTGCATTTTTCCATATAACCTTGCTTTGTATTAGCTAGGGTTTGTAGTCAAAATCTTGTTTCATATTTTAATACCCTTTTAAAACACTCATTAGGACTTATTTCTAACTATAGTGTTGCATCATAGTGGTTTACTTGCAAAATTTCATGCCTAGGGTTTGAAAACCTTAATTTTTCACTAGATTTTGGCCTTATCGTCTCTCTAGATTTGCACCATAGGCATGTTGAAAAGGATTTTTCTACATTAATTGGCTCTTATCAAGGTTATTATCTACTTCCCCTCCACAAATTCTTTACAACACCCTTTTATCAGGCTCTTACAGTGGAAATTTGGTGAAAAATTACATATTTTAGCTATATTTTCTCTAGGGTTTGACCTTGAGTTGCACTATAAGCATGTTGTGATGGATTTTTTGGCATTAGGTGGCTGTTATTACTATTATAATTTTTTTCCATCATCATTTTCCTCACAACACCCTTTGTCATACTCTTTTGGCATTGAAATTTGGTGAAAATTTGCGTATTTTAGCTATATTTGACCTAGGGTTTGACCTAGATTCACACTCCAAGCGTGTTGGGATAGATTTTATGGCTTTAGGTGACTGATATTATTTATATAATCTGCTGAACCTCCTAAAATTCTTTACACCACCCCTTTTGTTGGGTCTTTACATTAAAAAGTTGTGAAAATTGCATATTTTAGTGTATTTTCAATAGGTTTTAACTTGTCATCACTCTAAATTTAAATAAAAAGTGTGTTATTAAGGATATTATAGATTTATTAGACTGATATCAGACATATTATTTTCTGCCCCTGATCAATTTCCTTACAACACCTTTTCTTTCACTTATTTGCATTGAAAAAAGTTAAAATCAAGCATTTTAGGTCATTTTCATACATAGTTTTGCACTTGTCTTTTGCATAACTTTCGAAAAGATTTTAAAATCTGATCTTACATTGATTTGAAAATATATATCATGGATACTTCTTGTTATTCATCTTTGGAAGCATTGTTTACATACATCATGGACATTGATCATTTTTCTAAATTTACTCATGAATATCCTCAAGTCTTGGAACAAATAGCACACATTCATGATGTTGATCTCTCTATGTGCTCCACATATGAAATCTTTTGTGATATATTTGATTTTGATAGCTTCACAAACCTCATGGCAATACATCCTTGGATATTAGATGCTCTCACTAAATTCATGATCAATAATATATATACTAGTGATGACCTCACGATGTTAGATGAAGCCTTAGATGACTTTATGGAACATTCCACTTGTCATGCCCACATTTCCCATGTGGTCATGACACGTAACACACGTGTCATGTCCACATTTGTCATGTGGTCATGACATGAAATATCCAAAACTTTTCCACATGTCCCTAGAAACACGCTCACACGCGTCAGTGTGCTCGGTGGCAATACGCATAAGGCGTAGATGTGTCAATCAAACTCAGGGAAGAGCATTTACATATGCAATCCCCTGCGTGATGATAGCCGACTAGGGGGTTATGAGACGCAGGGAGCGTCGCTACTAGGGTTAGGATCGAATGGACATGAACCCTAAGTTTCCTAAGTGAGTGACACGATTACGACATGAGTTGAAATCTAACCCTAATTCTAAAGCATAAAATAAATTAAAACACGCTTACATTTAAATTAAAAACCACAAGGCAAAATTAAAACGTTAATTATTATGAAGGAATTTCATTTAAAATAACTGCCCTAAGTCTCAGAAAATTTTGGCAGCATAACGTGTTATTAACGTTTGAAATAAATATTTTAAAAGGGTCTCCCTCTAAAATATTTTAGGAGAAAAATTAAATAGAGAGATTAAATTAAATTAAATTTACTTAATTAACATTATAAAAATTACCCACTTAATTAAATGTGAATCAATTTAAATAAAATCATAAAATAATTAATCCCAAAAATAATAAAGGTCTATAAATAAATATAATTCCAACAATTATATTTATTCGATAAAATCAAGGTCAGAATTAAAATCAATAACCAACGTTATAAAATATGCCTTGTATTTAAAAACTCATTAAATTAAATAGAACGATAAAGGAATTACTTACCCCTAAATAAAATATATATTAATATAACCCAACTAATAAAAATAGCCCAAACAATTAAATTTTGTCTAAACAACTTAACTTACTAATCCAATGATGTCAAAAGGGTTACATTTAATCTCGCAACAATATAAACAAAAATAAATAAAATAAGAAATTATAAAGATTTAATTAAATAAATTTTCCACATGATTTTTCCCACTTAACTCAATAAAGCAAAAAAGACAACTAGATAAGAAATTAGAAAGATTTAAATTAAATGAATTACCCACCTACTCAATAAATCAAAAGGCAATACTCTAAGTTTTAAAACAAATAAGCCTAAAATTTAAAAATCAAAAGGATACAAGAAACCCATTAAAATCTCTAATTCACTACCCAAATAAAAATCCACACAAAATCAATAATAAATAAATACCCACTCACATGAATAGGACCCATCTTAAAAATCACTCAAAAGGAAATATAATAAAATAAAATTTAAATGAGAAAGAGAGATAAAAGAATCACGTGCATAAGAAAAAGAATAAAAATAAATAAATTACTTATCCTAAAATCTCTCTCAACTCACAACCCTAAAGCCACTCTAATATTTTATTAGTTTCTATTTTAGTTTGTCTTAACCCTATCTCTTTCTTTCTCTCATTCTTCTTTTCATTTTGTTGCCTCCATTGTTTTTTTTGGTTCTCTCTTTGTTTCACTTGTAGGTTGGGGCTTTCTTCTTCAATGGCTTGGACAGCCATAAAAATACCTCACACAGAGGTATATACACATTTTATATGCACAGAGTTTCTTTATTTTATTTATATATATATATATAGTATAGGTTTGAATTTTTTTTTTGTTAAAAGAAACACAGAGGGCTATATATATATAGTTGTTTGCAGATATTAAAAAAAAGACATAGATATATCACAGAGGCCGAGTGAAAGATTGATCAATGGAATGGGCGACAGCAACCCCATGGCGCCGCCACCGTTGAAGGGGAGAGATCCGCTATTTTTTTTGTTGCTAAAAGTATTAAGTGTGGGGGGGGGCGGTTCTCCCACCCACCCCCCACCGTATGGTGGGAGGTATGGTGTGAGGTGGGTGGGGGAATCGTCCCCCCCACCTCCTTCAAAACAAGCATGCCGTCGGCCCCCAAATTTCAATTTTTTTTTTGGTTAAACAAAACAATAAACCCTAACTAAAATCTGGGTTCAGCCTTTTCAACTTCGATCTCTTTATTATTCACTTCATAAAAGATGAAGTATGAACTTGCCATTCAGTTATTCTATTTAAAACATTTTTACTGATATTAATATATATATATATAGGTATATATACAGTTTTGCATAATTTTAACAGTAGGTTTATAATATAATTTTTTTAAATCAAAAATATATATATATATGTAATATATATATATATATATATATATAATATTATATTATATATATACACAACCATTTAACTTAAATAAAATAAATCAGATTTATAAGACTTATAAGAACTATATGTATGTACCTTTCTTTTTTTTTGCAAAATAAAATAAGACAGATTACTTTTTTTTTTTGACAGTAGACTAAAATAGAATATTATGTTATCTTTTTTTTTAACAACTAATTTTTTCCTTTTTTTTACAGCAAAATAAAATAACCAGTTGTTACCTTTTGAGTCGCCCTTGTTTATTTATGTATTGGTAATATTTCTTGAACAAAAGCCGGTTTATCGTGCTATATTCCTGATCATCCTTCTTTTGTAAATCGGCTCTCAATCCTTTAATTTTTACCCGTGCGTCGCCTTTGTAAACAAAGTCACTTAAGGTTTGAACCTTTGAACCCTAACCATTCTCAAAGTCTAAAGTTCAATGGTTCAATGTGTCTGAAGTGTCGTATAAAGCAAGTTGTTTTGTCTTTGCCTCAAGCGTCTTGGAAGTTTCGGGTTGAACTTGAACTTCCCGCTTGAACTCTTCCGCGGGGTTCAATGGTTCAAGGTTCAAGGTTCAAGGTTCAAGGTTCAAATAGTTCAAAGTTCAAAGAGTTCGCTATTTCATAATTTGGGACCTTATACTAGAAGCCGCGTAACCTTCTGTTGGTCTATATAGCCCATGTGTCGTTGAACCTTCATATTGAACCATCGCGTTGAACCATGTTTCAAAGGTTCAATGGTGCGAAGATTTGGTAAGTTTGGTCCCATCTGCTCCCGCGGTTTTCCAAGCCAAATTTAGCGGGAAAGTTGGAGGAGATTTTGTCAGGAACTCATCATAAAAGCAAGAGCTCTAATTTAAAGGAAGCTACGGATAATTATTATACCTCATGATGGCGCGACAACATTACTTGCTATTAATGGAAAAATCAGAGTTCACGTCCCTTCAAATACTTTTGGCACGTATTGATCTGAGCGATAGACATTCATTCTGGTAAGTGCCATTGTTAGCCAAAAACAACCCAATTTTAGCAAGTATTCACATTGTGCGACGCGGAGGAGAATAGCGCTGAAAGTGTAAGGCTCTCGTTTTTCAAGCTTTCGCAGTGCTTTCAAATTTCCTGAAGGTGAGTCCTATTTCCCCCTGTACTATTCCGAGTTCTTTTACTGGAAAAAAGAACCCCTAGAATTTCTGTTATTTTCGAGATTCGAATTGCTATATCATAGTCTTCCCAATATGTCTTTGAAGTCTACATGTTTGGGGGATGAACACGGCCCCAGTCTTATTTATTCCCACTCCGAGTTTGGAGACACCGCATTAGTTCAGTATGACTTGGAGGAATTCATAGAAAGAACAAAGAACCCTGTCCAAACCCCCACAATGAAGAAGATTGTAGACAGTGGTTTAGTGGAAGCTGCAGCCTTTCCTCAGGCCATTCTATGCCCTGAATTGGTTCAAGAATGTATAAACAGATATGACCCCCAGAACAGATGTGTCAAAAACGCCAACGGGGATGTGCTGTTTTCTGTCAACAGACAAACCCTTATGTCTGTGATGAAGATACCGCATAAGGGGGCATATTCCAACCTCGACATTACCTCCTCCAATGGATATTTCTCAGAAAAGAAACCAACTTACAAGAGTGTGATAGCACGGAATTGGCTGCTAAAGTTTCAGAAAGGTGGTTCAAGGCTGCCCAGACCCCTCACTAGAGACCATTTAATACAGGAAGTAAGGGATATTGTGGTGTTATTGAACAGATTGAGAGGCAATCAACATGCCTATTACTGGGAAGACTGGATGTACTTTTTTATACAAGTCGTCCTCCAGGGTGAACAATACTTGGATTGGGCCGAGATAATAGCTGACTGTCTGCATCAGAGCTTAAATAATCGGCTGGGCAACAGGGATTTCTTTATGTCTTCTTATCTATTTTACTGTTTAGCCTCCACAAGAGATTGGTTTGACCTGCCTCATGAGCCTTTAGATGAAAGCAGCAAAGTTTATCAATATTACTCACAGTTGCAAAGAAAAAATTGTTATGAAAATTACAAGAGGATCAATGATGTCTTCACTGGGAAGATGACCTATGAATTGACAGGTAACCCAGGTAAGAGAATGACCAGTGAAGCAATGCAGTTAATCAGTATCTACGGTAGCTTTTTCATCCAATTCTCTGAGTTCACCTATATCAGAGTTGGGGGATTCGATGGCGAACCAATGAAGTTGCCCAGATATGTATTTGATCGTTTTGTACTAATAGAGGTATGTCGGCAATTGGCACATGTTCATAAAAAATTTCCATCAAAAAGGGGTTGTGGTATTTCTTTTCCTATTGAACTCGGGCATTATTCATGCCTGTCAACTTCTGATGCTTTAAATCTGGGGGTGAACCTCAAGAGGTTCAATTTTCAATCCTTCACTGCTAGAGCCAAATTCGACAGTAAAAGTTTTGTTAAAGATAACTTAAATTCTGGAACAGGGCACTCGCACCTTCCTAAGCTGGAGGATTATTGGATGGATTGTCCAGATGAATTTGAAGTTAGGAGAAGGTTATGGTGCAGGTTTTCTTTAAGACAAATAATTACCTTTAACTTAGACATGGACATTTCTGGAGTTCTTGTTGATGATGAAGAAGTGGTTGATCCACAATTTGAGAAAGTGGAGCACTTACCCATTCCAGAGGTGGACTGGAGCAAGAAGGAGGAGGACAGGATTGAAATTAAGACCCTCCCAGTGATAAGGAGGACTGAAAAATGGTTGAGAGAAAAGAAGCAACAGGGGTCTCAAGATAAAAATGTTCAACAATTATCTTCAGCGGTTGCATCACCACTTCCCCTGGATCCTTCTAATCAACCTCTTGCTATCTGTGGTGCAGGTGCTTCTGAGCCATCACCTGAAAAGAGCCTTGTCACCAAGAAATCCAGAAGGGTCCTCACAGACATTCTGCCTTCTCGTGTCACCAGGCTGAGAACCAAAGGTAAAAGGAAGAAGCCAGTTTCTGAGACAATAATTGTCGACTTAAATTCAGAAGAAGAAGCAGAGGACCCCATGGGGGACAGAGAAGCAAGCCCAACCAGAACAGAAGCAGTTGATACTGGTTCACAGTCAGAGGATGTTTTGGGTACTCCGGAAATGTTGATGATTTCAGATAAACCTTCTGATGGAGAAAAACTCAGGGAGACAACCCCGGCACCAAAGTGGCTAGAGAGCTCTATATCTGATAAAAAGAAGGTGGTTCCTTTCGTTCTCCCTCTGGAAGATATGGTAAGTAAATGTCTGGGGAAGACCCCCAAGTCCAAAAGACTTAAAACAGTATCTAGGATAGATATTGACCCAAGCACTGGTAACTGGAGCGCAGAAATAGCCAAACCAGTGACCGAGGAAGAGGTTCAAGATCCTACAGTGCGTGATTTCACTGTGGAAAAGATAGACCTCGGTACTGCCTCCAGAGCTGCGGATGTACACCATCTCGAAGCTTCAACTAAAAGAATGGTCAATCGAACGATGAAAGATGAAAGGGACAAAAGAGAATTAAAACAAACTCTGCGTGCAATGGCAGAGTATATTGAAGCCATCAACAATCCTAACCCGCAGCCAATCTCACAAGTTCCCTTGTCTTTTGACCCAAAGTCACCCGTCAATCAGAAAATGTTAGATCAAGTTCATAGGAGCAAAATGGTCTCAAAAACATTTGATGGCTGGTTAGACAGCATTGAGCAAAGGGGAACTGAGTATATCCATGAACTCAAAGGCATATATGACCTGACTGCTACTACCATTGAAGATCTTAAAGCACAGGTTGCGGTCTGGGCTAAGGACGAAGGCAAGTGGACCAGTGTGACGAACCAAATAGAGGAAGTTCAGAAATATGGGCTGGAAAAGTTTTTGGCAGAGATGAAACTGACTGGTGTGGATGAGGATTTATTGTATGTGAACAAAAAGAATATCGAATGGAGGAACTCCATATCCCGACAAGCATGCTTTGAAGTCTCAAAGCTCATTAAGGAGATAACGGACTTCACTCAGTCATTGCAACGTGATTTACAGTGTATCGACGTAAAATACATGAAGGATGATGGAAAGCCTGAAGAAGATGTTGAAGCAGTAGCCCAATCCTTTAGGGATAAGATCCGTTTTGTTAAAGAGAATGATAATATTCTTATTGAGGATTTCTCCAGAATTTCTAAAGTCGAATCCCTGCTCTACCTCTGTATCGACGCACTCCCTGAACACAAGGAAAAATTCGGGAAAATGCGAAGGGAAAAGGAGGTCTGGAAATTGAGGATGAAGCATATAGGCATACCAAACTTTCCTAAAATTCAGGAGTTCGTGGCTGCCTTTCAGGAGTGGAGAACCCAGCATGCTTCCCAGGCTCTCGACAGCAAATCAGGGGATGCTGATTCATCGCCCCAGTCATAACCGCATCAGCTCTTTCTTTTTCAAGTCTTTAATTTATGTTATTTCTGGAAACTTTAATCTTTTACGATCAGTTGTTAAAACTAAATCCCGTATGGGTCAGAGTGAGGTTAACTCTGAGTTTAATTTGCTTGAGGACATGGTTAAGACTTGGATATATATTTGTTTTTTTTAGAATTTAAGGGAGGAGAGAAAGGGAGAAAAAGAAAAGAGGAAAAGGGAATTTCAGAAAAACTGTGTTTTATTTTTATATATGATGATTGTTTGAAAAATTTTCATCTGTGAATGAAAAGAGGAACGATTGCTGCTTATTTGGATCTGTGCGTCTAAATGTGTGAAATTTGATTTTCTGTGAGAAATCTTCTTTTACCTGGTAATTGCTCTTTGTTTGAACAACCCATCATATGTATTATCTTTCCTTTCGAGTTCAGCAAGTTTGTATAAACATATTCATGTATTCGAATGTACTAAAGTAGAATCTGTGTATTCTATCCTGCTGCTGTATAAATTAATCGCATTCATGACATGGCTATGTATGGATGTTAGTCAGCCTTAGGCGTTTTCTGGTTAAAAATGCAATTTAGTTAGTTGAATAGGCTAAAATTCATTGAAAATCATAAAGGGAGCTGTACCTGAATTCAGAGGGGAACTAATTCAAAAGGTTCACCCATTTGTTGATTAACTCATTTGTTCTTGGAAAAAGGGTATAGGGTCAGAGCAAGTAATTTTCAGAATAAGAGCAAATCTGTTAACCAACACCAGTCATATAATTTTTTTTTTTCTAACAACATTATTAAATAGTACAGAAATTATAATTTTCTAGGAATCATAAAACATCTAGTCTAACTAATTCTTTTTTTTTTTTGTTCTTGCATCTAAATAAAAATTAGAATAGCAACCTAATATTTTAATAAAATGACCTTTGTTTACTTTCAAACTGAAATTTCTCACAGCAATAAAAAAAGGAACATCAAACATATTTTTCTCTATTTGCATCATTTCTCACAATTAACTAATAAAACTAGTAACATAAATCTATATTTCATTTTGCAACCTTCACACAACATCATAACAAAAACTAGCAACATAGTATAACTTCTTGTCTCTATTTTTGAGTCATTTCATTACAAGTGAGGGAAAATTTACAATAAGACATTACAATATTCATATACAAAAATGAGAGTGAAAACTCCATTTCCTCTTCACAACAAAATGCTCTCCCAACCAAAATATGCCTTCACCCAAGCTCTAAAAGTCACTAATGAAACATGCAAGAGACTAAAACAAAGAAGGGGAAAACTAAGCCACGCAAATTGCCCTCCTCCCTACCATAGACTCGCTAGTGGGTCACCCCCGAGCTGGGAGGGAGATCTCACATGGGTTTCTGACACCACAACAAAAATTTCAAGCAACACAAAAATTCACCCAAGGATAAACACATTACAAAACTCATATAAATGAGTTTGGAGGGGTAGTGGAGTGGACCCCTCAACTCAAGAGGTCACTCCAAAACTCAAAAAATCTCAATACAAAAAGGCCTCAAGCCAAAATAATATCTCCATGAACTCAAAATCACTATGGCACTCATGCCAACCAAAATACTCCCAAACACCATAGAATGCCCTCAAGGCTATAAATAGATCAACACCAGGGGGTGACCTCGAGGAGGTTCACTCTCCCCCACCACTTACAAGTTGAGCATTTTCTCCAAGTGGAGAGGCTCTTACCAACACCCAAAACCCACACAAAAGAAAATAACACCCAACACAAAGTTTCCATTACGTAAACAAAAATGAAATAAGCATAAGGAATGGCTAATTCCATAGGGCTTACCTTAAGAGCCCAACAGTGGATGCACTTTGAAGAAAAACCCACAAGTTTTCTCCAAGTTTTCTCCAAGTCTCCAATCCTCCAAATTTTCTCCAACTCCTTCCCCAAAAACCTCCAAAGATAGAAAAATTTAAAAAAAGAACCCCCAACTCCTCTCCAAGAGGAGATAAAATAGGCCTTCAATTTTGGCCCTGAGGAATGAGAAGGTGACACTTGTCACCTTCTCCTTCCTCATCCCATGCCACTTGCAACGGAGAAGGAATGTGAGGGTGACAAGTGTCACCCTCTAATCCATTCAAACCCTCACCTTATCCACTTGTGCTCTCACTCTCACACGTGTGAGAGCCCAAGTGGAGAGGTGGCAACTCTCCTCATGGCTCCATGAGGATACGGGATGACACATGTCATCCTCTTATCCTCTAAGAGAGCCCTCTCTCTCCAAGATGCTCTCACACGTGTGTGAGAGTCTTGGAGGGAGATCCCACACACTTGGGGGTCTTGAAGACCCCCAAGTGTTCATGGTGGAGGAATCCCAAAGCCTTGGGAAGGGAGATGGGCCTTTTCCAAGGCATGACTCATCTCCCACCCTTAGCCATTTTGAAAATTCATCACTTTTACTAAACCCAAGTTTAGAGTGACTAGATGGGAGTTATTCTAAGGTTTCGTAAGTCCAAATGAACCCTAGACCCTAGGAGTACCACCTAGGGTAAGTTTGGAACTCTAATAAACACATAAGGAGGTATAAAATCACATTAAATGGCCCATAAATAAAAGAACACCAAATGGTGTGAATTAAAACATACATTTTACAACACATGAATTAAATGAATTAAAAGGGGTGAACTAGGCCAATAATTAAATCAAGCATATACGAAAACATCATTCAATCAAACATGATCTTCATCCCTCTTGGGAATGGATCAGCTTAACAAGGAATTACATAAGTGTGAGATCTGCCTCCGATTTTCTGTGGCCTAGAAAATCACCTACTCACTCGATCAAACGGTTAATCCAACATAGATATATCATAGCCGAAGTAACATAAATTAATATCATGTCATTGCACAATTCATACACAACATTAACAACTTACATCATAATTAGGATTCACAATTGCATTTTCTATCTAATATCTCAGAATCAGAATCAATAACAAATCCATAAAATGTGCTCATAATCATCATCAATAATAATCATCAAATGTATCTCACATGTCTACCATCATAAGAACATCAAAATAGAATCTAGCCAAATCACCACATAACTAATCAAAACTAATCCAAATCAGGAGATATACTCTAAATATGCATAATAGAAATCAATAGTCTCTAAATGTCTAATAATGTCTCCAACTATAATGTAAAATGATCAAAATAGGGAAGTGAAATAAGTCGGCCTCACATCACTACAACACTTAGTGCTAAAACATGTGATGATACCTTAGGTTTACTTTATGATCCCTCTCACAAGATTGTTCCTCCTCATGAGGACACTTCAATGCAAGAGGATGATTTCATTGACACATCCCTTAACATCATAACACCAAATCTTCATTCTAATGCTCACTTTGGCTAAGATGAAGTATTAGTAAATGAAGAGCCACCATTGTTCCATCCCAATGCTCTCTCTGGACAAGATGGAGCATTAGTGAATGAGGAGCTCCCTTTAACAAAAAACATTCCATGGGTAGACAATGAGCTTTCATCTAACAACAATAAAAACTTTCTCCCTATCATGGTGCATGAAACTTCTATGGAGTATACTATCAACTTTCCTCCTTTAGTTGATTGTTCACACACTTTGGATATCACTAAGGAAGTGAAGACCCCTTAATCTCCCTCCTTTGATTGAATATTCAAGTCATTTGTACATCACTAAGGATTTAAAAACATTGACTACCTCTCCTCACAACACCTTACCTTTCCCTCATTCCTATGATCTTTCTTCAAAAGATGTAGCATTAGTAGATGAGGAAAGGTCTCTTACATTAAAACTTTCTTGGATAGATATTGAGATCACTCAAACCAAATTCCTTCTTTCATCTCTCAAGAGCATAATGCATACAATTCAACAAGGAAACATTCAACCTAACCAAGAAGAGCTTAACACTAAACAACCTAAAAACAAGAACAAAAGTTGGGCTATGCTACCTTACACACCTCTCTCCTCTAGCATTCAGGATTGGGAAGAGGATGATATGATTCTTGATAAAACCTAGCATAAGCCTCCCTATATGTAAGTATTTCTAACCCTTTATCTCTCGTGATGTGTTTCCCCCGTGATGTGTTATGTGATGTTTAGGCCTCTTGGGATGACCCTTGATACTCTCGTAAGGTCAAGGATACTGGGAGACCACCCTGTTGTGACCCTTCTTGTATTTGTGTCATCATTCTTCTATATTGCTTCTCCTCTATTTTCATTGTTGTGTGTTGTGTCTTACGGACATAGCGTTGTGGTTGATGACTTGGGGGCGCCCTCCTACATGACTGTCCCTAAGGCACTTGTTTCTCCTCTCTTGATTTATTATTTCCCTTCCTCTAGTGTTTCTATCTAGTGGGCAGATGACGAAAAACATATTATACTGATGTGGACCTAGCATCCCTTTAGCGAGAAATTAAAAATTAGACTTAGTTCCTATATGACGATGGGGTTGATATATATTATCTGATGCTTGGCTAGTAGAATCACTCCGTGCACTTTGTCGTGTGATCTTGATGATGTCTTATCGCACTTACAAAACATAACAATATTGCTGCTCCATGCACTTTGTCTATCTTGAATATTGCATCATGCATTGTTGTTTATCATGATTATATGGACACTAACACTTTTCTTGTAGGGATGTGTTTGTGGGAACATTTGGTGATCGTAAGGTACATGTCACCTCTGAGGGGCATGGGCCTTGCGAGAGCTCGTGTTCCCTTGTGTGTTTTCATCCTACCTTAATGTGCTTGATATTGATACCTGATATCAACCACCTTAAGGTGGGGGCATATATAAGGTAAGCTGTCTATTCTAGATGTTAGTAATGTGCTTGTTCTTAGGTGCAGTCTTAAAGACTAGTGGCGATGAGTCCCTCCTACACTCTGAGATTTGTTTGAAATCTATTGCAATCATTTAAGCCCCCATCACGAGGTGGGGATATCACATCCCTTTTCTATCTTAAGCCCTTTGCGGAGACAGGGATGGTGTATTTCTCATGGAGAGTACACATCCTGTCATTTTCAAAAGTCCTCATCGCAAGGCGGGGAGCGGTTTTCTGACTAACTCAACCCTTAAGCATGTCTTTGGCAATTTTTGTGGTGAAGCCCAGTCGTCGATGTGTGCCTGTAATGTGCCTGAGATGGTGATGAACCTAGAAATAGGAACACTCCATCGCTTGTCTGTCATGTTTTCTCTGTGTCTTCCAAGTGTGTGTGTATTGCGTGTTTGTTCCCAAGCATAGTCTTAAAGACTGGTGGCGATGAGTCCCTCCTATGCTTTGGGATTTGTATGGTGTGCTTGATTTATTTGGCATGTTTGTTGCCCCATATGCAGTCTTAAAGACCGGTGGCGATGAGTCCCTCCTGCATTATGGGTGGTGTGTTTACTTTCCTTGTACTTGCATCTGCATTTCATATACATGAAAAGAAAAAGAAAAAGAAAATCATCTTTGTCTTCTTTGCATTCATTGTATTCACTATGTTTTGCATGTCTTCAATGTTGTCTTATTTGTGTCTTGCGTGACTATAATTGTCTTCTTCATGTTTTGTGTGCTTGTTACTATCTTCTCTGTGATTGGTGTGTCTTCTCCGTGCTTAGCGTGTTTGTTGTGTTTGTTGATCGTACTTTAATGCATGTATTGGCCTCGTGTTTATACATACATTAAAGTGGGGGCTAAATGTTACGTCAGAAAATGTTCCCTTGGGGGCTTTTCCCTCTTAAGGTTTAGCTCCCAGGTCTTTAGGATGCATTTAGAGCATTTTTCATTTTAATTTGACATCCCGATGAGAAAATCCTAAAGTTTCATGGCAAATGGGACTTAGGGGGTGCACTTGACATAAATCTTGCCTGAAATAGGGGGGGAGGACTTGGGCGCCCATGCCCTAGTCCTACCCTATTTTAGGTCAGGACCAATTTTGGAGTGTCGATTTATGACCATTATTTAGGTCCTATGTCGACACGATAAGTTTCAATTATGAAATTCTTAGTGGGAATGTTTGTAGTTGCATATATAAGCATGTTTAGGCATTCATTTGAAGACTAGATAGAAACTAGATGGATATTAAACTTGTGGCTTATGTTAAGGTGATTCAAGGCATTCATAATGTGTTGCAGGGCAGAATTTGTTTTGTTATTGTGTTTGTATTGGCAGATTTAGCATCCATATCCTCATGGCATGAAGAGCATCTTCCTTCCATGAGATCTTCACTACAAGGTGATATCAGTTATGTTTTCAATCATTTATCATTTGGATTTTTTCTCTATCCCACAGGGATACGCACTCTTTATCTGACAATGGTGTTTGGAAGACTTGAATATCTCTCCGGGGCTTGACTGAGGCAAGCCTCTAAACACCACAACCCCCAACCCATTTTTCTGTGATTGCAGGTTACATGTTGCAGGAGCAGAAAAAGTGGAGTTATAGGAGAGCAGTGCAGAGGGCGCCCGCTCATTAGTCCCGAAATTTTTTGTTTTCCGAACTTCGAAATCTAGTATACATTTTATTGTCATTTGATATCTCTATGTGCAAGCATTTTCTGTGATTTGTCTGTTTGCTTCTGAATTTGCATAATTGGGCATAATTGAACAACAAAATCACACAATTCTAATTTTCCCCTATGTTTCAAGTGACTGAAAACCTGATAGTAGACTTCCTACTCAGCTGAAGTCCTTGAATGTTTGAGGTGAAAGGAGGATTCATATAAACGAACCAAATCAACCCTAAACACAAACAAATCCTCTTCATCAAATTTCACCTTAAACACCTAGAATACTTATCATCATCATAGACTTCTACAACACTGCCACAACCATCTAAATCAAAGAATGTCTTTGTTATGCACATCAAAACACACTATTATTGATCACCAACACAAAAACTAAACTTGTGGAACATCCTAACACTAGAAACTTCAAAGGAAGGTGGATACAGATAATATAAGCACTCTCTCAAAACTGCAAGAAGGGAAAGCTCAATGTGAAAAAATGCAGAGCATTCTCATTTCTCCTAGACACCCTCTTTCACAGGCAAATATTATGTCAAACACATCTTCTACTTCTGCACGATCCAAAACCTAAAACTCTAGATATATCACCTCTAAACACCTTTGATCAATATTTCCAAATCGTACAAGTATATCTTCAATTAGGAAGAAACGTGGAGCATAACACTGAGAGTACCTCTGTCACACTACACATTTTTTTTATCAAATTTTCCCAAAAGCACTTGGAAACCAAGTGAACCATCTACTGGGATTTGACATCAATGACAACACCAACAAGTTTCCAACAGTTAGTCGATTAACTGATTGTCAAACTCATCCAGGTAATTCAGCAAACTATAACTATGATTGTTGTCATTGAACACTTGCTAACTGTATATGTTATCAGGGATTGTTAGCCTTGTAAGCACTTCAACAACATAATGGTCATGAGAAAAATTTGACTGAGGGTCAAATTTTCAAGTAGCTACAGCCAAGGAATTTGCCTCTTCATTTTAAATTCTTTCAATCCATCCAATTCCAATAGCATCAAATAGTTCCATAGTGTCCCATACCAAATTCCTATATGCCCTTAACTTGTTGTCCTTGGCAGAAAAAACATTTCTAATCTGTTGCACAACTAACTCTAAATCACCATATATCTTCAAGCACTTGACTCCATGCTTATGAGCAATATTCAATCCTAACAACAATGCCTCATACTTAGCTATGTTGTTAGTGCACTGAAAATCAAGTTTAAAAGACATGCCAAAACATCTATTGTTATCATAACAATACCAGCACACCTGAACCTTCTCTTGAATATGCACCATCAAAATACAATGTCCATAAATTATCTGCACCACAAGTAGGAATAGTTAGAGTGGAAGGTGAAACATCAAGGCTACAATCATCCTCATTGCAATATCCCATGAAGTGGTCAATATTAGTGTCAAAGAAGTTGGCGTGATCATCATGTGCTTTATATATATCCGCAATGTTTTCACCTTCAACCTTTTTCTCCCTATACAACTTCACTTTCATGCCCTGGACTAGAATAGTGGCATATGAAAGATCCATCTAGATACTTCCACCCATGGAGGTCACCCACTTTCTTCACAACAACATACCCCACTTAGCATGGCAATCTACAATAATTATAATCATCAAGAATGATTTGTCTAGGTAAGCAGCAAGTTTGACCTCAACATCTTTAACCAGACAAATCACATTGACTTCCCTAGAATCCATGGCGAAACACTTGCCAAAAGACCTAGACAATTTCAGTCCCAACTCATTCATTATCTCTAAAGGCATAACATTGTTGGAAGCACCGAAATCAAGCATGCAATTATGTAATAGCCAACCATTTATGAACAGTGTTATGTAAAAAGGGTCTACTCCTATCCTGTTGTTAACAACAAGATCCTAGATATACCTCTATAGTTTCATCATGGCCTTTACTTTCATCATCATTACTACGAATAACAACAGGTTGTTTTTGTGCATCAACAGCAGTGATGAATGACACCATCCTATCTCTATGTTTAGGGATTCTAAGAAGTTCCCCTACAGGCACTTAAATTCTAACTTGGTTAAAGACTTGAGTCATGTCAATAGCGCTATAATTTGGCAAAGGAGCATCACATGAGATGGTAAGATCATTTGCACAAGGAATGTAAGGTATTACTTGATTTGAAGAAACATCCATACCTTTTTCCTTCATCTTCTCCTTGCCCTTTTCTAGTTCCTTTTGTACCTGAGGTTGATCATGCTTCTCACTGCCTTTTGGATCATGAACCTTCAGAGTGGATACATCATCTGGTTGTGCCACTTGTGCTAGATTTTTTTGCACATACTTCTTCTTCATTACTGGTGGCTATGCAGAAAGTTTCTTCTTTTATAACACATTCTTCTTGGGAGCACTACCATCTTTCTTCTCCATGTTTGCCTTGTGTTTTCCCCTTTCACCTTCCAATCCATATTGTCTTGACTCTACAACATGAGAGTTTTGTATGGGGACTAACCTAAATTTCTTAGCTGATAACCTCCTTGGACTTGCATAATGGTTGCATCAGTCAAAGATTTTATATCTTCTTTCGAAGGTTAAGACTGCTTATACTTCTTCTGCATAAGATCTCTCAAGGATCTGAAATCATAAGCTGACAGTTGATATCACTTTGGACCTTCATCATAATCATATTGGAAAATATGATCATCCTCTTCATAACTATCATAATCAACATTCTAACCCATCTTCTCATACTCCTTTGTGTCAAATTGATTTATCTCCTCTTCATAGTACTCGGCTGAACCTTCTTCATTTGGAAATTCTTCATCTCTGCTCATTGAATAAGCCACCATGCAATTTGCTGGATCATGGGGAAGGAAGCATGCCTAGCACCACAAACACGCATCTTGAAAGTTAATTTGGTCCTTTCTCAATGGATCTAGCATGTCTCTTTTAGGCTATTTGAAACTTACATGTCTGGGGGCAGCTTGTCTATCATTTTGTTGTGGCCTCTTAGACTAGTCAGTATTGTGAGGTCTATTATGCAATCTTTGACCTTCATTGAAATGTATTGTAGAACCCTGAGGTGGCAAACCTTTATCATTTATAGCAACCTTGTAGGATAAGTCTTTCGTAACCCCCATAAACTTATCCATTTTATCTTCAGTTGTGTTGGGCTTATTGAAAGCTACCTTGTCTGGCTGGGATAGTTTTACATCAGACCTTTTGATATGTTTTCCTAAAGCTCTCATATTGCTTTCAATATTGATAGCTGTAGTATATGCCTCCCTTAATGTTTGTGGACTCTTGTCCCTCAAACAATAACCAATTTTTGAGTCAAATGCACCACAATACAAAACCAAACACATAGATTCATTAGGTCTCATATGAGGAGGTACCTTTCTCATTGTCATGATCAAGCAGTTGTTAAAATTAGCTACTATCTCATTCATTATCTTTTTGATAGTTGTGAGTTCATGGATGACAAACTCGAGGTCAATCCTATCCCCATATTGTAATATGAATACCCTCATGAACTCCTCCCAAGAGTCAATATTGTTATCAGGGAGAGCCTTATACCATTCTTTAGCACTTTCTTCTAATGAATGCACAAACAATTTCATCATAACATCTTCATCCTCAATTTCATACTCATCAATGACATGAATAAAATGCCTAAGGTGCTCTTCACCTATGACAACATTGTTTCCTTAAAATCTAGGAATTTTTCCTCTAATCTCATTTGGAATTAGATTAGGAAAATAGGTATGCCAAAGAAATCAAGTTGTTTATACCTCTCAGCTCCTAGTGGCTACCTCAATGGAGGAAATCTCTTTGCTTGTCTTCATTGTGCAGGCCTAGGGTTTTGAACATTGCCATATTCCTGATTTACTTGATTTTGTAGTAACTGATTGTGAACATTTTGAGCATGGGCATGATTTACACCCTGTTGTCCCATTTGTTGCTATCATTGTTGCTATTGTTGTTGGTTGTGTTGCTGATTATGGACTTGTTGCTATGCATTTTGGTTTCCCTGGGCCAGCTGGGCAAGTTGGGCTTGTTGTTGATCAAGCAAGGCTTGCACCTCTCTTTGTCTATTCCTGAGATGATCAAGCAGGTCAAGCTCATCCTGGATTTTTCTTTCTCTTTCCTCTTCACCAGGCTACTCCTATTGATCTCCCTCACTAGGAATGTTACCATGTCGACCTCCGAATCCCGTGGGAGAAGTAGGATACCTTATATTCTGATATGTCTCTTCATTCCTAGTGGGTATTCCAAATGTTCTCAAATGTGGACCATGAGATCTATCTCTACTTCCTCTGCCAACCATATTCTCATTTCTTCTAACATCACATTCATTCCTATTCATCCTTCTGTTTGTTCTGAGTATGTTATACACAGAGTCCTCAGAAGTATAGTTATATTAGCTCCTGAGATCAACAAATATATGGTCTTGGGTATTTAATGGAGGCACCACATTGGGGTTTATTGTCCTCCATCTACTCCTCCTATTTCCTGTACTGCTAGAGGATTCATCACGCCTAGGTTGCTCCTGGTTCCTTCCTCTATTCATTGTAAATATCTTTTTAAACTACAATAAATTTTTGGATTGTAAAAATAGAGTTGCCACTTCCCCTGCTAGGAAGAAACATTTGAACAAACATTGCACTTCAATACTACATCAAATAGAAGTAAATTGATTCAGTGGATCCCTGGCAACGATGCCAAAATGTTGGTTCCCAAAATTACAACCTGAAACCCTAAAACATTTTACAATCACCTAGGCTAGGGGTGTCATCAAGGTGATTAAAAGAGGTTTATCCACAGGTTAAGGGTGATTTTGGCCAACTTACAGGAGTGGGTTGACTCCTCTACACTTCGAGCTCAGCTTAGACTCTGGAGGGATATTCCAAGGGGTATACCTTCGCATGTATTGACTTCGAAACCCGATGAACAACTAAAAATAGATGAACAACTAAACCTAAGTCATTGCCTTGGCCCCAAAAGACTGTCACTGAATCAAGAGCAATTGGTTGTCACAAAACCCCTATTTTAAGTTGATGGGAGCAATCCTACAGAGTGAGGATGCTTACGGGACTATAACTGCATCTAAGACTTGATGTATTGTTTTGATTTTTCAATAGAGTGTGGGTGATCGTAGGCCTCTCAAACCAGTGCCTATCCAATGGGCTACAGAGTTTTAAGTTCATCAAAGAAAATCATTAAAAGGGGGTGTATGAATGCCTATCTGGTTACTCAGATGCACAAAAATCAATATCAAACCATGAGAATACTTAGTAATCCAACACCATACAACATTCTTCCATATGTAATACTAAAATGACCATTCACAAAGCTTGAAAATGGATTAAGAACTGTCACGTTCATTCAAATTAGATTTTACAATCATACCACGAAGTGTAGCAAGAGAAAACCCTAATTGCGATAGAGGCTTCCTGAAAGAACACTTACAACAGTGGAGAAAAACAATCAATTGATATCAAGATTACAATATATCCCACATACACTTCTGATAAATGCTTCTTGAAGAATTGAAAATAAAAAATAGATGAAGTCCTAACTACCTTGGACACTCAACACCTGTAAAGAGAAATTCTGCCCAAAATGACCAACCCTTAGAATGAATTCCAATCCTACCTTTATAGCCTTCACAACTCGGACCTAAGGAAGAAATGAGCGAGAAAACCCCTAACAACTCCACCAACTGCAATAAAAACATCAATTTTAACTACCCATTTCACATTAATGGTGATCCTGGAAGTTGTTGGCATGTTCCCAGGTGGTGGGAGGAACAAGGAAGGCAAAACAGTCGGGCCCTGATAAATTGGGCTTCCTTTAGGCAATCAGCTTTTGAAAAGGTGAAGAAGGAGACCTTGATTTCCAAAGTCTGAAAGGAACAAAGGGAAACCATCTGGCTTCAGAGTTTAGGCCTTCACCGAGCATTGTTCACATTGGAAGAGAAGGAAAGGACCTCCCAACCCCAAAATACTTAGAAGAAATGAAGGTCGTCAGGGGGGTCAGGCCTTAGACTTTCTTCCTTCCACCTTCAAAAAGAAAGAAGGAAGAGAAACTCCCTAGTCACCACCATATGAAACACTTAGAAGAATGTGATCTTGCCGGACTTCAGCCACCAGGCCCTCTCCCTTCTACTTGCTTCAAAAGAAGACAAAAGACCACTCCTCCGACCTCCAAAATCCATAATACTTAGAAGATTTTCAAAACCCTTGGCAAACTTTGGTGGTCGGGCCTTCCTATTAACACATGCCCTGAAGAAGACAAAAGGCCGCAAGCTTGACCTCCGATGCCTGAAACACTTAGGTGATTTTACAAGAAACCAAGGTGGACTTCAGAGCTGATAGGAATGGCACGACGGAAGACAAGAACCCAAAACTCTGAAACTTCAAAAAAGATAGAAAATACAAGGAAAACACTTAGAATTTGGACTTAGTCATTTTTGTGGGTTTATTTCTTGCATTTCAAAGGCAAACAGATGGAAACCTACTGAAAGGGACCCATTCAAAATAGTCTCAGATCAGATATAAATGATGTGTTCAACAACAAAGGCACAGAGTAGGAATCCCGGATGGATTTGGGACAAAATAGAGCAAGTTGGGAATTGGTTTTTTCAGGTGTCAACATGACACTTCTTACTAGGACAAAGATTGAACAAGAGCATGACACTCACAAAATGCATGAAGGAATAGAATGAAGAATGCAAAATTTTGATCTTTCATGATTTTATGTTTTTTATGGATTTTAGAATTATTTTATTTTTTTGGATTTTATAGGTTTTTACAATGTTTTGAGATGCTAAACTCTTCTCCTTCCATAATATACAAGAGGTAGCATCATTTCTGACATCTTCCTTAACTAGGTTTGGACCTGTCCAATTTGGTCTGAACTTTGCTCGAAAGTCTTTGCAAGGACACTCGAAGACTTGGTGTAAAAATGTCTTTGTATTTAGTGAGGAGTTTTGTGTACTCACATGTTTCATTGTTTTATGATTTGACCCCTAGCTTTATCATTTTTTGTGCTTGTTGAGTTCCAAGGTTTGTTTTGAAATTTTGAGGGGCAATTGGAGTTGGTTTTGACTCTCCTAGTTTCTGTGTGAGTTTTAGTTCTTCTTTTTTAGTCATGATTTTAATCATATGGATGTTTTATGTTTGGCTCGATTGGAATAGTAACTAAGTTGAATGGAGCATAAGACTTTGTTGAGTGGGGATCGAAGGGGAATTCTCTTGTTGCACCCTTTCCTATACTTTTTGAGGTATTGGCTACGTTTACAATTTGTTTTGATGTCCCCCTTTTTTCAAAATTGTTGATTTTTGGGTCACTAGTGGTTTCCATGGTCTTTCCCTTATTTTTGACTTGTTCAACTTTATAAAGGCTGAAAGGATCAAGATCTCCTTTGATGACATGGGTTTGTCCCATATGCGAGAAGTGTATTTTTTGAAATAATATGGAGGGAACAACCTTCATCCTATGGATCAAAGGCCTTCCTAGGATCATGTTGTGAGGGGTTTCTTCATTAATGACATAAAATTCTGTTGGGAGGGTTTTGGGACCCAATGTGATTTGAAGATTGACCTTACCCATGGTTTGAATGTTTGGGTTATCATGAATTCTAAGGATGGAAGTTTGTTTTGTGATTTGAGTTTTGTCATAACCCATTCTTTGAAGAATGAAAAAGAGACCACGTTGATTGCAGACCCATCGTCTATCATTACACGTTTAACGAAATGGTCCTGAACTTGGACTATCAGATGGAGGGGGAGATCACCATGTTTATCTATGTCATTGTCTGAGGGTAACTTTTCAAATTCAAATGTTGAAGAACACTTTTTGTTTGGAGTGTTTTTAACTAGATGGCCTAGATCTAAGGCTTTGAGGAGAGCGTTCTTATGCGTAGGAGAATTCTTGATAAGCTCTAGTATGTGAGAAAAATTTGAATTGTTGGAGGTGTCATCCAGTCATTTTGGTCCTTAGGTGACACAAATTTCTCGATATTTGTCTAATTTCACAAGGCCTAAGGAGTTTTGATCAAAGGCATTTTGATGGATTTTGGGATTATTTCTTTCATCTTGTGAAAATGTGTCCATGAATGCTTTTCATTGACATTTTGGGAGGTTTGATATGAAGCGATGGCACCCCGACATGACTTGATCTCTTGCCCCCTTCTCTTGTGAAATGAACAATATTTGTCATGATTGTGATCTTGAGGTTTATGATGATTGTTGTATGACTACTTGTTGATTCTCAAGGGATGGTTATTGACATTTTGGTTTCCCAAATTTGTATGACTATCGTAGTCACTATTATTGTTGTTTCTAGATGTTGAAGTGTTTGTTGACCCATCTATGTCTTGATCATTTGTGAAGGATTTGTTATTTATATCATGGTTTATCAACCTTCCATTGGCCTCATACACCCTTCTTCCACTATCAATAGCAGCTTGGTCAATTCTAAGGGCACTTTCAAGTGCTTCTTCGTATGATTTGTAAGGGAGTTTGTGAACTCCTTCTCATATGTCATTGTTGAGAGTGTGTAAGAAGAGATCACAAAGTTCATTATGATCCATGTTTGGTGTGCTAGTTGAAGAATAGAAAACTTTCCTCCATCATGTGATAAAATATGCAGCCAACTCATTAGCTTCTTGTTTGATTGTTAAAAATTCTTGTATTCATGTCTTGACCAGTTTGTTTATGTCAAGGGCAACCACAAATTGATCGATGAGTTGCCTAAAAGAATGGATTAATGCTTATGGAAGTCGATAGTACCAATCCAAAGCAATACCCTCCAAAGTCTTTGGAAAAATATTTGCTACCACCCCATCCCAAGGAAGGATTTCCTGCACTACCATGACATAAGCCTTTATATGAGAGTTGGGATCACCCTCTCCTTTAAATTTTGGAAGCTCAAGGAGAGGATGTGGTAGTATTACCTGACAAGTGTTGTAGTCAAGAGGCTCCTTTAAATACTGAAGGTATGTTCCTAGGAGGGGTTATATGTAGAGGGTCTTATTCCTCCAAACATTAGCCCTTCAAGTGGAGCTTGTTGCACTTGTTGAAAGGGTATGCTAGTTTGTTGATATCCTAAAAATTTTGGATTACGAGATGGCATCATGTTTATGTTTTGAAGATTGGGTGGGATCGTTTGTGGTTGATTTTGCATCATAGGAATCCCACCTATTTGATTGAGACTTTTCATGTTGGATGGTGAGGGCAAGGGAGGCCTGAATGTTTCATGGAGGTTTAGATGAGAGGTAATTTGTGTTTCCCCCTGGTTTAATTCAATCTTATCAATGAAAGGATTTCCCTGTGCCCTAAGTTTTTCTTGATTTTTACTTTGACAAGCTTGTCTGATATTTAGATAGCTTCAAGGGTCCTTATCTGTTGGACCAAATTTTCTATAAGGGTTGTGAGTGAGGCTTCCTCCATTCTTTGAGTTTTACAACCTTGAGATGAATTGTTATGCATTGGGTTTTGAGTGACCCTACTTGTTCCTTTTGATGATACTCGACATGTCATGGGTCTTTTATCTTGATGTGCCACATGGAGGGGTTTTTGTGCCCCCCAAGATTCTTGTAAGCTTTTCTTTTGATGCCTTACGTCATTGTCCATTTGGGTGGCCATTTTCATATGGTTTGTTATGGGTCGGTCTTGTTGATGGATCTCAGACCGAACACTCACTTGGCATGTTTTGATTTGGTCAATGCTGTGGGGATCTTGTTGGATCCTCTTCGAGTCTTTCGAGTTTGACTAATTTGAGATTGAAGCTATTAGATCTGAACATGTGCTACTTTCATTGGAGGGGCAATTCCCCTGAACTTTGTGTGATTTTGTCCTAGTTTTAGGGTGTAGGAAACACCATGAAATGAATGAAATAAAGATGGACATGAAAGATGAACATGCAATGAAAGAAGCAAGTGAAAACACAAAATATCCCATCATAAGTTTTTTGTTTTTCATGTCAGGTTCACCAAAATATGTGTTGAATCTAATGTTAGGTTTAAGAATGGTGATGAATGAATCTTTGAAGTTGAAATGCAAACCACTCGTCCTAGAAGGATTTGTAGTTTGTGCCAGGTTCACCAAAATATGTACACTCAAAAACATGACTCGGTAGCCTGGGGCAGTTGAGTCAGCTTTGGTGAGCACATGGACCTCTCTCCTTGCCATGGGGCGAACCTCCACGTCACTCTCACTCTCGTGGAAGTAGCCAGTCGAGAGGAGGCCAGACACGGGGGCAGTCTGGCTCACTTGAGAGTTAGACTTCGCAGAGAGTGGCCAGCCACTCCTAGGGCCTTTCTTGTGTATTGATTCTTATCTGATGTTCTATGACTGTCATGGTTGAAATAACCAGATGACCCAAAGGGTCACTAGTCACTATTCTCCTGTTTGGATTCTGAAGATTCCAACGTTGCGTAGGTTGGTGATTGTTCTTGTTGATGCTTCTGTTGAGTTGGAGTTGTTCTTGAAATTGTTGGATGATGACATGTGTTTGGAATAACCTTAACATGTGTTGTTCCTAAATCGTTTGTTGATTGTGTTGTGGTCTAGGGTGAATTTCCTCATTCGCTTTGAGGATTGCCCTCACCCGCTCACCTCTAAGCCCAGGGTACATTCGTGAGCCCAAACTGAGAGAGAGTTGGCTAAAGTTAACCTTGATTTGACTTAGGGTTTGTTGACCTAAGGTTTGACCTTGCGTTTGACCTTGTGTTGGAATCAAGGGTTTGCAATCTTCTTGTGATGCTAATGTTTTGGTGCTTTTTTTGGTTTTTGGATGCGTGCAAGCCTATATGAGTGCAAAACAATATTTTTGTGTTTTTTTGGATCTTATGAAAACAAAGTGCTTTTTCTAATCTAGGAATTGAAATATGTATGTAATCTAGTATGTATTTAACTAATACAATATGATCTATGTTTTTGTTTGATTTTCTAGATTTTTTGATCAATTACTCTAGGAAAATGAAATTACTTTGAAAACAAACTAAACTAAAGAACTTTGAAATAAACTAATCTAACAATGCAAATCCTATTTAACCTATCAAGGAAATTGCAATATTAAATTACTATTCCCAAGAGAAATTTTAGATTTTCTAATTACTAAAGAACTTGGAATATGAGACGTGTGAGCCTCCATTACCCTCATAAATCCTTGTGTTGGCAACCTCTTCGTCCTCTTGCAACAGCAAGAATATCCTCTTGGCAACAATGGGGATATCCTCTTGGCAACAATGGGAAAAGGAATACAAAAGAGCTTTTGAAAGATTGAAACATGAGCTTGAAACATGAGCTCAATGTGAGCTAATGAGCACTATGGCTTGCGATTTGGGCAGCACATCGACGCGATATGAATCTTTTAGCAAAGATTAGATGAAACAACAACAAAAGAAAAAGGCTCGAATGTCTTGTATGAGCATATGGATGCTAGTTGGAGAGCAAAAATTTGCAAATACTAGATGAACAAATGAAATTGCCTCCTAAAAGGGGGAGATTTGAAGCTTGACAACAATGAAAGCTAATGCAAAGAAAGCTCGGAAGCTTTGAAAAACTAAAGAAAGAAACTAAGAGGCTCAAGGGCCTGTGAAGAAGCTTGAAAAAGCTTATGAAGAAGGGAAGAACATTCTCCAACTTGAGAAATAATGAAGAGGTGAGGGGTATTTATAGCTTGGAAGAGGTCATGAAAGGTGGAATTGATTAAGAAGTTAATTCAATTTGATTGAAGAGTTAACAAGGTTGATTGGACAGAGAATTGGATTAATTAGGGAGTGAACAAGCTAAGATAGCCTATCACTAAAGCAAAAATGGAGTTGGCAAGAGTGCATGAGTTGACAAGTAGAGATAAAAAGGAGCTAATTATGCATGCTTGTAGGCTTGGAATATAGTTAATTCTATGTTTAGGCTAAAACTCATGCAAACTAGAAGAAAAACAGGTCAAAACAAAGCTTTTTCACATCCAAAACTCAAGTTTTTCCATGGCTAGAAAAGACGACAGGGTCGCCCATGGGTCACCCCTTTTACCAATCCAGGTTACCCGTAGGCGACCCATAGAGGGGAGGTCCTGGGTTGGAAAGTAGGGTTGGAGATTATTAATTAGGTAAAACGGAGGTGAATTGCCTCCAGAAGCTGGTCGAAAGGGGGTCAAAATCTAAATCTCCACTTGCAAAAGTCAAATCTCTCGGGGGAGATCTTGAAATAATAGGGGGAGATTTGGATTGGTTGACCAAAACTAAAAATTAAAAGTTAGATGGCTAGGGAGGTCCTCTAGAGGGTTCCTAGGGGTGGGAATGGATGAAAAAGACTAGGGAAAGGTCAAATAACAACAAAAAGATGAATACAAGGCCTAGGGATGAAGTCACAAGTATAGGAAACAAGAATCAACAAGTGTCTAAAAGTGTCGAAAGTGGGGAGAAGGTTAGCACGACAAAGGGGAATCAACAAGAGGAGGAAAAAACCAAATGCTACCAAGAGAATCACTACTAAGAGGATATTATTTTACACTTACGTGTATGTGACAAGGATTATGAGTCATTATGGGGTCCTCGTGGAGGCTGTGCATGATTTTGGTGCTTACAGTTCCCTGGTGAGTGATGTAGCAAAGTCACCAAGTGAACGCATCTTGAATTTAGTTCCAAGAGCATCCATGGTAGCATAGAATGTGGAAACAAAAATAGAATAATCTAGACCAAGCTTGGAAAGTATGGAAAGAATCAACTAGGTGTCCTCTTTTTCAATACCACACTATTTGAGCTACAATCTAAGTTATTTGAGTTTGGTGAAGAAGTCCTAGATGCTATCAAAATTTGTAGGATTTAGACCAATAATCTCATTCTCCAACTAAAAACTCCTCAAAGTATCCTGCTTGCCAAACAAAAGCTCCAATTGGGTCCATACTTCATTTGGTGTTGTGCAAGAGTCAACATGGAAGAGTAGATCAGGTGAAATTGATTGACATAAAGTTCCAAAGGCCTCATTACACCTATTGTACCATTTCCTCTTTTTAGCAGCCCTTGCAGGTTCAATTTTTGTGCCCATAGTAACTCTGTATAACCTTAGTTTCTTCATATGGATTTTGATTTGTTTCTTCCACCCATGATAGTTGTATGAGGTGAGTAGAGTAATTTTGGGTTGATCCATGATGTGTGTACAGAAAAATAGAGAACAACAATATACCCCCAAACAATGCAAAAATATTCCCCTTGTGCAAAAACAAATAGTCACTTATATGAACGTTTTAAAAAAAAGCTTTAAAAAAATTGACTTTAAGCAAGAAAATTAGGTACCTGATGATTTTTTTGGAAAAATAAGCAGTCCACTGTGTAGATTGTAGAAACAGATTTCCGATGCCTATTTGTTTTCAAAAATTGGACACCGTATGCCCAAGTTATGGCCATTTTTCAAAAACTGCTCCTTTAGGCTTTAAAGGCAAAAAATAGGCCCCCTAGCTAAGGGCCTGGTCGTATGCTATCACGTCTCAACTATCTAAACTTCCTGAACTTAGCTATATTTAGAATTGTTAGATGTTCCATTTCTAATTATGTTATAAATAGGTAATTGTCTATGAATAAAAAGTGAAATATTATCTTTCCTTTTCAAGTAAACAATTAGGAAATGATGAATGTAAATGTTATGTGATGCTTTGGCTATGGATTTTTGGTTACTAACCTATTAATCAAAAAATTGAGTTGAATGAGCGTAGGTATGTGTTGAAGTTAAGGGTTTGGTTAAGGTAGAGACAACCTAGCCGCCTGGCAAGAAATGGGATGGAGAAAACCTTGATGCTTGCACACATAAGCACATAGCTCATGTTGCATTTGTAATTTTATCGTTTCATGGAATGATCTCTGATTGAATTTTATTACGTGGCAGTGTGGTTGAGGGAATTAATTGATTAATTATGTTAGAAAAATATCTCTATTATGTTTCTTTTTAGATGTACAATTAGATGGTTCGAATTATTGTAGTCTTGATATTATAAGTGTCTTTTATAAGAAATGTGCTAAATTAAAAATAATAAAATAAAAATATATTTTATTATTAATATACATATTAGTGTGCAAATGAGTTTTCCTTTTTATTTATTTATAGATAATATCAAGTTTTAAATTAAAAGAGAAAGAAAACAAAAAGAAGAAAAGAATAGAAACAAAAGGGTTATCCATGCAAAAATAGAAGAAAGACAAAAATCAAAAAGATAAAAGAATAGAAAAAGAATAACTTGCTCGAATTAGAGAAAAATGAAAAAGATAGAAACAAACAAAAAAAAACAAGGAGAAATCTTTAAAAGGATAGAAGAACAAGAGGGAGAGAAGGAAGAGCGTAAAACTGAAAGCAAAGGCGTGAAGAGTCTGGGCAAGATAGAAAAGCTTGTGCACCATAAAGGTGACAAGAAGAGTCTTTGGTGAAGTAGATTTCAGGTATACGATTCTTTAAAAGTTACCTCTGTGTTTTTTTTTTTAAATACTCTATTAGCAATGGTGGTCCCCTTGGTAGTAAATTCGAATGTTTGAGTGGCCTGGTTAATGTATGGTTGACATGTTCTTTTACTTTGGTATTTGCATGATTATCATCAACTTTTACATGTAAATGGATGTTCAGTAAGCTAGTTGATCCTCAATCCAGCCCATCGACTTAAATACCTCAGATCTTTCTTGAATAGAAATTGATCACTTAGTTTCCTGTAGGGAGATGGCGATGGATCGGCATGATTATACCTGCTATAGTGGTTTTTTTCTGAATTGCATTAAACTCTTATAAGAATCATTGGTGGATTGGCATCTATATCACATTGTTGCGTTTGTTTTTACTTTTCTTTTAACATCGCCCATCTGTATCTACCTTATCAGTAGCGGCTTCTCTCTATTGTTTTGTTATTTATATTTTGAACCGTGAGATTTTGCTTCTGTTAGAACATTTTGTTGCGTCACCAATAACTTTATTTTTACAAACCGGGTTTCTCTCAAATTTTTATATAAGGTGTGAACCTTAGTTATTTAAATCATATCCAAAAACTAGCCTTACCTAGTTTGCCCTTTTTGAGTTATGTAATAATTAGTGACTGTCTATCTTTTATCCATTTTGTCTCTGTTAAAACAGTTGTTGCGTCACCAAAAACATTAATTTTAGGAACTGGGTTTCTTTGAAATTTTTATATAAGGTATGGAGCTTAGTTATCTAAATTATATCTAAAATTAAGCCTTACCCAGTTTGTCAATTTAGAGATATTTATTAATTAGTGACTGTCTATCAATTATCTATTTTGCCTCTGTTAAATTAATTTCTGAAATATACTAGATGGATGATGAACCCTAGTCTACATCTATTATTTAATTCCCTCGATTGATTATCTTTTACTCTTTTCACAATAGATTTATGTTAGAAGCTTTTGCGATTTATTGTTGTCCTTACTTTTATTACTGTTGCAGCTTATCACTGTCACAACTTTCTGTATTCATGTAGTTGCGTTCTTTCTTTTTGTAGCCGCACTGTCTATTTGTTTGTAATGTTGATAAGTATATCATGCGTTACCCTCTCTTATTTTGCATTCTTGACAGAAGGTAATCCCTATAACTTTTTGGTTATTCTGTAGCTTTTTGTTTCTATTTTCTGTAACATTCTGTTTTTCCTGTCGCAAGTTAATTGTTCTTCCTGTAGATTATTGTATCTCATGTAGCAAGATAGTTCAACTGCCATAATAACTATTTAATCACCGTAAACTAGATATAAAAGACTTGTTCTTGTGACTATTGAAAAGTATGAACCTGAAATTTATTAAATATGCAATTTCCTAATTCTTCTTAGTCATAAATTTAATCATTATCGCATTGTAAATCAATCTTGTTTGTTGATCTAATTATCTCTCTTATAATCATAACTGCATTTTCATGATACACACACACACATTTATATAAAGACTTCATGATCAATTTTGACATTTGTTCATTATGTAAATAGCATAACTCTTAGTTGTTGTATAGTATGCTTGCATCATCATAATCTTCGTTCTTGTTAAGTAAAAGTAGAATCACACCATCTTTTGTAAAGAAAGTAACTAGTAGAATGCATGTGCTATTATGAATTGGTTTTTGCAATAGAATTAGTTTGTTTTGCTATATGTATGCTGAACTTACCTTCCGGGATAAGATGTTGAATGTGGGCTAACAGAGAAGGTAGTCTTCTTTTTCAAGACTTACCAATTGTATTTTATGCTTTGGCCAAAGCTATGTTGTACCATTGAAATAGATGGATAATTAATGCCTAGTGATTAATATTGTTCTCTGCTACATCCTGTTTGCAAGAAATATGATCATTCTAGATTAGAATGCATATAGGCATCAGGCATGCATTGAGAGTTTCCCTCCTGCCCATTTGTTCCGAGTTGCTAAGCACCTCGTGCAAGGTCGGGTATTTTTTAAGATAGGAAGAATTATGGGGAAGTGTAGTGCTTCGTGGTTGGGTGGAAAAAGCACCTTAGCCATGCTCTTGTCCTTCGGCTTGCTGAAGACTAGTGGGTTATGGCGGCTGAAGATGGATATTTGAATAATTGATCATCATTATGTAATTCAGATGATTGATATATCATTGTATGGAATAATTGTATGGCTTGCTTAGCCAAGAGATGTAATTGTATTTTTCTTTGTGGTGCTATTTTAGCATTTACACTTGTAAGATATCATAACATTCTCAATATCTTTGTTAATAGAAAGTTTCACCTTTCCATTTATAAGTTGAGAATTATTTTACTTCTATATTTTTAGTAAGTGGAATTTGAGTACCGTACATATGTGCATCCAGGTGCTGGGCGCTGGGGGCTAAACGACCTAGATTGAAGCCCCTAGTCATTGATATGACTAGGGGTTGAGCACTGGAAGGTTGAAGCAGCACCTGGAGGAGCTGGTTGAGGCAGGTGGTGTGTTTAGGGTGGCGTTGCCACTAAAGTGGTGGTGGTCGCTTATCAAAGGCGACACCCTATTTTGGGGCCACTAGAACCCAAAATGGGTTCACGATCACCTAATTTGGGGTTCGCCTAGCCCAAAAAATGACCAATGCACCCACTTTTGGAGTCGACCCGATCTAGATTCAGGCCTGCATATCCAACTAGGTTGTGACCTTACAAAATTTAATTTTTTAAAAAAAATCGTACAGTACGGCAAGGAGGTCGTATGACCCAGAATATAATTTTTTTTGCCTCTGAAACTCTTGAGACAGTTTTTGACTATTCGATAGGCATTTTTAAGCTTTTTGGCCCTTCTAAGTGTGATGGCGGGGTCAATTTTGGCCCAAAACGCTCCGAAATTGTTTCTACCCTCTAGATTTGGAAAAAAAGCACTTGCACAAATTTGGCCTTTGGTGGTCAAATCAAGCCAAACAAAGGGCTAATTTGACTTTTTTAGCTACTCTGGATCTAATGAAAATGTCAATTTTGCTTAAAAAGACTCAAGAGATCAGGATCATTTGCAAAACCTAAGATTAGGCTTTGACAAGGAAAAAAGCATAGGAGAGCAATTCACACAATAAGGATGCAATTAATGATTGTAATTGAATATTTACATATGATATTTTGCTTTTAAAATTGCAATAGGTGATCCTAAAGTAAACTTAATAAAGTGTAATTAAGTATTTAATTACACCAACAACTCTCCATAGAAGGGTTATGAAACATATGGTAATTATGGAGAAGTGAAGTAAGTGTCTAACAAAGAAGGAAACATAATAAGCAAATCCCTAAAGGAAGAAAAAATTAACATTTACATTTATACAATGCTTCCATAGATAATGTGATTCCATTGGTTTGATAAAATGTCATAAGTGTATTAAGCACAATGGGATCACATATAAAAATGTGAAAACATATCATAATTAGTGATAAAAGCATGGATGAAAGCTAATATTAGAGGATCATGAGAATCTATAGCATGAGGACAAGAGTCTATCTAGGTATCTAGGGTTTTCTAAAGATATGCAATTGAAGTGTACAAACCCTAGAAAGAAGAATCAAATAACATCCAAAGAGTACACAATCTGTTATGGCTCAAGATATCAGTCTTAAATTATATTTGAAAAATATACTAAAAATGTAAACCTTAGGTCAAATCAAGGGTAGGTAGGTTGGGCAAAAGATAAGACTATGTAAAGCAACACCAAACCCTATAAAGAAAGGATAAATCAATGAGACACTAAAGATCAATGACAAATCAGATCAGGAAAAAAAAATGGAACTAAATGTAGATATAAAAACCTAATTAGAGTTTTAAGGTTGGGCAACTTTGTCAAGTTCCCCATTTAATGAAAAAGAAAAATAAGGTCCATTAGACTAATTAGGTAAATAAACACATCAAGTACAAATTAACCTAACGATACAATGCAAGGTGTAGATAGAGGAATATAAAGGATCATATAAAATAATATCAAACAGTAAGCACAATCATGCCATTAATAGTAATTATTAAGGAGAGAGAATACTTAGCTCTATGACTAAAGATTGTATGCTGATGGATAAAGACAGTGATATTGACATGCCTTCATAATCTAGAAATTCCCTAAATAGCTATGTATGTGGGTTAGAATGAAAATATTCCTTTTTCCTTCGTGTCAAGTCAAGTTTGCCATTCTAGATCAAGTTTGTAGTCGTGAACTTGATCTTTGTTGACTTTTGGATTTTGTCATGTTCATTCTTAGATAAACAAAATTCTAGATAGTGATATTCTACGTCACACTCTTAGGGTTTTTCTTTCATGTTGATGGTATTTAAAAATACCTTGATAAATAACAAATGCACATGAATTCTAGAATGATTGCTAGGTGATTCACATGTGCTAGGATGAGTGTGATTAGATATATTAGATTCCTTGCTTGAGTTGAGTGTAGATGTTGTTAGTGCTTAAATCTGCAGGCACCTTCATAAAATTCAAAAATCCAAGAATTCTGTGTCTTTTGGCCTCTACAGTAGTAAAAAATGCAAAAATTAGTTAAGGTGCATGTATCTTTGTATATACAAGGCTGTTTGTATATACATGCAGGTCAAAATATGCATTGGCGGGTCAGAAATCTCTATCACCCTTTGAAAAAATCAGTTAGATGCATTTCTGAATGCATATCGGGCTTAGGATAGTGCATATACAAAGGGGGAATCTTTCGTGGATTCTCGAGAATATTCCCTGTTTGTATATCGGGTTGCATGTATATTTGGTTTGTATGTTCAGACATACAACGGCTATGTACAAGAGAAAAGATACATTGCAGGCATATTCCAGGAAAGATTCACTGTTTGTATGCAGGGGTGAATGTATGTTCGGATATACAATGGTCACATGCGAGCAAAGGATACAAGGGTTGATGTACATTTGGTGGGGCCCGCGACATGCAAAGTGAACAGTGCAAGGGTTCATCGCCAGCACATACAATGAAAAAATGCAGGGGGTCTTGTACATTTGACAATATACAAAGCAGTAGAATATACATTTGGTGGGGCCCACGGATTGCACATGCATCGGAGGAAGTATGCAAATGGACAGGTACAAGGTGGACGCGGCCAAAGAATTAATAGTATTTGAGAAATATTTTGAAATCCGCCTTTGTATGTTTGGTATTGTATATTCCAAATATACAATCGAATGTGCAAGCAAAATATACAAAGAAGAAATGTACAAGGTGCGATATGCAAGGGCATATGCATTGGGTCATCGGTGGGACAGTTATCATCGGCGGATGCCTCAAGAGTTATTCCGATGGCCGACAGAGGAAAATGCATGGTGACAGAGGACCAACCAACGACCGCCATGTGTCTCGAAACAGTCGCATGTATATGTTGAATGCATATACAATGGTTTTAAAAAGCTAAAGGGGATGGTTGTATATGCTCTTGCATATACAAAGACAATTGTATGTGCTCTGGGCGACAAAGGAAAAAATGAGAGGGAAGAAGGCCAGTTATAAAAACATGAGGTGCCTACGTGGCATGATTTGACTGGTTGGCGATTTTCAGGGCATTTTTGGGGCCGTCGATTTCAGCGATGGGAGTAGATCAACGACCATGTTTTGGACCCGAGAAGGACTTTCTGTGTGTCTACACCAATTTGAGTGGGAAAAGCTTCATAGACAAGCGGAACTGCATGGCTGCGGGTAGCTGAGCATTAATGGCGGACTTGTAGAGGATGATCGATGGAATTGATAGGTCAACCACCCGATTGATGAAGAAAATCCCTGGGTGGCAGTGCAAATCCCGAGTTCACCTGCTCATTCCTCTTTGTCTCTCTGTTGCATTTATTATTTCTAAGCACCATTTCTCATGCATTGTATCTGGCGGATTTTTGTTTTGCCTTGTAATTATTTTTGCTGGGTACACAGTCTTGGTATAAAAGCCAAACTGTGTCACTTTTTTTGTTGTTGAAGACTTGGGCAATTTTGGGGGAAAAATAACGAAATACAAAGCATTTCCTGTTTGTTGTATCTCTGTGGAGTTTATGAGTTGCATCTGAGTGTATCTTGCACATATGTTCAGTTTCTTGTCATTGTATATGGAAAATGCATTGTTGCATGTATTTATCTGTTTATCTCCATTTGTTGCATGCAATTTCTTCTTTTGAATCTGGTTGCTAAGGGTTTCTCAGATACTTGGGTATAGATTTCTGTATCACATGCCTAATCTCTAACTTCCATTCAAGGAGTGGATTAAATTGTTTTAGGTTAAGTATGGAGAAGATTGTATGTCAACTGAAATATTTGTAAGTAGAGACAGTTAAATACTTATCCTTAGGTGGTATTTGTAAGGCAAACATCAGTCCTAACCCCTTGAAACTCGAATGACAATTACAAGCCATTCTTATGTATACGTCTAGTTGACTCCTTGCCCTAAGATAAGCACTGGTCTATTCTTGTGAAGTAGTTATGATCCAAAACCCCTGTCTTGCATCCAAACCATAATTTCAAACCATTCCATAATTTCAACCTATTAGTTGTAGGAGTAGGATTAGGACCCCCCTGCATACTCTCATCCACAACGAGACACACATGTCCAAGAGTGTTGCTAAACTTGTGATTTGTCATTCAAATCTTGGTCCATACATGAGAGTATTCTATCTATTATCACAAACCTAAATCTTCATGTCATTGGGTGAGTCAAAGTGTTCGTTAGCCGAATCTGCCTGTGCATTGGAACTAGCAAACCCTCTGCTGATTCGAAAATAAACACCAACATATGCAAATAATTGTTCTTGTGAATCAATGATTCTTTATGTGTAAATAAGTGCAAGATGATGTCTTTTTATACATAAACATAACACCAAATTGTGATGAGGAAAAAAATCGATCATAGTCAAATCCAGAAGCATTCAAATCACAACACTATGGACTGTGGAAAATTAATGAATTTAATAACACCAAATTGCAAAAATTTGTGCAAAGTTGGACTGTGAGCAAGGTAAGACAGGTCCAGTTGGTTAAAAGTTTAATTTTGATTTTCAATTTAAAAGGATCAACCTTGTGGCTACGATGATGATCTTGCACCTGCAGACATGACTTGGATTAGACAACCAAGTTGGATTTGAGTCCTACAGAATTAGATTAATAATTATAATTAGACAAATAAGTCAATTAGACAAAAATTGTGTACACATGAACATAGGGATAAATAATAAGCATACGACTAAGTGCAAGCAAGGCTACATATGCGGGCCTAACTATATACGAAAATGTGCTACTTGTACCTATATAGATAAGTTAAAACATTAGTCTTAAAGACACAAAAGTAAATGAGAAAAGTATTCAAGTGTACCTTTTTCTCCATTACAAAAATATATAAAAAATGGGAAAAAATATGTTAAAAAAGAGGGAAGGATATATGCACAACATGTGACAATTTTTTAATAAAAAGTGACTTGCATAGTTTGATCCCATCTATCCATAATTTAATTCCAACCCCTAAATTATAGTAGTGCCACCAATTATAGAAAGAAGATTCTAAATTATCGACTGTACTTAATTAAAAATTTAAGTGAGATCATCTGTGCTGCTAAAAGTTAACTTAGTAAATTTAATGAGAAGCACTCTGTAAACAGCCGCATGAGACCACTCAAGCCCAACGCAAGGAAATCACATAATAATCTCCAGGTATGTTGTTTACATGTAACGACAGGAAGGGAAAGGTCACCCCTGTAGTCAACATATTTTGCCCCTTTTCAATGCTTCTCAATATATTCATACTCTTATTCGTATTCATGTAGCAGTGAGAAGACGTAGCAGGAGAGGCTAAGAAAAGATGTTAGAGAAAATAGGATTACCAGCGAAGCCATCGCTGCGAGGAAGAACATGGGTATTGGATGCTTCGCACTGTCAAGGTTGTTCGTCTCAATTTACCTTTTTCAATCGCAAGGTAAGATACTAATTACCCACAATTGATTTTTTGTATAACTTTTTTTCTTTGTAACTATGGATTGAATCGTTTCGGTGGATTGGAATATATTGATAGATTAGTTGTAATTGGGGCAAAAAAAAAGCATTAAATAAGTGCAGATGGGTTTGTGCGAAAACAGCGATCCAATTCAATCCAATTTAACCTATCAGTTGAAGAAATTAAGCATACATCCATAATAGTAGTTTTCAGATCATGTCAAATGTGGTAAACTCAAAAAATTATGGCTATTAGAATTTTGATGAGGAAGATAGGATGCTTTCAATTTGAACACGAGAAAACTTGAAGTTTGTATAAATTGGGTTCAGATATTTTTGAGAAAGGTTTCTTAAATTAGCACTTGGAACCTGTTCCTTTTTCCCTTTCAAGGAATATTATTGTATTTTACTTGATCCACCAATGAGTCTCCACCAAAGTGACCTGGAAACTCCCATGTAGAGATGAGGTATGATACCGCACCTACATCTTCTGCTGACTATATTTATTATATTAACTTAGTTGTATCCTTGTTCACTTACTTGTGTAATATGATCTGAAATGCTATCCTGTATCTATATCCCATAACTCCAGGTGACTGTTATCTACCATACCAAAAAAGGTTACTTTGCATTGGTCTGGTTGTATTGGGTAAAACCGTAAAAACAGGTTTACCCTAATCTGAAACTTAAATTTCCCCAATTTTTGTAGACAACTTTTGGGTGATCGCAAACATTGCAGAAAATTCAATTCATTTCGATGTTTATTGAGATTTTAACAGATTTATTTTGATTTTGAGCTGGTGAGACTTGGGATATAAATCCCAATCCTTGCTCATTAGGACGTTCATCTTCAAAGCTTAGCATCATGTATTTTCTCCAGGCCATGAACCTGTCGTCAGAGACCAGGTGATTCCAGTAAAAGGAATTGAATCTCATTGCATGAGGAATTACCCCTTGCCACACAAAATGGTAAATGTCACCTCTTCTTACACGGCAAGAGGGTTTTCCCCATTTGATTGGAATTTGGAACTTTTGGAAGTGAAAATCAGACTATCAGTTGTACTAAATAGCAAGTAAATGGCATAGTTTTTGTTCAGATTACAAGAGATATGATGTCTACAAAATCAAAATCAATCATTGAAAATTATGTTGCACTAAGAATCAGAAACAAACACATGGAAGTTCCAGAAACATAAATTTTGAATTGGGTTGGATAGGGGTAGGAAAAGGCAGAAACTTGGGGTGTACTTCTATAAGAAAAGACAAGATAGAGAGAAATAAAATGAAATGGTCACAGAAACAGCATCAGAAATAGTACTGGAAGCGTCAGTATGAAAGGAAAAGAATTGAAGGTCCTCTTTCATTCCTCAAGCGCCTCCCCATGAAAATGGCAGTATACCCCTTGGAATCAGTTTCAGTTTAGCAGGAAATGTTTCCAGAGTTTCCGTCTGACACCTCGAAAATTGGAAATATTGTCTGGGACAAGAAACAAGTAGCCAACTTCCTGGTTTCTCAGATCCATTGATTGAACTATGAAAGTTTTTTTTTTTTTAATTAACTTATTTGTTGTTGATATTTTGGCTGTCTGTGTTCTTGTCCTTGACATTCTTACTTGGAGATGGTCTTTTTCCTTTTCTCAGTGATATTTTGGTATATAGGCATGACTTCAATCTTAATAACCATTACTTTGGGTTTAGCATCATTGCCGCAGATGTGGAGGCTTGTTCTGCAACAGTTGTACACTGCAGAGGATATATTTACGGGGCCAAGGAGAACAGCCTGTAAGAATTTGTAATCCTTGCAAGGATCTTGAAGAAGCTGCACGGTTTACAGCACGTCAAGGGCGCAAAAACCAAGCAGCAAAAGGTTCACACTTCTATGATATATTATCTTTCATTTTTCCAGGTTGAAATTCTCATGCAGTGTTAACTATATGAAAAAAGAATGGTTCTACAAAGAATAATATAGCACAAGAATTCAAAAGATAAATGGTAAAGCAATAGAAGAAGCAGTTGACTTTATTTACCTCACTCTCATGTGACACTTTCCTCTGTGCTTGTCAAGATTGACTCTCCATTCAAATTCTTCTCTGCCTAGTTTGTATATTGTCCATTGTTTTAGGCAACAAGTATGAGAATAAAATTAATAGGGTACATATGAATTTATAATATGTTAATGAATTGTCCCTGCTGGGATAGTGTGCTTTGAAATTGTTTTGTTTGCTTGTAAGGATGCCTATCAAGAAAACATCTCCTTGTAGAAAAATTTCTAACAATTTGATCAAAATTTTTAAAAAGGTCTTACTTCCCTTTGAAAAGTATCTATGATAAGTGTGGAGGGAACTACCTTGTCTTGATTTTACCAGGTCATATCATTCTAGTACCTACATTCAATAACTAACTTGCACTGAGTTGATGCATTTTTTTCTTCTTGATGAAATTATGAACAGGTGCAGCAAGGAATTTGAGTTTTTCCTAATATTTGGACAATTAAAGATTTTGAGCTTCCACAATCCACAAATGTTGTCAAAGAATGGCTTTTGGAAAAATCTCTGTAGACAAGTTTTGAAAATTGATGCTTCAGGTCACTCTACATGACCTATTATCAGGATGAATTGATTAGAATGAAAATTTGAGCTCCTTTCCCAGATAATTTGTTAAAGCACACAAGGTCAGGAAGACCTTATCTGAAGAATAAAATCAATTAACTTGCCTCCCTTACCGTGCCAAAGAGCTCAAGCATCTCTCATTAAGCCTGTAGGTCAGCTGATGCAAGAAGTTTCCGAAGGAGATAGAGCTTAGCTTCAACAAGTGTTGTTTATTTTAGATTAATTAGTTGGGGGTTCTATTGGCACCCCCACCCTTGAAAAAACAAACCAAGCAACACTACATTTTGTTCATCCTCTTTTTGATTAGAGATCTTAAAATCATTTGGGAAGTGGCAATTTCCTTCGATTTAGCTTTCCTTTTGGCAACTGAAGTCCAATGCCCATTCTTGGGAGATACATTCTCCAAATCTACATCCTCCTTTCCCACTATATCCACATCAGAGGGTAAATCCTCTTCAGAAGTATCAAACCGATCAGATTCCTGAAACAAGTCTGAATATCCTGCATCATCAGCCAAAGATACAGCCAATAGCTTCAGCACTTCCTCTTATAACAGTCCGGAACAAACTGCTCTATTACCCTTAAGAGGTGCATCCATAGGCATCAACATTACTTCCTCTTGAGTTGAAGGAGACTTATTTGCCAAAACAGAGATGACATACTCTTTGATCACTAGAGAAATTACCAGGGTCTTCAAAGTATCTTCCTGACCGCACTACGCTATCAGCAACTTTGTCCTCTAAACTCAACTTCTCAACCTTCTGAGCCTTAGAGGTCCCTATTGATGAAACCAACCTACTTTCAGGAGAAAAAAACTCCAGGGAGCAGCCAATTATTTGATGCTGCTGGGTCACATCCGACATGCCAGCTTTTCATTTTTTTAACGCATCCAGCAATTGACCAATACCAAAACAGTTCTGACATTTGAAGGCCAACTTCTCATTATCAAGAGGCCACTTCCAAATATTATCTCCAACTTTCAGCCAGATTTCTACAGGAAGACCCAAAGATAAGTTTAGGTCTATCAAAATATGTGCATAAGTAGAATGTGAGTGCCTTAGGGTTTCAGCAGGTATGGAAACAAAATTACCTAAGGATTTGCTGATGTATTCCAGGGAAGAGGGGAGCCAAAACTGCAGAGGCAAATTGGGCATTCCCACCCAAACTAGAAGAATCTTGAAATTTTTTATTAAAGGATTAAAACCTGCGAACTAGGGTTTTACAAAATGCATAGCATTCCCCCATGCCCACAGATCCCTTGCCAGAATACTGTCTCTGTCTGCTTCAAATTCACAAACTGTACTGAAGAAGCCCTGTGCACATGGACAAATCACTATAGGCTTTGTAAGAAAAGGTTTCCAGGATAGAAATACCCATTTATTCAGCTCCGGGAGTCTGGGTCAGAGGTTGCTAAACCTACAAATCAGACCCATTTTTCTTCTTCAGTGCTCAACTTCCTCCTTTACTTCTGAACCCATTTCCAATAATGGGATTTTTTGAGCAAGATTAATAGGCCTCCCAAAAGCACCCTGATGCCCTAAAGAGGAACGACCCTCTACATATGCATGCTGTATTTCTGCAGATGGAGCAGAAAAGCTCCCTTTGTTTCTGCCGTAAGCAACATTTGAGAATTTGCACTCTCTTGCTATCTCAAACTCTTCCCACACAACTTCATCTCCTCCTGCCGCTCTACCTTCAACTTTTCTGTCTTGAAATCCAGCTTTGAGAGTGTGAGGAGCATATGCAGGTGCACCTCCCTCCTTACAAGGAGTCGTAGGGGCTGCAACATCATCCCTGCAACCACACAGATCCTTCAAACAGGTAGCTCCATGCAACAGTTTAAGGTTTGAAAGTTTCTCTGCAGCATTTACCATATTTTTAGTTTTACTACAACCTGCTTCAACCAATGTTGTTATTCATTCATAAAATGACATATTTTATGCAGCCATGGACAGAGGGTTCAATTAAGAACAATCCAACCATGTAGCCTAACTCAAAACACACACACACACAGACACACAAAACTTATGCAGCAGAATCAAAATACTCATATCACACCTTTGTCATTGAGAAAACAACTTAATTGATTCACAGTCTGAATTACTTTAACAGATTTTGCCACAAGGGCTTACAATCATAATAAGACCTTAGTCTTCAATTACTATGAAATATAACACAAACAAGTGTCTAGCTTTTTAAAACACTATTCATTGAGCTGATATGCAATATGGTAATCTTTACATCTTCTGAATTCCTTCCTCTCAATGAAAAATAGCTACCTCTCCCTGTTGAGTTGATGTTATTTTCTAGAGAACAAGGATGTAATATCTTGGTGCTGACCAAAAACAGCACATTGCGATCATGGGTTCAATATTGAATGATTTCTCTTGTGATTGCTCCTTGGAACTTGATGTGTGCTTAAGGAAACATGTAGATAATCCCTTCAGATGAGTGTGGCAAGATTTATGCTTTGAAACTCAATGCAACCTCAACCACGAACCTTCCTATGACCGAAAATCTTATAAATGACATTACTAACTGGCGTGAGGAGATTCAAATATAAGGCGCTCCATTCAAATAGGCCTTCCTTAGGTAGGTGTTACAAGTCACATCACATTAATCTAGGGTAAAACACTTAGCAAAGACATGGCATACACCTTCATGAATCTCTGATATCAATTTGAATCGTTGTGATCAAAATGCATTACTACACAGTAGAAACACTATCGGTAACCCTATGTGCTAAAAATGATGATTTGCAGTAAGAATTAATTTCCATGGCAAGAATAGACTCTAGATGCAAAAGACACACACACATAAAGGAAATGTTTTTGGTGATGCAAGATTGCTCTTAAAAAAGAAAATCAATTAACTTGCTTGCCTTACTATGGCAAAGACCTTGAGCACCTCTTGTTGAGCTTGTAGGTCACCTAATGTGAGATCTGATATGCAATGATAATCTTCAGATCTTCTGAATTCCTTGATCTCAATGAAAAATAGCTACCTCTCCCTGTTGAGTTGGTCTTTTCTAGAGAACAAGGATGTAGTATCTTGGTGCTGACCAAAAACATAGTACATTGCCCTATACACATGTGATAAGGATCATGGGTTCAATATTGAATCATTTCTCATATAACTGGTCCTTGGAACTTGCATGCTTAAGGAAACGTGTAGATGACCCCTTCTTAGATGAGTGTGGCAAGATATATGCTTTGAAATTCAATGCAACCTCAACCATGAACCTCCCTAAGACCAATAATCTTATAAATGACATTACCAGTTGGCATGGGATTCAAATATGGGACAATCCATTCAAATAGGCCTTCCTTAGGTAGGTTTTACAAGTCACATTGCATTAATCTAGGATAAAACACTTAGGAAAGACGTGGCATTGTAGAATACACCTTCATGAATCTCTGATATCAATTTGAAAGCCCTGTGATCAACATGCATCACTACACAGTAGAAACACTATCAGTAACTCTATGTGCTGCAAATGATGACTTGCAGTAAGAATTAATTTCTATGGCAAGAATAGAATGACTGGCAACTCTAGAAACCTGCAAAAGATAGACAAACATAAAGGAAATATTTTTGATCGATGCAAGATTTCTCTTACACCTTGGATGCTCCTGCATCATTATCTGAAAAAGAAAATCATTTAACCTGCCTGCCTTACTATGGCAAAGATCTCAAGCCTCTCTCATTAAGCCTGTAGATCAGCTGACGTGAGACATTTCCAAAGGAGATGGAGCTTAGCTTCAACCACTGTTGTTCTTCATTCCTCAATTGACATATGTTTTATATCATGAGAAATCTTGCCTCAGTGAGCACCATTAAAGTCACCTTTCATCCAAATGTGTATTTTAAAATTTTTAAAGTTGGAGAACAAACTAAAAGCCTCCAGCTACCTTCTTTTGGAACCATGAGTATCAAAACAAATCTGCTTTACAATGAGCATATTCATAAAAGATCCTGGAACATCTGTCGAGTAACAAGTTGTATTCCACACTTGCATAGCAAGTTTGCACTTCAGAAAATGTGCTTGATAACATTTAGGAAGCTCATTCTGGCGAGTTTTAATTGCTGGCCATCTTTTGTAAAGGACCAACTGGTTAAGCACCTATATATACAAACCAATACTTCCGGGCTGAATTTTGTGTAGCCATCAATTTTCTTTGGTCAAGAGCCTTCCGTGGTTCCACCTTATGTTGAGCTGTTCTAGCAAATGGACATCGAGTCTGATCCTTACAATGCATGTATATCACAATGAGTTAGTTTTCCATTAAACCAAACATTTACTTTTCCAAATTGTCCAATCTGTGCACCTGGCCACCTGAGTCTGTGATTCAATTCAAATAAAATTTACTAGAATGAATAGTTTGTAATGCAAAATACTTTAAGCTTTCTTGAGCTGGAGTAGGATTGGGATGGGTATGTCCTGAGAAGTCCTGGTTTCTGTGTGCAAGTTCCAGCAATGACAAGTGATGCTATGTGACGGTTCATTTTGTTAGTTCAATCCTATTGTTTCACCCCTTTAGAATCAGGGGATGCAAAGAGTGCAAAGTGGGAACATTCAGGCTCATGAAATACTGCATACATTTAATCCTGAAAAATAACATCTAAAATCTACTAGAGGTTATCTGCATTGTGGCCTTCCAATATTTTCCCTAAAATTTTGCTATGTTTAAAGTTACTTGGTAGAATCTTAGTTGTCTTAGTTAAACAAATGGTTTATGCTTTGTATTGCAGGGGGCTCGAGAACATCTACAAAATCCGATGATGAAGTATTACAACAGATCCTTGGCACTGATGGGAAACCTGAAAGCCCGACAGACATTAACTCCACTGGAGATGATCACTCAAGTTCTGCAGCTGATGCTTCAAATTCAATGTTGCAGGAAGGTGATGACACAAGTCGCAATGGAAAATTTGAGTTATTTCAAAGCAGCTCTCGGGATGGCACCATCCATGATTGTGTTGAAAAGGATTCCTCTACACCTGAAGAATTGCGGCAGCAGGCCCAGGAGGAGAAGAAAAAATATCATGTTCTTAAGAAAGAAGGAAAGAGTGAAGAAGCACTACAAGCATTCAAACGGGGCAAGGAGATTGAACGGCGTGCTGAAGCTTTAGAGTTATCTTTGAGAAAAAGTCGTAGAAGGGCTGGTTCTTTTACGCCAAGCACTATGGAATTAAAGGAAGAAGAACTTGGAGATCCAGAAAGGAAGGCTCCAGATATATCCAAGGATGGTGAGGAATTGGACTTGGCTATAGAAGGAAACAGAAGGAAATCAACAAAACGAGGCAAGGATAAAATTGACGACATATCTAGTGAGCTTAAAGAGCTGGGATGGTCTGATGCTGATTTGCAGGATGTGGATAGAAAACCAAGCAAGATGACTCTGGATGGTGAATTGTCCAGTCTTATAAGGGAATCTCATAATTCTAAAGCAAACAGCCCTGGGATTGAATTTGCTAGCAGTATCGATCGGACACAGGTACTTGCACATAAAAGAAGGGCCCTTGCACTGAAGCGTGAAGGCAAGCTTGGAGAAGCAAAGGAAGAGCTGAAGAAAGCTAAAATCTTAGAAAAGCAACTGGAAGAACAAGAGATGATTGGGCAAGAAGTAGAATCAGATGATGAACTTGCTGCACTGATACGTGGCTTGGACAGCAAGTCAAGAGGGGAAGCCCATCCACTGGGAGGTCTGGGTGTAAAATTTGGAGAAGAGTCAGTTTTTGATCCAAGCCATATTACAACCATGGCAAGTGAATTTGATGATAATGTAGGTATTGATGTGACCGATGATGATATCCATGATCCAGAAATTGCTGCAGCCTTGAGATCCATGGGTTGGCAAGAGGAGGATTCAGAACAACCATTGTCTGTGCCTGGGGCCAGTCTATATTTTGAAAAGGGTACTAGGTCTTCAACACAGTCTCTTGCAGATGCAACTTCCAGTCCTTACCGTGATAGAGCTGCTTTACAGCAAGAAGTGTTATCCCTTAAAAGAGAAGCTCTCGCTCTAAAGCGTGCAGGTAATGTTGCTGAGGCAATGGAACAGTTGCGGCAATCCAAGGTACTTGAAAAAGAGCTGCAAAACATAACATCACAGCACTCAGTGCATGACACTGATTTAAAGTTTGAGGCTTCCAATCCAGTGGATCCTAGAATACCAGGATCAGGAAATGTAGGTAAAAAGTCATACTTAGCAGAAAAAAATGTAAGTTCAATGAATTTACGTGATGAAGATGTTGAGTCAATTGAGGTAACTGATGAAGATATGGGGGACCCTGAACTTGTCAAATCGCTAAAAGAGGTGGGTTGGCAGGAAGCTGATCAAGAAAGTCTTCCAAGAAAAAAATCTGAAACTGTGCTATCTGGTAAAAATTCTTCAGTGCAATCTCCATTCAAAATGTCAAAAACGAAGACAGAGCTGCAGAAGGAACTACTAGGCATTAAAAGAAAGGCCCTTGCCCTGAGACGAGATGGGAGAATTGATGAGGCAGATGCAGAGTTGGATAGAGGTAAATTATTGGAAAAGCAATTGGAAGAGATGGAATCTTTGCAGAAGACTCAAAATACGCAGGCAAACATTTTGTATGACAACTCTAAACCAAGTCGAAAAGATAAAGGTAGTAACTTGAGGGTATCATCACTTATAGTGGAAGAGGATGACAAGTTGGTTGAAGTAACTGAAGAAGATATGGGGGATCCTGAACTTTTCAAAGAGTTAAAAGGCCTTGGATGGCAGGAAGCTGATCAAGAGAGAATCTCGAGAAATTCTGAAAGTCAGACCATTCTTTCAGCACAATCTGGTAATAAGTCATCATCAGCATCTCCATTCCAGATGTCAAAGTCCAAAACAGAGCTGCAGAAGGAACTATTAGGGCTTAAAAGGAAGGCTCTTGCTCTTAGACGTGAAGGGCGGCTTGAAGAGGCAGATGCAGAGTTGAGTAAAGGAAAATTATTAGAAAATCAATTAGAAAATATAGAAACACTACAGAAGAGTCAGAATACTCAAGCAAGTATCTTGCAAGGCAATTCTAAACCAAGCCAAAAAGGAAGAGTTAGCGACTCGACACCATTATCTTTTAAAGTGGATGAAGATGCTGAAAGAGTGAAAAAACAAGTTATGCAGGACCCTTCCATGCTTGCAGCATTGGGGAGTATGAATTGGAGAAATGACAGTGACGAAGGTGATGAAACAAAAGTTTCACCAACCCCTCATCAACCAGTTAATACAGGTCCATCTTCCTCACAGGCATCACTTGATAACTTAGGCCTCTCTGATTTGGGTAGTTTAAAAAAATTGGTTTAAATTTGTTTCAAGTGTTTCTGTGCTTGAACTTTCTGCATTAACTGATTTATATCCGAGACTTATCACCCATAGTTTGATTGTTGATATGCATTGCAGTTCCTAAGGATTTTACCGATCCAAGCAGTGTTAGAAGATTAAAGACATTGGAAAACAAGAGAAATTCTATCAATGGCAAATATGATGACACTCAAGATACATTCTTGCCAATTAGTGTAAAAGGAGGTCCAAATAAAAATATTTCATCAGGTGAGTATGGCCAAATTAGGTTGGTCTCTGATCTAGAGTTTACAATTATACATTGGAAGTATGTGGAAGATGCACTTACAACTGCCATTTGTCTTTATGATCCAGATAACCAACCCCCAAATGTCATTGATTTGCTTACTGGTGATACATGGAAAGCTCCTCCTTTGGAACAAGTAGAAGATTTGGTAAACAGCAGGGATAATGAACCAGTGAATAATGCCATAGCCAGCACAAGCGACATTTCCACAGGGACAAGCAAAACTAAAGTTCAGGTGAAGGTTAACAGTGTTTCTGGTGGTGATCCAGAACAAAACATGCAACATGCCTCAGCTGCACAAAAGGCAAAGGCTGTGATGCTGAATGCCACCAGTGTTTCCAGCATGACAAACACCACTAAATGCAATGCAGAAACTACAGAGCTTTCTGCATCTCCGATTCCTCCCCAACTTCAGGATTTGCAACAAGAGATATTATCACATAAGAGAAAGGCTCTTGCACTGAAAAGAGAGGGCAAGTTAGCCGAAGCTAAGGAGGAGCTGCATCTTGCCAAGTTACTACAAAGGCAAGGAGAGCTTGAGGGCAACAGTAGTGGTCAAGTGTCATCATCATCTCTATCTGATACATTCAATGCTTCTGAACAGATGAGAAAACCACTAGAAGAGGCCATCCCCACTGTAGAGACTTCTCAAACAGCTACGAAATTTGGTCCAGGTTTGTTTTCTGATAGCATCCAAGTTTCATCCTTCCGTAGTGAAACTGATGTTTCCTTAAAGAAGCAACAAATCCACAAGCAAGCCCCAGGCAGAGATCGCCTAAAGTTGCAGCAGGAATCACTCGCACATAAAAGGCGTGCTCTTGCTCTGAGACGTGAAGGAAAAGTGGAAGAAGCTGAAGCTGAATTTGAGCTGGCAAAGTCTTTTGAGAGTCAGATGGATGAATTAGCTGGTAACAACTCACAAGTTCATCATTCCAGTGTTGATATTGGTAGTGATGGTGGGAGTCTAGTAGATGATATTCTTGATCCCCATTTGTTGTCTGCTTTGAAAGGAATTGGCTGGAAAGAGAATGATATCTTTAGCCAGGTGCCAACTAAAGGACTCAATACCAAAAACAAAGCGCATGAATCTATATCTAACTCTGTTCATAGTAACTTTGGAAATGAGGCTTCTCAAGTAAATGCAGACCAAACTGTAGGTTTGAAAGAAGAAAGGTCTCATCTTGAAGAAAAAATAAAAGCAGAAAAGCTGAGGGCACTTAATTTGAAACGAGCTGGTAAACAAGCTGAGGCTTTAGATGCACTTCGTGGAGCAAAGCAGCTTGAGAAGAAGCTTCAGTCATTGGCTGCTTAAAGCCCTCCTATACTTGGATCTCAGAACTTCTAAAATGTCAAAGTCTGGATACAGAGGATTTGTCCAAATCATGTACTGTTGTGAACCTCTGTGGCCTATGTGAGATATGCATGATATGGCATATAATTCCATAATGCTTCCATTCACATTGCATTATGCAATCTTGCAGTGTGTTATTGGAAGAGACAATAAGAACCATGTTTAAATGGACAAATTTATCGCAAGATTAAAAATATGAGTTTCCAACAGGATTCTATGTTTTGGTGGAGGCAATCCAGCCATGGGCATAAAGGAAAGATCACACTGTGAGAATCATTTTGGAACCTTGCTGGTTGTGACTTGTGAGGCTGGGGGATAGTGCAGGGAATTTGGCTTTTCTGCACAGGCTAGAATTCCAAACAAACTTATTATTGTCTAAAGATTGACTTCATCTTGAATTTGTGGAGAAATGAATATGAAAATACACAAGAGGGGATTTATTTCAACTTGTGTTGAAATGTTTCTTGCACATTCATCAACCTCAGTGAAACTAGAAGTGTGATTTGCCTACAACTCATTGTTTCTTTATTTTCTGGTGAGTTGGTGCTAAATGTGGGCGTGCATTGCTTGCATAGTATGTTAATGATCGTCACCCAAGCACTTGCAAATTATGAATATGAATTGAGCTTTATATTGCTAGACGGTTTACCTTCCCCCCATGAATGGGCATGGAAGCCTTATGAAACTTGAATGAATTGTTCATTTTTTGTCTTTTAGGGTTATACATTTACTAGTGAACTCTATGTAGCATATGTGAATAGTGGGCTTGGACAGTATGCATACATATTGCACTGGTGCAATTGCAAACCACATTGCAACAATTTATCCAATAAATAAATGAATGAATGGAGATATCATAAGGAGTTGAACGTGTGCAGGAATAATTTTAACCAATGCATGTGCTTTTGTGAAAAATATCTCTGTGATAGCCAATTCTGAGACCTGTAATTCTCAACTGGATTCAGAAAAAACCACTGGATTTTGATTGTTTGAAAACTACAATTGCACCTGGTTGATTTCAATATGAATTACGAGCAGAGAAGGCTTCTTAGTTTATATTCAACTTATTTAAAAGAAACTGAAATAGTTATGTTAAAAATTCATATATCGAACCCTTTTGCGGGTGCCACTTATGTATCATGATATATTAGACATGACTGATTTCAAATTGTCAAAATTCAAAGAAGTCCTGCGTCCAAAGAGGAAAAACTCTCAGATAAACATCTGAAATGGGGAATGAAATACTACAAGAGCCTTTTATTTTGCTTTGATTACATGTATACAAAAGAAAAAGAAAATCCCGATGAAGGCAACTGTTACAGGTGGAAAATAACGATTGTATAAAGATCTAACTAGGGGATTGCCAAATGAGCTCTAGTACTTGTTACTGATATTAACGTAAAAATTCACAAAATTATCAAATATAAAGGAGTCTTAAATATTGGCATTTCATTTCTTGGCGGAATAAGCTGGTTTGAGATGGGTAAGATAATAATTTTACCTTAAATCTCAACAGCAAAATTTGTAGAACTTAAAAACAAAGTTAGATTCTTTTTAATTTTTTTGTAAATTGATGATGGATCACCAAGTGTGATCAGAAACATTGATTGAAATTTTTTTACAGTTGTTTCTATAAGTATGTCAACTTAATTTTGAGAATGCTTAAGGGTTGTATTGGTGAAAATTGCATACCCGAGTCCTTTTTCCTTATGTTTTAGGCCTACGATGACTAGGTTGTCCTTTATGCATTGACAAGTGTGTAAGATGGTGTATGTTACATGGAACTTGTCAAATTACATTATCCTATCTCAATTCCATCATCACTTATCCACAAAATTGATCCCCATCCCTAAATCTATTGTTCCTTGCCTTGGTTTAGGTTTGCGAACGCTGATGTGAACCCCAAATCTCAAAATTCAAAATTTGAATTTGACACTTTGTTGCCTTTGTTTTCTAGCCATTATGAGTAGACTAAATGCAAATTATTCCAAATTGCATGCTAAAGTGGTGTATTTAAGGACTAACCTTAATGCAAAAAGAATCATATAGGAGTTATCTAGGAATTTATCGAACACGCTTATAATTCAATTGCAAAAGGATAAAAAAGACTATATCAGCATTGAATCATCCTAGGAGCATATTACATACTTCTTGTTCTTGACTTTGGTTCATCATTGTTGAATTGGTCCATCCAAATATAAGAGTCGTCGATTGACTCATGCTCCCAATATCACTTGCAAAACCTAGGTTTACCCTCTACACGAGAAAAAAACAAAGAGGATAAATTGGTATGATAAGGATGCAATAATGAAATTGGATTACATAATTACATATGAGATCTTGTTTTTATAATTCCAAGATAGAAAACCCTAAATGACTTTAAAAAGCCCTAATTAGACTTAATAAAGTGTAAATAAATAAATAATTACAGCAACAACCCCCCTAAGTGCAACTTAGAGAGAATGAGAAAACACAAATAATGCAAAGATGGGTCTTAGCTACAAGGCCATATTAGGTACTCATGTACAAACAAAAAATTCTCATAAAGGGAGAAAAGGAGAAAAACCCAGGGGGGGAAAACTCATCTCCAAAAGAAAGAAAATATCAAAGAAGTAATGGACTAAGTGATAGATTGAGGACTCAATATGACCCCAAGGACTACATTCAACATGAATATACAATCAATAACCCACCTCCCCACCATAGGAGAGGATGTAAAAAGGTGGTGTGGCAACCCCCTCAGAAGTGAAAAGGATGGAACTCCATGCAAGGAAATGCTTCCTCCCAAAACAAAAATGAGAAGAGAGACCATTCAATCGCTCCTCGAGATGACTCCTGGAGTGCTGGTAGATGCTCGATAAAGGATACTAAATATGATCCATGAATGCCAAACAAAATTCTTCTTGGAAAGAAATAGAATTGTAGATGTGAGCAAAATATCTTTCCATTCTAGATAGGAATATGCAGGAAGAAGAATAAATGTCTCTGAACTCTACACATGATCCAAAGAAAGCAATGAAGCTCTCGAAAACTACTCAAATGTCTTCAATCCACTATCAAACTGTGACTGAATAGGAGGATGAAGAACAATCTCCGAAGAATAAGATGGCGGTGATGCAACTCCATTGAAGCTATCATCAAAGAGGAACTAAATACCCTCCAAAGTGTCCCAAATCTGCAATGTGGGACTCTACAAACAATGATGAGATATCTGATAGAAATGCATCCCAATGAGTTATCTTTGGAAAATTGATAATGTCCTGCTGTAAATAATCATTGTGTAATGTCCTCTTCCTAAGGCAGATTCAGGGGGATGACCGTTAGCCTAGTCCTTGGGTTCTTGTAGGCTAATGTGGAAGGGTTAGGGAACTCATCAAGTTTTGGTGACCAACAATGCAATGTCGGCGATATTCCAGGGGTTGGGTTGAGCTCGTTTTCGCAGTTTGGGGCACTTGGCCCAATATTACTATTTATAGTAAGTCACTATGTCGGGACCAACATCATTACGTTGTAGTAGGTTCACTCTGACATGGTTCGTCTTGCATTCGGTGGCCATTTGACACATATATTAGGATTAATTTAAATAATGTTAAATTATAAAGCTAAATTAAAGATTTAACTTTAGCGTTATTTAATATTATTAAAGTGACTTTATTTGGAGCGCTTGGGAGACATAAGGTAAAGTTAAAATACATAAAATATAATTGTTTAATGTTGGGGTGCTCAACATAAGGATGTAAAGGGATTTTAATAGAGTTGTATTTTATTTCCCAAGAAGGGCGTGAGGGTTTGAGAGGGAAATAAAAGAAATTGTGAGAGCTCATTTTGAGATACACGAATAATATTTTGATGGGAAAATGATGTTGGTTTGAACAACGAATTTGCAAGCTTTGAGAGGACGAAATCCATCATAGAGAACAATGATAACGGTGGTGAAAGATCCTCCCTGATCATTATGTTGGTAGTCTCATTGCAAGGATTACACTTGAACTTATTTGTATAAGTTGCAGGATTGTCGTGAAGAGTTTTCTTTGTAAAATATCGAAGATTGATTGAATGATATTTTGAATAGGCTATTGGAGAATATGGTGTTGTGATTCATTGCAAATTTAAGGGAGTTTAAATTAGGTTTCAACTTGTTGCTAGGTCATACCATCCCATAAGCAGGTCGTGCCACTTGAAGATCATTTTGGGGTTTGTTTGGACCGATTTCTTCTTTATCCTTGGTGTGGAAGTTGGAGATCTGATTGCAGGTGTGAAGAGGAGAGTTTGGTGTGCATTTTGAAGCGTTTCAACTTGTTGTTTGTTGTTGTACCTCCTTTACCCATCTGTACAAGTGCAGGTCTAGAGGCGTGACCCTTTGCAGGCAAAATGCCTAGGGTTTTGGGCTCTGTTTGACACCATTTGATGCGTTTGGGAGTGTATTGTTGTTGTTTGGTATTACAAAGTTGGAGCAGCTAGGGTTTGGCCCTTTTCAATGCCAAACCAGGGTTCCAGATTGTTGTATTAACTTCATATCAGGGCTATAATGATAAAACAACAAATGGGTATGTGACTATTTGATGTTAATTGCTATTTCTCCATCCGAGTATTGCATATTTCTATTGTTATTGGAGTTACTTTCATTTCTATGCATTTATACTATCTATTATGTCATGAGCAATGAAAACAATGCAAAAACAAAACATATAAACTCAACATCAAATGGAAAATTAGAAGAAAAAAAATAGGGTGGATACTATAGTGGTATCAGAGCACAGATTTTTCTTGCCATGTTGTGCGGTTGAAGTGGTGAACATGCAGTCTTTCTTGAGTAATGCATCCTAATACTCATCAGTACTATTTGAGAAAAAACAGATCAAACCCAAATCTTGAAGTTCCAAAACATATAGATCCTTTTACAGGTGTTGACAGGGTTGAGGTAAATATGGGTGATCATAGTGAACCGAGCACAAGTGATATCTTAAATGATCTTGCTAGGTGACATCAAGAGTTGCAACAAAATATGAATCAACTTTGTGCCCTTTTGGCTCAGCAAATTGTGGGAAATAATAATAACAATAACAATGGTGGTAATCAGGGCAATGGAAGAAATGGTGATGGTAATGGCAACAAAAGGAATGGCAAAAATGGGGATGGTTCAGTCAACAATGGGGTTGCAAATCAACGTTCTATGGCTGGAACAACAAACACTAGATCTCGTATGCTTAACTTTCCTCCACGGGATAACCCTCCAGTTGTAAATGAACCCACACAACATGAGTTGCAGGACCAAATAATGAGGGATTGGAGGGATTTAGGGGCATAATTTTAGGTTGAGATGTCATTCCATGATTATATGGATATCAGATTGAGGCATAGACCCCATAGAGGTGGGGGTGGTAGACTGCATAATCAGGAATTACATAAGAAGTTTAGTAAGTTATCTATTCCTTATTTCGATGGCTCGGGAAAAACTATAGCTAGAGCTTGGGTTCACAGGTTAGATAACTATTTTAAGCTCAGTCCTAAACCTGAGGATGAGGCCATTACTTATGTAGCTCTTCATTTAGATGGCAGTTCCCATGAATGGTCGCACCATGGGATGGTCACATTGGGCTATGATCAGATTACTTCTTATGCCAAGTTTACTGAGAAGTTGATGGATAGGTTTGACAAAAGGGATCATGAGTTGCAGTTTAAGGAGTTGGCAAAGTTGAAACAATGGGGTTCAGTAGATACTTACATTTCTGAATTCCAAAGGTTATCTGTGATGGTGACTAATATTTCTGAGCTGAGATTGACTCTTCTATTTATTGATGGGTTGTCCGATCCCTTGAGAGGTTGGATTAAGACCCTTAATCCTCCTACTTTATAGGATGCTCTGAAGAAGGCAAGAAACATGGAATCATCCACTTCGAGAAGTAAATTTCAGTCAAAAGGATTCTTGAATAAAAAGGATAAAGACAAAAAACATTTTCAGTGAAATTCCAATCAGCCTAAGAATGAGACAAACAAATTGGATAGTGATTAACTCAATGAGCTTAGAAGGAAGAAATTATGTTTCCACTGTAGGGAGCCATGGAATCCATCTCATAAATGCAATATCAAAGCAAAGGCCAAACAAATTGAATACTTTTCAGCTAATGAAACAACTTCAGAAAAATTAGATCAACATTTTGATATGAAAGGTAGTGAAGAAGAAAATTCATCAAATGGGGAACAAGATAGTAAAGGAGTTAATTGCTCAACTCTCTAGTTTTTATAAAGTTGGATCATTCAAGGTTAGAGGAGTGCTTTGTGGACAGCGTATAATAATTCTCATCGATATAGGTGCCAAACACAATTTTATTGATGAGGGGTTGGTAGCCAAGAGGGGACTCAAGACAAGAATTTGAAGGGTTTAAGGTAATGGTTGCAGATGGATTTAAACTCACGTGCACTCATAAAATTTCTAGCCTAAGTATACAGTTGGGTGAATATGAGTTGAGGGATGATTTCTATGTGGTTGGCATAGGTGATACAGATGTAGTTCTTGGTGTTCATTGGATGAGGACTCTTGGAGAGTTCACTATGAATTTGCATACTATGGAGATGAAATTTGAATCAAATGGCAAAAATATAGTACTCAAAGGCATGTTAGATGGGGGACCGAGAGTAGTCTCTTTCAAGAGAATGGAGAGACTAATTAGACATGATCAGGTAGAATGGGCAGCTAAATGCATAATTATGCCTACTGTGACGGAGCAGTTGAAGGACTTTATTGTCGAAGCACAACAAAGTTTTTGACAACATACCTGCTGGGAGACCTCTAGATAGAGGCATTGAGCATATTATAGAGTTGGAGGAGGGTACCAAACCCGTCATGTTACCACTCCATACAGGCACCTAAAAAGGCATAAAGATGAGATAGAAAAAGCTATCAAGGAGTTACTTGAGATGGGACACATCAAGCCTAGTAAGAGTCCTTTTGCATCTTCGGTGGTCTTAGTGAAGAAAAAGATGGAACAATGAGAATGTGTATCGATTACCGAGATCTAAATAAAAAGACAATTAAAAATAGGCATCTCATTCCTTGCATTGATGAGCTTATTGACGAGTTACATGGTGCATGTTATTTCTCTAAGATCGATTTAAGATCAGGTTATCATCAGATTCGGGTCTGAGAGCAAGATGTGGAGAAGACAACTTTCAGGTGCCACTTTGGGCACTATGAATTTCTAGTTATGCCTTTTGGCCTAACCAATACACCAACCACCTTTTAGTCTTGCATGAACATAGTTTTTTGTGATCAACTCCGTAAGTTTGTTCTTATCTTATTTGATGATATTCTTATATTCAACAAGACTTGGGAGGAGCACATGAGACACCTGGATGACTTGTTGAGCATTTTAGAGTGGGAATCATTGTATGACAAGGAATCAAAATGTGAGTTTGGTATGATAGAGCTTCTTTACCTTGGCTACATCATTAGCTCCAAGGGAGTTAGAGTGGATCTTGACAAAATCAAAGCAATTGTTGATTGGCCTCCACCCACGAATCTCTTGCACCTTAAGGGATTCTTTGGCTTATGTGGGTTCTATAGAAGATTTGTCAAGGGTTTCTCATAGATGGTTGCCCCACTTACAGATTTGACCAAGAAAGGGGCCTTTGCTTGGTCTGATGTAGCACAATGATGCTTCAACCATTTCAAACAGGTTATGAGCACTTGCCCAGTTGTAGCCATCCTTGATTTCTCCAAGCCCTTTGAGTTGGAGTGTGATGCATTAGGGAAGGGAATAGGCATTGTTTTGATGCAGGATAAACATCCAATCACTTTTGAGAGTAGGGAGTTGAGAGGTGTTGAGAAAAGCTATTCTATTTATGACAATGAGATGTTGGCCATTATGCATGCCTTAGCCAAATTCAGACCGTATCTTGTGGGAGGTAAGTTCATTATTAAGACCGACCACAATAATCTCAAATACTTCCTAAATCAAAAGGACCTTAATGACAGGCAACAAAAATGGATGAGTAGACTTTAGGTTTATGACTTTGACATTGTGTATGTCAAAGGAAAAAAATGTTATTACTAATGCGTTATCCAGGAGACCTCACTTCTGCTCTCTAGTTGAGATTACTGTTAATTAGAGAGAGATGATTTCAACCGAGTATGCTAAGGACTCGAGCTGTAGGCATCATTGAGTGTATTGTACAAGATGACAGGTATGTCATGGTTAATGAGCTGATTAGGTATAAAGAGAGAATTTACTTAGTACCCAATTCTCAGCTTAAGGTGAAGATTTTGAGGACATTTCATGATGCACCTATGGTTGGACACCCATGATTCTTCAAGACATATAGGCAGATCTGAGAGAGATTCACTTGGAAAGGACTTAAAAATGAAGTCCTTAAGTATGTTCGTGAGTGTCCCACATGTCAGCAAAACAAGAATGAGCACACATACCCAGCTGGCTTATTACAACCCTTGCCAATTCCCAAGCAAAAATGGGAATGCATTTTTATGGATTTCATCACTGAGCTACCAAAGGTGCAGGGTAAGGATAGTATTTAGGCTGTTGTTGATAGACTAACAAAATTGACACATTTCTTTGCTATTTCAACAACATATACAACAACACAGGTGGCTGGTTTATTTTTCAGAGAGATTTTCAGATTCCATGGGTTGGCCAAAAGTATAGTCAGTGACATGGATTGTAAGTTCCCGAGTCATTTTTTGGCAGGAACCCTTCAGGCTCAGTGGGACTAAGTTGACTCCCAGTACCATTTACCACCCACAAATAGATGGGCAAACATAAATAGTGAACAAATGGGTGGAGGGGTACCTAAGAAACTACATTGCAGGGCAACAAAAGGCATGGGTGAAGTGGTTACACCTTGGTGAATACTGCTATAATTCTACCTACCACATGTCTATTAGGATGTCACCTTTCATGGCGTTGTATGGCTACGATGCTCTAAGCTTCCTTGATTTGTTATTTGGGGACATCAGGGTGCCTAAGGCCAAGGATTTGTTACAGGAGAGTCAGGATATAATGAAATCCTTGAAGGAGAATATACTGTAGTCGGTCATTATTGTTAGTAGTAGTTGGTCGTAATTAGCCAAGTAAATAATAATATGTTAAATAATGTTTGGGCACAATTAGTTTTGGAATGTTGTCGGTATTAATCCTGATGGCTATGTAGTCGGTGCAACGGTTGATATCTCAACCAACCTTGGCAAGAGTTATATATGGAGTCGATACATGTAGTCGGACATGATGTTGTAGATGATGTTGCAGTGGATGTTGTAATTACCATATTATGTTGTATTGTTGATATGATCAATGGATGAATACATTGCCTTATTCTGTGTAATACTATTATAAATTCATGTTCTATGTTATGCACTATACTACTACTTTATGATTATTTTTACTCCATGTTTGTCTAAAACACCACTTAGCGGGTAAACATTTGACGTCATTGCCTATTTGAAATCGGGTTGGAGAGTGACAACAAGTCGATGACAAGTTGTGTCGTCAGGGACAAGTAAATTGTTAGGCATACTTGGTGAGGAAGGGAAGACAATGACGATTGATGCATAATGGGTCAACCGATCCAACCAGAGGAGGAAACATACACCAGATGCCAAGTAGAAAGAATAGAGGAAGAATTACAAAGAATACGAGAGGAAAGTGACAACGAACGAGAACCAAATGATCGGGAAGACGATCTGACACAAGATCTGGTCTTCCTGTGGGACTTGTCAGTCAGACAACACGTCATGAATGAAGCCATCTGGAGAGACATCCCTGTGGAAATCATCGAAGAAAACCTAGAAGTCAATTCAGAAGTGGACCATCTTCTGGATCGTCTATCAAGGTTGTGTTGGAATTAGGGCAGACAACTGAGAGGGGATGAAGCAGTTGTCTTAAAACTTTAATGCTTGCTGCAATTTAATTTCTTCTTTACCACTCATTAACAAATTAATGATATAACCATGAAAAGTAAGAATCAATATTACATAAGCAGAAACACAAATAACACACTTAACACCAGGATTTTTGACATGGAAACCCGGTCAAGGGAAAAAAACCATGGTGGGGGTTAACCCACAAAGATTATACTTTGTTAAAAGTATTACAAATAAGAAGGCACATGCCTTTGGGCTCACTGCCCAGAGCTCACTGCTCAAAGGAGGTTCACTGCCTACAAGAATGATTACAAGAAGATTACAAATTGTTTGAACTAATGAAGCAACATCTACTAATGCAGGAATTTAGTTCCAGTTAAGCACAAAATACTGATCTTACACATTTCATCTTGCTCTGCCCTGTTTACTGTTATGCCATGATCTGGTCCTCAGATCTCTTCTCCTTCGCCCTTCTCTTTGCCTTTTTTGTACTTACTTTATCACCTATTCACCATCACCACCACAACACTTGAATCCATCGGCTATATATATCCGCATCAAGAAATTCAATCAACTGTAATCGGCTTCAAGAAAACATAGAACATTATTAAGAACTCTGTTCTGTCGGCTGAATCTATGCACAAATATCAATGCGGACCAAAAACTTGTGTTCCCAGATCATCAATCATGTCAGCCAATGCCACTGATTATCACTAATTGCTTATCCAACAACTTTTCTGAATCCGGACCAAGATCAAATACTAGGTCGCCCTGTTCTTCTGACTGTGCTGACTAACTGGAACCCGATACTCAAATCCTTATAACTTTTGAATCCTTTATATCTGGAGGCTAAATCTCTGGATTTAGATAGTCTTGACAGTCCTTATCACTCCCTTAGATCCACAACACACTGTGAATTACCACCAGAGAGTTCCGGACCAAGATACTGGACCCTATCATATGCTCTGTTTCTAATATCCGGACTTAGACAGATCCTTACTCTGATTTCCAGTATGAACAAATCATGTAATGCGGATGTGTAGGGTAGACTTAGTTGCCATTAATGACAACACCTATCATGCATAGCAGTGTCTCTTGCCAACAGGTTGTTGGCGAGGAATCTGTTGATCCTGTAAGACCTCTGAGAAGAAAGGGAGAGAGAACAAAAACAACAACAAATTCTTCGAAGATATGAAGAACGAATGAAACAAGAAGAGGAAGAGAGCAACACCAGCCGTCGTTGGGCGCCGCACAATCAATGATCATACTAGTAGTGATTCATGCCCATACAACTCAACAAAGATAAAAATAAAGTACCAAGTGGGCAAGAAACACCTGAAGAGACCTTGAGAAGATTGCTAAGACTAAAAGAACAAGAAGAACGTAGGAAAAGACAAACAAACTGTTGGAAGAGGGAACGAACACCATGAAGAAATAAATCAAGACATTGTTGAGTCTCACCAAAGCTTCGTCGAAGGAGTCGACAAACAGGATTTCAAAACACTAGTAATAAACAGTGAAAAAGAAAAAGAAAATGGAAAGAAATTGACATAAGAACTTGAAGATAGCATACGCCACATTGTAGCATTATCCATTTCAGACCAAGGGCCAAGAATCAAAGGATCTGAACCAAAGACCCCTATGTAGAGGGAGCACCAAAAGGAACCAGAGGAGACCCAAAGTGTAGAGGATGTTGAAAACGGACATGGGAAGGAATCGTACGTGGCTGAGAGTGTAAGGAAGACACCAAAATGTCACAGAAGAACCAGCCCAATTAGGTCGAAGACACAGAGAGGGCATCTAGGGAGAAACATGGTGACTCCACCAGAAAGCAAGAGGAAGAAACTACCAGAGTTCATGGGGAACGGGTTAGAGGATCCCGTACGACACTGTAAAACATGTGAAACCATATGGGTAGCAAATGGGCAGGAGGATGTAGATTATTGGTTGAAAGCATTTCTAGCAACGCTCAAAGGTATAGCCATCAACTGGTACATGGATCTAGAGGTGACACAGAAGGCCTCATGGCAAGTACTGAAGAAAGCATTCCAGAATGAATTCAAACTTCTAAGGGACGAAAATGAAATTGTAGAAGAAATCTACAACACAAAGTAAGGAAAGAACAAGAACGTAAGAGCGTACAATCAGAGACTTAAGGAATTGTTGGGGAAATTGGAGACCCAACCAGCGGATGGATTGAAGAAGAGATGGTTCATTGAAGGATTACTCCCGTCCTTAAGGAAGAAGATGAAAGTAGTACCTCCACCATCGTACGCCGAAGCGTACAATCAGGCAATGGACATAGAGAGTGAAAACAAGACATCCACTCGAGGTAAGAAGAGGACCGACGATGAGGAGAGTACTGACGACGAGAGCAGTGATGGAGAATCAAAAACCATCCAGGCATTAAGAAAATACATGCTACACATGATGAAGGAACTGAAGGTGGACAAAGAAACAACGAAAAGAGGGCCGAGAGTTATGGTGCACTGACTGCAACAGAGAAGGACATATAAAAGCAAATTGTCCAAAGAAATTGTTTTGTGATATCTGCCAAGTAATGGGACATTCAATCAAGGAATGCCCATTTAATCTAAAAGCAATAAGTACACAGGTGCTCTTCACACAAGGAGAGTCAACTCCGCCAACCACACCACTGAAACCCCAGAACAATTCCAGTGCATCCCCTGGAGGTTATCAGAACAACGGAAGGAGTAATAACAATAGCCCGAGAAACAAAATACAATACGACAGTAAGGGGAGGCCCATGATATAGTGTAGGAAGTGTAATGAATGGGGCCACTTCACCCGAGAATGTCAGAACGGTCAAAACATTGGGGGAAGACTATGCAAGTGGTGTGGACCAAGTGACCATGAAGATAACGATTGTCAGAAGCACAAAGGCATCAACATGCTAAATGTGGAAGAGAAAAATCAAGAAGTACTGACGGTCACTACCAGAGCACAAGCAAAGAAGGCCATCTACCCGGATCCACTTACAGAAAAATAGAGAATGAAAGAAGCAAAAGCAGAGGTGGAGCGGGCGATGATGAAGGAAAATAAGATCGCTCTGGACATCCCAAGTACCTCTCGGAGAGCACAAGCTGAGAGTAGTATCGTATGCCAAATACTCCAAACCACCATACCGATCAAGGTAACTGACCTTCTCTGTACTATGCCACAACTCGGGATGGCAATCACAAATATAGTCAGTGACAACCAACAACAAGAGGATGGTCAAAGGTGTTGGATCTAGGGCATACAACTGAGAGGGGGGGGTGAATCAGTTGTATAAAACTTGCTCTTACTTTAAACACTTGATTGTTCTTTGTTAGTTAACAGCATATCAATTAACCATCTATGAAAGCATAATGCATAAACTCAGAGCAGATGAACATCAACACATTGAACACCAAGATTTTGATGTGGAAAACCCGATTAAGGGAAAAACCACGGGGTGATTAACCCAAGAATTATTCTCTGTTAGAAGAATAAAGAAAAATGAATGGCACATGCCAATTAGGGCTCACTGCCCGAGCACACTGCTCACAAAGAGGCCCACTGCCTACAAGGAGACACACTGTCTACAAAGTGATAAGAATCACAGTCTTGAACTGGAGAATGACATCTCTACCATGTCCGGATCAGTTCCATTTAAGCCCAAAAAAAAACCTCTGCTCTGCCTTTCGCACTTCTCTTCGCTATGCCACACTCATCCACACAATCCACACTCGAAATGAACTCACAAACCTTTATTTATACAAGACATCGACTTAGGAACAAACATCTAAGTCGGCAAACAACCATAAGAGTATCGGCAAGATGAATAACACATCCGGTCGGCCACCACAAGAACATTCGCAGGATGAACAACTCATCCGGTCGGCTAAACAGAGCAAGAACTTCATCCGGAAGAATAACTTCAATTCTGGGCTCTACTATCAATGCGGACCGACAACACAACCTCAACATGATCCAAGAACCTTCACAAGCCTGCCTGAATGACCAGGTACATCCGCACTTTCTTTACTTACTGGAATCTCTTCTCTTCCTTATCCGGAACTTCAAGAACACTGTCTGTCGCCACTGTCATAATGCAAGAGGTACTTCCGGACCTCCAAATCATACACAAATCAGGATGACACATCACAAGGACATCCCAAACACTCCTTCCAATCCACAGATTAGGATAATACAATTCCAGACCTCACCGGACCTTTTTGTGATCCTCTGTCACCTCTGGATACTTGCCGGAACCGGTTCTACACCGACAGCCACAACTCCTTCAGATCTTCATGTGGACCTCTGAAATCTTAACTGAAGCATCTCAAGACTCATATCTACAAACCCTTTAATCCGCATCCTCCGGTTCTCAACCTATACAATACATTTGCCTTCTTCTCATCACTGTTCTTCACTGTTCCTGACTGAGGCTAACTTTCTCAATATCCTCAGCACACAGCTCATCAAATCCTTCTTGTTAATGCAATATGAGTATGTTGACATCAATGACAACACTGGCTCACTCATACTTGCAACAAAAGGAAGGAGGTTATAATAGAACAACCACTACAAGGCGAACAAATCGTCGACCCTATGTTTTTGATAGTGAGCATTGGGAAGAAACCGGCGATCGTACAGATGGAGATTGGAGGGAAGACATTGGCAAACACGATCGTCGACAGAGGCTCAGCAGTCAACGTACTAACCGAAGACACATGGAGGATTCTCAGAAAACCCACACTCTGGCCACCAACATCCTAGTTAGTAGGTGCCGACCAACATGGCATCAAGCCATTGGGGATATTAATGGCACAGAAAGTGACTATCGGCACACAAACATTTATGCTGAACTTCGTAGTCATTCTAGTACAAAAAAGAGCATATGACACATTACTAGGAAGAGGATGGCTCGTGGTAGCAAAAGCCAATCACAACTAGAAGAGAAATACATTGTCCATAGAGAACAACAGAAAGAAGTATGTGATCGACTTAATAAATCAAACAGTGAGTGAAGAGTTAGCATCGTCAGGCTCAGAAGGTGAAGAAGGAAACGAAATGGAAGGAGAAAGAGAAACTATAGCGCTAAATGAAGAAGGTATTTTGGACCTCCATGAATGCTTGGAAGATGAGACAAAATCACTAAGCGGGCTATTCCACTGGCAAATGGAGGACTACGAGGTGTTTCAGCAAGACTGCAATATGTTGCAAATCAAAGAAAAGGAGGGAGAAGAAGAAGAGACAGTGTCGATAAGTCAGACTTTTCTGCCAGAATATGGGGAATACAAGGAGGGAGTGGCCAAGATAGACGACACCCCAGCACACCACTTTGAAAAAGATAAAACGATAAAGTACGAGGAGCCCAATATGAAGAAAGTCAATTTGGGGGAGGAGGATAATCCTTGTACGATCCCGGCAGGAGATGACTGGAATCCCGTGCTGAAAGCAGTAGTGTTTAAAATATTCACAGAATACAAGGACGTCTTTGCATGGACGTACAAATACTTGAAAGGTGTACCTCCAGAGTTATGTGTACACTGAATTCCACTAATATCAGGAGCACAGCTGGTACGGAAGAGACAGTACCGGATGAACAAAAACTACACAACAAAAGTCCAAGAAGAAATTGAGAAGATGTAAGAGGAAGGGATTATATTCAAGCTGGAAGTTAGCGACTGGGTGTCGCCAATTGTAATATCAATTAAGAAAGAATTTGGACAAATTCGTATATGTGTAGACTTCCGATGCTTGAACACAGTAACAATAAAAGACCCATTCCTGATCCCATTCACTGATTCAATACTGGAAGAAGTCGCAGCGCATGAGATGTACTCATTCATGGATGGGTTCTTGGGGTACAATGAAATTAGTATAGCCGAAGAAGATAAATTAAAGACAATATTTATAGTCGAGGACAGAGTATATGCATACAACAAGATTCCATTTGGGTTATTCAACACACCAATGACCTTCCAGAGAATAATCCTGCATATATTTGACAAGATGGCAACGGGGAAACTTCAAAGCCTTTTTGGACGACTGGTCAATATTCAATGATGACAAACACCCCTAAGAGCACTACAAGAGTGCATGGAACGATGTAGGGCAGCACGACTGGCACTCAACCTGAAGAAGTGTAGGTTCATGATACCCCAAGGGAAATTACTGGGTCACATAGTTTTAAGGCTGGACTAAAGATAGACCCCAACAAGATCCGGGTGATCAAACAAATGGAACCACTCCTGAATGTCACAAGAGTAAAATCATTTCTTGGACATGTCAGGTATTATAGAAGGTTTACCAAGAACTTTGCTCAAATTTCATACACACTAGAGATACTGACAAGAAAGGGGCAAGTGTTTGAGTGGACAGAAGTACAAGAAGCAACCTTCAAAGAACTCAAGGAACGATTGATCAATTCAATCCTAGCATACCCAGATTGGAATAAAGAATTTCATGTCCATGTAGATGCCTCCAACTATGCAATTGGAGCAACACTGGCACAAGTATGCATACAAGGATTAGATCACCCTATGTTTTTTGCTAACCGACTACTATCTAAGGTAGAAAGGAATTATAGTACCATGGAAAGGGAGGCACTAGGAATGGTGTACTCTGTGCAAAAGTTCAGGCACTACTTACTGGCGACACCGTTCACATTCTATGAGGACCATCAAGCACTAATGTATCTGGTGAACAAACCTATCATCCAGGGGAGGGTAAGCAAATGACTTACTACTACAAGAATTCACATTCACTATCATAATACGCCCAGGAAAGAGCCATGTGATTGTTAATTAGTTATCAAGAATTCGGTCTAGCGAGCCACCTCCGGAGGGTGTGAATGAAGATTTTCCAGATGCACACTTATTTCAAATTGCAACGCTACCTCCATGGTACAAAAAGATCGGGGAGTACCTTTCCACATCATCATTTCAAAAAGACATGCCACCTACGGAATGACGAAAGATAGCATTGAAGAGCAAAACATTCTAACTGATCAATGGATTGCTATATAAGATGGGGCCAGACCAAAGACTTCGACAGTGTGTTATGGAGGAAGAAATCCCTGGAGTACTACAAGAAGCTCATGAAGGACTTGTAGGAGGACATATGGGACCTGATGCAACAACACGAAAAAACTTGTTGGCAAGGCTCTGGTGGCCCACAGTGCATACTGACGCACAACAATGGGTGGTAGGATGTGACACGTGCCAAAGAGTTGGCAAACCCCTCAAGAGAGATTTCATGCCATTCTTTCCCTCACAGCCACAAGAACTATTTGAACGATGGGGATTAGATTTTATTGGACCATTGAAGGTGAGCCACCTACACAGACGCAAGTACATTATTGTTGCCATGAAATACTTAACAAAATGAGCAGAGGCTCAGGCACTACCAGATAATACCCCACTTAGTACAACTAGATTCATGTACGAATAGAATGTTACAAGGTTTGGCATCCCAATTCAGATCACTAGTGATAGGGGAGGCTATTTTGTCAACCACGTCATCTGAGTGATGACGACGGAGTTCAAGATCGTGCATAATTTCTCTAGTCCGTACCACCCCAGAGCTAATGGTCAAGCATAATTCACTAATAAGGTGCTTGTCTCTATCATTCACAAGTCTTGTGGTATTGAGGAGGCAGACTGGGAAGAAAGACAACCTATCGTACTATGGGCATACCGTACTACGTACAAGGTGACCACTGGTTATACACCCTTCCAACTCATGTACGGTCAGGAAGCAGTCGTATCAGTGGAATACCTAGTGCCAAGTCTGTAAATAACAGTCGAGAATAGACTCAAGGATACAAAGAGTTTGAAGGAAAGGTTGTTTCAGTTAAACAAATTGGACAAACGACGAGTAATGGCACAATGGGCGACTAAGACAATGTAGAAGTAGAGAAAGTACTGGCATGATAGATACCTACGATGAGCAAACTTCCAGCCAGGATAGTTAGTTCTAAAATATAACAGCCATAACGAACTAAAGCCAGGCAAGTTTAAAACAAGGTGGTTGGGACCATTTAGGATCCATGAAGTGAAAGAGAACGGAGCAATCCGATTAGAAAGGTTGGACAGAAGAGTACTAAAGGGTTCTATCAACGGGTCTAAACTGAAGATGTACAAGGAGAGAAAATAAGAACCATTACAAGTAAACATGCTGGGATACACAGTGAAGAACCAATCTATGGAAGCAGAGGCAACAAATAAGATTGATGGAATATTTTTCGCAAGCATGCAATTTGAACCTGTGACTAGGTTCTTTGGACCCAGAACATTATAAATCAGAACATGTGAAGGCATAGTCGACGATGATAGTGGCTTATGGCAGATGAAGACAATCAAGACGAAGAGGAGAAAACATGGATGCAATGGATAAAGGAATGAAATAAGGTACTGGATAAGTTTCAATTTTTATTACCAAAAGAAGTAAAAGCCCTTCCAAAATGGAGATAATTGGCGGAGAGAATTTTCATCATTGAAAGATCGCCATATTGTAATGAAATCTAGGAACTAAGAATGAAAAACTGGTCAAATGGAGTACAACATACACAGCTGCCTAGGAGTCGAATCTAGAAAGCCAAATACAGAAGTAAGAATATCAAAATGAATGTCGATGGTAAAACATTTCAATGAGTCCAGGAACCTATGGGGTGGAATCTGAAGAGCATCAAAGATCAATCTGCGATATTTGACCAGATCTGAGAATTGGAAGAAATCGACCAATGTTGTTCTAATGACTGTTTGCGACAAAAAGGACACATAAACTGCATCTTCCGACACATGATGGAAATTAAAATTTTGGAGGAAAAAGAGACCACCCCAAAGCCTGCGAGGTCAGGTAAAATAGATAAAGAAAAAATAGATTAAAAAAATAGAAAAAAAAAGTGTACGACCTAAGCCATACGACTTAAGTCCTACGTCCCCACCCTTTAACCCTTATAAGCCGTACAACCATTGTATTTTTCTAGCGTCTAGTGGAAAGGAGAGCATAGTCATTCTGTCATACAATGTGAAAGTCGTACAATGTGAAGGGATCAGAGAAGAAGTCGGTCGTACGATGAAAATAGAATCAACATAGTAGGCCGTACGAGTAAGGACTAGTTGCAGGCCATACGCGAGAGGAGGTCATACGCCGTATATCTTGCTAGCAATTTTCTGAATGTTTTCTTCCAGACTCTTTGATCGCCATACCATATGAAATTTGCAGTCATTCGTACGACCCGTAATTCATGGACGTATGATTGGAGATTGTTGACCGTCATACGATATCCTCCCATGTTGGTCGTATGGTACAGGTTCAACTCTTAAGGTTTTTTTCGGCGGCACAAAGTTTACAGTGGGGTATCAATTGATAGGAGGTCGTACGATTGGAACTCCTGGTCGTACACCTTACATGAATTTCTCTGTGGCCAGTTGTACAAGGGTTTATGAAGTACAATCTTACGCTGCAATAATGCCATAGAACAAGTTCTATTAGCATCATACAAGGTTTGTAGAGACTTAATCAGGGATAAGGGGAGCCGTGCATGGCCAGAGGACAGTTACACTAACAGTCTGTGCAACATACAAAAAATTCACAGTTGGGAAGATTGCCAAGAACCTGAAGATGGACAAAGGGAAGAAAGTCACACATTTCAGGCCGGAGATTGCATCAGGCAAAAAGTAGAAAATGACTAAGGACACAGATGCCATTACATGGGAAAGTCTCACAGGAAACGAATGCAAACAATGGTGGAAGAATGTCAATGAAAACCATGTGCTAAAGATTGCATTATGGCATGCTTAGGTAGATAAGGCCGTACTATTGCCATTTTTTAATGCTCGAGAATTTGAGCCATACCTAAAGGCGATGGTAGAAAATTACTGTAGGCATTTGCACAAGTCAGTGCTCGATTACAGAGGGTGTACAGTCATGATATCATTTTTGCCGCAGGACTTTGCAAGAGTGATGGGTATTCCGGCAACAAGGATAGGCATGAATAAACCAGGAAGAATGGGCCAACAACACAAGGAGGCAATGGTCCAACAAGTATGCAAGAGTGACCTCACACAACAAGAAAAGGATAGTGTTTGGGGTTCAGGGAATCGAGGGTTAAGAAAAAAATTTCTAGCAACACCCGAATGGAAGTGCATCCTCGACCTGATGAAATGCAGACTAACAGGGGTTGGTCGAGCATCGGATGTATCAATATGGATGGTGGAGTATATGATAGGACTTAGCAATGACAAAGTATACAATTAGGTGAGGTTACTCTCCGAGCGAATTAGAGAGTTCCTCACACAGTCGCACAAGGTATTCTACATGACCCAGTAGGCGATAGCACTATTTTTAGATGTAGTTCACACATAGGTGCCAGACAAAAAATGGGGTAGATTGGAGCCAACACCATAGGTAGACCTAGGATGGCCCACAACCTTCTATTGGAAAGGCTTAGATACTGCCCATGGAGAAGAATCCTCACAGCAGCCGAGGAAGAGAAAATAGAGAGAAGCATCCGTCGACAGAGAAGAAGAGGAAGAGGAAGAGGAAGAGGAAGAGGAAGAGGAAGAGGAAGAGGAAGAGGAAGAGGAAGAGGAAGAGGAGGAAGAAGAACAAAATGGCCAATCCTCCTCATCTGAAAGTGATTCGTCACTAAAAGAAGTAAGAATAACAAGAACAAGGGCAACAACAGTAGCAGTAGTAAAGGATGTTGAGGGGATGGAGGAGGTGTCCCTTGCAGGTGATGCAGAGGTAGGACGAGAGATGGACGTGGAGGAAGCGATTGTAATACCACATCTTCGGCCAATGTCGTTCACTCTACCGACACTAGCACATAGTACTACAACACTGCCAGCCACATCGTCACTGTCAGTCATAGCGTCGGTACCAGCGGCACCATCACTACCCGATAATACACCAACATCACCGCTAGCCCCAATTGAGCCTCAAACGCCATGGGGGACAATCATACAACCCCAAGTAGAGTTATCCACCACACCATCACCGCCACCACCACTAGTAGCATCATCAGGGGGGCCTCCACCACCATCAGCACCATCAGGGGGGCCTGCAGAGGAATCACAAATTGACATTTGGTTGAGCACAATAGGCTTGACACTGGATATGCCAAAGGTGCCATCACCCAATCCTTTGCACAATTTGACTGAGGGACAAGATGAGGGCAGCACACCTAGAGTGGCCGAGAGTGCCAAATTGCAGTAGAGTTTCACTATTGGCCAGGGCACCCAGCATGATATTTTACCACAGCTAGTTATAGCCAACCAAGAGATTGGGGGGGCTTCAAAGTAGTCTCCCATGGTGATGACAAATTCACTAGCACCCAACCCATCAGAGGAAGAGGAGGAAGAGGACTTTTGTGACGGAATGACATTCACATTGGCCAAACCTGATGCTTCGGATCCACTGGGGACCATTCAGAGGTACGGGACGATCTCCAAAGCATGGCAGTATATATGGAGGAGGTGGGGGAGATCGCCAAACAACTTAGGATTGGACGATCACAGGTGGTAGCACAGGAGGTCAAGAGGATCCATGGATTTGTCCAATTAGGGTGCGAACAAGAGTTTGCCCGATGTTTCACTAAGAGGGTGGCTAGAAGTAGACACATGTTGTATGCATAACGCATGGAGAGGCTCACGACCAGTGATTGGAGGAAGAGATGACTAGGTCATAGAATCTTTGTTCACAATTGAGAAAGCATTCCAACAAGTATTCTATGAGATGAAACTCCAGGAGTCACTAGTGGAGGCAAGAGGGAAGGAGAAGGATGAGGCTCTTGAATTAGCACAAAAGAGGAAAGATGAGTTGACTGGACACGTACAAAATTTCTAGAAGTAGTTGTCCCAGTAAACCCCGGTTACTACATCCGAGAGGGCACGAGCATCACCCTTAGAGGCTAAGATAGCAACATTGGAGAAGGATACAACTGAGAGGATGTAGGAATTGGAGTAGAAGGTAAACGATATGGAGGTACATCTTGAAGCAAAGGGGGTGGAACTTGCAGCAAAAGGAACAGATGTGGATAAGACAAAGTCTTAGGTGTTGGAGGCAACATGCATGGTAAAGGTAGCCAGAGAGCGAGAGATTGTGGCCCAACACTAAATGCGGCTGCGTACAGAGGAGGCGAGGAGATTACAGGAGAAATGGCCGTCCACCCCGACATCATCTATACACCCAGGGACATCTACAAAATCCCCTCATTCTCAGTAGTTTACTATGTTGGTCAATTGTCCCCAATTTTGTTTGTAATGTCATCTGGAAGACGACTAGTTTTGTGGGAGGGATAATGTAGTCGATCATTATTGTTAGTAGTAGTCGGTCATAATTAGCCAAGTAAATAATAATATGTTAGATAATGTTTGGGCACAATTAGTTTTGGAATGTTGTCAGTATTAATCCTGACGGTTATGTAGTCGATGCAATGGTTGATATCTCAACCTGTTGGAGTCCAGGACGACACTGAGAGGGGGGGTGAATCAGTGTTGTATAAATTTTTAACTTTTTGCAAACTTTATCTTACAAGACAAACAGAGAGAAGGACATTAATGATTTCATGAGCTCATATGCACAAGATTGATAATGAAAGATGTCAACAAAAACTTATAACCAAAGCACTAATATACACACATACAGATGAAGACAATATGAGTCATAACACAAATTTGCACGAGTGGAAAACCCTTCTGGGGTAGAAAAATTGTTGGGATGAAATATTGTCCTCCTTTTATACTATTTCGATATGTTTTAAGGACCTTTTCTATATGGTTCTACAAAGACTTCACATACATTATCTCTATTTTATGTTGTTTCATATATATACTTTCCAAAGACTTAGACCCTATGCTGATAAATGAACTCAGGTGGTTATATTATCAAATGGATGATTTGAATTATTAATATGTATGAAATATAGATAGGATTTCATAAGTTTATTATGAGAGGTTGTTTTGTATATATGTTGGAGTGATTAACCCTTTGCAGCCAGATGAAGAATCTAAGGAAAAGTAATTACAACAGAATGTAGAACAGAGGAATCAATGAGAATGCGGTCCAAGTGCCAGACATAGCGATCAGTGGAGACAAACGTGGTCATCATGGGAGAATAAATGCAGGGGAGAAAGAAGACTCATTCTAGGAATCTCACCAAAGTTTACGAATTATATTTATGAGCTATTATGGTTAGAATTTCTATTTGGTTAGGACTCTGTTTCCTTTGTTCCAATTAATAAGTTGATCTCAAATACAATATCCCGATGTCCAAGAATGGATTGATGATCATAGTTAGTTAGAAGGTTGCACAAGACTCTCCCATCTTTATAAGTTAGGGGATGAGTTCGTTGTTGTTATGTTTTTACTTTCAAAATAGTCGTTACTTTGTTACAGTTATCAATTATTCCATACATGTTATAATTTTGAATAAGATCTGAAGAAGATTCTATCTCAGATATGATTTGAATTCAACTATATGTTATGGGATGTGTAAAGATCTAAAGTAGATTTAATCTCTAGGAAAAGTGAGATAGTTCCCTGAGCTGGCCACTCAAGGTACTAACTCTCACTTTGCATGTTTTCTTATTTATTCTTGCATTCTTAGTTAATCTGTTTCATTCTATATTATGTGTTATATTAAGAAGCAAGTAAGAACTCTTGATTAATATTTCCAACAATTGTGATTCATGAGTAGAGTGTATGTTTTTAATCCTCTGGAGGTTAGTGTTAGCCTTTTTATCATTTCTGAGTTGATAGATTAAAACTGTGATTTTCTGTTAAATACAGTTATCTTTAGCCTCTGCTCAAGCTACCCGTAGCAACTGAAAATTTAGATTGTTTTACTGTCTTTCATTTCTATTTACTGTTTTACATTTCTATGCATTCTAGTAAGTAGGACTAGGAGAGATAAGATTAACTTACATTAGAAATGAGTCTTGAAGGCATAGATAGTGCAAGCATCATCACAAGCTTACGCTCCTCGGTCGATAATTCAATGTAGGAATGCAATGATAGTGGACTATTTAGTTAGGTTAAACCCTGAATTTTATTTAAGTCTACAACACATTAGTTTTTCCTCTACATTTTTAGCGTCGTTTCCGGGGATGGTGTTATCTTCATAATCTCATTTGTTAGGTTTCACATGCTTTTATAGTTAAATCTTAATTTCTGTATTAGATTACATAAATTCATTTTTTTTCAAGAAACACAAAGCATTCTACTAACATTGTGCAGGGCCACTGAAACATAAAACTCAATTTACTGTATGTGGAGGCAAAGAGATATTCAAGGTAGATTCTTCCCATCAACTTCTCAGAACAACGAGGATATAGCTAATTTCAACTACACAATAGGAAGTGCTAAAGGATAGTTTCCTTTTACATCTTCATCAACACCCCCTACATCTCCATCAACATCCTCTACTGCCACAGAGGGAACTTTCAGAACCATGGAAGATGCAGTAGAGGATCCTCCAGGACAAGCTACATTTGAATTCCCTATACCAAACCTAGCACGGGCAGCTACTTTGAAAAATATACCACCATCTGCATTGCCTATTTTCTATGGTTTGGTGACTAAAGATACTGATACTTTCATGTTCAAGTTTGATGTTCTGTGTAGGAGTTATGATTATACCACTGATCCTTACAGACTCAAGCTATTCCCTGCTACCCTAAAAGATGCTGCTTTAAGATGGTTTATGGGACTAGGGAAAGATGCCATTCGAGACTGGGATACCATGAAGACAAAGTTCCTGTCAAAATACAAAGACTATTGCAGAGGACATGATAGGAGGAGAGATGACATCTTTAGGATGTCACAAAAGGAGGAGGAGCCATTAGAAGACTATGTGGAGAGATTCCAATTTGCCTTGAAGAAAAACCTTCAGAATAGGTTGTCTAAAGAATCATTGAAGATGGTCTTTTTAAGAGGAGTCAATGATGATTGTATGGATGCCCTAAATCTCATTGGAATAGGGGATATCTCCCAATTACCCTTTGAAGATATCTGTATAGCTTGCAGGAACTACTCTAGGACTTTTTCCAGAAAACCCAGAGGAGAAAGAGAAGCCATTGCAGGCAAGGCAGCTAATGGAGTTTCTCAAGTGGAAATTAGTAACTTGTTGACCAATATGAAAGAAGATATCATTAGCCACATGGCTACACAGTTGGACACTCTTCACATCAAGAAGAAACAAGAAGACGCAGATGCAATGCTCACTAAATACTACCCTAGCTGTAGACAAAGGAAAGCCAATTGCAAATGTAAGAGGGTGGCCAGTATCTAGCAAGAAAGGATTGAGAGACCAGAGTTACAACAATTTGAATGAGAGGATAGACAATTATTCTTCATTTCTCAAAGAAGGCCATGGTAACAAAGACAAGGTATGCCTCCTGATCCACTTAATTTTAATCCTCCCTTACCTACTACAAATCAAAACTTCTCTGCCTGGAATGCTTAGCAATGGTCTAGTAACCCAAATGCATGGCCAAACCCACAATGGCAAAATCCCCAATGGCCTTCTCCACAAGTTGGTTGGAACCTACAACAACCTAACCCATGGCCACAGCGAAATTTCCAAGGACCTAACTATAATCCCCATTGGCCTAATCAGCAACAACAATGGCAGCCTCAGTGGAACAAGGGCCAACAATGGTAGCAAAATGCATAATTTTAGCAACCTATGATTCCATCTCAGCCACAGCAGCCAGACATCATGCCACCGCCTCAAAATCTAGCTCCTAGACCTACCCAAATCACTGCCTAACCTGCACCTAACCCTAACAACAAGCCTGTTCAATAGGCTTATACTAATGAAGTGATGCAATATCCCACCTATGGAGTGGAGGTGAGTAATGTTCATCTTAGATCATGGAAACAACTAGTAGGACCTTCATCTCCCAAAATCACTGAGCTTGAAGATGAAGAGCCCACTGAAGAGACCCCAAATAAATAACCCTTGGAACCTGACTCAAATCAAGATGCCCAACCTACCTTGTAGCAGAAATCTCCTCCTTTCTCAGAATGTTTGACTATGCAAAGGCAACCAGCTCAATCTGATACTGCCCTTCTTAGCCAGCTAAAGGATATCAGCATCAAGATTCCCCTAATCCAAGCTATCAAGGATATCCCCATCTACACCAAGACTATTAGGGATATTTGCATAAAGAAGCCAAGAAGGAAGAGAATAGACCCCTAGACAGTGCATGTGTTAGGTAACCTTGTAGACATCATGTTGGGTAATATAACTATCCCAAAATATACAAACCCAGGAAATCCAATGGTGGATGTTAAGATCAACGGGACTCTAATTAAGAACACTCTGATAGATTTAGGTGCTACTATTAATGTCATGAACAAGGAAACAATGCAAATACTCTAACTGAACAATCTTAGGCCTACCCAGACAGTTCTTCGATTAGCTGATAGGTCTATAGTCAAACCTAAAGGAGTTATAGAGGATTTGGTCATTACATTAGATTCTTGGGAGTATCTAGCTGATTTCATAGTTTTGTAGCCCAAAGTTAATCTTGTTGGTTATCCTCTTATACTAGGCAGACCATGGCTTACCACTTCTGATGCATTTATAGGTTGTAGGTCCGGTAACATGATCATCTCTAATGGGACAGTGACCAAGAAACTGGTGTTGTATCCTCTGGCCCAACCATACCATGAACTTGAGCAGACCATTTGACCTTTCCAGGACAAAGAGGATACTTACTCCTTGCAAACACTAATGACTATTGAACGCAGCCCCTTGTTAGATGTTCTAGATGAAGATGAACTAATTGCTCATGTCCTTCATAATGACTGTGGAAGGCATCCACATCAGCAAGATTGTCTATCTTGCATACAAGACCCTTTGAGCACCACAATACCAAGCAGTTCATCAGAAGAAGTGTCTCAAACATTTCATGCTTTATTACCCCAGGAATGCTTACCTATGTTACCTAGCCTTGATTTGTCCTCTATGCAAGAACTGTGCAAGCAACTAGAAGTCAGGCAGGAAAGATGTTGAATATTAATAATGCCTTGACTGATGAACAACACTCCTTGCATAAAGTTTTATAGTCACACTCCGTAGCATTTGCATGGGATTATAATGATATGAAAGGCATTGATCCTGCCATATGCATGCATAAGATTTATATAGATGATGGATACAGGCCCATCAGGTAACAACAAAGGCGCATGAATCCAGCCCTCAGGGAAATTGTCAAAACTGAGCTTTAGAAACTTTTGGATGCAGGCTTCATATGATGGTGATAGTTTGTCATTGATGTCAAAAGGTATTGAAAGAGTTGTGTAAATATGCATCTTCACAAAGTATCATCAGGACTGCAGGTCATTTGAGGATCACTTGAGGATCACTTGCACTATTGACATAGGTTGGTCTGAATCTTGACTTTCATAGTTGAACATCAATCAGGAGTTCCATAAGTGTATTGATAATGTTCATACAAGAGTTGTTGTTACAAGTGATGATGATGCAGGATTGTTGTTACAAATCAAAAGATCTTTGTGGTATCATTACAGATGGATAGGAGCAATTCAAAGGTTGTGTCTTCATTAAGTTGCGGATTCAAAAGATGGTTATGATGATCAGGTTCAAGCTGTTTGGTATCAATATTATGTTGGTAGATTACATCATGCATCATACTTGTGATGTGAATAAAAATCTCAGATAGAATGTTCAAGTCTCCAAGAATGTGTCTTGTAATAATCAATTACAAGAGGTGTTGTGATCTCATTGCATACAACCCCAAATTAATTCATTAGTCTATGCAGAATCATATCTTATTGAGTCTAAGACTCATATCTTCTCATCTATCCTGTTTAAGGTTTGTGTTAAAAGGAGACTAAGGGGTCAAAATTCCTAAATGATGCTTATTAAAGCCTTTCATGATTAAGCCTTCATTTCCTATTATCCTATTTGTGCTCTTTTCATTCTATTATGTAGTTGACCTATGTTCATAGGTCATTTCATTAATAATTACCCACTAGAGGGCTTCTTAAACATATAACTACCGGCCACATTATCTATCCTAACCTCTAGCTGCGGTTTCATTCTTATACGGGGTTTAGTTTGAAGTTTTGAAGACCACTAAAGCTGTTTTTAAAAGAGCACCGAATATCCTTCTTAAGTAAAGGTATCTATGTGTTAAGAAATGGAATGCTTTGAAAAAAAGCTTTGAAAATATATATATTAGAGGAAACCCGATCCCCAAGCCTTTTATGGCTTTAAAATTTTTTAGAAACTTTCTCTAATTTCTAAAGTGGTCGGCTCATATCTTTTAGACTTTTTAAAAATGGAGTTTTTTTAATTTTAAAAAGAAAGCTATTAATTTCTTTTTAAAGGTGATAAGTTTTTTTTTAAAATTAGAAATTTTTAAGAGATGTTTCTAAGGAGATTTTTTTAAAGGAGAGTTTTTTTTTATAGCAAGTTTTTATTGGAGATATTGTGCAGAGGAGCTTGCATGAAAATGAAAAGTCTTTTGCAAAATAGAGATTTATTTTTCCAGATGATTTTATTGGAGATTAGTAAAATTATTTTTGCAAAGATTGAAGATGAAGTTGCTCAGATGCAAGGAAATATAAAAAGTTATTTTTTAGCTCACAGGAAATGAAGAGTCTTGTTGTGAAGGGCTTGGAAAGATGAAAGAGATTTTGAAGGATTGTTTCTTGCAGGAATATGAATGGTTTTACAGATGGAAGATGAAGTCAGTCAGACAGGGCATTGAAAGAACAGATCAAGTTTTTTATAAAGAGATACAGAAAGTTTTTCTTAAGATTAGGATCAATTTTTGAAAGAGAAATATAAGACATTGTAAATTAGATTTTCTTCTTGAAAATGGATTTATGGAGATATTATTTTTTGAGATGTTTGCAGGAAATAAGTAAATGAAAAGACATTGAAGACAAAATATTCAGATTGAAATAAATATGAAAGGTCAATGAATTTTTGCAGAGAAAAGGAATATGAAAAGATTTTTTTCTTTGTAGGAGGGAGGACATTCAATCTGTATAAAATTGTTTTTCCAGGTGCATTGATTAAGGGACTTGCAAGACAGAGATGAAACATACAGAGTAAAGTAGTGTTGTTTAGCATATCAGAATACAGGATTGAAATGCAGTGTTATTGAATGGATTAGAATACAAGATTGATATGCAGTGTTGTTGAATGGAGGATTAGAATACAAGATTGATATGCAGTGTTGTTGAATGGATCCGATTAATTTGCAGAGAAAATTGTTTATAGAGATTTGTATATGAAGCTTGTTTTGATTTGAAAATCAAACAGGAGGTATAAGGTTGTATACAATGGTGCAAATCTGATTGAACAGCAATCATGTCTTGCACACAAAGTTTGATGTTTTGTTTATAGTGATTGTGGTTGCCAGTGAGGCACAGTATGCCAGTGAGGCTTGTAGGTCAGTGAGACCTCAATAGTCAGTGAGACATAATATTCAGCCAGTGAGGCTTTGTAAGATGTTTTCAAAGTTAAGCCAGTGAGGCACTTCATGAGTGGTTTTTCTACCCAAAGAGGGTTTTCCACTCCAGTAATTCTTATGTTGTTTCTATGTGTGTTCTTGCTTCTATGTTAAGATTTATCTCTATGTGGTACTGCTCATAATTTTCACTATCAAACTTGTACATAGTTTATTGATGACTTTCTTTTTCTGAGTCTTGTAAATCAAAAGTTATAATAAGTTGCAAAAATCTACACAACACTGATTCACCCCCCCCTCTCAGTGTTGTCCGAACTCCTACAATTGGTATCAGAGCCAGTTTCCCTTTTGCAGCTTAATCAGCTTGGGTAGGTCTTGTGTGTGGAGTTCAATGGGTAAGTGCAGGAGAAATAAGAACATGAGAAATGTTAAGATTCATTCTGGTCAAAAGACATCATCCATATCAAACTTAGGTGTTAATGTTCAAGCAGTTGATAAAGATGCTTCACAAGTTGAATCAATGAAAGAGTTTTCTGGAGTTCCTCTGTTTAATGGTTCAGATTTTTCAATTTGGTGTATTAGAATGCAAGTGTATTTATCCTCTTTAGGATATGATGTTTTAATGTCTGTTGAGAATGGATATTCTAACTCTGCAAATAACAAAGAAGCTCTCAAATGTAATCAGATTGCAAAGAAGGCTATTTTATCTGCTCTATCTAATGATGTTTCTTGTAAAATTATGGATTGTGTTACAGCTCAGGATATGTGGAGGAGATTGAAAAGAATTTACCAAGGTAATGATAAAGAAGAGGACACTCTGGTGTGTCAAGAAAGTGGCAATGAAAGGCAATCATATGAAGAAGTTGAGACCCAATCAAATTCAGAAGATGATGATGATCAGGATTATGATGAACAAGACTGTGAGATTGATCTAGAAGGAGAGCTCATATATGCTCTAACTGAACTCAAGAAGTATAAGAAGGAGAACCAAAAATTAATGTTGCAGTTGCAACAAGAAAGAGAATCAAAAGTCAATGCACTTTCAGAACTTGAAATTGTTTCTACAGATCTTGAAGAGGCCAGATGTCAGATTATTAGTTTAAAGTCATATATTGATGATTCAGACAAACTAATTGATAGATTAAAGACAGAAATTGAAGAAGCTAAGAGGATTGCTGATGTTTCAATTTCTAACCTTGAAGTTTCAAGGATTGAGAATCTAAAACTGGAAGGTGAAATTATCAATCTGAGAAAAGAGTATGATGGTCTTAAGAAGTATAAGGAATTTGAAGAAAGAACAAGCAAGCTACAAGAGATGCTTGGTAAACAAAAACTATATGAAGATACTTTTGGACTTGGTTATGAAAAAGGAGAGTCTTCTAAAGCTAGAGATACTCATAGAAGAAAAATTGATCAACCTGATGCTCCTGAAAGAAAAGTGAACAATCAAAGAAGAAGTGCATCTATAAGACAAGCTTACATGTACAGGTATAACTATTCATTTAATGGTTACTGTTATACTTGTAATCATTTTGGGCATAAAGCAGTTGATTGCAAAAGGAATACTAACCTTGTATGTTACAAGTGCAATAATGTTGGACATATTCAAAGAAGCTGCAAAATGAACAGAGTGTATGATCCTTCATGGAAGCTTAATATGAGTGATCAAAGGTATTATCAGTCAATTGATTTTGATTACAACATAATTTGTTATAATTGCAACTCTCTTGGTCATAAAGCACACAGTTGCAGGAGAGCTCCACCTAATTTGAAAGGTTGGGAAAAGAAAAAGACAGAAAAGGTTTGGAGGAAGAAAGAGCTTGTTAAGATTTGGAAGCAGAAAGAAAGTAAAGAGAAGTCAAAATCTAAGCTTGTGCATCTTGCACAAGTCATTTCATCTGTTGCTTAACATAGCATGAAGTAAGGGGGAGGTATCAAATATTTTATCTTTTATCCCCAAGAAGTTACAGGAGGAGATCAATTGATCTTGTCTGTCATGCTTACCTGATAATGTTAATTTCTGATGTTGTGTATGTCAGTGACATGTTTAATGGTTGCTAAGATATTACTCATATAATTGATGATGGTGATAGTGGTACAGGTGATCTTTGGTTCAATATGTATACATGCTGTTGATAAAGTGTTTCAGAAGCTCTCTGCATAGAGAGATTGATGCTGATTGTGACTTGATATCATGTTGGTACTTAAAAATTGTGTTGCAAAGAGCTTAAGATGCTCTCAAGAAGCTCTTATCAGAAATTAGCATGTGTTGGCTAAGGTGGCTGAAAATGAAAATTCAATTCATAACAATTATCTCTGTTTTTGGTTTTGCAAAGTGGTGTTGCAAGAAGAACTTGATGATGCAGTTAGTTTGTTGATGTGCTTATTTGATGAGCTAGTTTGAATGATAAAGTCAAGAGGAAAGAGTTCGTTCTTGTTGATTGCAGATGTGGTTATATCAGGTTTGACAGTGTGTTGTAAAAGGTATCTTGTGCAGGAAGATGATCTTTAATGAATGTTCATTGGTGTAATAATTTAACATGTTCTTTGTTGGTCTTCATCATTAATATGATTCATGAAGGTATGATTCTAGTTTTGGAGTGGTATCAGGTGTCCATGATCTATGACATGTTCAGTGAATGCAAGGTGTTGATAAGTTGTTAAAGAATTTAATGCTCATAGAGATTGATGATGTTAAATGTCCTGTCCTATTCATATCATGTTGGTGCTCACAAAGGATCTTGGATAGATGTTTTCTTATGTTGCCTGAGAAGGTTGAAAATGGAAGAAGTTAAATTCTTGTCTCTGCATTTGGTTTTTGCAACGTGTTGTGCAGTCTTGATGGGTTGATTTGAATTACAAGGTTAAAAAGGGATCAGTTCTTATGTTGTGAAAAGTGTCTTGTGCAGAACAGGAGGATAGTTCAGATGGTCTTCAGTCTTTGTCATGTCAGAAAAGGTGTCAGAGTAGTTTGGTTGTAGGATAATAGTTCATATCAAAGAAGTCAATTTGATGGTCATATCAACTACCTTGTTGTGTAATATTTTTATGGCATATGTTTTGCATAAGTATTGAAACTTTTAGGTGATTTGGAGATAGTGTTTCACTTGTTTCATTGATGATCTTCCTCACTAATATGTTTCAGACAGAGTTCTTCAAGCTATGACATTGATGGCGATATCCTGCATTTCATCAGAGGAAGTTAAAATCAGCAATAGCAGATGGTAATGTTTAAAAAGGTTTGTCATATGTTGGCTTCAGGATTGTTATCATCATAAATCATTTCTTGTTGAAAGGTTAAGGAGTTTATGCCTTAAAAGTGTTCATAATTCAATGTGATTATAATTGTTATGATCATGCTATAACATCTTTCAGTGGAGTTGTTCTCAGGGGGAGTTAATTCAGGCTTTGTCATCAGATGTCAAAAAGGGGGAGAAAGGAAAAATGTTTTTATGGAGTTTTGCCATCAATGACAAAGGGGGAGATTGATGGTGATAGTTTGTCATTGATGTCAAAAGGTATTGAAAGAGTTGTGTAAATATGCATCTTCACAAAGTATCATCAGGACTGCAGGTCATTTGAGGATCACTTGAGGATCACTTGCACTATTGACCTAGGTTGGTCTGAATCTTGACTTTCATAGTTGAACATCAATCAGGAGTTCCATAAGTGTATTGATAATGTTCATACAAGAGTTGTTGTTACAAGTGATGATGATGCAGGATTGTTGTTACAAATCAAAAGATCTTTGTGGTATCATTACAGATGGATAGGAGCAATTCAAAGGTTGTGTCTTCATTAAGTTGCGGATTCAAAAGATGGTTATGATGATCAGGTTCAAGCTGTTTGGTATCAATATTATGTTGGTAGATTACATCATGCATCATACTTGTGATGTGAATAAAAATCTCAGATAGAATGTTCAAGTCTCCAAGAATGTGTCTTGTAATAATCAATTACAAGAGGTGTTGTGATCTCATTGCATACAACCCCAAATTAATTCATTAGTCTATGCAGAATCATATCTTATTGAGTCTAAGACTCATATCTTCTCATCTATCCTGTTTAAGGTTTGTGTTAAAAGGAGACTAAGGGGTCAAAATTCCTAAATGATGCTTATTAAAGCCTTTCATGATTAAGCCTTCATTTCCTATTATCCTATTTGTGCTCTTTTCATTCTATTATGTAGTTGACCTATGTTCATAGGTCATTTCATTAATAATTACCCACTAGAGGGCTTCTTAAACATATAACTACCGGCCACATTATCTATCCTAACCTCTAGCTGCGGTTTCATTCTTATACGGGGTTTAGTTTGAAGTTTTGAAGACCACTAAAGCTGTTTTTAAAAGAGCACCGAATATCCTTCTTAAGTAAAGGTATCTATGTGTTAAGAAATGGAATGCTTTGAAAAAAAGCTTTGAAAATATTTATATTAGAGGAAACCCGATCCCCAAGCCTTTTATGGCTTTAAATTTTTTTAGAAACTTTCTCTAATTTCTAAAGTGGTCGGCTCATATCTTTTAGACTTTTTAAAAATGGAGTTTTTTTAATTTTAAAAAGAAAGCTATTAATTTCTTTTTAAAGGTGATAAGTTTTTTTTAAAAATTAGAAATTTTTAAGAGATGTTTCTAAGGAGATTTTTTTAAAGGAGAGTTTTTTTTTATAGCAAGTTTTTATTGGAGATATTGTGCAGAGGAGCTTGCATGAAAATGAAAAGTCTTTTGCAAAATAGAGATTTATTTTTCCAGATGATTTTATTGGAGATTAGTAAAATTATTTTTGCAAAGATTGAAGATGAAGTTGCTCAGATGCAAGGAAATATAAAAAGTTATTTTTTAGCTCACAGGAAATGAAGAGTCTTGTTGTGAAGGGCTTGGAAAGATGAAAGAGATTTTGAAGGATTGTTTCTTGCAGGAATATGAATGGTTTTACAGATGGAATATGAAGTCAGTCAGACAGGGCATTGAAAGATTTTTATAAAGAGATACAGAAAGTTTTTCTTAAGATTAGGATCAATTTTTGAAAGAGAAATATAAGACATTGTAAATTAGATTTTCTTCTTGAAAATGGATTTATGGAGATATTATTTTTTGAGATGTTTGCAGGAAATAAGTAAATGAAAAGACATTGAAGACAAAATATTCAGATTGAAATAAATATGAAAGGTCAATGAATTTTTGCAGAGAAAAGGAATATGAAAAGATTTTTTTCTTTGTAGGAGGGAGGACATTCAATCTGTATAAAATTGTTTTTCCAGGTGCATTGATTGAGGGACTTGCAAGACAGAGATGAAACATACAGAGTAAAGTAGTGTTGTTTAGCATATCAGAATACAGGATTGAAATGCAGTGTTATTGAATGGATTAGAATACAAGATTGATATGCAGTGTTGTTGAATGGAGGATTAGAATACAAGATTGATATGCAGTGTTGTTGAATGGATCCGATTAATTTGCAGAGAAAATTGTTTATAGAGATTTGTATATGAAGCTTGTTTTGATTTGAAAATCAAACAGGAGGTATAAGGTTGTATACAATGGTGCAAATTTGATTGAACAGCAATCATGTCTTGCACACAAAGTTTGATGTTTTGTTTATAGTGATTGTGGTTGCCAGTGAGGCACAGTATGCCAGTGAGGCTTGTAGGTCAGTGAGACCTCAATAGTCAGTGAGACATAATATTCAGCCAGTGAGGCTTTGTAAGATGTTTTCAAAGTTAAGCCAGTGAGGCACTTCATGAGTGGTTTTTCTACCCAGAGAGGGTTTTCCACTCCAGTAATTCTTATGTTGTTTCTATGTGTGTTCTTGCTTCTATGTTAAGATTTATCTCTATGTGGTACTGCTCATAATTTTCACTATCAAACTTGTACATAGTTTATTGATGACTTTCTTTTTCTGAGTCTTGTAAATCAAAAGTTATAATAAGTTGCAAAAATCTACACAACACTGATTCACCCCCCCCTCTCAGTGTTGTCCGAACTCCTACATCATATACCCTATTTCAAACAGTGAATGGGTTTCAACATTGGTTATAGTCCCAAAGAAAGGAGGAAAGTGGAGGGTATGTGTCGACTATAGAGAATTGAACACTGCTACCAGGAAAGACCACTTTCCATTGCCCTTCATTGACCAGGTTTTTGATTCTCTAGCAGGTAAGAAATATTTTTCTTTCCTTGATGGTTTTAGTGGCTATAATTAGATTAAAATTGCTCCAGAAGATCAAGACAAGACAACATTTACCTGCCCTTGGGGGACATATGCATACTTTGTTTTGCCCTTTGGCTTGTGCACCGCTCCAGCTACTTTTCAAAGAGAAGTTTTAAGCATTTTCTCTGATTTTGCACATGACAGTATGGAGATCTATATGGATGACTTCACCACATATGATGACACATAAGATGAAGCCCTACACAACTTGGAGAAGGTATTGAACAGATGTACAGATCACAATCTCTCTTTGAGTAATGAAAAGTGTTTCCTTATGATGACACAGGGAATAGTTTTGGGGCACTTTATCTCAAGTGCTGGCATACAAGTGGATCCAAAGAAAATTAAAGTTATTTCTACCCTACCTATTCCACATAAGCAAAAAGATGTTAGGAGTTTCCTAGGACATGCAGGTTACTATAGAAGGTTCATTCAAGATTTTAGCAAGATTGTTGCACCTCTATTTACTCTGTTAATAAAAGATAGTGAATTTGAGTGGACACCAGATTGTCAGACTTCTTTTGAAAAACTGAAAACCTCCTTAACACAAGCTCCTGTACTTAGAGGCCCAAATTGGACCTTACCTTTTCACATCCGTACTGATGCATCAGATTTTGCAATTGGTGCAGTTTTAGGACAACAAGAAGGATCCAAGGAATATGCTATTTATTATGTTAGTAAGAATCTGCAAGGAGCTAAATTGAATTATACAATAAGAGAGAAAGAGATGTTAGTAGTTGTTTATGCCATAAATAATTTCAGACACTACATAACTGGTTACAAGGTCTTCATCCATACAGTTCATGCAGCCATTAGATACTTGATGAATAAACCTATAGTAGGTGGTAGATTTGTATGGTGGTTATTGTTGTTGCAAGAGTTTGACATCACAATTGCTGACAAACTAGGCAAAGCCAATGTTGTTGATTTTCTATGCAGACTCCCTACACAGTCTTCAGATGGGGTGGTTGATGATTCCTTTCCTGATGAGCATTTATTTGCTCTCACTACATACACTCCATGGTATGCAGATATAGCCAAATATTTGGTTACAAGGCAAATTCCAGTATATTTCTCTCCAAGGGAGAAAAGGCAGCTAGTGCATAAATGTTTTTTCTACTCCTGGATTTTTGTATTTCTATTCTACACTAGACCAGATAATATTATGAGAAGATGTATCAAGGAGGATGAAGTATTTGATGTAATGAAGGCTTCTCATGATGAGCCTTGTGGAGGACATTTTGCAGCAAAGCGAACAACCTTTAAAATCCTCACCACAGGTTATTATTGGCCAACGCTTCATAAAGATTTTGTCAAGTACATTAGGAGCTGTGATAGATGCCAGAGAATGGGGAGACCTACTAGAAGTGATGAGATGCCTTTACAACCACAACTCTCACTGGCTCCTTTTGACAAGTGGGGTTTGGATTTTGTGGGGCCTATATCTCCTTCATCAAACAACAAAGAATATATCCTGATATGTATAGATTACTTAACTAAATGGGTGGAAGTGAAAGCATTACAGTTTGCCAGAGATGGCAATGAGGCCAAATTTTTGTATGAAGACATCTTCACCAGGTATGGTGTTCCATGAGAAATAGTAACTGCCCAAGGACCACAGTTTACATCTGATTTAATATCAAAATTGGTTGCAGAATATCAGATCCGGCATAAGAAATCATCTCCCTACCATCCACAGGCTAATGGTCAGGTAGAAGTTACTAATAGAGAAATTGAAAATATCCTGACCAAGACAATGCAGCTTCACTGCAGAGATTGGGTTTCTAGGTTCCCTGAAGCTGTTTGGGCATATAGAACAACTTGGAAGACAACTACAGGGTTTACACCTTATGAGCTGGTCTATGGAAAGACTGCAGTTCTTCCTATTGAATTTGAGCATAAAACCCTGAGGACAACAATGGACTTAGGAATGGATTTGACCACTGCACAATAGGAAAGGCTACAACATTTGAATGCTTTGGATGAGATGAGACTGGAAGCTATTCATCATACAAAAGTCATATAGAAGCAAAGGGAAAAATGGCATGATAAATATATAAAAACAAAGGAATTCACTACATGAGACTGGGCACTACTTTATGATTCAAGGTATAAGGACTTCAAGGGCAAGGTTCAGTCACGTTGGTTAGGTCCATATGAAATCCAACAAGTTTTTCCTAATGGTGCAGTTCAACTGTAAACTATTGATGAAGTTCGGTTTTCACTATTGGTCAATGGGCATAGGCTCAAATTGTACAAGAAACCACTCCAGTGATATGACTTTCTGGTATCTCTATCTGCTTAGTATGCTCCTCCTGATACTGTTGATTCGAATGTTGTGACTCCAAATGATGTTGATTTCGATGCTGTGACACCAGACAATGCACATTCTGATGTTGATACATCAGCAATGTCCAGTGATGTGGGAGTTGAGTTGTAATACTCAACCCTTGTTGCTGACAATTAACTTTCTTTATTTTTCCCACATGCACACACTGCACACTTTCCATGGTTACAACTTGATATCTCCGCTGGGACCTGTTGTTCACTTCTTCAGTCAAGACCTGACTCAGCTGGGACCTATTCTATTATGTTTACATTTACACAGTTGGGACCTATGCTACAGGCATCCATAGCAACACCAATCTATTATTCTGTTCCATTGCTTGGTGAACACTACCTCAATTCTCCCGCCCATTCCGTCAACCCGTATTCTTTTCAAATGGATCCATTCACAATTTTCCAAGTGTCACTTCCAATTTTGAGTGGTACTTCCATCCGCCATCTTGCACTCTTCCATTATCACTATATAACCGTACATCCAACTTCCCATTTGCCGCATGCATCTTCTATCATCTCACCAGTGTTAATCACAACTTCTGAGGTATGTTAATTATTTTCATTTTGCTATAAATGTACAATCAACATTTTTCTATTAATACTCTTAGATTTCTTTATTTATTTTCATGTTTATTCATAAATTTATTTCATGCATGTGATGTATATTTCCACCATTTGTTTTTATCACTCATTCTCTGTCCGTCACATCTGCCATATGAAGTGTGGTCACTTCATCATTAAGTTGGGGGGAGGGGTTTCTTTTCAAATGATTATCATTTAATCATTGTTGCCTTCACATTTTTGCCTTTCAAAACCTTGTTTAAAACCCTGCCTTTGAGAAAATTAGAAAATACTCTGCGATATGAACTCACCTCTGTCAAAACAATGAATTAATATCCTAAGAAGTTATGGAGTTATAGTGGAGAAGCAAGAAAAAGGCAAATTGAAAGACTGGTTTTTTAGGGTGGTAAGCTGAAGTAGTAGAAATTGGTTAGTTGGCATTGTGTAGAGAATTGACATTGCAGATTTATAATTCACAGTCTTAATGGGAGGAGACTTAATCATAAGGGAACCCTCAGCACACAAGGAAATATTGGAGGACGTGCTGGTTCTTCTGCTTTTTACTAGAGTGGGCTGGCTTGATTACTTCCTCAAATTGACAGTAGATGCTTCTGAGCTTGCAATTGCTCAAGTTTCAAGGTTACCTAGAACAGGGTCTGAGTATCCAGTTAGGGTTGATGCAGCTGCGGCCAGGGAGGAGTTCTATGAAAGAGGTGAGCACCTAGATTCTACCACACAAGGTACCAAATGATTATCTCTTCCATATTTTGGGGGAAATGTGCTTTCTATATTATCAAATATATCACTTGTGATGGTAGATATAATATGTTGTATACTGCACATCTTAAACTGTTCAACCATTTGAGACATGAGAAACTTGTCAATGTTCCCAATTATTTGTATTGTATGCTGAGAAGAATGTCTTCAGAGTATTAGAGGTAACAAGCAGATTCAATTCTTTCTCACTATTTTTTAATAGCTTTGTTAGTAAAAAGAAGTTTAAGGATTCAATACCTGCAGATTGAGTGGGAAGCCCTTTAAACAATGTGTAGACATCTCAACACTCTTGGAAGCACTAGAGCCAGAGGAAGATATTCCACATGAAACCGAACCCCCTATTGATATTGAGCAGGAAGAAACACAACCTACGAACCCTCCAGCGTTTAGGCCTGTATCAGTTGAAGAGCCCTCAACCTCTATTCCTAAAACAAAAAGAACCACTTCCTCAACATCTAGGAAGAAAACAAAGAGTCAGAGGGAGAATAGCAAGAAGAGGAAAAAGGTAGAAAAACATGAGACAGTTACTCCTAGGCGATTAGGGAGCTTGAGGAAGCAAGGTGTTAAAGAGAAAATTGTTGAGCACCCTAGAAAAGAAGACAAACATAAAGGCCAGCAGGATACTGATCCAGTTCCTCTGAATTTAGATTCATATGGAGGAGAAAACCCTCTTGAGGATGCTTTTGCTGATGCCTGTGTAAATGATAATATGTCTGCTAGAAAAAGAATGCACATTTCTTCTTCTGATTCTGAACCAGAAGATCCATTTATTGCTAGAAAAATAGGAAAACCTGTGCCAGATGACTATGCTAAGGAAATCTTTGATGCCCCTGAAAAAGGGAATGATGAAAATCTTAAAGGTGAAAAGGAATTGATAGAAGACAGAGATATTAGGAAGGAGTTGCAGGAAGCCCTAGACAGAATAAGGCAACTTGAGGAACAGGTAAGGGGTTATGAAGAAAGGATAGAGAAAAGGAAAAGAGGATTCAGGAGTTGGAGGAAAAGATCCAAATTTATGGCCACGGCTCCAATTTAGATTTGTTAGCACAGCTAGCTGAAAATAAAGCAAGAATTGAAGATGAGGTAGTACTTACTCTCCAACCTCTTGTGGTAAAAACCCCAGTATACCATACTACATTGTCCTTGGGTTTTGAACTGATGAAACTAACTGTTGAAAATAGGCAAGAGAAGGAAAACTAGGAAAAAGAAAAGCATAACCTCAATGAATCTATTGTAGAAAAGGATTTGAAGATTAAATAGTTGGAGCAAAAGTTAACAGAGGTTATTGAAAGGGCCAAGTAGATTATGGGATGCAGACCTCCATCTAGAGTGTATGCATTATTTTTGAAGGAAAAATTCCTCAGTTTCCAGTTTAACAGGTTTATCAATGATCAACCCGACTTGTACTCAAGGTTTATCTTTTGTAATTACTTCAAAGAGGTCAACCTAGAAGAACAAGACTAGTTGTGTCAGTATTACTTACACAATTATATAATGGATGAAGATACTGTTAGATTCAGGATAGACAACTGAGAGGGGGGGTGAATCAGTTGTCCAAAACTTTCTTCCAATTAAACACTTAAATCCACTTTGTGATTCAGCAACATAATAATAAATTAATCATGGAAACATAATGCATTAAATCAAGAGCAGAAACACATTAACACACAAGACACCAAGATTTTGACGCGGAAAACCCGGTTAAGGAAAAAAACCACGGGGTGACTAACCCAAGAATGTATTCTCTGTTAGAAGAATAGAAAGAAACAAAATGGCAAATGCCAATTAGAGCTCACTGCCGCGAGCACACTGCTCACAAAGAGGCCCACTGCCTACAAGAGACACACTGTCTACAGAATAATAAGTATCACATACTTGAACTGGAGAATAGCATCTTTACCATGCTTTAATCAGTTCCATGTAATCCCAATACTTCTTCTCTGCTTTTCGCTCCTCTTCTCTTCTACCACACTCTCATCTCCACAAGATCACCTTTGGAATGACTTTATAATTCCTTTATTTATACAAGACATCGACTTAGGAATAATCATCCAAGTCGGCATACATTACAGAGCAAATACATAAATACAACATGACTAATTACAAAAAGACTTCATGCGGATTAGCACACTGTCGGCCACACAGATCTGAGACTTCAATATTCATTTGGGAACACTCCAATCTTCACACAACATCTTCAAGATCATCCGCAGGAAGTATAACTCATCCGGTCTGCCTGACTTAGGAAGAACACCATCATCTGGAAGTAATTTTTTAATTGCGAGCTCAAACTCCAATGCGGGCCACCAACACAAACTGGATACGATCCAAAGACCTCCACAATCTTGCTTGAATCACCAAGAACATCCATACTACATCTATTTACTGAAACCCTTATCTCCTTCATCCGGAACCTCAAGAACACAGTCTGTCATCACTGTCATAATGGAATAGATGCTTGCAGGCCTCCAGACCACAAACCAATTGAAGTTGTCACTTCATATGGACTTCCTAAACACTCCACCAAATCTGCAGAATAGGATATTACATTTCTGGATCTCATCGGACCTGTCTGTATCACTCTGTCACCTCTGAAACACTTGCCAGAACCGGTTTTACTTAAGTGGCCATAACTTCTTCAGATCTTCATGTGGACCTCTGAAATCTTTACTGGATTATCTTAAGACACATATCTACAAACCCTTTGAAGTGCATCCTCTAGTCTTCATCTTATCTAGGATCTTTAGCTCATTGTCTTCACTGTTCTTCTGTGTTCCCATGATAGACCTTATTTTCTCAATATCCTCAACAAACAGTTCATCCAATCCTTATCATTAATGCAATAGGAGTATGTTGACATTAATGACAACACTGGTTAGGCCCATACTTACAACAATCTCCCCCTTTGTCATTGATGGCAACATATGATGTGAAAAATTATTTTAACCATCAAGACAAGAGCTTCTCCTTACTATCACAACTCCCCTTATCAGCAACAACCATTCACATCTCTTCTCTTCCTTTACTGCTCCCCCTTGATCAGCAACCACTTGTTTTTCACATGTCTTCTCTCCCCCTTTTGACATCAAATGGCAAAGGGCACATACTTGCAACTCCAACACTTCAGAACCATACCAGCTACTCCCCCTGAGTTAGTAGCTCCCCATCATCAATCCAGACCACAAGATATGACTGTGACATCCACTGGACTGATGCACATCAGTGCACCTTAGTTCATCATCAGAGGGGTAATAACCCCTAATTTCTCCCTGAGATACTCAAAGAGTCCTTAGGTAGACGTTTAGTAAAGATATATGGCAATCGGATCCTTGGAAGGTACAAGCTCCAATCTAACTTCATTCGTGTTCACTTGCTCTCTCAAAAAGTGAAACTTGATGGATATATGTTTAGTCTTTGAATGCAACACCAGATTCTTAGATATATTTATTGCACTTGAATTATCACAGAAGATTGTGATAGGTTCCTCATGCTCCACTCTGATGTCTCTTAGCATCTACTTCATCCACAAAACTTGAGTACAACTACTTTGCTACTGCAAATATATTCTGCTTTTAGCTGTGGACAGATATATTGCCTCTTGTTTGTTGCTTAGCCATGCTCCACCACTGGTACTCTTCCGGTCATCCACATCTCCTGCCCAATCTGCATCTGTATATGCATGAAGAGAAAAATCATGATCTCTGGGATACCACAATCCATACTCAACTGTCCCTTTTAGATATCTAAAATCCTCTTGATTGCCATGACATGAGATTCTCTAGGATCAGCTTGAATCTAGCAACAAGACCAACAACATTCATAATGTCAGGTCTAGTTTGAGTGAGATACAATAATCCTCCAATCATTGACCTGTACTTTTTTTTATCAACCTTAGGAGAGTCATCATCTTTTCTCATTTACATCCGGTTGCTATTGGAGTACTCATTGGTTTTGAGTCTTCCATCCCAAATTTCTTCAACAATTCTTTCACATATTTGGTCTGAGAAATGAAGATTCCTTTCTTAGTTTGAATGATTTGCAAACCCAAGAAGAAATTCATTTCCCCAAGCATGGACATCTCAAATTCACTTTTCATTTGATTTGCAAAAGTTTTGCACATACTATCTCTTCCTCCAAAAATGATATCATCAATAAATAACTTCAACAATCAAGATATTTTCATGATCAATTTTGAAGTATAAATTACTGTCAGCAGTACCTTTGTTGAAACCAATCTTCAAAAGATGCTTATCCAATCTTTCATACTAGGCTCTTGGGGCTTGCTTTAGTCCATATAGTGCTTTCTTCAACTTGCATACCATATCACCATGATCAGACAATTGAAATCCATCCAGTTGCTTAATGTATACTCTTCTTCCAAGTCTCCATTTAGAAAGCCAGACCTTAACATCCATCTGATATACTTTGAAGTCTTGAAGGCAGTAAAGGCAAGAAATAATCTGACTACTTCAATTCTTGTCATTGGAGCAAAAGTGTTTCTTCAAAATCAACTCTTCTATTTGAGAGTAACCCTTGCAGACCAGTCTAGCTTAATTTCTAATTACTTCACCAGACTTCATTCAGTTTGTTCCGGAAGACCCATTTGGTTCCAATCACATTCTTGTTTCTAGGTCTGGGAACAAGATCCCAAGTGTGATTTTTCTCAATTTGCATCAGCTCTTCCTCCATTGCTTTTAGTCAGTTTTCATCATTGCAAGCTTCATTCACTATCTTAGGTTCAATCTTTGAAATCAGACAATACTCTTCTGAATCTTGAGCAATCCTTCTTCTTGTTTGTACACCTTTGCTTTTATCACCTATGATCTAATCTTCAGAGTGGTTTAGTTTTACATACCTGGGAACTTGGGAGTTTCTTGCACTTCTGATTCTTGAACAAGTTCAATCACACTTATCTCTGCTTCCTGATTTACCGGATCAGTATGAATCTGTATTTTAGAAGGGGCTTGGACTCCTTGAATCAGAACATCATTCTGATCATCTTCGTCATATTCATAAACCTTGAGGTTTTTTCAATTCCTTCATCAACCTTCACATTTGTACTTTCTATAATCTTTCTCAATCTCTTGTTATAACACCGGTATGCTTTGCTTTGAGTAGAATAACCCAAGAATATTCCTTCATCACTTTCTAGCATCAAATTTGCCTAGATCTTCATCTCTTTAATGTAACATTTGCTACCAAAGACTCTGAAATACTTCATAGTAGGAGTGATGCCAAACCGGAGTTCATAAGGAGTCTTACTGGTATTGCTTCTGATTTGAACTCGATTAAGAGTGTAGACTGCAATGCTCACAGCTTCTCTCAGTAGATCTGAGGAACATTTGCTTCGATCATGATGGTTCTAGATGCTTCTTGGATGGTCCGGTTTCTTTCTTTCCACTACTCCATTCTGCTATGGAGTCCTAGGAGCAGACAATTGTCTTCTTATTCCATGCTTCTCATATAATTCTATGAACTCACCGGATGTGAATTCTCCACCTCTATCAGACCTTAGACATTTTTATTTTAATCTGGTTTTCATTCTCTACCATAGCCTTGAATATTTTGAATTTCTCAAGAGCTTTTGATTTCTCTTTCAGAAAAGTCACCCACATCATCTTGGAATAGTCATCAATTAATAACATGAAGTATCTATCACCTTGTACACTCCTGATTCTTGCTGACCACATAGATCTATATGAACTAGGTCCAATAATCCTGTAGAAGATTGTTTCCTTGCTTTTGAATGAGACTCTACTTTGTTTACCCAACTGACATTCTTTGCACAAACTATTTGTAGGTTTCGACCAATTTTGGAAGATCTCTTACAGCCTGAGTGTTGCTTATCTTGATTATATTATCAAAATTCACATGACACATTCTCCTATGCCACAACCAACTCTGATCAATTTGAACAAATAAAGCAACTTTTCCAGTACCAACCAAGTGGAAGATATTACCTTTAGTTTGAGCACTGGATGCAATCTCTATTCCAGAACTTTCAAAGATCTTGCATTTTCCATTCTTTGAATCGGAGATCATAGCCTGTCCACCAATTGTCCAACACTGAGAAGATTGTGCTTCAAACCTTCACATACAATACATTACCAGTTTTGTTCTTTCCCATCAAAATAAATAGTTCCTCTACCTTTGATTCTGCTAGCAGAATTATCACAAATTTGACCACTCCTCCTTCATACCTTTCCAAATGTATAAAACTTGTTTTTGTCATCCTGTCATATGGTGAGAGCATCCACTGTCAATGACCCAATCATCATTTTCTTCAACTTGGGCAGCCAGAGCTCTTTCCACAATTTTATGATTGGACAGATACAGAGGGCATTGGATCTTCTTCCTTGATGGCAATGAACACCCAGTCACTTCCGGATTTGTTTCCCTGTCTCTGATTCATCATCTGTTACTCCTTCATTATCATCATCTTCATGAACATAGTAACAATTCTTTTAGAACCTTGATCTGTTAGGATTTGGCCTTGAAAATAATTCTGGACACCTTGAGGCAAAATGACCAATCTTATTGCAATTAATACACCTTAAAAAGCAATTTTCCTTCATACTTACTGGATCCTCTTAGTAGTCCTTTTGCAATAAGGGCTTCAAGTTGAGCAGCTTCTGCTTCTTCTTCTTCCAGGCTTTTCTTACTTTTTCATACCATGATAGTTTCCTTGAAGAGTTCTCTCCCAGATCAGACCTTGTTTACGTTTTACAGAGGGCACTGGCTTTGAATGCAGATTCAATCTTGGGGGGTATCTCCAAACTCGGTCAATTCAAATGCAGCTAGTTTACCAACCAATTGATCTCTTGTGACACCTGAATGGGCTTTGAATTCTTCAGTGGCAACAACCTTGTATTTGTAAGAGGTGGGAAGGGATCTGAGAACTTTGCAAACAATCTCATCTTCATCCAAGACTCCACCAGCACATCTAATGCCACAAACAAGCTCATTTACTCTTGGCATAAAAGTATTGATATTTTCATCTTCTCTCATCTTTAGATTTTTGAATTTTCCTTTTAAACTCTGTAGCCTTGCACATTTAACATACTTGTCTCCTTCATGCAGAAGTTCTAGTTTTTCCAAATCTCAAAAGTAGTTTGTAGGTCAACAACATTTGTCAGCTCTGAATCAGACAAGGCACTTAGAAGAGCTTCTTTAGTCTACAGATTGTTTTCAGCATCTGTGATTTTTATTTGCGATTTTCAGGCCATTTTGGTGGAGTATACTTCGTTGAAGCCATGGGTCCCAGTACTACATTCCCATACATTGCAAGTGACATTGCATGCGACTTTTCCAAAGAGTAAAATTAGTTCCATCAAACTTTGGACTATCCTTCTTGTATGACGACATCCTAGATCTCCTCAAGTGGTTAAGCTCTTTCAGAGGAACTTAGCTCTGATACCAATTGTTAGATTCAGGACAGACAACTGAGAGGGGGGTGAATTAGTTGTCCAAAACTTCTTCCAATTAAACACTTAAATCACTTTGTGATTCAGCAACATAATAATAAATTAATCATGGAAACATAATGCATTAAATCAAGAGCAGAAACACATTAACACACAAGACACCAAGATTTTGACGTGAAAAAACCGGTTAAGGGAAAACCACGGGTTGACCTAACCCAAGAATGTATTCTCTGTTAGAAGAATAGAAAGAACAAAATGACACATGTCAATTAGGGCTCACTTCCTGAGCACACTGCTCACAAGAGGCCCCACTGCCTACAAGAGACACACTATCTACAGAATAATAAGTATCACATACTTGAATTGGAGAATAGCATCTTTAACATGCTTGAATCAGTTCCATTTAAGGCCAATACTTCTTGCTCTGCCTTTCACTCCTCTGCTCTTTACCACACTCTCATCTCCACAAGATCACCTTTGGAATGACTTTACAATTCCTTATTTATACAAGACATCGACTTAGGAATAATCATCCAAGTCAACATACATTATAGAGCAAATACATAAATACAACATGACTAATTACAAAAAGACTTCATGCAGGATCAACACACTGTCCGGCCACACAGATCTGAGACTTCAATATTCATTTGGGAACACTCCAATCTTCACACAACATCTTCAAGATCATCCGCAGAAAGTATAACTCATTTCGGTCGCCTAACTTAGGAAGAACACCATCATCCAGAAGTAATTCTTCAATTGCGAGCTCAAACTCCAATGCAAAACACCAACATGAACTGGATACGATCTAAAGACCTCCACAAGCTTGCCTAAATCACCAAGAACATCCATACTACATCTGCTTACTAAAACCATTATCCCTTCATCCGGAACCTCAAGAACACAGTCTGTCATCACTGTCATAATGGAATAGATGCTTGCAGACCTCCAACCCACGAACCAATTGAGTTGTCACTTCACATGGACTTCCTAAACACTCCACCAAATCTGTAAAATAGGATATTGCATTTCCAGATCTCACCGGACCTATCTGTATCACTCTGTCACCTCTAAACACCTGCCAGAACCGGTTTTACTTAAGTGGCCATAACTTCTTTAGATCTTCATGCAAACCTCTGAAATCTTTACTAGATTATCTTAAGACACATATCTACAACCCTTTGAAGCGCATCCTCTGATCTTCATCTTATCTAGGATCTTTAGCTCACTGTCTTCACTGTTCTTCTCTGTTCCTGATATGACTTATTTTCTCAATATCCTCAACAAACAGTTCATCCAATCCTTATCATTAATGCACAGGAGTATGTTGACATCGATGACAACACCGATTAGGCCCATACTTGCAACAGATACACAATGGAATCCTTGTATTTATATTGGAGACCTCCAGGTCAGAGCATTGATGTCATATTTTAAAAATGAACAACTCAGAGGATTATTGATGGACCAAATATGAAGAACAGGAAAAGAAAGTACCATTGCAACTAAGGAAGGAAGCCTTGGAGCTTGAAATCATCTTAACCCATTGGTTGACATTATTGTCTCATAAAGGACCAAGTAAGGTGATAACGATTTGAGGACTTAGGAACTACATAAGGATACAGAGGATGGCAGTGTCTATTATCCAAAATTGTCAGAGGTATGTGCAGAGCAGATGGGATAGTTTAACTCTAGAGTTACAAAGGAAGGAACCTCATTCTATCCACAATTTCATGAATATGCTTGAAAGATTGCGCAGGTATATCCAGGTATCAGAACAGAAGGGAGTATCATGGTTTACCACTCACTTTTAGCCTCTATACTTCTTTATCTAGTGCCACACTGGACAGGAGGGAAAAAGTGAGCAGTGTAGGCGTGCTAACCAAATCAGGATGGAAAGACTTGCATTCTCTAATGGGTTCTACTCAAGAAAGGAAAAGGAGTTATAGTGGACACAGACCTCAAAGAATTACCCTGCATTACAACCTTTTGCCATAGGTGTCTAGTTCTTTAATTTTGCTTAGGGACAAGCGAAAGTCTAAGTTGGGGGGAATGTTGGGATGAAATATTGTCCCTCCATTCATACTATTTCTATATGTTTTAAAGACCTTTTCTATATGGTTCTGCAAAGACTTCACATACATTATCTCTATTTTATGTTGTTTCATATATATACTTTCCAAAGACTTAGACCCTATATTGATAAATGAACTCAGGTGGTTATATTATCAAATGATGATTTGAATTATTAATATGTATGAAATATAGATAGGATTTCATAAGTTTATTATGAGAGGTTGTTTTTGTATATATGTTGGAATGATTAACCCTTTGTAGCCAGATGAAGAATCCAAGGTAAAAGTAATTACAACAGGATGTAGAACAGAGGAATCAATGAGAATGCGGTCCAAGTGCCAGACATAGTGATCAATGGAGACAAACGTGGTCATCATGGGAGAATAAACGCAGGGGAGAAAGAAGACTCATTCTAGGAATCTCACCAAAGTTTATGAATCATATTTATGAGTTGTTATGGTTAGAATTTCTGTTTGGTTAGGACTTTGTTTCATTTGTTCCAGTTAATAAGTTGATGATACTATAGTGATCATCAAAGTGGATAAGGGGGAATGCTATTGTAGTCATGAACAAACCTGACTACGTCTCAAAAATGTTGGGCCACATAAAAAATAGTGGTAGCTATAAAATCCTTCCCCATAATCCTATCGCTAAAATCTTGAAACAAGTGGAGAAATGCGATTTCTTCTTCCTCCTTTGACGACAGTACAAAAAAGCGTCTCCTACCCAATAAAGAGATTACACCATGCATCTATGGTGTGCCTAAAATTCACAAATCTGACATCCATTGAGACCGATCATTGACATGACCGACTCCCCGACTTACAAACTTACCGCTTACTTAGCCAAATTAGTCTCTCCTCTAACTGGCAAATCATCTTCCTTCATTAAAGATTCCACCCATTTTGTTGACTTCATCAAAGACAAAATGATGATGACATCCTTGTCAGCTTGGATGTTGTTTCCCTCTTCACCAAAGTCCCTCTTCTTGACTCCATTTCTCTGGTTAGACAAAAAGACCAATGAAGAAATTACAACCTTGGTCAAATTATGCCTAAAATCCATGCTCTTCACCTTCCAAGGTGTGGTTTATAAACAATTTGATGGGGTTGTAATGGGTTCACCTCTGTCCTCGGTCATTGTTAACCTATACATGGAGTATTTTGAAGAACTTGCCCTGAACTCCTTCCCTCTCAAACCAACCTGGTGGAAGCACTATGTGGATGACACCAATATATGTTGGGCCAACATGGCCAAGAACAACTTGAAATTTTCTATAATCACCTTAACAACATTGGCCCTTGCATCAAGTTCACCAAAGAACTTGAAACCAATAAACAACTCCCCTTCCTGGACATCCTTCTCCATAGGAAAGGTGATGGCACCCTGGGTTGCCGTGTCTATAGGAAATCCACCCACACCAACCTCTATCTTCTTGTGTCCTCCCATCATCACCCCACCCACAAGACTAATGTCCTCAAAACTTTTGCAATGAGGGCCTTCCGGATTTGGGATAATGAGAACCTTAACCAAGAGTTATCCCACTTGACCAAAGTTTTCAAAGTTAATGGGTACCGTATCAAGCACATCAAGAAAATATTTTAAGTAGGCCCAAGCCAGCCTCAACCCCAAACCTACCAATAAAGACAATGAGATTACTTTTGGTGCCACTCTCCCTTTCATCGAAGGTATCTCCAACAAAATTGCTAAAATCCTTTGCAAGAAAGGTCTCAATTATGCTTTCAAACCTTCTTCCACCATTAGAAACCTTATCCCTTCCACCAAAGACTCTATTAACATTCATTTAAATCCAAGTGTATACGAAATTGATTACTCATGTGGTACACCTTACATTGGCGAGACAAGTCGATCTATCTACATGAGAATCAAAGAGCACTGTGCAGATATCAAACATGAAAGGGGTCACGAGATTAGCCCTTGCAGATCACTGCTCTAGCACCAAGCACCATATTCACCTTGAGGATACCCGAGTCCTAGCCAAGGAAGATAACTTCTTCAGAAGGAAACTTAAAGAATCTATCTTCATTAGAAGAACCCTACAACCTAAATAGAGATGAGGGTTGGAACCTAAACCACACTGGAACCCCCTTCTTAACTCCCTTAGAAACTAAACCCCCCTTTCTCTGCTCCTCCTTCCTCCGCTCCTAGCCTCTCCTGGGTTTGACCTTGGCTCCTCTCCTCTTGTCTCCTCTCATGCCTCCTCCTTTCTTCTACTTTTTCCTCTCTTCCCCACCCTGCTCCTCTCCTCCTATTGTCCCCCTTTCCCCCCCTTGTTCTCGAACCCCTCACCTCCCCCTCTTACCTCTTAACCCACCCCTCCCTTGTTCTCAAACCCTCACCTCCCTATCTTACCTCTTAACCCCCCCTCCTCTCTCTCCTTTTCGTGTGCCCTTTTGGTTTCCCCCTTAGTCTTCGTCTCCTCTCTCTTTGTCACTCCCCTTATCGTGCTCCTCCTCTTCTCAACCTTGGTCCCTTTTCTTTCTTAGTTATTCTCTTCTCCCTTCTCTTAGTTATTATTTTTTGTGTATTGTCTATGTGTACTCTCTCTCTCTCTCTCTCTCTCTCTCTCTCTCTCTCTCTCTCTCTCTCTATATATATATATATATATATATAGCCTTTAGAGATATAGATAATGAAAGAAATAAAATAATAAGTAAATATTTTAATTCTTATATAATTTTACACTTTCTCTCTTATTTTATCTCTTTTATATTTTTTATTCTTTCTTTCATTTTGTTTTTGTTTATTGCTTTGTGTGTGTGTGTGTGTATATATACACACACATAAAGAAAGAAATAAAATAAATGTAAATGTAAATACTTTTATACAAATCCACATGTATAATGACTATTTACATGTGGATATGTATAAAGTACTTACCATTTACTTTTATTTATTTCTTTTATATATTTTTATTTTTATTTTTATTCTTTGACTCTTTTTGTTTGTGTTTATTAGTTTGTAGTTTCACCCCAACTTTTTACTTATCCTCTCTTCTCCTAGTACAATCTTACATATATTTATAACTATCCTTTATCCCTTACATACCTATTTTTTCAATTTTTTATATTCTCTTAGGTCTTTACTTTTCTTATACATTTTCCTTCCTTCTTCACTCAAATTCTTCCTTTTTTCATTTACAGAGGTAATCTTATATATATTTATCTATCCTTTCCTCTAATCTTATTAGCTTCTTATTTCTAAGGGTCTTCATTTTTGTATATATATTATTAATTATTTATATATATTCATACTTACATGGGGCTTGAGGGTTTATTTCTTCTTATTCTTGTTTCTCGCTTCTCATTTTATATTTGTGTTTATATAGTTGTTAGATTGAGGTTTATTTATAATATGTTGTATGCTTGGTATGTCTATTTTCCTTTTGACTTTTTTATTAATCATTTCCCATCCCCCCATTGATTTCCTCTCCTCAGGTTAAACTATGTGCCCACACCTCCCCCTCTCTCTTTTTATAGAACTATCTCTGCAAAAATAACTCACTTATTCTCTCTTTTTCATCCTGATGATGGATCACGGAGTTTGATTTGAAACGTTGATCCAAAAAAGCAATACACAGTTACTTCCAAAAGCACTTCATTCTTATACCATGGACTGTGGAAACATCATGTCTATAATCATTGCCCTTCATGGGAGGGAGATTTGTTTTAAAGCAAAACTTTTTGAAAAGATGAGAATCAAAGTTTCAAAGAAAATTGCAAATTTAACGTTCTTAAAAAGATGCAGAGATTTTAATCTTATCCCGTCATTCGTTTAGGACTCCCACTCTTTACTTGGTCCCAAACACCGAGCATATTTTTCACAGGGTAGGTTTGTCACTCCTGAGATTGGTGATCAAAACAACCAGAGTGCAGATTAATCAAATTTCTTCATGCCTCTTCTATCTCCATCTGGACATCTCCACCCAAGACCAAAGCAGAGGGTCTAAAACAAGAATGCACCAATAGGCAAATCAAAAAGTTCTCAATCCTTTACAACAAGCTACACTACCCTTTTCGTTGTAAGCAAACCAGCTCCAGTTCAACAAACTACTGATTACTTCTACCACCATGAGCAGGAACTAGCATCCCACGACCCAACTTCTCTACCTTCTGGCATGCCTCAAGCTCCTCCAGGGATGTGCTCTAGACAGAGATCACCGACATCTAGTCTCGGCCTAGATATCTCTCAGCTCTCTGCCGAGGATCTAGCTCTACCATGGAAAATTTAAGACTATCACCTGTTTCACAATGTCTGCATCCCTTGGACCCAGCGTTAACTCTTCTAGGTGCGAGAGACAACTCTTCCTCTCGACACCCCTCAAAGCAATGCATAACTAAGTCATGCTCATGACAGATATCTTTGACCTCCAGTTTCGCACCAGCAAGCTCTCAACTCCCTGTAGACTCCATCTCTACCTCAATGGCAGAAAATCTTAGTCAGTTACCTGTTCTCCAACGTCTACATTCTCTAGATCTAGGTATGCCTGCTCTCGCTGCAGCTCCTTTCTCTAACGTCTCTTTCATTTATGACAAGGTTTCTACAAATCTTAAATCTCCAGCGTCGCCACCCACGTACCTTCTTCCTGCTTATCCCTTAAATGAGTCAATCATTAATGAAGAGAATTCTCCCGATCCGATCCCTCTTCCAGCGTCCTCTAGCCTTCTTCCACCCGTCCCTTCAAGTTGCAAGCCCATTGACCCTCCCTTAGTTGCTTTCCCCAACACAGACTGTGCTCATAATTTCACCGTCCTTAGTAATCTCTCACCTCCTCTTTTTGTCGTCATCTCCCACCGACCCTTCCCCTATCTGTGTAGACCCCCCGACCCACATCCAACTCTCCCCCTTGACCTCTTGCCTCCAACGTCAGCCACCATTCCCCATCTCCTCAAGCGGGTCCAACCCCCTGAGCTATTTGTACTCCGCACCAATCAGTGATCTGTACCTGCGGGTCTTATTCCATCAGACATCTTGACCCTCTTCTTCTGGGATTTTTTGTCAACCTCAAGCCAACCCTTCATGCCTTCCCAATTCATTGTCATTGTCATCTTTCACAACTAGGAAGACAAGCTGGTCATTAATCGTTCCAACTAAATCATTGAACCCCTAGCCATCAATTTCCTTAGAAGAGGCTTGGGTTTTGCCATCTCTCTAACCTCTATCCCTATAGTTGATTTCCTTATTAAAATTGAAAATGCTATCCATTCCTGCCCCAGGAGTTGGTGGATGAAGCTCGACAAGATTGTGTTTGTTGCACTTTGACATGCCAAACCCCCCGATGAAATGTCCCCAAAGGAGAGTTCCTTGCTTTCAAGAGGACTTATTCGGAACCATGATGTAGTGATCCTAAAAGCAGATAAGGGGAATGCTACTGTAGTCATGAACAAACTTGACTACATCTCAAAAATGTTGGACCACATCAACAACAGTGGTAGCTATAAAATCCTTCCCCATAATCCTATCGCTAAAATCTTGAAACAAGTGAGAAATGCAATTTCTTTTTCTCCTTTGACGATAGTACAAAAAAGCGTCTCCTACCCAATAAAGAGATTACACCACGCATCCTATGGTGTGCCTAAAATTCACAAATCTGACATCTCGTTGAGACCGATCGTTGACACGACCGACTCCCTGAGTTACAAACTTGCTGCCTACTTATTCAAATTAGTCTCTCCTCTAACTGGCAAATCCTCTTCCTTCATTAAAGATTCCACCCATTTTGTTGACTTCATCAAAGACAAAAGGTTAATGATGATAACATCCTTGTCAGCTTTGATGTTGTTTCCCTCTTCACCAAAGTCCCTCTTCTTGACTCCATTTCGCTTGTTAGACAAAAGACCAATGAAGAAATTGCAACCTTTGTCGAATTATGCCTAAAATCCACGTTCTTCACCCTTCCAAGGCATGGTTTATGAACAATCCGACAGGGTTGCAATGGGTTCGCCTCTGTCCCCGGTCATTGCTAACTATACATGGAGTATTTTGAAGAACTTGCCTTGAACTCCTTCCTCTCAAACCATCTAGTGGAAGCGCTATGTGGGTGACACCAACATATGTTGGCCACATGGCTAGGAACAACTTGAAATTTTCCATAATCACCTTAACAACATTGCCCCTTGCATCAAGTTCACCAAAGAACTTGAAACCAATAAACAACTCCCCTTCCTGGACATCCTTCTCCTTAGGAAAGGTGATGGCACCCTGGGTCGCCATGTCTATGGGAAATCCCACCCACACCAACCTCTATCTTCTTGCGTCCTCCCATCATCACCCCACCCACAAGACCAAGTGTCGTCAAAACTTTAGCAATGAAGGCTTCCAGATTTGTGATAATGAGAACCTTATCCAAGAGTTATCCCACTGGACCCAAGTTTTCAACATAATGGGTACCCGTATCAAGCACATCAAGAAAGATTTTAAGTCAGCCCAAGCCAGCCTCAACCCAAAACCTACCAATAAAGACAATAAGATTACTTTTGGTTCCACTCTCCTTTCATCGAAGGTATCTCCAACAAAATTGCTAAAATCCTTTGCAAGAAAGGTCTCAATTGTGCTTTCAAACCTTCTTACACATTAGAACCTTATCCCTTCCACCAAAGACTCTATTGGCATTCGTTTAAATCTAGGGTGTCTACAAAATTGATTGCTCATGTGGTACACCTTACATTGGTGAGACAAGTAGATCTATCTGCATGA